>JAQPPZ010000057.1:0-4800000 GCA_028583015.1 Wollemia nobilis
ACAAGGCTGACATCATCTGGCATGGGCTTGGATCCTGAGGAGGTGATGTGCCAAGGCTAACATCATAAAGTGTGGGATCGAATCCTAAGGAGGTGGATGAAACTTACTAACATGGTGATAGGGTGTTGACTTGGAGGCTAGCATGACTCCTGAGGATCGAGAGCTAACATCTCAACCTGATCTGGACTGACACATGGCAGATAGCCACTAGAAGTTGACTTGGATTGGGACCAACACGTGGGGGACAACCACTAGACACCAATCGGACACGACACAAAAATAGACATGTGGCAGACTGATAGGTGGTGGATAGCCACCAAACATGATGCATGGACTAGACTACCATCGACAGGTGGCAGGGACTAAAATACGACCTGAACTAACTACCCAAAGGTAGTCGACAAGTAAAGGGAATTTTTGTCCTTTTAAAGCATAAAATTGCATCCACAGGACGCATGTGGGATTATTCCCACTTTACTCCCACTCCACCGTGGGGACGCCTTCAAGGTGAATGTCTTTCACTTCAAGATTCACGGGCAGGATAGCTCGACTGGCTTGAAGAGCCAGCAAAGGGCTAAGTTTCGTGGGGTCGCAGGTTCGACTACCCACGGGGATACTATCAACATTTTTTTGATAGAGGTGCACCACAACAAATGGTCTTAAGGTAATATTTTATATTTTTTATAATTTTTACTTAGTTTTGAGTTTTTTTTCTTAATAATTAAATATATTTTGTTTTAAAATCATGATTTTTTAACAAAATTATTTTTTTATTAATTAATTTGATGCTTAAAATTAATTAGAAATTATGCATTAAAATAAAATAAAAAGGGTTCTATTTTGCAACTACAAGAATTTATATTCTTTGTTTTCTCCAAATTTGGGGATAAAAGACAAGAACTTAGCATGATTTTGTTGCAAATTTGAAGCCTACAACTCTTCTCCAAAACCCTTGTTAAGTTTGCAAAATAAAAGGTGGGAAATATCACATTTTATGATTCTTCTTTTCCAAAATTGTAACATAAGGAGTCACCAGAACTTGCAAAATTCAAAGTCAAAATTTGTGCAATTGTTTTCTCCAAGGAGGGATAAGGGGGGATGTTAGAGTAATTTTCCATTCTTTGGGATATTTACCCTTTTACTCCACTAGGTAAAATAGGTAGTATATTGCATTACACTACTTGGGTAGATTATTACATTTACTTTTCTATCTTCTACCATGTAGATATTTACTGTCTTAAATATCTAATGGTTAATTTCCTAAATATCCTATGTGGAAGAGTTCTAAACCAAACTCTCTTCCTCTTGGAAGATTGTTTGGCTTGATCTAATGTTCATTCAGTTTGATTACCTATTTTGTAACCTATTTAAACTATAGTTCCTAAACTATATGGTTAATAAAAATATTTTATTTCATCAATCATTCATGATTTCGTGGTCACAATTATGTACTTGTGCACAGGATCTGTCAAACCCTTGACATTCCAAGACATGCACTTCATGAGACATGATCGAGTAGCATATTTCCTTCGATGACCTCAGTCCTTGAAATCTACCAAAAATTCAAAGGTGTTTGTGAGAAACCTATTATGATTTTCATAGAAAAAATTTGCCTATCGTCGCTTCTCCAAAGAGATGCCTAAGGCCTCCGTAACTGGACTATGAGAGCGATGAGGGTTTCATGAGGGAACTTCACTAGGCATGTTAGGTGGAGAGACAAGGCATCCACTTGAGGGGATGGACTCTAGCATAGTTGATTACTTAGCCGATTGGGAGGCTTGAAGAGTTGGGGAAACATTTTTTTTATTACCACTAGGGATACCTATAGGAAGATAAATAGAATTTCCTTCTGTAGAGATTGCATAAAAGCTCCCTAACCAAGAGTTTTATTAACTTACCAACTTCCACAAAAGGTTGCAACTGATTTCCTTTACTATTTTTCTTGGTGATAGATGTCCATTCCTCCACTCCATTAACAGGAGGGGTAAATTTAATTGTATTTAAAGGTATTGACGTCTCTACTAGAGCTCAATTTTTGAATCAAACCTCCATAAGAGGACAATATTTTATCTTGTGAGTTGTAAACTGACACTAATAATAGGTATTAGAGAGATTGATATAAACCACCCGTTGTTAGAAACAGGTCTCACCAACTTGAATATTAATAGAATCCTTAAGATCCTTTGAGATATTAATATCAACACAAATGCATTTGTATGGCCGCACAACATAGAATTTTTGTGGCTCCATGCACACAAAATTGCTAATGGGTGCGACAAGTTGTGGCAAGAATGACCAAAGGGGTAAAGGGAGAATTGGGAATTCCACCCAAACTAGGACATGTAGGGAAATATCAGTAGAAATTCTAAAATTATAATGCAAGGATTGAAGAATTAAAAGGGTATTTCTAACATACCAAGGATATTTTCTCATAATTGAAATGACATGTCGTGGATCAACAAACTAAGAATTAAAAATATTTTGTAAGGTTTTGAATATGGTCAACTTTTATATCATATGGATGTCATGCTTATTGAATCCATTGATGGATTAACGAGTCACTGGGAATACTCCCCAGAAAGTACCCAACCAAGGTGTGACTCTCAAGCTAATTGCAGGCTTTATAATAATCCTGCATGGGTAATATTATGTTTGGCATAGAGGAACTACCTTTAGGATAAACTTCCTAGGTTGTTTTACTGGTGCCATGGCTCTCTACAACTACAACTTTACTAACTAGTGAAATGGAAGCTTGAGAGGCATCCATAAAAAGGGAAGGAGCCTCCCACTCGAGGTGAAATAGTTACACAAAATGGCACAATGTGTGTAGATCCTATAAGGGCACTAGTGGTATGGCAAATGATGAAAGATAAAATAGGAAGCAGCAGTATGCGAGCGAAAAATCCTAGTAGAGCCTCCACAAGAAACCCTAGCAATTACCTATGGAAGTCTTTCATGCACATAAAATTTGAAAAGAACCTAATTTTAAAAATAAAAAATAAAAAAAGTAAACTAATTTGACAATAAAAAACTTTAAGCCACATGTGATCATTAAACAACATTACTAGCTGATCATGGAAATTTATGAACAATTTCTTTGGGAAAAAAACTCCAATTATCATTATTTCATTACTCAATTCAAAGCATAAAATTTACATTATAAAGATAAAATTGCCAAATTTTGAATGTCCATTAGTTGCAAAACAAGATGATTAAAAATAAGTCTTTATCTTCCATGCACTAAAGAAACATTAGCCTAACCATAGCTATTACATGTTGAAATAAAGTCATGAATAGATTCTAGAAGGGTAACTAGCAAATTGCCTATCATTACTCTTGATATTTGATATCATGGATGTCCTATGACATGTATAATCAATTGATGATTGTATATTTGCAACAAAAGTAAATATCTTAGCTAGCTACTCTACCAACTTAGAGCGTATTACCTTGTTATTAACTTTATCTTTGATGCTAGAAGTAATGGTTGGTAGTTGGACCAATTTAGAATTGAGGTCATCTTGAGTATGCATCTAGTGATGGACCTCATGAATACACTCCAACTAATTCATCATTACCTCCATATTAGTATCCACTCCATGGATGTATGCATGAATATTGGACACCTATATAATCAAATTGAAATATAATTTTAATAAAAAAACCTCTAAGAAGATACCAAACTTGTAAGCATGACTAGAGACCTTTACTTCCAAATATTTTTGGTGGTGATCAATCTACAAGGCTCTCATTTATGTAGAAAAAAATCCTTTTAAAAAAGGCTTACATATTTCAATTTAGGAAATAGCAAACTTATCCTAAATAGGATAACAAACTTATTTGTAAGATTAGTAGACTAACTTATCCATAAGATAAGATAATTCTAATATATGAATGAAACACTATAATAGTCAAACATTGAAATAAATATCTATGTAATCCTTATCACCTATAGAGGTATTTTAATGATATGACTAAATGAACCTAACAAATATTTTCTAAAAGAAATTTAAGACTGGGGAAATTGAACTTATGAGGGACCAAATATTTTGAGCAAATTTATAATGCAAAAATAGGTGGGGAATGGTTTTAAGAGTTGAAAAAAAAAATCATTTATACAACCTATAAAAGGACCAAAAGAGCAAATGAGATTGATAGCTAAAAGCATAAGATTTGCCAATCAAGAACTTGACACATAGTTTCAACCTCTAGTTTTTCGTATATGGGCTTCAAACGAGTCCATTCCCTTTCAAAAAATGACACTTTCCACTTATGATTGAGTCTTCAAGGAAATAATTGGGAAAAAGTATTACTTCAAAAATATATAGGTTATATTTATGCAATGAAATTGTTTAGGAAAAGAACTCTACCCAAAGGATTGTCAACATGAAACTTCATATCAGAGAGTTTGCAATTGATAAAGAAACATATTAGATGATTAGTAAATGAGGGAAGTTATACAAATTTTTGGTTTGATGCTTGGTTTAAGCCTTATTCTCTTGTTTTTGACTAAAAATGGAAACCATTAGCTCAAGCATGCGTAGCATGTAAAGGTCCAAAGGTCAAATATTATATTGTTATGAGCAAAAAATCTAGATCATGGATTTCTTTTAGTAACCTAGTTGAAGGAGAGGAACTCAAAAAAATTGCAAATGAACTTAAAAATATGCTTTGAGAGTTTTATTTGCCAATTTTTACATGAAAGGATGAGTTGGTTTGGAATTTATCAAATGAGGGTGGACACTCGGTCAAGTTGAGATATGAGGATATAAAACAATCAAAATTTCTTTCTCCCAAAGATTTTCCTTGGAAGAATGTTTGATAATTAGATGCTCTCCCTAAGGCCTCAACATTTCTTTGGTTAGCATTTCAAAGTAAGATTCTTATAGGAGAGATTCTACAAATAAGAAGATATTATGGACCCTTTAGATGTGCCTTGTGTGAGAATTATTTAGAAACATTAGACCATTTACTTCTTCATTGTCTATTTGCTCATACCATTTAGGGTAATTTTTGAAAAAATATAAAATTATATTGGGTAGCTCCATCAACATTGAAAGAGGGGATAAAATATTAGATAATTTATTTCAAATCTAAAGCATTATGTATTCTTTGGAATATTGGTCTTACCATTATTTGTTGGAATTTATGGCTTGAAAGGAAATCTCAAAATCATGCCCAAGTTTGGAACTGTATTATTACCTCTCTTGTAGAATGTTTACAAATATGGTGCTCATCATGGGAAGTATCAATTGTAAAAAAAGAGGTGCTAATAACTTGGCTAAAGGATTTGAACATACATGGAAGAGTCATCTGCAAAAATGAAATTAAAAAAAAGGATCTACTTTGATCTATGGTAAAATAAAAATGTCTAGAAATTGGGTTTATCAAAATTAAATTTGATGGTGCTTCTAAAGTAAATCCAGGAAAAGCTAGTGGAGGTGGTGTTTTTAGAAATAGTGAAGGTAAAATTCTCCTCACTTATTCAAAAAAATATGGAAATTCAACTAACAACTGTGTAGAAGCTAAGACACTTCTTACAGGGATTAAAATTACAACAAAAAAATGATGGAAATATATTTCAATTGAGGGGGACACAAAATATCATCAATGCTATTAACAAAAATGGATGCGGATACTGGATACAAAATAATATTATTTTTGATGTTTGTCATCTATTACTAGAGGCAATCTCCTAGCAGTGTGAGTATATTTATAGAGAAGGAAATCGGGTAGCAGATAAATTAACGAATTACGGTGTTGATATTCATCTCGGTGAAATTTAAATTTTAGAGGACAACTCGCCAAGTGAGGTTTTATTTCTTAATCAAAATTATGTCAAGAAGCTGATTGTGGAAACATAACACTTTTATAAAGTTGAAATTTGTATTTGGAATTCGTATTTGAAAAAATGTGATCTTATTCCTAGTGAAGTAATTGTCAAAATTGGGAACACCTATGGATGAAATTTAAAATGTTAGTGGTGGATAAATATTGCATTCATTAAAGACTATAAATCTTGTATTCTCTATCATCTCCTCTTTCCCTTTCCTCTTATATCAAGTCTCAATAATAAGTGGCAAGTGTTTTTTTTGAATGGGAATGGACTCACCTTGCAGCTTAGACATGGAAAACTAGAGTTGAAGCAAACTATAAATTTCTCGACTAGTGGCTCTTATACTTCAAGTTGCCAAACTCATTTGCTATTGTTATTTTTATAACTATAAACCAATATTTCTATCATTTGCGATAACATGAATAAGAAGGTAGTAAGCTCTAAATCGGGAGAGTATCTATCTAAGCTCGCTACATTTGCTAGAAACATACAATCATCAATTGATTATGTGGGACATAGGAAATGCATGATAGTAGATCTCAAGAGTAATGATGCCAAAGATTTGTTTTTATCCTTTTATTTTTTCTACTAGTGGATAGTAAAAGTTTATCAATTTTATACTTATATTGTAAAATTTATGCTTTGACTTGAGTAAAAAAATGATAATATCTAGCATTTTTCCCAAAGAAAATATTCATAAGTTGTTCCCATTAGGTAGTAATTTTGTTATATGATCACATGTGGCTTAAATTTTTTTTTATTGGTAAAAGAATTTCATTAAAAGTGGGTTTTGAAAGGGGCCCCAAAACATTTTTATAAAATGTCAACAGACCAACCAGAAAGCCAAAGGGCAAGCCTTTTAAAAATTAAAAAGTACATAGGATGATGGTCCTGAAGGGACCATCACCAAAAATTCTTACAAACTGGGATGCGGGATCATCTTGTACAAAACAAATTCAAAAAAATTCTGCCAAACAAGCCTAGGATTTAAAAAGGATAATCCCACCTAGGGCTAGAAAAATTTAAAATTAAAAATCCTACACACGGGGAAAAATAGAAAACTGAATCCCATCAAGGGGAAACTGAAATTCAAAACCACATGGAAAGAAGAATCCATCCCAAGAGAGGAAGTTGGACCATAAAAAATCGTTAGGTAAATTTGAAATCCACAATAGCAAAGGAGAATCCCGTCCATGAGGGCATGAGATCAACACAGACTATCCCAACAGGGAGGATCCTGACCAGAAAGCCACGAGATCATCACAGATTGGTCCAACAATGAAAACACATCTAGAAAGGCATGAGAAAACCCCATACCCATACAACATGGGCTAGGAAGCAAAACCTTGAGAGAAAAAATATTCCACTCAACATTGGAACCAAAAAACCTGATGGAATAAGCAACATGATCCAATCATGCTAACGGGTAAAACTAAAACCCTAGTTGCATCAAAAAAAATCCCATGAATAGCTAAAAGAAAAAACATGGTCTCGAAAGTGGATCAATAAAAACTAGATATCTTGGTAGGCCATTAGATCTCCCTATAGATGAGACTAAATACACAATCTAAAGGGAGAGTCCAGAGACACCAGCCACCAAGAAGACCCATGATTGGGGCCATCCTGGATGTAAGGATTGTCAACAGGGGCTCAAAAATTACAGCAACGATGAAGCATGAGATACCCACCCAAATATATTTTAAAAATTGCATATCTAAACCACGAGACAACCACTCATATTAGAAAAGCACACAGTTCCACCAAGTCCACTAAGGGAAGAATCCTCTGGAGCTAAAACTACAATTACAAGAAAAAGCACAATATCCCATTCCAAGAGAAAAAAATAAACTATAGTAGAGGCTCCACCAGAAAAATAAACAATGGAAAAATGCTAGATCTACAAAGAGATCCAAGAGGCACTGCAAACCCTGATATGGAGCAGGATGGGATGACCATCTATGGACGATAAAATCAAGGCTCCTCCAAAGCCAAGAAAAAATATAGACTTGGATCTCGAGCACCATAAATAGGTAACAAATACCAAACCCTCTTCTAGAAGCCACAACCCCCAATTGGATAAACCAAAAACCAACCAAACCAAGGCACCTAGGACATGGTAACTGGGATGGTCCAAATAGTTGTGTAGATACAGTCAAACACCAAAAAACCAGCCTAGAAAGTTCCAAGTGAATCCTAGGAGCATGGGAGAGGAGCAGGGTAGCAGGAAAATGGAATGGGGCCATCCCAATGGGGTAGGGGCCCATCGTCTCCTACATCACCAATCATTTTAAGTCAATTTTAAACTAGATTGTTTTCAAAATTTAAGCGTATTTTATTATAAAGTCAATAAAAAGTATATTTTGTATTTAACTAAAATAATGTATTTTGTAAATAAAGTGTTTTCCATGGGACACAAATTTGGTTGTGTTTAACCATCACTTTTATTGAAATTAATATTTGATATAAGATCAACTATACAAAGAGAGTGTTTTCATTTTTATTATTTTATGTAAATCTAGTCACCACTTTGAGCTAAGAAAGATAATTTAGTTGATTATAGGTAGTATTTTTGTAAACAAATGATTTTTGTAGTAATAATTATGTCATTTTCCAAGGGGTTTAGGACAATATATTTGGCACATGTAATCAAGAGTGAGGATTTTGACACCACAAAATATTTTTCAATTTTATGAGTGATCCTTACAAGCATCCCAAGGATTGGAGAAAATAATGGGGACAAGAAGTTTCACACCTTAAACCAACGTTCTAATCCTTGGAGCAAGCAATGATGAACACAAATTTTCACACCATAAAGCAAGGTTACAAACCCATATGTAACCCTTCACATTTATCAAATTGCATGAGATCAAGTGGTTAAAAAACTAGACTTCCAAAATAGAGGCCAAGGATCAAATATTACATGCATAATTGTTAATATGACTTGTAATACAATTATGTGGTTCATTACTATGATAAGATGATCATGATGTAATATTTGTTGGTGCAAAATGTGTTTCAATCCCCTCTAACAAATTAAAATATATAATTATGTCACAAATTCAAAATTATTTATGATTTCAATATAAATTTGTAGATCTAATTTATCCTATTTATCAAATATTAATTCTTTATCAATATTTCAAGAGCATAATTGATCGTTTTATCATTGCTAGCCATTTTTGATTGATAAAAAGATAAATCTTTTATCACATTCATGTTTAGTGGCCTAATGACATAAAACCAACCACATCATAATAGTTTAATTAAATAAATAAATATCTGTATAGAAGTAAATGTTTGAAGTCTTAAATTTTGCCACTACAATTACCAAAAAAAATACTAAATGAAAACATTTTAACACCACATCCTTTAGGAATCAAATAAATTATCCAAACATGTAAACAAAAATGGAAACAAAGGAACAACACCTAGGATTTGCTAAGAAAAACTCCATGGATGCATATAGATATTGTAAATATAAAATTACATTATTCATTTCCACTAAATCTATCATTGTACAACCTTGGAGATGATTATTATTAGTTCCTCAAAAGTTACATTATGTTAATCAATACATGTTTCCATAAGATCCTTTTACATATTCACAATGACCTACTCTAAACATGATGTGTTATCCCAAATATCACCAAATTCCAAACACAACATATATTATAATGAACCAACATTGTATTATTGTTAGATTTCGTAACAATTTCCATAAACAAATGGAATCAAACATTACCCAGTATTGCTTAACAAAAGGAATACTAATAATGAAATAAACTCACATAATATGATGGGGATACTGTAGATACCAACTAATCTTTGACAAGCATCAGAAATGCTCATATTTTTGTATGAGTTTCTAATGATTTTGTGCGGTAGTATTATAAGAGTTGTATATTTTTATGAATATTATGTATATATTTAATGAAATTATGTGCATTACCTAATTTGTGTGTGAAGTGTATTTTGTGTAGATATTTGCCAATTTTATCATCTTTTGCTTAGTCAAGGTCCTATGTGGACTTGTCATGCTTCTACTTCAATGAGTCTAAGGTATAAATGGGAATTCACATTTATCCTTAAGAAGGAGCCTTGATCAAGGGCACCTTGATTCACAAGTAGGCACCTTGATCAAGGGTGCCTTGATCCTCAAGTAGATGCTTTGACCAAGGGCTCCTTGATCCTCAAGTAGGTACCTTGACGTCACACATCAAGGATGCCTTGATCCTCAAGTATGAACCTTGATGTCATACGTCAAGGACATCTTAATACTCAAGTAGGTACCTTGACCAATGGTACCTTGATCCTCAAGTAGGCACCTTGACGTCATACATCAAGGATACCTTGATCTTCAAGTAGGTGCCTTGATGTTAAGTGCCTTGACTTTGCGATTGAAGGAGACCCTATTGATAGTGGTAGACCTTTGACTCCATGTCACGCAGGCTATCCTTGGAAAGCTACCGAATGCATGAGCTATCCCAGCCGCATTGGAGGAAACACACAACCACTTGATAAAGCAGAACACGGGAAATAGAGAGATTGAACCTAAAAATCTACTATCCCTAGAAAAAGATGAAAGTTGTTGACTATTTTTATCATGTGTCTGTTATAGTAACTAAACTATCTAGATTTAGGTTGTAACCATATCTTATATTATAACAAAATTATATAGGAAGCTTTGTGTGTATTATACAAACACACATACTTCTCTGAAAAAGCAATAGGTGGCATATGTAAGAATTTATCATTATTTATGTACTATAGTATTATTAATAAAATTTTACTCGAGAGTTCTTCCATTCACTTTCTATATCCGTAAATTAGCTGGACAAAAGCGGCTAGAGCTTGGACCCACTCCAAGCTAGTATTCCTCCGCTTATTTCTATTGCTTTCTATATTAGGTCATTTATTTTCAGTGTGTTATATGTTTATTTCTACAAGTGTGATTTTATTGCTTTTCTTTATTTTTCAAGCATGGTGTGGTGTGATTTATTTTTTCATAATTTTATTTATGCATGATTTAATTGGTGTGGATGAACTAATGATATTTCACAAAAACTCCCCCAACGATAGGCTTAGTGGACTCATCTCAAAATGGTGTTGTAGTTAGTATTGAACATGGTACTTCACAAGCTTACGATTTCCTTGGTTTGATAATTTAAATAAAAGGATTGTAATAGAAATAGGACCATATTTAACCAGTGTTTTTGCCCCAACATTTTGGCGATGTTGCTTGAGAATTACCAATAATAGATTTAATTACAATGCCTTAAACCTTCCACCTGACTTTGCAAGAGTCCATTGAGGAAAAGAGGACCCGAGGATCATTTTGTAAAGTAGAGCCCACAGGAAAAACCTAAGCCAGTTGAAAATTTTAAAACTGAGTTAGAATCTCCTCAATCACCATAAATAGTGTACTGGAGTGAACACCCCATATTTTTTCAAATATTTACAAGCATAGCATGAAAAATTGCTAAAAATACCATAACATAGTAATTATGTGATGTGAGTGGGACCCGTTTCAAACCATATTATCAATTTAAAATAATAATAATAATAGATTACCATGAAGGTTGATCCTTGCATATTAGGGTTTCTAGGAAAACATAAAGAAGAAAGTGGTTTTTAGGTTATTCCTTGTAGTTTAAAGATCCTTCATGATAGCATAAACCTAGAGGTTATAAGTCTCAATATGAATAATCTAGAAAAATCAAATAACTTGATGAAGATGAAAGTGTTGGCCAAACCAAAAAAGGATAGGAAGAATCTTAAGACAAGAACAAATAGAAAATGAAAATCAAAGGGATATTGATATGGAAAAATAAAATAAATGGCATAAGTGTTAGCAATAAGTGGGGCTAAGACAAATAAAAATAAAAAATGTTGATAAAAATAGTATCCTAGAATACTTGGGGTATGAATAAGATTCATAAAAATAGTTATTATGGAATTATGAGGTCATTATAGTCTCGAGTTTATTTTAATACAAGAAACAAAAATAATTAGTGATGAATGTAAGGTTACATTAAAAAAAATTAGAAGATGGGGGATTGTCTAACAATTTTGCTATAGGATTTTTAGGAGGTATTGTAATAATATGGGACATATGTAAATGGGATGGATAATCACTAGGTCTTTGAGGTGTATCACTAGGAAATCCCTCTAGTATTTGTAGTTATACCTATGATAGTACTCCCTTTGAACCTTCAAGTTGCATGTGACCTTAATGGTTGGGTTATCTTTCATGTTTATTTTTATTCCTCTCAAATGAAAATATAGTTTCTTCTTAGTAGTATAGTATAACATTTTTTATTTCAAAATCATGCATGTCAACATAGGATTCCATGCTATCTAGGTAGTTTCACACATATGGCACTAGGTTCATCATGATCACTAAGGTTCATATTCTACCAATACTTCAAGAATCGATGTTCAGTACTAGGTTAAGCCACTTTTGCATCTATTTTTTGACATCATCCAAGGAGTACTTATGCTTCCCCTCTTCTACCTTTAATTAGGATTCATCAAACATGCCATCTAGTTTCTTAGTTCAAGGAGAAGCCTTTTTTCTTCTTATTATCTTTAGATGTACTTGCTTGTGCAACTAATATTTGATCTTATGTTATTTCATTTAGTGCATTAAAAAGCATAATAGTAGTGGTAGATGGTGGGATTACAAGGTTTACCTCAAAAATTGAGGCACTTGTAGTAGGGACACTAGTATCCATCACAAGACTTGAGGTGTATTAAAATTTTGGAAAAAAATTGTTAAGTGTTTACTTGGAGTGATTCACTCAAACTAGAGGAGCAAATCATTCAAGAAAACAAAATAAATCACTTGGTAAAGGCAACTTAAAAAATTTATTTCTTGGAAAAAATAATCAAATTACCCAAAATTGGCAAGTTAATTGCTCACCAACGACTTAGGTAATTTTAAAGTTATTCAATTATGATTCCCTCTACTTGGGTCAATTTACTTCACAAGAGGTGAGACTTGCATAAAATCAATCCCAAAATCAAATGCTTAAGAGTGATGTGCTTCAACTACAATTAAAGTGATTTGACTACATGGGAAGGTGCAAGGGACACAACTCACAATGTAATTGGTGTGCCTTTTAGTCATTATCATAGGTCCCAAGTATCTAAGATCTCAAGTAATCTCAAATATTAGAGCAACCTAATATAAATGGCCAAAATTAATGAACATAAAATTCAAGAAAATAACAATAATTATATATACATGGCCAATATCATTCATGCAATAACATGAAGACAACTTAAAATAATATTGCTTAGAATATTATATACAAGCTTTAGTCAATTTTCATTTAATATCCTAATATTTTTCAATACAATAAATGGAGCATTGCCTCCATAATATAACTTGAGAAAGGTGACTCTTGGAATCTTTGTATATTACTCTCCTCACATATCCAGGAGATGAAACTTTCCACACATAATATAAGTCTCTCATGCCTCTTGGCTTCTCATCTTGCCACTTTTATATATGATTATTGACTCTCTATCTACTTTTGCACACTTTGTACTATGACACTTACACACTCCTATTTGCACACTTGCATACTTTACTATATGATACGTATACATACACTTGCACACACTATTACATGAGAGAGAGATAGAGGAAAGTTCCAATACTCTCTTTCCATTATATTTCATTTGTGTTATGTGATTGGAATCCATTTATTGGTCTCTTGTAGCTGAGTTCACAACATGTGGTATCAGAGTGGGTGCGATATCGTTAGTGAAGGGAAGATGCTGCCTAGAAGATATGTCCAGATGAATAGGTAGATCGAGGATCTGAATGTATAAATAGCACGACTGACTGGTCTGATTGATTGCATGGGAGAGAGACATCCTAGGACACATGCAGGTCAAGGATCTAATGATGAAAATGTACTTGAGGAACGTGGATTTGAGGTCAATGCAGAAGCAAAACCAGAGGGCCCAGAGGAAGAAGGGAATGGTTTTGAAAATTGACTGATATGAGCTCTAGAGGGGCTTAATGAGAATTAATATGGGATCAAGATCGAGATTCCTGAGTATGCTGGTGGGTTGAAACTAGATGAGTTGATCGATTATATCAATAGCCTAGAAAAATATTTTGAATAGAGTAACCTTGGTGAAGAGAAGAAGGTTAAGCTCACATGCACAAAGTTGAAGGGGCATGCATTGATTTTGTGGGATCATTTACAGACTACACGATAGAGGAATGGAAAGGAAAATATTAGGTATTGGATAAATATGAAGAAGAAGTTACAAGAAAAATTTATACCTGTAGACTACTCCAAATCCTATTTTGTATATTTCATAATCTTCGACAGAAGGATCAAAGCATTGAGGACTATACTAATGAATTCTACAGGCTATCCATTCGAGTGGAGCAGAATGAGACGGAGGACCAAAAGGCTTCCAGGTATGTAAATAGTCTAAGTTTTGCTATCCAAGATGAGATGAGCATGCACCACACTCTTATAGTGGAGGATGCATATCAAATGGCCCTCAAGGCAGAGGAGAAATTGAAAAGGGTTAATAGAAGAGGCAAGAAGGGATTCACACCATTTTTAGGTCAGGGTCGAAGTGGATCTAATTTTCTCAAGGGA
Source organism: Wollemia nobilis (assembly GCA_028583015.1). Taxonomy (NCBI): domain Eukaryota; kingdom Viridiplantae; phylum Streptophyta; class Pinopsida; order Araucariales; family Araucariaceae; genus Wollemia; species Wollemia nobilis. The sequence continues at coordinate 14,467 of JAQPPZ010000057.1, forward strand.
TAATCCTCAATACCTGCTAAACAAAAAGAAGATGGGCAAAATCTGAGAGAAAGAGGATACCAACGAGGTAGATGTTATGGTGGTGGATGAAATGAGAATTATCCAAGAAGGTCATATACCTGTTATGGATGTGGTGAGGAGGGGCATAAAGAATTTGAGTATCCCCAACATGATGTCCAATAAAGGGGTCAAGGAGGACAAGGAAGGGTCAATCTGGTTGAGATGGAAGAGCAGGATGAGGATGAAGTTGTTGCTGACATGGGGGAAGCACTTATGATAAGGACACTAATTGTTCCTAAGAAAGAGAAGGTGCGAAGCAAATCGAAGGGGTAAACCATATATGGTAATGATTTTGGGCTATGAACAAACATATTTTGAACAAGGTGTACATCAAGAGGGAAGGTATGTAACATTGTCATTGGTGTCTCCTTTGGACAGAGGGGATTGTCATTGTAATTGATGTCATAGATCCATGAACTTGATTAGGGGATTGGTGTCTCCTTTGGACATAGGTCCATAAACATTGTAATAGGAAAAGGATTCCCAAGATATTGATTGAGAAAATTTTAGTGAAATATTTTCTCTATGGAGTAGCCCACATTGGGTGAACCACGTTAAATTGGTGTCTCTATTGTGTGTGGTGATTTATGCATTTCTTTGATTACTACTGTTGATATTGCTATCTATACATTGCATAATATTGATTGGAAAGAAAATTAAAAAGTGGACTTATACTGTTCACCCCCTCCTCTCAGTATAAGCTTGTGTTCTTCAATTGGTATTAGAGTGGGTTCCTTCGGAAGAGTTTAACAACTTTAAGAAAAATCTTACAAGAACACAATGTATTCTAAGAATGGGTCCTCAGATAATTCAACTCCAGTATTTGATAGAAGCGATTACATATTTTGGATTATGAGAATGAAGATCCACCTGATGGCACTTGGCAATGAAATTTGGGAAGCATTTGAAAATGGATACATACCACCAGCTACTCTACCTAAAAATAAATATGGTAAGCTTCTACATAATTACAATTCAAAAGTACTGAATGAAATTTTTAGAGGTTTGTATAGAATAGAGTTCATAAAATTTATGCATTGTAAAGATGCAAAAATAATTTGGGATAAGTTGCAAAGCATATATGAAGGAGATAAAAGTGTCAAAAAGGCAAAGATACGAAATATCAAAGGATAATTTTAAGAATTAAGAATGAAGGATGAGGAAAATATTAGTGCTTATCTACTTCATGTAGATGAGGTTGTTAATGCCATGCAATGACTTAGACTTGAGATTGAAGAATCATATGTTTGTGATAAGATCTTAAGATCTCTTCCAAAAAGATTTAGTGAAAATATTTCTGCTATAGAGGAATCAAAATATGGTGATTCTTTGAAGACAAATGGCAAGAAGTCAGATTCAAACAATGAGTCATCCAGCGATGAAGAAGCAAATTATGGCAAAAAGAATAAGGATTCAATAAGATTTAAAGATGCAAAATCTATTAGATGTTTTAACTGTGTAAAGTATGGTCACTATGCAACTGATTTTCAAGAAGATAGAAATAGCAATGATGAATAAAAATAGGATCACAAGAATAGGGAATCAAAAAAATATAGGTACCAAAAGAAAGGCAAGGATGGACAAGGCAGACAAGGAAATAAGTTCTTTCAAATGCAAAAGAGGATTTACTATGCGAAAAAAGCAAGTACTCAGTGACAATGATAAAAGTTTCTTAGATAATTATAAAGATGAAGTTCTATTTCTGATAGAAGAAAAATAAGAATTTAAGAAAAGGTCACCAATATTTCTCAAGTATTTTAGATGTGGTAATTTTAGACATATTGAATATAGTTGTACAAAGAATGGTTTCAATTTCAGTTATGATGAATATGAAGATACACTTGAAGGACCATAAGAAAATATTCTAATGGCACTAGAAGAAGGAGGTGATCCTATAGAAGACAAGTTAGAAGATAATGAAGATGTTTTCAAAGGCAAACAAATAGAGGAAGAATCAGAAAAAAGAGAAGTTGATCTTGAGGGAGAACTTATTTATGCTCTTAAAACATTAAAGAAGGTCAGAAAGCAAAACTCCCAACTTAAGCTTCAGTTTCAAGAATGTGATGAAGAAAGAGGAAATCTTATAGAGGATCTAAATAATTCAATAGCTAAGACAAAAATTTCAATGATAAGTTAGAAGCAAATGTCTTATAATGTGAAAGGTTAGAACAAGAAGTAGCTCTATGAAGGGAAGAAGTAGAAAAGCCTAAGGATATGCTACACAAGTTTGGAAGAAGATCAAAAAAATTGGATAAGATTATCAAGACACAAAAGCCTACATCAAGCAAGACAAGTCTTGGTTTTGAACAGGTACAAAAGAATCAGGAATATGAGTCAACCTCAAGTTCTAAAGAAGAAGAAACTTTAGAAGAAGACAGTGTAAGAGAAAGTGAGACTTCTGAGGATGATTTGGACAACCAAAAGTTCAAAAAGGAAAGAAACAATGCATAAAGTAGAAACATATGGAACATGAACCAACATAGGGTAAAAGAGACTAAGAGACCAATGTGGTCAAGGCAAGGAAACTTCAATGGATGATGTTTCTCATGTCACTGATTTGGGCATAAAGCTTGACAGTGCAGGATACATCCTAGGGCACATGCAGGTCAAGGATATAATGATAAAAATGTACTTGAGGAACATGGATTTGAGGTCAATGCAGAAGCAGAACCAGAGGGCCTAGAGGAAGAAGGGCACAGTTTTAAAAATTGACTGATATGAGCTCTAGAGGGGCTTAAGGGGAATAAACATGGGATCAAGATCGAGGTTCTTGAGTATGCTGGTGGGTTGAAACCAGAGAAGTTGATCGATTGGATCAACAGCTTAGCAAAATATTTTGAATGGAGTAACCTTGGTGAAGAGAAGAAGGTTAAGATCTCATGCACAAAGTTGAAGGGAAATGCATTGATTTGGTGGGATGATTTATAGACTACACGATAGAGGAATGGAAAGGAAAAGATCAGGTATTGGATAAAGATGAAGAAGAAGTTACAAGAAAAATTTATACCTATAGACTACTCCCAAATCCTATTTTGTAGATTTCATAATCTCTGACAGAAGGATCAAAGCATTGAAGACTATACTAATGAATTCTACAAGCTATCCATTCGAGTGGAGCACAATGAGACAGAGGACAAAAAGGCTGTCAAGTATGTAAATGGTCTGAGTTTTGCTATCCAAGATGAGATGAGCATGCACCACACTCTTATAGTGGAGGATGCATATCAAATGGCCCTCAATGCAGAGGAGAAATTGAAAAGGGTTAATAGAAGAGGCAATAAGGTATTCACACCCTCTTTAGGTCGGGGTCAAAGTGGATCTAATTTTCTCAATGGAGAATCCTCAATACCTACTAAACAAGAAGATGGGCAGAATCTGAGAGAAAGAGGATACAAACGAGGTAGAGGTTACGGTGGTGGATGAAATGGAAATGATCCAAGAAGGTCATATACCTATTATGGATGTGGTGAGGAGGGGCACAAAGCATTTGAGTATCCCCAATGTGATGTCTAATAAAGGGGACAATGAGGACAAAGAAGGGTCAATTTGGTTGAGATAGAAGAGTAGGATGAGGATGAAGTTGTTGTTGACATGGGGGAAGCTTTTATGATAAGGACACTGATTATTCCTAATAAAGAGAAGGTTCGAAGCAAAGTGAAGCAAAGCAAAGGGGTAAACCATAGATGGTGATGATTTTGGGCTGCGAACAAACATCTTTCGAACAAGGTGTACATCAAGAGGGAAGGTATGTAACATTGTCATTGATGTCTCCTTTGGACAGAGGGGATTTTCATTGTCATTGATGTCATAGATCCATGAACTTGATTAGGGAATTGGTGTCTCCTTTGGAGAAAGGTCCATAAACATTGTAATAGGAAAAGGATTCCCAAGATATTGATTGAGAAACTTTTAGTGAAATATTTTCTTTGTGGAGTATCCCACATTGGGTGAACCACGTTAAATTGGTGTCTTTATTGTGTGTGGTGATTTGTGCATTTATTTGATTACTACTATTGATATTTCTATCTATACATTGCATAATATTGATTGGAAATAAAATTAAAAAGTGGTCTTATATTGTTCACCCCCTCCTCTCAGTATAAGCTTGTGTTCTTCAATTAGTATTAGAGGGGGTTCCTTCGAAAGAGTTTAAAAACATGAAGAAAAAGCTTACAAGAACACAATGGATTCTAAGAATGGGTCCTCAGATAATTCAACTCTAGTATTTGATAGAAGCGATTACATATTTTGGATTATGAGAATGAATATCCACCTGATGGCACTTGGAAATGAAATTTGGGAAGCATTTGAAAATGGATACATACCACCAGCTACTCCACCTAAAAATAAATATGGTAAGCTTCTACATAATTACAATTCAAAAGTAATGAATGAAATTTTGAGAGGTTTGTATAGAATAGAGTTCATAAAATTTATGCATTGTAAAGATGTAAAAATAATTTGGGATAAGTAGCAAAGCATATATGAAGGAGATAAAAGTGTCAAAAATGCAAAGATACAAAATATCAAAGGATAATTTTAAGAATTAAGAATGAAGGATGAGGAAAATATTAGTTCTTATCTACTTCATGTAGATGAGGTTGTTAATACCATGCAATGACTTAGACTTGAGGTTGAAGAATCGTATGTTTGTGATAAGATCTTAAGATCTCTCCCAAAAATATTTAGTAAAAATATTTATGCTATAGAGGATCAAAAGATGGTGATTCTTTGACAAGAGATATGTTACTTGGTATTATTATAAATTTTGAGATAAGAACAAAAGAGAAACCTAATATCTGGAAGGAAGCAACCTTCAAATCTACTAAGAAGACAAAGGGCAAGAAGTCGGATTCAAGCAATGAGTCATCCAATGATGAAGAAGCAAATTATGGCAAAAATAATAAGGATTCAAGACATTTAAAGATGCAAAATCTATTAGATGTTTTAATTGTGTAAAGTATGGTCACTATGCAACTGATTGTTAAGAAGATAGAAATAGCAATGATGAAGAAAAATAGGATTACAAGAACAGGGAATTAGAAAAATATAGGCACCAAAAGAAAGGTAAGGATGGACAAGGCAAATAAGGAAAGAAGTTCTTTCAAAGGCAGAAGAGGAGTTACTATGCAGAAAAAGCAAATAAGTACTCAAGTGACAATGATAAAAGTTTCTTAGATAATTATAAAGATGAAGTTCTATTTCTGATAGAAGAAAAATAAGAAGTTAAGAAAAGGTCACCAATAATTCTCAAGTATTTTAGATGTGGTAATTTTGGACATCTTGAATATAGTTGTACAAAGAATGGTTTCAATTTCAGTTATGATGAATATGAAGATACACTTGAAGGACCATAAGAAAATATTCTAATGGCACTAGAAGAAGGAGGTGATCCTATAGAAGACAAGTAAGAAGATAATGAAGATGTTTTCAAAGGCAAACAAATAGAGGAAGAATCATACAAAGGAGAAGTTGATATTGAGGGAGAATTTATTTATGCTCTTAACACATTAAAGAAGGTAAGAAAGCAAAATTCCCAACTTAAGCTTCAATTTTAAGAATGTGATGAAGAAAGAGGAAATATTATAGAGGATCTAAATAATTCAATAGCTAAGACAAAAAGTTTAAGGATAAGTTAGAAGCAAAGGTCTTATAATGTGAAATGTTAGAACAAGAAGTAGCTCTATGAAGGGAAGAAGTAGAAAAGTCTAAGGAGATGCTACACAAGTTTGGAAGAAGCTCAAAAAAATGTGATAATATTATCGAGACACAAAAGCCTACATCAAGCAAGACAAGTCTTGGTTTTGAACAAGTACAAAAGAAATAGGAATATGAGTCAACCTCAACTTCTAAAGACGAAGAAACTTTAGAAGAAGACTGTGTAAGAGAAAGTGAGACTTCTGAGGATGAGTTGGAAAACCGAAAGTTCAACAAGGAAAGAAACAATGCACAAAGGAGAAACATATGAAACAAGAACCAACATAGGGTAAAAGCGACTAAGAGACCAATTAGGTCAAGGCAAGGAAACTTCAATGGACAATGTTTCTCATGTCACATATTTGGGCATAAAGCTTCACAATGCAAGATACATGATTAACAAAAAAATGGGAACTTCAAAAACAGACAATTTTTTCATGGGTATTGTTACTCATGTAATCAGTTTGGTCATAAGGAAATAAATTGCAGGGTCTATAATAGGAATAGATATGGCTTCACCAGAAGAAATTCTAAGATATTTGCACCTACAAGGAATAACAATATTAAGTTCTACAAGTGCAATAATAATGGACACACAACAAAGTGGTGTAGAGCAGAAATTCTAGAGATAAACAGGAAAAATAATATTTAGAGGAATCAGAAGGATCAGATAAGAAGGAAAGTGGACCAAGGAAAAGACTAGTGCATGCTAGGAGTAGAAATACTCCCACCCTAGAATTAACCACCTCAAGAGGAGGTGGGGGGGGGGCTAAGCTAAGAGACTTAGTCTTAGCCTTAAGCCCCAAAGGTGACCCTTTGCCATTGATGTCAAAGAGGGAGAGATTTGAGTAAGGAGGAGAGATTTGATTTAAGAAGAGAGCATTGAGTCAGGGAGATCAATTTCCCAGGGGGAGCAGAACATAAACATGTTAAGGAAATTTGAAAAGATAAATGGGTTGCCATCAATGACAAAGGGTTATATTGTTGGAAATTTTGAGTAGATGTGTTGTCATTGATGTCAAGAGTGAGTGGTCATTGATGTCAAAATTCAGTTTCAGTGAACAGTGTGAGGAGAAGAAGTTTTGCAATCAGTGCAATCAGTAGAGTCTGTTTCCAGTTGGTTAGATCTGGTTCCAGGAAGTCAGATGTGGTCCAAAGTGCAAAGAAGAGGCCCAAGAAAATAATATTATAATATTTTATTATAATATTAAAAAAGAAATTTAAATTAATTATAAATTAATTAATATAATTTTATTATAAATTAGTTTATTAATTAATTTAATTAACTTTCAAAATTTACTTAAGTTAATTATAATTTAATTTTTAATTTAATTAAAAATTAATTTATATTAATTTAAATAACCCTAAAGAGGGTTATAGGGTTAAAATGAAAATTGAATTTCATATTCGATTCAAGAAATGATGTTTATGACATAAGAGGAATCATGAATAAATAATGGCAAAGACCTTTACCTTACCTACCAATGCTATTGATCGAATCTCCTATGCTCCATCGAATTCGTGCATAAAAAGGGAAAAGACTTTCCATATTTTTTGAAGGGTCTCTGACGGTGAAGGAATAAATCAAAGGGAGCACTAATATTTAGCACCAAAGGTGCTTGTAGCATAGTTGGCATCGATGAAAGAGCTAGGGTGTGTGGCAAGCAAGACGTGAAGGTTTGAATCCCTTCGGGTTCATTTTTGACAAAGCAGAGAGAGCACATCTTTTTGAGCAAGTGTTGAAAAAAGGGTTAAATGGAGGCTTGCACCTTCCCTTCCCCATGGGAGCTCTTAGCGCACATGGTGGGCTAGAACCTTGATAAGACACTCGATAGAGAGGTCTCATGTTCGAAACCCACCGAGACCTTTTTGGTAGTGACAAAGGTATGCGATGATCTCATTTGTGTTGGTCGCTTAATTTTGGATGTGCTAAGGTTGAAAGAAAAAAAAAAAAAATTTATGTGCCTAAGGTTGAAAAATAAAAATATTTTGATAGTTTATGAGGTTTAATTTTTTCCTGAATTAATTTGGTTATTAAGTGTTTTTAGGGAGATAAAATGGTAGGCAAATATTATTTTTGAAAGGTTAATTTTTGGATATTGGAGATTGATTTATTAAAATTGGAGATTATAAGGAGCAATTTGAGTGAATATTTTTATGTGTGATTTGATGATTTCTAATTTCAATAAGGAGTATAATGTGTATTTGAGATTGATTATTTGTGTATATTGAGAAATATGTTGAAAGAGTGTTAGTGTAAAATTTTGTCATCTAACCATTGAAATTGGCAAAGAAGAAAATTGTGATTGAGATAGGTTTTTAAGGGAACTTCTACATAAAACAAAAGGCATGGGCACATCTTCCTAGTGAGTGATTGTTGAATGTTGTGAATGCTAAGTTGGAGTGAAAAGGGTTTTTCTAGAATAAGACTTGTTGATAAAACCTTGTTTGATGAGCATCATTGAGTTGATTTTTGAGGGTTTTTTCTAGAATAAAAGTTTTTGATAAAACCTTGTTTAATAAGCATTATTGTTGAAGTGATTTATTAAGTGAATAACTTGAGCTAGGGTTTGCAAAGATCATGAGTATCATTGTTATGTGAGGTTGCTTGATAAGCATTATTGTTGAAGTGATTGATTGAGTGAAGAACTTGAGCTAGGGTTTTCAAAGATCATGAGTATCATTGTTATGTGAGATTGTTTGATAAGCATTATTGGAAATAAGTGAGTGAGTGTTCATATGCTTGGACTAATGTTTGTGGATTATTTCATTGAGTGATTGGTTGAGTAGTGTTGTGATTGAGCCTATTCAAGTAGTTGTGTTGAAGTGATAGTTCAAGTTCTGTGAACCAAATTGTTCTATAATATAAATTGATTTGAGAAAGAGGTTGAGTGTTTATGAGTATGAAATATATTGAGTCTCTAAAAATTCTCTATATATTTTTGTGGTAAAAAGAGAGATTAAAAGTTATTGAGCATTGTGGTTAATGTGAAGCATATTGAGTCTCTAACAATTCTATTTATTTTTCTATGAGATTGGACAAGTTCTAGTGAGGTCTTGTTGAGAAGATTTGAGGTAAGTCTTAGAGAAGACTTGCGGATAAATTTGTGTGAGCTTTTGTGGAAAATGAAAAAATAGATTTGAGGAAAAATATTATTGAGCATATTGGACAAGTTCTAGAGAGGACTTGTGGACAGAATAGTGTGAACTTTTGTGGAAGCTTACAAGGTAGATTTGAGATAAGTATTTGAGAAGACTTGTGAGCAGATTTGATTGATTGATTTGTTCAAACCATGGGTTAATATTTGGAGCAAATCTAAAAGAATTGATTTGTGATTGAATCAATATTTGTGTTAAGGCTTGAAACAAATATTGAGGATAGATTTGTGCTAGACCAAATTATTATGTTTAGTGTAAATTTGAGGATAGAGTTTTGTGTAGAATTGAGGATAGGGTTGTGCCAGACCAGAGACAAATATTGAGCAGATTTGTGCTAGATCGAGTGATTGTGTTTAGTACATATTTGAGACAAAATTGAGAGTAATATTTGGAGGTCATAAATTATAGAAGATGACAATCTATAGTGGATAGAGATCCACCAGGGTAGTGAGGATAGGTCTTCTGCGTGGGGATAGGAGTCTTCAGTAGATAGAGATCCATTAGCCAGTGTAGTGGAGGCAATAGTTCTTCTAGAAGATAACCAACCAGAGATAAGGAGAAATATTTCTCCTGTGGATAACCATGAACTTTATTAGGCGATTGGTGTCTCCTTTGGATAGAGGTTCATAAACATTGTAATAGAGAAAGGATTACCAAGAGATTGATTGACAAAATTTTAGTGAAATATTTTCTTCGTGGAGTAGCCCACATTGGGTGAACAATGTTAAATTGATGTCTCTATTGTGTGTGGTGATTTGTGCATTGATTTGATTACTGTTGTTGATATTTCTCTCTATACATTACATAATTTTTATTGGAAAGAAAATTAAAAAGTGGTCTTATACTATTCACCCCCCTTCTCAGTATGAGCTTGTGTTATTCACTATTCTTCACTCTGCTATAAAAACCATTTAAAGTCACACCATTTGATATACAACTATAGATACAATATCCATCTTGCTATCAATGCCATACAATTAAATCCAATACAATACTAGTATTCAATTGAAGTAGAACATAATGTACTTAGCAAGTGGATTATACATACATAAATCATTGTCACATGAAAGCCATACATTCTAGATTTTAGGTGACTAGTAATTTATATCCAATTTTTGCTAAATAGTCATAATTTATTATATGTTATTAGATCATGATAGCCACGAAAATTAATGGCCTATATCACTATACCTATCTACTCATCATTACCCTACGTCCATGTTGGCATTTTTGGGTACTTTGGGTACATTGCTTTTGCTCAAGTGTATAAGTTGTCATTGATGTCAAAAGGCATTTTTGTGTTGATATCAAAAAGAGTGTGATGTCAAAAATATCTTGAGAAAGCTTCATATTGTTAAAGGGTTTTTATTAAAACCATGGTGACAAGGTTAAAGGTTTTTCTTAAAACCATTTGGACTCATTAAGGGTTTTTATTAAAACCAAGCTTAACTTAATGCAAAGGTTTTTGCTTCTTGAAAAACCTTGAAGGTCCATGTTTATTATTAATAATTAAATTAACTCAAACCTTTGACAAAGGTCTAAGTTTAATTTATTATTAATAAAATAATAATTATTATTATTTTAATTATTATTAAAGGGTCTTTTAACCCTTAAGCGACGCAGATAAAGTTTTCTTTCCCGACGTGTTGCCATCGTTGGAGGAGCGCCGACGTCAAACAGTTAAGGAGAAATGGCTATATAAGTGGGGATGATTTTCTAAAGTAAGAGTACCACCGATTAATTGGAGTCTTCGATTTGCGTTTGCTCTGTATCATTCGAATAGCGCTTGGTGTCTTCGATTTGCGTTTGCTCTGTATCATTCGAATAGCGCTTGGTGTCTTCGATTTGTGCTTGCTCTGTGTCTTCGAATCTCCAATTGACATCTTTGAAATCGTGCTTGATCCGTGTCTTGGAAACCATGCTTGGCATACTCGTATTTGAGCTTGGGCTGCATCCTTACTATTTTTCTTGACGTTAGTGGATTGGCAATTGCACTTGAACTGTGTTTTTCCAGACTGTGCTGTGAGATGATTAATGCAAGCATTCAATGACTTATGTTTTGGACGAGTGCTAGGAAAACGAATACGTTTTCCATATCCTACGATCAAGTGAAGATAAAACAAAGGATAGTTTAATATTTCTTTGTCGAGCACTTGTGCTCCAACGACGATGGAGTTTGAGTAAAGGCGCTCGCTAGGCAGAGATACAGGTTTCGAATCACGTCGAGTGCATTTTTCCTTTTGTTGCGATGCACGAAGGAGAGCGGTTGTGATTGGGCTACGTAAGTAGAGGAGAATGTGCTTTAGCGCTTATAGTGGTGGCTCCTCATTTCTCCTAAGGTTGGAGAACTAAGTATTGCCAAGGTAAATCTTTTTATTGTTGACTTGGGATATTTGAGTTGATTTGATCAAGAATTATTGATGGAGGTATAAGGTTAAGTTGTAATCTTTGTTTTGACATTGTTATTATTAATGCTTGATGCTTATGTGGAGTAATAAGGTGTAAAGAGATTTTACTTTGTATGTATATTATAATTTTGGTGGTTAATATTAAGTTGGAGTAATAAGGTGTTATTTTGGATCTTTATTATTGTGTATTATTGTATAGTTGCTAACTCTAATTGGTGGTAAATTGAGAGTTAATGTTGTGACAATTTTTGAGTTCTCCTTCTTCATCAAAGTAAAGGTATGGGCACATTCTTCCATGGTTGTTATTGATTGATGGTTTTCTAAAAATAAGTGTGGAGGGAAAAGGATTTCTACTTGTTTCCTTTTCTTGTGATGATTGGTTGAATGCTTCAAGGTTGATGTTGAGTTGAATGGTGTTGGTTGACTAAACCTTGTTTGATGAGCATTGTTGTTAAAACCCTAGATTGGTTGTGGAAAGAACATGAGTATCATTGTTATATGAGATATTGCATGGTTGGCAATTGTTGGGTTGTGTTTCATGTTCTTGAGAAAAGCATACTACATCTATCTTATTCTGTTGAGATTGAGATTGAGTTGAGATTGATATTTGGGAGTTAAGTATAGAACATATTGAGTCTCTAACAATTCTCTTTATGCTTCTATGAGGTTGATGAATCACATTGGGTCTCTAACAATTCTCTTTGTGGGTTCATGCTAAGCAAGTTTTTCTTGGTGAGCTTGCTGAGGTTTTGGACAGGTTTCGGTGGGGACTTGTGAGTAGGTTTTGGACAGGTTTCGGTGGGGACTTGTGAGCAGATTTGGAAAGGTCCTAGCAGAGGACTTGTGAGCTGGTTTTTGAGAGTTCTATCAGAGAACTTGAGGATAGAGGAGCATTGGTTCTTTGAGAAGAACCTGAGGACAGATTTGGAAAGTCTTTGAGAAGGCTTGTGTGTAGAGGATTGATTTGTTCAAGAGTTGGACAGATATGACAGACAGAGGAAGACTTGTACTAGACCGACTGACTATGTTTGGTACAAGTTGCTGAGCTATTGTGGACGTGATCATAGAAGGCAGAGGTCTCTTAGGCTAAGCATTGAGGACAGGAGGTCTTCGGTGGAAAGGAGTTCCACGTGCTGGCAAGAGGTAGAGACAGTTGATCTTCTGAGGGATCATATCCAGAGCAGAGGGGAAGGTATCTCCTTTGAGCAGAGGCTCATAAATTCAGATTGGGGGAAGGTATCTCCTTTGGGCCGAGGCTCATAAACATTGTAATTGGGAAGGATTCCCAAAGAACTTTGAGATAACTTTTAGAGAAAAGTTTTTGTGGATGTAGCCCGACCATTCTGGGTGAACCACGTTAAAAATGGGCCTTCAATGTGTGATGCTTTCTGTCTTGATTAATGTTGTGTTGATGCCACTGCTATCTAAAGTTAAAATTATTAATTGGTTAAGTCTTATATTGTTCACCCCCCTCTCGGTATAAGTCCATGTTCTTCAATTGGTATCGAGTAGGGGTCTCTCAGAAAGAGCCTAACGACTTGGAGAAGGATCTATCAGAGGATCATACAGATTCAAAAAGAGATGAAGAGGTTGAGTTCGATCTCAAAGGTGAATTCTTCTTGGCTTTGAGAAAGCTTGAGAAATTCAGGGAAGAGAATTCTGTTCTCAAGCATCAATGTCGGGAAGAAAAGATAGCAAGATCAGAATTGTCTCAAAGTGTTATAGACTTCAAAATTCTAGCCGAAGAAGGGAAGAAGGTTGAACAGGTTCGACGAGAGGTTCTCAAAGGAAAGGAAGCTGATTGCAAGAAACTAGAAGAAGAGGTTATGTCTCTTAGAGTGAAGTTGGAATAGTTGGCTCTCAGACAGAATACTCCGTGTGAAAAGAAAAAGAAGGATGGTATCACCATTCAAGAAATAGGGTCTTCGAGCAAGATCAATCTTCATCCTGAAGAGCGGTGGATTCCAATTGGTCACAAGAAGAACAATCATCCAAGGCATCAAAACAGGTTACATAATACTTTCCATGGCTATTGTTTTTCCTGCAAGAAATTTGGTCACAAAGCTATGCATTGCAATAAGTCTGTGAATAGACATAGTAAGGAAAATGTTAACTCTTTTGCACCTCTTATGAATAAAGATGTCATGTGTTACAAGTGCAATAATTTTGGGCATATAGCAAGGATGTGCAGTTTGGATAGATCTAGCCTTGAGTTCACTAAAAAGAAAAATGAGATCAAATCTAAGTCAATGATAGCTCAAACTGCTTTTCATGCTCTAGACAAAGTAGAGAAATGGTATCTTGATAGTGGTTGTTCAAAACATATGACTGGTGAAAAGGAAAAGTTTTTGGTCTTAAAAGAAACAAACAGAGGAACAGTCAGTTTTGGAGATAACAGGTCAACTAAAATCTATGGTAAAGGGACTCTTAGTTTGGATGGGAAATCCAAAATAGAAAATGTGCTTTATGTAGAAGGCCTAAGACATAATCTTCTAAGTGTGAGTCAACTTTGTGATCAAGGGCACATAGTATCTTTCTTTTCAGATAGATGTGAGATAAGTAAAGAAAAAAATGGAAAACTCATTGCTAGTGCTACAAGGACTCCAAACAATCTTTACATGCTAAGTGAGATAAAAAAGGAAAAGTGTTTTCTAACTCAAGAAGATGAGAGTTGGTTATGGCATAAAATATTGGGGCATTTGAGCTTTGATAATCTTGTCAATATTAGTAACAAGGAAGCAGTTAGAGACTTGCCCAAAATAAAAAGGCCCCATAACATCATTTGCGGTCCTTGTCAACATGGAAAACAGACCAGAACCAGTTTCAAATCAAAAGGGTATACTTCTTCAAAACCATTGGATCTTATTCATACTGATTTATGTGGCCCTACCAGAACTTAGAGCATTCAGGGAGAAAGCTACTTCATGCTTTTTATAGATGATTATTCTAGAATGACTTGGGTTACTTTTCTCAAAGAAAAATCTGAAGCTTTTGAAAAATTTAAAGCTTTCAAAGAAATGGTTGAAAATGAGACTGACAAGAGAATCAAATGTTTAAGATCAGATAGAGGAGGAGAGTTCACTTCAAATGAATTTGTGGAATACTATGAGCAACAAGGAATCAAAAGAGAATATTCAACAACAAGAACTCCTCAACAAAATGGAGTAGTTGAAAGGAAAAATAGAACTATTGAAAATATGGCTAGAGCTATGTTAAATGAGTCAAAACTTTCAGATGGCTTTTGGAAAGAGGCAGTCAGTACAACAGTCTACATTATCACCAGGGCCCAACTTAGAGTCAATCATCATAAAACTCCTTATGAGTTGTGGAAAGGAAGACCAACTACAGTAAAATACTTCAAAGTGTTTGGGAGTAAGTGCTTCATCAGAAGGGAAGATCAGAATTTGGGTAAGTTTGATCCTAGATGTGATGAGGGAATATTTCTTGGGTATTCCAGTAGAAGCAAGGCCTACAGATGCTTCAACAAAAGAACTCATACAATTGTAGAGAGCATAAATGTAACAGTTGATGAAAAGACAGGGATAAGAGAACCGATCCAAGAACTCAGTGATGAAATTTGTCAAGAAGAATTCAGAGAGGTTTCAGATGAAGAAGAGGAAAGACAACAACTGCTTCCCAAAAATCCTTCACGATATGTTCAGAAACATCATCCCAAATATTTGATCATTGGTGATCCAAATAGGAGGCAAACAAGAAGAAGAGTCATTCCCTCACATGATTCTACAAATGTTTCATTATTATCTCAAATTGAGCCAAAAGATTTCAGTGAAGCATGTGCAGATAAGTTTTGGGTAAAAGCAATGGATGAAGAGCTAAATCAAATAGAGAAAAGTGAAACTTGGGAATTGGTTCCAAGACCTAAGGACAAGAATGTCATTGGCACAAAATGGATATTCAGAAATAAACTCAATGAGGATGGAAAGATTGTTAGAAACAAAGCTAGGTTAGTCTGCAAAGGTTATGCTCAAGTAGAAGGTGTTGATTTCGAAGAGACGTTTGCTCCTGTTGCTCGTCTTGAAGCTATCAGAATGTTTTTGGCCCTTTCAAGCTTCAAATCATTCAAGGTATATCAAATGGATGTAAAGTCAGCTTTTCTAAATGGGGTGTTGGAAGAAGAAGTCTACATAGAATAGCCAGAAGGAGTGTCTCTCTCAGAATAGTCAGACTATGTGTGTAAACTGAAAAAGGCCTTGTATGGGTTAAAGCAAGCACCTAGGGCTTGGTACTCAAGACTTGACAGGTATCTTCATGAGCAAGGCTTCCAGGAAAGGTGTGGCAGATAGCAATTTGTATATTAAGGATGAAGGTGATGATATGTTGATTATGGTTGTCTATGTTGATGATATTATTTTTGGGGGAAATAATACTCAGATGTGCAAATATTTTGCTAACACCATGCAGAAGGAATTTGAGATGTCTATGATTGGAGAGCTGTCATTCTTTTTAGGTCTTCAGATTGCTCAATCAAAAGATGGTGTATTTCTCTCTCAAGGAAAGTATATCAAAGAAATGTTGAAGAAATTTGGGATGATGGACAACAAACCAGTATGTACTCCAATGATTACAAGATGCAAGATGAGTAAAGATGATGAATCTCCAGCGGTAGATCAGAGGTTGTACAGATCAATGATTGGTAGTTTATTATATGTTACAGCTACCAGACCAGATATCATGCAGGCAGTTGGGTTAGTAGCAAGATTTCAAGTAGCTCCTAAAGATTCTCATGTTATAGCAGTTAAGAGGATATTCAGATATCTGAAGGGCACTATGGACTTTGGGCTTTGGTATCCCAAAGGTGATGATTTCATTCTCATAGCTTATACAGATGCAGATTGGGCAGGCAGTATTGATGATAGGAAAAGCACTAGTGGTGGAGCATTCTTTCTGGGAAAGAGTTTGGTTTCTTGGCTAAGTAAGAAACAACCTTTAGTTTCCTTATCTACAGCAGAGGCTGAATACATAGCAGACAGTGGTTGGGTGTACACAGGTTTTATGGATGAAAACCACCTTGGAGGATTTCAAAGTCAAGCATGAACAACCCATCTCCATACTTTGTGATAATACAAGTGCCATAAGTATTTCCAAAAATCCGGTAATGCACTCAAGGACAAAGCATATTTCCATCAAGTATCACTTTCTAAGGGAGAAAGTGCAAGACAAGCGGGTCAAGGTAGAGTATGTGTCTACTAAAGAGCAGATTCGAGATATCTTCACCAAACCTCTTCCAAGAGATACGTTTGAGTATCTAAGGGAGAAATTGGGAGTTGTACTCCCACCCTAGAATTAATCACCTCATCAGGAGGTGGGGGAGGGACTAAGCTAAGAGGCTCATTCTTAGTCCCGAGCCCCAAAGGTGACCCTTTGCCATTGATGACAAAGGGGGAGAGATATGAGTAAGGGGGAGAGCTTCAAAGTGAAGAGGAAAGCTTCAAGTCAGGGGAGCAAGACTTCAAAGGAAGATTCTCGGTTGTGGGCACAGATTGGTCAGTTGTTAGCACAGTTGGTTTCAGTTTTGGCTCTTGAGAAGTGTTTTCAGTAAAGGTTTGCCATCAATGACAAAGGGGGAGATTGTTGGCAATTTTTGGGTACTTTGGGTACATTGCTTTTGCTCAAGTGTATAAGTTGTCATTGATGTCAAAAGGCATTTTTGTGTTGATATCAAAAAGAGTGTGATGTCAAAAATATCTTGAGAAAGCTTCATATTGTTAAAGGGTTTTTATTAAAACCATGGTGACAAGGTTAAAGGTTTTTCTTAAAACCATTTGGACTCATTAAGGGTTTTTATTAAAACCAAGCTTAACTTAATGCAAAGGTTTTTGCTTCTTGAAAAACCTTGAAGGTCCATGTTTATTATTAATAATTAAATTAACTCAAACCTTTGACAAAGGTCTAAGTTTAATTTATTATTAATAAAATAATAATAATTATTATTTTAATTATTATTAAAGGGTCTTTTAACCCTTAAGCGACTACAGATAAAGTTTTCTTTCTGACGTGTTGCCATCGTTGGAGGAGCGCCGACGTCAAACAGTTAAGGAGAAATGGCTATATAAGTGGGGATGATTTTCTAAAGTAAGAGTACCACCGATTAATTGGAGTCTTCGATTTGCATTTGCTCTGTATCATTCGAATAGCGCTTGGTGTCTTCGATTTGCGTTTGCTCTGTATCATTCGAATAGCGCTTGGTGTCTTCGATTTGTGCTTGCTCTATGTCTTCGAATCTCCAATTGACGTCTTTGAAATCGTGCTTGATCTGTGTCTTGGAAACCATGCTTGGCATACTCGGATTTGAGCTTGGGCTGCATCCTTACTATTTTGCTTGACGTTAGTGGATTGGCAATTGCACCTGAACTGTGTTTTTCTAGACTGTGCTGTGAGATGATTAATGCAAGCATTCAATGACTTATGTTTTGGACAGTGCTAGGAAAATGAATACGTTTTCCATATCCTACGATCAAGTGAAGATAAAACAAAGGATAGTTTAATATTTCTTTGTCGAGCACTTGTGCTCCAACGATGATGGAGTTTGAGTAAAGGCGCTCGCTAGGCAGAGATACAGGTTTCGAATCACGTCGAGTGCATTTTTCCTTTTGTTGCGATGCACGAAGGAGAGTGGCTATGATTGGGCTACGTAAGTAGAGGAGAATGCGCTTTAGCGCTTATAGTGGTGGCTCCTCATTTCTCCTAAGGTTGGAGAACTAAGTATTGCCAAGGTAAATCTTTTTATTGTTGACTTGGGATATTTGAGTTGATTTGATCAAGAATTATTGATGGAGGTATAAGGTTAAGTTGTAATCTTTGTTTTGACATTGTTATTATTAATGCTTGATGCTTATGTGGAGTAATAAGGTGTAAAGAGATTTTACTTTGTATGTATATTATAATTTTGGTGGTTAATATTAAGTTGGAGTAATAAGGTGTTATTTTGGATCTTTATTATTGTGTATTATTGTATAGTTGCTAACTCTAATTGGTGGTAAATTGAGAGTTAATGTTGTGAAAGTTTTTGAGTTCTCCTTCTTCATCAAAGTAAAGGTATGGGCACATTCTTCCATGGTTGTTATTGATTGATGGTTTTCTAAAAATAAGTGTGGAGGGAAAAGGATTTCTACTTGTTTCCTTTTCTTGTGATGATTGGTTGAATGCTTCAAGGTTGATGTTGAGTTGAATGGTGTTGGTTGACTAAACCTTGTTTGATGAGCATTGTTGTTAAAACCCTAATTGGTTGTGGAAAGAACATGAGTATCATTGTTATATGAGATATTGCATGGTTGGCAATTGTTGGGTTGTGTTTCATGTTCTTGAGAAAAGCATACTACATCTATCTTATTCTGTTGAGATTGAGATTGAGTTGAGATTGATACTGGGAGTTAAGTATAGAACATATTGAGTCTCTAACAATTCTCTTTATGCTTCTATGAGGTTGATGAATCACATTGGGTCTCTAACAATTCTCTTTGTGGGTTCATGCTAAGCAAGTTTTTCTTGGTGAGCTTGCTGAGGTTTTGGACGAGGTTGTAGTGGGGACTTGTGAGTAGGTTTTGGACGAGGTTTCGGTGGGGACTTGTGAGCAGATTTGGACAGGTCCTAGCAGAGGACTTGTGAGCTGGTTTTTGAGAGTTCTATCAGAGAACTTGAGGATAGAGGAGCATTGGTTCTTTGAGAAGAACCTGAGGATATATTTGGCAAGTCTTTGAGAAGGCTTGTGTGCAGAGGATTGATTTGTTCAAGAGTTGGACAGATCTGACAGACAGAGGAAGACTTGTACTAGACCGATTGACTATGTTTGGTACAGGTTGCTGAGCTATTGTGGACGTGATCATAGAAGGCATAGGTCTCTTAGGCTAAGCATTGAGGACAAGAGGTCTTCGATGGAAAGGAGTTCCACGTGCTGGCAAGAGGTAGAGACAGTTGATCTTCTGAGGGATCATATCCAGAGCAGAGGGGAAGGTATCTCCTTTGAGCAGAGGCTCATAAATTTTGATTGGGGGAAGGTATCTCCTTTGGGCCGAGGCTCATAAACATTGTAATTGGGAAGGATTCCCAAAGAAATTTGAGATAACTTTTAGAGAAAAGTTTTGTGGACGTAGCCCAGCCATTATGGGTGAACCACGTTAAAAATGGGCCTTCAATGTGTGATGCTTTCTGTCTTGATTAATGTTGTGTTGATGCCACTGCTATCTAAAGTTAAAATTATTAATTGGTTAAGTCTTATACTGTTCACCCCCCCTCTCAGTATAAGTCCATGTTCTTCATTCCATATATTATATCATCACTTATTTTCTTTGTAGTTACATGTTATTTAAGCCACTTGCCTCATACATATTACATGTAACTTCCATTAATGACCAATTATACCTCATTTACTATAGGTCTTTGCCTAGTTGATTGGTTAATTCCCCACATATTTCACCTAGGGATAATCATACCTATTTATTTAGGTGAGTTCTTTATATAAGGAAATCGTGGCACCAGGTTAGTGAGAACCTTTAAAAATTAATTTTTAGATAAAGGAGATGAGGGATAATTTTATGAGACAACTTGAGGTGACAACAAGAAACTATATAGTGCTACACTATTATAAACATAAGTGTAACGATACCCCAATTCCTTTAGAAATGGAGGAGGCAAAAATATCTCTTTTTGCATCATTGGGTTACCAGGGCTAGATGATCATTATTATCTCCATGTGTTTCAAAGAGTAATATTTTAGTGTATGGTTATCTTATTTAGATATACTAGAATATGGTATTCAATTTTATATTGGAGCATATTTATCCCAATTGAAATTTTCAAAGAAATAGATATATGAAGGAATCTAGAATTAATCAAAAATGTTATCATATACCTCATACTCACACTCTTATCCCTATGAGTGTAGAGAAGTATGTGAGATAAAAATGAGTTGGTTTCATTGAATCAATTGACTTTGCATGAGGATTTGTAAAATATCAAGCTATGGGATGATGATGGGTGCTAAATATACCCCCATTTTTCCCATGTTATGCCTATGTCTAATTGTTTTTGTACAAGGTGAAGAACTATAAACTAGCCACTATAATGTTAATCCTTGTTTTATTATATCTATGGCTGAATAATTTTGTTTTACATGATAGTGGATGAATTTTGGTTGTCTTTGATGTAAATGAATAGTTTCCTAGATTTTCTAGTTTTTGTAAGCACTAAACTTATTATTGTAGATGAATTTTCTTAGAAAATTTTGTAGGTGAATACATATAAAAAAAATAGATGCTAAAAATTATTAATTGCTTTAGAACCAATAGTTAACTTGACTATGAGATAATATTTTAGAATAAGAAGTTAACTTAGTTTCTATAATATTTGCAGTAATTGTTATTGTAGATAACACTAAAAATGGGTAGTTAACTTAGTTATTATAGTTTTGGTAGTTTATAGTAGTTACTATAGAACCAAAAAATATTGTAGAAAATATTATAGATTAAATATATGGATACTATTGAACTTGTTTGAGCGCTAATAGTTGGTTTTGGCTATTCTTATATGTACTAGTTAGATAAAAGTGTTTTTAAAGCTACCTAGTAAATAAAAACTTTTGGATTCTCCTCTTTTATCTTGATTGTGATTGAGTAACTAAGTCATGGATGAGGGTGTGCATTATCTCTTTTGATGACCACTCATAAGGAAACAATCAATGGATCCCTTCATATGGTTAAATGAATTTCCCTTCTTGCATAGTATTATTTCTGTAATGAGGAATGATTGTATGGTTTTTTTTTACTTCTATGAATGCATTGTTGAATTCTTTTTTTATGTATTTGATTGTGTGAAGTAGGGCAATTTAATCATAAATATATATTAGTAGGTATCTCTCTCTTCTCAAAATTCTTCTAATATTCTTCTAACTAGAATACATATCTCACTTCTTTAACTCTCCCTTTTTAAAAATTCTTCTATTCTTCCTTTGAAGTAAAATATTTTATTTTTGCATTAGGTTTTCCTCTATTTTCTAGCTCTTTTGCATTAAAAATTGTTGATATTTTGGTAGTGAAAAGTATCATAAGATTAGAATTGGATGGGTGTCAATCCTTTATGGTGAAGAAACAATTTTCATCTCATGCACTCAATATAGTGTGGGAAAAATCTAATTAATGGGCATAAATACTTGAGTGGTTAGGATTGTTGGATTTTACAATATTTTTCAAAAACAAATGGAATCAACACATCACCTAGAAAATACAAAAATAACTCACAAAGGAATGCACACATTATGAGGGGTGTTTATAAACACCAAAATAATATCACAAAAGAAAAATAATTATATTCCAACAAAAAAATAAATGGTTGGTGGGAAAGGGTATAAATACCCAATTACAAGAGACCTTTAGGTTAGTGTTAAAGAACTTATCTTTATATTAAATGATACAATATTACAATAAACCCACCTATATAGGCATACAAGGGCACAAATGGTTGTATAATAAATATAATGCAAAATTTTATTGTGGCCTTAAGTGAATCTTATTAGCACATATTCCTAACCCCCTCTTAAATTTAATGGAGGACATGGAGAGATATCCTTATTGGTAACCCCCTTTAGGGGTATTCTTCAACTCCAAGATTCTCTTGTAGTCACATAAAAGGAACCCTAAGAATGACCTTGGTTAAAATATCCACTTTCTACTTCATGGATAATACATACACTAGATGAAGTAGCCCATGGACATAAGCCATCATACATAATGCATGTAAACCTCAATATATATGGTTTTCCAATTAAACATAGGATTGTAGACAACCTTGATGGAAATCTAATTGTTACAATGGAGGGTAATATAAATCTAGTGAGGTATGACCATGTGCTTCAAAATCATGAGCATCCATTGAAGGTTCTTGGTGTCCTCATTGGAAATATAGTATTTAGATTTCTTATAATACTAAGATATAGTGGACTATCATCTACAATTCCAAGAGATTGATACAAATCAAATATAGAAGATAAATCATATAGTAGAGTGCCATTGGTCCAAATTGTTGACCCAATATGCATTTTAAAATCCTATAAAAACTAGAGGTTCTCTAATTAAATATTTAATACCCATATAGCACGTACCCATAATTTATAGAAATATTTGCTTGGTTACTATCTAGTGACTCTCATGAGGTGCCTACATGTACTTGGAATAAAAGCTATTAGCTAATATAATATCTAATTGAGTGTGGGAAATATAGAGAAAACCTCTACTACATGATTTATACGATGAAACATCCACTAGGAGAGTAGTGCAATCTACTTGTAGATTTAGACAAAAAATAAATTCCAATATGACTTGTAATCCTATAATATAAATCACTATAGAAGATCCAATGTATACTTACGCTAAGAAATAATCATCCCATAAGATGATTAGTTCATCTAAATCCCCAAAAAGTAATGTAAAATTCCAAAATGCACCATCTCAAAAGTGCCAAGAACTTATGACTTCATCTCCTAGACTAAATGTATCGTAATTACTATAATTAGTAGATCATCATCATACAACACAATCATCAAGGCTTTATCATCATGATGCTTGATATAGACATCACACTTTTACTTGCATCATCAAATCTTTTAAATAAGCAAAGAAGGAGTGAATCTTCTCATACCAAGCACAAGAAGCCTACTTGAATCCATATCTTGACTTGTTTAATTGATACAACAAGGGAGTAGGTCTATTAAGCTTAAAAATAGGAAGTTTCTCCACATATATATCACCCTAAATATCACCATGAAAAAGGTTCATTCTTTATATCCATTTGATGTACCTTCCAACCATAGTAGGAAACTACAAAAATAATGATCTGAATAGAGTCCATCCTAGAAATTGGGACAAATATCTCTAAGGATTGAATTCTCTTATTCTAAAAGAATACTTTAGCAATAAGGAATACCTTGTGCTTCTCTATCTAACCATGATAATTGCACTTGGTCTTATAGAACCATTTATATCCACTAAGTCAATTATCCTCTAGAAGAAGAATAAGCTCCCATGTTTGATTATTTATGAAGAACTCATAGTTAGTAAACATAACATTCTCACACTCCATACAACCCTTATCCTAGTAATATGTGAAGGGATTACAAAAATCATCCACCATTGATATCAATACCTACAATGGATCCTTTGATGACACTTCTAAGAGAGAAAGGGCCAATCATCCTAAAGAAAAATTTGAACCCATTTGGATGTTGGATAGACCATGAAATACTATTATACATTTGATAAAAAATCATCTTCAAAACTCTATATAGAATTATTCAACACAATCTAAACATTACACAAGGTATAGTAGGATCAATATTATCTTATCTAGGATTTGAAATGATAGGTGGTAAAGAAGAAGCCATAGAGAAATATGAAAGAACTAGAATAATGCCAATTAGAATATAAGAAGGTGAAGTAGGACCTACTAGGGAATTTGGGGGACAAGAATCCTCAGCAAAAAGAATATAAAAAGGGCAAAAGAAGCAACTAGAAAACCCTCATCAAAAATAAAATGTGGTCGATTATCACCTATTAATATCTCGAGTGGAGTTATACCCTAAATAAATTTTATGAGAATTTTATTAATGACATGTGTTACACAAGTCACTATTTTATCCCAAAACTTGGGCTTTATTTTCTTGGCATACAACATGCATCTATCCATATCTATAACAACCTTTTTTATTTTTTGAGTCACCCCATTCTATTGCAGGTTATAATGAATAGTCATTTGAAAAACAATGCTATGAAGAACAAAAACATTAGCAAAGGTATTGCTCACATAATCACCACCTCCATATATCCTCAAAAAATTGATATTCCTCTCAAAATAATTATCCATAAGTGCCTTAAAGCCCTTAAACTCACTAAAAAGCCTCATATTTCATATGAATGGTGTACAACAATACATACTAGGAGAAATAATCAATGAAAGTAAGAAAGAACTTATTATCAAAAAGATACGGTGCCCCATGGGTGCAAAAATATCACTATAAATAATCTTAAAAGGTCATTTAGAATTACTAGCAATCATTCTATAAAGTACTCTTGATGATGCTTCCTCAAAATAAACCCCTCACAAATACCAATAGGAAGAGAGATAGGAGGAATACCAATAGCCAAATGATGTTGACTCATGTACCTCAAGTATTTGTATCCAGGACACCCAAGTGTATGATGCCATCATTAACTAACATTATATACATGTGTAACCATAGCCACAAAGTACTTCCTCTTAAATGAGGAAGAGGAAGAAATTAAAATAACACCAAGCTTGTACATTTGATCTAACTCATCATAATATCCTAATACAATTATCTTGAAACCATCATTAATATCCTTGATCACCCATTGATCTAGACAAAATTCCTATTAGTCTCACTATGACACTGAGAGGGGGGGGTGAATCAGTGTAGCTCTTAAAAACTTAAATCTTCAATTCTTAATGCCGAAACAATGAAAGCTTAAAACTCAATAAAGCAAATATACCAAAAGAGCATCACACAACACAAGATGTACCGAGGTTCACCAGTTTTGGCTACTCCTCAAAATTGACTGTTTGGACTCCCATCCAAATCCAGCCTTTGCAAAATATCAATTTTACAATCAATTTACCAGCACCCACTGGAAGGAGCACCAACCCCTGATTTATCTGCACCAACAGAAAGGAGCACCAACCCCTGATTTATCTGCACCAACAGAAAGGAGCACCAACCCCTGATTTACCAACACCAACTGGAAGGAGCACCAACCCCTGATGCCAAGCACCAACTTGGACTTCTATTCTGAATCTAGATGATTGACATAAAGATGCCTTCACTTTTACAAGACCCTGACTGGTCTATTGCTTTCTCAACATTACCCACTCTTCACCCAACACACACCCTGCTCGCTCTCCTCTTGCACTCTTTGCAAGATTAAATCCACCTAGCTTTAATCCCGAGCGCTTTCACTCAATTTTATCAGCTTTTAATTCTCTGCATAGACCTCCTTTTATAACAAAGTTTTGACTCTATTTTTAACTTCCATATTTATGCATGCAACCCTAATCGCCTCATAACCATCGTTCCAACTTTGTTCACTATTCTTATTTTAGCTGCATGATATTTCTTATAACTACACCTGTAACTATCATATAACTTCAGTTAACTCTTCTTAATTTAGCTGCATGATTTTTCTTTGTAACTGCCCCTGTAACTGTTGTATAACTTCAGTTAACGGTCACATATCTTATTTCGACTAGGTTCTCTTCTTAGCTTGCGCCAAAGTGACCTGTCACGAAATCGTGACACTTTTGCCTCTTTGTCCTCTTCTCGGCTTGTACCCGCAAAAACAAACATGTCGCGATATCGTGACACTTTCGCCTCCTTACTACTTTACTTGGTTCATACCCTATCAAAACATTCATTTTCATGATATCGCGACACTTTCACCTTCGTACTCTTCCTTTTTACTTTTGTCACGATATCGCGACACTTCTACCTTCTTACTTTCTCTCTCCTCCTAGAGTCACGAAAATGCGACATGTCGCGATATCACGACACTTTTTCTCCTTTGCTCTATCTCTTGCCTTTGGGTCATGAAAACGTGACATGTCGCGATATCGTGACACTTTTTCTCCTTTGCACTTTCTCTTACCTTCGGGTCACGAAAACGACATGTCGCGATATCGTGACACTTTTTCATTCTCTTCCTTCCTACTCTCTTCAAGTCGCAAAAATGTGACATGTCACGAAATCGTGACACTTTTCCTTCTCTGCCTTCCTGCTCTCTTCAAGTCGCAAAAATGCGACATGTCACGAAATCGTGACACTTTTCCTTCTCTGCCTTCTTGCTCTCTTCAAGTTGCAAAAATGCGACATGTCACGAAATCGTGACACTTTTCCTTCTCTTCCTTCCTGCTCTCTTCAAGTCACGAAAATGCGACATGTCGCGAAATCGTGACACTTTTTTTTCCATAAAATCTCTCTTCGCTTAAAATGAAACATGTCACGAAATCGCGACACCTTTTTCTTTCTACTCTCTCTTCTAAACATGTCCGAAATCGTGACACTTTTCTCTCTCCTCTTTCTCTTCCTTACAACATGTCGCAAATCGTGACACTTTTCTCTCTCCTATTTCTCTTTACATGTCGCGAAATCGTGACACTTTTTCTATCTCCTTTTTCTCTTCCCGAACATGTCGCGAAATCGTGACACCTTTTTCTCTCTACTATTTCTCTTGCAATATGTCACGAAATCGTGACACTTTTTCTACTTTTCTTTTTCTCTTCCAACATGTCACGAAATCATGACAATTTTTCTTTCTTGCTCTTTCTCTCTGAACATGTCACGAAATCGCAACAGTTTTTCTTGCTTGCTTTCTCTCCGAACATGTCACGAAATCGTGACAGTTTTCTTGCTTGCTTACTTCTCAACATGTCATGATATCATGACAACATTCTATCTATCTCAACATGTCGCGATATCGCGATATTTTCTTTCTTGCTCAACATGTCGCGATATCGCGACAGTTTTCTTCCTTGTGATTTTCTTTTGATTTTTAGCATATGGGCCACTTCGATCTTTTGGATAATCACTGTACATACTCTGAAGAACCTCTTAACTCCTGTCCACTTGCATCAACCAATCTGTCCTGACTATGTTGACAACAATGACAATACTGTTGCTGCACCTTGCTCATCAATCTCCCCCTTTGGAATTGTTGGCAACACACGTGCAATTTCCTGTAATTCTTCTCCCCCTTTGACAATAATACCAAAGGGCTACTGCAGACTCCCCCTGAGTCCATGCACAACATTCTCAGGCACACATTATGACAGTTAGCAAAAATTACAAACATGAGCAAAAAGATAATCAAATATATAAATGCTCCCCCTAAAGAATGTGATCCCTATATGCTAGTCAATTATTGGGAAGAAAACTGCTTATCCACGCGACCAACCTATCTCCAAGATAGAATGCACCTCCACTGGTACTCTTTCTATCATCTACACATCCTGCCCAATCTGCATCTGGAAATCTATCCCAACACTGTCCTCAAATCTGTCCCAGCATTGTCCTCAAATATTTCCCAAAGGCCTTCTTCAAAGGCTCAATCAATCATGCTCAAGTAGTACTCAAAATGAACTCAACAATGAATGACAATCTCAAATCAAATCCACTTCATAGAAGCATAAAGAGAATTGTTAGAGACTTAATATCTTCTAACCTCAATCTCAACTCAACATAGAATGATGGAATAATTTATTTCATAGAACTTTAAAAATCACTTCACACATAACTTGACTAGGCTCAATCAAATCAACTCAACCAATCATCACCAAGCTGGAAACCATCTGGCTGCTCAATATAAACCTCTTCTTCAAGCTTCCCATTCAAAAACGCTGATTTCACATCTGTCAACAAAATTGACAAGTGACTCACACTTGTACCAACTTTTGTCCAACACTGTACCAACACTGCAATTTTATTGCCAACTCTGTGCAAGCATCAAACACAGTACCACAACACCAACCAAATCATCTGAACTGTTATAATCCTTAACTTTTGACAGTGGCAGTAAGAACCATCACCAATACAACAATGACATATAGCAATACTACCAATAATGACAACTCTCAATTTAATCACCACACTTCATTCATGGCACTTCCACAAACTACATGAACTGAAAACATACTTCGACAACTATACGACAACTTCCCTGACTACTTGCCTTTCATCCTCAGGTAATCAAACAAATACATAGGAGCATTAAAATGAAACTTCAAGATTGCTCCCCCTGAGGATGTGCTACCCGGAGTTGCTTAGTGCAATAGCGGAGTAATCTCCTTCACCCAAGGAGACACGATTTCCTCTCTTCTTTCTTTCTCCAATATTTCTTGAACTTAGGCTGAAGGTTTTCAACTGCATCCCTATTTTGAACCTTTTCGTGAACTTGAACATTTCTCTTGGGTGGTTGTCTCTTGTACATCCTTGATGGATGATTATTTTCCTTTCTTTGATGCACATGATTTCTTCCCTGTCTGTGTTGCATTCTTTGCGTCTGATGAAATCTACCTGTCTTGCCATAGATTAGATACAAAAGTTCTTGGACAAGACCTTGCTATGTGCCCATGACCATTACATTTAAAACATTGCACATGGTGTTCAACAGATGTATTTCTACCAAGCATAACTCTTTGATCTATTATTCAATCCACAATACATTGCCTTGTGACCATAAAGGTTGCATCTAAAACAATAGCCATTACAAGCATTATTATGAATAAAGTGAGAGTGATAGAACCTCTTTTGTTGTGGTTGCTTTGTTGTAGATCTCCTTTGAGATTTTCTTCCTTTTGAAGTTTCAGCTTCAAACTTTTCTTGCTTTGATCCTTCAAAAGTGGACTTCTTCTTCTCTACAGATTTAGAAGATGAAGGTTGTTCAACTTCATATCCAAGACCAAGCTTAGACATGGGGCTTCTTTGTTGCCTTATCATTTTATCTAGCAACTCTGTGCTCTTCTCAAATTTGAGATTTGTATTGGCCTCTTCTAGTTGTCTCCTCAATAAAACAATCTCCTCTTCTTGTTTGCCGCAAACATCGCTTTTATCATCCAGGTGTGACTTCAAAGCTTCTTCTATTTTCTTGGCTTTATGAATTTGCAAGAAGAGATCTTCAATATTATCCCCATATTCTTCCAACTTCTTGGACAGTATTTTGTTCTTTTTCCTTTCTATACCCAACTCCTCAAGTGCAGCGATCAACTCACCTTCTAGATATACTTCAGCCTCAGCCTCAAGTTTTTTATTACATTCCTATTTTTCCTCTGTTTTTTCTTCTTCGAATGCCATGAAAAGAGCTTCATCTGTTTCTTCTTCGAATCCTCACCGGAGCTGTCTTCTCGATGAACTGACATTCTTGGAGATGAAACTTTTCTTCCTGAAGTTGTTGTTTCTGAAATTTGGTTTTTTCTTCCAGTCACTTCTTTCTTGGTGCGATCCTTCATCACTTTCGTCCTTCTCATTAAGTGGACATTTAGCTGCAACATGCCCAATGCCTCCACATCTGAAACACTTAAATGGTAGCTTTCCTCTGTATTTTCCTTTTCCCCTTATTAGTTTTCGAACAAAGTTTGCTTCCGTTTCATCTGATGTCTCTTCTTCCTCAGATTCTTGTTTTGCTTTTATATTTTTATGTGCTTTAAAAGCAGCTTCTCTTTCTGTGGGTTTGGTTTTTCCTATTCTCATCTCATATGCAGTCAAAGAACCATGCATCTCATCCATACTAAAAATATTTAGATCTTTAGCTTCTTCTATTGCTGAAACTTTAGAATCAAATCTTTTGGGAAGAGATCTTAGTACCTTTTTCACGATGACAACATCTTCCATTTTCTCGTCGAGTCCTCTAATCGCATTAATGATTCCATTAACTCTCAAGCATGTATGCCTCTATGTTCTCATCATCATTCATCTTTAATGCTTCGAACTGAGCTCGATGCGTTTGTAACTTGGCCTCCTTGATCTTATCATCTCCTTCATGAATGCTCCTCAGTTTGTCCCATATTTCTTTTGCCATTTTACAACCCATAATTTTTACTAGTTCACTCGTCCATTAATCCGCACATGATAGCATTCTTTGCTTTTGAGTTATTCTCAAACAATTTCTTACCGAAAACATCGGTTGGAGAAGTGGTGGGTATTGTGTATCCACTATCTACCGAATCCCAAATGTCGTATCCCAAAGCACAAAGATATGTCTGCATCCTGAGTCTCCAAAATGTGTAATTAGTTCCATCCAACAATGGTGCTTTGTTTGATGAGAATCCTTCACCACCTGCCATTGTCTCACTTCCAAGATCAACCCTAGCTGATTTAGCCTGACAAGGGAAACTGGCTCTGATACCAATTGTTAGTCTCACTATGACACTGAGAGGGGGGGTGAATCAGTGTAGCTCTTAAAAACTTAAATCTTCAATTCTTAATGCTGAAACAATGAAAGCTTAAAACTCAATAAAGCAAATATACCAAAAGAGCATCACACAACACAAGATGTACCGAGGTTCACCAATTTTGGCTACTCCTCAAAATTGACTATTTGGACTCCCATCCAAATCCAGCCTTTGCAAAATATCAATTTTACAATCAATTTACCAGCACCCACTAGAAGGAGCACCAACCCCTAATTTATCTGCACCAACAGAAAGGAGCACCAACCCCTGATTTATCTGCACCAACAGAAAGGAGCACCAACCCCTGATTTACCAGCACCAACTGGAAGGAGCACCAACCCCTGATGCCAAGCACCAACTTGGACTTCTGTTCTAAATCTAGAAGATTGACATAAAGATGCCTTCACTTTTACAAGACCCTGACTGGTCTATTACTTTCTCAACATTGCCCACTCTTCACACAACACACACCCTGCTCGCTCTCCTCTTGCTCCCTATGCAAGATTAAATCCACCTCGCTTTAATCCCAAGCGCTTTCACTCTTTTTAGCAATTTAATTCTCCACACAGACCTCCTTTTATAACAAAGTTTTGACTCTATTTTTAACTTCCATATTTACGCATGCAACCCGTAACTGCCCCTATAACTATCGTTCTAACTTCTGTTCACTATTCTTATTTTAGCTGCATGATATTTCTTCTATAACGGCCCCTATAACTATCGTATAACTTTAGTTAACTGTTCTTAATTTAGCTGCATGATTTTTCTTTGTAACTACCCCTGTAACTGCTGTATACCTTCAGTTAACGGTCACATATCTTATTTTGGCTAGGTTCTCTTCTTAGTCCGTGCCAAGGTGACCTGTCACGAAATCGTGACACTTCTACCTCTTTGTCCTCTTCTCGGCTTGTACCCGCAAAAACACAACATGTCGCGATATCGTGACACTTTCGCCTCCTTGCCTTTACTTGGTTCATACCCATGAAAACAACATGTCGCGATATCGCGACACTTTTCACCTCCTTCTCTTTCTTTCTTCATACCCAAAAACAACATGTCCTGATATCGCGACACTTTCCTCTACTCTTCCTTTACTTCATCCCATATCACAAATCGACATGTCGCATGATATCGCGACACTTTTTCTCCTTTGCTCTATCTCTTGCCTTCGGGTCGTGAAAACGCGACATGTCGCGATATCGCGACACTTTTTCTCCTTTGCACTTTCTCTTACCTTCGGGTCACAAAAATGCGACATGTCGCGAAATCGCGACACTTTTCATTCTCTTCCTTCCTGCTCTCTTCAAGTCGCAAAAATGCGACATGTCACGAAATCGTGACACTTTTCCTTCTCTGCCTTCCTGCTCTCTTCAAGTCGCAAAAATGCGACATGTCACGAAATCGTGACACTTTTCCTTCTTTGCCTTCCTGCTCTCTTCAAGTCGCGAAAATGCGACATGTCGCAAAATCGTGACACTTTTCCTTCTCTGCCTTCCTGCTCTTTTCAAGTCGCAAAAATGCGACATGTCGCGATATCGTGACACTTTTCTTTCTCATCTCTTCGCTTGGCAAAATGAAACATGTCGCAAATCGTGACACTTTTCTCTCCTTCTCTTCCTTCAAAAATGAAACATGTCACGAAATCGTGACACCTTTTTCTCTCTCCTCTTTCTCTTTGCTTTGGACCATGAAAATGAAACATGTCACGAAATCGTGACACCTTTTTCTCTCTCCTCTTTCTCTTTGAACATGTCACAAAATCGTGACACTTTTTCTACTTGTCTTTTTCTCTTCCAACATGTCGCGAAATCGTGACACCTTTTTCTTTCGTACTATCTCTCTTGCAATATGTCACAAAATCGTGACACTTTTTCTACTTGTCTTTTTCTCTTCCAACATGTCACGAAATCGTGACAGTTTTTCTTTCTTGCGCTTTCTCTCCGAACATGTCGCGAAATCATGATAGTTTTGCTTGCTTGCGCTTTCTTCTCCAACATGTCGCGATATCGTGACAGTTTCTTTCTTTCTTTCTCTCAACATGTCGCGATATCATGACAGTTTTCTTTCTTCTCAACATGTCGCGATATCGCGATAGTTTTCTTCCTTGTGATTTTCTTTTGATTTTTAGCATATGGGCCACTTCTATCTTTTGGATAATCATTGTACATACTCTGAAGAACCTCTTAACTCCTGTCCACTGCATCAACCGATCTATCTGACTGTGTTGACAACAATGACAATACTATTGTTGCACCTTGCTCATCAATCTCCCCCTTTGGAATTGTTGGCAACACACATGCAATTTCCTGTAATTCTTCTCCCCCTTTGACAATAATACCAAAGGGCTACTGCAGACTCCCCCTGAGTCCATGCACAACATTCTCAAGCACACATTATGACAGTTAGCAAAAATTACAAACATGAGCAAAAAGATAATCAAATATATAAATGCTCCCCCTACACAATATCATCCCTATATGCTATTCAATTATTGTTAATTGTTCCACGTGACCAACCTGTCTCCAAGATAGAATGCACCTCCACTGGTACTCTTTCTATCATCTACACATCCTACCCAAATCTGCATCTGGAAATCTATCCCAACACTGTCCTCAAATCTGTCCCAACATTGTCCTCAAATATTTCCCAAAGGCCTTCTTCAAAGGCTCAATCAATCATGCTCAAGTAGTACTCAAAATGAACTCAACAATGAATGACAATCTCAAATCAAATCCACTTCATAGAAGCATAAAGAGAATTGTTAGAGACTTAATATCTTCTAACCTCAATCTCAACTCAACATAGAATGATGGAATAATTTATTTCATAGAACTTTAAAAATCTCTCTTACTATCATCATCACCCCCATCTCCTCCCCCTTAACCCCCCCCCCCCCTGATTTCACATCTGTCAACAAAATTGACAAGTGACTCACACTTGTACCAACTTTTGTCCAACACTGTACCAACACTGCAATTTTACTACCAACTCTATGCAAGCATCAAACACAGTACCACAACACCAACCAAATCATCTGAACTATTATAATCCTTAACTTTTGACAGTGGCAGTAAGAACCATCACCAGTACAACAATGACATATAGCAATACTACCAATAATGACAACTCTCAATTTAATCACCACCCTTCACGGCACTTCCACAAACTACATGAACTGAAAACATACTTCGACAACTATACGACAACTTCCCTGACTACTTGCCTTTCATCCTCAGGTAATCAAACAAATACATAGGAGCATTAAAATGAAACTTCAAGATTGCTCCCCCTGAGGATGTGCTACCTGGAGTTGCTTAGTGCAATAGCGGAGTAATCTCCTTCAGTCCAAGGAGACACGATTTCCTCTCTTCTTTCTTTCTCCAATATTTCTTGAACTTAGGTGAAGGTTTTCAACTGCATCCCTATTTTGAACCTTTTCGTGAACTTGAACATTTCTCTTGGGTGGTTGTCTCTTGTACATCCTTGATGGATGATTATTTTCCTTTCTTTGATGCACATGATTTCTTCCCTGTCTGTGTTGCATTCTTTGCGTCTGATGAAATCTACTGTCTTGCCATAGATTAGATACAAAAGTTCTTGGACAAGACCTTGCTATGTGCCCATGACCATTACATTTAAAACATTGCACATGGTGTTCAATAGATGTATTTCTACCAGCATAACTCTTTGATCTATTATTCAATCCACAATACATTGCCTTGTGACCATAAAGGTTGCATCTAAAACAATAGCCATTACAAGCATTATTATGAATAAAGTGAGAGTGATAGAACCTCTTTTGTTGTGGTTGCTTTGTTGTAGATCTCCTTTGAGATTTTCTTCCTTTTGAAGTTTCAGCTTCAAACTTTTCTTGCTTTGATCCTTCAGTAGTGGACTTCTTCTTCTCTATAGATTTAGAAGATGAAGGTTGTTCAACTTCATATCCAAGACCAAGCTTAGACATGGGGTTTCTTTGTTGCCTTATCATTTTATCTAGCAACTCTGTGCTCTTCTCAAATTTGAGATTTGTATTGGCCTCTTCTAGTTGTCTCCTCAATAAAACAATCTCCTCTTCTTGTTTGTCTCAAACATCGCTTTTATCATCCAGGTGTGACTTCAAAGCTTCTTCTATTTTCTTGGCTTTCTGAATTTGCAAGAAGAGATCTTCAATATTATCCCCATATTCTTCCAACTTCTTGGACAGTCTTTTGTTCTTTTTCCTTTCTATACCCAACTCCTCAAGTGCAGCGATCAACTCACCTTCTAGATATACTTCAGCCTCAGCCTCAAGTTTTTTATTACATTCATGTTTTTCCTCTATTTTTTCTTCTTCGAATGCCATGAAAAGAGCTTCATCTGTTTCTTCTTTAGAATCCTCATCGGAGCTGTCTTCTGATGAACTGACATTCTTGGAGATGAAACTTTTCTTCCTGAAGTTGTTGTTTCTGAAATTTGGTTTTTTCTTCCAGTCACTTCTTTCTTGGTGCGATCCTTCATCACTTTCGTCCTTCTCATTAAGTGGACATTTAGCTGCAACATGCCCAATGCCTCCACATCTGAAACACTTAAATGGTAGCTTTCCTCTGTATTTTCCTTTTCCCCTTATTAGTTTTCGAACAAATTTTGCTTCCGTTTCATCTGATGTCTCTTCTTCCTCAGATTCTTGTTTTGCTTTTATACTTTTATGTGCTTTAAAAGCAGCTTCTCTTTCTGTGGGTTTGGTTTTTCCTATTCTCATCTCATATGCAGTCAAAGAACCATGCATCTCATCCATACTAAAAATATTTAGATCTTTAGCTTCTTCTATTGCTGAAACTTTAGAATCAAATCTTTTGGGAAGAGATCTTAGTACCTTTTTCACGATGACAACATCTTCCATTTTCTCGTCGAGTCCTCTAATCGCATTAATGATTCCATTAACTCTCAGCATGTATGCCTCTATGTTCTCATCATCATTCATCTTTAATGCTTCGAACTGAGCTCGATGCATTTGTAACTTGGCCTCCTTGATCTTATCATCTCCTTCATGAATGCTCCTCAGTTTGTCCCATATTTCTTTTGTCATTTTACAACCCATAATTTTTACTAGTTCACTGTCCATTAATCCGCACATGATAGCATTCTTTGCTTTTGAGTTATTCTCAAACAATTTCTTACCGACAACATCGGTTGGAGAAGTGGTGGGTATTGTGTATCCACTATCTACCGAATCCCAAATGTCGTATCCCAAAGCACAAAGATATGTTTGCATCCTGAGTCTCCAAAATGTGTAATTAGTTCCATCCAACACTAGTGCTTTGTTTGATGAGAATCCTTCACCACCTGCCATTGTCTCACTTCCAAGATCAACCCTAGCTGATTTAGCCTGACAAGGAAAACTGGCTCTGATACCAATTGTTAGTCTCACTATGACACTGAGAGGGGGGTGAATCGGTGTAGCTCTTAAAAACTTAAATCTTCAATTCTTAATGCTGAAACAATGAAAGCTTAAAACTCAATAAAGCAAATATACCAAAAGAGCATCACACAACACAAGATGTACCGAGGTTCACCAATTTTGGCTACTCCTCAAAATTGACTGTTTGGACTCCCATCCAAATCCAGCCTTTGCAAAATATCAATTTTACAATCAATTTACCAGCACCCACTAGAAGGAGCACCAACCCCTGATTTATCTACACCAACAGAAAGGAGCACCAACCCCTGATTTATCTGCACCAACAGAAAGGAGCACCAACCCCTGATTTACCAGCACCAACTAGAAGGAGCACCAACCCCTGATGCCAAGCACCAACTTGGACTTCTATTCTGAATCTAGAAGATTGACATAAAGATGCCTTCACTTTTACAAGACCCTGACTGGTCTATTACTTTCTCAACATTGCCCACTCTTCACCCAGCACACACCCTGCTCGCTCTCCTCTTGCTCTCTTCGCAAGATTAAATCCGCCTCACTTTAATCCCGAGCGCTTTCACTCAATTTTAGCAGCTTTTAATTCTTTGCATAGACCTCCTTTTATAACAAAGTTCTAACTCTATTTTTAACTTCCATATTTACGCATGCAACCCTAATGCCCTGTAATCGTCGTTCGACTTCTTCTGTTCTTATTTTAGCTGCATGATATTCTTCTATAACCATGTAACTGTCGTATAACTTTAGTTAACTCTTCTTAATTTAGCTGCATGATTTTTCTTTGTAACTGCCCCTATAACTACTGTATAACTTTAGTTAACGATCACATATCTTATTTTGGTTGGGTTCTCTTCTTAGTCTGCCAAAGTGACCTATCACAAAATCGTGACACTTCTGCCTCTTTGTCCTCTTCTCGGCTTGTACCCACGAAAACACATGTCACGATATCGTGACACTTTCGCCTCCTTGCTGCTTTACTTGGTTCATACCCGTGAAAACACAACATGTCACGATATCGTGACACTTTCACCTCCTTCTTCTTCTTTGCTTTACCTTGAAAACAACATGTCGCGATATCGTGACACTTTCGCCTTCATACTCTTCCTTTTTACTTTTGTCACGATATCGTGACACTTCTACCTTCTTACTTTCTCTCTCCTCCTAGAGTCACAAAAATGCGACATGTCACGATATCACGACACTTTTTCTCCTTTGCTCTATCTCTTGCCTTCGGGTCACGAAAATGCGACATGTCGCGATATCGTGACACTTTTTCTCCTTGGCACTTTCTCTTACCTTCGGGTCACGAAAATGCGACATGTCGCGATATCGCGACACTTTTTCATTCTCTTCCTTCCTGCTCTCTTCAAGTCATGAAAATGCGACATGTCGCGAAATCGTGACACTTTTCCTTCTCTGCCTTCCTGCTCTCTTCAAGTCACGAAAATGTGACATGTCGCGAAATCGTGACACTTTTCCTTCTCTGCCTTCCTGCTCTCTTCAAGTCACGAAAATGCGACATGTCGCGAAATCGTGACACTTTTCCTTCTCTGCCTTCTTGCTCTTTTCAAGTCGTGAAAATGCGACATGTCACGATATCGTGACACTTTTTCTTCCTTGCATTCTCTCTTCGCTTTGGACCACGAAAATGAAACATGTCACGAAATCGTGACACCTTTTTCTCTCTCCAATCTCTCTTCACTTTGCCCAAATGAAACATGTCATGAAATCGTGGACACCTTTTCTCTCTCCTCTTTCTCTTTGCTTTGGCCGAAAATGAAACATGTCGTGAAATCGTGACACCTTTTTCTCTCTCCTACTTTCTCTTCTTTGCAATGCATGTCGCGAAATCGTGACACCTTTTTCTCTCTCCTCTTTCTCTTTCAACATGTCGCGAAATCGTGACATTCTCTCTCCTCTTTCTCTTGCAATATGTCACGAAATCGTGACACTTTTTCTACTTGTCTTTTTCTCTTCCAACATGTCGTGAAATCGTGACAGTTTTTCTTGCTTGCGCTTTCTCTCCGAACATGTCACGAAATCGTGACAGTTTTGCTTGCTTGCGCTTTCTCTCCGAACATGTCGCGAAATCGTGACAGTTTTCTTTCTTGCTCTTTCTTCTCAACATGTCGCGATATCGCGACAGTTTTCTTTCTTCTCAACATGTCGCGATATCGTGACAATTTTCCTTTCTTGCTCAACATGTCGCGATATCGCGACAGTTTTCTTCCTTGTGATTTTCTTTTGATTTTTAGCATATGGGCCACTTCTATCTTTTGGATAATCATTGTACATACTCTGAAGATCCTCTTAACTCCTGTCCACTGCATCAACCGATCTGTCTGACTGTGTTGACAACAATGACAATACTGTTGCTGCACCTTGCTCATCAATCTCCCCCTTTGGAATTGTTGGCAACACACATGCAATTTCCTGTAATTCTTCTCCCCCTTTGACAATAATACCAAAGGGCTGCTGCAGACTCCCCCTGAGTCCATGCATAACATTCTCGAGCACACATTATTACAGTTAGCAAAAATTACATACATGAGCAAAAAGATAATCAAATATATAAATGCTCCCCCTAAGAATGTGATCCCTATAGCTAGTCAATTCTTAGGAAGTGTGACCACTCGACCAACCTATCTCCAAGATAGAATGCACCTCCACTGGTACTCTTTATGTCATCTACACATCCTGCCCAATCTGCATCTGGAAATCTGTCCCAACACTGTCCTCAAATCTGTCCCAACATTGTCCTCAAATATTTCCCAAAGGCCTTCTTCAAAGGCTCAATCAATCATGCTCAAGTAGTACTCAAAATGAACTCAACAATGAATGACAATCTCAAATCAAATCCACTTCATAGAAGCATAAAGAGAATTGTTAGAGACTTAATATCTTCTAACCTCAATCTCAACTCAACATAGAATGATGGAATAATTTATTTCATAGAACTTTAAAGATCACTTCACACATAACTTGACTAGGCTCAATCAAATCAACTCAACCAATCATCACCAAGCTGGAAACCATCTGGCTGCTCAATATAAACCTCTTCTTCAAGCTTCCCATTCAAAAACGTTGATTTCACATCTATCAACAAAATTGACAAGTGACTCACACTTGTACCAACTTTTGTCCAACATTGTACCAACATTGCAATTTTACTGCCAACTCTGTGCAAGCATCAAACACAGTACCACAACACCAACCAAATCATCTGAACTGTTATAATCCTTAACTTTGGATAGTGGTAGTAAGAACCATCACCTGTACAACAATGACATATAGCAATACTACCAATAATGACAACTCTCAATTTAATCACCACCCTTCATCACGACACTTCCACAAACTACATGAACTGAAAACATACTTCGACAACTATACGACAACTTCCTTGACTACTTGCCTTTCATCCTCAGGTAATCAAACAAATACATAGGAGCATTAAAATGAAACTTCAAGATTGCTCCCCCCGAGGATGTGCTACCTGGAGTTGCTTAGTGCAATAGCGGAGTAATCTCCTTCAGTCCAAGGAGACACGATTTCCTCTCTTCTTTCTTTCTCCAATATTTCTTGAACTTAGGTCGAAGGTTTTCAATCGCATCCCTATTTTGAACCTTTTCGTGAACTTGAACATTTCTCTTGGGTGGTTGTCTCTTGTACATCCTTGATGGATGATTATTTTCCTTTCTTTGATGCTCATGATTTCTTCCCTATCTGTGTTGCATTCTTTGCGTTTGATGAAATCTACTGTCTTGCCATAGATTAGATACAAAAGTTCTTGGACAAGACCTTGCTATGTGCCCATGACCATTACATTTAAAACATTGCACATGGTGTTCAACAGATGTATTTCTACCAGGATAACTCTTTGATCTATTATTCAATCCACAATACATTGCCTTGTGACCATAAAGGTTGCATCTAAAACAATAGCCATTACAAGCATTATTATGAATAAAGTGAGAGTGATAGAACCTCTTTTGTTGTGGTTGCTTTTCTGTAGATCTCCTTTGAGATTTTCTTCCTTTTGAAGTTTCAGCTTCAAACTTTTCTTGCTTTGATCCTTCAATAGTGGACTTCTTCTTCTCTGTAGATTTAGAAGATGAAGGTTGTTCAGCTTCATATCCAAGACCAAGCTTAGACATGGGGTTTCTTTGTTGCCTTATCATTTTATCTAGCAACTCTGTGCTCTTCTCAAATTTGAGATTTGTATTGGCCTCTTCTAGTTGTTTCCTCAATAAAACAATCTCCTCTTCTTGTTTTCTGCAAACATCGCTTTTATCATCTAGGTGTGACTTCAAAGCTTCTTCTATTTTCTTGGCTTTATGAATTTGCAAGAAGAGATCTTCAATATTATCCCCATATTCTTCCAACTTCTTGGACAATCTTTTGTTATTTTTCCTTTCTATACCCAACTCCTCAAGTGCAGCGATCAACTCACCTTCTAGATATACTTTAGCCTCAGCCTCAAGTTTTTTATTACATTCCTGTTTTTCCTCTATTTTTTCTTCTTCGAATGCCATGAAAAGAGCTTCATCTGTTTCTTCTTCAGAATCCTCACCGGAGTTGTCTTCTGATGAACTGACATTCTTGGAGATGAAACTTTTCTTCCTAAAGTTGTTGTTTCTAAAATTTGGTTTTTTCTTCCAGTCACTTCTTTCTTGGTGCGATCCTTCATCACTTTCATCCTTCTCATTAAGTGGACATTTAGCTGCAACATGCCCAACGCCTCCACATCTGAAACACTTAAATGGTAGCTTTCCTCTGTATTTTCCTTTTCCCCTTATTAGTTTTCGAACAAATTTTGCTTCCGTTTCATCTGATGTCTCTTCTTCCTCAGATTCTTGTTTTGCTTTTATCTTTTTATGTGCTTTAAAAGCAGCTTCTCTTTCTATGGGTTTGGTTTTTCCTATTCTCATCTCATATGCAGTCAAAGAACCATGCATCTCATCCATACTAAAAATATTTAGATCTTTAGCTTCTTCTATTGCTGAAACTTTAGAATCAAATCTTTTGGGAAGAGATCTTAGTACCTTTTTCACGATGACAACATCTTCCATTTTCTCGCTGAGTCTCCAAA
Source organism: Wollemia nobilis (assembly GCA_028583015.1). Taxonomy (NCBI): domain Eukaryota; kingdom Viridiplantae; phylum Streptophyta; class Pinopsida; order Araucariales; family Araucariaceae; genus Wollemia; species Wollemia nobilis. Next base: position 55,259 of record JAQPPZ010000057.1, read on the forward strand.
ATGTGTAATTAGTTCCATCCAACACTGGTGCTTTGTTTGATGAGAATCCTTCACCACCTGCCATTGTCTCACTTCCAAGATCAACCCTAGCTGATTTAGCCTGACAAGGGAAACTGGCTCTGATACCAATTGTTAGTCTCACTATGACACTAAGAGGGGGGGTGAATTAGTGTAGCTCTTAAAAACTTAAATCTTCAATGCTTAATGCTGAAACAATGAAAGCTTAAAACTCAATAAAGCAAATATACCAAAAGAGCATCACACAACACAAGATGTATCGAGGTTCACTAGTTTTGGCTACTCCTCAAAATTGACTGTTTGGACTCCCATCCAAATCTAGCCTTTACAAAATATCAATTTTACAATCAATTTACTAGCACCCACTAGAAGGAGCACCAACCCCTGATTTATCTGCACCAACAGAAAGGAGCACCAACCCCTAATTTATCCGCACCAATAGAAAGGAGCACCAACCCTTGATTTACCAGCACCAACTAGAAGGAGCACCAACCCCCGATGCCAAGCACCAACTTGGACTTCTGTTTGAATCTAGATGATTGACATAAAAATGCCTTCACTTTTACAAGACCCTGACTGGTCTATAGCTTTTTCAACATTGCCCACTCTTCATACATTACACATCCTACTCACTCTCCTCTTGCACTCTTCGCAAGATTAAATCCGCCTAGCTTTAATCCCGAGCGCTTTCACTCAATTTTGGTAGCACTTTCCCTCTATTTTAGTGACACTTAATTCTTCGCGTAGACCTCCTTTTATAACAAAGTTCTGACTCTATTTTTAACTTCCATATTTACGCATGCAACCCGTAACTACCCCTGTAACTATCATTCTGACTTTTGTTCACTGTTCTTATTTTGGCTACATGATTTTTCTCTATAACTGCACCTGTAACTGTCGTACCAACTTTAGTTAACTCTTCTTATTTTAGCTGCATGAATTTTTCTCTGTAACTACCCCTGTAACTACTGTATAACTTTAGTTAATGGTTACATATCTTATTTCGACTGGGTTCTCTTCTTAGCTTGCCCTAAAGCGACCTGTCGAAATCGTGACACTTCTACCTCTTTGTCCTCTTCTCAGCTTGTACCCATGAAAACACATGTCGTGATATCGTGACACTTTCGCCTCCTTGTTTTACTTGGTTCATACCCACGAAAACACAACATGTCACGATATCGTGACACTTTCACCTCCTTGCTACTTCTGTTTGCTTGTAACAGCAAAAACACAACATGTCACGATATCACGACACTTTCACCTCTGTATTCTTCCTTTTTTCTTTTTTTGCGATATCATGACATTTTTGCCTTTTTACTTTCTCTCTCCTCCTAGAGTCGTGAAAATGTGACATGTCATGATATCGCGACACTTCTACCTTCTTACTTTCTCTCTCCTCCTAGAGTCGCGAAAATGCGACATGTCGCGATATCGTGACACTTTTTCTCCTTTGCTCTATCTCTTGCCTTCGGGTCATGAAAACGTGACATGTCGCGATATCGTGACACTTTTTCTCCTTGGCACTTTCTCTTACCTTCGGGTCATGAAAACGTGACATGTCACGATATCGCGACACCTTTTCATTCTCTTCCTTCCTGCTCTCTTCAAGTCGTGAAATCATGACACTTTTCCTTCTCTGCCTTCCTGCTCTCTTCAAGTCGTGAAAATGCGACATGTCGCGAAATCGTGACACTTTTCCTTCTCTGTCTTCCTGCTCTCTTCAAGTCGCAAAAATGCGACATGTTGCGAAATCGTGACACTTTTTCTTCTCTGCCTTCCTGCTCTCTTCAAGTCGTGAAAATGCAACATGTCGCGAAATCGCGACACTTTTCCTTCTCTGCCTTCCTGCTCTCTTCAAGTCGCAAAAATGTGACATGTCATGAAATCATGACACTTTTTCTTTCGTACAATCTCTCTTCGCTTTGGACCGCAAAAATGAAACATGTCGCAAAATCGTGACACTTTTTCTTCCGTACAATCTCTCTTTGCTTTGGACAACGAAAATGAAACATGTCAAGAAATCGCGACACCTTTTTCTCTCTCCTCTTTCTCTTCGCTTTGGACCGTGAAAATGAAACATGTCACGAAATCGCGACACCTTTTTCTCTCTCCCCTTTCTCTTCGCTTTGGACCGCGAAAATGAAACATGTCGCGAAATCGTGACACCTTTTTCTCTCTCCTCTTTCTCTTCGCTTTAGACTACAAAAATGAAACATGTCGTGAAATCACGACACCTTTTTATCTCTCCTCTTTCTTTTGCAATATGTCACAAAATCGTGACACTTTTTTTACTTATCTTTTTCTCTTCCAACATGTCACGACAGTTTTTTTTTCTTGCTCTTTCTCTCCAAACATGTCACGAAATCGTGACAGTTTTGCTTTCTTGCTCTTTCTCTCCAAACATGTCGCGATATCATGACAGTTTTGCTTTCTTGCTCTTTCTCTCCAAACATGTCGCGATATCGTGACAGTTTTGCTTTTTTGCTCTTTCTCTCCAAACATGTCACGATATCGCGACAGTTTTCCTTTCTTGCTCAACATGTCACGATATCGTGACAGTTTTCTTCCTTGTGATTTTCTTTTGATTTTTCGCATATGGGCCACTTCTATCTTTTGGAAAATCACTATACATACTTTGAAGATCCTCTTAACTCCTGTCCACTGCATCAACCGATCTGTCTAACTGTGTTGACAACAATGACAATACTGTTGCTGCACCTTGCTCATCAATCTCCCCCTTTGGAATTGTTGGCAACACACATGCACATTCTTGTAATTCTTCTCCCCCTTTGAAAATAATACCAAAGGGCTGCTGTAGACTCCCCCTGAGTCCATGCACAACATTCTTAGGCACACATTATGACAGTTAGCAAAAATTACAAATATGAGCAAAAAGATAATCAAATATATAAATGCTCCCCCTGAGAATGTGATCCCTATAGCTAGTCAATTCTTGGGAAGTGTGACCACTCGACCAATCTGTCTCCAAGATAGAATGCACCTCCACTGGTACTCTTTTGTCATCTACACATCCTACCCAATATGCATTTGGAAATCTGTCCCAACACTGTCCTCAAATCTGTCCCAGCATTGTCCTCAACTATTTCCCAAAGGCCTTCTTCAAAGGCTCAATCAATCATGCTCAAGTAGTACTCAAAATGAACTCAATAATGAATGACAATCTCAAATCAAATGCACTTCATAGAAGCATAAAGAGAATTGTTAGAGACTTAATATCTTCTAACCTCAAACTCAACTCAACATAGAATGATGGAATAATTTATTTCATAGAACTTTAAAAATCACTTCACACATAACTTGACTAGGCTCAATCAAATCAACTCAACCAATCATCACCAGGCTGGAAACCATCTGGCTACTCATTATAAACCTCTTCTTCAAGCTTCCCATTCAAAAATGCTGATTTCACATCTATCAACAAAATTGACAAGTGACTCACACTTGTACCAACTTTTGTCCAACACTCTACCAACATTGCAATTTTACTGCCAACTCTGTGCAAGCATCAAACATAGTACCACAACACCAACCAAATCATCTGAACTGTTATAATCCTTAAATTTTGACAGTGGCAGTAAGAACCATCACCTGTACAACAATGACATATAGCAATACTACCAATAATGACAACTCTCAATTTAATCACCACACTTCATTCACGACACTTCCACAAACTACATGAACTGAAAACATACTTCGACAACTATACGAAAACTTCCCTGACTACTTGCCTTTCATCCTCATGTAATCAAACAAATACATAGGAGCATTAAAATGAAACTTCAATATTGCTCCCCCTGAGGATGTGCTACCTAGAGTTGCTTAGTGCAATAGCGGAGTAATCTCCTTCAGTCCAAGGAGACACGATTTCCTCTCTTCTTTCTTTCTCCAATCTTTCTTGAACTTAGGCTGAAGGTTTTCAACTGCATCCCTATTTTTAACCTTTTCATGAACTTGAGCATTTCTCTTGGGTGGTTGTCTCTTGTACATCCTTGACGGATAATTATTTTTCTTGTTGGCAATTTTGGGTACTTTGGGTACATTGCTTTTGCTCAAGTGTATAAGTTGTCATTGATGTCAAAAGGCATTTTTGTGTTGATATCAAAAAGAGTGTGATGTCAAAAATATCTTGAGAAAGCTTCATATTGTTAAAGGGTTTTTATTAAAACCATGGTGACAAGGTTAAAGGTTTTTCTTAAAACCATTTGGACTCATTAAGGGTTTTTATTAAAACCAAGCTTAACTTAATGCAAAGGTTTTTGCTTCTTGAAAAACCTTGAAGGTCCATGTTTATTATTAATAATTAAATTAACTCAAACCTTTGACAAAGGTCTAAGTTTAATTTATTATTAATAAAATAATAATAATAATTTTTTTTTTTTATTATTAAAGGGTCTGTTAACCCTTAAGCGACGTAGATAAAGTTTTCTTTCGCCGACGTGTTACCATTGTTGGAGGAGTGTCGACATCAAACAGTTAAGGAGAAATGGCTATATAAGTGGGGACGATTTTCTAAAGTAAAGGCACCATCGATTAATTGGATTCTTTGATTTGTGTTTGCTCTATATCATTCGAATAGCGCTTGGTGTCTTCAATTTGCATTTGCTCTGTATCATTCGAATAGTGCTTGGTGTCTTCGATTTGTGCTTGCTCTATGTCTTCGAATCTCCAATTGACATCTTTGAAATCATGCTTGATCTGTGTCTTGGAAACCATGCTTGGCATACTCGGATTTGAGCTTGGGCTGCATCCTTACTTTTTTGCTTGACGTTAGTGGATTGGCAATTGCACCTGAACTGTGTTTTTCCAGATTGTGCTGTGAGATGATTAATGCAAGCATTCAGTGACTTATGTTTTGGATAGTTCTAGGAAAACGAATACGTTTTCCATATCCTACAATCAAGTGAAGATAAAACAAAGGATAGTTTAATATTTCTTTTTCGAGCACTTGTGCTCCAACGACGATGGAGTTTGAGTAAAGGCACTCGCTAGGCAGAGATACAGGTTTCGAATCACGTCGAGTGCATTTTTCCTTTTTTTGTGATGCACGAAGGAGAGCGGCTATGATTGGGCTACGTAAGTAGAGGAGAATGCGCTTTAGCACTTATAGTGGTGGCTCCTCATTTCTCCTAAGGTTGGAGAACTAAGTATTGCCAAGTTTTTGAGTTCTCCTTCTTCATCAAAGTAAAGGTATGGGCACATTCTTCCATGGTTGTTATTGATTGATGGTTTTCTAAAAATAAGTGTGGAGGGAAAAGGATTTCTACTTGTTTCCTTTTCTTGTGATGATTGGTTGAATGCTTCAAGGTTGATTTTGAGTTGAATGGTGTTGGTTGAGTAAACATTGTTTGATGAGCATTGTTGTTAAAACCCTAATTGGTTGTGGAAATAACATGAGTATCATTGTTATATGAGATATTGCATGGTTGGCAATTATTGGGTTGTGTTTCATGTTCTTGAGAAAAGCATACTACATCTATCTTATTTTGTTGAGATTGAGATTGAGTTGAGATTGATACTAGGATTTAAGTATAGAACATATTGAGTCTCTAACAATTCTCTTTATGCTTCTATGAGGTTGATGAATCACATTGGGTCTCTAACAATTCTCTTTGTGGGTTCGTGCTAAGCAAGTTTTTCTTGGTGAGCTTGCTGAGGTTTTGGACAGGTTTCGGTGGGGACTTGTGAGCAGGTTTTGGACAAGTTCCAATGGGGACTTGTGAGTAGGTTTTGGATAGGTTCTGGTGGGGACTTATGAGCAGGTTTTGGATAGGTTCCGGTGGGGACTTGTGAGCAGATTTGGACAGGTCCTAGCAGAGGACTTGTGAGCTGAGTTTGAGAGTTCTATCAGAGAACTTGAGGACAGAGGTGCATTGGTTCTTTGAGAAGAACCTGAGGATAGTTTTGGCAAGTCTTTGAGAAGGCTTGTGTGCAGAGGATTGATTTGTTCAAGTGTTGGACAGATCTGACAGACAGAGGAAGACTTGTACTAGACCGACTAACTATGTTTGGTATAGGTTGTTGAGTTGTTGTGGACGTGATCATAGAAGGTAGAGGTCTCTTAGGCTAAGCATTGAGGATAGGAGGTCTTCGGTGGAAAGGAGTTCCACGTGCTGGCAAGAGGTAGAGACAGTTGATCTTCTGAGGGATCATTTCCAGAGCATAGGGGAAGGTATATCCTTTGATCAGAGGCTCATAAATTTAGATAGAGGGAAAGGTATCTCCTTTGAGTAGGGGCTCATAAATTCATATTGGGGGAATGTATCTCCTTTGGGCCAAGGCTCATAAACATGGTAATTGGGAAGGTTTCCCAAAGAACTTTGAGATAACTTTTAGAGAAAAATTTTGTGGACGTAGCCCAGGCTTTCTAGGTGAACCACGTTAAAATTGGTGTCACTTTGTGGATGATATTGTGCATTGCTTTGATATTGCTTTGGGTATATTGCTTTACTATTTTGAAGTATAAAGGAAAAAGTAAAAAGAGGTCTTATACTCGTTCACCCCCCTCTCAGTATAAGCTTGTGCTCTTCAATTGGTATTAGAGCGGGTGCCTTCGAAAAGTTTAACAGCTTGAAGGAAAAGCTAATAAAGAACACAATGGATTATTAAAGTGGCAATGCAACACCTATTATTGATGGGTCAAATTTTGGTCTTTGGAGTGCAAGGATGAAATTTCATCTAATGGCACTTGGTAATGAAGTATGGGAAGTAATTGAATATGAGTACACTATTCCTATACATGGTCCATTTACTAAAGAAGAAAGGCTCCTCCATCACAACAATTCAAAAGCAATGAATGCAATCCTGAAAGGCCTACAGAAAGCAGATCTCACCAAAGTGATTCACTGCAAGACGACTAGTGAAATGTGGAAACAGTTGCAGGTGGTTCATACAGGTGATACAAATGCCAGAAAGGCCAATTTGAGACACTTCAAAGGTATGCTTGAACAACTCAAGATGAATGATGATGAAAATATTAGTGACTACATGCTTCGTATGGATGAGGTTGTCAACTCCATGAAAGACTTAGGTCTTGAGATTGCTGAAAATGATGTTTGTGATAAGATTTTAAGATCTATTCCTAATAGATTTAGTGAAAATATTTTTGCTATTGAGGAAGCTAAAGATTTGGATAAGTTGAAAAATGATGAGCTCCATAGTATACTTGCAACATTTGATTTGAGAACTCAAGTGAAGGTTGATGTCAAGAAAGAGGCAGATTTCAAGGCTACCAATAATTCCAAAGGTAAACAGCTTCAAGATAGTGATGAGTCTTCTAGTAATGAAGAGGCATATTACAACAAGAAAGGCAAGTTCTCTAGAAAGAAAAAAAATATGAAAAATATAAGATGTTTCAATTGTGGAAAGTTTGGTCATTATGCTACTGACTGTACTGTTCCCAAGAATGAAAGTGATGAAGATAAACAGGATTCTAAGAGCAAGGATTCTGAAAAGCACAAGCATCACAGGAAAAATAAAGATGAGCACAACAATCAAGGAAAGAGGTATTCTCACAAGCACAAGAAGAGTTTCTACCTAGACAAAGCAAGTAAGTGTTCTAGTAGTGATAGTGAAAGTTCTTCAAGTGATAATAAAAATGAGATGTTGTTCATATCAAAAAAATAGGAAGAACCGAAACATAGATTCATTATCATGAAATGTCTTAGATGTGGAAACTTTGGTCACCTTGAGGATGATTGTACAAATAATGATTTGGTTTCTAGTATGTATGAGGATGCTTCAGAAAACTATAAGGAAGATGCATGTATGGTTTTTGAAAAGGGTAGCACCTCTAGTGATAAGAAATCTGAAAAAGGCTTTGATGATTCAAAAAGCAAACATATAGAGGAAGGTGAAGTAGATCTTAAAGGTGAACTTATTAGTGCTCTTAGTGCTTTGACAAAGAAAAGAAAGAAGAATGCTAGACTCAAGGATAAGTTAGATGAATGTTGTATGGAGAGAGATGATCTTATAGAAAGTCTTGACTTCTCTATAGCTAAGACACAAGAACTCAAGGATGAGTTAGAGTCTAAGGTTCTTGATTATAGTGAGTTAGAACAAAAAATGGCTTCTTTGAAAGAGGAAACTAAAGAGTACAAGGATAAGCTTCACAAGTTTCAAGATAGCTCCAAAAAGGTTAAGTCACTCATCAAAGGTCAAAGAAAGACAATAGATAAAATAGGCCTTGGTTTTGTTAAGCCATACAAGGAACAAGATGGAGAGTCTAGTAAGAGACTCCAAAAGGAAGATATTTCTGATGAGGAAAGTATTTCAGATCATGATTCCTTGAATGATATATGCACAGAAATAGAAAATAGGAAACAGAAAAAGAGGAGAAAGTTTACAGGACCTAGAAAGCCATTTACAGGAAAGTTTAATGGTAGATGTTTTGCTTGTCACAGGTTTGGTCACATGGCTTCACATTGTATGACTCAAGTAAGGAAGGTAAATGACAGTTTCAAAGGTGGTAATTTCTTTCAAGGGTATTGCTACTCTTGTAAACAGTTTGGGCACAAGGCAGTTTATTGCAAGGCAAATATCGAGAACAGGTTTGGTCAGAACAGGTTTGGTCAGAACAGGTTTGGTCAGAACAAGTTTAGTCAGAATAGGTGGATTCAAAGAATAGGTATGCCTAAAAGAAATAACATTGTTACTTGTTATAAGTGCAACAATGAAGGTCACACAACTAGACAATGTAGAGCTGAACTTCCAAGGTACAAGAATAGGAACAATGGTATGAACAAGTCCAAGGATCAAGGCATGGATAAGAACAAGAATGATAATAGGGACAGGAATAGTGACAGGAACAGGAACAGGAATATGGACAAAGAGTTCAAGAGAAGGCCCGACAAGGAAGTTATAGATGTTGATGATGATCAGTGCCTAATGGGAGTTTTACTCCCACCCCAAAATTAATCACCTCATCAAGAGGTGGGGGAGGGACGAAGCTAAGAGGCTCATTCTTAGTATCAAGTCCCAAAGGTGACCCTTTGCCATTGATGCCAAAGGGTGAGAGATATGAGTAAGGGGGAGAGCTTCAAAGTGAAGAGGAAAGCTTCAAGTCAGGGGGAGCAAAAATTCAAAGGAAGATTCTCAATTGTGGGCACAGTTGGTCAGTTGTTAGCACAATTGGTTTCAATTTTGGCTCTTGAGAAGTGTTTTCAGTAAAGGTTTGCCATCAATGACAAAGGGGGAGATTGTTGGCAATTTTGGGTACTTTGGGTACATTGCTTTTGCTCAAGTGTATAAGTTGTCATTGATGTCAAAAGGCATTTTTATGTTGATATCAAAAAGAGTGTGATGTCAAAAATATCTTGAGAAAGCTTCATATTGTTAAAGGGTTTTTATTAAAACCATGGTGACAAGGTTAAAGGTTTTTCTTAAAACCATTTGGACTCATTAAGGGTTTTTATTAAAACCAAGCTTAACTTAATGCAAAGGTTTTTGCTTCTTGAAAAACCTTGAAGGTCCATATTTATTATTAATAATTAAATTAACTCAAAACTTTGACAAAGGTCTAATTTTAATTTATTATTAATAAAATAATAATAATAATTTTTTTTTATTATTATTAAATTGTATTTTAACCCTTAAGCGACGCAGATAAAGTTTTCTTTCATCGACGTGTTGCCATCATTGGAGGACCGTCGACGTCAAACAGTTAAGGAGAAATGGCTATATAAGTGGGGATGATTTTCTAAAGTAAAGGCACCACCGATTAATTGGAGTCTTCGATTTGTGTTTGCTCTATATCATTCGAATAGCGCTTGGTGTCTTCAATTTGCGTTTTCTCTGTATCATTCGAATAATGCTTAGTGTCTTCGATTTGTGCTTGCTCTGTGTCTTTGAATCTCCAATTGACGTCTTTGAAATTGTGCTTGATCTGTGTCTTGGAAACCGTGCTTGGCATACTCGAATTTGACCTTGGGCTGCATCCTTACTTTTTTGCTTGACGTTAGTGGATTGGCAATTGCACTCGAACCGTGTTTTTCCAGACTTTGCTGTGAGATGATTAATGCAAGCATTCAGTGACTTATGTTTTGGACAGTGCTAGGAAAATGAATATGTTTTCCATATCCTGTGATCAAGTGAAGATAAAACAAAGGATAGTTTAATATTTCTTTGTCGAGCACTTGTGCTCCAACGACGATGGAGTTTGAGTAAAGGTGCTCGCTAGGCAGAGATACAGGTTTTGAATCACGTCGAGTGCATTTTTCCTTTTTTTGCGATGCACGAAGGAGAGCGGCTGTGATTAGGCTACGTAAGTAGAGGAGAATGTGCTTTAGCACTTATAGTGGTGGCTCCTCATTTCTCCTAAGGTTGGAGAACTAAGTATTGCCAAGTTTTTGAGTTCTCCTTCATCAAAGTAAAGGTATGGGCACATTCTTCCATGGTTTTTATTGATTGATTATTTTCTGAAAATAAGTGTGGAGGGAAAAGGATTTCTACTTGTTTCCTTTTCTTGTGATGATTGGTTGAATGCTTCAAGTTTGATTTTGAGTTGAATGGTTTTGGTTAACTAAACCTTGTTTGATGAGCATTGTTGTTAAAACCCTAATTGGTTGTGGAAAGAACATGAGTATCATTGTTATATGAGATATTGCATGGTTGGCAATTGTTGGGTTGTGTTTCATGTTCTTGAGAAAAGCATACTACATCTATCTTATTCTATTGAGATTGAGATTGAGTTGAGATTGATATTGGGAGTTAAGTATAGAACATATTAAGTTTCTAACAATTCTCTTTATGCTTCTATGAGGTTGATGAATCACATTGGGTCTCTAACAATTCTCTTTGTGGGTTCATGCTAAGCAATTTTTTCTTAGTGAGCTTGCTGAGGTTTTGGACAGGTTTCGGTGGGGACTTGTGAGCAGGTTTTGGACAAGTTCCGGTGGGGACTTGTGAGCAAGTTTTGGATAGGTTTCGGTGGGGACTTGTGAGCATATTTGGACAGGTCCTAGAAGAGGACTTGTGAGCTGAGTTTGAGAGTTCTATCAAAGAAATTGAGGATAGAGGTGCATTGGTTCTTTGAGAAGAACCTGAGGATAGTTTTGGCAAGTCTTTGATAATGCTTGTGTGTAGAGGATTGATTTTTTCAAGTGTTGGACAAATCTGACAAATAGAGGAAGACTTGTACTAGATCGACTGACTATGTTTGGTACAAGTTTCTGAGCTGCTGTGGACATGATCATAGAAGGCAAAGGTCTCTTAGGCTAAGCATTGAGGATAGGAGGTCTTCGGTGGAAAGGAGTTCCACATGCTGGCAAGAGGTAGAGACAGTTGATCTTCTAAGGGATCATTTCTAGAGCAGAGGGGAAGGTATCTCCTTTGAGCAAAGGATCATAAATTTAGATAAATGGGAAGGTATCTCCTTTGATCAGAGGCTCATAAATTCAGATTGGGGGAAGGTATCTCCTTTGGGCCGAGGCTCATAAACATTGTAATTGGGAAGGTTTCCCAAAGAACTTTGAGATAACTTTTAGAGAAAATTTTTGTGGATGTAGCCCAGGATTTCTGGGTAAACTACATTAAAATTGGTGTCACTTTGTGGATGATATTGTGCATTGCTTTGATATTGCTTTGGGTATATTGCTTTACTATTTTTAAGTATAAAGGAAAAAGTAAAAAGAGGTCTTATACTGTTCACCCACCCCTCTCAGCATAAGCTTGTGTTCTTCATTCCTTTCTTTGATGCTCATGATTTCTTCCCTATCTATGTTGCATTATTTGCGTCTGATGAAATCTACTGTCTTGCCATAGATTAGATACAAAAGTTCTTGGACAAGACCTTGCTAGGTGCCCATGACCATTACATTTATAACATTACACATGGTGTTCAACAGATGTATTTCTACCAGCATAACTCTTTGATCTATTATTCAATCCACAATACATTGCCTTGTTACCATAAAGGTTGCATCTAAAACAATAGTCATTACAAGCATTATTATGAATAAAGTGAGAGTGATAGAACATCTTTTGTTGTGGTTGCTTTGTTGTAGATCTCGTTTGATATTTTCTTTCTTTTGAAGTTTCAGCTTCAAACGTTTCTTGCTTTGATCTTTTAGCAGTGGACTTCTTATCTGCAGATTTAGAAGATGAAGGTTGTTCAGCTTCATATCCTAGACCAAGATTAGACATGGGGTTTCTTTTTTGCCTTATCATTTTATCTAACAACTTTGTGCTCTTCTCAAATTTGAGATTTGTATTGGCCTCTTCTATTTGTCTCATCAATAAAACAATCTCCTCTTCTTGTTTGCCGCAAACATCGCTTTTATCATCTAGGTGTGACTTCAAAGCTTCTTCTATTTTCTTGGATTTCTAAATTTGCAAGAAGAGATCTTCAATATTATCCCCATATTCTTCCAACTTCTTGGACAATATTTTGTTCTTTTTTCTTTCTATACTCAACTCCTCAAGTGCAGCGATCAACTCACCTTCTAGATATACTTCAGCCTTAGCCTCAAGTTTTTTATTGCATTCCTATTTTTCCTCTGATTTTTTTTCTTCGAATGCCATGAAAAGAGCTTCATATGTTTCTTATTTAGAACCCTCATCAGATTTGTCTTCTAATGAACTAAAATTCTTGGAGATGAAACTTTTCTTCCTGAAGTTGTTTCTAAAATTTGGTTTTTTCTTTCAGTCACTTCTTTCTTGGTGCGATTCTTCATCACTTTCATCCTTCTCATTAAGTGGACATTTAGCTGCAACATGCCCAATGCCTCCACATCTGAAACACTTAAATGGTAGCTTTCCTCTGTATTTTCCTTTTCCCCTTATTAGTTTTTGAACAAAATTTTCTTCCGTTTCATCTGATGTCTCTTCTTCCTCAGATTCTTGTTTTGTTTTTATCTTTTTATGTGCTTTAAAAGTAGCTTCTATTTTTGTGGGTTTGGTTTTTCCTATTCTCATCTCATATGTAGTCAAAGAACCATGCATCTCATCCATACTAAAAATATTTAGATCTTTAGCTTCTTCTATTGCTGAAACTTTAGAATCAAATCTTTTGGGAAGAGATCTTAGTACCTTTTTCACGATGACAACATCTTCCATTTTCTCGTCGAGTCCTCTAATTGCATTAATGATTCCATTAAATCTCAACATGTATGCTTCTATGTTCTCATCATCATTCATATTTAATGCTTCTAACTAAGCTCGATGCATTTGTAACTTGGCCTCCTTGATCTTATCATCTCCTTCATGAATGCTCCTCAGTTTGTCCCATATTTCTTTTGTCATTTTACAACCCATAATTTTTACTAGTTCACTATCCATTAATCTTCACATGATAGCATTCTTTGCTTTTGAGTTATTCTCAAACAATTTCTTATCGGTAGCATCGGTTGGAGAAGTGGTGGGTATTGTGTATCCATTGTCTACCGAATCCCAAATGTCATATCCTAGAGCACAAAGATATGTCTGCATCCTGAGTCTCCAAAATGTGTAATTAGTTCCATCCAACACTGGTGCTTTGTTTGATGAGAATCCTTCACCACCTACCATGGTATCACTTCCAAGATCAACCCTAGCTGATTTAGCCTAACAAGGGAAACTAGCTCTGATACCAATTGTTAGTCTCACTATGACACTAAGAGGGGGGTGAATCAGTGTAGCTCTTAAAAACTTAAATCTTCAATGCTTAAATCTGAAACAATGAAAGCTTAAAACTCAATAAAGCAAATATACCAAAAGAGCATCACACAACACAAGATGTATCGAGGTTCACCAGTTTTGGCTACTCCTCAAAATTGACTGTTTGGACTCCCATCCAAATCTAGCCTTTGCAAAATATCAATTTTATAATCAATTTACCAGCACCCACTAGAAGGAGCACCAACCCCTGATTTATCTGCACCAATAGAAAAGAGCACCAACCCCTGATTTATCTACACCAACCCCTGATTTACCAGCACCAACTGGAAGGAGCACCAACCCCTGATGCCAAGCACCAACTTGGACTTCTGTTCTAAATCTAGATGATTGACATAAATATGCCTTCACTTTTACAAGACCCTGACTGGTCTATTACTTTCTCAACATTGCCCACTCTTCACCCAGCACACACCCTGCTCGCTCTCCTCTTACACTCGACGCAAGATTAAATCTGCCTAGCTTTAATCTCGAGCACTTTCACTCAATTTCGATAGCACTTTCCCTCTATTTTAGCGGCACTTAATTCTTTGCACAGACCTCCTTTTATAAGAAAGTTTTGACTCTATTTTTAAATTCCATATTTATGCATGCAACCCATAACTACCCCTATAACTATTGTTCTGAATTTTGTTCACTGTTCTTATTTTGGCTACATGATTTTTCTCTGTAACTACACCTGTAACTATCATACCGACTTCAATTAACTCTTCTTATTTTAGCTACATGATTTTTCTCTGTAACTACCCCTGTAACTGCTGTATAACTTTAGTTAATGGTTACATATCTTATTTCGATTGGGTTCTATTTTTAGCTTGCACCAAAGCAACCTATCGTGAAATCATGACACTTCTGCCTCTTTGTCATCTTCTCGGTTTGTACCCATGAAAACACATGTCATGATATCGCAACACTTTTGCCTCCTTGCTGCTTTACTTGGTTCATACCCACAAAAACACAACATGTCACGATATCATGACACTTTCGCCTCCTTGCTACTTCTATTTGCTTGTACCATCGAAAACACAATATGTCATGATATCGTGACACTTTCGCCTCTGTATTCTTCCTTTTTATTTTTGTCGCGATATCACGACACTTTTGCCTTCTTACTTTCTCTCTCCTCCTAGAGTCACGAAAATGCAACATGTCACGATATTGTGACACTTTTGCCTTCTTACTTTATCTCTCCTCCTAAAGTCACAAAAATGTGACATGTCACGATATCGTGACACTTTTTCTCCTTTGCTATATCTCTTGCATTTGGGTCACGAAAATGTGACATGTCGTGATATTGCAACATGTCGCGATATCATGACACTTTTTATCCTTGGCATTTTCTCTTACCTTCGGGTCATGAAAACATGACATGTCACGATATCGCGACACCTTTTCATTCTCTTCCTTCCTGCTCTCTTCAAGTCATGAAATCGTGACACTTTTCCTACTCTCTTCAAGTCGCAAAAATGCGACATGTCACGAAATCGTGACACTTTTCCTTCTCTGCCTTCCTACTCTCTTCAAGTCACGAAAATGTGACATGTCACGAAATCGTGACACTTTTCCTTCTCTGCCTTCCTGCTCTCTTCAAGTCGCGAAAATGCGACATGTCGTGAAATCGCAACACTTTTTCTTTCGTACAATCTCTCTTCGCTTTGGATCGCAAAAATGAAACATGTCACGAAATCGTGACACTTTTTATTTCGTACAATCTCTCTTCGCTTTGGACCATGAAAATGAAACATGTCACGAAATCACGACACCTTTTTCTCTCTCCTCTTTCTCTTCGCTTTGGACCGCAAAAATGAAACATGTCGCGAAATCGCGACACCTTTTTCTCTCTCCTATTTCTCTTTGCTTTGGACCGCGAAAATGAAACATGTCACAAAATCGTGACACCTTTTTCTCTCTCCTCTTTCTCTTGCAATATGTCGTGAAATCGTGACACTTTTTCTACTTGTCTTTTTCTCTTCCAACATGTCACAAAATCGTGACAGTTTTTCTTTCTTGCTCTTTCTCTCCGAACATGTCATGATATCATGACAGTTTTGCTTTCTTGCTCTTTCTCTCCAAACATGTCACGATATCATGATAGTTTTGCTTTCTTGCTCTTTCTCTCCAAACATGTCGCGATATCATGACAGTTTTTCTTTCTTGCTCTTTCTCTCCAAACATGTCGCGATATCGCGACAATTTTCTTCCTTGTGATTTTCTTTTGATTTTTCTCAAATGGGCCACTTCTATATTTTGGAAAATCACTGTACATACTCTGAAGATCCTCTTAACTCCTGTCCACTGCATCAACCGATCTGTCTGACTGTGTTGACAACAATGACAATACTATTGTTGCAACTTGCTCATCAATTCCATCTTCTTATTCATATGGGTAATATAATAAATACATAGAAGATTAGGACCTACACTAGGAAAATAAATAACCTCATCAAATGAAGAACCAAATATTACCTCACCAATCTAGCTTACCTTAGGAAGAATTATCCTCAATGATAAAATGCTCTTTAATATATTGTGTTATAATCATTTAATATATGGTGATATTCATTCATGTGTTGAGTTACCCCTAAAAATGTAATCCTCTAATCATAAGAAGTGAATATCCAATATGCTAAATGAACAACTACATGTGCCTATGAGGAATCACCATCATGGTCATGCTCACCCTAAGTATATAAGAGAGAAGCATTAACACCCTGCTTTTGATTCTTCTTCAATATTCTTAATATATTTTCAACAGAACTCTACCTTCCATCCTTTCCTCATAAAAATTGTAAACAAATTTTCTGAAGGGATTATTATCTTTGTTATCTCCTTGTTATGGATTCTTGTCAACTTTTATGACTCTTATATCTTTGTAATTAATATTTATGGTGAAAAAGGTTCTTGAATAGATCATCAAGGAAAGGAGGATAAATTTTCAAAAAGTAAATTTGAAGCATCTCAAACACAATGGAAACTATCTCATGTGTTTTAGAAACGTTGTTGAACACATTGTTGAGAATATCAATGTCTTTATTTCCGCTATCATTAGTATCATTAATTCCATTGTCAATGCTTTTATGTTGATATATATAATATTATTTGGTACATACTAATGAAACCCTATGTTACCTTCATGGTATATTTGTAAATATTAGATTAGGTTTGAGGCAAAAGTTTAGAGAGTGAGTTATATTTTCCCTTTTATGTAAGTGTGAATGTGGAGGAAATGCACAATTGTCATATAAGTGTAAATGTGTAAGAAATGCATAAGTTTCATATAAGAGAAAATGTGTACAAGTGTCTTGTATTTAAGAGTTCAAATATGTAATGTGAGGATGTGCACAAGTGTTCTAGATGAGGAGTTCATGTAGGAGTACAATAGTCATGTAGATGTGTGCAAGTGTTGTCGAGTCAAGTGTCCATTAAGTATGCAAGTGTCAAGTTGATTAGCCAGTCATGAAACTTGGAATATGGAGAGCAATAATCAAGTATGTGAACAGTCACATTACTATGGTTATATTATGGAGACAATGCTCCATATAATGAATTGAAGAAAAGAACTAGAATGTATATCTCATTGTAAGAAGAATAGGATCAATAAAGTTTGTATACAATTTGAGCAAATAATATTGTAAGTTGTTCTTCATGCATGGTACATGAATAATTTAGGCTATTTACATTCACATTTTAGTATATAAATAAATGCTATTTTAAATATTATATAGGCCTTGATATACATATAAATTTTCTCATATTATTCTACTCATATTATTATTACCTTGACATTTACTATTGTGGCTATTATATATTTTATCCTGAGAAATATTCCACAATATTCAACAATAGATAGGATTAAAAATCCAATAGTGGTATCAGAGCTACCACCAAACTCTATCCAATTTGATAGAGTTATTTATTAGCCACCATTATTAATTGACTTTATCCATATTTGATAAATTTGATTTAGAGTCTGTCCATTTTAAAGGTAGTGAAGACTTGGACTTTGTTTAAAAATGTCATATTTAGTAGATTAGGCTAGGGTCTTTCCACTAGGTTGAAGTAAAACTAGTGAATACTAGAACTCAACTATATTGATAGAAAGGTCTAATTTAAGAGAAAAGTTAAACATTTTGGTTGGAAACTAACTCAGAGAAAATTTGGATATTAAAATTAAAAAATTTGGAGATTGATAGTTGATAGAAACCAACACATAAGATAGTTGGGGATTCAAGGACATACAAAGTCACTAACATTAATATTTTTTTATTCACTAGAAGAAGTGGAGAATCACTATTGAATATTTCAAGAAAGCCAACTCAAAGAAAAGTTGGTCATTTAGGGACATTCATAGTCACCCTGACATTGATATTGGGTTCTATTGTAAGAAAGAGAATCATATTGGAATATTAGGTATAACCTAAGACATTGAAGATTACAGATTGATATAAAAAAGAGATTAAGCTAAAAAAGTTTGATAAGCTTCTTACAGAATATAGAGAATAATTTTAGCTTCTAAGTGCAAAAGAAAATAGAAGTAAAAATAGTAAAATTTGCATTAGATTGAGAAGCATTCTAGCTTTCTAAGTACAAATATTTGAAGCAACAAAGACCAATAAGTACATAGGAAAAATAAGAATACAAAAGCATTGAGATCTTTCTAAGATAAAGGAATATTAAAGAGATAGACCAAAATTTAAGAAAAAACCTTAGTCATATAGAAAAGAATAATATAGAA
The DNA here is from genome assembly GCA_028583015.1 of Wollemia nobilis. Taxonomy (NCBI): domain Eukaryota; kingdom Viridiplantae; phylum Streptophyta; class Pinopsida; order Araucariales; family Araucariaceae; genus Wollemia; species Wollemia nobilis. The sequence goes on from JAQPPZ010000057.1 coordinate 73,683, forward strand.
TTAGCTCAATAATCCATATAGAAGAAGAGAGGCCCTACCATATGATATTGTTGAAGATAGAACAATAGCCATTCAACCATAATTATTCAACCATAGATCAAAGGACAAGCCCATTCAACCATAGAACAAAATATTAGCCATTGTGCCAAAGCTTTTTGGCCACATAGCAAAATAAATAAGAGAAAAGAGACATATTCAACCAACTCAAAATAAATGCTCATTTGACCATTTATCAAATGTTTAGCCATTCAACTATACAAAAAAGAGAGCTCATAACAAGATCTTTATAAATAAAACACTAGCATACATATGGTGCCTTCTACAAAGGAAAGACACAAATTATAATTCAACCTTCAGTTAGAGGATTAAGCATCATCATACAACCTGAGAATCATCATACGACCCTCAACAAGAGGCCTGAGCAACATCAAGTAGCCTATGCACCAACAAGTGCTAGTGCAAAGCTCTTTTACTAGTAAGCACCAAAGAGGTGTCTATTCATTAGCACATTGATTGTACTTTAGCAAGTGAATTGAGCATCTATCTGAGACCAAAATAATAACAAGTGATCTGAGCAGTAGATAGTGAACACAACATAATCCAAAGACCAAAGAATTGGTGAGTGACCTAGATGAGAAGACAAATAATTGGATTATGCATTATCAAGAGAAGGATAGGCAAGAACAAATTGGAAATACAACAAGGAAGATTCAAGCGAACTCAAAATATAACATAGTGAGGAATATTCAAGAAAATTTAGAAGCTAGCACAACAAGGAGCAGTCAATAATATAAGCCAATAGAAGCCAAGTGAAGAGCTAACAAGCTAAAATAGTGAGGAGTCAATTAGACAATATAACAAAAGTCAAGTGAAGAGTTACCAGAATTCAAAGTAGCAAGGAGAAGTCAAGAAAACCAGATAACAAAATTCAAGTGAAGAGCCAACAACTACAAGGAGGATTCAAGTGTATACACGTAAAAATGAAGAGGAGCAACACACATGACACCTATAGTAGTAACATATTCAACAACAGACGTAAAATATTTCAAAATGCAAAGAAGATTCTTTTATGTTGAATCACGTTAGGGTTATCTTGTAACATTCCATGGTTAAATTGGAAAATATTAAATGGAATTGAAGTAGATCCAATGAACATGCAGATAACATCTAGAAAGCATGCAAATTTAGTGAACGTTGACCTCCATTCATGGACTTTAGCGCTAGTGCATTGTTATCATGCATTCAAGCCGTCTAAGGAGGAAATAAAGGTTAGAAGTATTATTATTATCAATTTCCTTTATTTACGGAGCCATAAGGAGTTATAGAATAATTATAAGCTTAGGAGTCATAATGTGATTATGTTTTTTAAAATAATTAACTAGGAGTTATAAGGATTAAGTTAAAGTTTTTAAAAATTTTAAAAAGTGTGGAGTGATACGAATTTCTACATTAATTAGTTTATTTTGTTATTTCAAGTTTTTAAAGTTTTTAAAGTTATTTTTGTAGAAGATTTAATTTTTATTTTTTAGAAAAAAATGAAAATGAAAAATATATTAAAAATATTTTGAAATTTTGCAAATTCAATTTTGGAGCTAAACTGTCTTCAACATCAAAGGATTAGAAAAGTTAAAATTTTACATATTTCATATTTTTATTATTTAATTGAGTTATAAGGTTTATTAGTTCAAAGAAATCAAATTTGCAAACTTCATATTTAAACTTAGTAGATAGAAGGATTTCAACTTAAAGGTATAAAAATGGATAAATAGCAAAGAAGAACTTTTCAACATAGGAGGCATTATCAAAATGTGAAACCATACTTTATGAAAGAAAAAGTTAAATTTTTTTCTTTATCAAAGGCAATTCTTTGAATACAATGGGAAAGATTATAAAAGAGTACTTCAAAAATATTATCAAAGATGTAACATAATATCACTTAAGTCTAATCAAAAGGTTCAAATAAAAAAATGTTTGATATATAGACTTAGGAGCTAGTCATTGTCACTACCAACTCAAACTGCTCAATTCCAACCCCTTTATATATATATATATATATATACACATATATATATATATATATTCCTTGATCCATTTATCTAATTATTTAAAGACAAGGATCCCATACACATTACACCTATCCCTACTCCTTCACATTTTATTTCATGTAGGAGTACTAGGTGTCACACCCTTTTTTTAGCTATTAGTCTCATTGGCCAGATGAGTTAGCTTAACCTTTCTTTCAGTCAATCGAAAGAAATATACTAATATCTACTCCTCACACAAGTCCCTCTATGTGAGTGCACTTAGCACGATGGGTGTTGACTATAGCTCACATCTATTGGAGATATAGTCTTAATTTTGAGCTCATATTTAACTCATGGTGGTATCTAGTCATTGAATACCCTCTAGAGAACTCCCCTAATAAACTCTATTTATCTTAATAATTTTTCCTTAAAATCTACTATTCCAAGAATTGTCATTTATTCTTTAGGAATTTATATATTCCTTTTTATAATAATATGGTTAACTACTCATTGAAGCAAACCAACACACAACACCATTAATCATTAATTCCAACCATAAGTTTGGTCAATAATATCCATAACTCACGGATGACTATCACCCGATACCCAATGTTGGCCACAATACACTTACTTGTAAGCTAATATTTCCATTACCATAACCCAAAAAGGATTAGCTCTTCCACAATACTAGCACATGAGAGTTATGGTGGATATAAATATCCCTCTTCATAAACTACCAGAAGACTCAACCAATCAGTTCAATGACACAAGAGATGGAAATAACTTCACTTCAATCTCTATTTAAAGCATTTACAATATATATTTCACCATCTGGCTTGTCACAAGGCAAGTGACCAAATTACAATCAATTTCATTTATACCAGAATCATCGACAACACAAGGCTCTATTAACAATATCTCCACTAAAGCTAGTGTGTCACTAAGAAAGCATCCATAGCTCAGGTTACATTAAGATAACAATCCATGATGAACTCATTTTTGCCTTCTTATCTGGATAGACGTTCCTCCAAAAAGTCCACCATCCATCACAAGATCTTTTGTTTTATTGAACTTAGACGTGCTTCACCCGGGTTGGCTATAAGATCAGAAGTTCCTCTTCTGGTAACCACTCCATCATATCCAACCAACAAGAAGTCATATTTTCCTTCTTCGAAGTAGCTTCACTAACCACCGAGTAAAGTTACCTTTTATTGGGGATTAGAGATGGCTCCATTTTCTATTTAGCAAATCATTTTTCCTGGTGGTATATTTTCAACCACCCCCTTTTCACCATATCCATTTCAATTGGAATTTTCAACATAATACAATAGCAATTTTCTTTCATTCTAATTCCAGAGAACAACAAGTATAGAAGACGTTTCATCAATAAACAAAATCTTCTAATCAATCAACACTATAACTCAATCATATTGTCTCTACATAATTATTACAATCAATAGCATTCTTTATTTTTCCAAAAATCAGCAGAATAAGAAGATGTTTCATTAAAATATAAACTCTTCCATTCATTCTACAATATAATTCTCAGTCATACTATCTCAACAGAATGTAGCATTCAGTAACATTCTTCCTATTCCCAAGAATAATACAATATAGAAACATTTCAAAACAATACACATTTCCTATTTCAAAATCAATCCAGATTTCTTTTCTCAACCAAGCATCAACTCCTTTCTTTTCACAGACAACGAAAATATGAAACCAATTCCATAAAATAAAAAGAATACGATTTCATACAAATAAAGGAGATAAACTAGTAGGAAACATCTTTTCTTTTACATACGAATAGCCACCACACAACAAAACACATTCAGTTATAACATAGGTTTCATTCCATTCCAATGGATGATTTACTCTCTATCTTCCCTTGAAGTTTGAATTCTCTTCTCTTCAAACAAAAGGTTATAACAATCGTTTAAGAGATGCTCCAAGTTTTCCTACTCCATTAATAGCTAGGTTTCCTAATCTCCACATTCTATATGTTAAAGAGAACTCATAGACACGGTTTCCCTTGTTCAATCAGAGAAACGTCAAGCAACTAACAACAAACAAATTTTACTTGAGTTCTATCTATCACCAAGCAAAGAATGTATTATTTCAAACTAATTTGAGCATCATCGATCGTTCTTTTCCTAGCCAGAGTCTAAGTTTCTAGATAAGACTCGACTACTCTATTCTAAATGAGTCTGAGAGCATTCTAGCACGTATATTATTAAAACAAAAAATAACACATCAACATGACAACAACAACAAATAAGTACAAAGCAACCTGGTTTCCTTTCATAGATAACCAAGCACTCCTACTCTCAAAACCATCCTTCACTCCCTTTCATCGTTGTTCTCTCTATCATCCTCATGAATGATCCCCCTTGGATGTTTTTGCCAAACTCCCCATTATCCCAACTAGCCACGTGAAGTCTCCGATGTCCATTCTCCACACAATAAATTTTCCACTTCTTTTCTCATTAATGAGAAGTCTTATTGGTCGGCCTCTATCTCATGATTGACCAATGACTACTTCTCATATTTACTCTAAAATTATGAATGATAGTCTTCTAGCTCACAACTATGGTTCTCTAAAGTGCAAGTTCAAGCTACTTTCATCGGATTCTAGAAAATATAACTTGAGTTATGCAAAGCACTCTATTAATATTTACTATATAAAACAATAGAGCATATTCATTCTTTTCATTTTAAATTAAATCATAACCTTATTTCTAATCAATCAATACAATATCAACAAGGATGAACCCTTAATAAAATATTAAAGAACTAAGGCATTCATTTTCTTTTGCAACAAGAAATAAATCAAGTAAAATTCCTACATAGAGAAAACTAAAACTTGATATATTTATTCTTATGCAAATTATGATATGCATCTCCATGAAAAGGGGTATTTTTCCATGTTTCCTCCTCAATTAATCTGAAAAATAACCCATCACATCATTTCCCCAAGGTATCCTTTTTCTCGGTGGTTAGTTTCTTTCTGCCACCATAAAGGAACCTATTCCTACAAAAGTGAAATCCATTAGCAACATCTTATCCTTTCACAAAATCCATATAGTTATAAACCAAACATGAAATAGTCTATCATTTCATTATGGATTTGTCTACATTTTCCACAACATACATATGTCTTCATAGCAATAAACACATAGTCAAATATCTCATCCATAAGACAACTATCCAAAACATATGTCCAAGCAAAATAAAAAGTCTACCAAGGGATGGGTCATGACATCATCCCCCCCTTAGGCTTAACACAAGTCCTCTGTGTTTTAACTTATAAACATAAAATACAATCTATTCAACATTTTCAAACAGAAATGGAAAATGTTTTTGCATGTCCACTACTTTTTCCCAAGTAGCATTTCTTTCAGAATAATGGTCCCACTGGACCTTGCACTGCTCCAAAGTTCCTTTCCTCATTGATTTAGATTGAAACTCAAGGATTCTTACTAGTTGAACCTCTATAGCCTCTGGGTTCACCATCTACAAATTAGAAAAATCCCACACATGCTCTGGGTTAGCAACATACTTTTTAAGCAAAGAAATATGAAAGGTGCTATGAATCTTGGACAAATTGGGTGGTAAGGCAAGTCAATATGCCACAGGACTAATATTTTCTATGATTTCAAAGGGTCCGATAAAGTGAGGATCTAGATTTGTGGATTTGATCACACTCTTCCTTGGCTTCACCCTTAGAAACACTCTATCACCCACAACAAACTCTCATGGTGATCTCTTAAGATCAACATAACTTTTCTATTGGTCTGCAGCTTCCTTCAACCTTTCTCGGATCACCTTCAACTATTGCTCCATTTCTTTGACCATATCTGGTCCAAGCACAATTTGGTCTTTTGGATTATCCCATGTCAATGGTGTCCTACACTTTCTGCCATACAAAGCTTCGAACGGAGCCATACCTATGGTCGAATGGTGTCCGTTATTGTAGGTAAATTCTACCAAATGCAAGTAATCCTCCCAACATGTTTTTTGATCCATACAATACATGCAAAGCATATCTTCTAGCACTTGGTTCACTCTTTTAGTTTTCCCATTAGTATCTAGATGGTAAGTAAAACTGATGTTTAATCAAGTTCCAATGGAGCGATGCAAGGATTGCCAAAACTTTGATGTAAATTTTGGGTCCCTATCTGATATAATTACCTCCAAAAAACCATGAAGCTAAAATATTTCTTTGGAAAATCTATTAGCCACAACTACAACATCATCCTTGGTATTCTTGGGTATAAAATACGCAACCTTGGTCAGTTTTTTGACCACTACTAGGATTGCATCATGCTGAAATCTATTTTTGGGTAGCCCTACGATGAAATCCATTGAAATCACTTGCCATTTTTGCATAGGCACATCATGCGGATACAACAATATAACAGGATGTCTATGTTATGCTTTTACCTTTTGGCACTCGAGGCATTGAGTGATAAACTCAATTATGTCTCTCTTCATTCCTGGCCAAAAGTATATCTTTTTCATATTCTCCCTCATATTTGCTCCTCTTGGATGAGCAAAATATGGAGATCTGTGCGCTTCATTCATTATCATATTTCTCAAATTTCCTATCTTAGGGATTACTACCCTATTCTTAAAACATAGGAAACCATCCTTGATGCCAAAATCCTTGTTTTCATCAGGTTCCCTTTCCATCCTTTCTCAAATTTGGTTGTAGTATGCATCCTGATTTTGCATTTCCTTGACTTGTTCCATCAAGTCGACATGGATACGAGACAAAATTGCTATATATCTCCTCCTACTTAGTGCATCAATGACTTTATTCTCTTTTCCTTTTATATACTCAATGCCAAAATCATATTCTATGAGAAATTCCATCCACATTCTCTGCCTAGCATTGAGTAAAGGTTGAGTGAATATATATTGTAGACTCTAATGGTCTATCCTTAGCTCAAAGGGTCTCCCAACCAAATAATATCACCAACTCTTGAGAGCAAACACTACAACTGCCAACTCTAAGTCATGGGTTGCATAGTTAACCTCATGTATTTTTAGTTTCCTAGATCCATAGGCTACCACTACTTCTTCCTAAGAGAGCACTCCTCCAAAACCTTCTAATGATGCATCAATACAAATAGAGAAAATTCCTTGCAGATCAGGTACCTTTAGTATAGGAGGTGTGGTAAGCTTTTTCTTAAGCAAAATAAAGGCTTCCTCACATTTATCTATCCACTTAAATTATTTTTCTTTTCTCTGAAGGTTAGTTATTGGTGAGGTAATCTTGGCATAATCCCTCACATATCGCCTATAGTATCTAGTTAAGCCCATGAAACTTTGAACTTCTATCACATTTGTAGGTGGTGACCAATTCAAAATGGCTTCTATTTTTCTAGGATCCACTGCAATCCCTTTAGCCAAAATAATGTGTCCCAAATATTACACTTCTGACACATAAAATTCACATTTGGATAAATTCCCATACAACTAATTTTTCCTTAATAGCTCTAGCACAACCCTGAGGTGCTCATCGTGCTTTGTCTTGTTTCTGGAATATATCAAAATATCATCTAAAAATACCAAAACAAATCTATCCAAGTACTTCTTGAAGATGTTATTCATCAAATTCATAAATACCACTGGAGCATTTGTTAAACCAAAAGGTAAGACAACAAACTCATAATGTCCATAACGAGTTTTAAAGGTTGTCTTGTGAGTATCCTCCTCACGGATTCTCAATTGGTGATATCCTAATTTCAAATCAATCTTTGAAAAGACTGTGGCATCTTTGAGTTGATCGAAGAGATCTTCGATTCTTGGTAGAGGATATCTGTTCTTGATAGTTACCTTATTCAACATTCTATAATCTATGCATAATCTCAAGGAACCATCCTTCTTCTTTACAAATAGTATTGGTGCTCCCCAAGGTGATACACTTGGTTTGATCAATCCTTTCTCTAGTAACCCTTGCAATTGCACCTTCAACTCTTGCATTTCTATGGGATTCATTCTATAAGGATCTCTATGAATGGGTTTTGTTCTAGGTTGAAGCTCAATAGAAAATTCAAATTCTCGTTTAGGGGGTAATCTAGGTAAATCCTCTGGAAAGACATCCCAAAATTCCTGAAGAATTGGGTGTTTCTCAAACACCTCTTCTTTCTTATCTTCATCAATTTCATTTATCTTAACTATATAGACCATTCCTCCTTTCTTTATGGCCTTCTTGAGTTGCATTGTCGATAAGATTTGAGGTTGAAAAGCCCCTTGTAGGCTATACACCCTTTGCACAACACCCCTATCTTCTATGTACTCAATCCATCTATCCTAAAAGTTGAGTACTGCCTTATGCACTTGTAACCAATCCATTCCTAGGATTATGTCAAAAGCATGCAAAGGTGCTACATACAAACATCCTACTATTATTCCACTAGGTAAGGTGATTTCTACCATAGGGTAACATTGATTAATGGAGTAGGTTTATCCAGAACCATACTCGACCTTCCACCCATGAGCCAAGATTCTTGGTCTTTCTAAAATATCTTTAGCTAAACTAGTGGAAATAAAACTATTTGTAGCACCACTATCAATCAAGATTTTAACATTCCTACCAAAAATATTACCTTTAATCAATAGTGGTGTGGCTTGACCATCAAGATTTTGGTTTCTTGTAGTTGCATAAATCTTGTGCGTGGGCTCCTTAGGTGCAGTTTCTTTGAACATTGGTTCCTTTCCTTTAGAACTCATTTATATTCTCCATGGATAATTAGTAGCATAATGTGGTCCTCTACAAAGAAAACATCCTTATTTTTGCCTGAGATGTTCTTTTCACTTCTGTCCTTCTTTTGCTATTTCTATAGGTGGAGAATTAGTTTGTCCCTATAATGTCTATTGTTACCCTTATTGTTGTTCTGGTTCTTCCCTTGCAACCTTTTCCTAAACTTCCCTTGCTTCCTATCATTTCTTTGGTCCTATCGAGAGAAGTTCTTGTTTGCCTATTTCTCTTCCCATTTCATAAAACTTGCACTATTCCTCTTTCTTAGTGCCTCTTTACCCTCTTCATCTAATATTTCATAATCAAAGTAGGGTTTGAGATATGTTTTTGCTTTCCTGGCCAAATCATAGGCCTTCTATAGAGTTCCAGGTTCTCACATATCCACTTCCTATCCTATTCTAGGATCTGCTCCCAATATAAACTTATGGATCTTCATTTTCTCATTATAAGTAGGTACATATTTCATTAATTTGATAAATCTTTGATAATATTTTTCCACTATCCTAGTTCCCTACCGGAGTCTAGAGAATTCTTCAAACTTCTGGGAATAAAAATGTTCCATGAGAAATCTATCTTTGAAGGCTTTTACAAATTCCTTCCATTTTAGGTCAATTGTTACCACAAGATCCAATTCATCACTATATGCTTCCCACCAATCTAAACCATCACCTTGTAGATGCAGTGTGGCATAATATGTTCAAGTGCCCAAGGAAAATTTCTTCATGTTACAATATATTTCTATCTCTTTTAACCAAGCCTCGACCTTGTCCCCATATTCCTCTCCATTAAATTTGGAAGATTTTAGATGTTTCATTTCCTTTCCCAACTCGGCCTCCAAATGGACCCTAGCCTGATATGCCTCGGTAAGAGGTTCATTTGCCTGACCCCTTCTATAATTACCCACCTATGTTTCTCGACTCAACATGACATCTAATAACTATTTTTGGGTTTCTACTTATTCCTGAAGTAAATCCACTATCTTAGTAAGATCCTCATTACTAGGATTCTCCCTTACATCACTAGGGTTTTCTGAACCCACATCTGGATTCCTATCCTCCACATTAGTCCATTGTGTCTACCTTGTCGTTGGGGCAACACTTCCTCTTCTTCTCTTTGGTGGCATTGTCCTTAGCCACACACAAAAGAGGTAGTAAGAATTCATTAGCAATTATTCCTTCAAATTGCTCCTCTTACTAATAATTATTTACCCAATCATCTCAAGAAAATCAGGAAAATTTTACTTCTAATGGGTATTCTATCGGTAAGGTTCAATTCCTTTATAAGTATATTTTCTATTACATAATAAAACTAATTTTGTGTAATGAACCTATCCCACTATGAACCATGCTCTGATACCAAATATCACTACCAACTCAAACTGCTCAATTCCAATCCCTTTATATATATTTCCATAATGTATATATACCTATATATATTATTTATCCATTTATCTAATTCTTTAAATACAAGGATCTCATACACATTACACCTGATGCTCCTTTTCGGGGCCATAACTTGTGAACCATATGCACCTTTGGTTTCTTTGGTTTTTGATTGCTATATGATGGATTGTAATATTTTTGAGAAGGGGGTGAATTCAGGAATGAGAAGAATATCAATTTGTAGATTTCTTACATTATATTGCATTTGTGTTATGTGATTAGAGTCCATTTTTTGGTCTCTTGTAGATGAGTTCACACCAATTGGTATCAGAGCGGGTGTGAAATCGCTAGTGAAGGGAAGATGTTGCCTAGAAGATATGCCTAGATGAATAGGTAGATTGAGGATCTGAATGCAAAAATAGCATGACTGATTGGTGTGATTGATCGCATGGGAGAGAGACATCCTAGGGCACGTGCAGGTCAAGGATCTAATGATTAAAATGTACCTAAGGAACATGGATTTGAGGTTAATGCAAAAGAAGAACCAGAGGGTCCAGAGGAAGAAGGGCACGATTTTAAAAATTGACTGATATGAGCTCTAGATGGGCTTAAGGGGAATCAATATGGGATCAAGATCGAGGTTCCCGAGTATGCTGGTGGGTTGAAACCAGAGGAGTTGATCGATTGGATCAATAGCCTAGAAAAATATTTTGAATGGAGTAACCTTGGTGAAGAGAAGAAGGTTAAGCTCGCATGCACAAAGTTGAAGGGACATGCATTGATTTGGTGGGATCATTTATAGACTACACGATAGAGGAATGGAAATGAAAATATTAGGGATTGGATAAAGATGAAGAAGAAGTTACAAGAAAATTTATACCTGTAGACTACTCCCAAATCCTATTTTGTAAATTTTAGAATCTCCGAAAAATGGACCAAAGCATTGAGGACTATACTAATGAATTCTACAGGCTATCCATTCAAGTGGAGCAGAATGAGAAAGAGGACCAAAAGGATGCCAGGTATGTAAATGGTCTAAGTTTTGCTATTCAAGATGATATGAGCATGTACCGCACTCTTATAGTGGAGGATGCATATAAAATGACCCTCAAGGCAGAGGAGAAATTGAAAAGGGTTAATATAAGATGCAAGAAGGGATTCACACCCTCTTTAGGTCAGGGTCGAAGTGGATCTAATTTTCTCAAGGGAGAATCGTCAATACCTGTTAAACAAGAAGAAGATGGGCAGAATCTGAGAGAAAGAGGATACCAACAAGGTAGAGGTTACGATGGTGGAAAAAATGGGAATGATCCAAGAAGGTCATATACCTATTATGGATATGGTGAGGAGGGGAATAAAGCATTTGAGTATCCCCAATGTGATGTCCAAGAAAGGGGTCAAGGAGGACAAGGGTCAATCTGGTTGAGATGGAAGAGCATGATGAGGATGAAGTTGTTGCTGACATGGGGGAAGCACTTATGATAAGGACACTAATTTTTCCTTAGAAAGAGAAGGTGTGGAGTAAAGAAAAGGGGCAGACCATAGATGATGATGATTTTGGGCTACGAATAAACATCTTTCGAACAAGGTGTTCATCAAGAGGGAAGGTATGTAACATTATCATTGATGGTGGTAGCTATGAGAATATGGTGTCAAATATCATGGTTGATAAAATGAACCTGGAATGCAAAAATCATCCTTATCAATATCGCATATCATGGGTTAAGAAGGGGAATGAGGTAACAGTAGATCAAAGGTGTTTAATTAAATTTTCAATTGGGAGCACTTACAAGGATGAAGTGTGGTGTGATGTGATCCCAATGGATGCATGTCACATTCTGTTGGGAAGACCTTGGCAGTACGACATAGATACTAACCATAATGGGAGAAATAATACTTACACATTTTGGGAGGATGGTGTAAAAGTAGTTCTTATACCTCTAAAGGAGGATGGATCGAGTGAGAGTTTGTTGACGATGAAGGAGTTCCTTGCAGATATCAAAGATGCTAGCTTATGTTATGCATTAACAACTAGAAATCTAGAAATAGAGGAATTGGTTATACCTATAGCAGCAGCTAAGTTGCTAAGTGAATATAAATATGTCACACCAGAGGAGTTACCAGATGGGCTACCACCAAAGAGGGATATCCAACATCACATGGATTTGATTCCAAGATCAGTGCTCCCAAATTAGGTAGCTTATCGATTGAATCCAACACATAATGCAGAGTTGAGTAAACAAGTGACATAGTTGATAAAGAAGGGATTAGTTAGGGAGAGTATAAGTCCATGTGTGACTCCAACATTGCTAACCCCAAAGAAATATGGTGACTGGCGAATGTGTGTGGATAGTACAACCATAAACAAGATCACAATAAAATATCGGTATCCTATGCCGACAGTGGATGACATGATGGATGGATTGTCTGGAGCTAAATACTTTAGTAAAATTGATCTATGGAGTGGCTACTACTAGATCAGAATTAGAGAAGGGGATTAATGGAAGACATCTTTTAAGACAAAATATGGGTTGAACGAGTGGATGGTGATGCCATTTGGGTTGTCAAATACACCCAGTACATTTATGTGGTTGATGAACAGAGTACTACGGGAATATAATGGTAAGTTTGTGGTTGTGTATTTTGATGATATTTTGATTTATAGTAAAAGTGAAGAGGAGGATTTTTTGCACTTGAAATTAGTTTTAGACGTGCTCAGGAAGGAGAAATTGTATGTCAACCTAAAGAAATATAGATTTCTTCAAGATAGTTTAGTGTTTTTAGGATTTGTAATCTCAAGAGATGGCATGAGGATGGATGAAGAGAAAGTGAAGGCAATTCTGGAATGGCCTCTTCCATGAACTATAATAGAAGTAAGGAGTCTTCATGGCCTAGCTACCTTTTATAGAAAGTTCATCAAGAAATTTAGTAGTATAGCTGCCCCTATAACTGAGTGCACGAAGGAAAAATACTGGACTATGGCAGCAACAAAAAGTTTTGAACTCTTGAAGAAGAAGGTGTCATAAGACCCTATTCTAGTGTTACCAGATTTCAATAAGGTGTTTGAGGTTGATTTTGATGCCTCATTTGTTGGAATTGGTGGTGTCTTAAGTCAAGAGGGCCGACCTGTAGCATTTTTCAATGAGAAGCTGAATGATGCAAGAAAGAATTATTCTGCATATGATGTGGAATTTTATGCAATTATGTAAGCATTGAAACATCGGAGGTACTACTTACTCTCAAAGGAGTTTGTGTTGTTTACTAATCATAAAGCATTGAGGTATGTCAACTCTCAAAAAAAATTAAATAGTAGGCATGCCAAATGGGTTTTATTTTTGCAACAGTATACATTTATCCTAAAGCACATGTCGGGAAAACAAAATAAGGTTGCAGATGCATTGAGTAGGAGAGTCGTGTTGTTGACCACTATGGAGAATGAAGTGGTAGGATTTGAGGGGATTAAATATCTATATGAATCTGATGTAGATTTTGATAATATTGTGCAACAGTGTAAAAGTGCAGTAGAGGGTGAGTCCCATACTATTTTTGAAGAATAATTTTTATAGAATGGTTACTTGTTTAAGGGTAATTGATTATGCATTCCCAATGGATATATGAGAGAGAACATCTTAAGGGAATTACAGAGTGGGGGTTTGGATGGTCATTTTGGAGTAGCCAAAACTACCACTCTTGTAGAGGAGAAGTACTATATGCCAAAAATGAAGAGAGACATAATCAGGTTTGTCTCTAGATGCAGAGTATGTCAAATGGCTAAGGGCCATGTGCAAAATATAGGGTTTTATATGCCACTGTCAGTTCCTACAGGACCATAGACCGATCTGAGTATGGATTTTGTGTTGGGATTGCCCAAGACACAGAGGGGTAAGGATTCAATTTTTGTTGTGGTAGACAAATTTTCAAAAATGGTGCATTTCATTGCTTTCCTAAAAACTAATGATGCAACTATGACTGTAGTATTATTCTTTGATGAGATTGTGCGGTTGCATGGTGTTCCAAAGACTATTACTTTTGATCGGGATACTAAGTTCTTGAGTCACTTTTGGAGGACATTGTGGAAGAATTTGAACACCAAGCTACAATTCAGTAGTGCTTACCACCTACAGACTTATAGGCAAACAGAGGTAGTGAATAGAAGCTTGGGAAACCTCTTACGGTGCATAGTTGGAGAAAAACCAAAATAATAGGATTTATCCTTATCACAAGCCAAATTTACAGACAACAGTTCAGTGAACAAGTCGATAGGTAAATCTCCTTTTCAAATTATTTATGGTCAAAATTCTAGAGGTGTATTAGATTTGGTTGAGTTACCAATTGGGGAACAAGTTAGTGATGATGCAGAAGCATTTGCTGAGCATATCCATAAAGTGCAAGAGTCAGTGAGGGAAAAATTGCATAGTAGTATTGCTCACTATAAAGAGTCTGTTGATGCACACAGAAGGGTGAAAATGTTTGAAGAGGGTGATATGGTCATGGTTCATCTTAGGAAAGAAATATTTCCTAAGGGGACATATAACAAACTAAAACTTAAGAAAATTGGGCCATGCAAGATTTTTAAGAAGATAGATGATAATGCCTATAAAGTGGAGTTTCCCGATGAATTTGATATTTCACCCATTTTTAATGTTTTTTATTTATTTCGGTATCCTGGTACTATCGAGGATGGTGAATTACAGAAGACAGTAAATTGGGCATGATAGATTCCTAAGAAGAAAAAGACAAAGTTGCATAGGTGCTTGATAAGAAGGTGATCACCACTAGACATGGGAGCTACAATAGATACTTGGTTCAGTGGGAAGGATTACCACAGTAAGATAACACTTGGGTTTTAGAGTCAGATCTATAAAAAATTTATAACCAAAAGCTACAGGATTTCAATTTAGTTGAACTCGCAAGAGCTGAGTTCTTTTCACCAGAGGAGAATGATGCACCTTGTCGGAGCCATAACTTGTGAACCATACGCCCATTTGCCTTGAAATTTAACAAGTGGTTCCAAGTGCGTGTTATGTATGAGGCTAATCTTTGATTCACCTCACCCTCCAAAAATCATATTTTTGAGACCTAACTTTGACATCTAGTGTCCCAAAATTAGCTTTCAAAATAGGTTCCCGAGTTTTTTGGGTTTTTTTGCATGTTAGAGTTTTATTATCTTTTGTTATACCTTGATTTGAGGCCTAATATTTTAAAGTAAGGTTCATTATTATAAGAGGGACGTGTGCACCAAATTTGGGTGCTATCCGAATCATTTCTATTTTTAGCAGTTTTTAGAAAAATGATCTATTTAGAAAAAAGACGTTTTAGGGTTTCTTTGGTTTTCGGTTGCTATATGATGGATTGTAATATTTTGGAGAAGGGGGTGAATTCAGGAATGAGAAGAATATTGATTTGCAGATTTCTTCCATTATATTGCATTTGTGTTATGTGATTGGAGTCCATTTGTTGGTCTCTTGTAGTTGAGTTCACACCAACACCTATCCCTACTCCATATTTTGTTTCATATAGGAGTACTAGGTGTCACACCCTTTTTCTTAGATATTAGTATCATTGGCCAAATGAGTTATCTTAATATTTATTTTAGTCAATTGAAATAAATGTATTAATCTCTACTCCTCACACAAGTCCTTGTGTGAGTGCACTTAGCATGATGGGTGTTGAGTATAGCTAACATCTATTGGAGATATAGTCTTAATTTTGAGCTCATATTTAACTCATGGTGGTTTCTAGTCATTGAATACCCTCTAGAGAACTCCCCTAATAAAGTCTAGTTATCTTAATAAATTTTCTTTAAAATATACTATTCCAAGAATTATCATTTATTCTTTAGAAATTTATATATTCCTTTTTATAATAATATGGTTAACTACTTATTGAAGCAAACCAACACACATAACCATTAATCATTAAATCTAACCATAAGTTTGGTCAATAATATCCATAACTCACGGATGACTATCACCCGATACCCAATGTTGACCACAATACACTTACTTGTAAGCTAGGACTTTCATTACCATACCCCAAAAAGGATTAGCTCTTCCACAATACTAGCACATGAGAGTTATGGTGGATATAAATATCCCTCTTCATAAACTACTAGAAGACTCAACCAATCAGTTCAGTGACACAAGAGATGAAAATAATTTCACTTCAATCTCTATTTAAAGCATTTACAATATATATTTCACCATATAACTTGTCATAAGGCAAGTGACCAAATTAAAAACAATTTCATTTATACCAAAATCATCAGCAACACAAGTCTCTATTAAAAATATCTCCATTAAATCTAGTGTGTTACTAAGAAAGCATCCATAGCTCAAGTTACACTAAGATAAAAATCCTTGATAAACTTATTTTTGCCTTCTTGTCTGGATAGACGTTCCTCCAACAAGTCCACCATCCATCACAAGATCTTTTATTTTATCGAACTTAGACGTGCTTCACCCGGGTTGGCTATAAGATCAAAATTTCCTCTTCTAGTAACCACTCCATCATATCCATCCAACAAGGAGTCATATTTTCCTTCTTTGAAGCAACTTCACCAACCATCGAGTAAAGTTGCCTTTTATTGGGGATCAAATATGGCTCCATTTTCTATTTAGCAATTCATTTTACCCGATGGTATATTTTCAACCACCCCCTTTTCACCATGTCCATTTCAATTGGAAAATTCAACATAATACAATAGCAATTTTCTTTCATTCTAATTCTTGGGATCAACAAGTATAGAAGAAATTTCAACAATAAACAAAATCTTCTAATCAATCAACACTATAACTCAATCATACTGTCTCTACATAATTAGCAAAAGAAGAAGTTGTTCCATTAAAATATAAACTCTTCCATTCATTTTATAATATAATTCTCAATCATACTATCTCAATAGAATGTAGCATTCAGTAGCATTCTTCCTATTCCCAAGAATAATACAATATAGAAACATTTCAAAACAATACACATTTCCTATTTTAAAATCAATCCAGATTTATTTTATCAACCAAGCATCGAATCCTTTCTTTTCATAGACAATGAAAATATGAAACTAATTCCATAAAATAAAAATAATACGATTTCAAACAAATAAAGAAGATAAACCAGCAAGAAACATCTTTTATTTTACATACGAATAGCCACCACACAACAAAACACAGTTGGTTATAACATAGATTTCATTCCATTCTAGTGGATGATATACTCTCTATCTTCCCTTGAAGTTCGAATTCTACTCCCTTCAAACAAAAGGTTATAAAAATCGTTTAAGAGATTCTCAAAGTTTTCATACTCCAATAATATCCAGGCTTCCTAATCTCCACATTCTATATGTTAAAGAGAACTCATACACACAGTTTCCTTGTTCAATTAGATAAATGTCAAGCAACTACTAACAAACAAATTTTACTTGAGTTCTATCTATCACCAAGCAAAGAATGTATTATTTCAAACTAATTTAAGCATCACCAATTGTTCTTTTCCTAGCTAGATTCTAAGTTTCTAGATAAGACTCGACTACTCTATTCTAAATAACTTTGAGAGCATTCTAGCATGTATATTATTAAAACCAAAAATAACACATACACATGACACCAACATAAAATAAGTACAAATAAACCTAGTTTCCTTTCGTAGATAACCAAGCACTCCTCTCAGAACCGTTCTTCACTCTCTTTCATCATTGTTCTCTCTGTTGTCCTCATGAATGATCCTCTTGGATATTTTTTTCCAAACTCCCTATTATCCCAACTAGTCGCACGAAGTCTCCAACGTTTGTTCTCCACATAATGAATTTTCCACTTCTTTTCTCATTAATGAAAAGTCTTATTGGTCGACCTCTATCTCATGATCAACCAATGACTACTTATCGTCTTTACTATAAAATTATGAATGATAGTCTTCTAGGTCATAACTAGGGTTCTTTAAAGTGCAATTTCAAGCTACATTCATAGGATTCTAGAAAATATATCTTAAGTTATGCAAAGCACTCTATTTAAATTTACTATATAAAAAAATAGAGCATATTATTATTTTTTTCATTTTAAATTATATCATAACCTTATTTCTAATCAATCAATACAATATCAACAAGGATGAACCCTTAATAAAATATTAAATAACTAAGGCATTCATTTTCTTTTGAAGCAAGAAATAAATCAAGTACAATTCCTACATAGAGAAAACTAAAACTTGATATATTTATTCTTATGCAAATTATGATATAAATCTCCATGAAAAGGGATATTTTTCCATGTTGCCTCCTCAAATAATTTGAAAAATAACCTATCACATCATTTCCCCAAGGTATCCTTTTTCTCGATGGTTAGTTTATTTCTGTCACCATAAAGGAACCTGTTCCTGTAAAAGTTAAATCCATTATCAACATCTTATCCTTTCATAAAATCCATATAGTTATAAACCAAACATAAAATAGTCTATCATTTCATTATGGATTTATCTACATTTTCCACAATATACATATGTCTTCATAGCAATAAAAACAGTCAAATATATCATCCATAATACAACTATCCAAAACATATGTTCAAGCAAAATAAAAATTTTACCAAGGGATGGGTCATAACAGTCATCATATGACTAGAAACTTACATTGGTTAGAACCCTTATAAGTCATGGACAATATTTCTCTTAAAATTGTTGATGAAAATATATATCAAGTTCAAGGAACTAGTAGAGTAATACCTAGCATGGAATTTTCAGATTTTATGCTAGAGAATATTTTATATATTCCTAGACTATCAACTAATCTTATTTAAATTACTAAATTGGTTGAAAATGGAAGATCAATTGAATTCAAATATATAAATGAACATAGCAAATACATCATCAAAAATCAAAACAAAACTAAAGCTATAGGTTCAAACAAAAATGGAATATATGCCTTAGATTCAATTGGTTTTTCTCAAGATATTACTCAATGTCTAACTCAAGATGAAATTGATGATAAATTACCTAAGTTTCGAGAAAGACAAGATATAGGTAATTGGATCCAACATAATCAAAAGTTTTCCTACAAACATAAGCATTGGGTGAACCCAAGTTTCAAGATGATGAAGTAAATTCAAGAGAAGCAGAGGTTCGTGAACAATGCAAGATCACTTGAAGATTGAAGATAAAGATGAAGACCAAGATTGAAGACTAAAGTCTTCAATAACCAAATAATGTAATACAAAGGATGTGTTGAGATATATTACATTATTTGGTACATGCTAATGTACCCCCATGGTACCTTCATGGTACATTTGTAAATTATATTAGGGTTGAGTCAATAATTTATAGTGAGTTATATTTCCCTTATTATATAAGTGTGAATGTGTAGGAAATGCACAAGTTTCATGTAAGTGTAAATGTGTAGGAAATAGACAAGTGTTATGTAATAGAAAATGTGCACAAGTTTCTTGTGTGTAAGAGTGAAAATATGTAATGTGAGGATATGCACAAGTGTCCTAGATTAGAAGTGCATGTAGGAGTCCAAGAGTCATGTAGATGTGTACAAGTGTTGTAGAGTCAAGTGTCCATCAAATATGCAAGTGTCAAGTTGATAAGCCAAGAGTCATGAGACTTGGCATATGGAGAGCAATACTCAAGTCTGTGAATAGTCATATTACTATGGCTATATTATGGAGATAATGCTCCATAGAATGCATCAAAGAAAAGAATCATAACATATATCTCATTGTAAGAAGAAGAGGATCAATAAAGCTTGTATACATTTTGAGAAATTAATATTGTAAGTTGTTCTTCATGCATGGTACATGAATGATTCAAGCTATTTAAATTCATATTTTAGTATATAAATTAATGTTATTTTCTTTATTATATAAGCCTTGATATACATATTGATCTACTCAAATCATTCTACTCATATTATTATTACCTTGACCTTTATTGTTGTGGATGTTTTATATTTAATCCTGAGAAATATTCCATAATATTCAATGGTATATAGGCTTAAAAAACCAATATTTTAGTAGTATATATGTCCTCTTCCAACTTCTTGAACTAACTAATTTGTTTCTCTATAATATTAATGTTCTCCATTTGCAAGGTAACAAGGTCTACCTCCAATCTACTAATTTTTGTGGATTTGATGTGATCATAGAGGTTCTAAACACTTAGGACAGTCAAGGAAAAAGGGCACTCAAGGAAAATGTGATAAATGGTCTCAATTAGCCCTACACATATAACAATGATTAGTGATACAAATACCTTTATTTCCAGGATCCTATCCTTTGCCAACGAGAATGTGAACCTTATCCCTTTTGATAGTTGTAAACCTCATCTACAGGAGACCACGATTGCTCAATATTTAAGCTTAACCTTGTTATATGAGTCTGTGCCTAGGGTATTCAACCCCAGAGCCAATGTTAAGTGGTCTCCACCTCCTACGGGTTGGTTTAAGCTTAATTTTTATGGAGTAGCTAAGGACAATTTTGGCAGAGTAGGCGTTGGTGGCATTGTGCGAGATCATAATGGGAATATGATGCTTGTGTTTTCCAAATATTTGGGAACAAGGACGAACAATGAAGCTGAAGCTAGAGCTATGTGGAGAGGCCTTCAAATGACTCAAGACTTAGAAGGCAATTTGATCATAGAAAGAGACTCTATGCATGTTATAAATCTCTCAATAATTGGAAAACACCTCCTTGGAGGATTAAAACAATTGTTGAAGAGGCTAGGATCCTTTTCCAAGGAAGACAGGACAAAAAATCCCAACATGTCTTTCGAGAAGCTAACAAAATTGTTGATAAGTTGGCCAATTTGGGTGTCAATGGTGACGAACTTTTCAAATGGGAACACGATGTCCCGAGTGAAGTAGAGGAGCTTATTCAACAAGAATGCCAAGAATGATAGTCGAATTTACCAACAGGGAAGGCACTGTAAGTTCGAAGGCTATGAGTATTCCCATCTCTTTTTTGAATTGGAATCACAATAAAAATTATTCGAGTTGTCAGTCTTTGTGGATGTTTCTTGGAAACACCATAAAGACTAATGGTGATAGTCACATGTCATATAACATGGCTCCTAGTCATATTAGTAATTTGAGGTTAGTTTATAATCACAGGGAAGGAAAGAAATGGCAATATAATACTTCGAACTAAAGCCACATGGACCACCAGATAGACATTGCCATAAATCTAGCGAGCAGGTTCACTTCTCCAATGTTGATTGGCCAAGATAGTATGTGGTACCAAAGCATGTCATATACGAAAGAAAGCAATTACCAAAGAATTATTAAGAGTAACTGTCAATATAGAGCTTGTGGGAGTTTTTTTCAGTACTCTTCTATATGTGTCTGTAGCTTTTTGTTTCTCCATTGTCTCAAGGAAGAGATCCGTGTCTGTTTCTTTTTTGTAATTATGATGCATGTTTGTTTTCTCTAGGTATACCCAAAATTTTGTATGGGAAGTTTCTTTTTGATAACAGGCTATGTGCATTACTTGATGTAATGGCTTTGGCGATATGTAGATTTTACATATATAGGATCCTTAGTAAGGATATGTTCATCAACAACCCTGGGCTGATTTTTGTAAAAGGTTTTGGGTCAACCTGTAAAACCAAGTATTAATGCTATAGTATCTTATCTACCAAAAAAAAATATAGGTTCTAAAAATTATCTAATATTTACTTGGAATTATAAGTTATCTGAATGGGAGTATCATATATCTTATTAATATGAATAGCAATCACACCAAGAGCCCTATCCTTCTTATCCTTAAGCAATTACTTACATCAAAATCAATGCCTCGGGGGACCTTATTCACATATTTGAGAAATTTATTACTTTAGATAAAATATTCAATCTTCTATGTGGTATAATTTGGTCCATTGAGTAGAGGTACATTCTAATGCTTGAAATACTTGCAAAAATATAGTCTCCTGCATGAAGTTGTGACTAGAAACAATACTACCAATGCGAAGATCTCAAAAACCATACGATTTGAAAAAGGGCTTAAAATGCTTTTGTATGAAAACATTATAGCCCCCAAACATTTGGACTAAAATTATTAATAAATTTTACTAAAGCCTTTTAGAATTTCAAAAAAATATATTGTACCGTTAGGAAATGGGATACTATCACATGTCGATAATTGGGTACCTATGAGGGTATTGATTTAGCGATGACTAGTTTGGAACTTGGATAGTGATATAGTGAATTGATTACCACCAAGTATCACTATTATATACAAAGAGGTGCCTATAAGATGTTAATTATACATACCACTAGAGAAGGTACTCATGAACAAGAATCTATCACATGTCACATTTTGGAATCAAGAGGATTCTATAATTTTCAATGTTTATTGTTAACTATATCAAGTTAAAAATTGAGAGTTTTTTGAGTAGGATTGATTTAGTGCCTATATCTCTAATTTTTTATTTTGACCATCTCATCAAGTGACATATCATCATGTGTCATACCTTCAGGTGACACATCCTCAAGTGATATATCATTAAATGCCATGACATTAAGCCATTCATTAAACAATTATGCATGGTATTTGAATCTTGGACCTCATAGAACCCAAGTATTAATATTATTTCCTTTATCAAAGGTTCCAAGGATGCATATAAAAATAACAAGGATAAGCATGCACCCATTAAGAACATACCCATAATTTTTCTAAGGTTTCTTGAATCTCAACACGTTGTGAGAGGCTTCAAACACATAACTAAGAAAGAAAGAAACCATATTATGGAACAACATGCAAGCCAACAAAACATACCTTCCATCATATATCACACCATATAATCCCTTAGATACAAAATGGAGAAGAGACCAAAATTTATAGAACATGACATTACACCCTTGGTGAGTTTCAAACTTCGAACCAGGTGCCCTAGATATTTTAACAAAGTGACCAGTTGCAATGTGACAAATATTATTACAAGATAAATCATAATGCAAAGACTCCAAAAAACTATGTCACAAATGTTTCCATATCTGACTAAAATACTCAAGGGAATATTCGCTTGAGTATTCAAATATATTAAAAAGGGAAGGAAATATGTATTTTTTAATGCAATTAAAAGGGTACTAGAAGTAAAATAATAAAAAGTGTTGTAAAATGCCCTTCTTGAACTTTTACAAAGAATCCAAAATAGTTTATGGTTCATCCATATCTTCTATGGTTTACCCTATACTACATTTTACTACAATGCAACTAGTCAATCCATCATCTCTTGCCGATATAGCATAAAAGTCATCTAACCATTTTAACAACTTTTTCAAGTGTCTAAGTGTTGGTCACAAATCGGCCACAGGAAAAGATTTTGTACATGTACGTGCCCTAGACTTGGCCAACATTGAAAGGCCGAGAGAAAGAGAAGTCTCTCGGGTTGATCTCCAGAGAGGGCTGGCTCCCAAACTAATCTAAATTGGTTTTGAGGATAAGGATGTAGGAAAGGAATGGGAAAATGCCGAAAGAAAGGGAAATAACAAAAAGGGATGGAAATATGGCCACAGGCCAAAGTGTATAATTTGGGGCAGACTAACAGTAGGAATTCCACCAAGTTTTATAACAACATCTAAGAAAAGAAAGCAACAAAATTAAACTCACACCTTTGTAGAGATAACCCCCAGATCGCATTCCAAAATCTACTCACTAACTAGCAACATTCGAATCCAAAATGCAGAATTCAGAACTTAACAGTAGGAACATGAGCATAAACATAAATGACTTTAAAACCAGAAGGAAATCACACACATAAGAATGCTTGCAAAGTTCAGAAGCCAAGTCTCTTCTATTGATGCAGAGAACTTAGAGAGTTTTCTCGCAAAATGTCCAACCTTTTTTCTTTTAGATATACATGAATATTTATAGAGGTCTTCCCTCTCTCTTTTGCATCACAGCATTAAAACATACAACAGATTTCAAAGAGGTGATCCACAAAATATGCACTTGAAAAGAGAAACAATCCCCCTTATTCTGCCTCGAAGAAATCACACATTAAATAACCATTATCAGGGCAAGCCGAAAGTTGTTAGGAGATCATGAACAAGAAATTTTAATGCTGGAGGCATCTTTAATTTTGGTGGCATCAAAAACTACCTCATGTTCTTCTATCTTGCGCACATCGGTAATCAGCAACATTTAATCTTGAAGCTTCTTTGACCATGATCTCAAAATCAGTTGGAGAGCTTTTATTTGATCCTTATCTTCTCCTCATGTTCTCCTATGCAGACAAAAATGTATCGAGCCTTTGTTGTTGCTTCTATCACAAAAATGAGACAGGTCACGAAAATGCGACATGTCACGAAATCGCGAAACTTTTATCTTCCAGCTTTCTCTTCTTGCCACCAATCGCGAAAATGTGGCATGCCACAAAATCGTGACATCTTCTCTTCATTCAGCTTCTTTTCCACAACATGTCATGAAATTGTGACATTCTCCTTTTTCTGGACTTGTTCACTACTCCTTATCACGAAAATGAAACATGTCGCGAAATCGTGTCATCTTTCACTCAACGTTGTCTTGTCTGCTTTATCCGTGAAAACATGACATGTCATGAAATCGCGATAATTTCCTTTGCCTTGTACAGTTCAGCTTTCATTCCACGAAAACGTGATAGGTCATGAAAATGTGACATGTCACGAAATTGCGACGCTTTTTCCATTTGGCTCTTTCATCTGAAACAAGTCACGAAATCGTGACATGTTTCTCCATTTGGCTTTATCTCCACAATATGTCGTGAAATCGTGACATTTTTTGTCTTCTTTTACTTTGATGCTTTTAGGCCACAAAAATTTGACATGTCGCGAAATCATGACATTTCGTACAATCTGGCTGCCTCCTTGCTTCCTCCTCGCGAAAACATGACATGTCGTAAAATCATGATATTTCTTTGCGCTTTGCCCTTCTGCCCTGACATGTCATGAAATCGTGACAATTTCTTGTCTTCTCTGTCGTTGCCGCTTCCTGTCGTGATATCGCGACAAGTTCCTCTTGTTTGACTTCATTTCCAAAAATATCGTGATATTGCAACAATTTTCTTCACCTTGTGTTTATCTTTCAGCCCTTTCCGCGATAACACGACATGTTGCGATATCGCGCCAGTACATACCATTTGCTCCTTTCTCACTTTTCTATCGCGATATCGTGACATTTTTCATTACATTGCCTTTGGCTGCTATATGTCGCGATATCGCGACATTTTCTATCACTTTGCTCTGTGGCCACCGCAAGTCGCGAAACTCCAACATGTCGCAATATCGCGACAGTTTGACTTCCTTGCTATCTTTGACTGTTTTGACCGCAAAAACGCGACAGGTCACAAAAATGTGACATGTCATGATATCGCGACATTTTATTTACTTAGCTCTTTTTTGGTACGGACGTTGCAAAAACGCAACAGGTCGCGATTTCGTGACACCTTTGATTTTTCACTTACAAATATATGAGTGAGTATCTTTGCAATCTGAGCATTCTTTTGCATGAACAGCAACAACAAAAACAATGTGGCAAAAATGCCAACACTAAGATAGCTTTTCCATGGACAAAAGTCTACCCGTGACTTCTATGACATATAGGATGCTAAAAATGTTTCAATATCTTCTTTTCTTCTTTGACTATCATGTAGATCATCCTCTCATCTATGATGCATCTAAATAGAAGAAAGAAAATGAGAGAAGGAAATATTTTTTTTTATGAAAATTACATAAAATTCAAATGAGGTTTTCAAAAAACAAAAAATATAATTTTATTGTTAGAGCACTCATTTGGTCAAGAAAAGTTAAAAAAATAGATTGAATATTAAGGGAAGCAAGAGGAATATGTCAAATATTTCTCCTAGAGTAAATTTGTTACAATTAGGTGAAATCCTCATGATCCCAATCCCCCTAGGATTTTAGTAAGAAAAACCTAAAATAAATGTTTAGTGGTATACAAAGCTTCCACAAACTATTTCAAAAAATACACTACTCCTTAGAACAGCCTTAGAAAAAAAATCACCAAAGTCAAGAAGTCAAGTAATGGAATTTATACATGCTTTGGTACCATGTTGGATTTCACAATACTTTCCAAAATGAATGGAATCAACACATTACCTAGAAAAGAAAAAAATAATTCATAAACTAATGTACATAATATGAAGGGTATTCATAGACACCAAAATAATCTCAATAAAGGAAAATAATTATACTCTACACAAATGATTTGTAAGACGAGATATAAATAACAAATTACAAGGTACTTATAGCTTAATGTTAAAGAAATGTAATTCATGTTAATAATAAAAAATTATAATAAACCCACCTATATAAGATGTACAAGGATCCAAAGGGCTATACAATAACTATAATGTAAAATTCATCCATTACCTCAAGTGAAGCTTAACACCATATATTCCAACAATAAGCAACAATAGAAGTCCAAAATACCAATCTTGTTGATTGTACATACAAGTAATGATATCTTACCAAGAACTATGATCCTAGATTGACAATTTAAATGACATCTATGACCCATAGACATCCTCAATAAAAAACCCATAATTACAATAAGGATCATGACTCCTTGTGGGGTATGGTATGGAATTATACCTTAGATAAGTCAATTGATAGTGTTTTATTGTTTATTTCATGTTCATGTTAAAAATAACAAAAGGAAATAAAATAGATTTAAAGAGTCAAGCATGCATATTTATTTTTTGTTGTGTAGAAAATAAGTCACATACATGTTATGACCATAAATCTAGACAATGCATTATGTCTAGAGATGTGGTTTTTGATGAAGAAGGAGTATATAGGCAACAAGTAAAAAAGATTATGAAAATAATTATATTTGAATATGTTGGTGTATCACAAGCACGACTTCCAAACACAATAATATATGTAAAGATACACAAAAGGAAAGAGAACAATAATATATGTATCATACCTATTTGCTAATTGTATTGTCCTTTGTGCTTCATCGAAAATATATTATTGTTATATATATATATATATATATATACAAAAGCATTGGCATCTGGAATTTGGTAACTCCTTTTTATCGACTGTGGACCGTTAAACCAGATTTTGCTGCTATCAAACTTGGTGATCATTAACGTGAAAAAAAAAGCAAAAACAAATTTGTAGGCAATACAAGTGGCCCTGAAGTGCTTGACTTGAACATGGTTGTCTACATCCCAACAGGGATGACATGGACTTGAAAAACATATAAAATAAAAGCCATATTTATATTTACTTCTTATGGATGGCCCACTCACCGGCCATGGCACACGTCCACATCTAATTTTAGAAGTCCGCAGAACACGACACTATCTCATTTTCATTTTCCGTACACTAAAAAGAATATATAAAATCAATCAAGCACAAAGGACAGTAATGTCCATATCAAGATATGTTGGACTTTTCTCCTAATCAGCATAAGTTTTCTTTAGATTTTAAAATATTATATCTATGTTTGATAGGAACAATGTAGTGGTTATATTTAGATTTTAAAATTTATATATATGTTTGATAGGGATAGTGATGTGGTTAAGGTTTTAGTTTTTTTTGGGGAGGTTCAAAGTTCAAACTACGACTTATTCAGATAAGGATAGACTAGATAGTAGTAGCCAAGTGTTTGTTGGTTGGTTGTTCCAGATACTTTTGAGGATTGGATTTTAGTTGAATTTTTTTAACCCTACGGGTTAAGGTTGCCTATGCATAAGATAGGCTATATGGTAGTGCTAAATGTTTACTGATTGGTCGTCCTTCACAATTGAAGTCTAGTTAAATTTGTGTAACCCAACGAGCTAAGATGCCTATCTATATGGGGATAGGCTAGATGGTATTTAATGGCAACATCTAATGATGTTATCGATTTCCCTTTTGATTCCCCTATGTGTCATATATATAATAAATTTATAATTAAAGTAAATTGTAATTATATGTTTTTATTATTGAAAATGATAATAAGGAATGTAGAGTTTTTAGTTCAAAAACAGTTATAGCTTATTTGATTTAAAAGGCTTTGTATTTTTTTTTAAAGATTGTTTTAGAAAAAGGAATAAGATTGTTTACAAGGGCAACAAGCTATATGAGTTAAGAGATGATTTTAATTGTAAATGTGTATTTGATATAGAATTTAGGATTGAAATTTTGTATGGTGAAGAGATAATTAATGAATATTGGTGGGAGTGGATGTTTGCTATAGAAATTGACAACTTACATATCTTTAAATAAGGTAGTAAATAATGATCATAAACCATGAATCCCAAGTGATTTGGCATCATGTTGGATGGTGAACTTGATGATTAAAAGTAAGTAATTAAGAAAGAACATTGTAACGAGTTTTAATCTAAAGCTAAAATAGCTAAGGAATTAATGAGCTTAGTTAATAGGATGAAAGAGTTTCGAAGCCCTTGGGCAAGGCAAAAGAGGGTGTCTCCACAAAAATGGAGGACAAAGCCATTCCTTTTGCATAGCCTTCATAAGTAGCTAGTGGATACCTTTCCTTTTGAAGTCCATTGCTTTAATCATTTGATTGGGCCTTATGATGGTTAGGATAAATATACAAACTATGAAAAGGAGGAAGAAGTGGAGTGTGGCAAAGGAATAACGGGAACTACTAAAACCATCCAAAGTAACAAGATCTTAACAAAGGTAGATAATAGTAGTGATGCAACAATGGTTCATTACAATATATGTCGTTTTTGGGAGTTGGGTGAGATTTGGGATAGAATGTCACTTTTGGAGTAGGAGATGTAAAAGGATCTTATGGGAATATGTACTGCTTGACATACTATAAATTTTGAGGAACTAATAATGATCATCTCCAAGGTTGTAAAAAAATAGATTTAGTGGAAATGAATAATGTAATTTTATACTTTATAATGTCTATATGCATCCATGTAGTTTTCCATGGTAACTCCTAGGTTTTGTTTCATTATTTCTATTTTTGTTTATATGTTTGGATAATTGATTTAGTTCCTAAAGGATGTGATGTTAAATATTTTGGTTTAGTATTGTTTTTGGTAAGCATAGTGGAAAAATTTAAGGCTTCAAGCATTTACTTTTATACACAAACATTCATTTTTAATTAAACTACCATGCAATGGTTGGTTTCATGTCATTAAACCAATAAAAATTCTACAAATGATAATTTTGATGTAATAAAAGATTTGTCTATTTATCAATCAATAAAATGGTTAGCAATAAATTAAATAATTGACTATGTTCTTGAAATATTGATGAAGAATTAATATTTGATAAACAAGATAAATTAGATCTACAAATTTATATCAAAATTATCAATATATTTTGAAATGATGACATAATAACATTTTTAAATTGGTTATATGGGATTGAAACACACTTTGCACCAACCAATATTACATCATGATCAGGTTATCATAGTAATGAACCACATAATGGTACTACAACAAGCTATATTGACAATTATGCATATATTGCTTATCAAGGTTTGACACTTGACCTCCATTTTGGAAGCCTAGGTTTTTACCCACTTGATCTCATGCCATTTGATAAATATTAGAATTCACATATGCATTTGGAACCTTGGTTTATTGTGTGAAAAATTTTACTCTTCAATGCTTGCTCCAAGGATTAGAACCTTGGTTTACAGTGTGAAACTTCTTGTTCCTCATCATTTGCTCTTAGTTTTTGGACTAAATTTTAAGGGTCACCCATGAGATTGGAACTATGGTTTTTGGTGTCAAACTCCTCTCTATCCATTAAAATGCCCAAAATTGTTTTCCTAAATCCTTTGGGTGATCACATAATTATAACTAAAAAATATATATCAATACAAAATACTACCTACACCCAACTAAATTATCTTTCTTAACTCAAAGTAATGACTAGGTTTTCAAAATACAATAAAAAAGAAAAACACTATTTTTGTATACTTGATCTTATATCAAATATTAATCTTAATAAAAATGATATATAAACATAACCCAAGATTTATCCTAAGAAAAAAAATACTTCATATACAAAATATGTGATTTTAATTGAATAAAAAAATGACAATTTATTGATTTTATGATAGTAATGCACACAATGTTTTTTTGATGTAAAAAATCATTATATTAAAAATTAATAGAATATATTTTTACAAACAAAAAGATGCAGATAAACACGTCACATGGCTAACATCATCAGCCAAAAAACCATCCCCATAAAAATAGAGCGGGAACCCAAGCAAACAATTTACAGATAATTAACACTGCCTTACAGAACTGATGGCCAACAAAACTAACTGGTTACATAATGATGAGGCTCCATTATATAGGTTTAGCCACCCCTGGGACTGATTCCCACCCAATAGTAGCATCAAGAGAATCTGGTACTGATCCCCTCCCCTATATAGAAGTGCTGGGAACATCCTCCCAATGATAAAAAAATGACTCTTGGCTGGCAAGAATTGTCGAAGCTCCTAAATTGTCCCAAGCGTCAAGTCAAGGAGTTTGGGGGGAGAGAGGAATAGTCAAGTAGCCATGATCTCTGATCTGGGATAGGAGTGCATTTTGGGAGTGGCAACACTACTGTCTGGACCTGGACTAGCTTCAAGGAGTATCCTACTTAAGAGGAACCCGATTGATTTTGCATAATGCGTTCCCCCACTGATCAATAAGTTCTTGAAGATGAGTGAGCTCCATGACCACCATATTGGCTTGAAATGTAATATAAAAATATACAGAAGAAATAATATTAGACTTATAAAAAGTAAATATATACAAAGAGGAAGAAAACTTACCAAAGATACAATCATTTCTAACTCTCCATATCCTGAACATGGTTGTCATACGAAACAAGTGCCACAATTCAAAGAAAATAGCTGGAAAGGGTGGGGGTTCTCCCAAAATTATATGCTTCCACTCAAACATGGTGAAGGAATAGGGTCTAAAAAAGGAAAAATGTCACTCCCAAAGGGAATAAGCATGAGAAAAAACCTAAAAAATATGGACAAAGTCTCCAGATTTAAGACAAAAATGGCAAGAAGAGTTAGGGATGCCTAAATGCTGGAGACGCTTCCCAATAGGAAGCCCTTAATGCAAAATACTCCAAGAAAAACAAGAAAGTTTAGGCTCCAAGAAAGGAGCCCAAGTAGTTTGGAACTTGCACATCTAAAAAACCCTAGGGAAGGAGACCTTCCACTGTTGATTGAGCTTATCAATCATGGGGAGGAAAGGAGATAGTTGTCCATACCCCAAACGAGCCTTATAGTTTCATAGCAGTGTTTGGATACCACTTCCAGTCCTTCCACCAAGGTTGTTACAAAAGCATAGAAATATTGTGTAACATGGAGTCAGGGAGAGCAGCCTTGATAGCCTCAAAAGTATCCCTATCAAAGTGACTAAGCCTAAATTTTGCTCTGAAGTCATCCCAAGGGAGCCAATCCCTGGTATGATGAGAAAATAAATCAGTGATGCATCACACACCTTTGCAAAATAATTTAAGCGCATGAACCTAGGAAACCTACGTAAGCGGGGAACCCTGGTAGGTGATAACAGGTAACCACCAAACATTCATCTAGTTAATGGAGAGGCCATACCAGAAGCTCTGGCTATTCCATATAATCCAAGGCTTAACACTCTCTCAAGCTTTCTAAATTCTCCTAATGACAAAGGATCCTGACACGTTGATAGACACAAGAGAAACAAGGAAGGAAGGGAACCCCATGCCCCTCCAACTCTTATGGCTAAAAGGGGAACCTTCACTGATATAGTATTGAAATGAGAATCTTATAGGTATCAGTACCTATGAGGGCTTTGATGACCCACTTAACATAGATGGCCAAACCTTGATGCTAGGTGTTGTGAATGCCAAGCCCACCATGGCTTCTAGGAAGACAAAAATACTCCCAAGCAACTCAATGGAATCATAAACCATTATAGGAAGAGGACCATAAAAAGTATTGTAGAAGATTATCAAGCTTTTTATAGTAGTTTCTAGATAGGACCCAATAGGAAGAATAATAAACATGGGTGGCCACAAGGACTTTGGTGTAAATTTAGAATTTACCAGCAAGGGAGAGCTTCTTGGTGGACAAGTAGGTAATTTTATGTTCCACCCTATTAATAACATACTTCCATAGCTCTAGAAATGAACTGTTAAAGGTAAAATAAATACCTAAAAAATAAAATATTTCCCCCTCTTGGATGATCTTCCACTGATATTGACTAAGCCAGTGGGCATCGAGTCGAGAGACTGCCTATAACATTGAGTCTTTCTCAATTGAATGGAGTATCCAAAATCTAGATATAAAGTATCTAGGTAGGCAAGCGCATAATGAATGACACCTTATTTTTCAATAAGAGTGAGGAAAGAGTCATCAAAAAAATGACCATTGATCAAATGACCATCAAGACCAAGGGATTTATAATTGGCCATCTCATAAAGAGCTTCCTCTAGATCCTTCAAAGAGAGGGTCTTTTCATAGCAACTATTTGAGACTTAGAAAGCCACTTTGGGACAACAAAAAGGTAGGATTTAAGAGTCTAGTCACATTGTAGGGAGTGGTCCTAAGCCACAAACATAGACTGGTAGTGTTGTTCAAAGAAAAAGAGAATACTATGAAGTTTAGAAACACGATATCAATTAATTTTAAGGGATTTAATGACCAAAAATTTATTACGAGGATGCAAGCAATGAAATAACTCCTTGGACACCATGTCTCCAAATTTGAGCTAGTGCAACCCCACCTTGATTTGTGCCCCTGTGGAATCATTGTGCTCTACCATCAGAAGTTGGTGTTTAACCATAGCAAGGTACCTTTGAAACTTCTCATTGAAAGGATTGGACTGAAGCTGAGTTGAGGCCACTTCCAACTCCTTCTTAAGAGCAATGTTAGAGAAATGATGAAACTTAGTAATATTATTCCCAAGAAAGCGTAGGAATTTGGTAGTGTATTGGATACCAACATTCTATCAATCAATCTAGCTTAAGGCCCCTTTTGGTCTAGGGACTAGGTTACAAATTTTGATAGCATAGGCCCTCAACATAGGATGGTATAAAATAGAGGTATTAAGGTAAAATTGCAATAAAAAAAGAGGAGTGGGGGAGAAGAAACTAGAATGGAAAAGGAAATAAGATAATGGTCAGAGAAGTAGAGCTCGGGATGGATAGAGATAAAGGGAGAAGAATATGAGGGACGATCAAAGGAGAAAATATCAGAATATAAGAGCATGGATCTATCCAATATTTTCAAAACATGACTCTCACCCTATTGGTTTTTAGGCCACGTGAACCAGATACTAGCAGGGAATGAAGAGAGTAAAAATAAGCTATTGGGTTAAAGAGCCCCAAATTTAATTTCATGAAAAATTATGCTTCTCTTTCCCTTGTGGTCCACCTCATGGGAAGAAGACCCACCTTTTCATGTGGGAATTTGATCATATTGAAGTCTCTGTAGAAAAACTAGATAGTAAGGGGAGAGAGGACGCCACCCACCGCCAAAGTGCACAACAATCATTGGCATCGTTAGGTGCATAGATGTTGAGTACACTAATAATATGGCCATCAATCTCCATCATAATCTATATGGCATGATTAAAAGGGTCACAACCCCAAGATATCAGTCTAGAATGATAAGGTTTTGAAATGCAAATGAATTTCCCTCCTTTACCTATGTCATGTATAGTATGAAAGGTGTGGCCTCAAGGCCAGAGAAAAGAGCAAGTACTAGACAAAATAAAGTTAGTGACTTTGAATTCTTGAAGGCAAAGAATATCAATACTACCAAATTTGGTCTTGAATTCATCCAAACCATGATGCATTATTGTTAGAGTAATATTCCATTCTTTGGGATATTTACCCTTTTACTCCACTAGGTAAAATAGGGAGTATATTGCATTACACTACATGGGTAGATTATTACATTTACTTTTCTATCTCCTACCATGTAGATATTTACTATCTTAAATATCTAATGGTTAATTTCCTAAATATCCTAGGTGGAAGAGTTCTAAACCAAACTCTCTTCCTCTTGGCAAATTGTTTGGCATGATCTCTTGTTCATTCAGTTTGATTACCTATTTTGTAACCTATTTAAACTATAGTTCCTAAACTATATTGTTAATACAAATATTGCATTTCATTAATCATTCATGATTTCTTAGTCACATTGGTATTAGATTTGGAGGGAGCCAGAGGGAGGAAGCACAATGAAACTTCGTTCCACTAGACAAGGCAAGAAAGTGCAACGAGACATCTTTGTTCCGTTGGAGAAGGCGAAGGCGATCGCGCAGGAGGAAGCACCATTTTCATTTGGTGACTTTAATTTATTTTTCCTATCTTCCTAAATTTCCTAAGTTCCTAATGTTTGATTAATGATTTATTTAACCCACTAAGCCCGAAGGCAGAGGAGATTGACTGACAAGGTCCTATACATCGGTGATCTTGAGCACTCATAGTCGATCGACCAGGCAACACACTTCCTACTGGTGATCATGCGATCGTGCCCAAGGGGTCACGAAAGGAGACTTTTTGAGGCTCCCTCCCATAGGGACAACGTACCCATGGTAAGATAGTAGGAGCGCATAGAGTGTAGAAGCACCCTCACGCTCCCATATGGCCAACCTAACCGGGAGAGCCTAGAGGGTCGAAGCGCTCTCACACTCTTGACAGAGCGCACCAGACTCCTAACCTAGATACCGACATCACTGATCAATGACAACACACCTTGAGGATGCACCAGACCTGACTCAACGCCCTCCATGGTGGACATGCTGGATAAGACCTAAACTTGTAGACACCTAGAAATCCACACGCGAACACGTGGCATTGGCTCATGACCCAAGGATCTGACAAGGCTAATGTCGTCTGGCATGGGCTTAGATCTTGTGGAGGTGATGTGGCAATGCTGACTTCATTAGGTGTGGCCTCGAATCTTGAGGATGTGGATGACACTTACTAACATGGTGATGGGGTGTTGACTTGGAGGCTAGCATGACTCTCGAGGATCAAGAGCTAACATGTCAACCTAATCTGGACCGACACATGGCAGATAACCACTAGAAGTTGACTTGGACTAAGACCAACACGTGGTGGACAACCACAGGACACCAATCAGACATGACATAGAAGCAGACATGTGGCATACTGATATGTGGTGGACAGCCACCAGACACATGCATGGACTAGACTACCACCGAAAAGTGGTCGGGACCAAAACACAACCTAAACTGACTACCTAAAGATAGTCGACAAGTAAAGGGTATTTTTTTCCTTTTAAAGCACAAAATTGCATCCACGGGACACGTGGGATTATTCCCACTTT
This sequence comes from Wollemia nobilis, assembly GCA_028583015.1. NCBI lineage: Eukaryota > Viridiplantae > Streptophyta > Pinopsida > Araucariales > Araucariaceae > Wollemia > Wollemia nobilis. Next base: position 109,117 of record JAQPPZ010000057.1, read on the forward strand.
ACTCCCACTCCACCGTGGGGACGCATTCAAGGTGAAGGCCTTCCCCTTCAAGCTTCGTTGGCGGGATAGCCCGATTGGCTTGAAGAGCCAGCCAAGGGCTAAGTCCCGTGGGGTCACGGGTTCGACTCCTCGTAGGGACACTATCAACATTTTTTTGATAGAAGGGGCGCCACACCAAATGGTCTTAAGGTAATTTTTTATTTTTTTTGTAATTTTTACTTAGTTTTGAGTTTTTTTTTCTTAATAATTAAATATATTTTGTTTTAAAATCATGATTTTTTAACAAAATTATTTTTTTATTAATTAATTTGATGCTTAAAATTAATTAGAAATTATGCATTAAAATAAAATAAAAAGGGTTCTATTTTGCAACTACAAGAATTTATATTCTTTATTTTCTCCAAATTTGGGGATAAAAGACAAGAACTTAGCATGATTTTGTTGCAAATTTGAAGCCTACAATTCTTCTCCAAAACCCTTGTTAATTTTGCAAAATAAAAGGGGGGAAATATCACATTTTGTGATTCTTCTTTTCCAAAATTGTAATGCAAGGAGTCACAAGAACTTGCAAATTTCAAAGTCAAAATTTGTGCAATTATTTTCTCCAAGGAGGGATAAGGGGGGATGTTAGAGTAATATTCAATTCTTTGGGATATTTGCCCTTTTACTCTACTAGGTAAAATAAGTAGTATATTGCATTACACTACTTGGGCAGATTATTATATTTACTTTTCTATCTTCTACCATGTAGATATTTATTGTCTTAAAAATCTAATGGTTAATTTCCTAAATATCCTAGGTGGAAGAGTTCTAAACCAAACTCTCTTCCTCTTGGCAGATTGTTTGGCGTGATCTCTTGTTCATTCAGTTTGATTACCTATTTTGTAACCTATTTAAACTATAGTTCCTAAACTATATGGTTAATACAAATATTTTATTTCATCAATAATTCATGATTTCTTGGTCACAATTATGAACTTGTGCACAGGATCTATCAAACCCCTGACATTCCAAGACATGCACTTCATGAGACATGATCGAGTAGCATATTTCCTTCGATGACCTCAGTGCTTGAAATCTACCAAAAATTCAAAGGTGTTTGTGAGAAACCTATTATGGTTTTCATGGAAAAAAAATTTCCTATCGTCGCTTCTCCAAAGAGATGCCTAAGGCCTCCGTAACTGGACTATGAGAGCAATGAGGGTTTCATGAGGGAACTTCACTAGGCATTTTAGGTGGAGAGACAAGGCATCCACTTGAGGGGATGGACTCTAGCATAGTTGATTGCTTAGCCGATTGGGAGGCTTGAAGAGTTGGGGCAACATTTTTTTTATTACCATTAGGGATACCTACAAGAAGATAAATAGAAGTTCCTTCTATAGAGGTTGCATAAGAGCTCCCTGACTAAGAGTTTGATTAACTTACTAGCTCCCACAAAATGTTGTGACTGATTTCATTTATTATTTTTCTTGGTGATAGATGTCCATTCCTCCCCTCCATTAACAGGAGGGGTAAATTTAATTGTATTTAAAGGTATTGACGTCTCTACTAGAGCTCAATTTTTGAATCAAACCTCCATAAGAGGGAGATATTTTATCTTGTGAGTTGTATATTGACACTACTAATAGGTATTAGAGATATTGATATAAACCACCCGTTGTTAGAAATAGGTCTCACCAACTTGAATATTAATAGAATCCTTAAGATCCTTTGAGATATCAATATCAACACAAATGCATTTGTATGGCCCCACAACATAGAATTTTTGTGGCTCCATGCACACAAAATTGCTAATGGGTGTGACAAGTTGTGAAAAGAATGACCAAAGAGGTAAAGGAAGACTTAGGAATTCCACCCAAACTGGGACATGCAAGGAAATATCAGTAGAAATTATAAAATTATGATGCAAGGGTTGAATAATTAAAGGGTATTTCTAACATACCAAGGATCTTTGCTCATAATTGAAATGACATGTTGTGGATCAACAAACTAATAATTAAAAATATTTTGTAAGGTTTTGAATATGGTCAAATTTCATATCATATGGATGTTAGACTTATTGAATCCATTGATGGACTAGCGAGTAACTGGGAATCCTCCCCAGAAATTACCCAACCAAGGTGTGACTCTCAAGCTAATTGTAGGCTTTATAAAAATCTTGCATAGGTAATATTATGTTTGGCATAGAGGAACTACCTTTAGGATAAACTTCCTAGGTTGTTTTACTGGTGCCATGTCTCTCTACAACTGAAACTTTACTAACTAGTGAAATGGAATCCTGAGAGGCATCCATAAAAAGGGAAGGATCCCCCCACTCGAGGTGAAATAGTTACACAAAATGACACAATGTGTGTAGATCCTATAAGGGCACTAGTGGTATGGAGGTCGATGAAAGAGAAAATAGGTAGCAGTAATATGCAAGAAAAAAATCCTAGTAGAGCCTCCACAAGAAACCCTAGCAGTTACCTATGGAAGTCTTTCATGCACATAAAATTTGAAAAGAACCTAATTTTAAAAATAAAAAATAAAACAAGTAAACTAATTTGACAATAAAAAACTTTAAGCCACATGTGATCATTAAACAACATTACTACCTGATCATGGAAATTTATGAACAATTTCTTTGGGAAAAAAACTCCAATTATCATTATTTCATTACTCAATTCAAAGCATAAAATTTACATTATAAGTACAAAATTGCCAAATTTTGATTGTCCATTAGTAGCAAAACAAGAAGATTAAAAATAAGTCCTTGTCATCCATGCACTAAAGAAACATTAGCCTTACCATAGCTATTACATGTCGAAATAAAGTCATGAATAGATTCTAGAAGGGTAACTAGAAAATTGCCTATCATTACTCTTGAGATTTGATATCATGGATGTCCTATGACATGTATGATCAATTGATGATCGTATATTTGCAACAGAAGTAAAGAGCTTAGCTAGCTACTCTACCAACTTAGAGCTTACTACCTTGTTATTAACTTTATCTTTGATGCTAGAAATAATGGTTGGTAGTTGGGCCAATATAGAATTGAGGTCATCTTGAGTATGCATCTAGTGATGGACCTCATTAATGCACTCCAAATAATTCATAATTACCTCCATATTAGTATCAACTCCATGGATGTATGCATGAATATTGGACACCTATAGAATCAAATTGAAATATAATTTTAATAAAAAAAACTCCAAGAAGATACCAAACTTGTAAGCATGACTAGAGACCTTTACTTCCAAATATGTTTGGTGGTGATCAATCTACAAGGCTCTCATTGATGTAGAAAAAAAGCCTTTTAAAAAAGGCTTACATATTTCAATTTAGGAAATAACAAACTTATCCTAAATAGGATAACAAACTTATTTGTAAGATTAGTAGACTAACTTATCCATAAGATAAGATAATTCTAATATATGAAAGAAACACTATAATAGTCAAACATTGAAATAAATATCTATGTAATCCTTATCACCTATAGAGGTATTTTAATGATATGACTAAAGGAACCTAACAAATATTTTTGAAAAGAAATTTAAGACTGGGGAAATTGAAATTATGAGGGACCAAAATCATTTATACAACCTATAAAAGGACCAAAGAGCAAATGAGATTGACAGCTAAAAGCATAAGATTTGTCAATCAAGAACTTGACACATAGTTTCAACCTCTAGTTTTTCGATATGGGCTTCAAGTGAGTCCATTTCATTTCAGAAAATGACACTTGCCACTTATGATTGAGTCTTCAAGGAAATAATTGGGAAAAAGTATTACTTCAAAAATATATAGGTTCTATTGATGCAATGAAATTTTTTAGGAAAATAACTTTACCCAAAGGATTGTCAACATGAAACTTCATATCAAAGAGTTTGCAATTGATAAATAAACATATTAGATGATTAGTCAATGAGGGGAGTTATACAAATTTTGGTTTGATGCTTGGTTGAAGCCTTATCCTCTTATTTTTTACTAAAAATGGAAACCATTAGCTCAAGCATGCCTAGCATGTAAAGGTCCAAAGGTCAAAGATTATATTATTATGAGCAAAAAATCTAGATCATGGATTTCTTTTAGTAACCTAGTTGAAGGAGAGGAACTCAAACAAATTGCAAATGAACTTCAAAATATGCTTTGAGAGTTTTATTTGCTAATTTTTACATGAAAGGATGAGTTGGTTTGGAATTTATCAAATGAGGGTGGACACTCGGTCAAGTTGAGATATGGGGATATAAAACAATCAAAATTTCTTTCTCCCAAAGATTTTCCTTGGAAAAATGTTTGATCATTAGATGCTCTCCCTAAGGCCTCAACATTTCTTTGGTTAGAATTTCAAAGTAAGATTCTTATAGGAGAGATTCTACAAATAAGAGGATATTATGGACCCTTCATATGTGCCTTGTGTGAGAATGATTTAGAAACATTAGACCATTTACTTCTTCATTGTCTATTTGCTCACACCATTTAGGGTAATTTTTGAAAAATTATAAAACTATATTGGGTAGCTCCATCAACATTGAAAGAGGTGATAAAATATTAGGTAAATTATTTCAAATCTAAAGCATTATGTATTCTTTGGAATATTGGTCTTACCATTATTTGTTGGAATTTATGGCTTCAAAGGAAATCTCAAAATCATGCCCAAGTTTGGAACCGTATTATTACCTCTCTTGTAGAATGTCTACAAATATGGTGCTCATCATGGGAAGTATCAATTGCAAAAAAAGAGGTGCTAATAACTTGGCTAAAGGATATGAACATACATGGAAGAGTCATCTGCAAAAATGAAATTAAAACAAAGGATCTACTTTGATCTATGGTAAAATAAAAATGTCTAGAAATTAGGTTTATCAAAATTAATTTTGATGGTGCTTCTAAAGTAAATCCAAGAAAATCTGGTGGAGGTGGTATTTTTAGAAATAGTGAAGGTAAAATAATCCTCACTTATTAAAAATCATATGGAAATTCAACTAACAACTATGCAGAAGCTAGGGCACTTCTTACAGGGATTAAAATTACAACAAAAAAATGATGGAAATATATTTCAATTGAGGGGGACACAAAATATCATCAATGCTATTAACAAAAATGGATGTGGAGACTGGATACAAAATAATATTATTTTTGATGTTTATCATCTATTACTAGAGGCAATCTCCTAGCAGTGTGAGTATATTTATAGAGAAGGAAATCACATAGTAGATAAATTAACGAATTATGGTGTTTACATTCATCTCGGTGAAATTTAAATTTTAGAGGACAATTGGCCAAGTGAGGTTTTATTTCTTAATCAAAATTATGTCAAGAAGTTGATTGTGGAAACATAGCACTTTGATAAAGTTTAAGAATATATTTAAGAGAGAAAGGTATACTGCAACAAATATAATATTTTGGTATTTTCATGGGAGTGGCCCCCAATAGAAGCCATATATAACCTATTCTCTCTCTCTCTCTCTATAAATATATATATATATATATATATATATATATATATATAGTCAGTCTCCAACCCATTTGGAATTCGTATTTGAAAAAATGTGATCTTATTCCTAGTGAAGTAATTGTCAAAATTGGGAACACCTATGGATGAAATTTAAAATGTTAGTGGTGGATAAATATTGCATTATTAAAGACTATAAATCTTGTATTCTCTATAATCATCTCCTCTTTCCCTTTCCTCTTATATCAAGTCTCAATAATAAGTGGCAAATGTTTTTTTTTGAATGGAAATGGACTCATCTTGCAGCGTAGACATGGAAAACTAGAGTTTAAGCAAAGTATAAATTTCTTGACTAGTGGCTCTTATACTTCAAGTTGCCAAAATCATTTGCTCTTGCTATTTTTATAACTATCAACAAATATTTCTAGCATCTAAGATAACATGAATAAGAAGGTAGTAAGCTCTAAATTGGGAGAGTATCTAGATAAGCTCGCTACATTTGCTACAAACATACAATCATCAATTGATTATGTGGGGCATAGGAAATTTAAAAATAAGAATCCCACCTAGGGCTAGAAAAATTAAAAATTAAAAATCCTACCCACGGGGAAAAATAGAAAATTGAATCCCATCAAAGGGAAACTGAAATTCAAAACCACATGGAAAGAAGAATCCATCCCAGGAGAGGAAGTTGGACCATAGAAAACCATTAGGTAAATTTGAAATCTGCAACAACAAAGGAGAATCCCATCCATGATGGCACGAGACTAACACAGACTATCCCAATAGGGAGGATCCCGACTAGAAAGCCATGAGATCATCATAGACTGGTCCAATAATGAAAACACATCTAGAAAGGCATGAGAAAACCACAGACCCATCCAACATGGGCTAGGAAGCAAAGCCTTGAGAGAAACAACCATCCCACTCAACATTGGAACCAAAAAACCCACTAGAATAAGCAACATGATCCAATCATGCTAACGGGTAAAAATGAAACCCTAGTTGCAGCAAGAAAAATCCCATGAATAGATAAAAGAGAAAACATGGTCTAGAAAGTGGATCAACAGACACTAGATATCTTGGTAGGCCATTAGATCTCCCTATAGAGGAGACTAAATACACAATCTAAAGTGAGAGTCCAGAGACACCAGCCACCAAGAAGACCCATGATTGGGGCCATCCTAGATATAAGGATTGTCAACAGGGGCTCAAAAATTGTAGCAATGATGAAGCATGAGATCCCCACCCAAAGATATTTTAAAAATTGCATAGCTAAACCACAAGAAAATTGATCATATTAGAAAAGCACATAGTTACACCAAATTCACTAAGGGAAGAAACCTCAGGATCTAAAACTACAATTGCAAGAAGAAGCACAATATCCCATTCCAAGACCAAAAGGATAGACTATAGTAGAGGCTTCTCTAGAAAAATAAACAATGGACAAATGCTATATCTACAAAGAAATCCAAGAGGCACTACAAACCCTGATATGGAGCAGGATGGGATGACCATCTGTGGATGATAAAATCAAGGTTCCTCCAAATCCAAGAAAAAGTACAGACTTGGATCTCGAGCACCATAAATAGGTAACAAATACTGAACCCTCTTCTAGAAGCCACAACCCCCAATTGGATAAACCAGAAACCAACCAAACCAAGGCACCTAGGATAGGGTCACTGGGATGGTCCAAATAGTTGTGTAGATACAGTCAAACACCAGAAAACAAGCCTAGAAAGTTCCAAGTGAATCCTAGGAGCATGGGAGAGGAGCAGGATAGCATGAAAATGGAATGGGGCCATCTCCATGGGGTAGGAGCCCCTCGTCTCCTACATAACCAATCATTTTAAGTCAATTTTAAACTAGATTGTTTTCAAAATTTTAAGCGTATTTTATTATAAAGTCAATAAAAAGTATATTTTTTATTTAACTAAAATAATGTATTTTGTAAATGAAGTGTTTTCCATGGGACACAAATTTGGTTGTGTTTAACCATCACTTTTATTGAAATTAATATTTGATATAAGATCAAATATACAAAGAGAGTGTTTTCATTTTTATTATTTTATGTAAATCTAGTCACCACTTTGAGCTAAGAAAGATAATTTAGTTGATTATAGGTAGTATTTTTGTAAAGAAAGGATTTTTGTAGTAATAATTATGTCATTTTCCAAGGGGTTTAGAACAATATATTTGGTACATGTAATGAAGAGTGAGGAGTTTGAAACCACAAAATATTTTTCAATTTTATGAGTGATCCTTACAAGCATCCCAAGGATTAGATAAAATGATGGGGACAAGAATTTTCACACCTTAAACCAACGTTCTAATCCTTGGAGCAAGCAATGATGAACACAAATTTTCACACCATAAACCAAGGTTACAAACCCATATGCAACTCTTCACATCTATCAAATTGCATGAGATCAAGTGGTTAAAAAACTAGGCTCCCAAAATAGAGGCCAAGGATCAAATATTACATGCATAATTGTTAATATGACTTGTAATACAATTATGTGGTTCATTACTATGATAACATGATCATGATGTAATATTCGTTGGTGCAAAAAGTGTTTCAATCCCCTCTAACCAATTAAAATATATAATTATGTCACAAATTCAAAATTTATTTATGATTTCAATATAAATTTGTAGATCTAATTTATCCTATTTATCAAATATTAATTCATTGTCAATATTTCAAGAGCATAATTGATTTTTTTATCATTGCTAGCCATTTTTTATTGATAAAAAGATAAATCTTTTATCACATTCATTTTTAGTGGCCTAATAACATGAAACCAACCACATCATAATAGTTTAATTAAATAAACAAATGTCTGTATAGAAGTAAATGCTTGAAGTCTTAAATTTTGCTACTACAATTACCAAGATCAATACTAAATGAAAACCTTTTAACACCACATCCTTTAGGAATCAAATAAATTATCCAAACATGTAAACAAAAATGGAAACAAAGGAACAACACCTAGGATTTGCTAAGAAAAAATCCATGGATGCATATAGATATTGTAAATATAAAATTACATTATTCATTTCCACTAAATCTATCATTGTACAACCTTGGAGATGATTATTATTATTTCCTCAAAAGCTACATTATGTTACGCAATACATGTTCCCATAAGATCCTTTTACATCTTCATAATGACCTACTCTAAACATGATGTGTTATCCCAAATATCACCAAATTCCAAACACAACATATATTAAAATGAACCAACATTGTATTATTGTTAGATTTTGTAAAAACTTCCATAAACAAATGGAATCAAACATTACCCAGTATTGCTTAACAAAAGGAATACTAAGAATGAAATAAACTCACATAATATGATGGGGAGACTATAGATACCAACTAATCTTTGACAAGCATCAGAAATGCTCATATTTTTGTACAAGTTTCTAACGGTTTTGTGCTGTAGTATTATAAGAGTTGTATCTTTTAATGAATATTATGTATATATTTAATGAAATTATGTGCACTACCTAATTTGTGTTTGAAGTGTATTTTGTGTAGATATTTGCTAATTTTATCATCTTTTGCTTAGTCAATGGACCTGTCATGCTTCTACTTCAATGAGTCTAAGGTATAAATGGGAAGGCGCCTTGATCCTTAAGTAGGCACCTTGATCAAGGGTGCCTTAATCCTCAAGTAGATGCTTTGACCAAGGGCTCCTTGATACTCAAGTAGGTACCTTGACGTCACACATCAAGGATGCCTTGATCCTCAAGTAGGCACCTTGATGTCATACGTCAAGGGCATCTTAATACTAAAGTAGGTACCTTGACCAAGGGCACCTTGATCCTCAAGTAGCCACCTTGACGTCATACATCAAGGATACCTTGATCTTCAAGTAGGTGCCTTGATGTTAAGTGCCTTGACTTTTTGGTTGAAGGAGACCCTGTTGACGATGGTATACCTTTGACTCCATGTCACACAAGCTATCCTTGGAAAGCTATCGAATGCATGAGCTATCCCAGCTGCACTGGAGGAAACACACAATCACTCAATAAAGCAAAACATAGATAATAGAGATATTGAACCTAAAAATATACTATCCCTAGAAAAAGATGAAAGTTGTTGACTATTTTTATCATGTGCCTGTTATAGTAACTAAACTATCTCAGTTTAGGCTGTAACCAGATCTTATATTGTAACAAAATTATACAGGAAGCTTTGTGTGTATTATATAAAAACACATACTTCTCTGAAAAAGCAGTAGGTGGCATATGTAATAATTTATCATTATTTATGTACTATAGTATTATTAATAAAATTTTACTCGAGAGTTCTTCCATTCACATTTTATATTCGTAAATTAGCTGGGCGAAACCTGCTAGAGCCTGGACCCACTCCAAGCTAGTATTCCTCCCCTTATTTATATTGCTTTCTATATTAGGTCATTTATTTTCAGTGTGTTGTATGTTTATTTCTGCAAGTGTGATTTTATTGCTTTCCTTTATTTTTCAAGCATGGTGTGGTGTGATTTATTTTTTCATAATTTTATTTATGCATGATTTAATTGGTGTGGATGAACTAATGATATTTCACAAACACTCCCCCAATGATAGGCTTAGTGGACTCATCTCAAAATGGTGTTGTAGTTAGTATTGAACATGGTACTTCACAAGCTTACGAGTTCCTTGGTTTGACAATTTAAATGAAAGGGTTGTGATAGAAATAGGACCATATTTAACCAATGTTTTTGCCCCAACATTTTGGTGATGTTGCCTGAGAAGTGCCAATAATAGATTTAATTATAATACCTTAAACCTTCCACCTGACTTTGCAAGAGTGCATTGAGGAAAAGTGGACCCGACGATCGTTTTGTAAAGTAGAGCCCACAGGAAAAACCTAAGCCAGTTGAAAATTTTGAAACTGAGTTAGAATCTCCTCAATCACCATCAACAGTGCATTGGAATGAACACCCCATATTTTTTCAAATATTTACAAGCATAGCATGAAAATTTGCTAGAAATACCATAACATAGTAATGGTGTGATGTGAGTGGGACCCGTTTCAATCCATATTATCAATTTAAAATAATAATAATAATAAATTACTATGAAGGTTGTTCCATGTATATTAGGGTTTCTAGTAAAACATAAAGAAGAAAGTATTGTTTAGGTTATTCCTTGTAGTTTAAAGATCCTTCATGATAGCATAAACCTAGAGGTTATAAGTCTCAATATGAATAATCTAGAAAAATCAAATAACTTGATGAAGACGAAAGTGTTGGTCCAAACCAAAAAAGGATAGGAAGAATCTTAAGACAAGAACAAATAGAAAATGAAAATCAAAGGTGTTGCAAATGTGAAGAGGGTTAAGGCCTAGAAATATCTAGTTTTTCTAGGCTCAGTGTGAAAACAACGGTGTTTGTCGGCAAGGTTTAATTGTCGGCAAGATTTTATTTTTCCTCTCCCGATATTCTCTCCTCTCCCTATTCTCTCGTATTCCCTTTCCTCCCTATTATTGTGCCCCTTATCTCTCCTTTCCTTTCCCTTATCCCTCCACGCCGACTCCCTTCCTCCTTCTTCTCCAACCTCCTTCCTCACCTTCCTTACGTTCTATATATATATATATTTTGTGTGTGTGTGTGTGTGTGTGTGTGTGTGTGTGTAAGTTTTTGAATATAGAAAAAATGAATAAAAATTAGAATACGCCCACAATCTGGTATCAGAGCCAAGGCCAGGGGCACGCTCGATGAGACAGAGTGAAAGATAGAGAGTGTGGCACGCGAACCGAGAATGGATGTGGCACGCATCCCGAGGAGCTATCAGGGACAGTTGGAAGCAGATAGCTGAGGCAGACGGGCTTGGCGAAGCGCATGCAGTTCGAGGAACTGACATGGTAGGTACGTGATTCGAGGCAGACTGACAAGGACACGTGGTAGTGGCATGCGGATCGAGGTGGTGACATAGCTGGCAGCAAGGAGGGCGGTCATTGGTTAAAGCAGTGACAAAAGGAGGCGACGTTGATTTCCCGAAGGCAATCAATTTTTCATAGTCGCGTTGGGGTTTTTCAACCCCAAATTTCCCCACACACGGTGAATGTGGGATGTTAAGTTCAATTTAAAAAAAAAAATCACCGTCGCTTGATGTTATAGAGGCTCTCGTGCCTCTATTGTCTCAACCGACAGTCGTGGGCTAGCGGTTAAAACCTTTCGCCAGCAAAGGAGAAGACCCGGGGTCGAATCCCATCGGGTTAGGAAAATCAAAGTTTTTTTTGTGGTTATCACCACGAAGGAGCCTTAAGAGGGAGAGCGGGCGGATTTGTTTTCAGAGGAGCCACGCGGTGTAGTGGCAAAGGTGCTCGTTAGCTTGCATGAGGTCACGAGTTCAAAACCCGTCGGAGTGCATTTCATAAAAGGTTTTAAAAAAAGGGTTTTATTAATTTTTTTTATTAAAGTTGCTTTTAAATTGAATTTAATTTTCAAATAAATGCTTTTAATTATTTTATTAATATAGTTATTTTTAATTTATTAAAAGCATTATTGATTATTAAATTTAAAAAAAATGGCTTTATAAAAAACTTTGAAAACCTTTTTTTTTGGAGAAAAATTGTGAAAAGTGGAAAGTGAAAATTTGCATATTGTGAACCTGGAAAAGTGACGGGAAGTCTTCCGGGATGCCCATTGGAACCCCGTTCAAGGTTAAATATTTATTTTGTAATAGCCTCAGCGGCTACAAAAGGGTGAAAATTTTAACCTTAGAGGCTCTAATGAAGTTGTTTTTTGCATTGATGAGTAGATGATCAGATCAACCGGATGCTATCATGCTCTTTGTTCTCTTTTACAAAGAGAGAACGCCGAATGGTTTGACAAAAAAGTTCGGAGATATGGTTTGCATACAGTTTTCAATCAATTAGAAAACACGGTCATAGCCCACCAAAGGAAGCCCGATTCTGGATACGAGGCTGACTCAGAGGACAATATCTTCGGGCAAAGAATAGAAGAGTCGGAGACGGTTGAAGAAGCACCTGAAGGACAATCAAGTGACAGTTATACACCTGCAGTGCCTGAAATAGAATCAAGTGAGAGCTATACACCACACTCTCCTAATCCAGAACCAGAGCCAGTGGAGCCAGAGCCAGAGCTAGAGCCAGAGCCAGAACCAGCCCCTGAAATCATCATCATCAGCGACGACGAGGATTCCATTGCCGACAATTTTGGGCATCCAATACTGGGCAATCCACAACAAGAGGAGCAAGAAATCAGTGAGAGAATTAAAAAGGCTAGATTTGATTTAAATCAGTGATCTATTTTGTACTTCTTTGTACTACTTGCTTGCAATTGAAATAAAGTCTGCTTTTTGAAATGGCATCCAATACTAGTCTACCAATCCCTGAGTTCAATGGTGGTGATTACGAATATTGGTCGATTAAGATGAAAACTTTGTTAATAGGCAAAGGTTTATGGGATATTGTAATAGAAGGGTATACAGAACCCACAACTATTGAATGGGCAGCTTTGAGTGCTGCAGATAAAAAAACTAGAAAAGAAGCCCAGAAAAATAATTCCTCTGCCCTGTACTATTTACAAGCAACCCTAGATAAAAGTATCTTTCCTAGAATAGCATCCTGTGTCACAAGTCAAGATGCTTGGAAAGTTTTGAAAGAAAGCTTTCAAGGTAGTGATCAAGTAAAACAGGTTAGACTTCAAACACTGAAGAGAGATTTTGAAAATCTCAGAATGCAAGAAAATGAGAAAGTAGGAGACTACTGCATGCGGGTTAAAGCGGTAGTAGATAAAATGGTCACTCTAGGTGAAGATGTTAAGCCTGAGGTTATGGTGAAGAAAGTGTTGCGAACACTTCTTCCGAAGTGGAATCATGTAGCAATCATTATTGAAGAGTCAAAATATTTGACTACTCTTTCTTTTGAAGCACTGATTGGTTCTCTTCTTTCACATGAAGAAATATTGTAGGACACTCTTTCCACCAGCCATGGAGGAGATGATAAAGCCTTTGCTTCACAAGAAGGAAGAGGTAGAGGTCATGGTAGAGGTCAGTACAGAGGAAGAGGCAAGAATAGTCCACGAGGTGGAACCCCAAGCAGAGGAGGATCTTCAAACAGAGGTGGAGGTCAGAATAGAGGTGGACAACAGAATAGAGGAAAGCATCCAAGCCGAGGAAAAGGAAATGACAAGTCGAAGCAAGTTTGCTACAATTGTGGCAAACCTGGCCACTATGCTCATGACTGTTGGTCAAAGCAGCCTTCACAAGGGAGCAGCAGTAGCCAGAGCAGTCAGTATGGCAATTTTGGAGAAGAGGAAGGGACCACAAATCTCTTTCTCTCATATGGCCAGTCAGATCAGAACATGAATGACACCTGGATTTTGGACACTGGGTGTTCAAATCATATGAGTGGCAAAGAAGAACTCTTTGCTACCCTGGATTCTTCCTACAAATCCAGCATCAAGTTGGGGGACAACAAGTCATTGGCAGTTGAAGGCATTGGAGCCATGGCGGTTCCAACTAAAGAAGGTGTTAAGCAAGTAAGTGATATCTATTACACACCCCATCTCCAACACAATCTTTTAAGTGTTGGTCAAATGTTAGAAAAGAACTACAAGTTGCTTTTTGATGAGGGTAAATGCACCATTTTTGATAAAAATAATAGTAATAGAATTATTACACAAGTGCCAATGACAAAGAATAGGCTATTCCCTTTAAGGTTTGGTCAGCCAGGGGGAGATCAATTAGCAAATGTTGCTATTTTAAATCCAAGTGTGTTGTGGCACTTGAGATACGGTCATCTGAATTCAGCTAGTTTGAAGATGTTAACCTCTCAAGCGATGGTGACCGGACTTCCTAAAGTTCAGGATAATAAAGAAGTCTGTGAAGGTTGTGCTTTGGGCAAGCATGCCAGGACCAAGTTTCCATGAGGGCAAGCATGGCGGGCCAGTTATCCACTCCAACTAGTGCATTCGGACATCTGTGGTCCAATGCAGACCAAGAGCATCGGTAACAACTCTTACTTTCTTCTTTTTATTGATGATTTTTCAAGAATGTGCTTGGATATATTTTTTGAAGCATAAAGATGAAGCATTTGACTGCTTCGTAGATTTTAAAACAAGAGTTGAAAATGAGAGTGGATATTTTGTTAAGTGTTTGAGATCAGATAAAGGAGGAGAATACTCCTCTAATGAATTTTTGAATTTTTGTAAAAAACATGGAATAAAGAGGCAGTTCACTACTGCCTACACTCCATAGAAGAATGGTGTGGCTGAGAGAAAGAACCGCACCATTGTAGAGATGGCAAGATCTATGCTTCAGACGAAGCATTTGAGTAATATGTATTGGGCAGATGCAGCCAGGACTAGTGTGTATATTTTGAATAGAAGCCCTACTTCAAGTTTGAAAGGGAAAACTCCTTACCAAGCATGGTATGGTAAGAAACCAAATGTCAAGCATTTTCGAGTGTTTGGTTCACCGGCATATTCTCATATTCCTGATGAGCTGAGAAAAAAGCTTGATCCAAAGAGTCAAGCATGCATATTTGTAGGGTACTATGAGAACACAAAAGCTTATAGACTCTACAATCCTAGGACTCGAAAGATTGTGCTTTCCAGGGATGTGATTTTTGATGAAGGGGGAGAATGGGGTAAGCCCCAAATATTCAGTGATGATGAATCCAATGATGCAGTTTCTAAACAGGTGCAACAACAATCACCGTAGAAAGGTAAGAAGTCTCCTCCAACAAGCCCAAGTTCATCTTCGAGTTCAACTTCTTCACCAAGTCCTTCTCCTCAAAGGTCGGTCAGTTCCTCACCAATGGATATTGATTCTCCATCCAGAGGTAAGAGAACACTCCAACATCATCCATCTTATCAGATGTTGGATAAAAACTTTCAAAGAAGATATACTAGAAGTCAAGCTAGTGAAATGAGTTCAGTCTTGCAAAGACTTGAAAATATGCATTTGTATGGTGATGATGACTCCCAAGAACCTCGGGGAGATATAGTTAACTATGCCTTGTTAACTAGTGCACAACTTGAACCTTCTAGTTATGAGAAGGCATGTACTCAAAAAATCTGGCAAGATGCTATGAAAGAGGAGATAACCTCTATAAAAAACAATGACACTTGGGAGCTCGTAGAGCTTCCTAAAGGAAAGAAATGTGTTGGATGCAAATGGGTCTTCAAGACCAAATTCAATGCTGATGGAAGCATTGAAAGGCACAAAGCAAGATTGGTTGCAAAAGGATTTACACAGAAGTATGGTATTGATTATGAAGAGACATTTGCTCCTGTAGCCAGACAGGAAACCATCAGAACAGTTCTTGCTTTAGCTGCTCACAAAGGTTGGAAAGTCCAACACATGGATGTAAAGAGTGCATTTCTCAATGGTTACTTGACAGAAGAAGTGTATGTTGAGCAACCACAGGGATTTGAAGAGAAAGGCAAGGAGCACCTTGTTTACAGACTAAAAAAGGCACTCTATGGCCTCAAGCAGGCACCACGAGCTTGGTACTCACGCATTGATGGGTACTTCAAAGATTTTGGGTTCACCAGAAGCAAAAATGAACCCACCCTTTACTACCTAAAGCAAGGTAATGACATCCTCATAGTTTGCTTGTATGTGGATGATCTCATATTCATGGGTAGTAATGAAAAAATGAATATGGAGTTCAAGCGCTCCATGATGAAGTAGTTTGAGATGAAGGATCTTGGCTTAATGCACTACTTTCTTGGAATGGAGGTTCATCAGTCAGATACAAGGATCTTCATCTATCAACATAAGTATGCTCGGGACATGATCAAGAAGTTTGCTATGGAGCATTGCAAACCAGTTGCAACTCTAGTTGGACATGGGATCCAATTAAGCAAAGATGATGGAGCACCAAAAGTTGACGTGACCACTTTCAGAAGCATGGTTGGGAGTTTGATGTTTCTCGCCAACACTAGACCTGATATTCAGTATGTTGTTTCTCTTGTCTCTCGATTTATGGCTAGCCCATATGAACTGCATTTGCAGGAAGCTAAGAGAATTCTTAGATATGTGAAGGGTACATGGGATTTTGGAATCCATTACCATAAATGTAACACTATCAAGCTTGTAGGCTTCAGTGATAGTGATTGGGGCAGCAACATTGATGACAGGAAATCAACTTCAGGGAACTGTTTTAGTCTAGGGTCAGGACTAATAACATGGAGTTCCAAAAAGCAGACTGTAGTAGCTTTGTCCTCTATAGAAGCTGAGTATATAGCAGTCACATATGCTAGTACTCAAGTGTTATGGTTGAGAAAAGTGTTGGAAGAGATTGGAGAACCGCAAAGTGGTCCGACCAGAATCTACTACGACAACATCAGTGCCATTCAGTTGGCATACAATCCAATCCACCATAGTAGAACAAAACATTTTGATATGAAGTACCACTTCATCCGAGATATGGTGGAGCAAGAAATTGTTGAGCTTCAATTCTGCCGCACTTTGGAGAATGTTGCAGATATCTTCACCAAAGCGATGGCTAAAGCTCAATTTATAAAGCTGAGAGACTGTGTTGTCAGTCCTCTCAACTTTAAGGGGGAGAATGTTGCAAATGTGAAGAGGGTTAAGGCCTAGAAATATCTGGTTTTTCTAGGCTCAGTGTGAAAACAACGGTGTTTGTCGGCAAGGTTTAATTGTCGGCAAGATTTTATTTTTCCTCTCCCGATATCTTCCTTACGTTCTATATATATATATATATATATATATATATATATACATATGTGTGTGTGTGTGTGTGTGTGTGTGTGTGTGTGTGTAAGTTTTTTAATATAAAAAAATGAATAAAAATTATATACGCCCACAAAAGGGATATCGATATGGGAAAATAAAATAAATGGCATAAGTGTCAGCAAGAAGTGGGGCTAAGACATAAAAAAAAAAAAAAATGATGATAAAAATAGTATCCAAGAATACTTGGGGTATTAATAAGATTCATAAAAATAGTTATTATGGAATTATTAGGTCATTATATCTCGAGTTTATTTTAATACAAGAAACAAAAATAAGTAGTGAGGAATGTAAGGTTACATTAAAAAAATTGGAAGATGGGGGATTGTCTAACAATTTTGCTATAGGATTTTTAGGAGGTATTGTAATAATATGGGACAAATGTAAACGAGATGGATAATCACTAGGTATTTGAGGTGTATCACTAGGAAATCCCTCTAGTATTTGTAGTTATACCTATGATAGTGCTCCCTTTGAGCCTTAAAGTTGCATGTCACCTACATGGTTGGGTTATCTTTCATGTTTATATTTTTTCCTATTTTTATTCCTCTCAAATGAAAATATAGTTTCTTCTTAGTAGTATAGTATAACATTTTTTCTTTCAAAATCATGCCTGTCAACGTAGGATTCCATGCTCTCTAGGTAGTTTCACACATATGGCACTAGGTTCATCATGATCGCTAAGGTTCATATTCTACCAATACTTCAAGAATCGATGTTCAGTACTAGGTTAAGCCACTTTTGCATCTATTTTTTGACATCATCCAAGGAGTACTTATGCTTCCCCTATTCTACCTTTAATTAGGATTCATCAAACATGCCATCTAGTTTCTTAGTTCAAGGAGAAGCCTTTTTTATTCTTATTATCTGTAGATGCACTTGCCTGTGTGACTAATATTTGATCTTATGTTATTTCAATTAGTGCATTAAAAAGCATAATAGTAGTGGTAGATGGTGGGATTACAAGGTTTACCTCAAACATTGAGGCACTTGTAGTAGGGACACTAGTATCCATCACAAGACTTGAGGTGTATTAGAATTTTGGAAAAAAATTGTCAAGTGTTTACTTGGAGTGATTTACTCAAACTAGAGGAGAAAATCATTCAAGAAAACAAAATAAATCACTTGGTAAAGACAACTTAAAAAATTTATTTCTTGGAAAAAATAATCAAATTACCCAAAATTGGCAAGTTAATTGCTCACCAAAGACTTAGGTAATTTTAAAGTTATTCAATTACAATTCCCTCTACTTGGGTCAATTTAATTCACAAGAGGTGAGACTTGCATAAACTCAATCCCAAAATCAAATGCTTAAGAGTGATGTGCTTCAACTACAATTAAAGTGATTTGACTACATGGGAAGGTGCAAGGGACACAACTCACAATGTAGTTGGTGTGGATTTTAGCCATTATCATAGGTCTCAAGTATCTAATATCTCAAGTAATCTCAAATATTAGAGCAACTTAATATAAATGGCCAAAATCAATGAACATAACATTCAAGAAAATAACAATAATTATATATACATGGCCAATATCATTCATGCAATAACATGAAGACAACTTAAAATAATATTGCTTAGAATATTATATACAAGCTTTAGTCAATTTTCATTTAATATCCTAATATTGTTCAATACAATAAATGGAGCATTTCCTCCATAATATAACCTTAAAAAGGTGACTCTTGGAATCTTTGTATATTACTCTCCTCACATATCCAGGAGATGAAACCTTCCACACATAAGATAAGTCTATCATACCTCTTGGCTTCTCATCTTGCCACTTGTATACATGATTATTGAATCTCTATCTACTTTTTCACACTTTGTTCTATGACACTTACACACTCCTATTTGCACACTTGCATACTTTACTATATGATATGTGTACATACACTTGCACACACTATTACATGACACTTGTGCACATTCTCATGCTTTACACTTGCACACATAATTACATGATACTTGTGCACATACTACACATGAACACATACATAATGGGAAGTATAAATCACACTCCTAAACTATAGACTCACACCCTAATATATTATATATTTACATTTGTACTATCAAGGTACCATGGGGTTACCTTACCATGTACCAAATAATATAATATTCTTTAATAGTTGGATCAAACTAAGATTTGAAAAATACATAAGGAGACAAAGGATCAAACATGGAGCATTGAATCCAATGGGTAAATTCAATTGTGATAGCCATAAAATACCCATGCTATAGTGGCTATGGTGGTTACAATCACTAATTTAGAATTACAACAATAATGATTATACTCTCATAGTGATCAAAGGATTTTTAGAATGGTAACCAGGATCTTTATAGAGTCTAATAGTGATTACAATGGCAAGAAGAGTAGAGAGTAAGGGTTTTGAACCTCCTCTTGCTATGACAATCACCATCCCTAGCCATTTATTAGGCTTCATTATCAATTTGCTCAACTATTTAAGGCAATTTACCTTTTCTTTATTCCCTTGCATTTTAAAATAAAATTTGGCATATTTTATTTCTCAAAGCAAATAACTCCAAGATTTAGAGTGATTTATTTTCCTAGTTGGAGCAATTTTCTCTTTAAAGGAATGAATCACTTATTTTCATTTAAATTTTGCAAAATATTATAAAATTTCAAAATAAATGTTTTTAAAAAGAAGAAGAAAAAAATAAGAGAACATGTGGGAAATTTGAGCACCTCTTTCAATATTTTCACTCAAACTCAAACATTTTTTTTATTTTAATTTTCTCAATTTTTTTTGCTCAAATATTTTTTATTTTTCTACTTTTATTTCAAAAAAATAAGATAGAAGTGAGAATAAAATTTGGGAGAAATTTGAGAAAAAGGTATTATATACACGTTTATATTTTCTTCCTCTTTTTAGCCCCTTTAGATGGACCTTAAATGCTACTTATTGATTGAAATAGACAATAAACATCCATAAAGCATTACAAGTCTATAATGAATTTGGACCTATGACCCTATGGATTTGGTATGACACACTCTAGAGTGAATCACATATCCCATGGCATCTAGGATTAGCTCTATCATCATTCCCTCGAACACTAAGTCTCTCTCTCTCTCTCTCTCTCTCTCTCTCTCTCTCTCTCTCTCTCTCTCTTCTCATGCTAATCACAAATTTAGTATTGATTTAAATGGCTTAATATCTATATTCTCTATCTCTAATTATTGGGTCTTTTGAAATAAGGGAGCTCCAAATTGATTGGCAGTGCTTATTTTTTCCTTAAGACTAGCTTGTAAGATGATAATCATGTGGAAATTTTTGAGGACATCCTATAAAACCATAATAGTTTTTTCAAGATTCTTATAATATTCTTATTCATAGACTTTAGCAAGTTGTTTCCTTGATAGTAGTAACTGTATGTGGTCTTTAATCTAAAACCATACTCAAGTGTAAATATCATCAGTTTACAAAAAAAAAAATTATGGATTGGATTAGAGGAGAAAAAAAGGATACACATTGTAGGATGGACTGAAGTGTGCAGACCCAGGGAAAATTGGGGCTTAGGTCTGAGGATAATTGCTCATATAAATTTAGATTTACTAGCTAAGAAGGTGTGGCGTCTCATTTCTGGTGAAGAAAATGAATGGTCAGCTATCATCAAATGAAAGTATCTTCAAAATATGGAATTTCTAAGTGACTCAGTTCTAATCAGAGGTTCTACTTTTTGTAAAGCAATTCTTAATTGTAAGGAAATCATCAAAAAAAGTTTAAGATGGGTTTTAGGCAATGGTGAGAGGATAAATTTTTGGAATGACCGGTGGGCTAAGGATGAACCACTGACGCAATATCCTAACTTAGCTCGAATCAGAGATATCACAGAAGAACTCATTGATAGAAAAGTCTTTGATTATATGGTTGAGGATAGAGGTAGAATGAAGTGGAAACAAATAAGAATTCAGGGATTTCAAGTGGAATCAAATGATCTTTGTAACATTCTAGGGAAACAATTTATCCCCATGAGACCCAAGGAAGATCAAGTGACCTGGGCTCCTACAAAAAATGGGTAGTTCACTGTTAAATCAACTTACAAGCTTTTGCTTTATGACGAGGATTTTGTCCTCCAAAAGGACTTAGTTTGGATAAAAAAATTAATTCCAAAAATTGCAATCTTTTCATGGCTGGTTATCCAAGGAAGAATTCTAACCATTGATAATATGATGCGTAAAGGTATTTGTATCACTAATCATTGTTATCTATGCAGGGCTAATTGGGAGACCATTTATCACATTTTCCTTGAGTGCCCTTTTTCCTTGACTGTCCTAAGTCGGGTTTTTCAGGCCTTCAATATTTCATTGGGTTAAACCAGCCATTGTACTTGATTTGTTCGTCTGCCTTGCTCCTTTTCAAGCCAAAGACTTAGATACATGTGGAAAATTTGTCTCAATCACTATCTTTGGTAGGTGTGGTTAGAAAGGAACCATAGAGTCTTTAACGAGTCTATCCATGATCATCAAACTATCATTGCCATGATCCTATCCTTTGCCAATGAGAATGTGAACCTTATCCCTTTTGATAGTTGTAAACCTCATCTACATGAGACTACGATTGCTCAATATTTAAGCTTAACCTTGTTAGATGATTTTGTGCCTAGGGTAGTCAACCCTAGAGCCAATGTTAAGTGGTCTCCACCTCCTACGGGTTGGTTTAAGATTAATTTTGATGGAGCAGCTAAGGAAAATCCTGTAAGAGCAGGCACTGGTGGCATTGTGCGAGATCATAATGGGAATATGATGCTTGCATTTTTTGAATATTTAGGAACAAGGACAAACAATAAAGCTAAAGCTAGAGCTATGTGGAGAGGCCTTCAAATGACTCAAGACTTAGAAGGCAATTTGATCATAGAAGGAAACTCTTTGCATGTTATAAATATCCTCAATAATTGGAAAACACCTCCTTGGAGGATTAAAACAATTATTGAAAATGCTAGGATCCTTTTCCAGGGAAGACAGGACAAATAAGCCCAACATGTATTTCAGGAAGCTAAAAAAATTGTTGATAAGATGGCCAATTTGGGTGTCGATGGTGACAGAATTTTCAAATGGGAACACGGTGTCCCGATTGAAGTAGAGGAGTTTATTCAACAAGAATTCTAAGAATGATAGTTGAATTTACCAACAGGTAAGGCACTATAAGTTCGAAGGCTAGGAGTATTCCCGTATCTTTTTTGAATTGGACTCACAATAAAAATTATCTGAGCTGTCAGTATTTGTGGATGCTACTTGGAAATACCACAAAGACTAATGGGGACAATCACATGTCAGATAACATGGCTCCTAGTCATCTTAGTAATTTGAGGTTGGTTGATAATCACAGGGAAAGAAAGAAATGGCAATATAAGACTTCGAACCAAATCCATGTGGACCACCAGATAGCCACCACCATAAATCTAGCCAATAGGTTCACTTCTCCAAGGCTGATTGGCCAAGATAGTATGTGGTACCAAAGCATGTCATATATAGAAGAAAGCAATTACCAAAGAATTATTAAGAGTAACTATCAATACAGAGCTTGTGGGAGTTTTTTTCAGTACTCTACTATGTGTTTCTACAGCTTTTTGTTCTCCATTGTCTCAAGGAAGGGATCCATTTCTATTCTTTTTTGTAATTATGATGCATGTGTGTTTTCTCAGGGTATACCCAAAATGTTGTATGGGAAGTTTCATTTTGATAATAGGCTATGTGCCTTACTGTATGTAATGGCTTTGGTGGCATATAGATTTTATGTATATAGGATCCTTAGTAAGGATATGTTCATCAACAACCCTGGGCTGATTTTTGTAAAAGGTTTTGGGTCAACCTGTAAAACCCGATATTAATGCTATAGTCTCTTATCTACCAAAAAAAAAAAAATCATTAGTTTAAACCCTATGAAGGCAATTAGATTGTTGGTTATCATTGTTAAACCTATTTATGATGTATTCTAGAACTTGTATAATGACTTCTTGGTTTACAAAATTTACTGGCACTACTTTGGTCTCTCTAGTGAAGTAATCAGTGATAGTTAAATCCATCCATGTATAACACTTGATAAGGGGATAATTTTACAAATTAATCCCAAGCCCCATTACTAAAATGGTTCAATGATAATGATGGGATTAAAGGGTATTGGAACTTTCCTTCTTTTACCCATGAAAGTGCAATAGACTTTACATTCCTTAACTGATTAAAAGTAGTCAAAAAAGTTGGTAGGCTAGTAATATCCCACCCTTAGCATCTTGTGAGCTATGGTTTAGGTAAAATAATATCCTTCATCATAGTACTCCTTGATTAATTATTTTATACTTTCTTCATCTACATATTGCAATAGTACCCCATTGTACCCTTTTTAAAATAACACATTGTCTAGCTAGGTATAACGCATTATATTTTACCTAAATTAGGTTATTTACTTTGGTGTCAAACCATTCGAAACTTTTCCTAATACCATATAAATTTTAGTGTGTCCAATCAATATTAGTTGATCATAAGGTATAATTTGTTCTACTAACATTACCTATTCCTTAGGAACTATTATGACAAGAGTCTCACATAGAGCCCTACCTCTTACTAGTTTGATTGATTTTATATGTATGTCAAATTCCTAAATCTTATTTATCCAACCTTCCATCTCTTCTCTTAATTCACCTTGTAACACCATATATATCAAATTAGGATGTACTAAAAAATAGTAATATTACTCTAGGACAAATAATATCTAAACTTTCTTAGAGACTTCATTAGAGCAAACACCCATTTTTATATAAATGTATACTTCACTTTGTAATTATGGAGTAGTTGATTCTCTAAGGATATAAGATGTTCTTCATCTTTATCATCTCTTGGATTTAAAATAGTGGCAATATTTTTATCAATACCAAACACATATAGCTATAAATCCTTGGAAAATTAATAATTAATAAGGACTAGAGCCTTTGAAATCACATCCTTTATGTATTTGAAAGCCTTTATTACTTCCTTGGTCCATAAAAAAGTGGTGTCTTATTTTACCATTTTAGTTATGAGTCTAACCAATTGAACAAAAATTGTTATGATATTTGACGAAAAATAATGATACTGGTGAATATTCATCATTGTCAAGATCAAAAGTAATTTATTATAAAACATGGGAGTACATGGATCAAGTGTACGTCACAAGCCAAAATAAACCATGGCATCTAATTTCATAATTTATAGGTATATCTAATGATGCCTATTTTCCTAATTTATTTTAGGCTAATTAAATGAATAACATGTTTCTTTTTCCTCTAACTATCATCAACCTCATAGTTAACTACAAATGCCAACTCAACAACTTCCTCATACCTCATGTTATGATAGTCCCAACAACCTTCCATCCAACAATCATAGCATTATTAGAGAGAACAATAATCTTGGCCAAACCAACAATAACATAATCATCATTAATAAATAATGTTGCCACATCTACCTAACAATTAGTCCAAAGTAAATCCTAGGCTATTACCATTGGCTACACAATCTATACCTAACCCAAATAATAAGTTATAATAGTCAAATCTATAATCATAATATTGTTAGTCATCATATGTACATACAACCTATAGAACTAAATGATATTTATCTATGCACATGAAGGATATTACTAGACCCAAAATCCCTAGTTATATCTAAAAAAGAGAATGAGAAGAGGTCATGTAAATACGTCGCTTCTCCTACCTTAGACACCAAACCCCTATAGCCACAAACAAAAATGAAATCCCCCTTTCTAAAAGACTTTAATAATAAAAAATGAGTCCTCAACCTAACTTTAATTTCTTAGGGGAACTACATAATTTTTTCCTTTGGCCGCGACAATGCAACATGTCACGATATCGCGACATTTTTTCTCCTTAGGCCACGCTGATACAACTTGTCACGATATCGCAACACCTTTTCTCTTATGGCCATGACATTGCAACATGTCGTGATATCGTGACACTTTTCCTCCTTTGGCCGTGTCAATGCAGCATGTCGCAATATCGCGACACCTTTTCTCTTGTGGCCGCGTCGGTGCAACATGTCGCTATTTCGTGACACTTTTTTTCTTTGGCCATGACAATGCAACATGTCACGATATTGCGACATATTTTCTTCTTTTGCCTCGACGATGCAACATGTCGTGATATCGTGACACATTTCCTCCTCTGGCTGCAACAATGCAACTTGTCACGATATTGCGACACTTCTTCTCTTCTGGTAGCGACGTTGCAACATATCGTGATATCATGATACTTTCTCTCATTCGATCGCGATGCTGTTTCTTGTCGTGATATCATGACATCTCTTCCTCCTTTTGCCATGACTGTGCAACATGTCACGATATCGCGATACCTTTTCCTCCTTGTTTTTTCCCTATGCTTTGGACTACGAAAATGCAACTTGTCACGATATCACGACACCTTTCTTCTTGTGGTGTTTTGCTTTTTCTTTGATATTTAGCTCTTAAGCCTCTTCGGTCGGTTTGGAAAACATGTAAAAAATTCTTGTACAAGGTTCAGGGACCTTTCAACACCCTTTCAACCAATCAAAAAAAAATATATATATATATATATATATATATATATATATGTTCCTATTCAGACCAAGATAGTAAAAGAACTATGCATCAAGAAGTCTAGATGGAAGAACCTCAAATAGTCCATATAGTAGGATAATTCAAGTAGACCTACTACAAGAAAAGGTGGTATTTCCTAAGTATACTGATCTAGGTAGCCATATAGTGAATGTTAAATAGGTGGGATCCTAGTTAACGACACTCTAATAGCCTTGGTGGAAATTATAAATATAATGACAAAATAAATCATGCATATGCTAAAGTTATTAGCACCGAGACATATGTCAACATTCCTTCAAATAGATAATAGGTCAACTATCAAGCTAGAGGGGGTGGTTGACAATGTTACAATATCTTTCAAATAGATTTAAGGGTAAATTATAAATGTAATGATATAACAAACCATAAATATATTGGAGCTATCAAACCTAAGTCATATGCAAATATTCCTTTGAATGGATAATAGGTTACTTTTCAAGAAAAAAGAGGTGATTGGTAATTTTATCATATCATTTAATTCCTAGGGCTATCCTACCAACTTCATGGTGCTTCAACCAGAAGCTAAATTGGGTGGTTACCGACTCATTTTAGAGAGGCCATTGGCTACCACTCCTGACTTGGAGATATGGTAATCTCCAATGATATCAATATAAAAAATCTTACTTCATACCCACTACACAACCATATTTATATAATTAAGATTTTTTTTTAGAATATTACACAATTAATGATGCTATCTTGCTTCAACATGTCCTCACAAATGAAAAAATATTGTCTTTGAAACTAGTAAATAAAAACATCGGATGCTAATGTGTAATAGAATGTCTATTTTGTAAATAGTTATCTATTTGAGCCAAACATAGAAATTGAGAAAGTGTGTACTATATAAGAAGCCTCCTAATAAAATAGAGACTTTGCCACTATATCTCAAAATCTCATCAACCCTATGATTATGATTATTTGTTGAAATTAGGTCTTGATCAAGACAAAAAGCCAGATAAGATCAGGTCCATAAGAGAAGACCAAGAGAAAAAAATCTTATTAATGACTAACACACTTTCATGCAATAGAGGGAATTAGTTGAACTAGTGTAGAAAAGTAAAATAATCCTTACTTGGGATTATCAAGGCATCCAATTCATTCATCCTAGTGGTTGCACATATCATATTTTTACAAAGGATGAATGCAAGTCTTTCCTACAACTCCAAAATATAATAAAATCTAAAATTAGAAATTGTTAGAACAAAGCTACAAAAATTATTAATTTAATTTACCCTATTATTTAGGGGGACACTTTTGGAAAATAGGAATACATCTCAATCTTCATGGATTGTGCCATAAAGTGGATAGAGGTTAAATATCTATACCATGTATAGATTTAAAAACCATAGTATTCTTGTATAAATGTATTTTTACTAGATTCAATGTTCAAAGGGAGATAATTTAAAATCAAGGGATATAAGTTACCTTTGATTTCATTGCCTTCTTGGTTAAATAATATAAGATTCCAATAGTGAAGGCTATGTTGGAGATAGGCTCAGACATTTCGACAATACAAAAGAAATATATTAAATAGATGACTGCTTGAAATGCACTAGTAGACTTTATTCCATAGAGAGGTTGTTCAACACCAATGGGCATTATGACAAGATTACTTTATAAAAAATAAAATGCTTAAACTTAGCGATTGGGGC
Organism: Wollemia nobilis; assembly: GCA_028583015.1. Lineage (NCBI taxonomy): Eukaryota > Viridiplantae > Streptophyta > Pinopsida > Araucariales > Araucariaceae > Wollemia > Wollemia nobilis. Next base: position 136,580 of record JAQPPZ010000057.1, read on the forward strand.
CTTCTGTGTGATTTAAGGTGCTATAAATTCTAAAAGAAAACCTAAATAAGTTGGTTAAGGCCATACAAAAATAAAATAGCAGATAGAAAATGTGTTGTGAAATTGATCAACATAAAGCAACTTGCATATAAAATAGTCATTGTTTCAAACCATACAAGAAACCACTAGTAAGGAAAGTTCCTTACTAACATTTATATAACAATTAGATGTGGCTGAGTGCAATAAATCCCCAACCACTTAGTGGGATAAACTATTTTATTCTTAAGAATGAAAAGTAATAATCCTGTACATGAAAATCCAATTTGAAAACTACTAGACAAAGGGAATCCTTAAAACTAGGTCTTTGGCAAGGCCCTCTAATAATCCAACCAATAAAACCTCATTTTAGGCATTTCTATACAAATGAAACCCTAAAATATAGGTCTCTAGTAGGATTCTATATAAAAAATAGAAACATAAAGGAGAAATTGTAGTTCATATAAAAGTGTCTAGAATTTCAAAAATATTGCTATAACACCCCCATTGCAATTTCTACCTTGACATCTCATAAAAGCTTCATGTATATGATATGGTTGTTCTACAAGAGTGGTTGGCCATTTGGTAACATTGTTATACCATATTTTTTTACACCCTACCTACTATTTTTTGAAAGAATAGAATTCAACTAGTATAGTTTAATACAAAAGGATATTAAGCATTTATCATTATTGTTGAAACACCGACTACTATAAATTATTCATTGCATTCCTTAGAATAACTATTGCACATTTTGTAGCAATATCTCCTTTCCTACATTAATATTTTTTTAGGATTTTTGGAACTATTTGTTGGACATTTTGAGTAGATGTGTTGTCATTGATGTCAAGAGTGAGTGGTCATTGATGTCAAAAGTCAGTTTCAGTGAGTAGTGTGAGGAGAAGCAGTTTCGCAATCAGTGCAATCAGTAGAGTCCATTTCCAGTTGGTCAGATCCGGTTCCAGGTAGTCAGATGTGGTCCAAAGTGCAAAGAAGAGGCCCAAGCAAATAATATTATAATATTAAAAAGGAAATTTAAATTAATTATAAATTAATTAATATAATTTTATTATAAATTAATTTATTAATTAATTTAATTAACTTTCAAAAGTTACTTAAGTTAATTATAATTTAATTTTTAATTTAATTAAAAATTAATTTATATTAATTTAAATAACCCTAAAGAGGGTTATAGGGTTAAAATGAAAATTGAATTTCATATTCGATTCAAGCACCGACATTTATGGCACAAGAGGCATCATGTATAAATAATGGCAAAGACCTTTGCCTTACCTCCCAATGCTATTGATCGAATCTCCTATGCTCCATCGAATTTGTGCGCAAAAAGGAAAAAATATTTTCCACATTTTTCAAAGGGTCTCCAGCGGTGAAGGAATAAATCGAAGGGAGCGCCAATACTTAGCACCAAAGGTGTTGGTAGCATAGTTGGCATCGATGGAAGTGCTAGGGTGTGTGGCAAGCAAGGCGTGCAGGTTCGAATCCCTTCGGGTTCATTTTTGGCAAAGCAGAGAGGGCACATCTTTTTGAGCAAGCACCGAACAAGGGGTTAAAGGGAGGCTTGCGCCTTCCCTTCCCCATGGGAGCGCTTAGCCCACATGGTGGGCTAGCACCTTGATAAGGTGCTCGACGGAGAGGTCTCATGTTCGAAACCCATCGAGGCCTTTTTGGTAGTGACAAAGGTATGCGCTGATGTCATTTGTGTTGGTCGCTTAATTTCAGATGTGCTAAGGTTGAAAGAAAATAAAAATATTTTTATGTGCCTAAGGTTGAAAAATAAAAATGTTTTGATGGTTTATGAGGTTTAATTTTTGCCTGAATTAATTTGGTTATTAAGTGTTTTGAGGGAGATAAAAGGGTAGGCAAATATTATTTTTGAAAGGTTAATTTTTGGAGATTGATTTATTAAAATTGGAGATTATAAGGAGCAATTTGAGTGATTATTTTTATGTGTGATTTGATGATTGCTAATTTCAAGAAGGAGTAATAAGGTGTATTTGAGATTGATTATTTGTGTAAATTGAGAAATATTTTGAAAGAGTGTTAGTGTGAAATTTTGTCATCTAACCATTGAAATTGGCAAAGAAGAAAATTGTGATTGAGACAGGTTTTTAAGGGCACTTCTACATCAAACAAAAGGTATGGGCACATCTTCCTAGTGAGTGATTGTTGAATGTTGTGAATGCTAAGTTGGAGTGAAAAGGGTTTTTATGGAATAAGAGTTGTTGATAAAACCTTGTTTGATGAGCATTGTTGAGTTGATTGTTGAGGGTTTTTCTAGAATAAGAGTTGATAAAACCTTGTTTGATAAGCATTGTTGTTGAAGTGATTGATTGAGTGAAGAACTTGAACTAGGGTTTGCAAATATCATGAGTATCATTGTTATGTGAGATTGCTTGATAAGCATTGTTGTTGAAGTGATTGATTGAGTGAAGAACTTGAACTAGGGTTTGCAAAGATCATGAGTATCATTGTTATGTGAGATTGTTTGATAAGCATTGTGAAATAAGTGAGTGAGTGTTCATATGCTTAGACTAGGGTTTGTGAGCAAGGATTATTTCATTGAGTGATTGGTTGAGTAGAGTTGTGATTGAGCCTAGTCAAGTAGTTGTGTTGAAGTGATAGTTCAAGTTCTGTGAAACAAATTGTTCCATAATCTAAATTGATTTGAGAAAGAGGTTGAGTGTTTATGAGTATGAAACATATTGAGTCTCTAACAATTATCTATATGTTTATATGGTAAAAAGAGAGATTGAAAGTGATTGAGAATTATGGTGAATGTGAAGCATATTGAGTCTCTAACAATTCTCTTTATGTTTCTATGAGATTGGACAAGTTCTAGTGAGGACTTGTTGAGCAGATTTGAGGTAAGTCTTAGAGAAGACTTGTGGATAGATTTGTGTGAGCTTTTGTGGAAGCTTACAATACAGAGTTTGAGGATAGATATTATTGAGTAGATTGGACAAGTTCTAGAGAGGACTTGTGGATAGATTAGTGTGAGATTTTGTGGAAGCTTACAAGGTAGATTTGAGATAAGTCTTTGAGAAGACTTGTGAGAAGAGTTGATTGATTTATTTGTTCAAACCTTGAGTTAAGGTTTGGAGTAGATCTAGTAGAGTTGATTTGTGATTGAATCAAGCTTTGTGTTAAGGCTTGAGGATAGATATTGAGGATAGATTTGTGCTAGACTAAAGGACTATGTTTAGTGCATATTTGAGGATAGATTTTGGTGTAGATTTGAGGATAGGTTTATGCTAGACTAGAGATAGATATTGAGCAGATTTGTGCTAGATCAAAGGATTGTGTTTAGTATAGATTTGAGATAGAGTTGAGAGTAATATTTGGAGGTGATAGAGTATAGAGGATGATAGTCTCTAGTGGATAGAGATCCATTAGCCAGGGTAGTGAGGATAGGTCTTTTAAGTGGGGATAGGAGTCTTAAGTGGATAGAGATCCATTAGCCAATGTAGTGGAGGTAATAATTCTTCTAGAAGATCACCAACCAAAGCTAAGGAGAAAGAGTTCTCCTATGGATAGAGATCCATGAACTTGATTAGGGGATTGGTGTCTCCTTTGGATAGAGGTCCATAAACATTGTAATAGGGAAAGGATTCCCAAGATATTGATTGAGAAAATTTTAGTGAAATATTTTCTCCGTGGAGTAGCCCACATTGGGTGAACCACATTAAATTGGTGTCTCTATTGTGTGTGGTGATTTATGCATTGCTTTGATTACTATTATTGATATTGCTATCTATACATTGCATAATATTGATTGGAAAGAAAAGTAAAAAGTGGTCTTATACTGTTCACCCCCTCCTCTTAGTATAAGCTTGTGTTCTTCAATTGGTATTAGAGCGGGTTCCTTCGAAAGAGTTTAACAACTTGAAGGAAAAGCTTACAAGAACATAATGGATTCTAAGAATGGGTCCTCAGATAATTCAACTCTAGTATTTGATGGAAGTGATTATGTATTTTGGAGTATGAGAATGAAGATCCACCTGATGGCACTTGGCAATGAAATTTGGGAAGCAGTTGAAAATGGATACATACCACCAGCTACTCCACCTACAGATAAATATGGTAAGCTTCTACATCATTACAATTCAAAAGCAATGAATGCAATTTTGAGAGGTTTGCATAGAACAGAGTTCATAAAAGTTATGCATTGCAAATATGCAAAAGGAATTTGGGATAAGTTGCAAAGCATATATGAAGGAGATAAAAGTGTCAAAAAGGTAAAGATACGAAATCTCAAAGGACAATTTGAAGAATTAAGAATGAAGGATGAGGAAAATATTAGTGCTTATCTACTTCATGTAGACGAGGTTGTTAATGACATGCAAGGACTTGGACTTGAGATTGAAGAATCAGATGTTTGTGATAAGATCTTAAGATCTCTCCCAAAAAGATTTAGTGAAAATATTTTTGCTATAGAGGAATCAAAAGATGGTGATTCTTTGACAAGAGATATGTTACTTGGTATTCTTACAACTTTTGAGATAAGAACAAAAGAGGAACCTAATATCCGGAAGGAAGCAACCTTCAAATCTACTAAGAAGACAAAGGGCAAGAAGTCAGATTCAAGCAATGAGTCATCCAATGATGAAGAAGCAAATTATGGCAAAAATAATAAGGATTCAAGAAGATTTAAAGATGTAAAATCTATTAGATGTTTCAATTGTGGAAAGTATGGTCACTATGCAACTGATTGTCAAGAAGCTAGAAATAGCAATGATGAAGAAAAATAGGATCATAAGAATAGGGAATCAAAAAAATATAGGTACCAAAAGAAAGGTAAGGATGGACAAGGCAGACAAGGAAAGAAGTTCTTTCAAAGGCAGAAGAGGAGTTACTATGCGGACAAGGCAAGTAAGTACTCAAGTGATAGTGATAATAGTTTCTCAGATAATGATAAAGATGAAGTTCTATTTCTGATAGAAGAAAAATAAGAAGTTAAGAAAAGGTCACCAATAATTCTCAAGTGTTTTAGATGTGGTAATTTTGGACATCTTGAAGATAGTTGTACAAAGAATGGTTTCAATTTCAGTGATGATGAATATGAAGATACACTTGAAGGACCAGAAGAAAATATTCTAATGGCACTAGAAGAAGGAGGTGATCCTATAGAAGACAAGTCAGAAGAGAATGAAGATGTTTTCAAAGGTAAACAAATAGAGGAAGAATCAGAAAAAGGAGAAGTTGATCTTGAGGGAGAACTTATTTATGCTCTTAACACATTAAAGAAGGTAAGAAAGCAAAACTCCCAACTTAAGCTTCAATTTCAAGAATGTGATGAAGAAAGAGGAAAGCTTATAGAGGATCTAAATAAGTCAATAGCTAAGACAAAGAAGTTCAAGGATAAGTTAGAAGCAAAGGTCTTAGAATGTGAGAGATTAGAACAAGAAGTAGCTCTACTAAGGGAAGAAGTAGAAAAGTCTAAGGAGAAGCTACACAAGTTTGGAAGAAGCTCAAAGAAAATTTAATAAGATTATCAAGACATAAAATCCTACATCAAGCAAGACAAGTCTTGGTTTTGAACAAGTACAAAAGAAACAAGAAGAAGAGTCAACCTCAAGTTCTAAAGAAGAAGAAACTTTAGAAGAAGATAATGTAAGAGAAAGTGAAACTTCTAAGGATGAGTTGGACAATAGAAATTTCAACAAGGAAAGAAACAATGCACAAAGGAGAAACAGATGGAACAGGAACCAACATAGGGTAAAAGAGACTAAGAGACCAATGAGGTCAAGGCAAGGAAATTTCAATGGATGATGTTTCTCATGTCACAGATTTGGGCACAAGGCTTCACAGTGCAGGACACATGAAAGACAAGAATATGGGAACTTCAAAAACATACAATTTTTTCATGGGTATTGCTACTCATGTAATCAGTTTGGTCACAAGGAAATGAATTGCAAGGTCCATGATAGGAATAGATATGGCTTCACCAGAAGAAATCCCAAGATATTTGCACCTTCAAGGAATAACAATATTAAGTGTTATAAGTGCAATAATGATGGACATACAACAAAGTGGTGTAGAGCAAGAAATTCTAGAGATAAACAGGAATAGGAACAATAAGAGGAATCAGAAGGATCAGATGAGAAGGAAAGTGGACAAAGGAAAAGACCAGTGCATGATGGGAGTAGAAATACTCCCACCCTAGAATTAACCACCTCAAGAGGAGGTGGGGGAGGGGCTAAGCTAAGAGACTCATTCTTAGCCCCGAGCCCCAAAGGTGACCCTTTGCCATTGATGTCAAAGGGGGAGAGATTTGAGTAAGGGGGAGAGATTTGATTTAAGAAGAGAGCATTGAGTCAGGGAGAGCAATTTCCCAAGGGGAGCAGGACATAAAAAGGTTAAGGAAATTTGAAAAGATAATTGGGTTGCCATCAATGACAAAGGGGGATATTGTTGGACATTTTGAGTAGATGTGTTGTCATTGATGTCAAGAGTGAGTGGTCATTGATGTCAAAAGTCAGTTTCAGTGAGCAGTGTGAGAAGCAGTTTCGCAATCAGTGCAATCAGTAGAGTCCATTTCCAGTTGGTTAGATCCGGTTCCAGGTAGTCATATGTGGTCCAAAGTGCAAAGAAGAGGCCCAAGAAAATAATATTATAATATTTTATTATAATATTAAAAAAGAAATTGAAATTAATTATAAATTAATTAATATAATTTTATTATAAATTAATTTATTAATTAATTTAATTAACTTTCAAAATTTACTTAAGTTAATTATAATTTAATTTTTAATTTAATTAAAAATTAATTTATATTAATTTAAATAATTTAAATAACCCTAAAGAGGGTTATAGGGTTAAAATGAAAATCGAATTTCATATTCGATTCAAGCACCGATGTTTATGGCACAAGAGGCATCATGTATAAATAATGGCAAAGACCTTTGCCTTACCTACCAATGCTATTGATCGAATCTCCTATGCTCCATCGAATTCATGCACAAAAAGGGAAAAGACTTTCCACATTTTTTGAAGGGTCTCTGATGGTGAAGGAATAAATCGAAGGGAGCACCAATACTTAGCACCAAAGGTGCTGGTAGCATAGTTGGCATCGATGAAAGTTCTAGGGTGTGTGGCAAGCAAGGCGTGCAGGTTCGAATCCCTTCGAGTTCATTTTTGGCAAAGTAGAGAGGGCACATATTTTTGAGCAAGCATTGAACAAGGGGTTAAAGGGAGGCTTGCACCTTCCCTTCCCCATGGGAGCGCTTAGCCCACGTGGTGGGCTAGCGCCTTGATAAGGTGCTCGACAGAGAGGTCTCATGTTCGAAACCCATCGAGGCCTTTTTGGTAGTGACAAAGGTATGCGATGATGTCATTTGTGTTGGTCGCTTAATTTCAGATGTGCTAAGGTTGAAAGAAAATAAAAATATTTTTATGTGCCTAAGGTTGAAAAATAAAAATGTTTTGATGGTTTATGAGGTTTAATTTTTTCCTGAATTAATTTGGTTATTAAGTGTTTTGAGGGAGATAAAAGGGTAGGCAAATATTATTTTTGAAAGGTTAATTTTTGAAGATTGATTTATTAAAATTGGAGATTATAAGGAGCAATTTGAGTGATTATTTTTATGTGTGATTTGATGATTTCTAATTTCAAGAAGGAGTAATAAGGTGTATTTGAGATTGATTATTTGTGTAAATTGAGAAATATTTTGAAAGAGTGTTAGTGTGAAATTTTGTCATCTAACCATTGAAATTGGCAAAGAAGAAAATTGTGATTGAGACAGGTTTTTAAGGGCACTTCTACATCAAACAAAAGGTATGGGCACATCTTCCTAGTGAGTGATTGTTGAATGTTGTGAATGCTAAGTTGGAGTGAAAAGGGTTTTTCTAGAATAAGAGTTGTTGATAAAACCTTGTTTGATGAGCATTGTTGAGTTGATTGTTGAGGGTTTTTCTAGAATAAGAGTTGTTGATAAAACCTTGTTTGATAAGCATTATTGTTGAAGTGATTGGTTGAGTGAAGAACTTGAACTAGGGTTTGCAAAGATCATGAGTATCATTGTTATGTGATATTGCTTGATAAGCATTGTTGTTGAAGTGATTGATTGAGTGAAGAACTTGAACTAGGGTTTGCAAAGATCATGAGTATCATTGTTATGTGAGATTGTTTGATAAGCATTATTGGAAATAAGTGAGTGAGTGTTCATATGCTTGGACTAGGGTTTGTGAGCAAGGATTATTTCATTGAGTGATTGGTTGAGTAGAGTTGTGATTGAGCCTAGTCAAGTAGTTGTGTTGAAGTGATAGTTCAAGTTCTGTGAAACAAATTGTTCCATAATCTAAATTGATTTGAGAAAGAGGTTGAGTGTTTATGAGTATGAAACATATTGAGTCTCTAACAATTCTCTATATGTTTTTGTGGTAAAAAGAGAGATTGAAAGTGATTGAGCATTGTGGTGAATGTGAAGCATATTGAGTCTCTAACAATTCTCTTTATGTTTCTATGAGATTGGACAAGTTCTAGTGAGGACTTGTTGAGAAGATTTGAGGTAAGTCTTAGAGAAGACTTGTGGATAAATTTGTGTGAGCTTTTGTGGAAGCTTACAATACAGATTTGAGGATAAATATTATTGAGAATATTGGACAAGTTCTAGAGAGGACTTGTGGACAGATTAGTGTGAGATTTTGTGGAAGCTTACAAGGTAGATTTGAGATAAGTCTTTGAGAAGACTTGTGAGCAGAGTTGATTGATTGATTTGTTCAAACCTTGGGTTAAGGTTTGGAGTAGATCTAGTAGAGTTGATTTGTGATTGAATCAAGCTTTGTGTTAAGGCTTGAGATAGATATTGAGGATAGATTTGTGCTAGACCGAAGGATTGTGTTTAGTGTAGATTTGAGGATAGAGTTTTGTGCAGATTTGAGGATAGGTTTATGCTAGACCAGAGATAGATATTGAGTAGATTTGTGCTAGATCGAAGGACTATGTTTAGTACATATTTGAGATAGAGCTGAGAGTAAGCTTTGGAGGTGATAGAGTATAGAGGATGACAGTCTCCAGTGGATAGAGATCCATTAGCCAGGGTAGTGAGGATAGGTCTTCTGAGTGGGGATAGGAGTCTTCAGTGGATAGAGATCCATTAGCCAGTGTAGTGGAGGCAACAATTCTTCTAGAAGATCACCAACCAGAGCTAAGGAGAAAGAGTTCTCCTATGGATAGAGATCCATGAACTTGATTAGGGGATTGGTGTCTCCTTTGGATAGAGGTCCATAAACATTGTAATAGGGAAAGGATTCCCAAGAGATTGATTGAGAAAATTTTAGTGAAATATTTTCTCCGTGGAGTAGCCCACATTGGGTGAACCACGTTAAATTGGTGTCTCTATTGTGTGTGGTGATTTGTGCATTGCTTTGATTACTACTGTTGATATTGCTATCTATACATTGCATAATATTGATTGGAAAGAAAATTAAAAAGTGGTCTTATACTGTTCACCCCCCTCTCAGTATAAGCTTGTGTTATTCACTATTCTTCACTCTGCTATAACAACCATTTAAAGTCACACCATTTGATATACAACTATAGATACAATATCCATCTTGCTATCGATGTCATACAATTAAATCCAATACAATACTAGTATTCAATTGAAGTAGAACATAATGTACTTAGCAAGTGGATTATACCTACATAAATCATTGTCACATGAAAGCCATACATTCTAGATTTTAGGTGACTAGTAATTTATGTCCAATTTTTTCTAAATAGTCATAATTTATTACATGTTATTAGATCATGATAGCCACAAAAATTAATGGCCTATATCACTATACCTATCTACTCATCATTACCCTACTTCCATATATTATATCATCACTTATTTTCTTTGTAGTTACATGTTATTTAAGCCACTTGCCTCATATGTATTACATGGAACTTCCATTAATGACCAATTATACCTCATTTACTATAGGTCTTTGCCTAGTTGATTGGTTAATTCCTCACATATGTCACCTAGGGATAATCATACCTATTTATTTAGGGGAGTTCTTTATATAAGGAAATCATGGCACCATGTTAGTGAGAACCTTTAAAAGTTAATTTTTAGATAAAGGAGATGAGAGATAAGTTGATGAGACAACTTGAGGTGACCACAAGAAACTATATAGTGCTACACTATTATAAACATAAGTGTAATGATACCCCAATTCCTTTAGAAATGGGGGAGGCAAAAATATCTCTTTTTGCATCATTGGGTTACCAGGGCTAGATGATCATTATTATCTCCATGTGTTTCAAAGAGTAATATTTTAGTGGATGGTTCTCTTATTTAGATATACTAGAATATGGTATTCAATTTTATATTGGAGCATATTTATCCCAATTGACATTGTCAAAGAAATAAATATATGAAGGAATCTAGAATTAATCAAACAATGTTATCATATACCTCATACTCACACTCTTATCCCTATGAGTGTAGAGAAGTATGTGAGAGAAAGACGAGTTGGTTTCATTGAATCAATTGACTTTGCATGAGGATGTGTAAAATATCAAGCTATGGGATGATGGTGGGTGCTAAATATACTCCCTATTTTTCCCATGTTATGCCTATGTCTAATTGTTTTTGTACAAGGTGAAGAACTATAAACTAGCCACTATAATTTTAATCCTTGTTTTATTATATCTATGGCTGAATAATTTGGTTTGACATGATAGTGGATGAATTTTGGTTGTCTTTGATGTAAATGAATAATTTCCTAGATTTTCTAGTTTTTGTAAGCACTAAACTTATTATTGTAGATGAATTTTCTTAGAAAATGTTGTAGGTGAATACATATAAAAAACATAGATGCTAAAAATTATTAATTGCTTTAGAACCAATAGTTAACTTGATTATGAGATAATATTTTAGAATAGGAAGTTAACTTAGTTTCTACAATCTTGGCAGTAATTGTTATGGTAGATAACACTAAAAATGGGTAGTTAACTTAGTTATTATAGTTTTGGTAGTTTATAGTAGTTACTATAGAACCAAAAAATATTGTAGAAAATATTATAGTTTAAAGATATGGATACTATTGACCTGGGTTGAGCACTAATAGTTGGTTTTGGCTATTCTTATATGTACTAGTTAGCTAAAAGTGTTTTTAAAGCTACCTTATAAATTCTATTAAAAATATGCCATGCAACTTGCTTTATTGAGAAAAAATAGACATACATTGGTTTGTAATAGCTTATTACTAACTAATTTTGTGGCATGGAAAAATTAGTAGGATGAATTGATTTTGTTGAGTAGATATATGACAACTAAAATATTTGTTCGATTTTCCTAATTGATATATGCTTCCTATTTGACATTTTTGGTATATAGTTTAGATTGGGAAGTTTGAATTCTAAGTAAGAACAACAAGAATAAAGTAAGAATATATAATTAGTGTATAATGATCATAATATATAAAATGAGTATTGTAAAATAGTATAATTTTGAGGTGTTGGAAGACTTCTTGATTCAAATATGATGATGTCTATTTCAATATCACCATAACAATCACCCCAAAATCACCTTGTTCATAACCAATAATGAGAGTAATGGGAGAACTTGATTTTGATGAACTTGATTTTGATAGGTGATTATGCATCTATTAAAAAATAGTTTGACTTCCACAATGATGAATGCACCCTATTTGAAATTTTTGGTAAAGCAACCTAGTTTGAATTACATTTAGGATTCTAAAGGATAACAATATAATTCTATCTTAATTGTTAAACCAAACATTATATTTTTCAAATATAATGATAAAAGTTAGATTGTTTTTTATTTATCTATATTATTGATATTCTATTTTCCTTACCATTGGAAAGAATAATATAATATTTAATATAAAGAGCTAATTTTATGGATGTAATTATATTATTTAGGAGAAATAAAACAATAGATCTTAATATTGTGACTTTTAAATTATAACAACCTTTCTTACTGTAGCCTAGTAAATAAAAACTTTTGGATTCTCCTCTTTTATCTTGATTGTGATTGAGTAACTAAGTCATGGATGAGGGTGTGCATTATCTCTTTTGAGGACCACTCATAAGGATACAATCGATGGATCCCTTCATATGGTTAAATGAATTTCCCTTCTTGCATAGTATTATTTCTGTAATGAGGAATGATTGTATGGTTTTTTTTTACTTCTATGAATGCATTGTTGAATTCTTGTTTTATGTATTTGATTGTGTGAAGTAGGGCAATTTAATCATAAATATCTATTAGTAGGTCTCTCTCTCTTCTAAAAATTCTTCTAATCTTCTTCTAACTAGAATACATATCTCACTTCTTTAACTGTCCCTTTTTAAACATTCTTCTATTCTTCCTTTGAAGTAAAATATTTTATTTTTGCATTAGGTTTTCCTCTATTTTCCAACTCTTTTGCATTAGAAATTGTTGATATTTTGGTAGGGAAAAGTATCATAATATTAGACTTGGATGGGTGTCAATCCTTTATGGTGAAGAAACAATTTTCATCTCATGCACTCAATATAGTGTGGGAAAAATCTAATTAATGGGCATAAATACTTGAGTGGTTAGGATTGTTGGATTTTACAATATTTTTCAAAAACAAATGGAATCAACACATCACCTAGAAAATACAAAAATAACTCACAAAGGAATGCACACATTATGAAGGGTGTTTATAAACACCAAAATAATATCACAAAAGGAAAATAATTATATTCCAACAAACAAATAAATGGTTGGTGGGAAAGGGTATAAATACCCAATTACAAGAGACCTTTAGGTTAGTGTTAAAGAACTTATCTTTATATTAAATGATACAATATTACAATAAACCCACCTATATAGGCATACAAGGGCACAAATGGTTGTATAATAAATATAATGCAAAAGTTTATTGTGGCCTTAAGTGAATCTTATTAGCACATATTCCAAACCCCCTCTTAAATTTAATGGAGGACATGGAGAGATATCCTTATAGGTAACCCCCTTTAGGGGTATTCTTCAACTCCAATATTCTCTTGTAGTCACATAAAAGGAACCTTAAGAATGACCTTGGTTAAAATATCCACTATCTACTTCATGGATAATACATACACTAGATGAAGTAGCCCATGGACATAAGCCATCATACATAATGCATGTAAACCTCAATATATATGGTTTTCCAATTAAACATAGGATTGTAGACAACCTTGATGGAAATCTAATTGTTACAATGGAGGGTAATAGAAAGCTAGTGAGGTATGACCATGTGCTTCAAAATCATGAGCATCCATTGAAGGTGCTTGGTGTCCTCATTGGAAATATAGTATTTATCTTCATTAGAATACTAAGATATAGTGGAATATCATCTACAATGCCAAGAGATTGATCCAAATCCAATATAGAAGATAAATCCTATAGTAGAGTGCCATTGGTCCAAATTGTTGACCCAATATGCATTTTAAAATCCTATAAAAACTAGAGGTTCTCTAATTAAATATTTAATACCCATATAGCACGTACCCATAATTTATAGAAATATTTGCTTGGTTACTATCTAGTGACTCTCATGAGGTGCCTACATGTACTTGGAATAATAGCTAATAGCTAATATAATTTCTAATTGAGTGTGGGAAATATAGATAAAACCTCTAGTACATGATTTATATGATGAAACATCCACTAGGAGAGTAGTGCAATCTACTTGTACATTTAGACAAAAAATAAATTCCAATATGACTTGTAATCCTATAATATAAATCACTATAGAAGATCAAATGTATACTTACGTTAAGAAATAATCATCCCATAAGATGATTAGTTCATCTAAATCCTCAAAAAGTAATGTAAAATTCCAAAATGCACCATCTCAAAAGTGCCAAGAAATTATGACTTCATCTCCTAGACTAAAGATATTGTAATTACTATAATGAGTAGATCATCATCATACAACACAATCATCAAGGCTTTATCATCAAGATGCTTGATATAGACATCACACTTTTACTTGCATCATCAAATCTTATAAATAAGAAAAGAAGGAGTGAATCTTCTCATACCAAGCACAAGAAGCCTACTTGAATCCATACCTTGACTTGTTTAATTGATACACCAAGGGAGTAGGTCTATTAAGCTTAAAACTAGGAAGTTGCTCCACATATATATCACACTAAATATCACCATGAAAAAGGTTCATTCTTTATATCCATTTGATGTACCTTCCAACCATAGTAGGAAACTACAAAAATAATGATCTGAATTGAGTCCATCATAGAAATTGGGACAAAGATCTCTAAGTATTTAATTCCCTTATTCTAAAAGAATAATTTAGCAATAAGGAATACCTTGTGCTTCTCTATATAACCATGAGAATTGCACTTGGTCTTATAGAACCATTTATATCCACTAAGTCTCTTATCTTCTAGAAGAAGAATAAGCTCCCATGTTTGATTCTTTATGAAGAACTCATAGTTAGTAAACATAATATTCTCACACTCAATACAACCCTTATCCTAGTAATATGTGAAGGGATTACAAAAATCATCCACCCTTGATATCAATACCTACGATGGATCCTTTGATGACACTTCTAAGAGAGAAAGGGCCAATCATCCTAAAGAAAAATTTGAACCCATTTGGATGTTGGATAGACCATGAAATACTATTATACATTTGATAAAAAATCATCTTCAAAACCCTATATAGAATTATTCAACACAATCTAAACATTACACAAGGTATAGTAGGATCAATATTATCTTATCTAGGATTTGAAATGATAGGTGGTAAAGAAGAAGCCATAGAGAAATATGAAAGAACTAGAATAATGCCAATTAGAATATAAGAAGGTGAAGTAGGACCTACTAGGGAATTTGGGGGACAAGAATCCTTAGCAAAAAGAATATAAAAAGGGCAAAAGAAGCAACTAAAAAACCCTCATCAAAAATCAAATGTGGTCGATTATCACCTATTAATATCTCGAGTGGAGTTATACCCTAAATAAATTTTATGAGAATTTGATTAATGACATGTGTTACACAAGTCACTAGTTTATCCCAAAACTTGGGCTTTATTTTCTTGGCATACAACATGCATCTATCCATCTCTATAACAACATTTTTCATTTGTTGAGTCACCCCATTCTATTGTAGGTTATAATGAATAGTCATTTGAAAAACAATGCTATGAAGAGTAAAAAAATTAGCAAAGGTATTACTCACATAATCACAACCTCCATATATCCTCAAAAACTTGATATTCCTCTCAAAATAATTATCCATAAGTGCCTTAAAGTCCTTAAACTCACTAAAAAGCCTCATATTTCATATGAATGGTGTACAACAATACATACTAGGAGAAATAATCAATGAAAGTAAGGAAGCACTTATTCTCGAAAAGATATGGTGCCCCATGGGTGCAAAAATATCACTATAAATGATCTTAAAAGGTCATTTAGAATTACTAGCAATCATTCTATAAAGTACTCTTGATGATGCTTCCTCAAAATAAACCCCTCACAAATACCAATAGGAAGAGAGATAGGAGGAATCCCAATAGCCAAATGATGTTGACTCATGTACCTCAAGTATTTGTAGCCAAGACACCCAAGTGTATGATGCCATAATTAACTAACATTATATACATGTGTAACCATAGCCACAAAGTACTTCCTCTTAAAGGAGGAAGAGGAAGAAATTAAAATAACACCAAGCTTGTACATTTGATCTAACTCATCATAATATCCTAATACAATTATCTTGAAACCATCATTAATATCCTTGATCACCCATTGATCTAGACAAAATTCCATCTTCTTATTCATATGGGTAATATAATAAATAGATAGAAGATTAGGACCTACACTAGGAACATGAATAACCTCATAAAATGAAGAACCAAATATTACCTCACCAATCTGGCTTACCTTAAGGAAGAATGATCCTCAATGATAAAATGATCTTTAATATATTATGTGTTATAATCATTTAATATATGGTGATATTCATTCATGTGTTGAGTTACCCCTAAAAATGTAATCCTCTAATCATAAGAAGTGAATATCCAATATGCTTAATGAACAACTACATGTGCCTATGAGGAATCACCATCATGGTCATGCTCACCCTAAGTATATAAGAGAGAAGCATTAACACCCCCCTTTTCATTCTTCTTCAAGATTCTTAATCTATTTTCAACATAACTCTACCTTCCATCCTTTCCTCATAAAAAGTGTAAACAAATTTTCTGAAGGGATTATTATCTTTGTTATCTCCTTGTTATGGATTCTTGTCAAATTTTATGACTCTTATACCTTTGTAATTAATATTTATGGTGAAGAAGGTTCTTGAATAGATCATCAAGGAAAGGAGGATAAATTTTCAAAAAGTAAATTTGAAGCATCTCAAACACAATGGAAACTATCTCATGTGTTTTAGAAATGTTGTTGAACACATTGTTGAGAATATCAATGTCTTTATTTCCACTATCATTAGTATTGTTAATTCCATTGTCAATGCTTTTATGTTGAGATATATTATATTATTTGGTACATACTAATGAACCCCTATGGTACCTTCATGGTATATTTGTAAATATTAGATTAGGTTTGAGGCAATAGTTTAGAGAGTGAGTTATATTTTCCCTTTTATGTAAGTGTGAATGTGTAGGAAATGCACAATTGTCATATAAGTGTAAATGTGTAAGAAATGCATAAGTTTCATATAAGAGAAAATGTGTACAAGTGTCTTGTATGTAAGAGTTCAAATATGTAATGTGATGATGTGCACAAGTGTTCTAGATGAGGAGTGCATGTAGGAGTACAAGAGTCATGTAGATGTGTGCAAGTGTTGTCGAGTCAAGTGTCCATCAAGTATGCAAGTGTCAAGTTGATTAGCCAGTCATGAAACTTGGAATATGGAGAGCAATAATCAAGTATGTGAACAATCACATTACTATGGTTATATTATGGAGACAATGCTCCATAGAATGAATTGAAGAAAAGAACTAGAACGTATATCTCATTGTAAGAAGAAGAGGATCAATAAAGTTTGTATACAATTTTAGCAATTAATATTGTAAGTTGTTCTTCATGCATAGTACATGAATGATTCAGACTATTTACATTCACATTTTAGTATATAAATAAATGCTATTTTAAATATTATATAGGCCTTGATATACATATAAATTTGCTCATATTATTCTACTCATATTATTATTACCTTGACATTTACTATTGTGGCTATTATATATTTAATCCTAAGAAATATTCCACAATATTCAACAATAGATAGGATTAAAAAGCCAATAGTGGTATCAAAGCTACCACCAAACTCTATCTAGTTTGATAGAGTTATTTATTAGCCACCATTATTAATTGACTTTATCCATATTTGATAAATTTGATTTAGAGTCTATCCACTTTAAAGGTAGTGAAGACTTGGACTTTATTTTAAAGGTCATATTGAGTAGATCAGGCTAGGGTCTTTCCACTAGGTTGAAGGAAAACTAGTGAATACTAGGACTCAACTATATTGATAGAAAGGTCTAATTTAAAAGAAAAGTTAGACATTTTGGTTGGAAACTAACTCAAAGAAAAATTGGATATTAAAATTAAAAAAATTGGAGATTGATAGTTGATAGAAACCAACACATAAGATAGTTGGGGATTCAAGGACATACAAAGTCACTCTAACATTAATATTTTTTTATTCTCTAGAAGAAGAGGAGAATCACTATTGAAGATTTCAAGAAAGCCAACTCAGAGAAAAGTTGGTCATTTAGGGACATTCATAGTCACCTTGACATTGATATTGGGTTCTATTGTAAGAAGGAGAATCATATTGGAATCTTAGGTATAACCTAAGACATTGAAGATTACAGATTGATATAAAAAAGAGATTAAGCTAAAAAAATTTGATAAGCTTCTTACAGAAGATAGAGAATAATTTTAGCTTCTAAGTGCAAAAGAAAATAGAAGTAAAAATAGTCAAAGTTGCATTATATTGAGAAGCATTCTAGCTTTCTAAGTACAAATATTTGAAGCAACAAAGACCAATAAGTACATAGGAAAAATAAGAAGACAAAAGCATTGAGATATTTCTAAGATAAAGGAATATTAAAGAGATAGACCAAAATTTAAGAAAAAGCCTAAGTAGTCATATAGAAAATAATAATATAGAATTAGCTCAATAATCCATATAGAAGAAGAGAGGCCCTACCATCTGATATTGTTGAATATAGAACAATAGCCATTCAACCATAATTATTCAACCATAGATCAAAGGACAAGCCCATTCAACCATAGAACAAAATATTAGCCATTGTGCCAAAGCTTTTTGGCCACATAGCAAAATAAAGAAGAGAAAAGAGACCTATTCAACCAACTCAAAATAAATGCTCATTTGACCATTTGTCAAAGGTTTAGTCATTCAACTATACAAAAAAGAGAGCTCATAACAAGATCTTTATAAAGAAAACACTAGCATACATATGGTGCCTTCTACAAAGGAAAGGCACAAATTATCATTCAACCTTTAGTTAGAGGATTAAGCATCATCATACAACCTGAGAATCATCATACGACCCTCAACAAGAGGCCTGAGCAACATCAAGTAGCCTGTGCACCAACAAGTGCTAGTGCAAAGCTCTTTCACTAGTAAGCACCAAAGAGATGTCTATTCATTAGCACATTGATTGTACTTTAGCAAGTGAATTGAGCATCTATCTGAGACCAAAATAATAGCAAGTGATCTGAGTAGTAGCTAGTGACACAACACAATCTAAATACCAAAGCATTGGTGAGTGACCTGGATGAGAAGACAAATAATTGGATTATGCATTATCAAGAGAAGGATAGGCGAGAACAAATTGGAAAGCCAACAAGGAAGATTCAAGCGAACTCAAAATATAACATAGTGAGGAAGAGTCAAGAAAATTTAGAAGCTAGCACAACAAGTAGGAGTCAATAATATAAGCTAATAGAAGCCAAGTGAAGAGCTAACAAGCTAAAATAGTGAGGAGTCAATTAGACAAGCTAACAAAAGTCAAGTGAAGAGTTACTAGAATTTAAAGCAGCAAGGAGAAGTCAAGAAAATAAGATAACAAAATTCAAGTGAAGACCCAACAACTACAAGGAGGATTCAAGTGTATACACGCAACAATGAAGAGGAGCAACACACATGACATATATAGTAGTAACATATTCAACAACAGACGTAAAATATTTCAAAAGGCAAAGAAGATTCTATAATGTTGAATTACATTAGGGTTATCATGTAACATTCCATAATTAAATTGGAAAATATTAAATGGATTTGAAGTAGATCCAATGAACATGCAGATAGCATCCAGAAAGCATGTAAATTTAGTGAACGTTGACCTCCATTCATGGACATCAGGGCTAGTGCATTGTTATCATGCATTCCAGCCGCCTAAGGAGGAAATAAAGGTTAGAAGTATTATTATTATCAATTTCCTTTATTTAAGGAGCCATAAGGAGTTATAGAATAATTATAAGCTTAGGAGTCATAAGGTGATTATGTGTTTGAAAATAATTAACTAGGAGTTATAAGGATTAAATTAAAGTTTTAAAAATTTTAAAAAAGTGTGGAGTGATACGAATTTCTACATTAATTAGTTTATTTTGTTATTTCAAGTTTTTAAAGTTGTTAAAGTTATTTTTGTAGAAGATTTAATTTTTATTTTTGAGAAAAAAATGAAATTGAGAAATATATTAAAAATATTTTGAAATTTTGCAAATTCAATTTTGGAGCTAAACTGTCTTCAACATCAAAGGATTAGAAAAGTTAAAAATTTACATATTTCATATTTTTATTATTTAATTAAGGAGTTATAAGGTTTATTACTTCAAAGAAATCAAATTTGCAAACTTCATATTTAAACTTAGTAGATAGAAGGATTTCAACCTAAAGGTACAAAAATGGATAAATAGCAAAGAAGAACTTTTCAACACAGGAGACATTATCAAAATGTGAAACCATACTTTATGAAAGGAAAAGTTTAATTTTTTTTTTATCAAAGGCAATTATTTGAATACAATGGGAAAGATTATAAAAGAGTACTTCAAAAATATTATCAAAGATGTAACATAATATCACTTAAGTCTAATCAAAAGGTTCAAATAAAAAAATGTTTGGTATATAGACTCAGGAGCTAGTCATTGTCACTACCAACTCAAACTACTCAATTCCAACCCATATATATATATATATATATATATATTCCTTTATCCATTTATCTAATTATTTAAAGACAAGGATCTCATACACATTACACCTATTCCTACTCCACATTTTATTTCATTTAGGAGTACTAGGTGTCACACCCTTTTTTAGCTATTAGTCTCATTGTCTAGATGAGTTAGCTTAATATTTCTTTCAGTTAATCGAAATAAATATATTAATCTCTACTCCTCACACAAGTCCCTCTGTGTGAGTGCACTTAGCATGATGGGTGTTGACTATAGCTCACATCTATTGGAGATATAGTCTTAATTTTGAGCTCATATTTAACTCATGGTGGTTTCTAGTCATTGAATACCCTCTAGAGAACCTCCCTAATAAAGTCTATTTATCTCAATAATTTTTCTTTAAAATATACTATTCCAAGAATTATCATTTATTCTTTAGAAATTTATATATTCCTTTTTATAATAATACGGTTAACTAATTATTGAAGAAAACAACACACATCACCATTAATCATTAAATCCAACCATAATTTTGGTCAATAATATCCATAAGTCACGGATGAATATCACCTAATGCCCAATGTTGGCCACAATACACTTACTTGTAAGCTAACACTTTCATTACCATACCCCAAAAAGGATTAGCTCTTCCACAATACTAGCACATGAGAGTTATGGTGGATATAAATATCCCCCTTCATAAATTACCAAAAGACTCAACCAATCAGTTCAGTTACACAAGAGATGAAAATAATTTCACTTCAATCTCTATTAAAGCATTTATAATATATATTTCACCATCTAACTTGTCATAAGTCAAGTGACCAAATTACAATCAATTTCATTTATACCAGAATCATCGACAACACAAGTCTCTATTAAAAATATCTCCATTAAATCTAGTGTGTTACTAAGAAAGCATCCATAGCTCAAGTTACATTAAGATAAAAATCCTTGATGAACTCATTTTTGCCTTCTTATCTGGATAGACATTCCTCCAACAAGTCCACCATCCATCACAAGATCTTCTATTTTACCGAACTTAGACATGCTTCATCCGGGTTGGCTATAATATCAAAAGTTCCTCTTTCCAGTAACCACTCCATCATATCCATCCAACAAGGAGTCATCTTTTCCTTCTTCGAAGTAGCTTCACTAACCACTGAGTAAAGTTACCTTTTATTGGGAATTAAAGATGGCTCCATTTTGTATTTAGCAATTCATTTTTCCTGGTGGTATATTTTCAACCACCCCCTTTTCACCATGTCAATTTCAATTGATACAATAGCAATTTTTTTTCATTCTAATTCCATGGAACAACAAGTATAGAAGACATTTCAACAATAAAAAAAATTCTTCTAATCAATCAAAACTATAACTCAATCATATTGTCTCTATGTAATTAATACAATCAATAGCATTCCTTCTTTTTACAAAAATCAGCAGAATAAGAAGATGTTTTATTAAAATATAAACTCTTCCATTCATTCTACAATATAATTCTCAGTCATACTATATCAACAGAATGTAGAATTCAGTAACATTCTTTCTATTCCAGAGAATAATACAATACAGAAACATTTCAAAATAATACACATTTCTTATTTTAAAATCAATCCAGATATCTTTTCTCAACAGAGCATCAACTCCTTTCTTTTCACAGATAACATAAATATGAAACCAATTCTATAAAATAAAAAAATACAATTTCATACAAATAAAGGAGATAAACTAGAAGGAAATATCTTTTCTTTTACATACAAATCACCACCACACATCAAAACACCTTCAGTTATAACATAGGTTTCATTCCATTCCAGTGGATGATTTACTCTCTATCTTCCCTTGAAGTTTGAATTCTCTTCTCTTCAAATAAAAGGTGATAACAATCATTTAAGAGATGCTCCAATTTTTCCTACTCCAATAATATCTAGGCTTCCTAATCTCTACATTCTATATGTTAAAAAGAACTCATAGACACAATTTCCCTCGTTCAATTTGAGAAATGTCAAGCAATTAACAACAAACAGATTTTACTTGAGTTCTATCTATCACCAGGAAAAGAATGTACTATTTCAAACTAATTTGAGAATCACCAATATTTATTTTCCTATTTAGAGTCTAAGTTTGTAGATAATAATTGACTACTTTATTCTAAATGAGTTTGAGAGCATTCTAGTACGTATATTATTAAAACAAAAAATAACACATCAACATGACAACAACAACAAATAAGTACAAAACAACCTGATTTCCTTTCATAGATAACCGAGCACTCCTCCTCTTAGAACCATCTTTCGCTCCCAATCATCATTGTTCTATCTATTTTCCTCATGAATGATTCCCTTGGACATTTTTGCCAAACTCCCCATTATCCCAACTAGCGACGTGAAGTCTCCGATGTCCATTCTCCACACAATAAATTTTCCACTTCTTTTCTCATTAATGAGAAGTCTTATTGGTCGACCTCTATCTCATGATTGACCAACGACTACTTCTCATATTTACTCTAAAATTATGAATGATAGTCTTCTAGCTCACAACTAGGGTTCTCTAAAGTGCAAGTTCAATCTACTTTCATCAAATTCTAGAAAATATAACTTTAGTTATGCAAAGCACTCCATTAATATTTACTATATAAAAAAATAGAGCATATTCATTTTTTCATTTTAAATTAAATCATAACCATATTTCTAATCAATCAATATAATAGCATCAAAGGATGAACCCTTAATAAAATATTAAAGAACTAAGGCATTCATTTTCTTTTGAAGCAAGAAATAAATCAAGTAAAATTCCTACATAGAGAAAACTAAAACTTGATATATTTGTTCTTATGCAAATTATGATATGCATCTCCATGAAAAGGGGTATTTTTCCATGTTTCCTCCTTAAATAATCCGACAAATAACCCATCACATCATTTCCCCAAGGTATCCTTTTTCTCGGTGGTTAGTTTCTTTCTGCCACCATAAAGGAACTTATTCCTACAAAAGTGAAATCCATTAGCAACATCTTATCCTTTCATAAAATCCATATAGTTATAAACCAAACATGAAATAGTCTATCATTTCATTATGGATTTGTCTACATTTTCCACAACATACATATATCTTCATAACAATAAACACATAGTCAAATATCTCATCCATAAGACAACTATCCAAAACATATGTTCAAGCAAAATAAAAAGTCTGCCAAGGGATGGGTCATGACATCATCCCCCCTTAGGCTTAACACAGTCCTATTTGTTTTAACTTATAAACATAAAATACAATCTATTCAACATTTTCAAACAGAAATAGAAAATGTTTTTGCATGTCCACTGCTTTTTCCCAAGTAGCATTTCTTTCAGAATAATGGTCCCATTGGATATTGCACTGCTCCAAAGTTTCTTTTATCATTGATTTAGATTGAAACTCAAGGATTTTTACTAGTTGAACCTCTATAGCCTCTTGGTTCACCATCTACAAATATGAAAAATCCCACACATGCTATGGGTTAGCAACATACTTTTTAAGCAAAGAAATATGAAAGGTGCTATGAATCTTGGATAAATTGAGTGGTAAGGTAAGTCAATATGCCACATGATTAATATTTTTTATTATTTCAAAGGGTCTGATAAAGAGAGGATCTAGCTTTTTGGATTTGATCACACTCTTCCTTGGCATCACCCTTAGGAGCACTCTATCACCCACAACAAACTCTCATGGTGATCTCTTAAGATCAACATAACTTTTCAGTTGGTGTGCAACTTTCTTCAACCTTTCTCAGATCACCTTCAATTATTGATCCATTTCTTTGATCATATATGGTCCAAGAACAATTTTGTCTTTTGGATTATCTCATGTCAATGGTGTCCTACACTTTCTGCCATACAAATTTTTGAACAAAGATATGCCTATGATCGAATGGTGTCTGTTATTGTAGGTAAATTCTACAAAATGCAAGTAATCCTCCCAACATGTTTTTTGATCCATACAATACATGCAAAGCATATCTTCTAGTATTTGGTTCACTCTTTTAGTTTTCCCATTAGTATCTAGATGGTAAGTAAAATTGATGTTTAATCGAGTTCCAATTAAGCGATGCAAGGATTGCCAAAACTTTGATGTAAATTTTGGGTCCCTATATGATATAATTACCTCTGGAAAACCTTGAAGCTAAAATATTTCTTTGGAAAATCTATTAGCCATAACTATGACATCATCCTTGGTATTCCCGGGTATAAATGCACAACCTTAGTCAGTTTTTCAACCACTACTAGGATTGCATCATGCTGAAATCCATTTTTGGGTAGCTCTACAATGAAATCCATTGAAATCACTTGCCATTTTTGCATAGGCACATCATACAGATACAACAATATAACATAATGTCTATGTTATGATTTTACCTTTTGGCACTTGAGGCATTGAGTGATAAACTCAGTTATGTCTCTCTTCAATCCTAGCCAAAAGTATATCTTTTTCATATTATCCCTCATATTTGTTCCTCCTGGATGAGCAAAATATGGATATTTGTGTGCTTCATTCATTATCATCTTTCTCAAATTTCTTATCTTAGGGATTACTAACCTGTTCTTAAAACATAGGAAACCATCATTGATGCCAAAATCTATGTTTTCATCAGGTTCCCTTTCCATCCTTTATTGAATTTGGTTGTAGTATGCATCATGATTTTGCATTTTCTTGACTTGTTCCATCAAGTCGACATGGATACGAGACAAAATTTTTATATATCTCCTCCTACTTAGTGCATCAAAAAATTTATTCTCTTTTCCTTTGTTTTTTTTATTTGTGGAAAAAATCCCAAAGAGGATGCCACTTTCAGGTAAGACCTAAGGAGGCAGGGGTATCCATTCCACAAAAAATTCCCAGGACTCAGACCTGGCCTACCACCTTTGACATACTCAAGGAGCAAACAAACACAGAAAACCAATTTAAAAATAAGTAAATAACAACAAAAATAATAAAATAAAATAAAAAACATGCTCCTTGAGTGTGTCAAAAATAAAAGCACAACCAAACACGCACAATAAGATAAAAGAAATCACAATACAAACCACATAGAAAAACACAAGAACCACATAACAAAACACAAACAAGACAAAAACAACAGAACACTACAAAGACATAACCCAAAAAAAACATGAAAAATAAACACAACCAAAACCAAAAAAAATTTAAAAAATAGAATAAAAATAAAAATAAAAAACAACCAACAACAGACAATAAACAAAAACAAAAAACATAGAAAACACTCACACATAAAAACATGAAATAACACAAACAAAGAGAAACCCAAGAACAAGAACAAAAAAACACAAGAAAAATAACAAAAAACATTAAAAAAAATAAAACAAAACAACAAAAACATAAGAACAACAAAAAACAACACAAATAACACAAAAAAAAAACAAAAAAAAAGAACCCACCCACCTTAAAAAAACTAAACAGAAAAAAACAAAAAAGAAAAAAGAGAAAAAAATGAACAAAACAATGACCTATCTAGATTAGAAGACTATTAAGGCAAGAATCAACAGAGGAAACAAAATAAAGACTAGAATGAGCTAGGGAACTAAAAAAAACTGAATGAACCAAAGAGAAGCAAAAAAAAAAACAAGAAGAAACTAGGTACCTTCAGAACTGGAGCCATCCAAAGAAATGATAGAAAGAAGAGCTTCCCTAATTTTAGAAGCCCACCATATAGGAGGGTGGTCATAACAAGTAATATCACATTTATCCAAAGCCCAATTAGCTAAAGCATCAACACTCTTGTTTTGATCTCTGACCACATGAAAAACTAATTTATAGTGGAAAACACCCCTTTCGAGGTGCCACTTTCAGCAGGTTGGGCATAGGAGGAATGGAGCCTTGTCGGCCTCTACCAACACATAGGACATTCCTAACTATACTGTATATCTGTAGGATGGATACATGGGGAATGGAACCCGGGTCGGCCTCTACTAGCACCCAGGGCATTTACTACTACACCACAACAAGCAAAAATAATATCAAAATCATATTCTATGAGAAATTCCATCCACATTATCTACCTAGCATTGAGTAAAGGTTGAGTGAATATATATTGCAGACTCTAATGGTCTATCCTTAGCTCAAAGGATCTCCCAACAAAATAATATCACTAACTCTTGAGAGCAAACACTACAGCTTCCAACTCTAAGTCATGGGTTGTGTAATTAACCTCATGGTTTTTTAGTTTCCTAGATATAGAGGCTACCACTATTTCTTCCTAAGAGAGCACTCCTCCAAAACCTTCTAATTATGTATCAGTACAAATAGATAAAATTCCTTGCAGATTAGGTACCTTTAGTATAGGAGGTATGGTAAGCTTTTTCTTAAGCAAAATGAAGGCTACCTCACATTTATCTATCCACTTAAATTTTTTCCTTTTCTCTAAAAGTTAGTTATTGGTGGGGTAATCTTGGCATAATCCCTCACATATCGCCTATATTATCCAGTTAATCCCATGAAAATTTGAACTTATATCACATTTGTAGATGGTGACCAAGTCAAAATGGCTTCTATTTTTCTATGTTTTAGGGTTTCTTTGTTTTTCGATTGCTATATGATGGATTGTAATATTTTGGAGAAGGGGGTGAATTCAGGAATGAGAAGAATATCTATTTGTAGATTTCTTCCATTATATTGCATTTGTGTTATGTGATTGGAGTATATTTGTAGTTCTCTTGTAGCTGAGTTCACACCATTTGGTATCAGAGTAGGTGTGATATTTCTAGTGAAGGGAAGATACTACCTAGAAGATATACCTAGATGAATAGGTAGATCAAGGATTTAAATGCAAAAATAGCATGGTTGACTAGTGTGATTGATCGCATGGGAGAGAGACATCCTAGGGCACATGCAATTCAAGGATCTAATGATGAAAATGTACTCAAGGAACGTGGATTTGAGGTCAATGTAGAAGTAGAACCAGAGGGACCAAAGGAATAAGGGCATGGTTTTGAAAATTTACTGATACAAGATCTAGAGGGGCTTAAGGGGAACTGAGATGGGATCAAGAAATAGGTTCCTGAGTATGCTGGTGGGTTGAAACCAGAGGAGTTGATCGATTGGATCAATAACCTAGAAAAATATTTTGAATGGAGTAACCTTGGTGAAGAGAAGAAGGTTAAGCTCACATGCACAAAGTTGAAGGGACATGCATTGATTTTGTGGGATCATTTACAAACTACACGATAGAGGAATGGAAAGGAAAAGATCAAGGATTGGATAAAGATGAAGAAGAAGTTATAGGAAAAAATTATACCTGTAGACTACTCCCAAATCCTATTTTGTAGATTTCAGAATCTCTGATAGAAGTATCAAAGCATTGAGGACTATACTAATGAATTCTATAGGCTATCCATTTGAGTGGAGCACAATGAGACGAAGGACTATAAGGGTTCCAGGTGTGTAAATGGTCTAAGTTTTTCTATCCAAGATGAGATGAGCATGCACCACACTCTTAAAGTGGAGGATGCATATTAAATGTCCCTGAAGGAAGAGGAGAAATTGAAAAGGGTTAATAGAAGAGGAAAGAAGGGATTCACACCCTCTTTAGGTCAGGGTTGAAGTGGATCTAATTTTCTCAAGGGAGAATCCTTAATACCTGCTAAATAAGAAGAATATGGGCAAAATCTGAGAGAAAGAGGATACCAATGAGGTAGAGGTTATAGTGGTGGATGAAATGGGAATGATCCAAGAAGGTCATATACCTGTTATGGATGTGGTGAGGGGCACAAAGCATTTGAGTACCCCCAACATGATGTCCAAGAAATGGGTCAAGGAGGACAGGGAAGGGTCAATCTAGTTGAGATGGAAGAGCAGGATGAGGATGAAGTTTTTGTTGACATGGGGGAAGCACTTATGATAAGGACACTGATTGTTCCTAAGAAAGAGAAGGTGTGGAGCAAAGCGAAGGGGCAGACCATAGATGGTAATGATTTTGGGCTGTGAACAAACATCTTTCGAACAAGGTGTACCTCATGAGGGAAGGTATGTAACATTGTCATTGATGGTGGCAGCTGTGAGAATATGGTGTCAAATGTCATGGTTTATAAAATGAACCTAGAATGCGAAAAGAATCATTATCCATATCGCATCTCATGGTTTAAGAAGAGTAATGAGGTAACAGTAGATCAAAGGTGTTTAATTAAATTTTCAATTGGGATCACTTACAAGGATGAAGTGTGGTGTGATGTGATCCCAATGGATGTATGCCATATTTTTTGGGAAGACATTAGTAGTATGACAGGGATACTAACCATAATGGGAGAAAGAATACTTACATATTTTGGAATGAAGGTGTAAAGGTAGTTCTTGTACCTCTAAAGGAGGATGGGTTGAGTGAGAGTTTGTTGACAATGAAGGATTTCTTTGCAGAGATCAAAGATGCTAGTTTATGTTATGCCTTAAAAACTAGGAAGCTAGAAACATAGGAAGTGGTTATGCCTATAGCAGCAACTAAGTTGTTAAGTGAATATAAATATGTCACACCAAAGGAGTTACCGGATGGGCTACCACCAAAGAGGGATATCCAACATCACATGGATTTGATTCCAGGATCAAGACTCCCAAATCAGGTAGCTTATAATCCAACACAGAATGCAGAGTTGAGTAAACAAGTGACAAAGTTGATAAAGAATGGATTAGTTAGGGAGAGTATGAGTCCATGTGCAACTCTAGCATTGTTGACCCAAAAGAAATATGGTGACTGGCGGATGTGTGTGGATAGTAGATCCATAAACAAGATCACAATAAAATATCGGTATCCTATGCCGAGAGTGGATGACATGATGGATGGATTGGATGGAGCTAAATACTTTAGTGAAATTGATCTGTGGAGTGGCAACTACAAGATCATAATAAGAGAATGGGATGAATGGAAGACATCTTTTAAGAAAAAATATGGGTTGTACAAGTGGATAGTGATGCCATTTGGGTTGTCAAATACATCGAGTACATTTATGCGGTTGATGACTAGAGTACTACGGGAATATAATGGTAAGTTTGTGGTTGTGTATTTTGATGATATTTTGATTTATAGTAAAAATTAAGAGGAGCATTTGTTGCACTTGAAATTAGTGGTAGACGTTCT
The DNA here is from genome assembly GCA_028583015.1 of Wollemia nobilis. Classification (NCBI taxonomy): domain Eukaryota; kingdom Viridiplantae; phylum Streptophyta; class Pinopsida; order Araucariales; family Araucariaceae; genus Wollemia; species Wollemia nobilis. Next base: position 165,905 of record JAQPPZ010000057.1, read on the forward strand.
CAAGAAGGAGAAATTGTATGTCAACCTAAAGAAATGTAGATTTCTTCAAGATAGTTTAGTGTTTTTAGGATTTTTAATCTCAAGATATGGCATGAGGATGGATGAGGAGAAAGTGAAGACAATTATAGAATAGCCTCTTCCATGAACTATAATAGAAGGAGTTTTCATGGCCTAACTACCTTTTACAGAAAGTTCATCAAGAACTTCAGTAGTATAGATGCCCCTATAACTGAGTGCACGAAGGGAAAAGAGTTTGTATGGACTATGGCAACAACAAAGACTTTTGAAATCCTAAATAAGAAGGTGTTAGAAGACCCTATTCTATTGTTGCCATATTTCAGTAAGGTGTTTGAGGTTTATTGTGATGCCTCATTTGTTAGAATTGGTGGTGTCTTATGTCAAGAGGACCGACCTATAGCATTTTTTAGCTAGAATCTGAATGATGCAAGAAATAATTATTCTACATATGATGTGGAATTTTATGCAATTGTGTAAGAATTGCAACATTGGAGGCACTATTTACTCTCAAAGGATTTTGTGTTGTTTATTGATCATGAAGCATTGAGGTATGTCAACTCTCAGAAAAAGTTAAATAGTAGGCATGCAAAATGGGTTTCATTTTTGCAACAGTATACATTTGTCCTGAAGCATAAGTCAGGAAAACAAAATAAGATTGCAGATGCATTGAGTAGGAGAGTCGTGTTGTTGACCAATATTGAGAATGAAGTGGTAGGATTTGAGGGGATTAAATATCTATATGAATATGATGCAGATTTTGGAAATATTGTGCAATAGTGTAAAATTGCAATAGAGGGTGAGTCCCATACTATTTTTAAAGAGTATTTTTTAGAGAATGGTTACTTTTTTAAGGGTAATCGATTATGCATTCCCAATGGCTCTATGAGAGAGAACATCTTAAGGGAATTACATAGTGGGGGTTTGGCTGGTCATTTTGGAGTAGCCAAAACTACCACTCTTGTAGAGGAGAAGTACTATTGGCCAAAAATGAAGAGAGACATAATCAGGTTTGTCTCTAGATGCAAAGTATATCAAATGGCTAAGGGCCATGTGCAAAATACAGGGTTGTATATGCCACTACCAGTTCCTACAAGACCATGGACCGATCTAAGTATGGATTTTGTGTTGGGGTTTCCCAAGACATAGAGGGGTAAGGATTCAATTTTTATTGTGGTAGACATATTTTTAAAAATGGTGCATTTCATTGCTTTCCAGAAAACTAATGATGCAACTAGGACTGCAGTCTTATTCTTTGATGATATTGTGCAATTGCATGGTGTTCCAAAGACTATTACTTATGATCGGGATACTAAGTTCTTGAGTCACTTTTGTAGGATGTTGTGGAAGAAGTTGAACACCAGGATGCAATTCAATAGTGATTACCACCTAAATACTGATGGGAAAATAGAGGTATTGAATAGAAGCTTGGGAAACCTCTTACGATGTATAGTTGGAGAAAAATCAAAACAATGGGATTTAGCCTTATCACAAGCCAAATTTACATACAACAGTTTAGTGAACAAGTCGACAGGTAAATCTCCTTTTCAAATTATTTATGGTCAAAATCTTAGAGGTGTATTAGATTTGGTTGAGTTACCAATTGGGGAACAAGTTAGTGATGATGCAGAAGCATTTAATGAGCATATCCATAAAGTTCAAGAGTCAATGAGGGAAAAATTGTAGAGCAGTAATGCTCACTACAAAGAGTCTGTTGATGCACACAGAAGGATGAAAGTGTTTTAATAGGGTGATATGGTCATGGTTCATGTTAGGAAAGAAATATTTCCTAAAGGGACATATAACAAACTAAAACATAAGAAAATTGGGCCATGAAGGATTTTGAAGAAGATCAATGATAATGCCTATAAAGTGGAGTTGCCCGATGAATTTGATATTTTACCCATTTTTAATGTTTCTAATTTATTTTAGTATCCTAGTACTATCAAGGATGGCGAATTATAGAAGTTAGTAAATTGGGCACAACATATTTCTAAGAAGAAAAAGATAGAGTTGCATAGGTGCTCGATAAGAAGGTGATCACCACTAGACATGGGAGCTACAATAGATATCTGGTTTAGTGGGAAGGATTACCACAGTTAGATAACACTTCGGTTTTAGAGTCAGATCTATAAAAAATTGATAACAAGAAGCTACAGGATTTCAATTTAGTTGACCTCGTAGGAGCTGAGTTCTTTTCACAAGAGGAGAATGATGCACCTTGTTGGAGCCATAACTTGTGAATCATATGCCCGTTTGCCTTGAAAATTAATAGGTGGTTCCAAGTGCCATGAGGCTAATATTTGATTCACCTCACCCTCCAATAATCATGTTTTCGGGACCTAAATCTGACATCTAGTGTCCCAAAATTACCTTTCAAAATAGGTTCCCGAGTTTTTTGGATTTTTTTGCATGTTAGAGTTTTATTATATTTTGTTATACCTTGAGTTGAGGCCTAATATTTTAAAGTAAGGTTCATTATTATAAGATGGACGTGTGCACCAAATTTGGGCACTATCCGACTCATTTCTATTTTTAGTAGTTTTTAGAAAAAATATCTATTTAGAAAAAAGACGTTTTAGGGTTTCTTTGGTTTTCGGTTGCTATATGATGGATTGTAATCTTTTGGAGAAGGGGGTAAATTTATAAATGATAATAATATCGATTTGTAGATTTCTTCCATTATATTGCATTTTTGTTATGTGATTGGAGTCCATTTGTTGGTCTCTTGTAGTTGAGTTCACACCAACACCTATCCCTATTCCATATTTTCCTTCATGTAGGAGTACTATGTGTCACACAATTTTTTTGGCTATTAGTCTCATTGTCCAGATGAGTTAGCTTAATCTTTATTTCAGTCAATTGAAAGAAATGTATTAGTCTCTACTCCTCACACAAGTCCCTTTGTGTGAGTGCACTTAGCATGATGGGTGTTGACTATAGCTCACATCTATTGGATATATAGTCTTAATTTTGAGCTTATCTTTAACTCATGGTGGTATCTAGTCATTTAATACCCTCTATAGAACTACCCTAATAAAGTCTATTTAACTTAATATTTTTTCTTTAAAATATATTGTTCCAAGAATTATCATTTATTCTTTAGAAATTTATATATTCCTTTTTATAATAATACGATTAACTACTTATTGAAGCAAACCAACACACATCACCATTAATCATTAAATCCAACCATAAGTTTGGTCAATAATATCCATAACTCATGGATGACTATCACCCGATGCCCAATGTTGACCACAATACACTTACTTGTAAGCTAAGACTTCCATTACCATACCCCAAAAAGGATTAGCTCTTCCACAATACTAGCACATGAGAGTTATGGTGGATATAAATATCCCTCTTCATAAACTACTAGAAGACTCAACCAATCAGTTTAGTGACACAAGAGATGAAAATAATTTCACTTCAATCTCTATTTAAAGCATTTACAATATATATTTCACCATCTGACTTGTCATAAGGCAAGTGACAAAATTACAATCAATTTCATTTATACCAGAATCATCGACAACACAAGTCTATTAAAAATATCTCTATTAAATCTAGTGTGTTACTAAGAAAGCATCCATAGCTCAAGTTACACTAAGATAAAAATCCTTGATAAACGCATTTTTGCCTTCTTGTCTAGATAGACGTTCCTCCAACAAGTCCACCATCCATCACAAGATCTTCTATTTTACCGAACTTAGATGTGCTTCACCCGGGTTGGCTATAAGATCAAAATTTCCTCTTTTGGTAACCACTCCATCATATCCATACAACAAGGAGTCATATTTTCCTTCTTTGAAGAAACTTCACTAACCACAGAGTAAAGTTGCCTTTTATTGGGGATCAGAGATGGATCCATTTTCTATTTAGCAATTCATTTTACCCAATGGTATATTTTCAACCACCCCATTTTCACCATGTCCATTTCAATTAGAAAATTCAACATAATACAATAGCAATTTTATTTCATTCTAGTTCTTGGGAACAACAAGTATAGAAGACATTTCAACAATAAACAAAATCTTCTAATCAATCAACACTATAACTCAATCATACTGTCTCTATAGAATTAGCAAAAGAAGAAGATGTTCCATTAAAATATAAACTCTTCCATTCATTTTATAATATAATTCTCAATCATACTATCTCAATAGAATGTAGCATTCAGTAACATTCTTCCTATTACCTAGAATAATGCAATATAGAAACATTTCAAAACAATATACATTTCCTATTTTAAAATCAATCCAAATTTATTTTATCAACCAAGCATCAACTCCTTTCTTTTCATAGACAATGAAAATATGAAACCAATTCCATAAAATAAAAATAATATGATTTCATACAAATAAAGAAGATAAACCAGCAGGAAATATCTTTTCTTTTACATACGAATAGCCACCACACAACAAAACACAGTTGGTTATAACATAGGTTTCATTCCATTCTAGTGGATGATATACTCTCTATCTTCCCTTGAAGTTTGAATTCTATTCCCTTCAAACAAAAGGTTATAAAAATCGTTTAAGAGATTCTCAAAGTTTTCATAATCCAATAATATCCAGTATTTCCTAATCTTCATATTCTATATGTTAAACAGAACTCATAGACACAGTTTCCCTTGTTCAATTAGAGAAATATCAAGCAACTAACAACAAACAAATTTTACCTGAGTTCTATATATCACCAAGCAAAGAATGTATTATTTCAAACTAATTTAAGCATCACCAATTGTTCTTTCCCTAGCTAGATTCTAAGTTTCTAGATAAGACTCGACTACTCTATTCTAAATAACTTTGAGAGCATTCTAGCATGTATATTATTAAAACTAAAAATAACACATACACATGACACCAACAACAAATAAGTACAAAGAAACCTAGTTTCCTTTCGTAGATAACCAAGCACTCATCTCAGAACTGTTCTTCACTCTCTTTCATCATTTTTCTCTCTGTTGTCCTCACAAATGATCCTCTTGGATATTTTTTTCCAAACTCCCTATTATCCCAACTAGTCACATGAAGTCTCCAACATTCATTCTCCACATAATGAATTTTCCACTTCTTTTCTCATTATTGAAAAGTCTTATTGGTTGGCCTCTATCTCATGATCGACCAATGACTACTTATCGTCTTTACTATAAAATTATGAATGATAGTCTTCTAGGTCACAACTAGGGTTCTTTAAAGTGCAATTTCAAGCTACGTTCATAAGATTCTAGAAAATATATCTTAAGTTATGCAAAACACTCTATTTAACTTTACTATATAAAACAATAGAGCATATTAATTTTTTTAATTTTAAATTATATCATAACCTTATTTCTAATCAATCAATACAATATCAACGAGGATGAACCCTTAATAAAATATTAAATAACTAAGGCATTCATTTTATTTTGAAGCAAGAAATAAATCAAATAAATTTCCTACATAGAGAAAACTAAAACTTTATATATTTATTCTTATGCAAATTATGATATAAATCTCCATTAAAAGGGGTATTTTTCCATGTTGCCTCCTCAAATAATTTGACAAATAACCTATCACATCATTTCCCCAAGGCATCCTTTTTCTTGGTGGTTAGTTTCTTTCTGTCACCATAAAGGAACCTATTCCTACAAAAGTGAAATCCATTAGCAACATCTTATCCTTTCATAAAATCCATATAGTTATAAACCAAACATAAAATAGTCTATCATTTCATTATGGATTTGTCTATATTTTCCATAACATACATATGTCTTCATAGCAATAAACACAGTCAAATATCTCATCCATAATACAACTATCCAAAACATGTGCTCAAGCAAAATAAAAATTTTACCAAGGGATGGGTCATAACAGTCATCATATGACTAGAAACTTACATTGGTTCGAACCCTTATAAGTCATGGACAATATTTCTCTTAAAATTGTTGATGACAATATATATCAAGTTCAAGGAACTAGTAGAGTAATACCTAGCATGGAATTTTCAGATTTTATGCTAGAGAATATTTTATATATTCCTAGACTATCAACTAATCTTATTTCAATCACTAATTGGTTGAAAATGGAAGATCAATTGAATTCAAATATATAAATGAACATAGAAAATGCATCATCAAGAATCAAAACAAAACTATAGCTATAGGTTCAAACAAAAATGGAATATATGCCTTAGATTCAATTGGTTTTTCTCAAGATATTATTGAATGTCTATCTCAAGATGAATTTGATGATAAATTACCTAAGTTTTGAGAAAGACAAGATATAGGGAATTGGATCCAACATAATCCAAAGTTTTCCTACAAACATAAGCATTGGGTGAACCCAAGGTTCAAGACGATGAAGCAAATTCAATAGAAGCAAAGGTTTATGAACAATGCAAGATCGCTTGAAGTTTCAAGATAAATATAAAGACCAAGATTGAAGACTAAAGTCTTAAATAACCAAATAATGTAATACAAAGGATGTGTTGAGATATATTACATTATTTGGTACATGCTAATGTACCCCCATTGTACCTTCATGGTACATTTGTAAATAGTATATTAGGGATGAGTCAATAATTTAGAGTGAGTTATATTTCCCTTATTATATAAGTGTGAATGTGTAGGAAATGCACAAGTTTCATGTAAGTGTAAATGTGTAGGAAATGGACAAGTGTTATGTAATAGAAAATGTGCACAAATTTTCTTGTATGTAAGAGTGAAAATATGTAATGTGAGGATATGCACAAGTGTCCTAGATTTGAAGTGCATGTAGGAGTCCAAGAGTCATGTAGATGTGTGCAAGTGTTGTAGAGTCAAGTGTCCATCAAGTATGCAAGTGTCAAGTTGATAAGCCAAGAGTCATGAGACTTGGCATATGGAGAGCAATAGTCAAGTCTGTGAATAGTCATATTACTATGGCTATATTATGGAAGATAATGCTCCATAGAATGAATCAAATAAAAGAATCATAACATATATCTCATTGTAAGAAGAAGAGGATCAATAAAGTTTGTATACATTTTGAGCAATTAATATTGTAAGTTGTTCTTCATGCATAGTACATGAATGATTCAAGCTATTTAAATTCATATTTTAGTATATAAATTAATGTTATTTTCTTTATTATATAAGCCTTGATATACATATTGATCTACTCAAATCATTCTACTCATATTATAGTTACCTTGACCTTTATTGTTGTGGATGTTTTATATTTAATCCTGAGAAATATTCCATAATATTCAATGGTATATAGGCTTAAAAAACCAATATTTTAGTAGTATATATGTCCTCTTCCAACTTCTTGAACTAACTAATTTGCTTCTCTATAATATTAATGTTCTCCATTTGCAAGGTAATAAGGTCTACCTCCAATCAACTAATTTGTGTGGAGTTGATGTGATCATAGAGGTTCTAAACACTTAGGACAGTCAAGGAAAAAGGGCACTCAAGGAAAATGTGATAAATGGTCTCAATTAGCCCTACACATATAACAACGATTAGTGATACAAATACCTTTATTGCCATGATCCTATCCTTTGCCAATGATAATGTGAACCTTATCCCTTTTGATAGTTGTAAACCTCATCTACAAGAGACCACGATTGCTCAATATTTAAGCTTAACCTTGTTAGATGAGTCTGTGCCTAGGGTATTCAACCCTAGAGCCAATGTTAAGTGGTCTCCACCTCCTATGGGTTGGTTTAAGCTTAATTTTTATGGAGTAGCTAAGGAAAATCCTAGCAGAGCAGGCGCTAGTGGCATCGTGCGATATCATAATGGGAATATGATGCTTGTGTTTTCCGAATATTTGGGAACAAGGACGAACAATGAAGCTGAAGCTAGAGCTATGTGGAGAGGCCTTCAAATGACTCAAGACTTGGAAGGAAATTTGATCATAGAAGGAGACTCTATGCATGTTATAAATCTCTTAATAATTGGAAAACATCTCCTTGGATGATTAAAACAATTGTTGAAGTGTCTAGGATCCTTTTCCAGGGAAGACAGGATAGAAAATCCCAACATGTCTTTTAGGAAGCTAACAAAATTGCTGATAAGCTAGCCAATTTAGGTGTCAATGGTGATGGACTTTTCAAATGGGAACACGATGTCAATGCCAAGAATGATAGTCGAATTTACCAACAGGGAAGGCACTATAAGTTCGAAGGCTAGGAGTATTCCCATCTCTTTTATGAATTGGAATCACAATAAAAATTATCTGAGTTGTCAGTCTTTGTGGATGCTACTTGGAAATACCACAAAGACTAATGGGGATAGTCACATGTCATATAACATGGCTCCTAGTCATCTTAGTAATTTGAGGTTGGTTGATAATCACATGGAAGGAAAGAAATGGCAATATAATACTTTGAACCAAAGCCACGTGGACCACCAGATAGCCACCGCCATAAATCTAGCTAGCAGGTTCACTTCTCCAATGTTGATTGGCCAAGATAGTATGTGGTACCAAATCATGTCATATACGGAAAAAAGAAATTACCAAAGAATTATTAAGAGTAACTGTCAATAAAGAGCTTGTGGGAGTTTTTTTCAGTACTCTTCTATGTGTGTCTACAGGTTTTTGTTTCTCCATTGTCTCAAGGAAGGGATCGATGTCTGTTTCTTTTTTGTAATTATGATGCATGTGTGTTTTCTCTAGGTATACCCAAAATGTTGTATGGGAAGTTTTGTTTTGATAACAAGCTATGTGCCTTACCGGATGTAATGGCTTTTGCGGCATGTAGATTTTACATATATAGGATTCTTAGTAAGGATATGTTCATCAACAACCTTGGGCTGATTTTTGTAAAAGGTTTTGGGTCAACCTGTAAAACCCGATATTAATGCTATAGTATCTTATCTACCAAAAAAAAATATAGGTTCTAAACATTATCTAATATTTACTTGGGATTATAAGTTATCCAAATGGGAGTATCTTATATCTTATTAATATGAAGAGCAATCACACCAAGAGCCCTATCCTTATTATCCTTAAGCAACTACTTTCTTACATGAAAATCAATGCCTCAGGGGACCTTATTCACATATTTGAGCAATTTATTACTTTAGATAAAATATTCAATCTTCTATGTGGTATAATTTGGTCCATTGAGTAGAGGTACATTCTAATGCTTGAAATACTTGCAAAAATATAGTCTCCTGCATGTAGTTGTGACTAGAAACAATACTACCAATGTGAAGATCTCAAAAACCATACGATTTGAAAAAGGGCTTAAAATGATTTTGTATGAAAACATTATAGCCCCCAAACATTTGGACTAAAAGTATTAATAAATTTTACTAAAGCCTTTTAGAATTTCAAAAAAATAGATTGTACCTTTAGGAAATGAGATACTATCACATGTCTATAATTGGGTACCTATGAGGGTATTGGTTTAGCGATGACTAGTTTGGCACTTGGATAGTGATATAGTGAATTGATTACCACCAAGTATCACTAAGAAACAACAAGAGAAAACTCAAAAAAAGAAAAACCAAAAAAAAAAAAAACCAAAAGCGATTATATACAAGGAGGTGCCTATAAGATGTTAATTATACATACCACTAGAGAAGGTACTCATGAACAAGAATCTATCACATGTCACCTTTTGGAATCAAGAGGATTCTATAATTTTCAATGTTTATTGTTAACTATATCAAGATAAAAATTGAATTTTTTGTGAGTAGGATTGATTTAGTGCCTTTATCTCTAATTTTTTATTTGACCATCTCATCAAGTGACTTATAATCATGTGTCATACCTTCAGGTGACACATCCTCAAGTGATATATCATTAAATGCCATGACATTAAGTCATTAATTAAACAATTATGCATGGTATTTGAATCTTGGACCTCATAAAACCCAAGTATTAATATTATTTCCTCTATCAAAGGTTCCAAGGATGCATATAAAAATAACAAGGTTAAGCATGCACCCATTAAGAACATACCCATAATTTTTCTAAGGTTTCTTGAATCTCAACACGTTGTGAGAGGCTTCAAACACATAACCAAGAAAGAAAGAAACCATATTATGGAACAACATGCAAACCAACAAAACATACCTTCCATCATATATCACACCATATAATCCCTTAGATACAAAATGGAGAAGAGACCAAAATTTATAGAACATGACATTACACCCATGGTGATTTTTAAAGTTTGAACCAGGTGCCCTAGATATTTTAACAAAGTGACCAGTTGCAATGTGACAAATATTATTACAAGATAAATCATAATGCAAAGACTCCAAAAATCTATGTCACAAATGTTTCCATATCTGATCGAAATACTCAAGGGAATATTCCATATTTAAAATTCAAATATATCAAAAATGGAAGAAAATATGTATTTGTTAATGCAATTAAAAGGGTACTAGAAGTAAAATAATAAAAAGTGTTGTAAAAGGCCCTTCTTGAACTTTTACAAAGAATCCAAAATATTTTATGGTTCATCCATATATTCTATGGTTTACCCTATACTACCTTATACTACAATGCAACTAGTCAATCCATCATCTCTTGCCGATATAGCATAAAAGTCATCTAACCATTTTAACAACTTTTTCAAGTGTCTAAGATAGCTTTTCCATGCACAAAATTCTACCCATGACTTCTATGACATATAGGATGCTAAAAATGTTTCAATATCTTCTTTTCTTCTTTGACTATCATGTAGATCATCCTCTCATCTATGATGCATCTAAATAGAAGAAAGAAAATGAGAGAAGGAAATATATTTTTTTATGAAAATTACATAAAATTCAAATGATGTTTTCAAAAAACCTAAAAAAATATAATTTTATTGTTAGAGCACTCATTTGGTCAAGAAAATTTTAAAAAATAGATTGAATATTAAGGGAAGCAAGAGGAATATGTCGAATATTTCTCCTAGAGTAAATTTGTTACAATTAGGTGAAATCCTCATGATCCCAATCCCCCTAGGATTTTAGTAAGAAAAACCTAAAAGAAACATTTAGTGGTATACAAAGCTTCCACAAACTATTTCAAAAAATACACTACTCCTTAGAATAGCCTTAGAAAAAAAATCACCAAAGTCAAGAAGTCAAGTAATGGAATTTATACATGCTTTGGTACCATGTTGGATTTCACAATACTTTTCAAAATAAATGGAATCAACACATTACCTAGAAAATAAAAAAAATAATTCATAAACTAATGTACATAATATGAAGGGTATTTATAGACACCAAAATAATCTCAATAAAGGAAAATAATTATACTCTACACAAATGATTTGTAAGACGGGATATAAATAACAAATTACAAGGTACTTATAGCTTAAGGTTAAAGAAATGTAATTCATGTTAATAATAAAAAATTATAATAAACCCACTTATATAAGATGTACAAGGATCCAAAGGGCTATACAATAACTATAATGTAAAATTCATCCATTACCTCAAGTGAAGCTTAACACCATATATTCCAACAATAAGCAACAATAGAAGTCCAAAATACCAATCTTGTTGATTGTACATACAAGTAATAATATCTTACCAAGAACTATGATCCTAGATTGACAATTTAAATGACATCTATGATCCATAGACATCCTTAATTAAAAACCCATAATTACAATAAGGATCATGACTCCTTGTGTGGTATGGTATGGAATTATACCTTAGATAAGTCAATTGATAGTGTTTTATTATTTATTTCATGTTCATGTTGAAGATAACAAAAGGAAATAAAATAGATTTAAAGATTCAAGCATGTATATTTATTTGTTGTTGTGTAGAAAATAAGGCACATACATGTTATGACCATAAATCTAGACAATGCATTATGTCTAGAGATGTGGTTTTTGATGAAGAAGGAGTATATAGGCAACAAGTAGAAAATATTAAGAAAATAATTATATTTGAATATGTTGGTGTATCACAAGCACGACTTCCAAACACAATAATATATCTAAAGATACACAAAAGGAAAGAGAATATTATAATCAAAACTTTTTATCATCTGAGAAAAATCATCCCTTAGAACTCTTCTTCATCCATTGACCTTTGGAGTTGTTAATCATCGTATGATATTCAAAACTTTTAGATGTCTCTTTATACACTTTGCATGCTATTGGGACTTTGATTTTCACCTTTGGTTGAAACATTTATAAAGTGGAGTGAAGCTTTTGGTTAGAAATTTTTCCTACATTTGTTCGACACTTCATTCTACATTTGAGTTGTTGTCTCCTCTTTCTTCAATCTACAATCTACTGTCTTCAATCTTCAATTGAGATATCAAATCTCCAATATTCTCCTAGACTCTTTTCTAGAGTATCTTCTTCCTTTAATCTACAATAAGACTCCTTTGGTCTTTTCCTCTTCTACACTTTGTAGGTCTACAACTCTTGCAATGTGACCTTTTCCTTAGGTGTTGTAGGGGGTTGGAGGGGAAGAAACCTCCAGGGGTTCTCGTTTTCCCCCCCCCACCAAAATCCAAATTGGGACCCCCAAACCAAAATAAAAAATGGGGGTGGCGCACTGGCACCCCCGCAGTGACATACCCCGCGCGCGTCCCCTTTTTTTTATATTATATTATATATTATTTATATATATATAATAATATTCAATCTCCAACTTGTTGCTTCAAATACTGGATTGATTCCAAAGAAGATATTATTCCTAGCTCTTTGTAGGAATCTTCCTAAATTTCTTTGAATCAAATTTTTCTACAACAAAGTATTATAAACTATAATGGAGAAAACTTTAAATCTAGAGATTATGAATCTTCACTAGTTGATTTATCAAACTAGTGGAATCAATGTTGAGTCATAGTCTTCATGAGTTTTTTTGCAACTTTGTGGAAAGACTCCAACCAAATATATTTTCAAAAAAATTGAAAATGAGATTTCCTCTCTCCTCTCATTCTACCGTATGGCTCTCCTTATGTCCTATCAATCTATTGTGCACTCTGATACCATTATTAGCTTTTGATGATTTATATTAAAGGAAATACAACCACAAGATGTAAAATGAGTAAGCAATGATAACTATATGATAATGACACTATAATATGAAGGAAAAATATAAGATAAATTTCTACAATAACTTAGAAATATACCATTAATGGATACTCACAAAACTAGTACAATGTATAATGGAGGACATAAACAGTCCATAATTTCAATAAAAGAACTATATTATACTCTAACTACAAATCACTATAGTAACTTCTCTCTCTCTCACTCACTCTTTCTCCCTATACTTCAAAGGCATATATATAGGAAGATATGTGCCTTGGTCTTTACTCTAGCCATGACTCTTCATCTACCTATCCTATGAATCATGTACATGTGGGCTACATGCACATCTACATCATTGCATATTCTAACACTTGTGCATTTATTACTATCTTGAAGTACCTACTCAAACCCTAATCTAAGATAAACTCTTAATCTATAAATACACCCAAGGCGATACATTGACATATACCAAATAATGTAATATACTCTAACAAGTCCATCTAGGGTTTTTATCAAAAATCATTCTTTAGATGATGTCTTCAAGCTTCAACAAAATCTCCTTTGCTAGCTTTAAAAAAATTATCCTCAAAACAAAAATAAATTCCTACTAGTAGAAACAAATAAGTAATGAATATTCAACAAACTTTGATACCTTGTTAGATTTCATAGCAATTTATAGAAATAAATGAAAACAAACATTACCCAGTATTGCTTAGCAAAAGGAATACTCAAAATGAAAGAACACAAAATATGATGGGGTGTCCATAGACACCAAATAATATTCAATCAAATAAAATGAAATTACACTCCAATTAATAATAAAATTATTGGTATGAAGGGGTATTATACCCAAATACATGATTTCAATAGGTCAAAGTTGTGAGATTGACCCTTAGGAACAAAATAAAGCAAAAAAAAATAGAAAAGTATTGTTTACAAGGTTTGCATGGATTGAATGGATAATATAAGATATACAAGTGCAAATAGTCAATCGTGGCCTCAAGAGAAGCTTAATCACCACATATTCAAAAAACTATCTTCATGTTTTTTTGGGTGCTTTTATTAATTCCCTTTATTCCCTTACCATACTCCACTTCTTCTTCTTTTCATAATTTGTATGTTTATCCTAACCATCACAAGGGCAAGTCAAATGATACAAAAATATTTAACTTCAAAAAGAAAGGCATCCACTAGCTACTTGTAAAGACTATGCAATAGGGATGGGTTTGCCCTCCATTTTTTCAAAAACACCCATCATTTGCCTTTCACAAGAGCTCCAAGACTCATTCCTTCTATTAATTGAGTTCATTAATTCCTTAGCCATTTCCACTTTAGGCTATAGCTCTTTACAATATTCTTAGCTACTCACTTTTAATCATTAAGTTAACCATCCAACATGATGCCAAATCACTTGAGATTCATGGTCAAAGATCATTTGTTTACTTTCTAAGATATGTAAGTTATCAACTTTCATAGTAAACATCCATTCCCACCAACCTCCATTAATTACCTCTTCATCATACAAATTGTTAAATCTCAAATTTCTATATGAGATCAAAATTTTGTATTTTTTTTCCTCGAAAAAAATTGTAATTTTATATTAAATAAGTATGAAATTACACTCTTCAAATGTATCTTTGACATTTCTTCAAAATTTTAATAATGACCTAAAAATCAAATCGGTTATACATCATAACTATCTTTATCATGCTAAGTTCTATCCTTAAAATTTACATTTAAATTCATCTCTTAAATTATTTATGTTGTTATTCTTATAAATGGCTCATTCTTTTTCTTAAAAAAAAATAACAACAAATTTTTTTTTAAAAAAAAAAACCTCCCTTTAAAAAAAAATATTATTTACACCCCCCAAAAAAAAAATAGAAAAAAAAATTAAAATTTAAAATTAAAAAAAAAAAAGGAAAAATATGACGACTTAAAAGGTCCAATGTATCATAACTATTTGCTAATTGTATTGTCCTTTGTGCTTCATCGAAAATATATTATTGTTATATATATATATAGACAAAAGCATTGGCATCTGGAATTTGGTAACTCCTTTTATCGACTGTGGACCGTTAAACCAGATTTTGCTGCTATTCAAACTTGGTGATCATTAACGTGAAAAAAAAAAAAAGCAAAAACAGCTTTGTAGACAATACAAGTGCTTGACTTGAACATGGTTGTCTACATCCCAACAGGGATGATATGGACTTGAAAAACATATAAAATAAAAGCCATCTTTATATTTAGTTCTTATGGATGGCCAACTCACCGGCCATGGCACACGTCCACATCTAATTTTAGAAGTCCGCAGAACACGACACTATCTCATTTTCATTTTCCGTACACTAAAAAGAATATATAATCAAGCACAAAGGACAGTATTGTCCATATCAAGATATATTGGACTTTTCTCCTAATCAGCATAAGTTTTCTTTAGATTTTAAAATATTATATCTATGTTTGAGAGGAAAAATGTAGTGGTTATATTTAGATTTTAAAATTTATATTTATGTTTGATAGGGATAGTGATGCGGTTAAGGTTTTGGCTTGTTTTGGGAGGTTCAAAGTTTAAACTACGACTTATTCATATAAGGATAGACTAGATAGTAGTAGCCAAGTGTTTGTTGGTTGGTTGTTCCAATTCGATACTTTTGAGGATTGGAGTTTAGTTGAATTTTTTTAACCCTACGGGTTAAGGTTGTCTATGCATAGGCTAGGCTATATGGTAGCGCTAAATGTTTAGTGATTGGTCGTCCTTCATGATTGAATTCTAGTTAAATTTGTCTAACCCAACGAGCTAAGATGCCTATCCATATGGGGATAGGCTAGATGGTATTTAATGGCAACATCTAATGACGTTATCGATTTCCCTTTTGATTCCCCTATGTGTCATATATATAATAAATTTATAATTAAAGTAAATTGTAATTATATGTCTTTATTATTGAAAATGATAATAAAGAATGTAGAGTTTTTAGTTCAAAAATAGATATAGCTTATTTGATTTAAAAGGCTTTGTATTTTTTTTAAAGATTGTTTTAGAAAAAGGAATAAGATTGTTTACAAGGGCAACAAGTTATATGAGTTAAGAGATGATTTTAATTGTAAATGTGTATTTGATATAGAATTTAGGATTGAAAGTATGTATGGTGAAGAGATAATTAATGAATATTGGTGGGAGTGGATGTTTGCTATAGAAATTGACAACTTACATATCTTATAAATAAGGTAGTAAATAATGATCATAAACCATGAATCCCAAGTGATTTGATATCATGTTGGATGGTGAACTTGATGATTAAAAGTAAGTAGTTAAGAAAGAACATTGTAACAAGTTTTAATCTAAAGCTAAAATGTCTAAGGAATCAATGAGCTTAGTTAATAGGATGAATGAGTTTCGAAGCTCTCGGGCAAGGCAAAAGAGGGTGTCTCCACAAAAATGGAGGACAAAGCCATTCCTTTTGCATAGCCTTCATAAGTAGGTAGTGGATACCTTTTCTTTTTGAAGTCCATTGCTTTAATCATTTGATTGGGCCTTATGATGGTTAGGATAAATATACAAACTATGAAAAGGAGGAAGAAGTGGAGTGTGGCAAAGGAATAAAGGGAACTACTAAAACCATCCAAAGTAACAAGATGTTAACAAAGGTAGATAATAGTAGTGATGCAACAATGGTTCATTACAATATATGTCGTTTTTGGGAGTTGGGTGAGATTTGGGATAGAATGTCACTTTTGGAGTAGGAGATGTAAAAGGATCTTATGGGAATATGTACTGCTCGACATACTATAAATTTTGAGGAACTAATAATGATCATCTCCAAGGTTGTAAAAAAATAGATTTTGTGGAAATGAATAATGCAATTTTATACTTATGATGTCTATATGCATCCATGTAGTTTTCCATGGCAACTCCTAGGTTTTGTTTCAATATTTCTATTTTTGTTTATATGTTTGGATAATTGATTTAGTTCCTAAAGGATGTCATGTTAAATATTTTGGTTTAGTATCGTTTTTGGTAAGCATAGTGGAAAAATTTAAGGCTTCAAGCATTTACTTTTATACACAAACATTCATTTTTAATTAAACTACCATGTAATGGTTGGTTTCATGTCATTAAGCCACTAAACATTCTACAAATGATAATTTTGATGTAATAAAAGATTTATCTATTTATCAATCAAGAAAATGGTTAGCAATAAATTAAATAATTGACTATGTTCTTGAAATATTGATGAAGAATTAATATTTGATAAACAAGATAAATTAGATCTACAAATTTATATCAAAATTATCAATATATTTTGAAATGATGACATAATAACATTTTTAAATTGGTTATATGGGATTGAAACACACTATGCACCAACCAATATTACATCATGATCAGGTTATCATAATAATAAACCACATACTGGTACTACAACAAGCCATATTGACAATTATGCATATATTGCTTATCAAGGTTTGACACTTGACCTCCATTTTGGAAGCCTAGGTTTTTACCCACTTGATCTCATGCCATTTGATAAATGTTAGAATTCACATATGCGTTTGGAACCTTGGTTTATTGTGTGAAAATTTTTACTCTTCAATGCTTGCTCCAAGGATTAGAACCTTGGTTTACAGTGTGAAACTTCTTGTTCCTCATCATTTGCTCTTAGTTTTTGGACTAAATTTTAAGGGTCACCCATGAGATTGGAACTATGGTTTGTGGTGTCAAACTCCTCTCTATCCATTAAAATGCTCAAAAAAAATTTCCTAAATCCCTTGGGTGATCACATAATTATAACTAAAAAAAAATCTATCAATACAAAATACTACCTACACCCAACTAAATTATCTTTCTTAACTCAAAGTAATGACTAGGTTTTCAAAATACAATAAAAAAGAAAAACATTCTTTTTGTATACTTGATCTTATATCAAATATTAATCTTAATAAAAATGATATTTAAACATAACCCAAGATTTATCCTAAGAAAAAAAATACTTCATATACAAAATATGTGATTTTAATTGAATAAAAAAATTGACAATTTATTGATTTTATTATAGTAATGCACACAATGTTTTTTGATGTAAAAAAGCATTATATTAAAAATTAACATAATATATTTTTACAAACAAAAAGAGGTAGATAAACACATCACGTGGCTAACATCATTAGCCAAAAAACCATCCCCATAAAAATAGAGCGGGAACCTAAGCAAACAATTTACAGATAATTAACACTGCCTTACAGAATTGATGGCAAACAAAACTAACTAGTTACATAATGATGAGGCTCCATTATATAGGTTTAGCCACCCTAGGACTAATTCCCATAAAAAAGTAGCATCAAGAGACTCTGGTATTGATCCCCTCCCCTATCTAGAAGTGTTGGGAACATTCTCCCAATGATAAACAAATGACTCTTTGCTGGCAGGAATTTTTGAAGCTCTTAAATTGTCCCAAGCGTCAAATCAAGGAGTTTGGGGGGAGAGAAGAATAGTCAAGTAGCCATGATCTCTAATATGGGATAGGAGTGCAGTTTGGGAGTGGCAACACTACTGTCTGGACCTGGACTAGCTTCAAGGAGTATCCTTCTTAAGAGGAACTCGATTGATTTTGCACGATGCATTCCCCCACTGATCAATAAGTTCTTGAAGATGAGTGAGCTCCATGACCACCTTATTGGCTTGAAATGTAATATAAAAATATACAGAAGAAATAATATTAGGCTTCTAAAAAGTAAAGATGTGCAAAGAGGAAGAACACTTACCAAAGATAAAATCATTTCTAACTCTCCATATCCTGAACATGATTGTCATACGAAACAAGTGCCACACTTCAAAGAAAATAGTTGGAAAGGGTGAGGGTCTCCCAAAATGATATGCTTCCACTCAAACATGGTGAAGGAATAGGGTCTAAAAAAGGAAAAATGTCACTCCCAAAGGGAATAAGCACGAGCAAAAACCCAAAAAATATGGACAAAGTCTTCATATTGAAGACAAAAAGGGCAAGAAGGGTTAGGGATGACTAAATTCTGGAGACACTCCCCAACAGGAAGCCCTTAATGCAAAAGACTCCAGGAAAAACAAGAAATTTTAGGCTCCAAGAAAGGAGCCCAAGTAGTTTGGAACCTGCACATCTAAAAAACCCTAAGGAAGGAGACCTTCCACTATTGATTGAGATTATCAATCATGGGAAGGAAATGGGATAGCCATCCATACCCCAAACGAGCCTTATAGTTTCATAGCAGTGTTTGGATACCACTTCCAGTCCTTCCACCAAGGTTGTTGCAAAAGCATAGAAATCTTGTGTAACATGGAGTCAGGGAGAGCAACCTTGATATCCTCAAAAGTATCCCTATCAGAGTGACTAAGCCTAAATTTTGCTCTGAAGTCATCCCAAGGGAGCCAATCCTTGGTAGGATGAGAAAATAAATCATTGATCCATCACATACCTTTGCAAAAGAATTTAAGCACATGAACCCAGGAAACCTACATAAGCGGGGAACCCTCGTAGGTGATAACAGGTAACCACCAAACATTCATCTAGTTAATGGAGAGGCCATACCAGAAGCTCTGGCCATTCCATCTAAGCCAAGGCTTAACACTCTCTCAGGATTTCCAAATGCTCCTAATGACAAAGGATCCTAACACTTTGATAGACACAAGGGAAACAAGGAGGGAAGGGAACCCCATGCCCCTCCAACTCTTATGGCTAAAAGGGGAACCTTCACTGATATAGTACTGAAATGAGAATCTTCTAGGTCTCATTACCTATGAGGGCTTTGATGACCCACTTAACATAGAGGGCCAAACCTTGATGCTAGGTGTTGTGAATGCCAAGCCCACCATGGCTTCTAGGAAGACAAAAATACTCCCAAGCAACACAATGGAATCCTGAACCATTATAGGAAGAGGACCATAAAAAGTATCGTAGAAGTTTATCAAACTTTTTATAGTAGTTTCTAGATAGGACCCAATAGGAAGAATAATAAACATGGGTGGCTACAAGAACTTTGGTGTAAATTTGGAATTTACTAGCAAGGGAGAGCTTCTTGGTGGACTAGTAGGTAAGTTTATGTTCCACCCTATTAATAACATACTTCCATAGCTCTGGCAACGAACTATTAAAGGTAAAATAAATACCTAAAAAATAAAATATTTCCCCCTCTTGGGTGATCTTCCACTAATATTGACTAAGCTAGTGGGCATCGGGTCGAGAGACTGCCTATAACATTGAGTCTTTCTATATTGAATGGAGGATCAAAAATATAGATAAAAAGTATCTAGGTAGGCAAGCACCTAATGAATGACACCTTATTTTTCAATAAGAGTGAGGAAAGAGTCATCAACAAAATGACCATTGATCAACTGAGTCTCACCTTTGGGAAGAGAAATTCCTTGAATAGACCCCTAAGTAGCATGGTGATCTAGTAAATAGCCAAACCCTTCAACAACGAGGACATAAAGGGATGGCACAAATGGATAGCCTTTTCTAAGGGATCGAAAGAGCCCAATGGATGAGGACGTGTCTGTTAATGGACAAAATAGATGAAGCCTTAGCAAATAATATTTTCATATAACTAATGAAATAGGGCACAAAACCAAGAGCTTTAGGCATGGCTAGAATGAATGACCAATCGATCCTATCATAGGCTTTCCCAAAGTCAATTTTTATGAACATTGATAATTGATTGAAATTTCGATCCCACTCCATGCCTTCCTAAACAATAATAATATTGTTAAGGATGAACTTACCCCAAATGAAGTCAGTTTGCTCCAGGTGCATGATAATAGGAAGGAGATGGTGGATGCGTAAATCTAGGGCTTTGGCAATGATCTTATAGGAAAAATTAAGGAGATTAATAGGCCTCCAATTGATGATGATTTTAGGATCACCAGCCTTGGGGATAAATTTAATAATCCCTTGATTAATACTAGGGCCCAAAGAACCCTTAGAGAAGGCCTCATAATAGACTTTGAGAAGATCAATCCCAATAGTGTCCCAAAGGGACTTATAGAATTCATAGGGGAAACCATCAAGACTAGGGGACTTATCATTGGCCATATAATAAAGATCTTCCTCTATATCCTTCAAAGAGAGGGTCTTTTCACAAGCAGCTCTTTGAGACTCAGAAAGCCACTTTGGGACAACAAAAAGGTAGGATTGAAGAGTCTAGTCACGTTGTGGGGAGTGGGCCTAAGCCACAAACATAGACTGGTAGTTCTCTTCAAATAAAAATAGAATACTATGAAGTTTAGAAACACGATATCCATTAATGTTAAGGGCTTTAATGACCAAAAATTGATTACGATGATGCAAGCAATGAAAGAACTCCTTGGACACCATGTCTCCAAATTTGAGCTAGTGCAACCCCACCTTGATTTGTGCCCCTTTGACATCATTGTGCTCTGCAATTATAATTTGGTGTTTAACCATAGCAAGGTACCTTTGAAACTACTCATTGAAAGGATTGGACTGCAGCTGAGTTGAGGCCACTTCCAACTCCTTCTTAAGAGCAATGTTAGAGAAATGATGAAACTTAGCAATATTATGCCCAAGAAAGTGTAGGAAGTTGGTAGTGTATTGGATACCAACATTATATCAATAAATCTAGCTTGAGGCCCCTTTCAGTCTAGGGACTAGGTTACAAATTCTGATAGCATAGGTCCTCAACATAGAGTGGTATAAAATAGAGGTATTAAGGTAAAATTGTGATAAAAAAATAGGAGTGGGGGAGAAGAAACCATAATGGAAAAGGAAATAAGAGAATTGTCAGAGAAGTAGAGCTCAGGGTAGATAGAGATAAAGGAAGAAGAATATGAGGGCCACTCAAAGGAGAAAATATCATAATATGATAGCATGGCTCTATCCAATATTTTTAGAACATGACCTATTGGTTGTTAGGCCACGTGAACCAGATACTAGTAGGGAATGAAGAGGGTAAAAATAAGCTATTGGGTCAAAGAGCCCCAAATGTTCTTTCATGAAAAAGTATGCTTATCTTTCCCTTGTGGTCCACCTCATGGGAAGAAGACCCACCTTGTCATGTTGGAATTTGATCATATTGAAGTCTCTGTAGAACAACTAGATAGTAAGGGGAGAGAGGGCACCACCCATCGCCAAAGTGCACAATAGTCATTGGCATCGTTAGGTGCATAGATGTTGAGTACACTAATAATATGGCCATTAATCTCCATCATTATCCATATGGCATGATTAAAATGGTCACAACCCCAAGATATCAATCTAGAATGATAAGGTTTTGAAAGGCAGATGACTGCCCCTCCTTTACCTATGTCATGTATAGTATGAAAGGTGTGGCCTCAAGGCCAGAGAAAAGAGCAAGTACTAGACAAAATAAAGTTAGTGAATTTGAATTCTTGAAGGCAAAGAATATCAATACTACCAAATTTGGTCTTGAACTCATCCAAACCATGATGCATTATTGTTAGAGAAATATTCCATTCTTTGGGATATTTACCATTTTAATCCACTAGGTACAATAGGGAGTATATTGCATTACACTACTTGGGTAGATTATTACATTTAATTTTCTATCTTCTACCATGTAGATATTTACTGTATTAAATATCTAATGGTTAATTTCCTAAATATCTAGGTCGAAGAGATCTAAACCAAACTCTCTTCCTCTTGGCAGATTATTTGGCATGATCTCCTGTTCATTCAGTTTGATTACCTATTTTGTAACCTATTTAAACTATAGTTCCTAAACTATATGGTTAATACAAATATTTCATTTCATAAATCATTCACATTGGTATCAGAGCTAGAGGGAGCCAGAGGGAGGAAATGCAACGAAACTTTGTTCCACTAGACAAGGCGAGGAAGTGCAACAAGAAATCTTTATTTCGTTGGAGAAGGCAAAGGCGATCACGTAGGAGGAAGCACCAATTTCATTTGGTGACTTTAATTTATTTTTTCTATCTTCCTAAAGTTCCTAAGTTCCTAATGTTTGATTAATTATTTATTTAAACCACTAAGCCCGGAGGCAGAGGAGATTGACCGACAAGTCCCTCTACGTCGGTGATATTGAGCACCCGCAGTAAATTGATCGAGCAACACACTTCCTATCGATGATCATGCAATCATTCCTAAGGGGTCATGGAAGGATACTTTTTGCTCCCTCCTACAGGGACAACACACCTGTGGTAAGCTAGCGGGAGCACATAGAGGGTAGAAGTGCCCTCACGCTCCCATGTGGCCAACCCAATCGGGAGTTCCTAGAGGGTCGAAGCATCCTCACACTCCCAATGGAGTGCACCAGACTCCTAACCTAGATATCGATGTCACTGACCAATGATAATGCACCTCGAGGACGCACTAGACCTGACTCGAATCCCTCCATGGTGGACACGTTGGACAAGACCTAAACCTACGGATACCTAAAAATCCATAGGTGAACATGTGGCACTGGATCGTGGCCCGAGGATCTGATAAGGCTGACATCATCTGGCATGGGCTCGGATCTTGAGGAGGTGATGTGGTAAGGCTGACATCATCAGGTGTGGGCTCGAATCTCAAGGATGTGGATGACACTTACTAACATGGTGATGGGGTGTTGACTTGGTGGCTAGCATGACTCTCGAGGATCGAGATCTGACGTGTCAACCTGATCTAGATCGACATGTGGCGGATAGCCACTAGAAGTTGACTTGGACTGGGACCAACACGTGGTGGAAAACCACTGGACACCTACCAAAAATGACATAGAAGCAGACATGTGGTGGATTGACAGGTGGTGGATAGCCACCGGACATGACGTATGGACTAGACAACCATCGACAAGTGGTGGGGACCAAAACACAACCTAAACTGACTGCCTGAAGGCAGTCGACAAGTAAAGGGTGTATTTTCCATTTTAAAGCACAAAATTGCATCCACGAGATGCATGTGGTATTATTCCCACTTTACTCCCACTCCACCATGAGGATGGCTTCAAGGTGAAGGCCTTCCCCTTCAAGCTTCGCGGGCGAGATAGCCCGACTGACTTGAAGAGCCAACCAAGGGCTAAGTCCCACGAGGTCGCGGGTTCGACTCCTCGCGGGGACACTATCAACATTTATTTGATAGAAGTGGCGCCACAGCAAATGGTCTTAAGGTAATTTTTTATTTTTTTGTAATTTTTACTTAGTTTTGAGTTTTTTTTCTTAATAATTAAATATATTTTGTTTTAAAATCATGATTTTTTAACAAATTTATTTTTTATTAATTAATTTGATGCTTAAAATTAATTAGAAATTATGCATTAAAATAAAATAAAAAATTGTTCTATTTTGCAACTACAAGAATTTATATTCTTTGTTTTCTCCAAATTTGGGGATAAAAGAAAAGAACTTATCATGATTTTGTTGCAAATTTGAAGCATACAACTCTTCTCCAAAACCCTTGTTAATTTTGCAAAATAAAAGGGGAAAATATCACATTTTGTTATTCTTCTTTTCCAAAATTGTAACAAAAGAAGTCACCAAAACTTGCAAAATTCAAAGTCAAAATTTGTGCAATTGTTTTCTCCAAGGAGGGATAAGGGGGGATGTTAGAGTAATATTCCATTCTTTGGGATATTTACCCTTTTACTCCACTAGGTAAAATAGGTAGTATATTGCATTACACTACTTGGGTAGATTATACCATGTAGATATTTACTATCTTAAATATCTAATGGTTAATTTCCTAAATATCCTAGGTGGAAGATTTCTAAACCAAACTCTCTTCCTCTTGGCAGATTTTTTGGCGTGATCTCTTGTTCATTCAGTTTGATTACCTATTTTGTAACCTATTTAAACTATAGTTCCTAAACTATATGGTTAATACAAATATTTTACTTCATCAATCATTCATGATTTCTTGGTTACAATTATTTACTTGTGCATAGGATCTTTCAAACCCCTGACATTCCAAGACATTCACTTCATGAGACATGATCAAGTAGCATATTTCCTTTGATGACCTCAGTCCTTGAAATCTGCCAAAAATTCAAAGGTGTTTGTGAGAAACCTATTATGGTTTTCACGAAAAAAATTGTCTATCATCGCTTCTCTAAAGAGATACCTAAGGCCTCCATAACTAGACTATGAGAGCGATGAGGGTTTCATGAGGAAAATTTACTAGGCATGTTAGGTGGAGAGACAAGGCATCCACTTGAGGGGATGGACTCTAGCATAGTTTATGGCTTATCCGATTCGGAGGCTTGAAGAGTTGGGAAAACATTTTTTTATTACCACTAGGGATACCTACAAGAAGATAAATAGAAGTTCCTTCTGTAGAGGTTGCATAAGAGCTCCCTGACTAAGAGTTTGATTAAGTTACTAGCTCCCACAAAAGGTTGCAACTGATTTCCTTTATTTTTTGTCTTGGTGATAGATGTCCATTCCCCATCTCAATTAACAGGAGGGGTAAATTTAATTGTATTTAAAGGCATTGATGTCTCTACTAGAGCTCAATTTTTGAATCAAACCTCCATAAGAGGGCAATATTTTATCTTGTGAGTTGTAGACTGACACTGATAAAAAGTATTAGATAGATTGATATGAGTGTATTTTATTATAAAGTCAATAAAAAGTATATTTTTTATTTAACTAAAATCATGTATTTTTTAAATGAAGTGTTTTCCATGGGACACAAATTTGGTTGTGTTTAACCATCACTTTTATTGAAATTAATATTTGATATAAGATCAACTATACAAAGAGAGTATTTTTATTTTTATTATTTTATGTAAATCTAGTCACCACTTTGAGCTAAGAAAGATAATTTAGTTGATTATAGGTAGTATTTTTGTAAACAAAGGATTTTTGTAGTAATAATTATGTCATTGGTTTTAGGACAATATATTTGGTACATGTAATGGAGAGTGAGGAGTTTGACACCACAAAATATTTTTCAATTTTATGAGTGATCCTTACAAGCATCCCAAGGATTGGAGAAAATGATGGGGACAAGAAGTTTCACACCTTAAACCAACATTCTAATCCTTGGAGAAAGCAATGATGAACACAAATTTTCACACCATAAACCAAGGTTACAAACCCATATGTAACTCTTCACATTTATCAAATTGCATGAGATCAAGTGGTTAAAAAACTAGGCTTCCAAAATAGAGGCCAAGGATCAAATATTACATGCATAATTGTTAATATGACTTGTAATACAATTATGTGGTTCATTACTATGATAACATGATCATGATGTAATATTCATTGGTGCAAAAAGTGTTTCAATCCCCTCTAACCAATTAAAATATATAATTATGTCACAAATTCAAAATTTATTTATGATTTCAATATAAATTTGTTGATCTAATTTATCCTATTTATCAAATATTAATTCTTTATCAATATTTCAAGAGCATAATCGATTGTTTTATCATTGCTAGCCATTTTTTATTGACAAAAAGATAAATATTTTCTCACATTCATGTTTAGTGGCCTAATGAAATGAAACCAACCACATAATAATAGTTTAATCAAATAAACAAATGTCTGTATAGAAGTAAATGCTTGAAGTCTTAAATTTTGCCACTACAATTACCAAAAACAATACTAAATGAAAACCTTTTAACACCACATCCTTTAGGAATCAAATAAATTATCCAAACATGTAAACAAAAATGGAAACAAAGGAACAACACCTAGGATTTTCTAAGAAAAACTCCATGGATGCATATATATATTGTAAATATAAAATTACATTATTCGTTTCCACTAAATCTATCATTGTACAACCTTGGAGATGATTATTATTAGTTCCTCAAAAGTTACATTATGTTACGCAATACACTTTTCCATAAGATCCTTTTACATATTCACAATGACCTACTCTAAACATGATGTTTTATCCCAAATATCACCAAATTCCAAACACAACATATATTAAAATGAACCAACATTGTATTATTGTTAGATTTCATAACAATTTCTATAAAAAAATGGAATCAAATCTTACCTAGTATTGCTTAACAAAAGGAATACTAATAACGAAATAAACTCACATAATATGATGAGGAGACTGTAGATACCAACTAATCTTTGACAAGCATCAGAAATGCTCATATTTTTGTATGAGTTTCTAATGGTTTTGTGCGGTAGTATTATAAGAGTTGTATCTTTTTATGAAATATTATGTATATATTTAATGAAATTATGTGCATTACCTAATTTGTGTGTGAAGTGTATTTTGTGTAGATATTTGCTAATTTTATCATCTTTTGCTTAGTCAAGGTCCTACGTGGACCTAGCATGTTTCTACTTCAATGAGTCTAAGGTATAAATGGGAAAGTGCCTTGATCCTTACGTAGGTGCCTTGATCAAGGGCACCTTGATTCACAAGTAGGCACCTTGATCAAGGGTGCCTTGATCCTAAAGTAGACACTTTGAC
The DNA here is from genome assembly GCA_028583015.1 of Wollemia nobilis. Taxonomy (NCBI): domain Eukaryota; kingdom Viridiplantae; phylum Streptophyta; class Pinopsida; order Araucariales; family Araucariaceae; genus Wollemia; species Wollemia nobilis. Next base: position 193,294 of record JAQPPZ010000057.1, read on the forward strand.
CAAGGGCTCCTTGATCCTCAAGTAGGTACCTTGACGTCACACATCAAGGATACCTTGATCCTCAAGTAGGCACCTTGATGTCATACATCAAGGGCATCTTAATACTCAAGTAGGTACCTTGACCAATGGCACCTTGATCCTCAAGTAGGCGCCTTGACGTCATACATCAAGGATACCTTGATCTTCAAGTAGGTGCCTTGATGTTAAGTGCCTTGACTTTGTGACTGAAGGAGATCCTGTTGACCGTGGTAGACCTTTGACTCCATGTCACGCAATATATCCTTGGAAAGCTACCAAATGCATGAGCTATTCTAGCTGCACTGGAGGCAACACACAACCACTCGATAAAGCAGAACATAGATAATAGAGAGATTGAACCTAAAAATATACTATCCCCCAAAAAATATGAAAGTTGTTGACTATTTTTATCATGTACCTATTATAGTAACTAAACTATCTCAATTTAGGCTATAACCAGATCTTCTATTGTAACAAAATTATACAAGAAGCTTTGTGTGTATTATATAAACACACATACTTCTCTGAAAAAGCAGTAGGTGGCATATGTAAGAATTTATCATTATTTATGTACTATAGTATTATTAATAAAAGTTTACTCGAGATTTCTTCCATTGATATTCTATATCCATAAATTATCTGGGTGAAAGCTACTAGAGCTTGGGCCCACTCCAAGCTAGTATTCCTCCCCTTATTTCTATTGCTTTCTAGATTAGGTCATTTATTTTCAGTGTGTTGTATGTTTATTTTTGCAAGTGTGATTTTATTGCTTTCCTTTATTTTTCAAGCATGGCATGGTGTGATTTAATTTTTCATAATTTTATTTATGCATGATTTAATCAGTGTGGATGAACTAATGATATTTCACAAACACTCCCCCAACGATAGGCTTAGTGGACTCATCTCAAAATGGTGTTGTAGTTAGTCTTTAACATGGTACTTCACAATATTACGAGTTCCTTGGTTTGACAATTTAAATGAAAGGATTGTGATAGAAATGGGACCATATTTATCCAGTGTTTTTGCCCCAACATTTTGGCGATGTTGCCTGAGAAGTGCCAATAATAGATTTAATTACAACACCTTAAACCTTCCACCTGACTTTGCAATAGTCCATTGAGGAAAAGAGGACCTGACGATCATTTTGTAAAGCAGAGCCCAAAGGAAAAACCTGAGCCTGTTGAATATTTTGAAACTGAGTTAGAATCTCCTCAATCACTATCAACAGTGCACTGGAGTGAACACCCCATATTTTTTCAAATATTTACAAGCATAGCATGAAAAATTGCTAAAAATACCATAACATAGTAATGATGTGATGTGAGTGGGACCCGTTTCAATCCATATGATCAATTTAAAATAATAATAATAATAATAATAAATTACTATGAAGGTTGATCCTTGCATATTAGGGTTTATGGGAAAACATAATGAAGAAAGTGTTTTTTAGGTTATTCCTTGTAGTTTAAAGATTCTTCACACCTTTAATTAGGATTCATCAAACATACCATCTAGTTTTAGGTTATTTTTTGACATCATCCAAGGAGTACTTATGCTTCCCCTCTTCTACCTTTAATTAGGATTCATCAAACATGCCATCTAGTTTCTTAGTTCAAGGAGAAGCTTTATTTCTTCTTATTATCTTTAGATGCACTTGCTTGTGCGACTAGTCTTTGATCTTATGTTATTTCAATTAGTGCATTAAAAAGCATAATAGTAGTGGTAGATGGTGGTATTACAAGGTTTACCTCAAACATTGAGGCACTTGTAGTAGGGACACTAGTATCCATCACAAGACTTGAGGTGTATTAGAATTTTGGAAAAAAAAATTCAAGCGTTTACTTGGAGTGATTCACTCGGACTAGAGGAGCAAATCATTCAAGAAAACAAAATAAATCACTTGGTAAAGGCAACTTAAAAAAATTATTTCTTGGAAAAAATAATCAAATTAACCAAAATTGGCAAGTTAATTGCTCACCAAAGACTTAGGTAATTTTAAAGTTATTCAATTATGATTCCATCTACTTGGGTTAATTTGATTCACAAGAGGTGAGACTTGCATAAACTCAATCCCAAAATCAAATGCTTAAGAGTGATGTGCTTCAACTACAATTAAAGTGATTTGACTACATGGGAAGGTGCAAGAGACACAACTCACAATGTAGTTGGTGTAGCTTTTAGCCATTATCATAGGTCTCAAGTATCTAAGATCTCAAGTAATCTCAAATATTAGAGCAACTTAATATAAACGGCCAAAATCAATGAACATATCATTCAAGAAAATAACAATAATTATATATACATGGCCAATATCATTCATGCAATAACATGAAGACAACTTAAAATAATATTACTTAGAATATTATATACAAGCTTTAGTCAATTTTCATTTAATATCCTAATATTTTTCAATACAATGAATGGAGCATTACCTTCATAATATAACCTTCGAAAGGTGACTCTTGGAATATTTGTATATTACTCTCCTCACATATCCAGGAGATGAAATCTTCCACACATAAGATAAGTCTCTCATGTCTCTTGGCTTCTAATCTTGCCACTTGTATACATGATTATTGACTCTCTATCTACTTTTGCACATTTTTTTCTATGACACTTACACACTCATATTTCCACACTTGCGTACTTTACTATATAATACATGTACATACACTTGCACACACTATTACATGACACTTGTGCACATTCTCACTCTTTACACTTGCACACATAATTACATGATACTTGTGCACATACTACACATGAACACATACATAATGGAAAGTATAATTCACACTCCCAAACTATAGACTCACACCCTAATATATTATATATTTACATTTGTACTATCAAGGTACCATGGGGTTACCATGTACCAAATAATATATTATTCTTTAATAGTTGGATCAAACTAAGATTTAAAAAATACATAAGGAGACAAAGTATCAAGCATGGAGCATTGAATCCATAGCTTGTAAGATGATAATCATGTGGAAACTTTCGAGGACATCCTATAAACCCATAATAGTTTTTTCAATATTCTTATAATATTCTTATTCATACACTTTAGCAAGTTGTTTCCTTGATAGTAGTAACTGGATGTGGTCTTTAATCTAAAACCATACTCAAGTGTAAATATCATCAGTTTAAACCCTATGAAGGCAATGAGATTGTTGGTTATCATTGTTAAACCTATTTATGATGTATTCTAGAACTTGTATAGTGACTTATTGGTTTACAAAATTTACTGGCACTACTTTGGTCTCTCTAGTGAAGTAATCAGTGATAGTTAAATCCATCCATGTTTAACACTTGATAAGGGGATAATTTTCCCAGTTAATCCCAAGCCCCATTACTAAAATGGTTCAATGATAATGATGGGATTAAAGGGTATTGGAACTTTCCTTCTTTTGCCCATGAAATTGCAATAGACCTTACATTACTTAACTGATTAAAAGTAGTCAAAAAAGTTGGTAGGCTAGTAATATCCCACCCTTAGCATCTTGTGAGCTATGGTTTAGGTAAAATAATATCCTTCATCATTATACTCCTTGATTAATTATTTTTTACTTTCTTCATCTACATATTGCAATAGTACCCCATTGTACCCTTTTTAAAATAACACATTGTATAGCTAGGTATAGCGCATTATATTTTGCCTAAATTAGGTTCTTTACTTTCGTGTCAAACCCTTCTTAACTTTTCCTAATACCATATAAATTTTAGTGTGTCCAATCAATATTATTTGATCATAAGGTATAATTTGTTCTACTAAAATTACCTATTCCTTAGGAACTATTATGACAAGAGTCTCACATAGAGCCCTACCTCTTACTAGTTTGATTGATTTTATATGTATGTCAAATTCCTAAATCTTATTTATCCAACCTTCCATATCTTATCTTAATTCACCTTGTAACACCATATATATCAAATTAGGATGTACTAAAAATAGTAATATTAATCTAGGACAAATAATATCTAAACTTTCTTAGAGACTTCATTAGAGCAAACACCCATTTTTATATAAATGTATACTTCACTTTGTAATTATGGAGTAGTTGATTCTAGAAGGAGATAGGATGTTATTCATCTTTATCATCTCTTGGATTTAAAATAGTGGCAATATTTTTATCAATACCAAACACATATAGCTATAAATCCTTGGAAAATTAATAATTAACAAGGACTAGAGCATTTGAAATCACATCATTTATGTCTTTGAAAGCCTATTTTACTTCCTTGGTCCATACAAAAGTGGTGTCTTATTTTACCATTTTAGTTATGAGTCTAACCAATTGAACAAAAATTGTTATGACTTAATACACAAATTGTATTTGTCCAAGGAATGATATTATCCTTTTAATTGATGTAGGAAAAAATAAGTCTTGAATTACTTTAATTCTATCAAGATCTATTGCAAGGCCATTCTTGGATACCACATGAACTAAGAATTTTACTTCTTGTACCATGAAGATAGACATATTTGGGGATAAATATATCCTATCTTATCTACACCTCTCGAAGATAGACTCTACATGTTCAATATTATTATTCCTTTCTTTAGAAAAGATAATTAAATTATCTAGGTATATGAGTATTATTTTGTCTACCAAACTTGCAAAGCTAGTATCCATAGCCACATGGAATGTGGATCCAAAATATTACATCCCAAATGACATCCTTTTGCATGTGAAATTTATCCATTTTGTCATGAATATTATTTTGTTTTGGTTTTCATACTTTGCCCATATCTAGTTGCATCCTAAAATCACATCCAATAGTGACAACATCTAGGATCCTACCACCTTTTATAACATTTGATATATGGATGTAAATGGATAATGATATTTCAAAGATGATATGTTCAAATCCCTAAAATTGACACATAGTTTGATATCCCCATTCTTTTTGTGTACAAGAACTAAGTTTGCCACCCATGTAAAGTTCTTAATGGCAAATATGATTTGGGCTTGGTGAAGCTTAAGGATTTCCTTCTTCATTATAAATTTAATATTAGGATTAACTAATTTCTATTTTTTCAAAAGTACTTTACTCTAGTCTCTAATTATATGATGTGTTCAAAGATACTTCTATCATATACATTTGAATAATTAGTATATCAACAATATTGACTTGGATGTGTGAAGGGCCTTTTTCCATCAAGTTTTAATATTCTATAGGGTTTAGAACAATGCTTTTTATCCCACATGGATTATGGTAAATCTATTTTCAATTGATATATTATATTTTTTTCTAAATATTTGAAGACATGTTGTGTGGCACATGGGCAATATCCCATGATATAAGGGGTCGTCGTTGAGTAATTATTCATGCTTGTTTCCTATGTTGAAAAATAATTTATCCTTTAAAATAAAAGATAATGCTTTACTCACATTTGTCAAGGATTGATAATTCAGAAGGTTCATATAGTGTTTTATGATATCCAATGTTGAAATAATGTTTTATCTATAACTAGTCTATATGATTTTAATGCACTCTCTTATTTTATGATGAGAACGACCACTGATTGGGCCACATGCAAGCAAACCAAAATACAATGGCCTAGCATGCTAGATACTAGGGCGGACCTTACAGGAAGAGGTCTGCTGTTCCTAGTAGCGCCTAGAGGAAATCTAAAAGAAACCTAGGAAATGCAAAATGCAGTTTTTATTTCTTTTTTCTTTTATTTTCCCTAATTAATCTATGTTTATGCTTGTTATTTCTAGAAATCAAATGCAGACAGAAAATCAAAGAAATGCAGTGAAGGGGTACCAACCTTGAATCCCACTCAAATGATAGAAATTTTGCCCTCTGCTGCACTCCAGTGTTGGTTGTTATCGACTAGAGCAGCTGATTTATGGTCACTGTTAGTAGGAGCAGCTAAGGTTATTGGTCGCTGTAGATTAGAGCAGATGATTTCTGACCACTATAGCTTAGAGCGGCCAAATGTGTACACAAAACTAAGTCAATTTCTAGGCAAAAAAAAAGAAAAATCAGTGGAGGTCCCATCGTGATCGTCATCTGTAGCGACCCCGGGATGCACGCACCACTTTACTCTACTTGCAATATTATACCAAAATAAAAAATAAAATACCATGAAATTCATATAACACAAAAATAACAAAGAGATATCCTTTTATTGATACTGAAACCTGGTTACATATCGGTTCCTTTGAGGGATACCCATTTCGATACAATGAATTATAAGTGGGTAAGATGTCCCCTCGCAAGGTATGGTGCACTTTTAAAGGCTTCCCAATTCAGCACACGAAAATGTATGAGGGCTTACAGAAGCCTCCTTATCCAAGTCTGATTCCTAGAGGGATCTTTGTGCTTTCAAATGTTGCTAATCTGTCTGATGAACCTGTAGCCCTGTGATCATGAAAAGAACAACACATGCTTAGCTATATGACATTGCCTCCCCAGATGAGGCTGTTAGCAATAAATCTGATAATGAAAGGAAATATGCTCAATGTAATGAAAATAATTCTTAAAATGGATCTTATGCTAATGACATGAAAACATAAAGAAAATAGAATGAAAGAATCTAATATCAAAACCCTAGACTAGGTTGTTGAGCAAGGTGCAGCAAAAGTATTGTCATTGTTGTCAACACAGACAGATAGATCAGTTGATGCAGTTGAAGCAGTGGACAGGGGTTCAGAGATTAGTCAGATCATGTACAGTGAAATTCCAAGAAAACAGAAGTGACCCAGATCCAAAAAATCAAAGAAAAAGACAAGTAAGAAAACGTCGCGATATCGCGACATGTTTTCTCGTCGCGATATCGCGACAGGTTGAGAAGTTAGAAGGCAGAAAGAAAAACGTCATGATTTCATGACATATCGGAGGAGAGAGAAGGCGCAAGTAAAATTGTCATGATTTCACGACATGGACGAGGAGAGAGGGAAGAACGATTTTGACAAGGAGAGAGAAGGCACAAGCAAAACTGTCATGATTTCGTGACATGTTGCAGGCAAAGAAGCCAAGTGGAAAAACTATCGCGATTTCGTGACATGTTGCAGGCAAAGAAGCCAAGTGGAAAAACTATCATGATTTCATGACATGTTGGTAGAAAAGAAAGCAAGTAGGAAAACTGTCATGATTTCATGACATGTTCGGAGAAGAAGCGCTTGCAAGAAAAACTGTCACGATTTCACGACATGTTCGGAGAAGAAGCGCTAAGAAAAAGTGTCACGATTTCATGACAAGTTCGAAGAAGAAGCGCTAAGGAGAAAAAGTGTCACGATTTCATGACAAGTTGCAAGAAGAAGCGCTAAGGAGAAAAAGTGTCACGATTTCATGACAAGTTGCAAGAAGAAGCGCTAAGGAGAAAAAGTGTCACGATTTCATGACAAGTTCCAAGAAGAAGTGCCAAGGAGAAAAAGTGTCACGATTTCGTGACAAGTCGAAGAGAAAGTGCCAAGGAGAAAAAATGTCACGATTTCACGACAGAATCGAAGAGAAGTGCAGGAAGAGAAAGATGTCACGATTTCTGACATGTTCCTTAGGCAAAGAGAAAAGGCACAAGGAGGAAGATGTCACGATTTTCGTGACATGTTCCATTTTGGGAAAGGAGAAAAGGCACAAGGAGGAGAGATGTCACGATTTCGTGACATGTTCCGTTTTCACGAGGAAGAGAAAAGGCACAAGGAGAGAGATGTCACGATTTCGTGACATGTTCATTTTCGAGGGAAAGGGAAAAGGCACAAGGAGAAGATGTCATCGATTTCGTGACATGTTCCGTTTTCACGGGTAGAAGGGAAAAGGCACAAGGCAGCGAAGATGTCATGATTTCGCGACATGTTTCATTTTCACGATAGCAAGACAGAAGGAGAACAAGGAGGTCGAGAATGTCACGATTTCGTGACATGTTTGAAGAGAAGAGAACAATGAAGAAGGAGAACAAGGAGGCCGAGAATGTCATGATTTTGTGACATGCTATTTTTTCGTGTGTTAAAGCCGAGAAGGGCAGAAAGAGACAGAAGTGTCACGATTTCGTGATAGGTCGTAACAACACGTTAAACAGACAGTTAACTGGAACAGAACGATAGTTAAAGGGGAGTAGTAGAGAAAAGGCATGCAACTTTTTAATAAGAGTTAACTGGAGTAAATGCGACAATTACAGGTGGATTTACAGATAGAAATCATGCAGCTATTTTAATAACAACGTAGAAGGAGAAATTGAACAGTCGTATTATTAAGAATCATAAAATGCATGCATGCACAGAAATAAAGACGAATAGTCATGGGAGAGGTATTTGAATTGCATGTAACGTGTTTGACTAAATGCCCCTCATTTATATACAAATGAAATTACATAAAGAAGCAGTTACAGTTGACAAGTGGCAGAAGTGATTTTTAGAAAGGAATAGTTACGGGTTGCATGCACAAATATTAAAGCTAAAAATAGAGATTAATCTGTTATAAAAGTAGGTCTGCGTGAAGAATATTGTTGCTACTGTAATCGTGAAAGTGCTACCGAAAGAGGGTGAGAAGAGTGTTGTAAGAGAGAAACAAGCTGAGTAGTGAGTAATTACTGTGTTTTAAATTGGAGACCAATCAGGGTCTTGTAATAGTGAAGGCATTTGTATGTCATTGATATAACTTTCAAATCTGTGATTCAAGTTGGTGCTTGGATAGGGGTTGGTGCTCCTTTCTGTAGGTGCAGATAAATCAGGGGTTGGTGCTCCTTCCAGTGGGTGCTGGTAAATAGATTGTAAAATTGGTGTTTTGCAAAGGCTGGATTTGGACCGTAGTCCAAGCAGTCATTCTTGAGGAGTAGCCAAATTGGTGAACCTCGTTACATTGTGTGTTGTGGTGTGCTCTCTTGTGTTTATTGCTTTATCTATTTTTAGTTCTCTTTGCTTCAGTTTTAAGAATTGTAGATCAAAATTTTTAGCTACACTGATTCACCCCCCTCTCAGTGTCATTGTGAGAATATCAATTGGTATCAGAGCAAGGTTCCTGAACAAGCTTAATCAGCTAAGGTGATCTTGGAAGGAACACAATGGCGGGTAGTGAAGGTTTTTCATCAAACAAAGCTCCTCTGTTCAATGGAACTAATTACTCATTCTGGAGACTCAAGATGCAGACATATCTGAGTGCTTTAGGATACGACATTTGGGAGTCAGTAGAAAGTGGATACACAGCACCCACTACTCCTCCAACAGATGTTGTCGATAAGAAACTGTCTGAGAATAACTCCAAAGCAAAGAATGCAATAATGTGTGGGCTAGTAGACAGTGAACTGATAAGGGTCATGAGCTGTAAATCGGCAAAAGACATATGGGACAAACTAAAAAGCATTCATGAAGGAGACAGCAAGATCAAGGAAGCCAAACTGCAAACTCATCGAGCTCGGTTCGAGGCATTACAAATGAATGACGAAGAGAACATTGAGACCTATATGCTGAGAGTCAATGGAGTCATTAATGCAATCGGAGGACTCGACGAAGAGATCGAAGATGCAGTTGTCATGAAAAAGGTACTTAGAACTCTTCACAAAAGATTTAATTCTAAAGTTTCTGCAATAGAAGAGGCTAAAGATCTAAACAATTTTAGCATGGACGAGATGCATGGTTCCTTGACTGCATACGAAATGAGAATAGGACAAACTAAGCCCATAGACAAAGAAGTTGCTTTTAAAGCACACAAGAATACAAAAGCTGAACAAGAATTTGAGGCTGAAGAGACATCGGATGAAACGGAAGCCAACTTTGTTCGAAAACTTACAAAAGGAAAAGGAAAATATAGAGGAAAGTTGCCATTTAAGTGTTTCAATTGTGGAGGGGTCGGTCACTTTGCAGCTAAGTGTCCCATGAATGAGAAAACCAAAAGTAATGAAGGGTCACACCAAGAAAGAAGTGACTAGAAAAAGAAACCAAACTTCAAGAAAAGCAATTTCAAAAAGAAAAGTTTCATATCCAAGAATGTCAGCTCTTCTGAAGATAGCTCAGTTGAAGATTCTGAAGAAGAAACAGGTGAAGCTCTGTTCATGGCATTTGAAGAAGCAAAAACAGAAGAAAAATAGGAAGATGATACAAAAAATAAGGATGAGGCTGAAGTTTATCTGGAAGGTGAGTTGGTTGCGGCACTTAAAGAGTTGAAGTCAGAAAGGAAAAAGAATAATAAAGTCTCAAGAAAGCTTGAAGATGCGAATGACATAATAAACAGTTTAAAAGTACAGACAGAAGAATTTAAGAAAATGTCTGAAGAACTTGAAGTACAGCTTAACCATGAGAATAGATGAGTGCAACAAACTAGAAGAAGAGATTGTTATTTTAAGAATGCGGCTAGAAGAAAAGAATAAAAAACTGAGCTGCTATCACAAACTTGAAGGAAGTTCTGCAAAGCTTGAAAAGATTATAAATAGTCAGAGGACTACAGACATCAAGTTTGGCTTGGGGTTTGTCGAAGGAGAATCATCAAGTGGATCAAAGGCCATAACTATAGAACCAGTAAAGAAAGAGGATAAAATCAAGGTTGACCAAAGAAAAATGAATCTTGCAAAAGAAAGCAACAATGGCAGGCACGAGAAGACTGGTTGACAATGAGGGATTCACAAAAGTCACTCATCAAAGGAGAAGAAAATTTGTGGCTCCTACTACAAATTGGCAAAGACCAACTCCCAGGTTCAATCATTCTTTTTCTGGTTATTGTTTTAAATGCAATACTTACGGTCATAAGATTTCAGATTGCATTTATAATATAGGACAAAGAAATTTTTCCAATAGAAATGTATTTTCACCCTTGATAGATTATGCAGTAGAATGCTATAACTATCACAACTTTGGACATATTGCAAGAAACTGTAGAAGCACATATGCAGAAAATAAATATCAGGGAAGAAGAACTCAACCAAACAGTTTAAAGCAAAACAAAAAATTCCCAGATAAACATGCACAGGCCATTGACAAAGAAAAGTCTAAACAAATGACCAAAACTACAGCCAAATCAGAATGGAAAGAAAAAGAGCAACTCAAAGAAGAAAAGGAATCCTTGATTGTCCGGACAACATTCAAAGCACAGAACAAATCAGCACCATGGATATTGGACAGTGGATGCTCCAGTCACATGACAGGAGATAAACAAAAATTTGAAAAATTACAGAAATATGAAGGGGGCTCGGTAAAGTTTGGAAATAATGATGGAGCCAAAATAGTTGGAAAAGGATCAGTCAAGATAAGTGATGGAAAGATCAATTCCAAAGAAGTTCTGTTTGTAGTTGGTTTGAAGCACAACTTACTGAGCGTAAGTCAAATCTGTGACAGAGGTCATGAAGTCATCTTTAAAAAATAGGGCTGTGAAGTAAGAAAAGCACACAGTGGGAAGCTGGTAGCTACTGGATCGAGGACTTCTGGAAATCTATACACTCTCTCAGAAACTTCAGAAGGATCATGCTTGATTGGACAGGAAGATGAAAACTGGCTGTGGCACAAGAGGCTCGGGCATATTAGCTTTGACAATCTGGTAAAAATAAGTTCAAAAAGAGCAGTAAGAGATATACCCACCATTGGCAAACCGGTAAATAGCATCTGTGCTTCATGCCAAAAAGGGAAGCAAACCAGATCCACATTTAAAGCAAAGGAATATTTCACCAAGAAACCGTTAGAGCTGATTCATACTGATTTATGTGGACCCATGAGAACACAAAGCATAAATGGTGACAAATACTTTATGTTGTTCATAGATGACTACTCCAGAATGACATGGGTACTATTTTTAAAGCTTAAATCAGATGCCTTTGAGATGTTCAAGATTTTTAAAAAGCAGGTTGAGAATCAGATTGGAAAAAGAATTAAATGCCTAAGATCAGACAGAGGAGGAGAGTTTATCTCAGAGGAGTTTGTAGAATACTATCAAAAATATGGGATTAGAAGACAGTTTTCAGCAGCAAGGACACCTCAGCAGAATGGTGTTGTTGAAAGGAAGAACAGGACTGTGCAAGAAATGGCACGGACAATGTTGGTTGAGAACAAAATAGCCGACAGATTCTGGAAAGAGGCAGTACATACTACAGTTTACATTCAAAACAGGTGCATGCTAAGAACACATGAAAGCAAAACACCGTATGAACTATGGTTCGGCAGGAAAGCAACAGCAAGATACTTCAAAGTGTTCGGCAGCAAGTGTTATATCAAACGAACTGAAGATAATCTCGGTAAGTTCGAAGATAGAGCTGACGAAGGTATTTTTCTCGGTTACTCAACTAAAAGCAAAGCCTACACATGTTACAACAAGCGGCTAAAGAAAATTATTGAGAGTGCTGATGTTAAAGTTGATGAAGGTAGAGAACGAGAAGTTACGTATCAAGAAAACTACCCTATTTATGAAGACGTCATTGAAGGAGATGAAGAAATAGAAAAAGAAGAAAATCAAAAAATTGACCCAGCTGATTTAAGAATCGACTCAGAAGAAGAAGAGAACAATAAATTCAAAACAGGTAGCTGGCAGAAAAATCATCCCAGAGAACAGATTATTGGGGACCCAACAATTGGTATTCAGACAAGAAGAGCAGTAATACGGAACTACTCTTTATTATCCAAGCATTGAACCCAAAAATATTGTTGAAGCAAGCACAGATGAAAGTTGGATGAAGGCAATTAATGAAGAACTAGATCAGATTGAGAAAAACAAAACCTGGGAATTAGTACCACGGCCAGCAAATAAAAACATAATTGGCACTAAATGGATTTTTCGAAATAAATTAAATGAAGACGGACAAGGTTGTCGGAAATAAGGCAAGATTGGTCTGTAAAGGCTATGCTCAGGTTGAAGGCATTGATTTTGAGGAAACATTTGCACCAGTTGCTAGACTAGAAGCAATCAGAATGTTTCTGGCTTTAGCAGTCCATAAAAACTTCAAAGTATATCAAATGGATGTAAAATCAGCATTTCTGAATGGAAAACTGGAAGAAGAGGTTTACATTGAACAGCCAGATGGCTTCCAACTCGGTGACAATCCTGATTTTGTTTGCAGGTTAAAGAAAGCGTTGTATGGTCTAAAACAGGCACCTAGAGCATGGTATGCAAGGTTGGATAACTATCTTATTAAACAGGGGTTCAAGAAAGGTATGGTGGACAACAATTTATATATCAAAACTGAGAATGGCCATCTTATTGTACTTGTTGTTTATGTAGATGATATAATATTTGGCAGCAACATGGATAAATATTGTAGAGACATAGCTAATAAAATGAAGACAGAATTTGAGATGTCAATGATTGGTGAACTTTCTTATTTCCTCGGATTGCAAGTCAATCAAAGTGAAAAGGGGATTTTTATCTCTCAAGTAAAATATGTGAAAGAAATGCTGAAAAAGTTCACAATGGAGGATAGTAAACCTGTCAGGCACTCCCATGACAACAAGGTTGCAAGTTGAGCAAGGATGACAAATCTCCGGATGTAGATCAAACCATGTACAGGTCTATGATTGGAAGCCTCATTGTATTTGATGAGCCACTAGACCAGATATATTACAGGCAGTATGCATGGTAGCAATATTTCGGGCTAGTCCCAAAGAGACTCATGTGACAATTGTAAAGAGGATTTTTAGGTACCTCAAGGGTACTATGGAGTATGGGTTGTGGTACCCAAAAGGTAAGGACTTCACTCTTATTGCATATTCTGATGCAGATTGGGCAGGATGTATTGATGACAGAAAGAGTACCAATGGAGGAGCATTTTATCTTGGAGACAGGCTGGTAGCATGGCACAACAAGAAACAAGAATCAGTCTCTCTATCCACAGCAGAGGCAGAATACATTGCAGCAACAACATGCTGTACTCAGATATTATGGATGAGACAAACACTGAAAGATCTTGGTATTCACTTCAAAGAGCCAATTTCAGTTAAATGTGATAACACCAGTGCTATAAACATATCAAAGAATCCGGTTATGCATTCTCGAACCAAACATATTGCAATCCGGTATCACTTCTTGAAGGATAAAGTTGCAGAAGGTGAGGTCAAATTGGATTTTGTTCCAACTACAGAGCAAGTAGCAGATATATTCACAAAACCATTGCCCAAGGAAGTTTTTGAGTACCTTCGGAGTAAGTTGGGAGTAGTCACATTTCCAAAGAACTGACTATCAATTGGGATCACATTCTCAGGGGGAGTACTTATGCCTATGTTTATAGTTTTGCTCATATTCATTATTTTTGCTAACTATAACAATGTGTATCTGAGAATGTTGTGCATAGACTCAGGGGGAGTCTGCAGCAGCCCTTTGGTATTATTGTCAAAGGGGGAGAAGAATTACAGGAGAGTGCATGAGTGTTGCCAACAATTCCAAAGGGGGAGATTGTTGAGCAAGGTGCAGCAAAAGTATTGTCATTGTTGTCAACACGAGACAAATAGGATCGGTTGATGCAGTTGAAGCAGTGGACAGGAGTTCAGAGATCAGTCAGATCATGTACAGTGAAATTCCAAGAAAACAGAAGTGACCCAGATTCAAAAAATCAAAGAAAAAGACAAGTAAGAAAACTGTCGCGATATCGCGACATGTTTTCTGTCGCGATATCGCGACAGGTTGAGAAGTTAGAAGGCAGAAAGAAAAACGTCATGATTTCATGACATATCGGAGGAGAGAGAAGGCGCAAGTAAAATTGTCATGATTTCGCGACATGGACGAGGAGAGAGAAGGCACAAGAAAACTGTCGTGATTTCACGACATGTTATGAGGAGAAAGAAGCAAGGAAAACTGTCACGATTTCGTGACATGTTGCGAGGCAAAGAAGCCAAGTGGAAAAACTATCGCGATTTCATGACATGTTGGAGGAAAGAAGGCAAGTGGAGAAAGTTGTCACGATTTGCTGACATGTTGAAAAGAAAGCAAGTAGGAAAACTATCGCGATTTCATGACATGTTCGGAGAAGAAGTAAGAAAAATGTCACGATTTCATGACAAGTTCAAGAAGAAGCGCTAAGAAGAAAATGTCACGATTTCATGACATGTTGAAGAAGAAGCGCTAAGGAGAAAAAGTGTCACGATTTCGTGACAAGTTGCAAGAAGAAGCGCTAAGGAGAAAAAGTGTCACGATTTCGTGACAAGTTGCAAGAGAAAGCGCTAAGGAGAAAAAGTGTCACGATTTCACGACAAGTTCCAAGAAGAAGTGCCAAGGAGAAAAAATGTCACGATTTTGTCAGAGATAAAAAAAGTGCCAAGGAGAAAAAATGTCATGATTTCGAAATAGAGAGAAGGAAGAGAAAGATGTCACGATTTCATGACATTTTTTCGGGCAAAGACAGAAAAGGCACAAGGAGAGAAGATGTCACGATTTCGTGACATGTTCCATTTGAGAAGGAAGAAAAGGCACAAGGAGAAAGATGTCACGATTTCGTGACATGTTCTATTTTCATGAGCAAAAGGCAGAAAAGGCACAAGGCAGAAGATGTCACGATTTCATGACATGTTCCATTTTCATGGGCGAAGGCAGAAAAGGCACAAGGCAGCGAAGATGTCACGATTTCGTGACATGTTCCATTTTCACGGGCAGAAGGCAGAAAAGGCACAAGGCAGCGAAGATGTCGCGATTTCGCGACATGTTCCGTTTTCATGGCGGCAAGACAGAAGGAGAACAAGGAGGCCGAGAATGTCACGATTTCGTGACATGTTCCGTTTTCACGACAGCAAGACAGAAGGAGAACAAGGAGGCCGAGAATGTCACGATTTCGTGACATGCTATTTTTTCGTGTGTTAAAGCCGAGAAGGGCAGAAAGAGACAGAAGTGTCACGATTTCGCGACAGGTCGCAACAGCACGTTAAACAGACAATTAACTGGAACAGAATGACAGTTAAAGGGGCAGTAGTAGAGAAAAGGCATGCAGCTTTTTAATAATAGTTAACTGGAGTAAATGCGACAGTTACAGGTGGATTTATTGATAGAATTCATGCAGCTTTTTAATAACAATCGTAGAAGGAGAAATCGAACAGTCGTATTTATAGAATCGTAAAATACATGCATGCACAGAAATAAAGACGAACAGTCATGTGAGAGGTATTTGAATTGCATGTAACGTGTTCGACAAAAAGCCCCTCATTTATATACGAAAAAGAATTACGCAAAGAAGAAGTCATAGTTGACAAGTGGCAGAAGTGATTTTTAAAAGAACAGTTATGGGTTGCATGCGTAAACATAAAATCTTAAAATAGAGACTTAATCTGTTATAAAAGTAGATTTGCGTGAAGAATATGCTTGCTACTGTAATCATGAAAGTGCTATCGAAAGAGGGTGAGAAGAGTGTTGTAAGAGAGAAACAAGCTGAGCAGTGAGTAATTACTGTGTTTTAAATTGGAGACCAGTCAGGGTCTTGTAATAGTGAAGGCATTTGTATGTCATTGATATAACTTTCAAATCTGTGATTCAAGTTGGTGCTTGGATAGGGGTTGGTGCTCCTTTCTGTAGGTGCAGATAAATCAGGGGTTGGTGCTCCTTCCAGTGGGTGTTGGTAAACAGATTGTAAAATTGGTGTTTTGCAAAGGCTGGATTTGGACCGTAGTCCAAGCAATCATTCTTGAGGAGTAGCCAAATTGGTGAACCTCGTTACATTGTGTGTTGTGGTGTGCTCTCTTGTGTTTACTGCTTTATCTATTTTTAGTTCTCTTTGCTTCAGTTTTAAGAATTGCAGATCAAAATTTTTAGCTACACTGATTCACCCCCCCTCTCAGTGTCATTGTGAGAATATCATAGGTCTACGGGCCACTGTCCAAGACAATGGCCACTAGAATGAAACATTTTCTCTTGCTCCAAGGCTATGGATCTTTAGCTTGCTATTAATGTTAAATGAATATTGTATGTGCATGAATAATTACCTCTTAGTTGGGTAGCACCTCATTGCTCCTCAAGGATGCCTATATATGCTCTCCAATCTGATAGGGCTTCATTGCATATCTTCTCCAATAAAATCTCTCTCAAAGAAGTCTACTAAAAGATCATCCTTGGTCTCAAAATTGATATATGATCCTCTCCCATCCTCTAGTGCTCTCAAGCTTGCACATTTTATAGATGAAACCCTAGGTCTATGTCAAAGCCCTAGGAATTTCTCATGCTTAGTGAGAGTTATCATGAGAAGCATTTTGTCCTTTGTCTATGTTTGGAGGCCAATTAACTGAAGTCTAACTGCCTACTTGAGTCTCCTATGCAAACTGGTTGTTAGCATGAGAATCTTTTGTCCTTTGTCTATGTTTGGATGCCAGTTAACTGAAGTCTAACTACCCACCCGAGTCTCCTATGCAAATTGATTGTTAGCATGAGAAGCTTTTGTCCTTTTTCTATGCTTGGAGGCCAATTAACTAAAGTCTAACTGCCCACTTGAGTCTCCTATGCAAACTGGTTGTTAGCATGAGAATATTTTATCCTTTGTCTATGTTTGGAGGCTAGTTAACTGAAGTCTAACTACCCACTTGAGTCTCCTATGCAAACTGGTTGTTAGCATGATAAGCTTTTGTCCTTTGTCTATGTTTGGAGGCCAGTTAACTGAAGTCTAACTGCCCACTTGAGTCTCCTATGCAAATTGGTTGTTAGCATGAGAAGCTTTTATCCTTTGTCTATGTTTGGAGGCCACTTAAATGAAGTCTAACTGCCCACTTGAGTCTCCTATGCAAACTGGTTGTTAGCATGAGAAGCTTTGTCTTTTTTTATGTTTGAAGGTCAGTTAAATGAAGTCTAACTTTGGACTTGAGTCTCCCATGTAAACTTATTATGAGGAGGAATGCAAAGTTATCCTCGTTCACTTTATTGTATGCAAACTAACACTTCCACCCCTAATTAAGCTTGGTTATCAGTAAAATGCTTTTTATGAGTTGTCGTATGTAATGACTAAGATTTGGCCACTATTGTCTACAGTGGCTAAGGTCTGGCCACTCTCAGCTTGAGCGGTCAATATCTAGCAGCTCTAGTTTACAGCGGCTAAGCTTGTATGGGTTAAAACTACCATTTTGAGTGGTTAGGACCACTGATTGCTCTTGTAAAGGTCCAAAATTGGACATATGGTCTTCAGATGTGCTCATATGAATGGTTTCCTAAACATGACATGTTTTAGGTGTCTACAACTCACATTTGTCAAGGATTGATAATTCAAAAGGTTCATATAGTGTTTTATGATATCCAATGTTGAAATAGTTTTGAAGAGTTTAATTATCAGTTGGGACATCTTCAAACATATAATATTTTACACAAATATTTTTTTGCAAATATATTCATATATAGTATTTGAAAATAGCTTTTTGATTTGGATGCATCTAATGTAATTTTCTTGTTAAAAATCATCAAATGATGAATATGTTAAAGTGATTTTATGGTCATATGATTGTGGAGGTACACTGAGTACATATCAAATGATGATTACATTATTTATTATGAATGATACTTAATGAAGTGGATGTTCAATATGACTCTTCAAAATGTTTTTCAATGATCAAGCTATGCAAGGAGAAGAAGTTGCTTCCTTGCTAGTTCGATATTCATAAATCTTAAAACCGCTAGGATTTACACTAATGAGAAAAGAAGTAGAAGTTGGATGCCTTATTTTATATTGTGAATAGATTCATATATCATTATTCACTTTGTTTTCTAATCCAACAAGTTGTTATTGGTTAATCCAGCTTGATTGATATTACTTTTCATGGGATGTATGCTCCAATATTATGGTTAAAATTTGAGTTTGGAATATAGTAAGGTTATTCCCACTATAAAATTGTGATGTACAATAGAGTTTGTCTCAATTTAGTAATTATTATTGCTTCTCCTATTTTGAACATTGATGTAATAAAAGGGAATGCTAGTATTATTACATTAGATTATAGGGTGTTGTTACACCCCTATATGTGAGTTGGTTATAATTCATTATAACAATTGACTAAATCTTGAATGTATAAATATATAATTTGTTGTAAAAACGATTTGACTAGAATCCTTTTTAGTCCATCATAATAGAGGTAGATCCTATATTTTGTGGAATAGACTAGTCTTAGTAGATAATAAACCACTTGGACTTCAATTTAGCATCAAAGCCTTGACTTTTTTAAGATAGGTGTTAATACTTTCTAGATCTATAGGATCATTCTATTATCTTGGAGAATTACGAAAAACATCTTTGGTCTCCCAATCCATTTAAAAATAAATTATGATTTTATTATGTGGGTAAAATTTTTGCATCCTTTCACCCACTCTCGTTTCCAAGATGATGCTAGTAGAAGTAGCTAAAATTTAGAGCCAAAATTTTACACTAATGGCTAAGGCAAACCTTGAGGGTGAAGGTAGCTAGTGCTAATGGGTGGAGAATTGAATGGGTGGGGATTCAAGAGTTGTGTCTGGGCAGAAATATATTCATTTTCTCCCAAATGATAGGTGAATAATTATGAAGCTAAGTAGGGTGAAAATCTGTTAAAACACCATATAAAATATGGGTGGAGCTTTGAGTAGCAAGAAAAGCAAACTTTTTGGGAACCCTTAAGGGTGAAACTATTTTAAATCCTCACCCTAAGTAGAAGAGTGAGATCCCAGGTCTTCGCCTAACAAATGGGTGGAATAATGGGATGACAAAGCATAGGTTCCTACCCCAAATATTTACCCCATTTAGAATAGTTATATGGATGGAGTTTTTATATGGTGGTAGTTTGAAACCAAACCTGATTATCCACCCCTTTCATAATGTCATGATGAGCAAAATTTTGGGAAGTTGATGAGTAAGGGAGCAAGTTGAAATGCCCACCCATTACCGAAATCGATACCAATATCAAAGGAAAGGTATTAATGAACCCATCTACCAAAGTATGAGCCATCCATAAGCACGAAGGTAGTGATTTAAAATACATGGCTCCCAAGGTAATCAATTTTAGTTGTTCATTCACTTGATTTAGGGACCATCAACTAGTTGAAGATATAGAGTATATGAGAATTAAAAAATTGGTAGGAATTTTAGAATGATCGGGGGCCCAGATTCATGTAGAATTTCCTAAACCCTTTCGGACAACCGCCATTCTTCCTGATGGAATTAGCGCCTTCTCCTAAGATCGAGAGAAGAAAGAAAGCATATATTATTGAGAATGAATTGATACATTTGAGTAGAGGTATGATGCCCTTTATATAGGAAGATGTATTCCTTGGCCAACACTCTACCTAGTTGTGCAATGAACATCTTGCACATATACAACTTGCACATTGACACTTGTGCATTTATTACATTGCATGAAGTAACTAGATAACTTCCCCCTCAAGTAATCTAATATCCTAAGTATGTACCTACGAAGGTACATTTACATGGCCTCAAATAATGTAATATAATATATTTCTAACACCCCCATGTATTACATTATTTGGGTATGAAGTTCTCTTGAATCACATAAATGATCTCTGAATGCTTGAAACTTGATTTTTCCAAGTGCTTTTGTAAAAATATCAGCTAACTGGTCTTCTGTAGGAACATATTTGAGGATGATTCGCTTGTTCTGAAAATATTCTTTGATGAAATGACATTGAGCTTCAATATGTTTTGTTCTTTCATGTATGATTGGATTCTTGATCAGATTCAATACTCCTTGATTGTCATAGAATATCATAGTTGGAGTTCATTTAATTCCCATGTTAGATAGTATGTATTGTAACCATAGAGCTTCACAAGTTGTATCTCTTGCTGCTTGATATTCTACTTTAGTTGATGATTGTGCTACTATATGTTGTTTCTTGTTGTGCCAAGATATGGGTCCTGATCCGAGATAGAAGACATAACCTGAAGTAGATTTCCTATCATCAATAGATCCAACATAGTCTGAGTCTGAGTAACCTTGTAGACAAAACTCTTTGACACCTTTCATATAAGTTAATCCATAGTCTGTAGTCTTCTTGATATATTGTAATATTATTTTTGTTGCTTTCCAATGACTTTCTCTTGGTTCTTGCATGAACCGTGAAAGATAATTTACTATGAATGCTATGTCTGGTCGACTATTTGTCAAGTATAGAAGACTCCCAATCAACTGACGATACATTGTTGTTGAAACCAATGGTGTTTTATCATTTTTGGATAGTTGAATTCCTTGTTCCATTGGTGTATCTTTGGGTTTACACTCTATCATTCTATATTTTTCAAGAAGAGCTTTTGCATATTTTGATTGAGTGATAACTATTTTGTCCTCTCCTTGATAAATCTCTAGACCAAGACAGTAGTTCATTGGTCCTAGATCTGTCATTTCAAAAGCTTTTTCTAGATCCTTTTTTATGTCACTTATTAACTTTTTTGAACTCCCAGTAATCACTATGTCATCAACGTATACTATGAGAATCAAGATATCATTTCCAATTTTCCTGGTATATAGGCTGGGATCTGATGGACTCCTTTTGAAGTCATGCTGTAATAGATGATTATTGATCTTTATATTCCATGCTCTGGGAGCTTGTTTCAGACCATATAGAGATTTATTCAATTTGCATACCTTATTTTCCTACCCTTGAACAATGAAGCCTTTAGGTTGTGTCATATAGACTTCCTCTTCTAAATCACCATTAAGGAATGCACTTTTTACATCCATCTGATGAAGTTTCCATCCCTGATGAGTTGCTAGTGTGTAGACTATTCGAATAGTAGTCATTCGAGTTGTTGGTGCAAATGTTTCTTCATAGTCAATTCCCTCTATCTGAGTATACCCTTTTGCTACTAATCGAGCTTTGTATTTGTCAAGTGTTCCATCTGCTTTGTATTTGATTTTGTAAACCCACTTGCATCCCACTATTTTCTTACCTGGAGGTAAGTTTACTAGATCCCATGTTCTATTCTTTTTGAGTGATGCATATTCAGATTTCATAGCTGCTTTCCAGTGTGAGTCTTCCAGTGCTTGAGAAGTTGATGTTGGTTCTACTGTGTTACTTAGCATTCCTCTATTCATTCTAGTCATGTTGTGAGTTTGAGGTCTAGTAGAGTTAAGATCTGGCATTCTCTCTAGATTTGATTCTCTAAGAGTATCTCTGAGCCATATTGGTTATTTTCTAACTAGTATTGTTGATCCTTCTATATCTTGTTCTTGAGATTCTGATTCTGAGTCTTCTTCAGGTAGATTTAGGAGAACTTCTGTGTCTCCATTGGATTCATCTATGTCGATTCTGACTTTTTCATCAAATATTACATCTCTACTAATGTAGACTTTCTTTGTAGATGGATCTAGTATTATGTAACCTGTAGATTCATTGTCATAGCCAACAAATATTCCTACCATAGTTTTGTCATCTAGTTTAGTCCTTTTTTATTTTGGAACATGCATGTAGGCTTTGCATCCGAAGATATTTAGTTTTTCTATATTGGGATTTTGTCCAGACCATGCTTCTTCTGGTGTAATATGCTTGAGTACTCTTGTTGGAAGTCTATTTTGTATGTAGACTACTGTTTGTACTACTTCAGCCCAGTATTTGTGATCAAGTTGTGCTTCTTTTAACATACATCTTACCATTTCCATTATTGATCTATTTCTTCTTTCTGCAATTCCATTTTGTTGAGGTGAATATGTTGTAGTAAGCTATCTTTTAATCCCATTTTCTTCAAGAAATGAGTCAAATTCTTTGGAAACAAATTCTCCTCCTCTATCTGAACGAAGTGCTTTTATGGTCTTTCTTGATTCCTTTTCCACTTGAAGTTTGAATTGTTTGAAATAACTGAATGCTTCTGATTTGTACTTCATAAAATATACCCACATTTTTCTAGTATGATCATCAACAAATAACTGAAAATATTTATGTCCTCCAACACTATCAACCTTCATTGGACCACATAAATCTGTATATATTATTTCTAGAGGATGTTGAGCTCTATGTTGATGAAGTTCGAAGGGAATTCTATGTTGTTTTCCTGCTAAGCATTCTGGACATACAGTAGTTTCTAAAGAGAAATTGGGTAGTCCTTCTACCATTTGATATTTGAATAATTCCTTCATTGATGTCTCACTGGTATGTCCTAGTCGTTTGTGCCATAATTTTGTAGTATTGACTGAAAGAGTTGAGTGAATAGCAGTGTCTAGGACAAATAGACCATTTTTATATGTTCCTGATGCTATCATTCTTCCCTGTTTAGAGATGTGACATTGTTTTCTGCCAGTGAGAACCTTGAACTCAACAGTTAAGTCTTGATCCATGAGTTGAGAGACAGAAATAAGATTAGTAGTTAATCCTGGAACATACAATACATTTTTTATTATGCCTCTTCCATATTTAAGATTTATCAAAATATTTCCAATTCCTTTTACCTCATATGTTTTGCTATCTGCTACAACAACTGGCTTTTCATTTATCTTCTTCAGAGAATTGAACCAATGTATGTTTCCTGTCATATGCTTACTTGCACCTGAATCTATATACCAATAATCCATAATCATGATTTGTAAAAAACTTGTATTTCCTTAGTCTTTTTGGTATAGAATATAGGTTTTGTAAATATCAAAAATAACTTTTATTATCCCTTATTGCTCCTAAGCACTTTTCAAATTTGAAGAGGTTTTGATGTTGGATTTCTTTTGTCCTTTTTTTGATGTGTTTGAGACAAGAATATAAATTTCCAACCTTAGCAAACCTCTTTAAATATCCCTTTAGGATTTTAATTGTAGTGTATCTAATTTCCAATAAGTCAATTTGATGTAGTAACCCTTATAACTCCCAAATTTTGGAAAAATTAGACCACAATAATATTTGAAAATATTTTATAAATAATTTCAGTAGAAGTCCTTATTGCTCCTATGTTAATATTGCAAATATTTTATTGATATGATATATTATTCCCCTTTAAGATATAGCTTTCAATGTAGTTGTATTTCTCTAAGTTCAACCTTATAACTCCCAAGAAAGAGAAAGCATATTATGGTGGGAATAAAGCTTACCTTATATCATTCAATATTTGATATTGTATTCGTTGTGCATGGGCTGCAATATAGATGTTGCTTCTTTGGCTCTTCCTCCAATGATTTGCTTGGAACCTTAGTGGAATAGATATTCCAAATGTGGCATCGTTAATGTCTACCTTTGACCTTCCTTATCCAAAGCATTGAAGGCTCTTTCACACCTTGCTTCCACCTGTTGTCGCTACGCCCTATGTTCGCAAACCTTGGACGTAAATGCTTTATGAATGCATTGGTCGTTGATACTCTTAAATTGGAGGAGAATCTTGGTTTGAGTGCCAAGTGGCATGTCCATTTCTTCGTGAGTGCTTGAGGAGTAGAAGATGCTTGAGAACACTTATTTCCTTCTTTGTGTAACGTATGGATGTTACGTTATTTTAATGAAGTACTTGGCTTTCCTTCGGACAAGTGTTCCTCATATATTCATTGCACCAACTTGTAGCTTGTAACTCCCTTGATGATGAAGATGAGTGCTCGAGTGAGGAGCGTTAGGGTCTTGTCTCAAGTGATAAATATCACTTCCTCCTTGTGCATGGGCATCTTCTATAATGCTCCTTCAACGTATCCTTCTTGGAGGTTCTTTAAACCCTATAATATTCATAGCTCCTTTTTCGATCAATTGCACTTGCTTGTAGATTGTTTCAAGCTGAGTTGAGGAGCGTCGATCTGGAGGCTTGAGCACCAATTTTCTGCTTTGAATATGTGGAGACTGGAATGCTCCAATGGTGCTTCTATCTTCCTCTTTACTCACCTATTATACATCCTCCTTGTAGACAGTGTTGCTCTTGATTATAACACCATTTTCTCCCTTTGATTTTTCATCTTGTCTCTTGCAGGTTCGATCATCCAAGATGAGGGAGTAAGAGCCTTTAGAGTGACTCCTTTGATGTGCTTGGAAGGACGTTAGTGAATGACCGCCTTCGATTGGTTTTTCCAATGGATGTTGTGCCCTTGAGACACCTTCAAATCTACCTCATTTTTCTGTATAAACCAGATTAGGATAGTGCAATGCAATGTAACATATTTATGTATAAAATAGCTCTTATTGCACCTTCTTTTTTTTAGGTCTGATTTTCTGGTTTTGTGGTAGAATTTTGAATGCAATATGAGGGTTTTGAGGTTGTCTCTTTGATTAGACACCTTCCCTTTTTTCTTGGATATTTTATAAATGGATCCAAGCTTGTAACCACTTGATAGAAGCTCTCTTTTTGCTGTATTTTTCTGCACTATTTCTTTTGTAGAAAACTTATTGTGCTTTGAACTTGAGACTCACCAAGTCTCGTTCGAGGCTTCCTTTGCTGCTCTTTTGGTGGTTACTTTCTTCTCCAATGCTTGGAGGATTGAGCTGATTTTGTGGCTTCCTAGGCCACTCAAAGTTGCAGATCTTTGTGCACTAATAGTGTCTTTAGACACTTTGAAAAGTTCTATTTTTGTGCCTTTCTCAAGAACACAAATAACAATATTTTGAGAGCAATAGAATAGTGCAAATAAATCTAATAAACTTTCACTTTTTAATGCACTAACAATTTCACCTTATCACTCCAATTAACTCTCAAAATTAATGCACTTAATCAATTTACTACAACTAATCAAGAATTATTATGCAATTTCCTTATAAGCAAGGTAGTAGGAGCTAGTCTTCTTTTGCTTTCCAAAGTAGATGATAGGTAGTTGATAGATAGTTGAAATGTATAAATCTAATCAACTCCTAAAGTGCAAATGAACCTAAAAATTATTTTTCTCTTTTTGCACTTTTGAAGACTATAATTCAATGTTTCTTTTTGCAACTTTAATCCAAATTAAGGTGCTTAAACAAATCTGATAAGTAATCCAATTAATGAATCTACTTGCACCAATAGTTGCATACCTTTTTGAAAGCTTTTGTAGCTCTTCTACCACTTTTATGGAGGATGTTGATTTTGTTGCTTTCTATAAACTATTCTAAATAGTTCCTTCTTCACCAATAGATGGTCTCAAACTTTTCCTTCATGAGCCTTTGATTTGGTGGCTTGTTCTCCTTTTGTAGTCTCCTCCTTTTGTTGTAGATTTGAAGAAGTATTTGTCTCTGAAATGGTGCCTTCTTGCTGTGAGAGGTAATCTTCAAATCTCTTGGATCTTGTGGGCTTCTCCTATCTTCAAGTCTTCTTATTGAATTTTGGCTTCAAGCAGGATCTTCTTTTGGGATTTGGCACTCCTTGCCAAATTCTTCTTCTCTTGGGCTTGTTGTCGGATGGTGATAATTATCCCAAGTCCTTCACCTTTGGGGCTTCTCCCTAATCCTACCACCTAGACTCTTCTAAGATTTTTTGATAGTGACTGGTCCAAAGGTGTGTCAGGTTGACAAAAAACTTAGGCTCATTGATAATGGTGGTTTTCCTATGGCTAGATCTACCATAGCTCTGATACCACTGATGGAATTAGCGCCTTCTCCTAAGATCGAGAGAAGAAAGAAAGCATATATTATTGAGAATGAAATTGATACATTCGAGTAGAGGTATGATGCCCTTTATATAGGAAGATGTATTCCTTGGCCAACACTCTACCTAGTTGTGCAATGGATATCTTGCACATATACAACTTGCACATTGACACTTGTGCATTTATTACATTGCATGAAGTAACTAGATAACTTCCCCCTCAAGTAATCTAATATCCTAAGTATGTACCTATGAAGGTACATTTACATGGCCTCAAATAATGTAATATAATCTATTTCTAACACTTCCAAGGAGTAGAGTACTAGCTGAGCACTTTTTCACCTCAACAATACCTTTCTACCTAACGTCGTTAATTCATGTATTTTTAATATGTTGTAGAAATTGTTATAAATACTTTAATTTTAACCAGATCAACAAAATGGACTCCAATCACATAACACAAATGCAATATAATGGAAGAAACCTGCAAATCGATATTCTTCTCATTCCTGAATTCACACCCCTTCTACAAAATATTACAATCCATCATATAGCAACCGAAAACCAAAGAAACCCTAAAAACATCTTTTTCTAAAAACTACTAAAAATAGATCTTTTTTCTAAAAATTGCTAAAAATAGAAATGAGTCGGATTGCGCCCAAATTCGGTGCACACATCCCTCTTACAATAATGAACCTTAATTTAAAATATTAGGTCTCAACTTAAGGTATAACAAAAGATAATAAACTTCTAACAGCCAAAAAAACCCAAAAAACCCGGGAACCTATTCTAAAAGCTAATTTTGGGGCACTAGATGTCGGAGTTAGGTCCCGAAAACATGATTTTTGGAGGGTCAAGTGCATCAAAGATTATCCTGATGCAGAACACGCATGCGGAACCACCTATTAAATTTCAAGGCAAACGGGCGTACGGTTCACAAGTTATGGCTCCGACAAGGTGCATCATTCTCCTCTAGTGAAAAAGAACTCAGCTCCTGCGAGTTCAGCTGAATTGAAATCCTGTAGCTTCTGGTTATCAATTTTCTTTAGCTCTGACTCTGAAACCCAAGTGTTATCTGACTGTGGTAATCCTTCCCACTGAACCAGGAATTTGTTGTAGCTCCCATGTCTGGTGGTGATCACCTTCTTATCGAGCACCTGTGCAACTCTATATTTTTTCTTCTTAGGCATCTGTCGTGCCCAATTTACTGTCTCCTGTAATTCGCCATCCTTGGTAGTACCAGGATACTGAAATAAATCAGAAACATTAAAAATGGGTGAAATATCAAATTCATCGGGCAACTCCACTTTATAGGCATTATCATTGATCTTCTTCAAAATCCTGCATGGCCCAATTTTCTTAAGTTTCAGTTTGTTATACGTCCCCTTAGGAAATATTTCTTTCCTAAGATGAACCATGACCATATCACCCTCTTCAAACACTTTCACCCTTCTGTGTGCATCAGCAGACTCTTTGTAGTGAGCATTACTACTCTGCAATTTTTCCCTCACTGACTCTTGCACTTTCTGGATATGCTCAGCAAATGCTTCTGCATCATCACTAACTTGTTCCCCAATTGGTAACTCAACCAAATCTAATACACCTCTAGGATTTTGACCATAAATAATTTGAAAAGGAGATTTACCTGTCGACCTATTCACTGAACTGTTGTATGCAAATTCGGCTTGTGACAAGGCTAAATCCCATTGTTTTGGTTTTTCTCCAACTATGCACCGTAAGAGGTTTCCCAAGCTTCTGTTCACTACCTCTGTTTTCCCATCGGTCTGTGGGTGGTAAGAACTATTGAACTGCAGCCTGGTGTTCAACTTCTTCCACAACGTCCTCCAAAAGTGACTCAAGAACTTAGTATCCCGATCAGAAGTAATAGTCTTTGGAACACCATGCAACCGCACAATCTCATCAAAGAATAAGACTGCAGTCCTAGTTGCATCATTAGTTTTCTGGCAAGCAATGAAATGCACCATTTTTGAAAATCTGTCTACCACAACAAAAATTGAATCCTTACCCTCTGTGTCTTGGGCAACCCCAACATGAAATCCATACTCAGATCGGTCCATGGTCCTATAGGAACTGGCAGTGGCATATACAACCCTATATTTTGTGCATGGCCCTTAGCCATTTGACATACTCTACATCTAGAGACAAACTTGATTATGTCTCTCTTCATTTTTGGCCAATAGTACTTCTCCTCTACAAGAGTGGTAGTTTTGGCTACTCCAAAATGACCAACCAAACCCCCACTATGTAATTCCCTCAAGATGTTCTCTCTCATAGAGCCATTGGGAATGCATAATCGATTACCCTTAAACAAGTAACCATTCTATAAAAAATACTCTTCAAAAATAGTATGGGACTCACCCTCTACCGCACTTTTACACTGTTGCACAATATTCCCAAAATCTGCATCAGATTCATACAGATCTTTAATCCCCTCAAATCCTACCACTTCATTCTCCATAGTGGTCAACAACAAGACTCTCCTACTCAATGCATCAACAACCTTATTTTGTTTTCCCGACTTGTGCTTCAGGACAAATGTATACTGTTGCAAAAATGAAACCCATTTGGCATGCCTACTATTTAACTTTTTCTGAGAATTGACATACCTCAATGCTTCATGATCAGTAAACAACACAAACTCCTTTGAGAGTAAGTAGTGCCTCCAATGTTGCAATGCTTGCACAATTGCATAAAATTCCACATCATATGTAGAATAATTCTTCCTTGCATCATTCAACTTCTCACTAAAAAATGCTACAGGTCGGCCCTCTTGACTTAAGACACCACCAATTCCAACAAATGAGGCATCACAATCAACCTCAAACACCTTACTAAAATATGGTAACACTAGAACAGGGGCTTTCGACACCTTCTTCTTCAAGAGTTCAAAACTCTTTGTTGCTGCCATAGTCCATACAAACTCTTTCCCCTTCGTGCACTCAGTTATAGGGGCAGCTATACTACTAAAGTTCCTGATGAACTTCCTGTAAAAGGTAGCTAGGCCATGAAAGCTCCTTACTTCTGTTATAGTTCATGGAAGAGGCCATTCCAGAATCACCTTCACTTTCTCATCATCCATCCTCATGCCATCTCTTGAGATTACAAATCCTAAAAACACTAAACTATCTTGAAGAAATCTACATTTCTTCAGGTTGACATACAATTTCTCCTTCCTGAGCACGTCTAACACTAATTTCAGGTGTAACAAATGCTCTTCTTCACTTTTACTATAAATCAAAATATCATCAAAATACACAACCACAAACTTACCATTATATTCCCGTAGTACTCTGTTCATCAACCGCATAAATGTACTGGGTGCATTAGACAACCCAAATGGCATCACCATCCACTCGTACAACCCATATTTTATCTTAAAAGTTGTCTTCCATTCATCCCCTTCTCTAATTCTGATCTGGTAGTAGCCACTCCATAGATCAATTTTACTGAAGTATTTAGCTCCAACCAATCCATCCATCATGTCATCCACTCTCGGCATAGGATACCGATACTTTATTGTGATCTTGTTTATGGCTCTACTATCCACACACATCCGCCAGTCACCATATTTCTTTGGGGTCAGCAATGTTGGAGTCGCACATGGACTCATACTCTCCCTAACTAATCCCTTCTTTATCAACTCTGTCACTTGCCTACTCAACTCTGCATTCTGTGTTGGGTTCAACCGATAAGCTGCCTGATTTGGGAGCGTTGATCCTAGAATCAAATCCATGTGATGTTGGATATCCCTCTTTGGTGGTAGCCCATCCGGTAACTCCTCTGGTGTGACATCTTTATATTCACTTAGCAACTTAGCTGCTGCTGTAGGCATAACCACTTCCTCTATTTCTAGCTTCCTAGCTGTTAAGGCATAACAGAAGCTAGCATCCTTGATCTCTGCAAGAAACTCCTTCATCATCAACAAGCTCTCACTCGGCCCATCCTCCTTTAGAGGTACAAGAACTACCTTTACACCATCCTTCCAGAATGTGTAAGTATTCTTTCTCCCATTATGGTTAGTATCCCTGTCATACTGCCAAGGTCTTCCCAATAGAATGTGACATGCATCCATCGAGATCACATCACACCACACTTCATCCTTGTAAGTGCTCCCAATTGAAAATTTAATTAAACACCTCTGATCTACTATTACCTCATTCCCCTTCTTAACCCATGAGATGCGATATGGATAAGGATGCTTTTCACATTTTAGGTGCATTTTATCAACCATGACATTTGACACCATATTCTCACAGCTACCACCATCAATGACAATGTTACATACCTTCCCTCCTGATGTACACCTTGTTCGAAATATGTTCATTCGTAGCCAAGAATCTTCACCATCTATGGTCTGCCCCTTTGCTTTGCTCTGCACCATCTCTTTCTTAGGAGCAATCAACGTCCTCCTTATCATAAGTGCTTCCCCCATGTCAGCAACAACTTCATCCTCATCCTGCTCTTCCATCTCAACCGGATTGACCCTTCCTTGTCCTCCTTGACCCCTTTCTTGGACATCACATTGGGGACACTCAAATGCTCTGTGCCCCTCCTCACCACATCCATAATAGGTATACGACCTTCTTGGATCATTCCCATTTCATCCACCACCGTAACCTCTACCTCGTTGGTATCCTCTTCCTCTCAGATTCTGCCCATCTTCTTCTTGTTTAGAAGGTATTGAGGATTCTCCCTTGAGAAAATTAGATCCACTTCGACCCCGACCTGAAGAGGGTGTGAATCCCTTCTTACCTCTTCTATTAACCCTTTTCAATTTCTCCTCTACCTTGAGGGCCATTTGATATGCATCCTCCACTGTAAGAGTGTGATGCATGCTCATCTCATCTTGGACAACAAAACTTAGGCCATTTACATACCTGGCAGCCTTTTGGTCCTCCGTCTCATTGTGCTCCACTCGAATGGATAGCTTGTAGAATTCATTAGTATAGTCCTCAATGCTTTGATCCTTCTGTCGAAGATTCTAAAATCTATGAAATAGGGTTTGGGAGTAGTCTACAGGTATAAATTTTTCCTATAACTTCTTCTTCATCTTTGTCCAATCCCTGATCTTTTCCTTTCCATTCCTCTATCATGTAGTCTATAAATGATCCCACCAAATCAATGCATGTCCCTTCAACTTTGTGCATGCGAGCTTAACCTTCTTCTCTTCAGCAAGGTTACTCCATTCAAAATATTTTTCTAGGCTATTGATCCAATCGATCAACTCCTCTAGTTTCAACCCACCAGCATACTCGAGAACCTCGATCTTGATCCCATCTCGATTCCCCTTAAGCCCCTCTAGAGCTCGTATCAGTCAATTTTCAAAATCATGCCCTTCTTCCTCTAGGCCCTCTGGTTCTACTTCTACATGGACCTCAGATCCACGTTCCTTAGGTATATTTTCATCATCAGATCCTTGATCTGCACGTGCCCTAGGATGTCTCTCTCCCATGCGATCAATCACACCAGTCAATCATGCTATTTCTACATTTAGATCCTTGATCTACCTATTCATCTGGGCATATCTTCTAGGTGGCATCTTCCCTTCACTAGCGAGATCACACCCACTCTGATACCAAATGGTGTAAACTCAGCTACAAGAGACCAACAAAATGGACTCCAATCACATAACACAAATGCAATATAATGGAAGAAACCTACAAATTGATATTCTTCTCATTCCTGAATTCACACCCCTTCTCCAAAATATTACAATCCATCATATAGCAACCGAAAACCAAAGAAACCCTAAAACATCTTTTTCTAAAAATTCTAATTTTTTCTAAAAATTCTAAAAATAGAAATGAGTCGGATTGCACCCAAATTTGGTGCACACATCCCTCTTACAATAATGAACCTTAATTTAAAATATTAGGTCTCAAATTAAGGTATAACAAAAGATAATAAAATTCTAACATGCAAAAAACCCAAAAAACCTAGGAACCTATTCTAAAAGCTAATTTTGGGACACTAGATGTCGGAGTTAGGTCCCAAAACATAATTTTTGGAGGGTCAAGAGAATCAAAGATGATCTCAATGCAGAACACACATGGAACCACCTATTAAATTTCAAGGCAAACGGGCGTACGGTTCACAAGTTATGGCTCCGACAAGGTGCATCATTCTCCTCTAGTGAAAAAGAACTCAGCTCCTACGAGTTCAGCTGAATTGAAATCCTGTAGCTTCTGGTTATCAATTTTCTTTAGCTCTGACTCTGAAACCCAAGTGTTATCTGACTATGGTAATCCTTCCCACTGAACCAGGAATCTGTTGTAGCTCCCATGTCTGGTGGTGATCACCTTCTTATCGAGCACCTGTGCAACTCTATCTTTTTCTTCTTAGGCATCTATCATGCCCAATTTATTGTCTCCTATAATTCACCATCCTCGGTAGTACCAAGATACTAAAATAAATCAGAAACATTAAAAATGGGTGAAATATCAAATTCATCGGGCAACTCCACTTTATAGGCATTATCATTGATCTTCTTCAAAATCCTGCATGGCCCAATTTTCTTAAGTTTTAATTTGTTATACGTCCCCTTAGGAAATATTTCTTTCCTAAGATGAACCATGACCATATCACCCTCTTCAAACACTTTCACCCTTCTATGTGCATCAACAGACTCTTTGTAGTGAGCATTACTACTCTGCAATTTTTCCCTCACTGACTCTTGCACTTTCTAGATATGCTCAACAAATGCTTCTGCATCATCACTAACTTGTTCCCCAATTGGTAACTCAACCAAATCTAATACACCTCTAGGATTTTGACCATAAATAATTTGAAAAGGAGATTTACCTGTCGACCTGTTCACTGAACTGTTGTATGCAAATTCGGCTTGTGACAAGGCTAAATCCCATTGTTTTGGTTTTTCTCCAACTATGCACCGTAAGAGGTTTCCCAAGCTTCTGTTCACTACCTCTATTTGCCCATCGGTCTGTGGGTGGTAAGCACTACTGAACTGCAACCTGGTGTTCAAATTCTTCCACAACGTCCTCCAAAAGTGACTCAAGAACTTAGTATCCCGATCGAAGTAATAGTCTTTGGAACACCATGCAACCGCACAATCTCATCAAAGAATAAGACTGCAGTCCTAGTTGCATCATTAGTTTTCTGGCAAGCAATGAAATGCACCATTTTTGAAAATCTGTCTACCACAACAAAAACTGAATCCTTACCCCTCTGTGTCTTGGGCAACCCCAACATGAAATCCATACTCAGATCGGTCCATGGTCCTGTAGGAACTGGCAGTGGCATATACAACCCTGTATTTTGTGCATGGCCCTTAGCCATTTGACATACTCTGCATCTAGAGACAAACCTGATTATGTCTCTCTTCATTTTTGGCCAATAGTACTTCTCCTCTACAAGAGTGGTAGTTTTGGCTACTCCAAAATGACCAGCCAAACCCCCACTATGTAATTCCCTCAAGATGTTCTCTCTCATAGAGCCATTGGGAATGCATAATCGATTACCCTTAAACAAGTAACCATTCTATAAAAAATACTCTTCAAAAATAGTATGGGACTCACCCTCTACCGCACTTTTACACTGTTGCACAATATTCCCAAAATCTGCATCAGATTCATACAGATCTTTAATCCCCTCAAATCCTACCACTTCATTCTCCATAGTGGTCAACAACAAGACTCTCCTACTCAATGCATCAACAACCTTATTTTGTTTCCCGACTTGTGCTTGAGGACAAATGTATACTGTTGCAAAAATGAAACCCATTTGGCATGCCTACTATTTAACTTTTTCTGAGAATTGACATACCTCAATGCTTCATGATCAGTAAACAACACAAACTCCTTTGAGAGTAAGTAGTGCCTCCAATGTTGCAATGCTTGCACAATTGCATAAAATTCCACATCATATGTAGAATAATTCTTCCTTGCATCATTCAACTTCTCACTAAAAAATGCTATAGGTCGGCCCTCTTGACTTAAGACACCACCAATTCCAACAAATGAGGCATCACAATCAACCTCAAACACCTTACTAAAATATGGTAACACTAGAACAGGGTCTTTCGACACCTTCTTCTTCAAGAGTTCAAAACTCTTTGTTGCTGCCATAGTCCATACAAACTCTTTCCCCTTCGTGCACTCAATTATAGGGGCAGCTATACTACTGAAGTTCCTGATGAACTTTCTGTAAAAGGTAGCTAGGCCATGAAAGCTCCTTACTTCTGTTATAGTTCATGGAAGAGGCCATTCCAGAATCACCTTCACTTTCTCATCATCCATCCTCATGCCATCTCTTGAGATTACAAATCCTAAAAACACTAAACTATCCTGAAGAAATCTACATTTCTTTAGGTTGACATACAATTTCTCCTTCCTGAGCATGTCTAACACTAATTTTAGGTGTAACAAATGCTCCTCTTCACTTTTACTATAAATCAAAATATCATCAAAATACACAACCACAAACTTACCATTATATTCTCGTAGTACTCTGTTCATCAACCGCATAAATGTACTGGGTGCATTAGACAACCCAAATGGCATCACCATCCACTCGTACAACCCATATTTTGTCTTAAAAGTTGTCTTCCATTCATCCCCTTCTCTAATTATGATCTGGTAGTAGCCACTCCGTAGATCAATTTTACTGAAGTATTTAGCTCCAGCCAATCCATCCATCATGTCATCCACTCTCGGCATAGGATACCGATATTTTATTGTGATCTTGTTTATGGCTCTACTATCCACACACATCCGCCAGTCACCATATTTCTTTGGGGTCAGCAATGTTGGAGTCGCACATGGACTCATACTCTCCCTAACTAATCCCTTCTTTATCAACTCTGTCACTTGCCTACTCAACTCTGCATTCTATGTTGGGTTCAACCGATAAGTTGCCTGATTTGGGAGCGTTGATCCTAGAATCAAATCCATGTGATGTTGGATATCCCTCTTTGGTGGTAGCCCATCTGGTAACTCCTCTGGTGTGACATCTTTATATTCACTTAGCAACTTAGTTGCTACTGTAGGCATAACCACTTCCTCTATTTCTAGCTTCCTAGTTGTTAAGGCATAACATAAGCTAGCATCCTTGATCTCTGCAAGAAACTCCTTCATCGTCAACAAGCTCTCACTCGGCCCATCCTCCTTTAGAGGTACAAGAACTACCTTTACACCATCCTTCCAGAATGTGTAAGTATTCTTTCTCCCATTATGGTTAGTATCCCTATCGTACTGCCAAGGTCTTCCCAATAGAATGTGACATGCATCCATCGAGATCACATCACACCACACTTCATCCTTGTAAGTGCTCCCAATTGAAAATTTAATTAAACACCTCTGATCTACTGTTACCTCATTCCCCTTCTTAACCCATGAGATGTGATATGGATAAGGATGCTTTTCACATTCTAGGTTCATTTTATCAACCATGACATTTGACACCATATTCTCACAGCTACCACCATCAATGACAATGTTACATACCTTCCCTCCTGATGTACACCTTGTTCGAAAGATGTTCGTTCGTAGCCAAGAATCATCACCATCTATGGTCTGCCCCTTCACTTTGCTCTGCACCTTCTCTTTCTTAGGAACAATCAGCGTCCTCCTTATCATAAGTGCTTCCCCCATGTCAGCAACAACTTCATCCTCAT
This sequence comes from Wollemia nobilis, assembly GCA_028583015.1. Classification (NCBI taxonomy): domain Eukaryota; kingdom Viridiplantae; phylum Streptophyta; class Pinopsida; order Araucariales; family Araucariaceae; genus Wollemia; species Wollemia nobilis. Next base: position 229,266 of record JAQPPZ010000057.1, read on the forward strand.
CCTGCTCTTCCATCTCAACCAGATTGACCCTTCCTTGTCCTCCTTGACCCCTTTCTTGGACATCACATTGGGGACACTCAAATGCTCTATGCCCCTCCTCACCACATCCATAATAGGTATACGACCTTCTTGGATCATTCCCATTTCGTCCACCACCGTAACCTCTACCTCGTTGGTATCCTCTTCCTCTCAGATTCTACCCATCTTCTTCTTGTTTAGAAGGTATTGAGGATTCTCCCTTGAGAAAATTAGATCCACTTCGACCCCGACCTAAAGAGGGTGTGAATCCCTTCTTACCTCTTCTATTAACCCTTTTCAATTTCTCCTCTACCTTGAGGGCCATTTGATATGCATCCTCCACTATAAGAGTGTGATGCATGCTCATCTCATCTTGGACAACAAAACTTAGGCCATTTACATACCTGGAAGCCTTTTGGTCCTCCATCTCATTGTGCTCCACTCGAATGGATAGCTTGTAGAATTCATTAGTATAGTCCTCAATGCTTTGATCCTTCTATCAAAGATTCTAAAATCTATGAAATAGGGTTTGGGAGTAGTCTACAAGTATAAATTTTTCCTGTAACTTCTTCTTCATATTTATCCAATCCCTGATCTTTTCCTTTCCATTCCTCTATCATGTAGTCTGTAAATGATCCCACCAAATCAATGCATGTCCCTTCAACTTTGTGCATGTGAGCTTAACCTTCTTCTCTTCAGCAAGGTTACTCCATTCAAAATATTTTTCTAGGCTATTGATCCAATCGATCAACTCCTCTGGTTTCAACCCACCAGCATACTCAAGAACCTCGATCTTGATCCCATCTCGATTCCCCTTAAGCCCCTCTAGAGCTCGTATCAGCCAATTTTCAAAATCGTGCCCTTCTTCCTCTAGGCCCTCTAGTTCTGCTTCTACGTGGACCTCAGATCCACGTTCCTCAGGTATATTTTCATCATCAGATCCTTGATCTGCACGTGCCCTAGGATGTCTCTCTCCCATGCGATCAATCACACCAGTCAGCCATGCTATTTTTGCATTCAGATCCTTGATCTGCCTATTCATATGGGCATATCTTCTAGGTGGCATCTTCCCTTCACTAGCGAGATCACACCCGCTCTGATACCAAATGGTGTAAACTCAGCTACAAGAGACCAACAAAATGGACTCCAATCACATAACACAAATGCAATATAATGGAAGAAACCTGCAAATTGATATTCTTCTCATTCCTAAATTCACACCCCTTCTACAAAATATTACAATCCATCATATAGCAACCGAAAACCAAAGAAACCCTAAAAACATTTTTTTCTAAAAACTGCTAAAAATAGATCTTTTTTCTAAAAACTGCTAAAAATAGAAATGAGTCGGATTGCACCCAAATTTGGTGCACACATCCCTCTTACAATAATGAACCTTACTTTAAAATATTAGGTCTCAACTTAAGGTATAACAAAAGATAATAAAATTCTAACATGCAAAAAAACCCAAAAAACCTAGGAACCTATTCTAAAAGCTAATTTTGGGACACTAGATGTCGGAGTTAGGTCCCGAAAACATGATTTTTGGAGGGTCAGGCGAATCAAAGATTAGCCTGATGCAGAACACGCACATGGAACCACCTATTAAATTTCAAGGCAAACGGGCGTACGGTTCACAAGTTATGGCTCCGACAAGGTGCATCACATTCCAAGGGTGACTCTTTAGCTATTACAATTCACATGTAAAGTTTTCACTATTTTGTAAATATAAGTACACTACTATTTGGTCTCCAATGTGGTTATTATATCTTTTGTTAAGTGTAAATGCTTATTTTTGCTATGGCTATCTAAGTAATCTCATTTAATTTTGCTATCTAGATTTTGTGGGCTTTACTTGGTAGTTTTGGAGTTTGCATTCATATTGGATTAGGGTTTATTTTTTCTTTGGTTAGTTGGGTGGGCATGCTCTAATTTTACATCCTAGATTTCATGTGCCCTACTCGTTGGTTTAGGAATTTGCCTACAATTTGAAGCATTGAGTGATAAGTAGGGACTAGGTTGTTTAATCTATTAGGTAGTCTACCTATATTTGTAGCCATGGTGTTGTCTTCTTGTGCATGTGTCTTGATGTGGCTATAACCCATATTTATGAGTTCTAGCTATGACCTCCTTTTATTTTATATTCATTTTCCCTATTCCCCTTACCTTCATGGTGTAAGTAGCTAGGACCCTAGGAACCAAACTTCTCTGAACCACCCTACCTTTCTCAGGCTCAATGGTCATTCAATGTTGTTCAAGGATCACTGGGCACGTAACATTCTTGTCCAATGCTAATTCATGCACCAATATTTTTTGGCAACTCTGCTAGGGACTCAAAAATTCTTTGTTGTTCCAAAAATTAGAGTTTGGTGATACTCTGGTTTATCTAAATCTGATCAAATCACCTGGTGACTCCTCTAAGCAAGAAAGATCTAGATTCGAAGATATGTTTCCTCTTCAGTACTTTGAAAGAACTCTATCTCTCGAAGGATTCAATATTTGATGGGTAGTATTGACATTTTTGAGAGAGAAAGTATGTTCATCTGGTGACTTTGACTCTAAAGAAAGCACCAATATTTTTGAATATCAATGCTACAATGGCTCAGTAGTGTTATCCCCGATGGGATGATATTGGTCCACTTAATCTCCATTGCTATCATGATATCCCTAAGGGTACATTCAAGATATTTCTAAAATATGATGGCACAAAAAAATCTACACTCAAGCACCTAGAAGACATCATTCCTTTGGCTATCATATTTAACATCACACATGTGGATGTAATGATCAGGTTGCTTATCATTTCCATGGAGGGGATATCATTACAATGGTATAGGACATTGCAGAGAGGAATCATTTATACATGGGATGACTTGGCAATAACTTTCATTAATACATTTGATAACCGTCAAGACCCATTCTACCTGCTTACCTAGTTCTCATTTATCCAGAGGAACCATATTAAAAGTATTAAGGACTTTAATTTATGATTTAAAATTAGCTGGAGAATAATTACCCATGAAATATGCCTGACTACTACTCAAGTATACCACTATTATATTTGGGTCCTTAGTCCTGATATTGGTCTCCTCTTACATCAATAAGGGGAAAGTCAATTTCTCTAAATATTTTAGGAGGTTTTTAGGACCGAGCGGATTCTGATGGAGAAGATACTTACTAAGAAGGACTAGCGGTCACAACCACTCTTTCCAGTTGCCACTCCTACAAAAATTGTACCAGACCAAGTGGGACAAGATTCTTTCAATACTACCTCCACGTGGTCATGCAACAATAGCAATAACATTTCCTTGGAGCTCCAAATGATCAGGCAGTAGGGCAACTTTAGGGGGAATCTTGCCATAGCATCCATGCACTTGAGGCCAATATAATAGATCAAACCTAGATCCAATTGGATCTATAGGATGATAGTGCTTGTGGATGTATTCAGGTGTGGGACTCGATGATGGTGAAAAAATATGCAACAGGGTTGTTGCAGTAGTTTTATCTCGAGGAGTAACACTGGAGCCTATTCCTTAATAGTTCACCACTAGTAGGGTGGAATGATGTGGTAAAAATGGTTGCCACATTAGTATTTGATGGTTTGAGTACCAAGGCACTCAAGAAAAATAGAAAATTTAATTGTAATTATAAGCCACCGCAATCGATGCTAGATGGAATACAAACAAAGGCTCAAATTCAACGTAATCTGATCTGGTCATTGCAGATTTTTAGGATGATTTGCACAAGCATCATTGGCTTATGCATGATGGGTACACTAAAATTTTGTGTAAATAATATGATAAGTAAATAAAACTATGCGGGAAGCATGGTTGCTCATGAGGCATCATCATTTTGTTTGTGGCTTGTAAGAAAATCACTCTAGTAATGAATTATTAGTTGGTTAGGGTTTTAGAAACTATGAAGCAAGGAGCATGGGAGGATTCCCTAGGTCATACTTTGGAAAAATAACACTTTCATCCTGTCTCTCTTGTTTCTTCCCCATTTTATTATTTTCTTCCTTTTATTTTGTTGTTGTAGTAGCCCAATGGATACAACTAGCAAATTTTGAGGCCTCACATGATGCCCTTGGAAATCCAAAACCACATGGAGGACCTCTACATGATCCGATGCATGTCAAGCCTATTCAAAGTAGGGTAAATATGCTATAAATAAGAGCTCATCCATAGTGGTATATAGGGTCAAGAAGTGTGAGTTGCGAGAACCTACTAAAGTGGAATGATCCTATGGTGGATAACAATTTGTAAAAGAGGGTTCTTGTTGGACTGTATTAAGAATAAGAGCTATAATAAGAGAGGCAAATATCCTTGGCAATCTATCTGATATTAGAATATTTTAGGTCTTTGGTAGGGTATGTTTAAGAAAGTGTAGTCAATGGGAGTATCTCATGGGATGGGGTATCCTTCCTATTGATTTTATATTATAAATATCAAATTTCTTTTCATTTCATCTCTCCTCCTCTGTGTTCTTCCCTTTCCTCTGCTCTCCCCTTGTGCTAGTTTTCTTAAATTCTTTCTATTGAAGATATCCATCCTTGTGCCTCTGGTGCTTCCCATATATTCCTCTTTCCTCTTGTGTTGTCTTCTCCTTACTTCCCCATTTTGCTTGTTGTTTCCACTAAGGATTTTCTTCCCCTCCTTCCTCTTCACTATTTTTTACCTTGTTAATTATTCTGTGTCATCCATATTCCTCCATTGTCTTGCAGTATCGTTTGGCTATGATTATTTGTCTCCTTTCTTGTCTTTCTCTCTTTTCCCCTTTCTATTCAAAAGTGTTATGCACTTTAAGTTTTAGTTGGGTTCTTTTTTTTTCCACGATATGGAAATACCCTATGAGCTACCAAAGAGTGTGGGTGAAATTTTGCATCCTTTCACCCACTCTCACTTGCAATATGATGCTTGTAGAAGTGGATAAGTTTTAGAGCTAGACTTTTATGCTAAAAACTAAGGTAGACCTTGAGGTCAAAGGCAAATATTACTGATGGGTAGAGAATTAAACGGTTGGGCATTCAGGAGCTGCGTTCAGATGGAATTGTCTTTCTTTTTTTCCCAAATGACAGGTGAATATTTAGTAATATGAGTAGGGTAGAACTTTGTTAAAATCCCACCCAAAAGGTGGGTGGAACTTTTATAGTAAGAAGGATGGAAGTTTTGGGAAGCTTGAAGGGTGAAACTATTTCAAATCCTCACCCTAAGGAGAAGAGTGAGATCCCAAGTCTCTGCCTAACAGATGGGCAAAAGAATAGGATGAAAATGCATAGGTTCCTATCCTAAATATCCACCCCATTGAGAATAGTTATATGGGCAGAGTTTTCATATGGCAATAATTTGAAACCAAGCCTGATTATCCACCCCTTTTAAAATCTCATGATGGACATAAGTTTGGGAAGTTGATGTGTAAGGGAGCAAGCTTAAATGCCCACCCAATACCAAAATCACTACCAATATCTAAGGGAAGGTATTAATGAACCTAACTACCAAAGTATGAGCCATCCATAAATGCAAAGATAGTGATTTTAAATATGCGACTCCTAAGGTAATGAATTTTAATTGTTCATTCACTTGATTGAAGGACCGTTGACTGGTTGAAGGGATAGAGTAGATGAGAATTAAAAACCTAGAAAAAATATCAAAATGATCGAGGGATAAAATTCATGCAAAAATTTTTAAACCCTTTCGGATAGCCACCATTATTCCAAGGAGTAGAGTACCATCTAAGCACTTGTCTACCTCAACAATACCTTCCTATCTAACGCCATTAATGCATGTAGTTTTAATTCATTATAAAAATTGTTATAAATACTAAAATTTTAGTCATTCCAGGGGTGGCTCTTTAGTTATTACAATTCACATGTAAATTTTTCATTGTTTTGTAAATATAAGTACACTACTATTTGGTCTTCAATGTGGTCCTTATATATTTTTTTAAGTGCAAATGCTTATTTCTATTATGGCTATATAAGTAATCTCATTTAATTTTGCTATCTAGATTTTGTGGGTTTTACTTGGTAGTTCTTGAATTCGTATTCGTATTGGATTGGGGTTTATTTTTTCTTTGTATGGTTGGGTGGGCATGCTCTAATTTTGTATCCTATATTTCATACACCTTGCTCGTTGTTTCTATAATTTGGTTACAATCTGAAGCACCGACTAATAAGTAGGAACTAGGTTGTTTGAACTATTAGGTAGTCTACCTATATTTGCATCCATGATATTGGTATCTTGTGCATGTGTCTTGATGTGGCTATAACCTGTCCTTGTGAGTTTTGGCTACAACGTCCTTTTATTTTATCTCCCTTTCCCTCTTCCCCTTTCCTTCATAGCATAAGTAGCTAGTGATGAGCACCAGAAATGCTCATATTTTGTACACATTTTCTTGATCATTATGCGGCTGTATAATAAGGATTGCATACTTTTATAAATGATTATATAGATATTTGATGAAATTATGCGTGTTATCTAATTTGTGTGTTTTCAGTGTGTTTTGTGGAATTGCAGTTGGTTTAGTTAGATTTGGATCAGTCGAGGTCTTTTGATGGACCTGGCACTTTGTTTCTTTGGGGGTCAATGCAGAGAACATAGGCGCCTTCCTCTTCCAGGAAGGCGCCAAGAGAAAGTAGGCGCCTTCCTCTTCCAAGAAGGCGCCAAGAGAACGTAGGCGCCTTCCTCTTCCAGGAAGGCGCCAAGGAAAGAGAAGCGCCTTCCTCCTCCAGGAAGGCGCCAAAAGGAAGGAAGCGCCTTCCTCTCATAAGGAAGGCACCGATGGGAAGGCGCCGTGATAGGAAAAGCGCCTTCCTCCCATAAGGAAGGTGCCACTAGAAGACGCGCCTTCCTCATAGAAGGCGAGCGCCTTCCCCCCATAAGGAAGGCGCCACTAGAAGGCAAGCGCCTTCCTCCTACAGGAAGGCACCAACAGAAGGTAAGCGCCTTCCTCTTCCAGGAAGGTGCCATGGCAATAAGATACCTTCCACATAGGGAAGGCACCCGATATACTTAGGCGCCTTCCTCATAAGGAAGGCACCTCTGTTCTTCGCCCATTGACCAGATTTATACGACGTGGACAATAGCGACTGGTGCAGTTCCAACTCTACGTCATGTAGAGCTAAATCGGAGATCGCACCAATGTATGAAAATGTCTTACCAATGCCAGGTGAAGCATGAACCAATCAGTGAACACGCCATCGTTAGAACCAAATGCCAATTTTAAGCAGACGTCGATTGCATTCACCAGACTATCTTAATTTAGTCTGGGATGAATCGACTATTGTAACCTCTTTGTAACAGAAGTTCTATGGGTGTGTTATATAAACATGCATAGACCATTCTGAGAGATATATAGATTGATATAGATTCATATAGAGATACAGAGATAGATAAATATTGTAACACTTTGATAAATATATTACAGTTCTAAGAGTTCTAAGCGCGTGTTCAGCTGGGAGGAAGTTGCTGGAGCCTAGGCCCACTCCAAGCCAGTATTTCTTCCCCACTTTACTTCTATTTTCTAGATTAGTCTATTGCTTTTGAAAGATCGTTTACCTCATTACTATTCCCAGTATTTGCAGTAGATTCATTTTCAGGAATGTGTGAATGTTTCATTTTCATAGATTTAATTATTTTCTTCTTACGTAAATTATTGAGGAGTGCATGAATGATTGACAACCATTTTGAAAACACCCCCCAATAGTAGGATTAGCGGATTCATCTCAAGTGGTATTGTAAGCAATCTTATTCAGACCCTTCGCAAGTTTACGAAGCTCCCTGGGTTGATAATTAAATGCACGGGCATGTGACAAAAGTAGGAAAAAGTTAACCTTGTTTGGCCCGCAACATTTTGGCACCGTTGTCGAGGAAGCATCTCAACTAGATTATTTACAATACCCTGAAACCTTCCATCTGACCTTGTATGAGTTCTTCGAGAAGAAGAGGACCGGACGGTCGGTTTGTAAGAACCAATCCATCAGAACCAGAGTCAGCCGAGCATTCTGAATTTGAATTAGACTCGCCCGACCCACCAGCAATCCATTGGAGTGAGGAACCACACTTTGTGCAAAGTGCCTCCTCATCCCATCAACGTGGGGAAGAATGAATCATCATAAATCCCCTATTTAATAGGACTCCCTTAGAAGAAGCCCTATTGTGGAAGGTTGTAGAAGATCGGACGATCTCACCAGACAACCTTAGAGCTTTGACTCAGAAAGTCTTAAACGACCGTAAGGCCATAAGCACTGCATTAGAAACCACATTTCCTAAAAAAATGGCTGATAACGATGAGGTCTCATCTGGATTTAGTTTCTCGATAGAGGAAGGAGTAGGAGATGCTAAAATGAAAAACATATCCCCTGCTCACCTTCCGTCCTTCAGAGGATACCCGACTGAGGACCCTGACCTATTTTTATTTAAGTTTGATGTCTTATGCAGGTCTGTGGACTACAAATCCGATACGCAGAAGCTGAAACTCTTTCCTTCTACATTAGATGATGCAGCTCTATGATGGTTCATCGGTCTGGGAGACAAACACATTGCCACTTGGGACCAGATGAAGAGGCTCTTTTTAGAGCAATACCAAGATTTTGGGAGAGCAAGAGACTCCAGGGAGGAGGTCCTGAGCATGACACAGAAAGAAGATGAGTCTCTCGAGGAGTACTGGGAGAGATTCAACTTTAATCTTCAATGATCTCCTCATGCGAGACTATCTGATAAGTCCCTCAAAAGCATCTTCTTGAGAGGACTTACCAATGAATCACTGGAGGCTCTTAACATGATCTTCGGAGGTGATGTCTACCAACATGCTATGGAAGACATCCGAAAACTATGCCGAAACTACTCAAGAAGGCGAGGCAAGGCCACCTCCAGAACCATGAAAGCAATAGCTTCAGTCACAAAGATAGAAATAGGTAACATGCTGGAGGATTTAAAGAGCGAAATGCTCTCATCTCTAGCATTGCAGATGGATACGTTGTTGTTAGAGAAAAAGAAGCAAGAGAATGATGCAGCATTAGCTTATTTCTATCCAAAATGTAGAGGGAGGCATGCAAAGAATGCATGCCCGGAGAACAAAGTTAGAGTATGCACAGTTTGTAGGCTGAATCATAAAACTTGATTGTGCCCACGACTGCCCAGTAATCAGGAGGAGGCTGAAAGCATGGATGCCTATTTCATAGGCAATAGGAAGAGTTGGCCACAGCCCCCTATGGGGAATATGCCAACCGGAATGCCACCATATGGGGGAGGGCCATACATGCACCAAGGACCACCTCAACCACCTAACATGGGGTGGTGGGGGCCATCACCCTGGTCTAACGCACCCCCAGTAGCATTCCCAAACCAGCAGCCATGGATGCCATATCCATATCCTGGGTAGTAGTGGAGAGGCCACACTACGTGGAATCAGGCTCCACAGAACGTAGCACCTGCTCACCCCCAACAAAATTTATCGGCATTGCCAGTAGTGAGACCTACGTAGCTACCCGCACAACCGATGACAAATCCGAACAACAGAGTGAACCAGCCAGCATACAACGTGGAGGGTGAGATGTATCCTATGTACAATATTCAGCTTAGGTCAGGTAGGCAGCTAGGAGTAGGAACACCTCCACTGGTAGAAGAGGAGGAAGAGGTAGAAGAAACACCTTTGGTAGAAGAGGAAGAAACACTTGAGAGAGCGAAGGCTCCATTTCCTAGTCGATTGCAAGAACAGAGAAAAGTAACACAGCCAAAATTCGACATCTTGTCAAGCTTGAAGAACCTCACAGTGACAATTCCATTATTTCAAGCAATCCGAGATGTTCCCATATATACCAAGGCAATCAGAGAGATGTGTCTGAGGAAGTCGAGATGAAAAGCAACCCAGACTATCAACGTCATGGGTAAACTGGTGGATTTGATGATGGGCAGAACATGCCATCCGAAGTATGCAGACCTGGGCAGCCCGATGCTGACTGTAAAAATTGAGGGACATTCCCTGTCCAATACGTTGGTCGATCTCGGAGCAGCCATCAACGTAATGCCTCAGGAGACCATGCAGAGGCTACAGCTCATGAACCTGAAACCCACCATGATAGTGTTGTAGCTAGCCGATCGATCGACCGTATCACCGAAAGGGATGTTGGAAGACGTGATAGTAATGGTCAGTGCATGGGAATACCCAACCGACTTTTTAGTTTTGCAATCCAAAACTAGGCTGGGCGGTTACCCGCTCATCTTGGGGAGGCCATGGCTGGCAATAGCTGATGCTTACATCAGCTACCGGGATGGGTTGATGACCATCTTCGATGGGCAAAATGTTAAAAGGCTGACCATTTCACCTCCAACACAGTCTGTCGACTCAGTAGGAGAACCCATGATCACCGAGCATGGAAATACGGAGCTGTCCATAATCCAACCGATGATGACATTGGAGGAGTTGATAGAAGAGGATGAAGATGGTGCTATTGTGGAGTTTCTCCATGGAGAACCCTCCATCTCCGCACCTGGATCACCATTGACTGGCGCCCAAGATCACCACGTCTGATAGATACACGTTGGGCCAAGAAGAACATTAAATGTCAGCAGTAGGTTGACGCCCACACAACTGACAAAATTAGAAGAGCTCCTGGTAAGGCACCAACAAGCATTTGCATGGGATTACTCGGATATGCAGGGCATCAGCCCAGAGATCTGTACCCATCGGATTTATCTAGATGATCAGGCAACTCCAAGCCGACAGCCACAACGAAGAATGAACCCGACAATGAAAGACATTGTCAAGGAAGAACTGCACAAACTCTTGGCTGTCGGATTCATATATCCAATTTTTGATAGCGAGTGGGTATCACCGTTAGTGGTGGTCCCTAAAAAGAATGGGAAGTGGCGAATCTATGTGGACTACAGAGCATTGAACAAAGCAACCAAGAAAGACCACTTCCCACTCCCGTTCATTGATCAGGTCTTGGACACACTCTCGGGGAGGAAGTACTTCTCCTTTCTGGATGGATTCAGTGGATACAACCAGATCCAGATAGGAGAAGAAGATCAGGATAAGACAACGTTCACCTGCCCATGGGGAACGTTTGCCTATAGGGTATTGCCTTTCGGACTGTGCAACGCACCTGCCACCTTTCAAAGGGCGGTGCTTAGCATATTCTCAGACATGATGGGAGACGGGGTCGAGGTATACATGGATGACTTCACCGTCTATGGAGAAACCTTCGAGGAGGCAATGACGAATTTGGAAAGAGTGCTCGATAGAAGCAAGGAAAATAATTTGTCCCTAAGTAATGAAAAATGCTTTATGATGATGCAAGAAGGCATCGTACTGGGGCACCACCTCTCTGTAGAAGGAATAAAAGTTGATAAAAGGAAGATTGAGGTCATCAGAGACCTACCCAACCCCAGAACGTAGAAGGAGGTAAGAAGTTTTCTTGGATCAACCGGATACTATCGGCGATTTATCGCCGAATTTAGCGAAATTGCCAAACCACTGCACACTCTATTATCTAAGGATGTGGAGTTCAATTGGATGGAAGACTGCGAAGAAGCGTTCCAATTGCTTAAGGAGAAACTGATATCTGCACCAGTTTTAAGAGGACCAAATTGGGCCATACCATTCCATATCTACTGTGACGCATCCAACGGTGCGATTGGAGCAGTCCTCGGACAAAAATATGGCAAAGAATTTTATGCCATTTATTATGTCAGTAAAAACTTGGCAGGAGCAGAGCTCAACTACACAGTGACAGAGAAGGAATTCCTAGCAGTTGTCCATGCTATAAACAAATTCTGCCACTATATCACCGGATATAAGGTTTTTGTCCATACGGACCATGCGGCTATCAGATACCTAATGAGCAAGCCGGCCATTGGTGGAAGAATTATCAGATGGTTGTTGCTACTGTAGGAATTCGACATCACCATAGTCGACAAACCAGGCAAGGATAACGTCGTGGCAGATTTTCTGTCCAGATTGATACCAATAGACCATCAAGCAGTGGAAGACCAATTTTTGGATGAACATTTGTTCACTATTAGTGAGCAAATCCCGTGGTATGCAGATATAGCCAATTACTTGGCCATCGGAAGGACCTCACCTACTCTCTCTTACCGAGAAAAGCAGGCGGTCATAGAGAAAAGTGCATCGTTCCTATGGATGGATGGTCTCCTATTTAAAATAGGACGTGACCAAATTATAAGAAGATGCATAGCAGAACAGGAGTTCTCAGAAGTACTCAAAGCATGTCACGACGAGCCATGCGGAGGACACTTTGTAGGGAAACGAACTGCCTACAAAATCCTACAGGTTGGGTACTTTTGGCCCACTCTGTTTAAGGATGCGGCTGTGTATGCCAACAAGTGTGATGAATGCCAAAGGATGGGTAGACCAACCCATCGAGACGAAATGCCCCTCCAGCCCTAGGTACACCTAGAACCTTTTGATAAGTGGGGCATGGACTTCGTGGGACCGTTTAATCCACCTTCGATGGGGAGGAGGTTTATTTTGGTCTGTACGGATTACGTTACCAAATGGGTTGAAGTACAGGCATTGAGGGATTCAAAGGAAAGAACGGTCATCGATTTCTTATTTGCCCATATTTTTACATGATTTGGGGTCCCTCGGGAGATAACAATAGACCAAGGGCCTCAATTTACCTCCAAGTTGATCGAGGAACTGATGGAGCAATACAGAGTTTGGCACAATAAAACTACGCCCTACCATCCATAGGCAAACGGGCAAGTGGAAGTGACAAACAGAGAAATAGAGAACATCTTGACGAAGACCATGCAGCAACACAGGAAATATTGGGCTACACGGTTGTCGAAGGCAGTCTAGGCATATAACACCACGTGGAAATCCACCATAGGATTTACACCTTTCCAACTGGTCTATGGGAAAAATGTGATGATGCCCATCGAATTTGAAATCAAGACCCTGAGAACGGCTTCAGAATTGAATTTGAGCTTGGATGAAGCTCAAAAACAAAGGATTCGACAACTAGATCAACTGGACGAAATCCGATTAGATGCTTTGCAGAGGACAAAAATTATATAGAAGCAAAGAAAGCGGTGGCATGATAGCCACATTAAGCTAAAGCAGTTCCAAGAAGGGGAATGGGTACTGTTGTACGATTCTCGATTCCAAGAGAGGAAGGGCAAATTAATGCAGAGATGGATGGGGCCGTATGAGGTGGTAGAGCTCATCAAGAATGGGGCGGTGCGCATTAAGACAATTGACGACAGCAACACCATGTTCACAGTCAATGGCCACCGACTACGCCCCTATAATACGTCCAAAACATTACAGGTAGAATCCAGAATAGGCATGGGGGAGACCCCATCTTGCTAGATCTGGACCGAACTCTCTCAGGTGAAATGGTGGGCATGGAAGTGCTCACCCAAAATTAGTTAATGTAGTTTTTTGTATATATCATGTGTTTTTGCAGGGACGACGCCCGCATGCAAGCTGCAGGCATCCTAACCCAGGGCCTAACAGGCACGGAATGCATCTAACTGCCTTTATTTTCCTTTTTTTTGGTTGCTTTTTGTAGGTGGAGGACCTGACAACACGAGGGATAGGTATCTGGGAAACCAGGCCTGATTCGGCTCAGCATTTCGACATCGGCTCGTAGGTAGAAGTTGAGGCAGCATGAAGCAAGACTGGGAAGGCTTGATCACCCTTTCCTAGTCAATCGCAACATGATTGCCGAGAATAAGGTGCCTTCCTTATAAAGAAGGTGCCCAGCCAGAAGAAGGTGCCTTCCACATCTAGAAGGTGCCCATCCAAAATAAGGTGCCTTCCTTATAAAGAAGGCGCCCACCAAAAGAAGGCGCCTTCCTTATAAAGAAGGCACCCACCAGTTGTAAGAGTTCTAAAAAATATATATATATATAGGCGCCTTCCATGGCTGGAAGGCACCATATTCAAAAAAAAAAGCCAAGGCGCCTTCCACATCAGGAAGGCGCATCCAGCCAGAGGCGCCTTCCACATCGGGAAGGCGCATGTAGAAGCGCCTTCCACATCGAGAAGGCGCATGCAGACTGAAGCGCCTTCCATCATCGAGAAGGCGCATGCAGGCCAAGGCGCCTTCCACATCAGAAAGGTGCACCCAATCAGGAGCACCTTCCATAGTAGGAAGGCGCCATCATCAAGAAGGTGCCTTCCACCACCGGACGACACATCCAATCAGAGGCACCTTCCATCACCGGAAGGCGCATCCATTCAGAAAGCACCGACAACATCGAGAAGGTGCCACATCAGCACCTTCCACATGGGGAAGGTACCAAAGAACGCCTTCCGCGTACAGCCAGCACTCACGCCTCCCGGACACCTCGAGTGAAATGAAGCATCACACGAATGAGCGGCACCAGATGACCATACCCCTCCCTCGTGTCACAAATCGGTGAATCAGTGGCCTTCACGATGCCTGAAACATCGAATCAGGTACGTGCATGTTAATTCAAATTTTTATATAATTATTTATAAAATATGTAGTACCAAAAAAGATACCATCATCATAAAGATCATATCCCCCCATAGCCGGAACCGCGTGCCAATGATATGGTGCCTTCCATAACTGTTAGGGTTAGGCACCTTCCCTATAAGAAGGCACCTTCCTGAGGAAGGAAGGACAGAAAAAATAGCAAGTGCCATGGGAGGAAGGTCTAAGAATCACGCAGTGAAGAAGAATGAACCAAGTGATACGGACGGAATCAGAGGAGCGGTGAAAACATAGTTCGAGGCCGAGGGATGGCTCGAATACTGTACCCTGGTCAGTCAGGGCCAGGACATGGAGGTAGCCAAGGAGTTCGCTACCTCCTTGAGGGGCGATGTGGCCCAAGTACGTGGGGTAGAAATTCTAGTCACCCCTGAGTTCATCTCACAGGCAACTGGATTGCCCCTCATAGGGGAATGTGTATATAAGGGTGGACTGTTAAAGCCGTACGCCGAGGTGCTGCTGCCAGGAGAGAACGTGCAGATAGACAAGGAGGGGTTACCCAAAAATAGTCTCCCCATGAATCTATGGAAGATGTTCGAGCAGGTTGCTCGATTCTTCACATGCACCAGGAAATATACCCATCTGCATGCTAATCATGTGCAGTTTCTCAATCACCTGGTGCATGGAAGGAAGTTAAACGTGCCCTTCTACCTGGAGAATGCTCTGAAGGACGAAGCGGCTCGGTACCAGAAGGGGGCACCATCCACCTTAGCCCACCATGGGCTAATATCGGCACTTGCCCGCCATGCAGAAGCATAGAGGCAGAACCCCGACGCAGAGGGAGATGACGGCCAGGAAAGGTGACACGATGCTGTTGTCGAAGCAGGGCAAGATGAGGGATGCCCTGTAGAGGACATAGTGAGCATCGAGCAATTGGCATTGCCCTATTTCATAGAGGAAAGAGGGCAGTTACCAGTGCCCAAAAACATAGAGGAAGAAGGAGCACCGCTTGCTAGCGATGAGGATGAGTCTCGCCCGATAGAACCAATCCCTAGGAGGAAACGTCTATGGTGACTCCTCTCGATAGAGGAAGAACAGAGTGACCCGAAAATAGATGTTGCAGCCCAAACCCTCTAGGAATTGATGAACCGGAGCCCACAAGATGCAGGGACTTTCAAGAACAATGACCAGGTCGATGCGGCCTTGGAGGAGGTGCTCGAATGGCAAACCAATTGTTGGATGACCCAACAAATTCTGGAGGACTCCAGAACAAGCATGTAGGGGAGTTGAAGGAATGAGACAGATGGATCGCCCAGCTCGAGCAGCTGGTCCAGCAGTTGCGGGAGGAAAACCAGCTGCTTCAGGATAGGGGAACGGAAAAGAGGGATGCGTACACTCAAACTGATTGGGCGAAAGAAGTCCCGATGAATTCTCCCACATCTGTCGAACGAGTATTCTCTTCGGGGGAAATTCGATCGGACGCCCGACAGAGCAGCCCGGAGGCAGGGGAGAATTCCTCTATTTTTGGGAGTGAGGGGGAGAGAAGTCCCACAATACCCCCTGTCATCATCCTAAGTGATACAGAGTAGGACAAGGGCCTCCAGCAGTAGACAAGACCAGAGGATAAGGAGGAACTCCCCAGACCTGAAGAAGGAGAAGAGCCTGAGGGGTCGACACCGGACAGACAGGAGAACGAAGGATCACCCCCAGAGATAGCAGCACAGAATGATGAGAATGCTCCAGAGCAGACCCCTCGGAGTGAGGAGATGTCCCCCAAGGAGAAAGAGAAGACCCCTATTCGAGCCACCGCATTTTCCATAGAGGCCAGAGGAAAAAGGCCCAGGATGGCTCGAAAGAAGGTGAAGGTGACCTTCATCGAGCCAGAAGAGGACGAGTGGGATATGCAGCCATTCATCGAAAGGCAAAAATAGTTCGAATGACTGCTCAAGGAGATGAAAGTAGCCAAAGAGGCTAGGAAGGTAGCCTCGAGGATGAGAGGAGACTCTGGCATCTGCGTTAATCCGACAGAGGACAGCCAGTTCTAGGATATTTACGGTTCATCTCGAGGATGACCCTCCATGATGAGGAGGTATTTGGAATGATGGGGGGTATATGGCCCCCAATTGGAGGCCACTGCCATTGCAAAGGAGAACGTAGGGCTTACTCCTGAAGTGGCCAGATTATACAAGGCCCAAGTAGTACCTTCCAGGGGGATAATTCAGATATCCCTCTGGGCGATGGTCAGACCTCTAGACGCTGGCCTCCGGCAAGTCATCGAAGCTGCATTCCGATCAGCAGAGACGACGTTAGCTAGATCACCACCGATGAGTGGTCAGAATGAGAAAGGGACAATCGACAGCCGCACCCCCAATTCTATGTAGGAAAAGGTGAGCCACACCTTCAGATGCCAGTACGTAGAAGAGACAGACTCGGGCCGCAGGGGCAGCCGAACCCTCCAAGAAATGGCAACGATGAAGGATCAACCGGGCTACCTACAGTTTTGATGCCACGAGGGCGTGGCATATGTTAGGCATGGGGGGATGATGAGCACCAGAAATGCTCATATTTTGTACACATTTTCTTGATCATTATGCGGCTATATAATAAGGATTGCATACTTTTATAAATGATTATATAGATATTTGATGAAATTATGCGTGTTATCTAATTTGTGTGTTTTCAGTGTGTTTTGTGGAATTGCAGTTGGTTTAGTTAGATTTGGATCAGTCGAGGTCTTTTGATGGACCTGGCACTTTGTTTCTTTGGGGGTCAATGCAGAGAACATAGGCGCCTTCCTCTTCCAGGAAGGCGCCAAGAGAAAGTAGGTGCCTTCCTCTTCCAGGAAGGCGCCAAGAGAACGTAGGTGCCTTCCTCTTCTAGGAAGGCGCCAAGGAAAGAGAAGCACCTTCCTCCTCCAGGAAGGCGCCAAAAGGAAGGAAGTGCCTTCCTCTCATAAGGAAGGCACCGACGGGAAGGCACCACGATAGGCAAAGTGCCTTCCTCCCATAAGGAAGGTGCCACTAGAAGACGCGCCTTCCTCATAGAAGGCGAGCGCCTTCCTCCCATAAGGAAGGCGCCACTAGAAGGCAAGCGCCTTCCTCCTACAGGAAGGCACCAATAGAAGGTAAGCGCCTTCCTCTTCCAGGAAGGCGCCACGACAATAAGATACCTTCCGCATAGGGAAGGCGCCCGATATACTTAGGCGCCTTCCTCATAAGGAAGGCACCTCTGTTCTTCGCCCATTGACCAGATTTATACGACGTGGACAATAGCGGCTGGTGTAGTTCCAACTCTACGTCATGTAGAGCTAAATCGGAGATCGCACCAACGTATGAAAACATCTTACCAATGCCAGGAAGCATGAACCAATCAACGAACATGCCACCGTTAGAACCAAATGCCAGTTTTAAGCAGACGTCGATTGCATTCACTAGACTATCTTAATTTAGTCTGGGATGAATCGACTGTTGTAACCTCTTTGTAACAGAAGTTCTATGGGTGTGTTATATAAACGTGCGTAGACCGTTCTGAGAGATATATAGATTGATATAGATTCATATAGAGATACAGAGATAGATAAATATTGTAACACTTTGATAAATATATTACAGTTCTAAGAGTTCTAGCGCGTGTTCAGCTGGGAGGAAGCTGCTGGAGCCTGGGCCCACTCCAAGCCAGTATTTCTTCCCCACTTTACTTCTATTTTCTAGATTAGTCTATTGCTTTTGAAAGATCATTTACCTCATTACTATTCCTAGTATTTGCAGTAGATTCATTTTCAGGAATGTGTGAATGTTTCATTTCCGTAGATTTAATTATTTTCTTCTTACGTAAATTATTGAGGAGTGCACGAATGATTGACAACCATTTTGAAAACACCCCCCAATAGTAGGATTAGCGGATTCATCTCAAGTGGTATTGTAAGCAATCTTATTCGGACCCTTCGCAAGTTTACGAAGCTCCCTGGGTTGATAATTAAATGCACGGGCATGTGACAAAAGTAGGAAAAAGTTAACCTTGTTTGGCCCGCAATAGCTAGGACCCGAGGAATCGACCTTCTTCGGAGATCGATCACCTTGTTTTTCCTAAGCCCAGTGACCGTTCAATGTTGGTCTAGGATCGTTGGGCATGCAACATTTCCATGTGATGTTGATTTGTGCACCAACACATTCTTAATGAAGTAATTATCAAATTAAGAACATATTTAGATGATATTTTAAAGGATTTGTGTTTCCCAAAGGATGAATTCATTAAATACTATAAATCTTATATTCACTATTCTCATCACCTCTCTTCCTTTTCTGTCACATCAAGACTCAATTGTAAGTGGTAAGTATCCTTTTCTAAAAGAGAATGGACTCATAAAGTTTCAAGTTCTGGAGTAGCTCTTATGTTTAAGCCACCAATCTCATTTGATCTTTGATCATTTTATAGGTTGTGTGAATGATTGTTTTTTGTTCTACTCTTAAAACCATTACCCACCTATTTTGGTAATATAAATTTGCTCAAAATAGTTGGTCCCTCATTAATTTAGTTTCCCCAATATTCTATCTCTTTTAAAAATTATTTGTTAGGTTCCTTTAGTCATATGTTTAAAATACCTCTACAGGTGATAAGTATTATATAGATATTGATTTTAATGTTTGACTACTCTATTATTTCTTTCATATGTAGGAATTATCTTATCTTATGGATAATTTAGTCTACTAATATTATAGATATGTTTGTTATCATATTTAGGATAAGTTTATTATTTGCTAAATTGAAATATATAATATATTTTTATAAGGCTTTTTTCCACATCAATGGAAGCCTTGTAGATTGATCACCACCAAAAATATTTGGAAGTAAAGGTCTCTATTCATGCTTACATGTTTGATATCTTCTTGGAGGATATTTTATTAAAATTATATTTTAATTTGATTCTATAGGTGTCCAATATTCATGCATACGTCCATGGAGTGGATACTAATATGGAGGTAATTATGAATAAGTTGGAGTGCATTCAACATCAGGTCCATCACTAGATGCATGCTCAAGATGATATCAATTCTAAATTGGCCTAACTACCAACCATTATTTCTAGCATCAAAGACAAAGTGAATAAGGAGGTAGTAAGCTCTAAGTTGGTATAGTAGCTATCTAAGCTCTCTACTTTTATTGTGAATGTACAATCATCAATTTATTATACATGTCATAGGGCATCCATGATATCAAATATCAATAGTAATGATAGGTAATTTTCTAGTCACCCTTCTAGAATCTATTCATGACTTTATTTCAACATGTAATAGCTATGGTTAGGCTAATTTTTTTTTTAGTGCATGGATGCCAAAGACTTATTTTTATTCTTCTTTTTTTTTCTATTAATGGACAATCAAAATTTGGCAATTTTGTACTTATAATGTAAATTATGTGCTTTGAATTGAGTAATGAAATGATGATATTTGGAGTTCTTTTCCCAAATAAATTGTTCATAAATTTCCATGAATAGGTAGTAATGTTGTTTTATGATCACATGTGGCTTAAAATTTTTAATTGTCAAATTTTTTTACAAATTTATTTTTTAAATTAGTTTCTTTTCAAATTTTATGTGCACTACTATCATAAATTCAGTAAAATATCATTTTATTTAATCCAATTAAAATCATGTATTTTGTATATGAAGTGTTTTTTCTTAGTATAAAGCTTAGGTTATGTTTAAATATCATTTTTATTAAAATTAATATTTGATATAAGATCAAGTATACTAAAACAGTGTTTTTTTTTTTATTGTTTTTTGAAAACCCAGTCATTACTTTGATTTAAAAAATATAGTTTAGTTGGGTGTAGGTAGTATTTATGTATTGAAAGTTTTATATAGTTAAGTATGTTATAACCCAAGGGATATAAGACAACGTGTTTGGGAATTATAATGAATAGTGAGGATTTTGACACCACAAACCATAGTTCCAATCTCATGGGTGGCCCTTAAAATTTAGTCCAAAATCTTAGAGCAAATGATGGGGAACAAGAAGTTTCACATCGTAACCCAAGGTTCTAATCCTTGGAGCAAGAATGAAGAGCAAAAAATTTTATACAATAAACCAAGGTTCCAAAACCATATGTGAATAGTAAAATTTATCAAACGACATGAGATCAAGTGGTTAAAAGCCTAGGCTTCAAAAATGGAGGCCTGGTGTTAAACCTTGATAAGCAATATATGCATAATTATCAATATGGAATGTTTTAGTACCATTATGTGGTTTATTACTATGATAACATGATCATGATGTGATATTGGTTGGTGTATAGTGTGCTTCAATCCCATATAACAAATTTAAAATATTATTATGTCATCATTTCAAAATTTATTGATAATTTCAATATAAATTTGTAGATCTAATTTATCTCGTTTATAAAATATTAATTCCTCATCAACCTTTCAAGAACATAGTCAATTATTTAATTTATTGCTAATTATTTTATTTATTGATAAAAATATAAATATTTGATTACATCAAAATTTTCATTTGTAAAATGTTTAGTGGCTTAATGACGTGAAATCAATCATAGCATGGTAGTTTAATAAAAAAATGAATGTTTTTGTATAGAAGTGATTGAAGCCTTAAAATTTTCCACTATGCTTATAAAATATAATAGTAAACCAAAATATTTAATATCACATCCTTTAGCAACTAAACCAATTATCCAAACATATAAAAAAATAGAAATGGAGAAACAACACCTAGGATTTGCCATGGAAAACTACATGGATGCATATAGACATAATAAATATAAAATTACATTATTCATTTCCACTAAATCTATTTTTTTACAACCTTGGATATGATCATTATTAGTTCCTCAAAAGTTATAGTATGTTGAGTAGTACATTTCCCATAAGATCCATTTCCATCTCCTACTCCACAAGTGACATTATATCCCAAATTTCACCCAACTCCCAAATACAACATATATTGTAATGAACCATTGTTGCATCACTACTATTACTAACTTTGCTAATATCTTGTTAAGTTGGGTGCTTTTAGTAGTTCCCTTTATTCCTTTTCCACACTTCACTTCTTCCTCTTTTTCATAATATATGTTTATCCTAACCATCATAAAGCCTAGTCAAATGATTAAAGCAATGGACTTCAAAAGGAAAGGTATCCACTAGCTACTTGTGAAGGCTATGCAAGAGGAATGGATTTGTCTTTCATTTTTGTGAAGACACCCTCTTTTTCCTTACCCAAGAGCTTTGAGATAAATTCATCATATTAACTAGGCTCATTGATCCCTTAGCCATTTTAGTTCAAGACTAAAAATCTTTACAATGTTCTTAGCTACTCACTTTTAAACATCAAGTTCATCATCCAACATGATGTCAAATCACTTAATATTCATTGTTAAATATAAGTATGTACTATATAATCTATAAAATACATAAGTTATCAACTTCCATAGTAAACATCCACTCCCACCAATATCTATTAATCATCTCTTCACCATACAAACATTCAATATCAAATTTCTATATCAAATAATAATTTACAATTAAAATAATCTCTTAAAATCATATAACTTGTTACCCTTTTTTATAACCTTATTCTTTTTCTAAAACAAACTGTAAAAAAATTACAAACCCTTTTAAATCAAATAAGCTAAAACTATTTTTGAACTTAAAAAAATCTACATTCATGAAGATTAATCAATTATCTTTTCAATAATAAAGACATATTAATACAATTTTGTTTAATTATAAATTTATAATTTATACATATGACATATTAAAATCTAAGGAAAAATTATGCTAATAAGGAGAAAAGTCCAATATAACTTGATTATGGTTAGGTGGATTGGTAAGTGCTTGTCTAGTTAGGCATTTACCAAGAAGACATCCAGGTTCAAACCTCGGGGGCAATCTATTTGTAAAGGTAGTTGTCTAATTTTAATCCTTTTAGTGCATGCCTGACCAATGATGATGATACAAGTTTCGAGCGACTAGTGGTCCCCTTCATGCTAAGTCAACAATAACAAAACCGAATAAGTTTGGTGGAAGCAACCCTTATGGTTTGAACCTTGCACTTATAAGTTATTAAAAATAATATGGTTGTGATCAACTCCTTTGGGTTTGATTGATTTTATATATTATTTTAGTGTACAAAAAATGAAAATGACATAGTGTCATAGTGTTATGCGGACATATAAAATTATATGGGCATGTGTGCCCATCCATAAGAGGTAAATATAAAAATGGTATTGATTTGAGGTATAGCTTACTTTTTGTCAATGTCATCCCTCTTGTGAATGTTCAAGTCAAGATCAAAACATCATAGCTTTACTTTACGTTCAATGTCATCCCTCTTGCTATGAAATCTAACATGGTATTAGAGGGTGTATGAATCTTCATTACTTGTTTGTTTATGCTAGTAAAAATTTATTTTTCTCTTGAGGATCATTTCATAAAGCAAGTAAAGGAGATTTTGTTGAAGGTTGACGACATCATCTGAAGAAAAGTTTTTGATAAAAACTCTAGATGGACTTAGATCACAAGGATCTCACTAGAATTATTAGATTTTCTCAAGAAATATTCACCGACATGTTTCTCTTTCCTCTAATTGGCACTCAATCTTGTTTTGTTTTAATTTTTTCTAACTAGATGGATATCCTAGTTTTAGGATTAGTTTTTTTTTAAATCTCACTTGTCTTTTATAGATTTAAGAAAATCCATTTCCTTTTCTCTTATGGATTTTTTTGTCTAACGGTAGTACTATTGAGGAGGTAGACTAAATGGCTTGTCAACTTTTCTACTATATAAAATTGAGAGGATTGCCTAATTGTTTGTGTTCAAAAAAATGGTTGTGTAGGATAAACTATAATATATATTAATAAACTATCAACATTTATGGATACTATGTAAAATTTTAGGGGGGTCCTAGTTCATCACTTCTTTTTTACCTCTATGTTCTTAAATT
The DNA here is from genome assembly GCA_028583015.1 of Wollemia nobilis. Taxonomy (NCBI): domain Eukaryota; kingdom Viridiplantae; phylum Streptophyta; class Pinopsida; order Araucariales; family Araucariaceae; genus Wollemia; species Wollemia nobilis. The sequence continues at coordinate 252,669 of JAQPPZ010000057.1, forward strand.
TCTTCTTGAAAAGAATTTTTTATTTCCTCTCTTTTTCAAAAATTCAAATTAAAAATTTGGAATATTCCTTAAAGTGGTCGTCTTTCATAGAAGGGTTTTGGGGGCTTGTGCTTGTATAGAGCAGGTAAGGGGAAGAATTCAACACTTGATGTTTGTTTAAGTCTTATTGTTATCTTTCCCTCTTAATATTTATTCTTTAAAGTATGGCTAGCATAACATCCTTAAGGCATTGGGACATGGGAGGTCCTAGGTCCAAATCCATCCCATGCCATTTCTTTTTAAACTATGATGATGAAAGCAACCCTTATAATTATGTGGCACCCGCTAATGATGATATGACACCTCTTGGTGATGATGTGACATCTCCTTTGCACAATAGTGATGATGGGACAAGATTGTATGAATGTCATCTAGAAGTCTCTATGGTTGACATGGCAGTATGTACAAATGACATCATAGCCAATGCATGAATCCTGAGGTAAAACATGGTAGTTGATGTGGAAATCCATACTGTTATATGGTAACTAATGCATGAATCTTAAGGCAACACATGATAGTTTATATATGTAACATGATAATCCATGTAAATTATGTCATAGGCAACTTGAGGAGACATTGACATAGCTAGTGATGCGGCATAAATCTCAAGGTCATATGACATAAAAGTAAGGGCTAAAAAAAATACTAACATGGCATGCTCTAATTAGGTCAATGTATTAGGCCATATAGCGGTCAATAAGGCACAAATCTCAATAATATGTCATAAATGTAGGAGCTAAAATAAATTCTTATATGACATGATTTGATTGGATCAATGTGGTAGGCAATATAGCAATTAATATGGCACCTACAAATACAGGTTTACCCAATCACATTATACCAACTCATTGAACTTGACAAGTAGATTGTCTAGCTAGTAGTAGAGTTAACCATACATGAATTTCAGATCAATTTAGAAAGTGATAATTGGCACAGTGTGGTTTGTGGTTCACGTGACAAATTAGATCATGACAAGTAACATCACCCAATTCATCAGTACATTGCATAGTCAACACACATTTGGTATCCCCTCATCCACTCACATAGTGATGCATGACAACCTCTCATTTGCTACATGTACTACTTTAAAAAAAATTAAAATGTTTTGGAGGTATTTTTTATGATTTTAGGGCTAAATTTTAGGGGCTATTACTTTTGATACAAAAGTATTTTGAGATCATTTATTTCTTCATATCACATATTTTTTAGCATTTTTCATTGGTGATTTTTTTTTTGTCATAATCACATGTAGATTTTTGAATTTTGATATAATAGTTATAGATCATCATGTGCCCTTGTTGAGTGGTCCTAACTATGCTACCTAGAAGATCAATATTAAAGCTTTGCTTTGAAGCAAGGGGTTACTCAAATATGTGAAAATAGAAACTCATGATACTAATTCTAAAGAAGTGAATTAGCTTTATAAGGTCAAGAAGGATGAGTCTTATGGTGTCATTGCTCTTCATGTTGACAATGTATATGACACTTATGTCAGCAACGACAGGGATCCTAAAGTAGTACTCAATACATTTTAGGGTTTGTGTGATAAAATAGATTTAGTATAAATTAGTATATTGGAGGTTGAACTTGTAACCTTTTCCTTGGAATCTTTTGATATAGTTGATGAGTATATCAGTCGAGTTCAAGAAATTACCAGAGGACTGCCCAAGGAGAAAAAAGGACATGTTGAATTGGAGAAGAAAAATAATACTCGACTGCTTAATATTATCTTCAACAATGCATAAAATATATGACCTACTTGTGGTTTTTAAGATGTGTCATATATATATATATATATATATATATATATATATATATATATATATATATATTGTATATTCTCCTACACCACCTATTGATGAGGTATTTAATTGCATTTTGTGCCATCAGGCTAGGGGAAATAGGAAAAAGGGAAATTTTATTTTTAATTAGTCTCATTTAAAAGAAATTATTGCTAAAGTTCAATATGAAAAAAATCCCAAACAAAATGAGATGAATCCTAAGAAGCCTACTTTTGATTTTTACAAATAGAAAGGACATAAGGTAAAGTTTTGTAGAATTTGGATCAAGAAACTAGAGAAAGTAGCAAGAAATGGGGTGTTTATATTACTCTCTTCTCTACACAAGGTGAGATAGTTTTGATGGAGAAACCTCATAGGCTCATGTTAAAATTCATTTTCATATTGGGCATCTACCTCTTCTGATGAGTGAATAACATATTCAAGGGCTACTAGGAACATGATGAAGGATAACCATCTTCTTTAAGGCTACAACAAAAATTATTTTGGAGAATGTGTTATGATTGGATATGAATCTTCATTATAGGTTGTAGGGAGTGGAGATATCATTGTTGGATATTCATCATTTGATGAGGTACTTCATTTTGCTAATGTTGGTCCTATATTTTTGTCTATTTACCACATTACTTATAGAAATAAGAAAGTAGAATTGTAGCCTGATATATGGGTAGTTAAGGATATATAAAATGGGTTCAAAACTATTGTTTCTAGTTATTATGATGAGATTGATCACATGTATAATTTGGATTGAAGACCTAACTCTTATACCACTCTTTTGAGAAAGAAACAATTTGTTGGTGTGGTTGCTTATGTTGATAATAAGATTTAGAAATGACATCATAGGCTTGGTATCTCAGCTATGGTTCCTTGAGATACATTAGCCAACATCATATGGACATTATGCTTACATGCAAATCTCCTCCAAGTGGTGCATGTGAGGGGTGTATTTTGGAAAAACATCATAGGAAGTCCTTTTCAAAATTTATTGCTAGATGAGCATCTCATCCATTTGAGATCATAAATAGTGATATTTTTAGACATATGTGTTGAAATTTATGTAATATAATCTTATCTAGGCTAAGGTCAAAAGTGTGATAATGTGCTTATGAGTACTTGTTAGATACCCAAGATAGGTACTTAATAATTTCATATTGTATTGTATAATGGTATGAGCTATAAATTAACTATTGAGTAAGGAAGACCACATATCAAATTAGAAATGGGTAGGAAAATAACACCATAGAATCATATATGTAACTATTAGGGAATATTATCATATGTAACCATCAAGGAATATTATCATATTATTATGCACTTTGTAACTCATGGAAGGTGAACCATCACACTCTTGTATAAAGAGAGATGTACCCCCATTGTAAAAGATCATATATAAAGTATTCTTATAGGAGTCTTGTCTCATGGAATGTATTACTTCTAGTAAGGAGCATTGTGTGGTGTTGCCCTACCTCAATGGTATTATCAATCTTTATTTTTTTGTGCGGATTTTTATTGTGGAATTTCTTTGTGAATGCATGTTGTATATTTTTCATATTGGTGAATGAATTTTTGATAATGAGAAGAGAGTTTCATAACATTTAGTATTATAGAAACAATTATGGCAAATTGAGGTTGTTTTTTTAGAGCTAGAGCACATTTTTTAAAAAACCATCACATTTTACGAGAGCCATATCTTTTATTTCAACAAATATTTTCAAAAGTTGTTTTGCATAATTGTGTAAATTTTTTTGAGTACTACAAAAATTAATGCTCATTTGTTAAATTTTTATAAGTACTGATAAATTTATGGTGTTAGGATATCATTATTAAAAATAAGAACACTCACACAAAATACTGAAAAATAACTCAAATACATCAAATAACTCAATAACACTATGCAAAAATTAAATACAAAAATGGAACAATCTCACAATAACACAAAATCGTAGGCCTCTTCGAGGGGGCAACCTCCTTCAATATTTTATTAGCTTGCAAAAGGATGATTTCGTACATGGCTTCGTATATTTTAATAAAAACTTCATGCAAACCTACCTAAAGGCTCAAGATTTGGCTTACATGCAAAATTCCACTCGAGCTAGAATCTCCTACCTACCATCGGTTACAATCTTGATAAAAACGGTTACATGATATGGCACCACTTGGCTAGGTACCATACTTACCACATACATTACAAATTATTACAAAATAATATCATAATGGGACCCCCACATTGGAAGTGGGTCATTACATAAGTAAATCAGAATTATAAAATGACATTAGGATAGGATCCTAACATGTCCTTCCCCTTCAAAAAGCTTTGTCCTCAAAGTTGAAAATGAGGAAATTGGTGCTGGATCTGATGGAGAGACTCCCATGTAGCATATTCTAGCTGGATCCCATACCACTAAACAATAACTTCTATGATGGTATGGTTGCGAAGATTGTAGGTTTGACGATCCAACAATTGTTCAAGTTCAATTAATATGGACCCTTCTTCATCCAATTTGGGTAATGTTGACTAAACCTGTACTTGTGTGACCATAAATGTTTTTAGAGAGGAAACATAGAAAATAGGATGGAGCTTGGAGGTGGTTGGAAGAGCCAATTTGTAAGCAGTGGAACCAATCCATTGAAGAACTTGGTAGGGTCCAAAGTACTTTGTAATAAGTTTTTGGCATCGACAGAGTTGTAGAGATAATTGTTTGTATGGTTGTAAGCGAAGGAATACCATATCACCCACATAAAAGCTACACTCAGAATGATGTTGGTCAGCCTATTATTGCATCTGATTTTGGACAATGTCCAAATTCTTCTTCAGCTAGCGAAGAACATCGGTATGTTTGCTGAGAGTAGTGTCGACTGCCTGGACCTTGGAGTTGTTTGGGATGTATGAAAAAGGTGCGAGTGAAGGGCACCCATAAACGGCCTCAAAAGGGGTGAGTTTGGTTATTGTATGATAGGAAGTGTTGTATCACCATTCGACCAAAGGAAACCACTTCACCCATTGAGTAGGATTATCTGATGCAAAGCAATGAAGATAGGTCTCCAAACATTTATTAACAATCTCAATTTGACCATCCGTTTGTGGATGGTAGGTTGAAATCATTTTGAGTTGAGTTCCCTGCAACTTAAATTTTTTTTCCATGAAGGTTGGGTCTCGATCGGACACAATGGAGGTGGGCATACCATGAAGGCAAAAAATAGAATCAAGAAATATTTGGACAATGGTGGAGGTTGTGTAAGGATGGCCAAGAAAACAAAAATGAGCATACTTCGAAAGGTGATCCACTACCACAATAATAATAGACTTACTACCAGATTTAGGTACCTCTTCTATAAAATCCATGGAAATATCAGTCCAAACTTTATTTGGAATAGGTAAGGATTGAAGAGTACTTAGAGAACGTATCGTTTCACCTTTCATCCATTGGCAAGTATCACAAGCTGCTATAAAATCATGGATGTCCTATTTCATACCTTTCTAGAAGAATGTACGCTTGAGGTGTTCATATGTTTTAAGAAATCCTGAATGGCCTGCAGAGAGAGCAGTATGTAATTCCTTCATGAAAATCTCATGGAGTGGGGACGTGCGAGGAATAACAAGGCATTGGTAATAACGCAGGTCATGGCCATCCCAATTGTAATCTAGAAATGAAGTAGGATTATCACATAGCGAGGCCACCAAATCTTGCAATTCTACATCCTGAAGTACCTCCTATCGTAAGGAATCTATCCATTGAGGAACCGGTGAGGAAATGGCACAAAACATACTGAGGGCCTCAAATTGGTGAAAGAGAATCAACCACAAGATTCTCTTTGCCCTTCTTATAGGTGATATCGTAATCATATCCCATGAGTTTAGAAATCTATTTTTGTTGTTCTATGATAGCAACCCATTGTTCTAAGAAGTATTTAACTCTGATGGTCTATTTTAATGGATAAATGGTACCCAATAAGATATGATCGCCAATGGGTTACGACATGTAATATTGCCAACATATCCTTGGCATATGCAGATTTTCCCAAGTTACGATTAGAGAGTACCTTACAAGTGAAAGCCAAGGGTCTCCCTTCCTGCATTAACACTGACCTGATGCCACAATCGAAAGCATCACTTTCAATGATGAAAGGTTTAGAAAAATTTGGCATGGCTAAAACTGGTGTTGTGGCCATAGCATGTTTCAATTCAAGGAAGGCTTGGTCAACAGGCCCTATCCAAGTAAAAGAGTCCTTATTTAACATGGATGTGAGGGGGGATTCTATTTTACCATAATTATGAAAAAAATTGCTATAGTAACCTGTAAGCCCCAAGAATCCTCGAAGTCCCTTGAGAGTGTGAGGTTTTGGCCAGTCTTTAACTGCTTGAATCTTCTTGGGATCGACCTTGATGCCATATTTAGAGATAATGTGTCCTAGATAATCCACTTCAGTCAAACCAAAGGAACACTTGGACTAGAAAAAAATTTATGTTGTGCCCATAATTGTAATATCTGATCCACATGGATAAGGTGTTCCTCCCACAAGCGGCTATAAACCAAGATATCATCAAAGAAAAACAGGATGAACTTCCGTAGGAGAGGAGGAAATATGTTGTTCATCAAGATTTAAAATATGGAAGGAGAATTTATCAGACCAAATGGTATTACCAAGAACTCATAGTGATCTTCATAAGTACAAAATGCAATTTTGGGAATATCCTCATCCTTGAGTCTGATTTGATGGTAGCCATAACAAAGGTCCAACTTGGAGAAGTACATAGCTCCATGTAATTCATCCAGTAATTCATCCACTACCGGAATGGGGAATTTATCCTTGATGGTCATTTTTTTGAGCTCACGGTAGTCTATACACAATCACCACAAGCCATATTTCTTGTGAACTAGTAAAACTGGAGAAGAGTAAGGGCTGGTACTAGGTCGAATGACACCAACATTGAGAAATTCTTATACCATCTACTCGATTTTAGACTTGATAGCATGAGTATACCGATTTGGTCTAATGTTGGGTGGTGCATTACCTGGTAGTAATGGAATAGCATGGTCATGTAAGCGAAGAGGCAATAGGGTAGTTAGTTCTAAAAAAATGCCATCATGATTGGTTAAAACAAGTTGCAAATCTGCTGGAATTTGATCCACTGTGGAAGTGCTTGGTTGAATTGAAAATATTTTTGCAATGAGCCCATGGGATGACTTTTTCAACAATTTCTCTATATGATTAGAATTGATAATTTGGAAAGGGCCTATTTTGGCACCATGGAGGGTGTGTGTTTGTCTATGTTGTGAAAACTACGTCCATAGTTCTAAAATTTCTAGGAGATAGTGCCCAAGGTTCTCAACCATTGGGATCCCAAAACAATGTCACATCCTCTCAATTGGAGGGCAAACATGTCTTGCTTGAGTTCATAATCCCCCATATTTATTTTAACATTGCAACATTTACCTTTACAAGGTAAAGTGCCTCCATTTTCCACCATGACTTCAAATGAATTGCATGTGTGTATATAGCAATTGGCCTGCTTAGCAACTTGAGGATCAATAAAGTTGTGTGTACTACTTGAATCAATAAGAATAGTAAGGCATTGGCCTTTGAAAAAACCCATAACTTTCATGGTTTGTGGAGTGGTAACCTCGACAAGAGCATGGATGGAAATTTTTTCTTGAGGTTCATGGGTTTCCTCTTCCTGTTGAGTTGATGCTTCAGTTGTATCACTCTCCTCATCACTATGGTCATTGCTATCAGGTTCATCCACAACTATTAATAACCATCTCTTATTTGCACATCTATGCCCCTTCACAAATTTTTCATCATAATTCTAACATAACCCTTGGGTGTGACACGCATCCATTTCATCTGTAGTTAGTCACTTAGGAGCAGGAGGTTTATTATCAGTATCATTTTGGAATCGAGAAGGAAAGGAAGGTTGATCTTGAGAAAATTGTGGTGTCCACCATTGAGCTAAGAGTTTAGATTCAGCAAATTAGGCTAAACTGATAGCCTCCATCATGGTTTATGGTTTAAACATCTTGACTTTAGCCTGAAGATCATCTTTCAACCGACTAACAAAACAACTCATAAATAATCCCATTCAAGACCCTTATTTTATTAGCCAATTTATCAAATTATGTTTGGTAATCATGAACTATAGTAGTTTATTTTAGCTTTATCAATGCTCCTGTAAAATCTTCATAGTCACTAGGGCCAAATCGGGTGAGTAGTTGGGACTTAAATTCCTCCCAAGATAGATCAGGGGTAGTGGATCATAGCCATTGGAACCAATGTAAGGCTTCAAATTCTAAGTTGAAGGAAGCCATCTGAGCCCGATGATATATAGGGACATTGTGGAGTCTAAAGAATTGATCAACCTGATATAACCACCCATCGACATCCTTTCCATTGAAATTAGGGAAATCTAATTTAGGTATTTTGAAGGTCGAATCATGGTCATAGTGAGGGTCTTTAGTTCCCCTTGTTCGATCTTTTGTTTTCCTTCTTTGACCTCATTCAGAGTTTTCAGCTTGGTGTTCAAATGTGAGAGTACCCTATAATTGTGTCTCCACCTCTGTAAGTTGTTTTTCTAAGAAGATTCAATTGGTATCCTGATCCTTTCGGAGCTCTCGAATATCTTCTCTTATGGTGTGGTTTATAGTGTTCAAGAATTCAAGGGCTTTTTGCATATCGACCAATATTGTGGTAAGTTCTAACTCATTTTTTGCACGAGTTTCTCTCGCCATTGTGGGACCTCTTCTACTCAGTTACTAAAAATAGATGTGGGGTTTCAAGAGTTGTTATTTTTAGTAAGGGTCCAAAATTTAATTTGGGAAATGGATTGCAACACTAATTTTAGGATAGGTTCCACTTTGGTGGTCGCTTGATCTGAATTCTCAATGAGTAGATATACTGAATTTCTTGACTTTTTGTGATCTCCTTATTGGTTGCAAGTCGATGTCAAGGTAATTTCTTCCACTTGGACTTAAAATTTCACCAATGAGTCCTTGAAGGTCTTTAGTGCAGAATAAAAAGTAGCTTCTATTCCTAAAAATTTGGATCAATTTAATTGACCCTTGAAAAGTTATGGCCTTAGCAAGAAAAATAAAAAATTACCATTTTTGGAAAATCGATGTAAAATTTGACCAAGGGCTGCCAAGGACAATTTTATCTGGAATAGAGTGTAGAATTATCTGCTAAATTTTTTATTCAATATGATATTTGTGTGAAGATATATCCCTATTTTAATAAAATTTCAATGTGTTGACAAGTCTACTAGTGTTGTTGGTTTCTAATTTGGAGTTACAGTTTAAAGGTTACGATTTGAGATCAACTGTCACTGACCTATAGTCAGCCCCATGACCACCTTGTCACTATCTTGTCTCTTCCTCTATCACCTATACTATGAATACTGATATGATTCTTGTTACTAACTTTGGGGATTCTCTAACACTGACAGTACTATTTTTGAAACTTGAGGTCTATAATTCTAGACTTCTACAGAGGGTTGTTACTATCGACTTGACTATCACTATTACTGACGAGACCGTTTATGTCACTGTATTGACTATTCTATCTCTAACCACGGCTATTATAGACACTTGCAAAATCTATCCTAATTTTTGGTGCATGTAAGTTTGTTTTCTGTGATAAGGAATACCTTCTTCGTATTCTCACTTTTGGAATTGTGAATGTAGGATAACAGAACAGAGATGGTGTTGATTTACAAGTGGAAGTTATGTTTTGTAGAACTAGGGTATGCTAATTAAGGGAGTATGTAATACCCATAGGACCTCTATTATACCGCTATGATGAACAATAGTGACCAGACCAATATTTTAGGCCACTACCCAAGGAGGATTCCACACATACCCTTGAGCACACTATTTGCCTCTCTGACAGTATGTGAGGGTGATCATCTGAGATGTTGTATCTCGTGGACTATGGATAATACAAGGTCAAAAAGCTTCCTACTAGATAAAATTTTGTTTAAAACTAGATTGTCTCTCAATACACCCAAATATGCATGGGAGCTCAAGTTCGTGTGCGTGTTGTCTAAGGCCTGGGTATTGGAGCGTGATCGCCCCTCACTTCACTAGACACTTTATGGGCTATCTAGCTTAGCCAATAATGACAACTCCTTCACGATATTTTAAAACCCCTAGCATAAGGTTTCTAACCTACATAACTATTGAAAAAGAGACTGTATTTTTTGTGTTTTCTAGTTTTTTGGCCAAAAAAATAGATTGTATTTTTTTGGATTTTTATAAAGAAAAAAAACAAAAATGAAAAACACAAGTAAAATTATACCTAACAGGTAGAATGGATGGCAAAAATCATCTCAGTTATAGTAGAACTCGACCCTAGAAAGCGCTCTGATACCACTTGTTAGGATCTCACTATTAACAATAAGCACACTCACATAAAATACTGAAAAATAACTCAAATATATCAAATAACTCAATAACACTATGCATAAATTAAATGCAAAAATGGAACAATATCATAATAACACAGAATTGTAGGCCTTTTCGAGGGGGCAACCTCCTTCAATATTTCATTAGCTTGCAAAAATGATGATTTTGTACATGGCTTCATATCTTTTAAATAAAAACTTCATGCAACCCTACCTAAAGGCTTAAGAGTTGGCTTACATGTAAAATTCCACTCGAGCTAGAATCTCCTACCTACCATCGATTACAATCTTGATAAAATGGTTACATGAGATGGCATCACTTGGCTAGGCACCATACTTGCCACATGCATTACAAAGTATCACAAAATAATATCATAATGGGATACCCCACGTTGGAAGTGGATCATTACATAAGTAAATGAGAATTATAAAATGGCGTTAGGATAGGATCCTAACATATGGTTGTTTGAAGTTGGATTATTTGTGTTGTTTTTGGTCGTGCGAATTTTTTTCAAAAGAAAAAAATTGTATTCAAGTATTAAGTTGTTATTTTTAGAATATTTTAGCACTAGCATGTAGATTATTCTTAGTACTATAAACAAAACTACTTACCTGTGAAATTTCATAAATATTGAGAGTTACAACTATTTAAAGCATAGTTGGGTTGTTGAGGCTATTTTTTGGCTGTGAGAATGTTTTTTCAAAAAGAAAAAAATTATATTAAATTGTTTAGCAGTCATTTTAAGAATATTTTTTCACTAGCATATAAGTTATTTTGAGTACTACAAAAATGGCTACTCACTTTTTAAATATTGATAAGTATTGAGGGAGCTACAACTATTGTAAGTTGTGTTAGAAATAATAGGTGGGAACAAATAATGATTATAAATAAATCATTCATTAGTTTGTAGCATAGGATAGCTAATGTCTTAAATAGGTTACAAAATAGGAATTTAACAATAGATGCTACTTCCAAGCTAACAACTACGTGCTTGAGGAATAAGCGCCTAACCTACTAGAGTGAAGAGGGATAATCAATTTGAGGAAATTAAACCAAACAATAGAGTGAATTAGGGGTTTTTGTTTGCAAAAGAGAATATCAAATGAATATTGCCTTTAAATATATGCAATGGTTAACACAAATTTATTAGTGAAATTTTGGGGTATGGAGAGTTCTTGATTCTATGACTTATAATTGCAAAGGAAATAATGCAATAATCAAACAAGAATGCCCACAAAATTCTTTTCACCTAGGTGTCGGATGCAACCGAAAATGCACCTAATTTGCCAATGAAGGTGTCGAGTAAAATCGAAAATGCACCTTTTAATTTTTGCAACAAAATATGAATGTGTGGTGTGCAAAAAAAATTGATGTGTTTTTGTCTCCTCCTTGTCTTACAATTTTGCAAATAATGTGACAATAAACAATTGCCTATCTTTTATAATTTTGTAAAATAAACAAGTTTGATTTATTTTAAGTTCTCATCATTTTTGTGTTACAAATTTGTAAAAGAAATACAATTTCTTGTCTTCCCCCTTTGTTTTGCAAATTTAACAAATAGCACTCCTTTCAAGACAAGTCGACACACGACCCATGTTTGAAAGGCTTCCAGACCAGTAGATAAATGACTTGGTTTTGATGGACCCAAGGCTTCAATTCTTCTCAAGGTTTGCAAAAAAGAATGTGCAATTTTATGTCTTATATTCCTCCTCAAGAGAAAAAACAAATGCACACTTTGCCTTTGAATTTTGCAAAAATTTTAAGTCTCCTTGTGTTACAATTTGCAAGAAAGAATTCAATGTTGAACCTTTATTGTATGCTAAATGAACAAGGCTTGAGAATTGAAGGTTTTCTAATTTGCAACAAAATGTTTGGTTTCTTTGTCTCTTTATCTCCAAATGTGGAGAAAACATAAGAAATAGAATTGTTATAGTTGCAAAAAAAAATTGGTTTTTCAAAAGATTTTCAATGTAAATGCTAAAAAAATAATTTTAAAGATTTAATTTTAAATAATTAAATATAATTTGGCCAAAAATAATCAAATTATTAAAAAAATGATTTATACAAGGCAAAACTATAGAAAATTATAAAAATAATCAAAAAATATATTAATTAAAGCATAAACTTTAAGAATTAAAAAAAAATTACCAAATTTCAAATATAATGCACCTTTGTTTGCCAAAAAGGAGCGCGCAAGGGTCAAACTCGCAACCACGTGCTTATAAAGGAGCAACCTTGACCACTGCCCTATTGGGGCGGCTTTGGAAGCTAGCCCCACATACCAATATTTGAAGACTTAGTCGGGCATAAATAATTTTTTTTTTAAATCTTCGGGACTTTAGTCCCACATTCATCCTGTGTAGGATCAATGTCACATTTAAAATGTGCAATGCTCCCCTCCTTCATCGATTTCTTACGGGTAATCTAAGTCGCTTCCCTCCCTTTTGTTCATCGCCATGTCGTAGCTAGTCGGGTCAGGTGGCGCATGGCCTATCCGCCATGTGTCACCCACGTGTTGTGTCTAGGTCAAGTGACACATGGCCAATCTGCCATGTTTCTTATGTCTAGTTAGTGTATGTAGTTTGAATTAGCAGCCCAGTCAACTATGATGTTAGCGCCTCCACTTCAGCCTCGTCCAATCAGGTTCTGTGCCATGTCAATGCCTTGGGATCTATGCTCGAGATCACATCAGTCATTCTATCGCTAGGTGCGTAGGTGTTAGGGCCAAGTTTTAGGTCAATTTTTTGGTTACCGTGCTGGTCCTACAAGAGGGTGCTTCTGCCCTCCTTGGCGAGCCAATCTTCAAAATATTTTTGATCACCGATGTCGGTCCCACGAGAGGGTGCTCCTGCCCTCTTTGGCGGGATGATTTCCAGTTGTTGGGCCTATTTTCTTTGGCACCGACAGAGGGCGCTCCTGCCCTTGTCGACCAGTCATCGGTGGTGACCTGTCACTGCAGCCCGTTGCTGGAGTATGTTCTTCGGTGACCGTCGAGGGCTGAGTAGTGTAGTCGTTGTGGCCTGTCATCGGATTATGTTCTTCGATGATGGCTGGTCATGCAGTCTCGCCTGCAGAGTCCATGTGGGACTGCAGGCTAGATAGGCCACCAGAGGGTGCTCCTACCTATTGGTTGGTCGGTCGTTGGCCCCACCTAAATCCTATCTCGAGAAGTTTGAAACCTTAGGTAGGAGTTAATAACCAAATATGCATGGAACGAGAGAGTGTTATTTGCTTTCTCCAGTGGAACGAGGATCGTTTCTCTTGCATTGTCTAGTGCCCTACCGTGCTTCCTTCCTCCGTGGCTCTAATGCCAATGTTAGAAACAATAGGTGGAAACAAATAATGATTATTAATTAATCATTCACTAGTTTATAGCATAGGATAGCTAATGTCTTAAATAGGTTACAAAATAGGAATTTAACAATAGATGCTACTTCCAAGCTAACAACTACACGCTTGAGGAATAAGCGCCTAACCTACTAACCAACTAGGGAGTTAACGTAGTCAAGTTGACTACGACTACCTAGTTACCATAAGATATTCCGAACAGTGAATATCTTCATGGTAGAAAGTAAAAATATGTGGTAAAAAATAAGAAATTACTTTTTACCATGTGGTAAAATAAAATCTACCTAATGTAGGAAATAGGTAATTATCCCAAATGATAGAATATTACTCTAAAAAGTTGGGCTTTTGGTGCTATTTTTGGGGCTGCACAAAAAATTTATGTAAAGGGAAGAAATTCATAACTCTCAATTTGAGTAAGCAGATCCATTTTTGTTTGTTTTGTTTTGAAGAAAATATGCATATTTAATGGTTTGAAGAAATAAATATATGAGATCTCAAAATTTTAATTTTTGAGAGTTTTTAGTTATTTAATACCCTATATGCTTTAAAAAAGGATAATAATAATAATAATAAATACGAAGTTAACAATATTCTCTGGAGAATATGACATTGATGCTAAGGAGTGGTTCATGAAGTAGAAATGTTTTTATTTAAATTTTTTGTTAGAGAATAGAAAGTGGAGATTTGGGATTGCTTGAGAGGGGATGTTTTTTTATGGTTTTTTAAACTTTGCTCATGCTCATATATACACACATACATAAGAAGAATATGAATTTTTATTTTAAGCAAATGGGGATCTCCTTATTGGGTTAGTAATAATTGGCTCACCACCTCTTAAATTCTTTACTGTAGAGGTGTTGACCACTGGTCGATCAAACTTATTGCTATCAATCAGCGTATCATCCACCATCCAAGTTTTCACTTTCAATTAATGTGGCTTCGAGAACCCTCTTTGTATGACTTGGTAAAAGGATGGTGGACTCAAGGGAAACCGTTATATGGGACTGCTATGTACTCTTTTGCTAAGAGACTTCAATTTGTGAAATTTTGTCTTAAAAAGTGGAACAAGTAATTTTTTGGTAATCTTTTTCATGCTAAGGCTATGGCTCAAGATCGGCTTGATTCTATTACTAGACAAATCAGGGATTAGGGACTTTTTGAATAGACTCTTCAAGAGGAAGCAGAGGCTTTGAAGGACTTGGCAAAATGGGAACTTCGTGAGGAAATTTATTGGAAGCAAAAAGCTCATGTGGATTGGTTGCAAGAAGGAGATAGGAATACTACTTTTTCTTTAACTCGGTTAAAGCTAGAAGACATGTTAATGTTATTCCTTCCATTGTCTCTTCTTAAGGAGTTCATTTGAAAGCTACCCATGATATTTTGCAGGAGGTAGTTACCTTCTTTTCCTCACTTTATACTAAGGATTCTTCTGGGGCGGATGTTGAAGAGAATGTTATTTTGGATTGTATACCTTCAGTTATTTTTACTGAGATAAATGTTGATATTTTAAGGCCTATTTCTCTTGAAGAGCTAGAAGGTATTGTTTTTCATATGAAAAGAGGGAAAGCTCCGGGGCCGAATGGTTTTCCAATTGAATTCTTTCAGGAGTTTTGGGAAATCATCAAATTTGACTTGTTGAGGGTTGTGCATGAGTCCTTCAACAATAAATAGATGTTGAAGGCTCTGAACTCTACCTTCCTAGCTCTTATTCCTAAATGGGAGGGAGCAAATTCTTTTGATCTATTTCGGCCTATAGCTCTATGTAATATTGTTTATAAAATCATTACTAAGTTGATTGTTGAGAGGCTAAAACCTTGGTTGGGAATGGTTATTTCTGATGAGCAAGGAGGTTTTGTGGTAGGCCATCAGATTCTTGATGGTGTTGTTATTGTTGTTGAGACCATTCATTCAATGGGTACATCTAAGGAAAAAGCAATGTTTATGAAACTTGACATGGCTAAGGCTTATGATAGGGTTAGATGGTCATTTCTTCAAAAAATTCTTATGACCTTTGGGTTTGATCCTATGTGGATTAAATGGGTAATGAGTTGTATTACAACTCCTTTTTTTGTTCTTATTAATGGAGATCATTCTTCTTTGTTCCATGCTTCGTGGGGTCTGTGTCAAGGTGATCCCTTGTCTCTGTACTTGTTCATCATTATGGCTGAGGGTTTGGGAAGGTTGTTAACATCTCAAGTGAATCAAGGTCTGCTTCATGGTTGGAGGTGGGGTAGTAATTTGCCTGTGTATTCTCATTTGTAATTTGTTGATGATACTGCTCTGATGGGTGTTGCTTCTATTAGGGAGGCAACTAATTTTAGAAGAATCTTGGATATTTATTTGGTTGCTTCAGGGTAGCATATTAATGAGGCTAAATATTTTATTTTCTTTTTTAATACTAATCCCCGTATTCAGGCCAAAATTGTTCAGATTCTCAGATTTTAGGTTGGAGTTCTCCCTTTTACGTATTTGGGTATTCCTATATCTGTTGGTCCTTTGCCTAGGAGTGTTTGGTCCAAAATTTTGGAGAAATTTTGTACTCGGGTTAGTCACTGGACTTATAGATGGCTATCTTTTGTTGGCCGAGTTTTGCTCCTCAAATATGTAGTTCAAGCGTTACCTGTGTATAGGTGCTTAATTCAGGTTGCTCCGACGAGTTTTCTTCATGATCTTGATTCTCTTTCACGGAGATTTTTGTGGGTTGGTAATTTGGAATCCTCTAAATGGAGTTTGGTGAAATGGGAGTCTCTTTGTAGACCTAAACAAGAGGGTGATCTGGGTCTTCGCCTGAGTTCTCTTTATGGGCAAGCTTTGGCTGCCAAACTTTATTGGCGTTGGTGTACTAATCATGACCAAACTTGGGCTAAAATTATTTCTTATAAATATCTCTATGGGGTGGACGGTACTGAGCTTACTCGTTATAGCTTGTCTGGGAGAGGCTCTTTTGTTTGGAACACTTTGAAGAAGGGAGCTTCTCTTATCAAACAGGGGTTGTTTTGGATTTGTCATAAAGGCTCTAGGGTTCTCTTCTGGCACGATTCTTGGGATGGTTTTCCTGCTATTTTAACTGAGTATCCTCATCTTCTTGATCTTGCTCAACATTTTTTGGTTGTTGGTTGGTCTAGAGTGATGGATTTTAAAGTTGTTAAGAGAATTGGTCAAATGGAAATGTTCCAATGGAGGGATCCCAGTGAATGGCCTATTGGAGGCTCTATGGAGGATAGAGAGGATTTGGCACGCATTATGGCTTCTAGAGAATGCTCTTCTTTGCAAGATGATGATGTGTTGGCTTGGGGTCAGGACAGTAGAGGGATTTTCTTGGTTGCCTCTAGATACCGTGAATTGGATCACCAATGTTATGGTACTGAGGATGTTCCATGGTGGAAGCAAGTGTGGAATAAATTTGTGTGGCCTAAGTGTAATTTTTACTTGTGGGTTGCCACTCGTAATCGATGTCTCACTTGGGATAACCTTCAGAAGAGAGGTATTCATGGTCCTTCCTTTTGTTTCCTATGTGAGAATAGTGAGGAATATGTTGGTCATTTGCTTCTTCAATGTGGTTTTGCACATCAACTTTGGCATTTGTGGTGGGGTGTGTGGAAATAGTCTTGTGTTCATTCTTCTTCTCTTTTGGATTTCTGGAGGAGTTTTAGAAGGCCTCCGGCTAAGGTCTTATTTTTACAGGTTGCTTGGCATATTGGTCCCTCGTGCATTTTTTGGCAAATATGGCTTGAAAGGAATTGGAGAATTTTTAAAGGGAGACAGTTATCTGCTTATCAAGTCTGGCAGAGAATTTTGAGAATGCTCCAGGAAACTGTCTACCAAATGTCAGATTAATATTCCTTTGGACATCGTGGAGGTCCAGATTATGCATGGTTTGGGTTTGATGGTGTCTGGTCCACGTGCTACTATTTCTTTTAGCATGAGGGGATTCAATAACAGAGTGCAGAGAGAGGGTAGATGGCACCCGCCTCCTAGGGGGTTCTTAAGATTAATATTGATGGGTCTTCAAGAGGTAATCCTAGAAATATTGGTATTGGTGGAGTGGGATGTGATTGCAGTGGTGTGGTATGTTTCTTTTTCTCATGTTTTAAAGGAAGACATACCAATAATTATATGGAAGCCCTTGCTATTCTTTATGCACTGGAACAAGGATATGGTTTGGGTTGGTGCAGGATAATTTGTGAATCAGATTCTCAAATTCTCATTAATTTGTTGAATACCTATAATCTTACCAATGTTAATTGGAGGTTGGTCGGGGTGGTTAGGTAGATTCTCCATTTTCATTGTCATATGGAGTTCATTGCTTTTACTCATATTCCAAGGGAGTGGAATGGTGTTGTTGATTGTTTGGCTAAATGGGCCTCTAAATTTCAAGAAGGTTGGGATGTTAGGGAGTGGCATCAACTTCCTTCAGTGTGCTCTCAAACTCTTACTAGTTTGCTGAAAGATGATATGCCTGGATGAGGCAATTTTGTTGTAATTTGATTCTTGGGTCTTGTATGCTTTTCTGATTTCAATAAAAAATTTACCCCTTTTTTAAAAAAAATGGGATTAGAAGAAAAATATAATAATGTGTTGATTAACAAAACTACATTTTTATATCAAGGCCATGTAGTGGTAAAAAATATTTGTTTGAATGTAAAACTTCTATTTTGCAAGTTCATGGTTGCATTCAAAATTATTTTTTCCATTAACCCTAGCAACAAATATAATTTTATCAATATTTATTTGGCTAAGAGGTTGCAAGTTCAAGCAAAGAAAATCAAAGACATACAACTTGAGGGTCAAAATGTTAAAATTTTTGAAAATTTGAAAATCACCATGGATGATTATGTTTTACATTTAGATTTTCATACTATTGAGATGAATGATGTAGATATTGTTCTTGGGTATCCTTGGTTGTATTCTTTGGGTACTATTAACATTAATGTGCAAAAGAAATTTATGAAGTTATGGTATCACAAAAAGAAGATAACATTGCAAGATATCTCTCAATCTAAGGTGCAAGAATCATAGGAAAACTAAGAAGTTATGGTAGGGAAGCAAGTTGCAAAAGATCATGAAACAAAGTCTAAGGAGGAGATAGTAATAGAGTTCAAGGAAGAAGTAAAATCAGAATCCAAGGACAAATTCAAATATGGGATCTTGAAAAAAACAAGATGTTAAAGAGTTTGAAAAGGTTGAACATCGAGCTAAGGTTGGACTATATCACCATCCACACCACCATGAGAGACAACAATCATGGATACTAGGATTTTGGTAGCAAAATAATGATGAATGACATATATGGAACCAGAGGAACCAAGACTTTGGATATGCTATCAATCGTAAATGAAAGTAGGTATGGATGAAAAAAAGCTAAATCTTTGCTTCCAACACATGGCATTGGTATCAATGAAGACCACCACCAATCATAGTTTCATTGCGATGGATGGATGATCGAGATTGGTACAAGTACTCAACATTGCTCAGAAGACCATATTATTTAGTCTCTTCTAATATTTCGAGGATAAACTATTTTGTAAGGGGGATGGAATGTTAGGTACCCAAGATATGTACTTAATATTTAATATTGTATTAAATAATGGTGTGAGTCATAAATTAACTATTGAGTAAGAAAGGCCAAATATCAAATAGGTAGGATAATAACATCATAATATCATATATGTAACTATTAATTAATATTATCATATGTAACCGCCAAGGAATATTATCATATTATTATGCACTTTGTAACTCATGGAAGGTGAACCACCACATGGGTGATCTTGTAACTCATTGAAGGTGAACCATCACACTTTTGTATAAAGAGAGATGTACCCCCATTGTAAAATATCATTTATGAAGTATTCTTTTAGAATTTTAGGCTCATGGAGTGGCTTCCTTCCAATAAGGAGCATTGTACGATGTTGCCTACCTCAAGGGTATTATAAATATTTATTTTATAGTGTGTATTTTTATTATGAAATTTACTTGTGGATGCATGTTGTATAATTTTGCATATTGGGGAATGGTTTTTGATAAAAATTTGGTATTATAGCAATGATTTTGGCAAAGTGGGGTTGTTTTTGTAGATCTAGGGCACATTTTTAGAAAAATTTCACATTTTGCAGGAGCCATATCTTTTTTTAATAGTCATTTTCAAAAGGGTTTTTGCATCATTTTGTAGATCTTATTTAGTACTACAAAAATGATTGCTCATTTGTAGAATCATATATGTAACCATTGGGAATATTATCATATGTAACCATCAAAGAATATTATCATATTAGTATGCACTTTATAAGCATTTGAAGGTTAACCACCACCATGAAGGGTCACTCTGGGGAAATGGTAAATACCACACGATTGCATACAGGGGGTATTTTTAATATCAAGTTGAACCATTGGTAAATTGGTAAGTATCTTATATGGTAGGGGTATTTAAAATTTATGCATACCTAGATATAGATTCTACTGGTAAAAAAGGGGGTTGGAGAAGAGGGGTGGGGGTTATATTTGAGTTGCATACCAAATATTTATAAAAAGGTTAGGGCACTTCTTAAAAGGACTAAAATTGCAAAATAAAAAGAATGAGTGGGTGAGTATACTAACCTTAATGGTGAGTATGTCCTCTTCAATCAATTTGGAAAAGGAGTGTCCATTCATACTCCTGGGGAATAGCATAGGAAGGGAGACCTAAGTTAAGGAGGCATCGATCATGTTTTGGGGGGGGCACAAATAGAAGAGAGAATGGATAGATGAAGAGGCGACAAAGGAGGCTTAAAATGAGGAAAATGTACAGTGAGAAGTAGCTCTAGTTTTTTTCACCTATTGGTTAAATATTTAGGTTGGCTTTCTCTAGATTATTGTTGTATTTCCTTTGAAAAAAAAGAGTTTAAATCATTTTTTGATAGAAATATTATCATTGGTTGTTTTAGAGAGGAAGACCCCTCAAGCTTATTCTCATACGTAGTCCAAAGTGCCTTGAGTTGTAAAAATTGAGAGTTCTTCAATTTATGATATTTGAGCTTTACCTATGTATAGTTTGCCAGACTTAGAACCTGCTTAATCTATGAATGAGACCTATGTACGCCCTTTTTCCTTCCATTACATATCCCAAGCATGGACATATTTTGTACCTAGAGTATTTCTCCATCATTATCTCCATAGTCTTCTTCCTTTAAATGAAATTCAACTAGTGTGAATCTATATCAATTACCCTACATTTTGGTAGGCCATAATGGATTGGAATTCTATATCAATTCTTAGCAAATCATAGACCCATTTCTCTGCCTTGCATCTCTTGGCCATCCTTCATATACCCTCTATTTTGGTTCGAGCATTGGGTTGAGGACATTGAGGCTCAAATAAATCCCTACACCTTAGGCATGCTTCATCGAGGTCCTAGTCTAAATCAGTAACTCTTATGAATGGATTTAAAACTAGTGGAGTAGATTCAATCATCAAGCCCTAATTTTTTCTCGTGTGTGCATCAAAGAAGGAATAATCATAGGGTGGCCTCCCTCTATGCCTTGATTTCATTGTAAATTATGGATACCCCCATATGCATTTTGATAGAGGTGAGGGATGACGTAGTCCCCATCTCGACCCAAGTATTTATTCTTCAGCTCTATTGAGGGAAGAAGTATCTGGTTTTAAAAAACAAACTTGACCCTTAATCACTTTAGCACCTCTATCTATTGTTATTTGGTGTAATTTTAGCATGTGGTACAATATTTCTTAGGTCTTATGTAGATGACAATGCACATCCCTTTGTCAAACAATGGTCCCACATGAGATCTAGCATAGACTAGGTTCAACCATCTGGGCAGCTCCATGTAGGGCCACCCTTTGAGTCAGCTAGCATCATTGTAGACCCTTGCGTAAGACCACTAACCACTAACTAATTAGAAGTTACTCGATCTTAGTTAGTGAATTAAATATAGTATACCCATGGGAGGTTTGTCTAATATTTCTATCATTGGTCTAAACTAAATACCTCTAGAATAGGGTTTACTTTAGGGTTTAAATAAAGGTGAGTTTGGCTTTATGTTTACCTCATGGCTTAACCCATGTGTTTGGATTATTTGCATACATGTTATCTAAAATTTACCAACACAAAGTGGTTGTTCCCCTCAGCCCCCTCTTAGAGGGTTACCTGTAATAGTAAGTGCTCTCTATCACTTTTATTCTTTCTGTTTGATGTTAATTTGTATACCCAAATGTTAATTTGGACATCCAATTGTCCAGTTTTGAATCCCACATGGTTGATTTCCACTATCAAGAATTTGATTCTTTGGAAGAATATTTGCTTCTACCCTCAAGAAAGTAACTCAATCCTATGTTTTGCAGAAAATATGCAAAAAATATACAATGGAAATCAGACAGAATCAAACAAGCAACTCAATTCTATGTTTTTCAACAAAAAAAAAATTATGTTTTGTGTGGTTTTGTGTGTTGTACTGTGCAAACCTAATATAATATGCAAGGTGAGCTCTAAGGGTGGATGGTAAATGAGAATATTTATGGTGATGAAATCTAGAATGATTGCTCATGGGTTACTATGGTTTGTATGGGGTGATATGATGGATGGATATGAGTCCCACCATCGCTAATCTCGAACAATGGTTGGTGATGAAATCCAACTCACTGTTGTTAAATGTGTGACGTGCAGAGTGTGTGATTCATTTTTAAAATTTATTTTGTCTACAGTGTTCACTCAATGCTAAAAACACCCTATTTTACTTGTTTAAGCTAGAATCTAAGGACATTAACATCAATTTTTTCAAAATAACTTAAGGTACATCACTTAAGATCCACTCTAAATCATCAAGTGATTCTAACAATGGAGGGTTCGCCTAGTTCTTCTACCCTGAATCATCAAGTGATTCCAAAAATGGGAGTGTACTCAGGTATTATGAACTTGTTTCAAATTAGAAAAACAAAAAAGGAATCATTTAACACTAATATGCAACTATTTATGCTTTTATTATTTCATTGCAAAACATACAAAATAGCAAATGAAACACCATAAAACAATAGAAATCTAAATCAAATGTGATGATGCAACTACATCGAATGTATAAATGCAACTCTACTCTATATGTAAATTGTATGAAAGATGCAAATTCCTAAAATAAAAAAATAAAAAATGCAACTACTTTTTAAAACAGAAAATGAATGATTTCCTATTGATTTCATTGTTAAAAAGCAAAAAAATGAAAACAAAATGGAGTTAGGGTTTGAACCAGGCTTACCAAGAAGCCTACGTATTTCTTCCCCACTCTTTGAAACATTGACCAATATCCTGAATGTTTTGAGGCATATCCTAGACTCAGAGGGTGTCCCTCAAATGCTATAGGGCATTCGTGTGACCATTGATCAAACTCTACAACTCCCAAAAACCCTAGTTTTTGTGCAACCAAACTTTTGGAAACCTACAAAATAGAAACAAAAACATAAATTAGTGACAAGATAAATCAAAATGAGGAATCCTTTTGGGATCCTACCATGATCACCATTTTGTAAAGTGAAATATGTATCTATTTATGCTTTTATTATTTCAATTGCAAAACATACAAAATAGCAAATGAAACACCATAAAACAACATAAATTTGAATCAAATGTGATGATGCAACTACAGGGAATGTATAAATGCAACTCTAATCTATATGTAAAATTTATGAAAGATGCAAATTCCTAAAATAAAATAAATGCAACTCATTTTAAAACATAAAATGAATGTTTTCCTATTGATTTCACTGTTAAAAAGCAAGAAAATGAAAACAAAATGGAGTTAGGGTTTGAACCAGGCATACCAGGAAGCCTACATATTTCTTCCCCACTCTTTTAAATTTCACCAGAGTCTCCTTAATTTCACGAGGCATCTCCTAGACTCTTTAGGGTATCCCTCAAACACTGTAGGGCATTCGATCTACAACTCCTAGAAACCCTAGTTTTTGTGATTTTTACATGATCAAACTTTTGGAAACCTGCAAAATAGAAACAAAAACATAAATTACTAACAAGATAAATAAAAATGAGGAACCCTTTGGGGATCCTACCATGATCACCATTTTTTAAAGCAAAAAATGGCATCCCAAAGTAATAGATAACAGAATAAACACAAAATCTTATTGCACAAATGAAGACAATAATATTGATATTATTATGGGGGGATCCTTGATATCCAATGTTATAATATGATATTGTATTGATACAATGATTATAAATCTAGGGTTTAGAAACGCTTATTTAAAAGTGAACATATGGTATCTTTTGCATCGTCTTCTGCTTCAAATAAGTGTGCAGGTGGGCTTATGTATCCCTGCAGGACCACCCTAGCTACAATAGCTTCCAAATATGTGATTCATGTACCTAAAAATATAATATAACATAAAAGGGCTAATAGCACATATGAGGGCTCCACTATGTGAAGCCCTCTGAATGATAAAATATGTAAACCCTAAATACTACAATGTTGAACTGTAAACAAAAATGCAGAAACAAATAAATGCAACAAATATCTTACCTTGTCAATGTTGATCTATGCTCTTGTTTTTGTGTTAAAAAGTCACGTGAATGCCCAAAAGCATACAAGGGATTGCGAACTGCAAATATATTATGGGAAACACCCAAAATCATTTGGTGATGACTGTGAATGCCCAACACCATTCCAAAAATACTTAGCAACATTCTACAAACTCTAGGCGGTGTTCGGGGGTCGATGGGAGTGAGATAGAACCAAATCTAGTTCATGAGGGTTTTATAGCAATGAAAATAAAAGGTACAATGGTGGTGGCGAGGGAAGATGATGATAGTGAAATGGCTAGGGTTGGTGAGTGTACAAATATTCAAATTCAAGATCTTGATTCATTAAAATGATCATCTTTTATAATTTACCCTTGATCATGTTAGGGTTTTGATGACACGAACGGGTGGTTGAGATAAAAAAATAAGGAAGGGTTGAGATTACACTTGAGCATGTGACATGGATTAAGATGGATGGGTGGCTAAGATTAAGTTGTGGTGGATGGCTAGGATTTATTCACATAAATACATATATATTTATTAAATTTATATAAATATAAATATAAAATATTAACATTTATGTATATATTAAATAAATACATATATATATATATATATATATATGTATAAATAATGAATAGCTATAATTTGAGGATACAAATGGATGACAAGTGGCCAAATTTTTGTGTCTAGAGTAAGGTTCTAAATTCACTTGGTCCAATGGAAGAAGGGGAGGGGGGCTGATTCAATCTAGGATTGATAGGGCCCTTACTTCGGTGAGTTGGCTTACCATGGTTCAAGATTGCTCTTTGAGGACTTTATCGAGAATTGCTTCTAACCACAACCCATTACTATTAGAATTCATGGAGGAGAAACATTTGAAAGGTTATCCTTTTAGATTTGAGATAATGTGGCTTTCTCATACAAATATTGAAGGCTTAATTAAGACTTGGTGGAATACAAATATTGATGGCACTAACATGTTTCAAGTGACCAAGAAGCTGAAAATCAACAAAACTAACTTGAAGAGGTGGAATCGAGAGGTTTTTGGGAACCTCTTCCATAAGAAGCAAAAAATATTTCAAGAATTATATAAAATTGAGGAAAAAGTCCAAAGTGAAGGTTGGTGAGAGGATCTAGCCAGCAAAGAGCAAATTGCTCTTGCAGAATTTCATAATATTCTTACCAGCAAGGAGTCTTTTTTAAGGCAAAAATCTTGAGCTATGTGGCTTAAGGAGGGGGATAGGAATACCAAGTTTTTCCACCTCTCAACCTTGAAACATAGGAGTGCTAATAAAATAAGAGAAATTACATTGGATTCTAGTGAATACCTTAAATATAAAGAAAGAAATTTCTACTTTCACGGTATCCTTCTTTCAAGATTTGTTTTCTAGAGACAGCGAAGAAGATGGGGTGCTTCGAAGGAACTTCTCAGGAACATTCCCTGAGTGTTGATAACTTATATAAATAATGCTTTGAATGCTCCCTTTTATAATGATGAGATCAGGATCATCCTATTTAGTATGAATAAGGATAAAGTGCCTAGGCTGGATGGGTTCCCTACTAGTTTTTTTAGAGGTTTTAGCACCTTCTTGGTTTAAATATTTTGGAAGCCTTAAGAGAATTCCAATCTTCTCCCTCTTTGTTGTAGACATGGAATACTACATTTATTGTTTTTATTTCGAAGAAACATGGTGCCTTTTCTCTAAGGTATTTCATATCTATCAACTTATGCAATATCCTATATAAGTTGCTTACTAAGACATGATAATAGGTTGAAAAGGCTTCTCCCCATCTTGATTTCTCCTCTTCAAGGAAATTTTATTCATGGTAGGCATATTATGGATGGGATCATTATGGTTCATGAGATTTTATATTTTATGTCCAAAAGTACATTGGCTAGAATGCTTCTTAAACTTGATATGCATAAGGCTTATGATAGGGTCTATTGAGAGTTCCTTGACAAGGTGTTGCAAAAATTTAGCTTTGGGGATCTATGGAGGAAGTGGATTAGAGTTTGTATTTCCTCTACTAAATTTTCTATCATCATCAATAGAATTTTGAGTGGTTTTTTAGGGTCAAAGAGGTATTATG
The DNA here is from genome assembly GCA_028583015.1 of Wollemia nobilis. Lineage (NCBI taxonomy): Eukaryota > Viridiplantae > Streptophyta > Pinopsida > Araucariales > Araucariaceae > Wollemia > Wollemia nobilis. The sequence continues at coordinate 278,864 of JAQPPZ010000057.1, forward strand.
TAAGGTGATACCTTGTCTCCATATCTTTTCATTTTGATGGCTAAAGCTTTAGGAAGATCGATTCTTGCTACTACCTTGTCCTCTAATATTAAGGGTATTAGGCCTATTGGTATTACAGAGGTAATTTTTTATCAAAATTTTGTAGATGATATTGTACTTCTTGATGAAGCTACTATGAGAGAAGATAAGAAATTCTTGAATATTTTATAGTTGTATGAGAAAGCTTCCATCCAATGAATTAACTTCTATAAAAGTTAAATATTTTTAGTGAATACTAGGGTGCAACTTCAGCATAGAATTGCAAGGATTTTTGGTTGTGGCATTGCTAACCTTCATTATTTATATCTAGGTATGTCATATTTTACTAGTAGGATGAAGGATGAGTTGTGGTCTCCTGTGTTGGATAGAATTAAACATAAATTAGTTGGGTAGAAAGGTAATCTCATCAGCCAAGCAAGTAAATTACAATCCCTTCAAGCTACCCTCCAAATAATTCTTGTCTATTATGTGTCTTTTTTATAATTCCCTTCAAATTTAGGAAGAAGATTGATCAAATATTTAGGAGATTTATGTAGACTAGGATGAAGGATAAATAAAGGGCACCCCTTGTCTCTTGGGATAGGGTCTACTCTTCTAAGAAAGAATGTGGTCTTGGGATTAGAAATTTTTTGTTGTTTAATAAGGTGTTGATTGTAAAAATGGCTCGGAGATTATGTGTTGAGGAGGATCAACTGTGGAAAGATATTATGAGAGGTAAGTATCTAGAAAATCACATTCCTTTTTTAGAAATTTTGCTCCTCCTAGGGGCTCTGTTATTTGGAATGGTTTGCTTGGGGTCATAATTTTGGTTATGGAGGGGATGTGATGGTATATTGGGAATGGCAAGGATGTATTCTTCTGGTAGGATACTTGGATTCTTCCTTAACCCCTCTTTCTTAGTCCTAGTCTAATTGTTTATCAAAATTATAGGCACTTCCTCCTATGGACTCATTCTTAAAGGCTTTTTTCTATCAAGATTGTATATGAGGCCCAAAAATTGTCTAGGGGAAGATTTTTTTTGGTGGAAAGGGTTTGGTATCCTCATTTGATCCCCAAGATTGCATTTTTTGTGGATGTCTTTGCAAACAAAAATTTTGACTATTGATAATTTATGTAGGAAAGGCTTTCATCTTTCCAATATTTATCTCTTGTGCTCTAAGGATGTTTAATATGTGGATCATATTTTCATCCATTATGATTTCGCAAATAAGGTTCTCAATGCTTTACTGGATTCTTTTTATTTCAAGTGGACGTTACCTTGAACTTTTGAGGAAATTTTCACTTAGTGGAAACCCCCTTCATCAATCATAGCCTCACTAGGGTGTGGGATCTGGTTCTTCCTCATTTTTTATGGGGTATCTTGTGGGAGAGGAATAAAATAACTTTCAAGTATATTTCTAGGTATGAATTCTTTTTATTTATAAGTATTAAATTTGCTATTGAGAATAACCTAGTTATCTTTACTGTTAGAAATGGTAGGGAGAAAGTTATGGAGAAAGGGGTTGTTATTAGTTGGAAATTGAATCTGTGGTCTTCTGCTTCTATATCTACTATTAAAAATATATTGGATACTAGATGGCATAAACCAACTAAAGTGTGTGTCATTCTAAACTTTAATGGGGCTACCAAAGGTAACCCCAAGAGGGTTGGTGGAGGGGGTGTTGTCAAAAATGATAATGGTGAGGTCATTTGGGCTTACACCATAGATTATGGTATTCAAACCAACCACCTAGCAGAAGCTAAGGCACATTTCTTGAGTTTTCATCAAGTTTTTAACAGGGGCTTCAAAATACTTCTTGTACAAGGTGACTCCTTGAATATCATTCGAGATATACAAGCTAGAAATGTTGATAATTATTTCATCCTAAATATTATTAAGAACACCTCAAAGATTTTGGAATGTATGTTAGAAGTTAATATTGAGCATATTTATAGGGTATGTAACCAGGTTGCTGATGTTATGGTCAATTTGGGGGTGGATAGTGGTTAATTTATAATTTGAGAAGATAATTTCCCTTCATAGGTAATGATAATTATTGCTTTGGAAGCATTGGGTTTGACTATCCAGTAGGACTTTTTATTATCTCTCTACTTGTATGAGGTCTCCTTTGTGTTGTAGTTATCTTCTCTCTAGGGGTATTTTTTTGGGGGGCTAGTCCTTTCACTCCCTTGTATTTTCCATTCTCAAGGATTATGCTTGGTGTATTGACCTCACCTTTTCTCTCTATGATTGGGGTTTTGTTATATGCATATTTTTTTTTTTTTTGCTCTTCCAATATTATGCAAAAATAGAGTAGAATCGTTGGTGCCTCTAAAAGAAAGTTGAATAAAAAAATATCCTTTATGCCTTGTTGGGTGGTGGGTTGGTCTATGCTCTTGGGTGGTTGTTGGGTTTAATTTTTGTTCTTTTGGCCTTAGAGGTTGGCCTATGCTTAATTGGCCTTCTCTTTCTCTACCTCCTCTAATGTAAAAGTTTTTGGGATCTTTCAAAACCTAGTTTTTCACCATTAATAATATATATACATATATATATAGAGAGAGAGATATATACATAGATACACACACACACACACACATATATATAAGGATGGATTGCAATATAGTCTTCCTAAGTTGTATCCTTTCAACCAAAATTAAGAGCATAACCTTCCAACCTACCACACAAGATTTCATTCTATTCAAGATTAATTCCAAAGATCCTTGCTCTTTCCTTTGTGAGACAAAGGAATACTCACATATGTTGATAAAAAAAATTAACTTAAAACCCTAAATTGTTTCATTGTAAATTTGAGGTTGTGTTAATGAAAAAGATCATAGATTTTGTAGTATTAACCATCCAATAACCTTCCAATTGCATGATAATATTGATTTATACTCCATGGCCTCACTAACTAGGGGATGATCCAAAAGAAAAGTGTCATCAACAAATTGGAGATGATATTTGAAGGTGCAATTTTTTGTAACCTAAATACCTTTGATTTTTCCTTCCATATTTTCCTATAATAAAACTCTCTCTAATACCTCTGCAAGAATAATAAAATAGAGAAGAACATAGTGAGTCACCCCCATAGAGTCCACAAGATGATTCAAAGTATCCAATAGGGGATCCATTGATCAATATAGAGTAATTTGAAGTGCTATAACTGTAGACACCAAAACCTAGCCACTTGTCATCCATCCATAACTTCTCATCACATTTATCCATTATTTATATATATTTATATATTTTTTATTATATATATTTTTTGGTAATTTGAATATTTATATACAAAAAAAATGGTTTTTTTAAGAGGATCCCAAAACCTTGATACAAAAAGGGCCATAGCACCTTGTAGGCAACTAGAAAGGTTGGAGGAACCCAGAAGAGAGAAATGAAATAAAATTAGCCAAAAAAATAGTGAGGAAGCCATAGCATAAGAAAACTCAGATCTATAAAAAAACATCAGAGAGACCCCAACTGTTAAACCCACTACCCTACCCTAGAATTCGGGGCTCAAACCCTCAAAAAATAGAATCCTTTGCTCCCTAATCTCACTGCGCTTCCAAGCAAGTCACTTGAGAACCTTTATGGTTTCATTGGCAGACTTTAAAATATTAGCCATCGAATCGATAGTGAGCTTCAGGAGGAGGTGGGAGGATGAAACCTTGTTACCACTATCAGAATCTAAAATAACATGCATCAAAGAGGACGCCTTCTCCTACTTGGGTTAGGCACGTGGAGGACCTAGGATCATGTGGAAAGTCCTCTGTGATATTTTGCTTTCTCTAGGAAACGCGTCTAGCACTCATGTGGGGAGAGGACTTGCACCAGCCCGCTAGGCTAGCTTTTTAATCCTTGGGGGGATCACATTAGAGGTCTCAAAAGTAGTGGAGGAATCCAGAGGAGGTTTGGATGCCAGAGGGGTAATTTTTTTTAAGAGGAGGTCTATTTTCTATGACATGTTTAAGGATGACCACAAAAAGGCTTTTATGTAGGGGTTTGGCATGCGTTTTCTAGCATTTTCAATCGAGATGGTTAGGGAATACAGCAAGTAGTCTAGAATGCACACTTGCTTGGCTTCACGAAGGTAAATAATAAAGCTAAGATGGAAACTTTGCAGCAGCTTCTTAGGGTCGTAGCAAGTGAAATATTGTATAACTAGAACAATGACTTCGTTCTAGGGGTTGGGTAGAGAGTACCAATAAAGAGTGGACTTGTACCACCAAATATTCTTACCCTTATCAAGAAACTAGTTAGTTTCCTCCTCCCAGTTATGTTTATCTCAACGAATAAAGTGGCCAAAATGGGGAATCCCTATAATTTCATATAGTAGCTCCATCGTGACTCTAAAGTGGATGCCACAGACTTTGACCTCACCTCTATCCCAAGTATCCATGAAGTCCTTGGTGATCTCTTCATCTAGACCTTTGAACTTATGTAGGAAAGGGGTAAACCCCTTGGCATCCATGAAGGCTTATGCAATGCTTTCGAATCTTGAGTTGGGTTAGCTCCATGTAAATAGTGGCCATGGAAGCCAGGGGGAAACGAAATGCAAGGAAGACTAGGGCATAGAGGGTCAGTGGGTGGGGTACAAGGGACCTAGGGGAGTAGGGGCAAAAGGGAGGATACTAGATCATAGAGAGCCAAAATTATTAGGGACCAAAGAAGTATGAAAAGCATAATGAAAAAATGTAGGGGTGGATATAAAGAAACTCAGGGAAGGTTCAGGGGTAGGGGAAGTGTCATCAAGAAACTTCTATGTGGGGACTCAGCATCAGAAATAAAAGTTTGCACATGTGTAGGGTGGTGAGGATGGGTGCTGAGGTGGATGGGAGAAAATATATCACTTTGGAAAGTCCTTCAACTTCGGATCAGGTGGACAAAAATTTGGAGAAGATTCAGGAAGGGCTTATTGGAGCATTTGGACCTGGAGTGATGACAAGAGTGAATCCCCATGGATTTTTATTTGGATGTGTTTGTATAATCAATGGGAGTGCTAACACAATCTGATGCCTACCACTTTCTAATGATGGGGTCATTAGTCGAGATTGTACTACAGATGTAGATCATGGGCCACTGATGGAGGTGCATCCTCATGTCTTTGCTGACATGGGCCCTAACCACCCTAGTGGTGATGCTGCCAAATTGGATTTCCAATACCCTATATACAAGTGTCCATCAAAGGATAGCTTGAAATCTTAGAAAAGGGCCTAAGAATCAATAAAACTTAGCCTCACCCAACTTTGACATGGCCCAGTGGGATACGTCACTCTTAAAAATTACACCTTGGCTTCTCGTAGTTGGTTGCATCCAAAATGTCATGGAAAAGTTATGACGCCACATGATCAACTACCTAGGGGAGGCTCCCATGTTGGCCATGTTATCTACAAGGGTTTTGACCTCCCTGAACCTATTCTAGACCATCGCAAAGCCTCTAGATTGTAGGAGCTTTCTAGCCTCTATTATTGTATTTTTGACCCTCCAAGATGAATTTTTAGAGTTATTCAAGTAATTTATGACATTCATGGAATATCTTTCAATGAGGAGCCTTCTAGAATCCTCTGTGATGATGCAGAGACCTCTCCATAGAGCCCTATCCTCATCTACATGATTGGTTTGGATGCCCAAAAACTTTGAGTAGGCAAAAATTAGCTCGTCATGATGGTCTCTAACAATGCTCTCAACACTAGCAAGGTCTGGGTTACCTTTTGACACCCCATAGAAATTGATTTTGATCCATCCTTCTAGGGGTATCCTAGAGGACATTGGTTCTAGGGTGGACAATGATATGGGAACAAGTTCCTTCATCTTTGCAGGGGATGTTGAGGGTTTTGAATATTGAGGATTCCATGGCAGACTAGGGAGCATATGGGCATGAAATAAGCTTAGAATTTTTTATGGCAAAAGTAATGGCCCTAGAGGTGACTGATAGAGGATCCTTGGAGGAGTCAACGAAGGATCTGCTATTGCATTTGAGCCAAATCTACCAAAGAACATGGTGAAGGCACACCACCCAGAGGAACCAAAGCCTAGTATTATAGAAAGGATTGGCCCACTAGGAAAAAAGGTCACTGATAGACTTTGGGTGAGCCCATTGAATGTGGAAAGAATTTAGGATGTACCCAAGGATGGTGAAAGAAAAATCACAACTCAAGAACAAGTGATCAGTAGACTCCCAATCAGCCATACAAAGGTAGCACCTATTGGGGACTGAGAAACCTCTTTTGTGCAAATTTTCAATAGTAAGAGCTTTGTTTTGAATAGCAAGCCAAGAGAAGAAACTAACCTTAGGAATCAATTTTTTCCTCCAGACCAGGTTGAACGGAGTGAGTGAAATCTAAGAGGATGTTTGGATGTTATATGTTGATTTGACTATAAAAATGCCACTGTCGAATCCTTTCCAAATAGGCATGTCAGGACCTTCTTTGGTGGGGATGGTAGTTGAGTTGAGGATAATGGATAGAGAGTTTGCAACCTCATCCAGGTTATTACCATTGATCGGTTTCCACCGAGGGTGTCTATTGGAGTGGGTGATAAATTCAACCACCCTGCTCCCAATATTTGAATCCATAAAAGGCTTGAGGTCTGCTATATTTGGATTATCAATCAGGAGATCATCCTAAACCCACCTGTCACTCCAAAAATTGATGTTATCACCATTACCCAGAATCCATCATAAGCATTTTTGGATCAAGTTCCTGGTTTGAGTGATGTATTTACAAAATATCGATCTGCTCAAGGGGGCCCCTCATCCAAGATTTGATGATTAGCAAGATATTTCTTTTTTATAATATGAATCCACTCAGTTGTGTCATTGGTGATAATCCTCCATGTATATTTTTCTAGTACTACAATATTCATTTTGGAGGTTTTTCTAAAACCCAGGCCTCCTTACTCCTTGATTTTGCATACAATATCCCAAGCAACGAGCGATATTCTAGTCTTTTCATCAATTCTTGACCATAGAAACCTTTTTTGTAGTTTTTCCATCTTGCAGCACACTGCAAGGGGGACTTTGAAGACATACCTAAAATAAATAGGGATGCCTTGGAGGTAAGCCATAGTGAGAGTGGATTTGGCAGCCTGGGACAAGAGATTTCCTTTCCAAGCAACTAACTTCTTCTAGATTCTCTCAATGACATTGTTCCACATGAACTCCTTGGGATTGCCAAAGAACAAGGGGAGGCCAAGGTAGGAATATGGGAACAAGTCAATGGTGCACCCAAGGATCCGAGCTATCTTGGTTTGGCAGGCTACAGGAGTATTGATGAAGAACACTTTACTTTTAATAAAATTGACCTTTTGCCCAGTAGCATTTTTGTAGATGAGGAGGATGTGCTTGATGGATTTGGCCTGAAGGCTATAAGCTTGAGTGGATGATAGGGTTGATGCCTAACGCAACTTGGATGCCTGCTCACCAACATCAGGCTCATCCCTGCTAACTGAGTCATCCATTGTATGGCTAGACCTCCACGAAGGTTGTGCTACAAACTAGGATTCATATTATGTAGTCATCCCTGCATCATTTGTATCAAGGATATCCATTTTTACGTCATTCACTACATCATCCATAATCTAAAATTCTAGAGTTAGGGGAAGAATAAGCTCATACTCCCACTACCTGTACATCATGGGAGTATCTATAACTCCTTGCGCTAGTCCATACTGTCCCATCACTCATGAGAACTAAATATACTCCATATCTCATCCATGGCTCCTTACCATCCACCTACCCCATATCATTTGAAAAATTTGTGCAGCATCACCCTCTTAAGTCAGACCTCTCCAAGGTCACCAATAGATGTCATCATGCATCAAATAACTTATGTTGTCTTGGTATGTCTCCATGATTCAAGGTGGGAGAGTAGGATAAGACTCCTCACAAACCTACCAGTGAAGAGCATAAGGAAGTTAATCATCATAGGCATAGGGTAGCCCCTTTGGGTGACCAACTCTGATATGCTCCCATACCCAAATTTGGAGCACCAATTTGCAACCAAGGTCCTTCTACTCCTGTCTCTTAACATCATACAACTTTGCATACAATTGGCACAAGAGCATAGGAGCCCATGCATATCTCTCAGGATCTGTAATCAACTACAACACAATGGATACTTGATTCCAAGGAAACATTGAGCCTATGCTATTAGGTAACAACATGTTGCCTAGTATGTACATCAGATTGGTCAGAAGTGCACCCAACTTCTTACCCTTGTAAATATCAAGGTAAGGAATATTGTCCTTTTTGTAGTCAATATCCCAATCATCTCCATAAATGGGCCTAAGGTAATCCTTCTTATTGTGGCCCACCCTCACAGGTAGACCCTCGATAGGAACATGAAATATGTGATAAAAATCCTCCAAGGTGATAGTTAGCTCCCCTATCAGAAGTTGAAACGAACCCCTGTTAGGGTCCCATATCTCCACCAATGTGGATAGGAGGTCCTCATTAGCTCGGATAGTATCTACTCATCCATAGGAATCCAAACCCACAGAATGTAAAAACTTCCAATCATCAGTGATGAGAGCTTTCTACACCTTGAAAATGGTGCAGGTCCATCGGTGGCGAGCGGTAATAAACTTAACCTAGAGCACAAAAAAAGTAAAAATTAGTGCATATCCAAAAAATAAAAATAAAAACAAAACAATAAAAACACAAAAACATGGCATATCATCCTAGCATAAAATGCATTGCACATCATTTTACATACATAGCATTTCAAACACACGAAAAACAAAAAAATATTACATATCATCCTAGCGTAAAATGCATTGCACATCATTTTAAATACATAGCATTTCAAACACACAAAAAACACAAAAACATTGCATATCATCCTAGCGTAAAATGCATTACACATCATCATACATAGCATTTCAAACACATGAAAAACACAAAAACAATGCATATCATCTTAGCGTAAATTGCATTTCAAAAAATAAAAAATAAAACTTTCAACCTTCATCATTCATGCATCTCCAAAAACAAAAAATATATAAACAATAAAAAAAATTTCCAGCCCCTCTTATGATGAAAATATTGAAATACAATATTGAAACCAGGAAACTAGATATGCAAAGCATTACTAAAATATCAAGAACTGATTGATTATTCCATAAGATCAACTTTGCATAAATAGCAAAGTTGATCACTAAGAGTCATTGGATTACAACAACCCAACAGATCTGAGCTAAACATAACTGGGAGTTTACCAACTCATGCAGGAGTGATAACTCCAATAGAATATCCTAGTAGAACTTAAGATATTCTCTAACACCCCCCTTTAAGTGATACTAGGGGTAAGTAGAATAACAAAAAATATAAACAAGTGGCATATCCACATAAATGAGTCTCGATAATAAGCCTTGATAAGCTACTCATGGACATTAAGTAGAACAGCAACAAAGATAAATAAGTGGCATATCCACATAAATGAGTCCCAACAACATGTCCTGATGAGGTACTCATGTACAAAAAAATATTCTTTGGAGATGATGAAAAACCACATGGAAAAAATCATCTTCCAAAAAAGAGCTAGAAGAAGAAGAAAGAAAGGAGAAGAGGATGAGGAGAGGAAGATGTCCTCGTCCTCACCCTTTAGAACAACTTCCTCACCCCAAGTTTTTCAATAAAATGATGAAAGCATGGGGAAGCAAAGGGTTTGGTGAAGATATCTGCAATTTGATCTTGGGTTGGAATGTACTGTAGGCTAATATCTCCATCCTAAATATGTTATCAAATGAAGTGCATGTGGATCTCAATGTGTTTAGTGCACTGATGCTCAACATGATTTTAAGAAATATGGATTGTACTCTGGTTGTCACACCAAAGTACAATAGGCTGATCATGGAAGAACCCAAACTCTACCAATATCTGATGAAGCCAAAGAGCCTCCTGGCTAGCTAAAATAGTTGCCCTGTACTTTGCCTCTGTAGATGACAATGCAATAGCCCATTGCTTTTTGCATAACCAATAAATAGAAGAAGAACCAAGACAAAAATATATCCAGATGTGGAACATCTATCATCAATCGAACCTATCCAATCTAAATCAGTGTATCCTATGATCTCTTTTGATCCTCTACCATAGAATAAACCAAAATTTGTAGTGCCTTGTATATAACGAAGTATCCTTTTGACTGCTTGCCAATGATTGATATGAGGGTTATGAGAAAATAATGAAATCAAACCAACAACATAGTATATATCAAGGCAAGTATGAGTGAGATATAAAATACTCCCTACTAATTGTCTATACAGTGTGGCATCACAAAGGGGAGAGGAGCAAGAGGAATTCAAAGTGACTCTAGATTATAATAGTGTAGGTGAAGGGTTACAATCAGTCATATGAAACCTCTGAAGAACGTCTAGAGTGTACTTCTATTGACATAGAGAAACTCTTATTTCTATCTGAGTGATTTGAAATTCAATAAAGTAATGATCCAATCCTAAGTTAGCCATATCGAATCTCTCAAAAAGGGAGTGCTGAACAATTTGAATGTGAGAGATGGAGCTACCAGTAAGAAGTAAATCATCAACATAGAGAACAATAATGGTGATGTCTTCTTTTTCTCGCCAAATATAAATTGTAGCATTAGACTCACAATGAACAAAGCCATTGAAGAGAAGGAATGAATCCATATTCTCATACCATGCCCTAGGAGCTTGTTTGAGACCATAGAGGGACTTCTTCAATTTACAAACAAGGGAGGAATCCTGAATAAAACCAGTAGGTTGCTCCATATATATTTCTTCTTGCAAGTCCCCATGTAAGAAGGCACTTTTCACATCCATCTAAAAAATAGGCCATTTTTTTGATGCAGCTAGAGCAAGGATAATCTAACAGAATCCATCTTGGCTACAGGGGCAAAAGTCTCAATGTAATTAGTACCCTTAATCTAAGAAAAACCCTTAGACACCAAGCAAACTCTGTATATTTCAATTGATACATCTGTTGCATATTTGGTTATGTAAATCCATTTACATCGAACCAAATTTCTTCCTTTTGGAAGAGGAACAAGTTCCCATGTTTAATTTTTTATTAATGAAGAATACTCATTTGCCATGGCATCATCCCATTATTTTATCCCATTAGCATGCAATAAGGATTGTGGATCATTTGAAATTGACTGACAAACAAGGCTTGTACCCAAGGAGTGAGCATGTCTAGAAGATGGAAGATCTTGAATGTAGGGTGTTGCTTCATCAATAGTGGTGCGAGCCCATTTTGGCATTATTGGAGTAGCAATGATAGGTGAGTCTAGAAGTATATCATTTTGTGAAGAATCTTCATTAATTTGTTCTTCATCATATAATGCTTCATAAAATGAGGAAGATTTAGAGAAGTTCATCTAATTTGTAGAATATGGATGAGGATCATTTTTGGAAGGCTCTCATCAAATTGAACATTTATGTGAAAAAGTACTTCATGAGTAGTAGGATCAAGTAGCTTTTAGGCTTTCATATCCTCACAATAGCCAATCAGTTTTTTTCTTTTCTTGTCTAAACCTCTCATTTTTTTTTGGAATGTGGGCCCAAGTAGTACTTCCAAAAATTTGGAAGAATGAGACATCATATTTGGAGCCAGACCAGGCTTCTTCTAGATTCAAATGCCCAAGAGCTTTGTGGGGTGTATGGTTCTAAATTAAGTTGGCACAGTTAACTGCTTCAGCCCAAAATGTTGCTGAAAGATCCCTTGAGTTAAGGATACAGTTAGCCATTTATTTTAATGATTTTTTCTTTCTATATACTACTCCATTTTTTTGAGGATTATGAGATACTAAATGTTGATGAATAATGCCATAAGTAGAAAAGAACTGATAAAACTCATTACTGAAGTAATCCCCCCCATTATCTGTACATAGCTTTTTGATCTTGTAAGATGCTTGATTTTCAACTAAGGTTTTATATATTTTGAAGTGAGAGAGGACATCACTTTTGTATTTGAGAAAATATACCCAAGTATGTCATGAAAAATCATCAATGAAGGTTAAAGCATATTTGGCTCCTTTGAAAGAGGGATGTGGAAAGACCATTAAATCACTATGGATTAGTTCCAAAGGGGAGGATGCTTTTTGGGAACTACTTGGGGGAAAAGGATCTTGGTGTTGTTTCCCTAGAGCACAACTAGGACACACACCATCAATAGAAGAGACCTTTGGCAACCCAAGTACCATTTCATGAGTACTCAACTCTTTCAAGTAGCTATAACTGAGATGACCAAACCTTTCATGCCAAAGTTTGCTCTCAAGATCCCCATGAGCAACAAAGCATGAAGGTGTATTAGAATTATTAAATCCCTTAAAGTGAAATAGTCGAGCTCTATGATCAATGTCACCTTTAGCTATAAGGGAATATGGTTCTTGCAAGTCTTTAATTTCAACTCCTGTAAACGTGAAAATTGGACAGTTTTTTCTTTACCATATGTACATATTTGGTAGATAGAAAGGAGGTTTGTAGAAATATTTGGAACATAAAGAACATCATTTATATGACCACCATATAAGATAATGTCACCTTTTCCTTTGACGGGAATAAAGGAAGAATCACCAATTTCAATGCTGCAAGTGGAGCTTGAGGAAATAGAGGCAAATGACTTATGTGAGGAAGTCATATGATGAGTAGCCCCTGAATCTAGAACCCAATAATTTGATGAAGTATTTATAGTTTTCCCTTGAACATTTAAGGCCTTTCCAATTTTCTTTTTAATGTCATTTTTATGATCCTTCATTGTTGCTTCTAATTGTTGTAACCTCTTCCAACATTTGTTTACTGAGTGACCATATTTTTTGCAATGAGTACAAGTTAAAGTGGATTTTTCTCTTTTGAATTTTAAGCCACCAAATCCTTTTATGAGGAGGGTGGGGACTCTATTTTTAAGAGCTTCATTTCTTCTCTAATGAGTCTATCACAAAACTCTTCTAGTGTGGATATTTTAAAACTTGTACCAAGTTCATCCATTGTAGACAAAAATGTTGTTGCAAATGTATGAAATGCCACTTGATTTGGCTAGAATAAGGTAGATGCACTCTTCTTTAGTTTTAGTTTTGCCACTACCTTTTATTTGAGTGAGGATTTCCTTAAATTTGGTGAGAAAATCTACAATTGTGTTGAAGTCTTCAGGGGATAATGTTGTTAAGTCTGCTTCAAGCTGCATAGATCGTATCTGATCCACTTTACCAAATAATGTTTTTAATTTTTTCCAACTCTCAAATGGAGTTTTACATTCAAAAATGTGAAACCATAAGCTTTCACTTACATTCATGCTTATAATGCCCATTGTTTCATACATTTTTCCTTTATGAACAAATATTTCATATTCTTTTTCAAATTCAGGCTACTTCTCTTCTAGTAGATGTGTGAGACATTTTTGAGCAATGGGATTTAATATTCTTGGTTTCTATGTATGATAGTTATGAGGAGTGAGTGGGTCAATTGTATTTAGATAATTCATTGTGCTAAAAAAATGCAGCAATAAGACACTCTTTAGTAAATATTTGGAATCGAGAAGCAAAAAAAAGACCCCCTCTGAACCAAAGTAGCAGTGCGGTGCAGCAAACAACACCAAGACCCCCACCCAAAAAATATATTTTATTGATGTTACAAAGAAACTTCTCACTTTAGAGAACCTTTATATAATAGGCATACAACAATTAGAAAGTGAGAGAGGCTCATAGATATGGAAGGAACAAAATATGATAAAAGCAATACATTTTCTGTGCTGGAATTTGTTTTATGATCACTCTGTAACTTTATCCAATCTCTAAAAAAAAACTAAGCTTCCAGCTGCAACATGAGGAAGTACCACAACCAGGGAATAGTGAGCTTCTTTATGCCTTGATCAATGATCTATGAAGTTTGATACCATCAGACCGAGTCGAGTAAGCTCCAAGGCACTGATCGTCTTTTGAGCAGGCTTGCACTATATGTCACAATGGCTTTATCAAAAAAATTAAATATGCAACAAAGGAATTTATATACCTCTTGGGTGCACAGTGCAAGGATGACTAGGTATGGATAACACGACGCTACGACTCTTGATGAAATCTGGCAGCTAACAAGGGTCAGAATAGAGAGGCCTCCAGGTCACACATCACTATTTAGAGTTTGTAGATCAGAGTACCTCAAAATCATAGATAAGATCTAGAATGGAGGAAGGCATCGTTGTATCTCTCGATGAATATTTTTTTTGTTTGCTCGAGCATATACAAAGGTCTCTATAGATTCAACCCAAAAGAAATGCTATGACTCTCTCGATGAAAGGATGAGAAATGCTAGAGCAGGTGGGGTAACATCCTCACAAAGCCAAAGCAACCAGAAACTATGGTGCTTGAAAATAGGATGCGAGGATAATATAGCTGAAAATATGTGATAATCATGAATGAAAACTACCAAATAAGGGCACAAAGTCACGATGAGATCAAGCACCGATGGAGGAAGCTAGTCATTTATGACAAAAGAAGACTATGTCATGAGAATTTCATGACTAATCTCTTTGTGCACCAATGAGAGAACTCCAGATACGACATCACCAGACTTAAACAAGTATCATTGGTGAAAAAGATAGTCATTTGATAAACAAAACATGCTCCTAGGCCTACAAAACTAGTGCAAGTGGTAGTGGAACTGTCACATATTCCGCGATAGGAGTATGGCCACAACTTTCGTGCCTCAATCGACCATGATCACGGTTTAAAGCATATCTTCTCCGTTCTTTAGTTCTAATTGAAAATTTGAAATGATTTTCACTCTGAGGTAGGCAACAAAAAAAATATGACAGCGCTATGGGGAAACTCTAGGGTGCAGATCGATGACGTCTCCAGGGCACTACGATTGAAACTTCAGGGTGCTAGTCAAAGTTGTCAAAAAAATGATAGTGCTATGGGTGAAACTCCAGGATGCGGATCGAGAATATATTTAGGGTGCTCAATGCAGTCACAAGATGTCAACACAACATTCCTTGGACATGTACTTGCTTGCCATATTCTCCAAGTCGAATTAGAATTTTTTTGAATCCTCCATAAACATAATCTCTCTTCATTAGCAAAATGAGGGTGATTTCAAATCTTCCATGCATGCTGCTCATGTGAGTCCTCTAGATTGGACTAGCAGTACGATCAATACACTCCTTGCTCTCCACAAACAGAAGTTCCCTTCGTTAGTAGAATGTGAACAAACAATCTATAGCAAGTTCAAAACATTGCTTATCCTCAAGTTCTCCACAAATATAAGGTTTATCCTGAGGAAACATCAGTTTAAAATGATCTATTTTGTTTTAAAAAAGTAAATATAGTGCATGGGCACAAAATAGAAAGACGTTAGATCAAAAAAAGTGATTGCCCTACAACTTCAAAATGAGTTGAGTCAATCAAAAAACTATCCAAAAAAAGGATAAGTTGAACCAGATCAATGAAAAACTTGAATGCATGCAAAATATAACCTCGATCTGATACCATGATGAAATATTGAAATACAATATTGAAACCAGGAAACTAGATATGCAAAGCATTACTGAAAGATCAAAAACTGATTGATTATTCCATAAGATCAACTTTTCATAAATAGCAAAGTTGATCACTGATAGTTGTTGGATTACAACCCAACAGATCTGAGCTAAATATAACTGGGATTTTACCAACTCATGCAAGAGTGATAATTCCAACATAATATCCTAGTAGAACTTAAGATATTCTCTAACATCTTAGTGGTTGCAAAAATGAAAAAAAATTAAAAACAATCAAAAAATTTGTTAGCCCCTCTTAGTGGTTGCAAAAATAAACAACACAACACAACAAACAACAAACAAAAAAAACAAAAAAAACAAACAAACACAATAAAAATCAAAACTAAGAGTTTAGGACACCTACCATGGCATAACAGACTTCGACTTCCACTCCAGCCAAACCTCTAGCCCCTGCACCAGCCTCCGCACTTGCACCCACTCCACTAGCCTCACCAACATCCATCCTCACTCACTCTTCTCAAATATCTTAGAAAATTCGCACTACAAAAATGAAATGAAAACGACCCACTTCCCTTTATATAGCCACCTTTTTATGGTGAAAACTATGCTCTTGCAATTTGCTAAGCGCACAAAAACATGCTCTCGTGGTTTATAGAGTTGAACGCATATGCGTAGTTAAGGGGAGGCAAAACCACATGTGCACAATTACAAAAAAATAACAAACCCCAACCAAATCACATCATCAATTTTCACAAAAGCATCATCAACCATTATTATCAACACATTAATTAGTGAACCTCGTATCTAGTGAATTATCCTATACACTTGGTGGTTGCAGTGACTAGCAATCCATTCAATCCATTAGGATGATAGCTCACCATAAGAACACTCATCATCCAATCAAAATGGCATTAATCATCTAGGTCCCTCAATATTTTGAGCTTGGCTATGTTCAAACTATATTTGCACAAGGTTATCCTTCAACCCCTTTCGTTGGGTCAAAAGTAGAAAATAATCAAATCAATTTTGGTAATAATCAAAAATCACATGAGCATCGAATTCCTAGAACGATTGGTTCCTTGAACCCATAATTTGGAAGGAATTGCTACAGTCATAAGGGAACAAGAACTCCAAACGTGGTTGACAGTTTTACCATAGCATTTATCCCAAAAAAACCAAAGGTAAATTTACAAAACACAAACAATCCCAAACTTGGGGTATCAATTTGAGTCAATGTCATACATTTGCATCACATTCACATCATTCATCATTCACCTCATATCATCATCCATATTTGGTCAATTGGCTCATGGGTTTCATCCTTCACCCATTCGCCAATTGAGGGGGTAAGCAAACAAATCAAAATGTCATCAAAAATTTTCAAAATCACTGATTCTTGTGCATCGAGAAGATTTGAGTCCATCCATCTAATAAAGATAGGTGTCATTGGTTTTTGCATTGCATCATTTTTCACACAACGTGGTACAAAAAGGGGCATTTGCAAACACAAAAACCTAAGCATCAATAACATCATATTTGCCATCCCACATCAAATCCTACATAATAAAGTTATATGCCTAGGTTTAGACTTAGGTATATAAATCTTGCACATTATCCTATTTTTCAGATTTATTAAATTTGAAAAATCAGCATAGGATACCCTACCTACCCATTAGACATGTGTCCTAGCCACCTCACCAACATCCCTTACCACGTCTTATACACCCTTTTCCCCTATGTGCCTTCACATGGGGTAACCCTCCACATAGCACTCCACTTGCAGCCACATCACCCTAGTTAAGTGAGACACCTTAAGTGACTCACTCTAACCGCCCCCTCCATTTGGTATCCTAGGATTGCCACTTGGCAATCCTGGTTTGCCACCCTTCATTTCCCTCCAAAACCCTAAGAAGCCTATAAAGACATCTTCACCCCATCCACCAAAGGAAGGTTGAACATTTGTACCATCAGGATATTGAAATAGGGCTAGAGCTCTACATGCATCCCAAGGAGAAGAGATATTCGAAGCCTTGAGGCCTATTTTTGAAGTAATCTTACATTCATTTTGCACTGCCCGTCCACGGTTTCATAGTTGAAACCACATCTGTGTGGTTTAACCAAACCCATGCATGGTTTATCAATATTCACTGCATATCTACGGTTTCTCATATCCAAAAGCACACGACGAATCAGATCAGTAAATTTCATTTCTACAAGGTATCCTTAATTTATTTTCTCTTTTTTTGCATTATATGTTTTCTCCAATCATGGTTTTATAGCAATATTATTTATTTTTATTTGCAGGTGCTACTAACCCTCATTCAGTTTTCATGTGTGTAGAAAATAGGTACTTTGTAGAAGCTGATAAAGTTGGAGTGGTCCCTACATTGGATACTTGAAGCCCACTCACCCTTCTGAAGTTGTAGTTGAAAGGACGAGGAACACCAATTATTTTTTTGGAGAGTGCCACCATTGTCATATTGAGCACTTGAGTTGCATTATACTTTGTAACATTGCACCCAAATACTTGGGGTAATTCAAAAGAATCTATTGTAATATTGGGAGATTTAGGCTCCCCTATTAATACAAGATACATCATTCTTTATGTTGTAAAGTGTTCATTTGTCTATTTGTTTGGTGTTGTTATTTTGGTTACACTATTTATTATAACTTTTAGCACATTAATATTTTTAGTTGTATGTGATTTCCTTAAATGCTTTTTGACAATGGCAAAAGAAAAGGTTTTAGAAAATTTGGTTTTTCCATATTTAATCAAAGACTTTTTTAAAATTAGAATGTTTTAAAACATGGTTAAAGTTCACCATGTATTATAAAGCTTGCGCCTAGTAAAAGAGGTTTAACACAAGTAGGTAAACCTCTTTTGTTCTATTCATATCTATCTATATATCATATGACTATGACTTTGCTATACTCAAGAAGGTGTGATTCATATTGTGGTAGAAAATGGACCCCTCATTCAAGACACCCTAGCTTTTTAAAAGGTCCTTGAGATAAGCACTCACTTACCGATAAAGTGGGAGAGATCAGGGGCACCCTGAGCTTAATTGACTTCTCGGGGTAACCGACCCTAGACATAGCATGTTAATACCATTTACATAGTTAAGGAATAACTATGGCATCACATGTAGACTTCCTATAGAAGAAGAGTTAAGTTTTTAATGGAATTAAATATCTAACAAATTTACCTCCTTGCCAAGATGGATTTTAAAAAAATTATATTTTTAAATAGATCAATTTTCAAAAGGTATCAATTTAGTTGTTATTATATTAAATTTAATCCTTAGTTAAATATTCACAATTGCATGAAAGTGATATTTTTCTCTATCATTCTAATTTATGTGTTAAGAATACCTTACATGGAAGACATGATGACCATCACATGATTGTTAATAAAGCGGAACAATAATTTCAATCTATTATTTAAAATCATACATCAAAGTTTTAAAATTATATATATATATATATATATATATATATATATATATATATAACTATTTTAACAAATTAAATTACAAATAATATAATATTGGATTTGTGAATATTAATTGCAAAGATTTATTATTTGCTCTTTTATTCAACACTTATTAATATTACATTCTAAATAAAACTTATTATTGAATTTATACATAAAAAATATTAACATGTCTACATCCTTAAGCTTAAAACCACAACAATTTTTAGGGTATTTAACACTTATTATTATTATTATAAAGTTCATGATAGTAGTATATGTATATAAGATCTAAAATTTTCTTATGAATATATTCTATGTCTTTTCCCATCTAACATTTTATTAGTTACCATCTAACCTTGTTATCATATAAATCTAAAAAAAAATTAGTAACAATAGTTCTAAGGCTTGTGTGTATACATCATGGGAGTTGGTAATTATAATATATATTATAAAATAAAAAAATGGTTAGGTAGAGTTAGTGCCAATCACACTATAAATTAAAATATAAAATAAGTTATTAAAATAATAATTATTATTAAAAATAAGTTTAAAATTTTTTTTTTTTTTGAACCAACAATTATATTCAATAAAAATAAGAGAGGTTACAATAAAAAGGGAGTTGGAAAAATTACAACTCAGGGCAGATCATCCAAACGATTAACACTATAAAAGATGAGATCCAAGACCAAAAACAAAACTAGCCCTTAAAAGGACGAATAACCAACATAACTAGGCAAAGGGAGATGCTCCTCTAGGAGATCAAGCTCTACTATAGGCACTGATAGAACAACCTGAGGTTGGATAACGTCACCCCCTCGACTTTCTACATCAAGGCCTCAAAGAAATAGAGGGATCTTGAGGCGGAGGGAGGTTAGGTGAAACCCTGCTAACAGTGCATGAGGCCTCACACCAATACCTGATAAGATTTATCAAATACGCTAAATCATGAGTCAAATTGGAAGCTTGCAAATGGATTTGAATAGTAATAGTAGAAAACATTGTAATTTTTCATGCATAGAAAACTGATTGGAAATTGAATATCTATAATAGACAACATTCTTAGCTTTCTAAAGTTGAAATAAAATAATAGCATGAAAGAAATTTCACAGAGCAACAATATAACCAGGTCAAAAACTATTATCTCCAAAAAAGATCATCTGCCATCTGAAGAATTTAGGATGAAAGGGCTTGAACAATGAGTGAATCCAAAACTAGGTAGACTAAGCACGAGGGCAGAACCAAAATAGATGTTTAAAAGTCTCAAAATAATCACAAGCCAGAAACTTAGGATTAGGAAGACCAAATCTACTAAGTCTCTCTCTCATAGGAATCCCTTGATAAAGAAGAGACCAGAGAAAAAATGTAATCTTTGGTTCAAGGTTAGACTGCCAAATATGATTCAGACGAGCAATCCAAGTATACAAGGTAGAGTGAGTTTGTCATATCTTATTAATTTTGTCAACACCAGGGGAAATAGGACTAAGAAGTTGATAAATCAAGGAAGAAGAGTAGTTCTTGAAAGGAGTATCCACATTCCAACACCAATCCCTCCACCAAGCACTTGGGGGTTGAAGGTCAAGCTTATGAAGCATGACATCAGGCATAAGCTCTTGAATCTTAAGAATAGAAGGAATATTTGAATTATGAAGATTAAATTTATGTTTGAGATCAGGCCAAGGATTCCAGTCTCGAGAGTGCACTAAGTTTTTAATTAAGCAGATGCCCTTGCAAAACAGACTCAAAGCTTTAATCCTTGGCATATTAGCAAGAATAATTGAAGAGTTAAACATAATAGGAGACCATCATATATTCTGATAATTGAATGAAATACCATTATGAAAACCATCACCAATCCAACTAAGATGAGGTTTCATTACCTCAAAAGCTTACCAAATACTTTTAACAACAAAGGAACCTTAAATCTTAATCAAAGCATAAGTAATGATGAGAGTATGGAGGTCAATATTAGCTCAAGAGTTGTGCCCTTAAGGTAGCCTTGAATAAATACATTGGTTAATCAAAACCTTCCAGGATTCAGGGTCTTCAATAACTTTAACCACCCACTTAGCACACAAAGAACTGCTTTACCTATAAATATCAATGATGCCCATATCACCCTTATCAATAAGCGTGCAACAGATATCCCAAGAAACTCGATGAAAACCATGCAAATTCTTCCCCTTGGCCCAAAGAAAACTCCTAAGGATCTTGGCCAACTTATTATAAGAATTCTTAGAAGGGGCCCAACAAGAGGAGTAATAAACATGGGTGGTAGTAAGAATATTTGTGCAAACCTAAAACTTATTAGCAAGAGAAAGGGAACGTGAGGCCCAACAAGAAATATTCTTTTCAACTTTGTCAATGACATACTGCCAGATTTTGGAGGGTGAGCTATCGAAAGCAAAGGGGATTCCTAAGAACTTAAAACGCTCACTCCTTTGAAGCCAATGCCATGAAAAATGTCTAATCCAAGCAAGCATAGAAGAAGAAGCAAGGTGGAAACAAAGAGACTTAGACCATTGGATGTTAGATCTTGAGGCCTTAAAAAAGTGTCCAAACAAACCAAAGTAGTTGAAACTGAAACCTCATCCTCATTGATAGTGAGAAAAGAATCACCCACAAAGTGCCCATTAATAAGGTAGGTGGACATATCAGGAAAAATAATACCTTTGATCAACCCCTTAGATGCTTGATTAGCAATAAGATAACCAAAATATTCAACAAGGATGTAAAGTGAGGGGGCCAAAGGACATCCCTAGCGAATAGAACAAAATAAACCAAAATCTTTGATCTATATCCATTAATAGTAAGACAAGCCGAAGCATCAACAAACATAATACTGATAGCCTAGATAAAAAAGGGGTCAAAGTTGAGAGCTTGGAGCATGGAAAGAATGAAAGGCCACTCAATACGATCATAAGCTTTCTCAAAGTCCAATTTAAGGAAAAAGGGCTTTTGGCTAGAGAGACGAGCCCATTATAAACCTTCCCAGACAACAATAAGATTATCCAAGATGTAATGCCCTTTGCTGAAACTCGTCTACTCCGGTATGATAATCACAGGAAGAATGTTGTGAATATGGAGAGCTAAACCTTTAGCCAAAATCTTGCAAGAGACATTAAGCAGAGTAATAGATCTCCAACTGATGATAAGCTCATGAGTACCCACTTTAGAAATAAATTTAATTTTTCCATGATTGATAATATTACCCATAGAATTGTTGGCTAACATTTCATTGTAGACATTGAGCAGATCAGGCAAAGCCTGAAGAGGCTAATTTATGTTCGAGAGGTTTCTCAGCTAGCAAAACCTGAAGAGCCAAAATAGGACAAAAAAGAACAACAAGAGGTTGAGATGGCAGCTTCACAACCCTCTATATATTAGAAAGCATTGACTTAAGGTTGGTCATTCCCTTCTTATTAGAAACTGTGATCCAATCACCCTCAACAGAGAGTTTGGAAGGTGCAGGCATGGTATGAGGAGTATGGGCAACCATCAGAGGTTTTCGAGCAACCAACAAACAATCCTTGATATGATGCGTGGTGGATTGGTACCGAAAACAAGTATTAGGTAAATTAAAGTAAATAATTTTTTGCATAAAACACTTTGTACCAACCTGAATGTCCATAAATTCTCTGAGATCCTATGCAAGGTCAACCTCAACACAGACTCTTTTATTAGGTCGTGCTAAGAAGAATCGCTCTTCTTCCTAACAGATCACCCGGCCAATGGGTTTAACAATAGCGTCAATAAACACCTATAAGGGTAGCAAAAGACCAGGGAGTTAAAGCCAAACCAACACTTTAAAGGCAACTTGCTTCGAAACTCGGAAAGGAGTCTAAGGAGAAAATACCATCAAAGTATTGCGAAGAAAGCAACAACTAGACTTAACAACCACAGTTTGCACTTGTGAGGGTTCTTTAAAGGAAAACAAAAAAAAAACTTTAATAAGATTGCGAATACTCGCAACTACAACGCCATAAGATTCCCAGTGAAGTTTTAGCCAATTTTGAATATATTCTAACGACGATATTTGACAAACAAAATAAGCTATAAGATAATGATTCTCATACCATTTTACAACTGGAGAAACAATATCAAGAGAGCACAACATTTAGAGAAGAATCATTACCTCGTCCACCACCTTCAAAACAAACTTTCAAGCTCGCTTTGGCACCATGAGTTCCATTATCTATAACAATAGTTACATTTGTAGACGGTGAGACCATAAAAAAGAGAGCAACCACCTAATTGATGACAATATCAGTATTCAAAACCAAAGCAACCGAATTTATGAATAACAGCAGACCCAAACCTTAGCAAATCAACTTTTCCTCATCAAACCTTAGCAGACAAAATATTTTATTTTTATTTATATTAATTTTAAGACAAAGGAGAATAACTAGGTAAATTTGACGATATAAAATCCTTATTCGTAATTTCTCAAACCAAACGACCTTGCAAAAAAAATTTGCTAAATAAAAAAAATTATAATACTAAATAAAACAAAAGCATATAAACTTTAAAAACTACTTAAAAAAAAGTTCCAAAACCATGGGCGATGCAAAGCTTGTGAGTTTGATCTCATCCAAAGAGTTGAGAATTCCGCCTAATTTTGGATTCAAGAATCAGTTTATCTCATGTCATATATATAGCATTTTTAAAAAATATTATTATTATCCAGTAAGGACGTCACTTGCATAATCGAAGATGTGACCCGGTTCAATGTCCACCGCGAATATGTATATATAAGAAATATTTACTCAATAAAAAAAATTATTATTATTTTTATTATATAAAAAAAAAAAAATTTCTACTTATAATAAAAGCATTACATTCTCTTGTCATATATATTTTAAAGTATTTATTTTAATTAATCAATATAACTTTTTTAATTACTTTCTACGTCACCATGAGCAAAATGCATAGCTGCCGACGTAATTTGTCCTCTTTCCGTGTACAAAGGAGCTTGATTCTTGACTGGACTACCACTTCAAATGCAAAAGTATTTCAAACGACTTCAATAACAACTTTTAAGTTCATTAACACAAATAATAGTATGTTTTTCTTCTCCTTTATATATATATATATATATATATATATATATATATATATATATATATATCTTTCTTATTATTAAACCCGGTCTAAATCTTAGGGTTATTCTCAATAACACCTATTTTATCTTTTTTTTGTTTAATTCGGTGTGGAGGTACATTGATGGTACGGGGTACCGGGGTACGGGGGCTGGCGCATTCAACATATTCAAGTCAGACTACTGCTTTACACAAATAGACATGCCCTAAGATTTGAACCTAAATCTCTTCTTAGTAAAGACCAAAACTTATCAATCCACTAGCCTTTAATTCTCTTCAAATAATTAATAGCGTGTTGTTTCTTTGTCTAAAAACTTGGTGAGAGGAGATCCAACCATGGAGCACAGTCCAAAAAGTAATTTTCTTTTTTCTTTTATCAAAGGAATTGGGCAGGGGGACACACATTCTCTATGAGGGACAAATAACTACTGCTTTACATAAATAAACATGTTCTAAGGTTTGAACCTAAATCTCTTCTTAGTAAACAATAGAACTTGTCAATCCAGTAGCCCTTAATTCTCTCCAAATAATTATTAGCATGTTGTTTCTTTGTCTAAAGATGTGGTGAAAGGAGATCCAACCAAGGAACACAAGTCCAAAACGTAATCTTCTCGTAATTTTCTTTTTCCTTTTATCAAGGGAATTGGGTCAGGGGACAGACATTCTCTACTAGGGACAGACATTTTTCATGAGGTTTCCACCTCCAAACTTTGGTCAAATCATCGAAGTTGTCTCTATAACCCCTGCCTCTTATCAAGTAGAGGCACACTCAGTAAACTCAAGTCAAACTACTATCTTTGTCAAGATTGAGCGTGCCCCAAGGTTTAAACTTAGGTCTCCTCTTGGTAAGTACCCAGTCTTACCAATCCACTAACCCTTGAAGACAGTCCAAAGTAAATTAATTCAAAATTAATTGACAGATGTACTAAAAAATAATTTAAAAAATGTAAAAATAAGATGAAATTATTTTTTATTTTATTTAAAAATAATAATATATCAAAATATTTAAAAAATAAATTTTATATTAATTTTGTGGTGTTGCTGATTCTCCTCTCTTGTAACTATATTTGTCTCATTGAGTTGTTTTTGAATGTCAGAATTTCTTGGAAAGCAGCGCACTAACTTTGAGGTGGGTGAACAGAGTGAATTTTAATGAAAAAAAAAAGAGTAAAATGTTCGGATTTGAATTGTGAAAAATGTTTAAATTGTAAAATTTCATTGATTTCATAAAGTATAAAAGTGTAAAATCAAAATCTAAAACTTTTAAACTGGAAATTTTGAAAATTGAATAAAATGATGCCTGCCCAGACCCTGTCCAAAAAGGTGTCATTTGCTATTGGACTTTTTCCTCCAAAACCTTATCTTTGATTCATTGTGTCATCTGCGGCTGAATCTGCGACTGAGAATTTAGATTAGAGCATGGACACAAAATGGAGCTTTTGTAACCCTTTCGCGTAGAACTTCTAAAACTCAGGTCTTCAAATCCCCTGTTTTTTTAACGTGGGAGTACTAAATTCTTTTAAATCCTCTTCCAAACCTTATGTTGGCATAGTGGATGTTATACAAAGTGGATGTTATGTTATAGAAAGCACTTTTTAAAACCCACATGGATTGACATTCAAATGATTTCAGCCACATACATGAAAAAAATGCTGTTTCTTAATCATATTAGTAAATACAGCATGGGACTAGATTTACAGACCCCAATTGGAAGTGAAATACAGAGAGACATGAATCTCATATACACCTATGTATAAACTAAGCCAAACTAAAGCAGCACTCCTTTGCTAACCTCAAAGAGCTTAAAAACGGAGATCATACACCTCGAGGTTTTGTCGTTGTGAAAAGATCAAAGATTTGAGTTTCTAGGTCTTGTCCTTGGAAAGGGATCAGGATTAGAGTCTCACAAGAGATCAGGATCAGAGTCTCTTCAAACTCACAGTGCCCTTAAAGGACGAAAGAGAGAAAAAAAAAGAAAAAAAAAACTACATACAAATGATATCAAGTTCGAATCTCAGACAGTCTATGATCCAAATATTTCGTGATAGGCAGCTAACACACGAGAGGGACAATTGCGTTAGGATTGGGATTTCCCTTTCCACAGCAGAAACTGCAACAAATCTGGGAGGCGATGACAACGCCATGATCAGACCCTGTTTTCCCCAAATTCAGTCCACTGCGTGTGAGAGCCTTCAAAGTGTGCTTTACTGCGCGAGCAACAGAATTAAATATCTCTCTTTTTATTCTCCCCCGCCTTGGAGGGAAACAATTCCCTCTTCGCGGATATCTGCGCTCAAAATAAATTTGTTTCTTGTCCATCTTACAAAAATCCCACTCCACAGATTGAAGCCAGACAATGCAGGAGGCCATATAGGGAAATTGTGGCCATGCGAAAGATAGAACATTGAAACCTTACCGAACTTTCCTACTCATCTCAGTTCGTTGACTTACTCAAGCCTCGGATGTTCTGAAGGTTCTCCAAGATACACTGAATTCTATATTTTTATAATAGAGGTAACATCTTTTTTAAAATTTAAAGTTTTTAGAAGGGTTCGCTCGGGTCTTAATTTTGTGCAAGGTTGGAGTATGATGTTGACATTTGAGATTCCTTGTACTACAATTGGGATGCATTCGGTTTCCGATGACATTTACGGAGATGAGGTAGGGGTTATAGAAGCAGCTTTAATGATTTAATTGGGTTATAGAAGCAGCTTTAATGATTTAATCTCTGTTGCGAGGTAACTTCTCCAAGGATAATTTCTGACCGTGTGTCAAATAGTTAAAGATGAAAAAGACATTACCAATAGTTAAAAGTGAAAGAAAAATTAGCTCCAAGGATTAGGTGGATTGGTAAGTGCTAGTCTGGATGGGCACTTGCCAAGAGGAGACCTAGGTTCAAACCTTGGTGTATGTTTTGAATCCTCTGAGTATGTGTTAGATGAACTCTAAGCAACCGACGGTCCCCATCTCACGGCGATTTAACAATAACGAATGGATAAGTTTATTGTGTGTAGTCTCTCACGGCGGTTTAACAATAACAAACAATAACGAATGGATAAATTTATTGTGTGTAGTTCCTGTAGTTTGAACTCTAAGCAAACCAGTTATTAAAAATAGTGGTTGTACCAACTTTCCTATATAATTAAAAAAATAAAAGAAAAATTATTATAAAAAAAAATACCTCAAAGTGAACAATAACTGTTATATTAATTTTTTTTAAACTTTTGACTCGATGTTAGCGTCAACGGCACAATTAATATGAAACTTGAAGATGTATTAATTTGGAAGAAATTTTATTAAAAAAATGATTTATCTTTCTTTTGTGGAGGAGGTGAAATTGTAGGAACTTTAAATTTATTGATGATGGCATTGCATTTAATGGTATATTTTTGTTTTTAGAAGATGATTATAATTTTGATTGTATGGGTAGATTTGTGTTTGGTGATCTTTCTAATCAATTAATGTAATAATACAAATCTAATGACATATTTTATAATTAATTAAAATTCCATTCCATATTAATAACTGTATAAATTTCAATTAAAAACAAATTACTTATAGTAAATAGCTTGTATTAGAAGTTCAAAGTTTGACCTTTGGACAAGTTGAAAGGAATTGTTATCAACTGTTATGCCGGCTGTCAAGATGAGTAGACAATAAAGCCAAACCAAATGTTGTTATTAGATTTTTTTTTGCTGTGGTGATTGAGAAGCTTATAATATAATCTTTGTTCACATTGTCAAACATGTGCAGAAACCAAATGTTGTTATTAGATTTTTTTTTGCTGTGGTGATTGAGAAGCTTATAATATAATCTTTGTTCACATTGTCAAACATGTGCAGAGATAACCGATATACAATATAAATCTTTGTTCACATTGTGAAACATATAACTTTAAATTGAGAAACTCAATTTCATTACTTAAAAAAGAGAGAAGTTCTTAAATTTTATAGGTAATTTTTTAATATCATTTTAAGTTATTATTTTATATGGATAGTTTTTCATGAAGAAGGCTTAATAACAAGTTTCCTTAAGTATAAGGTTTACTTAAGGTTTAGTGTATATAAAGGGATGGTTTAGTGTATATAAGGATGAGTAACTTGTTGAATTTATAAGAAGTTAGGGAAAATTAATAATTTTTTTTTTTTAATATGGGATTTGAATGGTTTATATTTAAAATTTGGTATTTAAATAAAATTATTTGACTTTAGAAAATATATTTTAAGGATTTTTTTA
Source organism: Wollemia nobilis (assembly GCA_028583015.1). NCBI lineage: Eukaryota > Viridiplantae > Streptophyta > Pinopsida > Araucariales > Araucariaceae > Wollemia > Wollemia nobilis. Next base: position 307,153 of record JAQPPZ010000057.1, read on the forward strand.
ATTGCAAAATATTATTATATATATTTTTTAAAATTATAAAACATCAATTTTACTTATATACTTAGTTAACCGTTCATATAACAAGTTATATACATATTTATATTTTCTTATGGTTAATTGCATATTATCTTATATTTGTAATAACTACTAATATGAATTATAGAACTCTAATGAATGGTATTTGGATAGTATGGTGCACAAATGATATGCTATAATTTATTGGGAAATGTAAGATGATAGGTTGTTTAAAACCCAACTCGTCTTTCCAGTTATGTTGTCTTAAAGGGATATATAACAAATTCCAGGTTAGTCCATCACATGCCAAACTTTTTTTCTAGCTTAGAGGTGCAGTCTTCATCACTCTTAAGTGGGATTAACATCAAGGTATAAGTCCTTAAGTTAAAAATTGAAGTTGTAATTTGATGGAAGTATATTTAACAATTTAAGTCAAGTAGTAGGTTGAGAAAAAAAAGATTAAATTAGATTGGAAAAATATTTTGTGTTGGGGGCCTTTGTTAGCAAATGGGTCCAAAGGTATCACAGGTCCATTATCCAGGATCGTTAAATATCTTGTAAATAATCATAACACACTCACAACACCAATATTGCACAAAATAATACTTCATACAAACTTGTTTCAATCGATTTCTCATGTTATGTGCTTTGTTGGATAGATTTGTTGATCGTGATAATAGGATTCCTTTGTTCTCCTTTCATGTTAGGCGGCAAATGCTTCGATTTGGACGGTTTTTATTTGTAAATTTATTTTTAACCAGTAGCATTTTCATTATTTTGTTGTTTTTCTCCGTTGCTTTAGATTCAGAGCACACGATGGTTTGACCATGGGACAATATCTTGTATTTGCTTGATAAAATTTGCGGCTTATTTGCTAGGAGGTTGTTTCATTGGATTTTCAAGTTTGATTCGTGGAATCCAACTCAGTCTTTCTTGATGTCTTATTGCTAGATCTAAGGTTTGGGATGCCTTTCAAAATAGGTTTGGGGACCCTTTTAAAACTCCTACTATCAATAAATAAAAATAAAATGATTCATTACATAGCATGGAGCTTTGTCTTCAATATATAACCTTACAAAAGACTCTTCAATACTCTTGATTTTTGTTCTCCTCCAAAATTTTGGGAGATGCAGCCTTTTACATCCCTTTGTTACATTATGATAAAGCTTCTCATGATTACATAACCTTCTACTTCTAATCTTGACACATCTCACATGACTCTTCACATGCACACTTGCACACTTGACACCTTTCACACATAACCCTCTTTACATACTTTTGACACATACATTGACACAAATACTAAACATACTCCTAATATAAATATTTATATTAGTACTCAATGGTATCAAATAATATTATCTATTCTAACACCCCGATGTATTATATTATTTGGTGTGAAGACTTTTAGTCTCCAATCTTCATCCTATCTTTGTCTTGTCTCTGTCCTCTATCTTTGTTGTTTCTAGTACCAAAGATGCATTTGTCATGATTTTTATTATTTCCATAGTAGATTTTGCAATGATCTATTTGAGAATTTCATCTAATACCATCATTAATATACCTTTTATAATGCTCCATTCATGAACACTATTTCCTTTGTACCAACAAGTTTTGTGGAAATGATTATGGCTCCCACATTTTTTATAATGAACAAGATCCCAATAATCTTCAACTTTATGTCCATATTTATTGCATTGTTCACACCTTTGAGTGTAATTTGATCTTCTATATTTTGGATGGACTCTTATAGGAACAAAAAAAAATTTCTTGATTTTGCAACTTTCCTTGATGTCTTGAATGTCATTGTTGTATTGCAATCCGATTTCCCTTTATTATTAGCATCTTAAATATAATACTTTATGCATCGTTTAAGAATCATAGAAATTAAACTTTCTGCTTCTCTTTAAATGAATTGTATATGCTCCATCAGTTCTATTATTCCATGTTGTCTTTCTTTCGAAATAATTTGTATACAATTCTTGGAAGTTTTTTCCTTTTTCTTCATATTAAATATTCGTTTTTCCTTGCTTTCTAGCCATGATGTAGCTCTTTTGAATTAATTCTTCTTCAAATTTTAAATCTTTAATCAACTTATCTCAATCAAATTTAATTAATAATCTACTTCTCCATCAATCAATTTCAATTCATTTTTCCTCTTCTTATAACTCCCAAATTTTTAATTTCAAATTCTTCCCTCTTCTTCAAATTCAAATTTTAACTTTTAATATCCACTTATGTCTCCCTACTTCTCAAATTTAATTTCACAATTCCTCCTTTCAATATTAATCAATCTCAATCTTCAAATCCCAATTTTATTTCTCTTCATTCCATTTTCATTTCATTTCATAAGCAATCAAATTTAAGTTTCTTATTATATCTCCCTATGTTTCAATTCACAATTTCACTTTCAAATTTTAATTTAACCCAAACTCCAATTAATTCAAACTTCTCAAATTTTAAACATTCTATTTCCTTATACCTCCCATTCATCACTTTATTCCCTTATATCTCTAAATCAATGCATTATTTTTAAATTCCTTTTAACTCCCAAATTTGATTTTTTTAATTATTAAAAAGTTATACTTCCTCACATTTTTGAATAAACAAATATCTCCCTTAAATAATTTTCTCAAATAAATAATTAACGTGTGCCTTCCTCAATTATTGTAAATTTCAAATGTTTACCTTGATTATAGCATCACATATCAAACCAACTCAAATTAGGGCGATGTCTCAAGTATTATACAAGTTCTTCACATTCTAAGCTCTATCACAATCATCTACACTCAGGTTCTTAATGATTCTCACTGCACTTTTGACTCCAAGCTCTCATCGAAGTTAGGCTCTTTCCAACATCTCCTTCTAGTATTTAACTTCTCCCCTTCCAGTATTTAGCTTCTTCAATGTCTCCTTCTAACATTTGGTTTCTTCCTTCATTGTCTCCTTCTAACTTTTGGCTCCTTCCTCCTTCACTATCTCCTTTCAATTTTTGGCTCCTTCCTCCTCTACTAGGTTTGACTCCTTCCCATTTCAACATCCCCTTTTATCTGTTGTGTTTGGATCCTTTTGCTATGTTTCTAGCAAATGATCTTTGACGAATATCTCTTAGCAATCTGAATACTGCACTCGTACTGTTTCCAAGTAATCTTCCATGAATATTATCCAACACTCTTGATACTACACTCGTGCCATTTCCAACGATTATCTTCCATGAATTTCTTCCTCCAACTTTCTTCTTATTACTCAAGTCTTCTCTCTCTCCAATATTCTCCTTTCACCTTAATTTTTTCTTCCTCCTCCAATCCTCTTCTTCACTCAGTCTTATTTCTTCCTCACATGTCCAAAGTCTCACATCCAAATTCATATTCATCCTTTCACAATTGCTATTATTTTCATCCTCCTTCAGACTCTCTAACTCTAGCAACAATAACTTTTCCAACAATATTTTGTTCTTCTCCTTTAATCTTCTCACTCTCTCCAACCTAGATAGGGCTAGCTAAATTGGATTTGATACCCCTACTAGAAAATGGGCTCAAAGATATCTTAGGGCCAATTATATAGGATCTAAATTACTTGTAAATAATCACAACACCAAATATTGCACAAAATAACACTTTATACAAATTTTATTACAAACTTGTTTCGATTGATTGATTACATAGCATAGAGCTTTGTCTTTAATACATAACCTTACAAAAGACTCTTCAATACTCCTAACATTTGCTCTCTTTAAAATCTCGAGAGATGCAACATTTCATATACCTTTGTTATATTATGACAAAGCTTCTTATGATTACATAACTTCCTACTTCTAATCTTGACACATCTCACATGACTCTTCACTTCCACTCTTGACACCTATCACTTATGACTCTTCACTTGCACACTTACACTTTTCATACATAAACACTCTTTACATACTTTGAAACATACATTGACATAAGTATACTTATAATCTAAATATTTACAATATTACTCAATGGTACCAAATAATATAATATCTGCTAACAACCTTGCATCGTGTGACCAAGGGCATCATAATGGTGTGCACAAAGGGAAATTGATCCAATGACATCTACAACATTGTACAAAACATACGATTTATTTCAGGTAGGTCTGGTGGTTGTAGATTATAGACGAGGATGAGCTCTATTCATTTACAAAGCAAATGACAACACTGTTTGAGCTTGTAAAGTTAAAAAAGTAACTCGGGAGGCTATTGGTCCTAGTGTTCATTGTTGGTGAGATTATAACCCCCAAAAATACCACTATGATGATACAAATTGGTTGTGATGAGATTTTTGTAGACTCCTCTATATTTGATTGTCTCAATCCCACGATGAGGGCTTGAGCCTTAATGCTGGTGTGAACTACAACGATTCATATTTTTTGGCTAAGGTGAGCTCAACTAAAGAGGATATTCAAATTAATGACACGAATTTGGTTTATAGCCAATACCTCGTGATGTTGGAATGAGGTTTCAAGTTTCATCAATTGTTTTCCTTTTGTTTTGGTGTTAGGGTTTCAAAATTTTAAGCACATATGATTAATGGAGAAATATCAAAGGGAAAAGAGAATGTGTTATCAATAAACAGGGATTAGGGTAATCTTTGTAATATGTTCATGTAGTCCTCCAATTTTTTTTGTAAGGGTTTGAATAGGGTTAGGGTTTTTTGGGGTTTTTGATTTCTTATTGTAATTATGCTCATTATCTAGCAAATTAAATTTTAGATAAATGAATTAAGAGTTTATTTGGTACTTTTAATGATCTTGGTGGTGCTTGTAGTAGGCAAATGTAGATCTAAAAGTTATTTCATTCTTATCATTGTGAAAATTTAAATTTCTAGAAAAAATCAAGAAAAAAGAAATTGATTTATCAAATAAAATGAAAATCAAGAATTCAAGCTTTTTATAAAAAAATATTTCTGTATCCAGCTATATCAACTCAATTGAGATGACAACTGAATTTGTTTTTAGACTTAGAGAGAGTCGTTATTTGTCAAGGGTGGGGGACCCAACTACAACCTATTTTTCTCAAGCAAAACAAAATTTGTAGGTTGAGACATTTATAATAAGAATTTTCATGTTCAAACCCATTTAAAATAATTATATCTTCCCCAACAAAAATAGTTCAATTTAAGAGGTGATTATAAAATAATTTGACGTAAATGCATTTAAGAATTTAATTCAAGTTGTAGTCTAAGACACTTATAATAAGAAAAATTACGTTCAAACCCAATACAAATACTTATAGTTATATCTTCCCTAACAATAGTAATTCAATTTAATTTAAGAGGTAAGTATTGTAGACACCCTCATCATTCTTCTAATTGAATATTTAGATCTTAAATCCAAATATTATTTCTTTACCTCGATAAACTTAAAATGTGTAATTTACAATATCTAATCAACTCCATTATAGAACTAAGGGACCCCATTTAACATTTAATAAGAACTTATTCATGATCAACATCGTATGGATTTGTTGATACAAAAACGTAATGGGTAAAAAATATATATTTTATCAATGCAATGCTGAATAATTTTATTTATTATGTTTCAATATAAATATTACAATGAATAGGCATGATTTGAATAGAGATGCAATTTTAAAATAATTTTTTTATTGATAGTAGAAGGGGTTTTAAAAGGGTCCCCGAACCTATTACAAGTAGGGTTTTGAAAGCCACCCTCATACCTTAGATCTAGCAATAAGACATCAAGAAAGACTGAGTTGGATTCCACGAATCAAACCCGAAAATCCAATGAAACAACCTCCTAGAAAATAAGCCGTAAATTTTTATCAAGCAAATACAAGAGATTATCCCATGGTCAAACCACCATGTGCTCAGGAATCTAAAGCACCAAATAAAAATAGTAGAATAACAAAAATGATACTAGTTAAAAATAAATTTACAAATAAAAATCATCCAAACCAAAGCATTTACCACCTAACATAAAAGGAGAACTGGGGAATCCTATCATCACGATCAAAAAATCTGTCCAACAATACACATAACAGGAGAACCCCACATAAGAATAGCCAGTTTAAGAAAACAACACTAGAAATAGCAGCCAACAAAATATACAACATAAAAACCATCTAGGAGATTTGCACAAGAAATTTCATGAAACCCGTAAATCCCACTGGAGTCAACCAGAAAATTCCTCAGCCATTGAGAAATTGGGTCAAAAATAAAATGTAGGGTTTAAAGGAAGAAACCCTGATCTTTAAAATCTCTAAGGGCACTAGAAATTTAAGACTTTACCATCCCGCTTTGAGAAGAGCCAATGCCCAACAAAACCCTTAGCACAAACACCAACTAGGAAAACTACACAATAAAATAGCACACGAAAGCACCCTCCTATCCCATATAGGATGTAGAATCTTGGAGCCCTTCACCAAGAGGTACCCAGAAACAACAACTTCCTAAAAAGTCGATGCCCAAGCCCCCAACCACAAAACTGGTCTGGCCTTCCACCCACCAACAAGGCTAGCAGTTGCAACTCCTTTAGCTAACCTAGTCTACCAACCTGTTGGTGGAATTCCTTCAGCCAAACCAACAAACCCTGCCACCCACAGCAAATGAAAGAGCATCCGACGGATTGTAGGGAAGTTTCCAAAAATTAGGACCCTTCGTGCAAGCCCTCAGAGCTACAAACCTCTTAGGGTTTGCTCTTAGAGCTGTAAATTCTTAGGATTTTCCCATAGAGTTGCAAGCCTCTTACGGTTTGCCCTTACCTTTTACAATATAACTTTTCATAAATTTATATTAAATTAATTATTAATAATTAATTTTTTTAATTTAATTAATATTCTAATATTTAATTTTATATTCCTCATCATTCCTCCCAACAATATGCGCATTGGACCCCAATGCATTCAAAATAGAAGAAAGAAGAGATCTTGAAGATGAGTAGTTGGTGACCATCAGGGAGGCCTATGATGTGGCACCGAGAGTGCAAAGGGGGCACTCAAGAACATTCTTCAAAACGTATTAATGGTATTCCTTGCCCAAAAATCTAGAGTCTACACAATGATGGATTCAATTTCTAAAATAATAGAAGCAGGCATGCCGACAAGTATCTTTGATTGGACAAAACTTCCATCCAAGAATATGTTCTTCAACTTTGGGTCTTGATAACAGACTTGCAGAGAGTGATCATATTCCACACTTGATATAAGTGGCTGATAGAAGAAATAATACTCATCCTTAAATAGCTTGCCTTCATATGCATTTTCCAAACTGTTTTCAAACTTATGGTCCATTAAGCCAGTAAAGGAGGACACTTCTTAAAATGAAGCAAGATAGGGACACATCATCTTCTATGATGTACATAAAAGGAGGAGCTTCCTCTCGAGTCAAACACACCTTGTTAAATAGTGCCAGAGGAAAAGGTACATTGAGCATGATTGCACTCTTCTTGAGCCAAGGAATCTTGTATAATTCTTTTACCACTCTTTGCTCATTTATGTGTACATTGACCCTTGTCTGCAAGACCTCCATGGATTGAACAATAGTCTCAAGATCGTTCCCCAAATGGCTTTGACCATTCTGGTTTTGTTATCCACAATGCTAAGGTTTGTGGGTGACAAAGCAAGGCTTGAATTATTTTTAACGTCTTGCTTAGAGTCCTTAACACCAAGGAACTCGTTCTAGTCTACACTAGTTATGTTTGACACAAAGTGCGCTATTTAAGACCTCCATGAATCGAACAATAATCTCAAGATTGTTCCCCAAATTGGCTTTGACCATACTGATTTTGCTATCCACAATGCTAAGGTTTGTGGGTAACAAAGCAAGGCTTGAATTATTTTTAATGTCCTGCTTAGAGTCCTTAACACCAAGGAACTCATTCTAGTCTACATTAGTTATGTTTGACACAAACTACGCTATTTAGGCATATAGCTCTTTGATATATTATGTCAGCTCCCTGATCCCCATCTCTTTGAAGTTGAAGCTAATCGATATGGTGCTAGCTTCTTCCTTATGATTGTTTCGGTAAGTTTTAAATTTTAATTGTAGAAATATTCTCAATCGGTTGAATAACTTTCCTTCTCAATTAAATATTTAACCCCCTTGATTGAATATTTCTCCTCGAATTAATTAATTAAAATTTTATTTTTAATTAATTTATTTATTTTTAAATAAAGAATTTAATAATTAATTAAAAAATTAATTAACTATTAATTTAATCTTTAAAAAGTTAATTACATATTTTTTAAATTTTTTGGAAGGAGGGGTTGCACACCCACGCAAATAAAGGGGAAATAATTATTAATATTAAAAAAAAAAAAGGGGTAAGGGAAGGGGGGGAGAGGGAAGGAGTGCATGGCCCACGATACACCATGCACAAGGGGAAGGGGGAGAGGGTGACAAAGCATGTGGCATGCTATGCACCACATGTAAGGCGGATTAGGGGGAGGGAAATGGACAGCCACGAGAACATCATATTTTTATAATGTCCTTAGTAACAACTTTATGAGGTATATCCTTTAGAGGGGAGGTGAGAAGGGATATTATTAGAGTATTTGAAAAGGACTATTCAATAAAAATGTTTATAAAATAAAAAATATATATTAATATAGTTAATGAGTGATTAGAATATAATTTTTTTAAAATAATAATATTTTTTCTAAACCTATATGTTGTAAGGACATAAGTGTATAAATATAAAATATAAATTTTAATATATTTTTAAATAATAAGTGAATTTTAAATTTAACTACATGTGAAACTGCTTGTTTATAACAAATGTTGCAAGAACACAAGTGTATAAATATAAAATATAAATTTTAATATATTTTCAAATAATAAGTGAATTTTAAATTTAACTACAGAAATGCATTGTGAAACTATTTGTTTATAACAAATATTCAGTGAACCAACATTGGTTTCAATTTTCTCAACACATGTTCAATAAATATCCCTCAGGTTATATCTCTAATATTTAACCCATATATAAAATTATGAATTTAACTATATATTAATTATATCATATTTGAATGAATATTTGAGAAGTGGGTCTAAAGGCACTCTCATTATAGAATAGAGAGTAAAATTAATTTTGTGAAAAGGTATGAGAATACAGAGTAAAATTAATTTTGTAAAAAGTATGCTTGGGATGTAAAGTTTACATTAAGATATATGCTTAAGTAAGCTTAACTTTTAGGTAGATATTAGGTTGTTATGAAGTCATTTATAGATTTTCGGTGGGTTAATTAAAATTAAGAAAAATAATATTTATAAGTATTGGAAGTGATGTCCTTTGTTAAAATACTAAAGTTGATCATAAGTCAAGAAAATATAAGAAAACAAAAGCTTTGAATACCTCCGAAACAATAGTCCTAAATGCACACATTGGACAATTTATATAATATTTAGATTTGATGCCTCTATAAATGGGCTGAGATAATTTTGATGCTATTTTAACTTGATTTTTATGCTTTTATGAAAGTGTATTACTTTTGCAAATGATTATTTTTTATAATGTTAGTTTTAAATTTTTAAGCTCTATTTGATTGTTTAATCATAAGACTATATTAAATGTTTTGGTAAGATAGTTCGTGGGTCTAGGTGGATTGGTAAGATGGGGCGCTTATCGAGAGGAGACCTAGGTTCCAATCCCACGGGCATGCCATGCATAGTCAGTAGCCCAATCCGACTCCTCTGTGTGTTGCACCTGACTGATGATGGCGATCTGTTTCTTGCTTGTTCGACGGTCCCCCTTCATGCCATGTGTTGAACCAGACTGACGAAGACGATGCAAACCCTGTGCATCCAGTGGTCCCCATATCACATCGGGTTACCATTAACGAGACGGTGGGTGTGTTGAAAGTCATCGCTGATAGTTTGAACCTTGTCAGCTGCGCTGACAGTTACTAAAAATTGTGATTGTAACCAATTCATCTATGTAACCAAAAAAAAACATTGAAATCAAAGATTAAAATAAGGTTCCTTATGCATTTTTTTTCCTCCAAAACAATCTGTAATTTTTATTTCTAAGTTTGAAAAATTTACAATGCTACGGATATGAAGTACCCTAAAAAATTTTAGTTACAAACTTTCTAAGAGTTGGTCTAAACTTTACTGAGAGGAGTATTGACCTCCCTGTTGTAATATGCTACAGTAAGCTTACAATTTAGAAACAAATTCCTTATGTATTACAACACAAGAGTATTATCATTAGTGTCAAGTTGTCAAAATATGCATTGTTGTGGGATCCTTTATCATAGTGTGAATATTTAATTTTATATATTAAATTATTATTGAAAATATATGCCTATTTTTAGTTGAAATTATTATGTAATAGGAAATTCAAAGCAATATACTTTATCATGTAGTTCATTTTAAAGTACTCTTTTCCATATTTTTTAGGGTATTTCTAGGTCGCACCATCTACTTATTTCATTATGTATGTCATAATTTAGTACTTAGTCTTACAATGGTCACTTTATTTCAAAGTCTAGCTATCTCATCTAGGAAGGTAAGATAATCTAGTTCGAGGTGGATGGTATTTCATAACAGTAGAATTTTTAAAATAAGTTTATTACTTTTTCAAAGATCATCATTGCATCTTTGATTTGATGACTATTTATAATTGTGTTTAAAATCTCCTACATTTTTTTAGGTGAAATCTAAGTTTTTGAAAGGGCTCAAACCCTTTTACAACCCTAGATTGCTCTATCTAATCATACCAACCAAAAAACCTCATCTATAAAGGCTACATGATACTCAAAGAATTGATCTAACTTCTTTCAAATCTCTATGGAATTACATTCCTTACCAAAATCTTTACATCAAATATTTTAGCATACAAATCCAATTTTTTTTAGAAGATAGAACCCTAAGCAAACAAATCCATAGATCTCTAGAAAATGAGACCCTTCTCTCTCAAAACATCATAGCACTTCCAAAAAGGTACATATCCACACATCTATAGAAAATGAGACCCTCAATAGCTAGGTCCATAGTTCTCCAGGATATGAAGCCTTTAGTAGACACGCACATAGATCTCTAGAAGATGGAACCCTTAGCAGACAAATCCATATATTTAAAAAAATAACCCTTAGTAAACGAGTATGAAGATCTCCAAAAAATAGGTCCCTCTACAAATTTCTCAACTTCTTATAGCTACAAGCTAACAAATCCCATAGAGATCCAAAAAAGGACCCCTCAACATACAAGTCCACAACTCTCCATAAAACAATTTACTATGGACATTTTGAAAATTGGAACATTTACCCATTGACTTGACTTTTTAAATGCCCTCCCTCCTTTACCACTAGATGGAGGACATATGGATGGATCTCATCTAGTGGTATCCATATTTTATCTTCATCTTCGAGAGCTCCCCAATTAGCTAGCCAACTAGCTATCCTATTTCCCTCTCTATACACATGTACCGCTTGAAATTCTTATAGTGAACTTAAGGATCTTAATGTATCTGTTACTCTCTACTACTCTCCAACTCTCTATTGACATTTTATTGATACGATTAACAATATTCATTGAGAGTCCCTCAATTATTAATTTTTTAAACCCCAACTAAACTACCATATTTACTCCTACCACACCACTCTAGATTCAACTTGATGATGAGTCATAGTACCCATAATTTTCTAAACTAGTCATAATACCCATAGATAAGTACCCATATTTAATACCTACTAACTAATCATCCTTTGCTAATGGGTACTTATCTAACCACATATCTTCCCATAAGTGGACTAACCCATCATTCCCTACCTTCCATTGGGTATCTTTCGTTAGCATCTCTCTACCCTTTACTATATGGTTCCATAATGAAGATCCTCAATAGAGATCTAGAGTGGTCAAAATATACTATCCTATTGATTGTCAAGGTATTTGTCTCATAGAATTATTGCCCATAAGGCATGACCCTTCTTCATTAGCCCTCATCCCATATTTAATGTCAATTCTTTGTTCATATCCCTTATTCTGCTAAGCCCAAGTCCTCCACTTGATTTATCCTTGCATACTCTCTCCCAAGCTATAAATAAAATTCTACTTGTCTCCTCTATTCCTAACCATAGAAATTTTATCTGAATACTTTCTATTGTATTAGCAACTTTGAGTGGGATCTGAAACACTGATAATAAATATATAGGGATTGCTTGGAGAGTACTCTTAAGAAGTTGTAACTTACCTTTCTAACTCAACAAATTCCCCTTCCAACCAACTAATTTAATTTAGACCTTATCAATCAACACATTCCACATTTGATTCTTGTATACCTTGGTGAACATTGGCGTTCCCAAGTAAACAAAAGGAAGAGTTGAAACACTACACCCAAGCTCCGTTGCTATTTTTCTTTATCAATTCTTTGTAGTGTTTATAAAAACACCTTACTCTTATCTATGTTTATCATTTGTTGGGATGTTTTTTTTATAGCGAGTTAATATCCTCCTAAATTCTTTTGTCTCAGCTATAGACGGTCTCCCCAACAAAATTATATCATCCACAAATTATTGGTGAGTAATACCTTCCATGGATATAGATGGTTTCAACCCACTTAATGCACCTACTTGCTTTGTTGCTCTAATGCACCTTCCCAATGCTTTTATCATTATTATGAAGAGATACAAGGACAAAGGATCCCCTTGCCTTAAGTCCTTGTTGCTTTCAAAGAATCCAATCGAAGAATTGTTCATTATAACTAAGAATTTAGGTCCTCCATAGTATCTATTCACCCATCTTATCCAACGTATATTGAATCCAAACTTCTCTAGGACTCTATCCAAGAAATACCATGAGACCCGATCATAGGCTTTGTTCATGTCAAGCTTTAACACCATTCCCTCCTTTTTACTAATTTTAACTGAATGCATGGTCTCATTGAGTGTGACTACTCCATCCAAAATCTACCTACCCTTCACAAAGCACCCTTGTTGCTTAGTTTGATCTCTCAAAGAATAAAATTTAATCTTAATGCAATAACTTTTGATATTATCTTATAAATGGTATTACATAGACTAATTGACCTAAAGTCTTTAAATCCCTTCAATCCAAGATTCTTAGGAATGAGCACTAGGAAAGTGTTGTATTCTTTTAACACTTTGTTTGAATGATGTGATTCTCTTCCTGCTGCGACTACATCCTTTCTCACTATGTTCTAGAAAGCTTCAAAAAAACCCACTTCAAATCCATTAAAACTTGGAGTTTTATCATTTCCCAATGAGAAGACTGCTTCCTTGACCTCCTCCTCACTCACCTCTTTGATAAATTTTGCATTCATATCTCTAGATAGAATCCTTGGGATATGTTGAATTAATTCCTCCATAGCTTCCTAATCATCCTCCCTATCCTTTGTTAGCAATAATTTGAAGAAGTCCACCACCCCTTGTCTAATTTGATCTTCCTCTCTTATTACTTCTCCATCCTCTTTTTGAATTTCAAATATCCTTGCTGCACTCTTATATCTTATGATAGAGTCATGAAAGAATCTTGTGTTCATATCTCTTTTTGTTTACCATTGGTTCATTGACTTTTGTCTCTAGTACGTCTCTTCCCTTGCCATTATTATATGCAATTATACATGGAAAACTTTCTCTCTATATAAAAGAACGTAGTACATCCCATTTCTACTTATTTCCTCTTCATTTTGAGTTGATTCTTGCCTTAACTTCTCCTTTTGCAAAAAGATGTTGCGAAAGACCTCCTTGTTCTAATTTCTTACTTCCCTCTTCACATGTTTCAATTTCACAAAAATCACATACATCTTGGATCCTTGGATTGAATGCATCCATATTTCCATTTCCTCATAAATGTTTGGTGCTACAGCCACATAAATTCAATTTGAAAGGGTTGTTTTTCTATCCCCCAGACCACACCAAAAGATAATAGGGTTATGGTTTGACCCTGTTCTTGGCAATGGTGTCAAAGTGTGCTCACAATTTTTCTCAAAACACTCCAAGAATACCAAAACCCTGTCCAATCGCACCTGGATCAAGTCCTCCCTAATCTTCTATTAGTCCACGTGAATACATTGCCACTCAAATCAACATTATAAAAAACTTGATACTGATATGAATTTGCTAAAGTCCTCCGTACTCTCAATAAATCTCTAAAACCCATTTCGTATTACCTAATCTTAACGAAGTATTGGAGTCTCTACCATTATCCATATTATCCTTCTTTTTTCATAAAAACTTTCAACTAATTTTAATGAGTATAACATAAAAGGTACCCAACATTAAATTCAAAAAGCTCAACAGATTTCTTTATAATATCCTTTCTAATACAAATTTCAACTGCTCCTATATTTCGGCCACCTTCATCAGTCAGTTTATTTAATATATGTAATTGTCAAATTGTATATCATTACAATTTAATGTGCAAAATTATTATTATTTGTTTAACTGCAACTTTAGATGACAGTTAAACAGGAAAAAATGGCTTTTCCACAACCTGATGATATACACAATATCCTAAATTGATGTAAGAAAGGTACCTAACGGTTTAAAAATAACATGGAATCTTTTAATTCTTCCACAACCTGATGATATACACAATATCCTAAATTGATGTAAGAAAGGTACTAACGGTTTAAAAATAACATGGAATCTTTATTGGAAAACTAAACGACGAAACCTTGTTGAGTGGGATTTAATAACTACTTTCAACTGGGTTTGATAACTACCTTTTCCATAAATACAAGACCTTGATGTATGGGATGTCGTCCCTATTTTTAATGGGCTGTCGCTATGAAACCAGATTTGCCCAAATATGACATTCGAACATCCGGGAAACATTCTTACAGTTTCCTATGCAATAGGACTCCTAACTGTCCAAATACCCCACAATACCATATCTTTTTCCTAAAATTTAACACCTTCTTACCTTACAAGTCAAGACTATGATATGTTAAAGGAGTAATGCTGAAGTCTCTGAAAATGTTACTCGAGACCTCAAATCACTGTTCAAGCTTTTCACATCACAGACGCCATCTTGAACATAGTTTATTTTTAAACTTTGACATACACAATATGTAATTTGAATTAAATAATAAATATTGTTTACTTATACATGAAATTTTGAATAAAACCAACTGAATAAAATTAGGGCAAAATTTCATAATCTAAAATTATTTTTAAATTAAAATAAAAATATAAACTAATTTAATTATTAAAGAATAAAACCATATGTGATAATTTAAAAATAGTTATATTAACATTTATATTAACATATTTAATCAAATTTTGAAGTCCACAATATTCAATATATAAAATATTTAAAATATCTATTTTGAATTAAACAATTATTTTTTAATTTATAATGATATCACATACCTAAATCAAAATAACAAGTAATTAATTTGAAAATTCAATCATCAAAGTATATAAATGACTAAATTAAAAAATAAATAATTTTATAAACTAAGTTGACTATTATAAGAAAAGAAAAAGATAGCTATTTATCATTATATAATCATGCCAATGTTAACAACATCATTACATATAACCCTTCCTATCATACAAGAGAGAATTTTAAGCCTTTCATATCACATTTATATAATTTGAATAACTTTGCATTTGGCTATAGAACATGTCGATTTAGGAAAATAGGAAACATATAAATTTAAAGTGTATCTTAATAAACAAGTGTTATCTAGAGGCTAGTTCTTATAAAATCTCATTACTTATCAATGTTGTAATTTAGCATGTGGAATTTATTTTGGTTTTGTAATATTTAGAATAAGGTGAGTGGTTGTTTGAACTGTCACATTGGCTAGTCCCTTTGAATCTAAACTTTATGAAATATACAACAAAGCAAAAATGAATGCAAAGGTGGATTGTCTAAAAGGAAGAAAGGAGGCATCAACTCATGCAAGGCAAGTCACTTTTTTGGGAAAAATAAATATCAACAATTTATTGCTCAACAACTACGTAAAAAAGTTATACTATTAGAAGTATAATGTTTCAACAAGTGGATTTTCCATCAATGACAAAAATACAATATAAAAATAAGAATTTGAGCAACAATTCTAGATCCATTCATTGAATCAAAACTAGCCCAACCATAAAAAAAAAAACATGTCATTGAAACAAAGCCATGTGATGTGTTCATTTGCCCAAAGACCTACCAAGAAAGTGATTGTCATTGCTTTTAAGATCCATAACTAGCAATAGAGGTAGAGAGTTTTGTTAATTGATATGCCAACTTAGCACTTTCCTTCCCTTGTACATAAATTTATTGATATATCTGATATCATAAACATTCCAACTTGTTAGTCATAGCATCCACACTACTGGTCAAACTATGAACATCACTATGAATGTTTGAGACTCTATAAGACCAAATTAAAATGCAAGTTCAACAAAAAATTCCTCCAAGGAGGCATTAGACATATAAACACACCCATACATCTCTTCTTCCAAATATGTTTAATAGTAACCAATCTATATGGCTCCCATATCATACTATAAAAGGCTAGTTTAATAATTTCTAATAGATTTGTTTTCCAGGAAATTTGTAGACTTGGAAAGACTAGGGCTATGAGATACCAAACACTTTGTGCAAACCTGCAATACCAAATAAGTGAAGTTTGATCTCTATCCATAAACAAAACATATATTTTTCTACACAACCTAAGGTAGGAGCTGTTGAGTGGTATTCTCACCCAGTTGTGAAAGTACACTCTCCTTTAGGATTTGGGTTCCAAATCCCCTCTTGCAAAGAAGTTAAACAAACAACTTCTCCAAGGTCTTCGCTATATTAGCATTTGCATGTGTATTAGTAATCTTAAATAAAGATATTCACTTTAAATGCTTGGAACACCTTAGTGATTGCAAGTAACTGTAAACAAGGGGCAATGTTGGTTTATTTTACCATGAAACTTTAGTGATTGTTCATTGAACCAAATAGAGCAAATGTGAGTTGGCCCTCATCAACTGGGTGAAAATACCACTCAACAAGAGCTAAGACAACAAAAAGGAGAATATGCCACCCTATGACTTGACTTTTAGCATTCGCTTTGGTTTTCTAAGTTTGATTTTGCAATATGGACCTAATCCTACTCCAAGAAAGGTACCAACCATATATAGTTGAGTTTAGAAGCAAGAGGAAAGGTCAAGATCAGGTGAGGTTAAAAAATATGAGAATTAAAATCTTGAATAGGAGAATCATTTGTCCAATGTTAGTCTTAATGGATATCAACAACAATATTTCCTAACTTAACATAAATTAAATTTAGAATAATGGATATCAACAACAATATTTCCTAACTTAACATATATTAAATTTAGAATAAGTTTGCATGTTCTTTCAAAGAAAACTCTTAAATGATATCGTAAGTTAAATGTAACTTTAACATTTCTCTAGAAGATTAAGAAGCATGTTGAATGAACTCATAAGTCTAATACAATATTTATTCTTTTTTGTGTGTGTAAAATTTAATGCCTTGAGGCTAGGATGAAGGACTAGTTGTTATGAAACTTTATTGTCATTAATAGAAATCATTCTCAACATGTGGAAATATCAAATCATTCATCCATAAATAATTATCCACAATAACAATCCACACAAGAGACAAAGATACATAATACCCTTAAGGTATGGAAACACCAATAATACTCCTTAAGGAAGGAATAACTCCACAAGATCTCCCAAGATGAGAGCACCACTTACAGAGGGCTGAAGAACACAAGCTTATACCGATAGGGGGGGGTGAACAGTATAAGATCACTTTTTACTTTTTTTCCCAAACAATATAATGCAATATATCAATAACAGTAATCAAAGCAATGCACAAATCACCACATACAATAGAGACACCAATTTAACATGGTTCACCCAATGTGGGCTACTCCATGGAGAAAATCTTTCACTAATATTTCTCAAAAATCTCTTGGGAATCCTTTCCCTATTACAATGTTTATGGACCTATGTCCAAAGGATACACCAATCCCTTAATCAAGTTCTTGTATCTCTATCCACAGGAGACACCAATCCCCTCAGCTGGTTTTGGATCTCTATCCATAGGAGAACTCCTTCTCCTCTGCTCTGGCTAGTGATCCTCTAGAAGAATACTACCTCCACCGCACTGGCTTGTGGATATCTGTCCACTAAGTACCTCTATCCTCTCTACCATAGCTAATGGATCTCTATCCACTAGAGACTATTGTCGTATGCTCTGTCACATCCAAAGCTTACTCTAATCTCTATCTCAAATCTACACTAAACACAGTCCTTCGGTTAGCACAAATCTGCTCAATCTCTGTCTTTGATCTGCACTAAATACAATCATTTGATCTAGCAAAAATCTACTCAATATTTTTCTTTGATCTGCACTAAACACAGTACTTCTGTCTAGCATAAATCTGCTCAATCTCTGTCTTTGGTATGGCACAAACATGTCCTCAAATCTATCCTCAAGCCTTAACACAAAGCTTGATCCAATCATAAATTAAATCTGCTAGATCTACCCCAAACCTTAACTCAAGGTTTGAAAAAATCAATCAATAAAATTTACTCACAAGTCTTCTCAAATACTTACCTCAAATCTATACACAAGTCCTCTCTACAACTTGCTCTCACTACTCTCAAGCATTCACTAAGACTTGCCTCAAATCTTCTCAACAAGTCCTCACTAGAACTTGTCCAATCTGCTTAACAAGTCTTCACCAAGACTTACCTTAAATCTGTCCACAAGTCCTCTTTAGAACTTGCTCTCACTAATTTCAAGTCTTCACTAAGACTTACCTCAAATATGCTCAACAAGTCCTCACTAGAACTTGCTCAATCTGCTCAACAAGTCTTCACCAATACTTACCTCAAATTTGCATTGTAAGCTTCCACAAAAGCTTACTCAACTCAACTCAATATATCACAGAAAACCTCTTCAATAACACAAATAAATTTCACATAAAAACTTGTTTTAATATCATAGAAACATATAGAGAATGTTTAAATAATCAATATGCTTTTCACTCATAATAATGCTCAATCACTTTCAAAATATCTTGTTAAACCACAAAAACATATGGAGAATGGTTAGAGACTCAATATATTTCACTCAATCACTTTCAATCAATTAAGCTCAATCAACTCCACTCAACCAATCACTCAATAAAATCTTAGTCAACAATGCTTAAGAAATAAACCTCTCATAACAATGATACTCATGATATTTCACAAACCCTAGTTCAAGATAGTTCTAAACTTCACATAACAATGATACTCATGATATTTCACAAACCCTAATCATGCACATGAATGCTCACTCAATATTTCCAACAATGCGTATCAAATAATCTCACATAACAATGATACTCATGATATTGCACAAACCCTAGTTCAAGATAGTTCTCAAGTTCTCACTCAAGTGTTCTCACAACATTCACCAATCATACATATGAAATATTACTCAAAAATGCTTATCAAACAAACCTTTTCACTCCAAATTAGCATTCACAACATCCAAAAATCACTCACAAGGAAGATGTGCCCATACCTTTTGTTTTATGGAGAATTAGCCTCAAAACCTATCTTAATCACAATCACCCTCTTTGCTAATCTCAAAGTTTAGACAACAAAAACCTCTTCAAAACTCTCATTCAAATAATCCCTCAAAATATTTCACCATATAAAACATCAAATCTCAATTACACCTTATAATCTCCATACTTCAAAATATAAGCCAACAATTTTTTTTAAAAGAAATAACCACAATAATCTTCTTTAAACACTTTATGTTTTCCCTTAAAATAATCAATACATCAAAAAATATAATTTCCTTTTCAAACCTTATAATTCCTATCTCAATCACAATAAAATATTTAACTTTCACAAACCTTATAACTCTCTCCTAGCAAAAATAAACATGCCACATTAAGACTTAGGAGCAAATTTAAATTTGAAAAGTTAAATACCTTTTTGCCCTCGACAAGATTCGATCCTACATTGCACTGCCACCAACGCCCTAGTCACGGATCAACTACCACATGAGCTAGGAACTCACCTTAAACTCCAAAAGCACCTCATGTGCTTTGTATTGGACACTAGGCACCTAAACCAAAAATTATCCACGTAAAACTACCACTGGGGTTCGATCGCGAGTCCTCCCACCTAGCCAAAGCCTTAAGTCATAGCCACTTGCCACTAGCCCAACCACCTTGGTTGGTTATGAGGCTTAGAGCCTCTCTTGTCTTATCCCTTCGTTGGTGCCAAATAAAACAAAATAACCTTAACTTCTTCCTTGCACGCAAATCGCAAAAATCATAGGCTCTCTAGTAATTTGAACGAAGGAAAGTTTTAATCCACCAAAGGCACATGGTATTTATACCATTGTGCCATCTCCTTTAGCACATTGACAGATGGAAAATGTAATCGACGTCGACGCTAATAATTTTAATTTTTGCCCTTATAACCCTAACCTTAGGATTAATTAAATTAGATTATAATTTAATTAATAATAAAATTATTATAATTAATTTAATAACTATAAGGTTAATTAAATTAAATTATAAATTAATTTATAATGAAATTATTATAATTAATTTAAATATTTAGGTCTTGACCTTAGACCTTTAATATTATAATAAAATATTATAATATTATTTTTCTTGGGCCT
Organism: Wollemia nobilis; assembly: GCA_028583015.1. NCBI lineage: Eukaryota > Viridiplantae > Streptophyta > Pinopsida > Araucariales > Araucariaceae > Wollemia > Wollemia nobilis. Next base: position 327,766 of record JAQPPZ010000057.1, read on the forward strand.
TCCTATTGCTCTTTAGACCTCATATGACCACCTTGAATATTATAATAGGAGGTATTATAATATTATTTCCTTTAGGCCTAGAAGCAATCTTTCTCTTGCATTGCTTCCTGAAACTGATCCTTGACATCATTCTTTTTGCCTTTCTCATTGAAACTGACTCTTGACATCAATGACAACAAAACCTGTTTATATTTCCAATAATCTCCCCCTTTGTCATTGATGGCAACCCATTTATATTTTACCATTTCCTTTACCTCTTCCTGTTCTGCTCCCCTTGACTGAATGATCTCCCCCTAACTCAAATCTCTCCCCCTTTGTCATCAATGGCAAAGGGCCACCTTTGGGGCTTGGGGCTAAGAATGAGACTCTTAGCTTAGCCCCTTACCCACATCCTCTTGAGGTGGTTAATTCTAGGATTAGAGTATCTTTACTCCCATCATGCATTGATATTTACCTTTAACCACTTTCTTCCTCAAATGATCCTTCTGATTCCTCTAACTATTCATGTTCTTACTTGTCTCTGGAATTTTTTCTCTACACCATTTTGTTGTATTCCCATCATTATTGCACTTATAACACTTAATGTTGTTATTACCGAGAGGTACAAATATCTTGGGATTTCTCCTGGTGAAGCCATATCTATTCCTGTCATGAACCCTAAAATTCATTGCCTTATGACCAAACTAATTACAAGAGTAGCAATACCCTTGAAAAAGTTGCATGTTTCTAAATTTCCATATTCCTGTATTTCATGTGTCTTGCACTGTGTAGCCTTATTCCCAAATCTGTGATATGAGAAGCATCATCCATTGAAACTACCTTGCCTTGACCCCATTGGTCTCTTAGTTTCTTTTACCCTGTGTTGGTTCCTGTTCCATCTATTCATCATTTGTGCATTATTCCTTTCCTTGTTGAACCTTATGTTGTCCAACTCATCCTCAGAAGTCTCACTATCTCTTACACTCTCTTCTTATGAAGCTTCTTCTTCTTAGAACCTTGAGATTTACTTCTCTCCTTGTTTACTTTGTACCTGTTCAAAACCAAGACATGTCTTGTTTGATGTAGGTTTTTGTATCTTGATAATCTTATCAAATTTCTTTAAGCTTCTCCCAAACCTGTGTAACTTACCCTTAGACTCTTTTAATTCCTTCCTTAGTGAATCTACCTCATGCTCTAACCTTTCACATTCTAAGACCTTTGCTTCTAACTTCTCTTTGAATCTCCTTGTCTTAGATATTGAGTTGGTTAGATCCTCTATAATCTTTCCTTTATCTTCATCACATTCTTGAAATTTAAGCTTGAGTTTTGAGTTTTTCTTTCTTACCTACCTTAATGCATCAAGGGCATAAATAAGCTCACCCTCAAGATCAACTTCTCCTTTATTTGATTCTTCCTCTATTTGTTTGCCTTTGGGATCATCTTCATTCCTTTCTGATTTATCTTCAATAGGATCACCTCCTTCTTCTATTGCCAAGCCTAAACTTTCTTCTGGTCCTTCAAGTGTATCTTCATATTCATCATCACTGAAACTGAATCCATTCCTTGTACATCTATCTTCAAGATGGCCAAAGTTGCCACATCTAAAACACTTGAGAATCATTGGTAACCTATTTCTAACCACTTCTTCTTCTACTGGAAATAAAACTTCATCTTCATAATTATTTGAGGAACTTTCATCATTATCACTTGAAATATTACCTGCTTTATCTGCATAAAAAATCTTCTTATGCCTTTGGAAGAACTTATTTCCTTACTTGCCTTGTCCATCCTTGCTTTTATTTTAGTATTTGTGTTTTCCTGTTTCCATGTTCTTATGATCCTTTTCTTCATCATTGCTATTTCTAGCCTCTAGAAAATTATATGCATAGTGACCATATTTTCCACAATTGAAACATCTAACTAATTTCGTACCTTTATATTTTCTTGAGTCCTTGTTACTTCTGCCATAATTTGCTTCTTCATCACTGGATGACTCACTGCTTGAATCTGACTTCTTACCCTTTGTCTTCTTAGTAACTTTGAAGGTTTCTTCCTTCTACGGAATAGGTTCCTCTTTTATTCTCATCTCAAACATTGTGAGAATGCCATGTAATTCATCCCTTATCAAAATTTCAATATCTTTTACCTCTTCTATAGCTGAAATATTTTCACTAAACCTTTTTGGAAGTGACCTTAAAATCTTATCACAAACATCTGTTTCCTCAACTTTAAGTCCAAGTCCTTGCATGGAGTTAACAACCTCATCCATACGAAGTAGATATGCAACAATACTTTCTTCTTTCTTCATCTTTAGGTCTTCAAATATTCTCTTGAAGTTTTGCAGCTTTGCCATTTTGACCTTTTTATCTGCTTCATATATGCCTTGCAACTTATCCCAAATTTCCTTTGTTGATGTGCAATGCATAAACTTTGTAAATTTTGTTTCACGTAAGTCTTAAAATTTTATTCATTGCTCTTGAATTGTGATGATGTAGAATATTATTATATTTATCTATAGGTGAAGTTTTTGGTGGTGTGTATCCATTTTCAACTGCTTATCATATCTCGTTTTCCAATGCCATTATATGAAACTTCATCCTTGTGCTCCATAATGCATAATTGTTCCTATCGAATAATGGTGTTGAATTCCATGAGAATCAAGTCTGAGAATCCATCTGTGTTCTTGTAAGTTTTCCTTGAAGTTGTTAAACTCTTTCTAAGGAACCCGCTCTAATACCAATTGAAGAACACAAGCTTATACTAAGAGGGGGGTGAATAGTATAAGACCACTTTTTACTTTTCTTTCCCTAACAATATAATACAATATATCAATAGTAGTAATCAAAGTAATGCACAAATCACCACACATAATAGAGACACCAATTTAACATGGTTCACCCAATGTGTGCTACTCCACGGAGAAAATATTTTACTAAAATTTCCTCAACAAATCTCTTGGGAATCCTTTCCCTATTACAATGTTTATGGACCTATGTCCAAAGGAGACACTAATCCCCTAATCAATTTTGTGTATCTCTATATATAGGAGACACCAATCCTCTCAGTTGGTTTGTGGATCTCTATCCAAAGGAGTACACCTTCTCATATACACTGGCTAGTGATCCTTTAGAAGACTACTACCTCCACTACAATAGCTTATGAATATCTCTCCACTAAAGACCTCTATCCTATCTACCCTAGCTAATGGATCTCTATCCACTGGAGACTAATATCCTCTACTCTGTCACCTCCAAAGCTTACTCTCAGTTCTATCTCAAATTTACACTAAACACAGTCCTTCGGTCTAGCACAAATATGCCTAATATCTATCTTTGACCTGCACTAAACATAGTCCTTCGATCTAGCACAAATTTTCTCAATATCTATCTCTGATATACACTAAACACAGTCCTTCAGACTAGCATAAATCTCCTCAATATCTATCTCTGTTCCGACACAAACATGTCCTCAAATTTGCACTAAACTCTGTCATCAAATATATCCTCAATCCTTAACACAAATCTTGATCCTATCACAAATCAACTCTGCTAGATCTATCCCAAACCTTAACTCAAGTTTTGAACAAATCAATCAATCAACTCTACTCACAAGTCTTCTCAAATACTTACCTCAAATCTATCCACAAGTCCTCTCTAGAACTTGCTCTCACTGCTCTCAAGTCTTCACTAAGACTTACCTCAAATTTGCTCAACAAGTCCTCACTAGAACTTGTCCAATATTCTCAATAAGTTTTCACCAAGACTTACCTCAAATCTATCCACAAGTCCTCTCTAGAACTTTCTCTCACTGCTCTTAAGTCTTCACTAAAACTTACCTCAAATCTGCTCAATAAGTCCTCACTAGAACTTGCTCAATCTGCTCAACAAGTCTTCACCAAGACTTACCTCAAATCTACATTGTAAGATTCCACAAAATATTACTTAACTCAACTCAATCTATCATAGAAAACCTCTTCAATCACACAAACAAGTTTCACACAAAATCTTGTTTTAATCTCACAGAAACATATAGAGAATGGTTAGAGACTCAATATGCTTCTCACTCATAACAATTCTCAATCACTTTCAAACTCTCTTGTTCAACCATAGAAACATATGGATAATGGTTAGAGACTCAATATGTTTCACACTCAATCACTTTCAATCAACTAAGCTCAATCAACTCCACTTAACCAATCACTCAATGAAAGCTTAGTCAACAATGCTTATGAAACAAACCTCTCATAACAATGATACTCATGATATTTCACAAACCCTAGTTCAAGATAGTTCTCAACTTCACATAAAAATGATACTCATGATCTTTCACAAACCCTAATCATGCACATGAATGCTCACTCAATATTTCCAACAATGCTTATCAAAAAATCTCACATAACAATGATACTCATGATCTTGCACAAACCCTAGTTCAAGATAGTTTTCAAGTTCTCACTCAAGTGTTCTCACAATATTCACCAATCATACATATGAAAGCTTACTCAACAATGCTTATCAAACAAACCTTTTCACTTCAACTTAGCATTCACAACATCCAACAATCACTCCCAAGGAAGATGTGCCCATACCTTTTGTTTGATGTATAATTGACCTTAAAACTTGTCTCAATCACAATCACCCTCTTTGCTAATATCAAAGGTTAGATAGCAAAAACCTCTTCAAAACTCTCATTCAAATAATCCCTCAAAATATTTCACCATACAAAACATCAACTCTCAATTACACCTTATCATCTCCATACTTCAAAGTATAAGCCAACAATTTGTTTTAAATGAAATAACCACAATAATATTATGGAGTTAACAACCTCATCCATACGAAGTAGATATGCAGCAATATTTTCTTCTTTATTAATATTTAGGCCTCCAAATGTTCTCTTGAAGTTTTGCAGCTTTGCCCTTTTGACCTTTTTATCTGCTTCATATATGCCTTGCAACTTATCCCAAATTTCCTTTGTTGATGTGCAATGCATAACCTTTATAAATTTTGTTTCACGTAAGCCTCTTAAAATTCTATTCATTGCTCTTGAATTGTGATGATGTAGAATATTACCATATTTATTTTTAGGTGGAGTTGCTGGTGGTGTGTATCCATTTTCAATTGCTTTCCATATCTCGTTTCCTAGTGCCATTAGATGGAACTTCATCCTTGTGCTCCATAGTGCATAATTTTTCCCATCGAACAATGGTGCAAAATTCCCTGAAGATCCAGACTGAGAATCCATCTGTGTTATTGTAAGTTTTTTCTTCAAGATGTTAAAATCTTCTGAAGGAACCCACTCTGATACTAATTGAAGAACACAAGCTTATACTGAGAGGGGGGTGAACAATATAATACCACTTTTTACTTTTCTTTCCCAAACAATATAATTTAATATATCAAAAACAATAATCAAATTAATGCATAAGTCACCACACACAATAGATACACCAATTTAATGTGGTTCACCCAATGTGGGCTACTCTATGGAGAAAATATTTCACTAAAATTTCCTCAACAAATCGCTTGGGAATCCTCTCTCTATTACAATGTTTATAGAACTCTATCCAAAGGAGACACCAATCCCCTAATCAAGTTCATGGATCTCTATCCACAAGAGACATCAATCCCCTCAATAGGTTTGTGGATCCCTATCCATAGGAGAACTCTTTCTCCTCTACTCTAGTTGGTGATCCTCTAGAAAACTACTGCCTCCACTGCACTGGCTTGTAGATCTCTCTCCATTGAAGACCTATGTACTCTCTACCATAGATAATGGATCTCTATACACTAGAGACTACTATCCTCTAGTCTTTCACCTCCAAAAATTACTCTTAGCTCCATCTCAAATCTACACTAAACACAGTCCTTCGATCTAGCACAAATATGCTCAATCTATGTCTCTGATATGCACTAAACACATTCCTTCGATCTAGAATAAATCTACTCAATATTTATCTTTGATCTTCACTAAACATAGTCCTTCGTTCTAGCGCAAATTTGCTCAATCTCTGACTCTAGTCTGGCACAAACATGTGCTTAAATCTACACCAAAGTCTGTCATAGAATTTGTTCTCAAGCCTTAACACAAAGCTTGATCCAATCACAAATCAACTATGCTAGATTTATCTCAAACCTTAACTTAAGGTTTGAACAAATCAATCAATCAACTTTGCTCATAAGTATTCTCAAATACTTACCTCAAATATATCCACAAGTCCTCTCTATAACTTGCTCTCACTGCTCTCAAGTATTCACTAAGACTCACCTCAAATATACTCAACAAGTCCTCACTAGAACTTGTTCAATCTGCTCAAAAAGTCTTCACCAAGACTTACCTCAAATATACATTGTAAGCTTCCATAAAATCTTACTCAACTCAACTCAATCTATCATAGAAAACCTCTTCAATCACACAAACAAGTTTCACACAAAATCTTGTTTTAATCTCATATAAACATATAGAGAATGGTTAGAGACTCAATATGCTTCTCACTCATAACAATGCTCAATAACTTTCAAAATATCTTGTTCAACCACAAAAATATATGGAGGATGGTTAGAGACTCAATATGTTTCACACTCAATCACTTTCAATCAACTAAGCTCAATCAACTCCACTCAACCAATCACTCAATGAAATCTTAGTCAACAATGCTTATGAAATAAACCTCTCATAACAATGATACTCATGATCTTTCACAAACTCTAATCATGAACATGAATGCTCACTCAATATTTTCAACAATGCTTATCAAACAATATCACATAACAATGATACTCACGATCTTGCACAAATCCTAGTTCAATATAGTTCTCAAGTTTTCACTCAAGTGTTCTCATAACATTCACCAATCATACATATGAAATCTTACTCAATAATTCTTATCAAAAAAACCTTTTCACTCCAAATTAGCATTCACAACATCCAACAATCACTCACAAAGAAGATGTGCCCATACCTTTTATTTGATGGAGAATTGACCTCAAAACTTGTCTCAATCACAGTCACCCTCTTTGATAATATCAAAGGTTAGATAGGAAAAACCTCTTCAAAAATCTCATTCAAATAATCCCTCAAACTATTTCACCATACAAAACATAAATTCTCAATCACACCTTATAATCTCCATACTTCAAAATATAAGCCAACAATTTGTTTTAAATGAAATAACCACAATAATCTTCTTTAAAAACTTTATGTTTTTCCTTAAAATAATCAATACATCAAAAAATATAATTTCCTTTTAAAACCCTTTAACTCCTATCTCAATCACAATAAAATATTTAACTTTCAAAAACCTTATAACTCCCTCCTAGCAAAAAAAAACATGCCACATTAAAACTTAGGAGTAAATTTAATTTAAAAAAATTAAATACCTTTTTACCCTCAGCAGGATTCGATCCCACGATGCACTGCCACTAGCACCCTAGCTACGGCTCAACTACTGTGTGAGCTAGATGCTCACCTTAAACTCCAAAAGCATCTTGTGCACTTTCTATTAGGCCCTGGGCACCTAAACCAAAAATTATCCACACAAAACTACCATCGAGGTTCGATTGTAGGTCCTCCTGCCTAGCCAAAGCCTTAAGTCACCACCGCTTGCCACTAGCCCAACCACCTTGGTTGGTTATGAGGCTTAGAGCCTCTCTTGTCTTATCCCTTCGTTGGTGCCAAATAAAACAAAATAACCTTAACTTCTTCCTTGCACGTAAATCACAAAAATCACAAGCTCTCTAGTAATTCAAACAAAGGTAAGTTTTAATCCACCAAAGGCACATGACATTTATACCATTGTGCCATCTCCTTTAGCACGTCGGCGGATGGAATATGTAATCGACATCGACGCTAATAATTTTAATTTTTGCCCTTATAACCCTAACCTTAGGGTTAATTAAATTAGATTATAATTTAATTAATAATAAAATTATTATAATTAATTTATAATGAAATTATTATAATTAATTTAAATCTTTAGGTCTTGACCTTAGACCTTTAATATTATAATAAATTATCATAATATTATTTTTCTTGGGCCTTCCTATTGCTTTTTTGACCTCATTTGACCACCTTGAATATTATAATAGGAGGAATTATAATATTATTTCCTTTAGGTCTAGAAGCAATCTTTCTCTTGCATTACTTACTGAAACTGATCCTTGAAGTCCTTCCTTTTGCCCTGCTCACTGAAACTGACTCTTGACATCAATGACAATAAAAATTGCTTATATTTCCAACAAGGGCAAAGTCCTATAAGCCACTTCATGGAAAAGATGATTACATATGATTGTTCTCCATGACGATTTCAATGAAAAATAAACCTTCTTTATATACCCATCTTCTAATTCTACTTTGGAGATCCATGCCAATCCTTATACAATATAATACCATATGTGTGGCACATGCCAACCCTTGTACAATTTAATACCATATACCCATATATCTATTCTTAGAACCCTAACATTCTACTCTCCTTACAAATGTTTCATCCTCAAAATATATGAAGAAACAAGATAATATAATTTTCTAAGCAATGTTAGCAATTAGTACCAATATTGATAATCTATCCATCCTGGTGAAACATTGATTAGTGGTGGTCTTCATTGATGTTGGTATGTCATTTTACCACTTGAGTATCCAAAACCACTTTGTTGACTCCATGCTTCTACTACTTTATTATGATAATTCAAATTATGGGTCCACTTGTTCCTTGATGCTGATGCGCCACTCTGAAAACCAATATCACTATACTTTCTCTACCAAACATTGGCATGCTTGGTACCCTTATGATACCATGTAGAATCATAATATTGTTACCCTAAACCATACCTCAAAGATTGTTATTGCTCATAGTGGTGTGGATGATGATATATTTTAACCTTAACTTGAGTCAATCTTGGGTTATGTGTGGACCATGCTAACCCTTATACAATATAATATCATATCCCCATATATATATTCTTAGGTGCCCTAAAACTAGTGGTATTTTTCTCTAAAGTATTACTTTATGCCACCACATACAAGAGCGACCAATTCTTTGCTTTGTTCTTTGAGTATCATGCTTCTATGATATATTCTAGGAAATTTCTCCCCATGCTCTCTATGTTTTCTTAAGCGATAAGGAATTATTTATATAAAAATATTATGCATTTAATATATTATCTTCCCATATGATATCTTTTTATTCTCCTTTAAAATAGGCTTGAATGAACGTTTGTTGAACTAGATCCTTCCACAACTCTACCACTTAAAGAGATATTACTACCCATTTAACATCCAAGGTCTTACATTGTATTATTTGATCAAGAAATCTAAGCCCTCGTTTAACTTTTGGAATTTTGCATAGCTTCAATAAGATTCCAACAATTCTAGTTGATCCATCTCATTTAGACCAAAGGTAATGGTATATGACTTGATTAAGTATTTGGTTTGCAATTTTGGATGCTAGCCAAGTTTAAGTGTATTAAACATCTGAGGCTATTCACACTTTACTAAATACTTCAAATTTTCAGCTAGAGGAGCGGGTATTGCTTGAGTTGGTCCATTTTTTTGTTGTGTGATTCATGTTTCTATGCCCATGGGTGACTACATAAATGAACCTTAAAAAACATTGGTACACTTGAGATACATGATTGACTTGGTTGGGGGAACTATAGAAGTTGATGCCCCAGTTGTTTGTTGATTTGTCTCATATTGAGGTAGTGGTGTTTGATAGATACCAAGATTCTAGTTATTTTGGGCCAAAGGGTTATCAATCTTGATATATCCCCTTTCAAGCAGATCTTACACAACATTTTTGAATGCACAGTAATCGTTAATGTCATGACATTTTTTTCTATGAAAAGTGCTCCACAAATGCTCCTTATATTGTTTTCCACGTGGTTTGTTTGGATCCTCAAGTTTTATCTCTGGTAAGGTAATAGCTTGTGTGTCATACAACTTTTGGAAAAGCGACGAATATGATTTGGGAAATGGGGTGCAATTGTGGGGTGGTCGATTGAATTGGCACTGACGATTATCTATAGGTTGAGCTTGATTTTACATTTATTGTGGGGGTGGAATTACCTAGTAATTTTGTTGCTATTATGGGGGTTGTACTTGAGCTTGAGCTTGTTGTGTTTAATGTGGTGGTTGGATCAAGACTATTTGATTAGCCTGACCAGTCTTGGACTGGCCTTGGTTTTTCCTCCATTGTCCCTTATTCTTCCATTCTTTATTTTTTAGCTTTATATCGCCTTCCTAGATTTTAATTTCCTCTATCACTCTAGCTTGGGCAAGTGCTTCCTTGAATGTTGTATATTGTTGCAATTATAGTAACAAAGAGATTGGTTTGGAAAAATTCCTTGTGAATATTCAGGTCAATTCCTCCATGGGGAGGGAGAATGGCAATTTTATAATGGCTTCCCTCCAACGGTTTTCAAATTCATAAACTGACTCGTCCTCAAATTAGTGTAAGTTAAACAAGTTGGTTAATGTTGTTTTCTTTCTTACATTTATAGAGAAACATTCCAAGAATTGGTTTGGTAATTGCTCAAAGTATAAATACTTCGGTGTAGGAGATGATTATACCAATCTAGGGTATCCCCTCCAAATTTCTAAGGAAATTTGTAGATCATTAGAGCATCATTTTCTTAGATTCTAAAGCATGTATTTATAATTCCGCTCACATGCTTTCGAGGGTCCTCATCCCCATTGAATTGATCAAACTTTCATAATTAAAAATCTATCAGGTAAGGCAATGATGATATCGAATAATGAATGGGGTGATTGATTAGCTATCTTAAGGTGGGTTTTTGATATAGCATACATGGCATTTGCATGGCCAAGCTATCAATATGGTTATGGAAAAATTGAAACTTAGGATATTCTAGCAAAGGGTTAAAACCCTTATTTGCTTGTTGCTGCTAAAAATGATGTGTATTATTAATTAGGATTTGATGATGATGGATGTTAATGTGAAATAGATTATGGAATAATTGTTGCTGATAAATTTTATGAGGAAGAGGAGATGGAGGTATGATGGTATGCTAACCTAAAGAGATAGTATACGTGTGATGAAGTGGATGATAGGCTGACCTAAAGAGCTAGCAATCCAACATTCATTCATGGTGAAAAAGAAGTGGGTTCATTCGAAGTGCATCAATGCTTCAAACCCTTACCATCAATGCGTGAAACATTATTTCTAAAAAATTACTGAAGCGAAAGAAAAATAGGAAAAAGAAGATACAAGGGCTATTGTAATCCAAGAGGGAGTGCAATCTGGGAGCGAGTGTGAGGTAGGAGAGAGTGTGAGCTAGGAGAGATTGGGAGGTAGGAGAGAGTGTGAGCTGGAAATGAGTGCAAACTGAGAGGGAAGATGAGCCAAGAAGGAGTGCAACCCAAGAGTAAGCCCCAATAGCTAGTATGGAAGGAAACTCATATTTGAAAGCCCTAATTGGAAGTTAGGATGCCCTAGTTGGAAGTATGGAGGCCTAAGTTGGAGATAAGTAGAAGAGCGAATACATGGCAAGTTCAATCCAGGTAGTAGATATTACACTAGAAGTGAGTATCAAGGATGAGATGATTGAGCATGATATAATGGTTCTTAAAAGTAGAGGGTTAATATGTAAGTTCCATAGATCATGGCCAGGGTTTTTGGAGATTCAAAATTGGATCAAGTGGAAGTGGGGATTAAAATCAACTTACTCTGTGACTTTTCTTCCTAAATATTGTTTTCTCATCATCGTTTTCAGTTCAAAAGTAAGAGATAAAATAATGGTTGGTGGCCCATGGTTTAGGGGAAGAGATGCACTTTATTTAAGACCATGGAATGAAATTTATCTATTAAGACAAAAACTATTAAGAAGATTCCATTACGGGTTAGGATTTTTGGACTTCCATATCAACTTATAAATAAGGATGTTCTGAAGAATATTGAAAATACCCTAGGATAATTCATCAAGGACTAACTACTAAGGAGTGAAATCATGCTATATATACTCGAACATGTGTTGCTATGGATATTTAAGAACCTTTGCCATAATCCATTAAGATAAAATCTAAATCAAGATAATGGGATCAACAAGTTCTTTATGAAAATATCGCATTTTATTGTTGAAGGGAAGCTAATATGTGGAAAAACAACCTCCAAATGTAAATATACCATGGAGAGTGAATGCAAAAATTATTATAACCTTTAAACACTGGTATAGTTAGATACACATTAACATTAAATTTTAGATTTACAGAGAATGAGAGAATCAACACAATAGAAACCACAACACAAGATGTACATGGGGAAATCCTTTCAGGTAAAAAACCCCACACTCCAAAAATAGGAAAAAATTATATTATTAGCAACAATAATGGTTACAATACAATGCTCTGTTTTGTCTTTTAGGAGTCTTCTACAAACATCTAGAATCTGGTAGAATTTTAGCAGCATAACAATATCCTAAAAATATTCAACCTATGATGTAATTACAATGGCAAAGAGGCATATAAATAAACCTCACATGAAGAAAATTGGCACCCAAGACTTGCCAAATACACAACTCAATGCCTAGCTTATGGTTCCACAATTCAGGAAATCTTACATGAGTTACAAAGCATAATTTTTAACTTTTTCTAAATCCAACACTCATCTCCATAAAATTTACCATTAATGTCATGTAGAAATCCCTACAAATTAGTTGCCATATCTTGCATAGGTAGGCGCACCAACAAAAATAGCTACAACTACCATAAATCATCATTCATGACTCTTACATTGTCATAGTCCAACATAGCAAGTTTTCATAAACCGTTTCATGAAAACTTATGAAAAAGGCCACCAATTTTATCGTAAAAATAGTACTTCCAAATTGGATGCCTACCTTATAAGAAAAATAACTTACAAGTGATACATGTCATATGCCCTGTAGAATGCCACCTCACTTGTGGATCCCACAATATGGCATTCACTTCGGTAGGCAAAAACATTAGCATAAATAATTCACCACATATACTAATTAAATGTGCATAAGGACTCTAAGGTTGATACACCTTAATCCCAACATTCTCCCACTTGTCGAAGACCTATCAAGATTCATCTAAATCAACAGCTCAGGGCCCCAAGGTCCATGGAATCGAAATACCATTTTAACTTCTTCATGCTTATTGGATTTTTCAGTGCATCAACATAATTCCTCAAAGTGTCAATTTTTTCCAAGTTCACCTTCCCATATTCTACCATATCACGAAAAAAATTAAATTGTACATCAATGTGCTTTGTTATGGCATGGAAGGTAGGATTATTTGCTAAGCAAATGACACTCTGAATGTCACAATAGATCGTAATCTGTCCTACATAAAAACCAATATCTGAACATAACCTGTCAAGCCAAATGGCTTTCTTACAAGTATGAATGTATCCCATGTACTCTTCTTCAGTCGTGGTTAAATCGACTACAGCTTACTGCTTACTCATCCAGCTAATTAACCCACCAAAAATCATGAACACATAACCACTGGTGGATCTTCTACTTTCAATATCACCAACCCAATTTGAATCCACAAATCCATGAATACACACTAAATTTTGAGGTCTAGAAGGATAACCATGAAAATATAGGGTATACTCAAAAGTACCCTACAAATATCTGAACACTCACTTAACTGCATCCCAATGTATAAGTCTAAGATTAGCCATAAATCGACTAAGGAATCCCACTACTTGGGTAATGTATGTCCTCGTATAGACCATAGCATATATTAATCTACCAACAACACTCGCATAAGGAACACTGGTCATGTCCTCCATCTCAGTAGGATATTTTGGACAATCCTCAACTGATAGCTTTGTTCCTCGCAACACAGGAACTACCAAGGATCTACAAGCTGACATGTTGAATCTCTCTGACACAAGATTGGCATACTTGCTCTGGCTTAACCAAAGCTTTCTATTGGTTCTATCTCTTATGATCTCCATTTCCAGAATGTACCTAGCTGGACCTAAATATTTAATTTCAAACTGTGTTGACAACTAATATTTCAGGTTAGAATTCAAACTTTTACCATTCCCAAAGAATAACATATCATCAACATATAAATAGATAATGAGAATACGACCATTGTCAGTTTTGAAAAAATACAATGGTCATATTTAGACCTCTGAAACCCCAACCTCAACACATAGATATCAAAATTTTTGTACCATATTCTAGGAGACTATTTCAGACCATACACAAATTTATTCAACTTACAAACTAGATTTTATTTACCTTTTACAACGAAATGCTCTAGCTATGACATATAGATTTCTTCCTCCAACTTACCGTGAAGGAATGTTATCTTCACATCCATTTTATCGATATCTAAGTCATAAGCTACTGCAAGTGATAACAAAAATTGAATGGATGTCATATTGGCAACAAGAGAGAATATTTCACCATAATCAATTATCTCCATCTGATAATACCCCTTTGCGACCAACCGTGCTTTATGATTCTCAACACTGGCATCAAGACCATACTTTTTCTTGAACACCCATCTACATCCAATGGGTTTTTGTCCTTCAATAAAAGGTACCAGATCCCAAGTGTTATTTTTCTTGAGTGTAGCCATCTCTTTATCCATGGCTCTCATCCAAGAATCTACATCAAGCATACCCATAACCTCTCTAACAGATTTAGGCTCATCAGTGTTAGAAATCAAATCAAAAATACAACTAGAATTTAACAATGAATATTCAAACCTATTCGGTGAATATCCAAACCAATCTGATTGCCACCTTATTCATGTAGACCTCCTCACCAACTGAGGTTGAGGTTCTTCCTCTTCTTTGGAACTTTCAGAGCTGCTTGAGCTCTCCTCATCATCAGGTCCTTCAAGAGCTCGTAGTTCTTTTTTCATTGGAGTAAGTGGGATCTAAACTACCTCATTATTATCTTTCTTCTCTTCCTTTGGTTGTAGCTCAACAGTCAAAGGTTTCAACTCTCTAAAAACCACACTTCTATTGTATAAAAAAATTTGTGCAACTGGATCCCAAAGCTTGTACCCCTGCACACCGACACCATAGCCAATCAAGATACACTTAACAACTTTGTTCTCCAACTTAGACCATTTTTCACTCGAAACATGAGCATATGCTTTGCAACCAAAAACTTTGAGATGTCTCAATGAAGGATTTTTACCAGACCACACCTCCATTTGTGTCTTTTCAACAAGAACCAATGTAGGATATTTGTTAATTAGATAACAATTCATGGCAACCGCTTCAGCCCAAAACTTTTGTTCTAGGCCAGCACCATTTATAATACTCCTAGCCCTCTCCATCAATATTATGTTAATCCTTTTTGCAAATCCATTTTATTGTGGAATGTATGGATTTGTCTTATGTCTTTCAATCATGTGGTCATTACAAAACCTGTTGAATTCTGTCGAATAAAAATCATCGCCATTGTCAGTCCTCAAAATATTAATCTTTCTATTAGTCTGATTTTCAACCAAAGATTTAAACTCTTTAAATTGACTAAACAATTTAGCCTTACTCCTAAGGAAATATACAAATGTCCTTCTATTGTAATCATCTATAAAAGATACAAAATATATAGATTTTGATAATGAAAGAACATTAACAAGACCAAACACATTTGCATGAATATAGTTTAAAACCCCAGAAGACTTATGAGAACTATGGTAAAAATAAACACATTTTTGTTTTCCATATACATATTGTTCGCAAATGTTGAACTCGAGATTACAATCATCAAGGTGTTCAATAAGGCTCTTATTTTTTTGGGCTATAAGACCCTTCTAACCAATGTGACCAAGTCGTTGGTGCCATAACATTGTCTTCTCCACTAAAAGCTTCATTTCCAAAGCATTGACATCCTTAGGTACCTAGAGAGCACGACCATAAGATGTAGACACAACTATCTTATTTTTTGTATGATTTTATGGTGAGGATGAAGAATCCAAGGTCTCTTCTTCTTAGATACATCAGAAGAACTATTGCATTGAACAGTGCAGACATCCAGCTTGTACAGAGTGCCAATCCTGACACCCTTAGCCAACACCATAGCTCCTCTAGTCATATTGCATCCTCCACTCGATAAAACAACCTGCACACCTGCATCATTCAGTTTACTTATAGAAAGTAGATTCCGTGCCAAACTAGGGATACACAGAACACCATTGATCCCCTTCACCATGCCATCAAGGAATCGTATCTTAACTCTTCCTCGACCAACAATATTAGATGAGAGTCATCATCGAGATACACCTTTCCATCGTCATATTCTTCATACTTCGAGAACCAATCTCTATGAGAGGTCATGTGAAAATATGCTCCCGAATAAATTAACCACACATATTTTGATGCATACCTTGCCAAGGCTGCGACAAATGCATCGCAGTCATCCTGAGAGGATTTATTAGAATTGAAATCGGAGATAGATTTGTTTTTCTTATTCTTCTCCTCCTTGCATTCTTTTCGAAAATAATAGATCTTGCTGCAATTTCAAAATTTTGCCTTAGAATTTTATTAGGAGACTTAGATTTCCTCGAGGCCTTTGACTTCGACTTCTTGTCCTTCTTGTCTTTCTTCTTACCTCGAGCAACAAGGGCCTCCTTGGCCATCTTGAAATATTTTCTTCACATCTCCTCAAATAACAATGAAACAACCACATCATCCATCTTGAAAGTGGTTGTAGTACTCTCAATAGCCATCACTAGGTGTTTCCATGAGTTCTACAAAGAACATAACAGAAGCATGCAACAGTATTCATCCTCGATCTTCACACCAACAGATCCCAACTATGCAACAATCATATTGAAGGTATTTAGGTGATCAGCAACGACTCCTCCTTCCATCTTTAGAGAATACAACTTTTTTCTTAGGAACAACTTATTCACCAAGGATTTCCCTTGATAATTATCACCCAATTTTTTTCGAAGGCTAGCTGCAATCTTCTCCTCATGGACATTCAGGAGAATAGAATCATCCAAATAGAGTCTGATAAAACCCTTGGATTTTTTATCCATTAGATCCCAACCTTCTTGTGTAATGCCTAATGGTATAGATCCAGATATGGTATCCCACATATCTCTATCCACGAGCGTATCCTCCATTTTTAATTTCCATAACTCAAAATTGCATGCTATTAAAATTCTCTATCTTAATCCTTCTAGACGTGTTTACCATATTACAACTGCAACAAGATTATCAAACCAAAAAGCAAATTTTACAAAACTCCCACTAAAACTAGATTAGCACAAAAAACTCTCTATCCACTAGAGATAACAAAACTTCCTAGGTTATCATACCAACTAAAGGGAAGCTAAGGTGCTAAAAAATAGACTCCAAATACAAATCTACCATGGAGAGTGAATGCACACATTATTTTAACCTTTAAACACTGTTACGGTTAGATGTAGATTAACATTACATTTTAGATTTGCAGAGAATGAGAGAATCAACACAACAAAAACCACAACACAATATGTACGTGGAGAAAACCCTTTCAGGTAAAAAATCCCACACTCCAAAAATAATAACAGATTGTATTATTAGCAACAATAATGGTTACAATACAATGCTTTGTTTTGTCTTTCAGGGGTCTTCTACAAACGTCTAGAATATGGTAAAATTTCGAAAGCATAACGGTATCCTGAAAATATTTAACCTACAATGTAATTACAATGGCAAAGAGGCATATAAATAAACCTCACATGAAGAAACTTGGTGCCCAAGACTTGCCAAATACACAACTCAACGCCTAGCTCATAATTCCATAATTCAGGGAATCTTACATGAGTTACAAAGCATAAATTTTAGTTTTTTCTAAATCCAACGCTTATCTCCATAAAATCTGCCATTAATGTCATGTAGAAATCTCTAGAAATCAACTGCCATATCTTGCATAGGTAGGTGCCCCCACAAAAATAGCTACAACTACCATAAACCGTCATACATGACTCTTACATTGTCATAGTTCAACATAGCAAGTTGTCATAAACCGTTTCATGGAAACTTATGACAAAAGCCATCAATTTTATCGCAAAAATAGGACTTCCAAAGTGGACACCTACCTTCTAAGAAAAATAGCTTGCAAGTGATACATGTCATATGCCATGTAGGATGCCACCTCACCTATGGATCCCACAATATGACATTCACTTCGGTAGGAAAAACCATTAGCATAAATAATTCACCACATATACTACTTAAATGTGCATAGGGACTCTAATATTGAGACACCTTAATCCCAACAATTGCCACAATTGTTATGAGATTAGACACATGGCAAGAGTTTACAAAGAGAAAACTATGAATAAAGAGACAAAAACTTCTACCCATGAGATAAACTTCAAGATGAAGAAAGGAAATCATACAATAGTAGAAGCTCAAGGATATTCCACTTCGAAAGAAGAGGTAAAGAAAACCTATTTGGCAAGTTCAAAAGGAATTAAAGGTGCAAAAGAATATGTGGAGAGAAATTCTAAAACAAAGACAACAAAAGAGACCAAGTTTATTCCAGGTAAATCATCTTCATTTTCCTCAAGTAGTATAGAATCTTTTCCAAGTAATAAGAGTGAAAGAGATGAAGATGTTATCCCTTGCACTTCAAGGTTTCAAGAGTATCACAATAAAGAAATAAGAATGTAGGAAACCCATAATAATTTAGTTTTTTATAGCAGAAAAAAAAAGGTAATTGCTACAAAAAAGCATCATTGCACTTTAGGATTTCTAAGGCAACATAAAGAAGATTGTGCTTTAGAAGTTATTCCTTGCATTTTTGAACAACACAAACCTAAAGATGATAAGTCTTACTATAAGTAGTGTGAGAAGATTGAAGAGATTGATGAAAATAAAAATATTGCTAGGAATGAAAAAGAGAGGAAGACCCAAGAAACATAAACAAAGAGAAACAAAATCTAAAAGAATATTGATATGGAAAAACAAAAGCAAATATCACAAGTGCTTACAAGAAGTGGGGCTAAACCCGCAAATAAAATTAAAAAATAACAATGAAAATAATATCTTGGAATATTGGGGGAATTGATAATAACCCTTAAAAAAGGTATTAATAAATTGTGAGGTTGTTATAAACAAGATATTTATAGATATACAAGTTGGGCAACAAATATTTTAGCTATTAGCAGTGTTGAAATTTCATCCTGGAAAAATTTAAAATTTAGAAGACATTTGATATAAAAGGAGTTGATTGTGGAAACTTAGTAGTTTGAGGAATATGGAGATTGATAGAAAGACAAAAGAAGAATATACTTGATCAAAAGGCATAGTTGGAAATGTTTTAATTAACTTGTTAAAAATGTAATGAGAACGATGTAATGTTTTGTTTTTGTAATGGGGTGACCCAGTAGAAGCCACACATAGTTTATTAAAATAATAATAACAATTAGGGGTGACAGCATAATGGTTCGAGCTTTGGCTCTTCTTCGGTAGGTCCAAGGTTCAAACTACGACGTGGGCGAGTGTGTCAGGGAGTGGGTGTGTGGTGGCTATGTGTTAAATTCCCTATTGATAAGCATAGCTCTCGACTTTAGGAGGGGTCATGGTTGGGGGAGTAAGCATAGCTCTTGGCTTTAGAAGGGATCATGGTTGGGTGAGTAAGCATAGCTCTTGGCTTTAGGAGGGGTCATGGTTGGGGGAGTAAGCATAGCTCTTGGCTTTAGAAGGGATCATGGTTGGGTGAGTAAGCATAGCTCTTGGCTTTAGAAGGGATCATGGTTGGGGGAGCCTGCTCACCCTGTGCATTGGTCGTAAGGGTTTCTCACACTAAACCAAATAATAATAATAATAATTAAAAATAATGTTATTTGTATTTATATTAATTAAAAAAAATACATATTTATTTAAAAACAAAAAAAAATTAAATAATTAATTATTTAATAACTAAAATATAATTAAATAATTATAATTAAAAATTTACTAATTAAATAACTATAAACTAATAAAACAAAATTCTATAAACCTTTAAAAACTACCTTCCAAAACCATGGGCGATGCAAAGCTTGTGAGTTTGACCTCATCCAAAGAGTCGAGAATTCGGCCTAATTTCGAATTCATCTCTGGTCCAAGGAATCAGTTTCACATCGTTTTACATGTCATATGGCGTTCTTTTTTTTTTTTAAATTTTATAACATAAGCTTTTCTCTAATCCATTATCTCCTATTCCATGACCCCTAATAAAAGCATTTATGGTATGAATGGACTCTGCCCTATATATTTTAAAATAACATCCTTTATTTTAATTAATCAATATAATTTCTTAATTATTGCTCTACGTCACCATGACCAAAATGCAGAGCTGCCGACCTGATTTCTCCTCTTTCCTGCGTAGAAACTCTCGACTCGACCATCACTTCAAAAGCAAAAGGATTTCGAACAACTTTAAATTCAATAAGACACAAATAATTAATAGAATGTTGTTGTTCTCCACAAAGTCAATGAAAATGTGGATGAAAACGTTGTGAAAGGAGATCAATTAATATAAAAAAATATATTTAAATTAACATTTATGATGTATTTAAATTAATTTTTTTAATAAAAAATAAATAATATATCAATTTGATACCTCGATAAAGACAAAAGTGCGTATGTTTAGAGCACAAACTCTTTTTTTAAACTCAATGTTAGCCCAAAATGGACAATAACTTTTGACAAGATGTTATCCCCAAGGGGCCAAGGGCACAATATAAGAAAACATTACAATAATAAATAGCCAAGATCCATACAGAATAAAGCCAAAAGCAAATGTCATTATTAGTTTTTTTTTTCTGTGCTGATTGAGAAGGTTAACCGAAATAAACATGTGTAGAGATAACCGGAATATACTATAAATCTTTGTTCACATTGTCAAACATATGCAGAGATAACCGGAATATAATATAAATCTTTCCTCACATTGTCAAACATGTTTACAGATAACCCAAATATAATATAAATATGTGTTCACATAGAGATAACCCAAATATAATATAATTTCTTTCTATTTATACCCTTCTTTATAAATGCGAGCATTGCACAAAGTTTAGACCATATTTTAAATAGTCAGAATTTCAAAAATTCATTTTAAGCTAGTGAGGAATAAGATTCTTTAATAATAAAGTAGGGTGTATTAAGAATCTTATCTTTTTATGGTTTTTTTTTTCATTTATTTTTCCTCTTACTTCTTTTAATTTAGAAACTCATTATTTCTTTTTCTTCAATAAACAACGATGAACCCGATTAAAAACTCATTATTTCTCTTTCTTCCTTAAATACTTTAGAAGATATAATGAAAGACATGCTCAAAACTTTTTTCTATGATAAGCTCTCCAAACGATGAATGATGGTATCAAACATATTGTAGTAGGATACAACTATAATAGTCTTGTAATTATTAGCTTCTATTTTTATGTATACTATGTTATAAATGCTTTACTCTTTATCCATTTAATATAGTTTTTTTTTTGCTGGTGAACTTTGTTAGCATAATATAATCTTAGCTTTTTACTAAAAAATATATATATATTTTTTACATTGTCAAACAACTCAATTTTATTATATATAATATATGTTTGAAAGATTAATAGGTATGAAATAACTGTGGAAGAAGGAGAGTAGTTTTGCGTTATAAAGGAAAGTTTAAATTTTATGGGTAAGTTTTTAATATCCTTTTAAGTCATTAATTCACATGGATAGTTTTTCATGAAGGAGGTTTAATAATAAGTTTAGTTAAGCATAAGGTTTAGTGTATATAAGGGATGAGTGTTTAATTTTAAGAAATTTGTATTAGAACAACTAAGTTGAATATATAAAAGTTAGAAAAAAAAAAAAATCTTATATCCTTTTTAAATATGAGATTTGAATGGTTTATGTTTAGAATTTGATATTTAAATAAAAGTATTTGACCTTTGAAATTATATTTTAGGAATTTTTTTTAAAAGGGAATGTTATTATATATATTATTTAAAATTATATATATTTGGTTAACCACTCATCTAACAAGTTATATATATATTTTATTTTCTTATGGTTAATTTCATGTTATCTTATATTTGTAATAACTACCAATATGAATTATAGAAATCTAATAAATGGATATTCTCGACAAGGATAGTATAGTATATAAAATAATATTCTATAATATATTGGGCAATTTAAGATGATGGTTGTTTAAAACCTAGCTTGTCTTTCCAATTTCTTTTTTGTTTTACTTTATAGGAGATTTGGTTACAACCACACTATTTTTAGTAGCTAACAAGCACAGGGTTCAAACCACAAGGGTTGCATCCATCAAACCTATTCCACCTCATTGTTTTATAACCTAGTGTGAAATGGACCATCAAGTGCTCGAGATTCGTACCATCATCGTCAGTCTAGCACGCACTCAGAGGATTCAGATTAGACTACTACCTTTGCAATAGACTTCCCCCAAGGTTTGAACCTGGGTCTCTTCTTGGAAAGTGCCTAGCTAGACTAGCACTTACCAATCCACCTGGCCCTTGGGGTTTTCTTTCTAATTTTGTTGCCATGAAGGGGTATGTACCAAATTCTAAGTTTATCCATCAACTACCAAACTCTTTGTGAAGCTTAGAGGTGTAATTCCTTCATCACTCTTTAAGTGGGATTAACATCAATGTATAAGTCATGTTAAAAATTGAAGTTGAATAATTTGACATAATATATTTAACAATTTAAGTCAAGTTGTAGGTTGAGAAAGACTAAATTATATTGGAAAAATATTTTGTGTTGGGGGACCTTTATTAACAAATAGGCCTAAATTTATCACAGGGCCAATTACCCAAGATTGTTAAAGCACTTGCAAATAATCACAACACCAATATTGCATAAAATAACACTTTATACAAACTTCATTACAAGGTTGTTTCGATTGATTGATTATATAGCATGGAGCTTTATCTCCAACGTATAACCTTATTAAAGACTCTTCAATATTCCTAATTATTATAACCCAATTTTTCCCATTCTATTTTTTTTAAACCAAAGGGCTCTAGAATCTATACTCTAGAACCACCACTGAAGTCACTACATCAGTTCCCTATCTAAATATTCTTTGAGGCACACCCATCATTACACCTTACATAAATCAAGCTATGTAAGTGCGTTAGGTATTTTACTAATTTGGTCAAAACTATCCATCTCATGGATCCAATGAGCTAGCATTGACCTTCCCTTCATTCTTTCAAAAGGTGCACTTCAGGTTTACACCCTACATAAATCCTTCTATGTAGGTGGTATGTACTTTCCTTTCATTCTTTTGAAAGGTGCACTTCAAGTCTACACCCTACATAAATCCTTCTATGTAGGTGGTATGTGCATTAAGGGATTGCCTATCCATATCGTATCCATATAAGCTAGACATCCCAATAGGTCCCTTTCCCAACACCTTCTTTGCATAGTCACAATATGACAATCCCTATAAACTCTATAGCTATCGCTTGCTAGGGATTTCATAAGCAAAAACAACTTGAACTACAATATGAAACTATTTTCTTCTTTAATATATTTTTACCATTAGTATAGCCTAACCCTTCAAATTCACTTATTGAAGTTGTTAATTAAGTAAGCAATAAAACATCACTTTGTATTATCAAGCTTGTTTAGAAACTATCTAAGAAACCTCACACAAACACTATAAAATAAAATAGCCTAAAATAGAATTCCATGATAAAGAGCCCATATTTACGAAGAGAACATTAGTCTTTTAATATTTTTCATTCTTAATTTATTCCTCATTTAGCATACACTTATCTTTCATGTTTTCCTGATTTAACAAGTAGGTCTAGTAATTAGCTAGTGCAAAACTAATCAACCATGACCCAATCAATTTAAACATTCCCATAAAGAATCATATCATTTCTTTTAGACTATCTAATCTAGAGTTATCGTTTGGTTGTCATTCTGAAATTTAATACTTAATTAAACCAACCATGTCTCAAAATAAATGATAATTTCCATAAAGAATCATAACAATTATAGAAGCCTTTTAAATAGAAGCATCATAAAGAATAATCCACAATAATTGTACATCATTTTACCCTGGAAAACCCTCGAAGGGAGAAAAAAAGCCTTAAATATTCTTTCTTCTATTATTAAAAAGATGCTAAATAATTACACTGAGATTAGATAGTCCAATATTTCTTATTCCCCTAATAGGGACATTCCATATTCTCTTTTCTATTACACTATGGATGATTCCATCCATCCATGGGTACAATTTTCCTCCATAGATTTGGATCATAGGTATACCAAACGACATCTTCTGTGTTCATATAAATTTCCATAGTAAACATTATTACAATATAATCTCATTCCATACAATCCTTACTTATAATCTGAAACAATCAATAGACTCGGTATTTACAACACTTACACATTCCCTGCAAGTTCAATAATAGACCTGAAGTTATTCCCATAATTATACCCTTTCCTTAAAGGAGGTTGAATTTATTTCAACCCTTTTCAGATATTGCCATCATTTTAGATACGTCAATCCAAGTTTCGTATCATTCATTAAGTAATGCACATTCATAGGTTCCAAAAAAATAAGGTATAATCCACACTTCTTCCTAGAGATATCTCTGTTTTATTTGTCCTCCACAACCCATACCGACCATGGTGAGCACCGTCTTCAGGAAAAAGTTAACCAACAGGGCCCTATTCATAAATCTGAGTAAGGCCAATGCTTCAATTATCTAATTAAAAGAGTCTAATATGTAATTAAAAAAGGTTAACTATGTTTTCCTTTCCACCTCGGTATCCACTGGTCACTAATCCCCATCATTGAATCATTCTTCCCGACTATATATAATGGAAGGATCAACATCCCAACCTCTCGTATCCCTAAGGTTGAAATATTTAAATGAACCAATTACTCAAATAACACGACAAGATCCATTATATTGGTTGAAAATCACTCCTCTCAAGCAAATAGCGTGTAGACAGCTCTTCGACAAACTAATGTACATATCCTAAAGTGTCTTTCCTTTCATAGACAATTTAACCCTTCAAAAACTTTTATTCTAATATCTCATTGGATCTTACTTCTATCCAGAAGAATATGGTTAGCATCAACTTTCCAATATTAACCAATATGAGTAATCCATATACTCATCATCCTTTATTAGCTAAGGGTATATTACTACAATCATTCTGGAGTAAGAGAACTGCACTCCCAACAAAGAAAACTACATTTGTACTGCCCAAACAAAAAATATAGAAGCTATATCCAACTAGCTTACTATACACCAGAACGACGTTCTGGTTATACCCCTAAAACTTAGTAAATCACCCAATCACCTTTACAAACACATGTACTATGGTCTATTCTTTTTGTTGGTCGTAAAACTAAAGGGGTATAACATCACTATGTTCAAGGACTACATTGGCTTTTGGAAAAGGGGAAACATCCTACTGAAAGAGTTTTGTTTAGCTATCCCATACAAGCATCTCCAAAGTTCCTTACGTTCCAGCAAGTCGAGTCGGACAGAAATAAAATACTCATTTTTAGTAAAAAATTACAACTTAGCTAATAGATTTTATGACGTATCTAGCAAGCTAGATCATCTAAATACTACCTAAGTAATAACACACCAATATGTATTTGTTGTTTCTAAAAAAACCTACCTTGAACTCGATGCAATTTAGTGAAATCTCATACAGGCCTTCAGCAAGCTTTTCTCTATTTGCATGTTTTGCCACCAGCTTCACTTCTCTCCTTCTTCTCCTCGCTTATCTCCATCCATTTTCCTTCTCAAAATAGTGCCACTGCTCCTTTTTTCTTTCGTAAAGCTTCCTTTCTCCCCTCTCCATAATTCCTAATTCTTAATCAAACTACCACTACGTCCTTCCCAGCTATGGTCATCCAGATCATTCCAACATGGAGGTAGAAGTCCCCATATCACTAGCCAACAAAGGATTCATAATTGCAACAATGACACCAATGTTAGTTAATTCCTCAATGGGAGAAAGTGTGTTAGCCGTAGCATAACAAAATATTGTTTCCTCATAAAAACACCTCCTTAGCTTGCCAACGTACTCCAAGTGGTATCATCCTCTTTGAGATTTCTTTAGCAATAGAAAACATAATGTAAGATATTATTCCAACTATAAACAAATCAAACCATGCTTGAACGAATACCAAAATCTTCGTTAGATACCCATTCAATTGTAGGTATATTGAAACAAAATAAAGCTGTTAGATTTTCATTTCCATAAAGCATCAAAATATATACTTAGCAAAGACTTAACGGGAGTTAGTTTATCATTCTATCAAGTTATTTCATTTTTCTTGACAACTATGTAATTGCACCATTGGTCCATTATTCTAAAATAAGCAAAAAGTATTATATTTTACATAAAATAAATGACCTTCATTAAAATACATCCATCGAATCTTATGATAACATAGTTTGAGCACTAATCCATTTAATGAAAAGAGTCTACCAAGGGAGGGTCATGACATCCTCCCCTCCGTAGGATTAACACAATCCTCTATGTTTCATATAGTTTATACATAAAATAACAATTACAATATATTTTCAAATAGAAATAGAAAATGTTTCTACATATCTATTACTTTCTCCCAAGTAGCATTTCTCTCGAAGTAGTAGTCCCACTGGAATTTGCATTGCTCCAAAGTCCCTTTCCTCATCAATTTGGAATGAAACTCAAGGATTCTTACTATTCAAACCTCTATAGCCTCTAGATTCACCATCTGGAAATTAGAAAAGTCCCACACATGATCAGAATTAGCAATGTACTTTCTAAGCAAAGAAAAGTGAAAGGTGTTGTGAATCTTAGACAAACTTGGTGGTAAGGCAAGTTGGTATGCCATAGGACTAATCTTCTATTTAATTTCAAAGGGACCAACAAATCAAGGGTCCGATTTTATGAATTTAATAACACTTTTCTTTGGTTTCACCCTCAGAAACACCTTATCACCTACAAAACATTCCCTTGGCAATCTCTTAAGATCGACAAAACTTTTCCAGATGGTTCAAGGCTTCTTTTAGTATTTCCTTGATTATCCTTAATTGTTGCTCTATTTCTTTTACCATGTCTAGTCCTAGCACAACTCGATCCTTTGGATTATCCCATGACAGTGGTTTCCTACACCTTCTACCATATAAAGCTTCTAATGGATCCATGCCTAGGGTTGAATGATAATTGTTGTTGTAGGTAAATTCTACCAAATACAGTTAGTCCTCCCAATAGATCTTATGATCCATATAGTACATGTGAAGCATGTCTTTCAATGCCTAGTTCACTCTCTCAGTTTACCCATTTGTCTTTGGGTGATAAGTAGAACTAATGTTTAGTCTAGTACCAATGGCACGATGCAAGGCTTACCAAAACTCGGACGTAAATTTTGGGTCTCTATCTGATATAATTACTTCCAGAAAACCATGAAGCCAAAATATCTCTTTTAAAAATCTATTAGCTACAATCATGATGTCGTCCTTGGTATTCCCAGGTATAAAATATGTAACCTTGGTCAATCTGTTGACCACTACTAAGATCAAGTCATGTTGAAACCTATTTTTAGGCAGCCCTATGATGAAATCCATCGAGATCACCTACCATTTTTGCATGGGCACATCAAGTGGATACAACAACCTAGCAGGATGTTTATGTTCTACTTTTACTTTTTGACATTCCAAGTATTGAGCAAAGGTTGAGTAAATATATATCATATATTTTGATGATATTTCCTCAACTCAAAGGGTCTCCCTACCAAATAATATCACCAACTCTTAAGAGCAAACACTACCACTTCCAATTCCAGATCATGGGTTGTATAATTAACCTCATGTCATTTTAGTTTCCTTGATCCATAGGCTATCACTGCTCCTTCCTGTGAGATCACTCCTCCCAAACCTTCCAATGAAGCATTTGTACAAATAGAAAAACTTCCCTAAGGATCAAGTATCTTTAGTATAGGAGACGTAGTAAGCTTTTACTTAAGTAGATCAAAAGTTGCCTCACATTTATTTGTCCACCTAAATTCTTTTCCTTTCCTTTGAAGGTTAGTTATTAGAGAGGTGATCTTGGCATAATAATTCACATATATTCTATAGTATCTGGTCAAGCCCATGAAACTCTAAACTTTTGTCACATTTGTTAGCGACAGCAAATTCAAAATAGCCTTTATTTTCTTAAGATCTACTACGATCCCTTTTGTTGATACAATATGCCCTAAGTATTGCACTTCTAGCACATAAAATTTATACTTGGATGAATTCCTATACAATTAATTATTCCTTAAAAACTCTAGCATGATCTTAAGATTTTTATTGTGCTCTACCTTATTATGGGAATATATCAAAATATCATCCAAGAATACTAGAATAAATCTATCTAAATGCTTCTTGAAGATACTATTCATTAAATTCATGAATATTGCTAGAGTATTTATCATACCAAAAGGCAAGACAGTAAAATCATAATATTCGTATCGATTTTTGAATACTGTATTACAAGCATCCTCCTCGCGGATTTATAACTAATGATATCCAGACTTCATATCGATATTCAAAAATATAGTGGCATATTTAAGTTGATCAAAGAGATCTTCGATCCTGGGTAAAGGATATATGTTCTTGATAGTTGCCTTGTTTAAAAATCTATAATCTATACATAATATCAAGGAACCATCCTTTTTCTTTATGAATAGCACAGGTGCACCCCATGGTGACACACTTGGTTTGATTAATTCTTTTTCTAGCAATCCTTGTAGTTGCACTTTCAGCTCTTGCATTTCTATGGGATTAATTTTATACGGAGCCTATGTATAGGCTTAGTTCCAGGCTGAAGCTCTATTTTGAATTCAAATTCATGTTAGGGTGGTAATCTTGGTAAATCATCTGGAAATACATCCCTAAAATCCTAAGGAACTAGGTCTTTCCTGAACACCTCTTCTTTCTTTTCTTCCTCAATTTTGTTTATCTTAAAAACATAGACCATTCCCCCATTTTTTATGGCCTTATTGAGTTGCATTTTTGAAAGGATTTGAGGTTGAAAAGCCCCTTGCAGGCTATACATCCTTCGTACATCTCCACCATCTTCTGTATACTCAATCCATCTTTCTTGAAAATTGAATACTGCCTTGTGTGCTTACAACCAATCCATTCCTAGGATTACATCAAAGACATGCATTGGAACCACATACATGTATACCATTATCATTCCATTAGATAAGGTGATTTTTTCCACAAGGTAACATTGATTAATGGAGTAGGTTTATCTTGAAACATACTCAAACTTCCACCCATGTGCCAAGATTCCTAGCCTTTCTAAAATATCTTTAACTAAACTAGTGGAAATAAATTTATCCATAGAACCACTATCAATTAATATTTTAACACTCTTACCAAAAATTTAGGATATTTTACATCAATCTTCATTGGATTGGTGTGAAAATTTAGGATATTTTGGTGGGTGATGAGGATTGATGTTTGATCACTCATATGACCCCTCTAGTAGTTCATAGCTAGGTTTGCATAGTTTATTTTATTGTAAATTAATATTGTAAGTGAGTCTCCTTCTCACATACACTTGTGTGCACTAGTTGTCTTCTAGTTGTCACTTTGGAGTGTTAGTTAGGAAGTGTGAACTCAAAGTAGGAAGTGTGTACTTCAAGATAGCTAAAAGGATCTTCTAGTTAGCATATTTTCCTTCTTTCTTAGCTTAGAAGTTACGTGCATTCTCCTTTGCACTAATGTAGCTTATGGTTAAGCATTTGGGATCAAATCCATGATTTGGTGGGTTTGGTTATGTATTTTGGGCCTTTAGAGCCTATATATTGAGCTTGTAAATAATAGACAGTTAGTTGGATTTTCAATCCTTTTCATTGGTATCAGAGCCTAGTTCATGTTTGCACTAGGGCTTATGAGGTGAGAAGGAAGGAGATAATTTTATTATGAGAAACTCTTTCTCATTGAGGACTCGGTTCAAGCTCAAGGGGAGCTTGAAGACCATTCGCAGGAGGAAGTTTCTTCGACATCAAAATCCTCGTTCCAACTTTCTTCGTATGCTTAAAAAGTATAGGAGAAGTTTACCCCGATTTCTATCTTACAAAAATACCTTGGCAAGCTTGGATTTCTCCTACGATGAAATACGCATTAGGGATCCATTTGTTCCTACCAATTTTGAGTCTTGAAGACCGAACATCGTCTATACCAGGTCGTGTGTCGACTTGGGTCTGGTTGCTTTTCAAATGTTGGTCGTGTGTCGACTGGATCTTGAAAGGTGTGCTACTTCTTTGTAGAATTTGCAAAAATTTCAATAGATCCGAGGTGAAAGTTACCCTATTTTTATTGGTGCAAATTGAAGAAAAATAGGAAGTAATTTAATATTATTTTTATTTTCCCCATTTGAAAATAATATTATAAATATTATTATTTTCTATTTTATTATTAAAAAAAAAATTAGCAGAGGGCTCCATTCGGTCGAGCTTTCTCATAGACCAACCGAAGGGCACACTTCGTCGACGTTCGATAGAATTTTGGCAGCCGGTGCCTTATCGGCAGCACACACACGACCACGCTGCCTGCCGACCTGACAACATCAGACCACTAAACGTTGTCAGGCATGATAGCATTTTTGCCTTTGACCTGCAGCCAAACACTGTCAGACGCAATAGGGTTTGTGGCTTGCGGACAATGCTGTCAGGCACCACAGTATGTTTGGCTATGGCCAACGCTGTCAGGCGCGTCAACATTGATGAGCAAGGTGTAGCCAAAGTATTGTCATTGTTGTCAACACAGTCAGGTTGATCAGTTGATGCAATGGATAGGAGTTCATTGATGAGCAAGGTGCAGCCAAAGTATTGTCATTGTTGTCAACATAGACAGAGGATCGGTTGATGCAATGGACAGGAGTGCAGAGGTCATTAGATGGATCGGTTGATGAAGTGAACAAGAGTTCAGAGCAGTTAGAGCATGTACGATGAAATTTTCAAGAAGACAGAAGTGGCCCAGATTCAAAGGATCAAAGAAAAAGACAAGTAAGAAAACTGTCACGATATCGCGACATGTTTTCTGTCATGATATCGTGACATATCAGAGGAGAGAGAAAATGCTAGTAAAATTGTCATGATTTTGCGACATATCGAAGGAGAGAGAAAATGCTAGCAAATCTGTCGTGATTTTGCGACATATCGGAGGAGAGAGAAAATGCTAGTAAAACTATCACAATTTTGTGACATGTTGGAGGCAAAGAAGCCAAGTGGAAAAACTGTCACAATTTCGTGACATGTTGGCAGAGAAGAAAGCAAGTAGAAAACTGTCACGATTTTGCAACATGTTGGAGGCAAAGAAGCCAAGTGGACTGTCGCGATTTCGCGACATGTTGACAGAGAAGAAGGTAAGTAAGAAAACTGTCACGATTTTGTGACATATTTGGAGAGAAGGCGTAGGCAAAGAAAACTGTCACAATTTCATGACATGTTTGGAGAGAAGGCGTAGGCAAAGAAAACTGTCGCGATTTCACGACATGTTTGGAGAGAAGGCATAGGCAAAGAAAACTGTCGTAATTTCGCGACAGGTTTGGGAGAAGGAGCTTGCAAAGAAAAGTGTCGCGATTTTGTGACAATTTGCAAGAAGGATAGTACAAACGAAAATGTGTCACGATTTCATGACATGTTTGAGAGAAAGATCTTGCAAGGAAAAGTGTCGTGAAAATGTATCGTGATTTAAGTGCAAGGAAAATGTGTTGCTATCTTGTTACACTTGCTGCATCTAGTTTTAAGCATTCATTAGTTTTGAATTAAGAGATGAATATTTAAGTTTTTAATTAGCTGCACTGATTCACCCCCCCCTCTCAGTGCCATTATGAGACTAACAATTGGTATCAGAGCCAAGTTCCCAATTTTGGCTAAATTAGTCGAGGTTGATCTTGGATTAGTACAAAATGGGTAAGAAGAATAGATCCTCCTCCAAAAAGGCATCTCGACCGGTTTCAGTTCTTGTGGAAGAGAAAACTGAACTAGAGAAGGTAGAAGAAGTGGATTCTAAAGTATGCAATGAAAACCTAGAGATTGAAGTAGATCTAGAAGGTGAGTTGATAGCCGCACTTGAAGAGTTGAGTATAGAACAAAAAAAGAACAAAAGACTATCCAAGAAGCTGGAAGAATATGGGAATGAGATTGAAGATCTTTTCTTACAATTTCAAAAGGCCAAGAAAATAGAAGAAGCCTTGAAGACACAACTGGATGATAAGGTTGATGTATATAGCAAACGTGAAGAAGAATCTAACAAAGTTGTTAGTAATCTAAAGCTGCAAGTAGAAGAGTCCAAAAGGATTGAAGAAAGTCTCAGGTCATAGATCAATGAGAAAGAGACTATTTGCTGCCAGCAAGAAGGAGAAATTGTTTCATTGAAGAAACAACTAGAAAAATCCAATACAAATCTCAAATTTGAGAATAGCACTGAGTTGCTAGAAAAAATGATAAGCCAACAAAGAAGTTCCATGGATAAGCATGGTCTTGGATATGAAGCTGAACAAACTTCATCCTCCAAATGTGTTGAGAAGAAGAAGCTCACGGCTGAAGGATCGAGGCAAGGAAAGTGTGAAGTTGAACAACCCTCATCTTCCAAATATGCAGAGAAGAAGAAGTTCAAGGCTGAAGCTAAATATTCAAAAGAAAGAAAGCATCAAAGAAGATCTACAGCAAAGCAACCATAGCAAAAGAGGTTCTCTCACTCTCACTCTTTTAATAATAATGCTTTTAATGGCTATTGTTCCAAATGCAACTGCTATGGTCACAAGGCATTTTATTGTGGACAGAATAATAGATCAAAGAGTTATGCTGATAGAAATACATCTGCTTCTCTGAGTGAACACCCTGTGCAATATTTTAAATGTAATGGCCATGGGCACATTGCAAGGTTCTATCCAAGCACTTCTGTATCTAATCTAAGGCAAACCCTAGATTTCATCAGACACAAAGAGTGCAACACAGAAATGGGACATATCATGTGCAATGTTTTAAATGTAATGGTCATGGGCACATAGCAAGGTTTTGTCTGAGCACGTCTGTATCTAATCTAAGGCAAGACCGTAGATTTCATCAGACGCAAAAAATGCAACACAAGCAGAGAACATATCATGTGCATAAAAGAAAGGAAAATAATCAACCATCAAGAATGCACAAGAGACAACCCCGCAAGAGAAATGTTCAAGTTCACAAATAGGGGAAAAATAGGGAAGTAATTGAAAAACTCAAGCCCAAGTTCAGGAAAGTCTGGAGAAATGCAGAAGAAAGGAAATCATGTCTCCTTGGACTGAAGGAGGCTACTCCGCCATTGCTCTAAGCAACTCTAGGTGACACATCCTCAGGGGGAGCAATATTAAAGTTTTATTTTAATGCTCCTATGTATTTGTCTGGGTATCTGAGGATGAAAGACCAGTAGTCGAGATATTGTTATTTTAGTTGTCAAGTGTGTTTTCAGTTCTTGTAGTTGTTTGTGGAGGTGCCATGAAGGGTAGTGTTTGAATTGAGAATCGTCACCATTGGTAGTATGGCTTATGTCATTATTATTCTGTTGATGGTTCTTACTGCCACTGTTCATAGCTATGGGTTATAACAGTTCAGATTGTTTTTGTTTGATGAAAGAATGCTTGCCCTAGCTACGTATTTGTGTTTCGATAATAGCAGCATGTATTTACTCGACACATTGATGATTAAGATTGTGAGATCTTTCATGACGCCTTGGTGAAATTATTTAATTCACATACAGTTTCATTTTAACTATTGATAAAATGCCAATCCAAGGTTAAGAAGTATGAGGCTAAGTAAGGTGCACTATGGTTGGCCATAAAGTGTTTGACAAAATGTCTTCTCCTGATTTGCATAGTTGAAAGTAAGGTGTGATCTGCAGTAACTATAGAAAACTCAGATCAGGTTGTAAATTTAAAAAGGAATTTGTGGTACTGTGTTTGATGCTTGCACAGAGTTGGCAGTAAAATTGCAGTGTTGGTACAGTGTTGGAAAAAAGTTGGTACAAGTGTGAGTCACTTGTCAATATTGTTGATAGATGTGAAATCAGCGTTTTGAATGGGAATATTTAAGGAGAGGTTTATAATGAGCAGCCAGATGGTTTTCAGCCTGGTGATGAATGGTTGAGTTGCTTTCATAGAGGCTGTTTTGATCAAGTTAATGCTTTACTTGATACATGATTTGGGCTTACTCCATTGAGATTGATTTGAGCAAGTTATTCTCTGCATTAGTGATTTATGTTGGTGGCTGTTTTGTTCAAATACCTTTGGAAAGAAAAGGATGTCTTCTAGTTTCCTTTTCATGTAGTGATTGGTTGAATGCTTCAAGGTTAATCTTGAGTTGAATGATGTTGGTTAAACCTTGTCTATAAGCATTGTTGTTAAAGCCCTAATTGGTTGAGAAAATATATTTGTTGTGGAAAGAACATGAGTATCATTGTTATATGAGTTATTGCATGGTTGGCAATTGTTGGGTTGTGTTTCATGTTCTTAAGAAAAGCATACTACATCTATCTTATTCTTTTGATATTGAGATTGAGTTGAGATTGATATTGGGAGTTAAGTATAGAACATATTGAGTCTCTAACAAGTCTCTTTATGCTTCTATGAGGTTTATGAATCACATTGGGTCTCTAACAATTCTCTTTTTGGGTTCTTGCTAAGAAAGTTTTTCTTGATGAACTTGTGAGTCGATTTGGACAAGTTCTAGTGAAGACTTGTGAGCTGAATTGGACAGGTTCTAGTGAGGACTTGTGAGCTGATTTGGACAAGCTCTATGTGAGCTTGTTAAGCAGGTTCTATGTGAGCCTATTGATAGAGTACAGAGAACAGAGAACAGAGTCTCAATGGATAGAGATCCAGCAGTCAACACAGTTGAAGATAGATCTGAGTAATGCCTATTATGCTTATCATGATGTTGTCAAATAGTGAAATGAAGTGGTCACATATTCCCAAGAATAGTCTAAGAATTGACTAGCTATCGGGATCAAATTCTTAGGGGGAGCATTTATGCATCTGTTTATCATATTGCTCATGTTTATGCTTTTTGCTAACTATAATAATTTTTGTCTGAGAATGTTGTGCATGGACTCAGGGGGAGTTTTGCAGCCGCCCTTTGGTATTATTATCAAAGGGGGAGAAAATTTATAGGTAATTGCACACAATTACGTGTGTTGCCAACAATTCCAAAGGGGGAGATTGATGAGCAAGGTGTAGCCAAAGTATTGTCATTGTTGTCAACACAGTCAGGTTGATCAGTTGATGCAATGGACATGAGTTCATTGATGAGCAAGGTGCAGCCAAAGTATTGTCATTGTTGTCAACACAGACAGAGGATCGGTTGATGCAATGGACAAGAGTGCAGAGGTCATTAGATGGATCGGTTGATGAAGTGAACAAGAGTTCAAAGCAGTCAGAGCATGTATAGTAAATTTCCAAGAAGACAAAAGTGGCCTAGATTCAAAGGATCAAAGAAAAAGACAAGTAAGAAAATTGTCGCGATATCGCGACATGTTTTCTGTCGCAATTTCGCGACATATCGGAGGAGAGAGAAAATGCTGGCAAAACTGTCATGATTTCATGACATATCGAAGGAGAGAGAAAATGTTGGTAAAACTGTCACGATTTCGTGACATATCGGAGGAGAGATAAAATGCTAGTAAAACTGTTGTGATTTCGCGACATGTTAGAGGCAAAGAAGCCAAGTGGAAAAACTATCGTGATTTCATGACATGTTGGCAGAGAAGAAAGCAAGTAGAAAAACTGTCATGATTTCGTGACATGTTGGAGGTAAAGAAGCCAAGTGGAAAAACTGTCACGATTTAGCAACATGTTGGTAGAGAAGAAGGCAAGTAAGAAAACTGTCACGATTTCGCGACATATTTGGAGAGAAGGCACAGGCAAAGAAAACTATCACGATTTTGTGACATGTTTGGAGAGAAGGCATAGGCAAAGAAAACTATCGTGATTTTGTGACATGTTTGGAGAGAAGGCACAAGCAAAGAAAACTGTCGCGATTTCGTGACATGTTCGGGAGAAGGAGCTTGCAAAGAAAAGTGTCACGATTTCGTGACAATTTGCAAGAAGGATAGTACAGACAAAAATGTGTCACAATTTCACGACATGTTTGAGAGAAAGAGCTTGCAAGGAAAAGTGTCACGATTTCGTGATAATTTGCAAGAGGAAGCGCTAAGGAGAAAAAGTGTCACGATTTTGCAACATGTTGGGTTTTCGTGATCCGATGAGAAGAAAAGCGCTAAGGAGGAAAAGTGTCACGATTTCGCGACATAATGCATGAGAGATATTCCGATAGAAAAAGGTGTCGCAATTTTGTGACATGCTTCTTTTTCACGGTCCAAAGCGAAGAGAAAGAGCTCGAGAGAAAAAGTGTCGCGATATCGCAACATGTCATGTTTTCGTGACTCGAAGAGAAGAGAAGAGCTAAGGAGAAAAGATGTCGTGATATTGTGACATGTCACATTTTCATGACTAAGAGAGGAGAGAAAATGTACGAAGATAGAAATGTCATGATATCACGACAACAGCAGAGAGGAAGACTTCGAAGGATGAAGTGTCGTGATTTCGCGACAGAAACAAAACAAAAGAGCATGGAAGCAAAAGCGTTGTGATTTCGTGACAAATTCAAGGAGGAAGAGCTCAAAGGCGAAAGCATTATGATTTCATGACATGTTCCATTTTTACGGGTGTAAGGCAGAGAAAAGCACAAGGCAGCAAAAGTGTCATGATTTCGCGACATGTTTCGTTTTCGCTGGTGCATGCAAAGAAGAGTGTACGACAGCGAAAAGTGTCACGATTTTGTGACATGTCATTTTTTTGCTGGTGCATGCAGAGAAGAGTGTACGACAGTGAAAAGTGTCACGATTTCATGACATGTCATGTTTTCGCCAGTGCAAGCAGAGAAGAATGCAAGGAAGCAAAAAGTGTCATGATTTTGCGACATGTTGTGTTTTTACGGGTGCAAGCGAAGAAGTGGACAAGGAGGCAAAAAATGCCGTGATATCGTGACATGTCATGTTTTCACGGGTAAAATGTGAGAAGAGTTCAAAGAGACAGAAATGTCACGATTTCATGACAGATCGCATTGGCGTGATGGAAGAAGAACTCAGCCGAAACAAAGAAATGTAACAGTGAACTGCAGACAGTACGATAGTAACAGAGGCAGTTACATAAAGAATTCATGCAGCCAGAATAAGAAGAGTTAACTAGAGTCAGAACTGCAGTTGCAGAAAGAAAATCATGCAGGTAGAATAAGATTAGTTAACTAAATTCAGAACTGTAGTTACAGGTGCAGTGACAGATAGAAATCATGCAAACTAAAATAAGAACAAAGCATTAAAGGAAGAACGGTAGTTACAGGGCACGTGTCGTAGTGAAACCATCAAGCAGCGGTTATACTGTCAGTTTGAAATAAGAGACAAATCCATTAATAGGTTGCGTATAAGAATAGTGTGTCAGAAAGGAGTTACTCACAGGAGTAGCTATGAATAGGCTGCATGTGAGTTAATGGCAGTTACAGAAGACTTAGGGTTTCAAGATGCAAATATTGTTATA
The DNA here is from genome assembly GCA_028583015.1 of Wollemia nobilis. Classification (NCBI taxonomy): domain Eukaryota; kingdom Viridiplantae; phylum Streptophyta; class Pinopsida; order Araucariales; family Araucariaceae; genus Wollemia; species Wollemia nobilis. The sequence continues at coordinate 365,306 of JAQPPZ010000057.1, forward strand.
AAAAGGCAGTTGCATGTAGAAGAAAATGTTGGGTTCAGAATTGAAAAGAGTGCCACCAAAAAGAGCAAATGCGCCGCGAGGGCAGTTGCATGTAGAAGTGAAAAGGTAGCTTAGAATTGAAAAGTGAGCAGATAAGGCTGTCAAAGCTATAAGCAAGTAGAGAAGGCTATCAGAGCGCAGATAAGGCTATTAGAGCGTAGTAAGCAGAGTGGTAAGAGTGATTCATTAGGTTGAGCTCTGTGTGGGTAGAGATATATGAGAAAAATCGAAGAGAGAAAAATACAGCGAAGTGAGAGCAGCTAAAAAAGAGCGACTGAGAGAGTGCAGCAGCAAGTGCGCATAAGGAATATGTGTTTCCTGAATTGAAAGAGAGGTTGGATGATCAATAGAATAAGGGTCTTGTAGAAGTGAAGGCATATTTATATCAATCTAGATTCAAAATAGAAATCCAAGTTGGTGCTTGGAATCAGGGGTTGGTGCTCCTTCTAGTTGGTGCTGGTAAATCAGGGGTTGGTGCTCCTTTCTGTTGGTGCAGATAAATCAAGGGTTGGTGCTCCTTTCTGTTGATGCAAATAAATTAAGGGTTGGTGCTCCTTCCAATGGGTGCTGGTAAATTGTTTGTAAAGTTGGTGCTTTACAAAGGCTAGATTTGGATGGGTGTCCAAGCAGTCTATTTTTTAGGAGTAGCCAAAATTGGTGAACCTCGTTAAATCTTGTGTTATGTGTTGCTATCTTGTTACACTTGCTGCATCTGGTTTTAAGCATTCATTAGTTCTAATTAAGAGATGAATATTTAAGTTTTTAATTAGCTACACTGATTCAATCCCCCTCTCAGTGCCATTATGAGACTAACAAACATTGTGGCCTGCGATCGATGCTGTCAAGTGCGATAGCGCCTGTGGCCTGCGGCCAATGCTGTCAGACATGACAACTAAAAAGCATCGTCGGTGCCTGCATCAACGGTTGCCATGCAGTCATTCTTGGTTTGCACATCGCTGACTTAGGGCATGGTGAGCCCGGGCTTTCACCAAGTTGTGCGGGCCACAGGAAAGTCTTCGTTCGTCTGTTGTTTACTTAGCATGATTGCACCTCGGGAACAGTGCACTTCTGTTCACAAAAATGTGTGCATGAAAAATATTCTTGAGTAAACGTGCAGAAGAGTGCCATATAACCTCCATTATTTTATTAATTTTCAATTTACCTAAGGTTTGAAATTGCATGTAAATTTTTTTTATTTTTTTATTAATTTATTTTTTAAAAAATATCTTAATTAAACTTAATTAATCTTTTTGATTAATTAACTTTACCTTTTTAATTAAGTTATTTTTTAAATTAATAAATTATAAAAACTTTAAACCTTAGGTAAGTTTAAATTTTTGTAATATTTACCCTTAGGGGTATTTTTCAAGGCACTACATTGTAACAGGGTATCTTCACATTTTTACCCTGATTTTTTTTAAGTGTTTTTCCTTGTTACTCCTGGTTTATACCCGGTTTCATATGGCTTCTGATTTGGCTGCCCAAGTTGCAGAACTTGCACATGTTGTGAATGCATTAGCTGATAAAGCTAATGATACTACCATGGCAGAAGTCCTTAGTAACATTGCAGTGAAGGTAATTGACATTTCCATCCATAATGCTTCAGATTCTGCTCATGATTCTCTCTTGAGAGTTCGATGTGAAGTGCCACTTTATGATGGATCCCAAAACCCTAAAGTCTTGAATAGTTAGATTCTTGACATGAGTTCTTGGTTTTCTTACACTCAGGTTTCAGATGATGATCAAGTTCCATATGCTAAGCTAAAACTTTTGGATTTAGCTAAAGTACTTGTCGAAAGGAAAAAGGGTCATGATGAGCTTACCACTTGGGATGAGCTTGTAGACTGTCTTAAGACCAATTTTTATCCTTCCAATTATTCTAAGGAATTGGTAATTAAGTGGTTTCGGTTTCGACAAGGTACTAATATGACTGTGCAGGAATATATCTTTCAATTCAATAGGTACAGGATACTTTTGAATGTGGAAGAAGATATTAAAGCTTTAATTCTCAAATTTCAAAGTGGCTTGTTGGAGCATTTGTATAGGGAAATTATGTTTGTTTCTATCGAAACATTAGATTCAGATTTCAACCAAGCGTAGCTTGTGGAGGACAAGTTCAAGGTGCATTCGTAGGGATTCCGCGCACCTACTACTCAAGTGGTTGCTAACTCATCAAAAGGGAATAATTCTTTTTCACAAAAGAAGAACTTTTCTCAAAAGAAGAATTCCTCTTCTCCATATTAACCTTATCCTTCCACTTCTACTCCTTCTTATTCTTCTTCTTCCAAACCTTCTTGTAAAAAATTTTGTAACTACTATAAGAAAAAGGGTCATGAAAAAGCTGATTGTTTTAAGCTTAAGAAGAAGAGTTTAGTCATCACTACTCAAGAACAAGATGCTTTGAAAGGTCCCCTTGAGTCAGTAGGAGAATGTAGAGTATACAAAAAATTACGAGGTAAGCTCAATGAGGTTACCTTAGTAAATGTAAGTTCATCAGGGGCGCTCGTGATGCTTTGTTCATCACTCGAGCTCATTTGCTCCATAATTTTGCAATAGATTGTATAGTGGATAATGGCTCACAGAAAAATCTAATTGCGAGGTCCATTGTCGAGCGATTGAAGTTACCTATGGAGCCTCATCCTCAACCTTATTATTTGGGTTGGAAGGATAGTGGAAGGGGCTCATAAATCACTCACACTTGCACATTAAAATTTGCACTTGGCCCACAGTTCATAGATCAAGTCACTTGCGATGTGACTCCTATGGATTGTTGTGGGATTTTGCTTGGACAACCTTTTTAGTATGATAGGAGAGTTGTTTATGATGCTTTCAAAAGAACCTACACATTTCAAAAATATGGTAAGGTATTTCTCATAAAAAGCACCAACACTCCTAACATCATTCTAAATTCCAAGCAAACACAAAAGGCAATTAAAAAAGGTGGTGAGGTTGCTCTAATTTTCATTCGATCTCAAAACACTCCTACATCAACATCCATTACAAAGTAACACTCTTCAATGGATAAAATATTGCAAAATTACTCACACATATTTCAGGATCCAAAGTCTCTTCCTCCAATTTGCACAATTAATCACAGTATTGAAATCATTTTGGGTTCTTCACTACCTAATGCACCCATGTATACACAATCTATTTTGCAAAATGAAGAAATTAAAAGGCAAATAGAAGATTTGTTGTCTAAGGGTTTCATTAAGGAAAGTACTTCTGCTTGTGCATCACCTATTTTGTTAGTTCTTAAAAAGATGGCACTTGGAGATTGTGCATTGATTTTCATGCTTTGAACAAAATTTCTATAAAGAATAGATATCCACTACCACGCATTGATGATTTATTAGATCAGCTCCAAGGAGCTAAGTTCTTTTCAAAAATAGATCTCAAAAGTGGATATCACCAAGTGCGTATCCAAGCTGAGGATACATGGAAGACAACTTTTAAGACGAATATGGGCCTCTTTGAATGGTTGGTCATGCCTTTTGGTCTTACAAATGCCCCTGCAACCTTCATGAGGTTGATGAATGATGTATTTCATGATGTACTTGACAAATTTGTAATAATATATCTTGATGATATATTGATATTCTCAAAAACTTGGGAGGAACACCTTGGGCATATCCATCATACACTTGATTTTCTTACGAAGAATCAATTATATGCCAATTCTTCCAAGTGTTCTTTTGGAAATACTTCAGTTTCTTACCTTGGTTATGTGATTAGTGAAAGTGGAATTCAGGTAGATCCCACTAAAGTTGATTTTTTACTTAAGTGGTCCCATCCTTCAACTATCACCGAGTTAAGGAGTTTCCTAGGGCTTGCAAATTTTTATCGCAAGTTCATTCCTCAATATTCCACCCTTGCAGCTCCATTGCATTATCTCACTAAGTCTAAAGTTCCATTTCATTGGGATAAAAGCCAAGAGGTTGCCTTTGAGAAACTAAAAAAGAAACTTTGTACAACACCTGTGTTAACTTTACCTAACCTCTCTCAACCTTTTGAGATTGAAACATATGCCTCTAAATTTGCTTTAGGTGTTGTGCTCAACCAACATGGTCATCCAGTTGCTTATCATTCAAAAAAAAATTTTGTTGCTAAGTTGAACTATTCTACATATGACAAGGAGTTGTATGCATTAGTTCAAGCTATCAAGTACTGGCGACATTATCTTTTGGGCAAATATATAGTAGTACACACTGATCACATGCCTCTCAAGTTCCTCCAATCTCAAAGTAAAATTGAAGAATCAAGACATATGAAGTGGGCCTCTTACCTCCAACAATTTCACTTGGTGATCAAGTACAAAAAGGGGAAGAGTAATACTGTTGTTGATTGTTTGAGTAGGCCTCCTACCTCTCTTGCTTTAACAGTAATGTCTACTTCACACTTGGGATTTTAGACTTGGCCTAATCAGTATTCAGAGGATCCTAATTTTGGAAAAATATTTGAGCAAGTGAGTAAGCCTTCTTCTTCCAATTTGTGTCATTTCCAATATTTCTACATCAAAGAAGGACTTCTATACAAATTGGACAAGGTTTGTGTTCCTTGTGAGCCAAGAGTGTCACTTCTTAAGGAAGCTCATTCTAAACTTTATGGTGGTCACTTTGGGAAGCACAAAACACTTCATCACTTACAAAGATTTTTCTACTGGCCTAAAATGCAAAGGGATGTGTTGAGATTTCTCAAACAGTGTGCAGTTTATTGTCACTCAAAACTAGCTAACATGAAGTTTGGCTTAGGCATGCCTTTGGCCATTCCTTCCCGTCCTTGGGAAAGAATTTCCATGGATTTAGTTAGTGGTTTTCCCATGACAGTGTGACAACATGATTGTGTGTTCATGGTGGTTGACAGATTCAGTAAGATGGCTAAGTTTATTCTATGCTGCAAGACAAGTTATGTAGCCGACTTAGCCCAATTGTTCTTTGATAGCATTTGGCGATCCTTTGGTCTACCTACCAGCATTATATCAGATCGTGATTCATGCTTTGTGGGTCACTTTTGGCATTCTTTATGGAAAATTTTGGGAGTTTCCCTTAACTTTTCCATCGCCTATCATCTACAGTCCTATGGGCAGACAAAAGTGGTAAACCGTACACTTGTGCAAAGTTTATGAATCTATCATCACGCTTCACCAGCAAAGTGGGACTTGAGTCTCACTCATATTGAGCATGCCTACAATAGGGCCCTACATTCTTCTACAGGTCACTCACCTTTTGAGGTTTATATGGGATTTCAGCCCTTGGCACCTTATGAGTTACCTTTGTCTTTGCATTCTCCTATCACTTCACATCTTCAGAAGGAGCAAGACAAGGCACACTCATTTATTCAGCACTTGCACAATCTTCAATCAAAGGTGATTGAGATTTTGCAAAAGACATAGTAGCAACAAAAAAAGGCCATGGATCGACATCGAATTCCTCATCCATTTTAGGTTGGTGACAAAGTATGGTTGCATCTTGACAAGCGACGTTTTATTGATAAGACTCATAGTAAAATCAAACCGATTCACTATGGGCCTTATACTATCCTTCAACAGGTGTACAAGAATGCTTTTTGCCTTGATCTTCCCGCACACTTGGGGATTCATGACGTCGTCAATGTAGATCTTTTGAAGTTGTACTTTGACTACATTGGAGATCACACCAGCTATTAGTCATCCTATGGACGTGGTTCTTGATTCTCAGTTACCATTGGATTTCGATCAGATCTATGACACGAAGACTCAACAGACTCGCCAGCAACATACCAGTCAGGGTCTTGTATAAGCGAAGGTATTTTTATGTCAATCTAATAGTTTCAAAAGTGTAGTCCAAGTTGGTGCTTGGAAATAGGGGTTGGTGCACCTTTCTATTGGTGCAAAGAAATTAGGGGTTGGTGCTCCTTTTTGTTGGTGCAGATAAACCAGGGGTTGGTGCTGGTAAAGTGATTGTAAAAGTGGTATTTTGCAAAGGCTAAATTTGGATGGTAATCCAAGCAGTCATTTTTGAGGAGTAGCCAAATTGGTGAACCTCGTTACATCATGTGTTGTGGAATGCTCTCTTGTTATATTTGCTTTATTGGGTTTTAAGTTTTTCATTATTTTGGCATTAAGAGTTGAAGATTTAAGTTTTTAATAGCTACACTGATTCACCCCCCCTCTCAGTGTCATTGTGAGACTAACAATTGGTATCAGAGCTAAGTTCCTGAACAAGCTTAATCGGCTAAGGTGATCTTGGAAGTGAGACAATGGTAGGTGGTGAAGGATTCTCATCAAACAAAGCTCCATTGTTTGAAGAAACTAATTACGCATTCTAAACACTCGAGATGTAGACATATTTATGTTATTTGGGATATGACATTTGGGAATCAGTAGACAATGGATACACCATACCCACCACTCCTTCAACCGATGTTGCCGATAAGAAACTGTTTGAGAATAACTCTAAAGCAAAGAATGCTATCATGTGCGGTTTGGTGGACAGCGAACTGATAAATATTATGAGTTGTAAAATGGAAAAATATATGTGGGACAAACTAAGAAGCATTCATGAAGGAGACGACAAGATCAAGGAGGCCAAGTTACAAATGCATCGAGCTCAGTTCGAAGCATTAAAGATGAATGAGGATGAGAACATAGAGGCATACATGCTAAGAGTTAATGGAATCATTAATGCGATTAGAGGACTCGACGAGGAAATGGAAGATGTTGTCATCATGAAAAAGGTACTAAGATCTCTTCCCCAAATATTTGATTCCAAATTTTCTGCAATAGAAGAAGCTAAAGATCTTAATACTTTTAGTATGGATGAGATGCATGGTTCTTTGACTGCATATGAGATGAGAATAGGAAAAACAAAACCCACAGACAGAGAAGCTGCTTTTAAGGCACATAAAAATATAAAAGCAAAACAAGAATCCGAGGAAGAAGAGACATCGGATGAAACAGAAGCAAACTTTGTTCAGAAACTAATCAGGGGAAAAGGAAAATATAGAGGAAAGCTACCATTTAAGTGTTTCAACTGTGGAGGCATTGGGCACTTTGCAGCTAAATGTCCTCTTAATGAGAAAAACAAAAGTGATGAAGGTTCACACCAAGAAAGAATTGACTAGAAGAAGAAACCAAATTTTAAAAAAGGAAACTTCAAGAAGAAAAGTTTCATATCCAAGAATGTCAGTCCTTTAGAAGACAGCTCCGGTGAGGACTCTGAAGAAGAAAAAGGTGAAGCTCTTTTCATGGCATTTGAAGAAGAAAAAACAGAGGAAAAATAAGAATGTAATAAAAACCTTGAGGTTGAGGCTGAAGAAGATCTGGAAGGTGAGTTGGTCGCTGCACTTAAAGAGCTGAGTTTAGAAAGGAAAAATAATAAGAAAACTTCAAGAAAGCTTGAGGATGCCAATGAAATCATATCCAGCTTGAAAGTACAGATAGATGAATTTAAGAAAATATCTAAAGATATTGAAGTACAATTAACCATGAAAATAGATGAGTGTAGCAAGTTAGAAGAAGAGATTGTTGTTTTAAGGATACAGTTAGAAGAGATGAATCGAAAATTGAGTTGCTATCACAAACTTGAAGGAAGTTCTATGAAGTTGGACAAGATTATAAATAACCAAAGGACTACAGGCATCAAATTTGGTTTAGGTTTCGTCAAAGGAGAATCATCAGATGGATCAAAGGCCATAACTGTAGAACCATAAAGAATGAAGATAAGATCAGGGTTGATCAAGAAAAAATGAATCATGCTAAAAAAAGCAATAAAGCCAGGCAAGAGAGGAGTATTGACAATGATGGATTCACCAATGTCACTCATCAAAGGAGAAGAAGATTTATGGCTCCCACTACAAAATGGCAAAGACCATCACCCAGGTTCACTCATTCCTTTTCTCGGTTATTGTTTTAAATGCAATGGTTATGGTCATAAGATTTCAGATTGCAAGTATAATGTAGGACAAAGGAACTTTACCAGTAGAAATGTTTTTTCATCACTAATGGATTATGCAGTAGAATGTTATAACTGTCATAATTTTGGGCACATTGTAAGAAATTGTCGAAGTACATTTGCAGCAAATAAACATCAAGGAAGAAAATTTCAATCAAATGTTTTGAGACAAAATAGAAAATTTCTCGAAAAACATACACAGGCTACTGACAAAGAAAAGTCAAAATAATTGACCAAAACTGCAATCAAACCAGAGTGGAAAGAAAAGGAACGACCCAAGGAAGAAAAGGAATCCTTGATCGTACAGACAAAATTTAAAGCAAAGAACAAATCTACACCATGGATACTTGATAGTGGCTGCTCTAGTCATATGACAGGTGACAAACAACAATTTGAGAAGTTACAGAAATATGAAGGTGGTTCTGTAAAATTTGGAAATAATGATGGAGCTAAGATAGTTGGCAAAGGATTAGTTAAGATCAGTGATGGAAAAGTCAAATCAAAAGAAGTCCTGTTTGTGATTGGTCTGAAGCATAACTTGTTAAGCGTAAGTCAGATTTGTGACAGAGGTCATGAAGTAATTTTCAAGAATCAGGGTTGTGAAGTCAGAACAACAAACTGTGGAAAGTTGATAGCAACTGGATCAAGGACATCTGGCAACCTGTATACTCTCTCAAAGACTTTAGAAAGAGCATGCTTTATTGGACAAGAAGAAGAAAATTGGCTGTGGCACAAGAGGCTCGGTCATATCAGTTTTGACAATCTAGTAAAAATCAACTCAAAAAGGGTAGTAAGAGATATTCCCACCATTGGTAAACCTTTAAATAGCATTTGTGCCTCATGTCAAAAGGGGAAGCAAACTAGAGCCACATTTAAAACAAAAGAGTACTTCACAAGCAAACCATTAGAACTAATACATACTGATTTATGTGGACCCATGAGAACACAAAGCATAAATGGTGACAAATACTTTATGTTGTGCATAGATGACTATTCCAGGATGACATGGGTACTATTTTTGAAGCTTAAATTAGATGCCTTTGAGATGTTCAATATTTTCAAAAAACAAGTTGAGAATCAAACAGGAAAAAGGATTAAATGTTTGAGATCAGATAGAGGAGGAGAGTTCATTTCATAGGAGTTTGCAGAGTACTATCAAAAATATGGGATTAGGAGACAGTTTTTAGCAGCAAGGACACCTCAGCAGAATGGTGTGGTAGAAAGAAAGAACAGGACAGTGCAGGAAATGGCACGAACTATGCTGACTGAGAGCAAAATAGTAGACAAATTTTGGAAAGAGGCAATCCATACTGCGGTATACATCCAAAATAGGTGCATGTTGAGGACGCATGAAAACAAAACTCCGTATGAGCTGTGGTTCGGTAGAAAGGCAACAACAAGATACTTTAAATTTTTTGGCAGTAAGTGTTACATCAAAATAACTGAAGATAATCTTGGTAAGTTTGAAGATAGAGCTGATGAAGGTATTTTTCTTGGCTATTCGACAAAAAGCAAAGCCTACACATGCTACAACAAGAGGCTAAAGAAAATTGTGGAGAGTTCCAATGTTAAAGTTGATGAAGGTAGGGAACGAGAAATAAGCTATAAAGAAAACTACCCAATTTATAAAGAAATTATTGAAGGAGATGAGGAAAAAAAAAACGGAAAAGAAACAAAAAATTGAATCAGATGATTTAAGTAGTGATTCAGAAGAGGAAGAAAACAAGAAATTCAAAACAGGCAGCTGGCAAAAAAATCATCCTAGAGAGCAAATAATTGGAGACCCCACAGTTGGTGTTCAGACAAGAAAAATAGTAGTAAGTAATTACTCTCTATTATCCAGCATACAGCCCAAAAATATTGCTGAAGCAAGCAAAGATGAAAGTTGGATGACGGTTATAAATGAAAAATTAGATCAGATCGAGAAAAACAAAACCTGGGAGTTAGTACCAAGACCTGCAAATAAAAATATAGTCGGTACTAAATAGATTTTTCGAAACAAATTGAATGAAGATGGACAAGTAGTCAGGAATAAAGCAAGATTGGTCTGTAAAGGCTATGCACAAGTTGAAGGTATTGACTTTGAGGAAACCTTTGCACCTGTGGCTAGACTAGAGGCAATCAGAATGTTTTTGGCTTTAGCAGTTCACAAGAATTTTAAAGTTTATCAAATGGATGTGAAATCAGAATTTCTGAATGGAAAACTTGAAAAAGAGGTCTATATTGAGCAGCCTGATGGTTTCCAACTTGGTGATAATCCCAACTTCGTATGCAAGTTGAAGAAAACATTGTATGGCTTGAAACAGGCACCCAGAGCATGGTTTGCAAGGCTAGACAACTATCTTACTCAACAAGGGTTCAAAAAGGGTATGGTAGATAGCAATTTGTATGTCAAAACAGAGAATGGCCATCTCATTGTCCTTGTTGTATACGTAGATGATATCATTTTTGGTAGCAGCAATGATGAGTCGTGTAAGGATTTAGCAAAGCAGATGCAAAAAGAATTTGAAATGTCAATGATTGGTGAACTTTCGTATTTTCTCGGACTGCAAGTTAATCAAAATGAGAAGGGCATATTTATTTCTCAAGTTAAATATGTGAAAGAGACGCTAAAAAAGTTCACAATGGAGGATTGTAAGCCTGTTAGCACTCCCATGACAACAGGATGCAATTTGAGCAAGGATGAAAAATCTCCAGATGTTGATCAAACCATGTACAGATCTATGATTGGGAGCCTATTGTATTTGATAGCTACCAGATCAGATATCTTGCAAGCAGTTTACATGGTAGCACGATTTGAGGCGAGTACCAAGGAGACTCATGTGACAGCAGTGAAGAGGATTCTTCGATATCTAAAGGGTACTATGGAGTATGGGTTATGGTATCCGAAAGGTAAGGACTTCACTCTTATTGCGTATTCAGATGTAGATTGGGCAGGATGTGTCGATGACAGAAAGAGTACCAGTGGAAGTGCATTCTATCTTAGAGATAGGTTGGTTGCATGGCACAGTAAGAAATAAGAATCAGTCTCTTTATCCACAGTAGAGGCAAAATATATTGCAGCAACTACGTGTTGTATGCAAGTTTTATGGATGAAAAAAACCCTGAAATATCTTGGCATTAACTTCAGTGAGCCAATTTCAGTTAAGTGTGATAACACCAGTGCCATTATCATCTCAAAGAATCCAGTTATGCATTCTCGCACAAAACATATTGCTATCCGATATCACTTTCCTGAAGGAGAAAGTTGCGGAAGAAGAGGTAAAGTTGGATTTTGTCCCAAATACAGAGCAAGTAGCGGATATCTTCACAAAACCGCTGCCCAAAGAAATTTTTGAGTACCTTCACAATAAATTGGGAGTGGTCATGTTTCCCAAGCACTGACTAGCTATCGGGACCACATTCTCAGGGGGAGCATTTATATATTTGATTATCTTTGTGCTCATATTTGTAATTTTTGCTAACTGCCATAACGTGTGCCTAAGAATGTTGTGCATGGACTCAGGGGGAGTCTGCAACAGCCCTTTGGTATTATTGTCAAAGGGGGAGAAGAATTACAGGAAATTGCACGAGTGTTGCCAACAATTCCAAAGGGGGAGATTGATGAGCAAGGTGCAACAAAAGTATTGTCATTGTTGTCAACACAGTCAGAAAGATCGGTTGATGCAATGGACAAGAGTTAAGAGGATCTTCAGAGTATGTACAGTGATTTTTCAAAAGATAGAAGTGACCCATATGCAAAAAATCAAAATAAAATCACAAGGAAGAAAACTATCACGATATCGTGACATGTTGAGCAAGAACGAAAAAGTGTCACGATTTCACGACATGTTGGAAGAGAAAAAGACAAGTAGAAAAAGTGTTGCGATTTCACGACATATTGCAAGAGAGATTGTACGGACGAAAAAGTGTCACGATTTTGCGACATGTTGGAAGAGAAAAAGGCAAGTAGAAAAAGTGTCACGATTTCGTGACATATTGCAAGAGAGATTGTAAGGACAAAAAAGTGTCGCGATTTCGTGACATGTTGGAAGAGAAAAAGGCAAGTAGAAAAAGTGTCACGATTTCACATGTTGGAAGAGAAAAAGGCAAGTAGAAAAAGTGTCGCGATTTCACGACATATTGCAAGAGAGATTGTACGGACGAAAAAGTGTCGCGATTTCGCGACATGTTGGAAGAGAAAAAGGCAAGTAGAAAAAGTGTCACGATTTCACGACATATTGCAAGAGAGATTGTACGGAAGAAAAAGTGTCATGATTTCGCGACATATTGCAAGAGAGAGAGTCCGAAAGAAAAAGTGTCATGATTTCATGACATGTTGCATTTTCGCAGTCCAAAGCGAAGAGAAAATGCAAGGAGGGAAAAGTGTCGCGATATCGCGACATGTCGCATTTTCGCAACTTGAAAAGAGCAGGAAGGCAGAGAAGGAAAAGTGTCGCGATATCGCGACATGTCGCATTTTCGTGACTTGAAAAGTGTAGGAAGGCAGAGAAGGAAAAGTGTCACGATTTCGCGACATGTCGCATTTTCATGACTTGAAGAGAGCTGGAAGGCAGAGAAGGAAAAGTGTCACGATTTTGTGACATGTCGCATTTTTGCGACCCGAAGGTAAGATAAAGTGCAAAGGAGAAAAAGTGTCGTGATATCGTGACATGTCGTATTTTCGTGACCCGAAGGCAGGAGAAAGAGCAAAGGAGAAAAAGTGTCGCGATATCGCGACATGTCGCATTTTCGCGACTCTAGGAGGAGAGAGAAAGTAAGAAGGCAGAAGTGTCACGATATCGCGACAAAAGTAAAAAGGAAGAGTACGGAGGTGAAAGTGTCGCGATATCGCGACATGTTGTGTTTTTGCAGGTATAAGCAAACAGTAGCAGCAAGGAGGCGAAAGTGTCGCGATATCACGACATGTTGTGTTTTCACGGGTATGAACCAAGTAAAGTAGCAAGGAGGTGAAAGTGTCGCGATATCACGACATGTGTTTTCACAGGTACAAGCCGAGAAGAGGACAAAGAGGCAGAAGTGTCACGATTTCATGACAGGTCGCTTTGGCACGATCTAAAAATAGAACCCAACCGAAATAAGATATGTGACCATTAACTAAAGTTATGCAACAGTTACAGGGGTCGTTACAAAAGAAAATCATGCAGCTAATAAAAGAACAGTCGAAGAAGGAGAAATCGAACAGTCGTATAAATAGAATCGAATATGCATGCATGCACAAAAAAGAATACGAACAGTCATGACCGAGAAGACGAACAATCATGGTAGGGGTATATGTGTCAACTCATAACATGCATTGTGTTTGACAAAAAGCCTACCCTATATATATATATATAAACAGTTACAGTTAGAAGGTGTTACAACTGACAAGTGGCACATGAGAAATGAAAGGAGTTACAACTGGAGTTACAAAGATACAATATGGTTATAAAATGAGGTCTACGCGAAGAATTAAGTGCTGCTGAAATTGTGTGAAAGTGCTATAAGAAGGGGGTTGAAAGAGTGCTGCAAGAGAGTATTCAGCAGAGCAGTGAGATCCATAAAAGAGCAGTAAGCAGAGCTTTAAGAGTGTGTGGTGTTTTGGTGAATAGTGAGAGAGGTTGGGTTAGCAACAGACCAGTCAGGGTCTTGTATAAGCGAAGGCATTTTTATGTCAATCTAATAGTTTCAAAAGTGTAGTCCAAGTTGGTGCTTGGAATTAGGGGTTGGTGCACCTTTCTTTTGGTGCAAAGAAATTAGGGGTTTGTGCTCCTTTCTGTTGGTGTAGATAAACCAAGGGTTGGTGCTCCTTCTAGTGGGTGCTGGTAAAGTGATTGTAAAAGTGGTATTTTGCAAAGTCTGGATTTGGATGGTAATCCAAGTAGTCATTTTTGAGGAGTAGCCAAATTGATGAACCTCATTACATCGTGTGTTGTGGAATGCTCTCTTGTTATATTTGCTTTATTGGGTTTTAATTTTTTCATTGTTTCGGCATTAAGAGTTGAAGATTTAAGTTTTTAATAGCTACACTGATTCACCCCCCCCTCTCAGTGTCATTGTGAGACTAACAGGGTGGAAGTTCGATTATGATTATGGATAAACCTAATCCATTAATCAATGTTACCCTACGACAGAAATCACCTTACCTAGTGGAATAATAGTTGAAATTTTGTATGTAGCACCTTTGCATGCTTTTGACATAATCCTAGGAATGGATTGGTTACAAGCGCATAAGGCAGTACTCAACTTTTAGGATAGATGGATTGAGTACACAGAAGATAGGGGTGTTGTGCAAAGGGTGTATATCCTATAGGGGGCTTTTCAATATCAAATTCTATCGACAATGCAACTCAAGAAGGCCAAAAAGAAATGAGGAATGGTCTTTATAGTTAAGATAAATGAAATTGATAAAGATAATAAATAAGTGTTTGAGAAACATCCAATTCTTCAAGAATTTTGGGATGTTTTTCCAGAGGATTTACCTGGATTACCCCCTAAATGGGAATTTGACTTTTCTATTAAGCTTTAACCTATAAAATAACCCATTCATAGAGATACTTATAGAATGAATCCCATAGAAATGCAAGATTTGAAGGTGCAATTGCAAGGGTTACTAGAGAAAGGATTGATCAAACCAAGTGTGTCACCTTGGGGAGTGCCAATACTATTTGTAAAGAAGAAGGGTGGCTTCTTGATATTATGCATAGATTATAGAATGTTGAATAAGGTAATTATCAAGAACATATATCCTCTACCAAGAATCAAAGATCTCTTCGATCAACTCAAGGATGTCATAGTCTTTCCAAAGATTGATTTGAAATTAGGATATCACCAATTGAGAATTACTGAGGAGGATACTCATAAGACAACCTTTAAAACTCATTGTGGACATTATGAGTTTGTTGTCTTGCCTTTTGGTCTAACAAATGCTCCAATAGTATTTATGAATTTGATGAATAGAATCTTCAAGAAGTACTTGGATAGATTTGTTTTGGTATTTTTAGATGATATTTTGATATATTCCATAAACAAGACAAAGCATGATGAACACCTTAGGGTTGTGCTAGATCTATTAAGGAAAAATCAGTTGTATGGGAATTTATCCAAATATGAATTTTATGTGTCAAAAGTGTAATATTTGGGACATATTATTTCGACTAAAGGGATTGCAGTGGATCCTAGAAAAATAGAAGCCATTTTGACTTGGTCACCACCTACAAATGTGATAGAATTTCAAAGTTTCATGGGCTTAACTGGATAATATAGGTGATATGTGAGGGATTATGCCAATATTACCCCACCAATAACTAAATTTTAGAGAAAAGAAAAAAAATTAAGTGGATAGATAAATGTGAGGAAGCCTTCATTTTGCTTAAGCAAAATCTTACCACACCTCCTATACTAAAGGTACCTGATCTACAAAGAATTTTCTCTATTTGTACTGATGCATAATAAAGGTTTTGGAGCAGTGCTCTCTTAGGAAGAAGCAGTGGTAGCCTCTATATCTAGGAAACTAAAAATCCATGAGGTTAATTATGCAACCCATGACTTAGAGTTGGCAGCTGTAGTGTTTTCTCTCAATATTTAGCGATATTATTTGGTTGGGAGATCCTTTGAGCAAAGGATAGACCATTAGAGTCTGCAATATATATTCACTCAACCTTTACTCAATGCTAGGTAGAGAATGTGGATGGAATTTCTCACAGAATATGATTTTGGTATTGAGTATATAAAAGGAAAAGAGAGTAAAGTTGTTGATGCACTAAGTAGGAGGAGACATATAAATATTTTTTCTCGTATCCATCTCGACTTGATGGAACAAGTCAAGGAATTGCAAAATCAGGATGCATATTGCAACCAAATTCAAGAAAGGATGGAAAGGAAACCTAATGAAAACATAGATTTTGGCATCAAGGATGGTTTCCTATGTTTTAATAACAGGGTAGTAATTCCTAAGATAAGAAATTTGAGAAACATGATAATGAATGAAGCACATAGATCTCCATATTTTGCTCATTTAGGAGGAGCAAATATAAGGGAGAATATGAAAAAGATATACTTTTGGCCAGGATTGAAGAGAGACATAACTGATTTTATCACTCAATGCCTCAAGTGCCAAAAGGTAAAAGCATAACATAGACATTATGTTATATTGTTGTATCCATATGATGTGCCTATGCAAAAATGGCAAGTGATTTTAATGTATTTCATTGTAGAGCTACCGAAAAATGGGTTTCAACATGATGCAATCCTAGTAGTGGTCAAAAAACTGACTAAGGTTGTACATTTATACTCGGGAATACCAAGGATGATGTCGTAGTTATGGCTAATATATTTTCCAAAGAAATATTCTAGCTTCATGGTTTTCCAGAGGTAATTATATCATATAGGGACCCAAAATTTACATCAAATTTTTGGCAATCCTTGCATCGCTCCATTGGAACTCGATTAAACATCAATTATGCTTACCATCTAGATATTAATGAGAAAACTAAAAGAGTGAACCAAATGCTAGAAGATATGCTTTGCATGTATTGTATGGATAAAAAAACCTGTTGGGAGGAATACTTGCATTTGGTATAATTTACCTACAATAACAGATACCATTCGATCATAGGCATGTCTTTGTTCAAAACTTTGTATGGCAGAAAGTGTAGGACACCATTGATATGAGATAATCCAAAAGACAAAATTGTGCTTGGACCATATATGATCAAATAAATAGATCAATAGTTGAAGGTGATCTGAGAAAGGTTGAAGAAAGCTGCAGACCAACTGAAAAGTTATGTTGATCTTAAGAGATCACCATGAGAGTTTTTTGTGGGTGACGGAGTGCTTCTAAGGGTGATGCCAAGGAAGAGTGTGATCAAATCCAAAAAGCTATATCCTCTCTTTATCAAACCCTTTGAAATAATAAAAAATATTAATCCTGTGGCATATTGACTTACCTTACCACTCATTTTATCCAATATTCATAGCACCTTTCATATTTCTTTTCTTAAAAAGTATGTTGCTAACCCATAGCATGTGTGGGATTTTTCCAATTTGTATATGGCGAACCAAGAGGCTATAGAGGTTCAACTAGTAAAAATCCTTGAGTTTCAATCTAAATCAATGATAAAAGAAACTTTGGAGCAGTGCAATATCCAATGGGACCATTATTCTGAAAGAAATGCTACTTGGGAAAAAGTAGTGGACATGCAAAAACAATTTCCATTTCTATTTGAAAATGTTAAATAGATTGTATTTTATGTTTATAAGTTAAAAAAAAGAGGACTATATTAAGCCTAAGGGGGAATGATGTCATGACCCATCCCTTGGCAGACTTTTTATTTTTCTTGAACATATGTTTTGGATAGTTGTATTATGGATGAGATATTTGACTATGTGTTTATTGCTATGAAGACATATGTATGTTGTGGAAAATGTAGACAAATCCATAATGAAATGATAGACTATTTCATGTTTGGTTTATAACTATATGGATTTTATGAAAGGATAAGATGCTACTAATGGATTTCACTTTTGTAGGAATAAGTTCCTTTTATGGTGGCAAAAAGAAACTAACCATAGAGAAAAACGATACCTTGGGGAAATGATGTGATGGGTTATTTGTCAGATTATTTGAGGAGGAAACATGGAAAAATACCCCTTTTCATGGAGATGCATATCATAATTTGCATAAGAATAAATATATCAAGTTTTAGTTTTCTCTATGTAGGAATTTTACTTGATTTATTTCTTGCTCCAAAAGAAAATGAATGCCTTAGTTCTTTAATATTTTATTAAGGGTTCATCCTTGATGATATTAAATTGATTGATTAGAAATATGGTTATGATTAAATTTAAAATGGAAAAATGAATATGCTCTATTGTTTTATATAGTAAATATTAATAGAGTGCTTTGCATAACTCAAGTTATATTTTCTAGAATTCGATGAAAGTAGCTTGAACTTGCACTTTAGAGAACCCTAGTTGTGAGATAGAATACTATCATTCATAATTTAAGATTAAATATGAGAAGTAGTCGTTGGTCAATCATGAGATAGAGGCCGACAAATAAGACTTCTCATTAATGAGAAAAGAAGTGGAAAATTTATTGTGTGGAGAATGGACATCGGAGACTTCACGCGGCTAGTTGGGATAATGAGGAGTTTGGAAAAAATGTCCAAGGGAATCATTCATGAGGACAATAGAGAGAACAACGATGAAAGGGAGTGAAGGATGGTTCTGAGATGAGGAGTGCTTGGTTATCTGTGAAAGAAAATCAGGTTGCTTTGTACTTATTTGTTGTTGTTGTCATGTTGATGTGTTATTTTTTGTTTTAATAATATACGTACTAGAATGCTCTCAAACTCATTTAGAATAAAGTAGTCAATTATTATCTAGAAACTTAGACTCTAACTAGGGAAAGAAATTTTGGTGATTATCAAATTAGTTTGAAATAATACATTCTTTGCCTAGTGATAGATAGAACTCAAGTAAAATTCGTTTGTTGTTAATTGCTTGACGTTTCTCAAATTGAACAAGGGAAATTGTGTCTATGAGTTATCTTTAACATATAGAATGTAGAGATTAGGAAGCCTATATATTATTGGAGTAGGAAAACTTGGAGCATCTCTTAAACGATTGTTATAACCTTTTATTTGAAGAGAAGAGAATTCAGACTTCAAGGGAAGATAGAGAGTAAATCATCCACTGGAATGGAATGAAACCTATGTTATAACCGAAGGTGTTTTGATGTGTGGTGGTGATTTGTATGTAAAATAAAAGATATTTCCTTCTAGTTTATCTTCTTTATTTGTATGAAAGTGTATTTTTTTATTTTATAGAATTGGTTTCATATTTATGTTATCTGTGAAAAGAAAGGAGTCAATGCTATATTGAGAAAATAAATCTGGATTGATTTTAAAATAGGAAATGTGGATTGTTTTGAAATGTTTTTGTATTGTATTATTCTCTGGAATAGAAAGAATGTTACTAAATTCTACATTCTGTTGATATAGTATGACTAAGAATTATATTGTAGAATGAATGGAAGAGTTTATATTTTAATAAAACATCTTCTTATTCTGCTGATTTTTGTAAAAAGAAGGAATGCTATTGATTGTATTAATTACATAGAGACAATATGATTGAGTTATAGTTTTGATTGATTAGAAGATTTTTTTTATTGTTGAAATGTCTTCTATACTTGTTGTTCCATGGAATTATAATGAAAAAAAATTGCTATTGTATCAATTGAAATGGACATGGTGAAAAGGGGGTGGTTGAAAATATACAACCAGGAAAAATGAATTGCTAAATACAAAATGGATCCATCTCTAATTCCCAATAAAAGGTAAATTTACTCGGTGGTTAGTGAAGCTACTTCGAAGAAGGAAAAAATAACTCCTTGTTGGATGGATATGATGGAGTGGTTACCGGAAGAGAAAATTTTGATCTTATAGCCAATCCGGACGAAGCACGACTAAGTTTGGTAAAACAAAAGATCTTGTGATGGATGATGGACTTGTTGGAGGAATGTCTATCCAAATAAGAAGGCAAAATTGAGTGCATTAAGGATTTTTATATTAATGTAAATTGAGCTATGGATGCTTTCTTAGTAACACACTAGATTTAATGGAGATATTGTTAATAGAGACTTGTGTTGCTAATGATTCTGGTATAAATGAAATTGATTGTAATTTGGCCACTTGCCTTATGACAATTCAAATGGTGAAATATATATTGTAAATACTTTAAATAGAGATTGAAGTGAAATTATTTTTATCTTTTGTGTCACTGAACTGATTGGTTGAGTCTTCTGGTAGTTTATGAAGAGGGATATTTATATCTACCATAACTCTCATGTGCTAGTATTTTGGAAGAGCTAATCCTTTTTGGGGTACGGTAATGGAAGTCTTAGCTTACATGTGGCCAATATTGGGCATCAGGTCATAGTCATCCGTGAGTTATAGATATTATTGACCAAACTTATGGTTGGATTTAATGATTAATGGTGATGTGTGTTGGTTTGCTTCAACAAGTAGTTAACCGTATTATTATAAAAAGGAATATATAAATTTCTAAAGAATAAATGATAATTCTTGGAATAGTATATTTTAAAAAAAAAATTCTTAAGATAAATAGAATTTATTAGGGGAGTTCTCTAGAGGGTATTCAATGACTAGATACCACCATGAGTTAAATATGAGCTCAAAATTAAGACTATATCTCCAATAGATGTGAGCTATAGTCAACACCCATCATGCTAAGTGCACTCACACAGAGGGACTTGTGTGAGGAGTAGATATTAATACATTTCTTTCGATTGACTGAAAGAAATATTAAGCTAACTCATTTGGCCAATGAGACTAATAGCTAAAAAAGGGGTGTGACACCTAGTACTCCTACATGAAATAAAATGTGAAGGAGTAGGGATAGGTGTAATGTGTATGAGATCCTTGTCTTTAAAGAATTAGATAAATGGATAAATGAAATATATATATATATATATATATATATATATATATATATATAAAAAAAATAATATATATATATATATATATATATATATATATATATATATATATATATATATATATATAAAGGGGTTGGAATTGAGCAGTTTGAGTGGTAGTGACAATGACTAGCTCCCGAGTCTATATACCAAATATTTTTTAATTTGAACCTTTGATTAGACTCAAGTGATATTATGTTACATATTTGATAAGATTTTTGAAGTACTCTTTTATAATATTTCCCATTGTATTCAAATAATTGCCTTTGATAAAAAAAAAATTTAAACTTTTCCTTTCATAAAGTATGGTTTCACATTTTGATAATGTCTCCTATGTTGAAAAGTTCTTCTTTGCTATTTATCCATTTTTGTACCTTTAAGTTGAAATCCTTCTATCTACTAAGTTTAAATATGAAGTTTGCAAATTTGATTTCTTTGAAATAATAAACCTTATAACTCCTTAATTAAATAATAAAAATATGAAATATGTAAATTTTTAACTTTTCTAATCCTTTGATGTTGAAGACAGTTTAGCTCCAAAATTGAATTTGCAAAATTTCAAAATCTTTTTAATATATTTTTCAATTTCATTTTTTTCTCAAAAATAAAAAATAAATCTTCTACAAAAATAACTTTAAAAACTTTAAAAACTTGAAATAACAAAATAAACTAATTAATATAGAAATCCGTATCACTCCACACTTTTTAAAATTTTTAAAAACTTAACTTAATCCTTATAACTCCTAGTTAATTATTTTCAAAGACATAATCACCTTATGACTCCTAAGCTTATAATTATTCTATAACTCCTTTTGGGTCCTTAAATAAAGGAAATTGATAATAATAATAATACTTCTAACCTTTATTTCTTCCTTAGGTGGCTTGAATGCATGATAACAGTGCACTAGCCCTAATTTCCACGAATGGAGGTCAACGTTCACTAAATTTGCATGCTTTATGGATGCTATCTGCATGTTTTTTGGATCTACTTCAACTCCATTTAATATTTTCCAATTTAACCATGGAATGTTACAAGATAACCCTAACGTAATTCAACATTATAGAATCTATTTTGCCTTTTGAAATATTTTACATCTGTTGTTGAATATGTTACTACTATATGTGTCATGTGTGTTTCTCCTCTTCATTATTATGTGTATACACTTGAATCCTCCTTGTAGTTGTTGGCTCTTCACTTGAATTTTTTTATCTTGTTTTCTTGACTTCTCCTTGCTGCTTTGGATTATGGTAACTCTTCACTTGACTTTTGTTAGCTTGTCTAATTGACTCCTCACTATTTTATCTTGTTAGCTCTTCACTTGGCTTCTATTAGCTTATATTATTGACTCCTCCTTATTGTGATAGCTTTTAAATTTTCTTGACTCTTCCTCACTATGTTATCTTTTGAGTTTGCTTCAATCTTCATTGATGGCTTTCCAATATGTTCTCGCCTATCCTTCTCTTGATAATGCATAATCCAATTATTTGTCTTCTCATCCAGGTCACTCATCAATACTTTGGTCTTTTGTGTTGTGTCACTAACTACTACTCAGATCACTTGCTATTATTTTGGTCTCAGATAGATGCTCAATTCACTTGCTAAAGTACAATAAATGTGCTAATGAATAGACATCTCTTTGGTGCTTACTAGTGAAAGAGCTTTGCACTAGCACTTGTTGGTGCACAGGCTACTTGATGTTGCTTAAGCCTCTTTTTGAGGGTCGTATGATGATTCTCAGGTTGTATGATGATGCTTAATCCTCTAACTTAAGGCTAAATGATAATTTGTGCCTTTCCTTTGTAGAAGGCACCATATGTGTGCTAGTGTTTTCTTTATGAAGATCTTGTTATGAGCTCTCTTTTTTGTATAGTTGAATGGCTAAACCTTTGATAAATGGTCAAATGAGCATTTCTTTTGAGTTGGTTGAATAGGCCTCTTTTCTCTTCTTTCTTTTGCTATGTGGCCAAAAAGCTTTGGCACAATGGCTAATATTTTGTTCTATGGTTGAATGGGCTTGTCCTTTCATCTATGGTTGAATAATTATGGTTGAATGACTATTGTTCTATCTTCAAAAATATCAGATGGTAGGGCCTCTCTTCTTCTATATGGATTATTGAGCTAATTCTATATTATTCTTTTCTATATGACTACTTAAGTTTTTTTTTAAATTTTGGTCTATCTCTTTAATATTCCTTTATCTTAGAAAGATCTCAATGCTTTTGTCTTCTTATTTTTCCTCTATACTTACTGGTCTTTGTTGCTTCAAACATTTGTACTTAGAAACCTAGAATGCTTCTCAATCTAATGCAACTTTGACTATTTTTACTTCTATTTTCTTTTGCACTTAGAAGCTAAAATTATTTTCTATCTTCTGTAATAAGCTTATCAAACTTTTTTAGCTTAATCTCTTTTTTATATCAATTTGTAATCTTCAATGTATTAGGTTATACCTAAGATTCCAATATGATTCTCCTTCTTACTAGAGAACCCAATATCAATGTCAGGGTGACTATGAATGTCCCTAAATGATAAACTTTTCTCTGAGTTGGCTTTCTTGAAATCTTCAATAGTGATTCTCCTCTTCTTCTAGAGAATAAAAAAATATTAATGTTAGAGTGACTTTGTATGTCCTTGAATCCCCAACTATCTTATGTGTTGGTTTCTATCAACTATCAATCTCCAAATTTTTAAATTTTAATATCCAAATTTTCTCTGAGTTAGTTTCCAACCAAAATGTCTAACTTTTCTCTTAAATTAGACCTTTCTATCAATATAGTTGAGTTCTAGTATTCACTAGTTTTCCTTCAACCTAGTGGAAAGACCCTAGCCTAATCTACTCAATATGACCTTTTTAAAACAAAGTCCATCAGTCCATAAAAATTCTTTTTGGAGTTTCTTAATTTTTTGGAAAACCTTCAAAGGGGCTTTTGACGGGGACGGGAACACCAGAACTCTTACTAATTCAACTTTTCATTAAAATTTTGCAGAAAATATTTACATGCATACAATAAAACAGCCCGCAGGCGTACATTAACCAGAGATTGTCTGGTATTTTCTCCACTCTGTTCCTCCCCTGTTCTCCGGTCCACCGTCCCGACTAATACAAAAATTCGGGTCTTTAACGAGGTCCCGGTCCTCCCGGCAATCAATGCTCCCACCAAACAAGATTTTGATTTCAAATTTCCCTCCTTCCCGGGTTTTCAAAATTTTGACATTAATGGCAATCTTTGCCCGATCTACCCGGAGCTTGCATTAATGTCCTCCTTGACCTGCACCGCCCCTCCGGTCAGACTGTCCTCTGTGCTGCTGTCTCCTCCATACCGGCCATGCCCTGCAATAGTTTTTTTTTCAAAAAGACCTTCATGAGGTGGTTCTCTCCCTTTAATGCACACGACTGTAAATTTTAATTCCATGATACATGGCCTTCATCTTCACTTCGATACACGTATGCTTCCGCATGCAAAACTTGCCATGCCTCCTCGTGGATGTAAAATATTTCAAACATGTGTCCTTCACAATTTTCAAGCTACACGTGGCTGTCCACGTGTCAATTTTTGACCTTGTCTGGCCGTCCGCCTCTAAGCTTGGTCTTGTCTTCTCATTGGCCGCGATATCATGACATGTCACGATATCGCGACATGTCGCGATATCGCGACCCAAACACTGCCTTGACACTGTCCATTTAAAACCATCGTGATATTGCGACGTCGTGATATCGCGACGTCGAGATACCAACCACCGTCGCGCCTTGCTCTTTCAACATCGTCGTGATATCGCGACGTTGCGATATCGCGACGGAGATCACCCCTTGCCTTTGCTTCTCAACAACCATCGCGACATCGTGACATCGCGATATCGTGACGGAATCCTCCCTACGTTCCAACTGCAAACAAATGTCACGATATCACGACGTCGCGATATCGTGACAGAACTGGTCCCTGCCTTTGCCACCACTTCGGAGGTCACGATTTCGTGACCTCCCCAACAATTTCCTTAACCCTTCCAACTACTTTTCCTGCTGCTTCACAACATCTCCCCTTCCCGAAAAAGAACCAATATACTTCAAAATTGATGGACTTCAAGAAAATTTTGAAGGATGTAACATGGCTCGAACTGTCATCGGATGCTCCTACATCAGACACCCCGGGTAAGAAGGAGAAGTGACCTTCACTTCTATGTTGTTCGGGCTGCGTCCCTTGCAATATCTCCGAACATTCATCAACCTTTATGTCCGGCTCAAATCCTGCTTCTTGGCAAAGTTTTCTGCCCTCTACCAGACAAATTCTGGCATTACTACACACTTTCTCATCTTCGGTCTGCAATGGCTTCAACTTGTGCCGCACTCCATCTTTCACCAAGGAGTACGTATTTGCACGTCCATCATGCACTGCACTCCGATCAAACTGCCATGGCCTACCCAACAGCAAATGGCAAGCATCCATGGGGAATACATCACACAGGACTTCATCCTGGTATCTCCCGATCTGGAACGTGACTAAACACTGTTCCCGGACCCAAGCTCGGTGGTCCTTCCGCAACCATGCAATCCGATACGGGTGTGGGTGTCTCCTTCTCTCCAACTGCAACTTAGAAACCATTTCCTCGGAAACTAAGTTGTCTGTACTCCCATTGTCAATAATGACATTACAGACTTTGATCGCACTTTTGCATCGGGTGCGGAATAGGCTTCTCCTTTGCTCAGACTGGTCTTCATGCACCAGCATGGTCCTTCTCACAATCATGGCTTCCCCCTTTTTAGCTTCTTCAGAATGTTCTGAGTCAGCATCCTCAACTACCACAACTGCTCTGGCAGGACCCACTGGCCTCTTGTTTGTCTTTTCCTGGTGTTGCGGGCACTCAAATGCTCGGTGTCCTCCTTCTCCACAGTGGAAACATGTTCCTCGAAACACTCCCCTTTCATTTTCGTGTCCAGACCTACCTCTTCCTCTCGGGTAGTTATCATTATGAACTTGCGGTGTTGGGTCTTCCTCTCCTTTCTGATCCCGACTGCTGCTCTCCTCTTCCTTCTTATCTTCCTTTCCTTCTTTCTTTCCACCGTTCTTTCCTCCTAGTCCTTTCACCTTTTGCTTGCTGTCAAACCTTCTGTTCAACTTTTCTTCAACCTTTAAAGCAAATTGGTAAGCATCTTCGATGGTGCTTACCCGAACCAAGCTCAACTCCTCCTGCACACTCGGTCTCAACCCATTAATGTAACGGGCCACTTTTTCCTTGCTTGCTTCCAAATGCCCTGTTCTGATGGAGATTTTATAGAACTCCTCCGTGTATTCTTGAACTGTTCTATTCATCTGCCTCAAGCTCTGCATTTTACGTAACAGGTCCAGTTCATAATCTACGGGAATAAACTACCTTTTTAATTTCTCCACCATTCTGTCCCATCTGGTTATCCGCTCCTTTCCTCTTCGGTTTCTCTCCAGCTATACCCCCTTCCACCAAATGCTAGCATGACCCTTCAGTCGGGTCTTAGCAAATCTGACCCGGTTAGGGTCTTCAACTTCTTCGTATTCAAAATATTCTTCTAAATCATTCACCCAGTATATCAACTCCTCTGGGTTCAAGTTCCCAGAATATGTGGGAACTTCTAACTTCGGCCTCTTCCCGATCTGGGATATGGCCTTGTACAATCTGGCTTGTGTCGGATATACATCTTCTTTCTCTTCTTCAAACTCATTCTCCTCTTCCACTTCATCCTCACTGTCTGCATCCCTTCTCAGCTCACGTCCTCTGCGCAGTTCTTCCTGTAGGGCCTGAACCTGCCGCTGCAATGCTCGAAAATCTTTCGTTGCCATGCCTCTTCCACCAACAGGGTTTCTCCTCGGAGGCATCTTCACCAGATCTCAAGCCCTCCCATAAGTCCTGGTAAAACTGCCTCTCCTTCGATGGTCTACTGTACGCTCAGGAACTCCCGCTCTGATACCACTGACGGGGACGGGAACACCAAACTCTTACTAATTCAACTTTTCATTAAAATTTTGTAGAAAATATTTACATGCATACAATAAAACAGCCCGCAGGCATACATTAACCAGAGATTGTCTGGTATTTTCTCCACTTTGTTCCTCCCCTGTTCTCCGGTCCACCGTCTCGACTAAAATTTTTTTTTTGGGTTTTAACGAGGTCCCGGTCCTCCCAGCCATCAATGCTCCCACCAAACAAGATTTTGATTTCAAATTTCCCTCCTTCCCGGGTTTTCAAAATTTTGACATTAATGGCAATCTCCGGCCGATCTACCCGGAGCTTGCATTAATGTCCTCCTTGACCTGCACCGCCCCTCCGGTCAGACTGTCCTCTGCGCTGCCATCTCCTCCATACCGGCCATGCCCTGCAATAGTTGTTTTTCAAAAAGACCTTCATGAGGTGGTTCTCTCCCTTTAATGCACGTGACTGTAAATTTTAATTCCATGATACGTGGCCTTCATCTTCACTTCAATACACGTATGCTTTCGCGTGCAAAACTTGCCATGCCTCCTCGTGGATGTAAAATATTTCAAACATGTGTCCACAATTTTCAAGCTACACGTGGCTGTCCATGTGTCAATTTTTGACCTTGTCTGGCCGTCCACCTCTAAGCTTGGTCTTGTCTTCTCATTGGTCGCGATATCGTGACATGTCGCGATATCACGACATGTCGTGATATCGCGACCCAAACACTACCTTGACACTGTCCATTTAAAACCGTCACGATATCACGACCCAACCACTGTCGTGCCTTGCTCTTTCAACATTGTCGCCATATCGCGACGTTGCGATATCGTGACATTGCGATATCGTGACGGAGATCACCCCTTGCCTTTGCTTCTCAACAACCATCGCGACATTACGACGTCGCGATATCGTGACGAAATCCTCCCTACGTTCCAACTGCAAACAAATGTTGCGATATCGCGACAGAACTGGTCCCTACCTTTGCCACCACTTCGGAGGTCACAATTTCGTGACCTCCCCAACAATTTCCTTAACCCTTCCAACTACTTTTCCTGCTGCTTCACAACATCTCCCCTTCCCGAAAAAGAACCAATATACTTCAAAATTGATGGACTTCAAGAAAATTTTGAAGGATGTAACATGGCTTGAACTGTCATCGGATGCTCCTGCATCAGCTTTGAAAATGGAGAGGAAATAGACTGGAATGCTCTAAAGAGAGGCCTTAGTGAGGGTCAGCTTTCCTGCTTGAGATAGAAGATGACCTTTCCATCCAAAAAGTTTTTTTTGAATTCTTTCAATAACTCTGTCCCACATTGACTCTCTCGGAGAACCAATGAAAAGAGGGAGACCAAGATACGAAGTGGGGAGGTTTGCTATATCACACCCTAAAATTTTTGCAATCCTTCCTTACCTTTGAATGGGGTGTTCAAGAAATATAACTTGTTTTTACTGAAATTAACTTTCTAACTAGCAGCGTCCTCGTAGAGTTGTAGTATATATTTAATTATTTTGGCCTCAACCACTGATGCTGTAGTCAATATAAGGGTATCATCAATGAATTGTTGGTGAGAAATAGCCCTAGTGAGAAATGTTGCCTTGATTCCTGATATTAGCCTTGAAATGCAAGCATTTTTTATGGTTCTGCCTAAAACTTATGCCATAATGAAGGCACTGTAAGTTCTAAGGCTAAGAGTATTCTCATCTCTTTTTTGAATTGGACTCACAATAAAAATTATCTGAGTTGTCAATATTCATTGATGCTGCTTGGAAATACCACAAAGACTAATGGGGATAGTCACATGTCAGATAACATGGCTTCTAGTCATCTTAGTAATTTGAGGTTGGTTGATAATCACATGGAAGGAAAGAAATGACAATATAAGACTTCAAACCAAAGCCACGTGGACCACCAGATAGCCACCACCATAAATCTAGCCAATAGGTTCACTTCTCCAAGGCTGATTGGCCAAGATAGTATGTGGTACCAAAGCATGTCATACATGAAAGAAAGTAATTACCAAAGAATTATTAAGAGTAATTGTCAATACAGAGCTTGTGGGAGTTTTTCTCAGTACTCTGTTATGTGTGTCTACAGATTTTTGTTTCTCCATTGTCTCAAGGAAGGGATCCATGTCTGTTTCTTTTTCATAATTATGATGCATGTGTGTTTTCTCGGGGTATACTCAAAATTTTGTATGGGAAGTTTCTTTTTGATAACAGGCTATGTGCCTTACCGGATGTAATGGCTTTGGCGGCATGTAGATTATACATATATAGGATCCTTAGTAAGGATATGTTCATCAATAGCCCTGTGCTGATTTTTGTAAAAGGTTTTGGGTTAACCTGTAAAACCTAGTATTAATGCTATAGTATCTTATCTACCAAAAAAAAAACAAAGTCCAAGTCTTCACAACCTTTAAAGTGGACAGACTCTAAATCAACTTTATCAAATATGGATAAAGTCAATTAATAATGGTGGCTAATAAATAACTCTATCAAACTGGATAGTGTTTTGTGGTAGCTCTGATACCACTATTGGCTTTTTAATCCTATCTACTATTGAATATTGTGGAATATTTCTAAGGATTAAATATAAAATAGCCACAATAGTAAAGTTCAAGGTAATAATAATATGAGTAGAATAATATGAGCAAATTTATATGTATATCAAGGCCTTTATAATATTTAAAATAGCATTTATTTATATACTAAAATATGAATGTAAATAGACTAAATCATTCATGTACTATGCATGAAGAACAACTTACAATATTAATTTCTCAAAATGTATACAAACTTTATTGATCCTCTTCTTCTTACAATGAGATATACATTCTAGTTATTTTCTTCAATTCATTCTATGGAGCATTGTCTCCATAATATAACCGTAGTAATGTGATTTTTCACATACTTGATTATTTCTCTCCATATTCCAAGTTTCATGACTGGCTAATCAACTTGAAACTTGCATACTTGATGGACACTTGACTCGACAACACTTGCACACATCTACATGACTCTTGTACTCCTACATGCACTCCTAATCTAGAACACTTGTGCACATCCTCACATTACATATTTGCACTCTTACATACAAGACACTTGTACACATTCTCTCTTACATGACACTTATGCATTTCTTGCACATTTACACTTATATGACAATTGTGCATTTCCTACACATTCACACTTACATAAAAGGGGAAATATAACTCACTCTCTAAACTATTGCCTCAAACCTAATCTAATATTTACAAATATACCATGAAGGTACCATAGGGGTTCATTAGTATGTACCAAATAATATAATATATCTCAACATAAAAGCATTGCCAATGGAATTAACAATACTAATTATAGTGGAAATAAAGACATTGATATTCTCAACAATGTGTTTAACAACATTTCTAAAACACATGAGATAGTTTCCATTGTGTTTGAGATGATTCAAATTTACTTTTTGAAAAGATATCCTCCTTTCCTTGATGATCTATTCAAGAAGATTATTCATCATAAATATTAATTACAAAGGTATAAGAGTCATAAAATTTGACAAGAAGCCATAACAAGGAGATAACAAAGATAATAATCCCTTCAAAAAATTTGTTTACACTTTTTATGAGGAAAGGATGGAAGGTAGAGTTCTGTTGAAAATAGATTAAGAATATTGAAGAAGAATCAAAATGGGGGTGTTAATGCTTCTCTCTTATATGCTTAGGGTGAGCATGACCATGATGGTGATTCCTCATAGACACATGTAGTTGTTCATTTAGAATATTGGATATTCACTTCTAATGATTAGAGGATTACATTTTTAGGGGTAACTCAACACATGAATGAATATCACCATATATTAAATGATTATAACACATAATATATTAAAGATCATTTTATCATTGAGGATCATTCTTCCTTAAGGTAAGCCAGATTGGTGAGGTAATATTTGGTTCTTCATTTGATGAGGTTATTCATGTTCTTAGTGTAGGTCCTAATACTCTATCTATTTAATATATTACCCATATGAATAAGAAGATGGAATTTTGTCTAGATCAATGGGTGATCAAGGATATTAATGATGGTTTCAAGATAATTGTATTAGGATATTATGATGAGTTAGATCAAATGTACAAGCTTGGTGTTATTTTAATTTCTTCCTCTTCCTCCTTTAAGAGGAAGTACTTTGTGGCTATGGTTACACATGTATATAATGTTAGTTAATGATGGCATCATACACTTGGGTGTCTTGGCTACAAATACTTGAGGTACATGAGTCAATCTCATTCGGCTATTGGGATTCCTCATATCTCTCTTCCTATTGGTATTTTTGAGGGGTTTATTTTGAGGAAGCATCATCAAGAGTACTTTATAGAATGATTGCTAGTAATTCTAAATGACCTTTTAAGATCATTTATAGTGATATTTTTGCACCCATGGGGCACCATATCTTTTCGAGAATAAGTGCTTCCTTACTTTCATTTATTATTTCTCCTAGTATGTATTGTTGTACATCATTCATATGAAAGATGAGGCTTTTTAGTGAGTTTAAGGACTTTAAGGTACTTATGGATAATTATTTTGAGAGGAATATCAAGTTTTTTAGGATATATGGAGGTGGTGATTATGTGATTAATACCTTTGCTAATGTTTTTACTCTTCATAGCATTGTTTTTCAAATGACTATTCATTATAACCTACAATAGAATGGGGTGACTCAACAAATGAAAAATATTGTTATAGAGATGGATAGATGCATGTTGTATGCCAAGAAAATAAAGCCCAAGTTTTGGTATAAATTAGTGACTTGTGTAACACATGTCATTAATCAAATTCTCATAAAATTTATTTAGGGTATAACTCCACTCGAGATATTAATAGGTGATAATCGACCACATTTAATTTTTGATGAGGGTTTTCTAGTTTCTTCTTTTGACCTTTTTATATTCTTTTTGTTGAGGATTCTTGTCCCCCAAATTCCCTAGTAGGTCCTACTTCACCTTCTTTACCACCTATCGTTTCAAATCCTAGATAAGATAATATTGATCCTACTATTCCTTGTGTAATGGTGAGATTGTGTTGAATAATTCTATATAGGGTTTTGAATATGATTATTTATCAAATGTATAATAGTCTTTCATGGTCTACCCAACATCCAAATGGGTTCAAATTTTTCTTTAGGATGATTGGCCCTTTCTCTCTTAGAAGTGTCATCAAAGGATCCATTGTAGGTATTGATATCAAGGGTGGATGATTTTTGTAATCCCTTCACATATTACTAGGATAAGGGTTGTATGGAGTGTGAGAATGTTATGGTTACTAACTATGAGTTCTTCATAAAGAATCAAACATGGGAGCGTATTCTTCTTCTAGAAGATAAGAGACTTAGTGGATATAAATGGTTCTATAAGACCAAGTAAAATTCTCATGGTTAGATAGAGAAGCACAAGGTATTCCTTATTGCTAAAGTATTCTTTTACAATAAGCGAATTCAATACTTAGAGACCTTTTTCCCAATTTCTAGGATGGAATCAATTCAGATCATTCTTTTTGTAGTTTCCTACTATGGTTGGAAGGTACATCAAATGGATATAAAGAATGAACCTTTTTAATGGTGATATTTAGGGTGATATATATGTGGAACAAATTCTTAGTTTTAAGCTTAATAGACCTACTCCCTTGGTGTATCAATTAAACAATTCAAGGTATGGATTCAAGTGGTCTTCTTGTGCTTGGTATGAGAAGATTCACTCCTTTGCTTATTTATAATATTTGATGATGCAAGTAAAAGTATGATGTCTATATCAAGCATCATGATGATAAAACCTTGATGATTGTGTTGTATGATGATGATCTACCCATTATAGTAATCACAATATATTTAGTCTAGGAGATGAAGTTATAATTTCTTGGCACTTTTGAGAATGTGCATTTTGGAATTTTACATTACTTTTTGGGGATTTAGATGAACTAATCATCTTATGGGATGATTATTTCTTAGCGTAAGTATACATTGGATTTTCTAAAGTGCTTTATAGTAGAGGATTACAAGTCATCTTGGAATTTAGTTTTTGTCTAAATCTACAAGTATATTGCACTACTCTCCTAGTGGATGTTTCATCGTATCAATCACGTACTAGAGGTTTTCTCTATATTTCCCACACTCAATTATATATTATATTAGCTATTAGCTATTATTCCAAGTACATGTACGCAGCTCATGAGAGTCACTAGATAGTAACCAAGCAAACCTTTCAATAAATTATGGGTGCGTGCTATATGGGTATTAAATATTTAATTAGAGAACCTCTAGTTTTTATAGGATTTTAAAATGCATATTGGGTCAACAATTTTGACCAATGGCACTCTACTAAATGATTTATCTTCTTTATTGGATTTGGATCAATCTCTTGGCATTGTAGATGATATTCCACTATATCGTAGTATTCTAAGGAAGCTAAATACTATATTTCCAATGAGGACACCAAGCACCTTCAATGGATGCTCATGATTTTGAAGCATATGGTCATACCTCACTAGCTTCCTATTGCCCTCCATTGTGTAATAATTATATTTCCATAAAGGTTGTCTACAATCCTATGTTTAATTGGAAAACCATACATATTGAGGTTTACATGCATTATGTATGATCGCTTATGTCCATGGGCTACTTCATCTAGTGTATGTATTATCCATGAAGTAGATAGTGGATATTTTAACCAAGGTCATTCTTAAGGTTCCTTTTTTGTGACTACAAGAGAATCTTGGAGTTGAATAATACCCCTCAAGGGGGTTACCGATAAGGATATATCTCCATGTCCTCCATTAAATTTAATAGGGGGTTTGGAATATGTGCTAATAAGATTCACTTAAGGCCACAATAAACTTTTGCATTATATTTATTATACAACCCTTTGTGCCCTTGTATGCCTCTATATGTGGGTTTATTGTAATATTTTATCATTTAATATAAATATAATTTCTTTAACACTAACCTAAAGGTCTCTTGTAATTGGGTATTATACCCTTTCCCACCAACCATTTATTTGTTGGTTGGAATATAATTATTTTCCTTTTGTGAGATTATTTTGGTGTTTATAAACACCCTTCATAATGTGTGCATTCCTTTGTGAGTTATTTTTGTATTTTATAGGTGATGTGTTGATTCCATTTATTTTTGAAAAATATTGTAAAATACAACAATCCTAACCACTCAAGTATTTATGCCCATTAATTAGATTTTTCCCACACTATATTGAGTGCATGAGATGAAAATTGTTTCTTAACCATAAAGTATTGACACCCATCCAATTCTAATCTTATGATACTTTCCCCTACCAAAATATAAACAATTTCTAATGCAAAAGAGCTGGAAAATAGAGGAAAACCTAATGCAAAAATAAAAGATTTTACTTCAAAGGAAGAATAGAAGAATGTTTAAAAAGGGAGAGTTAAAGAAGTGAGATATGTATTCTAGTTAGAAGAATATTAGAAGAATTTTGAGAAGAGAGAAAGACCTACTAATAGATATTTATGATTAAATTTCCCTACTTCACACAATCAAATACATAAAACAAGAATTCAACAATGCATTCATAGAAGTAAAGCAAAACCATACAATCATTCCTCATTACAAAAATAATACTATGCAAGAAGGAAAATTCATTTAACCATATGAAGGGATCCATCTATTTTCTCCTTATGAGTGGTCCTCAAAAGAGATAATGCACACCCTCATCCATGACTTAGTTACTCAATCACAATCAAGATAAAAGAGGAGAATCCAAAAGTTTTTATTTACTAGGCTATAGTAAGAAAGGTTGTTATAATTTAAAAGTCACAATATTAATATATATTGTTTTATTTCTCCTAACTACTATAATTACATCCATAAAATTAGCCCTTTATGTTAAATATTATATTATTCTTTCCAATGGTAAGGAAAATAGAATATCAATAATATAGATAAATAAAAAACAATCTAACTTTTATCATTATATTTGAAAAATATAATGTTTGGTTTAACAATTGAGATATAATTATATTGTTATCCTTTAGAATCCTAAATGCAATTCAAACTAGGTTGCTTTACCAAAAATTTCAAATAGGGTTTATTCATCATTGTGGAATTCAAACTAGTTTTTAATAGATGCATAATAACCTATCAAAATCAAGTTCTCCCATTACTCTCATTATTGGTTATGAATAAGGTGATTTTGGGGTGATTTTTATGGTGATATTGAAATAGACATCATCATATTTGAATCAAAAAGTCTTCCAACACCTCAAAATTATACTATTTTACAATAATAATTTTATATATTATGATCATTATACACAAATTATATATTCTTACTTTATTCTTGTTGTTCTTACTTAGAATTCAAACTTCCCAATCTAAACTATATACCAAAAATGTCAAATAGGAAGCATATATCAATTAGGAAAATCGAACAAATGTTCTAGTTGTCATATATCTACTCAGTAAAATCAATTTATCCTCTAATTTTTCCATGCCACAAAATTAGTTAGTAATAAGCTATTACAAACCAATGTATGTCTATTTTTTCTCAATAAAGCAAGTTGCATGGCATATTTTT
Source organism: Wollemia nobilis (assembly GCA_028583015.1). Classification (NCBI taxonomy): domain Eukaryota; kingdom Viridiplantae; phylum Streptophyta; class Pinopsida; order Araucariales; family Araucariaceae; genus Wollemia; species Wollemia nobilis. The sequence goes on from JAQPPZ010000057.1 coordinate 400,295, forward strand.
AGTAGAATTTATAAGGTAGCTTTAAAAACACTTTTAGCTAACTAGTACATATAAGAATAGCCAAAACCAACTATTAGTGCTCAAACTAGGTCAATAGTCTCCATATATTTAAACTATAATATTTTATACAATATTTTCTGGTTCTATAGCAACTACTATAAACTACCAAAACTATAATAACTAAGTTAACTACCCATTTTTAGTGTTATCTACCATAACAATTACTGCCAAGATTGTAGATACTAAGTTTACTTCCTATTCTAAAATATTATCTCATAATCAAGTTAACTATTGGTTCTAAAGCAATTAATAATTTTTAGCATCTTTTTTTTTATATGTATTCACCTACAACATTTTCTAAGAAAATTCATCTACAATAATAATTTTAGTGCTTACAAAAACTAGAAAATCTTGGAAACTATTCATTTACATCAAAGACAACCAAAATTTATCCACTATCATGTAAAACCAAATTATTCAGCCATAGATATAATAAAACAAGGATTAACATTATAGTGGTTAGTTTATACTTCTTCACCTTGTACAAAAACAATTAGACATAGGAATAACATGGGAAAAATGGGGGTATATTTAGCACCCACCATCATCCCATAGCTTGATATTTTACACATCCTCATGCAAATTCAATTGAGTCAATGAAACCAACTCATATTTCTCTCACATACTTCTCTACACTCATAGGGATAAGAGTGTGAGTATGAGGTATATGATAACATTGTTTGATTAATTCTAGATTCCTTCATATATATTTCTTTGACAATGTCAATTGGGATAAATATGCTCCAATATAAAAAATTGAATACCATATTCTAGTATATCTAAATAATAGAACCATCCACTAAAATATTACTCTTTGAAACGCATGGAGATAATAATGATCATCTAGCCCTGGTAACCCAATGATGCAAAAAGAGATATTTTTGCCTCCCCTATTTCTAAAGGAATTGGGGTATCATTACACTTATTTTTATAATAGTGTAGCACTATATAGTTTCTTGTGGTCACCTCAAGTTGTCTCATCAACTTATCCCTCATCTCATTTATCTAAAATTTAACTTTTAGAGGTTCTCACTAACCTGGTGCCATGATTTCCTTATATAAAGAATTCCCCTAAATAAATAGGTATGATTATCCCTAGGTGACATATGTGGGGAATTAACCAATAAACTAGGCAAAGACCTATAGTAAATGAGGTATAATTGGTCATTAATGGAAGTTCCATGTAATACATATGAGGCAAGTGGCTTAAATAACATGTAACTACAAAGAAAATAAGTGATGATATAATATATGGAAGTAGGGTAATGATGAGTAGATAGGTATAGTGATATAGGCCATTAATTTATGGCTATCATGATCTAATAGCAAAAATTGAACATAAATTACTAGTCACCTAAAATCTAGAATGTATGGCTTTCATGTGACAATGATTTATGTAGGTATAATCCACTTTCTATGTACATTATGTTCTACTTCAATTGAATACTAGTATTGTATTGGATTTAATTGTATGGCATCGATAGCAATATGGATATTGTATCTATAGTTGTATATCAAATGGTGTGACTTTAAATGGTTGTTATAGCAGAGTGAAGAGTAGTGAATAACACAAGCTTATACTGAGAGGGGGGGTGAACAGTATAAGACCACTTTTTAATTTTATTTCCAATCAATATTATGCAATGTATAGATAGCAATATCAATAGCAATAATAAAAGCAATGCACAAATCACCACACATAATAGAAACACCAATTTAACATGGTTCACTCAATGTGGGCTACTCCATGAAGAAAATATTTCACTAAAATTTTCTCAATCAATCTCTTGGTAATCCTTTCTCTATTACAATGTTTATGGAACTCTATCCAAAGGAGACACCAATCACCTAATACAACTCATGGATCTCTATCCACAGGAGAAATATTTCTCCTTAGCTTTGGCTGGTTATATTCTAAAAGAACTATTGCCTCCACTGCATTGGCTAATGGATATATATCCACTGAAGACTCCTATCCCCACTCAGAAGACATATCCTCACTACCCTGGCTAATGGATCTCTATCCACTAGAGATTATCATCCTCTATACTTGATGACCTCCAAAGCTTACTCTTAGTTCTGTCTCAAATATGTACTAAACACAGTCATTCGGTCTAGCACAAATATACTCAATTTTTGTCTCTAGTCTGGCACAAACCTATCCTCAAATATGCACCAAAATTTGTCCTCAAATTTGAACTAAACACAATCATTCGATCTAGTACAAATCTATCCTCAATATTTGTTTCAATCCTTAACACAAATATTGATTCAATCACAAATTAATTCTACTAGATCTGCTCCAAACCTTAACCCATGGTTTGAACAAATCAATCAATCAACTCTACTCACAAGTCTTCTCAAAGACTTATCTCAAATCTGCCTTGTAAGCTTCCACAAAAGCTCACACTATTTTGTCCACAAGTCCTCTCTATAACTTGTCCAATATGCTCAATAATATTTGTCCTCAAATCTGTATTTTCAGCTTCCACAAAAGCTCACACAAATTTATACACAAGTCTTCTCTAATATTTACCTCAAATCTTCTCAACAAGTCCTCACTAGAACTTGTCCAATCTCATAGAAACATAAAGAGAATTGTTAGAGACTCAATATGCTTCACATTCACCACAATTTTCAATCACTTTAAATCTCTCTTTTTACCACAGAAACATATATATAATTTTTAGAGACTCAATATGTTTCATACTTATAAACACTCAACCTCTTTCTCAAATCTATTTATATTATAGAACAATTTGGTTCACAGAACTTGAACTATCACTTCAACACAACTACTTGACTAGGCTCAATCACAACACTACTCAACCAATCACTCAATGAAATAATCCTTGCTCACAAACCTTAGTCCAATCATATGAACACTCACTCACTTATTTCCAACAATGCTTATCAAACAATCTCACATAACAATGATACTCATGATCTTTGAAAACCCTAGCTCAAGTTCTTCACTCAATCAATCACTTCAACAATAATGCTTATCAAGCAACCTCACATAACAATGATACTCATGATCTTTGCATACCCTAGCTCAAGTTATTCACTCAATCAATCACTTCAACAATAATACTTATTAAACAAGGTTTTATCAACAACTTTTATTCCAGAAAAAACCCTCAATAATCAACTCAACGATGCTCATCAAACAAGGTTTTATCAACAAGTCTTATTCCAAAAAAACCCTTTTCACTCCAACTTAGCATTCACAACATTCAACAATCACTCACTAGGAAGATACGCCCATAGATTTTGTTTGATGTAGAAGTACCCTTAAAAACCTATCTCAATCATAATTTTCTTCTTTGCCAATTTCAATGGTTAGATGACAAAGTTTTACACTAACACTCTTTCAAAATATTTCTCAATTTACACAAATAATCAAGCTCAAATACACCTTCTACTCCTTATTGAAAATAGAAATCATCAAATCACACATAAATGAAGAACACAAGCTTATACTGAGAGGGGGGGGTGAACAGTATAAGACCTCTTTTTACCTTTTCCATTATACTTCAAAACAATAAAGCAATATACCCAAAGCAATATCAAAGCAATGCACAATATCATCCACAAAGTGACACCAATTTTAACATGGTTCACCCAGAATGGTTGGGCTATGTCCACAAAAATTTTCTCTAAAATTTATCTCAAAGTTCTTTGGGAATCCTTCCCAATTACAATTTTTATGAGCCTCGGCCCAAAGGAGATACCTTCCCCCAATCATAATTTATGAGCCTCTGCTCAAAGGAGATACCTTCCCCCAATTAGAATTTATGAGCCTCTACTCAAAGGAGATACCTTCCCCTCTGCTCTGGAAATGATCCCTTAGAAGATCAACTGCCTCTACCTCTTGCCAGCATGTGGAACTCCTTTCCACCAAAGACCTCTTGTCCTCAATGCTTAGCCTAAGAGACCTATGCCTTCTATGATCACATCCACAGTAGCTCAACAACCTGTACCAAACACAGTCATTCGGTCTAGTACAAGTCTCCCTCTGTCTGTCAGATTTGTCCAACTATTGAACAAATCAATCCTCTACATACAAGCCTTCTTAAAGACTTGCCAAATCTGTCCTCAGGTTCTTCTCATAGAACCAGTGCACCTCTGTCCTCAAGTTCTCTGATAGAACTATCAAACTCAGCTCACAAGTCCTCTACTAGGACCTATACAAATCTTCTCACAAGTCCCCACCGAAACCTGTCCAAAACTGCTCACAAGTCCCCATCGAAACCTGTTCAAAAATTGCTCACAAGTCCCCACAGAACCTATCCAAAAACCTGCTCATAAGTCCCCACCGGAACCTGTCCAAAAACTGCTCACAAGTCCCCACTGGAACCTGTCCAAAAACTGCTCACAAGCCCCCACTGGAACCTGTCCAAAAACTCAGCAAGCTCACCAAGAAAAAAAATTCTTAGTAGGAAATCATAAAGTGAATTGTTAGAGACCCAATGTGATTTGTCAACCTCATAGAAGCATAAAGAGAATTGTTAGAGACTCAATATGTTCTATACTCAAATCCCAATCTCAAAACTCAACTCAAATCAACTCAGCTCAATCTCAATCTCAAATCTGAAAACTCAACTCAAATCAACTCAGCTCAATCTCAATCTCAAATATAAAAACTCAACTCAATATCTGAAATGGATAGGATAGAATGTTTTCTTTGAAGAACATGAAACCCCAACAATTGCCAACTATGCAAAGAATCACATAACAATGATACTCATGTTCTTTTCATCATCAATTAGGGCTTCAACAACAATTCTCATCAAACAAGGTTCAATCAACACCATTCAACTCAAAACACAACCTTGAAGCATTTCACAATCAACATCAGAAAAGGAAACAAGAACTCCTTTTCTCTCCAATATTGTTTGAACAAAAAGCATCCACCAACTCAAATCTCAATAGCACAAAACAACTTTTCAAATCATCAATAAAGAAGTAAGCCCAACACTTTAACCAAGTAAAGAATAGCTTGATTATAACCAATTTAATGAAAGCTAATGTTAATCTCAAAGCTGCCAACTTAGGGTTTCACAACTTCACACAAGAAGCAATTCTAACCTTAAAACATCATGCTTTCATTTCCATAATCAACCAAAAGCACTATCAACATTACAAGAAATATTTATCCCTTATACACCTTATTTCTCCCTTATAGTCTTATCAACAATAAACTTTAACTCTCATAAGAATGCAATAAGATAATGCAAACAACACCTTCAAAAGAATATTTTATCAAAATAAAGCAAGCATCAAACTCCTTATAACTCCTAAGCTGTTTTTCTCTCTAATAAGCTTCCTCCATCCGCAAAATACACTAGCAAAAATTAATTTCGAAAATACCTTGGCCAACACCAAAAATGGTGCTATGGAGAAATTGCACACGAAATCTAATACCACCCGCTGTGTCCACTTCAACGAAGCAAAACCCTTTCACGTTATTCGAATGCATAACCTCCCGTTCGGGTAGCGCGCCAACAGCCTAACCGCTATCGATGCACCAAAGGCGTCCGGTGAGGTTTGAACCTCACTCTGTTTCCCTTGTACCTTCTGCACCAGGGCTAAAGTAAACAACAGGCCTCCTTGTCTTTTGACGCGAACGACGACGAAACCTTACGGCGGATACAGAAAATGAACGACGGATATCTGAAATCACAACGACGAAGAAAACAAACATCAGATCGCGAATGCACAGTGAGCAACACTTTTCGAAAATGCAGATGGGATAATCTTTGATCTTCATCGTGGGAGATTTATATGCATATTTCCCATAAACTCTTGATGTCGGCGAGGAGTTTAACACGTCGACGGAGGAGTTGGATAGTGCCCACAAACTTAGAACATAGCACCATCAAAGTTAAGACATTTGCGCCATGGGTTAGGAGAACCCAATGCAAACAATAAATTAATATTTATTTAAAAATAATTAAAAAAGAACCTTAACAAGGTTTTTAATTATTTAAATAAATACTTCCTCCTGGACCCAAATGCATTAAACTAATGCATCCACCTGTAATCTTTAAACCTGCCAACTTGGGGTTTACAAAAGACCTTTGAAACCGTCATGTCGTAACCTTCATCAAAACAAGTTGTTTGACATCAAATCAAATTCTTTCAAGATCTTCTTGACATCAATGACAACTTATACACTTGAGCAAAGGCAATGTACCCAAAGCACCCAAAATTTCCAACAATCTCCCCCTTTGTCATTGATGGCAAACCTTTACTGAAAACACTTCTCAAGAGCCAAAACTGAAACCAACTGTGCTAACAACTGACCAACTTGATATTCTCACAATGACACTAAGAGGGGGGGGTGAATCAGTGTAACTATTTAAAAACTTGAATCTGCAACTCTTAAAACTTAAAAATGCAAGCTTAAAAATAGATAAAGCAAGTATCACACAAGAGCATCACACAACACAAGATTTAACGAGGTTCACCGATGTGGCTACTCCTCAAATAATGACTGTTTGGACTACAATCCAAATCCAGTATTTGCAAGGATTCAATATTTACAAATTATTTACCAGCACCCACTGGAAGGAGCACCAACCCCTGATTTTTCTGCTACAACAGATAGGAGCACCAACTCCTTTTACCAAGCACCAACTTGGATTTCAATTTTTTAACAAAAATATTGACATAAAAATGCCTTCTCTATTGCAAGACCCTTACCGGTCTAGCTCATACAATTTAATCTCATAGAAGTATAAAGAGAATTGTTAGAGACTCAATATCTTCTGTTCCAATCTAAAACCTCTCTCTTGAATTTTTAGAATAAAATTGCAGGTTTTAGTTCTATGGCTGTTTTTCCATGCAACACTCTTACCCAACCACGCCTTTTGATATTCACGATAAAGCACAGTTGTAGTAACCTCTCTTACTATGCCTTTTTGATCTTTATATCTGTTTCAATCGAACGGCTATTTCAAAAAATGACTTTTATTTTTCCCTCCAATTTTCCATGCAGTTACGGCTACGTTCAATGTGTCAAACCCTCTCTGACGCGCTCTGTCTTTTAGCCGCTTCTTTCTGACTTACTCTGACATTCTGCTCTGCTCATACTGACAGCTTTTTCTATGCAAACTGACAGCCTTTTTGTGCGTTTTGATGCTCTCTGATATTTTCTTCTAAACTCTACGTAACTGCCCTCTTCGAACTTTTGCACTTTCTGATGACACTCTTTTCTATACTGCGTCGATCCTTCTATTCTACCCGCTACTGTCGTGTCTGACATGCACAACCATCAAGAGGATTTCTTGTTTGTAGAGATTATCTGTAATACTGCGCTTATGCCAGCTTGCAGCATCACGGCCCTGCAACAGCCGTTCTTTTCTTAAATGCATTGCTTCGTAACTTTCCCTGTAACTCTAGTTAACTGCTATCGTATTTTATCTAATCTTTCCCCAACACCTGTCACTGGGAACTGTAGATTTGACTCCAGTTAACTCTATCGTAACTAGCGCTATTTTGACACCTATCACAGTGCATGTATCTTTGGCTTTTTTCTGCCAAGCTGTTTCCTGTCACGATATCGCGACATATCTGCCTTCAAGACCTTATCTCAGCATGCACCCGCGAAAACATTACATGTCGCGATATCGCGACGTTTTCAGCCTCCTTCTACTTTACTCGGCATACACCCGCGAAAATGAGACATGTCACAAAATCGTGACGCTTTTGCTGCATCGAGCTCTTTTCTGTCTCCTAGCCGCAAAAATGAGACATGTCACGAAATCGCGACGCTTTACGCTTTTGCTGACGTCATCCTTAATGTTGTCACGAAATCGTGACGCTTCTGGCTTCCTGAGGCTTCTCTTGCAACTTGTCACGAAATCGTGACACTTTCAGCTTTTGCTGACGTCATCTTCAAAGTTGTCACGAAATCACGACGCTTCCGGCTTCCAGCGGCTTTTCTTTCACCCTGTCGCGAAATCGTGACACTTTCAGTTTTGCTGACGTCATCCTCAATGTTGTCGCGAAATCGTGACGCTTCCGGCTTCCTGAGGCTTCTCTTGCAACTTGTCGTGAAATCGTGACACTTTTAGCTTTTTGTGACGTCATCTTCAGCTTTGTCATGAAATCACGACGCTTCTGGCCTTCGTACAATTCTCTCTTCATGCGGTAGCAAGAACCTGACTTGTAGCAAAATCACTACACCTTTTTGACTTAGCATTTTTCTTTGCTGCGGCCTCCGAAAATATAGCATGTATTGAAATCGCTACAGCTTTGTTGCCTTGGTGCTTCCTCTTGCTTTGAATTTGAGTTATGATCTTTTGACTGGTAGCGAAATTGCTACATCTTCTCGTTGTGCATTTTGGACTTGTAGCGAAATCGCTACACCTTCTTGTTTGCTCTTTTTCAACTTGTAGCAAAATCGCTACACCTTTGTTTCCATGCATTTTGTCATGTAGCGAAATCGCTACACCTTTGTTTCCATGCTTTTTGTCATGTAGCGAAGTCGCTACACCTTTGTTTCCATGCATTTTGTCATGTAGCGAAATCGCTACACTTTTTCGCCTTGCATTTCGAACCTGTAGCGAAATCGCTACACTCTTGCACCTTGTATTTCAAACTTGTAGCGAAATCGCTACACTTTCTTGACTTAGTGCATTTTCTTTGCTTCAGCCAGTGAAACTGCAACATGTAGCGAAATCGCTACAGTTACTCGACTTTGCTGCTTTGCCTCCAACATGTCACGAAATCGTGACAGTTTTCATCCTAGGCGCTGCTTCTTCAAACTTGTCACGAAATCGTGACACTTTTCGTCCATGGCACTTTTGCTCCAGACTTGTCACGAAATCGTGACAGTTTTTCAACTTTGCTTCTTTCCTTCCAGCATGTCGCGAAATCGCGACACTTTGCGCCCTTAGTGCTTTTCTTTCGAAACTGTCGCGATATCGCGACACTTTCTCATGCACTTTCTCTCTCATCCTTTTTGTCGCGAAATCGTGACAATTTTGCTTGCGCCTTCTCTCTCCTCAGCCATGTCGTGAAATCGTGACAATTTTGCATGCATTTTCTCTCTCCTCCGTTATGTCGCGATATCGCGACAATTTTTCTTTCTGCCTTCGAACCTCTCAACCTGTCGCGATATCGCGACAGAAAACATGTCGCGATATCGCGACGCTTTCTTCCTTGTCTTTTTTTGCAAATTTTTGAATCTGGGTCACTTCTCGTTTTCCTTGAAAATCACTATACTTGATCTGACTGACCTCTGAACTACATCAACTGCATCAAACTGTCTGTGTTGACAACAATGACAATACTTTTGCAATGCTTTTGCTGCACCTTGCTCAACAATCTCCCCCTTTGGAATTGTTGGCAACACACTGCAACCTTGCTCAATTTCTTCTCCCCCTTTGCCAATAATACCAAAGGGCTGCTGCAGACTCCCCCGAGTCTATGCACAACATTCTCAGGCATAAATAATTTTAATGCTCCCCCTGAGAATGTGTTCCCCATAGCTAGTCAATGCTTGGGAAGTGTGACTACTCCCAACTTCTTCCGAAGGTATTCAAAAACTTCCTTGGGCAAAGGTTTGGTGAATATGTCTGCTACTTGCTCTGTAGTTGGAACAAACTCCAATTTGACCTCTCCTTCTGCAACCTTATCCTTCAAGAAGTGATACCGGATTGCAATATGTTTGGTGTGGGAATGCATTACCGGATTCTTTGAAATGTTGATTGCACTAGTGTTATCACATTTGACTGAAATGGGCTCATTGAAGTGAATACCAAGATCTTTCAGTGTTTGTCTCATCCATAATATTTGTGTACAACATGTTGTTGCTGCAATGTATTCTGCCTCTGCTGTGGATAGAGAGACTGATTCTTGCTTCTTGCTGTGCCATGCTACCAATTTATCTCCAAGATAAAATGCTCCTCCACTTGTACTTTTTCTGTCATCAATACATCCTGCCCAATCTGCATCAGAATAGGCAAAAAGAGTGAAGTCTTTTCCTTTTGGATACCATAGCCCATACTCCATAGTACCCTTGAGGTACCTAAAAATCCTTTTCATAGCTGTCACATGAGTCTCTTTTGGACTAGCTTGAAATCTTGCAACCATGCAAACAGCTTGTAAGATATCCGGTCTTGTGGCTGTCAAATACAGCAGGCTCCCAATCATAGATCTGTACATTGTTTGATCAACATCTGGAGATTTATCATCCTTGCTCAACTTGCAGCTTGTTGTCATGGGGGTGCTAACAGGCTTACTATCCTCCATAGTGAACTTTTTCAGCATTTCTTTCACATATTTAATTTGAGAAATAAAAATCCCTTTTTCAGTTTGATTAACTTGCAATCCCAGGAAATATGAAAGTTCACCAATCATAGACATTTCAAATTCTTTCTGCATTTTGTTTGCTATGTCTTTGCATGATTCATCATTGCTGCTCCCAAATATTATATCATCTACATAAACAACAAGGACAATGAAATTGCCATTTTCAATTTTTACATATAAATTGCTATCCACCATACCTTTCTTGAATCCTTGCTTAGTGAGATAGTTGTCCAATCTTGCATACCAAGCTCTAGGTGCTTGTTTCAAACCATACAATGCTTTCTTCAACTTGCAAACAAAGTTAGGATTCTCACAAAGTTGAAAACCATCAAGTTGTTCAATATATACTTCTTCTTCAAGATTTCCATTCAGAAATGCTGATTTTACATCCATCTGATAAACTTTGAAATTTCTATGAACTGCTAAAGCCAAAAATAGTCTTATTGCTTCAAGTCTGGCCACTGGTGCAAAAGTCTCTTCAAAATCAATCCCCTCAACTTGAGCATATCCTTTGCAGACCAATCTTGCTTTATTCCTTACAACCTGTCCGTCTTCATTCAATTTGTTTCGAAATATCCATTTAGTACCAATTATGTTTTTATTTTCGAGCCTTGGTACTAATTCCCAGGTTTTGTTTTTCTCAATTTGATCTAGTTCTTCATTTACTGCCTCCATCCAACTTTCATCTGTGCTTGCTTCAATAATATTTTTGGGCTCAATGCTGGATAACAGAGAATAGTTATTTACTACTCTTCTTCTTGTCTGAATGCCAACTGTAGGGTCCCCAATAATCTGCTCTTTGGGATGATTTTTCTGCCAGCTGCCTGTTTTGGATTTTTTGTTTTCATCTCTTTCTAAATCCTCTGAATCTGATTTCTGTCTCTCTTCTTTTTCTTGATCTTCATCTTCTTCAATAAATTCTTCATAGGTTGGGTAGTTTTCATTATGGCTGATTTCTTGTTTCCTTCCTTCATCAACCTTAACATCCGCACTCTCCACAATTTTCTTGAGTCTTTTGTTGTAGCATGTGTAGGCTTTGCTTTTTGTTGAGTAACCAAGAAAGATACCTTCATCAGCTCTATCTTCAAATTTGCCAAGATTGGCTTCAGTCCATTTAATGTAACACTTGTTGTCGAACACTTTGAAGTATTTTGTTGTAGCCTTTTTGCCAAACCACAGTTCATAAGGTGTTTTGCTTTCATGCGGCCTTAACATACACCTATTCTGAATGTAGACTGTAGTATGAACTGCCTCTTTCCAGAACCTGTCAGCAATTTTGCTCTCTGTTAACATGGTCCTTGCCATTTCCTGCACAGTTTTGTTCTTTCTTTCAACTACTCCATTCTGTTGAGGTGTTCTTGCTACTGAAAACTGTCTTCTTATTCCATGTTTTTCACAATATTCTGCAAACTCATCCGAAATAAACTCTCCTCCTCTATCTGATCTCAAACATTTAATTCTTTTTCCAGATTGATTCTCAACAAGATTTTTGAAGGTTTTAAACATCTCAAAGGCTTCTGATTTAAATTTTAGAAAGAGTACCCATGTCATTCTGGAAAAATCATCTATACACAGCATAAAATATTTGTATCCATTTATGCTTTCTGTCCTCATGGGTCCACACAAATCAGTGTGAATCAGTTCTAACGGCTTGCTTGTGAAATACTCTTTTGCTTTGAAAGTAGATCTGGTTTGCTTCCCCTTTTGGCATGACTCACAAATGTTGTTTGATGGTTTACCAATAGTGGGTATGTCTCTTACTGCTCTTTTTGAGCTGATTTTTACCAGATTATCAAAGCTTATGTGACCGAGTCTTTTGTGCCACAACCAATTTTCTTCTTCCTGTCCAACCAAGCAAGCTCCTTCTGAAGTCTCCGAGAGAGTATACAAATTTCCAGAAGTTCTCGATCCAGTGGCTATTAACTTTCCATTTTTTGTCTTTCTTACTTCACAACCCTCTTTCTTGAAAATTACTTCATGACCTCTCGTCACAAATTTGACTTACACTCGATAAGTTATGCTTCAGACCTACCACAAAAAGAACTTCCTTAGAGTTGATTTTACCGTCACTTAACTTAACTGATCCTTTACCCACTATCTTTGCTCCATCATTGTTTTTAAATTTCACAGAACCACCTTCGTATGTCTGTAGCTTATCAAACTTCTGTTTGTCTCCTGTCATATGACTGGAGCATCCACTATCCAGAATCCAAGGAGCAGATTTATTCTGTGCTTTGAGAGCTGTTTGAACGATCAGAGATTCCTTGTCTTTCTTCGGTTGTTCCTTTTCTTTCCACTGAGATTTGACAACAGATCTGGTCACTTGTTTTACCTTCTCCCTTTCATTGGCTTGTGACAGTTTTTTGAGAAATTTTCTGTTTTGTTTTGATCCAGTTGATTGATACTTTCTTCCCAGGTATTTATTTCCTGCAAAAGAGCTACGACAATTCCTTGCAATATGTCCGAAGTTATGACAGTTATAACATTCTACAGCATAATCTATCAAAGGTGAAAAAATATTTCTACTAGTAAAATTTTTGTGTTCTACATTATATCTACAACTTGAGATTTTATGACCATATGCATTGCATTTAAAACAATAACCAGAAAAGGAACGAGTGTACCTGGGTAATGGTTGTTGCCATGTTGTAGTAGGAGCCATGGGTCTTCTTCTTCTTTGATATGTGACTTTGGTAAATCGATCATTTGTAGAACTCCTTTCGAGCTTGGACTTATTGTTTTCTTTTGCATGATACGGTTTATCTTGATCAACCCTGATCTTGTCTTTATTCTTTATTGGTTCTATAGTTACAGCCTTTGAGTCCTTTGAGGATTCTCCTTCATCAAAGCCTAAACCAAATTTGATACCCGTAGGCCTTTGATTATTTAACATTTTATTCAGCTTTGCAGAACTGTCTTCAAATTTATGATGACAACTCAGTTTCGGATTCATCTCTTCTAGCTGTAGCCTTAATCCAACTATGTCTTCTTCTAGCTTATTGCACTCATTTATTTTCACGGTTAATCGAGCTTCAAAATCTTCAAAATTTTTCTTATATTCTTCAGTTTGTACTTTCAAACTGATTATTAAATTGCTAGCATCCTCAAATTTTCTTGAAATATTTTTATTTCTTTTCCTTTCTACACTTAACTCTTCAAGTTCAGCAACCAACTCACCTTCCGGATCTACCTCAGCCTCATCCTCTAATTTTTCTTCACACTCCTGGGTTTCCTCGGTTCTTTGTTCTTCAAAAGCCATGAACAAGGCTTCACCAGCTTTCTTCTTTCGAGTCCTCACCTGAACTGTCTTCGGAAGAGTCAATATTCTTGGAAATGAAACTTTTCTTCTTGAAGTTCCTTTTTCTAAAATGTGGTTTCTTCTTCCAGACATTTCTTTCTTGGTGTGTCCCTTCATCATTTTTGTTTTTCTCATTCATTGGGCATTTTGTTGCAAAGTTCCCAATGCCTCCACAGTTAAAGCACTTGAACGGTAGCTTGCCTCTGTACTTTCCTTTTCCCTTTACTAATTTCCTAACAAAATTTGCTTCAGTTTCATCTGTAGATTCTTCTTCCTCAGATTCTTGTTTAGATTTTATATTTTTCTCGTGCTTGAAAAGTCGCTTCTCTGTCTCGAGGGCTTAGTTTGTCCAATTCTCATTTCATATGTTGTTAGAGAACCATGCATTTCATCCATACTAAAAAATTTAAATCTTTTGCTTCTTCTATGGCAGAAACCTTTGCATCAAATATTTTATTGAGAGTTCTTAGTACCTTTTTCACAACAACTGCATCTTCCATCTCCTCGTCGAGTCCTCTTATTGCATTAATGATTCCATTTACTCTCAGCATATAGGCTTCTATGTTTTCATCATCAGTCATCTTTAACGCTTCGAACTGGGCACGATGTGTTTGCAGCTTAGCTTCCTTGATCTTGCTATCTCCTTCATGAATGCTTTGCAGTTTGTCCCATATGTCTTTTGCAGATTTGCAGTTCATGATACGTATCAACTCACTGTCTACTAATCCACACATAATAGCATTCTTGGCTTTCGAGTTGTTCTCAAACTTTTTCTTCTCAGCCGCATCTGTTGGAGGAACAGAGGGTATGGTGTATCCATTTTCAATAGATTCCCAAATGTCATAACCCAATGCACATAGATATGTCTGCATCCTGAGTCTCCAAAAAGAATAATTTGTTCCATCGAACAGAGGAGCTTTGTTAGAAGAAAATCCTTCACCACCGGCCATTGTGTATCTTCCAAGATCACCTTAGCTGATTAAGCTTGTATAGGTACCTTGCTCTGATACCAATTGATATTCTCACAATGACACTGAGAGGGGGGGGTGAATCAGTGTAACTATTTAAAAACTTGAATCTACAACTCTTAAAACTTAAAAATGCAAGCTTAAAAATAGATAAAGCAAGTATCACACAAGAGCATCACACAACACAAGATTTAACGAGGTTCACCGATGTGGCTACTCCTCAAATAATGACTGTTTGGACTACAATCCAAATCCAGTCTTTGCAAGGATTCAATCTTTACAAATTATTTACCAGAACCCACTGGAAGGAGCACCAACCCCTGATTTTTTTGCTGCAACAGATAGGAGCACCAACTCCTTTTACCAAGCACCAACTTGGATTTCAATTTTTTAACAAAAATATTGACATAAAAATGCCTTCTCTATTGCAAGACCCTTACTGGTCTAGCTCATACAATTTAATCTCACATAAGTATAAAGAGAATTGTTAGAGACTCAATATCTTCTGTTCCAATCTAAAACCTCTCTCTTGAATTTTTAGAATAAAATTGCAGGTTTTAGTTCTATGGTTGTTTTTCCATACAGCACTCTTACCCAACCACGCCTTTTGATATTCACAATAAAGCACAGTTGCAGTAACCTCTCTTACTGTGCCTTTTTGATCTTTATATCTGTTTCAATCGAACGACTATTTCGAAAAACGGCTTTTATTTTTCCCTCCAATTTTCCATGCAGTTACGGCTACGTTCAATGTGTCAAACCCTCTCTGACGCGCTCTGTCTTTTAGCCGCTTCTTTCTGACTTACTCTGACATTCTGCTCTGCTCATACTGACAGCTTTTTCTGTGCAAACTGACAGCCTTTTTGTGCATTTCGATGCTCTCTGATCTTTTCTTCTAAACTCTACGTAACTGCCCTCTTCGAACTTTTGCACTTTCTGATGACACTCTTTTCTATACTGCGTCGATCCTTCTATTCTACCCGCTACTGCCATGTCTGACATGCACAACCATCGAGAGGATTTCTGATTATAGAGATTATCTGTAATACTGTGCTTATGCTAGCTTGCAGCATCACGGCCCTGCAACAACTGTTCTTTTCTTAAATGCATTGCTTCGTAACTTTCCCTGTAACTCCAGTTAACTGTTGCCGTATTTTCTCTAATATTTCCCCAACACCTGTCACTAGGAACTGTAGATTTGACTCCAGTTAACTCTACCATAACTAGCACTATTTTGACACCTATCACAGTGCATGTATCTTTGGATTTTTCCCGCAAAGCTGTTACCTGTCGCGATATCGCGACATATCTGCCTTCAAGACCTTATCTCAGCATGCACCCACGAAAACATTACATGTCACGATATCGCGACATTTTTAGCCTCCTTCTACTTTACTCGGCATACACCCGCGAAAATGAGACATGTCGCGAAATCGCGACGCTTTTGCTGCATCGAGCTCTTTTCTGTCTCCTAGCCACGAAAATGAGACATGTCACGAAATCGTGACGCTTTACGCTTTTGCTGACGTCATCCTTAATGTTGTCATGAAATCACGACGCTTCTGGCTTCCTGAGGATTCTCTTGCAACTTGTCACGAAATCGTGACACTTTCAGCTTTTGCTGACGTCATCTTCAAAGTTGTCACGAAATCGCGACGCTTCCGGCTTCCAACGGCTTTTCTTTCACCCTGTCACGAAATCGTGACACTTTTAGTTTTTCTGACGTCATCCTTAATGTTGTCACGAAATCGTGACGCTTCGGCTTCTTGAGGCTTCTCTTGCAACTTGTCACGAAATCGTGACACTTTCAGCTTTTGCTAATGTCATCTTCAGCTTTGTCGCGAAATCGCGACGCTTTCGGCCTCCATACAATTCTCTCTTCATGCGGTAGTGAGAACCTGACTTGTAGCGAAATCGCTACACCTTTTTGACTTAGCATTTTTCTTTGCTACGGCCTCTGAAAATCTAGCATGTAGCGAAATCGCTACAGCTTTGTTGCCTTGGTGCTTCCTCTTGCTTCGACTTTGAGTTCTGATCTTTTGACTGGTAGCGAAATCGCTACATCTTCACGTTGTGCATTTTGGACTTGTAGCGAAATCGCTACACCTTCTTGTTTGCTCTTTTTCAACTTGTAGCGAAATCGCTACACCTTTGTTTCCATGCATTTTGTCATGTAGCGAAATCGCTACACCTTTGTTTCCATGCTTTTTGTCATGTAGCGAAGTCGCTACACCTTTGTTTCCATGCATTTTGTCATGTAGCGAAATCGCTACACTTTTTCGCCTTGCATTTCGAACCTGTAGCGAAATCGCTACACTCTTGCACCTTGTATTTCAAACTTGTAGCGAAATCGCTACACTTTCTTGACTTAGTGCATTTTCTTTGCTTCAGCAAGCGAAACTGCAACATGTAGCGAAATCGCTACGCTTACTCGACTTTTTGCTTTGCCTCCAACATGTCGCGAAATCGCGACGTTTTCATCCTAGGCGCTGCTTCTTCAAACTTGTCGTGAAATCGTGACACTTTTTGTCCATGGCACTTTTGCTCCAGACTTGTCATGAAATCGCGACAGTTTTTCAACTTTGCTTCTTTCCCTCCAGCATGTCATGAAATCGTGACACTTTGCGCCCTTAGTGCTTTTCTTCCGAAACTGTCGCGATATCGCGACACTTTCTCATGCACTTTCTCTCTCATCCTTTTTGTCGTGAAATCGCGACAATTTTTCTTGCGCCTTCTCTCTCCTCAGCCATGTCGCGAAATCATGACAATTTTGCATGCATTTTCTCTCTCCTCCGTTATGTCACGATATCGCGACAATTTTTCTTTCTGCCTTCGGACCTCTCAACCTGTCGCGATAGTTTTCTTACTTGTCTTTTTTTGCAAATTTTTGAATCTGGGTCACTTCTGTTTTCCTTGAAAATCACTGTACTTGATCTGACTGACCTCTGAATCGCATCAACTGCATCAATATGTCCGTGTTGACAACAATGACAATACTTTTGCAATGCTTTTGCTGCACCTTGCTCAACACAATCGTGCCCACAACTGAGAATATTCCTTTGAAGTTTTGCTCCCCCTGACTTGAAGCTCTCCTCTTCACTTTGAAGCTCTCCCCCTTACTCATATCTCTCCCCCTTTGTCATCAATGGCAAAGGGTCACCTTTGGGGTTTGGGACTAAGAATGAGCCTCTTAGCTTAGTCCCTCCCCCACCTCCTGATGAGGTGATTAATTATGGGGTGGGAGTAAAACTCCCATTAGGCACTTATCATCATCGGCGTCTATAACTTCCTTGTCGGGCCTTCTCTTGAACTCTTTGCCCATATTCCTGTTCTTGTCACTGTTCTTGTTCTTATTCTCATCCCTGTTCTTGTCCATTCCTTGATCCTTGGACCTGATCATTCCACTGTTCCTATTCATGTATTCTGGAATTTCAGCTCTACACTGTCTGATTATGTGACCTTCATTGTTGCACTTGAAACACTTGACGATGTTTTTTCTCTGAGGTAAACCTGATCTTTGAATCCACCAGTTATGACCAAACCTATTCTGACCAAACCTGTTCTATCCAAACCTGTTCTAACCAAACCTGTTCTTGTTATTTGCCTTGCAATAAACTGCCTTGTGCCCAAACTGTTGACAAGAGTAGCAATACCCTTGAAAGTAACTAGCACTTCTGAAACTGTAATTTACCTCCTTCACTTGAGCCATGCAATGTGAAGCCATGTGACCAAACCTATGATAAGCAAAACATCTGCCTTGAAAATTTCCTTTAATTGCCCTCTTAGGTTCTGAAAACTTCTTCTTCTCATTCTGAATTCTGTTTTCTATTTCTGTGCATCTATCATTCAAGGACTCCTTTTTTGAAATACTTTCCTCATCATAACTCTCTTCCTTTTGAAGTCTCTTACTAGACTTTCCAACTTGTTCCTTGTGTGGCTTAACAAAACCAAGGTCTATTTTATCTGTTGTCTTTCTTTGACCTTTAATGAGTGACTTAACCTTTTTGGAGCTATCTTGGAACCTGTAAATCTTATCCTTGTACTCTTTAGTTTTCTCTTTCAAAGAATCCATTTTCTGTTCTAACTTACTATACTCAAGAACCTTAGACTCTAACTCATCCTTGAGTTCCTGTGTCTTAGCTATAGAGAAGTCAAGACTTTCTATAAGATCATCTCTCTCCATACAACATTCATCTAACTTATCCTTGAGTCTAGCATTATTTTTTATTTCCTTTTTCAAAGCACTAAGAGCACTAATAAGTTCACCTTTAAGATCTACTTCTCCTTTCTCTATATCTTCCTCTATTTGTTTGCTTTTTGAATCATCAAAGCCTTTTTCGGATTTCTTATCACTAGAGGTGCTACCCTTTTCAAAAACCATACATGCATCTTCCTTATAGTTTTCTCAAGCATCCTCATACATACTAGAAACCAAATCATTATTTGTGCAATCATCCTCAAGGTGACCAAAGTTTCCATATCTAAGAAATTTCATGATAATGAATCTATGTTTCGGTTCTTCCTCTTTTTCTGATATGAACAACATCTCATTTTCATCATCACTTGAAGAAATTTCACTATCACTACTAGAACACTTACTTGCTTTGTCTAGGTAGAAACTCTTCTTGTGCTTGTGAGAATACCTCTTTCCTTGATTGTTGTGCTCATATTTGTTTTTCCCTGTGATGCTTGTGCTTTTCGAATACTTGCTCTTAGAATCCTGTTTATCTTCATCACTTTCATTCTTGGGAACAGTACAGTTAGTAGCATAATGACCAAACTTTCCATAATTGAAACATCTTACATTTTTCATTCTTTTGTGCTTTCTAGAGAACTTGCCTTTCTTGTTGTAATATGCCTCTTCATAACTAGAAGACTCATCACTATCTTGAAGCTGTTTACCCTTGGATTTCTTGGTAGCTTTGAAAGCTGCCTCTTTCTTGACATCAACCTTCACTTGAGTTCTTAACTCAAATGCTGCAAGTATACTATGGAGCTCAGCTTATCCAAATATTTAGCTTCCTCAATAGCAAAAATATTTTCACTAAATATATTAGGAAGAGATCTTAAAATCTTATCACAAACATCATTTTCAGCAATCTCAAGACCTAAGTCTTTCATGGAGTTAACAACCTCATCCATACGAAGCATGTAGTCACTAATATTTTCATCATCATTCATCTTGAGTTGTTCAAACATACCTTTGAAGTGTCTCAATTTGGCCTTTCTAAAATTTGTATCACCTGTATGAACCACCTTCAACTGATTCCACATTTCACTAGTTGTCTTGTAGTGAATCACTTTGGTGAGATCTGCTTTCTATAAGCCTTTCGAGATTGCATTCATTGCTTTTGAATTGTTGTGATGTAGAAGCCTTTCTTCTTTAGTATTAGGACCATGTTCAGGAATAGTGTACTCATCTTCAATCACTTCCCAAACCTCATTTCCAAGTGCCATTAGATGAACCTTCATCCTTGCACTCCAAAGACCAAAATCTGACCCATCAAGAATAGGTGCTGCATTGCCACTTGAATGATCCATTGTGTTCTTTACTAGCTTTTCCTTCAAGTCGTTAAACTTTTTGAAGGCACCTGCTCGATACCAATTGAAGAACATAAGCTTATACTCGAGATGGGGGGTGAACAAGTATAAGACCTCTTTTTACTTTTTCCATTATACTTCAAAATAGTAAAGCAATATACCCAAAGCAATATCAAAGCAATGCACAATATCATCCACAAAGTGATACCAATTTTAACGTGGTTCACCCGAATGGTCAGGCTACGTCCACAAAACTTTTCTCTAAAAGTTATCTCAAAGTTCTTTGGGAATCTTTCCCAATTACAATGTTTATGAGCCTCGGCCCAAAGGAGATACCCTCCCCCAATCAAAATTTATGAGCCTCTGCTCAAAGGAGATACCTTCCCCCAATCAAAATTTATGAGCCTCTACTCAAAGGAGATACCTTCCCTCTGCTCTCGGAAATGATCCCTCGGAAGATCAACTGCCTCTACCTCTTGCCAGCACATGGAACTCCTTTCCATCGAAGACCTCTTGTCCTCAATGCTTAGCCTAAGAGACCTCTGCCTTCTATGATCACGTCCATAGCAACTCAGCAACCTGTACCAAACACAGTCAATCGGTCTAGTACAAGTCTCCCTCTGTCTATCAGATCTGTCTAAATATTGAACAAATCAATCCTTTGCATACAAGCCTTCTCAAAGACTTACCAAATCTGTCCTCAGGTTCTTCTCATAGAACTAGTGCACCTCTATCCTCAAGTTCTCTGATAGAACTATCAAACTCAGCTCACAAGTCCTCTGCTAGGACCTATCCAAATTTGCTCACAAGTCCCCACCAAAACCTATCCAAAACTGCTCACAAGTCCCCATCGAAACCTGTCCAAAAACTACTCACAAGTCCCCACCGGAACCTGTCCAAAAACTACTCAAAAACTACTCACAAGTCCCCACTGGAACCTGTCCAAAAACTACTCACAAGTCCCCACTGGAACTTGTCCAAAAACTGCTCACAAGCCCCCACTAGAACTTGTCCAAAAACTCAGCAAGCTCACCAAGAAAAAACTTTCTTAGTAGGAAATCACAAAGTGAATTGTTAGAGACCCAATGTGATTTTTCAACCTCATAGAAGCATAAAGAGAATTGTTAGAGACTCAATATGTTCTATACTCAAATCCCAATCTCAAAACTCAACTCAAATCAACTCAGCTCAATCTCAATCTCAAATCTAAAAACTCAACTCAAATCAACTCAGCTCAATCTCAATCTCAAATATGAAAACTCAACTCAATATCTAAAATGGATAGGATAGAATGTTTTCTTTCAAGAACTTGAAACCCCAACAATTGCCAACTATGCAAAGAATCGCATAACAATGATACTCATGTTCTTTTCATCATCAATTAGGGCTTCAACAACAATGCTCATCAAACAAGGTTCAATCAACACCATTCAACTCAAAACACAACCTTGAAGCATTTCACAATCAACATCGAAAAGGAAACAAGTAGAACTCCTTTTCTCTCCAATATTGTTTGAACAAAAAGCATCTACCAACTCAAATCTCAATAGCACAAAACAAATTTTCAAATCATCAACAAAGAAGTAAGCCCAACACTTTAACCAAGTAAAGAATAGCTTGATTATAACCAATTTAAGGAAAGCTGATGTCAATCTCAAAGCTTCCCACTTAGGGTTTCACAACTTCACACAAGAAGCAATTCTAACATTAAAACATCATGCTTTCATTTCCATAATCAACCAAAAGCACTCTCAACATTACAAGAAATATTTCTCCCTTATAGTCTTATCAATAATAAACTTTAACTCTCATAAGAATGCAATACGATAATGCAAACAACACCTTCAAAAGAATATTTTATCAAAATAAAGCAAGCATAAAACTCCTTATAACTCCTAAGCTGTTTTTCTCTCTAATAAGCTTCCTCCATCCGCAAAATACACTAGCAAAAATTAATTTCAAAAATACCTTGGCCAACACCAAAAATCGCGCTATGGAGAAATTGCGCACGAAATCTAACACCACCCGTTGCGTCCACTTCAACAAAGAAAAACCCTTTCGCGTTATTCGAACGTGGAACCTCCCATTCGGGTAGCGCGCCAACAACCTAGCCGCTACTGGTGCACCAAATGCGTCCGATGAGGTTTGAACCTCACTCTGTTTCCCTTGTACCTTCTGTGCCAGGGCTAAAGTAAACAATAGGCCTCCCTGTCTTCTGACATGAACGACGATGACGAAACCTTACAGTGGATACAAAAAATGAACGACGAATATCTGAAATCACAACGAGGAAGAAAATGAACATCAGATCACGAATGCACAGCGAGCAACACTTTTTGAAAATGCGGATGGGATAATATTTGATCTTCATCATGGGAGATTTATATGCATATTTCCCATAAGCTCTTGATGTCGGCGAGGAGTTTAACATGTCGGCAGAGGAGTTGGATAGCGCCCACAAACTTAGAACATAGCGCCATCAAAGTTAAGACATTTGCGCCATGGGTTAGGAGAACCCATTGCAAACAATAAATTAATATTTATTTAAAAATAATTAAAAGGAACCTTAACAAGGTTTTTAATTATTTAAATAAATACTTCCTCCTGGACCCAAATGCATTAAACTAAGGCATCCACCTGTAATATTTAAACCTGCCAACTTGGGGTTTACAAAATACCTTTGAAACTGTCATGTCGTAACCTTCATCAAAACAAGTTGTTTGACATCAAATCAAATTCCTTCAAGAGCTTCTTGACATCAATGACAACTTATACACTTGAGCAAAGGCAATGTACCCAAAGTACCCAAAATTGCCAACAATAAAAATAATCATTCAAATTGCTCCTTATAATCTCCAATTGTAATAAATCAATCTCCAAAAATTAACCTTTCAAAAATAATATTTGCCTACCCTTTTATCTCCCTCAAAACACTTAATAACCAAATTAATTCAGGAAAAATTAAACCTCATAAACCATCAAAACATTTTTATTTTTCAACATTAGGCACATAAAAATATTTTTATTTTCTTTCAACCTTAGCACATCCGAAATTTAGTGACCAACACAAATGACATCATCGCATACCTTTGTCACTACCAAAAAGGCCTCGATGGGTTTCTAACACTAGACCTCTTTGCCAAGCACCTTATCAAGGTGCTAGCCCACCATGTGGGCTAAGCGCTCCCACGGGGAAGGGAAGGTGCAAGCCTCCCTTTAAACCTTTGTTCAGCGCTTGCTCAAAAAGATGTGCTCTCTCTGCTTTGTCAAAAATGAACCCGAAGGGATTCGAACCTTCATGCCTTTCTTGCCACACACCCTAGCACTTTTGTCGATGCCAACTGTGCTACAAGCACCTTTGGTTCTAAATATTAGTTCTCCCTTTGATTTATTCCTTCACTGTCAGAGACCCTTCGAAAAATGTGGAAAGTATTTTCCCTTTTTGCATACAAATTCGATGGACCATAGGAGATTCGATCAATAGCATTGGTAGGTAAGGTAAAGTTCTTTTCCATTATTTATACATGATGCCTCTTATGCCATAAACATTGGTTCTTGAATATACTATGAAATTTGATTTTCATTTTAGCCATATAACCCTCTTTAGGCTTATTTAAATTTATATAAATTAATTTTTAATTAAATTAAAAATTAAATTATAATTAAGTAAATTTTGAAAGTTAATTAAATTAATTAATAAATTAATTTATAATAAAATTATATTAATTTATTTATAATTAATTTAAATTTCTTTTTTAATATTATAATAAAATATTATAATATTATTTGCTTGGGCCTCTTCTTTGTACTCTGGACCACGTCTGACTACCTGGAATCGGATCTAACCAACTGGAAATAGACTACTAATTGCACTGATTGCAAAACTGCTTCTACTCACACTGCTCACTGAAACTGAATTTTGACACCAATGACCACTCACTCTTGACATCAATGACAACACATCTACTCAAAATTTCCAACAATATAACCCTTTGTCATTGATGGTAACCCATTTATCTTTTCAAATCTCCTTAACCTATTTATGTTCTGCTCCCCCTAGGAAATTGATCTCCCTAACTCAATGCTCTCTTCTTAAATCAAATCTATCCCCCTTACACAAATCTCTCCCCCTTTGACATAAATGGCAAAGGGTCACCTTTGGGGCTCAAGGCTAAGACTGAGTCTCTTAGCTTAGCCCCTCCCCCACCTCCTCTTGAGGTGGTTAATTCTAGGGTGGGAGTATTTCTACTCCCAGCATGCACTGGTCTTTTCCTTTGTCCACTTTCCTCAATATCTGATCCTTCTGATTCCTCTGACTATTCCTGTTCCTGTTTATCTCTAGAATTTATACTCTACACCACTTTGTTGTGTGTCCATAATTATTGCACTTGTAGAACTTAATATTTTTATTCCTTGTAGGTGCAAATATCTTAGGATTTCTTCTGGTGAAGCCATATCTATTCCTATCATAGACCCTGCAATTATTTTCTTGTGATCAAATTGATTACATGAGTAGCAATACCCATGAAAAAGTTGCCTGTTTCTGAATTTCCCATTTTTTTGTTAATCATGTGTCCTGCACTATGAAGCTTTATGACCAAATATGTGACATGAGAAACATCATCCATGGAAGTTTCCTTGCCTTGACCTCATTGGTCTCTTAGTCTCTTTTACCCTATGTTGGTTCTTGTTCCATCTATTTCTCCTTTGTGCATTGTTTCTTTCCTTGTTGAAATTTCGGTTGTCCAACTCATCCTCAGAAGTCTCACTTTCTTTTACACTATCTTCTTCTTCAGAAGTTGAGGTTGACTCATCTTCCTGTTTCTTTTGTACATGTTCAAAATCAAGACCTGTCTTGCTTGATGTAGGCTTTTGTGTCTTGATAATATTATCCAATTTTTTTGAGCTTCTTCCAAACTTGTGTAGCCTCTCCTTAGATTTTTCTACTTCTTCCCTTAATAGAGCTACTTCTTGTTCTAACCTTTCACATTCTAATACCTTTGTTTCTAACTTATCCTTGAACTTATTTGTCTTAGCTATTGAATTATTTATATCCTCTATAATATTTCCTCTTTCTTCATCACATTCCTAAAACTAAAGCTTAAGTTGGGAGTTTTGCTTTCTTACCTTCTTTAATGTGTGAAGAGCATAAATGAATTCTCCCTCAAGATCAACTTCTCCTTTTTTTTATTCTTCCTCTATTTGTTTGCATTTGAAAACATCTTCATTACCTTCTGACTTGTCTTCTATAGGATCACCTCCTTCTTCTAGTGCCATTAGAATATTTTCTTATGGTCCTTTAAGTGTATCTTCATATTCATCATAACTAAAATTAAAACCATTCTTTGTACAACTATATTCAAGATGTCCAAAATTACCACATCTAAAATACTTGAGAATTATTGGTGACCTTTTCTTAACTTCTTATTTTCTTCTATCAGAAATAGAACTTCATCTTTATCATTATCTAAGAAACTTTTATCACTGTCACTTGAGTACTTACTTGCTTTTTTTGCATAGTAACTCCTTTTCTGCCTTTGAAAGAACTTCTTTCCTTGTCTGCCTTGTCCATCCTTGCCTTTCTTTTGGTACCTGTATTTTTTTGATTCTTTGTTCTTATGATCTTGTTTTTCTTCATCATTGTATTTCTATATTCTTGAAAATCAGTTGCATAGTGACCATACTTTACACAATTAAAACATCTAATATATTTTGCATCTTTAAATCTTCTTGAATCCTTATTCTTTTTTCTATAATTTGCTTCTTCATCACTGGATGACTCATTACTTGAATCTGGCTTCTTACCCTTTGTCTTATTAGTAGTTTTGAAGGTTGCTTCCTTCTAAATATTAGGTTTATCTTTTGTTCTTATCGCAAAAGTTGTAATAATACCAAGTAACATATCTCTTGTCAAAGAATCACCATATTTTGATTCCTCTATAGCAGAAATATTTTTACTAAATCTTTTTGGGAGAGATCTTAAGATCTTATCACAAACATCCGATTCTTCAATATCAAGTCCAATTCCTTGCATGGCATTAGCAACCTCGTCTACATGAAGTATATAAGCACTAATATTTTCATCATCCTTCATTCTTAATTTTTAAAATTGTCTTTTGATATTTCGTATCTTTGACTTTTTGACACTTTTATCTCCTTCATATATTATTTGCAATTTATCCCAAATTCCTTTTGCATATTTACAATGCATAAATTTTATGAACTCTATTCTTTTCAAACCTCTCAAAATTCCATTCATTACTTTTGAATTGTAACTATGTAGAAGCTTACCCTCTTTATTTTTAGGTGGAGTAGCTAGTGGTATGTATCCATTTTCAACTGCTTCCCAAATTTCATTGCCAAGTGCCATCATGTGGATCTTCATTCTTATACTCCAAAATATGTAATCGCTTCCATAAAATATTGGAGTTGAATTATCTAAGGACCCATTCTTAGAATCCATTGTGTTCTTGTAAGCTTTTTCTTCAAGCTGTTAAACTCTTCCGAAGGAACCCGCTCTAATACCAATTGAATAACACAAGCTTATACTGAGAGGAGGGGGTGAACAGTATAAGACCACTTTTTAATTTTATTTTCAATAAATATTATGCAATGTATAGATAGAAATATCAATAGTAGTAATCAAATCAATGCACAAATCACCACACAAAATAGAGACACCAATTTAACGTGGTTCACCCAATGTGGGCTACTCCACGAAGAAAAAGTTTCACTAAAATTTTCTCAATCAATCTCTTGGGAATCATTTTCCTATTACAATGTTTATGGACCTCTGTCCAAAGTAGACACCAATTTCCTAATCAAGTTCGTGGATATCTATCCACAGGAGAACTCTTTCTCCTTAGATCTGGTTGGTGATCTTATAGAAGAATTGTTGCCTCCATTGCATTGGCTAATGGATATCTATTCACTGAAGACTCATGTCCCCACTCAAAATACATGTCCTCACTACCCTAGCTAATGGATCTCTATCCGATGGAGACTATCATCCTCTGTACTCTATCACCTCCAAATCTTACTCTCAACTCTGTCTCAAATCTATACTAAACACAATCCTTCGATCTAGCATAAATCTGCTCAATATCTATCTCTGGTCTGGCATAAACCTGTCCTAAAATTTACACTAAAATTTATTCTCAAATCTGCACTAAACATAGTCCTTTGGTCTAGCACAAATCTATCCTCAATATATGTCTCAAACCTTAACACAAAGTTTGATTCAATCACAAATAAATTCTACTAGATCTGCTCCAAACCTTAACCCAAGGTTTGAACAAATAAATCAATCAACTCTTCTCACAATTCTTCTCAAAGACTTATCTTAAATCTACCTTGTAAACTTCCACAAAATCTCACACTATCTTGTCCACAAGACCTCTCTAGAACTTTTTCAATCTGCTCAACAATCTCTATCCTCAAATTTGCCTTGTAAGCTTCCACAAAATCTCACACAAATATATCCTAAATATCTATCTCAAGCCTTAACACAAAGTTTGATTCAATCACAAATAAATTCTACTAGATCTACTCCAAACCTTAACCCAAGGTTTGAACAAATAAATCAATCAAATCTTCTCATAATTATTCTCAAAGACTTATATTAAATATGCCTTGTAAACTTCCATAAAATCTCACACTACCCTGTTCACAAGTCCTCTCTAGAACTTGTTCAATCTGCTCAACAATATCTGTCCTCAAATCTGTATTGTAAGCTTCCACAAAATCTCACACAAATCTATCCACAAGTCTTCTCTAATACTTACCTCAAATCTGCTCAACAAGTCCTCACTAGAACTTGTCCAATCTCATAGAAACATAAAGAGAATTGTTAGAGACTCAATATGCTTCACATTCACCATAATGCTCAATCACTTTCAATATCTATTTTTACCATAGAAACATATAGAGAATTGTTAGAGACTCAATATGTTTCATACTCATAAAAACTCAACCTCTTTCTTAAATCAATTTAGATTATAGAACAATTTATTTCACAAAACTTGAACTATCACTTCAACATAACTACTTGACTAGGCTCAATTATAAATCTACTCAACCAATCACTCAATGAAATAATCCTTGCTCATAAACCCTAGTCCAATCATATGAACACTCACTCACTTATTTCCAACACTGCTTATCAAACAATCTCACATAACAATGATACTCATGATCTTTGCAAACCCTAGCTCAAGTTCTTCACTCAATCAATCACTTCAACAACAATCCTTATCAAGAAATCTCACATAACAATGATACTCATGATTTTTGCAAACCCTAGATCAATTTATTCACTCAATCAATCACTTCAACAACAATGATTATTAAATAAGGTTTTATCAACAACTTTTATTCCAGAAAAACCCTCAACAATCAACTCAAAAATGCTCATCAAACAAGGTTTTATCAACAACTCTTATTCCAAAAAAACCCTTTTCACTCCAACTTAGCATTCACAAAATTCAATAATCACTCACTAGGAAGATGTGCCCATACCTTTTGTTTGATGTAGAAGTGCCCTTAAAAACCTGTCCCAATCACAATTTTTTTCTTTGTCAATTTCAATGGTTAGATGACAAAATTTCACACTAATACTCTTTCAAAATATTTCTCAATTTACACAAATAATCAATCTCAAATACACATTCTACTCCTTCTTTAAATTAGCAATCATCAAATCACACATAAAAATAATCACTCAAATTGCTCCTTATAATCTCCAATTTTAATAAATCAATCTCCAAAAATTAACCTTTCAAAAATAATATTTGCCTACCCTTTTATCTCCCTCAAAACACTTAATAACCAAATTAATTCAGGCAAAACTTAAACCTCATAAACCATCAAAACATTTTTATTTTTCAACCTTAGGAACATAAAAATATTTTTATTTTCTTTCAACTTTAGCACATCCAAAATTAAGCGACCAACATAAATTACATCAGCGCATACATTTGTCACTACCAAAAAGGCCTCAGTGGGTTTCGAACATGAGACCTCTCCACCAAGCACCTTATCAAGGTGCTAGCCTACCATGTGGTCTAAGCACTCCCACAGGGAAGGGAAGGCGCAAGCCTCCCTTTAACCCTTTGTTCGGTGCTTGCTCAAAAATATGTGCTCTCTTTGCTTTGTCAAAAACGAACCCAAAGGGATTCGAACCTGCGTGCCTTGCTTGCCACACACCCTAGCTCTTCTGTTGATGTCAACTATGCTACCAGCACCTTTGGTGCTAAGTATTATCGCTCCCTTTGATTTATTTCTTCACTGTCGGATACCCTTCGAAAAATATGGAAAGTCTTTTCATTTTTTGTGCACAAATTTGATGGAGCATAGGAGATTCAATCAATAGCATTGGTAGGTAAGGCAAAGGTATTTGCCATTATTTATACATGATGCCTCTTGTGCCATAAACATTGGTGCTTGAATCGAATATGAAATTCGATTTTCATTTTAACCCTATAACCCTCTTTAGGGTTATTTAAATTAATATAAATTATTTTTTAATTAAATTAAAAATTAAATTATAATTAACTTAAGTAACTTTTGAAAGTTAATTAAATTAATTAATAAATTAATTTATAATAAAATTATATTAATTAATTTATAATTAATTTAAATTTTATTTTTAATATTATAATATTATTTGCTTGGGCCTCTTCTTTGCACTTTGGACCACATCTGACTACCTGGAACCGGATTTGACCAACTGGAAATGGACTCTACTGATTGCACTGATTGTGGAACTGCTTCTCCTCACACTGCTCACTGAAACTAACTTTTGACATCAATGACCACTCACTCTTGACATCAATGACAACACATCTACTCAAGATATTCAACAAATAGTTCCAACAATCCTAAAAATATATTAATGTAGGAAAGGAGATATTGCTAAAGAATGTGCAATAGTTATTCTAAGGAATGCAATGAATAATTTATAGTAGTCGGTGTTTCAACAATAATGATAAATGCTTAATATTTTTTTGTAGTAAACTATACTAGTTGAATTCTATTATTTCAAAAAATAGTAGGTAGGGTGTAGTAAAAGATGGTATAACAATGTTACCAAATTGCCAACCACACTTGTAGAACAACCATATCATATACATCAAGCTTTTATGATATGTCAAGGTAGAAATTGCAATGGGGGTGTTATAGCAATATTTTTGAAATGCTAGACACTTCTATATGAACTACAATTTCTCCTTTATGTTTCTATTTTTATATAGAAGCCTACTAGAGACCTATATTTTAGGGTTTTTTTTGTATAGCAATGCCTAAAATGGGATTTTATTGGTTGGATTATTAGAGGGCCTTGCCAAAGACCTAGTTTTTAGGATTCCCTTTGTCTAGTAGTTTTCAAATTGGATTTTCATGTACTGGATTATTACTTTTCATTCTTAAGAATAAAATAGTTTATCCCACTAAGTGGTTGGGAATTTATTGCACTCAGCCGCATCTAATTGTTATATAAATGTTAGTAAGGAACTTTCCTTGCTAGTGGTTTTCTTGTATAGTTTGAAACAATGACTATTTTATATGCAAGTTGCTTTATGTTGATCAATTTCACAACACCTTTTATATCTACTATTTTAGTTTTGTATGGCCTTAACCAACTTTTTTAGGTTTTCTTTTGGAATTTCTAGCACCTTAAATCACACAGAAGGCCCCAATCGCTAAGTTTAAGCATTTTATTTTTTATAAAGTAATCTTGTCATAATGCCCATTGGTGTTGAACAATCTCTCTATGGAAGAAAGTCTACTAGTGAATTTCAAGCAGTCATCTATTTAATATATTTCTTTTGTATTGTCAAAAGGTCTAAGCCTATCTCCAACATAGCCTTCACTATTGGAATATTATATTCTTTAACCAAGAAGGCAATGAAATCAAAGGTAAATTATATCCCTTGATTTTAAATTATCTCCCTTTGAACATTGAATCTAGTAAAAATACATTTATACAAGAATACTATGGTTTTTAAATCTATACATGGCATAGATATTTAACCTCTATCCACTTTATGACACAATCCATGAAGATTGAGATGTATTCCTATTTTCCAAAAGTGTCCCCCTAAATAATAGGGTAAATGAAATTAATCATTTTTGTAGCTTTGTTCTAACAATTTCTAATTTTAGAGTTTATTATATTTTGGAGTTGTAGGAAAGACTTGCATTCATCCCTTGTAAAAATATGATATGTGCAACCACTAGGATGAATGACTTGCATGCCTTGATAATCCCAAGCAAGGATTATTTTACTTTTCTACACCATTTCAACTAATTCCCTCTATTGCATGAAAGAGTGTTAGTCATTAATAAGATTTTTTTCTCTTGGTCTTCTCTTATGGATATGATCCTATCTAGCTTTCTGTCTAGATCAAGCTCTAGTTTCAACAAATAATCATAGTCATAGAGTTGATAAGATTTTGATATGTAGTTGCAAAGTCTCTATATAATTAGGAGGCTTCTTATATAGTACGCAATTTCTCAATTTCTATATTTGGCTCAAGTAGATAACTATTTATAAAATAGACATTCTATAACACATTAGCATCCATTGTTTTTAATTTACTAGTTTCAAAGACAATATTTTTTCATTTGTGAGGACATGTTGAAGCAAGATAGCATCATTCATTGTGTCATATTCTAAAAATAAATCTTAATTATTTAAATATGGTTGTGTAGTGGGTATGAAGTAAGCTTTTTTATATTGATATCATTGGAGATTACCATATCTCCAAATCATGAGTGGTAGACAATGGCCTCTCTAAAATGAGTGGGTAACCACCCAAGTTAGCTTTTGGTTGAAGCACCATGAAGTTGGTAGGATATTCCTAGGAATTAAATGATATGATAACATTACCAATCACCTCCTTTTTCTTGAAAAGTAACCTATTATCCATTCAAAAGAATATTTGCATATGACTCAGGTTTGATAGCTCCAATATATTTATGGTTTGTTTTATCATTACATTTATAATTTACCCTTAAATCTATTTGAAAGATATTGAACCATTGTCAACCACCCACTCTAGCTTGATATTTGACCTATTATCTATTTGAAGGAATGTTGACATATGTTTCGGTGTTGATAGCTTTAGCATATGCATGATTTATTTTATCATTATATTTATAATTTCCACCAAGGCTATTAGAGTGTCGTTAACTAGGATCTCACCTATTTAACATTCACTATATGGCTACCTAGATCAGTATACTTAGGAAATACCACCTTTCCTTGTAGTATGTCTACTTGAATTATCCTACTATACGAACTATTTGAGGGTCTTCCATCTAGGCTTCTTGATGCATAGTTTTTTTACTATCTTGGTCTAAATAGGAACATATTTAATTGCATGAAATAATAGGATTATAGCACACATACATTATGTAGTTCCCCTAAGAAATTAAATTTAGGTTGAGGGCTTGTTTTCTATTATTAAAGTATTTTATAAAGGGGGATTTCATTTTTGTTTGTGGATATAGGGGTTTGGTGTCTAAGGTAGGAGAAGCGACGTCTTTACAAGACCTCTTCTCATTCTCTTTTTTAGATATAACTAGGGATTTTGGGTCTAGTAATATCCTTCATGTGCATAGATGAATATCATTTATTTCTATAGGTTGGATGTACATAGGATGACTAACAATATTATGATTATTATTTTGACTATTATAACTTTTTTTTGGGTTAGGTATAGATTGTGTAGCCAATGGTAATAGCCTAGGATTTACTTTGGACTAATTGTTAGGTAGATGTGGCAACATTATTTATTAATGATGATTATGTTATTGTTGGTTTGGCCAAGATTATTGTTCTCTCTAATAATGCTATGATTGTTGGATGGAAGGTTGTTGGGACTATCTTGACATGAGGTATGAGGAAGTTGTTGAGTTGGCATTTGTAGTTAACTCCGAGGTTGGTGATAGTTCGAGGAAAAATAAACATGTTATTCATTTAATTAGCCTAAAAGAAATTAGGAAAATGGGCATCATTAGATATACCTATAAATTATGAAATTAGATGCCATGGTTTATTTTGGCTTGTGACGTACACTTGATCCATGTACTCCCATGTTTTATAATAAATTATTTTTGATCTTGACAATGATGAATATTCACTAGTATCATTATTTTCGTCAAATATAATATATATTTTTTGTTGGTGATATTACATTATTTGGTACCTTGAGTACCATTGTAAATATTTATATTAAGAGTGTGTTTATTATTTATGTCAATAGTATGTGTCAAGATGTGAAGTGTGTTTATGTTTCATGTAATCAACAGTGAGTTGTTTTAGGTAATATTGGTATTATTATTGAGTATAGGAGATTATGAGATCATGGAATTATAAAACTATGATATCATTGTGTCCATTTTCTAACAATGGTATCAGAGCTGCATTTGATAGAGCCACTTTAGTTTGAGCCATCTAGGATGGAGAGAATGTGAGTTTGGAAGAGCCATAAGTTCTTGATTGACAACTCTTATGATTTAAGTTGTTAATCTTGTTTGTTATTTACTTCTTTTATAGGTTGTATGAATAATTATTTTTTTCTACTCCTAAAACCATTCCATATATATTTTGACATTATAAATTTTCTCAAAAGGTTTAGTCCCTCATCAATTCAATTTTATTAATCTTCAATTTCTTTTAAAATCACTTGGTTAGATTCCTTTAGTCACATATTTAAAATACCTCTATAGGTGATAAGGATTACATAGGTATTTATTTTAATGTTTGTCTATTTTAGTGTTTCTTTCATACATAGGAATTTTAAGTTAGATTGCAATCCTATCTTGTAGATAAGTTTTTTGTAATCTTATATTATGGATGAGTTAGTCTATTAATCTTACGAATAAATTTGTTATCCTATTTAGGATAAGTTTATTATTTTCTAAAATAGAATGTATAAGCCTTTCTTAAAAGAATATTTTCCACATCAATGGGAGCCATGTAGATTGATCACCGTCAAACATATTTGAAAGCAAAGGTGTCCAGGAATGCTTACAAGTTTGGTATCTTCTTGGAGGATTTTTATTAAACTAATGTTCAATTTGATTCTACAGGTGTCCAAAATTAATGCATACATCCATGGAGCAGCTACTAATATGGAGGTAATGATGAATAAGTTGAAGTGCATTCAGCATCAATTCCATCACCAAGTGCATACTCCAGATTATCTCAATTCTAAATTGGCCCAAATACCAACTACTATTTCTAGCATCCAAGACAAAGTTATTAAGGAGGTGGTAAGCTCTAATTTGGTAGATTAGCTATCTAAGATATCTAATTTTATTGTAAAGATACAATCATCAATTGGTTATTCAATTCATAGGATATCCATGATGTCAAATCTCAAGAGTAATTATAGGCAATTTTCTAGTAACCCTTTAGGAATCAATTCATGACTTTGTTTCAACAATATGTAATAGCTATGGTTAGGCTAATTTTTCTATAGTACATGGATGATAAATAATTTCTTTTATCCTTATTTTTTTGCTACTGATGGACAATCAGATTTTGGTAATTTTTTACTTATATTGTAAATTTTGTGTTTTGAATTGAGTAATGATATGATGATACTTGAAGTTATTTTCCAAAGAAAATGTTCATAATTTTTTATGATTAGTTAGTAATGTTTTTTTATGATCACATGTGGCTTAAAGTTTTTAATTGTTAAATTAGTTTACAATTTATTTTTATTTTTATTGTTAAATAGATTGTTTTCAGATTTTATGTACATTGTTATTATAAAATCACTAAAGTATCATTTTTTATTCAATTAAAATTATGTATTTTGTATATGAAGTATTTTTCCCTTGGATAAAACTTGAGTTCTGTTGAACTATCATTTTTATAAAAATTAATATTTTATATAAGATAAACTATACAAAAAGAGTGTTTTTTCTTTTTTATTATATTTTGAAAAGCTAGTCATTATTTGAAGCTAAGAAAGATGATTTAGTTGAGTGTAGGTAGTATTTTTGTATTGATATGATTTTTTTAGTTATAATTATGTTATAACCCAAGAGATTTAGGACAATGGGTTTGTGACATGTAATGGACAATGAGGAGTTTGAAAAAACAAACTATAGTTCCAATTAAAATGTATTTTCTTAATCTTCAATTTATTTTAAAATCATTTGGTTAGGTTCCTTTAGTCACACATCTTTAAAATACCTCTATAGGTGATAAGGATTACATAGGTATTTATTTTAATGTTTGACTATTTTAGTTTTTCTTTCATACATAGGAATTTTAAGTTAGATTGCAATCTTATCTTGTAGATAAACTTTTTGTAATCTTATCTTATTGCTGAGTTAGTTTATTAATCTTACGAATAAATTTGTTATCCTATTTAGGATAAGTTTATTATTTTCTAAACTAGAATATGTAAGCCTTTCTTAAAAGGATATTTTCCACATCAATGGGAGCCCTGTAGATTGATCACCATCAAACATATTTGAAAGCAAAGGTGTCTAGGAATGCTTACAAGTTTAGTATCTTCTTGGAGGATTTTTATTAAACTTATGTTCAATTTGATTCTACAGGTGTCCAACACTCATGCATACATCCATTGAGCAACTATTGATATGGAGGTAGTGATGAATAAGTTGGAGTGTATTCAGCATCAAGTCCATCACCAAGTGCATACTCCAGATTATCTCAATTCTAAATTGGCCCAACTACCAACTACTATTTCTAGCATCCAAGACAAAGTTATTAAGGAGGTGGTAAGCTCTAAGTTGGTAGATTAGCTATATAAGATCTCTACTTCTATTGTAAACATACAATCATCAATTGGTTATACAAGTCATAGGATATCCATGATGTCAAATCTCAAGAGTAATTATAGGCAATTTGCTAGTAACCCTTTAGGAATCAATTCATGGCTTTGTTTCAACAATATGTAATAGCTGTGGTTAGGCTAATTTTTGTATAGTACATGGATGTTAAATAATTTCTTTTATCCTTCTTTTTTTGCTACTGATAGACAATCAGATTTTGGCAATTTTTTACTTATATTGTAAATTTTGTGTTTTGAATTAAGTAATGATATGATGATATTTGAAGTTATTTTCCAAAGAAAATGTTCATAAATTTTTATGATTAGTTAGTAATATTTTTTTATGATCACAACTGGCTTAAAGTTTTTAATTGTTAAATTAGTTTACAATTTATTTTTATTTTTATTGTTAAATAGATTGTTTTCAGATTTTATGTACATTGTTATTATAAAATCACTGAAGTATCATTTTTTTGTTCAATTAAAATTATGTATTTTGTATATGAAGTATTTTTCCCTTGGATAAAACTTGAGTTATTTTGAACTATCATTTTTATTAAAATTAATATTTGATATAAGATAAACTATACAAAAAGAGTGTTTTTTCTTTTTTATTATATTTTGAAAAGCTAGTCATTATTTGAAGCTAAGAAAGATGATTTATTTGAGTGTAGGTAGTATTTTTGTATTGATAGGATTTTTTTAGTTATAATTATGTTATCACCCAAGATATTTAGGATAATGGGTTTGTGACATGTAATGGACAATGAGGAGTTTGAAAACACAAACTATAGTTCCAATTAAAACGTATTTTCTTAATCTTCAATTTCTTTTAAAATTACTTGGTTAGGTTCCTTTAGTCACATCTTTAAAATACCTCTATAGGTGATAAGGATTACATAGGTATTTATTTTAATGTTTGACTATTTTAGTTTTTCTTTCATACATAGGAATTTTAAGTTAGATTGCAATCCTATCTTGTAGATAAGTTTTTTGTAATCTTATCTTATGCATGAGTTAGTCTATTAATATTACGAATAAATTTGTTATCCTATTTAGGATAAGTTTATTATTTCCTTAACTAGAATATATAAGCCTTTTTTAAAAGGATATTTTCGACATCAATGGGAGCCCTGTAGATTGATCATCATAAAACATATTTGAAAGCAAAGGTGTCCAGGAATGCTTACAATTTTGGTATTTTCTTGGAGGATTTTTATTAAACTTATGTTCAATTTGATTCTACAGGTGTCCAAAATTCATGCATACATCCATGGAGCAGCTACTAATATGGAGGTAGTGATGAATAAGTTGGAGTGCATTCAACTTCAAGTCCATCACCAAGTGCATACTCAAGATTATCTTAATTATAAATTGACCCAACTACCAACTACTATTTCTAGCATCCAAGACAAAGTTATTAAGGAGGTGGTAAGCTCTAAGTTGGTAGATTAGCTAGCTAAAATCTCTACTTCTATTGCAAACATACAATCATCAATTGGTTATACAAGTCATAGGATATCCATGATGTCAAATCTAAAAAGTAATTATAGGCAATTTGCTAGTAACCCTTTAAGAATCAATTCATGACTTTGTTTCATCAATATGTAATAGCTATAGTTAGGCTAATTTTTCTATAGTACATGGATGTTAAAATATTTATTTTATCCTTCTTTTTTTTCTATTGATAGACAATAAGATTTTGGCAATTTTTTACTTATATTGTAATTTTTGTGTTTTGAATTGAGTAATGATATGATGATATTTGACGTTATTTTCCAAAGAAAATATTCATAAATTTTTATGATTAGGTAGTAATGTTGTTTTATGATCACATGTGGCTTAAAGTTTTTAATTGTTAAATTAGTTTACAGTTTTTTTATTGTTTTTTAAATAGATTGTTTTCAGATTTTATGTACATTGTTATTATAAAATCACTAAAGTATCATTTTTTTATTCAATTAAAATTATGTATTTTGTATATGAAGTATTTTCCCCTAGGATAAAACTTGAGTTATGTTGAACTATCATTTTTATTAAAATTAATATTTGATATAAGATAAACTATTCATAAAGAGTGTTTTTATTTTTTATTATATTTTGAAAAGCTAGTCATTATTTTAAGCTAAGAAAGATGATTTAGTTGAGTGTAGGTAGTATTTTTATATTGATAGGATTTTTTTAGTTATTATTATGTTATCACCCAAGATATTTAGGACAATGGGTTTGTGACATGTAATGGACAATGAGGAGTTTGAAAACATAAACTATAGTTCCAGTCTCATGATGACCCTTAAATTTTAGCTTAAAGGCTTAGAGAAAATGATGGAGAACAAGAAGTTTCACACCATAAACCAAGGTTCTAATCATTAGAACAAGTTGTGAAGAGCAAAAAACATCACGCAATAAACCAAAGGTTCCAAACTCATATGTGAATCTTAACATTTATCAAATGGCATGAGATCAAGTGGTTAAAAACCAAGGCTTCCAAAATGGATGTCAAATATCAAACCTTTGTAAGCAATATATGCATAGTTGTCAATATGGCTTGTTCATAGTACCGTTATGTGGTTCATTGCTATGATAACATGATCATGATGTAATATTGGTTGGTGCACAAATTGTTTCAATCCCATATAATCAGTTAAAAATTATATTATTATGTCAACACTTTAAAATTTATTGATAATTTCAATATAAATTTGTAGATCTCATTTATCCTATTTATGAGATATTAATTCTTCATCATTATTTCAAGAACATAGTCAAATTTTTAATTTATTTTTAACTATTTTTTTATTTATAAAAAGATAAAAACTTTTATTACTTCAAAATTTTAATTTATAGAATATTTAGTGGCCTAATTACATGAAACCAACCATATCATATTAGCTTAGTAAAAGAATGAATGTTTGTGTATAGAAATAAATGCTTAAAGCCTTAAATTTACCACTGTGCTTATCAAAAACAATAATAAACCAAAATATTTACCACATCCTTTAGGAACTAAGAAATGAATTTAAGATAATAACATAAATAATTTAAGAAATGAATTTAAATGTAAAATTTTATTTCATATAGAAATTTGGGATTGAACAATTTATATGGTGAAGAGGTAATTAATGGAGGTTGGTGGGAATAGATGTTTGCTATGGAAGTTGATAATTTATGTATTATAGAAAGTAAAAATATGATCTTTGACCATGAATCGCAAGTGACTTGGCATCATGTTGGATAGTGAACTTAACGATTAAAAGTAAGTAGCTAAAAATATTGTCAAGAGCTCTAGTCTAAAGTAGAAATAATTAAGGAATCAATGAACAAAAAAATTAGTTTAAAGGTGGGGGGTTGTGTGCATGTTGGTCTACGTGTTGTCCTAGGTTTTTGTTAGTTTCTATTCATTATCTGGGAGCTTATGTCGGCCTTCGTGATGCACTTACTTTGTGGTTGTTATTATCTCGGCTTCTCCTCCCCCGGCTTTGTCTGAAGCTGGCGACGAGAGGAATGGCTCCGGAGACGAACAAACGGCCCAGGAATTTTGTTCCCAAGGTGTACCACGAAGTATTTTTGAACATAATTTTGTGATTCCTCTGCATGAATTCAATCAAGCATGTTTTTGGTTTGAAAACAATAATCTTATAGGGTATTTTTTGGGTCGGATTTCCCCTGAGCATGTCCTTAGGAACTGGATTGATCAGTATTGACATCCATATGGGATTCAAGTCAACCATGTCCAAAATCACTCTAAGGGTTTTTTCATTTCCAATTTGGTAGTCCTGACCAAGCCTAGAAGGTCCTCAATAAGGGTCCTAGTTACATTAATAGTTCACTACTCATTTTTCAGTTGTGGAGTCGGGATTTCACGGTTTCTAATTCTATTTCCCTAGTCGTGCATGTTTGGGTAGAATTCTTGGACCTCCCCACTGCATGCTGGCCATTTATGAAAAACTTGGTGTCCACCCTTGGTGAATTTATCTGTGATGAACCCTCTCGATTTATGTTGGTCTACCCTAGCAGGAGAATGTGTATCAATGTTGACCTAGCTAAAATCCTAAAGGAGTATATTGAAATTCAGGTTGGTTCTACCTGTATTCATCAATAGGTGGTGTATATCAACCTCCCTAATACATGTTACCACTTCCAGTAATTCTCCCACTACATTAAGGATTACCCCTTGATGGCTAAAAAATTCAAGTTCAAGGTAGCTACCCCGGTAGTTTGTGTTGTATTATATCCCACTACCCCGCACCCTTCAGCAAAATATGGTGAATGGAAAGAGGTTTCGCGTAAGAAATGGAAATGGTAGAAATATCGCTCAGGTGGGGCACATAGTGGACACATATGCTTAGGCCCTAACACCTAAGCCTCCCATGTAGTCGTCAATTATGGAGTCAACCCCTGTCCACTCTCCTCCTTTGGTCATTGATTTTGTAGACCACGATGAAGGGATTTGATCCACTATGCCCTTGGGTTCTCTAGACAAGGTAGGGGCTGAAGGAATTTTCTCTCTAAATTTATGATGACGGTCCCGTAGCCCCCTGCAAGGTGAGAAGCTTGCTTATTTGGATAAATTATGGTAAACATCTCTCTCCTCAACCACCATGGATGCCTTTAAGAATAACCCCTATCACCTGTTGTCATATAATGTGACTGAGGCTAGTGGGGGTATGCAACTTGACTCTTTTTAATGTCGTTTCTCTCATGGAATGTGTGTGGGTTTACGGATCCTATTTGTTGTTACAGGTTTTGGGATGAGCTCACTACCTATTCCAGTCTCTATGGTCGTATAGATTTTGTGTGTTTACAAGAAGTCAAAGTGGCAAGTTTCAATTTGCAATCTACTTGTTCTATGTTATGGTCTGGCAGTCAGATGTATGCTACCAACCACAATCACGACAAAGAAGGCACTATAATTTTACTTAATAATAGGTGGGTGAGAAATTTTGTCACATGGGGTTCTGACCCCTCCCACCACGCAGTTTGTATTCTGCTCGAATTTGGTGGTCTTTCCTTTGGGATTATTAATATTTACGCCTCTAATTAGGTCCAAGATAGATGTGCAATGTGGAGATGGTGTACTTTGTCCTTACCTACCGTGGTCTGGTTGATGTGTGGTGATTTAAATATGGTTGAGAAACCTTATGATAAAATGGGTCAACTCCCCAATAGGTGGGCCTTGGGAGAGCGACATGCTTGGTATTTTATGAAAAATAAACTACGGGTCTTCGATCCTAATGGTTTTTTCTCTGAGTCAATTTCCCAAGATTTGTGGTTCATGTGGTATAATTTTCAGTCAAGCCTCACAAGAGTTTTAAAATTTTTTGATAGGGCTATGTTGTTAGACCAATGTAAGTTTTCTTTTTCTTGTCGGCTCCCTTCAGTCCCTTTTGTTGAAACCATTCCTAGTATGGTCTCGTCCGATCATTCCTCCATAATGTTCTTTGTTCATGTTTCCTCCACCCATCAATGGCCTAATCATGCTCGATTTTTTCTTAACACTTCTTGCAACATGAAACCACTATTTGTCACATCTAAAGGATATGGAATATTGTATCCATATCCAATGGAGATTCAGGGTGGATTGAGTGGTGGAATGATGCCATTTTTTGTACCATTGCTCTACTCAAAAGCCTAGGGAAGAAGGTGGCGTTGTTGTGTCGTCGCTCTAATACTGCTTTGTGT
The DNA here is from genome assembly GCA_028583015.1 of Wollemia nobilis. Taxonomy (NCBI): domain Eukaryota; kingdom Viridiplantae; phylum Streptophyta; class Pinopsida; order Araucariales; family Araucariaceae; genus Wollemia; species Wollemia nobilis. Next base: position 441,982 of record JAQPPZ010000057.1, read on the forward strand.
AATGAGCTTGCACAGGCCTTCTTCCATCTTGAGGCCTCTCCTTTTGACTTCGCCATTCAAGCCCATGTCGCTCAACTTCGACATGAGCTCAAAGTGGCTAAATTGTACGAGGCCAAAGGGGCTCAGATTAAAGCCAGACTGCATTGGCTCAAATTGGGTGACCACATTTCTAAATATTTTTTCCAGAGGCTCTGACCTCCGTGTCACTCCACTCAATTCAAAGATTTATTGGTTAATGGGGTTTGCACCACTGCTTTTCCTGAGATAGCATCTGAATTTACATGGCATTATTCTCATGTTTTTGCTACTTAGTCATACACCCCTGAATGATAATTAGCCCTTCAATGTTGCAAAGAGGTTATCCCAACTTGTCTCTCCCCAACATAATAGAATGAATGTGAATAGTCCCTATTAGAGCAGAATCTTGTAGATGCCCTATTTCAAATGGTAGACGCGAAGGCCCCAGGGCTTGATGGCTTCCCCTGCAAATGTTACAAAACTTACTCAGAGTTTGTTGGTCCTGACTTGCATAAAGTATATTTAGAAGCCCTGCAGTTTGGCTCCTTAAGTGCTATTATCAATAAGGACAATATCAAGTTTATCCCAAAGTCTGGGGATCTACAAATCATTAAAAATTGGAGGTCAATAACTTTGCTTAATGTCAGCTATAAGATCATTTCCAAAGTGTTTGCTTTATGTATTAGTTCCTTGCTTCCCTCTATTGTGAGGCTTCAGCAAACTGTCTTATCCAGAATTGGTATTTTTTGGACAATGTTCTTGCTATTTGGGAAGGGATGGAATGGGCTCGCAAGTCCAATCAACATGCCCTCTTCCTCAAGCTTGAATTTGAAAAGGCTTATGATCGAATTGAGTGGATTTTCATTATTTCCATGTTGGAAGCTCTTGGATTTGGTCCTTAATTTATTTCCTTTGTTAAAATGTTTTTTTAGGATGCATCAGTTGTGCTTTCTCTCAACAAGTTTCAAACTGACGCTATTGGCTTGCATAGGTCAATAAGGTAGGGTTGTCCTTTGGTCCCCTCACTATTCATTTTAGTATCTGAAGCATTTGGTTATATTTTGGCTCATTGTGCTTCTCTTGGGATGCTTCAGGGTATTTAGCATCCTGGAAATACTGGTCAACTCATTAATGGCCATTTTGCTGATGATTCCTTTCTTAATCTCATTGAGGATGAACAATCCCTTTTTGAAGCCTTGTATTGTCTTAATATTTTTTGCAAAGCCTCCAGGTCTAATATCTAATGGAGGAAAACCTCATGTTATAGGCAATCCCTATAGCCTCTTCCCCACTGGATTCAACATGTGTAGTGGATTTGGATTCAGCCTAGAGAAGTCTTCATTCTTGGGCATTCATTTTGACTTGCAAAGCTCTCTATCCCAATTATGGTCTTATATCATCAACAAAGTCGAAAACAAGCTAGAATATTAGAATGCTAAGAAGTTATCTCTTTCTAAAAATTTTAAAATTTGCTCGAAAGAGTTGTCTTCCATGCATGTTTATTACTCGTCTTACTAGGTCCCTTCCCAAGCTTGTTACAAAAAACTTGAAAAATTAATGCGAGATTTTTTGTTACAAATGAGCGGAAGGGCTTTCACAGAGTGGCTTGGAATATTTGTTGCCTCCCACAACAAGCAGGGGGTATAGGTTTGTTGGATTATAAGTGTCAAGGGTTTGCCCTACGTGCTAAATGGATTGTGTGGGCACTCAAAGGACCTAAAGCATGAAAAGTTCTTATCAGACATTGCATCTCAGCTGGGCTTACCCTCAATCATTGAGCCTAGGTAGGAATGGATTTGCCCTCCCTAGTTTTGGCCTTAGTTTTCATTAAAATCCTTGGCTCCTTTGTCATCAAAATCATATAGAAGGCTTGGAAACAATTAAACCCTTGGATTGTTTGGAAGGGGGTCCGTTCACATAAAGGCCTTTCCATTAATATTTTCAATATCTAGTGGTCCCCTGTATTCAAGCTTCAGGGTAAGTCATTGGACCAAGTTCCCTGGGTCCATGCCCAAAAAAATTTTAAGTGGGGCATTGCTGCCATTGCATATTTTTACTCCAGGGAAAATAGAGATTGGATTTCTTGGAATGATTTTAAAAGGATTTTCCACTTGTCCAACACTGACAAGGCTACGTATGATGTTGTTCTAGACCATACACCTTTCTCCTTATGGTAGAAATTAGGTGTTAGATCCCAGAAACCCTGGTGTAAATATTGGGCTTGGTATAAGAGCACTTCCTTGCTCAGCTACAGATCTAGGCAGGGTTATGATTGGCTTACGCCAACTGCACCCACGGTGCCCAAACTCAATGTCAAATGGGACCTTCTCTCATCACCCTCTAGGTGGAAAACCAGATTTCATTCAGCTTGGGTGTCTTATCTGGAGCCAAAGTAAGTTTTTTTTTCTTGGATCTTATTGTATCAGGGTCTACCCCTTGGCTGCAAACTTTCTTATATGGGGGTGCTTGAGCCCCGATGCCTGTTTTATCAAGAACCAAAGGCTTGTATGCATATTTTATGGGTATGTAAACGGGCCAGTATTGCTTGGAGTTGGGTGGGTTCTTTCTTTACCCCGTTTATGTCCCTACATATTTCCTGATATCATGTCCTTTTGGGTGATCTCATTCAATTTTCTCTCCCGCTGAGGGAAGTGTGGCAAATCTTCAGAGTTAGCCTTCTATTTCACATTTGGAACTCTATAAATAAGATTATTTTCAAGCAGGTTGATCCATATCAGGATTTTTTCATTTTCTGACAAGCTCAAATTTTTTCATGATGTGTGGTTTCAAATCTGTGACCAGGCTAAAAATGTGGCTCTAGAGTTAGACCATTTGTAGGCTTTGCTAAAATACTGGGGCAAAACCCCTTGTGCTGTCAGTAGGGAGGCCCCTGATCATTTGCCTCCTCACCCTACCAGATCCTATTCATGTCAATGCCCTATTCGTACACGGTGTTAGCCTCCTCGAAGCAGATCCCGTGACTATGGAGGCCCATTGTAGTAGTCGGATATGTACACCTCCCAACATTCTGCACCTGTGATCACTTCACAATATGTGCTTGTGCCTAATGATGGTTGGGGGGCTTTCGGTAGCCATGAACATATTTTTGACTGGTCTCGTCTTTCTTCTCTAATTACTCATGCTTCAGGTTGGGGTGAGGAGCCCTTTGATGGGTGGGGGAAACCACCCACTTCAAATGGATAAGGCCTTATCTTCCATAGACCCCCTTCTTTAAAAACCTTTCTGGTTGTATCATATTTCTAGTTTGTTGTTGATGGCCGTGGTGCCCGTGTGGTGCAGTTTTTTTTTTTTTATCCACTATTAGGATAAGTTAGTGGCATTCGTGGTGTGATTTTTTCTCCACCCACACTTTTTTTTGTTGTAAAGGACTTTTATTTTTATAATTAAAATGGTCTTTCATCAAAAAAAAGGAATCAATGAACTTGTTTAATAGAATGAATGAGTCTTGGAGCTCTTGGGAAAGGCAAAAGAGAGGTGTCTTCGAAAAATGGAGGACAAACCCATGCCTCTTGCATAGCATTTACAAGTAGCTAGTGGATGCCTTTTCTTTTGAAGCTCATTGCTTTAGTATCATTTGACTTGCCCTTGTCATGGTTAGGAACATACAAATTATGAAAAATAGGAAGAAGTGGAGTATGGTAAGGGAATAAAGGGAACCAATAAAAGCATCCAAAGCAACAAGATGATAGTTGTTGCAATATGTGGTGGTGAAGCTTCTCTTAAGGCCACAATTGAATATTTGCACTTGTATATCTTATATTTGTCCATTCAACCCATGTAAACCTTGTAAACAATACAATTCTATCTATTTTTCCGCATTATTTTGTTCCTAAGGGTCAATCTCACAACTTTGACCTAAAGGTCATGTTGAGTGGTATTTTCACCCGATTGTGAAAACACACTCTCCGATAGGATTTGGGTTCTAAATCCTCTCTTGCAAAGAAATTAAACAAGTAACTTCTCCAAGGTCTCCGCTATATTAGCATTTTACATCCGTGTATTAATAATCTCAAATAAAGATATTCAATTAAAATGCTTGGAACACCTTAGTGGTTGCAAGTAACTGAAAACAAGGGGCAATGTTGGTTTATTTTACCGTGAAACTTTAATGATTGTTCGTTGAACCCGAATAAAGCAAATGTGATTTGGTCCCTATATGACCATGCTGTACCTTCAAAGTGGAAATTGATGAAATGCCATAAATGGTGGAACTATTTTTTGGATTTTGAAGTTTTTTAATTTTTATTTTATTTTAATGCCTGAGAATTAAAATAAAGTTAGAACTTCTAAAAAATAAAGTGCAGAAAAAAGAAATAAAATGCAAAAGGAAAAATGAAAATGAAATTGCATTCAGTATGATGCTATCCTATTTCAACAAAACCGAAGATGTGAGGTTTCCATGCATGCAACCTAACCTATTGGACCTGCATGACATGCATAATCCCCATAGACTAAGTGCTAGTTCCTAGGGTACGAAATAAAGTTTAGATTTCAAATATTAGCCTAATGTAACCCACAAAGGTGGTATTTAACATTATCTATAAATCCGAAATCTAAAAGAAAGTGAAAGAATAAACATTAAATCCATAGCATGCACAGAAGATCTCCTTCTTTCTTGCCAATAAGATGCAAATTTTTGAATACTTCTGCATTAAAAATATGTCATGTTACAATAGCAGAATGTCTCTAGTTTTCCAAACCATATGGAAGAGAAACAGCTCCAAACGGGCCCAGAATGGCTAATCACCCTCAACTCTGCAACCCTGCTCGTAGCGGTTTTCGACCAGTCCATGTGGAAGGAAAATATCCAGGAAAAACCTAGTGTCAAGGCCTTGCCTTCATTCCTGCAATATTCTCTGAACAGTTTTTGACCCTTGTACCAATCTGTGCTTCTGCTTTTATACTTTTTGGCAATGCTCTCTATTTCACTCTGTGACGCTTCGCTTCATCTCCCAGATCGCATCATTTAATATTCCTATCTCATCGTTGTCTTTGACTTTATGTTCGATGTCGAAACGTTTGATCTTCTCTATGAACTGTAACGCTTCTGTAGCCCTTACACCTTTATGCCACGTGTTCCATGCTTTTCTGCATGTTCCGTAATGGCCCCCTATAAATCGTGACCAAAAATAGCATGTCGCGATATCACGACGTTTTTATGTATGCAGCTTAGCTTTTCTTCTTTCATCGCAAAAATGAGACATGTCACGATATCGTGACATTTTCCTATCAACAGCCTTGTCCGCCTTCATGCATCGCGAAAATGATACATGTCACGAAATCGTGACATTTTTATGCAAGCCAGTGAATGCAACCTATCACGAAATCGCGATGTTTTTCTCTATCGCTATGTTTTTTGCACTCACCAAAACGTGACATGTCACGAAATCGTGACACTTTTCTCATTTCATACCATCTTGCTACTTTCTATCACGAAATCATGACGCTTTTCTCTTTGTCCTTGTCGCTTCTGTCATGAAATCATGACACTTTTCACTTCCTCTTTTCGTTTCCACATCACAACACGTCGTGATATCGTGACATTTTCTCTTCTTCATTCTTTGCTCCTAGCCACAAACGTGACATGTCACGAAATCATGACACTTTTCATTTTCCTGCACAGAACATGTCGATATCGCGACATCTTTTCATTTTCACCAACAACATGTCGCGATATCGTGACATACTTTTCATTTTCGCTCACGACGATAGCAGACATGTCGCGATATCGTGACAACTTTTCATTTTTGGTCATGACGAAGCAACATGTCGCGATATCGTGACAACTTTTCATTTTCAATCGCGACGGAGCAACATGTCGCGATATCGTGACAACTTTTCATTTTTCAACATCTCCGATATCGCGACAACTTTTCATTTTCGTTCGCGACGGAGCAACATGTCGCGATATCGCGACAATTTTTCATTTTTGGCCGCGATAGAGCAACATGTCGCGATATCGCGACACTTCTTTTTCTTGTGATATTTTGCTATTTTCCTTTGATCTTTTGCATCTGGGCCACTGCAGTTTTCTTTGGAAAGCATGCAAAAAAGGTGGGTCCCCAATTTTGGGGTGTGTTGTGGATCAGCCACAACAAATGGTGACTCTACTGTCAAATGCTCCTGAGCATTTTGGTGAGAACCCAACCTGAAATATACAAGCTTAGATACAGGCATCAGCACATAAAAGATAAACAAATACCGATAGATCAGAAATACATGAAACATCAGAATCATTAAGTATCAACTCGGTGTGTGCAATGTGTTTTCATTCCCTATCGCTTGAACTTGATCAACATTCCATTGTCAGTTTCACTTATGATTTGTATGCAAGGCTATGAATGATTTGTGCAGGATTTGATGTATGATGAAGATGCTAGAGATATAACAACTTGCTTTACAAAAGGCTCAACCCTTCTAATATCATGAAAAAACATATATCAAGACTATCAAACCCTCTTAGGACCAAATATATGTATACTGAATTAATTTACTAGATCCCAAAGTTGGTTATGTGTCACTACCATCTTGAACCCATGTGCAAGTGTAAGTGAAATCGGAACTTTGGGGAATAGGATTCCCAACCTAAGCGAGATGGGAATTTAACCCTATCCTTACTACTTCAATTTGGAGTTCATTATCTCATCTTGAACAAAATGATTTAACCTGTTATGGATGAAATGGTCAGGCTAGTCTATCCATATGAGCAATCAGTGGTCTTGCTTTTAGACAAGACATGTTGCCACGCATGAGCATACTTAACCCCATAATCCATGATTTGGCTTCATTCATTCTTTTTTTTTTTATTTCTTGGACCTTTGGGATGACTACCCATCCTTGCTAGGGACATGTAGTACGATCCTTCCAATCCAATATTGAGATGAAATGGGAAATATTAATTTTTTACTTCTTGGACCTTTGGGATGACTACCCATCCTTGCTAGGGACATGTAGTACGATCCTTCCAATCCAATATTGAGATGAAAATGGGAAATATTAGTTAATTTTATTTCTTGGACCTTTGGGATGACTACCCATCCTTTGTAGAGGACATGTAGTACGATCCTTCCAATCCAAGATTTATGATGAAATGAGACATAGGAGTTTTGGGGAATCAGATTCTCAACCTAGGCGAGATGAGAATTATGCCCTATCCTTACTACTCCATGTAGGTCAAATCAGAGCTTTGGGGAATTGGATCCTCAACCTAAGTTCGATGAGGATTTAATCCTATCCTTACTACTCTGGTTTTAGACTTTAAGCTTGATGGAAGTGGTAAAAACCATTGTTTTAAGGATTATGTTGCATGATAGGACAGACATGAAATATTCTTTTCACCTCACCTTTTCATCCAAGTATGGTTTTGACCATTTTGCTCAAGATTCTTTTTAATGTGCATGGAATGTGCTTGGTTCAAGATAGTTTGGGCATCAGTTCCCAACCTTAGGATCCTTTTAATATATGTTATGTAATAACCCTAAGAGGATTCGACACCTTCTCAATGATTGCACATGAAATGAAAATGTACCTGAGATGACATGTATATGCAATGTGGAATGTGACATGAGATATGAATGCACTGCTTCTTTTGATGGAATATATCATCTACTTTACCATAATGTGCAAAACTGACAACTTCATGCATCACAAGATTCAAACGATATTATTTAAATGTTTGTGTTACTTGTGGAGCTTTCTACAACACAATTCCAATGTTTCATATTCTCCTGATCTTAGGCATAAGTTGACATCTCAAAATTTTCCTCTTTTTTTTTATAAAAACAAACCAAACATGTCCAAAGGACCAACACACAACTTTAAATCCAAATCCAAATAGCAATCCCTAAAAAGGAAACTTGAAAAACACAAACCCAAAACCAAAAATCAAAATCTATATACAAATGTACAATATAATACAAGATGATGCAAAGCTTGGACTATCACTTTCCTGGATCCCAAACATGATTAGAACATTTCAACAAAAATATAACATGATATGCATGCCAAATGTTGTAGGAATCCAACAAAAACAAGATTAGACCAAACAATGCAACCCATTTCAACTTCCCTCGCTCACCCCACCAATTAGATTTAGTTCCATTAGTATTCCCATAGGTGAGATTCAAATTTTCAAATTGATTAGACAATGATTGATATTCAATTTTATCTTGTCTATTCTTTAAAATTGCAAATTTCATAATTCCATCCTTGATTTAGAATTAGGCTATCTTTTTCAAATATGCAATTTTGTAAGTAGGAGCCTATTTCTACAAATTTTAAAGCCAAATCATTTTCCAAATTTGTAGGCCAATCAAATTTGTGCAACATTTTGCAAGCATCTAGGATATTTACTAAATTAGGATCATTAAAAGTTTTTACCCTAGATTCAATTAGTAATTGTTGATGAATTTGATTTAACAATTCAAGTGCATCAACTTCTTTTCCATTCATTAAAACAATGTTATCAAAGGTGTGATTAGAAATCATACCTTGTTTTTCATTCACCTTTAATGACATTTCACCATAAACATCATTCAAATTCAAAACATGGTCATGCAAATTTTCACCTAAATCTTGGATGTTTGAACACAAAAGGTTAGATTCTAACTTTTGAACATTTTTATTTACCAAAATTTGATGGGGATTTGCAATTCCCTCTTTTACCTCATGGTCTTCATATTCTTCATTGATTACTTGTTCATTAAACATACCAAAATTGGGCACCCAATTGAAAACATGCCCATCCTTTTCAACCCTCAAATGTTTTTGGTCAAAGTGTATGTCCCATGACTCATCTTGATGATCCTTCATTTGAGTTGCTTCCAATTGATCAATCTCTTTGTCATTTGGTTCCAATTCTTTGTTCACTATCCATGGTATCTCTTCATGACCCAAAACACAGCAAACTGCACCCACCCAAAAATTATATTCAACAAACAAATTTTTTCCCCCTCTCAAAGAAAGTGTGAGGTAGAAGTTTCAACATCCTGCATATCAAGTGAAATATGAGTTTCATCTATAGGGGTGTGAGAAAAGAATGCATTATCATATCTCCCCCAACCATTATAAAAATTATCTTCCAAATTTGTGGGATGAAACTCCATGGTATTTGTGACATGATCTTTTGATTCATTCATCAATTCACTTTCTTCTTTGTCCTTGGTAATAGGATCATTATAATCTTCCAAAATTTGATGAGATTTGAAACTCTCTTCCAAAACATCCTCAAATTGTACAGGAGTTGTAATATCTTCCTTTGAGTAGGCGATTATGTTGTCCTCTATATCAATTGGCACACAAGTTTCATTAGTAGTTTTGGATTGAGTGTAGTCTTCCCACTTCTTCCAAGCATCATAATAATCATCTTTCAAAATCAAGTGGTGACGTTCAACTACTTCTTCAACATCTTCCAATTCATCAATGTGTTTCTCATCAAATTCATCTTCACCTTCCTTAGATGGTTCAATTATTTCCAAAAGTGGGTCGTTTCTTGAATTCAAATTTGTAAGGCCATCATCGTCCAAATTAGTAACCCATGATTCAATTTTATCATAATTTGGAGGGTGAAGAATTTCTTGATCGTTAATTTTACACATCTCATCAATAGTATCTTCCAAGAACAAGTGGTGAAACTCTATCATGTCTTCAAATTCATTTATTGGTTTTCTTCCAATTTCACTCTCAACCATTCCATTCAATTCTATGGTGGGTTTCATCCTATCACATATATCAAACATTGTTGAATTTAGAACCCCTTCATCCGAATAATCATGTATCTCTATGAATGAGATCATTTCTGCATAATCCTCACTAGCGGATGTTGGCTTAGCAATTTGCACCTCCCCGTGGACTACATCTAAGGTGGTTGTAAGATTTGGATATTCAAATTCATCCCCTTGATCATTTACCTTAGATATCATTGGAGTGGAGGGTGCTATATTTGATGGTTGGTGTAGGTTGGCATCAATATCTTTAGAAGAACAATCTCTTATGTGAACATGTTGTGCCTTTTCTTCTTCCAAAACTTGTTCTACCTCTTCCAATGTCTCATAGATTGTCTCTAGAGATAAGTCATCCACGTTTTCCTTTAAGAATGTAGCAAGTGTGGGGTGTATGACTCCCAGGTATACTTGAATAGCTTCCTCTTCCGATGTACCCAAACTTTCCCACATTTGAGAATACAATTCACGAAATCTTCCATTGAATTGACTCATGGACTCATTAGGCTCTTTACACATAGAGGTGAATTGATTTTGCAACCTATTTAAGTCAACTTGATTACCAAAGTGATGAAGATAGGCTGCTTCTAATTGTGTCCAAGAAGTCCTAACCTCCATGGGTAGTTGGCTGTACCAAAAGAATGGTTTATCATCCAAAATGTATGCAAATAACTTACAAGCCACCTCCTCATAGAAAATCTGGAATTGACATAATGTATCCTTGTAGACATGCAGTCTTTGCAAGTATCCTAGTGGCACCTCTTGATTAAAACACCGTAAAAAATCCAATAACATTTTAGGAATTTGATAGGGTATCACATGTATAGACAAACCCTTATAATGATCCTCCATCATAGATACCATTCTTTCTCTTAGAGACACTATTTCAGCTCTCAGGGATACCATTTGCTCCTCAAGTGTTGCCATTAGTGAAACTTAAAATGTAATTTTAGAACCAAATCTGTTGAATATTCAACCTGCAATGTATAAAAAAAAATCAAGTTAGCATCAACTAAGAGATGTATTCATTAAAATCAAATGAAAGTAATTGTATGGAAACAACACTTCATTAGTCAAGACCAAAATTTTCAAAATTAAATCAAATCACATTATTTCTGTATGAACAATCAGAAAAGTGTTAGAATAATATACAGCATACCTGAATTGCTTAAAATAGAATAAAGTAAACCAATTCAGGCCATCCTTTTAACAATCTGCTGAGTGTTAGAGGACTAAAGCATACAAAAATTTAAATTTAAATCACACTAAAATAAACCCGTTCATGCCCTCCTTCTAGCGCCAATCTGTTGAGTGGTGTTAGAGGAGGCCGAAGATGCTAATCAAATGGACTTGAAATATTTAGCAATGTAAAGCTCTCAAACAATTATAAACCTGTAGCATCTAAAATCATAAAATTTAAGATAAAATAAACCTTTTCATGCCCTCCTTCTAGCGCCAATCTGTTGAGTGGTATTTTCACCCGATTGTGAAAACACACTCTCCGATAGGATTTGGGTTCTAAATCCTCTCTTGCAAAGAAATTAAACAAATAACTTCTCCAAGGTCTCCGCTATATTAGCATTTTACATCTGTGTATTAATAATCTCAAATAAAGATATTCAATTAAAATGCTTGGAACACCTTAGTGGTTGCAAGTAACTGAAAACAAGGGGCAATGTTGGTTTATTTTACTGTGAAACTTTAATGATTGTTCGTTGAACCCGAATAAAGCAAATGTGATTTGGTCCCTATATGACCATGTTGTAACTTCAAAGTGGAAATTGATGAAATGCCATAAATGGTGGAACTATTTTTGGATTTTGAAGTTTTTTAATTTTTATTTTATTTTAATGCCTGAGAATTAAAATAAAGTTAGAACTTCTGAAAAATAAAGTGCAGAAAAAAGAAATAAAATGCAAAAGGAAAACTGAAAATGAAATTGCATTCAGTTTGATGCTATCCTGTTTCAACAAAACCGAAGATGTGAGGTTTCCATGCATGCAACCTAACCTATTGGACCTGCATGACATGCATAATCCCCATAGACTAAGTGCTAGTTCCTAGGGTACGAAATAAAGTTTAGATTTCAAATATTAGCCTAATGTAACCCACAAAGGTGGTATTTAACATTATCTATAAATCCGAAATCTAAAAGAAAGTGAAAGAATAAACATTAAATCCATAGCATGCATAGAAGATCTCCTTCTTTCTTGCCAATGAGATGCAAATTTTTGAATACTTCTGCATTAAAAATATGTCATGTTACAATAGCAGAATGTCTCTAGTTTTCTCAAAACCAGAAAAGGGGAAGAAAAACACTCCACAGCAGGCCCAGAACGGCTAATCACCCTCAACTCTGCAACCCTGCTCGCAGCGGTTTTCGACCAGTCCATGTGGAAGGAAAATATCCAAGAAAAACCCAGTGTCAAGGCCTTGCCTTCATTCCTGCAATATTCTCTGAACAGTTTCTGACCCTTGTACCAATCCTGTGCTTCTGCTTTTATACTTTCTGGCAATGCTCTCTGTTTCACCCTATGACGCTTCGTTTCATCTCCCAGATCGCATCGTTTCATCTTCCCGCCTCTTCATTGTCTTTGACTTTATGTTCGATGTCGAAACGTTTGATCTTCTCTGTGAACTGTAACGCTCTGTAACCCTTACACCTTTATGCCACGTGTTCCATGCTTTTCTGCATGTTCCATAACGGCCCCTGTAAATCGTGACCAAAAATAGCATGTCGCGATATCGCGACGTTTTTATGTATGCAGCTTAGCTTTTCTTCTTTCATCGCGAAAATGAGACATGTCGTGATATCGTGACATTTTCCTGTCAACAACCTTGTCCGCCTTCATGCATCGCGAAAATGAGACATGTCACGAAATCGTGACATTTTTATGTCAATAGCCGAGCAAATGCAACCTGTCGTGAAATCATGACGTTTTTCTCTTTCGTTGTGTTTTGTTGCACTTAGCCGCGAAAACGTGACATGTCACGAAATCGTGACACTTTTTCATTCCATACCATCTTGCTGCTTTCTGTCGCAAAATCATGACGCTTTTCTCTTTTTGTACCACTTGGCTGCTTCTTGTCGTGATATCATGACAACTTTAGTGCCTTGCCCTGTTTGACTGGTTTGACCCACGATTTCACAACACGTCACGATATCGTGACATTTTCTCTTCATGATGCATTCTGCTGCTCCTAGCCACGAAAACGCGACATGTCGTGAAATCGTGACAACTTTTCATTTTCGACCGCGACGGAGCAACATGTCGCGATATCGTGACAACTTTTCATTTTCGGTCGTGACGGAGCAACATGTCGTGATATCGTGACAACTTTTCATTTTCGGCCGCGACGGAGCAACATGTCGCGATATCGTGACAACTTTTCATTTTCGGTCGCGACGGAGCAACATGTCGCGATATCGCGACAACTTTTCATTTCGAGTCGCGACGGAGCAACATGTCGCGATATCGTGACAACTTTTCATTTCTGAGCAGCGACAGAGCAACATGTCGCGATATCGCGACAATTTTTCATTTTTGGCCGCGACGGAGCAACATGTCGCGATATCGCGACACTTCTTTTTCTTGTTGTATTTTGCTCTTCCTTTGATTTTTTAGCATCTGGGCCACTGCAGTCTTCTTTGAAAGCATGCAAAAAGGTGGGTCCCCAATTTTGGGGTGTGTTGTGGATCAGCCACAACAGGTACCATGTATTTGGGTATAATACCCCTTCATATCAATCATTTTATTATCACTTGGGGTATAATTTCATTTACTTTGATTGAACATTATTTGGTGTCTATGGACACCCCATCATATTTTGTGTTCTTTCATTTTGAGTATTCCTTTTGCTAAGCAATATTGGATAATGTTTGATTCCATTTGTTTCTACAAATTTTTATGAAATCTAACAAGGTATCAAAGTGTGTATGAATCTTCATTACTTGTTTGTTTCTGTTATCAAGAATTTATTTTTCTCTTGAGGGATTTTTTTAATCCAGCAAAGGAGATTCTCTTGAAGGTTGACGACATCATCTAAAGAAGGGTTTTTGATAAAAACATTAGATGGAATTAGATCACAAGGATCTCATAGGAATTAGTATATTTGCTCAAAAAATATTCACTAAATAAGGAGGTAGTAAGCTTTAAGTTGGTAGAGTAGCTAGCTAAACTCTCTACTTTTGTTGAAAAAATGCAATCATCAATTGGTTATACAAGTCATAGGACATCCATGATGTCAAATATTAAGAGTAATGATAGGCAATCTGCTAGTAACCCTCTAGGAATCAATTCATGACTTTGTTTCAACATGTAATAGCTATTATTAGGCTAATTTTTCTTTAGTGCATAGATGTCAAAGAATTGTTTTTATTTATTCTTCTTTTTTTCCTACTAATGGACAATCAAATTTTGGTTTGTTTACTTATATTGTAGATTTTGTGTTTTTAATTGAGTAATGATATGATTATATTTGGAGTTCTTTTCGGAAAGAAAATTTCATGATTAGGTGGTAATGTTGTTTTATGATCGCATGTGGCTTAAAGTTTTTAATTGTCAAATTAGTTTATAATTAAAAAAAATTAGATTATTTTCAAATTTTATATACATTATTATTATAAAATCAATAAAATATCATTTTTTTATTGAATTAAAATTATGTATTTTGTATATGAAGTATTTTTCCCTGAGATAAAGCTTGAGTTATGTTAAACTATCATTTTTATTAAAATTAATATTTGATATAAGATCAACTATACAAAAAGAGTGTTTTTCTTTTTAATTATATTTTGAAAAGTTAGTCATTACTTTTGTTGGCAATTTTGGGTACATTACCCTTGATCATGTGTATAAGTTGTCATTGATGTCAAGAAGCTCTTGAAGGAATTTGTTTGATGTCAAAAGTTTTGCTTTAATAAAAGGTTTCTTGGAGGTTCCGGCATGACAGTTTCAAAGGTCTTTTGTAAACCCCAAGTTGGCAAGTTTAAAGATTACAGGTGGATGCATTAGTTTAATGCATTTGGGTCCAGGAGGAAGTATTTATTTAAATAATTAAAAACCTTGTTAAGGTTCCCTTTAATTATTTTAAAATAAATATTAAATTGTTGTTTGGAATGGGTTCTCCTAACCCATGGCGCTATGTTTTAAGATTGTGGGCGCTAGCCAAGACCTCCGTCGACATGTTAAACTCCTTGCCGACGTCAAGAGCTTATGGTAAAAATGCATATAAATCTCCCTTGATGAAAATCAAGAATGATCCCATCCACATTTTTTGAAAAGAGTTCCTTGCTGTGATTTCGTGATCCGTTGTTCGGATTTCTTCTCCGATTGTGTCTTTGCCATTTTCGTAAACCCGTCGTTCAACTGTGTCTTCGTCGTTTTCGTGAATCTGCTGTTCATTTTTTTGTACTCGTCGTTTGTCGTAAATTCGCCGTAAGGTTTTCATCTTCATGTTCGCGTCAAAAGAAAGGGAGGCACTGTTGTTTTATTTAATCTTTGGCACAGAAGGAACAAGGCTAACAGCGTGAGGTTTAAACCTCACCGGGTGCCTTTGGTGCATCGGTAGCGGCTAGGTTGTTGGCACGCTACTCGAACGGGAGGTTTCGCGTTCGAATAACGCAAAAGGGTTTTTCATCGTGAAGTGGACGCAGCGGATGGTGTTAGAATTCGTGCGCAATTTCTCCATAGCACGATTTTTGATGATGGCCAAGGTATTTTCGAAATTAATTTTTGCTGAGTGTATTTTGCGGATGGAGGAAATTTATTAGAGGGCAAAACAGCTTAGGAGTTATAAGGAGTTTAAAGCTTGTTTTATTTTTGATAAAAGATTCTTTTGAAGGTGTTATTTGAAATATCTTATTGCATTCTTATGAGAGATAAATTTTATTTTTGATAAGACTATAAGGGAGAAATAAGGTGTATAAGGGATAATTTTTTTCTTGTAATGTTGAGAGTGCTTTTGGTTGATTATGGAAATGAAAGCATGATGTTTTAAGGTTAAAATTGCTTCTTGTGTGAAGTTGTGAAACCTTAATTAGGCAGCTTTGAGATTGACATTTGCTTTCATTAAATTGGTAATAATCAAGCTATTCTTTACTTGGTTAAAGTGTTGGGCTTACTCCTTTGTTGATGATTTGAAAAGTTGTTTTATGCTATTGTGATTTGAGTTGGTGGATGTTTTTTGTTCAAACAATATTGGAGAGAAAAGGAGTTCTACTTGTTTCCTTTTCTAATGTTGATTTTGAAATGCTTCAAGGTTGTGTTTTGAGCTTACTGGTGTTGATTGAACCTTGTTTGATGAGCATTGTTGTTGAAGCCCTAATTGATGGTGAAAAGAACATGAGTATCATTGTTATGTGATTCTTTGCATAGTTGGCAATTGTTGGGGTTTCATGTTCTTGAAAGAAAGTCTATCCTATCCATTTCAGATATTGAGTTGAGTTTTCAGATTTGAGATTGAGTTTGAGCTGAGTTGATTTGAGTTGAGTTTTGTGATTGGGAGTTGGGTATAGAACATATTGAGTCTCTAACAATTCTCTTTATGCTTCTATGATTTTGACAAATCACATTGGGTCTCTAACAATTCACCTTGTGATTTCCTACTAAGAAAGTTTTTTTTCTTGGTGAGCTTGTTGAGTTTTTGGACAGGTTTCGGTGGGGACTTGTGAGCAGTTTTGGACAGGTTCCGATGGGGACTTGTGAGTAGATTTGGACAGGTCCTAGAAGAGGACTTGTGAGCTGAGTTTGATAGTTCTATCAGAGAACTTGAGGACAGAGGTGCACTGGTTCTTTGAGAAGAACCTAAGGACAGATTTGGCAAGTCTTTGAGAAGGCTTGTGTGTAGAGGATTGATTTGTTCAAGCTTAAGCGTTGGAAAGATCTGACAGACAGAGGAAGACTTGTACTAGACCGACTGACTATGTTTGGTACAGGTTGCTAAGCTACTATGGACGTGATCATAGAAGGCAGAGGTCTCTTAGGCTAAGCATTGAGGACAGGAGGTCTTTGGTGGAAAGGAGTTCCACGTGCTAGCAAGAGGTAGAGGCAGTTGATCTTCTAAGGGATCATTTCTAGAGCAGAGGGGAAGGTATCTCCTTTGAGCAGAGGCTCATAAATTTTGATTGGGGGAAGGTATCTCCTTTGGGTCGAGGCTCATAAACATTGTAATTGGGAAGGATTCCCAAAGAACTTTGAGATAACTTTTAGAGAAAAGTTTTGTGGACGTAGCCCAACCATTTTGGGTGAACCACGTTAAAATTGGTGTCACTTTGTGGATGATATTGTGCATTGCTTTGGGTATATTGCTTTACTGTTTTGAAGTATAAAAGAAAAAATAAAAAGAGGTCTTATACTGTTCACCCTCCCTCTCAGTATAAGCTTGTGTTCTTCAATTGGTATCAGAGTCGGTGCCTTCGGAAAGTTTAACGACTTGAAGGAAAAGCTAGTAAAGAACACAATGGATCATTTGAGTGGCAATGCAACACCTATTCTTGATGGGTCAGATTTTGGTCTTTGGAGTGCAAGGATGAAGGTTCATCTAATGGCACTTGGAAATGAGGTTTGGGAAGTGATTGAAGATGAGTACACTATTCCTGTACATGGTCCTATTACTAAGGAAGAAAGGCTCCTACATCACAGACAATTCAAAGGCAATGAATGCAATCCTGAAAGGCTTACGAAAGCGAGATCTCACCAAGGTGATTCACTGCAAGACAGCTAGTGAAATGTGGAAACAGTTGAAGGTGGTTCATACAAGGGATACAAATGTCAGAAAGGCCAAGTTGAGACACTTCAAAGGTATGTTTGAACAACTCAAGATGAATGATGATGAAAATATTAGTGACTACATGCTTCGTATGGATGAGGTTGTTAACTCTATGAAATACTTAGGTCTTGAGCTTGCTAAAAATGATGTTTGTGATAAGATTTTAAGATCTCTTCCTAATAGATTTAGTGAAAAGATTTCTACTATTGAAGAAGCTAAAGATTTGGATAAGTTGAAAAAGGATGAGCTCCATAGTATACTTGCAGCATTTGAGTTGAGAACTCAAGTGAAGGTTGATGTCAAGAAAGAGGCAGCTTTCAAAGCTACCAAGAAATCCAAGGGTAAACAACTTCAAGATAGTGATGAGTCTTCTAGTGATGAAGAGGCATATTACAACAAGAAAGGCAAGTTCTCTAGAAAGCATAAAAGTATGAAAATATAAGATGTTTCAATTGTGGAAAGGTTGGTCATTATGCTACTGATCGTCATTGTTCCCAAGAATGAAAGTGATGAAGATAAACAGGATTCTAAGAGCAAGGATTCTGAAAAGCACAAGCATCACAGGAAGAACAAAGATGAGCACAACAATCAAGGAAAGAGGTATTCTCATAAGCACAAGAAGAGTTTCTACCTAGACAAAGCAAGTAAGTGTTCTAGTAGTGATAGTGAAAGTTCTTCAAGTGATGATGAAAATGAGATGTTGTTCATATCAGAAAAAGAGGAAGAACCAAAACATAGATTCATTATCATGAAATGTCTTAGATGTGGAAACTTTGGTCACCTTGAGGATGATTGCACAAATAATGATTTGGTTTCTAGTATGTATGAGGATGCTTCAGAAAACTATAAGGAAGATGCATGTATGGTTTTTGAAAAGGGTAGCACCTCTAGTGATAAGAAATTTGAAAAAGGCTTTGATGATTCAAAAAGCAAACAAATAGAGGAAGATATAGAGGAAGGTGAAGTAGATCTTGAAGGTGAACTTATTAGTGCTCTTAGTGCTTTGAAAAAGGAAAGAAAGAAGAATTCTAGACTCAAGGATAAGTTAGATGAATGTTGTATGGAGAGAGATGATCTTATAGAAAGTATTGACTTCTCTATAGCTAAGACACAAGAACTCAAGGATGAGTTAGAGTCTAAGGTTCTTAAGTATAGTGAGTTAGAACAGAAAATGACTTCTTTGAAAGAGGAAACTAAAGAGTACAAGGATAAGCTTTACAGGTTTCAAGATAGCTCCAAAAAGGTTAAGTCACTCATCAAAGGTCAAAGAAAGACAACAGATAAAACAGGCCTTGGTTTTGTTAAGCCACACAAGGAACAAGTTGGAGAGTCTAGTAAGAGACTCCAAAAGGAAGAGAGTTCTGATGAGGAAAGTACTTCAAAAAAGGAGTCCTTGAATGATAGATGCACAGAAACAGAAAACATAATTCATAATGAGAAGAAGAAGTTTTCAGAACCTAAGAGGTCAAATAAAGGAAAGTTTCAAGGCAGATGTTTTGCTTGTCACAGGTTTGGTCACATGGCTTCACATTGCATGGCTCAAGTGAAGAAGGTAAATGAAAATTTTAGAAGTGCTAGTTTCTTTCAAGGGTATTGCTACTCTTGTCAATAGTTTGGGCACAAGGCATTTTATTGCAAGGCAAATAATGAGAACAGGTTTGATCAGAATAGGTTTGATCGAACAGGTTTGGTCAGAATAGGTTTGGTCAGAACAGGTTTGGTCAAGATAGGTTTGGTCAGAACTGGTGGATTCAAAGATCAGGTTTACCTCAGAGAAACAACATCGTCAAGTGTTTCAAGTGCAACAATGAAGGTCACATAATCAGACGAGTGTAAAGCTAAAATTCTAGAATACAGGAACAGGAACAGTGGCATGATCGGGTCCAAGGATCAAGGCATGGACAAGAACAGGGATGAGAAAAAGAACAAGAACAAGTGACAAGAATAGGAATATGGACAAAGAGTTCAAGAGAAGGCCCGACAAGGAAGTTATAGACATTGATGATGATCAGTGCCTAATGGGAGTTTTACTCCCACCCCAAAATTAATCACCTCATTAGGAGGTGGGGGAGGGACTAAGCTAAGAGGCTCATTCTTAGTCTCGAGCCCCAAAGGTGACCCTTTGCCATTGATGACAAAGGGGGAGAGATATGAGTAAGGGGGAGAGCTTCAAAGTGAAGGGGAGAGCTTCAAGTCAGGGGGAGCAAAACTTCAAAGGAAGATTCTCAGTTGTTAGCACAGTTGGTTTCAGTTTTGGCTCTTGAGAAGTGTTTTCAGTAAAGGTTTGCCATCAATGACAAAGGGGGAGATTGTTGGCAATTTTGGGTACATTGGGTACATTGCCCTTGATCATGTGTATAAGTTGTCATTGATGTCAAGAAGCTCTTGAAGGAATTTATTTGATGTCAAAATTTTTGCTTTAATAAAAGGTTTCTTGGAGGTTTCAGCATGACAGTTTCAAAGGTATTTTGTAAACCCCAAGTTGGCAGGTTTAAAGATTACAGGTGGATGCATTAGTTTAATGCATTTGGGTCCAGGAGGAAGTATTTATTTAAATAATTAAAAACCTTGTTAAGGTTCCCTTTAATTATTTTTAAATAAATATTAAATTATTGTTTGCAATGGGTTCTCCTAACCCATGGCGCTATGTTTTAAGATTGTGGGTGCTAGCCAAGACCTCCGTCGACGTGTTAAACTCCTCGCCGACGTCAAGAGCTTATGGTAAAAATGCATATAAATCTCCCTCGATGAAAATCAAGAATGATCCCATCCACATTTTTTGAAAAGAGTTCCTCGCTATGATTTCGTGATCCGCTATTCGGATTTCTTCTCCGATTATGTCTTCGTCATTTTCGTAAACCCGTCATTCGACTGTGTCTTCGCCGTTTTTGTGAATCCGTTGTTCATTTTTTTGTACTCGTCGTTTGTCGTAAATCCGTCGTAAGGTTTTCGTCTTCGTGTTCGCGTCAGAAGAAAGGGAGGCACTGTTATTTTATTTAATCCCTGGCGCAGAAGGAACAAGGCTAACAGCGTGAGGTTTAAACCTCACCGGGTGCCTTTGGCACACCGATAGCGGCTAGGCTGTTGGCGCACTACCCGAACGGGAGGTTCCGCGTTTGAATAACGTGAAAGGGTTTTTCATCATGAAGTCGACGCAGCGGGTGGTGTTAGAATTCGTGTGCAATTTCTCCATAGCATGATTTTTGATGTTGGCCAAGGTATTTTCGAAATTAAATTTTGCTAAGTGTATTTTGCGGATGGAGGAAATTTATTAGAGGGCAAAACAGCTTAGGAGTTATAAGGAGTTTAAAGCTTGTTTTATTTTTGATAAAAGATTCTTTTGAAGGTGTTGTTTGAAATATCTTATTGCATTCTTATGAGAGATAAATTTTATTTTTGATAAGACTATAAGGGAGAAATAAGGTGTATAAGGGATAAATTTTTTCTTGTAATGTTGAGAGTGCTTTTGGTTGATTATGGAAATGAAAGCATGATGTTTTAAGGTTAAAATTGTTTTTTGTGTGAATTTGTGAAACCTTAAGTGGGCAGCTTTGAGATTGACATTTGCTTTCATTGAATTGGTAATAATCAAGCTATTCTTTACTTGGTTAAAGTGTTGGGCTTACTCCTTTGTTGATGATTTGAAAAGTTGTTTTGTGCTATTGTGATTTGAGTTGGTGGATGCTTTTTGTTCAAACAATATTGGAGAGAAAAGGAGTTCTACTTGTTTCCTTTTCTAATGTTGATTGTGAAATGCTTCAAGGTTGTGTTTTGAGTTGAATGGTGTTGATTGAACCTTGTTTGATGAGCATTGTTGTTGAAGCCCTAATTGATGGTGAAAAGAACATGAGTATCATTGTTATGTGATTATTTGCATAGTTGGCAATTGTTGGGGTTTCATGTTCTTGAAAGAAATTCTATCCTATCCATTTCAGATATTGAGTTGAGTTTTCAGATTTGAGATTGAGTTTGACTCGAGTTGATTTGAGTTGAGTTTTGAGATTGGGAGTTGAGTATAGAACATATTGAGTCTCTAACAATTCTCTTTATGCTTCTATGAGTTTGACAAATCACATTGGGTCTCTAACAATTCACCTTGTGATTTCCTACTAAGAAAGTTTTTTTTCTTGGTGAGCTTGCTGAGTTTTTGGACAGGTTTCGATGGGGACTTGTGAGCAGTCTTGGACAGGTTCCGGTGGGGACTTGTGAGCTATTTTGGATAGGTTTCGATGGGGACTTGTGAGCAGATTTGGACAGGTCCTAACAGAGGACTTGTGAGCTGATTTTGATAGTTCTATCAGAGAACTTGAGGATAGAGGTGCACTGGTTCTTTGAGAAGAACCTAAGGACATATTTGGCAAGTCTTTGAGAAGGCTTGTGTGAAGAGGATTGATTTGTTCAAGCTTAAGCGTTGGACAGATCTAACATACAGAGGAAGACTTGTACTAGACCGACTGACTGTGTTTGGTACAGGTTGTTGAGCTACTGTGGACGTGATCATAGAAGGCAGAGGTCTCTTAGGCTAAGCATTGAGGACAGGAGGTCTTCGATGGAAAGGAGTTCCACGTGCTGGCAAGAGGTAGAGGCGGTTGATCTTCCGAGGGATCATTTTCAGAGCAGAGGAGAAGGTATCTCCTTTGAGCAGAGGCTCATAAATTTTGATTGGGGGAAGGTATCTCCTTTGGGACGAGGCTCATAAACATTGTAATTGGGAAGGATTCCCAAAGAACTTTGAGATAAATTTTAGAGAAAAGTTTTGTGGACGTAAAAATTGGTGTCACTTTGTGGATGATATTGTGCATTGCTTTGATATTGCTTTGGGTATATTGCTTTACTGTTTTGAAGTATAAAGGAAAAAGTAAAAAGAGGTCTTATACTGTTCACCCCCCTCTCAATATAAGCTTGTGTTCTTCAACTTTAAGCTAAGAAAGATGATTTAGTTGAGTGTAGGTAGTATTTTTGTATTGATAGGATTTTTTTAGTTAAAATTATGTTATCACCCAAGAGATTTAGGACAATGGGTTTGTGACATTAATGGACAATAAGGAGTTTGAAACCATAAACTATAGTTCCAATCTCATGGATGACCCTTAAAATTTAGCCTAAAGGCTTAGAGAAAATGATGGAGAACAAGAAGTTTCACACCATAAACCAAGGTTCTTATTCTTGGAGCAAGCAGTGAAGAGCAAAAAACTTCATGCAATAAACCAAGGTTCCAAACCTATATGTGAATTTTAACATTTATCAAATGGCATGAGATCAAGTGGTTAAAAACCTAGGCTTCCAAAATGGAGGCCAAATATCAAACCTTTGCAAGCACCATATGCATAGTTGTCAATATGGCTTGTTGTAGTACCATTATATGGTTCATTACTATGAGAACATGATCATAATGTAATATTGGTTGGTGCACAAAGTGTTTCAATCCCATATAACCAATAAAAAATATATTAATGTCAACATTTCAAAATTTATTGATAATTTCAGTATAATTTTGCAGATCTCGATATTAATACATCAAAATTTATATTTATAGAATGTTTAGTGGCCTAATAACATGAAACCAACCATATCATAGTCGTTTGTGTATAGAAATAAATTCTTAAAGCCTTAAAATTTCCACTATGCTTAGAAAAAACAATAATAAACTAAAATATTTAACACCACATCTTTAGGAACTAAATTAATTATCCAACATATAAAAAAAATAGAAATAGAAAAAAAAAACACCTAGGAATTCCCATGGAAAACTACATGGATGCATATAGACATCGTAAATATAAAATAATATTATTAATTTCTAGTAAATCTATTTTTATACAACCTTAGAGATGATGATTATTAGTTCCTCAAAATTTTATAATATGTTGAACAATACATATTCTCATAAGATCCATTTACATTCCTATTCCAAATGTGACCTGTTATCCTCAATCTCACTCAACTCCCAAACACAACATATATTGTAATGAACCATTGTTTCCTCACTACTATTCTCTACCTTCACTAACATTCCATTACTTTAGGTGTTTTTAGTAGTTTTCAATATCCTCTTTCCACACTCTACTTCTTCCTCTTTTTCATAATTTGTATGTTTATCCTAACCATCACAAGGCCTAGTCAAATGATTAAAACAATAAACTTCAAAAGGAAAGGTACCCACTAGCTACTTGTGAAGGCTATGCAAGAAGGATGACTTTGTCCTCCATTTTTGTGAAGACATCTTCTTTTACCTTTGCCCAAGAGCACTGAGACCATTCATCCTATTAATTAAGTTCATTGATTCCTTAGCCATTTTAGTTCAAGACTACAACTCTTTACAATGTTCTTTGCTAGTCACTTTTAACCATCAAGTTCACCATCCAACCTGACGTTAAGTCACTTAGGATTCATTATTCAGTCACTTAGGATTCATTATTCAAGATCATTATTTACTATCTTATTTATAATATATATAAGTTATCAACTTCCCTATCAAACATCCACTCTCACTAGTATCTATTAATTGTCTTTGATAAAAACAAAAACACATGTACACAAACACACAAAAAGCTAAAACAAAAAAACATACTCCTTGAATGTGTTTGATAAGACAAAGCACAACCAAACACACACAAAACAAGAACACATGAACACAAACACACAAAAAGCTAAAACAAAAAAACATACTCCTTAAATATGTTTGACAAAACAAAGCACAACCAAACACACACAAAACAAACACCAATCACACAAAAACAACATAACAATAATTAACAAAGCTATATAATGTTAATATAATCGTACTGTTTCCACCATGGAACGGCCAAAACCACAGGCCACGTTTTCCACTTTTGATGCATACTTTATCAAAATTTTGCCCTGTTTCATACTGTTATTAAAAGTTTGCCTTAAAATGTAAATAGAGAAGCGCCGGACTTTATTCCGCTTATGAAAACGTTGAGATCTGACCATCGAGTCCAGTGAAGCACAGTCCAAAATGTAATTTAACCGATAAATTATTGAAGGTTAACTGACAGATGAATTAAAAGGTAAATTTTAAAAGCGTAGAAGTAAGATGAAACTATTTTTTATTATATTTAAAATTAATAATATATATTAATATATTAAAAAATATTTTTATTTAATTTTGTGGCGTTGCTGATTGCTGATT
Organism: Wollemia nobilis; assembly: GCA_028583015.1. Lineage (NCBI taxonomy): Eukaryota > Viridiplantae > Streptophyta > Pinopsida > Araucariales > Araucariaceae > Wollemia > Wollemia nobilis. The sequence continues at coordinate 466,663 of JAQPPZ010000057.1, forward strand.
CTCCTTTCTTGTTGAATGTCAGAATTTCTTGGACAGTAGCGCACTAACTTTGAGCTGGGTGGACAGCTAATCAGAATGAACACGACAGAGTGAATTTTAATGAAAATCCAAAAAAAAAAAGCTGTAAATTGTTCGCATTTGAATTGTGATAATGTTTAAATCGTAATTTTCCATTGATTCCATGTAGTTTTAAGACCGTAAAATAGAAATCTAACTCTTTTGAACTGTAAATTTTGAAATTTGAATAAAATGATGCCTACCCATACCCATACCCTGTCCAAAAAGGTGTCATTTACTTTTGGGCTTTTCCCTCCAACCTTCTGATCTCTGATTCGCTCTGTCATCTGCTGCTGAATCCGTGATTGAGATTTTTGACACAAAATGCAGCGTTCTTGCAACCCTTTCGCATAGAACTTCTAAAACTCAGGTCTCGAAATCCCCTGTTTTTTTTCATGGAGTGCTAAATTCTTTTAAATCCCCTTTCCAAACATAAGATGATATACAATGTTAAGGAATTCAAATCCTTAATTTCTTCACAATTATACAATGTTAAGAAATTCAAACAATTCAAACCCTTCTTCACGGTTAAAGCCCCTTCTATTATAAAAAAAAAAAGATGAACAAAAAGTTAAACTCTCTAATCTCAGTTTGATTATGTGCCGTTATGTTATTATTATTAATTTCATTAATTAAAAAGACTATTGGTTTTCCATATTAATTTTTTTTTTTCAGTTTTCCCTCTGTAACTCCTTATAAATTCTTCAAGAATAACAGAAAATTCATTTCCGAATTTGATTATTATTATTAATTTCATTAATTAAAAAGACTATTGCTTTCCCATATTGAATTATTTTTTTCATTTTTACCTCTGTAACTCTATGTGTTCTTCAAGAATAACACAAAATTTATTTCCGAATTTATAAAATATTCATTTGAAAAGTAAAAGCAGAGCTGAAAAAAACTTTCGATTCCACAACCTGAAATATTTTAAGCACTAAATCCGTAAAATCCCTCTATCTATGTGACCCTTGAAGAATTTGCGGCAGTCGAATGCGTTTTACTCGTTTAGCCAAAATAACTTCCGACGGAGAAAGCACCTCTCAAAACCCACATAAATTAACATTCAAATGATTTCAGCCACACACATGAAAAAAGCTGCTTCTTAATCATATATATATATATATATATATATATATATATATATATTTGGTACAAAGATTAATATTGCTTCTTAATCATATTAAGAAATACAGCAGGGGACTAGATTTAAAGACCCCATTTGGAAGTGAAATGCAGAGAGACATGAATCTCATATACACCTATCTATAAACCAACCCAAATTAAAGCAGCACTCCTTTGCTAACCTCAAAGATTTAAAGACGGAGATCATACACCTCGAGGTCTTGTCATTGTGAAAAGTCTCTAAGTCTTGTCTTTGCAGTAGAACAAAGATTCGAGTCTCTTCAAACTCCACAGTGCACGCGTGATATTAAAGGAAGGGAAAGAGGAAAACAAAAAACTACATACAATGATATCAAGTTCGAGTCTCAGGCACTCCATAATCCAAAATTTTCGTGATAGGCAGCTAAGACACGAGAGGGGCAATTGCGTTGGGATTAGGATTGCCCTTTCCACGGCAGAAACAGCAACAAATCTTGGAGGTGATGACAACGCCATGATCAGACCATGTCTTCCCCAAATTCGGTCCACTGCGTGTCAGGGCCTTCAGAGTGAGCTTTACCCCGCGAGCAACGGAATAAAATATCTCCCTTTTTATTCTCCCCCGCCTTGGAGGCAAACAATTCCTTTTTCCCATCTTACAAAAAAAACCCACTCCACAGATTGAAGCCCGACAATGCAGGAGAAGCTTTATAAGGAAATTGTGGGCATGCGAAAGAAAGAACAGTGAAACCTCACCGGACTTTCCTACTGATCTCAGTTCGTTAACTTTATTTTATCGATTCAACTCGTCGGATAAGAGCCATTCCAATGTTGAAATTTGGTTCTACTTTAATACTTCTTTGCAGACTTCCACGTGGCGGGACTTCCACGTGGCGGGAGCAGTCCTGTCGTGGAAATTTGGAAATTTGTGGTTGGACTATTATGTAGAATCTGAGATTGACAAGTAAGTTAGATTCTATTATGTGCTATTGGATTCCAGATAAATTAAAGGGTTTTTCTTGTCCGAGTTGAGAAAAAAATTTAATGATCATATGTAGGGTGGCCCACCAGCTGTATATCTTTGGATTAACAATTTGTTTTATTCAATGTTGGCCCAAAGGGACAATAACTTTTGACTCGATGTTATCCCAAGGGCGGATTTGAAGATCTATAAGAAATTTTATTATAAAAAAATAAATAATTTATATAACAATATTATAAAATAATAAATAATTGTACGGGAAGTTGAAAGGTTGACCTTTAAGCAAGTTGATAGTGGTATTGTCAAGATGAGTAGAGAATAAAGCCAAACCAAGTTGACAGTGGTGTTGTTAGACTATTGTTGTCATGCAGGGCTGCTGCCAAGATCAGTAGAGAATAAGGCCAAACCAAATGTTAATTATTAGATTTTTTTGTTTTTTTTTTTTTTTCTAGTGGCGGTATATATGGAGAGATAACCGAAATAATCTTTTTGGTGAATACAGCACATTAATAATCTTTTTGGTAAATACAACACATTAATTAAGTTTTGATTTTTTTTGGAGGTTTAAGATTTAAGTGAGTATGTAATTTTCTTTCTATAAACATCATAATGGTGTGCATAAAATATAAATAAAATATTTGTTTAAATGTTTAATAGGTTTGAAATAAGTGATGGAAAAATAAGAAAGTTCGAAATTTTAAGTTTGTTTATTTTAATGATATTTAATTTATATTATGAAATTAACACACCTTACATGTCGCGATATCGCGACACTCTTTCTCTTTTGGCCACGACGATGTAACATGTCGCAATATCGCGACACCTTTTCTCCTTTGGTCGCGACGATGCAACGTGTCGCGATATCGCGACACCTTTTCATATCGCGACACCTTTTCTCCTTCGGCCGCGACGATGCAACATGTCGCGATATCGCGACACTTTTTCCTCCTTGCTTTCTCCCTTTGTTGTGGACCACGAAAATGCAACATGTCGCGATATCGCGACACTTTCTCCTTGTGGTGTTTTGCTTTTTCTTTGATCTTTAGCATATGGGCCTCTTCGGTCTTCTTGGAAAACATGCAAAAAAGTTGGGTCCCCAATTTTGGGGTACGTTGTGGAGCAACAACAACACTTCCAAATGGTGAATTTCTCTGTTTAAGTTCGCTTTCCCTTTTTTGTTTAGCCTCTAGTCATGTTTCCCTTTAGTTAGTTCTTCTAGTTGGTTCCTCTGGGCACCCTTACCTTAGGTGGCCCTTGCTGTTTTCAGGCTGTCTCGTTCTGCTGTCGTCGTTCTTCTCCTTTACCTCCCTCTTCGGAGGCCCACGACTATTTTGTACAAAGTTCAGGGACCTTTCAACACCTTTTCAACCAATAAAAAAAAAACACACCCTACAAATCATAAAAACCGAAATTACACCTCCCCTAAAAAACAAAATCCAAAAAAACATTGAAATTTTAAGCAAGTTTTTAATATCTTTTAAGTGGTAATTTACGTGGATAGTCTTCCGTGAAGAAGGCTTAATAATAAGTTTAGGTAAGAGTAAAGGTTTAGTGTATACATAAGGGTATGCATAAGCTATTTGTATTATAATAACTAAGTTGAATTTATAGTTAGAAAAAAAGTTATATATTTTTTTTAAATACGAGAGTTAAATGGTTTAAAATTTGGTATCTAAATATAAGTATTTGATTTTTGAAAATATATTTTATAATTTTTTTAACTCAAAGTTTTATCTTTTAAGATTTTAAAACATCTTATTTATATGTTTAGTTAATTGTTCATTTAAATATATATTTATATGTATATTAATTTTGTCTAATTGCATATTATCTTATATTTGTAATAACTATTAATATAAATTATATAAATCCAATGAATGGTTATTCCATGAATAGTATGGTGCTCAAATAATATTTTATAATATATTAAGAAATGTAAGATGGTGCACAACTTTATGATAGGATGGAAGCATTGGGATCCAGAAAAGTGTTAGAAAGTATGGTCTGCTTTTGAGATTCCTCAAAAATCATAATACATTCCTCAACAGGAAGTTAGGGGATCTTAGGTTGGTAGTACAAAACAAACAATCATATCATAAGATGTTATGTATAAATGTCTACTCACTCATGACCCTATAAGAAAAGAGGTATCAATGGAAAAAAATTGCTTCTCAAAGCATCATCCTGATGCAATGCCCTTGGTAGGGGGATTTCAACACTATTATCTCTTTGGCAAAGAAGATAGGAGAAATTTGATTCGTGGATGGTAGTTTAAATGTTATGCTAGAGCACATCTCTCATCTCTACCTAGTGGATATTATTCCAGAGAATGAACTTATGACTTAGTCCAATAGAAGGAAATGGGGAGACTATATCCTAAAGAGATTGAACATGTTCTTGTTGTTAGAATACTTTATTATCAAAGGACATATATCAAGAACTAGAACTCTAGATAATCCAAGTTCAGATCATTGGCCGGTGTTAGTGGAATTGTGGAGGTCCACAAGATGCCATGCACCCTTTAAATTCCATCTTATATGGTTAAGAGATAGTAGGCTACAACATAACATCCTTCAGTGGTAGCGGGAAGGAAAACACAAATATGGTATCCACATGTTCATATTTACCAAAAAATTGCAATATATCAAAACTCAACTTAAGAAGTGGAATTGGGAGGAGTTTGGTGATGTTCCACAAAAGAAAATGAAATCATTATATAACTAGAGTAGTTGAATACAAATATTAGGACCCAAGGCCTAACAAAGGAATGAAGTAGGGAGGAGCTTACACTTACAACACTTGTGGAAGAATGGGATAAAAATAAATATTAGAAATAGTTTATATTCCATCATTTAGGTTATGTAAATGTATATTCTAAGGCACATACTTAAGACATTAGATTACTTTAGGGGGAAGTTATCTAGTTACTTCATATAATGTAATAAATGCACAAGTGTTAATGTGTTAGTTGTAAATGTGCAAGGTGTCACTTGTACAACTAGATAGAGTGTTGGCCAAGTATCCTATTTTACCTATATAAAGAAGACCTCATTGTTAGTATAGACAAGGCAAAGGGAGTGTCGATGATACAATAGCTTAAGTAGTATAGTTCTATATCGATCACCATCTAGTGGTGATGGGTGCAATGTAGTCTAGTAGTTTTATTGATGGAGTCCTCATTTCCTCCATAACTACATTGTATTCATTTATATATCATTTATGTTTATTGTATATCTCAATCATCTAACATATTTACTTTCTTTCATATTATTTTGCATCTCGTGATTGTTATCTCCCTTTGAATATTATATCAAAAGCTAATAGTGGTATCAGAGCTACGGTAGACCCAATCTATGCAGGTCTATAGGAAAATCACCATCATTATTGAGCCTGAGTGTTTTATCAACCTGATGCGCCATTGGACTAGTCACTATAAAAATATCTCAGAAGAATCTAGGTGATAGAATCAGAGAGAGTCACAAGTGAGGTCTAAAATATATCTCAATCCTAGAAAATATTAATATTGCATTTGACTAGAGTCTTTCCACAGAGTTATAGGAAAACTTGTGAAGACTAGGACTTAGCATTCAATCCATTAGATTGATAGAGCATCTAGTGAAAATCCAGGCTATCTAAAATTTTCTAACCATTTCCCAAAGATTATTATGTTACATATAATTAATTCTTATAGGATTGGTACTCATATGATAGAAATTTAGGTGACTCCAACTTCACCTGAAGGTTGACATGCCCTCATAGTGTAGAGATTAGTTCCTTGTGTAGGAGAAGAACACTATGAAACAAGACTTATAAAGAAAATATGTGGTAAAATTAGGAGACTAAAGATCTTCATTATAAATTGAAGAATAGACCATAGAAGCCTGATACAAAAAGACCATAGTTTCCTTGAAGAACAGGCCATAGAATCCTGATACAAAAAAACCATAGTAGAATTGAAGAAAAGACCATAGTAGCCTTGAAGTAAAATCCATAGAAGTCTTGATATTGAAAAGGCCACAAAAGCCTTAATATTGAAAAGGCCACAAAAGCCTTGATACTGAAAAGGCCATAGAAACCTTGATATTGAAAAGGCAACAAAAGTCTTGATACTAAAAAGGCCACAAAAGCCTTGATACTTAAAGGTGTTACAAAGTGACTAGCAGTAAGAAAGAGTTACATAGAAGTATCCATATGTAACGGAAGTGACACATGTCACCAAGCTTGATTTTACTCCTCTACAGTGTTCGAAGTTCAAATGTTACAGGCAGGTAAAAAGAGAGCAAAATGCAATCAAAGCCAATCAAGCACAACGTGGAAAGAAGGGATAACGAACATTTAAGTATCTAGGTTGTTGAAGGTCAAATATCCCATATTCAGTAGCGTATACCTTTCAACATTAAATACAAGCACCTCCATTGATTCCAGTACCCAAGGGAACCTTATCATCACTATTATATTTAGCCAAAGGAAGCACCGAAGAGCGGGGAGTCTACCATCAAAAAGGTAAGGGTGAAATCTCACTTTATTACTGCTTTCAACTTTGGAGATATAAGGGTTATAAACTAAGGTATAAAATTTAGTTTAGTGAAAGCAAATCTATAAGGGATAACTTACCAAATTAAAATAATATTTGCATCTCAACCTACGAGGAATAAGGAATTCAACTTGGATTAATTTCTTTAATATCTTGCAAATATTATTAATTTTCTAATATTCCAAATTTGGGAGTGATAAGGGTTACAACATCAAACTAGGTCTTTAGAAATTAGAAATTAAAAACCTAAGGTTTATAAAAGTAGGTTATTAAATACTTGTTAAAGTTGGAAACTTGGAAATTATATTTTACTTGTCTTTAAATTTCTCAAAAAGTACAAAAGGATTCCAACATTAAAACCTCTTCAAAAAATAGAAAAGTGCTTAGTTCAATTAGGAGAAATAAGGTGTTAAATAAATTGATTTTTGATTGTACAAAATCAATCATAAAATTTAACTTTATTTTTTACAAAAGCACTAGATCATACTCCAAATTAGGGAGTCATACGGTATTCTACAAAAATTTACCAAAGGTCGTCAAGTTGGGAAGCTATAAGCTTTCTTCAAAACCTAAAAATTAGGTGTTCATACTCTCATTACTAGGGAGACATAAGGAAGCCTAAAAATATAAAGGTTTCATCAAATCAAGCTTATATAATTCAATCAAGGTTTGCATATCCTAAGACTATGGAGCTATATAAGAATGTCTACCAATAAATACTTCAGAAAGAAAAATCCAATGCCATAAATCTTGAGATCATGAATCTACTCAAAAAATCGAAAGGAAGATTAGATATAGATTCAAAAGTAATCCATAATAAAGCTTTAGAAGATAATTTTGTACTATGGAATGCTATCTACAAACTCATCTCAATGAAGCGATTGACAATGAAAAAAGTGGCATTGTACTTTCCTTAGACTTTGCAAGTATATTATACATGGCACTGCTCACATATAAACACTATAAGGCAGAAAATAAAGAGCAAAAAGGATTGATAGAATTACTCAAAAAGAAGTCAGAACTTGATGAATCATATCTAGAAAAAAATTTCAATCCTCATGCAGCATCAACACTTCATATTCTACTAACTCAAAGCCTTATCATGATGCCTTAAGTGATTGTTCAGAAAATTTTGTACAAATTAAAGACAGGAAAGAAAAATCATCTTTACAAGAACCAGGTAGCAGCTCAACCTCCTGTGAGAACATAGAAACTAGAATCAAAGACAAAGCTAGAGATGAAGAAGAAGACAAAAGCAATGGAGGAGTACAATGTAAAGTCAAATGAGAAGACATAGACCATATACTGAACTTGAACACAAAGAATATAGAGGAAAAACACAAATTTTTGGAAGATGAAGATCCATATTGAAGACTAGAAGTATTTAATATCCAAATAATGTAATACAGGGGGTGTTAGAAATAGTTTATATTTTATCATTTGGGTTATATAAATGTATCTTATAAGATACATACTTAGGACATTATATTACTTTAGGGGGAAGTTATCTAGTTACTTCATGCAATGTAATAAATGCACAAGTATCAATGTGCTAGTTGTAAATGTGCAAGGTGTCACTTGTGCAACTAGATATAGTGTTGGCCAAGTATCCTATTTTACCAATATAAGGAAGGCCTCATTGCTAGTATAGACAAGGCAAGGGGAGTGTCGGTGACACAGTAGCTTAGGTAGTATAGTTTTGTATGGATCACCATCTAGTGGTGATGGGTGCAATGTAGTCTAGTAGCTTTATTGATGGAGTGCTCATTTCCTCCATAGCTACATTGTATTCATTTATATATCATTTATATTTATTGCATATCTCAGTCATCTAGTAGATTTACTTTCTTTCATATTATTCTGCATCTCGGGATTGTTATAGCCCTTTAGATATTGTATCAAAAGCTAACAAGAAAGAGATCCTCTGGAAATATAAATAAAGAGTCCAATGGTTGTAGGAAGGGGATCAAAATATGTGATTATTCTAAAAATCTATTTTTATCAAGGTAGCCCCACAACTTCATAACATCATTGAGGGACCTGAATGGGGAACAAGAGTATACAAAAGAGGGGGTGATGAGAGTTACAATGAATTACTTCTCTACACTATTCCAGGCCATGGATATGGATTCAAAATCCCAAGAGAAGATCCTCAATAATATCCCCAACACTATAACACAATTAAAGAATCAAGTCCTCACTACACTAGTAACAAGTGAGGAATTAAAATAAGTGGTGTTTAAAATTAATAATGGAAGACCCTAGGACTATATGGATTCCCATTTGAGTTCTACCATGAATTTTGGGATATCATCCAAGAAGACTTATTGGACGTAGTGGAATAATTTAGAATTGCAAAGGAGGTGCTAAAGGAAGTTAACAAAAATAATATAGCACTAATATCAAAATATTATAAGGTGGACACAATATCCAACTTCATACCAATAGTATTGTGCAGTGTCCTCTATAACATCATCATGAAATAAATGGTAAAGGGATTGAAGTCCTTAGTCCATAAGATAATCTCTCCAAAAATAAGGGGCTTTGTAGAAGGTCAAGAGATAATTGATGAAATGTTATTGGCCTAGGAGGTGCTTAATTCTATGCATATATAAAAGTAGCCCTCCATGTTCATTAGACTAGATCTATTTAAAGCATATGATAGAGTGGACTGGAAATTTCTCCAAAATGTATTAATACATTTTGATTTTTCCCAGGAGTGGTTTCAATGGACTATAGGGTACATATCGTTAGTTTCATATTCAGTGATGATAAGTGGTTGCCCCTCTGACCTTTTCAAGGCTTCAAAAGAAATTAAACAATGAGATCCTCTATCCCCTTATTTGTCCATCATATTAGAGGAAGTGTTAGGAAGAACATTATCCAACAATAGAAATAGAGGGAACTTGGAAGGAATAACAGTGGTAGTGGAAGTAGACTCTATTACTCATCTACAATTTATTGAAGATTCTACCTTGGTCATGTTTGACTAAAATATACCATACTTGCATAAAGGCACTATGCCCTGGAATTTAGCCAAAGTATAGAATTGGATGAAACAAAATTACTCTTTGTTTCAACCTTTGGAGAATACTGACTCCTTTAATTGATTGTATTGTAACAACCCAAATTTCCACACACAAATTTTTTTCAAGTAGCTTATGGACATCAACCCTCCTAAACCCACATCTTTCTCTAACCTCATTATCCCATAGATAAGTGTTTAGCTCTTAAGTGAGTTCATCATTAATCTTAATTAACCTCAGTTTACCACCTTCCTCTTTCTTTCCTTTGAAAGGGAATTTTCTATAGGCCCACATCTCTACAAGTGTCATTTAATGTAGGAGCATACCTTCTACATATTTTGAAAGGTGATGCCCGACACATCGCACTACACAAGTCACTTAGTGTAGATATTTCCATTTTCTATCCATTGAAAAGGTTCATGCATATTTCTACAAACCCCATTGGTCATTCAATAAGTTAAATTATGCTAGCAATGTTGTGTACTCCTTTTTCTTTTAAGGAGTTGGTCTACCTCCCAACAATTGATTCTAATTAAACTAACAGAAAAGGAACCACGTACATAATCACTTGATTTTATCCCTGGTTTTGCTTTACTAGTGCCATAAGCTTCAATTATTTAGTGTGTTGTCCTCATAGCTCAAGAGATCGGATATTCTAAGAACGAATCTGCACTCTAGTTAAGATATGCCATCTGAGCATCTTGGATTTTTCAGTTAAGTCCTTCTTGATTCATGCAAGCTCTTAGCTCACTGGGTACTTATATTAGTCTTGGTGAGTCCAAGTGTCTTCTCATGTAACAAATCTATTCTAAGTAAATTTGCACCACTTGTGAACTTGCCCATGTTATCCCTTTACGTCCTCCCTCGGGACAACAAAGAAAAATGCTTAAATATGTTTAACGATTTACTTCAAACATGCATTCATGTGATAATAACAAGGATTCATTACACCAACAAGATTGTAAATAGAATTAAACATTCACTAGAGGCTTCCTCGGTCACAATGCATAAATGATCCTTTGGAAATAAATCACAAGTTTTAAAGCATCAATTATCTATTTACCATTCCCATTTAACATAACCACAAAGTTAAAATAGTATGCAAAGAATACTTCCAACCAAAATCCAATTACTATAGCATCGAGAAAAGTTTTTTACAATAATGTAGCTTGAAATCATCCACTGCCATGAAATTTACATTGAGAATTTCCACATAATCTCATAATACAATCTCCTTCATACACAAGACTCTAAACCATAATATTCCACTTAGACTACCTATCTAAAAAAAATATATTTGATGCTTCCAATGCATGGTAAACCCAAACTTCCCTGATTCTCCAACGAGATACTTTCTACCACATTTTTGAAAAACTCACCATCGGTGTAATATTTCCTAATTCAACTTGACACTATCGCAAGACCGATTCTCGGCACACCTCAACAGGTAAATATTGGTCGCCAAAAATGGATTGTCCATTCTCTAGGATTAGATATGGCACTCATTCAAAAGAACACAAATACTAACACATAATCATATTTAAAAGTGAAACTTCACACTACAACCAAGCCATACTTCATTATACCGAAGCAAGCTAGATTCATCACATAAGAATCAATTCATCTTACACAAAATGCAACAAGAGCAAGGCAATTTCTTAAACAATCCTGCTCATTAAAACCTTCATTCACTATTTCTTCTAATTAGTCAAAACAAAAAACGTACATAGAAAATTCCCATTCATTCTACATTCACCAGTTACGAGCAAGCCATACTCGATATATAGTTTTATGTATACTGTAGTAATTACTAAGTTCACTGTTGAGCAAGGTGCAGCAGGAGTATTGTCATTGTTGTCAACACAGTCAGTTAGATCTAATGATGCAGTGGAAAGGCAGTTCAAAAGCCATTCAGATGCAGAGGACAGGAGTTCTAAGGTTATTCAGAGTATGGACAGTGAGTTTCCAAGAAGACCATAGTGGCCCATTTGCAAAAGATCAAAGAAAAAGACAAGTAAGAAAAGTGTCGCGATATCGCGACATATACAGCAGGCAAGAAAAACTGTCACGATTTCGTGACATATTGGAAGAGAGAGAAGAAGCAGGTAAAAGTGTCACGATTTTATGACATATTGGAGGAGAGAGAAACAATAGGGAAAACTATCATGATTTCATGACATGTTGGAAGAAAAGAAAGCAAGTGGAAAAACTGTCATGATTTCATGACATGTTCGAAGCAGAGGTGCAAGCAGGAAAACTGTCATGATTTCGTGACAGGTTGCAAGAGAAAAATGCAAGTTGAAAAACTATCACGATTTCATGACATGTTGAAAGAAAAAGTGCAAGGAAGGAAAACTGTCACGATTTCATGACATGTTCGAAGAGAAAGCTCAAGCAAGAGAAACTGTCATGATTTCATGACATGTTCGAAGAGAAAGCACAAGCAGGAATAAGTGTCGCAATTTTGTGACAAGTCAGAAGAGAAAGTGAAAGCAAGATAAAGTGTCATGATTTCATGACGTGTTGTAGAAGAGAGAGTCCGAAGTGAGAACTATCATGATTTCGTGACAAGTTCAAGGAGAGAGAAAGTAAAATGAAAAGTGTCACGATTTCATGACATGCTACAGAGTTCAAAGTGAGAACTATCACGATTTCATGACATGCTATAGAGTTCGAAGTGAGAACTGTCATGATTTTATGACATGCTACAGAGTTCGAAGTGAGAACTATCACAATTTCATGACATGTTGTAGAAGAAAGAGTTCAAAGTGAGAACTGTCATGATTTCATGACGAGTTCGAGGAGAAAGAAAGTAAAGAGAAAAGTGTCATGATTTCGTGACAAGTTCTAAAGAAAATGAATGGATATAGAAAGTGTCATGATTTTATGATAGGTTGTAGAGAAAGTGTACGGATGCAGAAAGTGTCATGATTTCATGACAGGTTGAAGAGAAAGTGTACGGATGCAAAAAGTGTCACGATTTTATGACAAGTTGAAGAGAAAGTGTACGGATGCAGAAAGTGTCACGATTTCATGACAGGTTGAAGAGAAAGCGTATGGATGCAGAAAGTGTCACAATTTCATGAAAAATAGAATAGAATAGAATACGAAGGCACAAGTGTCATGATTTCATGACAAAAGCAAAGAAGTGAAGTGCGAAAGCAAAAGTGTCATGATTTTGTGACAAAAGCAGAGAGCAAGTCTTCGGGAGTAGAACTATCATGTTTTCATGACAAAAGTAAAGTCGAAGGCTAAGAAGACAGAAGTGTCATGATATCACGACAGAAAGAAAGACAAAGGCTTCAAAGACAGAAGTGTCACGATATCGTGATAGAAAGAAAGTCAAAGGCTACAAGAGGTAGAAGTGTCACGATATCATGACAAAAGAAAAAGGAATAGTACGGAGGCAAAAGTGTCATGATATCGTGACATGTTGTGTTTTTACGGCAACAGCTATAGAAGAGTTACAGAGGTAGTTGAAGCCGACGAAGATCGATGTTAGCCGACGAAGATTAGGGTTACAGCTGACTAAGATTAAGTTTTTGATCTTGAAAATGTGGTTATAAAAGGAAGGCTATTTTGAAGAGTTCGTGATGTTGAGAAGTGCGACGTTCGGAGATAGTGCACAGAGTGCGAAGTTCGATCGTAGTGTGCAGAGTGCAATTCGTCGAATCATTCTAAGTGCGAAGATCACAAAGGAAGAAGAGTGCACGAAGGGGAGAAGATGAACGTTCGATAGTTAAGCAATAGATTATGCGAAGTGATAGCATAGAGAGAGCAGAGTGCACAGGACAAAAAAGTGAAGCAGATCAATCAGGGTCTTGTTAAAGGCAAAGGTATCTTACTATCATTCTTCTAAGTTTTAGATTTGAAGTCCAAGTTGGTGCTTGGCATAAGGGGTTGGTGCTCCTTCCAGTTGGTGCTGGCAAATCAGGGGGTTAGTGCTCCTTTCTCGTTGGTTCGGATAAATCGGGGGTTGGTGCTCCTTCCAATGGGGTGCTCGGTAAACTATTTGTAAAAGTTGTTGCTTTGCAAAGGCTGGATTTGGATGGTAGTCCAAGCAGTCATTTTTGAGGAGTAGCCACATTGGTGAACCTCGTTAAAATCTTGTGTTGTGTGATGTTCTCTTGTTGTTCTTGCTATATCTATTTATAAGTTTTAATTGTTGTTGTTTTTAGAGTTGTTAATTCATGATTAAAGAGCTACACTGATTCACCCCCCATCTCAGTGCCATTGTAAGTATAACAATTGGTATCAGAGCTAAGTCCCTATACAAGCTTAACCAGCTAGGGTGATCTTGGAAATAACACAATGGCAAGTGGTGAAGGTTTCTCATCAAACAAAGCACCATTGTTTGATGGATCTAATTATGCATTCTGGAGAGTCAGGATGCATACATATCTCTGTGCTTTGGGATATGACATCTGGGATTCAGTAGTGAGTGGATACACAATTCCCATCATTCCTCCAAAAGAAGCAGAGGAAAAGAAACTGTTTGAAAATAATTCGAAAGCAAAGAATGCCATCTTGTGTGGATTAGCAGACAATGAACTAGTAAAGGTCATGAACTGTAAATCGACAAAAGAAATATGGGACAAATTGAAGAGTGTTCATGAAGGAGATGATAAGATCAAAGAAGCCAAGTTACGGTACACATCGAGCTCGGTTCGAAGCATTGAAGATGAATGATGATGAAAACATTGAGGCATTCATGTTGAGAGTTAATGGAATCATCAATGCAATCGGAGGACTCGACGAGAATATCGATGACTTTGCTATCGTGAAAAAGGTATTAAGATCTCTTCCTCAAAGATTTGATTCCAAAGTCTCAACAATAGAAGAAGCTAAAGATCTAAATTATTTTAGTATAGATGAAATGTATGGTTCTTTAACCGCATATGAGATGAGGATAGGAAGATCTAAACCCACTGACAGAGAAGCAACTTTCAAAGCCCTTAAAAATAAAAACACAAAACAAGAGTCCGAGGAAGAAGAGACATCAGATGAAATGGAAGCAAACTTTGTTAGAAAATTGAAAAAGGGGAAAGGAAAATACAGAGGGAAGCTTCCATTCAAATGTTTCAACTCTGGAGGCGTTGGGCATTTTGCAACTAAATGTCCACTGAAAGAGAAGAACAAAAATGATGAAGGATCCCACCAAGAAAGAAGTGACTGGAAGATGAAAGCAAATTTCAGAAAAGGCAACTTCAAAAAGAAAAGTTTCATCTCCAAGAATGTTAGTTCATCAGAAAATAGCTCCGGTGAAGAGTCTGAAGAAGAAAGAGATGAAGCTCTTTTTATGGCATTTGAAGAAGTTAAATCAGAAAAGGAAGGAGTGACCTCTCAAGTTTGTGGTGAAAATCTCGAGGCTGAAGTAGACTTAGAAGGTGAGTTGATATCTGCACTTGAAGAGTGGGAGATAGAAAAGAAAAAGAATAAGAAACTATCAAGAAAGCTTGAGGATGCAAATGGAATCATAACCAGCTTAAAATTTTAGATAGAAGAATCTAAGAAAATCTCTGAAGATCTCGAAGTTCAAATAACCATGAGAATAGACTATTGCAACAAGCTAGAGGAAGAGACTATTGGTCTAAGAATGCAAACTAGAAGAGATGAACAAGAAAATCAGTTGTTATCACAAACGTGAAGAAAGTTCTATGAAACTCGATAAGATCATAAATGACCAAAGACATGCAAGCATCAAGTTTGGTCCGGGTTTTATCGAAGGAGAATCATCAAGTGGATCAAAGGCCAGAAATGTAGAATCCACAAAGAATGAAGATAAGAAACAGGTTGATCAAGGGAAATTGCCTCATGCAAAAGAAAGCAATAATGCCGGGCAGGAAAGGAGAACTGACAATAATGGATTCACCAATGTCACACATCAAAGAAGAAGAAGACCTATGGCTCCTACGACAACATGGCAAAGACCATCTCCCAGGTTCAATTATCCCTTCTCTGGTTTCTATTTTAAATGCAATGGCTATGGACATAAAATCTTAGACTGCAAGTACAATGTTAGACCAAGGAATTTCACCAGTAGAAATGCTTTTTCTCCTTTGATGAATTACACAATAGAATGTTATAACTGTCACAATTTTGGGCACATTGCAAGAAACCGTAGAAGCACATTTTCATCAAATCAGTTTCGGGGAAGAAAAGTTCAACCAAACAAGATAAGACAAAATAGGAAACTTCCCGTAAAACATGCACAAGCTGCTGATAAGGGAAAATCAAAACAAGAGCCCAAAACTACTATCAAAACAATGTGGAAAGGGAAAGAACGACTGAAGGAAGAAAATGAATCCTTAATCGTTCAAACCGCTTTCAAAGCACGGAATAAATATGTACCATGGATACTAGATAGTGGATGCTCCAGTCATATGACAGGTGACAAACAAAAATTTGATAAGTTACGGAAATATGAAGGAGGATCAATGAAATTTGGAAATAATGATGGAGCCAAGATAGTCGGCAAAGGCTCAGTCAAAATTAGTGATGGAAGGATTAAATCAGAAGAAGTCTTATTTGTGGATGGATTGAAACATAATTTATTGAGTGTAAGTCAGATTTGTGATAAAGGTCATGAAGTAGTCTTTATGAAGCAGGGTTGTGAAGTCAGAAAAACCAACAGTGGAAAATTGATAGCAACAGGGTCAAGAACATCTGGTAACTTGTATACGCTCTCAGAGACTTCAAAAGGAGCTTGCTTTATTGGACAGGAAGAAGAAAATTGGCTGTGGCACAAGAGACTTGGTCATATCAGTTTTGATAATCTAGTGAAAATCACCTCAAAAGGGGCTGTAAGAGATATTCCCACCATCAGCAAACTTGCAAACAACATTTGTGCTTCATGCCAAAAGGGGAAGCAAACTAGAGTCACATTCAAAACTAAAGAATACTACACAAGCAAACCACTGGAACTAATACACACTGACTTATGTGGACCCATGAGAACACAAAGCATAAATGGTGACAAGTATTTTATGTTGTGCATTGATGACTATTCCAGAATGACATGGATATTCTTCTTGAAGCATAAATCAGAAGCTTTTGATATGTTCAAGATCTTCAAAAACCAGGTTGAGAATGAAATAGGAAAGAGGATCAAATGCTTAAGATCAGACAGAGGTGGAGAATTCATTTCAGAGGAGTTTGCAGAATACTGTGAAAATTATGGTATTAGGAGACAGTTCTCAGCAGCAAGGACACCTCAACAAAATGGGGTGGTAGAAAGAAAGAACAGAACTGTGTAGGAAATGGCACGAACTATGTTGGCTGAAAGCTGAGTAGCAGATAGATTTTGGAAAGAAGCAGTCCATACTACGGTGTATATCCAAAATAGGTACATGCCGAGAACACATGAAAGCAAAAATCCTTATGAATTGTGGTTCGGTAAAAGGGCAACAACAAAATACCTCGGAGTGTTTGGCAGCAAGTGCTATATCAAAAGAACTGAAGACAATCTTGGCAAGTTTGAAGATAGAGCAGATGAAGGTATTTTTGTTGGTTACTCACCAAGAAGCAAAGCTTACAAATGCTACAACAAGAGGCTAAAGAAAATTGTGGACAGTGTTGATGTTAAGTTTGATGAAGGTAAAGAACGAGTAATTAGCCATGAAACGAACTACCCAATTTATGAAGAGGTTAT
Source organism: Wollemia nobilis (assembly GCA_028583015.1). Taxonomy (NCBI): domain Eukaryota; kingdom Viridiplantae; phylum Streptophyta; class Pinopsida; order Araucariales; family Araucariaceae; genus Wollemia; species Wollemia nobilis. The sequence continues at coordinate 484,017 of JAQPPZ010000057.1, forward strand.
TGAAGGAGATGAGGAAAACAAAATTGAAAAGATACAAAAAATTGACTCAGATGATGTAAGTTGTGATTCAGAAGTAGAAGAGAATAATAAATTCAAAACAGGAAGCTGGCAGAAAAATCATCCTAGAGATCAAATAATTGGAGACCCCAAAGTTGGTGTTCAAACAAGAAGAAGAGTAGCAAGTAACTACTCTTTATTATCCAAAATTGAGCCCAAGAATGTTGCTGAAGCAAGCAAAGATGAAGGTTGGATGAAGGCTATAAATGAAGAATTAGACCAGATTGAGAAAAACAAAACCTGGGAGTTAGTACCTAGACCTGCGAACAAAAACATAATCGGGACTAAATGGATCTTTCATAACAAATTGAATGAAGACGGACAGGTAGTCAGAAATAAAGCAAGATTGGTATGCAAGGGGTATGCACAAGTTGAAGGCATTGACTTTGAGGAAACGTTTGCACCAGTAGCTAGACTAGAGGCAATCAGAATGTTTCTGGCTTTAGCTATCTACAAGAATTTCAAAGTTTATCAAATGGATGTGAAATCAGCATTTTTGAATGGGAAACTTGAAGAAGAGGTTTATATTGAGCAACCAGATGGGTTCCAACTTGGTGATAATCCAAACTTTGTCTGCAAGTTGAAGAAAGCTTTATATGGCTTAAAACAGGCACCCCGAGCATGGTATGCAAGACTAGACAACTATCTCACTCAACAAAAGTTTAAGAAAGGTATGGTGGATAGTAACCAGTATGTCAAAACAGAAAATGGGCATCTTATTATTCTGGTTGTATATGTAGATGATATCATATTTGGCAGCAAGCAAAGATGAGTCATGTCAAGATTTAGCAAATAAGATGCAAAAAGAATTTGAAATGTCAATGATTGGTGAACCGTCATATTTCCTCGGTTTGCAAGTTAATCAAAGTAAGAAGGGCATATTTATTTCTCAAGTTAAATATGTAAAAGAGATGTTAAAGAAATTCACAATGGAGGATTGTAAGCCAGTTAGCACTCCCATGACGACAGTTGCAAGTTGAGCAAAGATGACAAATCTCCACCTATTGATCAAACCATGTACAGATCTATGATTGTAAGCCTACTATGCCCGATGACCTACTGGACCAGATATTTTGTAGGCAAGTATGCATGGTAGCACGCTTTCGGGCCAATCCCAAAGAGACTCATGTGACAGCAATAAAGAGGATTCTTCGGTATCTCAAGGGTACTATGGAGTATGGGTTGTGGTATCCAAAAGGTAAAGACTTCACCCTTATATCATATTCAGATGCAGATTGGGCTGGATGTGTAGATGACAGAAAGAGTACCAATGGAGGTGCATTCTATCTGGGAGACAGATTGGTTGCATGGCACAGTAAGAAGCAAGAGTCAGTTTCTTTATCAACAGCAGAAGTAGAATATATTGCAGCGACAACATGTTGTACGTAGGTTTTGTGGATGAAACAAACCCTTAAAGATCTTGGTATCTGCTTCAGTGAACCAATATCAGTTAAGTGTGATAACACCAGTGCCATTAACATCTCCAAGAATCCAGTTATGCATTCACGCACAAAGCACATTGCCATCGGGTATCACTTTTTGAAGGAGAAAGTTGCGGAAGGTGAGGTTAAATTGGATTTTGTTCCAACCACAGAACAAGTAGCAGATATTTTCACAAAACCATTGCCCAAGGAAGTGTTTGAGTACCTTCAAAACAAATTGGGAGTGGTCACACTTCCCAAGAATTGACTAGCTACAGGGATCACATTCTCGTGGGGAGCATTTGAGTATTTGATTATTCTTTTGCTCATGATCATAATTTGTGCTAAGTGCAACAAATTATGCCTGAGAATGTTGTGCATGGACTCAGGGGGAGTCTGCAGTAGCCCTTTGGTATTATTGACAAAGGGGGAGAAGAGTTACAGGAAATTACACATGTGTTGCCAACAATTCCAAAGGGGGAGATTGTTGAGCAAGGTGCAGCAGGAGTATTGTCATTGTTGTCAACACAGTCAGTTAGATCTAATGATGCAGTGGAAAGGCAGTTCAAAAGCCATTCAGATGCAGAGGACAGGAGTTCTAAGGTTATTCAGAGTATGGACAGTGAGTTTCCAAGAAGACCATAGTGGCCCATTTGCAAAAGATCAAAGAAAAAGACAAGTAAGAAAAGTGTCGCGATATCGCGACATATACAGCAGGCAAGAAAAACTGTCACAATTTTATGACATATTGGAAGAGAGAGAAGCAACAGGTAAAAGTGTCATGATTTCATGACATATTGGAGGAGAGAGAAATAGCAGGGAAAACTATCACGATTTCATGACATGTTGGAAGAAAAGAAAGCAAGTGGAAAAACTATCATGATTTTGTGACATGTTCAAAGCAGAGGCGCAAGCAGGGAAAACTATCATGATTTCATGACATGTTGCAAGAGAAAAATGCAAGTTGAAAAACTATCACGATTTCATGACATGTTGAAAGAAAAAGTGCAAGGAAGGAAAACTGTCATGATTTCGTGACATGTTCGAAGAGAAAGCTCAAGCAAGAGAAACTGTCACGATTTTGTGACATGTTCGAAGAGAAAGCACAAGCGTTAATAGTGTCACGATTTCGTGACAAGTCAGAAGAGAAAGTGAAAGCAAGATAAAGTGTCATGATTTCGTGACGTGCTGCAGAAGAGAGAGTCCGAAGTGAGAACTGTCATGATTTCATGACAAGTTCGAGGAGAGAGAAAGTAAAATGAAAAGTGTCATGATTTTGTGACATGCTGCAGAGTTCAAAGTGAGAACTGTCACGATTTTGTGACATGCTGCAGAGTTCAAAGTGAGAACTGTCATGATTTCGTGACATGCTGTAGAGTTCGAAGTGAGAACTATCATGATTTCGTGACATGCTATAGAAGAAAGAGTTCGAAGTGAGAACTGTCATGATTTCACGATGAGTTTGAGGAGAAAGAAAGTAAAGAGAAAAGTGTCATGATTTCGTGACAAGTTCTAAAGAAAACGAATGGATACAGAAAGAGTCACGATTTCATGACAGGTTGTAGAGAAAGTGTACGGATGTAGAAAGTGTCACGATTTTATGACAAGTTGAAGAGAAAGTGTACGGATGTAGAAAGTGTCATGATTTTATGACAGGTTGAAGAGAAAGTGTACGGATGTAGAAAGTGTCATGATTTCATGACAGGTTGAAGAGAAAGCGTACGGATGTAGAAAGTGTCACGATTTTATGACAAATTGAATAGAAGACTATGAAGGCACAAGTGTCATGATTTCATGACAAAAGCAAAGAAGTGAAGTGCGAAAGCAAAAGTGTCATGATTTTGCGACAAAAGCAGAGAGCAAGTCTTCGAGAGCAGAACTGTCATGATTTCACGACAAAAGTAAAGTCGAAGGCTAAGAAGATAGAAGTGTCATGATATCATGACAGAAAGAAAGACAAAGGCTTCGAAGACAGAAGTGTCATGATATCACGACAGAAAGAAAGTTAGAGGCTACAAGAGGTAGAAGTGTCACGATATCGTGACAAAAGGAAAAAGGAATAGTACGGAGGCAAAAGTGTCACGATATCATGACATGTGTTTTCACAGCAACAACTACAGAAGAGTTACAGAGGCAGTTGAAGCCGATGAAGATCGATGTTAGCCGACAAAGATTAGGGTTTGCAATCGACTAAGATTAGGGTTATAGTCGACTAAGATTAAGTTTTTGATCTTGAAAATGTGGTTATAAAAGGAAGGCTATTTTGAAGAGTTTGTGAAGTTGAGAAGTGCGACGTTCGGAGATAGTGCACAGAGTGCGAAGTTCGATCGTAGTGTGCAGAGTGCAATTCGTCGAATCATTCTAAGTGCAAAGATCGCAAAGGAAGCAGAGTGCATGAAGGGGAGAAGACGAACGTTCGATAGTTAAGCAGCAGATTGTGCGAAGTGATAGCACAGAGAGAGCAGAGTGCGCACAAGACGAAAAAGTGAAGCAAATCAGTCAGGGTCTTGTTAAAGGCAAAGGTATCTTACTATCATTCTTCTAAGTTTCAGATTTGAAGTCCAAGTTGGTGCTTGGCATAAGGGGTTGGTGCTCCTTCCAGTGGTGGGAAAGGGGTGCTTCCAGTTGGTGCTAGCAAATCAGGGGTTGGTGCTCCTTTCTGTTGGTTCAGATAAATCAGGGGTTGGTGCTCCTTCCAGTGGGTGCTGGTAAACTATTTGTAAAAGTTGTTGCTTTGCAAAGGCTGGATTTGGATGGTAGTCCAAGCAATCATTTTTGAGGAGTAGCCACATTGGTGAACCTCGTTAAAATCTTGTGTTGTGTGATGTTCTCTTGTTGTTCTTGCTATATCTGTTTATAAGTTTTAACTGCTGCTATTTTTAGAGCTGTTAATTCATGATTAAAGAGCTACACTGATTCACCCCCCCTCTCAGTGCCATTGTAAGTATAACATTCACAAGTACAACCTTCATTTTATTTCCTAAGGAAACCCAATAATTTTGGTTTAAAAAATAATTCAATAGTAAAACAACCATGGTAAATTGGAATAAACAATAGCTTTAGTAAAATTTCTATCTACAAACTAGATCAAATACAAGTTCTTTTCTTCTTTCCATAGTCAGCAATTAACGAACAACTTTCCATTTTTGTACAGTAGTGGCAACAAGAATTCTAACCTCTAAAACCACTAGCTGACTCTTAATTGAATTTACCACCAAATACATAATTCTAGCATCATACTATAAAGCAATTTGTTCTTCTTCAAATATTTCTACCTAATAAACGGTGTCGATATTTACGCTTCCTAATTGCAACTCAACCTTCCTTCACTGCCATTTCATTCCTTCTCTCCACTATTTTTTCCCTACCAACCTCTCTATAAAATATCGCACTACTTTATTTTTTTCTTTTACTTATCGAAATATTTCCTTATTTTCTGAACCTTCCAATCCTAAGGATATCATGTTCTATGCTTGGTACATTACTCTCCTCCATTCGTCGCCTGGGGTTCCAACCAAAATTTCATTAAAAGTGAAGGTGAAGGAAACATTGCAACACAAGCTCTCATGATTGCTCACTAACAACCATCCAGAATGCATTCATATATTTGAGTGGAACAAAGTTTTTACAAACATTAAGATGCCATAGTAGCCACGAAAAAAAAATATTTTTAATAATAATTCTATGAGGAGCAAGCTCTCTTTTATGAAAACAAAGAAATCACACACGACACTAGAAACCATACTTATAACAAAATCTTACTTCTTTTCTAGGTTCCAAACTAGAAATATATTTCAAAATAAAACACAAGATTCCATTCCCTAGAAGCTCAACAACAAACAAACAATTCCATAGTCATTTATCCTTTAATCAAAATAACCATATTTATGCTAAGAATTCCTTAGCTAAAGGTCAACATAGTTAAATTCCTTTTATGCAAGTCATGTTATGCATTCTCCTTGAAATAAGCACTCATTCATGTTGCTTCCAAATACTTCATCGATTAACCCATCACATCATTTCCCGTGGACATTCCCTTTCTTGGTGAGCAATTCTTTCTACTACCCATAGCAACATTTTCTTGCAAAATGTGATGTTCGATTAGCGGCATTTCATTCTTTCATAAAACCAAGTTACAAGGATGTTATCATGAGAGGATGATCAATCAAATCACCACATAATTTCATCAAAAACACATAATTTTTCATGATAAATAAATAGATATATAGTCCATCATCTTTTCAAAAATAGTACTAACACATCATGTAAACATAAGCAAAGTCCATCATATTTTCAAAAGTAGCACTAGCACATCATGAAAACATAAACAAACCATAAAACCAAACATTAGCCAAGGGAGGGTCATGACATACTCCCTCCCTTAGGCTTAACACAATCCTCTATGTCTCTCAAGGTTTTCTTAAAACAAACAAGTTATTTACAAAGCATTTTTAAATAGAAATGGAAAATGATTCGACATGTCCACCATCTTCTCCCAAGTAGCATTCCTTTTATAATATCGATCCCACTAAACTTTACATTGCTCCAAAATTCCTTTCCTCATTATCTTGGTTCGGTACTCAAGGATCCTTACTGGTTGACCCTCTATAGCTGTGGGGTTTGCCATCTGTAAATTAGATAAATCCCACACATGCTCAGGATTAGCAATGTATTTTCTAAGTAAAGAAATGTGAAAAGTGTTGTGAATCTTAGATAGATTAGGTGGTAAGGCAAGTCGATAAGCCACAAAACTGATCTTATCTATAATATCAAAGGGTTCAAAATAGCAAGGATCAATTTTCATGGACTTGATCGCACTCTTTCTTGGCTTTACCCTTAAAAACATCTTGTCACCCACTACATATTCTCTTGGAGATCTCTTAAGATCGACATAACTCTTTTGTCAATCTGTAACTTATTTTAGTCATTCTTTGATCATTCTTAATTGATGTTCCATTTCTCTAACCATATCGGGTCCTAACACATTATTTTCCTTGAGATTGTCCCACGATAATGGTGTCCTACATTTTATTCCATACAATACCTTAAATGGTGCCATTCCTAGAGTTGAATGGTGCCCATTATTGTAGGCAAATTTTACCAAGTGCAGATAATCCTTCCAACATATTTTATGATCTATACAGTACATGTGAAGCATGTCTTCTAGCACTTGGTTCACTCTCTCCATTTTCCCATTCGTTTATGGGTGGTATGCAAAAATAATATTTAGTCTAGTTTTAATGGAATGATGCAAATCTTACCAAAACTCAGAGGTAAATCTTGAGTCTCTATGTAATATAATCACTTTTGGAAATCCATGAAGCTAAAATATCTCTTTGGCAAATCTATTAGCCACTACCACAACATCATACTTTGTATTTCTAGGTATAAAATATGCAACCTTGGTCAGTCTATCGACCACTACGATGATTGCATCATGTTGGTACCTGTTCCTAGATAGCCCTACTACAAAGTCCATGGAAATTACTTGCCACTTTTGCTTAGGTAGGAAATGAGGATTTAATAGTTCTACTAGATGCCTATGCTTAGCCTTAACTTTTTGACATTCAAGATATTGAGCGATATTATTCATTTATGCCCCTCTTCATCCCAGACAAACATAATTTTTTTTTCATATTCTCCCTCATATTTCCTCTATCAGGGTGATCAGAATACGGATATCTATGAGCTTCACTCATAATATTTTTTCTTAAATTTCCAGCTTCAGGTATTACCACTCTATCCTTAAATTAAAGTAATCCATCCTTGAAGTTGAAATACCTGCATATAACCAATTTCTCTTCCATTCTTTTCCTAATTTGCTTGCAATAAAGGTCATATTTTTTATTCTCTTTGACTTGTTTCATCAAGTATGAATCGGAGATGGGATAAGACATCAATGTGTTTCCTTCTACTTAAGGCATCCACTACCTTATTCTCTTTCCCTTTTATGTACTCAAATCAAAATCGTATTCTTCAAGAAATTCCATCCATCTTCTCTACCTAGCATTGAGTAGGGATTGAGTAAAGATATATTGCAAAATTTGATGGTCAGTCCTTAGTTCAAAAGGTCTTCCTACAAGATAGTGCTACCAAATTTTGAGAGCAAACACTACTGCTGCTAGCTCTAAATCATGACTTGCATAATTATTCTCATGTCTTTTCAACTTTTTGGACCCATAGGCAACCTCTGCTCCATCTTGTGAGAGTACTCCTCCCAAATCCTTCATAGATGCATATGTGCATACTAAGAAACTTCCCTAAGGTTCGAGTATATTTAATATAGGAGACATAGTGAGCTTTTGTTTAAGCAGTTCAAAAGCTTCTTTACAATTATCAGATCATCTAAAATCCTTTCCCTTCCTTTGTAGGTTAGTTATAGGTGCACTAATTTTGGCATAATCTTTAACATACCACCTGTAGTATCTAGCTAAACCTATGAAACTTTGAACTTATGTCATATTAATCGATGATGGCCAATTTAGGATAGCCTCAATTTTATTATTATCTACTGTGATACCATCTACTGACATAATATGATTCAAATATTGCACTCTTATCATATAAAATAACATTTAGATAAGTTCCCAAACAACCAATTTTCCCTTAATAGTTCCAGCACAATTCTGAGATGCCTGTCATGTTTAGCTATTCCAGGAATATATCAGTATGTCATCCAAGAATACCAGAACAAACTTGTCCAATTGCTTCCTAAATATGTTATTCATAAAATTCATGAATGAGGCTAGTGCATTCGTTAAGCCAAATGGCAAGATGGTAAATTCATAATACCCATATTGAGTCTTAAAAGCTATATTATGAGTATCCACATCTCGAATCCTCAGTTGATGGTATCTAGATTTCAAATAAATATTGTAAAATATTATGGCACCTTTGAGTTGATCAAAGAGATCATTGATTTTGGGTAAAGGATATTTGTTTTTGACAGTTGCTTTATTTAACATCTGATAGTCAAAGATTAATCTTAAAGAACCATCCTTATTTTTTGCAAACAGTACTGGTGCACCCCAAGGTGACACACTTGGTCTTATTAGTCCTTCTCCAATAAACCTTGTATTTGAATCCTCAATTCTTGCATTTAAATGGAATTCATTCAATAGGGAGCCCTATGAATAGGGTTAGTCCCTAGTTGAAGCTCAATAGAAAAGTCAAATTCTCTTTTTGGAGGTAATCCGGGTAAATATTTCAAAAAAACATCCTTAAAATCTTGAAGAATAGGGTATCCCCCTATTGAGTGGTATTTTCACCCAGTTGTGAAAGTACACTCTCCTTTAGGATTTGGGTTCCAAATCCCCTCTTGCAAAGAAGTTAAACAAACAACTTCTCCAAGGTCTCCGCTGTATTAGCATTTGCATATGTGTATTAGTAATCTCAAATAAAGATATTCAATTTAAATGCTTGGAACACCTTAGTGATTGCAAGTAACTGTAAACAAGGGGCAATGTTGGTTTATTTCATCATGAAACTTTAGTGATTGTTCATTGTTTTTTTGGATTTTGGAATTTTTTAAATGTTTATTTTAATGCTTGAAGATTTAAAATAAGTTAAAATTTTTGGAAAAAAATAAAATGCAGAAAATGAAAATGAAATGCAAAAAACCGAAAATAAAATGCACTCAGTATGATGCTATCCTGTTTCGACAAAACCGAAGATGTGAGGTCTCCATGCATGCAACCTAACCTATTGGACTTGCAAAACAAGCACAATCCCCATAGACTAAGTGTTGGTTCCTAGGGTACGAAATAAAATTCAGATTTCAAATATTCGCCTAATGTAACCCAAAAAAAATGGCATTAACATTATCTATAAATTCGAAATCTGAAAAATGAAAGAATAAACATTAAATCCATAGCATGCAAAGAAAATCTCCTTCTTTCTTGCCCACAAGATGCAAATTTCTGAACACTTATGCATTAAAAATATGTCATTTTACAATAGCAGAATTTCTGGTTTTTCCAAACCAGTCTGTGGAAGAAAAACAACTCAAACAGGTCCAGAATGGCCTTCTCGCCTTCAACTCTGCAACTTTGCTTGCAGCGGTTTCCACCCCCTTTCTGGCCTCTTTGAATGGCGTATTTAAACTTCTAAAAAAATTGTTTCTCCTTCCATGACGGTTCGTTTCATTTTTCGATGGTTGTTCGTTTCACCTTCCCTGACTGTTCGTTTCACCTTCCCTTGTATGCGTGTGTTTTGGTTTCCATTTTGTGGTCCTTCATCGTGAAAATGTAACATGTCGCGATATCGCGACATTTTTTCTTTCTTCTCTCTCTCTTTGCTTTGAATCATGAAAATGCAACATGTCGCGATATCGCGACACTTTTTCTTTTTTGGCCGCAAAAATGCAACATGTCGCGATATCACGACACTTTTTCTCTTTTGACCGCGACCATGCAACATGTCACGATATCGTGACACTTTTCTCTTTTGACCATGACTATGCAACATGTCACGATATCGCGACACTTTTTCTCTTTTGGCCATGAAAATGCAACATGTCACGATATCGCGACACCTTTTCTCCTTTGGCCATGAAAATGCAACATGTCACGATATCGCGACACTTTTTCTCTTTTGGCCACGACAATGCAACATGTCGCGATATCATGACACCTTTTCTCCTTTGGCCATGAAACTGCAACATGTCGCGATATCGCGACACTTTTTCTCTTTTGGCCGTGAAACTGCAACATGTCGCGATATCGCGACACTTTTTCTCCTTGTGGTGTTTTGCTTTTTTCCTTGATCTTTAGCCTATGGGCCACTTCAGTCTTCTTGGAACACATGCAAAAAGGTGGGTCCCCAATTTTGGGGTACGTTGTGGAGCAGCCACAACAAATGGTGACTCTACTGGGAAATGCTCCTGAGCATTTCGGTGAGAACTCAACCTGAAAACACACAGACTCAAATACAAGCATCAGAAAATATCCCAAGAATGAAACTAGACGAGAAATACATGAAGCATTAGAATTATTAAGCATCAGCTCGGTGTGTGCAATGTGCTTCATTCCCTATCGTTTGAAACTTGATCAACATTCCATTGTCAGTTTCACTTATGATTCGTATGCAAGGCTATGAATGATTTGTGCAGGATTTGACGTATGACAACTATGTTAGAGATATAACAACCTGCTTTGCAAAGGCTCAAACCTTCTAGTATCATGAACAAACATATTAAAACTGTCAAACCCTCTTAGGACCAAATATATGTATACTGAATTAATTTACTAGATCCCAAAGTTGGTTATGTGTCACTACCATCTTGAACCCATGTGCAAGTGTAAGTGAAATTAGAGCTTTGGGGAATAGGATTCCCAACCTAAGCGAGATGGGAATTTAACCCTATCCTTACTACTCGGATCTGGAGTTCATTACCTCATCTTGAACAAAATGATTTAACCTGTTATGGATGAAACTGTCAAGCTAGCCTATCCGTTTGAGCAGTCAATGGTCTTGTTTTTAGACAAGACATGTTGCCACGCATGAGCATACTCCACTACCAGCCAGGCGTCTATAGCCCCGATGGAGATTAACCCCATAATCCATGATTTGGCTCTACTTTTGATTTCTTGGACCTTGGGGATGACTACCCATCCTTGCAAGGGACATGTAGTACGATCCTTCCAATCCAATATTAATAGAGAAATGAAAAAATATTTGCTTTGGAAAAATAGAAGCTTTGGGGAATCGGATTCTCAACCTAAGCGAGATGAGAATTAGACCCTATCCTTACTACTCCATGAAGGTCAAATCAGAGCTTTGGGGAATTGGATCCTCAACCTAAGTTCGATGAGGATTTAACCCTATCCTTACTACTCTGATTTTAGGCTTTAAGCATTATGGGAGTGGTAAAAACCATTGTTTAAGGATTATGTTGCATGATGGGACAGACACGAAATATTCCTTTCGCCTCACCGTTTCTTCCAAGTATGGTTTTGACCATTTTGCTCAAGATTCTCTTTAATATGCGTAGAACGTGCTTGGTTCAAGATAGTTCGGGCATCAGTTCCCAACCTTAGGATCCTTTTAGTATATGTTATGTAATAACCCTAAGAGGATTCGACACCTTTTCAATGATTGTACATGAAATGAAGATGCAACTGAGATGAAATGTATATGCAATGCGGAATGTAATATGAGATATGAATGCATTGCTCCTTTTGAAATGCGGATGGAGTATATATCACCTACTTTACCATAATTTATAAAACTGACAACTTCATGCATCACAAGTTCCAAACGATATTCTTTAATGTGTTTGCGATACTCGTGGAGCTTTCTGCAATACAATTCCGATGTTTCATATTCTCCTAGTCTTAGTCAACATTCATAAGGACCTAAGTTGACAAACCAAAAGTGTCCAAAGGACCAACACACAAAACTTAAAACCAAAATGAAATCCAATCCAAAACCAAAACACGAAAACCAAAAGTATATACAAATGTACAATATAATGCAAGATGGTGCAAAAGTTTGGATTATCATTTTCCCGGATCCCAAACCTGATTGGAATTCTTTAAAAGACGTATGACGTGATACGCATACCAAGTTTTGTAGGAATCCAACAAAAACAAGATCAAACCAAACAAAGAAACAAACTTCCACTTGCCCCTCTCACCATACCAATTTGATTTAGTTTCATTAATAATCCTATGGTGGAGTTTCCAGTTTTCAAATTGATTAGACAATGATTGATATTCAATTCCTTTATGTCTATTCTTTAAGATGTCCATTCCGCACTTTGATTCATGGTGTAGAAATAAGCTTTCATTTTCATTCAATAAAGCCATAACATTAATAATATTTGAATCAAACCATTCATTAGGCAAACCTTCATTCGAATTTTGCATGGTGAAACCAAAAAGGTGAGATTTTACCTTTGGCATGTTTTCATTTGACCTTACTTGAAGAGGATTTGAAAATTCCTCTTTTCTCTCATGACATTCATCATCATGTAGCACTTGTTCTTTCTCCATGACTTGTTTATCAAAGGCACCAAACTTAGGTACCCAATTGAAAATATGTCCATCCCTTTCAAACCATAAGTCTTGTCTATCTAGGGGTGGGTTAACTAACACATTTCCATGATCAATCACTTGGGTTGTTTTGGGTAACGTGAGATTTTCAATTGGATCATCAATGATATCAAACCCAAATGATTTAGGTTTTGTAATTTTCTCATTTTGAAATGGCATAATCATTGTAGCATAAGTAAGTGGATCAAGATTTTCAATTTCTTTTCCTTCAAAGGAATCTAAAGCAAATGACTCTCTTTCTTGATTCATGGTTGTAGAATCCTTATCATGTTCCAAAATTTGATGAGATTCTAATTCCTCTTCCAAAACTTTCTCAAATTGTACAAGATTTATAGTATCCTCATGTGAGGAAGCAATTGAGTTATCCTGCATATTAATTGACACAACAAGTTTATTAGAAGATTTAGATTGATAATGTTCTTCCCATTTCTTCCACGAATCATAGTAATCATCCTCCAAGTTCAAATTGTGACGCTCAAGTACTTCTTCTTCATCTTCTGATTCATCAACATGTTTCTCATCCCATTCATCTTCACCTTCCTCATTCTCACTCTCTTGATGATATAGAGTTTCCACCACCAAAATGTTGTCCTCTCCTTGTTGATGTTGGGGTGGACCATTATTTGGCACAAGTTCCAAATCATCCACTTGAGCTTGGAGACAATGGGTATACCTAGCCATTTCGGGACAATTCCTTTCATTATGCTCCTTTGTATTATGCAATCTACACCCCTTTTCCCATGCAAAATCAGAAATATTAAGAATGGAACTAGAGTGACTTGGTCCTGCAGAAGTATCTATCTGATTAGCAATAGGGGAAGGCACACCCCCATTGTTTGGCTTCGTATTCCACTGTCTCCCTCTATTGTTGAAATTTTGATTTGGGTGAGGGGCATGGGATTCATACTTCTATTTTTGAACCAAATCATTACTCAATTTGTGAATCATCCTTTTGAGTTCTTCAACCTCTGAATAAATCTCTTTTGGTTGAGCTATGTTATTGCTAGTTCCAATAGGATTTGCGTAATTGGTGAGATCTTGACTTAACATTTGAGTTGGATTTTGAGCCACTTGATTTGCATAGGGATTCACACTTTGAATCAAAATTGGATTGGGTGCGTAAGCGGGTGTTGATGAATATGGTTGTTGATAAGGCAAAGCATTTATGCCCGATATTTGTGGTGCCATGATCTGATTCATCATAGGAGCTTGACCATATGGACCATATTGTCCTACCATAGGCATCTGGGAAAACCCATAACCCTGTGGTGTCATTTGTTGTTCAATGGTCATAGCTTCATTGTAGGCTAGAGCAAGCATGGTAACTTGAGGATTTCGCCTTGCAAACATTGTCGTCATAGGATCCAATGCCCCAAAATATATTTGCAAAGCTACTACGGGATCAATGGCAAAATGCTGAATTGCTCTATTATAGCACTTCTGAAATCTTTGATTAAAAGTTCGGATTGGCTCACCCTGGCCTCTTTTGCATGTAATGAACTGATTATAGATGATTGTGGGATCTAATGGTGACCTGAATTGGTTGACAAAAGCATTCTCCATTTGCGTCCATGACGTAATGGAACCAATAGGTAAGCAAATATACCATTCGTAAGCCACTTGGTCTAGGCTCATGGGGAAGAGTCTACAAGCCACATCTTCATGTTGGACTTGCAATCTTATCAAAACATCCCTATAGGCCTGAATATGTTCTTTCGCAGTCCTTGGGCCATCCGATTTGTATTTGGGCAAAAATATCTCTATATTCTTAGGGATCTCATGAATATCCCCTACAATATTCAAAGGAATGTTATGGGCTCCGTACCAAGGAGGTGGTGGAGGTTGGGCCATTTGATTCAAAATCGATGATGATAACCCTACAAGAACCTGACAAAACTCTCAGTACCTCAAAGAAAACCTGCGACACACAAAAAATCCTGTAATTAATGAAATTCAAAGAATAACTTCAAAATCAATTTGTTAGTCATGAAAGAAGGAACCTTGACAAAGCAGTATTCTAAAAATGTAAGTTTTTGATTCACCAGATCGCATATGCGCAAGTGAAGAGCATACTCCTAGTGTTGTAGGCTTTCTGATTCACAAGATCGCATTACGCACAGGTGAAGAGCATAATACCGACAACAAATACATTTTTAGACAAAATAATTCCTTACAAATTAGCATTAACCAAGAGGTGTATCCATTAAAATCGAATGAAAGTAATTGCATGGAGACAACCTCGTTAGTCAAGACCAATTTTTTTTTTTTAAATCAAATCAAAACACATTATTCCTGTATGAACAATCAAAAGCGTTAGAACAATGCATAGCAATTCATGTCCTCCTTTTAACAGTACAAGGTTGTATTATTAAAAGAGGGCTAAAGATAATAATCAATAGGGCATGAAATATTCAAAATTTAAATCCCTATAGCATTTAAATCACTCTGAAATAAAACAATTCAGGCCCTCCTTCTAGCGCCAATCTATTGAGTGGTATTTTCACCCAGTTGTGAAAGTACACTCTCCTTTAGGATTTGGGTTCCAAATCCCCTCTTGCAAAGAAGTTAAACAAACAACTTCTCCAAGGTCTCCGTTGTATTAGCATTTGCATATGTGTATTAGTAATCTCAAATAAAGATATTCAATTTAAATGCTTGGAACACCTTAGTGATTGCAAGTAACTGTAAACAAGGGGCAATGTTGGTTTATTTCATCATGAAACTTTAGTGATTGTTCATTGTTTTTTTGGATTTTGGAATTTTTTAAATGTTTATTTTAATGCCTGAAGATTTAAAATAAGTTAAAATTTTTGGAAAAAAATAAAATGCAGAAAATGAAAATGAAATGCAGAAAAACTGAAAATAAAATGCACTCAGTATGATGCTATCCTGTTTCGACAAAACCGAAGATGTGAGGTCTCCATGCATGCAACCTAACCTATTGGACTTGCAAAACAAGCACAATCCCCATAGACTAAGTGTTGGTTCCTAGGGTACGAAATAAAATTCAGATTTCAAATATTCGCCTAATGTAACCCAAAAAAAATGGCATTAACATTATCTATAAATTCGAAATCTGAAAAATGAAAGAATAAACATTAAATCCATAGCATGCAAAGAAAATCTCCTTCTTTCTTGCCCACAAGATGCAAATTTTTGAACACTTCTGCATTAAAAATATGTCATTTTACAATAGCAGAATTTCTGGTTTTTCCAAACCGATCCATGGAAGAAAAACAACTCAAACAAGTCCAGAATGGCCTTCTCGCCTTCAACTCTGCAACTCTGCTTGCAGCGGTTTCCACCCCCTTTCTGGCCTCTTTGAATGGCGTATTTAAACTTCTGAAAAATTGCTTCTCCTTCCATGACGGTTCGTTTCATTTTCTGATGGTTGTTCATTTCACCTTCCCTTATATGTGTTTCGGTTTCCATTTTGTGGTCCTTCACCGTGAAAATGTAACATGTCGCGATATCGCGACATTTTTTCTTTCTTCTCTCTCTCTTTGCTTTGAATCGTGAAAACGCAACATGTCGCGATATCGCGACACTTTTTCTCTTTTGACCGCGACAATGCAACATGTCGCGATATCGCGACACTTTTCTCTTTTGGCCGTGAAAATGCAACATGTCGCGATATCGTGACACTTTTTCTCTTTTGACCGTGACAATGCAACATGTCGCGATATCGCGACACTTTTTCTCTTTTGACCGTGACCATGCAACATGTCGCGATATCGTGACACTTTTTCCCTTTTGGCCATGACGATGCAACATGTCATGATATCGTGACACTTTTTCTTGTTTGGCCACGAAAATGCAACATGTCGCGATATCGCGACACTTTTTCTCCTCGCTCTTTCTCTTTGCTTTGTGCCACAAAAATGCAACATGTCGCGATATCGCGACACTTTTTCTTCCTCGTTCTTTCTTTTCTCTTTTGGTCATGAAAATGCAACATGTCGTGATATCGCGACACTTTTTCTCTTTTGACCGCAACGATGCAACATGTCGCGATATCGCGACACTTTTTCTCTTTTGGCCGTGAAACTGCAACATGTCGCGATATCGCGACACTTTTTCTCTTTTGGCCATGACGGTGCAACATGTCGCGATATCGCGACACCTTTTCTCCTTTGGATGCGAAACTGCAACATGTCGCGATATCGTGACACTTTTTCTCTTTTGGCCGCGATGGTGCAACATGTCGCGATATCGCGACACCTTTTCTCCTTTGGCCATGAAACTGCAACATGTCGCGATATCGCGACACTTTTTCTCTTTTGGCCACAAAACTGCAACATGTCGCGATATCGCGACACTTTTTCTCCTTGTGGTGTTTTGCTTTTTTCCTTGATCTTTAGCCTATGGGCCACTTCAGTCTTCTTGGAACACATGCAAAAAATGTGGGTCCCCAATTTTGGGGTACGTTGTGGAGCAGCCACAACACCCCCAAAACATTCTTCTTTATTTTCTTCCTTCAACTCATTGATCTTAACTGTATATACCATCCCTCCTTTTTTGATGGCTTTATAAAGTTACAAATCTAAAAGAATATATGGTTGAAAAGCCCCTTGTAGGCTGTTCACTCTTTGAAACTTCCTGTCAACATTTGTATATTCAATCCAATGGTCTTAAAAATTAATTACTACTTTATGTGCTTGCAGCCAGTCCATTACCATTACTAATTCAAAGGTATACAATGAAGCAACATATAAGCATCATATGGTTGTTTCGTTCGGCAAAGTGATGACCGCCCTAGGATAGCACTATTTTACGAAGTAGGTTTGTCTTGAATCGTACTCAACCTTTCACCTATGTGTCAAAAATTTTGACCTCATAGTTATATGGTTAGTTAAGCTAGCGGGAATAAATTTGTTAGTATCACCACTATCAAATAAGATTCTAACACTTCTACCCAAAAATTTTACCTTTAATTACCAAAGTAGTGGCCTATCCATCCAAGTTTTGGTTTCCTGTAGCAGCGTATATCCTATGCGTTGTTTCCTTAGGTGTAGTTTTCTTGTTCATTAGTTCTTTTACTTTTGAACTCATCCATGCTCTTTGTGGAAAATTAGTGGCATAATGAGTTCCCTTACAAATAAATACATCATTCATTTGGTCTTGGATGTTCTTTTTGTTCCAGATCTCTCATTTTTTCCTATTTCTTGGGCAAGTTAATTTGTCTCTATGGTGATCTATTACCAATGTTTCTACAATTATCTCATCTACGCTTCCTTCCTCAAAATATTCTTCTCAAATTCTCCTTGCTTACTGTCTTCTTTACCATCTTTATTAGGAGCACTCTTGATAGCTTGCTCATAATCCCATTTCATGAACCCTAAATTATTTCTCTTTCTTAATGCTTCTTTACCCTGCTCATCTAACCTCTCATAGTCAAAGTAGGGTTTAAGGCATGTATCAGCTTTCCTTGATAACTCATAGACCTTTTGCAATATTTTAGGTTCTCGCATGTATAAACTTGTGGATCTTTATTTTCTTAGTATAATCAGGTACATATTTCACCAACCTAACAAATTTTTGATAATATTTTCCCACGATCCTAATTCTTTGACGAAGTTTAGTGAACTTGTCATACTTTTGGGAATAGAAATATTTTGTAAGAAACCTTTCTTTGAAGGATTTAAAAAACTCTTCCCACTTCAAATAAAATACAACTGCTATATTTCATTCCTAACTAAGTATTTCCCACCAAACTAAATCATATCCTTGTATATGCAGTTGTAGAGGGGGAAAACCGCCCTGCTATGTACAATTCCCAAAATAAGGCTAGATCTGTAAAGGTAGAAAGCCTTATGGAGTGAACCGTGGGGGCTGCATTATTCTCTATGATCGATGCTAGGGGGAAAGGGTTCACTAGGAACGACTTTAAGGACTCGCTTCAAGTCCATAGGAATTTCAATAATGTTTGATGTATTCAGGTTCCAGATAAACACCTAAATTTGGCCTTTCTAGATCTATGTTATAAAAAGATAAAGGACAATACAAAAATACAAAATGCAGGAATATAAGGGCTAACCCTAGAATAATTCTTTCTTTGAATGCTTTTCTAACATAGGGTTATAAACAGACAACCTTTTAAATAAGGGCTTAAAAGGAGATGTACAAACAAAATTATCCCTACGTGCACACTATATGCTATTTATATTTCAAATGCCTAGAATAAATTGATTATATTTAATAAAATTAGATCTAGGATTTATGATAGAAATAAAAGCACACAATAATTAGCCTATAGTACTAATCAAAATGCTTAGCTTATCCAATGTTTTATCCTTGCTTTTATCTCTTTTTCCAATGCTATCAATAATACCTGTTCCTGCAAGATAACTCAACAAACACTTGAAAATAGAATTAGCATTAGGGGACCCGCTTAGGCCATTGTAAAACAGTGCTTGGAGGCATTGATAGTTAATCCCCTTAGGCCCTTTTAGCTAACCTTTGATAATTAAAAGCAAAAATTGACCTTTGGAGGAAAACAAACATTAATGCAATACAACATAATAGAATGCAAAAATCAGAGAACAAAATATGCCACTATGCTCTAGATGCAATTTAGAATGTAATGGAGAAAATAGGGATAACATATTACCCCCAATTTGATCTCAGATGAAATCATACCCCGTTAATAGGAGACAATGATAACGCTAGGCAAATTCGCTTCTCGTAGCAGATCGAGCGCGATTTCACATAAACTATGTAAAAAATAAAATATAAATGTAGAAGCTCAATTAGATTACTTAGAAAACCTAAAAAGTGTGCATGTAAAAGAATGAATTCACCTAGCAAAGAGTACAGATGCAAAAAAAAGGGTTTTAGATCTCCCAGATGGTCGATCTCTCCTTAGGGCTCCAACAACAATCCACCAAGAGCGAGGAAGAACAATGCAACAAACAATCAAACTCCAATATCCAAAGTTTCTTGCAATAAAGAAGAAGAAGGATGCCGACCGAACAAAAACACTTTGCAAGAAATCAAATGTGAGCAATAAAATCATCAAGTGCTGAATAAAATGAGCACATGTTAACTTGTGTGTTATCATGTGTGAAAAGTGAATTCAAAACCTTCTTATATAGTGTATTTGAATGTGAAAAGAGTAATAAAACCAAGGAGGATCAATGTAAAACACTCCAACCTCAAAAATTAGGGTATTTATGTTTCAAACCCTAAAAAGGTAAAATCGTGCGCCTATATGGTCCAACCACGATATCGTAATACGAAATCACGTCCCATCAAGGATCGGGCACGATTTTACAAAAAGAGGGAAAACAAGCAAAATAGAGGAGGGAAATCCTTGCCCTTACCTTAGGCAAGTCGAAGTGGTACCCTAGAGGGCTTAGGGAAGATTACCCACTGAAGTGGGTCAATGTTTCATGTCTACATTTTACCCCCTCTTTGATGCATTTATGGCCTAATAAATGTGTCAAAGAAGAGATGTAAACACCCATAAACAAAAAACAACAAGTAAAAATAGGGTGGCTAGTTTAGAAGAAAGGGATGGTGCAAAAACGATGTTATTTTGAACACTTTCAAGTTTTACATGCAAATCGAGGCATTAGGGACATTAATGCATTCGAGGCTAGGGTTTCCTCTTAAGTTTTATGAGGGAAACATTCTTCATAAAAAACTCAAAAAAATAGACTCGAAAGAAGAAGAAGCAAAAAAAGAAAAAGGAGAAAAAGTGCACAAAAATAGGGTTAAAAGTGAAATGGGGGCAAACCCTAATTCAGTTTAATCGCACGAGGGAGAAGAAAAGAACTTTGGAGAAATGGAGGAGATGGCGCTACCAATACACTATTTATCGATTGTGAGGGGAAAATCCAGCACGGAGGTGGAGCGGGCACAAGTAGGATTGAAAACCCTTCCTTGAATATCAAAATTTTCAATTTTTTTCATGCATTTTAGTGGTTTTCTACCAAAACCAATAGTTTTATTGTATACAACCTAAAAGTGATCTTGTAGCCCAACCATGATTTCACCTTGGTTAGTAGTGGTGAAATCATGCCTAGAAAAAATTGACCAGGCATAATTTCGCGAAAACGTGACTGGAAAGCACGATTTCACCGAAAAAGGAGAAAAAAAGAGAAAAAGGAAAATAAAAGAGAGAAAAGAAAAGGGAAATAAAAAAGGGAAAAATATGCAAGAAAACAACTTTAAATATGTCTAATTTGATTTTGCTATGGATTTATATTTATTTAAAATTAATTAATAAATTTTAATTTATTAAAGTTTTAATTAAATTTATTAATGGAAAAGATTTTATTTTGTTGTTATTGCAGCTTAGGGAACTCAAGAGCTACGAGTGGAGAGCATGCTACCTGGATGTGGAGCTATAGGAACTCAATTAGGTAGAGAGGAATACTCTAGCAGTAGTGGGGCTAGACCACTTGGTCAGACTACCTTGGGTAGAGGTAGATAGGGCTTTGTTGATAGCACTGGTAGAAAGGTGATACATAGAGTCGTCTACCTTCTGGTTATCCATGAGAGAGATGACTGTCACACTAGAGGATGTGTGGTGTATCTACATTAGGGGGAGAGAATTTTACAGAGCACGAGGGAGACCAACTACCTTGTAGTGATTTTGAAGAGGTTGGATCCACCAGGTGTGAGAGAGAAACATAGTCATGGATGACTTTGTGGGGTGGTATGGGGCATACCCATTGATGACCATACTCTATAGGGTGGTTGCAGGCATACTGATATGCCACATTAGCATGCAATATCTACCATGGGTGATGGTGTATGTAGTGGTAAAAATGCAATACCAGAGGGGTAGGTTCGTATGGGGTCCATGTGTGCTGGCCCACTTGTACAAGATGTTCTACAATGTCATGTACAAGTGGTATACAAGGATAGTGTATACGATATTTATCTAGGTGTGGAGTTGGAAGCACATAGCGATGTAGATATCGTATGCACTACTACATCCATTACCCAGTTCAAAGCGATCAACAACATACAGGTGGCCTAGATCCTTAGAGCAGGTCACGAGGACCTACACCAAACATCTACCACTAGTAAGGTAGATAGTAGATGAGCTGAGGGAGGCCAAGATAGTATGGTGACCTTGGCATATATACCTATGATGGTTTGAGGATAGGATAGATCTAACAATGGTTAGGAGGATCAGGTGGTTGACTACGAAGAAGGGGGAGCTAGAGGTTTTCAGATTTGATTGAATCTTGAGGTAATTTAGGATCTTACAAGGCATCTCGGACCTGGGGGACTACTAGTCCAAAGAGTCTACTAGGACCTAGTAAGGTTAGGAGGTAGACTAGATCTAAATATATGGGATGAGGAGGATCTAGACAATCCTCCTTACATGGATACTAGGATGGAAAACATGGGAGTGGCCTTTGGCTACTGGTGGTGGTATAGAGGAGTCATGCCTCGTAGGATCTCCTCTCTAGTTTTTATATAGAGGTACCAGGTTCTGGGCCCATGCATGTAGTGAGAATTTTGAGAGGTAGCTCATAGAGCCACAAATAGGGCTTAGTAAGGACCAGTAGCTCTAAGGCAAGCTTGAGTCAGGATTAAGTTGGTGATGGAGGACACCAACACTATCAAGACCAGGGAGGCAGGGACATCCAAAGTTGCTCCCATAGAGGCCAAGGTACTACTAGGTGGAGAATCAAGAGAGGCCTTCAAATTAGTAGTAGCTAGATAGGGTTAGGCTCAAGGACAAGGAGATCTAAGGGAGGAGGCATAGGAACTACAGGTATAGGTAGTGACTCTATAGAGGCAAGTGAACCTGCTCTAGGAGGATAGGTCTAAGAGGATCAAGGGACTATGAGGCTCGTTGAGCATTGTAGAGAGGGAGAGGGATGTGGCTCGAGCAGATTTAAATTATCTTCGAGGGAAGGTGAGCTGACTAGACATAGAGCACCAAAGATATAAATAATAGGGGATGGCTATCATCGGGAGCAGCTAGGCTAGAAATGGAGTCCACCTTCTACAGATTGAACTACAAAGGATAGGGTAGGAGGTTAGAGGTGGTCATTCAGTGGGCTAAATTTTATGAGACCATGTACTACCAAGAAGTACTAGCAGAGCAGAGAGGGACACTCCCTCCATCCCTCCAGTCATCTAGTAGGTCATGATCTCGGTCATGAATATTATTGGCATCTTCATTCGTGGGTATGCGGTTTCCTAGATGACCTTATCCTATGGGTAGAGCAGAGGAGATATGCTCTCAAATATAGGCTATGGATCAGGATGATATGTCAATTTTGATTATGGCATGCACCCTTACGGATTGGTTGAGTGTACCGATATTGGACTGTGGTATACCAACCAGACATGACTATATATCTCTCTTTTCATCGAGTAATACATAGCTACTTTCTTTTTATATTTTATGAATGAGTGCATGTGATTAATTTTTATCTTAGATGTTCTTTAATTTTATGTCTTATGAATGCAATCTATCTTAAAATGCAAGGCTATATGAAATGCATGGATGAAAAGTAGATGGAAGAAGAAATAAAAACATGAGACGAAAACAAGAAAGAAGACTAACATAGAGAAGAAGAGGAAATAAGAAGAAGAATATCCAAAGGTCAACCATCTAAAATAGAGAAGGATGGACAAAACATAGTATTGAAACCAATGTAGGTCGCAAGGGACCAATGTGACTAAATACTATGAATTATACCATAATAGATGGGAGCTAAACCACCATGGATGTAATTCTCACCAAGAGGGATGAGGTGTTGGAGTTTGACCTACTATGGGTGGTTGCTCACTTATTGACTATTATGAGGCAATTACCCACTAGGATGTATATTGAGGCCAACTAAAAATGGTCAAGGAGCTTATCCTGTAATGGGGTGTTGAGCCCACTGAGACAAAAGGGAGTATAACCCAATAGAATATCATATCCAATAAGATACCTACTAGGATGTATAACTATCCCATGTGGGGTGTAATATAAGGATAAAATATATATTAGGCGAGTGCTACCCTTGATAGGGGTTTAGAGCAGAAAACAAGCTAGTGAATGTGTGTATTTGTGCCAAAAGAAAAATTTGAAAAGATAGAAATAAATCATATGTATTTCCTTTTTAAAAGCAAAGGCAGGCAATGAAAAATAAAGGAAACAAAAAAGTGATAAGGAAATATTAACGAACTATCACCCTTAATCAAAGATATACTCTCACTATTTTCAAGATCAAGGAAGATAAAACTTGAAGAATAAAAAAAGCAAGAAAGAATATTAAAGAAGAAAGACCTAGGTGGGGATCTTACTAGGCAATAGAATCCTAGAGAGTGTGCAATGCATGTGAGCTACGACCTAACTAGGTATCATCACATGCCATTATCGCAAGATCCCTGAAAATTTGTATGATCAAGCAGTCATGAACAAGAAATCATGCAAAATATGAAATTTAAGCATGTAGGTTGGATTAAACATTAGATAAGTAATGCAAAAGGATGACATACAACAATGCAATATGAGCAAGCAAGTGGATGCAATGGAAATACAAATACATAGTTAAATGATGATTAATTGATTTGATGCAAAAAAAAAAAAATATGTTTTATTATTAAGTAATTTAAATACCTTAATTTAAGCAAGCAAGACGAAATTTGACACAACATATAAGTGTACCTCCTTTCTTAACAAAGAGAACAGGCGTGCCATGGATTGTTTTGTCAAAGAAATATCTAAAAGGTAAGCTATATTGGAAATTAGAATTATAGAGAGGCTCCTTCATAGCTCTTTCTCTGGAAACCATAACATGATAATCAATGCACTCACAAACATAACCATTATTTTTAATATAAGGAGAAGCAATTCCTAACTTCACAATATCACTATAGGATAGCGAAGTAGGATCCTCTAATAAAATAAAAGGTGTACTTTTAGAACACACAGAATCAATCATATTGTAAAACAAGACACCAGAAGAATAAGGGGGACCATCATCCTCATCATCCACTTTAGACTTTTGATAATCCATATATTCAACATAAGTCATAAAACGATCATCATTATCAAATGGTAAAGGTTGGTATTTGCTAGGTATAAAACCTACGCCACATATACCAAGCCATATTTTGACATCCAAAGGCTCTTTAATGCCCTTCTATTGTGGCCCTAGATCTTTACCTACATATCCCATACTAGATAGGATCTATTTAGGAAGTGGGTAATCATTAGAAAGGAAACAATGAGCAAAATAACTCTCAACAGGAGAGGGATTACTACCACGTATGTTATCCTCAAAGGCAATTCCTACGAAGATAAAGGTACACGTGCAAAACTATACAATATCACCTTTATTATGGGAAAAACCCATGGTTATTGGTGATGGTGGTAGCTTGGATAGATCCAGAAGAGGCTCTTGAAGAAATTTATTGTCATGATCTTGAGATGAAGAATTCAAGATATATTCCTCACTCATTTTTAAATTTTAAAATTGCTCTGACATATGAGATGAGGAACATAAAGAAATCATTGAAGAGATTGATGAAAATAGATTAAACTCAGATCGAGCTCGCTCTATATTTGAACAAAATTCAAATGGTCGAGGATCATCCAAAATGGTGAAAACTTGATTTTTAAACTCAAACTTGAGACACTGATGAAGAGTAGAAGGGGCGACCTTCATTGCATGAATCCAAGGTCATCCAAGAAGAAGATTGAAATATGTAGGACAATGTACCACATAAAAAAAGTATCCAATATTTTATGCCCAAATTTAAGTGGAAGAGATATGACACCACAGGCTTCTTAGGACTCATTATTGAAATATTTTATAATGATATTGAATTTTGTTAAATCTTTCTCTTTTAATACAAATTTTTGAAAGAATTGATATGTACACAAAATTATAGAAGAACCATTATCAATCAAAATTCGTTTGATAAAAGTGTACCCAATAAGTGTAGTGATGTAAAGTGAAGAATCTTCTTGCAAGTTTGAGGAAGGTTTATCATCATCCAAGAATGAGATATGATGTATCTTAAGAGATCCTACAACATCAAGTATATCATTGGGTGAAATATCTGAACGAACTGAAAATCACTTTAAAAATTCCATCAAAGCATCTCTATGGCTAGGAGAAGTTTGAAGGAGCTCTAAAACTGATATCTTTGCAGGAGTACTAGCCAACTATTTTTAGAGATCAAATGAAATCTTAGTTTGTGGTCTCAATACAATAGGTAGAATACCTATATTTGAAACTTTTTCTTGATTATTCTTCAAAACTGAACTGGGTTGTATTATAAAATTTTGTCCTTGCTAAGGATGTTGATTCTGATCTTGTCTTCTTGTAGTTACCCCAACCATGCCAACCATATTACCATAGGGAGGAGGCTCATTATGATGAGCCACCTGATTTTCTACTTTTTGATTATGTTTTGGCAATGGATCTTTAAATATTCTCATATATTGATTGGTAGTCACATTTTTTTGGACAGGTACTTGATTATTTATTGCCTGAGAATTTCCTAAATCAATGCATCCTGCATCAATCAAATATTGAACCACATGTTTCAACTTCTTGCAAGAATTCATCCAATGTCCTTCCACTCTATGATATGCACAATGTTGACCTACCTTATACCAATGAACTGTAGTATATGGTTTTCTAATAGGAGGTAACTCAATTACCTTAGCTTCTAAAAGTTGTTTTAAAATTGCTTCCATAGACATATTAAGCCTTGTAAAATTCCTTTTTGGAGGTTTTTGAAGTACTATATTTTGTAGATTGTTAGTAACATTATTAACATGCCTACTATCCATTTTATTATCACCTCCTATATATCTATTTGAATAAATCCAAAGTTGCTTGCAAGAGATAAGAAGGATGCAGATTGAATAAAAACACCTTGAAAGAAATCAAATGTGAGCAATAAAATCATCAAGTACCAAATAAAATGAACATGTGTTAACTTGTGTGTTATTGTGTGTGAAAAGTGAATTCAAACCCTCCTTATATAGCGTATTTGAATGTGAACAGAGTGGAAAATACAAGGAGGGCCAACGTAAAACATACCAACCTTGAAAAATTAAGGTTTCGACATGACAAACTCTAAAAAGGTGAAATCATGCCCCTGCTTGGGCCAACCGCGATATCACAATGCTAAGTCACACCTCGTCAAGGACTAGGTGTGATTTCACATAAAGAGGGAAAATAAGCAAAAAAGAGGGGGAAAAGCCTTGCCCTTGCCTTAGGCAAGTCTAAGGGATCCCCTAGAGGGCTAAAGGAAGATTACCCACTGAAGTGGATCAATTTCACGTGTCTACATTTTACCCCCTATTTGATGCATTTATGGCCTAATAAATGTGTCAAAGAAGAGATGTAAACATCCACAAAAAAAAATGACAAGCAGAAAAGGGGTGGTTATTTTAGAAGAAAGAGATGGTGTAAAAACATTGTTATTCCAAACACTTTCAAGTTTTGCACGCAAATCAAGGCATTAGGGAAATTATTGTCTTTGAGGCTAGGGTGCCCCCTCGAGTTTTATGAGGGGCACATTCCTCATAAAGACTCAAAAAAGTACTCAAAATAAGAAGTAAAAAAATAAAAAAAGGAGAAAAAGCACGCAAAAACAGTGTTAAAAGTGAAAAGGGGGCAAAAAAACCCTAATTC
Source organism: Wollemia nobilis (assembly GCA_028583015.1). Taxonomy (NCBI): domain Eukaryota; kingdom Viridiplantae; phylum Streptophyta; class Pinopsida; order Araucariales; family Araucariaceae; genus Wollemia; species Wollemia nobilis. The sequence continues at coordinate 511,167 of JAQPPZ010000057.1, forward strand.
ATTTTAACGGTGTGAGGGAGAAGAAAGGATCTCTGGAGAAACATAAGATATGGCACTACCAATACATTGTTTAGTGATCATGAGGAACGAAGCTGGCACGAAGGTAGAGCGGGCACATATAGGATCAAAAACCCTTCCTTGCATATCAAAATTTTCAAAAAATTTCATACATTTTAGTGGTTTTTTGCCAAAACTAGTGGTTTTTCTGCATAAAACTAGGATGCAATCTCACGACCTAGCTATGATTGTTGTAATCACAATGACACTGAGAGGGGGGGTGAATCAGTGTGTTCTTTAAAATTTCTAAAACATATGGTTTTAAATCCAGCAATAGTTTAAAGCAGATAAAAGAGATACTAAATGCATCAAGAAAGCATCACACATAACACAACAATTTAACGAGGTTCACCAATGTGGCTACTCCTCAAAAATGACTGCTTGGACTACCATCCAAATCCAGTCAATGCAAAGCTACAACTTTACATAATCCTTTACCAGAACCAACCGGAAGGAGCACCAACCCCTTAACTTTATCTGCTTCAACAGAATGGAGCACCAACTCCTATTTTACCAGCACCTACTGGAAAGAGGCACCAACCCCTTATACCAAGCTGCAACTTGGAGGACAATAAAGATAATAAAAATGATAGAATAAAACTTTATTCCTTACAGTCTGCTATTTTTTTGCATTCTGCTTCTGCGCAAAACTCTTCGCACTGTCCGATCGCTTCTGTGTACTTCTTCGCAATCTCTGCTGCAACCGGATGATCGACACTTTTGTTGTTTGCGCGCTAACATTTTGAACTTAGAACTCCATCTCTACACATTGCGCTTACGATATGCAGATTCGAACTACGACTTTGCACTCTACTCGACCGAACTTCACTTGCGCAATCACTCTTCTCGCATTCGCACATTATCTCATCGCAACGCACTTTTCAGACTCGAAGTAGTCCTCTTTTTATAGAAGAAATTTCAAGACAGATCTTAAATCATAGTCGGTTGTAACCCTAAGGACGTCGGCTGCAAACCCTAATGATGTCAACTTCAAACCCTAGAATTTTTTGGTTGCTTAAACCTGGTGATTGTCGATTGCAAACCCTAAAAATGTCCATTGTAAAACCCTAGCAAATGTCAGCTTCAAAACCCTAATAACGTCCATTGTAAAACCCTAGAAGATGTCGACTACAAACCCTAAAATTTGTCGGCCCCGATTCAAATTTTTTGGCCTCAAACGCTGCTGCCACTTCTGTCACCTTTCTGTAACTGTTGTCATGAAATACTAACATGTCGCGATATCGCGACACTTTTTGTAGCCGTACGCCTTCATGCCCTTGCTATCATGAAATCGTGACCATTTTGGCCTTTGATAGCTTTGCCATCGTTCTTGTCACGAAATCGTGACACTTCGAACTTTTGCTTACGTCATCCTCATTCTTGTCGCGAAATCGTGACGCTTTCGGCTTCCAAAGGCTTTTCTTTCAACCTGTCATGAAATCGTGACACTTTCAGTTTTGCTGACGTCATCCTCATCTTTGTCATGAAATCATGACGCTTTCGACTTCTAGCGGCTTTTCTTTCACCCTATCATGAAATCGTGACACTTTCAATTTTGCTGACGTCATCCTCAGCTTTGTCGTGAAATCGCGACGCTTCCGGCTTCCAGCGGCTTTTCTTTCACCCTGTCATGAAATCGTGACACTTTCATCTTTTGCTGACGTCATCCTCAGTTTTGTCATGAAATCATGATGTTTTCGGCTTCCGTACATTCCTTGCTTCATGCAGTAGCGAAATCGCTACACCTTTGTGCCTTGTGCTTTCGACTTGCTTCAACTTTGAGTTTTGATCTTTTGACTGGTAGCGAAATCGCTACACCTTCACGTTGTGCATTTTTGGACTTGTAGCGAAATCGCTACACCTTCTTGTTTGTGCTTTTTCAACTTGTAGCGAAATCGCTACACCTTTGTTTTGTGCAATTTGACACGTAGCGAACTCGCTACACCTTTGAGTTGTGCTTTTTCAACTTGTAGCGAAATCGCTACACCTATGTTTTGAGCACTTTTGACTCGTAGCGAAATCGCTACATCTTTTTCTCTTAACACTTTCTCCCAGCTTCGGCCAACGAAAATTCAACATGTAGCGAAATCGCTACAGTTACTCGACTTAGCTTCTTGGCCTCCGACATGTCGCGAAATCGTGACAGTTTGCCTTGCGCCTTCTCTCTCTTCCGACTTGTCACGAAATCATGACATTTTCAACTGTGCCTTCTCTCTCCTCCGACTTGTCGTGAAATCGTGACATTTTCGAATGCGCCTTCTCTCTCCTCCGACTTGTCGCGAAATCGTGACATTTTCAACTACGCCTTCTCTCTCCTCCGACTTGTCGTGAAATCATGACATTTTTGAATGCGCCTTCTCTCTCCTCCGACTTGTCATGAAATCGTGACATTTTCGAATGCGCCTTCTCTCTCCTCCGACTTGTCGCGAAATCGCGATAGAAAACATGTCGCGATATCGCGATAGTTTTCTCACTTGACTTTTTCTTCGATTTTTTTCTATCTTCTGCATCTGAATGACTCCTACACTGTCTGTCCACTGCATCATTGGATCTAACTGCCTGTGTTGACAACAATGACAAACTTCTTGCAACACCTTGCTCAACAATCTCCCCCTTTGGAATTGTTGGCAACACCTGTGTACATTCCTGTACCTCTTCTCCCCCTTTGTCAATAATACCAAAGGGCTGCTGCAAACTCCCCCTGAGTCCATCCTCACACTTCTCAGGCACAATTTGTTGCATGTGGCACAAATTATGATCATGAGCAAAAGAATAGTCAAATACTCAAATGCTCCCCCTGAGAAAGTGATCACTGTAGCTAGTCACTTCTTAGGAAGTGTGACTACTCCTAATTTGCTTCGAAGGTACTCAAATACTTCCTTGGGCAAAGGTTTTGTAAAAATATCTGCTACTTGTTCCGTAGTTGGGACATAGTCCAATTTAACTTCTCCTTCGCAACTTTCTCCTTCAAGAAATGATACCTTATAGCAATGTGCTTTGTCCGTGAGTGCATTACTGGATTCTTAGAGATGTTAATTGCACTGGTGTTATCACACTTTACTGATATTGGTTCACTGAAATTAATACCTAGATCTTTCAAAGTTTGTTTCATCCACAAGACTTGTGTGCAACATGTTGCTGCTGCAATATATTCTGCCTCAATTGTAGATAAAGAAACTGACTCTTGCTTCTTACTGTGCCATGCAACCAATCTGTCCCCCAAATAGAATGCTCCTCCACTGGTACTCTTTCTGTCATCAACACATCCAGCCCAATCTGCATCTCGAATATGATATAAGAGTGAAGTCTTTGCCTTTTGGATACCACAACCCATACTCAATGGTGCCCTTGAGATACCGAAAAATCCTTTTAACTGTTGTCACATGAGTCTCTTTGGGACTGGCTCGAAATCTAGCTACCATGCAAACTGCTTGTAGAATATCAGGTCTGGTTGTTGTTAAATATAGTAAGCTTCCTATCATTGATCTATACATGGTTTGATCTACAGGTGGAGATTTGTCTTCTTTACTCAACTTGCAGCCTGTTGTCATGGGAGTGCTTACTGGCTTATAGTCCTCCATAGTGAACCTCTTTAACATTTCTTTTACATACTTAATTTGGGAAATGAATATGCCTTTCTCATTTTGATTAACTTGTAGCCCAAGAAAGTAAGACAGCTTCACCAATCATTGACATTTCAAATTCATTCTGCATCTTATTTGCTAAGTCTTTACAAGATTCATCTTTGTTGTCGCCAAATATGATATCATCTACGTAGACAACTAGAACAATGAGATGCCCACCTTCTGTTTTTACATACAGATTATTGTCCACTAATCCTTTCTTGAATCCCTGTTGAGAAAGATAATTATCTAGCCTTGCATACCATGCCCGTGGTGCTTGTTTTAATCCATACAGTGCTTTTTTTAATTTGCAGACAAGGTTAGGATCTTCACTAATTTGAAAGCCATCTGGTTGTTCAATATAGACCTCTTCTTCAAGTTTTCCATTTAAAAAAGCAGATTTTACATCCATCTGATAAACTCTAAAGTTCTTGTGGACTGCTAAGGCCAGAAACATTCTAATTGCTTCTAATCTGGCCACTGGTGCAAAAGTCTCTTCAAAATCAATGCCTTCGACCTGTGCATACCCTTTACAAACCAGTCTTGCTTTGTTCCTAATGACCTGTCCGTCTTCATTTAATTTGTTCCGAAATATCCATTTGGTGCCGATTATATTCTTATTTGCAGGTCTGGGTACTAATTCCCAAGTTTTGTTCTTTTCAATCTGATCCAACTCTTCATTTATTGCCTTCATCCAGCCTATCATCTTTGCTTGCTTCATCTATGTTTTTGGGCTCAATGTCGGATAAAAGAGAGTAATTACTTATTACTTTCTTTCTTGTCCGAATGCCACTGTGGGATCTCCAATTATTTGGTCTCTAGGATGATTTTTCTTCCAGTCGCCTATTTTGAATTTTTTGTTTTCTTGCACCTCTGAGTCATCAGATAAATTATCTGCATCAACCGTAGACGTATTTTCTGTTCCATGCACCTCATCTCCTTCAATGACTTCTTCGTAGATTGGGTAGTTTTCTTGAAAGTTAACTATTTGTTTCCTCCCTTCATCGAATTTAACATCTGCACTGTCCACAATTTTCTTGAGTCTCTTGTTGTAGCATTTGTAAGCTTTGCTATTTGGAGAATAACCAACAAAAACACCTTCATCTCGCTCTATCTTCAAACTTCCCAAGGTTGTCATCGCTTTTTCTCGATGTAGCACTTACAGACAAATACTTTGAGATGTTTTGTTGTTGCTTTTCTACCAAACCACAACTCATAAGGTGTTTTGCATTCATGAGTTCTTAACATGTATCTGTTTTGAATGTATACTGCTGTGTGAACTGCTTCTTTCCAGAATCTATCTGCTATTTTGTTTTCTGCCAGCATGGTGCGTGCCATTTCCTGTATAGTTCTGTTCTTTCTCTCTACTACACCATTCTGCTGAGGAGTTCTGGCTGCTGAATATTGTCTCCTGATACCATATTTTTCACAGTATTCTATAAATTCATTCGAAATGAATTCTCCTCCTCTGTCTGATCGCAAGCATTTAATCCTTTTTCCTGTTTCATTCTCAACTAGCTGTTTGAAGGTTCTGAACATTTCAAAAGCTTCTGTTTTATCTTTTAGGAAGAATATCCATGTCATTCTGGAATAATCATCGATACACAGCATAAAGTATTTGTCGTCGTTTATGCTTTGAGTTCTCATGGGTCCACACAGGTCAGTATGAATAAGTTCTAAAGGCCTGCTAGTGTGGTACTCTTTTGTTTTGAATGACACTCTGGTTTGCTTTCCCTTCTGACATGAAGCACAAACAATGTTTGAAGGTTTCTTAATGGTTGGAATATCTCTCACTGCTTTTTTAGAGCTGATTTTCACCAAATTATCAAAACTTATGTGTCCAAGCCTCTTATGCCACAACCAGCTTCTCTTCTTCTTGTCCAATAAAACACGTACCTTCTGAAGTTTCTAAGAGTGTGTACAGATTACCAGACGTCTTTGAACCAGCTTGCTATCAATTTCCCACTCGTTTATTTTTCTGACTTCACAACCCCCGCTTCTTGAAGACTACTTCATGACCTTTATCACAGATTTGACTAACGCTTAATAGGTTATGTTTCAAACCATCCACAAATAAAACTTCTTCTCGACTTGATTTTCCCTTCACTAATTTTGATTAGACCCTTTTCCTATAATTTTGGCTCCATCATTATTTCCAAACTTCACAGAGCCACCCTCATATTTCTGTAGTTTTTCAAATTTTTGTTTATCACCTGTCATATGACTTGAGCACCCACTATCAAGGATCCACGGTACACATTTATTCTCGAGCTCTAAAAGTTGTCTGCACTATTAAAGATTCCTGTTCTTTCCTGAGTTGTTCTTTTTGTTTCCATTCTGTTTTAACCGTGGTGTTGGGTTCTAGCTTGGATTTCCCTTTTTAGAATCTTGCACATATCCTTCAGAAGAAATTCTATTTTGTTTTGCCCTATATGGTTGAATTCTTCTTTTCTGAGATTGATTTGAAACAGAAATACTGCGACAGTTTCTAGCAATATGCCCAAAGTTGTGACAATTAAAGCATTCTACCGCATAACTCATTAGAGGAGCAAAAGCATTTCTACTAGTGAAACTTCTAGGACCTATATTGTACTTGCAGTCCACAATTTTATGCCCATAACCATTACATTTAAAACAGAAACCATAGAAATAATGATTGAACCTGAAAGATGGTTTTTGCCAAGTTGTTGCAGGAGCCTTGGATCTTCTTTTCTTTTGATGTGTGACCTTGGTAAAACCGTCATTGTCAGTTCCTATTTCAGGACTGGCATTACTGCTTTCTTTTGCCTGATTTGTTTTTCTTTCAACAGCATGTTTCTTGTCTTTACTCTTTTCACATTCAACATTGCTTGCCTTTGGTCCATTTGATGATTCTCCTTCAATAAAGCCCGGACCGAATTTGATACCTGTGGGTCTTTGATCGCTTAGGATTTTGTCCAACTTCATCGAACTTTCATCACGTTTTAAATGACAACTAATTTTTCGATCCAACTCTTGTATCTCGTATTCGAAGACTAACATTTTCTTCTTCCAATTTGCAACAAGTAATCTATCTTCATGGTTACCTCGTACTTCAAGATCTTCGGACATTTTATTGTACTCCTTCGTCTGTGTTTTTAGACTAGCTATAATGTCATTTGCATCCTCAAGCTTCCTTAACAATTTTTTATTCTTTCTTTTCTCAGATTTCCATTCCATAAGAGCAGAAACCAGCTCACCTTCTAAATCAACTTCAGCCTCACCTATTTCAATAGATACTTCGGAGTTCATTCCTTCTCTCTTTTGTGTGTTTTCTGCCTCTTCCGATTCTTCTACTTCAAACGCCATAAAGAGAGCCTCACCTGTTCCTTCTTCGAGTCTTCACTAGAACTGTCCTCTCGAAGATTCTCGCATTTCGGGAGATAAAGCTTTTCTTTTTGAAATTGCCTTTTCTGTAGTTTGTTTTCTTCCTCCATTCACTTCTTTCTTGATGCTCGAGTTTCTTCACCTTTGTTCTTGTCATTGAGAGGACATTTGATAGCAAAGTGTCCAATGCCTCCACAATTGAAACATTTAAAAGGTAGCTTTCCTTTGTATTTTCCTTTTCCTTTTCTCAACTTTCTGACAAAATTTGCTTCCATTTCATCTCGAAGCATCCTCTTCTTCAGACTCTTGTTTTGTGCTTTTGCCTTTTAGGGCTTTGAAAGCCGCTTCTCTGTCTGTGGGATTAGACCTTCCTATTCTCATTTCAAAAGCAGTCAAAGAACCATGCATCTCATCCATACTAAAACTATTTAGATCTTTGGCTTCTTCTATGGCAGAGACTTTAGAATCAAATCTAGGAGGGAGCGATCTTAATACCTTTTTCACGATAGCAGCATCGGTTAATTCTTCGCCGAGACCTCTCGATTGAATTGGTGATCCCATTGACTCTTTGCATGAAGGTCTCTATGTTCTCATCATTGTCCATCTTTAAAGATTCGTATTGAGCTCGATGTGCTTGAAGCTTGGCCTCCTTGATCCTATCATCTCCTTCATGGATGTTCTCTAGTTTATCCCATATATCTTTTGCTGATTCACAATTTATGACCTTGACTAGCTCACTAGTCCACTAGTCCACACATGATGGCATTTTTTGCTTTTGAATCATATTCAAATGCCTTTTTACCAGCAATGTCAGTTGGAGCGGTTGCGGGAGCTTTGTAACCATTAACTACCGCACCCTAGATGTCAAAACCCAAAGCACTAAGATATGTCTGCATTCTAATTTTCCAGAATGCATAGTTAGTCCCATCAAACAATGGTGCTTTGTTCGAGGAGAAACCTTCACCACTTGCCATTGCGTAACTTCCAAGATCACCTTAGCTGTTTAAGCCTGTTCAGGTACTTGGCTCTGATACCAATTGTTGTAATCACAATGACACTGAGAGGGGGTGAATCAAGTGTGTTCTTTAAAATTTCTAAAACATATGGTTTTAAATCCAAAAGCAGTTTAAAGCAGATAAAAGAGATACTAAATGCATCAAGAAAGCATCACACATAACACAACAATTTAACGAGGTTCACCAATGTGGCTACTCCTCAAAAATGACTGCTTGGACTACCATCCAAATCCAGTCAATGCAAAGCTACAACTTTACATAATCCTTTACCAGCACCAACTGGAAGGAGCACCAACCCCTTAACTTTATCTGCTTCAACAGAATGGAGCACCAACTCCTATTTTACCAGCACCTACTGGAAAGAGGCACCAACCCCTTATACCAAGCTGCAACTTGGAGGACAATAAAGATAATAAAAATGATAGAATAAAACTTTATTCCTTACAGTCTACTATTTTTTTGCATTCTGCTTCTACGCAAAACTCTTCGCACTGTCCGATCGCTTCTATGTACTTCTTCGCAATCTCTGCTGCAACCGGATGATCGACACTTCTACTGTTTGCGTGCTAACATTTTGAACTTAGAACTCCATCTCTACACATTGCGCTTACGATATGTAGATTCGAACTACGACTTTGCACTCTACTCGACCGAACTTCACTTGCGCAATCACTCTTCTCGCATTCGCACATTATCTCATCGCAACGCACTTTTCAGACTCGAAGTAGTCCTCTTTTTATAGAAGAAATTTCAAGACAGATCTTAAATCATAGTCGGCTGTAACCCTAAGGACGTCGGCTGCAAACCCTAATGATGTCAACTTCAAACCCTAGAATTTTTTGGTTGCTTAAACCTGGTGATTGTTGGCTGCAAACCCTAAAAATGTCCACTGTAAAACCCTAGCAAATGTCGGCTTCAAAACCCTAATAACGTCCGCTATAAAACCCTAGAAGATGTCGACTGCAAACCCTAAAATTTGTCGGCCCCGATTCAACTTTTTTGGCCTCAAACGCTGCTGCCACTTCTGTCACCTTTCTGTAACTGTTGCCGCGAAATACTAACATGTCACGATATCGCGACACTTTTTGTAGCCGTACGCCTTCATGCCCTTGCTGTCACGAAATCGTGACCATTTTGGCCTTTGATAGCTTTGCCATCGTTCTTGTCGCGAAATCGTGACACTTCAAACTTTTGCTTACGTCATCCTCATTCTTGTCACGAAATCGCGACGCTTCCGGCTTCCAGTGGCTTTTCTTTCACCTTATCATGAAATCGTGACACTTTCAATTTTGCTGACGTCATCCTCAGCTTTGTCGTGAAATCATGACGCTTTCGGCTTCCAACGGCTTTTCTTTCACCCTGTCACGAAATCATGACACTTTCAGTTTTGCTGACGTCATCCTCAGCTTTGTCACGAAATCATGACGCTTCCGACTTCCAGTGGCTTTTCTTTCACCCTGTCGTGAAATCGTGACACTTTCATCTTTTGCTGACGTCATCCTCAGCTTTGTCATGAAATCGTGACGCTTTCAGCTTCCGTACATTCCTTGCTTCATGCAGTAGCGAAATCGCTACACCTTTGTGCCTTGTGCTTTCGACTTGCTTCAACTTTGAGTTCTGATCTTTTGACTGGTAGCGAAATCGCTACACCTTCACGTTGTGCATTTTTGGACTTGTAGCGAAATCGCTACACCTTCTTGTTTGTGCTATTTGACACGTAGCGAACTCGCTACACCTTTGAGTTGTGCTTTTTCAACTTGTAGCGAAATCGCTACACCTATGTTTTGAGCACTTTTGACTCGTAGCGAAATCGCTACATCTTTTTCTCTTAACACTTTCTCCCAGCTTCGGCCAATGAAAATTCAACATGTAGCGAAATCGCTACAGTTACTCGACTTAGCTTCTTGGCCTCCGACATGTCGTGAAATCATGACAGTTTGCCTTGCGCCTTCTCTCTCTTCCGACTTGTCGCGAAATCGTGACATTTTCAACTGTGCCTTCTCTCTCCTCCGACTTGTCATGAAATCGTGACATTTTCGAATGCGCCTTCTCTCTCCTCCGACTTGTCGCGAAATCGTGACATTTTCAACTGCGCCTTCTCTCTCCTCCGACTTGTCACGAAATCGTGACATTTTCGAATGCGCCTTCTCTCTCCTCCGACTTGTCGCGAAATCGTGACATTTTCGAATGCGCCTTCTCTCTCCTCCGACTTGTCACGAAATCGCGACAGAAAACATGTCGCGATATCGCGACAGTTTTCTCACTTGACTTTTTCTTCGAATTTTTTCTATCTTCTGCATCTGAATGACTCCTACACTGTCTGTCCACTGCATCATTGGATCTAACTGCCTGTGTTGACAACAATGACAAACTTCTTGCAACACCTTGCTCAACAATGATTTCTTCCTGGGCATCAGTAGTGAAATCATGCCTGGCAAAAATTGACATAACTTGATGATTTGGTAAGTTTGTACACTAATGAGTGCAAATATTGACAAGCCTAGCTAGTCATCCACATGTATTCTCCATGATGTTCATATCTTCATATTTACTTTTATATCCATAATGATCCCTTCAACGTTTTCTTCCTATTTCACGCCCATAAAAAACAATCATAGGCTTGATCTATTGAATGGTTGTATTTGCACTTAAATAAAAATCTCATTCTTCTCTCATCCTCTCTTGGGTTGAAATCCAACCACCTTGTATTTGTAGTCTATAATTGGCTAAGACCTTGATGCATTTCATTTTTATTGCCATGCCCAATATTTTTGCACTACAAATTGTATATCATGCCTATGAAATTTTCTTTTCATCTCATATTTTAGTATATTTATAAAAAATAGAAGTCTTGCTATTGGATCTAAATATCATATGAAATTGGGAGTGATCATGAATTAATTACAGTATTCTTTGATAGATCCATTACATTTGGTTTATAATAGCCATTCTGCATAATAATATAAAGAACCCTTATTTAATTTTTTAAGAGCATCCTTTTTGAGTTATGATTATAGAGGTGCATAATATTTATATCTTATATCCAACATCATCTAGTAGAAATTTTAGTCATCAAGGAATGAGAGTGTCAAAATAATTTTTCCCATTAGTTAGAGCCCTTTGGAAAATTAATAAACATTCCATATTGGAAATCTAACTCCTAGGGTTTTCACCCATGAAAATAATTTGATTATGTTTTGGAACTTGCAAATGGGAGGGCCAATGAGGGAGTTCAAATTCTTTTGCTACATCCACATCCATATTAGGATCAAAATCTAAATCATAATCCCCATACCTGTTGTCATGATTTTTATACTTCATATGAATTCTTCCTAGAGAAGTTACATTAGGCTCAATTTTTTTTGTCTTTGAATTTTAATTTTGAAATGCATTGTTAACTTCTAGTTGCTTTGCAACTCATGCTACAACTTGTATACTAAAAAATTAATGATCTATAATATTCTTAAATGATGATCCATTGCTGGAATTATTGAGTGGGTTTGATAGGTGATAGTACTTTAAAACATAGATTAACACAACATAACAAAAGAAAAAATGATTGTAAAATGATTTTTCACAAAACAAATCCTAGAAAAACACTTCATTAGTCATCAGATCTAAACATACCACTTCAATACAAAGGATTATACTTTCTTTTATATATATATATATATATATATATATAATATAAAATATATTTTCATTGTCTTAAGAGACTCTTGGTACTTCACATTCTCTCCAAATCTTGGTGAGAATGATTTTTTCATGTCTTTTCTAAATTTTCATTTGTAATTTCAATTGTCATGTTTTGATTTTTGTTTTATTTGATATCATATGTTCTAGCATTCTCCCCTTGATATTGAATATGAAAATTTACATTCTCTCTAAGTGAAATAAATTGATAATTTCCATTGTTTGTAAAAATGCTTGTATAATAATATTTTAAATTATAGTGTTTCAATTCAACTTCCTTGTTTTGAATTATGTAGTAAAATGTATCAACTCATGCTTTGATATATGAGAATAATTTTTTTTGTTAATTTAATTGTACTCATGTTGTCACAAATGATATTGGAATTCGTAATGCTTTCTAGAAACATTATGAAACTTACATTCATCATGATCATAAGCATAAAATATACAAGAGAAAAATAAATATAGCATGATAAAAAAAATATAAAGAGAGAGATAAATAACATCAATCGATTAAAGCAAGAAGCAGTGGGGTACCTATAGGTTCCCCACAATATCACATGTCACTCATAAAACCAATGGATGAGTTATTGGGGAGTATCTATAGTGATACCAAATATGTAATTAGATATTAACCTCATGTCAACATAACCATAATTGAATGTTAAATTACAATATAATTAATGTATTAAACCCTTTTAATCAAGGTTAACCACATAGATGGTTTAACCAATATCACTAAGGGTCAATATGTAAAACCTTCATGTAGTATTACATAATTTATTCCAAAAGGATTACATAAGTAATGTCCATAAGGTTATGTGAAGAACACTCGTAGGCTTACAAAGCATGCTCATAGCATTACATAAACACTCTTTCATAGGCTATATTAGTAGTTTCCACAATCACTCTAACACTTTTAGCTTTGGATTGATAAGATCATAATATAAATAATTCAACACCTCACCATAATATGAGTAGAGAGGCCAAGGAGAGGAGACATTAGATGCTATAGGAGACATTATTAGTGCTAATCTCAAAATTTTTATTTTAATATTCTTTATTCTTGTTGTATAATTTTTGATGGAGTGTTATTCCCTTCTATAATATTCACATGAATTTGAATAATATTTGAATCGCTCTTGGATAACTAAGCCTTACATTCCATTGAATTGAAGTCCTTTTGAAGGGTCTGCATATGAGAAAGAGATCCAAAATTCTTCATAGCAACTTCATAATGAACAAGAATCTTGAAGAGTTCTTCAAAAGATATGGGTTGTGGGTCCTTGAACTCATAGTATTCACATAGAGAACCAATTCAAGAGTATGAAAAAGTGGAGTAAGATTAGAAATAATAAATTTTACATACTCTTTATTACTCTTTATCTTTTCTATTTCTATTTTAAGGATTTAAATTGAGACGTGTAGACTTTAACTTTACCAAAATATAAAATCTTGAGTTTGGAGAGCTTTATCTCTCTTCTATTAAATTCACTAGCACTTACCTTTCCATTTGTACTAACCAAGTGCTATAATTGTTTTCATTCAAGTAATTATCATACACCAAAGGATCCAATTCATGCAAGAGTCCTCACAAAACTATAACAAGTATTTAACATGATATCACCATTGTGTAGAGCTCAAAAAAATGTGATCTAAAGAATAGCATCCAAATTATTCCATGTATAAATATTATGATCCCTAGAATTTTATATGAGTTATAACTCAAAATCACATTCAAAATCTAGAATCTTGAGGTTGGAGAGCTTCGTCTCTATTTTGCTAACTTCACTAGCACTCATGTTTCCATAGAGATCCTTCAAAGTTATTCATACCTAAATAGGTTTAGTATTATCTCTTATGTGGAAAAGTATATCTAGTTTAACTAACACAAAGAAGAGATAAAGTGCTTTCTCCTTTTCTTAGTGAGTTTATAATCATCAAGAATTTCTTATATTCCATCATTAAAGATAAACCAAATATTATTAATTTTGAGTAAACCTATTGTTTATACTAACCAAGTACCATAATTTTTCCCATTGAAGTATTATATTCCAAATGATATATTTCATATGAGTCCTCATAGAACTATAATAAGACATTAACTTGATATCACCATTTTGTAGATATTGAAAATTATTCAATCTAAATAATATATCTAAAGACTTATGTGTTCAAAAGTTATGACCTCTTGAAGGTTGGATAAGTTACAACTTGAAAAAAAATACCAAATATTAAAAGAGATTCATCAAATCTAAGGCTATCACGTAGTGGATTCTAAACTACCACTTGATTAGAGGGATCACTTCATATGTATATATGAATCACAATATTTGACAAGTTCATAATTCACAGGCTTTGAACTGATGACATTTCCTATATATGGGATATGACTAACCATTATACTATTATGCACCTTGGAAAGAAACACTACATTATTCCTTATGAACATGTTGAATGTAGCATAACAAAAAGAAGCTTGGTGTTGAGATTTGACCTTAGGACCTATTAGCCACAAGCAAGAGTACAAAATAATGCACCAAGATGGACTATTGAAGTTAGGGGAAGATATGACACTAGTTATTTATGTGTATGCCAATCTTCACCATTGCTAAGCTCTTGAAAAAATGACTACTTAAGGGATTCAAACCAACAACCTTACTATAACAAACAAGTCCAACTATTGTGTCACTATTCATGGATGAGTTAAAAAGGAAGAAACTTTTATTTTTAAAAATTTTATGCCTTAATAAATGTGTCACATGCAAAATATTTTAATGGGACCTTTATCTTGTGGTTTCTATTGAACAAACAAGAGAATCTATACTGCAACCATTGTTTGTAGTGAGTCTTATAGGAACATTTTATACTATTAGAATGTTGAGGGACAATTATGCTATCCCCAACTATCATGTATAGGCTAACACACTTACAAAAGTAAAATTACTTGTAAAAATAGGGAAGCTATATCTCAAACCTACGATGAATTCCTTGAAATCCAACAACATTACCACCATGCCATTCTCTGTAATGCAGATGTAGTCCATTTGTAAAAGACATTAGATATGATAAATAGAAACAAAAATGAGAGAGAGATAAAGAAAAGAGAGCATGAGATTCAAAAGCATTACATTGTTTTAGACAACCAAGGCATGTACCATTACGCTAGCTCTCTAGGTATGTTGGCAAATGAAGAGTGCACTAGATATTAGAAAAAGCCACATATGAATGGCTTGCAAAAATGGCATAAACCTTGATTGAAAAACTAGTGGTAAACATTGGTTCCAAAAAAAATGGAATTCAAAATTTTAAATTTCTATACATTCCCTCCAAAAAACAACTTGAATGATGCTTTGATTTTTTCTGTAGTGAATTCTAACTATACTAAAAAAAAATTGTCTTAGGCAAAATTCAAAAATAGCCTAAGTGGAGATAAAAGGCAAGAAGTAGAGAATGAAGTGTCAAACAAATATAGGCAAAAGTTCTGACCAAAAGCCTCACTCCACTTTATAAATGTTTCAACCAAAGGTGAAAAGCAAAGTGTCAATAGCATGCAAAGTGTATAAAGAGACATCTAAAAGTTTTTAATATCAGACGGTGATTAAAAAATCCAAAGATCAATGGATGAAGAAGAGTTCTAAAGGATGATTCTTCTCAAATAATACAAAGTTTTCATTATTATGTTCTCTTTAATTTTGTGTGTCTTTGGAGATCTTATTTTGTTTGGAAGTCATGCTTGTGACACACCAACATATTCAAATATAATTATTTTCTTAATATTTTGTACTTGTTTCCTATATACTCCTTCTTCATCAAAAACCACATCTCTAGACATAATGCATTGTCTAGATTTATGGTCATAATATGTTTGTGCCTTATTTTCTCCATAACAACAACCAAATATACATGCTTGAATCTTTGAATATATTTTTCATATTGTTATCTTCAACATGAACATGAAATAAACAATGAAACACTATTAGTTGACTTATCTAAGGTATATTGAGGATGTCTATGGATCATAGATGTCATTTAATTTGTCAAATTATGGGTCATAGCTCTTGGTAAGATATCATTACTTTTATGTACAATCAACAAGATTGGTATTTTGGACTTCTTTTGTTGCTTATTGTTGGAATATATGGTGTTAAGCTTGACTTGAGGTAATGGATGAATTTTGCATTATAGTTATTATATAGCCCTTTGGGTACTTGTATGCCTTATATAGATGGGTTTATTATAATATTTTATTATTAACATGAATTTCATTTCTTTAACCTTAAGCTATAAGTACCTTGTAATTGGTTATTTATACCCTTTCTTACAAATCATTTGTGTAGAGTATAATTATTTTCCTTTAGTGAGATTATGTTGGTGTCTATGAATACCCTGCATATTATGTACATTATTATATGAATTACTTTTTTATTTTCTAGGTAATTTGTTGATTCCATTCATTTTGGAAAGTATTGTGAAACCCAACATGGTATCAAAGCATGTATGAAATCCATTACTTGACTGCTTGACTTTGGTGATTTTTATTCTAAGGCTATTCCAAGGAGTAGTGTATTTTTAGAAATAGTTTGTGAAATCTTTGTGTGCCACTAAATATTTCTTTTAGTATTTTCTTACTAAAATCCTAGGGGATTGGGATTATGAGGATCTCACCTAGTTGTAACAAATTTGATCTAGGAGAAGTATTCGACATATTCCTCTTGCTTCCCTTAATATTCAATCTATTTTTTAACTTTTCTTGACCAAATGAGTTCTCTAACTATAATTTTTTTTTTTTTTAGGTTGTATTAAAACCTCATTTGAATTTTATGTATTTTTCATAAAAATATATTTCCTTCTCTCCTTTGTTTTCTTCTATTTAGATGCATCATAGATGAGAGGATGGTCTACATGATAATCAAATAAGAAAATAAGAGATTGAAATTTTCTAGCATCCTATATGCCATATAAGTCATGGTTAGAATTTTGTGCATGGAAAAGAGATCTTAGACACTTGAAAAAGTTGTTAAAATGGTTAGATAACATTTTTGCTATATTGGCAAGAGAGGATGGATTGAATAGTTTCATTGTAGGAAAAGGTAGTATAGGGCAAACCATGAAAGATATGGATGAGCCATAAACTATTTTGGATTATTTGTAAAATTTCAAGAAGGGTATTTTCCAACACTTTTTATTGTTTTACTTCTAGGTACCCTTTTAATTACATTGACAAATGTTTTTTCTTTCCTTTTTAATATATTTGAATTTTGAATATGGAATATTCCCTTAAATATTTTAGTCAAATATGGAAATATCTGTAACATAGATTTTTGGAGTCCTTGCATTATGATTTATATTGTAAGAGTATTTGGCACATTGCCATTGGTCACTTTGTTAAAACATCTAGGGCACCTGATTCGAAGTTTGAAACTCACCACGGGTGTAATGTCATGTTCTATAAACTTTGGCCTCTTCTCCATTTTGTATCTAAGGGGCTATATGGTGTGATATATGATGGAAGGTATGTTTTTTTGGTTTGCAATTTGTTCCATGATATGGTTTCTCCCTTTCTTGGTTATGTGTTGGAAGCCTCTCACAATGTGTTGAGATCCAAGTAACTTTAGCAAAAATATGGGCAGGTTCTTAAGGGATGCATGCTTATCCTTGTTATTTTTATATGCATCCTTGGAACCTTTGATAGAGGAGATAATATTAATACTTTGGTACTATGAGGTCCAAGGTTCAAATATCATGTATAATTGTTTAATGGATGGCTTAATGTCATGGAATTTAATGATATATAACTTGAGTATATCTCCTGAAGGTATGACACATGATGATGTTTCAATTGATGAGATGGTAAAAATAAAAAATTAGAGATATAGGCACTAAATCAATCCTACTCATAAAAATTTCATTTTTTATTTTTATATAGTTAACAGTAAACATTGAAAATTATAGAATCCTCTGTATTCCAAAAGGTGATATGTGATAGATTCTTGTTCATGAGTACCTTATCTAGTGGTATGCATAATTAACATCCTATAGGAAAATCTTGTATATAATAGTGATACTTGGTGGCAATCAATTCACTATATCACTATCCAAGTTCCAAACTAGTCATCGCTAAATTAATACCCCCATAGCTATCCAATTATCGACATGTGAGTCTCCCATTTCATAAGGGTACAATATAATTTTTTGAAATTCTAAAAGGATTTAATGAAATTTATTAATATTTTTAGTCCAAATGTTTGGGGGCTATAATTTTTTCATACAAAAGCATTTTGAGCCCTATTTCAAACCGTATGTATTTTGCTATCTTTGCATGGGTAGCATTGTTTCTAGTCACAACTACATGTAGGAGACTATATTTTGGCAAGGATTTCAAGAATTAGCATGTGCCTCTACTCAATGGACCAAATTATACCACATACAATATTGAACATTTTATCTAAAGTTATAAATTGGTCAAATATATGATTAAGGTCCCTTGAGGCATTGATTTTGATGTAAGAAATTAGTTGCTTAAGGATAATAAGGATGGGGCTCTTGATGTGATTGCTCTTCATATTAATAAGATATATGATACTCCCATTAGGATAAATTATAATCCCAAGTAAATATTAGATAATTTTTAGAACCTATATGATCACATCACATAAATTAGTAGATTGAAGGCAAAGCTTGTTACCATGCAAATGGAGAACATCAATATTGTAGAGAGGAATATTAGTTATTTCAAGAAGTTGCAAGAGGACATATATACTACTAAAATGTTGGTTTTTTAAGCCTGTCTACAACTGAATATTATAGAATATTTCTCAGGATTAAATATAAAACATCCACAATAATAAAGGTTAAGGTAATAATAATATGAGTAGAATAATTTGAGTAGATTAATATGTATATCAAGGATTATATAATAAAGCATTTTTTTTGGCAATTATAACATGGAAATTACCAAGGATGTGTTTAAGGATGTTCCTAAGGATGTCGAGAAGGATGACATCAAGGATTTTGTAATTGCTTAATTGGCTATTGTTTTTCTGATGTCTCTGGTTCCTATCTTGTTAGGACTTTTATTTCTAGTCTTGTCCTTGTCTTTTGGCTTGTTCCAGTTTTTCTTTACGTTTTAGGTTTTATATGGATGCCATGTTTTTTTTTTTGTGGATGGTGCATCCTTTATTCCTGTTGATGTATCAAGGCATTAGGGCACCTTTCAAATGCCCTTATTAATATAAATTTTGTTAACTTATCAAAAAAATAAAGAAAAAAAAATCATTTATATACTAAAATATGAATGTAAATAGCTTGAATAATTCATGTACTATGCATAAAGAACAACTTACAATATTAATTGTTCAAAATGTATACAAGCTTTATTGACCCTCTTCTTCTTATAATGAGATATATGTTATAGTTATTTTCTTTGATCTATTCTATGGATCATTATATCCATAATATAGCCATAGTAATGTGATTGTTCACATAATTGACTATTGCTCTCCATATGCCAAGTCTCATGACTCTTGGCTTATCAACTTGCCACTTGCATACTTGATGGACACTTGAATCTACAACACTTGCACACATCTACATGACTCTTGGACTCCTACATGCACTCCTAATCTAGGACACTTGTGCACATCCTCACATTACATATTTTCATTCTTATATACAAGAAACTTGTGCACATTTTCTATTACATGACACTTATGCATATCCTACACATTTACACTTACATGAAACTTGTGCATTTCCTACAAATTCACACTTACATAATAAGGGAGATATAACTCACACTCTAAACTATTGACTCAACCCTAATCTACTATTTAAGAATGCACCATGAAGGTACCATGGGGGTATATTAGCATATACCAAATAATGTAATATATCTCAATACCTTCTATGTATTACATAATTTAGCTATTGAATACTTTAGTATTCAATCTTGCTCTTCGTATTTGTCTTCAATATTCAAGCGACCTTTCATTATTCACGAACCTCTGCTTCTCTTGAGTTTGCTTTATCATCTTGAACCTTGGGTTCACCCAATGCTTACGTTTGTAGAAAAATATTGTATTATGTTGGATCCAATTCCCTATATCTTGTGTTTCTCAAAACTTAGGTAATTTATCATCAACTTCATCTTGAGATAGACATTCAATAATCTCTTGAGAAAAACAATTGAATCTAAGGCATATATTCCATTTTTTATTGAACCTGTAGCTTTTGTTTTATTTTGATTCTTGATGATGCATTTGCTATGTTCATTTATATATTTGAATTCAATTGATCTTCCATTTTCAACCAATTTAGTAACTAAAATAAGATTGGTTGATAGTCCAAGAACATATAAAACATTATCTAGCACAATATCTAAAAAATCCATTCTAGGTATTACTCTACTAGTTACTTGAACTTGATATATATTATCATCGATAATTTTTAGAGAAATGTTGTCCATGACTTCTAAGAGTTCAAGCCAATGTAAGTTTCTAGTCATATGATGACTAGCTCTTGAGTCTATATACCAAACATTTTTTTCATTTGAACCTTTTATAAGACTTAAGTGATATTATCTTCAATATTTGATAAGAGTTTTGAAGTGCTCTTTTATGATCTTTCCCATTGTATTCAAAGAATTGCCTTTGATAACGAAATTGTTTTTAAAATTTTCCTTTCATAAAGTATGATTTCACATTTTGATAATGCCTTCTATGTTGAAAAGTTCTTCTTTGTCATTTATCCATTTTTGTACCTTTAAGTTGAAATCCTTGTATCTACTAAGTTCAAATATGAAGTTTGCAAATTTGATTTCTTTGAAGTAATAAACCTTATAACTTCTTAATTAAATAATAAAAATATGAAATTTGAAAAATTTTAACTTTTCTAATCCTTTGATGTTGAAGACAATTTAGCTCCAAAATTGAATTTGCAAAATTTTCAACATCTTTTTAATATATTTTTCAATTTCATTTTTTTCTTAAAAATAAAAAATAAATCTTCTACCAAAAAAATGTTAAAAATTTGAAATAACCAAATAAACTAATATAGTAGAAATCCTTATCACTTCACACTTTTTAAAAAATTAAATAACTTTAATATAATCCTTATAACTCCTAGTTATTTTAAAAAAGATAATCAAATTATGACTCATAAGGTTATAATTATTCTATAAATCCTTATGGCTCCTTAAATAAAGAAAATTAATAATAATAATACTTCTAACCTTTATTTCCTCCTTAGGTGGCTCAAATGCATGATCACAATGTTCTAGCCCTAATGTCCTCGAATGGAGCTCAATGTTTACTGAATTCACACACTTTATGGATGCTATCTACATGTTCATTGGATCTACTTCAACTTCATTTAATATTTTCCAAGTTAACCATGGAATGTTACAAGATAACCCTAACATAATTCAGCATTATATAATCTCCTTTGCCTTTTGAAATATGTTATGTATGTTGTTGAATATGTTACGATATAGGTGTCATGTGTATTGCTCCTCTTCATTGTTGCATGTATACACTTGAATCCTCATTGTAGTTGTTGACTCTTCACTTGATTTTTGTTGACTCTTCACTTGATTTTTGTTGACTCCTTGTTGCTTTGGATTCTAGTAGCTCTTCACTTGGCTTTTGTTAGCTTATCTAATTGAATCCTCCTTACTATTTTAGCTTTCATTAGCTCTTCACTTGGATTCTATTAGCTTGTATTCTTGACTCCTCCTTGTTGTGCTAGCTTCTAAATTTGCTTGACTCTTCCTTATTGGATTTCCAATTTGTTCTCGTCTATCCTTTTCCTGATAATGCATAGTGGCTTTTGTTGTGTCACTATCTAGTGCTCAGATCACTTGCTACTATTTTGGTCTCAAATAGATGCTCAATTCACTTGCTAAAGTATAATCCATGTGCTAATGAATAGACCGCTCTTTAGTGATTTCTAGTAAAAGAGCTTTGCACTGGCACTTGTTGGTGCACAGGTTGCTTGATGTTGCACAGGCCTCTTGTTGAGGGTCGTATGATGATGCTCATGTTGTATGATGATGCCTAGACCTCTAACTAAATGATGAATGATAATTTATGTCTTTCCTTTGTAGAAGGCACCATATGTGTGCTAGTGTTTTTTTTATGAATATATTGTTATGAGCTCTCTTTGTTGTATAGTCAAATGGCTAAACCTTTGATAAATGGTCAAATAAGAATTTATTTTGAGTTGGTTTAATAGGCCTCTCTTCTCTTCTTTCTTTTTCTATGTGTTCAAATAGCTTTGGCCTAATGGCTAATATTTTGTTATGTGGTTGAATGGGCTTGTCCTTTGTTCTATGGTTGAATAATTATGGTTGAATGGCTATTGCTATATCTTCAACAATATCAGATGGTAGGGCCTCTCTTCTTCTATATGGCTTATTGAGTTAATTCTATATGCTTCTTGTCTATATGAGTACTTAGGATTTTTCTTAAATGTTGGCCTATATATTCAATATTCCTTTATCTTAGAAATATCTCAATGCTTTTGTCTTCTTATTTTTCTTCTATACTTATTGCTCTTTTTTGCTTCAAATATTTGTACATAGGAAGCTAGAATGCTTCTCAATTTAATGCAACTTTGACTATATTTCCTTCTATTTTCTTTTTCACTTAGAAGCTAAAATTCTTCTCTATAATTTGTAGGAATATTCTCAAAATTTTGTAGCTTAATCTCTTCTTTCTATCAATCTGTAATCTTCAATGTCATAGGTTATACCTAATAATCCAATATGATTCTCCTCCTTACTAGAGAACCCAATATCAATGTTAGGGTGACTATGAATGTCCCTGAATGATCAAATTTTATCTAAGTTGACTTTCTTGTAATATTCAATAGTGATTCTCCTCTTCTTCTAGAGAATCAAAAAATATTAATGCTAGAGTGACTTTGTATGTCTTTGAATCCCCAACTATCTTATGTGTTGGTTTCTATTAATCTATCAATATCCAAAAAAATTTTGAGTTGGTTTCCAACCAAAACATCTAAATTTTATCTTAAATTGGCCCTTTCTATCAATATAGTTGAGTTCGAGTCTTCACTAGTTTTCCTTAAACCTAGTGGAAATACCCTAGCCTAATCTACTCAATACAACCTTTTAAAAATAGAGCCCAAGTCTTCACTACCTTTAAAATGGATAGACTCTAAATCAACAACTTATCAAATGTGGATAAAATCAATTAATAATGGTGGCTAATAAATAACTCTATCAAATTGGATAGAGTTTGGTGGTAGCTCTGATACCACTATTGGCTTTTTAAGCCTAATCTATAATTGAATATTATGGAATAATTCTCAGGATTAAATATAAGATAGCAACAATAATAAATGTCAAGGTAATAATAATATGAGTAGAATAATATGAGCAAATTAATATGTAGATCAAGGTCTATCTAATAAATAAAATAGCATTCATTTATATACTAAAATATGAATTTAAATAGTCTGAATCATTCATGTACTATGCATGAAGAACAACTTACAATATTAATTACTCAAAATGTATACAAACTTTATTGATCCTCTTCTTCTTACAATGAGATATACATTCTAATTATTTTCTTCGATCCATTCTATGGAGCATTGTCTCCATAATATAGCCTTAGTAATATGATTGCTCACATAATTGACTATTGCTCTCCATATGCCAAGTTTCGTGACTGGCTAATCAACTTGACACTTACATACTTTATGGATGCTTGACTCGACAACACTTGCACACATATACATGACTCTTGGACTCCTACATGCACTCCTAATCTAGAACACTTGTGCACATCCTTACATTACATATTTTCACTCTTACATATAAGACACTTGTGCATATTTTCTCTTATATGACACTTGTGCATATCTTGCACATTTACACTCACATGACACTTGTGCATTTCCTACACATTCACACTTACATAAAGGGGAAATATAACTTACACTCTAAACTATTGACTCAAACCTAATCTACTATTTACAAATATACCATGAAGGTACCATGGGGATACATTATCATGTACCAAATAATGTAATATATCTCAACATAAATACATTGGCAATGGAATTAACGATACTAATGATAGTGGAAATAAATACATTAGTATCCTCAACAATGTGTTCAACAATATTTCTAAAACACATGAGATAGATTCCATTGTATTTGAGATGCTTCAACTTTACTTTTTGACAATTTATCCTCCTTTCCTTGATGATCTATTCAAGAACCTTATTCACCATCAATCTCAATTACAAAGTTATAAGAGTCATAAAAGTTGACAAGAAACCATAACAAGGAGATAACAAAGCTTATAATCCCTTCAAAAAACTTGTTTACACTTTTTATATGAGGAAAGGATGGAAGGTAGAGTTTTGATGAAAATAGATTAAGAATCTTGAATAATAAACAAAAGGAGGGTGTTAATGCTTCTCTCTTTTATACTTAGGGTAAGGATGACCATGATGGTGATTCCTAATAGGCATATGTAGTTGTTAATTTAGCATATTGGATATTCACTTCTTATGATTAGAGGATTACGTCTTTAGGGGTAACTCAACACATGAATGAATATCATCATATATTAAATGACTATAACACATAATATATTAAAGAGTATTTTGTCATTGGGGATCATTCTTCCTTAAGGTAAGCTAGATATAGTGAGGTAATTTTTGGTTCTTCATTTGATGAGGTTATTCATGTTCCTAGTGTAGGTCCTACTATTCTATCTATTTATTATATTACCCATACGAATAAGAAGATGGAATTTTGTCTAGATCAATGGCTGATCAAGGATATTAATGATGGTTTCAAGACATTTGTATTAGGATATTGTGATGAGTTAGATCAGATGTACAATCTTGATGCTATTTTTATTTCTTCCTCTTCCTCATTTAAGAGGAAATACTTTGTGGTTATGGTTACACATGTATATAATGTTAGTTAATGATGGCATCATACACTTGGGTGTCTTGGCTACAAATCCTTGAGGTACATGAGTCAACATCATTTGGATATTGGGATTCCTCCTATCTCTCTTCCTAGTGGTATTTGTGAGGGGTTTATTTTGAGGAAGCATAATGAAGAGTACTTTATAGAATGATTGCTCATAATTCTAAATGACCTTTTGAGATTATTTATAGTGATATTTTTGCACCCATGGGACACCATCTCTTTTTAAGAATAAATTTTTCCTTACTTTCATTGATGATTTCTCCTAGTATGTATTTTTTTACACAATTCATATGAAATATAAGGCTTTTTGGTGAGTTTAAGGACTTTAAGACACTTATGGATAATTATTTTGAGAGGAATATCAAGTTTTTGAGGATATACAGAGGTGGTGATTATGTGAGTAATACCTTTGCTAATAGTTTTACTCTTGATAGCATTGCTTTTCAAATGATTATTCATTATATCCTACAATAGAATGGGGTGACTCAACAACCGAACAAGGTTGTTATAGATATGTATAGATGCATGTTGTATACCAAGAAAATAAAGCCCAAGTTTTTTAAATAACTAGTGACTTGTGTAACACATGTCATTAATCAAATTCCCATTAAATTTATTTAGTGTATGACTCCTCTCGAGAGATTGATAGGTTATAAGCCTAATGTATCTCATTTTTGTGTATTTACATCTATCATATGAGACCACATTTGATTTTTGATGAGGGTTTTATAGTTGCTTCTTTGGCCCCTTTTATATTATTTTGGTTGAGGATTATTGTCCCCCAAATTCCTTAGTAGATCATACTTCACCTTCTTATATTATAATTGGAATTATTCTAGTTCTTTCATATTTATCTATGGCTTCTTCTTAACCACCTATAATTTCAAATCCTAGATAAGATGATAATGATCCCCTATACCTTGTGTAATTGTGATATTGTGTTGAATGATTCTATGTAGGGTTTTGAATATTATTCTAATAAAATGTATAATAGTCTTTCGTGGTCTGTCCAACATCCAAATGAGTTCAAAATTTTCTTTAGGATGATTGGTCCTTTCTCTCGTAGAAGTGTCATCAAAGGACCCATCATAGGTCTTAATGTCAAGGGTGGATGATTTTTATAATCCCTTCACATATTCCTAGGATAAGGGTTGTATGGAGTGTGAGGATGTTTTGTTTACTAATTGTGAGTTCTTCATTAAGAATCAGACGTGGGAGCTTATTCCTCTTCTAGAAGGGAAGATAATTGGAGGATATAAATGGGTATATAATACTAAGTGCAATTCTAATTGTTAGATAGATAAGCATAAGGTATTCATTATTGCTAAAGTATTCTTTTAGAAGAAGAGATTTTAGTAATTAGAAACCTTTATCCCAATTTGTAGGATGGACTCGATTCAGATGATTCTTTTTAGAGTTTCCTACCATGGTTGGAAGGTACATCAAATGGATATAAAGAATGTACCTTTTTTTATGGTGATTTTTAGGGTGATATATATATACGGAGAAACTTCCTAGTTTTGAGCTTAATAGACCTACTCCCTTGGTGTGTCAATTAAACAAGTCAAGGTATGGGTTCAATTAGGCTCCTTATGCTTGGTTTGAGAAGATTCACTCATTATTTGCTTAGTTATAGGATTTGATGATGTAAGTAAAAGTGTGATGTCTATATCAAGTATCATGATGATAAAACCTTGATGATTGTGTTGTATGATGATGATCTACTCATTATAGTAATTACAATATCTTTAATCTAGGAGATAAAGTTGTAAATTCTTGGTATTTTTGAGATTGTACATTTTGGAATTTTACATTACTTTTTGGGGATTTAGATAAACTAATCATCTCATGGATGATTAGTCCTTAGCGTAAGTATATATTGGATCTTCTATAGTGCTTTATAGTATAGGATTACAAGTCATCTTGGAGTTTGTTTTTTGTCTAAATATACAAGTAGATTGCACTACTCTCCTAGTGGATGTTACATCATATCAATCATGTATTAGAGGTTTTCTCTATATTTTCCACACTCAATTATATATTACATTAGCTATTAGCTATTATTCCAAGTACATGTAGGCACCTCATGAGAGTCACTAGATAGTAACCAAGCAAACCCTTAAATAAATTATGGGTACATACTATATGGGTCTTAATTATCTAATTCGAGAACCTATATTTTTTTATAGGATTTTAAAATGCATATTGGGTCAAAAATTTGGACCAATGGCACTCTACTATAGGATCTATCTTCTATATTGGATTTGTATCAATATATTGGTATTATAGATGATAGTTCACTATATCTTAGCATTCTAAGGAAACTAATTACTATATTTCCAATGAGGACACCAAGCACCTTCAATGGATGCTCATGATTTTGAAGCACATGGGAATACCTTAATATCTTCCTATCATCCTCCATTGTAACAATTAAATTTCCATAAAGGTTGTCTACAATCCCATGTTTCATTGGAAAACCATGCATATTGAGGTTTGCATGCATTATGTATGATGGCTTATGCCCATAGGCTACTTCATCTAGTTTAAGTATTATCCATGAAGTAGATAGTGGATATTTTGACCAAGGTCATTCTTAAGGTTCCTTTTGTGTGAATACAGGATAATCTTGGAGTTGAATAATTCCTCTCAAGGGGATGATTGATAAGGATCTCTCTCTTGTTAGATTTACAATGGCACTGAGAGGGGGGGGTGAATCAGTGTAGATTTTTAAATTCAAATCTACAACTCTTAAAGCTAAAGCAAGGAGAAATTAAAATAGATAAATAAAATATCAACAAGAGAGCATCACATAACACAAGATGTAACGAGGTTCACCAATTTTGGCTACTCCTCAAAAATAGACTGCTTGGACTTCCATCCAAATCCAGCCTTTGCAAAGCACCAACTTCACAAACAGTTTACCAGCATCCACTGGAAGGAGCACCAACCCCTAATTTATCTATAACAACATAAAGGAGCACCAACCCCTGATTTACCAGCATCGACTGACTAGAAGGAGCACCAACCCCTGATTTATCTGCACCAACAGAAAGGAGCACCAACCCCTGATTTACCAGCATCGACTGACTAGAAGGAGCACCAACCCTTGATTTATCTGCACCAACAGAAAGGAGCACCAACCCTTGATTCCAAGCACCAACTCGAAATTCTATATTAGATCTCTCTTGACATAAAAATGCCTTCACTTTTACAAGACCCTCACTAGTCTATTGCTCACATCAACATCATAGAAGCATAAAGAGAATTGTTAGAGACTCAATATGTTCTATACTCAAATTGCAGACTCAACTCAAATCAATCTCATAGAAGCATAAGGAGAATTGTCAGAGACTCAATATGTTCTATTCTCAGCATAAGAAGCAATCTCTTCTATGCTCTTATAGCCCTGTCTTACGGCTTTCTTACGGCTCACTCTTACTGCACTCTTACAACTCTATTTTCCCTCTTTTAGCCATGCTCTCTCTGCCCTTTTTCATAGCACTTCTCCTCTATACGACGACACTTTTCACTATGAGCAGCACTTTAACTTCTCCACACAGTGGCCCTTTTATAGTTCTCTTCCTTTGCTTCTTACGTCTCTACCTTTATCTCATTTTGCTACACTTTCTCAGTCGCTCTCTCTCTGATGCACTCTGTCTTTTAGTCGCTCTCTCTTTGACGTGCTCTGTCTTTTAGCCACTTTCTTTCTGATGTGCTCTATCTTTCATCCATTTTCTTTCTGACTCTCTCTGTCTTTTAGCCACTCTCTTTCTGACGTGCTCTGATAGCCTTAACTGCTCACTTACGACTCTGACAACCTTATTTGCTCATTTATCACTCTGTCATTATAACCGCTGCTTTGACAGTTTCACAACATCACGGCCCTATAACAGTCGTTCTATATTTAATGCACTCTTCTCATATTTTACCCATGAAAACATGACATGTCACGAAATCATGACACTTTTTGCTTCCTTCCACTCTTCTCGGCATGCACTAGCGAAAACATGACATGTCACGAAATCGTGACACCTTTCACTGTCGTACACTGTTCTTTGCATGCACTAGCGAAAACAAGACATGTCATGAAATTGTGACACCTTTCACTGCCATACACTCTTCTTTGCATGCACCAGCAAAAATAAGACATGTCATGAAATCACGACACCTTTCACTGCCATACACTCTTCTTTGCATGCACCAGTGAAAACAAGACATGTTGTGAAATCACGACACCTTTCACTGTCGTACACTCTTCTTTGCATGCACCAGTGAAAACAAAACATGTCACAAAATCGTGACACTTTCGTTGCCTTGTGCTTTTCTCTGCCTTACGCCCGTGAAAATGGAACATGTCGCAAAATCATGACGCTTTCGCCTTTGAGCTCTTCCTCCTTGAATTTGTCATGAAATCACGATGCTTCTGCTTCCATGCTCTTTCATTTTTCTTCTGTTGTGAAATCACGACACTTCATCCTTCGGAGTCTTCCTCTCTACTGTTGTCGCGATATCATGACATTTCTAACTCTATACATTCTCTCTCCTCTCTTAGTCACAAAAACGCGACATGTCATGAAATCACGACATCTTTTCTCCTTAGCTCTTCTCTTCTCTTCGGGTTGTGAAAATGTGACATGTCATGATATCGCAACACTTTTTCTCTCGAGCTCTTCCTCTTGCAATATGTCACAAAATCGTGACACTTTTTATTGCTAGCTCTTTCTCTCGAACCTATCGCGAAATCATGACACTTTTTCGTCCGTACCATCCTTCTTGCAAATTTTCATGAAATCGTGACACTTTTCCTTGCAAGCTCTTTCTCTCAAACATGTCACGAAATCACGACACATTTTCGTCCATACTGCCTCTCTTGCAGATTGTCACAAAATCGTGACACTTTTCTTTGCGAGCTCCTTCTCTCAAACATGTCACGAAATCGCGACACATTTTCGTCTGTACTGCCTCTCTTACAGATTGTCGTGAAATCGTGACACTCTTCTTTGCAAGCTTCTTCTCCCCAAACATGTCATGAAATCATGACAGTTTTCTTTGCTTGCGCATTTTCTCCAAACATGTCACGAAATCGTGACAGTTTTCTTTGCCTGCGCCTTTTCTCCAAACATGTCACAAAATCGTGACAATTTTCTTTGCCTATGCCTTCTCTCCAAACATGTCACGAAATCATGATAGTTTTCCTTGCATGCGCTTCTTCTTCGAACATGTCGTGAAATCACGACAGTTTTTCCACTTGGATTTTTCTCTACCAACATGTTGCAAAATCGTGATTGTTTTTCTACTTGCCTTCTTTGCTTTCAACATGTCACGAAATCGCGATAGTTTTGCTATCATTTTCTCTCTCTTATAACATGTCGTGATATCGCGACAGTTTCTTTTCCAGCTTCTCAATATGTCGTGATATCATGACAGTTTCTTTTCCAGCTTCTCAACATGTCGCGATATTGTGACAGTTTCTCATGCTTGCTCAACATGTCGCGATATCGCGACAGTTTCTCATGCTTGCTCAACATGTCGCGATATCGCGACACTTTTCTTACTTGTCTTTTTCTTTGAGATTTTGCATATGGGCCACTTATTTCTTCTTGGAAATTCACTGTACATGCTCTGATTGCTCTGAACTCTTGTTCACTTCATCAACCGATCTATCTAATGACCTCTGCACTCCTGTCCATTGCATCAATCGATCCTCTGTCTATGTTGACAACAATGACAATACTTTGGCTGCACCTTGCTCAACAATCTCCCCCTTTGGAATTGTTGGCAACACTCATGTAATCTCCTGCAATCCTTCTCCCCCTTTGACAATAATACCAAAGGGCTGCTGCAGACTCCCCTTGAGTCCATGCACATCATTTCACACTGGCTTCTGAGCATCAACCCTCTGTTGCTTTCAATCCACCCAGCCAAAAATATGTCAGCAAGTTCTACGCCGTTATAGCCGAACTTAGCAACCGTATTCACATTTTGCGTTCTCTATGCATTCTACTCTTCCTGTGCACTCACTTCGCACACATACACAACACTACCTCAAACCACTGCATAAACTGAAAACACACTTTAACAACTATACGATAGTTTCCCGACTGCCTGCCATTCATCCTCAGATAACCAATCAAATACATAGGAGTATTAAAATAAAACTTTAATATTACTCCCCCTAAGGATGTGCCACCTGGAGTGGCTTAGTGCAATAACGGAGTAGTCTCCTTCAGTCCAAGGAGACGTGATTCCCTTTCTTCTGTATTTTCTTCTTCGAATTCCATGAAAAGAGCTTCACCTGTTTCCTCTTCGAAATCCTCACCGAAACTGTCTTCTGATATACTGACATTCTTGGAGATGAAACTTTTCTTCTTGAACTTGCCCTTTCTGAAATTTGTCTTTTTCTTCCAGTCACTTCTTTCTTGGTGCGATTCTTCATCACTTTCATTCTCCTTATTTCATGGACATTTAGCTACAACATGCCCAACGCCTCCATAGCTGAAACATTTAAATGGTAGCTTACCTCTGTATTTTCCTTGTCCCCTTTTTAGTTTTTGGACAAAGTTTTCTTCCATCTCATCTGATGTCTCTTCATCTTCGGATTCTTGTTTTGCTTTTGTATTTTTGTGGGCTTTAAAAGTAGCTTCTCTGTCTATGGGAACAGACTTTCCTATTCTTATCTCATACGCAGTCAACGAACCATGCATCTCATCCATGCTAAACGTATTTAGATATTTGGCTTCTTCTATAACAGATACTTTAGAATAAAATCTTTTGGGAAGAGATCTTAATACCTTTTTTACGATTGCAAAGTCTTCAATTTTCTCGCTGAGTCCTCTAATGGCATTAATGACTTCATTTACTCTCAGCATATATGCCGCTATGTTCTCATCATCGTTCATATTTAACGCTTCGTACTAATTTCGATGAGTTTGCAATTTGGCCTCCTTGATCTTATCATCTCCTTCATGAATGCTCTTCAATTTATCCCAAATTTCTTTTTCTATTTTACAGTTCATGATCTTTACCAGTTCACTGTTTGCTACACTGCACATGATAGCATTCTTTGCCTTTGAGTCATTCTCAAACTGTTTCTTATCGATAGCATTGGTTGGAGGAGTGGTGGGTATTGTGTATCCACTTTCTACTGAGTCCCATATGTCGTATCCCAACGCACACAGATATGTCTGCATCTTGATTTTCTAGAATGCGTAATTAGTCCCGTAAAACAATGGAGCTTTGTTTGATGAGAATCCTTCACCAACCGCCATTGTGTCACTTCCCAGATCACATTAGCCGATTGAGCTTATTCAGGAACCTTGCTCTGATACCAATTGTTAGACTTACAATGGCACTGAGAGGGGGGGTGAATCAGTGTAGCTTTTTAAATTCAAATCTACAACTCTTAAAGCTGAAGCAAGGAGAACTTAAAACAGATAAATCAAATATCAACAAGAGAGAATCACATAACACAAGATGTAACGAAGTTCACCAATTTTGGCTACTCCTCAAAAATAGACTGCTCGGACTTCCATCCAAATCCAGCCTTTGCAAAGCACAAAATTTACAAATAGTTTACCAGCATCCACTGGAAGGAGCACCAACCCCTAATTTATCTATAACAACAGAAAGGAGCACCAACCCCTGATTTACCAGCATTGACTGACTAGAAGGAGCATCAACCCCTGATTTATCTACACCAACAGAAAGGAGCACCAAACCTTGATTTACCAGCACCGACTGACTAGAAGGAGCACCAACCCCTGATTTATCTACACCAACAAAAAGGAGCACCAACCCTTGATTCCAAGCACCGACTCAGAATTCTATATTAGATCTCTCTTGACATAAAAATGCCTTCGCTTTTACAAGACCCTCACTGGTCTATTGCTCACATCAACATCATAGAAGCATAAAGAGAATTGTTAGAGACTCAATATGTTCTATACTCAAATCGTAGACTCAACTCAAATCAATCTCATAGAAGCATAAGGAGAATTGTCAGAGACTCAATATGTTCTATTCTCAGCATAAGAAGCAATCTCTTCTGCACACTTATAGCCTTGTCTTACGAATTTCTTATGACTCACTCTTACTACACTCTTATAGCTATATTTTCCCTCTTTTAGCCGTGCTCTCTCAATCGTGCTCTCTCTGTCCTTTTTCGTAGCACTTCTCCTCTATACGATGACACTTTTCACTATGAGCAGTACTTTAACTTCTCCACACAGTGGCCCTTTTATAGTTCACTTCCTTCGCTTCTTACATCTCTATCTTTATCTCATTTTGCCACACTTTCTTAGTCGCTCTCTCTCTGACGCGCTCTGTCTTTCAGTCGCTCTCTCTCTAACATGCTTTTTCTTTCAACCGCTTTCTTTTTGATGCGCTCTGTCTTTCAGCCATTTTCTTTCTGACTCTCTCTGTATTTCAGTCGCTTTCTTTCTGACGCACTCTGACAGCCTTAACTGCTCACTTACAGCTCTGACAGCCTTATCTGCTCATTTATCGCTCTGTCAGTATAACCGTTGCTTTGATAGTTTCACAGCGTCACGACCCTATAACAGTCGTTCTGTATTTAATACACTCTTCTCGCCTTTTACCCGCAAAAACATGACATGTCATGAAATCATGACACTTTTTGCTTCCTTGCACTCTTTGCGACATGCACTAGCAAAAACATGACATGTCACAAAATCGTGACACCTTTCGTTGTCATACACTCTTCTTTGCATGCACCAATGAAAACAAGACATGTCGCAAAATCATGACACCTTTTGCTACCGTACACTCTTCTTTGCATGCACCAACGAAAACAAGACATGTCACGAAATCACGACACCTTTCGCTTTCGTACACTCTTCTTTGCATGCACTAGCGAAAACAAGACATGTCATGAAATCATGACACCTTTTGCTGCCGTACACTCTTCTTTCCATGCACCAACAAAAATGGAACATGTCGTGAAATCGTGACACTTTCGTTGCCTTGTGCTTTTCTCTGCCTTACACCTGCAAAAATGAAACATGTCATGAAATCGCGACGCTTTCGCCTTTGAGCTCTTCCTCCTTGAATTTGTCATGAAATCGTGATGCTTCTACTTCCATGCTCTTTTGTTTTGCTTCTGTCGTGAAATCGTGACACTTCATCCTTCGGAGTCTTCCTCTCTGATGTTGTCGCGATATCACGATATTTCTAACTCCATACATTCTCTCTCCTCTCTTAGTCATGAAAATGCGACATGTCATGAAATCACGACATCTTTTCTCCTTAGCTCTTCTCTTCTCTTCAGGTCGTGAAAACACATGTCGCAATATCGTGACACTTTTTCTCTCGAGCTCTTCCTCTTGCAATATGTCATGAAATCATGACACTTTTTATTGCGAGCTCTTTCTCTCGAACCTGTCGTGAAATTGTGAAAATTTTTCGTTTGTACCATCCTTCTTACAAATTGTCACAAAATCATGACACTTTTCCTTGCAAGCTCTTCCTCTCAAACATGTCACAAAATCGTGACACATTTTCGTCCGTACTGCCTCTCTTGCAGATTTTTGCGAAATCGTGACACTTTTCTTTGCGAGCTCCTTCTCTCAAACATGTCATGAAATCGTGACACATTTTTGTCCGTACTGCCTCTCTTACAGATTGTCGTGAAATCGTGACACTCTTCTTTGCAAGCTTCTTCTCCCCGAACATGTCACGAAATTGTGACATTTTTCTTTGCTTGCGCCTTTTCTCCAAGCATGTCATGAAATCGCGACATTTTTCTTTGCCTGCGCCTTCTCTCCAAACATGTCGTGAAATCGTGACAATTTTCTTTGCCTGCGCCTTCTCTCCAAACATGTCATGAAATCGCGATAGTTTTCCCTGCATGTGCTTCTTCTTCGAACATGTTGCGAAATCGTGATAGTTTTTCCACTTGGCTTTTTCTCTGCCAACATGTCACAAAATCGCGACAGTTTTTCTACTTGCCTTCTTTGCTTTCAACATGTCATGAAATCACGACAGTTTTGCTATCATTTTCTCTCTCTTCTAACATGTCACGATATCACGACAGTTTCTTTTCCAGCTTCTCAACATGTCTTGATATCGTGACAGTTTCTTTTCCAGCTTCTCAACATGTCGCGATATCACAACAGTTTCTCATGCTTGCTCAACATGTCGCGATATCACGACACTTTTCTTACTTGTCTTTTTCTTTGAGCTTTTGCATATGGGCCACTTCTTTCTTCTTGGAAATTCACTGTACATGCTCTGACTGCTCTGAACTCTTGTTCACTTCATCAACCGATCTATCTAATGACCTCTGCACTCTTGTCCATTGCATCAACCGATCCTCTGTCTGTGTTGACAACAATGACAATACTTTGGCTGCACCTTGCTCAACATCTCCATGTCCTCCATTAAATTTAAGAGGGAGTTTGGAATATGTGCTAATAAGCTTCACTTAAGGCCACAATAAAATTTTGCATTATATTTATTATATAACCCTTTGCCCTTGTATGCCTATATAGGTGGATTTACTGTAATATTTTATCATTTAATATAAAGATAAGTTCTTTAACACTAACCTAAAGGTCTCTTGTAATTGGGTATTTATACCCTTTCCCACAAACCATTTGTTTTTTGGTTGGAATATAATTATTTTCCTTTAGTAAGATTATTTTGGTGTTTATAAACACCCTTCATAAAGTGTGCATTCCTTTGTGAGTTATTTTTATCTTTTCTAGGTGATGTTTTGATTCCATTTGTTTTTGAAAACTATTATAAAATATAACAATCCTAACCACTCAAGTATGTATGCATATTAATTAGATTTCCCCCACACTATATTGAGTGCATGAGATAAAAAGTGTTTCTTAACCACAAAGGATTGACACCCATCCAAGTCTAATCTTATGAAACTTTCCCCTACCAAAATATCAACAGATTCTAATGCAAAAGAGTTCAAAAATAGAGGAACACCTAATGCAAAAATAAAATATTTTACTTCAAAGGAATAATAGAAGAATGTTTAAGAAGGAAGAGTTAAAGAAGTGAGATATGTATTCTAGTTAAAATAATATTAGAAGAATTTTGAGAAGAGAGAGACCTACTTATAGATATTTATGATTAATTATCCTACTTCACACAATCAAATATATAAAATAAAAATTAAACAATGCATTCATAGAAGTAAAAGAAAACCATACAAACATTCCTCAGTACATAAATAATACTACGCAAGAAGGAAAATTCATGTAAACATATGAAAGGATCCATCCATTGTCTCCTTATGAGTGGTCCTCAAGGGAGATAATGCACACCCTCATCCATGACTTAGTTACTCAATCACAATCAAGATAAAAGAGGAGAATCCATAAGTTTTTATTTACTAGGATACAGTAAGAAAGGTTGTTATAATTTGAAAGTTACAATATTAATATATATTACTTTATTTTTCCTATCTACTCTAATTACATCCATCAAATTAGCCCTTTATATTAAATATTATATTATTCTTTCCAATGGTAAGGAAAATATAATATCAATAATATAGATAAATAAAAAATAATAATCTAAATTTTATCATTATATTTGAAAAATACAATGTTTGGTTTAACAATTGAGATAGAATTATATTGTTATCCTTTAGAATCCTAAATTATGCAATTCAAACTAGGTTTCTTCACCAAAAATGTCAAATAGGGTGCATTCATCATTGTGGAAGTCAAACTAGTTTCTAATAGATGCATAATCACCTATCAAAATCAAGTTATCCCATTACTCTCATTAGTGGTTTATGAACAAGGTGATTTTGGGATGATTGTTATGGTGATATTGAAATAGACATCATCGTATTTGAATCAATATGTATTTCAACACCTCAAATTTATACTATTTTACAATACTCATTTTATATATTATGATCATTACACACCAATCGTATATTCACACTTTATTCTTGTTCTTACTTAGAATTCAAACTTCCCAAACTAAACTATTTACCAAAAATGTCAAATAGGAAGCATATATCAATGAGAAAAAATCGAACAAATTTTTTAATTGCCATATATCTACTTAGCAAAATCAATTCATCCTACTACTTTTTCCATGTCACAAAATTAGTTAGTAATAAGCTATTACAAACAAATGTATGCTTATTTTTTCTCAATAAAGCAAGTTGCATGGCATGTTTTTAATAGAATTTATAAGGTAGCTTTAAAAACTCTTTTAGCTAACTAGGACATATAATAATAGTCAAAACCAACTATTAGTGCTCAACCCAAGTCAATAGTCTCCATATAATTTAACTATACTATTTTCTACAACATTGTTTGGTTTTATAGTAACTGCTATAAGTACCAAAACTATAATAACTAAGTTAACTACCAATTTTTAGTGTTCTCTACCATAACAATTACTACCAAGATTGTAAAAACTAAGTTAACTTTCTATTATATAATATTATTTCATAATCAAGTTAACTATTGTATCTAAAACATTTAACAATTTTTAGCATCTATTGTTTTTATGTGTTCATCTACAATGTTTTCTAAAGAAAAACATCTACAATAATAAGGTTAGTGCTTACAAAAACTAGAAAATCTAGGAAACTATTCATTTACATCAAAGACAACCAAAATTCATTCACTATCATGCAAAACCAAATTATTCAGACATAGATATAATAAAACATGGATTAACATTATAGTGGCTAGTTTATATTTCTTCACCTTGTACAAAAACAATTAGACATAGGCATAACATGAGGAAAATGGGGGTATATTTAGAACCCACCATAATACCATAGATTAATATTTTACACATCCTCATGCAAAGTCAATTGATTCAATGAAACCAACTCATTTTTCTCTCACATACTTCTCTACACTCATAGGGATAAGAGTGTGAGTATGAGGTCTATGATAACATTGTTTGATTACTTCTAGATTCCTTCATATATTTATTTCTTTGACAATGTCAATTGGGATCAATATCCTCCAATCTAAAATTGAATACCATATTCTAGTATATCTAAATAAGAGAATCATTCACTAAAATATTACTCATAGAAACACATGGAGATAATAATGATCATCTAGCCCTAGTAACCCAATGATGCAAAAAGAGATATTTTTGCCTCCCCCAGTTCTAAAGGAATTGGGATATCGTTACACTTATGTTCATAATAGTGTAGCACTATATAGTTTCTTGTGGTCACCTCAAGTTGTCTCATCAACTTATCCCTCATCTCCTAAAATTTAACTTTTAGAGGTTCTCACTAACATGGTGCCATGATTTCCTTATATAAAGCACTCCCCTAAATAAATAGGGATGATTATCCCTAGGTGACATATGAGGAGAGTTAACCAATCAAGTAGGCAAATACCTATAGTAAATGAGGTATAATTGGTCATTAATGGAAGTTCCATGTAATAAATATGAGGCAAGTGGCTTAAATAACATGTAACTATAAAGAAAATAAATTATTATATAATAGATGGAAGTGGGGTAATGATGAGTAGATAGGTAGTGATATAGGCCATTAATTTTCATGGCTATCATGATCTAATCACATGTAATAATTTATGACTTTTTTGTAAAAATTGGACATAAGTTACGAGTCACCTAAAAATCTAGAATATATGGCTTTGATGTGATAATGATTTATGTAGGTATAATCCACTCGCTAAGTACATTATGTTCTACTTCAAGTGAATACTAGGGTTGTATTGGATTGAATTGTATGGCATAAATAGCAAGATGGATATTGTATCTATAGTTGTAGATCAAATGGTGTGACTTTAAATGGTTGTTATAGCAAAGTGGAGAATAGTTCCAACAATCCTTAAAATATATTAATTTAGGAAAGGAGATATTTCTAAAGAATGTGCAATAGTTATTCTAAGGAATGCAATGGATAATCTATAGTATTCGGTATTTCAAATATAATGATAAATAATTAATATCCTTTTGTAGTAAATTATACTAGTTGAATTTTATTCTTTCAAAAAATAGTAGGTAGGGTTTAGTAAAATATGGTATAAAAATGTTACCAAATGGCCAGCCACATTTTTAGAACAACCATATCATCTACATCTATTTCAAGATATAAATTGCAATGGGGGTGTTATAGCAATATTTTTAAAATGATAGACACTTCTATATCAACTAAAATTTCTTCTTTATGTTTCTCTTTTTTATAGAGAAGCCTACTAGAGACCTAGATTTTAGGGTTTTCTTTGTCTAGCAATGTCTAAAATGGGTTTTTATTGGTTGGGTTATTTTTATCTTTTGGTAGAGGACCTTGCCAAAGACCTATTTTTTAGGATTCCCTTTGTCTAGTAGTTTTAAAATTGGTATTAGATTATTACTTTTCATTCTTAAGAATAAAATAGTTTATCCCACTAAGTGGTTGAGGATTTATTGCACTCAACCACATCTAATTTTTAGCTAAATTTTAGTAAGGAAATTTCCTTACTAGTGGTTTCTGTTTTAGTTTGAAACAATGACCATTTTCTATGCAAGCTGCTTTATGTTGATCAATTTCACAACACCTTTTCCATATACTATTTTAGTTTTTTATGGCCCTAATAAACTCATTTAGGTTTTTCTTTGGAATTTATGGCACCTTAAACCACACAAAAGGGCCCAATCGCTAAGTTTAAGCATTTTATTTTTGATAAAAAGATCTTGCCATAATACCCATTGGTGTTGAACAACCTCTCTATGGAAGGAAGTCTGCTAGTGCATTTCATGTAGTCATCTATTTAATATGTCTCTTTTGTATTGTCAAAACTTCTAAGCCTATCTCCAACATAGCCTTCATTGTTAGAATCTTACATTCTTTAACCAAGAAGGCAATGAAATCAAAGGTAAATTATATCCCTTGATTTTAAATTATCTCCCTTTGAACATTGAATCTAGTAAAATGCATTTATACAAGATTACTACGGTTTTTAAATTTATACATGGCATAGATATTTAATCTCTATCCACTTTATGACACAATCCATGAAGATTAAGATGTATTCCTTCTTCCCAAAAGTGTCTCCCTAAATAATGGGGTAAACAAAATTAATCATTTTTGTAGATTTGTTCTAACAATTTCTAATTTTAGAGTTTATTATATTTTGGAGTTGTAAGAAAGACTTGCATTCATCCTTTGTAAGAATATGATATGTGCAACCACTAGGACGAATGAATTGCATGCCTTGATAATCCCAAGCAAGGGTTATTTTACTTTTCTACACCAATTCAACTAATTCCCTCTATTGCATGAAAGAGTGTTAGTCATTAATAAGATTTTTTTTCTCTTGGTCTTCTCTTATGGATATGATCCTATCTGTCTTTCTGTCTAGATCAAGATCTAGTTTCAACAAATAATCATAGTCATAAGGTTGATAAGATTTTGATATGTAGTGGCAAAGTCTCTATATAATTAGGAGGCTTCTTATATAGTACGCACTTTCTCAATTTCTATTTTTGGCTCAAGTAGATAACTATTTATAAAATAGACATTCTATAACACATTAGCATCCATTGTTTTTAATTTACTAGTTTTAAAGATAAATTTTTTATTTGTGAGAACATGTTGAAGCAAGATAGCATCATTCATTTTGTGATCTTCTAAAAATAAATCTTAATCATATAAATATTGTTGTGTAGGGGATATGAAGTGAGATTTTTTTTATATTGATAGCATTGGAGATAACCATATCTCCAAATCATGAGTGGTAGGCAATGACCTGTCTAAAATGAGTGGGTAACCACCCAAGTTAGCTTTTGGTTGAAGGACCATGAAGTTGTAGAATAGTCCTAGGAATTAACTGATATGATAACATTGTAAATCACCTCCTTTTTCTTGACAAGTAACCTATTATCCATTCAAAGGAATATTTGCATATGCCTTAGGGTTGATAGCTCCAATATATTTATGGTTTGTCTTATCATTACATTTATAATTTTCCCTTAAATCTATTTGAAATATATTATAACATTTTAAACCACCCCCTCTAGCTTTATAGTTGACCTATTATCCATTTGAAGGAATGTTGACATATGCCTCAGTGTTGATAGCTTTAGCATATGGATGGTTTGTTTTATCATTATATTTATAATTTCCACAAAGGCTATCAGAGTGTCGTTAACCAGGATCCCACCTATTTAAAATTCACTATATGGCTACCTAGATCAATATACTTAGGAAATACCACTTTTACTTTTAGGAGTTCTACTTGAATTATCCTATTATATGGACCATTTTAGGGTATTCCATATAGACTTCTTGATGCATAGTTATCTTACTATCTTGGTGTGAATAAGAACATTTTTAATTGCCTAGAATAATAGGATTATAACACACATACACTATGTATTTTCCCTAAGAAATTAAAGTTAGGTCAAGGGCTCTAAAGTCTTTTAGAAAGGGGTATTTTATTTTTGTTTGTGGTTGTAGTGGTTTAGTTTCTAAGGTAGGAGGAGAAACGTCTTTACAAGACTTCTCCTCATTCTCCTTTTTAGATATAACTAGGGTTTTGGGTCTAGTAAGATCCTTCGTGTGCATAGATGGATGTCATTTAGTTTTATAGGTTGGATGGTGTACATAGGATGACTAACAATATTATAATTATAGATTGACTAAAACAACTTATTATTTGGGTTAGGTATAGATTGCGTAGCCAATGGTAGTAGCCTAGGATTAAATTTAGACTAATTTTTAGATAGATGTGACAACATTGTTTATTAATGATGATTATGTTATTGTTGTTTTGGCCAAGATTGTTGTTCTCTCTAATAAAGCTATGATTGTTGGATGGAAGGTTGTTGGGACTATCTTGACATGAGGTATGAGGAAGTTGTTGAGTTGGCATTTATAGTTAACTCTGATATTGATGATAGTTAGAGGAAAAAGAAACATGTTATTCATTTAATTAGCCTAAAATAAATTAGGAAAATAGGCATAATTAGACATGCCTATAAATTATGAACTTAGATTCCAAGGTTTATCTTGGTTTGTGAAGTAGACTTGATCCATGTACTTCCATGTTTTATAGTAAATTATTTTTGATATTGACAATGATGAATATTCACTAGTATCATGATTTTCATCAAATATAATATATATTTTTTGTTGGTGATATAACATTATTTGGTACCTTGAGTACCATTGTAAATATTTATATTAGGAGTGTGTTTATTATTTATGTCAATAATATGTGTCAATATGTGAAGTGTGTTTATGTGTCATGTAATCAAGTGTGAGTTATTTTGGGTAATATTGGTGTTATTATTAAGTGTAGGAGATTATAAGATCATGGAATTATAAACTTGTGATATCATTGCATCCATTTACTAACAGTGGTATCAAAGCTACATTTGTTAGATCCACTTTAGTTTGAGCCATCCAAGATGGAGAGAATATAAGTTTGGAAGAGCCATAAGTTCTTGATTGGCAACTCTTATTATTTATGTTGCTAATCTTATTTATTATTTACTTCTTTTATAGGTTGTATGAATGATTATTTTTTGTTCTACTCCTAAAACCATTCCACATCTATTTTGGCATTATATTTTTTTTCAAAAGGTTTAGTCCATCATCAATTCAATTTTCTTAATGTTCAATTTCTTTTAAAATCACTTGGTTAGGTTCCTTTAGTCACATCTTTAAAATACCTCTATAGGTGATAAGGATTACATAGGTATTTATTTTAATGTTTGACTATTTTAGTGTTTCTTTATACATAGGAATTTTAAGTTAGATTCCAATCCTATCTTGTAGATAAGTTTTTTGTAATATTATCTTATGGATGAGTTAGTCTATTAATCTTATGACAAATTTGTTATCCTATTTATGATAAGTTTATTATTTTTTAAACTAGAATATGTAAGCCTTTCTTAGAAGGATATTTTCCAAATCAATGGGAGCCCTGTAGATTGATCACCACAAAACATATTTGAAAGCAAAGGTGTCCAAGAAAGCCTAAAAATTGGTATCTTCTTGGAGGATTTTCATTGAAATTATGTTCAATTTGATT
Organism: Wollemia nobilis; assembly: GCA_028583015.1. NCBI lineage: Eukaryota > Viridiplantae > Streptophyta > Pinopsida > Araucariales > Araucariaceae > Wollemia > Wollemia nobilis. Next base: position 553,894 of record JAQPPZ010000057.1, read on the forward strand.
CTAAAGGTGTCCAAAATTCATGCATACATCCATGGAGCAACTACTAATATGGATGTAGTGATGAATAAGTTGGAGTGCATTCAACATCAAGTCCATCACCAAGTGCATACTTAAGATTATATCAATTCTAAATTGGCCCAACTATCAACTACTATTTCTAGCATCCAAGACAAACAAACATACAATATTAAGGAGGTAGTAAGCTCTAAGTTGGTATATTAGCTAGCTACGATCTCTAATTCTATTACAAACATACAATCATTAATTGGTTATACAAGTCATAGAATATCCATTATGTCAAATATCAAGAGTAATTATAGTCAATTTGGTAGTAACCCTTTAGGAATCAATTCATGACTTTGTTTCAACAATATGTAATAGCTATGGTTAGGCTAATTTTTCTATAGTGCATGGATGTTAAATAACTTCTTTTATCCTTATTTTTTTGCTATTGATGGACAATCAGATTTTGGTATTTTTTTACTTATATTGTAAATTTTGTGTTTTGAATTGAGTAATGATATGATGATATTTGGAGTTATTTTCCACAGAAAATGTTCATAAATTTTTATTATTAGGTAGTAATGTTGTTTTATGATCACATGTGGCCTAAAGTTTTTAATTTTTAAATGAGTTTACAATATATATTTTTTAAATTAGTTTGTTTTCAGATTTTATGTACATTGTTATTATAAAATCACTAAAGTATATTTTTTTTAGTCAATTAAAATTATGTATTTTGTATATGAAGTATTTCCCCTAGGATAAAACTTGAGTTATGTTGAACTATCATTTTTATTAAAATTAATATTTGATATAAGATAAAATATACAAAAAGAGTGTTTTTTATTATATTTTGAAAAGCTAGTCATTACTTTAAGCTAAGAAAGATGATTTAGTTGAGTGTAGGTAGTATTTTTGTATTGATAGACTTTTAAAGTTATAATTATGGTATCACCCAAGAGATTTAGGACAATGGGTGACATGTAATGGACTATAAGGAGTTTGAAAACACAAACTATAGTTTCAATATCATGGATGACCCTTAAAATTTAGCCTAAAGGCTTAGAGAAAATGATGGAGAAAAAGAAGTTTCACACCATAAACCAAGGTTCTAATCCTTAAAGCAAGTTGTGAAGAGCAAAAAACTTCACGTAATAAACGAAAGGTTCTAAACTTATTTGTGAATCTTAAAATTTATCAAATGGCATGAGATCAAGTGGTTAAAGACCTAGGCTTCCAAAATGGAGGTCAAATATGAAACCTTTGTAAGCAGTATATGCATAGTTGTCAATGTGGCTTGTTGTAATACCATTATGTGGTTCATTACTATGATAACATGATCATGATGTAATATTGGTTGGTGCACAAATTGTTTCAATCCCGTATAACCAATTAAAATATATTATTATTTCAACACTTTAAAATTTATTGATAATTTCAATAGTAGATCCCATTTATCCTATTTATAAGATATTAATTCTTCATCAATCTTTCAAGAGCATAGTCAAATTTTTAATTTATTGTTAACTATTTTTTTATTGTTAAAAAAGATAAAAACTTCTATTACTTCAAATTTTCAATTTATAGAATGTTTAGTGACCTAATGACATGAAACCAACCATATCATACTAGCTTAATAAAATAATAATAATTGTGTATAGAAATAATTGCTTAAAGCCTTAAATTTACCACTATGCTTATCAAAACAATAATAAACCAAAATATTTACCACATCCTTTAGGAACTAAATTAATTATCCAAACATACAAACATAAATAGAAATAGAGAAAAAACACTTAGGAGTTCAATGGAAAACTACATGAATGCATATAGACTTCATAAATAAAAAATAATATTATTCATTTTCACTAAATTTATTTTTGTACAACCTTAGAGATGATCATTATTAGTTCCTCAAAAGTTACAATAAGTTGAGCAATACATGTTCCCATAAGATTCATTTATATCTCCTACTCCTTATGTGATATGCTATCCCAAATCTCACCCAAATTTCAAACACAACATATATTATAATGAAACATTATTGCATCGCTACTATTATTTACCTTCACTAACATCCTATTACTTTGGGTGCTTTTAGTATTCCTTTGCCACACTCTACTTTTTCCTATTTTTCATAATTTGTATGTTTATCCTAACCATCACAAGGCCTAGTCAAATAATTAAAGCAATAAACTTTAAAAAGAAAGATATACACTAACTTGTGAAGGCTATGCAAGAAGGATGACTTTGTCCTCCAGTGAAGACACCCTCTCTTACCTTGCCTAACTCTTACCTTACCTAAGACCTCTGAGATTCATTCATCCTAATAACTAAGTTCATTGATTCCTTAGCTATTTAGTTTTCGACTAAATTTTTTTACAATGTTCTTAACTACTCACTTTTAATCATCAAATTCACCATCCAGCATGATGACAAGTCACTTGGGATTCATGGTTCAAGATCATTATTTACTACCTTATTTATAAGATATGTAAATTGTCAACTTTCATAACAAGCATTCACTCCCACCAATATCCACTAATTATCTTTTTACCATACAAACATTCAATCTTAAATTTCTATATTAAATAAAAATTTACAATTAAAATCGTCTCTTAAATCATATAACTTGTTCCCTTGTTGATAACATTATTCCTTTTTAAATTTCTATATTAAATAAAAATTTACAATTAAAATAGCCTCTTAAATCATATAACTTGCTACCTTTGTTGATAACCTTATTTCTTTTTATAAAACAGAAACTTTAAAAAAATTACAGAACCTTTTAAGCTATAACTTTTTTTTAACTAAAAAAATCTACATTCCTAATACAATTTCTTTTAATTATAAATTTATAAGTTATAGATATAACATTTTAAAATCTAAGGAAAACTTATGCTGATAAAGAGAAAAGTCCAATATTTTCTTTTAAGGAAAATGAAAATGACATGGTGTCGTCTTATCACACGGCCGGTGAATGGGCCATCCATAAGACGTAAATATAAAAATGGCATTCATTTTTCAAACGACTTCAATAACAATAACAACTTTAAGTTCAATAAAGACAACTAATTAATAATTAATAGAATGTTTTCTCCCCAAAGTCAATGAAAAAGTGGAGATTTTCTTTGTACAAAGAATCTTGGAGGTAGTTGAAACAGATCTTCTGAGCTTAACAACAAGCGAAGGATTTTACACTCAATAATTTATTTTTTAAGTTTGGATGATTAAGTTGAATTTATCGATAACAAGTGTGTAGTTTTTTAAGATATAAAACTGTGAAATATTTGTTTTAGCTATGGTTGTTTTATGTATATTACAATATAAATATAATTATGTAAATTTTGATCAAATATTATATGTCGAAAGATATACATAATATAATTGTTATGTAAATTTTGATCGCATATTTAATAAATTAATTAAAACTTTTAATTATATGAACTTAAATTTAAATATTATGATATATTTTATAAAAATAAAATTTTAAAACAGTTTATTTTAATTGTTATTTTTAGATGGATTTTTTGATTACAAATTTTAAAAGGTAAAAAAAAAAAATTTAAAGAAATATTAACTGTTGTTTTCAATAATTGAATTTAAAGTGAAAGTAAACAATAACTTCATAATATGAATTTAAAAAAAAAAAATTGATTTTGTTTATATACTTGAAATTATTGTAAAATTACTTAACTTTATGGACTTAAAATTTTTTATTTTTTTAGTTGTGTTGGTCTTGTTTACCCAGTTTTGTTGATATATTTTATACAGTTTTAATTTTTTTTTAATGAAAAATATAATAATTATTTTATAAAAAAAATATAATATTCATATAAAAAGTGGATGGTTCAAATTAGGGGTTAGGAATGGAGTTAGGGATTTGGTTTTTTTAGAGATTCAAGGTTTAAATCGTGATGTGTATATAATTTGTATGATTCAAACTTTGGTTCTCATATATATGAAAAATCACTTATTTTAACAAGACAATTAAACTATAATTATTAAATAAAATTGTGAACCAAAATTATTTATACAACAAGAGCTAAAAATGTTAAATCAGGGTTATAGAGGCCTTATCTAAAATGAGAATTTTGAGTGTTCAGTGAAGGATCAGCCAGTTGACACCTTGTTGAGTTCATCTATCCGATTGTCTTCTCTATCAAAGTTGAGATAGACCAAACAAAAAAAAAACTTTTGACGCGATGAACAATTTGTTTTATTCAATGGCCAAAGAGGGCAATAACTTTTGACTCGGACACAATTAATATCGGATTTGAAGATGTATTAAAGTGTAGAAATTTTATTATAAAAAAATAAATAATTTATATAAAAAAATTATAAAATAATAAATAACTTGTACGACAAGCTGAAAGGTTGATCCTGAAGCACGTTGACAGTGGCATTGTTATCAGACTAATGTCGGCATGCAGGGTTGTCAAGATCAGTCGAGACTAAAGCCAAACCAAGTTGTCAGACTATTGTTGTCATGCAGGGCTGTCAAGATTAGTAGAGAATAAGGCCAAACCAAATGTTAATTACTACTGTTTTTTTTTTGGTTTTGTTTTTTTCCTTGTGGTTGTTGAGAAAAGCTTCTACACGTGGAGAGATAACCGAAATAATATTTCTTCACATTTTCAAACATATAATTTTAAAATATAGAAGTTTATGGTGAAATAATCTTTCTTCACATTTTCAAATTCAAGTGCAAACTATAATATATGTTTATTTAATTCCCTTTTAACTTTGATTCTTATATATATCATTATTATAATATTTGTTTAAATATTTAATAAATTTTCGTGAGTGTGGTCTACGGGCAAGGACACCGTCACTTAACCCAAATTCAATCCCCATAATAAATATGTATAAAAAATATTTACTCAAAAAAATGCATTTAATAAATTTAAAATAATATATTTAATACATTTAAAATAAGTAATAAAAATAAAAAATTTAAAACTCTAACCAAGTTTTTAATATATGTTTAAGTGGTAATTCACATGGATAGTGTACCGTGGAGAAGGCTTAATAATAAGTTTAGGTAAGCGTAAGGGTTTCGTGTATGCATAAAGGTATGCATAAGCCACTACTATTATAATAATTAAGTTGAATTTATAAATAGTTAGAACAAAATTATATATATTTTTACATGTGGGAGTTGAATGATTTAAAATTTAGTATTTAAATAAAAGTATTTTATTTTTGAAGATATATATTATAATTTTTTAATTGTAAGTTTTATTTTTTAAGATTATAAAACATTAATTTTATTTATATGTTTAGTTAATTGTTTATATAAATTTATATTTTCTTAAGAGTAAATGACTTTTGTCTAATTGCATATTATCTTATATTTGTAATAACTATTAATATAAATTATATAAATCCAATGAATGGTTATTCCATGAATAGTATGGTGCTCAAATAATATTTTATAATATATTAAGAAATGTAACATGGTGCACAACTTAATGATAATATGGAAGCATTAGGATCCACTAAAGTGTGACACTGTTTTTGGGATCCCTCAAAAATCAGAGTACATTCCTCAATAGGAAGTTGGGGATCTTAGGTTGATAGTACAAAGCAAACAATCAAATCACAAGATGCTATGTATAAATGTCTACTCACCCATGACCTTAGAGGAAAAGAGGTATCAATGGAAAATAAATTCTTGCTTCTCAAAGCATCACCCTGATGCAATGCCCATAGTAGGGGGGACTTCAACACTATTACCTCTTTGGCAAAGAAGATAGGGGGAAATTGAATCTTGGATGGTAGTTCAAATGTTATGCTAGAGCACATCTCTCATCTCTACCTAGTGGATATTATTCCAAAGAATTAACTTATGACTTAATCCAATAGAAGGAAAGGGGAAGACTGTATCCTAAAGAGTTTGGACATGTTCTTGTTGTTAGATGACTTTGTTATCAAAGGACATATACCAAGAACTATAACTCTGGATAATCTAGAGTTAGATCATTGGCTAGTGCTAGTGGAAATGCAGAGGTCCACAAGATATCATGCACCCTTTAGATTCCATCTTATATGGTTAAGAGATAGTAGGCTACAAGATAACATTCTTTAGTAGTAGCGAGAAGGAAAGCCCAAATATGGTACCACATGTTCATATTTACCAAAATATTATAATATATCAAACTCAACTTAAGAATTAGAATTAGGATGATTTTGGTGATGTTTGGCAAAAGAAAATGAAATCACTATATAGTTAGAGCAGTTGAATGCAAATATTAGGATTCAAGGCCTAACAAAGTAATGGGGTAGGGAGGAGCTTAGAATTACAACACTTGTGGAAGAATGGAATAAAAAAATAAGAGCTCCTCTAGAAATGAAAATCAAGAGTCCAATGGTTGCAGGAAGGGGATCAAAATACGGGATTCTTCCACAAATCCATTTTATCAAGGTAGCCCCACAACTTCATAACATCATTGAGGGACCAAAATGAGGAACAAGTGTATACAAAAGAGGATATGAAATAAGTTACAATGAATTACTTCTCTACACTATTCCAAGCCATGGAGATAGATTTAGAAGCCCAAGCGGGGATCCTCAAGAATATCCCCAACACTATAACACAATCAAAGAATCAAGTCCTTACTACACTAGTAACAAATGAGAAATTAAAACGAGTGGTGTTTAAAATGAAAAAAGGAAGAACCTAGGACCAAATGGATTTCCAATTGAATTCTACCATGAATTCTAGGATATCATCCAAGAAGACTTATTGAAGGTAGTGGAAGAATTTAGAATTGCAAAGAAGGTGTTAAAGGAAGTTAATAAAAATTATATAGCACTAATACCAAAAGCTTAGAAGGTGGACATAATATTTAGCTTCATACCAATAGCCTTGTGCACATTAGACTAGATCTATCTAAAGCATATGATAGAGTAGACTGGAAGTTTCTCCAAAAAGTGTTAATAAATTTTGAATTTTCCCAAGAGTGGTTTCAATGGACTATAGGGTGCATATCGTTAGTTTCATATTCAGTGATGATAAATGATTGCCCCTCTAACCTCTTTAGGGCTTCAAGAGGTGTAGCTAAAAGAACTGGACATAAAATATATGAGATAGAATAGAGAAGAGATTGCAAAAATTGTTTTTTTGTATATTGATACAGGGAGCCTAAACTCTCGATTTTACAAAGCTTTTGATTTACCCCAATATCTTGGGGTAATTTTACAATAATCTCTTTCTTCTGAATACAATGATTTGGTAATGAAGGTCTTCCAAATATTCAGTAGACTATGGTGTGTTCTTTGCTCTTCAGCTATAGCTCCAAGGGTGAGTGGGCTTCTGATATCCAACAATGGGACCATTCCATCTTCAACAACTTTCCAGATACCTATCTCTTGCACGCATGATACAACAAACAAGGGTTAGTAACACCTACAATAAAGAACACAAGCTTATACTAAGAGGGAGGGTGAACAGTATAAGAGCACTTTTTACTCTTCTTTCCAAATCAATATTATGCAGTGTATCGACAACAGTATCAATAGCAATAATCAAAGTAATGCATAAAACACCATACACAATAGAGACACCACAATTTACGTGGTTCACCCAATGTGGGCTACTCCATGAAGAAAATATTTCACTAAAATTTTCTCAATCAATGTCTTAGGAATCCTTCCCAATTATAATTTTTATGGCCCTCTGTCCAAAGGATATGTTGATCCCCTAAATTGTGGATCTTTATCCATAGGTTAACTCCTTCTCCTCTACTTTGACTGGTAATCCTCTATCCACTACACTGGCTTATGGATCTCTCTCCACTGAAGACTTTTGTCCCCACTAATAAGACCTATCCTCACTGTCCTAGATGATGGATCTATATCCACTAAAGACTACTGTCTTCTCTGCTCTGTCACCTCCAAAGCTCTGTCTCAATTCTATACTAAACACACTCCAATCGGTCTATCATAGCTCTGCTTAACTCTTGCACTAAACACATTCCAGTCAGTCTAGCACAAGTCTACTCAACAATCTCACTCAAATATGTACTAAACACAATTCATTTGGTCTAGCATAAATTTTCTCAACTCTTGTACTAAACATAGTCCAATCGGTCTAGCACAAGTCCACTCAAAACTGCACTAAACACAGTCCAGTTGGTCTAGCACAAATATGCTCAATAGGTCCACTCAGAACCTGCTCAAATCTGCTCAATAGGTTCACTCAAAACCTGCTCAAATATGCTCAATAGGTCCACTCATAACCTACTCAAATATGCTCAATAGGTTCACTCATAACTTGCTCAAATATGCTCAATAGGTCCACTAAGAACCTGCTTAAATCTACTCAATAGGTCCACTCAGAACCTGCTCAAATATTCTCAATAGGTCCACTCAGAACCTGCTCAAATATGCTCAATAGGTCCACTCAGAACCTATTCAAATATGCTTAATAAGTCCTCTCTAGGACTTAACCAAATATGTATTGTAAGCTTCCACAAAAGCTCACACAAAATTAGTCCACAAGTCTTCTCAAAGACTTACCTCAAATCTTCTTAACAAGTCCACACAAAACTTGTCCAATCTTATAGAAACATAAAGAGAATTGTTAGAGACTCAATATGTTCTACACTCAAAGCTCAATCAATTTCTCAACTCAAATCAATCTCATAGAAGCATAAAGAGAATTTTTAGAGACTCAATATGTTCTATACTCAAAACTCAATCACTTTCTCAAAACACTTCCATAGAAGCATAAAGAGAATTGTTAGAGACTCAATATGTTCTAGACTCAAAACTCAATCACTTTCTCAACTCAATCTCATAGAAGCATAAAGAGAATTGTTAGAGACTCAATATGTTCTATACTCAAAACTCAATCACTTTCTCAACTCAATCTCGTAGAAGCTTAAAGAGAATTGTTAGAGACTCAATATGTTTTACAACTCAATCTCTTTCACAACTTTAAATCAGAATATAGAATAGTTTGTTTTATGGAACTTGATAAATCACTTCATAAATCCACTTGACTAGGCTCAATCAACTTACTCAACCAATCACTCAAGAAACAACTCTTGCTCACAAACCCTAGTCCAAGAATGTATCATTCAACTCAAAATATTTCCAACAATGCTCAACAACAAATCTCACATAACAATGATACTCATGTTCTTTTCAAACCCTAGTTCAAGTTCTTTTCATAAAAACTCACTTCAAAAACCATGCTTATAAAACATTCTTCACATAACAACGATACTCGTGATATTTTCAAACCCTAACTCAAATTCTTCGCACAACCAATGGATTCAACAACAATGCTTATAAAACAAGATTTTAATCACAACTCTTAATTTTAGAAAACCTTGAAGCATTAACTCAAACAATTTCGAAAAGGAAACCCTAATCAAATCCTTTTCACTCCAAACTTTATTTTCAAGTAAGTCAATCAATCAACTCAACCAAAGAAGAATTTGCCCATACCTTTTTTCTTGAAAGTAGTTGATCTCACAAATCTACCACACTCATAATAACTTCTTTGCCAATCTCAATAAGGGTTAGAGGATAATTTTCTCAACATAACATAACACAAAAATAATATCAAAAGTACACCTTATCACTCCAACTTGATTAATAATCAACACCCTCACAATAATCACATCAATCCTTAATTCAAAATAACATAATACCCACAAAGTCTTAATCCTCCAATATACCACTATGGCAATTTAAGACTTTATTAAAAATTAAAAACAGAAACCTCCTTATAACTCCTAATAATAAATCTTTAAAATAATATCACTTAATAAAAACCAATCCCTTTAAAAATAACCACTCATAAACCTTATTCCTCCAACATATGCCTATAATAAAAATTAAACCAAACACCTTTTGTTTTCACTAAAGGCTAATAAATAATCAAAACACCCTTATCTCTCCAACATAGGTGGATAAAATAATTTCACCAACAAAAACCTTACCTCGCATTTGGAGGGAATCGAACCATCAACCTTGCCCCCAATGTGCACCTTAGCCATGACCAAAGTTGTCGCATGAGCCACGCGCTCGTTTGAGTATAACGAAGCACCACATGCTTTTAACCTTCTCAATGCCTTTCACCTTGGTCAAAACATTTGGTCAAAACATCATGCACCTTGGGTGCTTCAACCAACACACTCGAAATTGCACCTATCATGTTTCGAACGTAAAACCTCCTGCGAATCAATGCCTTTGCACTTACCAAATCACCACTAGGCCACGCTGTTCTATGTGCCTTTAACGATTTTATCTTCTGCCTTTAAACTCTGCACTATCCACGAAAATCTCATGAGCTCTTTTCTTCGCATGCCAATATTTTTAATTTTGAGCAAGGATGATAAATTTTGGACTTTGGGCGTTGTATTTATATGCTTCCTCCATTACTTTGAAAATTTCGGCGCTCTCCATGTTATCTTCCATGACATCAGCGAAGATTATAAAGGCTTCGAATACCTTTTGTCTTAAACCCAACCTTTGGGTTTATAAAATATATTTAGACTTTATAAAACCTACTTTTGCATTATAAAATATTATAATAAGAATTATAAATATTTTATTTGGGTTTTCACCATATCACTTTTAATATTATAATAACCATTATTATAATATTATACCTTTGATAAAATACCTCCTTCTCACTATATTCCATGTCGTAAATAATATTTATTTATAAAATTTAAATTCTCACTGAATTTAAATAATTTATAAAATAAATATTATAACTCCTTTTTAACTTCTATTTTTTTGCATTGATTCACTTGATCTTTGGTCTTCTTCCTGGATATCAAGTAACTATTTTTATCCCCTTTGTTTCCTGCTGAATTCCTTGATATGAATGATTACTTCATCTGGTGACATCAATGACAACTTTGGCTTAGGGACTCAAAATGTCCAACATGCATAAATGATTTAAAACCAATGCAAATAAAAACACTTGAACTAATACTTGTAGAAAACACAAGAAATCAAACTTAGATGCCTTGCTAATGATACTTGTCCTGCTTTTTTGGTTCTAAGTAATCACAAATGTGAGGTTCTGGCTGGTCAACCATGGGAGGGCGATTAGGCAACCACCCGAGGATGGTTGCGACTGGGTAACTGCGAATGAGCGGTTGAGGTTGAATGACATAAGACTTCAAAAGGTGAATTTGAAGCTTCAAATCTGTGGTCTCCTTAGGATGCATGCAAACTCCTGATGCATTTTTGGTAGCCTAATGGTGTGTACTCTTAGCCTCCTTTGGTTGATGGGGTATGGTTGCTTTTGTAGGCCATTTTGGGATTTTGGAGGGAAAGGGAGGTGGCAAGCTAGGATTACCAAGTGGTAATCTAGGGCTGCCAAATGGAAGGGGTAGTTAGAGTGAGTCACCTAGGGTGTCTCACTTAACTGGGGTGATGTGGCTACAAGTGGAGTGAGGTGTGAGGGATGTCCCATGTGAAGGGACAAGGGGGACATGAGTGTGTGAGATGTGGCAAGGTGAGGGGTAGTGGTGGCTAGGACACATGTCTAGTGAATAGGTAGGGTATCCTAGGGGGATTTTCTAGATTTATTAAAATCTGGAAAATAGGATAATGTGCAGGATTTATACACCTAAGTTTAGACTTAGGTATATAATTTTATTATGCAGGATTGTGTGGTGGGATGCAAGATGTGGTTTTGTGAATGCCTAAGTTTTGGTGTCTATAGATGCCCCTTTTTGTACCATGTTGTGTAAAACACAATGCGGTGCAAAAACAAGTGACACCTATCCTTATTGGATGGATAAATGGACTCAAATCTTCTCGACGCTCAAGAATGAATGATTTTTGAAATTTTTTATTTGTTTGCTTACCCCCTCAATTGGTGAATGGGTAAAGAATGAAACCCACGAGCCAATTGACCAAATGTGGATGATGAAAGGAGGTGGATGTGATGGATGCAAATGTATGACAATGAAATCAACTTGATACCCCAAGTTTGGGATGGTTTTTGTTTTTGCAATTTTTCCTTTGGTTTCAATGATGCTTAGAATGTTGTGGAAAAATCACTAACCACATTGGGAGTTCGAGGGCCCATGCAACTATTAGCAATTCCTATTGTTAGGAACCAGCGCACTGGAAATTTGATACTCGTAGTGATTTTGGTGATTGTTACCAAATTATGATTGATTGTTTCTACTTTTGTAACCCAACGGAAAGGGCTTAAGGATAACCTTGTGCAAATTAGCTTGAATAGAGCCATACTCAAAGATTGAGGTTTCAGTTGATTTTATGCCACATGTGATGATGTTGGATGATTGCAAATAAGTGTCCTTATGGTGAGCTACCCATCCTATCGGATTGCATGGATTTCTAGTTGTTGCAACCGCCAGGTGTGTAGGATAAGTCACTAGATACGAGGATCACTTAATGATGTTGATGATGATGATGTTTGTGATAATGCATGTGGTGATGTGATTTGTTTGATGATTTGGTTGTTTTGATAGGGTGATTATTTCTATTTTTTGTTTTTTTGGCTAACCATGTGAGTGTGGTTGGTTTTCCCTACAACCACACATCCATTGTTGTAGTCACCAATCGTGGATGCATGGTTTCATGCGCTTGTGAAACGTGGGTGCATGACTATGACAACAAAAATAAGCTATAAATAGGGCATTAATAGTTTTTATTTTTCATTTTCATGGTTGAGTTTCTTTGCGTGATTGAGGAGCTAAGTGAGTGATGGATACTGGCGGTGATATGAGTGGAGTGGGTGTGGCTGCAGAGGGTGGAGGCTCAGCTAGAGTGAAAGACAGAGTCCGCTACGCTGAGGTAGGTGGTCTAAACTCTTATTTTAGGTTTATTATGTTTTTGTGTGTCTGTTTTTCTTGTTTTATTTTTGTGTTGTTTTTTTTAACACGTTAAGAGGGGGTGGTAATTTTTTTTATTGTGATAAGGGGGTAGGTGAAATTTTTGTTTTGGGTTTTTTTTGAGAAAAATGCATGAAATTGTTTTTGTTTGTTTTTTTGAAGATGAAAATGCATGAAATGTTTTTTTTGTGCACTGATATAGATGTTGTTTTGTGCCTTTGTAGATTATATTTATTGAGGCTCAACACCAATGGCCTTGTATCATATCCTAGGTACGAAATACCATGATTGATGATGATTGGAAGTTTTTAGAGACTATGGGGTTGGCTGGTGTGGGCAGGTTGAGACTGTGTAGGCAGACGAGGAGTTCCTATCGGCCCTAGTGGAGAGATGGGACCTTGATAGGGGGTCATTTTCAGATTTTGATAGGGGAGCTAACCATTACCTTGGAAGATGTTTACCGCATCTTCCATGTTCTTATCGAGGGCTCACCAATTTGGGTGGGTCACGACAAGGAGGAGGTATTGAGACCTATCTATGGTGAGGATTGGGATGTAGATTGCAACAAGGGAGGGATCCCATATATTCAGTTGTATAAGGATGAGAAGTTGGGTGCACTTCAAAAATTTATGATGTACATCATAGGCAACATGTTGTTGCCTAACAACATGGGATCCCGATTCCCTTGGAACCAAGTGGGGCTTGTCTTGTAGCTGATTTTTGAGCCTCAGGTTTATGCATGGGCTCCCACTCTTCTATGCCAGATGTATGTGGAGTTATATGAGGTGAAGAGGCGGGAGCGGAAGGGACTTGGGTGCAGTCTACTACTTTAGTTGTGGGCTTGGGAGCATATTAGAATTGCTCATCTAGAGGGTCTACCATGTGAGTGGGATCACTCACTTCCTTGTGCTCTCCATTGGTGGACCAGTGAGGAGACTTCATTGAGTCACCCTATCTATAATGGATAGGAGTATCGGGATAGGCTTGTCTCTCTCACTAGCAATGATATCTATTGGTGACCTTGGTGAGGTCTAGCTTGGGATAGTGATGTAGCATAACTTTGGTGGGTTAGGAGAGGTAGGTGGGTGGTTGGTAGGCATGGGTGAGAGATGGATTTTATCCAATTCTCATGGGTGATGAGATAGTTTGGCTTGACATAGGGTGTTCTAGATGCTCCAATGATATACAGGCAATGGGACGATGAGCTTAGCCTTCTAGTCACTCCTGAATTTTAGATAGTAGATGACATTGCAGATGATGAGGTGGTTGATGTCCCAGATGCAGATGATGCTAGGATGATAGTGAACTATGACACTTGGTTTGTTGCTAAGCCTCCATGGGTGCCTAGCCAGGTTGTGGATGATGTAACTAGTGGTGATGAGCAAGATGTGACCGATCAGGCTTCTTAGTGATAGAAGCACCATCAGGATGGTGGGAGTAGGGGGTGAGTTAGAGTGGATGTGCAACCCACATATGTCAATTCTTGGGCTAAAAATATGGATGTAGTGATAATATAGGTTAGGGTGATGGAGGTGATGGAGGGTAGGATCCTCCTCCATTAAGGAGGAGTGGGGCATTCTCCAGGCTGAGCGGGATAGTTTGGCAGAGATTGTAAAGTTTTGTGATGTAGATATCAGGAGACTGTAGGGTGATATTTCTAGTTGCAAAGCAAGAATTATGGTCTATGGAGTGGACCTAGCAGAGGTTGAGATGCTACTATAGTTTCATATCTTTGCACTAAGATATCTCATCATGTAGTGCATCAAGCTATAGATTTGGCTACTGCCTGGAGGTGAGCTACCTACATTGCTATGCTCAAGGATAGTCTAGGTCAACATCATATTCTACTACCTCTACCTCCTACTTCATCAGTGTTGGGCTCTAGCAGGTGGAGTGAGTCTAGGCCTAGCGGTTCATGATCTCGGGTTCCTAGTTTCCATGATCCATCTAGCTCACATGGATCAACTCATGGGCCTCATAGGAGTCATGGTGGTGCTAGCTAGTAGCACTTTATTACCTCTTTTTATACTTTTTATTTTTTCTTATGAGCCTTAGTGCTCTGATGTATACAACCTTTGGGTATTTTTGTACTATGAGATTCATATATATATACATGGCTTTTATTATGATCATTTGTATTACGCTTTTATCTTATTTTATGTATGGATGCATATGAAATATCGTAGTGATAGATGGAATGAATGATGAATGCTTATGTTCTAATGATTATTTGGTATGTTATAGACTTTTGCTTGATCAACTGTATTCTCATCACTTAATCAGGGGCATTAACATTTGGTATTTATAAATGAAATGTATAATGAGATGTAATAATGTAAATGATAGTAGATGGTTTGGATAGATGATCTGTGGTTGTTTTGCAAAGACTCAAACATCTTAGTGACCTCAAACAAACTCATCTATGATCTCGCAAATCTTCATGATGCTAAGGTTATCCTAGTGGTTTCAAATTTCTCAAGGACCAACTGTGTGTGCAATGATTGTTCATTTCTCATTATGAGTAAGGTCAAACTAATCAATTGTAACTTATGCCAATAAGCTAGCTCATCCGAGAGCATCCATAGGTCTGTACAAAATAAGGTCGCTAATGTGATAGACGTGGCACCACGCATAAGGATACCCCATTGCCAGGCGGGTTTCATTCAACCCATTGCTGTAATGAGGATCACCCCATGATTTTTGAGACACTAAGAGTTCCAAGGATTCAAGATCCTTTCCCTTATTTTATTGCATTGGATTTTGGGGATTTTATTTTTGAGTTTGCTCATTTTTGTAATGGAGCAACATGCATTTTTATTGCTTTTTGGATACTTGCTCATTTTGAGGAAGAGCAAGGGGATTTTATTGCTTTGGGACACTTTTTGGGATACTTGCTCACTTTGAGGAAGAGCAAGGGATTTTTTTTGTAATGCTTTTTGGGATACTTGCTCACTTTGAGGAAGAGCAAGGGATTTTTTTTTTTTTGGGGATGAAGGTGGAGCTTGTCCTTTTGTCAACTCTTAGCATTCTAGACCATGTGCATAATTGGATGAATAGGGGAAACCTTTCACTTTATGGCAATAGCAACTCATGACTTCGTCATTCCTAAGCTTCACAATGTTTTAATGTGTTTTGATGTGTGTGGTCCAAGAGGAAACTTGATTGACTAGGAACAACTTATTGCTTCTAAATATTGTTTGATTTTGAATTGAGGTTGCTCAAAACACTAGGAGTGGTTGAGTGATTGAAAACATTTGGACTTTGCTTATGGATAAATGTGGTGTGTAAGGTTTTGTGATACTTTCATTGCAAGCTTTTGAAAATTAAAAGGTGCACACAAAATAGTCAGTGGCCGCATAATCATTATTGCTAATGATTATACGGTATCTATCCTAGTTTATGTAAACCCCTTAATCATCAAAATATTATAAGGAAAGCTGCAAATTATTGTGATTGATGGATTGATGAGTGATGTTTGATGTAAGGTGCCCCTGATTAAGGTAACAAGATATTAGTGGACTAGCGATCATCCAATTAACCAAATGATCCCTAACATGATAATTAACAAATACCTAAAATGCATCTATGTAATGAGGTGGAATGTATGGATGGATGTATGAAATGCAATGAATTATTTTTTTAGCCATGTATATGTACATATTTACAATCTGCATTATGCATAAAATACCTTTAGGTGTATAATATTTAATGGCTCAGGTTCCAATGTTCCCTCTAAATTTGCAAGTCGATATGTTCCTGGACCCAAATTTTGCTTAAAAATGTATGGACCTAACCAATTAGCCATGAATTTATCTCTCAAGTGTGACAATGCATTGGTGTTCTGTTGATTCTCTTTAAGAATGAGATCTCCTACTTGGAATTCGTGAGGATGGACTTTTGCGTTATAGGCACGCTTGATGCGATCTTGATATACTCGTAGATGTTCTAAGGTATTGATTCACCTTTCATCAAGGAGTGTAAGTTGGTCAAGATGTGCTTGTCTAGTTGTGTCATCATCCATGAATTCTTGTAATGCAACTCATAAAGAAGGGATCTCGAGCTCAAGAGGTATGATTGCTTTAGCTCCATAGACCAATGAAAATGGAGTTGCCCCTGTTGGCATTCAGATGCTTGTTCGATAAGCCCATAATGCCAAGGGGAGTTGAGTATGCCAATCTCTATGATTTTCTTTGACAAGTTTCTTGAGAATGGCTATCAAGGTCTTATTGGTCGCTTCAGCTTGTCCATTTGCTTGTGGGTAATAAGGAGTCAAGAAACTATGTTGGATATTGTACTTTTTGCATAATGCTCGAACATCCTTGTTTTTGAAAGACTTACCATTATCAAAAATGATCTTTGAGGGAATCCCAAAATGATAGATAATATGCTAGAGTATGAACTCCACAATTCGAGGTCCAATCGTAGTGGTCATTGGAATCACTTCGACCCATTTGGTGAAGTATTATGTGGTAGTTATGATGAACTTATGTTGTCCCAAAGAGGTAGGTGAAATTTTACCAATCAAATCTAGGCCCCATTGTGAAAAGGGCCAAAGGCTTTGAATGGGTTGTAATGCTTGTGATGGTACATGAGTCAAATTGGCATGATGTTGATATTTTTGATATTTCTTCATATACTGACAACAATCATTTTCCATGGTGGGCCAATAATAACCCATGCGCAAAATATGCTTTGCAATGGCCATTCCACTAAAGTGGCCACCACAAGTACCATCATGGGCTTCAGTTATGGCTCTTTGTGCCTCTACGGGATCTAGACATCGAAGTAAGACTCCATCATAGCCATGTCTATACAACACGTCCCCCAAGAGAGTGTAACGAGCTACTTTTTGTTTGAATGTTCTCTTTGTAGTTCATATCAAATCTGATGGGAGGGTCCCAAACTTGAGAAAGTCTCTTATTTGATCAAGGCAAGATTCATATGGTTCTGCATGGATTAAACAAACACTCTTCTCACCTTCAGATTTTGCTCGTGTGATTGCGGATTTGGACATTGTTGTGATGATAAGTGGTTGGACTTCTCCATTTTTATTCTTAGGAATCAATGATCCTAAAGAAGCCATCGCATCCGCAAATCTATTAGTCGAATGAGGCAAGTTGTCAATCTTGTACCAGTCAAACTTTGCTAGCAATTTCATTGCTACTTCATGATATTGTTTCAAGACTGGCTCTTTACATTGGTAAGTTCCTTTCACTTGACAAACGACAAGATGGGAATCACCAAAGATGCTTATACACTTAATGCCCATAGCTAGTGCTGATTGAAGCCCCAAGATTAAGGCTTCATACTCTACATTGTTATTTGTGCATGGAAAGTCAAGTTTGAATGATAAAGGAATTGGTATTCCTTTGGGTGTATAAAATATGACTCCAGCACCTTGTCCTTTTTTGCACTTTGATCCATCAAAGAAGAGAGTGATGTCAACATCATCCTCAGGAGGGACTAGTTCTTCTTGTTCAGTGATGGAAAATACTGAATCATCTGGAAGCTCTATAAGAAGAGGTTGATCATTTGGAAGTGGAGCTTCTACGAGTTGATCGGCTATCACCTGACCTTTGATGGATTTTTGGCTAATGAATTCAAGATCAAATTCTGTTAAGAGCATTATCCATTTTGTGGTTTGGGTGTTGTTGTATGTGTGAGTCATCATGTAACGTAGAGGATTTTCTCTAGCTATGACATAGGTAGTGTTACTTAGCATATAATATCTGAGTTTCTTAGTGGTAAAAACCACTGCTAAGCACAACTTCTCAACATAAGCATATCTCATCTCATAACTCACCAAAATTTGACTAATGTAATAAATTGCTTGCTCTTTATGATTTTTATTCTTTTGCGCAAGCATTGTCCCTAATGCAAAATCTATTGCAGAAATGTAAAGGTGAAAAGGGACTCCTAGATGAGGTGGCGTTAGTACTGGTGGTGAAGCCAGATATTTCTTGATATCATCAAAAGCCTCTTGACATTATTTTGTCCAGGAAAAGGTCACCCCCTTCTATAGCAAGTGATTGAAAGGCCTGCATTTGTTTGAGAGTTGTGCAATGAATCATCGAATGGATTGAATCTTTCCTTGCAAACTGTGCAACTCTTTAAGATTTGTTGGAGGTGGCATTTCAATAATGGCCTTGACCTTATCAGGGTCCACTTCAATGCCTCTCTTGGAGATAATGAATCCTAGAAGTTTACCTGATGTGACTCCGAATACACACTTCTTAGGATTTAACCTCACCTTGTGTTCAAGCAATCGATCAAAAACATTTTCTAGTACTTCAATGTGCTCAAGACGTGTTTTGGATTTTGCAATTAGATCATCCACATAGTCTTCAATGATTTTGTGCATATAGTCATGGAAGATATACGTCATGGCACATTGATAAGTAGCTCCTACATTTTTAAGACCAAATGGCATCACCTTGTAATAGAAAGTCCCCCAAGGTGTAGTGAATGTTGTTTTGTGTTGGTCCTCAAGATTAATTCGAATCTGGTTGTATCCTAAAAAATCATCCATTAAAGAAAGCATTTCATGGCCTACGTAGGAGTCTACAAGTTGATCGATGTTTGGTAATAGAAAATCATCCTTGGGGCACACTTTGTTTAAATCTCTAAAATCTGTGCATACGTGTACCCCCCATTCGACTTGCGAATGGGTACCATGTTTGAGAGCCATTCTGGATAATCAATGGGTACTATGAAACCCACATCTAATAATTTTTGTAGCTCTTCTTTGATAATGAGTGCTACGGTAGGATGAAGTTTCCTTAGTTTTTTCTTGAATGGCTTAGCTTCGGGAGCTAAGGTGAGGTTGTGGACCACCAAGTTGGGGTCAAGGCCAGGCATGTCCTTGTAAGACCACGTAAATATCTCTTTCTTCCTTGTTAAAACATCAATCATGCGCTCTTTCTCTTCTGTGGATAAATATTTTGCAATTTTCATGATTTGTGGATTATCTGCATCTTGACTCAGGTTCACATCGATGGATTCTTTGATAAGCATATGAGAACCTTCTTCCAACTGATGTGGAGTAGGGATGAGATGGATATCATCCTCCACATGCTCAAAGGACTCGGGTAGTGCCTCCTCTACTTTGGTTTGAAAAATAGAAGTAGGCGAAGGTGAAGATTGCTAAGGGATGTAAGCATTTGAAGCTCTTAGCAATTCTTCGAATAGGATAAATTCGGTGATGGATGGTGGGGATGAAATCCTATCCATGGTGATAAGGCTAGCATCGATTAGAATTAGCTTTGCCAAATCATATGGGTTACGAAGTGGGGTGAACAAGTCAACAAAAATCATGTTAACTTGGTGGAAATGAGGTGGCTACGATTTGAGGAGTGAACTATCTTGCTCACTCTCTCTAGGTTGCAACTGACCTATGATGGGTGAATAATGACTTTACGAATGCAACCAAGGTGGTGGTGGTAGATCTAGCTCAAGTCACTCATGCTCTTTATTGAAGTGAAATATGGAGTGATCTATGGGAAATATTGTAGTGTAGCACTCATCTCTCTCGATGGGCTCTATAGGGGCCACATCCTCTTGGGGACCATCAAAAATGTGATTGATCAAGTCTAGGTTTGGTCCCATCTCTTGAAATTCCTCAAAATCCTCATCAAAGATGTAATCATCAAAAATGTAATCAATCATAGTTGTATGCAATGTAATATCTAAAAAAGCCTCATTTAAATAAGGTGCAAAGTTAGGATCCAAATACTCATCATCACTATCATCACTATCATCACTGGCTTCACTCTCCTCATCCTCTTCTTCGTACTCAAGAGTGAGTCATTGGAATGTATGCTCGAAAGAAGATTTTGAGGTTGATGGCCTATATCCTAAGCCAGAGTGATCATGCACTTCTTGATATTGGGGCTCAATGATGTGATGTAGACCCTATTCATGTCATCCAAGACCAAATCCCTACCAGTTAACCCTATGAAAATATCACAAGGGAAAATCTGGGTTGGACAAATATTCTAGGTTGGCACAAAACTCTTGTATGGGTTCCTCATTAGGAGGAGGTGGATTGGATAAAGAATCCACTCCCCCATATACAAAGTTGATCCTATTTGGCTTGGAACCCATTATGTACACTGCACCTATAGCTAAAGGTGGGTCACATGAATGTAATCTCTAAGATACTAGATAGGTGGTGTTACTATGACACTCTCAACTATGTACTCACCAATACCTAGATTGGCGAGATGAACTACAACTTGATCCGGCTAGGATGTAGATGGTTTAGGTGCTGAGGTGGATGCTTCAATGGTGGCTTGTGGCTTAGATGGAGGTAATGGTTCACTTGATAATGGTTCTTCTAGGATAGGTGACCCTATCTACGAGACAATGGGTGGTGAGGTTTGAGGTGGATTTGGTTTGATGGGATTGTTAGTGGTTGGTGGATTTGGTTGGGATGAAAAGGTGAAGGGTGTTTGCGAAGTGGGAGGTGTAGCTAATGAAGATGATGGTTGGTTAGTAGGATGATCAGGTGTGATGGAAAAATGATATGAAGTGGATGAGGGTTGACTTTTGTTGATGGCTTGAGATGCAAAGGCCTGATCAACTATTGGTAAAGCCTCTGGGATGGGTGCTTTGGATGAGGTGTTGTTAGTTGGGGTGGTTCGAACAATGAGGGGTTGAATGGAAATATGGGTGGATGGAAGCAATGGCTCATATGGATTGGATATCAAGTTGTAGTACTTGAAGGGCTTAGTGTTGGCTTGAATGCAATGGAATTTTCCCTCATGCACATATTTTAAACATTGGTGTAATATCGAGGGAACACACTTTATTTTCCTAATCCAGGGATATCCAAGAAGTATGTTATACTGCATAGCCCCTTCCAATATGTGGAAGAGTACATGGATGGTCTTCACCCCCACTATTATAGGTAGAACTACATTCCCCACAATGGAACACAAAGCATCATTGAAGGCCCACAGGGTGAAGGTGGATGTGGTGATGTGGGATGATGGTAGGTTGAGGTGTTTGATGGCTGGGGTGGTGATGAGATTGATGGAGGAACCGATATCAATGAGCACTCTCTTAAATGGTTTTCTGTCAATATGAGCTACAATGTGCAATGGAGGATCAGGTAACTCCGATGATACACTATTTTCCTCAAATTCATAGAATGATATTGAGGGTTCCATGCAATTTTGGACACTCCCCATAAAAGTGTTGAAGGCATTAGGATCTTCTATTTGTAGTTCGATGGAATTTAGGATTTCCATCAATGCCTCATGATGTGGGGGAGATTGTTGTATAAGCTCATATATTGATAGTTTGGCTGATGCCATTCTCAAGCTATGTGTCAACCAACTTCTTAGGATGATTATTGGTCGAGATGGATGATTTGGATTATGAATGGGTGGAGGTGGAATGGTTGGGCCTAGTTGTATGGGTACACTAGGTTGTGCTACAAGATCTGGTGTTGCTTGGGTTATCTCATTTTCTTGTGTGTGATTCATTTTTCTTTACCCTCGGGTGACTACACTGATAGCCCCCATAAAACCTTGGTATAGTTGCAACACATGATTAACTTGATTGGGAGGAACTATAGAAGTTGATGCTCATCTTGCTTGTTGATTTGCCTCATGATGAGGTAATGGTGTTTGATATATTCCAAGGTTTTGATTTGGTTGGGCTAAGGGGTTATCAATCTTGATCTTCCCCATTTCAAGTAGATCTTGCACAATATTCTTAAACCCATAGCAAGTCTCGATGTCATGACATTTCTATCGATGAAATATGCAAAAAATATGCTCTCTATAGTTCCTAGGTTTTGGCTTATCTAGATCTTCAAGCTTCATTTCTAGCAATGTGAAAGCCTATGCATCATACAACTTTTGGAAAATAGATGAATATGGTTCAAGCAATGGGGTGTAAATGCGTTTGGGCTTGAATTGACATTATTGCCTTTCTATAGATTGAGCTTGGTTCTACAACTACTTTGGGGGTGGAACAACTTGATAATTTTGTTGTTGCGGGAGTTATTGTTGTACTTGGATTTGGGATTGTTGGATTTGTTGTGAAGGTTGGTCCAAGACTACTTGATTAACCTGAGTGGCCTTGTACTGGCTATGGTTATTCCCCTTTTTATTCTTGTTCTACCATTCTTTATTTTTGGGTTTGATCTCGCCCTCCTAAATTTTGATTTCTTCTATTACTTTGGCTTGGGTGAGTGCTTCTTCGAATGTTCTATATTATTGTAGTTGTAATAACAAGGAGATAGGTTTGGCACAACTCCTCGTGAAAATTCATGTTAATTCTACCATAGGGAGGGATAATGGCAATTTGGTCATGATCGCCCTCCAATGGTTACCAAAATCATAGACCGATTCATCATCATATTATCGCAAATTAAGAAAATTGGTCAATGTTGTCTTCTTTCTAACATTCAGGGAGAACCACTCCAAGAATTGGTCCGCTAGTTTCTCAAAAGTATAGATACTTTGATGTGGTAAATGGTTGTACCAATCCAGGGCATCTCCCCAAAATGTCTAAGGAAAAGTATGGAGCATGAGTGCATCGTTGTTCTTGATCCTAAAGCACGCATTAATGAATCCAATCACATGCTCTCAAAGGTCCTTATTGTTGGAAATTTGAGGTAATTTGAGGTATTTTATGTTGTCATTGATGTCACATGGATCACATTTGGTTTTGGTGGCCAAATTATTTCATAAATAAGCATTTATGATATTTCGGAGAGCATGGATATATACAGGGTTTTTGTGAAAACCAAGGTAGGAAAAATAAAAGGTTTTATTTAAAACCATGGATGGCAGATTTGAAATGGATTTTTCTTAAAACCTAGGTTGGCCTTTTGTTTCATCAAAAAAGGTGCCACGGTGATGGAGATATTTAATTTTAAATATTTAGTTTAAATTTTAATTATTTAAAATTTTAATTTTAATTTTAAAATTAAAATTATAGTCATCGCCGATGTCATAAAAAACATGCACCATTAAAAAGAAGTTTGTAATAAAATGTGCTGACGTATGTAAAAATCGAAGGAAGATTGCATATAAATATGCAAAGGTTTTCATTTTAAATTGTGTGTGCATCAAACGGAGAAGACAAAAAGCGAAGGCTCCAAAAATTTGTTGAAGTGGACAGCGTGGTCCAACAGTGAGCGTGGGAAGCATGGAGTATTTGTTTGCTACAGGGCATGTGTTTGATTCTCATCGGGTTCAATTTACGTGGACTGTGGAAGAAGAGAATTTGGCCCATGTTTTTAGCATGAGCCAGGGAAACGATATATAGAGAGCATTCTCGCTTTCTATCCTATGCGAGCACATAGCTCGCATGGTATTTGGTACCGCAGTTGAGGTGTTGTGTGGGCAGCGACGAGGGTTTGATTCCCTCTAAGAGGTAAGTAAACATTTTATTAAAATATTTTTTATTATTGCTTAATGTTGGAGGAATAAGGTGATGCTAAGGGATAATGTTTGATTAAATTTGTATTTACTTGGAAGGCAAGTTTAAGAGTTGTAATGCACTTTTAGAAAAGAAGATATTTCTGGTGTTTTCCTTTTATAGAAGTATATCATATTATATATCGTTGGAAAGCTTATTTTGAGGGATATTTGATTAATTTGCTTAGAAGGAGAAATAAGATGTATATAATGAGATATTTCTATTTTTGTAAAGGGTTTCAAAGTGAAGGTTGTTTTGTTTCAAAGTGTGTTGAGTGTGGCAGATTTCCAAAGGGGGTTGTTCACTTCATAAAAGGTATGGGCACATTCTCCTATTGATTTTTTATGGTGGTTGATTTATGAAATATCATTGGAGAGAAAAGGATTAATTGTGGTTTCCTTTTTGAAAGTAGTTGGTTGAATGCTTCAAGGTTTTCTGGGTTGAGAGTTGCTATTAAACCTTGTTTTATTAGCATTGTTGTTGAAGCCCATTGGTTATGCAAAGAACTTGAAAGGAAAATGAGTATCATTGTTATGTGAGATTTGTGGTTGAGCATTATTGGAAAAATTTGAGTTGGTTGATACATGAATGGACTAGGGTTTGCGAGAAATGATTGATCCTTGAGGTGATTAGTTGAGTTAATTTGATTAAGCATAGTCAAGTGGATGCATGTAGTTATTCAAGTTCCATGAAACAAACTATTCTATATTATAAATTGAGTTGAGATTGAGATTTGAGTATAGAACATATTGAGTCTCTAACAATTCTCTTTATGCTTCTATGAGATTGATTTGAGTTGATATTGGGATTTGAGTATAGAACATATAGAGTCTCTAAAAATTCTCTTTATGCTTATATGAGATTGATTTGAGTTGAGATTGGGATTTGAGTATAGAACATATAGAGTCTCTAACAATTATCTTTATGCTTCTATGAGATTGATTTAAGTTAATATTAGGATTTGAGTATAGAAAATATAGAGTCTCTAACAATTCTCTTTATGCTTATATGAGATTGATTTGATTTAATATTGGGATTTGAGTATAGAAAATATAGAGTCTCTAACAATTCTCTTTATGCTTCTATGATGTTGAGTGAGAATTGAGTATAGAACATATTGAGTCTCTAACAATTCTCTCTATGATTCTATGAGATTGAACAAGTTCTGTGTGGACTTGTTAAGTTGAATTAAGGCAAGTCTTTGAAAAGTCTTGTGGATTGATTTTGTGTAAGCTTTTGTGAAAGCTTGCTATGCAGATTTGAGCAAGTCCTAGAGAGGACTTGTTGAGCAGTTTTGGACAAGTTCTTGGTGAGCTTGTTGATCATTTTTGGACAATTTTTTGGTGACCTTGTTGAGCAGATTTTGGACAAGTTCTGTGTGATCTTGTTGAGCATATTTTGGACAAGTTTTATGTGAGCTTATTGAGCATATTTTGGACAAGTTCTGCGTGAGCTTGTTGAGCAGATTTTGGACAAGTTTTGTGTGAGCTTGTTGAGAATATTTTTGCAAGTTCTTGGTGAGCTTGCTGAAGCAAATCAGTGGATTGCCTACCTAAGAAGATCAGTGTGTTGCTTAGCTGAGCAAATAAATGGATTGCCTACTTGAGCAGATTAGTATGTTGCCTAGTTGAGCAAATCAGTGTATTGCCTACCTGAGCAAATCAATGTGTTGCCTAGATGAGCAGATCAGTGGATTTCCTACCTGAGCAGATTAGTGTGTTGCCTACCTAATCATATCAATGTGTTGTCTAGCTAAGCATATCAATGGAGTGCCTACCTGAGCAGATCAGTGTATTGTCCATCTTTGAGCAGATCAAAATAATAATTATATTGGATAAGGATCCTTATTTTTTTGTGAAATATTATAAGGAGATTATCTTATGGAGTACCCCACATTGGGAGAACCACGTTAAATCTTGTGTCTCAATTGTGTGTGGTGACTTGTGCACTTGCTTACTATTGTTAATTGATTTATTAATGCATACTGCTATATTTAGTTATTGCAATTAAGGAAATAATTGATATTGGTTTGGAAAGAAAGTAAAAAGTGGGCGCTATATTGTTCATCTACCCCTCTTAGTATAAGCTTGTGTTCTTCAATTGGTATTAGAGAAGGTTCCTTCGAAAAGGATAACAACTTGAGGGCAGATTCTACAAGAACACATATGGCTTCACATAATGGATCATCTACAAATAAGGCACCACTATTTGATGGTAACAATTATGCTTTCTGGAGCATGAGAATGAAGAACTACTTGATATCTCAAGGATATGAGGTATGGCAGATGGTTGAAAAAGAGTATAAGGTTGAAGGTGATCCCGAGGTATATAAGAATATCAAGAAATTTTTTGAGATCAATGCAAGGGCAATAAATTATATTTTGAGTGGGCTATGTAAGATAGATTTTACAAAGTTCATGGTATGTAATTCAACTAATGAAATGTGGACCAAGTTGCAAAATACTTATGAAGGAGATTCCAAGGTAAATTTATCAAAAATACAAACTCAGACAAATATTTGAGGAATTGAAAATGGAAGAGTCTGAAGATATTGTAAAGTTTTACTTTGAGATGATGAGATTACTAACACCATGAGAGGCCTATGATTTGAGATGAAAGAATCAAAAGTTACTCAAAATGTTTTGAGATCACCTCCCATAAAGTATGATGCAAATGTTTCAATAATAGAAGAAACAATGGATATCAACAAGCTAACAATGGAACTAGAAGGAACTATCACAACTTATGAGATGAGGGTAAGTAAGCATTAGGTCCTAATAAAAGAGATTGCATTCAAGGATTCAAATAAATAGAAAGGAAAGGTTCTAGAGATAGATAGAGATTCAATTAATGATGATGAATCTAACTTCATCAAAATGAATAAGGACTCAAGGAATTATAGAGACATAAGGAAAGTCAGATGCTACAAGTGTGGTTTTCTTGGTCACTATGCACACAAGTGTCCACATGAAGAAAACAATGATGATGAAAAATAGGGTCACAAAAGAAAAGAATATGGAAAGCATAAGCATGACAAATATGACAGATACAAGCAAAATAGGTATGAGAAAAAGAAAAATTTTAGTAAGGTAAAGAAATCTTACTAAATTGTAGAATCAAGTGATAGCTCAGATTAAAGTGATAGAGACAAGTCAGATGATGAAAAGGAAGAACATATATTCCTTGGAATAGAAGATGAAAGTGAACAATGCTTTGTGTGTGGTCAAAGAGATCACAAATTAGGATATTGCAATGGATTCAGTGATAATGAAGATGATATGACACATCAAGGAAACAAGCATGGTCAAAGAAATCATGAGATTTTGTTTGCAATTGAAGATAATAATGATCTCAGTGATAGTGAATATGAATAAGGGTTTTTATATGGTATAAGAGAAGTAGAAGAAGAACATTCAATCCAAACAGAAGAAGTTATACAAGAGATTATTGTAAGAAAAATAGATGTCTCAGCTAATCTAAAGGAAGACTTCAATGATATCCATGAGCAAATACAAGAGGTTAAGGAGAATATAAAATAATTGAGATGTTCTTTACATGAGAAGTTTGATCCACCACATGACTCAAAAGGTCAAGATATTTTCACTATGAAAGAAACATGTATTTCAGAGACAATAAAGATGAATGCCAATTTGCTACTTGAAACAAATGAAGAGAAAGAAGAGGAATATTCTAAAGCACCAAAGGTCTCATGTTTCAGGTTTGGGGAATCACACTCAAAAGGAAAGGAAGTTATAAAATATGAAAGCAAGGAAGCACCTAAGTTTTATGAAGAAAGTTCCAAAGTTCCTTTGGATCCAAATATTTAGTTTGGATCTTATTTTGAGATAGGTGAATCAAGTTCAAAAGGAAAAGAAACACTTGAAAAAGAAAGCAAGGAAGAAACTAAGGAATAGGATTTAGATACTACAAAGAAGGTTCAAGAATGCAATGCACAAGTTGAAAATGATCATAAGGATAATGGTCAAGAAAGGTATGAGGAACCAAGGCATGAACAAAATGATTTTCAAGGACATTTTGTTTCTTCTAAAGGATTTGGACACAGGGCTATACACTGCAGGGTCCATGGATCAAAGAAGTTTGATTTTGCTAGAAGAAACTTCAAAGGAAGAAGGTATGGTTTTTAGGAACATTGATTCTTATGCAATAAGATTGGTTATAGAGCTTCTCAGTGCAAATAAAATGAGCAAAATGGTTTTGGTTTTAGAGCTACACAATTCAGAAGTCATGGTCATAATGGTCATGAAAACGGAGCTTCACAATACAGGGTTCAAGAAAGGAATGGATATGGAAATTATTTCAAGAAAGAATTCAAGATTTGGGCACCATACAAAGGCTACAATATCAAGTGTTTTAATTGCAATAAATTTGGACATATTGCAAAATGGTGTAGGAATCAATTCCAAACAAGTTCAAGGCAAGAAGGTCAAACAGGTTCAAGACAAGAAGATCAAGTAATTCATCAAGAGAAGGATATCAAAAAAATATGGAAGGAAATTGATAGAGGAAATAAACAATGTAATATGGGAGTAAATATAATCCCACCCCAAAATTTATCACCTAAAGAGAGAAGGTGGTGAGGGGGCTAAGCTTAAGAGTCATATCTTTTAGCCCCATAGGTGTCCCTTTTGCCATTGATGTCAAAGGGGGAGAGAATTGAGTAAGGGGGAGAGCATTGAGTTAGGGCAAGCAACCTCCAAAGAGAACATTGAAATAGGGGAGAAACCTCCAAATAGAGCATTGAGTTAGGGGGAGAAACCTCTAAAAAGAGCATTGATATAGGGGGAGCAGCCTCCAAAGAGAGTATTGAGTCAGGGGGAGCAACTTTGATTCTTAGAGATGGTTTTTGCAGTGATTGTGGTGATTTACAGTAGAGGTGTTGCCATCAATGACAAAGGGGGAGATTGTTGGAAATTTGAGGTATTTTATGTTGTCATTGATGTCACATGGATCATTGATGTCACATGGATCACATTTGGTTTTGGTGGCTAAAGTATTTCATAAATAAGCATTTATGATATTTTGGAGAGCATGGATATTTACAGGGTTTTTGTGAAAACCAAGGCAGGAAAAATAAAAGGTTTTATTTAAAACCATGGATGGTAGATTTGAAATGGGTTTTTCTTGAAACCCAGATTGGCCTTTCGTTTCGTTAAAAAATGTGCCCCGGTGATGGAGATATTTAATTTTAAATATTTAGTTTAAATTTAATTATTTAAAATTTAAATTTAAATTTTAAAATTTAAATTTAAATTTTAAAATTAAAATTAAAGTCATCGCCGATGTCATAAAAACCATGCGGCATTAAAAACGTTTATAATTAAATGTGCCAACGTATGTAAAAATCAAAGGAAGGTTGCATATAAATATGCAAAGGTTTTTGATTTAAATTGTGTGTGCATCGAATGGAGAAGACAAAAAGTGGAGGCCCCGAAAATTCGTTGATGTGGACAGCATGGTCCAACGGTGAGCGTGGGAAGCGTGGAGTATTTTTTTTCTACAGGGCATGCATTCGATTATCACCGGGTTTGATTTGCATGGAGTGTGGATGAAGAGCATTTGACCCACATTTTTGGCGTGAGCTAGGGTAGCGATATATAGGGAGCATTCTCGATTTCTATCCTATGTGAGCACATAGCTCACATGGTCTTTGGCACCGTAGTTGAGGTGTTGTGTGGGCATCGACGAGGGTTCGATTCCCTCTAAGAGGCAATTAAAATTTTTATTAAAATATTTTTTATTATTGCCTAATGTTGGAGGAATAATGTGATGCTAAGGGATAATGTTTGATTAAATTTTTATTTACTTGGAAGGCAAGTTTAAGAGTTGTAATGCACTTTTAGAAAAGGAGATATTTTTGGTGTTTTCCTTTTATAGAAGTATATCATATTATATATCGTTGGAAAGCTTATTTCGAGGGCTATTTGATTAACTTGATTAGAAGGAGAAATAAGGTGTATATAAAGAGATATTTCTATTTTTGTAAAGGGTTTCAAAGTGAAGGTTGTTTTGTTTCAAAGTGTGTTGAGTATTTCCAAAGGGGTTTGTTCACTTCATAAAAGGTATGGGCACATTCTCCTATTGATTATTTATGGTGGTTTATTTTTGAAATATCATTGGAGAGAAAAGGATTAGTTATGGTTTCCTTTTCGAAAGTAGTTGATTGAATGCTTCAATGTTTTCTAGGTTGAGAGTTGCTATTAAACCTTATTTTATTAGCATTGTTGTTGAAATCCATTGTTTATGCAAAGAACTTGAAAGGAACATGAGTATCATTGTTATGTGATATTTGTGGTTGAGCATTGTTGGAAAAATTTGAGTTGGTTGATACATGCATGGACTAGGGTTTGTGAGAAAGGATTGATCCTTGAGGTGATTTGTTGAGTTGAGTTGATTAAGCCTAGTCAAGTGGATGCATGTAGTTATTCAAGTTCCATGAAATAAACTATTCTATATTCTGAATTGAGTTGAGATTGAGATTTGAGTATAGAACATATTGAGTCTCTAACAATTATCTTTATGCTTCTATTAGATTGATTTGAGTTAAGATTGGTATTTGAGTATAGAACATATAGAGTCCCTAAAAATTCTCTTTATGCTTCTATGAGATTGATTTGAGTTGATATTGAAATTTGAGTATAGAACATATATAGTCTTTAAGAATTCTCTTTATGCTTCTATGAGATTGATTTAAGTTGAGATTGGGATCTGAGTATAGAACATATAGAGTCTCTAAAAATTCTCTTTATGCTTCTATGAGATTGATTTGAGTTGAGATTGGGATTTGAGTATAGAACATATAGAGTCTCTAACAATTCTCTTTATGCTTCTATGATGTTGAGTGAGAATTGAGTATAGAAAATATTGAGTCTCTATCAATTCTCTCTATTATTCTATGAGATTGGACAAGTTCTGTGTGGACTTGTTACGCTAAATTAAGGCAATTCTTTGAGAAGGCTTGTGGATTGATTTTGTGGAAGCTTTTGTGAAAACTTGCTATGCATATTTGAGCAAGTCCTAGAGAGGACTTGTTGAACAATTTTGGACAAGTTCTTGGTGTGCTTGTTGAGCAATTTTGGACAAGTTTTTGGTGAGGTTATTGAGCAGATTTTGGACAAGTTATGTGTGAGCTTGTTGAGTAGATTTTGGAAAAGTTTGTTATGAGCTTGTTGAGCATATTTTGGACAAGTTCTGTGTGAGATTGTTCAGAAGATTTTGGACAAGTTATGTGTGAGCTTGTTGAGAAGATTTATGCAAGTTCTTGATGAGCTTGCTGAAGCAGATCAGTGGATTGCCTACCTGAGCAGATTAGTGTGTTCCCTAGATGATAAAATCAGTAGATTGCCTACCTGGGCAGATCAATGGGTTGCCTAGTTGAGAAGATCATTGGATTGCCTACCTGAGTAGATCAATGTGTTGCCTAGTTGAGTAGATCAGTGGATTGCCTACCTGAGCAGATCAGAACATTGTCTAACTGAGCAAATCAGTGGATTGTCTACCTGATCAAATTAGTGTGTTGCCTAGCTGAGAAGATGATTGGATTACCTACCTGAGCAGATTAGTGTGTTGCATTCCTGAGTAGATCAGTGTGTTGCCTAGCTGAGTAGATTAGTGGAGTGCCTACCTAAGCAAATCAATGTATTGCTTATCTTTGAGTAGATAAAAGTAATCATTGTATTGGATAAGGATCCTTATTTCTATGTGAAATGTTATAAGGATATTATCTTGTGGAGTACCCCACATTGGGGGAACCATGTTAAATATTGTTTCTCAGTTGTGTGTGGGGACTTGTGCACTTGCTTACTATTGCTATTTGAGTTATTAATACACACTGCTATATTTGGTTATTGCAATTAAGGACATTAATTAATATTGGTTTGGAAATAAAGTAAAAAGTGGACGATATACTGTTCACCCCCCTCTTAGTATAATCTTGTGATTTTAA
Organism: Wollemia nobilis; assembly: GCA_028583015.1. NCBI lineage: Eukaryota > Viridiplantae > Streptophyta > Pinopsida > Araucariales > Araucariaceae > Wollemia > Wollemia nobilis. The sequence continues at coordinate 586,135 of JAQPPZ010000057.1, forward strand.
ATTGGTATCATAGTGGGTTCCTTTGAAAAGGCTATCATATTGAGGTCATATTCTACAAAAACACAGATGGCTTCACAGAATGGATCATCTAAAAATAATGCACCACTGTTTGAAGATAACAATTATGCTTTCTAGAGCATGAGAATGAAGAACTACTTGATATCTCAAAGATATGAGGTATGGCAGATGGTTGAAAAAGAGTATAAGGTTGAAGGTGATCTTGAGGGAGATAATACTATCAAGAAATTGGTTGAGATCAATGCAAGGGCAATAAATTACATTTTGAGTGGGCTACGTGAGATAGATTTTGCAAATGTCATGGTATGTACTTCAACTAATGAAATGTGGATCAAGTTGCAAAATACTTATTAAGGAGATTCCAAGGTAAAGTTGTCAAAAATACAAACTTATAGAAAAATATTTGAGGAATTGAAAATGAAAGAGTCTAAAGATATTGTAAATTTTTTACTTCGAGTTGATGAGATTACTAACACCATGAGAGGCCTAGGATTTGAGATGAAGGAATCAGAAGTTGCTCAAAAGGTTTTGAGATCACTTCCCATGAAGTATGAGGCAAAGGTTTCAACAATAGAAGAAACAATGGATATCAACAAGCTAACAATAGAAGAACTAGAAGGAACTATCACAACTTATAAGATGAGGGTAAGTAAGCATCAGGTCACAATAAAAGAGATTGCATTTAAGGCTTCAGAGAAAGAGAAAGGAAATGTTCCAGAGATAGATAGAGATTTAGTTAACGATGAGGAAGCTAACTTCATCAAAAGGAATAAAAACTCAAGAAATTACAGAGATAAGGAAAGTTATATGCTACAAGTGTGGTGATCTTGATCACTATGCACACAAGTATCCACATGAAGAAAATAGTGATGATGAAAAATAGGGTCACAAAAGAAAAGAATATGGAAAGCATAAGCATGAGAAAGATGACAGATACAAGCAAAATAGGTATGAGAAAAATAAAATTTTTAGTAAGATAAAGAAATATTACTACAAAAAATATCACATAACAATGATACTCATGTTCTTTTCAAACCCTAGTTCAAGTTCTTTGCACTACAACTCACTTCAACAACAATGCTTATAAATCAATCTTCACATAACAATGATACTCATGTTATTTTCCAAAACCTTAACTCAAGTTCTTCACACAACCGATAGCTTCAACAACAATGCTTATAAAATAATCTTCACATAACAATGATACTCATGTTATTTTGCAAAACCCTAACTAAAGTTCTTCACACAACCAATGGCTTCAACAACAATGCTTATAAAATAAGGTTTTAACAACAAATATTTATTCTAGAAAACCTTGAAGCATTAACTCAAACACTCACTAAGCAATGTAGCATCAACTCTCTTTCATAAAACCACACTCATCAATTAACCTTCAATAAGACTCTCAAAAGGAAACCTAAGCAATTCCTTTTCTCTCCAAAGTTGTTTTCAGAAACCAACCAATCAACTCAAACAAGGAAGAATTTTGCCCATACCTTTTTTCTTGGTGGTAAAGAATAGATCTCAAAACCTGTTTCAATCACACTCAATTTTCCTTAACAACTTCAATGGTTAGGTAGAAAAATATTCACTTTAAAACCCCTTGTAAATAATTGCACAATAATTATTTTTTACAAAGATAACAAGTCTTATATACACCTTATAATCTCCACAATCTCAACATTAAATATAACACCCAAAATAAGCCTTTAGGAAACACTTTATAGATCTTCAATTCAAACTAATTTATCACCTTATTACTCCAATTTAAAAGAATATTTCTCTTTTTATAGATCACAAATCAACACATAAACAATTTTATTTCACCCCTTATGTCTCCTTATCACTAATTTATTGCCAATTAAAAACCTTCTAAACTCCCTTATAACTCCTAATACAATCTTTAATCAAACCTTAGGCAATAAAAAATTTATTTAAAAAATTACCTTGGCCTCCACAGGTTTCGAACCCTTAACCTCTGCCTTCGCAAACGCCCTAGCCCCAAGATCCACAACCGTGTGCTCTCATTGCATGTTAAGAGATAAAAAGCTCTTAGCACAATTTATTCCTCTCCTGGCACCCAAACAAAAGAACGTAAATAATATAAACTTCCCTTTGGTGCTACAAGTCCGCGGGATTTGAACGCAAGTTAGTTCTTCCACTAACGCCTTTGTAGAACGTTTGCTGTCGATGGACCACCGTGTCCAACGTGCCTTAAGTAATGAATCCTCTTCATTTTAAACCTTGCACATAAGAAAAAAAAACTTTTGTCTTCTTCCTCAACTGAAAAACAATGAATCACACAATAAAGTTTTCCTTGGTCGCATTAATCAAATCGATGAGGGATAATTTGTAAAGTCCTTTGGCCACCCTTTTATACACGATGCCTCCATAGTCTTCAAACGTCAGCACTCCAAATTCTTCGATGACATTGGCGTTAAAACAACTTTATAAATGGTGCTTTAATTTTGATGACGTCAGTCCATTTAACCTTTATAATTTATAAATGATTTAAATTCTAAGGAATTTAAATTTTATAAATTATAATTATAACCTTTGGCTTTTAAGGCCTTCCTTGGATTAAATTTGAACTTTTAACTTGTACTCCCATATAATATTAAAATATTATGGAGCCCTTTTGCCTTTAACTTCTGCACTGATTCTCTTGACCTTTGGCGTTATTTGAAGCTTCTTCTTGGATATCAAATGACAACTTTGACGACTTTATTTCTTGCCAAATTCCTTGACATTCATGATGGCTTCATCTGGTGACATCAATGACAACTTTGACTTAGGGACTCAAAATATCTAACAATATGTTGGGGGTTGGTGATGAAGTCCAACCTTTACCAAAATTCACGTGCTATGTGTGAAGTCTTCGTTTATTATTGTGTAATGTAAACTAACATGCAATTATGTTTATTGCCTAAATGTAGAAAGCATAAATATATAGTAGTAGATAAAAATAGATTAGGGGTAAAACAACTAATTCCAGGTAAGATTTGTAGGGTTTCTAAAATACAGAGCCAACCATTGGTGGGTGGTTAGGTTTGGTCAACCATGACTACGCGGTTAACCAATCGCGGACCCATGGTTCTAAATATATGCTAAAAAATAGGGTAGAGCAGACTTGGAACCCTAAATGAGCCTAGTCTATTCCTAATCAGGCTATGTAGATGCTCTAATGATTAAAATAAGATGTAGATTCTTCTAATTTGCTTTCTTTTTTTATTTTGATTTTAAGTATGCCTAGCCTAAGACCTAAATGCAAACAATAAAAAATAGGGATAAGGACTCTTAGTTAACCTAATGCAATTATAGAGTGAAATAAAAATGAAGGAGGGTTTTAGATGTACGAACCTTCTATCCTTTTGTTGCTCCTTCCAATGCTTTCAACCATCGATCCGTGGTTTTACAGTGCTTCAACCATCAATGCGTGGTTTTGTAGAAGTGTAACCACTAGTCTGTATTTTGTCCAATCTGTAACTACGCGCACATGGTTGCTCAAGTGTAGGGTTGAATTGACATGGGCTCTAGATCCATCGACTTCAATTTTCAATCTTCACGCGATCGAGCTCTAAAAACCTACAATCACATAAAACATATATTAGTAATAATTTTCAGCAAGACAATGACACATAGAAACCTTAGGGAGTCCCACCATGATCACCATTTCTGTAGCCAAAAGAACTAAACACAAAATATACGAGACATAATAGAGAAGAGATTGCAAAAAATGATTTTCTTTATATTAATATAGGGGAGCCTAAAGTCCTGATTTTACAATGCTTTTGATTTGCCCCAATATCTTGGGGCCAATGTTACAATAATCTCTCTCTTTTGAATACAATGATTTGATAATGAGGCTCTTCTAACTCTTCAGTAGAATATGGTGTGTTCTTCGCTCCTCAGCTACAGCTCCAAGGGTGAGTGGGCTTCTGATATCTAGAAATGGGATCACTCCAGCTTCAATAGCTTTCCAAATGTCTATCTCTTGCACACATGACACAAAAAACAAGGGTTAGTAGCACCTATATAAATAATTTAAAATCAATGTAGATAAAAACCGTTGAACTAATACTTGCAAAAAATACAAGAAATCAAACTTAGATGTCTTACTAAAATAAAATTACTAATGATACATGTCATGCTTTTTTGGTTCTAAGCAACTATGGATGCATGGTTCTGGTTGGTCAATTGCATGAGGGTGGTTAGGCAACCGTGCGATAGCGGTTGCGATTGTGTAACTGCAGATAGGTGATTGAGGCTGAATGGTATAAGACTTCAAAATATGACTTCGAGGATTTAGATATCTGGTTTCCTTAGGATGTGTGTAAAATACTTATATGATTCTAGCAGCCTGACGTTGTATACTCTTATCCTCCTTTGGTTGATGGGGTATGGTTGCTTTTGTAGGCCATTTTGGGATTTTGGAGGGAAATGGAGGTGGCAAGATAAAATTTCCAAGTGGCAATCTAGGACTACCAAATGGAAGGGGTAGTTAGAGTGTCACCTAGGGTGTCTCACTTAACTGGGGTGATGTGACTGCAAGTGGAGTGAGGTTTGAGGGATGTCCCATGTGAAGGGATAAGGGGGACATGAGTGTGTGAGATGTGGCAAGGTGAGGGGTAGTAGTGGCTAGGACACATGTCTAGTGAATAGGTAGGATATCCTAGGGGGATTTTTCAAATTTATTAAAATATGGAAAATAGGATAATGTGCAGGATTTATACACCTAAGTTTAGACTTAGGTATATAACTTTATTATACAGGATTGTGTAGTGGGATGCAAAATGTGGTTTTGTGACTGCCTAAGTTTTGGTGTCTACAAGAGGAATTAGACAAGGAGGTCCTCTATCCCCCTATTTTTCCATCAGATTAGAGGAAGTGTTAGGAATAACATTTTCCAACAATAGAAATAGAGGGGACTTGGAAGGAATAACAATGGTAGCAGGGGTTAACTCTATTACTCATCTACAATTTGTTGAAGATTCTACCTTCGTTGTGTTGTACTAAAATCTATCATATATGTGTATAAGGCGCTATGCCCTAGACTTTAGCCAAAGAATAGGATTCTATGAAACAACATTACTCTTTGTTTCAACCTCTGGAGAAGGTCGACTCCTTTAATTGATTGTATTTTGAGGAAAAAAGGCTAGAAATGAGTAAGGGTTAGAGAAAGATATTAAAAAGTGGATGGGATATAGTGTAACAACATTGGATCTCACTAGATAATATGCTATCAAACCAATTACATGATACTTAATAGACCAACCATTATCAACTACAATTATAGGTTCATTCAACTCTTAACATTCACTTTAATCATTCCAAGGACTTAAACAATTAACAATCCAATATGTGACTCATATTCGCATTAACAAAATATACTAAGTGTTGAGTGTAATATAAATGACTTAAGATAATGAACACAAATACTCTAATCATTCCAAGAAATTTAATTGTTAGTAATCCAATAGGTGTTTCAAATAGCAAAATTCAATTTAATAGAATAGACTAACAATTAAGTGTAACAGAAATGACTTAAAGTAAATCATACATATTAAACCTGCAATCACATAGTAATGGAGGCCAAAAAATTTATCACTTCATTGATCAATAACAATATTACAAAGCAATACCAAGCAAGGAATATAGAGCCGACCCCTATAAATGAGGTCTTTCCACATATTTATTGTTTACAATTTGAATTTTATAGTGGAATTTTACAACTGTAAGGCCATTATAAAAAATAGTCTAGCAAGAAACTACAATGCTAAGGTGGTAGCTCTAAGCTTCATCTTGTGTGTAAATAAAAATTTGATCCATTGGTCTACAGATACCTTCTGAAAGTAGCTGTATTATTGAAGTTGTCATTTTCATAACCTAGTGTCATAACTAAAACCAACTAGTCAACACCATGGTAGTTACAGGTCTAAAAATTATGTTTCTTGAGTGATTGCACAAAAATAGGCTCTTTATTTTGTTTGCAAAGCTCTTTTAAAATGAAATTGTGACTTTGGTTTGATGACATCATCATTGGACATATTTTAAGTTTTTTCACTTCTTTGGTATGTTATTTTCTTTGTTTATGCAATCTCAGGATCTAACTTGGAAATGGTGATGTCATCAATTTGAGAGGCTCAACTTTGAGTAGTTTCGCTTTATTTTCTCAGTTTCATGAACCTTAGATTTCCTTGCACAATCTTGGGATTTGTTTTGAGCATGCTTACATTATCGCCAAAGATAGCATGGTCTTGAGCATTGTGGCTTCGTGCACTTGGTCTTCATAGTTTGACTTGCATGATTTTGGGTTTCTTTTCCTTTTGGCCAATGTCATCATTTAGAGCAACCCAATTTTGTGCATTGCACTTTTTCTTGCTTTTTGTTTCTTTTATGCGATCTTAGGCTCTGACTTGGGATTACTAATGTCATGACCAAAGTTAGCCTGATTTTGAGCATCACGGCCTTGGACACTTGCTTTTGTGTATTCTTATGTAGGCAAGGCTTCGTGTTGATGTCACTATTGACATAATTGTAGTTTTAAGTATCCCGATTTCAAGCAAGTCTTTAGTCTTCAACATAGTCAATTTTTGGGGTCCAAAAAACACTTTCTTTTACTATGCAAATGTAGTAAAATATTTGACATATATTCTTGGCACATCTCGAGGAATTTCCACTTGTAGAAATTGAGAACTCAAAAGGCTTGCTTCCAATGGGTGCAAAGTCAATATGGTGATGAAATGGAGTGTGAATGGAATTTCTTGAGCAAATATACTAATTCCAATGAGATCCTTGTGATCCAAGTCCATTTAAGGATTTTATAAAAAATCCTTCTTTAGATGATGTCGTCAATATTCAACAAAATCTCCTTCACTGACTTAAAAAAAATTATCCTCAAGAGAAAGAAATTCTTGTTAGCAAAAACAAAACAAGTAATGAATATTCATACACACTTTGATACCTTGTTAGATTTCATAACAATTTGTAGAAACAAATAGAATCAAACATTACCCAATATTGCTTAGCAAAAGGAATACTCAAAATGAAAGAACACAAAATACGATGGGGTGTCCATAAACACCAAGTAATGTTCATTCAAAGGAAATGAAATTACACCCCAACTAATAATAAAATGATTGGTATGAAAGGGGTATTATATCCAAATACATGATAACTTTAGTTCAAGATTGCGAGATTGACCCTTAAAAACAAAATAATGTCAAAAAGTAGACAAATATTGTTTACAAGGTTTACATTGGTTGAATGGATAAATATATGATATACAAGTGCAAATAGTCAATCATGGCCTCAAGAGAAGCTTAACCACCACATATTCCAACAACTATCATTCTTGCTTTGGGTGCTCCTATTAGTTCCCTTTATTCCCTTGTCATACTCCACTTCTTCCTACTTTTCATAATTTGTATGTTTATCCTAACCATCACAAGGGCAAGTCAAACGGTACTAAAGCAATGAACTTCAAAATAAAATGCATCCACTAGCTACTTGTAAAGGCTATGCAAGAGAGATGGGTTTGTCCTCCATTTTTTGAAGACACCCCTCTTTTGCCTTTCCTAAAAGCTCCAAGAATCCATTCTATTAACCAAGTTCATTGATTCCTTAGTCATTTCTACTTTAGGCTAGAGCTCTTGACAATATTCTTAGCTCCTCACTCTTAATCGTTAAGTTCACTATCCAACAATGCCAAGTCACTTGAGATTCATGGTCAAAGATCATATTTTTACTTTCTAAGATATCAACTTTCACAGCAAACATCCATTCCCACCAACCTCCATTAATTACCTCTTCATCATACAAATTGTTCAATTCCAAATTTCTATATAAAATAAAAATTTACATTTAAATTGATCTCTTAAATTATTTATATGATTATCTTTATTTATTTTTAAGCAAAAACCCCCTTGTGGGGCCGCCTTCGTCTGAGAGACCATGAACATGGGGTTCTACACCGTCAAAATCACTTGGGAGTCACACCCGACCCTGCCCGCACCAACATTATCAATTGGATTTTGGATACCTAATTCAGCTTTTTGGTAGGGTGGAGATTTAAACCTGAGACCTCCTTTGGAGGATTGCCCTCTCCTCTCCAACTCACCTACAACACCTGGGATATGTGATTATCTATATAAACAACCTTATTTTTTTTAATAAAAAAAATTGCAAACTATTTTAAATCAAATAAATTATACATGTTTTTAACTAAAAAATTATTATATTATACTCTTCGTTAATAAGAAAAAGATGTTAATAAAATTTAAAGCTTAGAATGTTGACGTATTGAGTTTGACTTGAAAAAAATAGAAAATAAAAGCCATTTTTATACTTCTTATGGATGGCCCACTCACCGGCCATGGCACACGTCCACATCTAATTTTAGATGTCCGCATAACATGTCATTTTCATTTTCCGTACACTAAAAGGATATATAAAATCAATCAAGCACAAAGGACAATATTGTCTATAGTCAAGCTATATTGGAAATTTTTCCTAATCAGTATAAGTTTTCCTTAAATTTTAAAATGTCATATCTATAAATTATAAATTTATAATTAAACGAAATTGTATTAATGAAAAGGATATTTGCTTAATCTTCATGAATGTATATATATTTTTAGTTAAAAAACAGTTAGAGCTTAAAAGGTTGACGTATTGAGCTTGACTTGAAAAAAATAGAAAATAAAAACCATTTTTATATTTAATGCTTATGGATGGCCCACTCACCGGCCATGGCACACGTCCACACATAACACGACACCATCTCATTTTCATTTCCGTACACTAAAAGAATATATAAAATCAATCAAGCACAAAGGACAATATTGTTCATAGTCAAGCTATATTGGAAATTTTTCCAAATCGGTATTTTTCTTTAAATTTTAAAATGTCATATCTATAAATTATAAATTTATAATTAAACGAAATTGTATTAATAGGTTTTGAAAAGGATATTTGCTTAATCTTCATGAATGTATATATTTTTAGTTAAAAACAGTTATAGTTTAAAAGGTTTTTAATTTTTTAAAAGTTTTTTTTTATAGAAAGGAATAAGGTTGGCAACAAGGTCAACAAGCTATATGATTTAAAAGATTATTTTAATTGTATTTTTTAAAATTTAATATAGAAACTTGAGATGATTGTTTGTATGGTGAAAAAATAATTAATAGATATTGGTGGGGTGGACGTTTGTTATGAAAGTTAACAATTAGCATACCTTATAAATAAGGTAGTAAATAATGACCTTGAACTATGAATCCTAAATGATTTGGTATCATAATAAATGAACTCGATGATTAAAAGTGAGTAGTTTAAGAACATTGTAAAAGTTTTAGTCTAAAGTTAAAATAGTTAGAGAATCGTTGAGCTTAGTTATTAGGATGAACTAGTCTTAGAGCTTAGAGGCAAGCTAAGAGAGGGTGTCTTCACAAATATGGAGGACAAAGTCATCCCTCTTGCATAGTCTTCACAAGGAGCTAGTGGATACCTTTATTTTTAAAGTTCATTGTTTTAATTATTTGACTAGGCCTTGCTATGTTTAGGATAAACATGCAAATTATGAAAAAGAGGAAGAAGTAGAGTGTGGCAAGGGAATACTAAAAGCACCCAAAGAATTGAGATGTCATTGAAGGTAGATAATAGTAGTGACACAATAATGGTTCATTATAATGTATGTTGTGTTTGAAATTTGGGTGAGATTTGGGATAAATGTCACATATGGAGTAGGAGATATAAATGGATCTTATGGGAACATGAACTGCTCAACTTATTGTAACTTTTGAGGAACTAATAATGATCATCTCTAAGGTTGTACCAAAATAAATTTAGTGAAAATGAATAATATTATTTTATATTTATGAATCTATATGCATCCATGTAGTTTTTCATGGCAACTCCTAAGTGTTTTTTCTCTATTTCTATTTTTAGTTGTATGTTTGGATAATTAATTTAGTTCCTAAAGGATGTGGTATATATTTTGGTTTATTATTGTTTTTGATAAACATAGTGGTAATTTAAGTATTTATTTCTATACACAAACATTCTTTTTTTTACTAAGCTATTATGATATGGTTGGTTTCATGTCATTAGACCACTAAACATTCTATAAATTGAAATTTTGAAGTAATAAAAGTTTTTATTTTTTTATCACTCAAAAAATAGTTAACGATAAATTAAAAAATTGACTATGCTCTTGAAATATTGATGAAGAATTAATATATGATAAATAGGATAAATGAGATCTAAAAATTTATATTGAAATTATCAATAAATTTTAAGGTGTTGATATAATAATATATTTTTAATTGGTTATATGGGATTGAAACACTCTGTGCACCAACCAATATTACATCGTGATCATGTTATCATAGTGATGAACTACATAATGGTACTACAACAAGCCATATTGACAACTATTGCATATATTACTTACAAAGGTTTGATAGTTGGCCTCTATTTTGGAATCCTAGGTTTTTGATCTCATACCATTTGATAAAAGTTAAGATTCACATATGGGTTTGAAACCTTGTTTTATTGCATGAAGTTTTTTACTCTTCATTGCTTGCCCCACGGATTAGAACCTTGGTGTACGGTGTGAAATTTATTGTTCTCCATCATTTGCTCTAAGCCTTTGGGCGAAATTTTGAGGGTCATCTATGAGATTGAAACTATAGTTTGTGGTCTCAAACTCCTAATTGTCCATTACATGTCACAAACTCATTGTTCTAAATCTCTTGGGTGATAACATAATTATAACTAAAAGAATCCTATCAATATAGAAATACTACCTATACTCAACTAAATCATCTTTCTTAGCTTAAAGTAGTAACTCACTTTTCAAAATATAATAAAAAAGAAAAATACTCTTTTTGTATAGTTATCTTATATCAAACATCAATTTTAATAAAAATGCTAGTTCAACATAACTCAAGTTTTATCCTAGGGAAAAAAAATTCATATACAAAATACATAATTTTAATTGAATAAAAAAATGATACTTTATTGATTTTATAATAACAATGTACATAAAATTTGAAAACAATATTTTTTTTAACTAAAAAATTGTAAACTAATTTAACAATTAAAAACTTTAAGCCACAAGTGATCATAAAACAACATTACTACCTAATAATGAAAATTTATGAAAAATTTATTTGGAAAAGAACTTCAAATATCATCATATCATTACTCAATTCAACACACGAAATTTACAACATAAGTAAAAATTGCCAAAATTGATTGTCCATCAGTACCAAAAAAAGAAGGATAAAAGCAATTATTTGACATCCATGCACTAAAGAAAAATTAGCCTAACCATAGCTATTAAATGTTGTTGAAACAAAATCATGAATTGATTCTTGAAGGGTTACTAGCAAATTGCCTATCATTACTCTTGAGATTTGACATCATGGATGTCTCATTACTTGTATAACCAATTGATGATTGTATGTTTGCAACAAAACTAGAGAGCTTAGCTAGCTAGTCTACCAAATTAGAGCTTACCACCTTATTATTAAATTTGTCTTGGATGCTAGAAATAGTAGATGATAGTTGGGCCAATTTAGAATTGAGATAATATTGAGCATGCACTTGGTGATGGACTTGATGTTAAATGCACTCCAACTTATTCATCAATACCTCCATATTAGTAGTTGCTCCATGGATGTATGCATGAATGTTGAACCCCTGTAGAATCAAATTGAACATAAGTGCAATACAAATCCTCCAAGAAGATACCAAAATTGTAAGCATTCCTGGACACCTTTGCTTCCAAATATGTTTGATGGTGATCAATTGACAAGGCTCCCATTGATGTGGAAAATGTCTTTTTAAGAGATTCTTATATATTCCAATTTAGGAAACAATAAACTTATCCTAAATAGGATAACAAATTTATTCATAATATTAACAGACTAACTCATTCATAAGATAAGTTTACGAAAAACTTATATACAACATAGGACTGCAATCTAATTTAAAATTTCTATATATGAAATAAAAACTAAAATAGTCAAACATTAAAATACATATCTATGTAATCCTTATCACCTATATAGGTATTTTAAATACGTGACTAAAGGAACCTAACAAAGTAATTTTAAAAGAAATTGAAGATTAAGAAAACTAAAATAATGAGGGACTAAACCTTTTGAGAAAATTTATAACGCCGAAATAGGTGTGGAATGGTTTTATGAGTAGAATAAAAAACAATCACTCATACAACCTATAAAATGAGTAAAGAACAAATAACATTAGCAACTTAAATCATAAGAGTTGTCAGTCAAGAACTTATAGCTCTTCCAAACTCGCATTCTCTCGATCTTGGATGGCTCAAACTAAAGTGGCTCTAACAAATATAGCTCTAATACCACTGTTAGAAAATGGGCACAAAGATATCACAAGTTTATAATTCCATGATCTTATAATCTCATGCATTCAATAATAAAACCGATATTGCACAAAATAACTCACTCTTGATTACATGACACATACAAATATTTCACATCTTGACACATACTATTAACATAAATAATAAACACACTCCTAATATTAATATTTACAACAATACTCAAGGTACCAAATAATGTAATATCACCAACCAAAATTATATATTGTACTTGAGAAAAATCATGATACTAGTGACTATTCATTATTGTCAAGATCAATTTTTTTATTATAAAACATGGGTGTACATGGATAAAGTGTACTTCACAAGCCAAAATATACCATGGAATCTAAGTTCATAATTTATAGGTGTGGCTAATGATGCCTATTTTCCTAATTTATTTTGGGCTAATTAAATGAATAAAACATTTTTCCTCTAACTGGCATCAACCTCAGAGTTAACTACAAATGCCAACTCAACCTCGTCATATCTCATGTCAGGATAGTCCCAAAAACCTTGCATCCAACAATCATAATATTCTTAGATAGAACAACAATCTTGGCCAAATCAATAATAACATAATCATCGTTAATAAATCATGTTGCCATGTCTACCTAACAATTAGTCTAAATTTAATCCTAGGCTATTAACATTGGGTACACAATCTATACCTAACACAAATAATAAATTGTTTTCATCAATCTATAATTGTAATGTTGTTAGTTATCCTATGTATACCATCCAACCTATAGAACTAAATGACATCCATCTATGCACATGAAGGATCTAACTAGATCTCAAACCCCTAGTTATATCAAAAAAAGAGAATGAGAAGAGATATTGTGAAGAAGTTGCTCCTCCTACCTTAGAACCCAAACCACTACAACCACAAACATAAATAAAATTCCCTTTTCTAAAATACTTAAATAATAAAAAATAAGTTCTCAACCTAAATTTTATTTCTTAGGGGAACTACATAATGTATGTGTATTATATGTTAGCATAGATTCATATTTATGCATCTTTATATTTATTACATTATTAAAGTGCTATGATATTGCACACATATTAGGTTGGGGGTAGTTTATTTTCTGGTTCCCAACTGAATTGGTTGGAACTAACTTGGTGGAATGAATTACTTTGTATTACTTATTCTCCATCAATTGCAATATCGAGACTAATGCTTCTGAATTCCATTATGGTATTAGAGTGTACGATCTAGGGCAATGTGATTGTGATTAGTTATTTTGGGGAATGTGGTTAAATTAATCACTCTAAACCTAACTATCACTCCAAGATAGAAAAAAATTTGCAGGATACGCATAGTGGATACACACTGAGAGGAGGAACCGTTGATAACTCAGAACCATTGTATCAACTTGCAGGTAGATCATTGGTAGAGTTTGATCGGCCATCTGATCGCATATTCTCTGTAAAAAACCTATTTTCTAGAAGAAGGTAGTTTGGTACACTCTTAGAATTGAGAAATTGATCATCTCAAAGGCATGCAAGAGTTCGTGTAGTATTTGATGGCCTCATAATACAAATCAATCATGTCACATTTTTTTTGGAGATCGAGGAAAGGAGCATTAAAGAGACATCCTAAGTGTCATGAAGTGTTCATCCTTGCAGATAAATTTGATTGGCCGAAAGCATGAAGACATTGGCAAATGAAAGCATTACGGGTTAGATCTGAGTGTTGTGAAACGTTCACCTCTGTAGACTAGTTTATTGAATGAAAGCACTAAGGCGTTGGCAGACGAAAGCATTGGGGGTTCGATTCTCCTTGATTGTAAGACAATTTTTTTTAAAACACTTATTTATTGTCATTAGTAAAAGGTACATTGTGCCTTATCATACTTGTTACGTTAGTAGATGAGTTGGTCGAGCAGTAGATGATAAGGTCTTTGTGGGTAGATCATGGGTTTGATTCTCCTCAAAAGCAAGAAAAAGTTTTTTTTAAACTTCTTGGTCGGTTGCATGAAGAAAAGGCATCTCATGCCTTAAAGATCTCATCTGCGTTTATAGACAAGTTAGTCGGGTGGCTCACGTTAAGATTGTTGGTGGTTAGCACGGGTTCAAATTCCATAGAGACCGATACACAAATTTTGCAAGCATAATTTTAAGGTATTTTTTTTTATCATACCTTAGGTTTTTTATTGCAAAACAAGAATTTTTTTTGTTTGACACAATAAAGCAAGATAGTGGCATATTTTTTTAAAGACAAAGTGTTTTTTAGGGATAAGATAATATTTTGTTTTTTTTCCACTAAACCCAATAAAGAAATAAATGTGCATTTTTTATTTTGAAAATTGAGAAGGTACACACAATTTTTCATCCTTGTTTATTTTACCATAAAAAAGGGGGTATCCAAAGCATTTTTTTCTCTTGGAAAATTCTAAGACAAGGGGGGAAGAAAATTGTGGATTTGAAAAGAAAATTTGGATTTGAATATCATTTTTGCAAACCAAAACCTCATATATTTTGCAAAAATCATTGTAACAAAGATGCATTTTCGATGGAAATTGACATCTTAACAAAACCGACATTGTAATAGGTGCATTTTTGGTGGAAATTGACACCTAAGTGTTTAAATTTTTAGGCTCTTGTGATTTTTTTTGCATTTAAATTTCCTATTTTTTTGCATTTCAATCATAAGGTAAAATATACAAAGCAAATAAAAGACCCCAAATTTTACATCTATTTGTGCAATTTATTGCACCGTAGTGTTCGATATATGTGATACCTTTGACCCACACTTATAGGTAATGCTATCATGCTTTGGGCTACTATATCTGCTTCCTAACATAGCTATAACAATGATGCCTGACCTATTGTTCTCTATAAATCATCAAGGAGAAATAAGGAAAACTAGTTTTGATATTCATTCCATTTAATACCCTAATTCATTTTGATTGTTTGGCTTAAACTCCTCCAACTCATCATCCTTTTTTGAAAGGGTTTTGAGGTAGGTGCCATCAATTTGATTGAATTCCCTTTCATGTACTCTTTGTAAGTATAAATAAAGAGGGACCATTTGGTGTTATAAGGAACCTTCACAATGGCCATTGTTCACAAATATCTATCAAATTCATAGTTGCTCAAAGGTTCTAATTTTACACCATGGAAGATAAAAATGAGATCTATCCTTCAGGTTGAAGATTTGTGGGATGTAGTGACTGGTACTACAAAATATCCTATAACAACAGGGCCATAACCAAGAGGTATTTGATAAAAAGGATAGAAGGTGTCTCATGTTTATTATGCATGCTACTACAAATGAGGTACAACCTCATATTTGTGATGCAAAAATTGGTAAAGAAGCTTGAGATGATTTGATTGCCATTTATGAAGGGAAGAATTAGTTAAGGGAGGATATTCATCCAAAGGAAAAGGGAAGCAACCTCAACAAAAAGAAAACAAATATTGCAAAATCTATAATATGGATAACCATGACACCAATAGGTGTTGGTTCAAGAATAACCAACCCAATGACCAAGATCACAAGGAAAAGGAAAAAGGGAAATACAAATCATAGAAGAAGAATAAGCAACCCAAGGGAAATGTTGCTTATGAGGAATTAGACTCAGAATCTGAGAGAGCACAAAATATGCTCATGACCCACACATGTTCTCAGTAGAAGGATCCTGTGTGATATATTGATTTTAGTGCCAACAAACACATGACTGGTGATGGATTGTAGTTTGAGATATTTGAGGTAAAGGAAGGCAAGACAATGACAATCACTGATGATAAGACCTATCGAGTCCAAGGTGAAGGAGATATTTTTGTCACTCTTCCAGATGGAAAATGTCATATTGAGAAGATTCTCCATGTTCCTGGATTGGAAAACAATTTTTTGTCCATCCCTCAAATCTTAGATAGAAACATGGATGTTTTTTAGTGTTGAGGATGGCCGAAAGAGATGCTTTATCACCAAAAATGAAAATAATGTAGCAACAAGTTCATAAAAGCATGGCTTGTTTATCTTAGATGCCATTTCTATGCCTCATGTTGCCATGGCAACAAATACAAAGGAGGCTACTTCTCTTTGGCATAAGATATATGGGCATCTGAGTTCAGGATATTTGCTCGAGTTGAGCAAATATGAGATGGTAAAAGGCCTTCCCAAAATTTCATCCACATTGCTAGTTTTCTTGGATTGCTTAGTGGGGAAGCAATATCGGGTACCATTTGATTTCATTTATTCATGATCTAAGAAATATTTGGAGTTGGTACACACCGATTTGTGTGGTCCTATGCCAAAAAACTATGGTGGAAAGAGGTAATTTTAGTTGTTTGTTGATGATTACTCATAGAAGATGTGGGTTTTATTTCTACAATTGAAGTCAGAGGTATTTTTGTACTTTCAAAAATTCAATAAGAATGTTGATAAGGAGACAGGATGTTCCATAAAGACCCTCCACTTAGATCGAGGGGGGAATATACCTACAAATAATTTTCATCTTTTTTGAATGCAAATGGAATTAAGAGACAACTGACAACAACCTATAATCCAAAAAAAAATGGAGTTGCTGAGAGGAAGAACCATTCCATCTTGGAAATTTTTCATTGTATGCTTAAGGGGGCACACCTTGAGCATGAGTATTGGGTAGAAGCAGTGAATACAATAACATACATCTTGAATAGAGCACCCACAAAAGCTTTACAGGTCATGACTCCACAAGAATCTTAGAGTGGTAGGAAACCCTCCATCTCTCATCTAAGGGTTTTTGGATGTAAGAAATTTATGCACATTCCAAAATAGAAGAGGAAGAAGTTAGATGAGAAAACCTTGTAGTGTATTTTTCTTGGTTATGATGAGCATTCAAAGGGATATGATTGATAGATTATAAGACCAAGAAAACACACACTAGTATAGATGGTGTATTTGATGAAGCTTTCACATCAGATAACACATCTACAACTGTATACCTGGAGGAAGAAGATCCTAAGAAAGAGACTCCACCCCCATAGAACAAGGTTTCAAAATGGTATACTAGCACATTGAGAGATTCAAAGTTGACTTCACTTCCAAATCTAACTCTAGATAGACCTTGTACTCATAGCATGAATCGGTAGATGATAGTAGAGGTATCAAATTCAGAGGTTGATGAGATTTACCAATAGTTTTATGAAATATATGTAGATACATAGGAAGATAGAGAAGTAGATATGGATTATAAAAGGGTTTATATGTTTATATTGGATGAGAATGAACCCATAACAGTTCAAGATGCACTTAGTGAGCCTCAGTGGAAGGCTACTATGGATGTTGAACATACATCTCTTATGAAAATAACACATGGAAGCTAGTTAATATTCCTTTAGGAAAGAAGCCCATTGGCTGCAAATGAGTGTTCAAAGTGAAGTATAAGGCAGATGGAACTATTGATAAGCATAAGGTCTGTCTTGTTGCAAAGGGCTATGCTTAGAAAGAGGAAATTGATTATGAAGAGACTTTTACACCTACTTCAAAAATAACTACCATTCGTGTACTTTGTGCTATGGCAACTCAGTTTGGGTGGAAGTTACATCATATGGATGTCAAAAGTGCTTTCTTGAATGGTTACTTGCAAGAAGTGTACATGTCCCAAAAAGAAGGATTTGTGGTTGAAGTCCAAGAATAAAAAGTTTGCAAGTTGGTCAAATATTTGTATAGGTTAAAAAAATCTCCACGATCTTGGTACATCAAAATGGACAATCACCTATTGCAGCATGGACTCAAAATAAGTCCTCTAGATGCTAATATCTATATCAAGAACAATGGTTTTGACATAGTGATTTTGCATTATTGATTGCAAACCTAAAGCAACTCTAATGGATCCAGGGCTTAAGTTATCGCGATATGATAAATATCCACAGGTAGATGGTGCTCTCTATCGCCAATTGATTGGGAGTCTCATATATCTAACACACAATAGGCAAAATATCATTTTTGTTGTGGGTTATCTTTCAAGGTTCATGCAAGAACCTAAGGTGGGTCATTGGAAAGCATAAAAAATAGTTCTTCATTATGTTCGTGGTAGTATAGACTATGGCCTAGAGTACAAGAAGAATGACAATTTCTTCTTACAAGGATACACAAACTCAAACTATGTTGGATCCATTGATGATAAAAAATCAACTTCTAGATATATTTTCCATCTTGGATCAGGATCTGTCTCTTGGCACAGTAAGAAGTAGCAGGTGGTTGCTTTATCTTCTACATAGGTAGAAAATTGCACAACACATGGAGTAGTTTGTGAGGTGATATGGTTGAGTTGCATTCTTACAAACATGGGTCTTCCAAATAATCTTCCACTTCACTTGTTTTACGACAATCAAGGTAATCCTATTATTCTAGGTAATTAAAGATATTTCCATTCACATCAAGATAGCAAGATAACTATGCATCAAGAAGCCTAGACAACATACCCTCAAATGGTCCATATAGTAGAACAATTCAAGTAGACCTCCTACAAGGAAAGGTGGTATTTTCTAAGTATATTTATCTAGGTAGTCATACAGTGGATGTTAAATAGGTGGGATCCTAGTTAAAGATACTCTAATATCCTTGGTGGAAATTATAAATATAATGATAAAAAAATTGTACATATGCTAAATCTATCAACACTAAGACATATTCCAACATTCCTTCAAATTAATAATAGGTCAACTATCAAGCTAGAGGGGGTGGTTGACAATGTTATCATATCTTACAAATAGATTTAAGGGCAAATTATAAATGTAATAAAAAAACAAACCATAAATATATTGAAGCTATCAACCATAAGGTACATGCTAATAGGGTACTTGTCAATAAAAAGGAGGTGATTGAAAATGTTATTATATCAGCTAATTCCTAGGACTATCTTACCAACTTCATGGTGCTTCAACCAAAATCTAGCTTGGATTGTTACCCACTCATTTTAGAGAGGGCATTTCCTACCACTCTTGATTTGAAGATATGTTAATCTCCAATGGTATCAATATGAAAAATCTCACTTCATAACCCTACACAATCATATTTATATGACTAAGATTCATTTTTAGAATATTACACAAAGAATGATGCTATCTTGATTCAACATGTTCTCACAAACAGAAAAATATTATCTTTGAAACCAATAAATAAAAAATTGGATGCTAATGTGTTAGAAAGTGTCTATTTTGTAAATAGTTATCTACTTGAGCCAAAAATGGAAATTTAGAAAGTGTGTACTATATAAGAAGCCTCCAAATAAAATAGATACTTTTCTAGTACATCTCAATACCTCATAAACCCTATTACTATGATTATATGGGTATATAGGAATAGATATATGGGGATATGATATTATATTGTATAAGGGTTGGCATGGACCACACATAACCCAAGGTTGATTATACTATAATATTATATTAGTTGTCGGCTCTCCAAAGTAGAATTAGAATATGGGTATATAAACAAGAGATATTTATCATTGTAATCATCATGGAGATCAATCATATGTAATCCTCTTTGCCCATGAAGTGGCTTAGGGGACTTTACCCTCTCTAAGTGGCAAACTCATCTTTGGATATCTTGTGGAGTTATTCCTTCCTTAAGGAGTATTATTGGTGTTGACCTACCTTAAGGGTATTATCTCTCTGTCTCATTGTGTGGATTATTATTATGGATATTAGTTGTGGATTACTGATTTAATATTTTTGCATAATGGTGAATGATTTCTGCTTATGAGAATAAATTTTTGTAACATCTTGATTCAAGATGTCCTCACCAATGGAAAAATATTATCTTTGAAAATAGTAAAAAAAACAAATTGGATGCTAATGTGTTATAGAATGTCTATTTTGCAAATGGTTATCTACTTGAGCCAAAAATAGAAATTGAGAAAGTGTGTACTATATAAGAAGCTTCCAAATAAAATAGAGACTTTGCTACTACATCTCAAAACCTCATCAACCCTATGACTATGATTATTTGTTGAAACTAGATCTTGATATAGACAAAAATCTAGTTAGGATCGTGTCCATAAGAGAATACCAAGAGAAAAAAATCTTATTAATGACTAACACTCTTTCATGCAATAAAGGGAATTAGATGAATTGGTATAGAAAAGTAAAATAACCCTTGCTTGGGTTTATCAAGGCATGCAATTCATTCATCCTAGTGGTTGCACATACCATATTTTTACAAAGGATGAATGCAAGTCTTTTCTACATCTCCAAAATATAATAAACTCTACAATTAGAATTTATTAGAACAAAGCTACAAAAATGATTAATTTTATTTACCCTATTATTTAGGGGCACACTTTTGGGAAGAAGGAATACATCATAATTTTTATAAATTGTGTCATAAAGTGGATAGAGGTTAAACCTCTATACCATGTATCAATTTAAAAACTATAGTATTCTTGTACAAATGTATTTTTACTAGATTCAATGTTCAAAAGGAGATAATTGAAAATCAAAGGATATAATTTACCTTTAATTTCATTGCCTTCTTGGTTAAAGAATGTAATATTCCAATAGTGAAGGCTATGTTGGAGATAGACTTAGAACTTTTGACAGTACAAAAGAAACATAATAAATAGATGACTACATAAAATGCACTAGCAAACTTTATTCCATAAAGAGGTTGTTCAACACCAATGGGAATTATGGCAATATTACTTTATCAAAAATAAAATGCTAAAACTTAGTGATTGGGCCCTTTTGTGTGATTTAAGGTGCTAGAAATTCCAAAGGAAAATCCAAATAATGTGGTTAGGGCCATACAAAATTAAAATAGTAGATGGAAAAGGTGTTGTGAAATTGATCAACATAAAGCGACTTGGACGGACAATGGTTATTGTTTCAAACTATACAAGAAACTACTAGCAAGGAAAAGTTCCTTACTAAGATTTAGCTAAATATTAGATGTGGTTGAGTGCAATAACTCCCCAACCACTTAATTGATAAACTATTTTATTCTTAAGAATGAAAGGTAATAATCTAGTATATAACCCAATTGAAAAACTACTAGACAAAGATAACCCTAAAAAATAGGTATTTTGCAAGGCCCTCTACCAAAAATAACAATAATCCAACCCATTAAATCCTATTTTAGGCAATGCTAGACCAAGGAAACCCTAAAATCTAGGTCTCTTGTAGGTTTATCTATAAAAAAGAGAAACATAAAGGAGAAAGTGTAGTCCATATAGAAGTGTCTAGCATTTCAAAAATATTGCTATAGCATCCCCATTGCAATTTCTACCTTGAAATATCACAAACACTTGATGTAGATAATATGGTTGTTCTACAAGTGTGGTTTACCATTTGGTAACATTTTTATACCATATTTTACTACATCGTACCTACTATTTTTTTAAATAATAGAATGCAACAAGTTTAATTTACTACAAAAAAGATATAAAGCATTTATCAATATTGCTAAAAAATCAACTACTATATTTTATCCACTGTATTCCTTAGAATAACTATTGCATATTATTTAGCAATATCTCCTTTTCTACATTAATATATTTTAAGGATTGTTGGAACTATTCTCCCCTCTATTATAACAACCATTTAAAGTCACACCATTTGACCTACAAATATAGATACAATATCCATCTTGCTATTAGTGCCATATAATTCAATCCAACACAACCCTAGTATTCACTTGAAGTAGAACATAATGTACTTAGCTAATGGATGATACCTACATAAATTACTGTCACATAAATGCCATACATTCTAGATTTTTAGGTGACTAGTAATTTATGTCCAATTTTTGCAAAATACCATAATTTATTACATGTAATTAGATCATGAAAGCCATGAAAATTAATTGCCTATATTACTATACCTATCTACTCATCATTACCCTACTTCCATATATTATATTATCATTTATTTTCTTTTTTGTTACATGTTATTTAAGCCACTTGTCTCATATGTATTACATGTCACTTCCATTAATGACCAATTATACCTCATTGTATACATATTTTCCTAGTTGATTGGTTAACTCCCCACACATGTCACCTAGGGATAATCATCCCTATTTAGTTAGGGGAGTGCTTTATATAAGGAAATCATGGCACCAGGTTAGTGAGAACCTCTAAAAGTTAACTTTTAGATAAAAGCGATGAGGGATAAGTTGATGAGACAACTTGAGGTGACCACAAGAAAACATTTAATGATACACTATTAAAAACATATGTGTAATAATCCTCTAGTTCCTTTAGAAATAGGAGAGGCAAAAATATCTTTTTTGGGTTACCATGGCTAGATGATCATTATTATCTCCATGTGTTTCAAAGAGTAATATTATAGTTGATGGGTTTCTTATTTAGATATAATAGACTATGGTATTCAATTTTATATTGGAGGATATTTATCCCAATTGACATTGTCAAAGAAATAAATATATGAATGAATCTAGAAGCAATTAAATAATGTTATCATAGACCTCAAACTCACACTCTTATCTCTATGAGTTTAGAGAAGTATGTGAGAGAAAACGGAGTTGGTTTCATTGAATCAATTGATTTTGCATGAGGATGTATAAAATATTAAGCTATGAGATGATGGTGGGTGCTAAATACACCCCCATTTCCCCCATGTTATGCCTATGTATAATTTTTTTTGCACAAGGTGAAGAACTCTAAAATAGCCACTATAATTTTAATCCTTGTTTAATTATGTATATGGCTAAAAAATTTGGTTTTACATGATAGTGGATGAATTTTGGTTGTCTTTGATGTAAATGAATAGTATCCTAGATTTTCTAGTTTTTGTAAGCACTAACCTTATTTTTGTAGAGGATTTTTCTTAGAAAACATTGTAGGTGAACACATTTTATAAAAACAGTAGGTGCTAAATTTTTTTAATTGTTTTAGAACCAATAATTTAACTTGATTATGAGAGAATATTGTAGAATAGGAAGTTAACTTAGTTGCTACAATTGTGGTAGCAATTGTTATGGTAGATAGGTGGTTAATTTAGTTATTATAGTTTTGGTAGTTATATCAGTTACTATAGAACCAAAACCTATTGTAGAAAATATTATAGTTTAAAGATATGAAGACTATTAACCTAGGTTGAGCACTAATAGTTGGTTTTGATTGTTCTTATATGTACTAGTTAGCTAAAAGTGTTGTTAAATCTACCTTATAAGTTCTATTGAAAAATATGCCATGCAATTTTTTTATTGAGAAAATAAGTTGTTCCACATGTATCATATTAGAGTAGATTGCAATCATGTACAACTTAGATTAGGTAAAAAATTAGGAGTAGAGCCAACACCTCCAATAGTGGAGGAAGAGGATGTAGAAGTAGAGGTAGAAGAGCAACCACCTTTGGTAGATGAGGTGGAAGAAAATGTAATTACTGAAAAAAGAAAAATGAAGGGGTTCCACCCTTTCCCAAGAGATTACAAGAATACAGAAAGCTAATGCAATCAAAATTTGACATCATGGAAGCATTGAAAAACCTCATAGTCATGATTCCCCTCTATCAGGCCATAAGAGACATCCCAATCTACATAAAGGCCATTAGAGAGTTATGTCTTACAAAACTAGGAAGGAAACCATCGAAAGTAGTTAACATGGTAGGTCCATTGACTGATTTAATGTTAGAAAATACTTACCACCCCAAGTACTCTGATATAGGAAGCCCAATTTAACAGTTAAAATTATAGTCTTAAAGTTATCCAACACATTAGTAGATCTAGGAGCTGCTATAAATATCATACCCCAAGAAACCATGCAAAAACTACAACTCACAAATATGAGGCCAACACAAATAGTTCTACATTTGGCTGATCGATATATAGTACTCCTAGAGGGAATGCTAGAAGATGTTATTGTAACAGTAGATGCTTGGGAGTTTTTGATATATTTTCTAGTCTTGCAATATAGATCTAGATTGGGTGGTTATCCACTTATATTAGGGCATCCTTGGATGGCCATAACTGACGCCTATATAAGTTGTAGGACAATAGAAGATGGATAACATATAAAAAACTTAGTTAGTTATCAACCTACACAATCAATTGATATGTTGGAAATACCAGACTGTGAAGTCTTAAATGATGATGCCTTGCCAATGCTTCAATAAGTAATGGCCCTAAATGAGATAGAGGATGAAACCGATGAAGGTCAAGTTATAACACACTTTTTCCAAGGAGAATATCCACTTGTAGGTAGCAAGGAAAATCATGTCAAACAAATAGAGGTAGCACCTAGAAGAATGTTGAACATTGACAATGAGTTGTCAACTAATGAGGAGGACAAATTGAAATAATACTAGTCAAACATCAAATTGCTTTTGCATGGGACTACAAAGATATGAGAGGGATTGCACCCAAAGTCTACATGCATAGAATTATTTGGAAGATAATGCAAGATAAATAAGATAACTTCAAAGGAGAATGAATCCAATAATGAAAGAATAGTCAAGCTAAATTACAAAACATTTTATCAGCTGGATTTATTTATCCTATATTGAATAGTCAATGGGTATCACCTTTAGTGGTAGTACCCAAGAAAAATGGCAAGTGGTGGATTTGTGTGGACTATAGAATATTAAATAAAACCACTAGGAAAGACCATTTACCCCTACTATTAACTGACCATGTCCTTGAAACCTTGGTAGGACAAAAATATTTTTCATTTCTTGATGGGTTTAGTGGATATAATCAAATTCAAATAGAGGATGAAGACCGGGACAAAACCACTTTTACTTATCCTTGGGGTACTTTTTCTTACTGAGTATTACCATTTGAATTATGTAACATACTTACCACTTTTCAATAGGTGGTTCTTAGCATCTTTTCAGACATGGTTGGAGAGACTATAGAAGTCTATATGGATGATTTCACCATTTACAATAAATTTTTTGAAGAAGCTACAACTAATATGGAGAAAGTACTCATGTGTTGTTAGAAAATAAACCTGTCCCTTAGTAATGAGAAATATTTTATGTTGACACAATAAGGGATAGTGTTAGGACACTATATCTCCATTGAAGGGATTAAAGTAAATTAACAAAAAATCGAAGTGATTAAAAATCTACCTACTCCCAAAACACAAAGAAATGTCCACAATTTTATAGGCTCTACTGGATATTATAGGTGGTTTATCCAAGATTTTAGCAAAATTTCCAAACCAATACATACATTGTTGAACAAAAATACTGAGTTTATTTGGACTAGTACGTGTGAGCAAGCATTCCAAAATTTAAAGGAAAAACTAATAACTGCTTATGTGCTGAGAGGTCCAAATTGGAACCTCCCATTTCATATTTATGCTAATGCATCCAATAATGCTATTGGGACAACATTAGGAAAAAAGTATGGAGATGAATTTTATGCCATTTGTTATGTTAGTAAACATCTAACGAGTGCTGAGTTCAACTACACTATCATAGAGAAAGAGTTCCTTGTAGTAGTTCATGCTATAAATAATTTTACCACTATATCATAGGTTATAAAATATTTGTGCACACAGATCATACAACCATCATATATTTGATGAATAAGCCTACAATGAGTGGTATAATTATTAGGTGACTTTTACTTCTATAGGAATTTTATCTAACCATTATTGACAAACCCAACAAGGATAATGTTATTGCATATTTCCTCTTCATGTTAATATCTCACAACCACACTACCACTAAGGACCGATTTTTGGATGAGCATCTCTTTGCTCTTGATGAAAAAATACCATGGTACATAGATATGGATAATTACTTAGCTATAGGTAAAATATCTCCTACAATATCACCTTGAGAAGCTCAAAATTTGATTGAGATGTGTGTAGCCTTCTCATGGGTTTATGGTTGCCTATTTAAAACTAGGTTTGATCAACTCATGTAGAGGTGTGTTGCAGAAAATGAAACCACAGAAATTCTAAAGGCCTCTCATGATGAACCATGTGGTGGACACTTTGTAGGGAAGAGAACTAAATTTAAAATTTTGTAGACTAGATATTATTAGCCTTCTTTATTTATATATGTAGTCAAATATGTGAGCCAATGTGATAAATTCTAGAGAATAGGTAGACCAACTCTATAGGATGAGATGCCACTTCACACCTCTGTGCATATTGAACCATTCGATAAATGGTGAATGGATTTTATTGGACCAATAAATCTACAATCAAATGGAAAAAGGTATACCTTAGTTTATACTGACTATGTGACTAAGTGGGTTGATTTTTAGGCACTACAGAACGCAAAGGAAAATACTATAGCATTTTTTTTGTATGAATGCATCTTCACCAGGTTTGGTGTTCCTAGAGAAATTACCACCGAACAGGGAGTCAAATTCACCTCAAATATGATACAAGAATTGATGAAGCAGTATAAAATCCAAAAAAAACAACAACACACCTATCATCTATAAGCAAATGGGTATGTGGAGGTCACAAATCAAGAGTTGGATAACATTCTCAAAAAATAGTACAACAACACAAGGACTGGGTAAATAGCCTATCGAAAGCAATATGGACATATCACACTACCTAGAAAACCATAATGGTATTTACACCATTTAAATTGGTGTATGAAAAGAATGCCATGATGTTAATCGAGTTGAAATTAAAATCCTAAAGACTATAGTGAAGTTGAACCTAATTCTAGATGTTGTACAAAAGGAATGGATTCGCTAACTAAAATAGTTGGATGAATATTGGCAAGATGCATTGTAGCACACAAAATTATGTAGAAGCAGAGGACCATGTGGCATGATTGCCATATATGGCCAAAATGGTTTAAAGAAGGATATTGAGCATTAATTTATGATTCCTGATTCAAGGAGCACAAGGGAAAACTCATACAGAGGTGGATGGGACCATATGAAGTGGTTGAGGTCATTAATAATAATGTTGTCCATATCAAAACCATTTATGGCAGTGACATCATTTTAATAATCAATGACCACTGCTTACGTCTATATAATGTGTCTCCAATGCATGTGATCATATCAGGTGTAGGCATGGGGG
This sequence comes from Wollemia nobilis, assembly GCA_028583015.1. Lineage (NCBI taxonomy): Eukaryota > Viridiplantae > Streptophyta > Pinopsida > Araucariales > Araucariaceae > Wollemia > Wollemia nobilis. Next base: position 613,516 of record JAQPPZ010000057.1, read on the forward strand.
AGACTCCATTGGATAGAAATATTTTAGCAGTTTGATGAACGTTTATGCATTCATGAAAAAAACATTATTATTATTTATAATATTTTTCTAAAATTAGCATAGTTTTTTTTTTTTTTTTTTTTCTATTTTGTAGGGTTACATGACCTTAGATGAAAAATATAGGCATTTGAGCAACTAGGCCTATCAGGCACGGGGTCATGATCCTCATTTTAATTTTAATTTTTGTGTGTTTGTTTTTGCAAGACACATGGACTCAAAAACAATATGTAGGCAATTGAGTCACACTAGACCTATCAGGCATGAGCCACATTACCCACATTTTTTGTTTTCGATAAGTGTAGTAGTGAAGAGAGGGTTCTAGATTTTCATTGGACATGCATTGTATATGATAGAATTGTGTAGAGGTGTCTATTTCCTACTAGAAAGAATGCACCTATATTCAGGTCAAAACTAAAGAGGCAAAATTGAAAAAAATGCACCTGTATTCCTAAAGAAATGGGCACCTATCTTCAACATAGTGAAGGTGCCTATATTCTAAAACTATAGAAGGTGCCTATATTATAAAACTATAGAAGGTGCATATATCCTAAAAATCTAGAGAGCACTTAAATTCCACATAAGATGTCTATCTTCAAAGATATAGTAGATGCCTGTATCCACAACATAGAGAAAAGGTGCTTGTATCCCATAGTCAACAGGCACCTATATCCATAAGAACAAAGAATAGGTATATGTATTACTAACACAAGATGCTTGTATACATAGAACAATAGAGATGGCACCTGTATTCTGAAGTAGAGACATAGTCTATATTCTAGAAGCATCAGGTTCCTGTAGCCAGAAGCAAAAGGAACCTATATTCAATAAAAACACCAATATTCATGCATAGTCAATAAAGTTAACCTTTTTAGGGAATAGAGTATGCCTATTTTTTTGATGATGGAATCTGTTTGCTTCCCAATATTTGACCACCAAAGTTCACATCTTCTTATCGGTAACACATGCATACTCCCAAGACATGAATAAATTAGTTTCCATGAGGGACATGTGTCATCCCATGATAAAATAAAATAATAATGTCTTTTATTTATTTTTTGCACAAAGACCTTGAGACTAATGAAAATGCAATACCCAATAACAAGATCTCCATGCACAAAGAAATGCACACCATTAAGTCACCTTGGTTCATTGTCGTCACACTTTGATCAAATCCAGTTGCATAACCAGGTATTTACATATCATGATTCATGAAAAACCACCAAGGTATGTATGAATTTTTACATTACATGTATGCATAGTTATCATAAAAAATATTTTTGTGTAACATGCCAGCACATGCCCCATGAAACTATTATCTAATAATGCAACCTACAAATCTACAAACTACCCATCTGGTACCAATCAAACATAATGGAGGAGGTTATAATTGTATCCACCTAAATATAATACACAATTTCAAAACTTAATTACACAGATTCTATAATAACTACTGATTATAAAAAGATAGGTTCCCTATATGCACATATACAATCGTATGCTTTGACACATTTAAAAATAAATAAAAGTATCTGTTTGCAAATAGAAGAAGATGACACTATGGGAGGACCTTTGAGCAATCATACCCTAAAGAAAAATGATCCTAGGGATCTCTCCAGCATAAGTGGTTTAGTCCAGGAATAGTTTGAGGTTTCCAGGTGGATAGATTACTACCACTTGGTTAGCCAAGATTATGATTTATTGATGATGAAAGAATTTGTAGCCTCCATGGATGATGGTGTTGTGAGGATACACAAAGTAGCCATACCAATCATGAAGGAGTACATTGTAGAGGTTATCGACCTCCCATACATAAGAGACCGAATATACAAGGATGAAAATATTGGATGTTATGTGCAAAGAATTTTTGGATAACCCATTATGCAATTGATGCAGTTTGAATTACCAAAACAATACATCCTTGAGCTATGGTGGTAGGTATTTGAGCAAGTGGCAAGGATTTTCACTTGCACTAGCAAATAATCATGGTTGAATGCTAACAAAATTTGGTTCATAGATCACTTACTACATGGAGATCATTTTAATATCCCTTATTATCTGATGTGTACCCTAAAGGATGAGGCTAGTCAAGACCAGGTAGGCATAGTGACAGTATTCGTGCATAACAAGATGATTTCAGCCCTAGTTCAACATTCTATGGTAACAAAATTTGGTTCATAAATAACTTACCACATGGGGATCAATTTAATATCCTTTATTATCTGATGTGTACCCTAAAGGATGAGGCTAGTCAAGACCAGGTAGGCATAGTGATAGTATTCATGCATCACGAGATGATTTCAGCCCTAGTTCAATATGCTATGGTGCATAGGATCATACTGATAGCTATAGAGGAGATTGTTACATCCACATATACCAGTGGGTGATAGGAAGATGAATATGATGAAGAGGCAGAAGCATCTATCTCCCAATATAGCCACTTTACAAGGGAGGTAGAGTAGGCTGAAGCAAGTCCATCATGGGCAATTTCATTGCCTACCTCCCAACATAGCCACTCTATAGTGGAGGTAGAGCAAGCTAAACCTAGCCCATCATGGGTAATATCATCGCCTATCTCTCAACACTCAAATTGGGTGGAAAATTAGGTTATCTTAAGCTCATTTCGAGCAACATCACCACCAATGACTAGGAGTAGAGCAACAATAGAATATATGGTTGATTATAGTTCATTGGGGGATGATGAAGAACACGTGATGAAATATGAATTGGCAACCCAAGTGTTGTAGGTCATGGCCACCCAAGTGTTGTAGGTCATGGATTTTAGTGAATCCCCCTACCGTGACGTTTCAAAGGAAGACATTCAAAATAAATTAAAGGCCATTGAAGAACAAGCCTCCAAATGGGAGGAGAGATTTAAATTAGAACAAGCTAAATTATAGGAATATCAAAAACCTACCACAGAAAAGTAGTAGGAATCTAACCACACCATGTGATAGTTATAAGAGATAGTGCAATAGTTGGAGAACAGGGTTTGATAATTACAATAATTTTTGGATGCTATAGTAGATCATGTTGATGCAGTTGTACAGATTGACTAGGTCATAGACCTAGAATTTTTTAAATTTATTTGGAGGAGAAGGCATATTCAGGGTGTTCCATTTTGATTCCAAGAGGGCATTAAATGCCCAAATGTTTGATGCAAGGGACCAATTATAATCCCCTGTGATGGATGCTCCCTAGAAATAGGGGAGCCCTATTTTATAGAGTGGGCTCCCTGTGATTGAAATTATGGATAGCAAGGCTATTGAGTTAGCCAAAACCTCCATGGCTACCTAATCAACTAGTCAGTTGGTAGTTGATCGATCGAGGACTACATAGTCAGCTAGGGAGTCTATGAATCATATGGATGCTGCTTAGATAGCTATAAACTTGCCTAAACATAACCCTATTATCCAATTAGATGAGGGACCAGACGATCCAAATGATGTGGGCTAACTGAAGGAATTAGTAGATCCCTCATTGGTTGCATAGTCAGCTAGTCAACCGCTAGTTGATCAAACCATGGATGATTAGTCGAATGAGCAACCAGAGGCCAAGCCTCTTATTGGCACACCACTAGACTAGGGCACATAGAAATTAGAGTCATCAGATGTCTAGGAAATACCACCTCCATGGAGGTAAGTGGTGATTGATCTCTTGGCATCGATAGCTGATACAAAAGCCTTAAGACCTACAAAGAAACTATGACCAAAATCTAAGGCAAAGTGATCACCCTAGAGGAGAATGAAGGCTAAGGCAAAGGGGCCATCACAAATATGAAAGAAGGCACAACAAGACCCTAACTTAGATGACAAATGGGCTGCATCAAAAAAATTATTTGCAAGACAATATTAGAAATTCCAAGAGCTCAAGGAAAACCTGAAGAAGGCTAAGAAAGAATGAAAGACTAAAAAAAAAAATGACCAAAAAGCTAGGTGTCAACATTAACCCTATTCGAACAAAAAAATTTAGGCCTCGTATGGTTCTGTTGATGGACATCCATAGAATATGTAGGAGTATTTTTAGATGGGGATATATGATAAGGATCCAATGATGCCATCACAAATCAAAGCACTTAAATCATTATTGCCTAATAAAAAATAAGAGAATGATACATATGAGGCGATGCTTGACCCAGAGATAGCATGACTATAAAAAACCAAGGTATTTGATACATCTCAATTTTTGTCATGGGATATGCCAATAATTGCCATTGCATAATGACTTCTTGTAGATCAATTCTACCAAAATTAGACTAAACCAATAATTTAGAAGAATGCAAACCTATTTGTTGGACTACAAGGGGAAGAGAACATAGGTAGGTAGGTTCAATGTAAGAAGAAGCCCAAAATAGGGGCAGGACCTAGCCATCCTACAAGGCAGAGTTAGCACAAGAAAGCACAAGAAATGGAGGAAGATCCTATCCAACCCAAGCAACTTGGCAAGCATAAACGAGACAAAGAGAAGGAGAAAGCCACAACCCAAGAAAAAATATTGGAAAAAGGTACTACTGGAAGGCTATTGCTGAAATAGGGGATTATCACCAATAAGTGCCACAAGGACATGATAATAATTAGGTATGAGTTGCTCATTTTTTGTACATTTTTAATGGGGTTTTTTACGATATTTTTAACATTAGAGATGTATTTGTATGAAATTATTGCATGCATTTAATAGAAATTGACATATTATACTTAACTAGTGTTTTTAATAGAAAATGTGTGTGGATGCAATACTTTGTTGCTTTTTTGCACCTTTTAGTCGAGGTCCCACATGGACTTGGCATTGGATGACATGTGTAAATGTGCTTACAAAACAATGTGAGTTTGAAAAAGATAGCAACATTGGAAAAAGGTATCTAAATTTACTACAATACCTGTATCTCGATCACAATTCAAAAGGTGCCTATCTTCCTATGAAAGGAAAAGCACCTGTATTCTAGTGATAGAACAAGCGCTTGTCTTCCAGCGATAGGCTAGAAGGTGCTTGTCTTCTAGCGATAGAACAAGTGCCTATCTTCCAATGATAGGTTAGAAGGTGTATGTCTTTTGATGATAGCACATGTGCCTATATTTAAATAACCAAAAAGAACAACTATTCTCAGATAAATGGAAAGGACTTATATACGGTGTCTTTATCTCTGTGATAGGTTAGAAAGGCACTTGTATTTCCACAATGGGCCAATAGCATTTATATTTGATGGGATAAAGTGCACATTGATTGTTTGACTTGAATACCATGCATAAGTTTAGAAATAAATGGTTGTACAAACTTAGGGAACACTATTGTTAACTTAAAAATATTAATTTTAGCATAGCCACTCTTTTATTAGACACAAACTAAAATTGCACACAAACTAGTCGTAAAAAATCACGTGAAGTGATTAAATTAAAAAATCTAATTTTTTAACAAGGAGCGACTGTGTTTTGTATAAAATACAGGCCACCCCTAAAGTGAAGGATCCCGAATCTAAATATTATTTTGTACTGCATTATTTTATTAAAAGCCTTGAGTGTGCTTTTGATTTACGTGTTAGAAAGAGTGATTGTGTGAATTAGCTGGGTGGACGTCTGTAGGAGCTTGGGACCACTCCAAAAAGTATTCCTCCCCTATTTTTCTACTTTCATTTATTTTAGCAAGTGTGTTTATTTTTCTGTTCAATTTATTTCAACAAGTGTGTTTATTTTCCTGTTTAATTTATTTTTGCAAGTGAGTTTATTTTCTGCAATTTCAATTACAGTTGTGTGTTTGCTTTTTGTAAATTTTCTTTTAGTCATGTGTTTGATAATGATAATTTAATTTACTTTTCTTGCCATTTTAGTTAGTATTTATTTTCGTATATTTACTTATTACTGGTTTGGCTAAATTGAACTACAACATACACCCCCAAACCAAGTGACACATAAGACTCATCTTCCCAAATTCTATAGGCATATATTTTGCATAGGTACTCAACAAGTTTATGAACTCCTGGATTGATAAATTAAATGGAAGCAAAATAACTATTTTTAAAAACATTAATTTTTGCTCACCAACAATGGTGGTGCCAACTTCCATAGAACCAATGAATGGAGGATGATTTCACGAGCAGTTTCCATCACAAGACGAGCTTGCTCACATGCTTGGCTATGGATAATGACCATTATTTGGCAGATAGAAGGCTAAGAAATCAAGTTTCTATAAAATTTAGATAGAGAAAAAAATAGTGAGTGTATCTTGATAGTGATCAAACCTTTATGTGAAACAAATTTTTGGGTTGCAAATTAACCTGTGATTATTTTTGGTCGCACCTTACCCTGTGAGTCTAATGAAAATTGGTGATAGAGGTAGAAGAGTAGCCTAAAATATTTTTGGAGATGTTTAGAAATCCATTTTTTAGATTTTGTAATAGATATTACAACAAAAATCAACCTATTTAATGAATAAAGTAATCAGTAAAGAAGTTTGTGATACGGTGTGTTTGAGATGTTATAACAAACCATAAAAACAAAAAAGAGGTGTTAAATGTGACCTATGAAAGTATTTTCACACATAGTTTCCTGTTATACATAAAAGGTATACGAGGGGTAACTGTGCACAAATAGGTGAATAGCTTCTAATGAAGGTGATGGCTTGGGTAACCTAGAGGGGAGATATATAGAACCTCTTAATAAAGAGGTAACACTATATAAGACTTACTACTGGTCTAGCTGAGCTTTCGCTTCACCCTCGTACAAGCTTAGTCACAAATGATAGTTTCACACTTACTAATTATATGAAGCCTTATGAGCAAGGGCATCTAATCATAACCTACCCTAAGGATCTCTTAAGAGTAGGGGATTATCTAGTGATGAAGTCTAGAGAATCTCTCATGAGGGATACTATGGTGTTTAGGGGGTGATCCAATAGAAGGAGATGGATTCCAACATTGCTGGTCTCGATTGGGGGTTGGTGATGAGATCCAACCTTACCAATGTGTGAAAGATGTGAAGTGTGTGTATTTGATAGTTTATAAAGCTTGAAATGCTAAAAAATAAAACTAAACCAAGCAAAAGTAATGCCTTTTTTATTTTTCATGAAATAGAATACCTTTTTGAAATGAAAGGCATGTGAGAGAAGCAACGGAAATTGTGTTCTATAAAAGAACAACCTTATGCAAAGGAAAAATAGTGAAAATTGTTTGATTTTAGAAAACTATTTTAAGACTTGCTTAAGTGTAAATCTATTTACATTAGCCAAGATATGCCTTTTAAGGTTATGACTAGAAGTCTTTTAAAGCCTTATGTATGAGACAAATTGAGATTCATTCTTAGCTCATGAAGATGAAGAGATTAGAAGACCTCTTCATAACTTATGTAAATGTTGTAATTCTATGTGATACAAGTATTTAAATCTATGGAAGCAAAGGATAAAAATTTGGAGAGCTAACCAAAGTAATTTGGATCCTTTTTAAGAAAGTAAAAAACAAATTAAATGTGACCAAAGTGATTTGGTGCATTTTGTAAAGCTAAAAAGTAAAATAAATATTTTTTGTAAACTTCCCAAAGCGATTTTGGGGCTTTTGTAAAAGTGAAAGATGCAAATAAATTTGAAACTAAACTTATTTTTGAACTAGACACAAGGTTTTCAAAATTTACCTATGGTCTCCAAATCCTAAAAGCATTTGTGACTAGATTTCTAGGTCTGAATTGTGTCTTAGATCTGGTTGCAGGTTACCTTATGATTCAAATGATCACACCTTACCTTGCGACCTAAACTAAAGTAGGATTTTTGCCAAGTTTAGGCTTGTTGACAATTTGTGTGGTACGATAGCTAGTTTGTATATAAGGAATTTCAACAATAGAAGGTAAAATATTATTTTTGGTTATGAATCTCTCTACACTAAAGAATGAAAGCATAAAATCAAATTTGTAAGATGGTGCAGTACCAAGTTTTGTAAAAGCTAAAATAAAAGGAAAGGTGATTGATTACACCTATAAGGATACCATTGTAATTAGATGGTTTGACCTAAGAAGGCATGGTGGCAAGGGAGATAGCAATCTCTTATGAGAGAAAATCAATCCCCTAAACTTACTTGCAACTATGGAGTTTTTATTGGCTATGTAGAAACTAGTCTCTGAACTAGTTTTAGGAGTGCTTTTTGCAGTCATAGGGTACCTTGTTGTTGGACATTTTGAGTAGATGTGTTGTCATTGATGTCAAGAGTGAGTGGTCATTGATGTCAAAAGTCGATTTCAGTGAGCAGTATGAGGAGAAGCAGTTCCACAATCAGTGCAAAAAGGAGAGTCCGCTTCCAGTTGGTCAGATCCGGTTCCAGGTAGTCAGATGTGGTCCAAAGTGCAAAGAAGAGACCCAAGCAAATAATATTATAATATTTTATTATAATATTAAAAGGGAAGATTTAAATTAATTTAAATAATTTCATTATAAATTAATTTATTAATTAATTTAATTAACTTTAAAAGTTATTAAGTTAATTATAGATTAATTATAATTTAATTATTAAATTAATTTATAACCCTAAGGTTGGGTTATAATAAAATTAATTTATTAATCCTAAGGTTGGGATATAATAAAATTAATTTATTAACCCTAAGGATGGGTTATAAAGACTATTCGAATTCGAATTCGAAAATTGAATTCATCCACCGACGTCAATAAAAGCATGGTCTAAAGCATATAAGAAGGGGGCATAACATTGTTAATAAATCATCCGAATGCAGTTCGTGTAAAGTGCAAAAGACTTCGACTATCGTGCAAGGAGGAAGGAAGATTTTGCATTTCAAAGTTATTGGCTACAGAGGAAAGGACAAAGGGGAGCGGTGCTCCATTTTCATTGCACAATGCTAGGTAGCACATATGGCATTCATGGGAGGCGCTAAGGTTGATAGGCTCGAGGTGCAAGGTTCGAAGCCCATCGACTTCATTTTTGCAAGGCGGAGTGTTAGTCTTTGGATACCACGATGAGAGATAAATAAGAGGAAGGATTTTGCCTTCCCCTTCACATGGGAGCTAGTAGCCCACGTGGTGGGCTAGCGCCTTGGTAAGGCACTTGGCGAAGGAGTAGTCACACATTCGAAACCCATCATGATGTTTTTATTGCAAGGTATGCGCCATAATTTTTGCTAAGGTTGTATGTGGTATGCGCCATGGTGTTTGTGGAAGGTTTGAGATTTCGGAGGTGTTTGGTTTGTGATAAATAAATATTGGCTAAGGTCTTTGAGGGAGATATAAGGGTTTTTAAAAATTAAATATTTTATTTTAATTTTGGAAGGTTTGAGTTATAAAGTTGGAGTAATAAGGTGTAATCAAGTTTGATTATTTTTGTGTTTGAGAAATATTTCTGAAAAGAGTTAGTGAGATATTTTTGTCATCTAACCATTGAAATTGGCAAAGAAGAAAATTGTGTTTAAAACAGGTTTTGAGGTCACTTCTACATCAAACAAAAAGGTATAGGCACATCTTCCTAGTGAGTGATTGTTGAATGTTGTGAATGCTAAGTTGGAGTGAAAAGGATTGTTTGATAAGCATTGTTGAGTTGAGTTTTTTAAAAAAAAATTTGGAACGAGATTTGATGATAAAACCTTGTTTTGATAAGCATTGTTGTTGAAGTGATTATTAAGTGAAGTTGCTGGGAAGATCATGAGTATCATTGTTATGTGAGATTGTTTGATAAGCATTGTTGTTGAAGTGATTGATTGAGTGAAGAACTTGAACTAGGGTTTGCAAAGATCATGAGTATCATTGTTATGTGAGATTGGTTGATAAGCATTGTTGGAAACAATTGAGTGAGTGTTCATAAGTTTGGACTAGGGTTTGTGAGCAAGGATTATTTCATTGAGTGATTGGTTGAGTAGAGTTGGTTGAGCTTAGTCAAGTGGATGTGTTAAAGTGATAGTTCTAGTTCTGTGAAACAAATTATTCTATATTATAAATTGATTTGAGAAAGAGATTGAGAGTGATTGAGTGTGAAACATATTGAGTCTCTAACAATTCTCTATATGTTTCTATGGTAAAAAGAGAGATTGAAAGTGATTGAGCATTGTGGTGTGAAGCATATTGAGTCTCTAACAATTCTCTATATGTTTCTATGAGATTGGACAAGTTCTAGTGAGGACTTGTTGAGAAGATTTGAGGTAAGTCTTTGAGAAGACTTGTGGATAGATTTATGTGAGATTTTGTGGAAGCTTACAATACAGTTTGAGGACAGAGATTATTGAGCAGATTGGACAAGTTCTAGAGAGGACTTGTGGATAGATTAGTGTGAGCTTTTGTGGAAGCTTACAAGGTAGATTTGAGATAAGTCTTTGAGAAGACTTGTGAGTAGAGTTGATTGATTGATTTGTTCAAACCTTGAGTTAAGGTTTGGGGTAGATCTAGTAGAGTTGATTTGTGATTGAGTCAAGCTTTGTGTTAAGGCTTGAGGATAGAGATTGAGGATAGATTTGTGCTAGACCGAAGGACTATGTTTAGTAAAGATAATAGATTTGTAAGTGTTTAGTAGATTTGAGGATAGAGTTTGGTGCATATTTGAGGATAGGTTTGTGCTAGATCAAAGATAGAGATTGAGAAGATTTGTGCTAGACCTAAGGACTGTGTTTAGTACAGATTTGAGATAGAGCTAAGAGTAATCTTTGGAGGTGATAGAGTATAGAGGATGATAGTCTCTAGTGGATAGAGATCCATTAGCTAGGGTAGTGAGGATAGGTCTTCTGAGTGGGGACATGAGTCTTCAATGGATAGAGATCCATTAGCCAATGTAGTGGAGGTAGCAGTTCTTCTAGAAGATCACTATCCAGAGCTAAGGAGAAAGGAGTTCTCCTATGGATAGAGATCCATGAAATTGATTAGGGGATTGGTGTCTCCTTTGGATAGAGGTCCATAAACATTGTAATAGGGAAAGGATTCCCAAGAGATTGATTGAGAAAATTTTAGTGAAATATTTTCTCTGTGGAGTAGCCCACATTGGGTGAACCACGTTAAATTGGTGTCTCTATTGTGTGTGGTGATTTGTGCATTACTTTGATTACTATTGTTGATATTGCTATATATACATTGCATAATATTGATTGGAAAGAAAAGTAAAAAGTGGTCTTATACTGTTCACCCCCCTCTCAATATAAGCTTGTGTTCTTCAATTGGTATCAGAGCGGGTTCCTTCGAAAGAGTTTAACAGCTTGAAGGAAAAGCTTTCAAGAACACAATGGATTCTAAGAATGGGTCCTCAGATAATTCAACACTAGTATTTGATGGAAGCGATTATATATTTTGGAGTATGAGAATGAAGATTCACCTGATGGCACTTGGCAATGAAATATGGGAAGCAGTTGAAAATGGATACACACCACCAACTACTCCACCTACAGATAAATATGGTAAGCTTCTACATCATTACAATTCAAAAGCAATGAATGCAATTTTGAGAGGTTTGCATAGAACAAAGTTCATAAAGGTTATGCATTGCAAATCAGCAAAGGCAATTTGGGATAAGTTGCAAAGCATATATGAAGGAGATAAAAGTGTCAAAAAGGTAAAGATATGAAATCTCAAAGGATAATTTGAAGACTTAAAAATGAAGGATGAGGAAAATATTAGTACTTATCTACTTCGTGTAGATGAGGTTGTTAACGCCATGCAAGGACTTGGACTTGAGATTGAAGAATCTGATGTTTGTGATAAGATCTTAAGATCTCTTCCAAAAAGATTTAGTGAAAATATCTTTGCTATAGAGGAATCAAAATATGGTGATATTTTGACAAGAGATGTGTTACTTGGTATTCTTATAGATTTTGAGATGAGAACAAAAGAGGAACCTAATCTCCGGAAGGAAGCAACCTTCAAAGCTACTAAGAAGACAAAGGGCAAGAAGTCAGATTCAAGCAATGAGTCATCCAGTGATGAAGAAGCAAATTATGGCAGAAGGAATAAGGATCCAAGAAGATTTAAAGATGCAAAATCTGTTAGATATTTCAATTATGGAAAGTATGGTCACTATGCAACTGATTGTCAAGAAGCTAAAAATAGCAATGATGAAGAAAAATAGGATCATAAGAATAGGGAATCAGAAAAATATAAGTACCAAAAGAAAGGCAAGGATGGACAAGGCAAACAAGGAAATAAGTTCTTTCAAAGACAAAAGAGGAGCTACTATGCAGACAAGGCAAGTAAGTACTCAAGTGATAGTGATAATAGTTTCTCAGATAATGATAAAGATGAAGTTCTATTTCTGATAGAAGAAAAATGAAGAAGTTAAGAAAAGGTCACCAATAATTCTCAAGTGTTTTAGATGTGGTAATTTTGGACATCTTGAAGATAGTTGTACAAAGAATGGTTTCAGTTTTAGTGATGATGAATATGAAGATACACTTGAAGGACCAGAAGAGAATATTCTAATGGCACTAGAAGAAGAAGGAGGTGATCCTATAGAAGACAAGTCAGAAGAGAATGAAGATATTTTCAAAGGTAAACAAATAGAGGAAGAATCAAAAAAAGGAGAAGTTGATCTTGAGGGAGAGCTTATTTATGCTCTTAACACATTGAAGAAGGTAAGAAAGCAAAATTCCCAACTTAAGCTTCAGTTTCAAGAATGTGATGAAGAGAGAGGAAAGCTTATAGAGGATCTAAACAAGTCAATGGCTAAGACAAAGAAGTTCAAGGATAAGTTAGAAGCAAAGGTCTTAGAATGTGAAATGTTAGAACAAGAAGTAGCTCTACTAAGGGAAGAAGTAGAAAAGTCTAAGGAGAAGCTACACAAGTTTGGAAGGAGCTCAAAGAATTTGGATAAGATTATCAAGACACAAAAGCCTACATCAAGCAAGATAGGTCTTGGTTTTGAACAGGTACAAAAGAAACAAGAAGAGGAGTCAACCTCAAGTTCTGAAGAAGAAGAAACTTCAGAAGAAGACAATGTAAGAGAAAGTGAGACTTCTGAGGATGAGTTGGACAATAGAAAGTTCAACAAGGAAAGAAACAATGCACAAAGGAGAAACAGATGGAACAAGAACCAACACAAGGTAAAAGAGACTAAGAGACCAATGAGGTCAAGGCAAGGAAATTTCAATGGATGATGTTTCTCATGTCACATATTTGGGCACAAAGCTTCACAGTGCAGGACACATGAAATATAGGAATATGGGAACTTCAGGAACAAGCAACTTTTTCATGGGTATTGCTACTCATGTAATCAGTTTGGTCACAAGGCAATGAATTGCAGGGTCCATGATAGGAATAGATATGGCTTCACTAGAAGAAATCCCAAGATATTTTCACCTACAAGGAATAACAATATTAAGTGTTACAAGTGCAATAATGATGGACACACAACAAAGTGGTGTAGAGAAAAAATTCCAGAGACAAGTAGGAACATGAATAGTCAGAGGAATCAAAAGGATCATATGAGAAGGAAAGTGGACAAAGGTAAAGATCAGTGTATGTTGGGAGTAGAAATACTCCCACCCCAGAATTAACCACCTCAAGAGGAGGTGGGGGAGGGGCTAAGCTAAGAGACTCATTCTTAGCCCTGAGCCCCAAAGGTGACCCTTTGCCATTGATGTCAAAGGGGGAGAGATTTGAGTAAGGGGGAGAGATTTGATTTAAGAAGAGAGCATTGAGTCAGGGGGAGCAAAACAAAAATAGGTTAAGGAAATTTGAAAAGATAATTGGGTTGCCATCAATGACAAAGGGGGAGATTGTTGGACATTTTGAGTAGATGAGTTGTCATTGATGTCAAGAGTGAGTGGTCATTGATGTCAAAAGTCAGTTTTAGTGAGCAGTGTGAGGAGAAGTAGTTCTGCAATCAGTGCAAAAAGGAGAGTCTACTTCTAGTTGGTCAGATCCGGTTCCAGGTAGTCAGATGTGGTCCAAAGTGCAAAGAAGAGACCCAAGAAAATAATATTATAATATTTTATTATAATATTAAAAGGGAAGATTTAAATTAATTTAAATAATTTCATTATAAATTAATTTAATTAACTTTAAAAGTTATTAAGTTAATTATAATTAATTATAAAATTATTAAGTTAATTATAGATTAATTATAATTTAATTATTAAATTAATTTATAACCCTAAGGTTGGGTTATAATAAAATTAATTTATTAATCCTAAGGTTGGGATATAATAAAATTAATTTATTAACCCTAAGGATGGGTTATAAAGACTATTCGAATTTGAATTCAAAAATCGAATTCATCCATCGACGTCAATAAAAGCATGGTCTAAAGCATATAAGAAGGGGGCATAACATTGTTAATAAATCATCTGAATGCAATTCATGTAAAGTGCAAAAGACTTCGACTATCGTGCAAGGAGGAAGGAAGATTTCATGTTTCAAAGTTATTGGCTGCAGAGGAAAGGACAAAGGGGAGCGGTGCTCCATTTTCATTGCACAACGCTGCGTAGCACAGCTAGAATTCGTGGGAGGTGCTAAGGTTGATAGGCTCGAGGTGCAAGGTTCGAAGCCCATCGACTTCATTTTTGCAAGGTGGAGTGTTAGTCTTTGGATGTGGCATCGGTGAATGAAATAAATAAGAGGAAGGCTTTTGCCTTCCCCTTCACGTGGGAGCTAGTAGCCCACGTGGTGGGCTAGCACCTTGGTAAGGCGCTTGGCGAAGGAGTAGTCATGCATTCGAAACCCGTCTGTGATGTTTTGATTGCAAGGTATGCACCATAATTTTTTCTAAGGTTGTATGTGGTATGCACCATGGTGTTTGTGGAAGGTTTGAGATTTCGGAGGTGTTTGGTTTGTGATAAATAAATATTGGCTAAGGTCTTTGAGGGAGATATAAGGGTTTTTAAAAATTAAATATTTTATTTTAATTTTGGAAGGTTTGAGTTATAAAGTTGGAGTAATAAGGTGTAATCAAGTTTGATTATTTTTGTGTTTGAGAAATATTTTTGAAAAGAGTTAGTGAGATATTTTTGTCATCTAACCATTGAAATTGGAAAAGAAGAAAATTGTGTTTAAAATAGGTTTTGAGGTCACTTCTACATCAAACAAAAAGGTATGGGCACATCTTCCTAGTGAGTGATTGTTGAATGTTGTGAATGCTAAGTTGGAGTGAAAAGGATTGTTTGATAAGCATTGTTGAGTTGATTTAAGGTTTTATGGGAATGAGATTTTGATAAGCATTGTTGTTGAAGTGATTGATTGAGTGAAAAACTTGAACTAGGGTTCGCAAAGATCATGAGTATCATTGTTATGTGAGTATTTTGATAAGCATTGTTGTTGAAGTGATTGATTGAGTGAAGAACTTGAACTAGGATTTGTAAAGATCATGAGTATCATTGTTATGTGAGATTGGTTGATAAGCATTGTTGGAAACAATTGAGTGAGTGTTCATAAGTTTGGACTAGGGTTTGTGAGCAAGGATTATTTCATTGAGTGATTGGTTGAGTAGAGTTGGTTGAGCCTAGTCAAGTGGATGTGTTGAAGTGATAGTTCTAGGTGAAACAAATTATTCTATATTCTAAATTGATTTGAGAAAGAGGTTGAGAGTGTTGAGTGTGAAACATATTGAGTCTCTAACAATTCTCTATATGTTTCTGTGGTAAAAAGAGAGGTTGAAAGTGATTGAGCATTGTGGTATGAAGCATATTGAGTCTCTAACAATTCTCTATATGTTTCTATGAGATTGGACAAGTTCTAGTGAGGACTTGTTGAGCAGATTTGAGGTAAGTCTTTGAGAAGACTTGTGAATAGATTTATGTGAGATTTTGTGGAAGCTTACAATAAAATTGAGGATAGAGATTATTGAGAATATTGGACAAGTTCTAGAGAGGACTTGTGGATAGATTAGTGTGAGCTTTTGTGGAAGCTTACAAGGTAGATTTGAGATAAGTCTTTGAGAAGACTTGTGAGCAGAGTTGATTGATTGATTTGTTCAAACCTTGGGTTAAGGTTTGGGGCAGATCTAGTAGAGTTGATTTGTGATTGAGTCAAGCTTTGTGTTAAGGCTTGAGGACAAATATTGAGGATAGATTTGTGCTAGACGAAGGACTGTGTTTAGTGTTATTAGAGGATAGAGATTGAGGACAAATTTGTGCTAGACTGACTATGTTTAGTGTATATTTGAGGATAGATTTTGGTGCATATTTGAGGATAGGTTTATGCCAGATCAAAGATAGATATTGAGCATATTTGTGCTAGACCGAAGGACTATGTTTAGTACAGATTTGAGATAGAGCTAAGAGCAAGCTTTGGAGGTGATAGAGTATAGAGGATGATAGTCTCCAGTGGATAGAGATCCATTAGCTAGGGTAGTGAGGATAGGTCTTTTGAGTGGGGATAGGAGTCTTCAATGGATAGAGATCCATTAGCCAGTGTAGTGGAGGCAGTAGTTCTTCTAGAAGATCACCAACCAGAGCTAAGGAGAAAGGAGTTCTCCTGTGGATAGAGATCCACAAACTTGATTAGGGGATTGGTGTCTCCTTTGGATAGAGGTCCATAAACATTGTAATAGGGAAAGGATTCCCAAGAGATTGATTGAGAAAATTTTAGTGAAATATTTTCTCCGTGGAGTAGCCCACATTGGGTGAACCACGTTAAATTGGTGTCTCTATTGTGTGTGGTGATTTGTGCATTACTTTGATTACTGCTATTGATATTGCTATCGATACATTGCATAATATTGATTGGGAAAGAAAAGTAAAAAGTGGTCTTATACTGTTCACCCCCCTCTCAGTATAAGCTTGTGTTCTTAACTTGTGACTAAAACAATCATGCTTTACTTGCAACCGTGACTCATAGACCATAAATAATTTTATCTTAGACCTGAGTTGTGGTTTAGGGTTTTGTAAGGTCTTATGCTGGTTTTGTATCATATGTAGCATAGAAAGATGAAAAATGTCAATTAATAAGCTAAAAAGTTAGCCACAAATAAATAACAAGAGGGGGCCCCACCAGGCATGCTAGAATAAATTGAAGAAAAATCATGTTGTTTGTAAATTAATGATTAAAGGGGTTACAAGAGATGCCCTTTTACATAAGTGCATTTTGGAGGCTAGAAAATGGGTTTTGGAAGGTGCAAAACCCTCTTCCAGTAAGTGGGTCAACAACATCGATAGTTTTCCAAAATATTCTCAAAAAGAGTGGGTTTGCTACTCATGTGCCACTTTTGATCAAACCTATCCTCAATATCTACAAGACCTATAAAAAGAGGTTAGAACATTTGGGGTTCTATCTCAATTAAACCCCTCATGTTTATAGACAAAAGACACCAAAATAATATTAATTCATTAAAAAAGTATTGAAAATGGTTACAAAATTAGTATAGGCATCAATACTTACTTGGAGGGTTTTCTATCCTTTTGATATCTAAAATTAATCTTTGAAAAGGATCACACATCAAGGTATGATCATTTGGGTCACAAGTTACCTTGCAACCGGGACTGTGATATCCCAACAAAATTTTGGGTGGTACAAAGTGATCCTTTGCTACTACTGAAGCTCTTGTCTTCATCAGGTCTTTTTTAGAACTTGCAACAAAGAGCAATTTGGGACACAAAAAGGATGTAAAAATATGTTTTGTATGGTGATTGATGGAGATTGATGGCAAAGTGAGTGATGGAGTGTAGTGTAGCCTAGATGGATTTTGGTAGAGTTTGGGTATGCAAATGGTGGATGTATTAATATGGAGGAAAATATCCTCTATTTATAGAATTTGGAGAGGTTAGGGGATGTTGAGGTGTGCCTTGCAAGGTGTCCCCTGATGTGGCATGCCTCATAAGTGCATTTATGTGAGAGAATCTCTCACCCATATACATATCATAAATGAGCATGGGAATTTGGAGTGGAGTTGGGGTTAAATCATAATTGTAGTAGGATTAGCCATGGATTACAAATTAACTTGGGTGAGGTGGAATATGACTCATCCTTACCCCATGCTTTGAAAGTCAAAAGTCCTCAAATATCATTTATGGATTTAAAAGCACACGGGGATTTGAAATGGAGTAAGGGTTAAGTCTAACTAGGGTTAGGTTGACCCTAGGTTAGATGTTGACTTTTGGGTGAGGTGGAGGGTGACTCACCATGTCTCCCATGCTTTGGAACACAAAAGTATTCAAATGCCATTTAAGTCTCTAAATGCACATGGGGAGATGTATGGATTAAGGGTTAAATTTAACCTTGATTAGGTTGACCATAGGTTTAGCTAGGGTAAAATGGGTGAGGTGGAGCCTAGGCTAGTCAAAGAGTAGACTAGGTGAGGTGGCCATGAGTTAGGTTGACCATGGTTAGGTTGACCATGGGGTGGAGTTTGACTATGAGGTGGCTTTGACCAAGGTTAGAGATTAACCAAGGTTAGGTTAGAATGATGGTTGCATGGGGACCCAGAGTTAAGCATAGGAAAGGGCTTAAGTGGCCCAAGGGGGCTTATGAATAGTGCATGAATAGTGGTTTTGATAAATAAATAATATTTTGAGGCTAATATATACAAATTTTATGGGTTTTGTAAATTAATCAATCGTGATGATGGGAGAAGTGGCAATGTGTGACTTTTGAGTGTCTACAACAACTATAAATACAATATACATCTTGCTATCAATGCCATACAATTCAATCCAATACAGCCCTAGTATTCACTTGAAGTAGAACATAATCTACTTAGCAAATGGATTATACCTACATAAATCATTATCACATCAAATTTATACATTCTAGATTTTTAGGTTACTAGTAATTTATGTTCATTTTTTGTAAAATAGTCATAATTTATTACATGTGATTAGATCATGATAGCCATGAAAACTAATGGCCTATATCACTATACCTATCTACTCATTATTATCCTACTTCCATCTATTATATCGTCATTTATTTTCTTTGTAGTTACATGTTATTTAAGCCACTTTCATTATATGTATTACATGACACTTCCATTAATGACCAATTATACCTCATTTACTATAGGTCTTTGCCTAGTTGATTGATTAATTCATCATATATGTCACCTAGGGATAATCACCCCCATTTAGCTAGGGGAGTGCTTTATATAAGGTAATCATGGAACTAGGTTAGTGAGAACCTCTAAAAGTTAATTTTTAGATAAAGGAGATGAGGGATAAGTTGATTTTAGATAAAGGAGATGAGGGATAAGTTGATGGGATAACTTGAGGTGACAACAAAAAACTATGTAGTGCTACAATATTAAAACACAAATGTAATTATCCTTTAATTATTTTAGAAACGGAGGAGGCAAAAATATCCCTTTTTTGCAAAATTGGGTTACTAGGGCTAGATGATCATTATTATCTTCATGTGTTTCAAAGATTAATATATTAGTGGATGGGTCTCTTATTTAGATATACTAGACTATGGTATTAAATTTTATATTGGAGGATATTTATCCCAATTGATATTTTCAAATTAATAAATATATGAAGGAATCTAGAAGCAATCAAACAATGTTATCATAGACCTCATACTCACACTCTTATCCCTATGGGTGTGGATAAGTATTTGAGAGAAATATGAGTTGGTTTCATTGACTCAATGGAATTTTCTTGAGGATGTATAAAATATTATGCTATAGGATGACGGTGGGTTCTAAATATACCCCCATTTTCCCATGTTATGACTATGTCTAATTGTTTTTGTACAAAGTGAAGAACTCTAAACTAGCCATTACAATGTTAATATTTGTTTTATTATGTCTATGGCTGAATAATTTGGTTTTACATGATAGCGGATGAATTTTGGTTATATTTAATGTAAATAAATAGTGTCCTAGATTTTTTAGTTTTTGTAAGCACTATCCTTATTGTTGTAGATGAATTTTCTTAGAAACTATTGTAGGTGAACACATGTTATAAAAATAATAGTTGCTAAAAATTGTTAATTATTTTAGAACCAATAGTTAACTTTATTATGAGAGAATATTGTAGAATAGGAAGTTAACTTAGTTTCTACAATCTTGGCAGTAATTGTTATGGTAGAGAACATGAAAATGGGTAGTTAGCCTAGTTATTATAGTTTTTGTAGTTATAGCAGTTACTATAGAACCAAAAAATATTCCTCATTAATATGTGCTTCTTATTTGACATTTTTGGTAAATAGTTTAGATTGGAAAGTTGGAATTCTAAGTAAGAACAACAAGAATAAAGTAAGAATATATGATTGGTGTATAATGATCAAAATATATAAAATGAGTATTGCAAAATAGTATAATTTTGAGGTGTTGCAAGACATTAATTCAAATATGATGATGTCTATTTCATTATCACCATAAAAATCATCCCTAAATCACCTTGTTCATAACCACTAATGAGAGTAATGGAATAACTTGATTTTAACATGTGATTATGCATCTATTAGAAACCAGTTTGACTTCCACAATGATGAATGAACTCTATTTGAAATTTTTAGTGAATCAACCTAGTTTGAATTGTGTAATTTAGGATTCTAAAGGATAACAATATAATTATATCTCAATTGTTAAACCAAACATTGTCTTTTTCAAATATAATGATAAAAGTTAAATTGATTTTTTATTTATCTATATTATTGATATTCTATTTTCCTTACCATTGGAAAGAATAATATAATGTTTAATATAAGGGGCTAATTTTATGGATGTAATTATAGTAGTTAGGATAACTAAATCAAGATGTCTTAATATTATGACTTTTAAATTATAACAACCTTTCTTATTGTAGTCAACTAAATAAAAACTTATGGGTTATCCTCTTTTATCTTGATTGTGATTGAGTAGCTAAGTCATGGAGGTGGATGTGCATTGTATCCTTTAAGGACCACTCATAAGGAGACAATGGATGGATCCCTTCATATGGTTACACAAATTTCCATTCTTGAATAGTATTATTTCTGTAATGAGGAATGCTTGTAAGGTTTTGTTTTACTTCTATGAATGCATTGTTTAATTTCTATTTTATGTACTTAATTTTGTGAAGTAGGACATTTAATCACAAATATATTAAAGTAGGTCTCTCTCTTTTCTAAACATTATTCGAATATCGTTCTAACTAGAATACATATCTCACTTCTTTAAATCTCCCTTCTTAAATATTATTCTATTCTTCCTTTGAAGTAAAGTCCTTTATTTTTGCATTAGGAGTTCCTCTATTTTCCAACTCTTTTGCATTAGAAATTATTGATATATTTTTAGGAAAAAGTATCATAATATTAGAATTGTATGGGTGTCAATCCTTTGTGGTGAAGAAACACTTTTTATCTCATGCACTCAATATAGTGTGGGGGGAATATGATTAATGGGCATAAATACTTGAGTGATTAGGATTGTTGGTTTTTACAATACTTTTAAAAAACAAATGGATTTAACACATCACCTAGAATATAAAAAAATATCTCACAAAGGAATGTACACATTATGAAAGGTGTTTATAAACACCAAAATAATCCCATTAAAGAAAAATAATTATATTTTAACCAATAAATAAATGGTTGGTGGGAAAGGGTATAAATACCCAATTAAAAGAGACCTTTACGTTAGTGTTAAAGAACTTATCTTTATATTAAATAATAAAATATTACAATAAACCCACCTATATAGGAATACAAAGGCATAAAGGGTTATATAATAAATATAATATAAAAGTTGTTTGTAGCCTTAAGTGAAGCTTATTAGCACATATTCCAAACTCCCTCTTAAATTTAATGAAGGATATTGAGAGAGATCCTTATTATTCACCCCCTTGAGGGATTTTCTCAACTCTAAGATTATCATGTAGTCACACAAAAGGAACCTTAAGAATGACCTTGGTCAAAATATCCACTATCTACTTCATTGATAATACATACAATATATGAAGTAGCCCATGGGCATAAGACATCATACATAATGCATGCAAACCTCAATATGCATGGTTTTCCAGTGAAACATGGAATTGTAGATAACCTCGATGGAAATCTAATTGTTATAATGGAGGGTGATAGGAAGTTGTTGAGGTATGCCCACTTGCTTCAAAATCATGAGCATCCATTGAAGGTTCTTGTTGTCCTCATTGGAAATATAGTATTTAGCTTCCTTATAAGACTAAGATATAGTGGACTATCATCTATAATACCAAGACATTGATAAAAATACAATATAGAAGTTAAATCCTATAGTGGAGTTCCATTAGTCCAAATTGTTGATCCAATATGTATTTTAAAATCCCATAAAAAATAATTGTTCTCTAATTTAATAATTATTACCCATATAGTATGTACATATAATTTTTTGAAGGATTTGATTGGTTACTATCTAGTGACTCTCACAAGTTGCCTACATGTACTTGGAACAACATTTAAGAGCTAATGTAATATCTAATTGAATGTGGTAAATATTGAGAAAACCTCTAATACATGATTCATAAAATGTAACATCCACTAGGGGAGTATTGCAATCTACTTGTAGATTCATGCAAAAAATAAACGAAGTCCAAGATGACTTACAATCCTCTATTGTAAAACACTATAGAAGATCCAATGTATACTTGGGCTAATAAATAATGATCCCATAAGATGATTGGTTGATCTAAATATTAAAAAAGTAATGTAAAAGCCCAAAACCTACCATCTCAAAAGTTCCAAGAAGTTATGACTTCATCTCCTAGACTAAAGATATTGTAATTTCTATAATAAGTAGATCATCATCATACAACATTGTTGAGGTGTGATTTTGTCCAGTCACAAAAACCACTCGACAACTAGGATTCAAAATCCCCTCTTTCAAAGAAAGTACGTTTTTCCAAGGTTCTTACTTAATGTTTTATGTGTCATGCATATGTGCGTAAATAAGTGCTTGAATAATCTTTATAGTTTGCAAGTTACTGTTAACAAGGGGCCTAGGAATTAGGTAATTAATTTTGAATTCATCATGTATTAAGTGTCTTTTTTCAAAAATTATTTCTCCAAACAATAATAGATAAATTTGCCTTATAATTTTGATAACTTATGCAAATTTATTCTATAATTTCAACATAACATCTCAATTAAAATGCTTTAAATGAATTTGAAATAAAATCTAGCATCTTAATTAAATTTCAATTAACTTTAATAAAATCAAAGTTTATGAAATTTAATGAAATTATTTAAATGTAAACCTTAAATATAAAGTCTAAACTTTATAATATTCCAAATTTAAGGTTTATTTAATGAAAATACTTGTTCCTTTCAAATATGAAATTGTAATTGAAATATTTAGAGAAATGAACAAGTGTAATAATGTTTAACCCAAATTACAAGGATTTGAAACCTTAGTAATTATGAAACTTAGGGTTTAATATGAAACTGAATCTATGAACTTTGAATTTTATGATATGAAATAAAGTTCATAAAATAGATCTTTCCTGCAATATTTATTTCTTAAAATATTTATTAAATTAAATATTTTAAGAACAAATATGATCTTCCAATGTAAAGCTTGGATATCTGAATAAATTGAAACCAAATTATAATAACCCAAACTAATTAATGAAAATATATCAATTTTAATTTCTCAAATTTATGAATTTAAAGTTGGAAATCAAAATATTCATTTATCTCAGATAAATTTATTTATTCAAAATATTAATTAATTTTAATATTTGAATAATAAATTTATTGATAACCTAGTTATAAAGTCTAACTTTATAAGCATTAAACTAGGTTAAAATCTATGCATAATTTAATATAAAATAAAAATTGCAAAATATTTTAAAGTAAAGAAATAAATTTAATTTTGGACTAATTACTACAACATGAAAAACACATAGACCTTAAACTAGATTTATTGTCTACCATAATTTACACAGTAAAACAATAAACCGATGCAATCTTCCATGGAATTTAATTTAAAAGAAACTATATTAAATAATTTCTTCAATATTCAAATACAAAATTACACATATTTGAACCCAAAATAATTTAATATAATAAATTGATCTTACAATAAAAAACTCTTGATATCTCTGTATATCTCAAATCCTATGTAGCATTTACTTTATTCTCCTCCTTTGTTCCTTTAGGTTCTTCTTTCTTCTTCTCTACAAAAATGTATGACCCTCTCTTTGGTTTCTAATTCTCCATTTATAACTTGAGAAATTCGTTCCTCTTGATTAGTTTACTTTGTTCTATGAGTTAAAAAAAATGAATTCTTGAAACCCTAATATCAATAAAGCCTTTTCAAAGGATTTAATATTTTTCCTCATTGGCATTCGAAAATTAAAGTTATAATCCTGCCAATAAGACAAATATTAATTAGAATATAAAACATTTATAAAATAACATTCTTAAATATAATTAAATTATAAAGTTATAAAACTTTATAATTTAATTAATTTAAAACATATTTATGAAATAACCATTCTAACTATATTAAATTATAAAGTTATAAAACTTTAAAATTTAATTAATTTAAAACAAGTTTATAAAATAACCATGTAACATAAAACAATAATAATAACATAACCAAGTAAACCTAAAAAAAATAATATAAAATAACTATAAAATAAAACATAACGCATACTAATATTTATCCACACAACATAACCATACAAGAACAATGAAGAAACCCCTGAATCGTGAGATAATATCTGGCGTTGAAACCAAAACAACAATTACGAATATGGATTCTCAAAATCCAAGGATGAATGAAATCGACCACATATAGAGATGAATTTCAAATAACTTTCAAATTTCAAGTGGATCCCCAAATTTTGGGTCTTTGTGAAGGAGTCACAACAAACATAATCATCAAGGTTTTATCATCATAATGTTTGATGTAGACATCACACTTTTACTTGCATTATAAAATCCTATAACTAAGAAAATGAGTGAAGCTTCTCATACCAAGCACAAGGATCTTACTTAAGCCCATACCCTGACTTGTTTAATTGACACACCAAGGGAGTAGGTCTATTAAGCTCAAAACTAGGAAGTTTCTTCATATAAATATATATCACCCTAATGATCACCATAAAAAAGGTACATTCTTTATATCCATTTGATGTACCTTCTAATCATAGTAGAAAACTATAAAAATAATCATCTGAATTGAGTCCAACTTGCAAATTGGGGCAAATATCTCTAAGTACTGAACTCCATTCTTTTAAAAGAATAATTTAGCAATAAGGAATAACTTGTGCTTCTCTATCTAACCATGAGAATTTCACTTGGTCTTATAGACCCATTTTTTGGAAATTTGAGCAAGTTTTGTTGTCATTGATGTCAAGAGGTTGATGTCCAAGTTTCGTCATCATTAATGTCATCATGTTGCTTTTCAAGAAGGCAAGGAAGTGATAAAAAGAAATAGGATATAATATTTATTTTAAATATTATATGCCTAAAAGAGGCCTAAAATATTGAAGATCCAAGGAAGGACAAGCAGGTTTGAAAAGAAATAATAATATTATAATATTTCGGGCAAAAGGATAAGGTGAAGAAAACGAGATCCAAGGAATTATTAAAATAATATTTCCTTGAAAAAATCCATTGAGCAATTTTTAAAGGATTTAATTTAATTTATTTAAATTAAAATATTTTAACCTATGGTTAAAATTTTAATTTAAATAAACCAAAGGTGTCAAAGTGTTCAAAGGTTTTTAAATTTAAATTTAAATTCGAAATTCAAAATTTGAATTTGGGCCAATGAGTTAAGTGCAAAGGAAAACGTGTATAAAAAGGGGAAAATGATTTTCATTTTATCCCCTCACCTATGCTATCGAATGCCATGCTATGCTAATGATATATATGATTTTTGTGCATTGTTTTGCTAAATACGAAGAGAGGTTTTGTGGATCTAAAAGTTTTAAATGGAAGTCATCGATTGAAGTGCATGTAATACGATTAAAATTTTCCATAGCACTGGGTAGCATAGTCAGTGGCCAAAGACTTGCTAAGGTGCTCGCACAATAGATTTTATGGTTTCGAATCCCCGCACGACTTGTTTTGTGAAGGAGGAAGTCATTTTGTTTGTTCATCGAATCCTACGGAGGCATAAGGAGGTGTGCTTGAACTAAGGTTCACATGTGGGCATGTAGCCCAACGGTAGCCTAGCCTAGGGCTACGACACTCGATGGTAGTTAGTTGCAGGTTTAGGTTTGGGCGTAGCCAAGTCATGCACAATATTTTTAGACGTGGGCCAAAGACTAAGGTAAGCATTATTTTTTATTATTTAATTTCATCGAAGTTGAGAGGCGCAAGTTTTATAAAGGCCACATGATATTTTTGCATATTGGAATGCATAGGGAGTTATAAGGTTGATTATAAATTATTTTATATTTTTGTTGCCTAGAAAAATAAATAAAGGTTTGAATGTTATTTTTAAAGTTTGGAGTTTGAAGAACACAAGCTTATACTGAGAGGGGGGTGAACAGTATGTAGACACCAAATCACAACCACTAATCCTCCATCCTAACCATCCCACCACCCACTTGTCCACCATACACCTTTCTCGCCATCCACTTGTCCACCATACACCTTTCCCACCATCCATTTATCCACTTTTAGCCTTTCCTACCTTCAAAAGACCCACTTTAGCCCTTTCTCGCCATTTCCACCCCCTTTTGGACTTAATTTATATTTATTTTATATTATTTATATTTAATATAATATTTTATTATTATATTTTAATATATTTATTATAAAATAAATGTATTTAAACCCAATTAACCTCAGCCATCCGATTCAACCTAATCTCCATCGTCCATCTTCATTAATCCATGCCACATCCAAAATATAATCTCAACCCTAGGATCTGATTTAATCTTAGCCACACGATTAAAAGTGTAAGGCTAAAACCCTAAGAAAACCCTAGGTTGGATTATAAGTAAGGGCATTTGAAATGCTCAACCCTTGGAATCTTGGAATACCCTAGAATGTTCTCACCCCCTGTGGAGATCATTAAAGAAGCTTGTGTGAAGCAGAAGGTTGCAGAACCCCGAATATCCTGAATCCTAGCTCACCCATAGGACTTCATTCATTGTGGCCGTGCCTACATCCATTCACCATCATCGTCACAATCCCATTTTGTCCACTGCATCCTTCGCACCCCCATGAACTTCTTTTGTAGATTTACCCTTACCTGTAGGCACCATCTTGAGTTTTCCAAGCATGTTGAAGAAGCTTGTGAAGCGCTCACCAGAGCCTGCCATCCTGCAGGTGCACGCCAGAGCTTATGAAGCTCATCGTAGAAGCTTTCTAGGTGCTCACCAGAGCCTATTGTAGATAGCAGGTGCACACCAGAACCTATGAAGCTTGCGTTAGATCCTATCAAGTGCCCACCAGAGCCTTCTATAATCATCAAAGCACAAATCAAAGTCTGCTGAACCATGCTATCTACAATCAGATCTAAAAAAACAAAACAAATAATCATCACAAGCAAGGTAAATCTATATTTTTGTTATCATTCGTTGTTATTGCATTTTACATATACAGTTTACATAAGATCTAGGGTTTTAGTTTTCATTTCTAAGGGTTCACATTGTGGAACCCTCCTCTTGTTTACTAATAACTTTATTGTTTGTTGTGTGTGTAGGATTGGATAACATCGATCAAAAGAGCATTAGAAGACTACTATAGTTAGAGTGGCTTGAACACAGATACTTGAAGCCCACTCACACTATTGGGAGCAAGACACACCATTTGAAGACACTTCATTACTGTAGCTAGGGTTTCGAAGAACCATGGAATCTTATACATATTTGCATCAAATACTCATTGAGTATAGATTGTATCAAAAGGAGTTTATTGGCTCCACCCCTTTTAAATATTATCATATTTTTGTGCAATCTTGTGTTTATTCAGGTTATTTGCTTTCTTTATCATTTAAGTGTCGTGTCCTTGTCTCTAAAGAGTATAAGACCAATTTTTACTTTTCTTTTCAAATCAATATTATGTAGTGTATAGATAGCGGTATCAATAGCAATAATCATAGCAATGCATAAAACACCATACATAATAGAGACACCATAATTTACGTGGTTCACCTAGTGTGGGCTACTGCACGAAGAAAATATTTTACTAAAATTTTCTCAATCAATATCTTTGAGAATCCTTCCCAATTACAATGTTTATGGACATTTGTCCAAAGGAGATGTTGATTCCCTAATGTCAAGTTCATGGACATCTTCCATAGGAGAACTCTTTCCCCTTCTACCTGGCTAGTAATCTTCTAGAAGACTTTGTCTTCACTCAAATCTATCTTCAATTGTCTTGGCTGCTATATCTCTATCCACTGAGACTCTATCCTCTATACTCTGTCACCTCCAAATATCTATCTCAATACTGTACTAAACACAGTCTAGTTGGACTAGCACAACTCTGCTCAATATCTTGTACTAAACATAGTTCATTCGGTCTAGCACAACTTTGCTCAATCTCTTGCACTAAACATATTTCATTATGTCTAGCACAACTTTTCTTAATATCTTGAACTAAACACAACTCATTCGGTCTAGCACAAATCTACTCAATCTCTTGCACTAAACATAGTTCATTTGGTATAGTACAAATTTTCTCAATAGGTCCACACAAAACCTTCTCAAATATACTCAAAATGTCCACACAAAACTTGCTCAAATATGCTCAATAGGTTCACACAAAACCTTCCTCAAATCTGCTCAACAGGTCCACACAAAACCTACTCAAATTTGCTCGACAGGTCCACACAGAACCTGCTCAATTCTACTCAACAGGTCCACACAGAACCTGATCAAATTTGCTCAACAAGTCCTCTCTAGGACTTGTCCAAATATGCTCAATAAGTCCTCTCTAGGAATTGTCCCAATATGCTCAATAAGTCCTCTCTAGGGCTTGTCCAAATCTGCTCAATAAGTCCACTCTGGGACTTCCTCAAATATGCATAACAATCTTCCACAAAAGCTTACACAAAATCAATCCACAAGCCTTCTCAAAGACTTGCCTCAAATCAGTTTAACAAGCTCACACAAAACTTGTCCAATATCATAGAATCATAAAGAGAATTTTTAGAGACTCAATATGTTCTATACTCAATGCTCAATCAATATCTCAATTCAATATCATAGAAGCATAAAGAGAATTTTTAGAGACTCAATATTTTCTATAATCAAATCCCAATCTCAAATCAATCTCAACCTCATAGAAGCATAAAGAGAATTTTTAGAGACTCAATATGTTCTATACTCAAATCTCAATCTCAAATCAAATCAATATCATAGAAGCATAAAGAGAATTTTTAGAGACTAATCTCAATCTCAACTCAAATCAGAATATATAATAGTTTATTTCATGGAACTTGAACAACCACTTCACACAATCACTTGACTAGGCTCAATCAACTCTACTCAACCAATCACCTCAAGGAACAATCCTTTTCACAAACCCTAGTCCAAGCATGTATCAACCAACTCAAAATATTTTCAATAATGCTCAACAACAAATCTCACATAACAATGATACTCATGTTCTTAACTCAAGTTCAAGTTATTTGCATGACCAATTGGCTTCAACAACAATGCTTATAAAACAAGATTTAATCACAAATCTCAAACTAGAAAACCTTGAAGCATCAAACCAACAACTCCTCAAGAAGGAAACCACAATCAATCCTTTTCTCTCCAAATATTATTTTAGAAATCAATCACCCAAATAAGTCAATGAAGAATATTGCCCATACCTTTTTTATGCCTTATGATTTGTCCACTAAATCTTCCACACTCAACACATGTTATTTTTCCAATCTCAACAAGGGTTAGAGGTCTTGAGTAATAACACAATAATAAAAATAATATCTCAATAACACCTTATTACTCCTACTCAATAAAATGCACCATACCCTCTTATGCAAGAAATAAACCCTCAAAATAATGAATCAAACTTACTTTTGAAACTCCTTGAAAAAAATTGGAAATATCTCCTTGCACACACCTTAGATCTCCCTCTAAGCAATCTAAACAAATAACTCTCAAAAAGAGATTTCCAATGATATATAATATGATATACTTCCAAAAAGAAAATCAGCAAAAATATCTATCTTTCTTTGGGCATACGATATCCTTATTTCTCCTTAGGAAACCTTGGAAAAAATTAAAATATTAAACAACATCAAAAATTAAATCCACTTGATGGATTAGACGTTTTTCGGAGGACTACCCAAATGACCGAACTCATTTTGGCCATATCTCACTCATCCGGACTTGGATTGAGCTAAAATTTTGAGGGTAGATGCCTGAAAAACCCTAGAACGTCTCCACCAATTTTCATATCATTTGGAGCAACACAGATCCTAGCACATCCCTATGTGTGAACGATATATTTGGCAAGTGGCTATGCGAGGGTTTCATCTCGGGTTGAGTGCAAGCAGCTCCAGAGGTTGGTTTTGAGGGCCTTCGGGCCCTAGCGGCCAATATTTTTGTGGTTTATGCTCAATATTTTAGCAGGAAATGTTGCAGGGGATACAATATGGGTTAGGAATTTGTCTTTCAATAGATCATACTGTGAACTTGAGTGACAATGACTTCCAATTTGCTGCACAAAAGAAAAGTGAAAACCATACCTTTCCACGGTGTCTAGGGCAAGGATTAAAGAGATCACAAAACAAGTTTCAAGTAGTTGATCAAAAAATGGCTCATATCTCAAGTGAATCTGGTGCTAAGGTGCACCCACAAAATAATTCTATTGTGAAAACCCCTATCAAGGGTAAGAATTTTGAAGACTCGGTCCCAAAAATGAATTTTAGGGATGCCCTTCATGGTGGACAGCCTCAGCCCAATGCTAATATCAATATTAGGGCTTCCCATAAACCTCTAAGAATGCCTAAGATTGATCCCAGGAAAACGGAGTCAGGATGTCTTAAAGCAAGCGATGGAACTCCTATTGTTAAGCTTGATATGGGTAACATTCAGATCGGCATTGAAGATTTGGAAAAAAGAGGACTAATTTGTCGGTTCGTGGGTTTTCATTCGAGTCTATCTACTTTCAAAGTCTGGGCTGCAAAAAGCTAGAAAACTAAAGGTGAGTTACAAATCTCTATTTATCCAAATGGTTATTTTCTTGTTTTATTTGCTAATAATGAAGATAGAGAGAAAAATTTTCAAGGGGGTCCTTGGTTTTTTGGAAGGGTAGGGCTTTTCATGAAGCCCTGGCATACTAAATTTAAAGTCGAAGAAGAGATGCCTTCTATAGCTCCCGTGTGGGTTAGACTCTTTGGCCTCCCTATTGAATTTTGGAATCCTACTGTTTTTTCTTCAATTGGAAACTCTTTAGGAACTTTTATGATGATTGCTGATTGTACTCAAAATTTTGAACATATTATTTATGCTCGAATTTGTGTTTTAATGGATTTTGACAAACCCCTACCTAAAAATATCACATTACAATTTGGGGAAGACACTTGGGAGCAAGTAGTGGACTATGAGAACATTCCTTTTCATTGTAGAATTTGCCATGAATATGGTCATTTGGCCAGGTGCTTGCCCAAATAAAATTATTGATCAAAAGAAATAAGATATAAACTCAGCAGGTTTCCAAATACCTAAGAAGAAGAACACTCAAAAAAACCAGTTATGAAGGATCAATCAAAGTCATTTGCTAATATGTTTGAAATCCTTTCCACAAATGATGTCCCAAGTGAGGAAGAGGAAATAATGGAAACTAAAATCTTAGAAACACAATTTAAATATGAAGGGAAGAACTGAGAGACAAACCAACAAATCAAAGGTTTTCAACAGAAAAAAAGGAGAAAAAATTTACACAAGAAAAACAATATTTCAAATGTCAAAACTTCAAATAATGCAGGTCCCAATATAGACTCCATTGAACCATCTAGTAAAATTTTGGTGATGTATGAGCATTCTTCAAGGTTAGAAGCCATCTCAGATTCAATTGGAATAAGTCAAGAAATAGGGAAAAAAAATTGAAGATGGATTCTAATCAAAAAGTAGGTCGCAAGACCAATCAATATCATATGGTAAAAGAAGGTGAAAAGCTTGTAGAGGAAGGTAAGATTAATGCCCTTCCAAAATTTTTTAGCCCTGGTATTAATGAAGATCATCACTTGGAATATTAGAGGACTCAAAGGGAGTCTTTCAAAACAAAATGAAATTAGAAGAATGATTCAGATAAATCATCCACATCTTGTTTTCCTTCAAGAAACAAAGATGTCAATGGAGGATATGGACTTAATTGCCAATAAAATTTGGCCTGTTGGAAAAGTGGTTTCCCTCAGTTCCCAAGGGACTTCGGGTGGCATTGCTTGTCTTTGGGACCCAAAAGAGGTAGTTATTCACCATATGGTTGGTAGTTGGGGTTTGTTGGCTATAGCTATTCAAAGTAGACATTCCAACCAGATTATGCTCTGCATTACTGTTTATGCCCCGACTTCTTTGGAGGAAAAAAGAAGACAGTGGAAGGATATTACTCATATTATCTCTCATTTTCCTAAAGCTTGGATCTTGATCGGAGGAGATTTCAATACCATCCTCTCTCTGGATGAGAAAAGGGAGGGAAATAGAAATTTGGACAAAAGCACTGACCTCATGAGCGAATATATTGCAAACCTCCATCTTGTGGATATCCAACCAGATAATGGCCTTATGACTTGGTCTAATAGAAGGCAAGGCTTAGCTTGTATAATGGAGATATTGGATAGGTTTTTGCTCTCTGAAAATTTCTTAATCCATGGTCACATTCCTAAAGTGAAGACTCTTAATAATGTTGGTTCGGATCATTGGCCAGTCATGGTGGAAATGTGGAAAACCAATGTGAGTTTCTCTCCTTTTCATTTTCAATTAATGTGGCTTAGAGACATTTCCTTCAGACCTCGTGTGCAACAATGGTGGAAGGAAGGTAAACCTAGGCATGGGACTAAGATGTTCTGTTTTGCCAAAAGATTGCAATACATTAAATCCAAAATCAAGACTTGGAACAGGAAAGAGTTTGGGGATGTTCATAAAAAAACATGAAGTTATTGCTCATCTTGAAAATTTGAATAAGAAAATCCATTTAGATGGCCTCACGAGAGAAGAGAAGTGCAGATGAAATTAAACTCACAACTCGGTTAGAGGAATGGGAAAAAAGAGAAGAAATCTTATGGAAGCAAAAATCTAGAATTCAATGGCTCAAAGAAGGAGATCGAAACACAAATTTCTTCCACAAATCTCTTCTAGCTCGAAGATCTCACAACTTTATTTCTTCCTTAAAATCAGATTCTGGAGATGTTGTTTATACTTGGGATGGCATGAACTCTATTGTTGTTGATTACTTTTCCAATATTTTTGCTGCTACTCCTCTTGACTCGGCTTCACAACAAAATGTTCTTCAAGAAATCCCTTCTCTTATCACTTCTGAGGAGAACTCTATTTTGACTACTCCTGTTACTATCAATGAGCTTCAACAAGTAGTTTTTAAAATGAAAAAGGGAAAACCCTAGTTCTGATGGTTTTCCTATTGAGTTCTACCAAGAGTTCTAGGATATCCTTCATGTTGATTTATTAGAGGTGGTGGAAGAAGCCGGGAAAGCCAAAGAAATTTTGAAGGTTATCAATAAAACTTATATTACTCTTGTTCCAAAAGCTCAAGAGGTTGATCATATCTCAGCTTTTAGACCTATTGCTTTATGTAATGTTCTTCTCAAAATCATTACTAAAATCATGGGGAGAAAGGTTGAAGCCTCTTTTGCATAAGATTATTTCCCCAGAGCAAGGGGGTTATGTGGAAGGACATCAAATAGTAGATGAGATAGTTCTTGCTCAGGAAGCCATCCATTCCATGGATATGCAAAATTCTCCTTCCATGTTCATTCGGTTAGACTTATCCAAAGCTTATGACAGAGTGGATTGGCACTTCCTTATCAAAGTTTTGAGGCAATTTGGTTTCTCTAAGGATTGGATGGATTGGATTATGGGATGTATCTCTTTAGTTTCCTACTTAGTTCTTATCAATGGAAGGCCTTCTCAGTATTTCCTAGCTTCCAGAGGTATTAGGCAAGGTGACCCGCTATCCCCTTATTTATTCATCATTCTTGTTGAATGCTTGGGTAGGACTATAACCAAAAAGAGGGGAAACAAAACCCTTGAGGGAGTTACCATTGCTCATGGAGCTAGACCTATCTCTCATCTTCAATTTGTGGATGACTCTACTCTTTTAGGTAAAGCTACAGTTAAGGAAGCTTCTAATATTAAGCAAATCATTAGCTGTTTTTCTAAGGCTCCTGGGCAGTTGATCAATGAAGACAAATCTAAAGTTATTTTCTTTCACTACTCTACTAGACAGGAATCCATGGTCTTGGATAAATTAAGATATAAGAAGACCTCTCTTCCAATCACTTATTTAGGTATTCCCATAAATATTCAAAGGCAGAAAAATAAATATTGGAATTGGTTGTTGGACAAAGTCAAGAAGAAAATTGGAAAGTGGACCAACAAGTGGCTTTCTTTTGGGGGTAGAATCACCTTGGTAAAATCAGTCCTTCAAGCTATTCCTATTTATGTTTCTTCCATTTTGAATATCCCAAAGGCTGTTCTTCGAGAATTGGATCAAATCAGTCATCGTTTCCTTTGGAGTGGTACTAAGGAGAAAAGAAAATGGGCCTTGGTGAAATGGGATACTTTATGTCTTCCTAAGAGTGAAAGGGGGTTAGGATTCCAGTCTTCAATTAATAACAACAAAGCTTTAGCTGCTAAATTATATTGGAGGATGTTGCATAACCCCAATGCTCTTTGGGCCAATAATCTTCGTGCTAAATATCTTGAGAACAAAAGTCCTGAAGACCTTGTTCGCTATCAACTTCCTACCAAAGGTTCTCCCATTTTAGCAGTTCTTAAGACTGGTGAGGATTTGATAAAGAAAAAATTATTTTGGATCATTCATAATGGTCAACATGCAAATTTTTGGATAGATTCTTGGGATGGTCACAAGCCTTTGATAACTCGGTTTCCCGATTGGAGGCCTTGGATGGAGGAGCTTCACCGAGCTAATTGGATAAAGGTGGCTAATTATTGTTGGTACCATACTTGGTAATTCAAATGTTGGTAGATATTGGATCCCTATTGAGGACTGGCCTATTCAAATCCCAGAAAGGCAAAGACAAGATATCCAAGGCATCCTTCATATGAGATCCCTCTCTTGGTCCCATGAAAAAGATTATTTTGGATGGAACAACACTACTAAGGGTGAGTATTCAGTTTGCTCAAGGTTATTTGACCTTATGCCATAATAATCCCAACCATTCTTCTGACATATTTTCTCGATTGTGGGCTCAAAAGCTCTGGCCTAAGGTGAGGTTCTTTAATTGGATTTTATTGCATCGTAGGGTGCTTCTTGGTGAGCAACTTATGAAGCGTGGTTTTCATGGCCCTTTTAGATGTGAAATGTGTGAAGAGAATGTAGAAAATATCAACCATATTTTTATTGAGTGTACTTTAGCCTCCGAGCTATGGAGGAGAATGGCCACTTTACTTGGCTTACAGTGGTCCAATTTTTTTACTTTTGAACAACTTTGGAGGGATTGGCCTAATCAAGAGGGTGTTGATCATTTTATTAGGTAGTTAGTTTGGATGGGTTCTACCATTCTTCTTTGGAATATTTGGAATGAAAGGAACAACCAAATTTTTAATCAAGATAGGAAGGATATTCACTATATTTGGAAAAAGACCATAGCCAACTTAGTTGAATCAGTCCATCAACTCCTTAATCACCCCCAAAACTCCCACCAAAGATGGGATCAAGTGATGCAAAGATTGAAGATTAAACCTTCTAAGGGCAACCAACTTAAAGGGAATGTGAGTATTAGTAAGATGGATAGGACTAGAAATTGGCAACCTCCTCCTAAGGATTTTGGAAAAGTCAATACCGATGGAGCCTCTAGGGGGAACCCTGGAAAAGCCGAGTGTGGGAGGAATTGGTAGACTTTCGGATGGCTCCCTGGTTTTTGCTTTTGCTTGAGAATTTGGGTATTCTTTCCAATAACCTTGTTGAGGGGTATGGTATCCTCAGAGGCCTTCAGGAGGCTACTAAGGTTGGATGGGAAAAGGTGTTAGTTGAGTCTGACTCTCAACTTATGATTAATCTCTTGAAGACTCCTTCTAAGAATCATAAGGTGGATTGGAGAATAAAAAGAATTATTGAGAAGATTCAGTTAATCCGGATGGGATTTTTGAAAGTTGATTACAATCATGTGGTTAGAGATCAAAACAAGAGTGCTGATGCTTTAGCTAATTGGGCTTTGGACAAAGGTGATCTTACTTGTTATGGCCACCCTCCTATATGGTGGGCTTCCCAAATTAGGGAAGCTCTTCTTTCTATCATTTCTTTGGATGGCTCCGGTTCTGAAGGTACCTAGTTTCTTCTTGTTTTTTTTTTTTTTTTGCTTCTCTTTGGTTCATTCAATTTTTTTTAGTTCCCTAGCTCATTCTATTCTTTATTTTGTTTCCTCTGTTGATTCTTGCCTTAATAGTCTTCTGGTCTAGATAGGTCATTGTTTTGTTCATTTATTATTTTTTCTTTTTTCTTCTTTATTTTTTTGTTTAGTTTTTTAAGGTGGGTGGGTTCTTTTGTTTTGTTTTGTTTTTGTGTTCTTTGTGTTGTTTTTTGTTGTTCTTGTGTTTTTGTTGTTTTGTTTTTTTGTTGTTTTGTTTTTTTATGTTTTTTGTTATTCTTCTTGTGTTTTTTTCGTTCTTGTTCTTGGGTTTCTCTTTGTTTGTGTTATTTCGTGTTTTTATGTGTGAGTGTTTTCTATGTTTTTTGTTTTTGTTTATTGTTTGTTGTTGGTTGTTTTTTATTTTTATTTTTATTTTATTTATTTTATTTTTTAGGTTTTGGTTGTGTTTATTTTTCATGTTTTTTTGGGTTATGTCTTTGTAGTGTTCTGTTGTTTTTGTCTTGTTTGTGTTTTGTTATGTGGTTCTTGTGTTTTTCTATGTGGTTTGTGTTGTGGTTTCTTTTATCTTATTGTGCGTGTTTGGTTGTGCTTTTGTTTTTGACACACTCAAGGAGCATGTTTTTTATTTTATTTTATTATTTTTGTTGTTATTTACTTATTTTTAAATTGGTTTTGTGTGTTTGTTTGCTCCTTGAGTATGTCAAAGGTGGTAGGCTAGGTCCGAGTCTTGGGAATTTTTGGTGGAATGGATACCCCTGCCTCCTTGGGTCTTACTCGAAAGTGGCATCCCTTTTGGGATGTTTTCCACAAATAAAAAATAAAAAATAAAATATTAAATCCACTTACCTTGCCCTCGACGGGATTCGATCCCCTGACGTCCTCCTTCCCAAAACCTTAGCCATAGCCAAGCTACCATTGGGCCATGTGCCCTGATGTGTAAAAAATGGCACATCCACCATAAAATTTCTGTGAACAACGCTCCTCCAAAAAAAAACAAGTGCTTCAAGCGCTTCTTCCTTACAATCCAAAAGGCCTCACACAAATAGAACGTGTGACCTCCTCCTTAGTGCCAAGACAATATACCACTAGGACATGCTGGCCTTTGCACTTAGAGTCTTCGAAGCTTCAAACCTTTAGCCTTTATGTAAATTGTAACGCCTTCAAAAAATAAAACCTTTTTGCATGCGCTTAGAATAATAATTGTAAGGGATGCCTTGGTAAATGTTTTTTGATGGCATTTATATAAAGCCTTTGTCCTCTTTTGCAATCACATATATGCTTCGAATAATTTCGACGTCGACGTGATTTTTAATTTTTAATTAATTTAAATTTTAATATTACAAATTAAAAAGAACCAACCATAGGTTTAATTAATTAAACCTTAGAACCTTGTCTTAATGCCCAACCTTGGTATAATTAAATATTATTTATAAAATTTAAATTCCTTGTGAATTTAAATAATTTATAAATAATTATTAAACATCCTTTTTAACCTTTGCAATAACCAATCACTTAACTTGTTCTCCCAATAATATTAAAATATTATGGAGCCTTTTTCATTTCACTTATGCACTGATGAAGCTTTTTTTGGATGAATTGGACGACTTTATTTCTTGTCGAATTTCTTGATAAGAGTGATAACTCTATCAGGTGACATCAATGACAACTTTGACTTAGAGGTCTCAAAATGTCCAACAATCTCCCCCTTTGTCATTGATGGTAACCTTTATCCTTTTACTAAAACCTGACCTTATTTTTTTCTCCCCATGGGTCTTTGCTCCCCCTGGCTCAATGCTTTCTCAAATATCAAATCTCTCCTCATATAAAATATCTCCCCAATATAAAAATCTCTCGCCTTTGACATCAATAGCAAAGGGTCACCTTTGGGGCTCGAGGCTAAGAATTAGCCTCTTAGCTTAGTCCCTCCTCCACCTTCACATGAGGTGGTTAATTCTAGGGTGGGAGTATTTCTACTCCTCAAAAGCACAGATCTGTGTCTTTATCTTTATCCCTTATTCTATGAGTCTTTTGAATCCTCTCACTATTTCTTTCCAATTCATCATCCCTGTTCCTATCATCACTTTTGTTCCTGTTCCCGCTCTTGTTCTCATCCATGTTCCTATTCTTATTCCTGTTCTTGTTATTTTCTTAGTCTCTATTCCTATTCATATTCTTGCTTTTGTTCATATTCCTATTTTTATTCATATTCCTATTCCTATTCATATTCCTGTCCCTGTTCGTGTCGATTTTTGGAATATTTTCTCTATACCGTCTTGCTATGTGACCATCATTATTGCACTTATAACACTTAATATTATTATTCCTTTGATGTGCAACTGTCTTAGGACTTCTCCTAGTGAAGCCATATCCTCTTCTATCTTGAATCCTATAATTCATTACCTTGTGACCAAACTCATTGCATGAGTAGTAATATCCTTGTAAAAGCTATCCCTTTCCATACTCCTATCTTTGATGTGTTCTGCACTGTGAAGCCATGTGCCCAAACCTGTGACATGAAAAGCATATTCCATTGAAGCTTCCTTGTCTTGACCTCATTGGTTTCCTATTCTGATTGTTGTTCCATCTATATTTTATTTGTGCATTATTCCTATCTTTGTTGAACTCTATGTTGTACAACTGATCCTCTAATGTATCATTCCCACTTATACTATCATCTTCTGAAATATCTTCTTCTAAAGTTCCTTCTTATTTAAGACTTAAGGTAGATTCTTCTTCCTATTTCTTTTTAACTTTTACAAATCCAAGACCTGTTGAACATGATGTTCACTGTTGTCCACAGATGAACTTATCCAAGTTCCTAGAGCTATTTTTGAAACTCTTCATCTTGATCTTGGAGTACTTTAACTCTTCTTTTAAAGTAGCCACTTCTTATGATGCCTTCTCGTATTCCAAGATCTTTGCTTCTAATTTATATTTGAACTTGCTTGCCTTAGCCTTTGATTTCTCTAAATATTCTATGAGCAATAATATTTCTTCATCACATTATTGAAACTAACTTTCAAGCTTAGAGTGTTTCTTTCTTACCTTCTTTACTGTGTCAAGGGCATAGATAAGTTTTCCATTAAGATCATAGCCATTATCTACTGAATAATCCTCTATTTGTTTACCTTTGTTCGAGTTTCTACTTCCTTTAGACTTGTCTTCTATGGGGTCACTCACTTCTTCTTCTAATGCCATTAGAATATTTTCATCTGGTATTTCAAGTGCATCTTCAAAATCATCATCACTAAAACTATAACCATCCCTAGTGCAATCATATTCAAGATGTCCAAATTTACCACATATAAAACACTTGAGAATAACTAGAGTCCTTTTCTTAATTCAATCTTTCTCTTTAACCATAAATAGGAATTCATCTCTATCATTGTCTAAAATACTAGCATCACTATCAATTGATTACTTACTTGCATTGTCCGCATAGTAGCTTCTCTTTTGTCTCTTGAAGAACTTATTTCCTTTTCTGCTTTGTCCATCCTTGCTTTTCTTTTGGTACCTGTATCTTTTTGAATCCATGTACCTATGATCCTATTTTTCTTCATCATTGTTGTTCTTTGGCTCCGTGCACTCTTTTACAAAATATCCATACCTTCCACAATTGAAACATTTGATAGATTTTGGATCTATGGGTCTTCTGGAACCTCTATCTCTTCTGCCATAATTTGCTTCTTCACCACTGGATGACTTACTGCTTGATTCTATCTTCTTTCCATTTTTATTTTTGTCTACTTTGAAAGTAGCTTCTTTCGGAGGAATAGGATCTTTTGTTCTTATCTCAAACTTAGTAAGCATGCCAAGTAAGGAATTCCTTATCAAATAATCACTATCGATTGATGTTTCTATAGTAGAAACCTTTTCACTGTACCTTTTTGGAAGAGTTCTCAAGATCTTATCACAAGCATCAGATTCATCAACCTTCATTCCCAGACCTCTCATCTCATATACAAGTTCATCAATCTTATTGAGATAGTCATGAATGTTTTCATCATCCTTCATTCTTAAGTTCTCAAATTATCCTTTGATATTTATGATATTAGCTTTCCTGACTCATTTATCTCCTTCATATATGTCATGCAGAAGTTCCAACATTTCTTTTGCTATTTTACAATCCATAACCTTCATAGATTCTGATCTACACAATCCTTTTATAATTTTATTGATATCTCTTGAGTTTGCATGCATTAGAAGCTTACCTTCCTTATCTGTAGGAGGATTGATTGTTGAATCATACCAAGTTCCACTGCATCCCAAACTTCATTTCCAAGTGCCATCAAGTAAAATCTCATCAGCATACACCAATACAAGAAGTCACTTCCATCAAATGCTGGTACTACATTATTGAAAGATTCGTCTCTTTGATCCTTTTGATCCATTGTGTTCTTAGACTAATTTTCTTCAAGCTGTCAAAATATTATGAAGGAACCTGCTCTAATACCAATTGAAGAACACAAGCTTATACTGAGATGGAGGATGAACAATATAAGACCACTTTTTACTTTTCTTTTCAAATCAATATTATGCAGTGTATAGATAGCAGTATCAATAGCAATAATTAAAGCAATGCACAAAACACCATACACAATAGAGACACCATAATTTATGTGGTTCACCCAATGTGGGTTACTCCATGCAGAAAATATTTTACTAAAATCTTCTTAGTCAATCTCTTTGGGAATCCTTCCCAATTACAATGTTTATGGACCTCTTTCCAAAGGAGATGTTGATCCCCTAATCTCAAGTTTGTGTTTCTCTTCCATAGGAGAACTATTTCCTCTTTTGCTCTAGCTAGTTATCTTCTAGAAGACTCTATCTCTCTACTGCACTAACTGGTGGATCTCTCTCCACTTGAAGACTCCTCACTCATATTTATATTCAATTGTCATGGCTGCTAAATCTCTATCCACTAAGACTCTATCCTCTATACTTTATCACCTCCAAAGATCTATCCCAATACTATAATAAACATAGTCTAGTTAGTCTAGCACAAATATGATCAATCTCTTGTACTAAATATAGTTCATTCGATCTAGCACAAATCTGATCAATCTATTACACTAAAAATAATTCATTTAGTCTATCACAACTCTGCTTAATCTCTTGCACTAAACACAGTTCATTCGATCTAGCATAACTTTGATCAATATCTTGAACTAAAAATAGTTAATTTGATCTAGAACAAATTTTCTCAATAGGTCCACACAGAACATTCTCAAATCTGCTCAACTTGTCGATAT
The DNA here is from genome assembly GCA_028583015.1 of Wollemia nobilis. Taxonomy (NCBI): domain Eukaryota; kingdom Viridiplantae; phylum Streptophyta; class Pinopsida; order Araucariales; family Araucariaceae; genus Wollemia; species Wollemia nobilis. The sequence goes on from JAQPPZ010000057.1 coordinate 655,078, forward strand.
AGAACCTGCTCAAATATTCTCAATAGGTTCACACAGAACCTTATCAAATCTACTCAACAGGTCCACATAGAACCTGCTCAAATCTGCTCGACAGGTCCAAACAGAACCTGCTCAAATTTTCTCAATAGATCCACACAGAACCTACTCAAATATGCTCAACAAGTCCTCTCTAAGACTTGTACAAATCTGATCAATAAGTCCTCTCTAGGACTTGTCCAAATATGCTCAATAACTCCTCTCTAGGACTTGTCCAAATCTGCTCAATAAGTCCTCTTTGGGACTTCCTCAAATATGCATAGCAAGCTTCCATAAAAGCTTACATAAAATAAATCCATAAGCATTCTCAAAGACTTACCTCAAATCAGTTTAACAAGCTCACACAAAACTTGTCCAATCTCATATAATCATAAAGAGAATTTTTAGAGACTCAATATGTTCTATACTCAATGCTCAATCAATATCTCAATTCAATCTCATAGAAGCATAAAGATAATTGTTAGAGACTCAATATGTTCTATACTCAAATCCCAATCTCAACTCAATCTCAACCTCATAGAAGCATAAAGAGAATTGTTAGAGACTCAATATATTCTATACTCAAATCCCAATATCAAATCAAATCAATATCATAGAAGCATAAAGAGAATTGTTAGAGACTCTATATGTTCTATTATCAAATCTCAATCTCAACTCAAATCAGAATATAGAATAGTTTGTTTCATGGAACTTGAACAACCACTTCACACAATCACTTGACTAGGCTCAATAAACTCTACTCAACCAATCACATCAAGGAACAATACTTTTCACAAACCCTAGTCCAAGCATGTATCAACCAACTCAAAATATTTCCAATAATTCTCAAAAACAAATCTCACATAATAATGATACTCATATTCTTAACTCAAGTTCAAGTTCTTTGCATGAACAATTGGCTTATAAAACAAGGTTTAATCACAACTCCCAAACTAGAAAACTTTGAAGCATTAAACCAAAAAATCCTCAAAAAGGAAACCACAATCAATCCTTTTCTCTCCAAAGATATTTTCAAAAATCAATCACCCAAATAAGTTAATGAAGAATATTGCCCATACATTTTTGATGCCTTATGAGTTGTCCACTAAATATGCCACACTCAACACATTTTATTTTTCCAATCTCAACAAGGGTTAGAGGTCTTGAGTAATAACACAATAATAAAAATAATATCTCAATAACACCTTATTACTCCTACTCAATAAAATGCAACATACCCTCTTATGCAAAAAATAAACCCTCAAAATAATGAATCAAACTTACTTTTGAAACTCCTTTACAAAACCATAAATATATCCTTTTACACACCTTACTTCTCCCTCTAAGCAATCTAAAAAAATAGCTCTCAAAAAGAGATTTCCAATGATATATAATATGATATACTTCCAAAAAGGAAAATCAGTAGAAATCTCTATCTTTCCTTGGGCATACCATATCCTTATTTCTCCTTAGGCACCCTTGGCAAAAATTAAAATATTAAAAAACATCAAAATTAAATCCACTTGCCTTGCCCTCAATAGGATTCTATCCCCCGACGTTCTCCTTCCAAATGCCTTAGCCGCATCCAAGCTGTTGTTGGGGCACGTGCCCTAATGTGTCTATAATGGCATGTCCACCATAAAATTTCTATGAACAACGCTTTGAAAAACAATAAGTGCTTCAAGCACTTCTTCCTTGCAATTCAAAAGGCCTCACACGAATCAAACGCGGGACGTCCTCCTTAGTACACGGACAACATACCACTAGACCACGTTGACCTTTGCGCTTAGAGTCTCTAAACCTTCACACCTTTAGCCTTTACGTAAATCGTAATGCCTTCAAAAAACAAAACCTTTTCGCATGCGCTTCAAATAATTTCGACTTCGGCATGATTTTTAATTTATAATTAATTTAGATTTAAATATTATAAATTAAAAATAACCAACCTTAGGTTTAATTTAATTAAACCTTAGAACCTTGTCTTAATGTCCAACCTTCGTATAATTAAATATTATTTATAAAATTTAAATTCCATGTAAATTTAAATAATTTATAAATAATTATTAAACCTTCTTTTTAACCTTTGCAATAACCCACCTTGGGTTTTTATAAACCAATCAATTAACCTGTGCTCCCAATATTATTAAAATATTATGGATCCTTTTTCCTTTCACTTCTGCACTGATGAATCTTTTTTTGGATGATTTGGGCAACTTTATTTCTTGCCGAATTCCTTGATAAGAGTTATAACTCTATCAGGTGACATCAATGACAACTTTGACTTAGAGGACTCAAAATGTCCAACAAAGTTATAAGGGTTAGTAAAAGAATTTGATTTTTATATGTTGGATGTTATCTTGAATGGTTGGAGTTGATAAGGTTTTAATAAAGGAACTTAATTTTTGTATATTATTTTGAAAGGTTGGAGTTTATAAGGTGTTATTAAATGAACTTGATTTTTGAATATTATTTTGAGAGTTTGGAGATTATATGGTGTACTAGATATTTGATATTATTGTATGGTGAAATAATTATTGGGGAGAATATTTGTGTGAAGATTTTGAGATAGGTTGTTGCTATCTAACCTTGAAATTGACAAAGAGGATTTGATTGTGATTAAGACAAGTTTTGAAGATATATCTCCATAAAAACAAAAGGTATGGGCACATCATCCTTATGAGTGAAATATTATTGGATTGAATGTTGTGAAATGCAAAGGTGGACTGAAAAGGATTGTTTGATAAGCATTGTTGGAAATGTTTGAGTGAGTGTTCATGTGCATGAGTTGTGGATGTTAAAATTAACATGAGTATCATTGTTATGTGAAATTGAGAACTATCTTGAACTAGGGCTTGTGAAAGAACATGAGTATCATTGTTATGTGAGATTGAGAACTATCTTGAACTAGGGTTTGTGAAAGATCATGAATATCATTGTTATATAAGATTGAAAACTATCGTGAACTAGGGTTTGTGAAAGATCATAAGTATCATTGTTATGTGATATTGGAATCATCTTGAGTCAAGGTTTGATTTACATAGTGTAAGTTGATGGAAGTATAATGAAACACTTGGTTAGGGTTTGTAAGGAAGTTGTGTTTCTTTGAGTGGATGTTTGAGTGAGGTTGATTAAGCATTATTGATTGACAGTTGGAGTGATAGTTCAAGTTTGTGAAACAAATTATACTTTATTTTTGAATTGATTTGAAAGAGATTTTGAAAATGAAATAGTGTTTTGTTGAGTACAAAACATTGTGAGTGTAAAACATATGGAGTATTTGATCATTTTTCTATATGTTTCTATGGTTAAACAAGTTTCTGAGTGAAACTTGTTTGTGTGATTGAAGAGGTTTTCTAAAAGATATTAAGTTGAGTTTTGTATGCAAGTATTGCAGTTGTTTGAGTAAGCTTTTGTGAAATCTTGTGAGCATATTTGAGTAAGTCCTAGAGGGGACTTAAGGACAGAGTTGAGTAAGCTTTTATGAAAGCTTAAGGACAAATTTGAGTAAGCTTTTGTGAAATCTTAAAGATAGATTTGAGTAATCTTTTGTGAAAGCTTAAAGATAGATTTGAGTAAGATTTTGTGAAATCTTGTAGAGCAGATTTGAGGTAATTCTTGGTGAAGACTTTTTGAGCAGATTTGAGGTAAGTCTTGGTGAAGACTTGTTGAGCAGATTTGAGGTAAGTCTTGGTGAATATTTGTTGAGCATATTGAGCAAGTTCTTGAGAGGACTTGTTGGACAGATTTAAGGCAAGTCTTGGTGAAGACTTGTAGAGTAGATTTGAGGCAAGTCTTGGTGAAGACTTGTTGAGTAGATTTGAGGTAAGTCTTGGTTAAGACTTGTTGAGTAGATTTGAGGTAAGTCTTGATGAGAACTTGTTGGAAAAATTTGAGGTAAGTCTTGGTGAAGACTTGTAGAGAAGATTGGAAAAGTTCTAGGGAGAACTTGTTGGACAGATTTGAGGGAAGTCTTGGTGAATCCTTGAGAGTAGATCAAGCAAGTTCTTGAGAGGACTTGTGGATATATTTGAGGTAAGCATTTGAGAAGACTTGAGATCAGATTTCATTGATTGATTTGTTCAAGCTTTGAGTTAAGGCTTGAGGTAGATCTAAGCAAAGTTGATTTGTGATTTAATAAGGATTTGTGTTAAGGCTTGAGGATAGAATTGAGGAATTTTTTTTTTGCAGATTAGAGGGTAGATTTGTGCCAGAACAGAGACAAATTTGAGAGTAAATTTGTGCTAGATAGAGGATAGTGTTTAGTGAAGATTTAAGATAGGGATTGGGCAGAGTTGAGAATAAGCTTTGGAGGTGATAGAGCAGAGGATAGTAGTCTCCAGTGGATAGATATCCATTAGCCAGGGTAGAGAGGACATAGGTATTCTGATAGAGGTCTTATGTGGAGAGAGATCCACAAGCTAGTGTAGTGGAGGTAGTAGTCTTCTAGAAGATCACTAGATAGAGTAGAGGAGAAAGCGTTCTCTTGTGGATAGAGATCCATGAACCAGTATTGGAGAAAGAGTTATCCTATGGATAGATATCCATGAACTAGTAAAGGAGAAAGAGTTCTCCTGTGGATCAAGATCCACAAACTAGCAAAGGGGAAAGAGTTCTACTATGGATTGGTTTCCATGAACTTGATTAGGGGATTGGTGTCTCATTTGGAAAAAGGTCCATAAACATTGTAATAGGGAAGGATTCCCAAGATATTTGTTGAGAAAATTTTAGTGAAATATTTTCTCCATGGAGTAGCCCACATTGGGTGAACCACATTAAATTGGTGTCTCTATTGTGTGTGATGATTTGTGCATTGCTTTGATTACTATTATTGATATTAAAATTGGTATATTGGATAATATTTTTTGAGAAATACAAGTAAAATCTGGTCTTATACTGTTCACCCCCCTCTTAGTATAATCTTGTGTTCTTCAATTGGTATCAGAGCGGGTTCCTTCGGAAGAGTTTAATAGCTTAAAGAAAAATCTTATAGGAACATAGATGGATTTTCAAAGTGGATATTTAGGAAATAAGGCACCATTGTTTAATGGGAAAAATTATGAATTTTAGAGTGTAAGAATGAAGATTTATCTAATGCACAAGGAAATGAGATATGGCAAGCAATTGAGGATGGATACATACCACCAACTACTCCACTTATAGATAAATATGGTAAGCTCCTACATCTAAATAATTCAAATGCAATGAATGAAATATTAAGTGGTTTACATGAGTTAGAGTTTGTAAAAGTTATGCATTGCACATCAACAAAAAATATTTGGGATAAGTTGAAAAATACATATGAGGGAGACAAAAAGGTCAAGATAGCAAAATTACAAAATCGCAAGAAAACATTTGAAGACCTAAATATGAAGGATGAGGAAGACATTGCTACATAATTTGTATGGATGAGGTTGTTAACTCCATGTAAGGACTTGGGTTTAAAGTTGAAGAATCAGATGTTTGTCAAAATATTTTAAGGTCACTTCCTAAAGGTATAGTGAAAAGTTTTCATCCATAGAATAAATAAAAGATATTGAAACTTTGACAAGGTATGAGTTACATGCAACTCTGAAAACTTTTAATATGAGAATAGTAAAGGATCCTATCCCCTAGAAAGAGGAAACTTTCAAAGTAGTAAAGAGACAAAGGATAAGAAGACAAATTCAAGTGATGAGTCATCCAGTGATGAAGAAGCAAGTTATGGCAAAAAGAACAAGGACACAAGAAAGTATAAAGGTGCAAAATCAATTAAATGTTTCAATTATGGTAAATATGGTCACTATGCATCTGATTGTCCAGGATCTAGAAATAGCAGTGGTGAAGAGAAACAGGATCATAAGAACAGGGAAGTAGGAAAATCCATACATCAAAATAAGAACATGTATGAACAAGAAAAGCAAGGAAATAAGTTTTTCCAAAGGCATAAGAAGAGTTTTTATGTAGATAAGGTAGGAAAGAGTTCAAGTGATAGTGATAAAATATCCTCAGATAATGACAAAGAAAAAATTCTATTTCTAATGGTAGAAAATGAAGATGTTAAGAAAAATGTAAAAAGGGAACCAATAATTCTCAAGTGTTTTACGTGTGGTAACTTTAGCCATCTTGAATATCATTGCACAAGGAATGGGTTCAGTTTTAGTGAAGATGAATATGAATATGCTCTTGAAGGTCCATAAGAAGAAAGTCTTCTTATGGTAATAGAAGAAGAAGGAAGTGCTCCTAGTGGAAATGAATAAAAAAAGAATGAATATGAAAAAGAATTATAAAATGAAGAGGAAGGAGAAGTTGATCTTGAAGGTGAGATTATTTATGCTCTTAAGGAATTAAGAAAGGTAAGAAATAAAAAATCAAAACTCAAGCTTCAATTTCAAGAATGTGATGAAGAGAAAGGAAATTTTATAGAATATCTAACCAACTCAATAGCTAAGACAAGGAAATTTAAAGATAAGTTAGAGGCAAAGGTATTAGAATGTGAAATATTAAAGCATGAGGTAGCTTCACTAAGGAAGGAATTAAAAGAGTCTAAAGACAAGTTGCACAAGTTTAGGAGAAGCTCAAAGACCTTGGATAAGATTATCAAGGTAAAAAGATCTTCATCAAACAAGATAGGACTTGGTTTGAATAGGAACATAGAGAACAAAGAGAGGAGTCAATCTCAAGCTCCAAATAAGAAGAATATTTAGAAGAATAGAGTGTAAGAGAAAGTGAGACTTCTAAGGATAATTTGTAAAATATAAGGTTCAACAAGGAAATGAACAATACATAAACAAGGAACATATGGAACATGAAACATCATAGGGAAGAAGATACTAAGATACCAATGGGGTCAAGGAAAGGTTTCTTCAATGGATGTTGCTTCTCATGTCATAGGTTTGGTCACAAGACTATGCAATACAAGACACATGAAAGATAGGGACATGGTTTCTATTAGAATACATATCATATCCTAATTTGTTACTAAGATAAGTTTGAGTGGCTGATATTAACTCAGTATGCACTTGCTATTTAAGCAAGGTATTTGTCATTGAATAATATCAAATATTTTATTTTCCAACATGATATCAGAGAATGCTTTCCCTGCCCTGTGAACGTGAGGGAAATCACCCCTTTTTTCTTTTTTCCTTCTCATTTTTTTTCCTATTTTTTTTTACCAAGGGAGTATGCTCTCCATATTTTGATGGATCAAAAACCAGATGGTTAATTTTTTTTAAAAGTTTGGGAGGTTATTTTTTAGTTTTCTTGAGGGTTTGCAGAATAGCTACCATATTATTTTTATTTGTTTCTGCTAGGTGATTGTGCTTTGTTGCTATAGTGGACCTAGTTTGATGTTGCAGAATTTGAATGATAATCTAATACATGTTTCCATATATGGCCTTTATATCCATCTACATAGTTGGGTTCCCATTGCTGCCCTTGCAAATTGCAATCTGGAACTACAATCTATATTTTGGGAGAAGGGGAAGTCCTTGTTCTCTCTTTAACGATGATGTTTTGGTGCATCATAGTAGGTACACTTATGTGCCTTTGATTGGCACTGCTATGATTTTTTGTACCTCTCATTATTGTCATCATTGATACAATCACAAAGCTCCATCTATGCGACAAGAGTTTCGATGGTCTTGTCGACAAGGACTGCAGCCTTGATAAGGAGGGGAATTTTGGACTTCATTTTCACTTTAATGGCTAGCAAAGGTAGGTTTTTCTACTGTTCAAGGTAGCTCCATCGGTGGTGGGATTGGGCATGCTTTGAGGAAAAAATAAATGGTTGTTTGTGACGTAAAAATACTCCCTTGAATTTAGGACCTAGCCACCAGGAACAGGTACTAGAAAACTGCTCCATTTCATGGCTATTTTTTTAAAACTATGTACTTAAAAAAAAACAACACAACCAGTACATTTTGAATATGGCACAGACGATGTTTTTTTTTAGTTGCGATGCCTACAGTGAAGAAAATTTTTCTCTATTTATTTGTGAGCACCATGGATCTGCATCTGCTTTGCCATCTAAAGCCATGCAGACACATATTTTTTTGGTTGTATTTGGTTGGAAGGTATGCTATTTTATTGTATGGCAATTTGGGGAATATATGGATTATTAGCAAGATTCGCAGGAGCAGTACCAGTGCATGTCTTAATTATGGCACGATAGCCCGATTCCTAGTCCCCTACCTCCTTCTTCGAATAGTGGAAGGTTAATGGCTGTGAATAACTCCAGACTCCACATGCCACTATTGACAAAGTTGCACACCAAGCATGGAGCATTGTTATTATAACCTTTGAAAGTTATATTTTTGTGGAAATTGACGAAGACCGCTCGCTAGAAGAAGCTCCATGTGGACTATGAATGCTCTACAAAGGTGTGGCCAAGTGCTACCCAATGTCATTTTGAACATTATTCGATCTAATCTACTCAATTTGGTAAGCGTATTTGGATCATGTGGAGTGTAGGACGAAGGATTAGGATCCAAAGAAGGGGATGCAAGTTTTTTTGAAATCAATAAAATCAGTTGTAATAGTCACTTCAATTTTTTAATATATATAATGTCTTTGATGTTGAGGTCCACTGGGCCCATATGAAGTTGCACATAAACAAGTTGCTTTCCCACCTGTGATGCATGATCTTGTTGGCATATTTTTTTTTGGATGCTTCACAATGTTTGGTTGTGATAAATCCATGGCGGCATCAACATCAAGTATTTACCTAAGCTGGAGCTCAGTTCGTGAATGGGAAGATGGAATTGACTATCTCGTGCAATGTTGATGGGAAAATACCAAGAGGAATTACGAGTGCATGTGGAAAATGTTTCATCCTATGCGGTCCCTCTTGTTGGGATTTGTTGATTTGATGTTTACATTTTATTTTTGAAATCAGATCGGCTTATTACCAACGTACAAAAGTATTTCGATATGTTAAATGACTAAAAATTTGCAAGAGGTGCTGATGTCATGGGGCCTCCTACATGGGTTCTCGAGCACCAGTTAGAGGTTCCAGCTACCAGGAACCCATGCCAGTGCAATGAATGGGACCCACACATGCCCCCGCTACAATGGTAAAAAAGGATCAGAATCCCGACGAACCTACAGGAACCTAAATTGAAAATGGAAGATGAGGGACCTGAGGAAAATTCTAGAGGAGGTAGATGGCCCTAGTGTATATCATAGTGATAGCAAAATAAAGTGAAGATGACATTGAGGTTCAGTTAAAATTTTAAGTGACGTGGAGTTTAGATTGTTACCATCGAGCTTGGTCATATCTATATTTGATTCCACCGGTGTTAATATGGAAGGATGACGATGCATTTTAGAAATTTCTAGTGGAAGCTCCTGAGGCATAAACAAGAAGCTCATTGGGTGAAAGTTGTGCAACTTAGAATGGGGTAGGACCATTTTTTTCATTGGATCATTGTATTTAAAAAAGAAATATTTTTCTAAATTTTTTAGATGCTCAAATATTTTGATTAAAAAAAAAAAAAGGGGGGCCACTTAATTTTTTTTTTAATGTTTTTACCACCTTGTTTGTGGGAGGGTTTATGCAAACCCATTTTTTCCCCTTTTACCACTATGTGTAAATGCTCGTGGAAAGGATGGGATCATGATTTATTTTTAAAAATACTATATTTCATTCTAAAATATTCCTTTGTGACAGAAAAATAAGAAGGCTATTGTTTTCATACAAGATGAAGGTCACATTGAAACCCCAATATAGGGGTATTTATAGTTGTCAGAAAGGTTTTTCTAAGACGGACAAGATGGTGCAGTAAATTTTCATTTTTGAAACTATTTTATACACTTTTTTATGGCTCAAAAATTGTTGTATCATGGAGTACATTCTTGGTTGAAACCAACACTCCCAAGATATTTGTTAGAGTGATCTGTGATCCTAGTATCTAGTCATCTCCTCTATATCACCTAGTAGTTGTGGTGTCCTGTTACCCATGCATTCTAGCAGGATGAGGAGGTTTCCATAAGGACATGTTTGACATTAATTTTTTCATTCCCTTGTTTTACTATTTGTACATAAATTTTGGACCTTGTTATCATCCCATTGTGTTCCTATAGATGGAAACCACATACTTATTCTTGTGGAGTCATTTTGGACTACACTTGTGATTTTTGTGGTTCTTTCTCTATCCTATATTCTCACTCTACTTTTGTGAGACACTTTGGTTTTAGGGGTTTTTTCTTTAGTGACACATTTTCATAGTTCATAGCCTTATTCATTATCACAAGCATCAATCTAGGAGTAAGATTTTTTTTAGTTCAGTGATGAGGCTTCTCTTATTTTTTGAGACATTTGATGGATCCTTTGTAGACTTCTTGATGGAAGTTGTTCGAGGGGGTTGAAGAGGTGAAGATCACATCTTCCTCTTCATACTCACTGCACATATTCCTTTTTCTTATTCTTTCTATTTTGGCAAGTGGTTTTCTCCCTTGTATTTTTCTCATCATCTTTCACCAAAGTTTTCTTGTGCTTATATTGTACATGAGTACCTTATCAAGCTTTGTTGCCAAGACTCATACTTGTGGATATGAAACTTGTTTGCTTTTGTTTTCACTACCTCCTAGTATCACTTAAGGGGAGGTATTAGTATATCCTAGTACCAATTAAGGGGGGTGTTAGAATAATATATCATATCCTAAGTTGTTACTAGGATAAGTTTGAATGGTTGAGATTAGCTCAGTTAGTTATGATCCAATGGATCAGATTGTACACCTTTGCTATTTAAGCAAGGTCCTTTCAAGTTTTATTTTCCAATAGTTTCATCAATAGAAATTTTAGAAATGGGTATCTCTTTCAAGGGTATTGTCACTCTTGTAAACAATTTGGTCATAAGGCAGTTAATTGCAGGGTTCATGACAGGAATGGATATGGCTTCACTAGGAGGAAATTCAAAATATTTGCACCTTCAAGGAACCACAAAATTAAGTGTTATAAGTGTAATAATGTTGGGCATATGGCTAAGTAGCGTAGAACATAATTTTCAAAGACAAGCAGGAATAGGAATATGTAAAGAAATCAGAGGGATCAGTTGAGGAAGAAGGTGGACAAAGAAAATAGTAGTGTATGCTAGGAGTAGAGATACTTCCACCCCAAAATTAACCATCTCAAGGAGAGGAGGTGGAGATGGGGCTGAGCTAAGAGTCTTATATTTAGCCCCAAGGTGACCCTTTGCCATTTATTTCAAAGAGGGAGATATTTGAGTTAAGGGGAGAGCATTCAATTAGGGAGAGCAGTTTCTTAGGGGGAGAAGAACTAAAAAAAGTAAAAGAAATGGTTAAAGGAAAAAAGGGTTGCCATCAGTGACAAAGGGAGAGATTGTTGGAAATTTGAGGAAGTTTAGTTGTCATTGATGTCAAGAGGTTGATGTTCAAGTTTCGTCATCATTAATGTCATTAGGTTGCTTTTCTATAAGGCAAGAAAGTGATTAAAATAAATAGGATATAATATTAATTTTAAATATTATATGCCTAAAAGAGGCCTAAAATATTGAAAACCTAAGGAAGGATGAGCAGGTTTAAAAAGAAATAATAATATTATAATATTTTGGGAAAAAGGATGAGGTGAAGAAAATGAGGTCCAAGGAATTATTAAAATAATATTTCCTTGAAAAAACCCATTGAGCAATTTTTAAAGGATTTAATTTAATTTATTTAAATTAAAATATTTTAACCTATGGTTAAAATTTTAATTTAAATAAACCAAAGGCGCCAAAGTTTTCAAAGGTTTTTAAATTTAAATTTAAATTCAAAATTCAAAATTTGAATTTGGGCCGACGAGTTAAGTGCAAAGGAAAATGTGTATAAAAATGGGAAAACAATTTTCATTTTACCCCCTCACCTATGCTATTGAATGCCATGCTATGCTAATGATATATATGATTTTTGTGCACTATTTTGCTAAGTTATAAGAGAGGTTTTGTGGCTCTAAAAGTTTTAAGTTGCAGTCATTGGTTGAAGTGCATGTAATACGGTTAAAAGTTTCTATAGCACTGAGTAGTGCAGTTGGTGGCCAAAGACTTGCTAAGGCTCTTGCACAACAGAGTTTGTGGTTTTGAATACCCACATGACTCGTTTTGTGAAGGAGGAAGTCGTTTTGTTTTTTTTCCAAATCCTGTAGGGGTATAACGGGGTGTGTGTGAACTAATGTTCACATGTGGGTGTGTAGTCCAATGGTAGCCTAGCCTAGGGCTAAGGTGCTCAATGACGATTAGTCACGGGTTCAATTTTGGGTACAACCAAGTCGTGCACAATATTTTTAGAGTGGGTCAAAGACTAAGGTAAGCATTATTTTTAATTATTTAATTTCACCAAATTTCAAAGGCGCAAGTTTTATAAAGCCCACGTGATATTTTTGCATATTGGAATGCATAGGGAGTTGTAAGGTTGATTAAAAATTATTTTATATTTTTGTTGCCTAGAGAAATAAATAAAGGTTTGGATGTTACTTTGAAATTTTGGAGTTATATGGGTTAATAAATAATTTGATTTTTATATGTTGGATGTTATATTGAATGGTTGGAGTTGATAAGGTGTTAGTAAAGGAACTTGATTTTTGTATATTATTTTGAAAGGTTGGAGTTTATAAGGTTTTAGTAAAGGAAATTTATTTTTGAATATTATTTTGAGAGTTTGGATATTACAACGTGTACTAGAGATTTGATATTTTTGTATGGTGAAATAATTATTGGGGAGAATATTTGTGTGAATATTTTGAGATAGGTTGTTGCTATCTAACATTGAAATTGGAAAAGAGTATTTTATTATGATTAAGACATGTTCTGAAGACATATATCCATAAAAAAAAAAGGTATGGGCAAATCATCTTTATGAGTGAAATAATGTTGGATTGAATTTTTTGAAATGCAAAGGTGGAGGGAAAAGGATTGTTTGATAAGCATTGTTGGAAATGTTTGAGTGAGTGTTCATGTGCATGAGTTGTGGATGTTGAAATAACATGAGCTATCTTGAACTAGGGTTTTTGAAAGAACATGAGTATCATTGTTATGTGATATTGAGAACTATCTTGAACTAGGGTTTGTGAAAGATCATGAGTATCATTGTTATGTGAGATTGAGAACTATCTTGAACTAGGGTTTGTGAAATATCATGAGTATCATTGTTATGTGATATTGGAATCATCTTGAGTCAAGGTTTGAGTTCCATAGTGTGAGTTAATGGAATTATAGTGAAACACTTGGTTAGGGTTTGTAAGCAAGTTGTGTTTCATTGAGTGGATGTTTGAGTGAGGTTGATTAAGCATTATTGATTGAAAGTTGGAGTGATAGTTCAAGTTTGTGAAACAAATTATACTTTATTTTTGAATTGATTTGAAAGATATTTTGAAAGTGAAAGAGTGTTTTGTTGAGTACAAAACATTGTGAGTGTAAAACATATTGAGTCTTTGATCATTCTCTATATGTTTCTATGGTTAAACAAGATTTTGAGTGAAACTTGTTTGTGTGATTGAAGAGGTTTTATGAAAGAGATTAAGTTGAGTTTTGTATGCAAGTATTGCAGTTGTTTGAGTAAGCTTTTGTGAAAGCTTATGAGAAGATTTGAGTAAGTCCTAGAGGGGACTTAAGGATAGATTTGAGTAAGCTTTTGTGAAATCTTAATGATAGATTTGAGTAAGCTTTTGTGAAAGCTTGAAGACCGATTTGAGTAACATTTTGCAAAATATTAAAGACAAATTTGAGTAAGCTTTTGTGAAATCTTGTAGAGTAGATTTGAGGCAAGTCTTGGTGAAGACTTGTTGAGAATATTTGAGGTAAGTCTTGGTGAAGACTTGTTGAGAATATTTGAGGCAAGTCTTGGTGAATAATTGTTGAGAAGATTTGAGGTAAGTCTTTGTGAAGACTTATTGAGCAGATTGATCAAGTTCTTGAGAGGACTTGTTGGAAAAATTTAAGTCAAGTTTTGGTGAAGACTTTTAGAGTAGATTTGAGGTAAGTCTTGATGAAGACTTGTTGAGAATATTTAAGGCAAGTCTTGGTGAAGACTTGTTGAGTAGATTTGAGGTAAGTTTTGGTGAGGAATTTTTGGATAGATTTGAGGTAAGTATTGGTGAAGACTTGTAGACCATATTGGATAAGTTCTAAGGAGGACTTGTTGGAAAGATTTGAGGTAAGTCTTGGTGAATACTTGAGAGCAGATTGAGCAAGTTCTTGAGAGGACTTGTGGACATATTTGAGGCAAGTATTTGAGAATACTTGAGAGTAGAGTTGATTGATTGATTTGTTCAATATTTGAGTTAAGGCTTGAGGTAGATATAAGTAGAGTTTATTTGTTATTTGAACAGGCTTTGTGTTAGGCTTGAAGATAGAATTGAGGACAAATTTTGGTGTAGATTTGAGGGCAAATTTATGCCAGACCAGAGATATATTTGAGAGTAAATTTGTGCTAGATCGAGGATAGTGTTTAGTGTATATTTGATATAGAGATTGATAAGAGCTAAGAGTAAGCTTTGGAGGTGATAGAGTAGAGGACAATAGTCTCTAGTGGATAGAGATCCATTAGCTAGGGTGGTGAGGATAGAGGTATTCTATGGAGAGAGATCCACAAGCTAGTGGAGTGGAGGTAGTAGTCTTCTAGAAGTTCACCAACTAGAGCAGAGGAGAAAGAGTTCTCTTATGGATAGAGATCCATGAAATAGCATAGGAAAAAGAGTTCTCCTATGGATAGAGATCCATGAACCAGTAGAGGAGAAAGATTTCTCCTATGGATAGAGATCCATGAAATAGCATAGGAAAAAAAGTTTTCCTATGGATAGAGATCCATGAACCAGTAGAGGAGAAAGAGTTCTCCTATGGATAGATATTTGTAAACTAGAAAAGGAGAAAGAGTTCTCTTGTGTATTGGTGTTCATGAAATTGATTAGAGGATTGATGTCTCCTTTGTACAGAGGTCCATAAACATTGTAATAGCTAAGGATTCCCAAGAGATTTGTTGAAAATTTAGTGAAATATTTTCTCCGTGGAGTAGCCCACATTGGGTGAACCACATTAAATTTGTGTCTCTATTATGTGTGATTATTTGTGCATTGCTTTGATTACTACTATTGATATTTATATTGATATATTGGATAATATTATTTGAGAAAGAAAAGTAAAATTTGGTCTTATACTATTCACCCCCTCTCAGTATAAGCTTGTGTTCATCATTTATATCAACCAAGTATATTCCTTCTAGAAGAGGAATAAGCTTCCATGTTTGATTCTTCATCAATAAATCATAATTTATAGATATAATATCCTCACACTCCATACAACCCTTATCCTAGGAATATGTGAGGGAATTACAAAAATCATCCACCCTTGACATCAATACCTATGATGGATACTTTGATGACATAGAAAGGACAAATCATCCTAGAGAAAAATTTGAACTCATTTGGATGTTGGACAAACCATAAATGAATATTTTACATTTTATAAAGAATAATCATCAAAAAACTATATAGAATCATTCAACACAATATAACCATTACACAAAGTATAGGGGGATCTATATCATCTTATAAAGGATTTTAAATGATAGGTGGTAAAGAAGAGGCCATAGATAAATATGAAAGAATTATAATAATGCCAATTAGAATATAAAAAGGATAAGTAGGACCTACTAGGGAATTTTGGGGATACAAATCCTCAACCAAAAGAATGTAAAAAGGTCCAAAGAAGCAAGTAGAAAATCCTCATAAAAAATCAAACGTGTTCTCATGTGGTAGATGTAAATATAAAAAATTGAGACACATTAGTATTATCACCTATCAATATCTCTAGAGGAGTCATACCCTAAATGAATTTAATGGGAATTTTATCAATGACATGTATTACATAAGTCACTACTTTGCCCCAATACTTGGGCTTTATTTTTTGGGTATACAACATGTATCTATCCATATCTATAACAACCTTGTTTATTTGTTGAGTCACCCCATTCTATTGTAGGGTATAAGGAATAGTCATTTGAAAAGAAATGCTATAAAGAGTAAAAATATTATCAAAGGTATTAATTATATAATCACCACCTCCATATATCCTCAAAAACTTGATATTCCTCAAATTAATTATCCATAAGTGCCTTAAAGTCCTTAAATTCACCAAAAAATCTCATCTTTCATATGAATGGTATACAATAATACATACTAGGAGAAACCATCAATGAAAGTAAGTAAGCACTTATTGTTGAAAAGAGATGGTGTCCCATGGGTAGAAAAATATCACTATAAATGATCTCAAAGGATCATGTAGAATTATTAACAATGCTTCTAAAACCCTCACAAATACCACTAGAAAGAGAGATAGGGGGAATACCAATAGCCAGATAATATTGATTCATGTACCCAAAGGATCCATAGCCAAGACACCCAAGTGTGTGATGCCATCATTGATTAACATCATATAAATGTGTAACCATAGCCACAAAGTATCTTCTCTTAAAGGAGAAAAAGGAAGAAGTTGAAAGAGCTCCAAGATTGTACATCTAATATAACTCATCATAATTTTTTGAGATAATTGTCTTGAAACCATCATTAATATCCTTGATCATCCATTGATCTAGAAAAAAATTCCATCTTCCTATTCATACGAGTAATGTAATAAGTAGATAGAATATTAGAATCCACACTAGGAACATGAATAACCTCATAAAATGAAGAAGAACCAAATATTATCTCACCACATCTAGCTTATATTAAAGAAGAATGATCCCAAATGATAAAATTCTCTTTAATATATTATATGTTAAGTTACCCCTAAAGATGTAATCCTCTAATAATAAGAAGTGGATATCCAATATGCTAAATGAACAACTACATGTGCCTGTGAGGAATCACCATCATGGTCATATTCACCCTAAGTATATAAGAGAGAAGAATTAGCACCCCACTTTTTTTTCTTCTTCAATCTTCTTAATCTATATTCAACAAAATTCTACCTTCCATAATTTCCTCATATAAAAAGTGTAAAAATGTTTTATGAAGGTATTATTAGCTTTGTTATCTTATTGTTATGTATTCTTGTCAATTTTTATGGCTCTTATGCCTTTGCAATTGAGATTGATGGTGAAGAAGGTAATTAAAAATATCATCAAGGAAAGGAGGATAAATTATCAAAAAGTAAAGTTGAAGCATATCAAACACAATGGCAACTATCTCATGTGTTTTAAAAATGTTGTTGAAAACATTATTGAGAATATCAATATATTTATTTCCACTATCATTATTTTCCATTGTCAATTCCTTTATGTTGAGATATATTACATTATTTGGTACATGATAATGTACCCCATAGTACCTTCATGGTATATTTGTAAATAGTAGATTAGGGTTGATTCAATAGTTTAGAGTGTGAGTTATATTTCCCCTTTTATGTAAGTGTGAATGTGCAGGAAATGCACAAGTGTCATGTAAGTATAAATGTGCAAGAAATGCACAAGTGTCATGTAAGAGAAAATATGTAAAATTGTCTTGTATGTAAGAGTAATAATATGTAATATGAGGATGTGCACAAGTGTCCTATATTATGAGTGCATGTAGGAGTCCAATATTCATGTAGATGTGTGCAAGTGTTGTAGAGTCAAGTGTCCATCAAGTATGCAAGTGTCAAGTTGGTAAGCCAAGAGTCATGAGACTTGGCATATATAGAGCAATAGTCAAGTATATGAACAATCACATTGCTATGGCTATATTATGGATACAATTCTCCATAGAATGGACTGAAGAAAAGAGTCAGAACATATATCTTATTATAAGAAGAAGAGGATAAATAAAGGTTGTATACATTTTGAGCAATTAATATTGTAAGTTGTTCTTCATGCATAGTACATGAATGATTTAGGTTATTTGCATTCATATTTTATTATATAAATGAATATTGTTTTATTTACTATATAATTCTTGATATACATATTAATTTTCTCAAATTATTCTACTCATATTATTATTAACTTGACCTTTATTATTATGGCTATTGTATATTTGATACTGAGAAACATTCCACAATATTTAATGGTAGATAGGCTTAAAAATCCAATAATGGCATCAAAGCTACCACCAGACTCTATCCAATTTGATAGATTTATGTATCAGCCACCATTATTAATTGAATTTGTCCATATTTGATAAAATTGATTTAGAGTCTATCCACTTTAAAGGCAGTGAAGACTTTGACTCTATTTTTAAAATGTCTTATTGAGTAGAGTAGGCTAGGGTCTTTCCACTAGGTTGAAGGAAAACCAGTGAAGATTAGGACTCAAATATATTGATAGAAAGGGCCAAATTAAGAGAAAAGTTATATGTTTTGATTGAAAAACAACTCAAAGAAAAATTGGATACTAAAATAAAAAAATTTGGAGATTGATAGATTGATAGAAACCAATGCATAAGATAGTTGGAGATTCAAGGATATGCAATCACACTGATATTAGTATTTTTGGATTCTCTAGAAGAAGAAGATAATCACTATTAAATATTGCAATAAATCCAACTCAGAGAAAAATTGGTCATTCGGGGACATTCATAGTCACCCTAACATTGATATTGGATTCTCTAGTAAGGATAAGAATCATAATAGATTCTTCGGTATGACCTAAGACATTGAAGACTATAGATTTATATAAAGAAGATATTAAGCTACAAAAGTTTGAGAAGCTTCCTATAGAATATAGAGAAGAATTGTATCTTCTAAGTGGAGAAAAAAATAGAAGGAAATATAGTCAATATTGCATATGTTTGAGAAGCATTCTATCTTTCTAAGTACAAATATTTGAAGCAATAGATAGAATTAATCACAGTGGAAAAATAAGGAGAAGAACGCATTGAGATCTTTCTAAGATAAAAAAATATTGAAGAGATAGACCAAAATATGAGAAAATGCCTAAGTATTCATAGAAAAGAAGAATATAGAATTAGATAAAGAATCCATATAGAAGAAGAGAGGCCCTACAATTTGATATTGTTGAAGATAAAGCAACAGCAATTCGGCCATAGTTATTCAACCATAGAGTAAAGGACAAACCTATTTGACCACACAATAAAATATTAATCATTTGACCAAAGCTATTTGACCACATAGCAAAATAAATAAGAGAAGAGAGGCATATTTGACCAACACAAGATAAAATCTCATTCAACCATTTATCAAAGGTTTAGCCATTCGACTATACAACAAAGAGATCTCACAACAGGAGCTTCATAAAGAAAAAAATAACACACATATGGTGCCTTCTACAAAGGAAAGACATAAATTATCATTCAACCTTTAGTTAGAGTCTTGAGCATCATCATATGGCCTGATCATCATCATATGGCTTGAGCATCATCATATGGCTTGAGCATCATCATACAACCTTCAATGAGAGGCCTGAGCAACATCAAGTAGCCTGTACACCAATAAGTGCCAATGCAAAGCTATTTTACTAGCAAGCACCAAAGAGCAGTCTATTCATTATCACCTAGGATGTACATTAGTGAGTGGATTGAACATCTATCTAAGACCAAAATAATAGCAAGTGATCTAAGAACAAACTAATGATACAACATAAGCTAGATACTAGAGCATCGATAAGTGACTTGAGTGAGAAGACCAATAATTAGACTATGTATTTCTAGGATAAGGATAGATGAAAAAAAATTGGAAATCCAAAAAGGAAGAGTCAAGCAAACTTGGAAGGTAACATAGCAAGGAAAATTCAAGTGAATTTAGAAACTAGCACAACAAGGAGGAGTCAAGAAAACAAGATAATAAAAGTTAAGTGAAGAGCTAATGGAAGCCAAAACAACAAGGAGTCAAGCAAACAAGCTAATAGAAGCCAAGTGAAGAGCTAAAATAAGCCAAATTAGTAAGGAGTCAAACAAAAAAGATAATAAAATTCAAGTGAAGATCCAACAACTACAAGGAGTATCCTAGCATACAAATGTAATATGGAAGAGGAGCAACACACATAACACCTGTATTATTAACATACTCAACAACAAACGTAATATATTTAGAAAGGAAAATAAGATTTTACAATATCAAATTACATTAGGGTTATCTTATAACATTCCATGCTTAACTTGGAAAATATTAAATGGAGCTAAAGTAGATCCAACGAACATGCAAATAGCATCCAAAAAGCTTGTGAATTTAGTGAACATTAAGCTCCATTCATGGACGTTAGGGTTAGCACATCATGATCGTGCATTCAATCCACTTAAGGAGGAAATAAAGGTTAGAAGTATTATTATTATCAATTGCCTTTATTTAAGGATTCATAAGGAGTTATAGAATAATTATAAGCTTAGGAGTCATAAGGTGATTACGTTTTTGAAAATAATTAACTAGGATTTATAAGGATTAAATTAAAGTTTTATATTTTTTTGAAAAGTGCAGAGTGATAAGAATTTCTACATTAGTTAGTTTATTTGGTTATTTCAAGTTTTTAAAGTTTTGAAAGTTATTTTGATAAAAGATTTATTTTTATTTTTGAGAAAAATTGAAATTGAAAAATATATTAAAAAGATTTTGAAATTTTGCAAATTCAATTTTGGAGCTAAAATATTTTCAACATCAAAGGATTAGAAAAGTTAAAAATTTGCAAATTTCATATTTTTATTATTTAATTAGGAAGTTATAAGGTTTATTACTTAAAATAAATCAAATTTGTAAACTTCACATTTATACTTAGGAGATATAAGGATTTCAACTTACAAAAATGGATAAATGACAAAGAGGAACTTTTCAACATAGGAGACATTATCAAAATGTGAAACCATACTTTATGAAAGAAAAAGTTTGATTTTTTTTTATTTTTATTAAAGGCAATTATTTGAATACAATGGGAAAGATCATAAAAGAGTTCTTCAAAACTCTTATCAAAGATGTAAGATAATATCACTTGAGTCTAATCAAAAGGTTCAAATGAAAATATGTTTGGTAGATAGACTCAGGAGCTAGTCATCATATGATTGGAAACTTATATTGGTTTGAATCTTTAGAATCCAGATACAATATTTCTCTAAAAATTGTAGATGACAATATATATCAAGTTCAAGAAACTAGTAGATTAATACCTAGCATGTTTTTTTAGCTTTTGTGCTGGAGAATGTTATATATATCATCAAATGCATCATCAAATATCAAAATAAAACTGAATATATAGGTTCAAGATGAAGATCATAAATTTCCCATGTTTTCAAAAAGACAAGATAGAGGGAATTGGATCCAACATAATCCAAAGTTTTCATACAAATATAAGCATTGGGTGAACCCAAGGTTTAATATGATTAAGCATATTCAATATAAGTAGAGGTTCTTGAATAATGCAAGGTCATTTGAAGATTGAAGACAAATATGAAGAACAATATTTAAGACTAAAGTGTTCAATAACCAAATAATGTAATACAGGGGGGTGTTGACATAGATTATATTATTTTGTACATTCTAATGTACCCCCATAGTACCTTCATGGTACATTTGTAAATAGTAGATTAGGGTTGATTCAATAGTTTACAGTATGAGTTATGTTTCCTTTTTTATATACGTGTGAATGTGTACGAAATGCACAAGTTTCATGTAAGTGTAAATGTGTAGGAAATGCACAAAGTGTTATGTAAGAGAAAATGTGCACAAGTATCTTGTATGTAAGAGTGAAAATATGTAATGTGAGTATGTGCAAAAGTTTCCTAAATTAGGAATGCATGTAGGAGTCCAAGGGTCATGTAGATTTGTGCAAGTGTTGTAGAGTCAAGTGTCCATCAAATATGCAAGTATCAAGTTGATAAGAAAAGAGTCATGAGACTTGACATATGGAGAACAATAGTCAAGTATGTGAATAGTTACATTACTATGGCTATAATATGGAGATAATTCTCCATAGTAAGGATCGAATAAAAGAAGAACAACATATATCTCACTGTAAGAAGAAGAGGATCAATAAATCTTGTATACATTTTGAGCAATTAATATTGTAAGTTATTATTCATGCATATTACATGAATGATCCAGGTTATTTACATTCATATTTTCATATATAAATGAGTATTATTTTATTTATTATACAAGCCTTGATATACATATTAATTTTCTCAAATTATTCTACTCATATTATTATTACCTTGACCTTTATTATTGTGGTTATTTTATATTTAATCTTGAGAAATATTCCACAATATTTAGTGGTAGATAGGCTTAAAAATCCAACACTTTAGCAGTGTATATGTACTCTTACAACTTATTGAACTAACTGATGTGCTCCTCTACAATATTAATGTTCTCTATTTGCAAGGTAACAAGCTTTACCTCAATTCTACTAATTTGTGAGTTGATGTGATCATATAGGTTCTAAAATTTATCTAATATTTTCTTGGGGTTATAAGTATTCCTAATGGGAGTATCATATATCTTATTAATATGAAGAGCAATCACACCAAAAGCCTTATACTTATTATCCTCAAGCAACTACTTTCTTACATCAAAATCAATGTCTCAGGGGACCTTATTCATATATTTGAGAAATTTATTACTTTAGATAAAATCTTCAATCTTAAGTTCCATGTGGTATAATGTGGTCCATTGAGTATAGGCACATTATAATGCTTTAAATCCTTGCAAAAATATAGTCTCCTACATGTAGTTGTGACTAGAAACAATACTACCAAATGTAAAGATCTCAAAAATAATACAATTTGAAAAATAACTCAAAATGCTTTTGTATGAAAAAATTAAAACCCCCAAACATTTGGACTATAAGTATTAATTTTTTTTAATAAATCCTTTAAAAAATTAAAAAAATATATTGTACTTTAAAAAAATGGGAGACTATGACATACCGATAATTGGGTGGCTATGGGGGTATTAATTTAGTGATGAGTAGTTTGGCACTTGGATAGTGATATAGTGAATTGATTGCTACCAAGTATCACTATTATATACAAGGAGGTGTTTGTAGGATGTTAATTATGCATACCACTAGAGAAGGTACTCATGAACAAGAATCTATCACATGAAACCTTTTGGAATTAAGAGAAATATATAGTTTTCCATGTTTATTGTTAACTTTATCAAGATAAAAAAATGAGATTCTTATGAGTATGATTGATAGTGCCCATCTCTCAGATTTTTTATTTCAACCATCACATCAAGCGACATTCTCAAGTGCCAGATCATCAAGTGATATATCATCAAATGCCATACCATTAATCCATCATTTAAATAATTATGCATGGTATTTTAACCTAAGACCTCATAGAACCTAAGTATTACCATTATCTCCTCTATAAAATGTGCCAAGGATGCATATAAAAATAATAAGGAGAAGCATGCACCCCTTTAGAAAATTCCCATATTTTTGCTAAGGTTGCTTGGATCTTAACATGTTGTGAGAGGCTTCAAACACATAACCAATAAAGTGAGAAACAATCTCATGGAATAATTTGAAAACCAATAAAACATGCCTTCCATCATATATCATACCATATAGCCCCTTAGATACAAAATAGAGAAGACACTAAAACTTATAGAACATGATATTACATGCATGGTGAGATTCAATTTTTGAACCTGGTGTCCTAAATGTATTAACAAAGTGACCAATGGTAATATGCCAAATACTCCTACAAGATAAATCATAATGCAAAGACTCCAAAAAAAATTGTCACAATTTTTTCCATCTTTGATTGAAATACTCAAGGGAATATTTCATATTTGAAATTCAAATATATTAAAAAGGGAAGAAAATATATATTTTTCAATGCAATTAAAATGGTGCTTGGAAGTAAAACAATAAAATGCATTGGACAAGACCCTCCTTGAAATTTTACAAAGAATCCAAAATAGTTGATGGTTCATCCATGCCTTCTATGGTTTTCCCTATACTACCTTTTCCTACAATGCAACTAGTAAATCCATCCTCTCTTGCCAATATAGAAAAATAGTCATCTAACCATTTTAACAACTTTTCAAGTGTCTAAGATGTCTTTTCCATGCAAAAAATCTACCCATGACTTCTATGGCATATAGGATGCTAAAAAATCTCAATATCTTATTTTATTCTTTTATTATCATGTAGACCATACTCTCATCTGTGATGCATATAAATAGAAAAAACCAAAGGAGAGAAGAAAATACATTTTTATAAAAAATATATATAATTCAAATGATGTTTTCAAACAATCTAACAAAAACTAGTTTGATAGTTAGAGCACTCAAAAAATAGATTGAATATTAACGGAGGCAAGAGGAATATGTTGATGAATATTTCTCTTAGAGTAAATTTGTTACAATTAGGTGAGATCCTCATGATCCCAATCCACCTAGGATTTTAGGAAGCAAATCCTAAAAGAAACATTTAGTGGCACACAAAGCTTACATAAACTATTTCAAAAAATACAGACTACAGTACTCCTTGGAATAGCCTTAGAACAAAAATCACCAAAGTCAAAAAATAAAGTAATGGAATTCATACCTACTTTGATACCATGTTGGGTTTCAAAATACTTTCCCAAATGAATGGAATCAACACATTACCTAGAAAAGAAAAAATAACTCATAAAATAATGTACATAATATGAAGGGTATTCATAGAAACCAAAATAATCTCACTAAAGGAAAATAATTATACTCCAATTGATACACAAATGATTTGTAAGAAGGGGTATAAATAACCAATTACAAGGTACTTATAACTTTAGGTTAAAGAAATGGAATTCATTTTAATAATAAAACATTACAATAAACCCACCTATATAAGGTGCATAAGGAACCAAAGGGCTATACAGTAACTATAATGGAAATTCATCCATTGCCTCAAGTGAATCTTAACACCATATTTCCAATAATAGGTAACAATTTACGTCCAAAATACCAATCTTGTTACTTGTACAAACAATTAATGATATCTTACAAAGAACTATGACCCTATATTGATAATTTAAATGGCATCTATGACCCATAGACATCCTCAATAAAAGTGCCAAAATTACAATAAGGATCATGAATACTTGTTAGGTATGGTATGGAAATATACCTTTGATAAGAATTGATAATGTTTCATTATTTTTTTTATGTTCTTGTTTAAGATAACAAAAGAAAAAAATAGAGTGCAATTTTGTTTTGTTGTTATGGAGAAAGGAAGACACATACATGTTATGACCATAAATCTAGACAATGCATTATATCTAGAGATTTTATTTTTGATGAAGAATGAGTACATAGGAAAAAAGTAAAAAATATTAAAAAAATAATAATATTTGAATATGTTGGTGTCACAAGCATGAATTCCAAACACAATCGTATCTCCAAAGACAAACATAAATGAAAGAGAACATTATAATTGAAACATTTCATTATTTGAGAAGAATCGTCCCTTGGAAATCTTCTTCATCCATTGGAATTTGG
Organism: Wollemia nobilis; assembly: GCA_028583015.1. NCBI lineage: Eukaryota > Viridiplantae > Streptophyta > Pinopsida > Araucariales > Araucariaceae > Wollemia > Wollemia nobilis. The sequence goes on from JAQPPZ010000057.1 coordinate 680,469, forward strand.
AACTATTAGTCCGTGTCTAATATTCATAACTTTTATATGAATATTTATACACTTTGCATGCTATTGGTACTTTTTATTTTCATCTTTGATTGAAACTTTATAAAGTGTCTTGAGAATTTTGGTAAAATATTTTGCCTACATTTGCTTGAAACTTAATTATCCACTTCTTTCCTATTTTACCTTCACTTAGGCTATTTTTAAATTTTACCTAAGACAAAAACTTTTGAGTGTAGTGAGAATTCACTACAGGAAAAATCAAGGTATTCTTCAAGTTTTTTTTTGGAGGGAATGCATAGGAATATAAAATTTTGAATTCATTTTTTTTTGGCACCAATGTTTACCACTAGTTTTTCAATCAAGGTTTATGCCATTTTTGCAAACCATTCATGTGTGAATTTTTCTAATATCTAGTGCAATCTTCATTTGACAACATACCTTGAGAGCTAGCATAATGGTACATGCCTTTTATGTCTACAACAATGTCATGCTTTTGAATCTCATTCTCTCTTTACTTTCTCACTCTCTATTTTTTATTTGTCTTTATCATATCTAATATATTTTATAAATAGACTACATTTTCATTAGAAAAAATGACATGGTGGTAATGTTGTTGTATGTAAAGGAATGCATCACAGGTTTGAGATCTAGCTTCATTATTGTTACAAGGAATTTAACTTTTGTAAGGGTGTTAGCCAATATGTGATATATGGGGATAGCATAATTTTCTTGTTAGAGTATATTACATCATTTGGGTCATGTAAATGTACCACCTTTGGTACATAGCTAGAGTAGAAGATTACCTTAGGGGGTAGTTAGCTAGTTACTTCAAGTAATGTAATAAATGCACAAGTGTCAATGTGCAAGGTGTCCCCTTGTACAACTAGGTAGAGTGTTGGCCAAGTAATCCATCTTCCTATATAAAGGGCCTCATAGTGAGTGATTATATATCATTGTAGGTAGTAGTAGGTATAGTGGGTAGATCACCATATAGATTGGTGATGGAGTACAATGTAGTTCTTTAGCTTCAGTAATGGAGTGTCCATTCCTCCATACTGCATTGTAATATTTCCATCACTTTCCATTAATAGTATATTTTAGTGTTATTGCATATTTCCATTATCTTACATTTCTGCATATCTTGCATCTTATGATTGCATTCTCCCATAGCTCACATTATCAAAAGCTAACAGTGGTATCAGAGCCATGGTAGGTCGATAGGATTAGGGAGAGCCACAAGGGATCACTATTGCTATAAGCCTAAACTCTGTTGCATCTTTGCAAATCGGATCTGCCATTGTGCACTACTGCATGCAAATATCATCACAAGAGAGATAGAGAGGAGAAGCAAATCTTAGTTCTAGAATTTTTGAGATTGCATTTGGCTAGAGTCTTTCCATAGAGTTATAGAAAACTCGTGAAGACTAGGACTCAACATTCATTCCACTAGATTGATAAATCAACTAGTGAAGATTCATCATTGCTAGATTTAGAATCATCATCCTAATACTTTGTTGCAGGAAAAGGAGATTCAAGAAAGTTGGGAAGCTTCCTACAAGAGAGTTAGGAAGAATATCTTCTTAGAATCAACCCAGAACCTGAAGCAAAGAGAAGATTTTAGGAACCTAAAGGAAGTCCTGTTGCAGACCTGCAAGTTGTAGAAGAGAAGGCCCTAGAAGCCTTGATCCAGAAGAAAATGCCACAGAAGCCTTGTTCCAAATTTGAGGAAGAGACTCTAGAGAAGAGTCCTAGAAGATTGGAGGTTGGTGATCTCCATAGAATATTGAAGACCTGCATATTGCAAAAGTCAAGAAAAAGGCTAGAGCAACCTTACTACAAATTGAAGACTTCTTCCAGAAGAAGTTGAAGAAGACCCACATAAGGTCTCATTGAAGAACTTCCAATCTTGGAAGATTGAAGAAGGACTAGCAAGGTCCTATACCTAATTTCAGAAGTAGTAGATTTTAGATATCCATAAGAGAGATCTCATTGCCAACACTTCTACAATAGAAGGTTGAAGTAAATGTCTCATTGAGAAGACCAGAGAAGTTGCAAGATTGAAGACCTTGGAGAGGTCTCAAGGAGAAACAAGGAGAAGGCTTGGAGAGCCTTGTTGTAGAGCTCATTGAAGCATCATCGAAGGAGTTCCTAGAAGAACTCATTGGAGAAATTCACTACCAAGGAGAAGCTCCTGATAGTGAAATATTTGGGATAATTGTCACCATCCGACAACAAGCCCAAAAGGAGAAGAATTTGGCAAGGAGTGCCAAATTTTGAAGAAGAATATTGAAGACCTCAAGACACTCAGATTCTTGAGAAGGAGACCAGGATCGAAGTCAAACTTCGACAAGGAGAAAATAACTAGACATTGCTACCAAACCTGAGAGGTTTGAAGATTGCCTTTCACAGCAAGAAGGCATATTCCAAAGATAAGGGTTTTCTGAATCTACTATAGAAAACCGAAGATCATTTGAAGAATCAAGCCACCAAACTCTAGTTCAAATATAGAAGGTTCGAAACTACAATTTGGTGAAGCAAGAAGCTGTTTTGGATAGCCAACAAGAAGCTACAAAAATTTAGAGTTCTAGGCCACATCCTGAAGGAGAAGTTGAAGCCATCTACTACAGTTTCAAGGCAAGAAACTAGAAGAGTTCATAGCTGCAAGCAACCACCATTCTAAGCAACAACTTGGTGAATCAAAACACCAAGATCTACAACACTTACAAAAGCCATTAAAGGTAAGCAACTTGGGTGCAATTAGGTTCATTAGTTGAACTTTAAATTAGGGTTCATTATCAAGCACCATATTTGGATTAAAGTTGCAAAGAGAAGGGCTCATATTACAGTCTTCAAAAGAGTGCAAAATATAGTTTCTTTTAAAGGATATATTTGCACATTAATAGGAGTTAAATATATTCTTCCTATTATCTACTAGTAGAAAAGAAGACTACATTAGATTTGAGAGATCTTTAAGAGTTAGAATTAGTGCATATTACAAGTTATTTTTAAGGAGTAATAAGAAGATTGGATTTGCACTATATTAGTTTCTCTTAAAGCTTATTAGAAGTGCACTAAGTGTTACAGTGAAGGTTAGTGCAAATATTAATCTCTCTAGCATATTGCTTATATGATTATTAGCTTGGATTCATTGCTATTAAATTATCCAAGTAAAGGAATTAGATCCTAGTGTTGTCTAATAAGAAAGGCAACAACACATTGCTCTCAAGAAGTAAGAGCAAGTAGTGGCCATATCCAAGAAGCAAGGGAAAATATTCAAATCAATCTACAATAGTCCTCAAGCTATACAGTGAGGAGCAGATCTATCTACACAACAAGAAGTTGTTATATCAAAGGAGGAAATAACATCAATACAAGAGACAAGGAACTTGGGTGCAAAATAAAAGTCTCTTATTCATATTATACAGGTGCACCATATCCCTCCTAAGGAGGAAAAAATAGAAAGTGTCCCAAGACACTATAAATCAGGTGCTCTATGGTGCATCATCAAGGGGATCAACATCTACCATATGCGAAGAGCAAGCACCAGGATAGAGTGATTAAGAGTCGAGTCAACAGAAGGACTCGATATCCACTGTGGTGTTAGAACAAAGAGCCATCCTAAGGCTCAAAATCCAACTACCATTGAGGTGTTCAAAACACCCTATCATCCACCACATCGAGCATCTATAGCAGTGAGTATCTACAACCAGAAAAAGACAACACATTAGGGCAGCCATCATCTACTAGAATACAACTCATTACAGTGAAGAGAAAAGGAGCTTTAGTCAATACAAAAGGTGCATTACCATGGGTGAACTACCAACTAAGAGTAGCACCATAGAACCATCCTCAAAGCACCTCACCATTGCCATCAAACCAAGAGCCAACATCTTGAGAGGAATATCACTTAGCTATGCCTAAAGGAAGCGTTAGAGAAAAATAAAATAGCTAGGTAAATGTTGGCAAGAGGAATATATAGGGAGAAAGATGTTGGAGAGAAGCATCTCATGCAAACCACCACTTGTCACTACTGATAGAAGTGCTCATATTCCCTAACACCCTCAAGAAAGGAAAATGCTCACTCCTTGAGCGTTAAGATAATCATCATTGCCATAAAGAAGCGTTACAAGACATCATCATCATAGAGGAGCGTTACAAGGCATCATCATCATAGAAGAAGCATTATAGCATCTCGAAGCTACACAAGTATCATATCAAAGAGCATTGAAGCTCACAAGCCATGTGGACATCATCTCAAGAGGTATTAACAGTATCTCAAGCATTATAGAAACTCATGCCACATGAGAGTCATCCAAAGGAGATCGTAGCTACATAAGCGTTCACCTCCAAGCTGAAGAAGACAAGCAAAATTGGAGAGAATATTACAATGTCCAAAGTACATTATAATTAGATTCAAAGGAGGCAATGAAGGACTATCATAAACCAATATTGTTAAGGAGCATTGAATGCTCAAAATCATAAGCAAAGACTAGTGCCATTTGGAGAGAAGACTAAGCACAATCGAAGCATGAATATCGAAGGAGAAGCACATGGATTCTATAGCCGAGTAAGGTCAAAGTAGAGCATTGAATGCTCATCTACACACAATGACCAAATACATTGAGGTTCGGTGAAAAAGAGCGAAGCCTCAAGCAACACGATGTGCGATATTGATAAGGTAAAATCAATACTAAAGTTGCTTGCTTTAATTAAAGGACATTTGGAGATATAAGGTGATTTAATCAATTTACTATTGCATTTGGTTAACAAGCATTTACCAGCATTAGTAAACTACAAAGCAAGCTTAATTGAAGGTATTAGAATACTCTCATATTTGTAAATAACCAAGTAGGAGAAATAAGGTTATCAACCTTGGTTAATTCAAATTAATTTACAAATATAATTATTTTCTAATATTCCAAAACTAGGGAGTTATAAGGCATACTACTTCAAACTATATAAATATACTTGGAATTTAGAAAATTGATTTATTGAATAGAGAAGCAAATCTATTGCTTGCACATAGAGTTGGAATTAATTGATAATACTTGTCTCATACTCAAATTAAGGAGACAAGAAGAGGTCCAACTATAAGAACTCCATTAGAGCATTAGGAGAGATAAGGTAAAATTAGAAGTTGATTATTATTCTCAAAATATTACAAAATCAACTCATAAGGTGAACTAAATATTTCTAAGCTTTATATTAAAGTCTATAGCATATCCTAAATTACTTGGGAGACATAAGGAATCCTACAAAACCTAAATCAAGAAAGGTTTTATCAAAATTAGTTCACATACTCTAAACTAGGGAGTCATAAGGTAGCACATAAAAACCATCATGACTACAAACAAATTCATCCTTATAGAATCAAAACTACTTAAGGGTCCAAATTACTTCTCATGGAAGAACAAAGTGAGAGCCATTATGATATTTGAAAAACTTTGGGAAATTGTCAAAGGGACAAAAACTAAACCAACTTCAAGAGATATAGAAATCCATAGGTTTGAGGAGAGTGATGCTAAGGCACTAATGATAATAACCTTCACCATAATAGATGAGATACATGCTTACATTAGCTCAGCAGGAACATCTAAGGATGCTTGGACAACCTTAGAGAAAATATTTGAAGGGAAAAATAAAGCCACCATCCTGAACCTTCAAACAAAATTACATTCCCTACAAATGAATAGTGGTGAAAGTATAGAACTATTTTTAAGAAAGATAACAGATATCAAAGGTAAATTATTAACCTTGGGAGAAGAGGTTAAAGATAAATTCCTTATTCAAGTAACCTTGAGAGCACTTCCAGATAGCTATAAGCATCTAGTTACATATTTACAGGTTCTAAGTAAAGATACAAGATTTGATGAACTAATCAACATTCTTCAAGAATATGAGGTAGAAAATACTATGAAAGATGAAATGACTAAAAATGCATTGGTCTCAAAATATAATCCACAGGGAAATATTACTTCATCTTCAAAAGGTCAAAGACCATGGAAAAATAAATATTGTCAGATATGTAGGAGAAAAGGGCATAGCACCAGTTACTGCAAATTCAATCCAAGAAATAAAAATCAAGGAAACCAGATGAACTATGGAAGCCAACCAAATAGAGCATTCCAACCAAGGCAATATCAAAATAATCCCCAACAACAACAAGTTCAACATAAAAACAATTATCCTCAATTGGAATATCAATAAGGGAATAAGAAGGGACATCTAGCTCAGAGAATTGAAGAAATTGAAGAACTAGAAGATACTACCGATGATCAAGAAGTCAAAGCTCTTACAACAAGGGTAATATTATGAAGACACTCACTACTTGCGTGAATAGGGAACAAGAAAAAGAGAAGAAGATCCATATTGAAGACTAAAGTCTTCGATACCCAAATAATGTAATATTTAGGTCATGTAAATGTACCACCTTTGGTACATAGCTAGAGTAGAAGATTACCTTAGGGGGTAGTTAGCTAGTTACTTCAAGTAATATAATAAATGCACAAGTGTCAATGTGCAAGTTGTAAATATGCAAGGTGTCCCCTTGTACAACTAGGTAGAGTGTTGGCCAAGTAATCCATCTTCCTATATAGTGAGTGATTATATATCATTGTAGGTGTGGTAGGTATAGTGGATGGATCACCATATAGATTGGTGATGGAGTACAATGTAGTTCTTTAGCTTCAGTAATGGAGTGTCCATTCCTCCATACTACATTGTAATATTTTTATCACTTTCCATTAATAGTATATTTTAGTTTTATTACATATTTCCATTATCTTACATTTATACATATCTTGCATCCTGTGATTGCATTATCCCATATATCACATTATCAAAAGCTAACATTCCCCTCTCAACTTTCTAATAGTATAAAATGTTCCTATAACACTCACTCCAAACCATGTTTGCAACATAGATTCTCGTGTTTGTTCAATAGAGACCACTAGTTAGAAACCCCATAACAACATTTTGCATGTGACACATTTATTAAGGAATGGTATTTTTAAAACAAAAGTTTCTTCCTTTCTAATTCATCCATGAATAGTGGCACAATAGTTGGACTTGTTTGTTGTAGTAAGGTTGTTGGTTTTAATCCCCTTAAGTAGTCCTTTTTTGAAGAGCTTAGCACTGGTGAAGGTTGGAATACACATAAATAACTAGTGGCATGTCTTCCCCTAACTCCAATAGTCCATATTGGTGCATTGGTTTGTACTATTGCTTGTGGTTAGTAGGTCCTAAGGTCAAATATCAATACCAATATTATTTTTGTTATGCTACATTCAACATGTTCATAAGGAATAATGTTGTGTTTCTTTCTAAGGTGCATAATAGTATAATGGTTATTCATATACCCTATATAGGAGAGGTCATCAGTTCAAAGCCTATGAATTATGAACTTGTTAAATATTGTGATTCATATATATACATATGAAGTGAACCCCCCAATCAAATTACTCTAGTTTTCAGATTCCAATTTACCAATAAAAAAAAAGCATAAGTTGCAACCAATGGTAGAAAATATCCAATTTATTTTGACCAAGTGGTAGCTTAGAATCCACCAGGTTATAGTCTCAGATGATGAATCTCTTCTAAGGTTGGTAATTTTTTATTTTTTTTATTTCAATTTGTAATTCATCCAACACTCTAGAGGTCATAAATTTTGAACATGAAAGTTTTAAGATCTATTTTTTAGATTAAATAATGTTTAATATCTACACAATATGACATCAAGTTAATGTCGTGTGAAATAAATCCTTTGGAATATAATACTTCAATGGGAAAAATTATGGTACTTGGTTAGTATAAACAATAGGTTTACTCAAAAGTAAGAATACTTGGATTATCTTTAATAATGGAATAGAAGAAAGTCTTCATGATCATAAATTCACTAAGGAAAGGAGGAAGCACTTGATATCTTCTTTGTGTTAGTTAAACTAGATATACTTTTCCACATAAGAGATAATACTAAACCTAGTTAGGTATGAATAACTTTGAAGGATCTCTATGTAAACGTGAGTGCTAGTGTAGTCAGCAAAATAGAGACAAAGCTATCAAACCTCAAGATTTTAGATTTTGGATTTGATTTTGAGTTATAACTCATCCAACCTTCTAGAGGTCACAATTTTTTCACATGGAAACATTTGAATCCCATTCTTTAGATCACATATTTTTTGAGCTCTACATAATGGTGATATCAATTTAAATATTTGTTATAGTTTTGTGAGGATTCTTGCATTGAAATGGATCCTTTGGTGTATGATAATTACTTGAATGAAAAAAATATAGCACTTGCTTAGTACAAATGGAAAGTAAGTGCTAATAGAAGAGAGGTCAAATTCTCCAACCTCAAGATTTTATATTTTGGTAAAGTTAAAGACTACAAATATTAGTTTAAGTCTTTAAAGGATGATCTAGCTATGAAAAGATTAAAGATAAAGTGCAATGAAGAGTATGTAAAATATATTACTTCTAATATTACTCCACCTTTTCATACACTTGAATTAGTTCTCTATGTGAATACTATGAGTTCAAGGACCCACAACCCATATCTCTTGAAGAAATCCTGAAGCTTCTTGTTCATTATGATGTTGCTATGAATAATTTTGGATCTCTTTATCATATGTAGACCCTTTAAAAGGACTTCAATTCAATGGAATATAAGGTTTAATTGTCCTAGAGTGATTCAAATTTAGTCAAACTCATGTGAAAATTATAGAAGAAAAGAACACTCCATAAAAAATTATATAACAAAAATGAAGAAGATTAAAACAAGTTTTTTTGAGGCTACTAATAAAAATGTCTCCTATAGCATCTAATGTATCCTCTCCTTGACCTCTAAACTTATATTATGGCGAGGTATTGAAGTATTTGTAATATAATCTTATCAATGCAAGGCTAGAATTGTTAGAGTGCTTATGGGCACTACTAATATAGCCTATGAAAAATTATTTATGTAATTCTACGAGCATTCTTTATGTAATCCTATGGGCGTTCTTCACATAAGCTTATGGACATCACTTATGTAATCCTTTTGAAATAATTTATGTAACCCTACATGAAGGTTTTATGTATTGAACCTTAGTGATATTTATTAAACAACCTATGTGGTTAACCTTGATTAAAATGGTTTAATACATTAATTATATTGTAATTTAACATTCAATTCAGGTTATGTCGATTTGAGTTTAATATCTAATTAGGGATTTGGTATCACTAAAAATACTCCCCAATAACTCATCCATTGGATCAATAAGGGACATGTGATATTATGGGGTACCTATAGGTACCCCACCCCTTATTGCTTTAATCTATTGATGTTATTTATCTCTATTTCTATTTTGTTTAGCATTCTATCCTTATTTTGCTCTTGTATATTTTCTACTTTGATCATTATGAATGTAAGTTTCATAATGTTTCTAGAAAGTATTGTGAATTCCAACATTATTTGTGACAACATGAGTATAATTAAAATGACAAAAACAATCTTTTCATATATCAAAGCATATGAGTTGATACATTTTACTAGAGACATAATTCAAACAAGGAAGTTGAATTGAAACACTATAATTCAAAATATTATTATACAGACATTTTTGCAAAGATAATTGAAAATAATCAATTGTTTGCCTTAGAGAGAATGGAATTTTTATATTCAATATCAAGGGGGAGAATGCTAGAAAAATATGATATCAAATTAAAAAAAAATCAAAACATGACATAATTGAAATTACAAATGAAAATTTAGGAAAAATAAAAGGAAAAATTATTCTCACCAAGATTTGGAGAGAATGTGAAGCACCAAGAGTCTCTTCAGACAATGAAGAGATATTTTATTATATATATATATATATATATATATATATATATATATATATATATATATATATATATATATATATATATATAAGAATAATCCTTTGTATTGAAGTGGTATGTTTAGATCTGATGACTAATGAAGTGTTTTATCTAGGATTTGTTTTTGTGTGGAAAATCATTTTACAATCATATTTTCTCTTAGTATGTTGTGTTAATCTAAGAATAATCCTTTGTATTGAAGTGGTATTTTTAGATCTTATGACTGATGAAGTGTTTTTCTAAGATTTTATTTTGTGAAAAATAATTTTACAATCATTTTTTGTCTTCTTATGTTATGTTAGTCTATTTTTTAAAGTAATATCACATCTCACACCCACTCAATCATTCTAGCAATGGATCATCATTTAGGAATATTATAGATATTTAATTTTATAGTATACAATTTGTAGCATGAGTTGAAAAGCAACTAGATGTTAACAATATATTTCAAAAATAAAACTCAAAATTGATATAAAATAGGAAGAAATAAAAAAAATGAGCCTAATATAAGTTCTTTAGGAATAATTAATATGAAGTACAAAAATCATGACAATAGGTATGGGGATTATGATTTAGATTTTAATCCTAATGTGGATGTGGATGTAGCAAAAGAATTTTAACTCCCTCATTGGCCCTCTCATTTGCAAGTGCCAAAATATAATCAACTAATTTTCATTTGAATGTTTATTAATATCCCAAAGAGCTCCAACTAATGGGAAAATTTATTTGACAACCTCATTCCTTGATGACTAAGCTTTCAACTAGATGATGTTGGAAATAAGATACAAAGATTATGCACCTCTATAACCATAACTCAAAAATGATTCTATTAAAAATATTAATTAAGGGTTCTTCATATTCCTATGTAGAATGACTATTATAAACCAAATGTAATGGATTCATAAAATAATATTCTAATTAATTTATTATCACTTCTAGTTTCATATGATATTTAGATCCAATAGTGCAACTTCTATTATTTATAAATAGACTAAATCAAAATAAAACTTGATAGGCATTATGAACAATTCATAGTGCAAAAATATTGGCTATGGCAATAAACATGAAATGCATCAAGGTCTTAGCCAAAAATAGACTACAATACAAGGTGGTTGGATTTCAACCTAAGAGAGGATGAAAGAAGAATGGGATTTTTATTTTAAGTGAAAATAAAATCATTCTATAGATCAAATCTATGATTGTTTTTTCATGGGCATGAAAGAGGAATAATATCTTTAAGGGCTCATAATGGAAGTAAAAGTAAATACATGTGGATGACTAGCTAGAGTTGTCAATATTTGCACTCATTGGTGTGTAGAATTGCCAAACCATCAAGTTATAATGATTGAGATAAAACTATAAAATTAAGTATATTGATTGATTATAGTAGAAATCATAATTTTATTAGTAGATATTCAATAAAAAATTTGGGATTGTATGTGTATGCTTCAAGAAATTTTATTGTCTTAATTATTAATTATACAAATGCTTCTTATGTAATAAAAATACCTAAATGTTAAAGTAAATAAATTGATGGGTCTTCTTCTCGATATAGAAAATATTCTTAGGCAATATGATAAGGTTTTTTAAGAACCCAAGGGAATATATGCTAAGAGAAAATATGATCATGCTATAAAATTTTGTTTTAGATATCCATCCACCTAATGTTAGACCTTATCAATATCTAAATCCATGGACAATTAAGACAAAGAAGTTGGTACATAAAATTTTGTAACAAAGTACCATAACATCAAATATAAGTCCTTGTTCATCCTCCTGATAATGGACAAGCAAAAGGATAAATCATGGAATATGTGCCTATATGTTTTGTCCCAACCATAATATCACCATAAAAGATAAGTTTCTTATTCCTATTATTAATAGTTTGTTGGAAGGATTACGTGGGGATTGATTTTTACCAAGTTAGACTTGGGATCAAATTTTCATCAAATAAGGATCAAAGAGAAAGACAATGAAAATAAAATTCAAACTAATGATAAGGGGATGATGGTAATATTATATGTAATTAATAAATATAAACCTTATTTATTGGGTAGATATTTTACAATTAAAATTTATCGTGACATCATCAAATAATATTTGGATCAACTATTGTTCCATCTAGATAAAAAAATTCAAACCACATGGTATGTCTATGCTCATTGTCTATAATAGAGATCCCATATTCATAAGCTAATTATATAAGGAGCATTTCACATTGATTTGAACCTAGATCAAAATAAGCTCCACATATCATCATTAAATATATGGATAAATAGAGATCATGACTAATTATTTTAGGACGTATTTGAGGTGCATTGCACAAGAAAAGAAATACAATAGGTTAAGTGGCTGATAGTCTCACAATGACACTGAGAGGGGGGGGTGAATCAGTGTAGCTATTTAAATTCAAATCTACAACTCTTAATGCCGAATCAATGAAAACTTAAAATCAGATAAAGCAAGTATAACAAGAGAGCATTCCAAAACACACGATGTAACGAGGTTCACCAATTTGGCTACTCCTCAAAAATAACTGCTTGGACTCCCGTCCAAATCCAGTATTTGCAAAATACTAGTTTTACAATCAATTTACCAGCACCCATTGGAAGGAGCACCAACCCCTAATTTATCTGCACCAACAGAAATGAGCACCAACTCTTGATTTATCTGCACCAACAGAAAGGAGCACCAATCCCTGATTCCAAGCACCAACTCGAACTGCAATTTTGAAACTATAAGATTGACATAAAAATGCCTTTGCTTATCCAAGACCCTGTCTGGTCTATTGCTCACCCAACCTCTCTTGCTATTCACCAAAAATGCTACACACACTTACAACTCTACTTGCTGCACTTTTACAGCTCTCTTACAGCCCTCTTGCTGCACTTCTCACTGCACTCTTATGGATCTCTTGGATCTGCTTAACGCTCTCTTACGACACTCTTCCAACCCTCTTTATGCAGCACTCTTTAGCCTTTTTCAACAATTTAATTCTCCACGTAGATCTCCTTTTATAACCTTTTCTCTGGTAACTGCACCTGTAACTGTCGTACCGACTTCTTCTGTAACTGCACCTGTAATTCTCGTATCGACTCCTTATGTATCTTAACCTGTAACTATTGTATCGACTTCTTCTATAACTTAACCTATAACTGTTGTATCGACTTCTTCTGTAACTGCACCTATAACTGTCGTACCGACTTTAGTTAACTATCACATATCTTATTTCGGCTGGGTTCTCTTCTTAGCTCGTAAAAACACATGTCACGATATCGTGACACTTTTGCCTCCTTGCTTCTTTTGTTTTCTTGCACCCACGAAAACACATGTCGCGATATCACGACACTTTCGCCTCCTTGCTTCTTCTATTTGCTTGTATCTGCAAAAGTACATGTCACGATATCATGACACTTTCGCCTTCATACTCTTCCTTTTTACTTTTGTTGTGATATCGTGAGATGTCGTGATATCACGACACTTTCTCATTCTCTTCCTTCCTGTTCGCTTTGGACCACGAAAATGCTACATGTCACAAAATCGTGACACTTTTTCCTCCTTGCATTTTCTCTTCGCTTTGGACCGCGAAAATGAAACATGTCGCGAAATCACGACACATTTTTCTCTCTCCTCTTTCTCTTTGCTTTGGCCCGCGAAAATGAAACATGTCACAAAATTGCGACACCTTTTTCTCTCTCCTCTTTCTCTTTGCTTTGGCCCACAAAAATGAAACATGTCACAAAATCATGACACCTTTTTCTCTCTCCTATTTCTCTTTGCTTTGCTTTGGCCCGTGAAAATGAAACATGTCGCAAAATCATGACACCTTTTTCTCTTTCCTCTTTCTCTTTGCTTTGGCCCATGAAAATACAACATGTTGCAAAATCATGACACTTTTTCTTTTGGACTCTCTCTCTTGCAATATGTCGTGAAATCATGACACTTTTTCTACTTGTCTTTTTATCTTCCAACATGTCACGAAATCGCGACACTTTTTCTTCTGTACTCTCTCTCTTGCAATATGTCGTGAAATCGTGACACTTTTTCTACTTGCTTTTTTTCTTCCAACATGTCGCGAAATCATGACACTTTTTCTTTCGTACTATCTCTCTTGCAATATGTCATGAAATCGTGACACTTTTTCTTCCATACTATCTCTCTTGCAATATGTCACGAAATTGCGACACTTTTTCTTGCTTGCACTTTCTCTCCGAACATGTCACAAAATTGCTATAGTTTTGCTTGCTTGCGCTTTCTCTCCAAACATGTCGTGAAATAGTGACAGTTTTCCTTTCTTGCACTTTCTCTCCAAACATGTCACAAAATTGTGATAGTTTTGTAGCTTCTCAACATGTCGTGATATCACGACAGTTTTTCTTTCTTGCTCAACATGTCATGATATCGCGACAATTTTCTTCCTTGTGATTTTCTTTTGATTTTTAGCATATGGGCCACTTCAATATTTTGGATAATCACTATACATACTTTGAAGAACCTCTTAACTCCTGTCCACTTCATTAATACTCTGAAGAACCTCTTAACTCCTGTCCACTTTATCAACTGATCTGACTGATTGTGTTGACAACAATACTTTTGCTGCACCTTGCCTGCACCTTGCTCAATAGTGGCTTCTATTGATTGAATGGTTATATAACACTTCATATCATCTCCATTAATATGTATCTATTTGATGCATCATATTTCCAAAAATCCAATCTTTGGATGATTATCTTCTAGTTTCTTTTCATATTAAAAAGGTACCTTCCTTGAATAGAAGAAAAACATCCTTTAGATAATGAAGGATAATACTTGTCTTGTTCAAAGCTATATGAAACAACAATAGGATAAAAATTAGTTAAGAGATGAATTTTAATATATAAGATATGGTTTTATTAAGGACTTAACTAAACCAACAAGCACCTTTCAAGGCAAATACTAACCAAAAGTTTGCACTAAAATATTATAGGTCCCATATGAAGTGACTTGTAGATTTGGAGAGGTGGCATACTAGTTGAAGTTTCCTCCTAAATGTAAAGTACACCTTATTTTTTATGCTTCTTGTCTTAAATAGGTGCTTGAGTAGATATTATAGTCCCAACTAGAGATTTTAGATCTAAGAAATGATAACTTAAGCTAGCACCTAAAGCAATGCTACAAACATAAAACAATTGTTGAAAAGGCAAGTGCATGAGATGTTAATAGAATTATAGGATCTTATAAATGAGATGAAATATGAGAACTAGAAGATATTTTATGCCATAAATTTCTATTCTTGAGGATACAAATTTTAAAAGAGTAAGGACATGTAATAGGATTGATATAGTCATTTTAATTGTTTATTTGATTTACTCTAGTTTGTAGGTTAGGATTGAGTTGAACCTAGAGTATTAGTATTAGAGTTAGAAATTAAGAAGTCTATAAATAAAAATAGTTATAATTTAGTTAATCATAAATTCATATATTTGAAAATTGTTGTATAAACAATGAAAATAATGCATCTAATTGTTTGTAAACATGTAATGAAATTGAAAGCAAAAGACAATGTAACTATTGCAAGATAAATAATTTTTTTTGATAGGTTAAATTAAATTAAAAATGGGTTTTTATCAAGGATCCCAAAACCTGATTATAGCAAGAAATAAGACAAAAAATCTGGAGGAATGCCAAAAGAAAGTACTGAAAAATCCAGATGAAAATAAAAGGATAAACTTTCAGAAAAGGCTAAAGTACATCCTTTGAGAAAAGGCTAAAGGATAACCTTAAAGGAAAATTTAAAAATAAAATATAATTTTTCTGTGCTTATTACAATGAAGCCTAGGATGGCACCACCCCACCTAGGACAGCCAAAAAAACATGTGCAAACATCTTAGTACATGCAAGGAAGAAAAGAGCAAGGGAAACCCTGCCCAAAAAATATTGAAATAGGGCAATCCCGACCAAAACAAAAAATTGAAATTCAAAATTGAAACTAAAGTGGGAAACACAAAAAATTCCTACCTGTGGCTGCACAGGGATGCAGCAGAAGGCAACAACAATAGGGATCAACATCCCAACCAGGACCTGCAAGTGGAACAAAAACTAGGGGACTCCAGAGGCCATGAAATTTGATTGCAACAAGGAAATCTGATTGCAACAAGGAAAACTACTTAGCAACCAAGGGAGACAAAGGAACCAGCAATGTAGAAATGAGAGCCAAGGGAAAAGGTGGGGAGGCCCAAGGAAAACCACCAACACCACCAACGAGCAGATTTAGGGATCCAGAAGAGGATGAACCATAGGAAAATAGCAGCAATCAACACAGATGCCTCCCCCAAGCCATTAAAATTTAAGAACTCACCATCAAAACTGCAACTAGAAACCCAAAGAGTAACACCATAGGAATAAGCACAAGGTCCCTTTCAAGCCAAAAGATGCTATGAAGAGTTTCTCATGAAGCCAAAAACCTTAGCCACCATGCATTGCACCAGAAGAAACTCTAATCCTTAGCACCAAATAGGACCCCACAATAAAAAGAGGAAAAGGGTTCCTAAAAGAACTTAGAAAACCCAAAGGATGACCTAGTAAAAACCAGGGACAACCCAAAAAATCCCAAGGATATCCCAGTTCATAGGCACCATAAGGAAAACCCTGCTAGAAGGTATGAAAATGGGTAGAAAAGTGAAATAGAGATCTACCAATCCAAGGAGATCATATGAAACGCCATCCAGCCAATGAGGAGGGTAAAGGAGTGCTAGAGAACTGGAAAAAGATCCAAGGATGTCCCAAAAAAACCTAGGGACATCCTAGATCATAGGCACCATAATGAAACCCCACAAAAGAGTAAGGAAAGGGGCAGACAAATGGAATAGTGATATCCCACCCCAAGAAGATTATCTACAATGCCTACCAATGGAGGATGAAGGACAAAGGATGTGCTAGTTATCCAAGACAAGGCCAAGGATTTAGGGTAGGTCCAAGGATGGGCTACAAGGAAGTGGTGCAGGACTTCCCAGGGAAGTCCCTTGTATAGCCCCTCTATTGTAAGATAAATGATTTGCAAATGAAGTGCTATTTATTAATCACAATGAGTCAAGGTTACATTATTTTCCTCTTAGAGAATCCCTCAATTTGATACAATTCATTACAAAGTTATAACCCTTCCCAAATATGCATTGCAAAAGACTTTCACTCTTCCCACTAATTATTTTATAAAAGAGCTAATGAGTTGCCTTCTCTTTTGAATTTTAATAACTGTGATCTTGATGCTTTGAATATTGAATAGATATGTCACCTACATGCAAGGAAACAACAAAGCACATTAGCAGCATGTGAAACCTCTCAAGATGTGGTTGATTTCGAAGCGAATGTATGAAATATAGTGAACATGTAAAGAATGCATGAACATGTATAAAGATGTGTAAAGTTACCTAAAAGATCAATGAATGAGCATGAAGCAAAGCTTGAAACATATAGAGGAACCTAGAAATGCATATAATATAGCATATTAAGTATAAAAGAAATCAATACATGAAAGCATATAAAGTAAATTATGAAGTGCACAAATGTAAGTAAAGATACCTATTAAACTGCAAATGAAATATGGAAATGCATGAAATGTGATTAATCTATGCTGCAGTAATCTAAAAACTTGCTAAGAAATGTAAATCTATGGGTAAAATATAGAATGAAGCATGTCAAACCCTAGCCATTGATGATAATAGCAAATGGCTTTGCTAGCTACTATTGATAGCCACATCTAAGCTCATGGGTCACTATTAACAACAAAAACCATGGGAAATATATCCTAATATTGAAATCAGGTATGTGGATGCTTAATTTATTCATGGAATTGATGATCAAGGGTCACAAATATGTCTAAAATATATTTATGAGTGATTTTTTGTTGATTCACAATGGAATGGCCTGAAATGGTAAGCTTGCTCCTCAAGCTATTGGAAACTCCATTGCTTCAAATGCAGGGGTCATTCTCCAATTGGACAACATCTTGGTACTCCTCAAGGGTTGTAAGTGGCTCTCTAGTTCGATAGGGCTTTGCTACATTCAACTTGTCTCTCTTTTTACCTCTTTGGGGGGTCTATAAATAGACTCTCCAAATCTCAATCTTGGGTTATCAAGGAAACCAATATCAAGAATTAGTTGACCTAAGCAGTTGGAAGGAATCCTTTGGAAGCTTCCTCACCCAAAATAACTCCAAAATTATTGCAATTTGAGTAGTTGCAACTAATTTTTCTTGGATCAAGAAGGCCAATTTTGCCACAGGGCTAGCCACTATTTCTTAGCATGGCTAGGATCCTAGCTATTGTCATCAGTGGCTAAGAACTTAGCTATTGATGTCATCAATGACTAAGGTTGAATAGGCTTAGATTACCTAAAATGAGTGGTTAAAACCACTTCTTGTTCTTGGAAAGGTCCAAGCTCATTTATATGGTCTGCAAAGGTTCCCATATGAGTAGTCTCATAAACATGACATGTTTTAGGTGTCTATAGATGCTCTTATTATGATGCATTGTGGGAAAACATGATGTTGAGCAAAAATAGATCACCTAAAGCCATGTTCTAGGTTTCTAATGCTCATTGATCTTGTCAATGCTAGATGTCCGAATCACAAAAAGGGTGAAAGGCTTATCTTGATTAAAGCTTTGGTCATGATCTGCATGAAATCGAAATGAATTATTTTGACCAAAAATGATCGAAGAATAGATTACCAAATATTTAGTTCATTATTTTAGCTTTTTTTCCAACAGAAGGGTAAACTTGTGATAGCTGTTAGCAATGATTCATAAGATGAACATAATTTACATGATCGAGTGATCCATTGTTAATTTTGATTATAAATGTTGTTATTATGACTACCACCTCAAGCGATAAGTTGATGAGGAAAAGGACAAGTGATTAAAGCGATGAGTCGCTTGACCAAGATGAATAATTTGGATGATTCGAGACTTTTACATTTTGTTATATGGCAAGTTATATTACAACCATGATTAGAAAAATTAATAGTAATTGTACATCTCTATACCATGGATCAGTCTGACCACAATGGCCTTCTTATGGAATAAAAATGATAACAATTCCATTTAAGCTTGTGTTAAATCACTATGTTTGATGATCTACCAAAATTTCATAGTAGAAATGAAATTAATATCACATTCTTGTGGGGCAATATGACTGCCATGGCCTTCTTAGGGATTGAAATGAAGACATATCAAGTCTATAATGAATAATTTGGTTCAAATAGCCTTATGGTAATTTACTCATATTTTTGGATTGCATGGAGCACAAGTCGCTGCAATTGCCAAGTGTATAGGGTAAACAACTGGATACGAGGCATATTTAAAATTTGATTTATTTGTTATTTTTGAAATTTTTGAGAATTTTGGGTCGATAGATAATAATTATTGTCCATTTTGAAGATCCTTACAGTGAGAAAATGAGTGCATTTATTACTTTCTGCTAGCCATTGTTGATATCCATGGTTGATTTTAACAATTTTCTTAGCCACTGTTGATAGCAAGGGTCGGGGTTACCCTAATCTATGAACATTGTTGCCATTAGTAGTTGAGGGTCAAATGGAAAATATAAAAGCAAATTTAAGTTTTTTATTATTCATTATTTCTAGTTGGTAGATAGTGAAAGTGAGAGCTCTGAGGTGAGAGAAAGCATAACTGATACAAAACATTATAAAATTTACCATTTACCACCATGACAGATTAGTCAAAGGCATCTACTAGTGGTGGATCTAGAGCTCCTAAGGTAGATTATCCATCTCTCAGTCATGATTTGAGAATTTAAAATGAACCTCACTAATTAATGGAGTTAAATAAACTTCATTAAATTGGCAATAATGAACATCACCTCTAGGTAGATTTTAGCTTTAGGGTATCTTAGGGGAGGGTTTTTAACTTTTGGGGTATTTTTGGGATGGGAAATGGCCTTGCAAGGGGTATTTCCCATAGCCATTGTTGGAAAATGTAGATCCCAATTTACCAATTGGGGACCACGATTGCTGGTAGTAGCTAGGTTCAAACACCAACAGTCAAAAAATTGATCGTTGGCACTAGTTGTTGTTGACAATAGTGGCTACGACAGTAGCTACTTTTGCCTTGAGCAACTAAGAACTTTAGCTTATTTTTTTTTATTTTTTTGGTTTTTAAAGTTAATTTTTTGAATTTTTTGATTTTTGAAGTTGATTTGTGTGAATTCTTTTATTTTTGAAGTTGATTTTTTTGAATTTTTTGATTTTTTGAGTTGATTTTTTTTTGAATTTTTTATTTAATTTTTGAATATGATTTTTTGAATTTTATTTTCTTCCCCTTAGAGCCTGACTACACAGGTGTAGGAGCCTGAATTGCTATGTGAGCTATTACCTTAGTTGAGCCATGCAGACCTAGATTGGTTTGGGGCCTTAGGCCTTGGATATGTTTTGATATTGTTGACCATTAGGTTGGATCATGCGTAAATCACACTATTAGCCCATTTTTGGGATGCGAGGACTAACACTTTTCATCTATCAACTAGGAAGATGACTGTGATATTAGAGGATGTCTATCGTATTTATAGGATCTCGATAGATAAATGTGCTATCACCTTTTCATCTACTACAATTAAGGCTGCTATGTTTTAGAGGTTTTTTGATAATAGGCACATTGAGGTATTATGTAACATAGAGCATGGTGCGGTGCCAGTGGCCTACTAGTATAGGGAGGATGTCTTATCATGGTGTCAGGCCATTTTTATGCAAATTATCTATAATGTGCTTCTCCTAGAAACTTTAGGAGTGAGGTTCCCTTAGAACCTCTTGGCAATGGTGTAGGATCTCCTTGGGAGCACCATAAATGAGCCTCTCATCATGGCATGGGGAGTGCACTCCTAGCCAAGTTATATCATGAGCTATACCACATCTTGTGATGAGGGTGAGTAGGCATAGGATGTAGCCTATTATTGCAGATATGGGCATAGGAGTATATAATTATAGACTATCCTGGAGGATTACCCCTATGTATCACATCATTGGTAACAATTACTCAGTGCAATGCATCCACTAGCCATGAGAGTCGAATATGTATTATAGAAGGTCTCACACAAGGAATCTATAGCACTACAAAAATTTAGTTATTTGTAGGCTAGTTAGATCATATGGTGAACCTACTTGGATTTCTCAACATAGGAGGAGGCCAACAGATAACTAATATAGACTCGATATGACCATTGGGTTATTGGGTGTAAGACTGGGGTGTGGGAGTTCTTTCACTTCTCCTGAGTGACTAGGTAGTTTGGATTTCAAAAAGACATACCAGAGGAGCCAGTCCTCTACCACCACCTTAAGGTGGATATACAGATTGTATTGTCTTAGGTCACCACTTTGATAGATGATAAAGATGCCCTAGGAGACATAAGGATAGTATATGCTAGGATGACACCTAATTATGACATTTGGTGGACCACCAAGCTATGGCAGGGTGGCGGTCCTCTAGGTTGCTCTAGAGATGGTGCAGTTGTTGGCTATGTTTGATGACCCACATGGATGGTGAGTGCATCCTAGGACTAAGGGAGAGTTGGGGTAGGTAGCCAAATAGGTGAAGGAGACTTAGAAGGAGGAGGAGAGCAAGGAGAATAAGCTAGATGATGAGGTGTCCCAAATGTGAGCCTAGGTACATAGTCTACAGGTACAACTATAGATAGTGTAGTGGTAGATCTTAGATAGAGACACCTATCTTACTATAGCATGGTCTAATTTGAGTGCTGGAAAGACAAGATGGTGGGGATTTGAGGAGGAAAGACCATAGTACAGGCACAAGTTGACTCAGCTACTACTGCTATATATAAGATCATTGCATAGATATATCTTCTACAGGTGCATCTTGATGCCAAGACAGATGAGAGGGATTCTTATAGGGCACAACTAGAGGGGACCACTACTTCTCAAGTTACACCATCCGCTCTAGTTTCTTAGAGAACAATAATTTTGGATGGAGATGCAGATATCAGATGATTATAGGGCATCATAGAAAAGGATACATCGTAGTGTACAACATATTCTACATATATCATTACTTTAAAGGTTGATATTAGGCTATGCGGTGGCACTCTTTTAGCTATGTCTATAGTAGGAGGTCTCAGTGGAGTAGGCAGATTGAGTCTAGGTACTTATTAGTGTGACTCAATCATAGGTCAAGGGTATTATTAGGTCGATTGATAGGTACTAGCTCCAGGAAGCATCATAGAGAGGGTATAGAGGGAGGAGGTAACTTCGGGGGTGCAGGCCATACATGAGATGACATGATGTCATTGTATCATTTTTTAGTGTAAGATCTAAGGATCTACACTATTATATCATACGAGAATTTTAATACATCATGTACTTATGACTTACACATATATATGATACTCCCTTTTTTATGGCTCATTATGTGTGTTATTTTATTGCTTTACGTTCATGTGATGCAAAATGAATGCAATGCTTATATGATGTTTTGATTATGCTATGTGGATGTGATATACTAATGACATACTCTAGCTAACTGATATATGTATGATTAGATGCGATGATCTAGATGTATAGATGCACTATGATGTATGCATACATGGATGCACTGCTTATTGTTAAATGCATGTTTATTTATTTTTAATTGTTTGTGTTTAATCTATGTGATATGCGCTATGATATATGAAGTATGTAATGCATTAATTATATGATGATGATCTAATGCAAATGAAAATGTATGCTTTAATCACTTAAAACATAAGGAATGAATCTAATATGTGTTTAAAAAACTATTGCATGATACCATAGAATGTATGAAAATCATGAATGAAAATGGTAACTCTTATCATAAGAATTAATCATTTTAACATCTGTATATGACATGAGATGATGTGATATGTATGTGTTTTATCTATAAGATTTTGTAAATTAAAGGATGTGCATAAAATATTCAGTGGTCATCTAAATATCACTACTGATATCCATCCAATATCTAACCTATTTTATGGACATCCCTTAATAAGCAAAACCCCATAAGGAAAATTGGTAATTGATTGATGAGATGATTTGTTGCTTATAAGGGATTTTTAAGGTTTTAAATGATACTCAAACACCCTATTTGATTAATAAAAATTTGTATAATGACTATACATAACTCTTGAAAGATAAAATCTTTTGTTATTAAGACCAAGATATTCATTATCCTTGTGTGCGTAAATGAATATATAAACATAAGACTACCTCATTTCCAGACGGGGTTTATTCATCCCATTGCTGTAATGAGGATCACAAAATGTTCACCATGATCCTAATTTTGGATGTAGTTGAACTAGACTACTAGGTAATACAAGCAATCTAAAGCTAGCGCATTTGTAAATTTCTTAGAACTACCCCAATGCTAGGCAGGATTCATTCATCCCATTGTTGTATTGGGGATCACTCAATGGTTTTGAGTACTAACCATTCCAAGGATTTAATCTCTTCACCCCCTTATTTTCTTCACATTTATTGGGATACTTACTCATGCATAGTGATGAAAATCACTGTTTATTTTGTCTTTTTTTTAGCAAGGGATTTTGATTTTGCTTTGATTTGGGTATATTTCTTATTTTGTATGAAAGAAAAGGATTTCTTTTGGTAGGGGGGATATTGTCCTTTTTTCAATGATCAACATTCTAGACCATGCACATCACAAGATGAGCAAGTAAAAACCTTTCAATTAAGGTAACCAGGACCACTTTGTAGTGTTCATCTTTCCTTGTTCAACCTAGGATTGTTAATGTTTAAATTATGATAGGATTTTGATATATGCAAGGTACTATCAAAGGTAGACCTCATATTTTGAAATTGAAGATAAATTTCTACAATATCTGAGAAGATCACTAGGTATGGCTTAATGACCGAAAAACCCTAGTATATACCTTATAGCAACAAGGGGGTTGTGTTTTAAAACACAATTACTCACAAGGGTGATGGATGATGATGAAGAATAGATGTATGATTATCATACAAACATGGTGTCATTTGTAATATTGTAAAAACAACTTATTCTAATGCAAGTGCAATGGATTAAAATGACTAATGAAATTCAAGTAAATGAATGCATATGCAAAATGTAAATGCAATTCCAAATGTAAATATTTTTGTATTTTTGATGTTTTGCAATGTTTTTAATTTTTTTTTGCTTTTTTATTTGTTTTTCTTTTTGGTGTTTTTTAGATGTTTTTGAATTTTTGATTTTATGTATGAAATGCATTTAGGTGAAGAATTTTGAGAGGTTCAGGCTCTTCAACACCTTCTAGCGATGTTAGGTGGTAAGTACCAGGTCCTATATTCTCTAAGATAATAAATGGACCTAACAAATTGGCCGTAAATTTGACTCACATATGTGGTGGTAGGTTTTACTTCTGTTTGTTATCTTTTAGCACAATACCCCCAACTTTAAAGTCTCTCAATTGGAATTTATTATTATAAGCTCATTTTATCCAATTTTGGTAAACTCGGAGATGCTCAAGAGCATTCACATGACGTTCATCAAGAAGCGTCAATTGATCCAGGTGAGCTTACCATGCAGTGTTGTCATCGATGAACTCTTTCAAAGTGATGTGCAATGTTGGAATTTCCAATTCCAAGGGTATGATGGCCTCAACACCATATACTAGTGAGAACAGTGTTTCTCCAGTTGGTGTTCGTATACTAGTTCTATAAGCCCATAATGCAAGAGGTATATGAATGTGCCAATATTTATTATTTTCTTGAATAATTTTATTTAAGATTTCTACCACTGTTTTGTTCGAGGTCTCTATTTTCCCATTTTCTTGCGGATAATATGGAGTTGCAAAACTGTGTTGAATATTATACTTGGACATTAAATCCCTTATATTTTTGTTTTTAAATGAAGTTCCATTATCCAATATTATCTTGGATGGTATCCCAAAATGAAATATTATATTATGGAGTATGAACTCCACAATACATGCTCCTATCATTATAGTTAAAGGGATTGGATCCACCAATTTGGTGATATACTCAGTGGTCGTTACGATAAACATGTGTTGACCCAAATATGAGGGAGAGATCTTACCAATTAGGTCCAAACCCCATTGAGAAAATGACCAAGCTGCTTGGATGGGTTGTAAGGCCTGTGATGGTAGGTACATAAGATTAGCATGGTGCTAACATTTAACGCCCTTCCTGACATATGCTATGCAATCCTTCTGCATAGTGGGCCAATACTAACCCATTTGAAGGATGCACTTGACAATGGCCATGTTGATGACATGACCACTATATGTATCATCATGAGCTTGTGAAATCATCCAAGTTAATTCCTGGAGCTCAAGGTAATGAAGGAGAATTCCACCATAGCTATGATGATACAGGATGTCTCCTACCAAGACATATCTAGTTACTTTTTTTTTAAATACTCTTTTTGTAGCATGCAACAATCCCTATGGGATTACTCCAAGCTTAAGGAAATCATGTAATTATGATAACCAATATTGATAAGCAAAAAAATTGACTGATTGTACTACATGTTCCAATTACACTTCTATTTGCAAAAAAGGTAGATTGGGAAACAACCTTATGGATAATAGTGGTACCATTATCTATAGGACCCTACGAGAGAAAAAATCCCCAAGGTGCCTTCTTCAGAAAGTCTCTAGCTCTATAGAACCACTCATGGTTTGGTTCTATGTGATTCATGTGCACTAATTCATAATTTTCTTGAGCCTCATGTATCATGGATTGCAATAGAATTTTTACTTGGATGGTAGTGAAGTCAATAGATGTATTATGAGGGATTAAATATCCCAAAGATGCCATAGTGTCTACAAATCTATTGAATGTTCAAGGGATTACCTTGATATCATACCATTCCAGTTGGGCTAGGTAACTATCCACAAGTTCCTTGTATGCTTTAAATATGGGACATCTACATTGATAAATATCCTTAACTTGATTAACATGAAGAACACAATCTTATACTGAGAGGGGGGGAGTGAACAGTATAAGACCTCTTTTTAATTTTTCCTTTATACTTCAAAACAGTAAAGCAATATACCCAAAGCAATATCAAAGCAATGCACAATATCATCCACAAAATGACACCAATTTTAATGTGGTTCACCCGAATGGTCAGGCTACATCCACAAAACTTTTCTCTAAAAGTTATCTCAAAGTTCTTTGGTAATCCTTCCCAATTACAATGTTTATGAGCCTTGGCCCAAAGGAGATACCTTCCCCCAATCAGAATTTATGAGCCTCTGCTCAAAGGAGATACCTTCCCCCAATTAAAATTTATGAGCCTCTGGCTCAAAGGAGATACCTTCCCCTCTCGCTCTGGAAATGATCCCTTAGAAGATCAACTGCCTCTACCTCTTGCCAGCACGTGGAACTCCTTTCCACCAAAGACCTCCTATCCTCAATGCTTAGACTAAGAGACCTCTGCCTTCTATGATAACGTCCATAACAGCTCAACAACCTATACCAAACATAGTTAGTCGATCTAGTACAAGTCTTCTTCTGTCTGTCAGATCTGTCCAACTCTTGAAAAAATTAATCCTTTGCATACAAGCCTTCTCAAAGACTTGCCAAATTTGTCCTTAATTTCTTCTCATAGAACCAGTACATCTCTGTCCTCAAGTTCTCTGATAGAAATAACAAACTCAGCTCACAAGTCCTCTGCTAGGACCTGTCCAAAACTGCTCACAATTCCCCATCGAAACCTATCCAAAACTGCTCACAAGTCCCCACTGGAACCTGTCCAAAAACTACTCACAAGTCCCCACCGGAACCTATCCAAAAATATTGCTCACAAGTCCCCACTAGAACCTATCCAAAAACTGCTCGCAAGTCCCCACTGGAACCTGTCCAAAAACTGCTCACAAATCCCCACTGGAACCTGTCCAAAAACTGCTCACAAGTCCCCACTGGAACCTGTCCAAAAACTCACCATGCTCACCAAGAAAAGATTTCTTAGTAGGAAATCACAAAGTTAATTGTTAGAGACCCAATGTGATTTGTCAAACTCATAGAAGCATAAAGAGAATTATTAGAGAATCAATATGTTCTATACTCAAATCCCAATCTCAAAACTCAACTCAAATCAACCTCAACTCAATATCAGAAGAATAAGATAGAATGAAGTTTGCATTTATCAAGAACATGAAACACAACCCAACAATTGCAAACCATGCTAGATCTCATATAACAATGATACTCATGTCCTTTCCACAACCAAATAACTTTTCTCAACCAATCAATATTTCACAACCAAATACTCTTTCACAACCAAATAGGGCTTCAACAACAATGCTCATCAAACAATGTTTAGTCGACCAACACCATTCAACTCAACATCAACCTTGAAGCATTCAACCAATCATCACAAGAAAAGGAAACAAGTAGAAATCCTTTTCCCTCCAAAGATATTTGAACAAAACAGCCACCAACACAATATCACCAAATGCAAAGAATAACTTGCTCAAATCAACTCAATGGAGTAAGCCCAATATCATGAATCAAGTAAAGTAATAACTTGATCAAACAACCTCTATGGAAGAAACTCAACCATCAAACTCAAAATAGCCAACCAAGGGTTCCACCAACTCAATGCAAGTAGCTAGACTCACAAATATAAACCCTAGTGCACAAAGCTTCCACTATCTCAAACCAGAAATTATGCATTCACCAAAAACTCTCCTTAAGGATAACAATGCATAAGTAGTCTTCAACAAACTAGAAAATAGGATTTACACCTAGCCAAAGGATACCTAGTAGAATACCTTTTCACTCCAACCTTATTTCAGAAAACATACACCAATCATACTCATAAGAAGAATGTGCCCATACCTTATTGGAGTAGAAGATAATTGAACCTTCAAGTTGTCACCACACACAACTCTCAAACTTCCAACCAAGTTAGGGTTAGAATAAAAAGAAATGAGCAATAAAATAAACTTCCTTTATTACACCTTTTAGCTCCACTTCTTTAAACACAACCACCATAACATGCCAATAAATCAACAATCACAGACTCACACCTTATACCTCCATTTTTAATTTTAGCATAGCAAAGAATAATCTTAAAAATACATCCAAATAAATATGCCCTTATTTCTCCTAAGCTTTTATTCAATGCTAATCACAAAAGCCAAAACTCATAAAATTTAATCACACATTATAAATCGCTATCCAAGAAACTCTGAATTTTGTGACATAAAGACGTTTTAATAAAAACGTGCGTTACTCTAGCAAAGCACCCCCACGAGACTTGAAACGATGACCTCCGCCAATGCAGGGCCCAACAGTAGCCTTCGCTGCCACTTTCCCACGCGGGCTACGAAGTTCACAAGTGAACTTCCCTCCACTTCACCCTCGAAAAAACTCCCGAAGACTTTTCAACCGCACGTGCTTCTAAGTCTTCCTTCGATCGCAGCGAATACAGAGCACAAACATCGCAAATTGTATTCGGGGAATTTCGAATTAATTAGCCTTCCAACATTAGGAGTTGGAGAATAAATAGTCTCTTTGAAGACACCTTGACGTCGGCAGAAATAAAGACCATTTCAAAATTAATCAAAAGTATTTTCGAAAAGGGTTTAAAAACCCTTAAATAATTTTAATAAATTAAGAATAAAAAAAGGTTTAAAAACCTTTAAGTATTTTTAATAGATTAAAAATAATTTCTCCCTTAATTAATTAAATAATTAATTAATTAAAACCTTGAAGGGTTTTAAATAATAATTAAATAAATAATAAAGAGAACCTCCATTGGTTTTAATAAAAAACATTTAACTTGGTTTTAATAAAAACCCTATCCAACTTGATTTTTAATAAAAACCCTATCCAACTTGGTTTTAATAAAAACCCTTGCCAATGGAATCTCTCCGGATTCTCTTAAAAATATTCTCTTGGAATCTTCCACCTTTGAAGCCAACACATCCTCTTAACATTAATGCCATTTTCTTTTGACATCAATGACAACTCATAGACAAGAAGCTAGGATCTCAAACCCAAAATTGCCAATAATCTCCCCCTTTGTCATTGATGGCAAACCATGCTTCTCAACAACACAGAAACTCAACATAAACAGCTCTCCCTGTCTTGAGACTCTCCCCCTTACTAAAATCTCTCCCCCTTTGTCATCAATGGCAAAGGGTCACCTTTGGGGCTTGGGACTAAGAATGAGCCTCTTAGCTTAGTCCCTCCCCCACCTCCTGATGAGGTGATTAATTCTTGGGTGGGATTAAAACTCCCATTAGGCACTGATCATCATCAATGTCTATAACTTCCTTGCCAAGCCTTCTCTTGAACTCTTTGTCCATATTCCTGTTCTTGTCACTATTATTGTTCTTGTTCTCATCCTTGTTCTTGTCCATGCCTTGATCCTTGGACCTGATCATGCCACTGTTCTTGTTCCTGTATTTTGGAATTTCAGCTCTACACTATCTAATTTTGTGACCTTCATTGTTGCACTTGAAACACTTGACGATGTTGTTTCTATGAGGTAAACCTGATATTTGAATCCACTAGTTCTGACCAAACCTGTTCTAGCCAAACCTGTTCTGACCAAACCTATTCTGACCAAACCTATTCTGGCCAAACCTGTTCTGACCAAACCTGTTCTTGTTATTTGCCTTGCAATAAACTACCTTGTGCCCAAACTGTTGACAAGAGTAACAATACCCTTGAAAGTAACTAGAACTTCTAAAACTATCATTTACCTCCTTCACTTGAGCCATGCAATGTGAAGCCATGTGACCAAACCTGTGACAAGCAAAACATCTGCCATTAAACTTTCCTGGATTTGACTTCCTAGGTCCTGTAAACTTTCTCCCCTTTTTCTGTTTCCTATTTTATGATTCTATGCATCTATCACTCAAGGAATCTTTCTAAAATACTTTCCTCATCGGAGCTCTCTTCTTTTTGAAATCTCTTACTAGATTCCCCAACCTATTCCTTGTGTTTCTTACCAAAACCAAGACCTGTTTTATCTGTTGTCTTTCTTTGACCTTTGATGAGAGACTTAACCTTTTTGGAGCTATCTTGAAACCTGTAAATCTTATCCTTGTACTATTTAGTTTCCTCTTTCAAAGAAGCCATTTTCTGTTCTAACTCACTATACTCAAGAACCTTAGACTCTAACTCATCCTTGAGTTCTTGTGTCTTAGCCATAGAGAATTCAAGACTTTCTATAAGATCATCTCTCTCCATACAACATTCATCTAACTTATCCTTGAGTCTAGCATTCTTCTTTCTTTCCTTTTTCAAAGCACTAAGAGCACTAATAAGTTCACCTTCAATATCTACTTCACCTTCCTCTATATCTTCCTCTATTTGTTTGCTTTTTGAATCATCAAGGCATTTTTCATATTTCTTATCACTAGAGGTGCTACCCTTTTCAAAAACCATACATGCATCTTCCTTATAGTTTTTTGAAGCATCCTCATACATACTAGTAACCAAATCATTATTTGTGCAATCATCCTCAAGGTGACCAAAATTTCCACATCTAAGACATTTCATGATAATGAATCTATGTTTTGGTTCTTCCTCTTTTTTGATATGAACAACATCTCATTTTCATTATCACTTGAAGAACTTTCACTATCACTACTAGAACACTTACTTGCTTTGTCTAGGTAGAAACTCTTCTTGTGCTTGTGAGAATACCTCTTTCCTTGATTGTTGTGCTCATATTTGTTTTTCCTGTGATGCTTGTGCTTTTCAGAATCATGTTTATCTTCATCACTTTTATTCTTGGGAATAGTACAGTCAGTAGCATATTGACCAAAATTTCTACAATTGAAACATCTTACATTTTTCATACTTTTGTGCTTTCTAGAGAACTTGCATTTCTTACTATAATATGCCTCTTCATCACTAGAAGACTCATCACTATCTTGAAGTTGTTTACCCTTGGATTTCTTGGTAGCATTGAAAGATGCATCTTTCTTGACATCAACCTTCACTTGAGTTCTCAACTCAAATGCTGCAAGAATACTATGGAGCTCATAATTTTTCAACTTATCTAAATATTTAGCTTCCTCAATAGCAGAAATCTTTTCACTAAATCTATTAGGAAGAGATGTTAAAATCTTATCACAAACATCATTTTCAGCAAGCTCAAGACCTAATTCTTTCATGGAGTTAACAACCTCATCCATACGAAGCATGTAGTCACTAATATTTTTATCATCATTCATCTTGAGTTGTTTAAATATACCTTTGAAGTGTCTCAACTTGGCCTTTCTGACATTTGTATCACCTATATTAACCACCTTCAACTGTTTCCACATTTCACTAGCTGTCTTGCAGTGAATCACTTTGGTGAGATCTACTTTCTGTAAGCCTTTCAGGATTGCATTCATTGCTTTTGAATTGCTGTGATGTAGGAGCCTTTCTTCTTTAGTATTAGGACCATGTTCAGGAATAGTGTACTCATATTCAATCACTTCCCAAACCTCATTCCCAAGTGCCATTAGATGAACCTTCATCCTTGCACTCCAAAGACCAAAATCTGACCCATCAAGAATAGGTGCTGCATTGCCACTTGAATAATCCATTGTGTTCTTTACTAGATTTTTCTTCAAGCTATTAAACTTTTTGAAGGCACCTGCTCTAATACCAATTGAAGAACACAAGCTTATACTGAGAGGGGGGTGAATAGTATAAGACCTCTTTTTACTTTTTCCTTTATACTTCAAAATAGTAAAGCAATATACCCAAAGCAATATCAAAGCAATGCACAATATCATCCACAAAGTGACACCAATTTTAACGTGGTTCACCCGGAATGGTCGAGCTACGTCCACAAAACTTTTCTCTAAAAGTTATCTCAAAGTTCTTTGGGAATCCTTCCCAATTACAATGTTAATGAGCCTCGGCCCAAAGGAGATACCTTCCCCCAATCAAAATTTATGAGCCTCTGCTCAAAGGAGATACCTTCCCCCAATAAAAATTTATGAGCCTCTATTCAAAGGAGATACCTTCCCCTCTACTCTAGAAATGATCCCTCAGAAGATCAACTACCTCTACCTCTTGCCAACATGTGGAACTCCTTTCCACCGAAGACCTCCTATCCTCAATGCTTAGCCTAAGAGACCTCTACCTTCTATGATCACATCCACAGCAGCTCAATAACTTGTACCAAACATAGTCAGTTGGTCTAGTACAAGTCTTCCTCTATCTGTCAGATCTGTCCAACTCTTGAACAAATCAATCCTCTGCATACAAGCCTTCTCAAAGACTTGCCAAA
The DNA here is from genome assembly GCA_028583015.1 of Wollemia nobilis. Classification (NCBI taxonomy): domain Eukaryota; kingdom Viridiplantae; phylum Streptophyta; class Pinopsida; order Araucariales; family Araucariaceae; genus Wollemia; species Wollemia nobilis. Next base: position 712,574 of record JAQPPZ010000057.1, read on the forward strand.
TCTATCCTTAGATTCTTCTCATAGAACCAGTACACCTCTATCCTCAAGTTATCTGATAGAACTAACAAACTCAGCTCAAAAGTCCTCTGCTAGGACCTATCCAAAACTGCTCACAAGTCCCCACCGAAACCTGTCCAAAACTGCTCACAAGTCTCCACTGGAATCTGTCCAAAAACTGCTCACAAGTCCCCATCGGAACCTGTCCAAAAAAACTGCTCACAAGTCCCCACTGGAACCTATCCAAAAACTGCTCACAAGTCCCCACTGGAACCTATCCAAAAACTGCTCACAAGTCCCCACCGGAACATATCCAAAAACTACTCACAAGTCCCCACTGGAACCTGTCCAAAAACTCACCAAGCTCACCAAGAAAAAATTTCTTAGTAGGAAATCACAAAGTGAATTGTTAGAGACCCAATGTGATTTGTCATGTTGAGCAAGGTGCTGCAAGAGTTTTGTCATTGTTGTCAACACAGTCAGTTAGATCCAATGATGCAGTGGACAGGCAGTTCAGAAGTCATTCAGATGTAGAGGACAAAAGTTCAAAGGTTATTCAGAACATGGACAGTGAGTTTCTCAGAAGACCATAGTTGCCTTTTTGCAAAAAATCAAAGAAAAAGACAAGTAAGAAAACTGTCGTGATATCGCGACATGTTTTCTATTGCGATTTCGTGACATGTCGGAGGAGAGAGAAGGCGCAAAGAAAATTGTTGTGATTTCACAACATGGCCAAGGAGAGAGAAGACACAAGGAAAACTATCACGATTTTGTGACATGTTCGGAAGAAAAGCACTAAGGAAGAAAACGCAATTTCGCGACATGTTCGGAAGAAAAGTGCTAAGGCAGAAAACTATCGCGATTTCGCGACATGTTCGGAAGAAAAGTGCTAAGGAAGAAAACTGTCACGATTTCGTGACATGTTTGGAGAAAATGCGCCAAGGAAGAAAACTGTCGCGATTTCATGACATGTTCGAAGAAAAATCTCCAAGGAAGAAAAGTGTCACGATTTCGCGACATGTCGGGTTTTCGTGACCCGAAGAGGAGAGAGAATGTACGAAGGCAAGTATGTCACGATTTCATGACATGTTATGTTTTCGCGGGCAAAAGTCAGAAAAGAAGCCAAGGCAGTGAAAGTGTCACGATTTTGTGACATGTTCCGTTTTCACTGGTAACTGAGAAGAAAAGTGTACGGAAGCCAAAAGTGTCACGATTTCATGACAGGTTGCAATAAAAGCTGTCAGAAGCTAAAAGCGTCACGATTTTGCAACAGGTTGCAAGAAAAGCCCTCGAAAGCTGAAAGCGTCGTTATTTCGTGACAGGATGAAAGAAAAATGTATGGATGGAAAAAGTGTCATGATTTCACAACAAGCAGCAGTGAAGTAGCTAGCAGGATGAAGATGTCGCAATTTCGCGACAATAGCGGAGAAGAAGGCCTAGAAGCAAAAAAGGTCACGTTTTCGCGACAAGAGTGAGGATGATGTCAGTGAAAGATAGAAGTGTCACGATTTCACGACAAGAACGATGTCAAAGCTATCAAAGGCCAAAAGGGTCACGATTTTGCAATAGCAAGGACAAGGAGGCGTACAGATGTAAAAGGTGTCGTGATATCGCGACATGTTGGAGTTTCACGAGGAAAGCTACAGAACCAGAGAGACTGTTGAAGTCGACAGAGTTAAATCTGGGCCGACGAAGATTAGGGTTTTGGAGTCGACATTCTTTAGGGTTTTGGAGCCAACATTCATTAGGGTTTTGAAGTCGACATTCATTAGGGTTTGACAGTCGACGTTCTTTAGGGTTTAAGCTGACTACAGTTTATAATTTGTTCTTGAAATATTCATCTATAAAAGGAGGGTTATTTTGAGTTTGAAAGATGACGAGTGCGAAGATAATGTGTGCATGCAAAATTTGTAGTGAGAAAAGAGTGAGTCATTTCGATTCGAGCTGAGTCCGAAGTGATTGTTCTTTCGTGTCGAAGTGAAGTATGCGTATCGAATCTTCGTGAATTAAGTGCACAAGGTGCAGAGGTTGAGTCGTATAGATCTAAGTGTGAAGTGATAGCATGCAGAAAGTAGAAAAATGCAAAGGGACAGAAGTGATCCATCAACTGTATAAGCAGCAACGAGTGCAAAGCAATTTCGTAGAAGCAGTCCTGGTGCGAAGCTTTTTCGTAGAAGAAACAAAGTGCATAGAAACTACAGACTATGAGATATAAGGTGAAAGTATTATTTTGTAATTTTCTTTATTTTTATTGAAGTCCAAGTTGCAGCTTGGCATAATGGGTTGGTGCTTCTTTCCAGTAGGTGATGGTAAATTTGGATTTGGTGCTCCATTCTGTTTGGTACAGATAAATCTAAAGGGGTTGGTGCTCCTTCTAGTTGGTGCTGGTAAAAGATGTAAAGTTGTAGCTTTGCAAAGGCTGGATTTGGATGGTAGTCCAAGCAGTCATTTTTGAGGAGTAGCCACATTGGTGAACCTTGTTAAATGTCGTGTTATGTGTAATGCTTTCTTGATGTATTTGATATTTTTGTTCATTAGTTTTTAACTGCTGTTGGTTTTAGAGCTGAATATTTAAAGTTTAAAAAGATCACACTGATTCATCCCCCTCTCAGTGTCACTGTGATTACAACATGTCAAACTCATAGAAGCATAAAGAGAATTGTTAGAGACTCAATATGTTCTATACTCAAATCCCAATCTCAAAAATCAACTCAAATCAACCTCAACTCAATCTCTGAAGAATAAGATAGAATGAAGTTTGCATTTATCAAGAACATGAAACACAACCCAAAAATTGCCAACCATGCAAGATCTCATATAAAAATGATACTCATGTTCTTTCCACAACCAAATAACTTTTATCAACCAATCAATCTTTCACAACCAAATAGGGCTTCAACAACAATGCTCATCAAACAAGGTTTAGTCAACCAACACCATTCAACTCAACATCAACCTTGAAGCATTCAACCAATCATCACAAGAAAAGGAAACAAGTAGAAATCCTTTTCCCTCCAAAGATATTTGAACAAAATAGCCACCAACACAATATCACCAAATGCAAAGAATAACTTGCTCAAATCAACTCAATGGAGTAAGCCCATTATCATGAATCAAGTAAAGCAATAACTTTATCAAACAATCTCTATGGAAGCAACTCAACCATAAAACTCAAAATAGCCAACCAAGGGTTCCACCAACTCAATGCAAGTAGCTAGACTCACAAATATAAACCCTAGTGCACAAAGCTTCCACTATCTCAAACCGGAAATTATGCATTCACCAAAAACTCTCCTTAAGGATAACAATGCATAAGTAGTCTTCAACAAACCAGAAAATAGAATTTACACCTAGCCAAAGGATACCTAGTAGAATACCTTTTCACTCCAACCTTATTTCAGAAAACATACACCAATCATACTCATAAGAAGAATGTGCCCATACCTTATTGGAGTAGAAGATAATTGAACCTTCAAGTTGTCACCACACACAACTCTCAAACTTCCAACCAAGTTAGGGTTAGAATAAAAAGAAATGAGAAATAATATAAACTTCCTTTATTACACCTTTTAGCTCCACTTCTTTAAACACAACCACCATAACATGCCAATAAATCAACAATCACAGACTCACACCTTATACCTCTATTTTTAATTTTAGCATAGCAAAGAATAATCTTAAAAATACATCCAAAGAAATATGCCCTTATTTCTCCTAAGATTTTATTCAATGCTAATCACAAAAGCCAAAACTCATAAAATTTAATCACACCTTATAAATCGCTATCCAAGAAACTTCAAATTTTGTGGCATAAAGACGTTTTAATAAAAATGTGTGTTACTCTAGAAAAGCACCCTTGCAAGACTCGGAACGATGACCTCTGCCAATGCAGCGCCCAACAACAGCCTTCGCTGCCACTTGCCCACGTGGGCTACGAAGTTCACAAGTGAACTTCCCTCCACTTCACCCTCAAAAAAACTCCCGAAGACTTTTCAACCGCATGTGCTTCTAAGTCTTCCTTCGATCGTAGTGAATACAGAGCACAAACACCACAAATTGCATTCAAGGAATTTTGAATTAATTAGCCTTCCAACCTTAGGAGTTGGAGAATAAATAGTCTCTTCGAAGACACCTTGACATCGGCGGAAATAAAGACCATTTCGAAATTAATCAAAAGTCTTTTCAAAAAGGGTTTAAAAACACTTAAATAATTTTAATAAATTAAGAATAAAAAAAGGTTTAAAAACCTTTAAGTATTTTTAATAAATTAAAAATAATTTCTCCCTTAATTAATTAAATAAATAATTAATTAAAACCTTGAAGGGTTTTAAATAATAATTAAATAAATAATAAAGAGAACCTCCATTGGTTTTAATAAAAAACATTTAACTTGGTTTTAATAAAAACCCTTGCCAATGGAATCTCTCCAAATTCTCTTAAAATATTCTCTTGGAATCTTCCACCTTTGAAGCCAACACATCCTCTTAACATTAATGCCATTTCCTTTTGACATCAATGACAACTCATAGACATGAAGCTAGGATCTCAAACCCAAAATTGACAACATAACAATGAGCAAGGAGTCACCAAAGATATTAGTTCTTGATATTCATGGTGAGCGTTGTTTGGAGACCTAAGATTAAGGCCTAGTATTCAAAATTTTTATTGGTACAAGGAAATTTGAGTTTAAATGATAAGGGCATTGGAGTATCTTGTGGCATGAAAAACACAATACCTGCACCACCCTCTTGCTCACATTTAGAACCATCAAAGAACAAAGACATATCTGCTTTATTATCTAGTTCTTTGGGTTCAAGAGAATCCAATAATGCAAATACTGCATCATTAGAAAGCTCTATGACGAGAGGCCTATGATCCGAAAGAGGAGCCTCTACCAGCTAATCAGTTATGACTTGACCTTTGATTGAATTTTATTGATGAATTCTATGTCAAATTTTGTCAATAGCATGATCCACTTTGTAGTACGTGTGTTATGATATGTCTTGCTCATCATGTACTACAAAGGATTTTGTTTCTATATTACATATATTGTATGACTCAACATGTAGCGGCCCAACTTATTTATCACAAATAACACTGTTAAGCACAACTTTTCTACATATGCATATCACAAATCATAACTCATCAAGGTTCTATTGATGTGATATATCGTTTGCTCTTTGTATTGCATGTTTTTCTAGGCTAGAATGGTTCCTAGTGTAAAATCTATGGTAGATATATACAACAAAAATGACACATCTAGTCTAGGTAGATCTAATAATGGAAATGATGCTAGGTATTGTTTGATATTAGTGAAGGCTTTTTGGCAGTCTTCATCCTAGTTAAATGGTATTCCTTGTGTAGCAGTTGATTCATGGGTCGATATTTATCTGATAATTGCATAATGAAGCACTTTATGGATGCTACCTTGCCCTGTAGGCTTCTTAATTCTTTGATGTTTATGGGGGGACATATTTATAATATAGCCTTGACCTTCATTGGGTCAAATTTTATCCCTCATTTAGAAATGATGAATCCTAAAAGTTTACTTGAAGTTACACCAAAGACATATTTCTTGGGGTTCAACCTGATATTGTGCTCTATCAGGAGATCAAAGACTTTCCTTAGGACCTTGATGTGCTTTTCATGCAACAATGACTTTACCAGTAAGTAATCAATATAATCCTTTTCGATATTATGCATATAGTCATGAAAAGTGTATGTTATATCCTGTTGATATGTGGCACCATCATTTTTTAAGCCAATGGCATAACTTTATAGCAAAATATTTTCCATGGAGTGGTGAAAGTAGTTTTGTGCTGATATTCAGGTTTAATCCAAATATGGTTGTAACCAAAAAAACCATTCATGAGAGAAAGCATTTCATGACCTACAGTTGCATCTACAAGAGCATTGATAATAGACAACAAAAATGAATCCTTGGGTGTTACATTATTGAGGGCCCTAAAATCCATGCAAATGCAAATTATTCCATAAGATGTTTCTACAAGTAGCATGTTTGATACCCATTCTAGATAGTAAATGGGAATTAAAAGCTCTACATCCAAAAAATTTTGTAGCTCATATTTAACCATCAAGGTGACGGTTAGATGTATCTTCTTGGGTTTTTGCTTGACCAGTATCTTGGTAGGATCCAACGAAAGGTTATGAGTAACCAGTTTCAAATCCAAACCTTACATGTCCCTATAGGTCTAAGAAAATATATCAGGTCTCTCTTTCAATAGAGGAATGCTATTGGCATGATCCTCAGAAGATAAGCTCTCTCCAAATTTAACCTTCTTTGGATTTGTGGGATCTTCACTGATATCTACTTCAAAAATTTCCTCTATTAATGTATGTGATCCCTCCTCAATGTAATGAGGCATAGGGATCATATGGATGTCATCTAGTAGGTTTAAAGGTTTTACCAAATTAGGATTGACCTCAACATGATAGAAATCATAAACACAACCTAGGACAAAATGGAACGGTTGCAACATTTCTTCATTGGGGAAGAAATATTTAGGCTCTAGGGGTGAATTGATGTGGCAAAAATAAATGGCCTCAATATTGAGGTGCAAAGGTTTCAAAGGGTCATATGGATTATGAAGTGGAGTGGTCAGATCGATGGCGACTATGTTGATGGAATGGAAGAAATATCCAGGACCATACGGGTGAAACTCATTATATTTGGTTTGCTCTCTAATCTAGATGTGGATCAGGAAATATGGGGATTAATGGGTCTACTATAGGAACAAACATAACAATTGGATCCTGAGGGGGAAGAAATTACCTTAAGTTGGAAGGACCTAGGAATACTACATGATAAATTGGTTCCATGTCCACAGGCACCCTAATATGACATATATGATGAGGCCCCAAATAATCCATATATGTTTTATATTTATATTCATCATCATCACTGACATAATCACTCTCGTCATATTTAGAATTGTATTTTGGATTTTCCTCCTTAGAAATGAATTCTTCTCCAAATATTTCTAAGGAGAGACCTAGATGGTAAACCAAATGTGGTTCTTCTATAACCATGATAATAGGCCAATTACCCCTCCATGAGTGTGAATGATTTGAATTATAGGGATTCCAATCGACGTCCACCCTAAGACTAAGGTTCAGGAAATATAGAGATATAGCTAACAACTCATCTTGACCTCTAATATGATAACCTAGATTGAACCTATTAGTTGGTAATTGGTATTACAAATGATACTTCAATGCCCTTGCTCAAATAAACCTAGTATGTAACCATACCAATGGTAATAATAAAAATAATTAAGGGCATACTCCAGGTTTGATAGATAATGAAAATTTACAGTAAAAGGTTCATCATCATCTTCTTTCATGGGTGAGAGCTCTACGATCTGATCCAATCCCCATAGATAAAATTTATCTGATTGGGTGGCACCCCCAGTGGTACCACCATCCCAATGAGAAAGTTATGAGCTTGAGGTCTGCCCATATTTTGTGCAGATTTTATGATTGGTGTAAAAGTTAGGTTTTTCATTAGGTACTCAGCTAACTCAAGGTTGATTAGGTGAATCATCACCTACAATGCAGATGATGTAGTTGATGACACAGGTAAGGCAAGTTGAGGTACCTCATCGAATTCATTTTGTGAGTTTTCCTCCTCTATAGGATTTAGAATCTTGGTGGTTGCTATGTTGGGAATTACCCTAGGCTCCTTTTTTCCCAACACTACCTTTAGCTTCTGGTCATTATTTAGCCTTGTTGATGTTGTAGGATTTTTAGAAGTTGTCATTGTATTACGGATTGGTTGCAGCACCGATGTAGAAGGATTAGTGCACACTGCCTTTGACTTACCAATTGAATGTTTCATAGGATATGTAGGTCTAATTCCTAAGTGAGTAGATGGGAGGATGAAGTCTCCTAGCAAGTCAACCTGATTGACATATTTGAATGGATCTTCATCTGAGGGGACCATATGTAACTGTCCCTCATGCACATATTTGATGCACTGGTGCAAAATAAAGGGGATGCAATGCATGTCCCTTATCCATGACTAACCTAGGAGAATGTTATACTCCATAGCACCCTCTAGCACATGGTACATCATGGGGATGGTTTTTAGTCCAACTTAAATAAGAAGGACTATTATACCTACTTTCAATCACAACACATCGTTGAAAGCCCATAGTATAAATGTTGAAGGTACGATATGCAACTTAGGTAAGCTCAGGTATCCTAATGCCTTTGTGGTTATTATGTTGATTTACGATCTTGTATCAATAAAAACCCACTTGAAAGGAGTGTGATTCACACACACACAATGATGTGTAGTTATGGGTTCCCTATAACAGTGGTAACCATATTGATTTCATGATCATAAAATTGGATCATAGGTTCTGGGAACTACTGCACATGCCCCAAAAAGTTAATGAAAGCTTCAGGATATTAGGGTTGAAATTTTATCTCTTAATATTTACATAAATGTATCCATGTGCCTAAAATATTATTGTATGATATTATATATCGATAATTTTATCGAGGCTATATGTAGACTTTGGATGAATCTATTCCTAATTGTTACCATTAGTCTTGTCGGTGGGCCTAGAAATGGGTTTTGTGATGGCCTATTCTAAGGTGCAGCTTGAATTTGAATGGGTACTATAAGAGGATCTAGTTGGTTGTACCTCCTATTCCTAGTGACCACATTCATCATGTCAATAAATCCTTGAGTAGGTGGATCAATATGCACTTGGTTGACTTGTTCGACATTGTTCCTTGGTAGCTCATGATTTGGAAAGGGATATTTGAATATTCCTATATTTTGGTTGTCTAGTGCCAAGGGGTTATCAATTAGTAGCTCATTCCTATCGATCATATTTTGCACCATGTATTTAAAACCATGGCACACTTCGATAGCATGCCTCTTTTGTTGATGGTACAGGCAATAATGATCTTATCTAAACCCTTTGGGTTTAGGACAATTGGGATCTAGGAGCTACACTTCAGGTGATTACAGTGCCTTAGCCTCGCATAGTTGATTAAATATTGATGCCAAAGTCTCATACAATGGAATAAATTGGTGATGTGGGTGACATTATTTATCTTTGCCTTGATTTTTATTGTGTTGATTGTATTACGCAGGGGGTGGTTGTGCTTGATAATTTTATGGTTTTTGGATTTTATCCCCCTTTGAAGGTTTAACATGACTTGATTCACATGTGTAGGCTTGGAATGATGATTTTTTTCATGTTCTAATTGTTCCATTCCTTATTTATTTGAAGTTTCAAGTCTCATTGCAACTTAATATCCTTGATGAATATGGCTTGCACCAAGGTATCTTTGAATGTTTGGTACTGCTACAGTTGTAATAATAGTGAAATATGCTTCGCATATCTCCTAGTAAATATTCGTGTTAACTCTATAGTTGGGATAAAGAAGGGAAGTTTTACCATAAATTTCCTCCATCTATTGCCATAGTCTATTACTATCTCGTCATCATATTGCTTTAAAGCTGTTAGATCAGATAGATTGGTCTTCTTCTTGATGGTAAATGAAAAGTGTTCAAGAAAGGTATATGCCAGTTGTTCAAAGTTGGTGATGCTATACCTCTTTAGCTAATTGTACCATTCTGGGGCTAGGCCTGAAAGGGTTATCATGAAAGTCCTTAACAATAAGGCATGATTATTATGAATATGAAAACATAGATTCATAAAATTGGTCACATGTTCCTGCACATCATCATAAACTTAGAACATGTCTAGCTAGGTACTGAGGGACACAGGCTGATTATGAATCTTGTTTAGGGTAGGATTTTGACAACTCATCCCCTATTTCTCAATAGCTTTGATTTTCTTAGCAAATAATTTGTATGCTTAAGAGGATACAATTTCCTCTTCTCTAAGTGACCTCTATGGTGAAAGCAGAGGTAAATTTTTCTTAGACTGAGATGGATTATTGTGATCATCATCCACATCTATAGAGGAGGTATTATGATATTTCTAATATTGTTCATCCCTCTTTGATTCCTCATACTGATTACACCTGGGCTAGTCTAGCATTTGATGCTATTATTGCCTTGGAGTATGCTAGGAAGTAATTCAAGTATGGTTCTCGACTCACCTAGGGTGTAACTCTAGATGTGACACAGTAAATTTAGTGTTATGCTACTTATATTCACTATTAGGAGGTATATTAGCCTAAGCTAACCTATCCTCTCTCTCTTCATGCTCCCTATGGTCGAGGATGCATTGTTCCTACAAGAAGTGCACATATAAACATTGCCAAAGCAACATTTTCCATTGAGTGTCCTCTTATTCAAGCTACTCATGCTTTGCATGCACGTCTTCCAACTGATATTGGAATATGCACTATATTTATTCTGAATCAATCCTACGTGTTTTATATGTAAGATCAATTGTGTATGGTCTTTGGATTTGTAATTATGTGCAAGGAGCCTTATGAGTATGAGCTCCAACAGATTGGTTTGCCACACTCTTACCTTTGACTATAAATATTACATTGGTGTTACGTTGATGCATTTGTTCTATACTTGCATGCGTGGATGGGGTGCGTGTGCTACAAGAGCATTTTGAACATTCCCCTAGTGCATAGGCATGCCTCTCTCTATCCTTACTATGTGTACCTTCAGAGTGAGTGTGAGTAGTAGAGGTGCTACACCATAATCTTCCTAGTACTTGATCTAGTCCATTGAGTTGACTAGTTCTCCAAGGTTTGTTGGGAGGTGTACCATTGACTCCAATAATATTGAGATCTATTACAAACCTTTCAGTTTCATTGCGATTTGGATTCTTTGTGAGTTTATGATCTGATGCAACCCTTTCCTCTTACCCCTTATTGGTTGAATCTTGTCTATGCCTATATTGTGATGGTGAGGGTCTTGACCCACCCTCAGTTCTGTCATATGACGATCTTGTATTTTGTCCTCTAATTGGTGTATTCTTATGAGAACCCCCATGAGTTGAGTTGTCACCTCTAATGCTAGCTAAATTTTATTCAGTATAATTTTGTGTAGGAGGTTCAACTTCAATTTTTTGTGTGTTGGTTGGGGCCTAAATTTCCGCCTTAGTCATGGTTCGAGGGTGATAGTCCCATGTATTAACCATAATTTGTGAATTTATCTCGTATGTAAGTTTTAAGGAAAACAAAGTATACAAAGTGTTTATATCGTTTAAATTTTCTTTGTGTATCCTAAAATTATTTAGTGCATTTTGATTTATTGAGTATATAGTCTAACTCTTATCGTGTTTTTACAAATGTTGATGATACTCTTAGATTGTTAAAGGTTTTAACCTATATAATTGCAGTGACAAACCCGATAATGACATCCAGGCTATCTATCCCCTGAGATATGGATATGAAATCCATAATCAGGTAAGGAGCATAGGTACTACCGATTCTCACCCAACACATCATGGTCAGCTATACACACTTCCAAATAGGAATGCATACTATTTTCCATGGATAGGATAGTTCTTGAATTGGCCTTGGCCACAAACGGGTGATGATGATACAATGTCAAACAAGCCAATCAAGTGGTAATGACTTCCACTGTTGGTCTCGATAAACGAGTTTGATGTGAAATCCCAACACGACTAATTTTTACTTTGAATCATGGTGTGTGTGTTCCTTTTAATTTTACATTAATGAAAGATGCATCAAGAAGCATTCATGATTATTTTCTCTATATGCTTAGAAAATAATGTTTAATTTTTAGAGAAATGCAAAACTAAATGATCTTGAATTTTAGAGTATGCAATGCAAAATTATCATGAAATTAGCCTTTAATCATACCTAAAGCAAGTGAACTATAACACACATTCTACATAGTGGCCATTGTCCTATTTTGCAAGCATTAGTATCGGTTGCTAAACAAAAAAGTAGTTAGAAATTTTAGCTACTGGAGACTAGGGTAGCTAATAGAACTAGCCATTGTTCCTAGCAGTCGCTAGCAGCAACATTGTATTTTTACAATTTCCCTTATACTTTCACTATGTGATCTGATTAAAGCCTAAAACATAGAGAAAATATAGGGAACCTAAAAAATGTAGAGGAGACTACCTACCTAGAAATCCTCATCTAATGTAGAAACATGCTACTTACTATTTTGCCATGTTCTTTGCTAGTCATTGTGGCTAAGAGCGGCTAGGATGCTCTTCATTGTATTCAACCATGGTTGAGATTATTATCCACTGTTAATCAGAGTGACTAGTTCCTACACATAGAAAAACATAGGAAATCAATAAATGCAGCAAAAAATGTGGGGTTTCCACTATTATATCCACTGTAAACAATGAAAATCATGCATCTAACTCTCTATAAACATGTAATCAAATTGAAATAAAAAAACAATGTAGCTATTGCAAGATAAAGAAATGTTTTGCAAATGAAGTGCTCTTTATTAATAATAATGAGTTAAGGTGACATTCTTTCTCTCTTAGGAAATCCATCAATTTGATACAATTCATTAAAAAGTTGTAACCCTTTCCAAAATGGAGATATGCATTGCAAAAGACTTTCACTCTTCCCACTAATTTATTTATAAGAGGGCTTATGAGCTACCTCCTCTTTTTAATGTCAAGAAATGTGATCTTGATGCTTGAAATCTTGAATAGATTTGTCACCTACATGCAAGGAAACAACAAAGCACATTAGTAGCACATGAAACCTCTCAAGATGAGGTTGATTTCCAAGTGAATGTATGAAATATAGAAAACATGTAAATAATGCATGAACATGTATAAATATGTGTAAATCTACCTAAAATATTGATGAATAAGCATGAAGCAAAGCTTGAAACATATAGAGAAACCTATAAATGCATATAATATTGCATATTAATTATAAAAGAAATCAATATATGAAAGCATATAAAGTAAAGTATGAAGTGCACAAATGTAAGTAAACATTCCTATTAAATAGTAAATGAAATATGGAAATGCAATAAATGTGATTAATCTATGTTACATTAATATAAATACTTGCTAAGAAATGTAAATCTATGGCTAAAAAAAAGAATTAAGCATGTCAAACCCTAGTTGTTGATGCTCATAGTAGCTAGCTTTGCTAGTCACTGTTGACATCCATAGCTAAGGCTTGGGTCATTGTTGACAATAGCAGCCATGGAAAAGGTATCTTGCTCTTAAAATTAGGTCTGTGGATGCTCAATTTCTTCATGGAATTGTTGATCAAGGGTCATCGTTGTGTCTAAACACAAATTTATGTGTGTTTATTGTGAATTTTTAATGGATTGGTATGAAATGGCAAGATTGCTCCAAAATCTATAAAAAAACTCCATTGCTTCAAATTTAGGGGTCATTCTCCAATTGGACAACATCTTGGTACTCCTAAAGGCTTGTAAGTGGCTCTCTAGTTCGATAGGGCTTTGCTACATTCAATGTGTCTCTCTTTTTACCTTTTTGGGGGGTCTATAAAAAGACTCTCCAAATCCCAATCTTGGCTTCTCAAGGAAGCCAAGATCAAGAATTAGTTGGCCTGAGTAGTTGGGAGGAATCCTTTGGAAGCTCCTCGCCCAAAACTACTCCAAAACCATTTTAATTTGATTAATTTCAATTGATTTTTCTCAACTCAAGAAGATTGAGTTTGTTATAGGGCTAGCCATTGTTGGTTAGCATGGCTAGGACCCTCGCTACTATTGTCATAAGCGATTGAGATATTAGCTACTGATGTCATCAGTGGCTAAGGTTGAATAGGCTTAGATTACCTATTAGAACCACTACTTAGTATTGGAAAGGTCCAAGCTCATTCATATGGTCTGCAAAGGTGCCCATATGAGTAGTCTTCTAAAAATGACATATTTTAGGTTTTTAGACTATGTAAGACTTATTTATCAAAGAAATAATAAAAAATATTTGAAGATATAAAAATGTGAATGGAGACATTAAGCGATGGTGACATGGCAAGCATGAGCAATGGTGGTGACGAAGGTGTGGGTCCTCTAAAAGTTGTTTCAAAACTTGGTTGAATCTCTGACATAGATCATGGACACCCTGACTTTGGTAAGAACATCATATTTGGTGAAAATGTGGGTCCATTTGGCATGATTGGTAGCACTCTCCACTATAATTGGGATGTTCCATTACCTATGATAGGTCTTTATGGTGGTGAGGTGGCCTCTAATATGTCTATCAGGTATGGATTCATAGCTTTCATTGGTGGAAAGATAGTGACAGGAACAAACATACCTATTGAAAGTAGGTCAACAGACCTAGTTGGTGAAGAAGAATTGGTGGGCTCCCATGTGCTTGCTAGAGGTATATTTGTGACCCCCAATGGTGATCATAAGTAGAGAATATATTTCAAATATAGATATACGGAGGTGGGTTCTAATGGTAGCAGATCTATGGCCCTAGGATGTAGAGGAAATGGATTTATGACACTAATGATTTGATGACTAATGGTAGAGCTTGATATTATATTGGGATGATAAGTTTTAGAGAAAGTGAATATATGACCCCATTTGATTTGATGGGTTCTAGAGGATATAGATTTAAGGTCCCTAAACCTTGATCCCATTCTCACTCTTTTACAAAAAAATTAAAACCTTGCTCCTCCTCAAACCCTAGGGTTGATCTACACCCTTTTGAAGGATCCCTTAGGATTCCACCCTTGCTTATGTCTTTCATTATGGCTTATGACTCCTACTTTATGGTGGAGAAATTTTTTAGGATCATGATCTGATATGGAGACTATCCATATATGGGCTTAATCCAACTAGTATTCCTTAGGATCTATGGAACTGATTTCTCTCCCCAGAGGTATCTTCCTAATTTGGATCAATAATATCAAAGACTCTAGCTGGATTCTCATAGGTGGCCCCTAGTTTTTTGGGTGAAGGGACCTTTTCCTTGCAAAGTGGAGCATGGATTTTTATCCTGAAACTCATAACATCAACTACACACCAATATGGATTTACCTTCTAGCTCTTCCTATGTAGTTCTAGCATGAAGACATCCTCAAAGAGATTGCCTGAGACATTGGGGAGTTGATCGCATTTGATCTAGTCACTAAAGCAAAGACCTGCATAGTCCATGCTTGCATGTGTGTTAATGTAAATCTAGATTCTAAACTTATCATTTCCAACAAACTCATTTCAGATGTCGACACAAAAATTAAGATCATTTAGTACAAAAATAAATCAGTATTTTGCACTATATATTTCAAACAAGGCCATCTTGTTTCATAGTGCTTGATTGAAAAAGCTCCTAAGCTTCATCTTGGGAGAAAAATTCATGGATATGGATTCTATCAACAATAGTTTTCTCCCAAGAACCCTAATTCTTTTATTTTAGTTGATACCCACATAAAACCCTCACTCCTTGGTGATGGGGACTATCCAATTCATGAGTTAAATAACTCCTAACATGCTCCTTCTAGGTAGGTGTTGAATTTTGAAGAGGCTCTGATAGATTCTACTAACTTGCTAGGTGACCTTCTGAAGAATCCTTTCTCTGAGGCTACAACTTCCCACTTTCTCTACCATAAGATTATCTTTCCTTTCAGGTATGCCCTCCTATTTTAGTATCTAATTTTTTTTCCTCTCTATATGTTGATGCACCTATCCTTGCCATAGAGGAAGTTGTCCCTAATATTCTGTATCATTACCCCAAAGGCCTCCCTAGCCCTTCCCCTTGCAAATATATTTCCAAAAGTCTCTTTTCCTCTAGTCCTTCGTTTACTAAAAACCCAAAAAATCTTCATGTTGATCTTGGTTTTGGAAAGAAACAAGATCGTCCTTCTATCCAAGACATAAAAAATAGAGAATGTTCTAAGGATATCACCAATGACACCCAACTCACCTTGTGAGCCTCTTAGAAACATAACCTTCCACCAGAGCCTCAAGATGTTGATAACAGATCCAAATTCCTCTCTTCTTAGGGAAGAGAGAAGAGATCCTCTTCCAAAAATAGAAAATGAAGATCCTCTCATGGAATGTGAGAGGTCCCAATGGATGTAACAAACAATGTTTGGTTAAGTCCATGAGGAAATATTTAAATCCTACCATTTTTATTTAGTGAGAGTCTAATTTTGACATCTCAAATGCTTCCCGTATTTGTAAATATATTTGGAAAAGTTGTGATTTCATCATAAGCCCTACCAATGGAGCTTCTAGTGGCTTACTATGCTTGTGGTATCCAAACGTTGTTGAAGGTAAACTTCTAACTATAGAAAAAAAATCATGAACATATTATTTTTCAATAAATATTATCACTAAAGATGAGTTATTTTAAACATATATCTGCTGAATTTCGCTTCTGCAATATTCTAACTCTGGAACACCCCAAGCCAAATTAGAGAAGTCTTTTCTAGTGAGGCATGGATTATAGTTGGCAATTTTAACTCTCCTCTATTTCCCATAGATAAAAAGGGAGGATCTAAAATCATAGCTAATTCCTATGAAGAATTTGTTTCAATTGTAAATGGTAATTAACTCATGGACATACAACTAAGAGGACATAAATTCACCTAGAGAAATTGAATAAAGGGTGATTAGTTCATCTATATTAGACTTGATAGGTTCCTCATATATTTTAATGCCATCTATCCTTTCAGAGAATCTATCCTCCAATATCTTCCTCGAATTGGATCTGATCACAATCCACTTATTATTTTCTTGCCTCAAGACTCACCTTTCAAATCCCCCTTTATATTTTAATTGATGTGACGTTAGGACCTTGATCTCAAGTCACTCATAGCATATTGGTCATCCTACAACTTTTCTAGGTCCCTTGCCTCCTAGGTGAGTAGGAAACAATGCTTTATTAAATAAAATATCAAGCAATAGAACAGGAATGTCTTTGGAAATATGTTTTCCAAGAAACATCACATCCAATCCTAGTTCACCAATATTGAACTCTCTACTCAAAAAGAAGACTTTGAATCTAGTCTTCAGAATTTTGAAAGGAATCTCCTATATGAATATCACAACATTATAAATATGAAGAAGTATTCTGGAAGCAAAAATCCAGAGTAACCTAGCTAAAGGAGGGTGATTCAAATACAATAATTTTACATGTAACTACAATGAGACATAAAAGCTCTAGAAAAATTTGAGAACTCACAAGGTAGATGAGACTATTATTTTAGATATTTTTGACATCAAAGTTGAGGCATTGGTATTTTTTGAAGATCTTTTTGGACCAAGCTCAGACTATAACCAGAAAAATTTGGAGACTCTCCTGTGCAACATTCCTAGGTTAGTCACCCAAGAGCATAACAATATTTTTATTAAACCATTTTTCTAAGGAAATTCGATATACGATCTTCTCCATGTAGTGGGAAGGCCCCAGGCCTTGATAGTTTTCCTCCTATGTTTTTTCAATGTTATTAGGACATTATGGGGCCTAACATTATTTTTTCTATCCAAAAAATACAATGAACCAAGAGTATTATGAGGGATGCCAATTCCATATTCTTGGTCCTTGTCCCTAAAATTGGTAACACCAAAACCCTTGCTAACTTTCACCCTATCAATATTTATAATATAGTTTAGAAAATCATCACCAAAGTGATAGCCACCAAATTGAATCCAATTCTACCACACATCATTGAACTCAACCAAGGTAGCTCAGTTCAAGGGATACTTATCATCAACAACATCATCACCATCCATGAAATTATTCATTTAGTTGCCAAAAGTAACAAGGCTGGTCTTTTCCTCAAGTTAGACATGAATAAGGCTTTCGATAGGGTTTCATGGAAGTTTTTTTTTGCTCTCCAGATTTGGGTTCCAATCTGAATGGATTACCCTAATATAGGAATGCCTTACAACTACAAACTTATCTATTCTCGTCAATGATTATACTATCATATACTTTTCGATCTTTAAAGGTCTAAGACAAGGAGACCCTTTATCTCATTTTATCTACATAATTGTTGTTGAAGCACTAGGTAGAACCTTAAGGTCTTCTTATTCCAAAGGGGAAATATTAGGAATCAAACTTGTCTTCTCTCTTAACCCTATTTTCCACTAGCAATTTGTTGATGACACCATCCTTGCCATTTATGTCTCCATTACTCAAGCCAAAGCCATCAAGTCTATCTTGCTCTATTTTGATGCCATTGCTAGTCAAAAGGTTAATTTATCTCCAAATTAAACTTTGCTTTATACATATCCCTTTAATATGGCAAGCCTGTACAACTAACATCCTTAGTTGTGATGTTGTTAACCTTCCAACTATCTATCTTGGATTTCCTCTCTTTGATGGATATGCAAAAAATCTTTATGGAACCCCATGATTGAAGTAATGCACAAAAATTTGATTGGGTAGAAATGAGGACTCCTCAGTTAGGCTGGAAAGACCACCTTAGTCAAAACCACACTCCAGAGCATACCAATTTTTTTTCTTTCCATATTTTAGGTTTTGGTTGAAGTGTGCAATAAAATAGAACATATTCAATGGAACTTCCTTTGGTCAGGATCTAAACATAAGAAGATATTTCATTTAGTTGCATGACATCAAGTATATTCCTAGGAAGAATATGATGGTATTGGTATAAAAAAATTAGAGACATGAACTCAAATATGATAGCCAAATAAGGGTGGAGGATCCTTAAAAAAACTCTCTTTGGATTGACATCATCAAAGCCAAGTACCTCTGGAACCAAAAACATTTCTTGGATGATCCCAAATCCATATTAAGTTCTACAATTTGGAATTCCATAATAATTTCAAGAGAGATCATCAGGAAAGGCATTTGATGGAATCTTGGAAATCATCAAAAAATCAACTTTTGGGAAGATAGATGGCTGGGTGATAGTCCACTTCAGAACTGCACTGATCTTATTTGCTTAAAATATATCACCGAAACCCTATTTGGTTCAAAAGTATGCAACTTTATTGACATCAACAATAGGTGTTGGAAATCCTTTCCTTTTAATGAACTAAATGAAGAACAGAGAAGAGCAACTTCTATTTTATCTAACATGTTGCATATTTGTGTTATCCCTAGTTCCTTAGTAGAAGACAAGCTCCTATGGGCGATTAGTGTGAATGGTTCAATTAGCTCATTTCCTCACCAAAAGCCTAGGTAAATAGTGGTTCCCTTCAAAGAATATCTAGAATAAACACCTCTCCAAAGTTTATTTTTTTAGCTTGCTATCCAAGATAAAATCATTTCCATTCCAAATCTCTATACTCGTGGTCTCCCTATTCCTAACTTCTACTACCTGTGCAACCAAGCTTGCGAATCCACTCAGCACATATTTATGTCTTGTAGTTTCTCTCAGCATTATTTCTTCCTTATTATCCATTGTAGGGATTTTCTAGGCTCCACCTTTTCTCTTGAATGATTTGTGTCTATAGTGGCTCAACCCCTTTAGGATTTTTTGATTAATTTTTTTTTGGAATTTCTATCTTTCCCATTTTCTTTGGGAGGTTTGGAAAGAATATAATTTTAGGGCCTTTAATAATTCTACCCATAGTTTCCAATTTGTGCTCTCAAGAATCCTTCATGCGACCATTGAGAATATTTCAATTACCCAGGGCTCTAGACCTCTTGAATCTCCAAATGAAGCTAGTCTAGCCAAGTTCCTAAAGCTTTCCTCAACTTCTATCTCTCCCCCAACTTCCATGGTGGATCGCTCACTCATTAAATGATCTCCTCCACCCATACTAGTTAAAATAAAATTTTGATGGAGCGACTAAGGGTAATCCTTCCCTATGGGTGCTGGAGGTATTT
Organism: Wollemia nobilis; assembly: GCA_028583015.1. Classification (NCBI taxonomy): domain Eukaryota; kingdom Viridiplantae; phylum Streptophyta; class Pinopsida; order Araucariales; family Araucariaceae; genus Wollemia; species Wollemia nobilis. Next base: position 732,277 of record JAQPPZ010000057.1, read on the forward strand.
TTAGAAACCATGAAGGGAAGATCATTATAGCCTTTGTAGAAAATATTGGGATTCAAACCAATAATTTTGTTGAAGTACATGCTCTTTGTCAAGGTTTATCTCTTTTGCCCTACATTCATTGTCCTAACTTAGTGGTTGAAGGTGATTCAATGAACATTATTAAAAGCCTTATAGGAATTTTGACTACTTTCTAGAACATATCAAACCTAATTTCAAAAGATAAAACCCTCATGAGATTAACATAAATGTTACCATCCAACATGACTATATAGAGGGTAACCAAACTATTGATCAATTAACCAATTTGGATGTCTCTGATTCCAACCTTACCATCTAGATTGAGAACTTTTATTCTGCTCTACTCAATGATAATTCCCTATCTATGTTTTTTAAGTGACCTATCCTCTTAGGATTGGAGGGATGTTGATTTTATTTTATGGAGCTTAGCCAGTGTTACCATCATTCTTTTATAGTCCCACTCTTTTATGGTTACATGGCCCTAAATTTTCCCCTATAGGGATACTTACATCTTTACTATAGCTTGGAATCCCCATGTATCTTTGGCTAGGCCTACAAAGCTTACCCAAAACTTTAAAGTATTTGGTGTTCAGAGCATTTATCGAACTAATTATCTTATCCATAGGTTCTTAGGGAAAATGTGTATCCATAAATATCAAGTTTGGATTCCCCTCAAGGCAGCTCTCATAGGTGACAATAGTTGCCACATATGGAGAACCTGCTATAGCATGGACTTTACAATCATCTATCATGTTCAAAAGATCTATTTTATCATGAGCTATGAATACTTCCATTGCTCCAAAGGGGAGTACAAAGAAGCAATGCATATGGTGGAACCCAAAATGGATCTCAAAGGTGATAATAGTTACCACCTATGGAGGACCCATTCTAACATGGATGGTACAAGAATTATTCATTTCCACATTTGGAATGTGTGGTTTGGCATGGGTGTCATCTTACAATGCGTGACTCTCTTGCATCTTAGTAAATTCCAAAGGCATGAGAAACTTGTCAAAAAATATCAAGTCACATGTGGATATTCATTTGCATTTTTGTCTAATAATTTTGGCCATGTGGTCACTGGGTGGATTTCATTAGCTTTTTGAACTCATGTGAAAATGGAGCGACCTTATTTGCAAGACATGCATGAAGACCTAGTTATAATTTCCAATTAAAAGATCTCTTAGGTAGTCACATGTGGTAGTTTGGCTATAGGGTGGGTCATAGAAGCATTATCTTATACCATTATGTATTGAGTTGAAATCTCCTTTCCTTCTCAATGTGGCATGAGTTTATGCCAAGATCTATCTTTTTCAATAGATCGTTTCACCAAGAATACCCATATTCCCATTATGGCAACATATACCTTGTTTGAACTACCAAAAGGCTTGGATATAACATCAATGACACTCCTTTCCACTATTAATAGTACAAATAATTTCACAAGATGTGCCAATGTGGATGGGAATCAACACAATGATAGTTTTCATTTCCAAGCGAGCGAGCACTGGTTGGATTTTCTCAATCACTTACCATTGAATTCTTTGAAATCATACCTCTCTCTTTGGTTGATTCATCCCCATCAACATGTGATCCTTAGAATCAGGTACTCTGTCATCATTGGCAACATCATTCACAAGTCCTCCCTCTTTTCAATGGTTGGTAAGTTATTTAGTAAAATTATTGTGCCTTGACTCCTTACATGGGAAAGACACCCTTCATGGTTTTCCCTCAATTTTGTGTTGCCTATTTTGGGTAGTTTACCTACTTTATATGGAATGTTCCATCACCTACTTCAACCTTGTTAATATGTTTCCTTTCATCACCTTGTAATATCCATTTAGTTTTTTGCATTCCCATTACAATTTTTCTATGTGTGTGCTCCACCTTTCCATGGAAAACTCAAATCCTAAGTCCCTTCATCTTGATGCTCTGGTTGATGATATTTTTAGGGACCACAATTTACTCCATTTTTTGCAAAATTTTAGAGTGAGTGATAGGGACCTCTCCATGGAGTTTGTATGCACATGGTATGATATCTACGTCATTGTTCATAGCTTCACTATTATGGTTGATCTCATGGGTGAGGTGATTAGATTGCTAAATTATAGGGAGATCATTCACAGAGAGAAGCACTCTCTGTAGAGTAAACTATCTTTGTTCAAGGATAAAGGAGATAAATTGGGTAGGGATAAAGGAGGATCATTTGGGAGACCCTTCCAAAACCCTAGGATGTTGTAATGATAACAATGTTGCAGTACTTCACTCTAGATGGTCCTGACACCATTTTGAGGAGTTTACATCTTGTTTTTCTCAATCACCTAAGAGGTAAAAAAACCATTAATATCCCAAAATACCTCTATAGGTATTTTGAGCATTCTATTTTGAAAATTAAGAAATATATCTCTTCCTTTACCCTTAACCAGGTATTACACATGATTCTCTATAGATATGTTCTTGAGAATGAAGCAAAGAGAGTAGTATTAGTGGCTATTGGCCTAGTGGATGATATCACTATTGAAGATCAACCATATTCAAGAACCAATAAGGCATTGGATTACTAGGTGAAAGAAGAAGGAATACCCAAATCTATGAGGTTAGAGCAATGTCACTACCAAACCAAGATTAAATTCAAAAGTGAAAAGTTCAAGACCCCTATCATCATCGATAACCTGGACTAGTCAGATGATTATCTACCCTTCAAGATGGAGAAGACCTCTAGCTCCAAGAAAGGTCACCCTACAAAATGTTCTTCCAAGAAACCTCCTCTACTAGCCTCCCGAGTGTCATGCTATCCCTATTTCTCTGATAAGGGCCACATCCAAGATCTTCAAGACATCATGAAGATCCTCTATCATGTTTCCAGGATGACCTCTTCTTTACCGGTCCAAGCAGATTCTCTCTTAGAAGAGTATAAATACCAATTCAATATTGTGGAGGAATTCAATAGTTTGGTTGGTGATGATGGGAAGGCCAACATTCATCATGACAACAACAATTGGTATTTAATTTCACCTCTCTTATGCTCAGTTTTTAATTTTTTTGAGGAAGTTGTGGATCTTCTATATTGTCTCTTCTTTTGCTCTGAGAGGCCATCTCTTTTTTCCCTGCAAGGCTTTCTCTTTTGTTCCTATGTGGGATTTTTATTTTTATGTTTTAATAGTTTAATTATGATGGTCCAAAGAGGGTTTGAATATTTTGATGTAGATTGGTTGGGATATTTTCTATCAGTAATCAATTTTTTATAAAAGTTTATGAGATCCTTTCAAAACCCTTGTTCACCAATAAAAAAATCAAATCATATGTTCCTTATTAGTTGTCATTTGTATGCATCAATAAACTTTTCCCTCTCTAAGTTATGGACATGTTTTCATGATCTAGATCTATATATTTGATTTATCATCATTTATTAATTACAAGTATCTCATTATATTGTTTAACTTACTTTGGATATTTTTTCATCTACCCATGATAAGCTTTTAGCAGCTATTTCATTTTATTTGTTTTGCTTTGTTTTCCTTTCTCAATAAAACTAGAGACCATCATAGATTTCATTAGTCCTGATTAAAAGGAGATGTAAAGACTAAAATTCCATTCCAATATTAGTAGCTTGATCAAAATAAGAAGAGAGCAAAAAAGGAGCTAGCACTTGAACCTACTGAAGCATCCACGCCTGATCAAAATTTGAAGAAGAGATGAAATTCTGGCTTGCCATCTGAAGAAAGAAGCAGTTTTAACCTAGAAGCTTACAAATGGTCATTAGGATGCTGAAAGATCAATTGGATATCTCTCAAAGACGTCATAATATTCACACTCATCTAACACCCAATAGGGTTCCCAAGGTATGGTATACATAGAAGAAAAGGAGAAAAAATGGCTAAGTATGCAGGGCGTCAAAAGATTTGTACCTAGTTGGGTCCTAGCCAAGTGCCAAATTATTGGTCCACTACTTAGGATCATCGGATTACAAAATTGATAAAGTGTTGGAATCATCAGAGCATTTGTACCCAATCAAGGTCTGGTAGATGCACAAAATTTTGACATAATTAGGCACAAAAAATACTTAAGCACCTAATGCACCAAAAAATTTGTGACATGTCAGAACCTAGTAGGGTACTAAAATTCCGTACCCTTGTTAGAAGTAATCGGGTTGCAAAAATGATTAAGTATGAAGAAATTCAAAAGACTTACACCCAACCAGATCTTGGTATACTGCTAATTCTCCACCTAGAAATCATAAGTTGGCAAGTGAGGCTAGAAGATTTATACCCAGCCAAAGCCCAATGTTGTTCCAAACCTTTGACACCATGAGATGACTATGTACAATTAGAGTTTCAACACGTGTAGGGATGAGAGGTAAAAATGCAATTAAATGGTGGAGTTACTTGGAAATTTCTACCTAGTCAAAGCATGTTGGGATGCTGAGGATGTGTCACCATTATAGAGGATGCATGAGTGTAAAGGAACTGGTGACCACCTTTTAATGTCAAAAGAGCCTTTAATCCATAATGCTAACTAGATGAAATTCCTTTTCAGATGATCTAAATGACAAGAACCATCATACAAATATTAGGGCGGTTGAGCCAAAAATATTAGCAGAGATCAAGGGACCAAATGCAACCAACAAGATGGGCATGACTAAAGGAAACACAAATATCAGCCATGTCAAAAAACCATGTTATGGTAGTTGGATTAGCCATACCTTTGAGTAATTTTATAATATGGTAGATTCTATGACATAAGGGCAATCTGTTTCTCGAGCAATGATGTTTGGACAACTGAATATTGTATAAAGTCTATAAATACTAAAATGTAAGATGAAAACTGGTCGGCTCTTAGGATTTTACAATTCATATGTAATGAGGAGATTTTTGCATGTCAATATAAAGGGATTGTTGTTTGGCTTCTGGTTTATTTCATTTGCAGAACATGTATGTATGATGACTACTTATTTCTAATTTAGGCCTATTGGATGCTCATGGGACTTACTATGAATTCTAAATTTGTGCTCATGTTCATTTATTGATTTTGGAATTCTTAGTTTGTTTAGATATAAAACATGTGACTAATGGTTTTGCAGGTGGTAATCAAACTGGCTAGTTTTTTAGGTAATTTCTTGGTGTGGTCATGCAATATCTAAATATGCATATTTCTTGATGTGGCTTAATCTACACCATTATAAGTTTTGACTTTAGCTCCTTTTGCTTCTTTAGCATCCTTTTCCCCCAAATTTTGGAATAGTTAGCTGGGAATTTAAAGGAACTAGTCTCCTCTAGATATTGACATTTGTAGCCTTCACAACTTCCTAGTCTTTCAATGTTGGTCAAGGTCTATGAATGCACAAACCTTTCCATTTGACGGATTCTCCAACCAACACTTACAAGTTGTAGAGTGTTATCGGTTGGTTTTGCTTAATTTTATAAGTTGTTTTCTATAAATAGATATATTAAAAAAATGTAACTATAAGAGTTGAATGTGAATTTAAAGAATATGTGTTATGCTTTTTTATTTAGAGTTAATTAAGGAAATTCTTGTAAAATATACATTATCTAGATTTGTTAGAGATTTCAAATTCCATTTCTATTTCTTAGTTATTGACAACCTATTAGTATTCCACCATTATAAGTGTAAAATGTGACTATATTTCATGGTGGTTACAATTGCACTAACCATAATATAACATTATTTATAACTCATTCTTATCACTAAACATGAAGAAAACTTGTTATTTCATGAAAAAATGTATGAGTAAATTGTAGATCAAATCACTATGCAATGTTTATTTACTTTTATTTTTTGATTAATAAGATGATACAATATCAAATATCTACATTATATTGCCCTACTTATAAATATTTATTTATTTATAAATTGATTATATGGTATTAAAACGAGCCCTGTATTACAACATGACCATGTTATTAACAAGTATACATATATTTATTTACAAGATTCAAACCACAATCTTCCTTTTGAAATTCAATATAGTTAACAAGTTTTATTCTAGCCATTTGATAAGGTTATGATGATTGTTTTAATATGATAAATTAACTTTTTTAAGAAAAATTAGATCTTTCAAATATAATAGAAATTAGTTGACCAATCTCACATACTAACATCTCTTTTATTTATTTTTATATATACATATATATTATAGATTTATATCAAATAGAAAACTATGTTTTTTTATATAATATATTATTTTTCTAGCTTTAATTTTAGCTTTAGTAAAATATTAGGAATTTAAATTAATTTATTTTCTTGAATTTGATTCTAGTCTTAGAATAATTAGTTTTATAGATGTTGAATTTAAAAGGATAAAATAGTTTTTAAAATTTATAAGATCATAGGTTATATGAGACAAACCTCTTGGAGTATGTTATTTATCTAATATATGATTATCCAACCATACTATGATTACTGAAGTATGATACTTTTCATACTAGATTTAAGTTTTGATGATATTACCTCCTATCTTGGATGAGTTAAATATTTCTTACATTTATTGCTATGTGACATTCAATTGTAATTTTATAAGTTTTTGGTTTTATTGTACTAGCTATGTTGTGTGTTGAGGTAGTGTAGGTACTCAAAGTACATAAAAGGTCATCCTAAAGATTTATAAGTTATGGTTAGATTCCATAGTTGCTTTGTAGGGATATTTGACTCTAAAAAAATGAACCCTTTAGCTCTTAATGCACATAGATTGAAGTGATATCTTGGTAACTAAAGTGATAGTAAGTAGTTACACATCCCTATTGAAATGTGCCTTCTATACATCAATTTACATGCATTAAATTCTCGCGTGCATATTCTCTCACTCAAAGAAATGGAAGGGTCATCATCCTTAGTGCCTTCCCTTAAATCTTGTTTCATATAGTCTCCTTCCTATTTGAAATTTTGGATGTTGTTTTCTACATAAGGTAACATTGAAACTCCATTGCATCTAAGTGAATGGGTAATGATTGTCACATCTCTAATAGGAATTAGTATAATAAGTTGTTATCTAAGGATAAGCATTGCAACTAATCACATTTAATGCGTTCTTATCCATGGTAATGCCTTGTAATACCTATTTATAGGCACCTTTTGTTATTACAATATAATTTTGGATTATCTTCTAATATTTGTGTTTATTGTAAACTAATTTCTTATCATAGGTTTCGGATAAGGTTAGTATCCTCTTCCTCTAGGATAATTTTGGTTCAAACGAGGAATGACGTCTCCTATAGGTCTAATCTGTAGAGTCATTTACTTATGTTTTAGATAATTTGTGTATGCAGGATTTATGAATTGGTCTTGAATCCGTATGCGATTTCATCCCACTTTGGCAGTGCATACTTGACAATTTCAAATTTTTGTTTACTTCTATTTTCATTTTTTGCTCATTCCACTCACGATCTGGTGCACTTGCATCTCAGTTGTTGTGATCATCATCTATTTTTGTATCTGCAACAATATCATTTGTTGAGGTCTCTAAACAAATTATCGACCTCAATACAAAACTTTAATAGATTCACATAGAAATGATTACAAACTTTTAACAAATACAAGCTAAACTAGCCACAACTACTGACAAAGATCTCATAGCTGCTGATGAAGAATAAAAAAATAAGAATGTATAACAACACCTAGAATTGAAGCAGGGTATTTGGGTGACATGCCCAGTGTCTTATAACTAGATGATGTTGCTTATCTTGTATATCCAAGCTCATTTGAAGCTCTTGTTACAGATCATGCCTCTCTCAATATTGCAGATCATAGCTCACTAAAAGTCATTCCAATTGAAGATAAATTTTATCTCTATTACTATCATCATGCTTGATGTACTTTGTGGCTTACTAGTTCATCCACAACCTCTTTGTTGTCCATTTATCGATCGATGGTTCTTCTCTTGAATGCTGGTTTCTAGTATTTAGCCACCATTACATCAATTTCTAGAATTACCATGCTTTTCGTGCCTTGATCTAGCATCTTTGTAGCCTTGGAGTTTCAATATCCTCTTTCCATATCATAGCCCTCGATGCCCACTACCTGAATCTCATTGCTACTAGCCTTTGTTGATCATGGCCCTCATCGCTTCACCATTTTACAATGATGATCTACCTTTTTTGACCTTATTTTTCACATTCTCATGCCCTCTTCAACAAAATTGCTTAGACATTTGGCCATTTTATTCATGGTCCTCATCGTATGTCGCTCCACTACAATCATTATAGATTGCATGTACACATCGTAGCTCATTGTTCACTTCTCTTATGGTTGGAACTCCTTGCTACTTCCTTATCTATATTCTCTATGTAGTACCACTAATGTGGCTTCATACCGCCCATCGTGGCCATCATCGATTTACTTGTGTGCTTGCATTTATGGTGATTTGGCCATTCATGAAATGTTTTTGTAATTTTTTATGCTCATTAGCACATCTTTGGCTCTTTCATAACATCTTTCAGTGCACACTTCAATTTTACGATGAGACCTCCAATTTATTGATCACAGTATGCATTTTCTATATTGCCTTTCACCACCATCGTGGCCTCCACCAACTCCTAATCTTCATGGCTACCATATTTTGTTTATTGCATCTGCTACTGCTCGATCATCATCAACATCTACTTGCATGCATTGCTTCTCATGTATTTTGCTATAGACCTGACCATCACACATGTTCCTTGCATGCTCATATTCACACATACCACAACAAACATTAAATTATATCTTTGGTTTCTCCCTATTCTGATAGCATCCACCTATTTTATAGTATGATAGACCAATTTTTGGTATTACCTCAACATTACATACCTCATATCTGCTCATTCTCAACAACTTTACACATTTCTCTGGTGCATTACTTTGGCCCACCCTACATTGTTTGGGTGTTTACGATGTAGCCTCACTATTTTCAGTGTGATTCTCCTATTTTTGATGATCCTTATCAATGTCGATGTAGTATGTCATTTTCCACAGCCACCCCCATGACCTCCACTATGGCTTGGTTATCTTTTGGCCATAGATCATGATCATGATACCTTTTAGATCCTTTTGTGTGCTCACAAAACAATGCTTCACTTATCACTTTTGGTCAATATTTTCCAACTTTTTGGTGTTTCACTGCTTCTCTACCATATAATTCTTAGTCAGTGATGTCTTGACTATTATTTCTATTAACCCACTATTTTTTACCCCTATCTGGTCATCCCAACATCCTCCAATCATGTTCAGGTGAATAATCCAATATTTTTAATCTCTCACAACTCTTTTTTGATGATTTCCCCTAATTTTGGTAGCATCAATGTTTTTCTAGATGATCTCAATTATTCTATAGTGACCCAAAAACTACTAGCGATCAATTTTAATTATTTTTCTAAAGTTTCACTACCTTTCCTGATAAATATTTTGGCATCCACACATAGGTTTTCCACAAGGTTTTAGTGGGTTTATCCCACATGGATCATGCATATATTTTATAAGGGCCATCACGCCCTTAGTAGCATAGCCAAGACATGCTGGCTATATGCACGTTGACTCTTCCCATGTACCCTTGTATAAACTCTTCACCATTTTTATTCCAACCCGTCACATCACCGTTGTCCAATTTCCTTAATGGTTTCCTCCTTTTGCATGTCAAATTTATCCCCCATCATCGTTTCAACCTTAGTCATCATCAACCCCAATGATGTGTCCACATATAAAGTCCATCTTTGTTAGTGCCACATCTAATTTTCTCCCTGTAAGCCATTGCCACTGATGTCAGTCGCATCAGCCATGTGTCCCACTAACGTTCCCATAATTGTGTCAATGCTCTTGCCACTCTTCATTGTCACTTTTTGTGCCATGGTACGGTCTATCATCAAACCTATGTGTCTCATGGGCCATCCAGTCCTATCCACTTAAATTAGTGCCCTTGGCCATGTTTTAATGCCAACATCTATCTCTGACCGATGCCCTAAAGTTTGTGTGCCTCAACTCCTTCAATGCACACCAATACATTAAATTAATCATAATAAAATAAACCACAATTTTTAAATTGTTGCTTTCATTAATGCATGGCCTACACCTTTCATTTAATTAATGTTATCCCATTTTTGAACCAACCTTAAATTGATCATTGTTTTCATTCAATGCATGCAATCATTAGAAGCGGTCTAACATTACATTAAAAACAAAAATTAACTACATTCGTTGTTTCCAAATGGCTTCTTTGGCATGTATTTTGAGGAATATTCTCTGACCTCTTTACTGTACAATCGGTATTACTTTCTTCTACCAAATTGAGGAACCCAATCAATTGTCCACCGGTATAGTAGTGTTTATAGTCATTGGAGAGCATTTCTCAAGCCTGATGTAGTGCTAGTGTTTGTTTTTGGTTTTCTAAAGACATGTAATTTTTTTTCATTTTGATCTTCTTGTTTTGTAATAGGAGTATTTTCGGTTGAACCTGATACTATTGACTCTTTACCTCATTCTCTTCTACCCTTGTACGCATCAGGGACCAATGCTTTCTCAATTAAGAGGAATGATAGGGATTAGTATAATAAGTTGTTAGCTAAGGATAAGCATTGCAACTAATCACATGTAATGTTTTCTTATCTGTTGTAATGCATTCTAATGCCTATTTATAGGTACATTTTGTTATTACAATATAGCTTTGGATTATATTTTGATATTCGTATTTGTTGTAAACTTATGCCTTATCAATCTAACCCTTCCACTCATATGTGTTTTGATATCCTTGACCAATAAGCTACATCTAAATCCATTATCTTGATTTTTTTTTTTGTAAAGAATTCATCTTGAATTTATGATGAATTCCTTTAGACACTTGCATAAATATCCTATATATGTTAACCCCTTTGTTAGAACTCATCCATTTTAAGGGCCCCAACTGGTTTGCTCAAAATAACTTTATTAAACCTCTAAGTTTAAGTCTTCCCCTAAATCATGCCAAGGAATATACAATTAAGATAGAGGATGTTGACCTAACAAGGAGCAAGGGGACAAGAGGACACAACATAAAGTCACCAACCAAGCATAGATATTTAAATCTAATAACTAATGAATGAGGTAAGCCACCTAGTTATTCCATTTCTTTTGATGTTTTTGCTTTCTTTTTTAGGATTTAACAAAAAATATCATAATTATTTTTTTCCTAGAGTAATTCCTCTTGATGTTGATCTATGTAGATAGGTTAGGTTAGTTTTGGAACTAAGTTAGAACTAGCTTGTGGAATCCATTAGAGGTTTGGGTAGAGGGTTTTGTTTTTGTAATATTCTTGGATCCTTTGCATGCTCAAAATGCATTAGACTACACAACTTAGGTAATTACAACCAACCTACATATTTATAGAGTTTGATACTTGGTTTTCACCTAGAGGAATTTTCTAAGGCCTAATATCTTGTCTAAATAGAATTTTCTTATTTGAATTTACCTTTTTACCCCTTCTTGTTTTCAAATATAGAGCAATTAGGAAAGGACATTTAGTGTAGATTAGATAAGGTCAAATGTATGAATCTATAAACACATTCATGGTTATACATGGAAATCAATATTCCTAGTGCCTTTCACTCATCTATCAATATTGTTGATCATGAACTATATGTATCGATATTCTCTTTGTAATGTGTTGAATTTTTAGGACTTAATACTACCACAAATATCATAGGTTAAATATCACAAGATCAAATATAATGTAGCCACACTATATTAAGGTCGAGATAATGATAAGAGCAGAATAATATGAGAGAATTAATATGTAAAACAAGGCTTATAATATATAAAATACATTCAATAATATGCAACAATATGAATGAAAATAGCCTTAATCATTCATGTACTATGCATGAATAACAACTTATAATATTAATTTCTCAAAATGTACGAAATATTTATTGCTCTTTTTTCTCTTACAGTGATAGTAATAATTACGACTAATTGTTATTGTCTATATTACCTATAGAGCATAATCTCCATAATATAGCCATAGTAGTGTGACTCTTTGGATACTTGACTATTCCTTTCTATAGAAGGAAAGCGTGGAGGTGTTTTTCTATAATTACCTAATTCTTGGATTTCCTCTATATTTTCTTTTTTCTCTTTTTAGTTTTCTAAAATTTTTTGCTTCCATTTCATTTGATGTCTCTTCTTCCTCGGACTCTTATTTTGCATTTTTATTTTTAAGGGCTTTAAAATCCGCTTCTCTGTCTTTGGGTTTAGATCTTCCTATCCTCATCTCATATGCAGTCAAATAACCATACATCTCATCTATACTAAAATAATTTAGATTTTTAGCTTCTTCTATCACTGAGAATTTAGAATCAAACCTTTGAGAAAGAGATCTTAATACCTTTTTCACGATGGCAGAGTCTTCGACATCCTCATCGAGTCCTCTGATCGCATTAATGATTCCATTAACTCTCAGCGTATATTCCTCAATGTTTTCATCGTCATTCATTTTTAATGCTTCAAACTGAGCTCAATGTGTCTATAAATTGGCCTCCTTGATCTTATCGTCTCCTTCATGAATACTCCTCAGTTTTTCCCATATCTCTTTTGCCATTTTACAGCTCATGATCTTTACTAGTTCATTATCTGCTAATCTGTACATGAGAGCATTCTTTGCTTTTGAGTTATTTTCAAATAGTTTTTTTTTGTCAGCCTCTTTTGGAGGAGTGATGGGTATTGTGTATCCACTAACTATTGAATCCCAGATGTCGTATCTCAAAGCACAGAGATATGTCTACATCCTGATTCTCCAAAATGTATAATTAGATCCATCAAACAATGGTGCTTTGTTTGATGAGAAGCCTTCACCACCTGCCATTGTGTTACTTCCAAGATCACCCTAGCTGGTTAAGCTTGTACAGGAACTTGGCTCTGATACCCATTGTTAGTCTTACAATGAAACTGAGAGGGGGGGTGAATCAGTGTAGCTCTTTAAGCTTGAATTTACAGCTCTTAATATCATAGTAATTAAAACTTATTATTAGATACAACAAGTATAACAAAAGAGCATCACACAACACAATATTTTAATGAGGTTCACCAATGTGGCTACTCCTAAAAAATTGATTTCTTGGACTACCATCCAAATCCAGCATTTGTAAAGCACCAACTTTACAATCAATTTACCAGCACCAACTAGAAGGAGCAACAACCCCTTATTTATCTACACCAATAGAAAGGAGCACCATTCCTTGAGATACCAACACCAACTGGAAGGAGCACCAACCCTTGATTTACCAGCACCAACTAGAAGGAGCACCAACCCCTGATGCCAAGCTGCAACCTGGACTTCAATTTGAATCTATATGTTTGATAGTAAGATACCTTTTCTTTTGCAAGACTCTGACTGGTCTTCTTCACCTTTGCATTCTCTGTGCACTCTACTCTCTCTACACAATCACTTCGCACACTGTGCTTCGTTACAGTCAAACTTCATGATCATCTTCTCCCTTTTGCGCACTCTACTCTCTTTGTGAATTTTGCACTTAGCATGATTCGACACGACTTGCTCTCTACACACAATGACCATATTTCACACCCATTCGAATCACAACTCAATTCTCCAAACAACCCTCCTTTTATAACAATATTTTTCATGATGAAAACCCTAATCTTAGTCAGCTATAAATCCTAATCTTAGTCACCTTTCATAACAACTATAAACCCTAATTTTAGTCGGATGTCATCCTTTTCATTTTTTTCAGGTTCTCCTTCTTGACTTGCGCATTTACGACCTATCACGAAATCGTGACATTAATACCTCTGAAGCTTCTTTTTTTGCTGTTGCCGCAAAAACACAACATGTCGCGATATCACGACACATTTTTCTCTCTCCTCTTTCTCTTTGCTTTGGCCCACAAAAATGCAACATGTCGTGATATCATGACACTTTTTTCTCTCTCCTCTTTCTCTTTGCTTTGGCCCGTGAAAATACAACATGTCGCGATATCGCGACACTTTTTCTCCTTGCTCTTTTTCTTTTCTTAGGCCCATGAAAATACATGTCACGATATCATGACACTTTCACCTCCATACGCTTTCTCTATTCTTTTGTCGTGATATCATGATATTTTTGCCTCCATAGATTTTATCTTTTCTTTTGTCGCGATATCGTGACACTTCTGCCTCTGTAGTCTTCAACTTAGCTTTTGTCACGAAATCATGACACTTCTGCTTTCGTAATTAGCTTCTTTACTTTTGTCATGAAATCATGACACTTCTACCTTCGAAGTCTTCTTCTCTGCTTTTGTCATGAAATTGCGACACTTCTGCTTTCGAACTTTACTTCTTTGCTTTTGTCGCGAAATCACGACACTTCTACCTTCGAAGTCTTCTTCTCTACTTTTGTCATGAAATCGTAACACTTCTGCTTTCGTACTTTACTTCTTTGCTTTTATTGTGAAATCACAACACTTCTGCTTCTGAAGTCTTGCTTTCTGCTTTTGTCATGAAATCGTGACAGTTCTGCTTCCGTACGCTTCCTCTCTTTCTTTTGTCATGAAAATGTGACATGTTGTGAAATCATGACACTTTTCCAACTTACTTTTTCTCTCCTATTTTAGTCGCGAAAATGCGACATTTCCTAAAATTGTGAGACTTTTCCAACTTACTTTCTCTCTCCTATTTTAGTCACGAAAATGCGACATGTCACAAAATCATGACACTTTTCCAACTTACTTTCTCTCTCCTATTTTAGTTGCAAAAATAAGACGTCACGAAATCGTGACACTTTTCCAACTTACTTTCTCTCTCCTATTTTAGTCACGAAAATGCGACATGTCGCGAAATCGTGACACTTTTCCAACTTGTTCTCTTTCTTCGAACTTGTCACGAAATCGCGACACTTTTTCTTGCTCTCTTTCTCTTCCAACATGTCACGAAATCGCGATAGTTTTTCCACTTGCCTTTTTCTCTTCCAACATGTCGCAAAATTGCGACAGTTTTTCCTGCTTTTTCTCTCTCTTCCAACATGTCGCGAAATCGCGACAGTTTTTCCACTTGCCTTTTTCTCTTCCAACATGTCACGAAATCGCGATAGTTTTTCTTGCTTTTTCTCTCTCTTCCAACATGTCACGAAATCGTGATAGTTTTTCTTGTTTTTTCTTTCTCTTCCAACATGTTGCGAAATCGCGACAGTTTTTCTTGCCTGTTGTATATGTCACGATATCACGACACTTTTTTTACTTGTATTTTTCTTTGATCTTTTGCATATGAGCCACTTCGGTCTTCTTGGAAAATCATTGTACATACTCTGAATAACCTTCGAACTCCTGTATTTTGCATCTGAATAGCTTTTAAGCTTCTTGTCCACTGCATCAACAGATCTATCTGACTGTGTTGACAACAATGACAATATTGTTGTTGCACCTTGCTCAACAATAGCACTTGAAAACTAACCTGGTAATTTTTGATTTGCACCTTCACTTCAAAAATAATCACAATGCATAAGTTTACCTTTTTCATCTATTCCCAAAATCAATCATGAATATGTACAAATTTTGATCTATTATACTTGCACATGCATTCCCAAATCCTCTCAAAATTAATGCATAGATTTACTTTACACGATTGTTCTATGACCCTTGCAAGTTCATTTTCAAATCCATTCAACAATAATGCACATATTTATTCTCAAACCCTAGCACATATTTTTCCAATTTTATTCAACAATAATTTACAATTACTCCCAACTTCAATCAATCACTAATGTACATCAAATTTACTTTCAAACCCTTGCAATTTTATTTCCAATTTCTATCAAAGTCCCAAATAATACCTAGGATGCTTCTAAAACATAAATCCAAATGCAAAGGTGCATATAGGATTAAGTAGATGTAGAGTTGGATCTGTTCAGATACAAGACCATGTTTAGAGTTAACCAAATGTAGATATGTATCAAAAAAGAATAGGAAAGTGTTAGAAATTTTGAGTAGTTGTGTTTTCATTGATGTCAAGAGATAATTTCAGTGATGTCAAAAGTCAGTGCAAGGAATTGACAAAAGGAGGGTAAAAATATTCATATCATAAGCCCAAGAGATTTGTTTTAAAGCTTCACATGTGTTGAGAAGCAACACACCCCCACTAAAAAAAATGAAATTCCATTCTTTGAAAATATTTGGCTTTCATTTTGCCGTAGGGACCCTCTTGATGTTTTCCTGGTTTTAATTCCAATTTCTGCTTGCCTCCTTTTCAAAGTTTTGCTTACATCAAAATATCCAAGTAGGCTTGCATCTGGCTTTGATTTATTTTAGAATTCATTTTTCAAATGTTAGAATCATTTATGAGTAAAGAAAATCTTTCACTAAATATGTAAAAATGTAGAATGCAGATGAATAAATTCATTAGAGTCAACCTACAATTTCTGGAAAATTTGCTAAGTGGAAGTAACTTGGGAAAACGTCACGATTTCGTGACATTTTCCATTTTTGGAAACATCGCGATATCGTGACATATTTGGACTAGAAGAGCCGATAGAAACGTCGCGATATCACGACATATTTTGATTGAAAGAGCCGAGTTTTGAAAATGTCACGATTTCACGACATATTTGGTTGAAAGAGCCGAGTTTCGAAAGCGTCGCGATATCACGACATGTTTTGGTTGAAAGAGTCAAAGTTTCGAAAACATCACTATTTTGTGACATGTTTTGGTTGAAAGAGCCAAGTTTCAGAAACATCATGATATCGCGATAGTTTTGAAAAAAAGTGCGGAGGACGTCGCAATTTCATGACATGTCACGATTTCGTGACATGTCGTGGTTTAGCGACAAAGGGTGAAGATGGAAGCAAAGTGCGAAGGACGTCGCGATTTCACGACATGTCACAATTTCGTGACATGTCATGGTTTCATGACATGTCACGATTTCATGACATGTCGCGGTTTCACGACAAAGGGCCAAAATGGAAGCAAAGTGTGGAGGACGTCGCGATTTCACGACATGTCACGATTTCGTGACATGTCACGGTTTCACGACAAAGGGCCAAAATGGAAGCAAAGTGCGGAGGACGTCACGATTTCGTGACATGTCATGATTTCACGACAAAGGGCCAAAATGGAAGCAAAGTGTGGAGGACGTCACGATTTCATGACATGTCATGAATTCGTGACATGTCACGATTTCGCGACAAAGGGCCAAAATGGAAGCAAAGTGCGAAGGACGTCGTGATTTCATGACATGTCACGATTTTGCAACAAAGGGCCAAAATGGAAGCAAAGTGCGAAGGACGTCATGATTTTGTGACATGTCACAATTTCATGACAAAGGGCCAAAATGGAAGCAAAGTGCGGAGGACATCACAATTTTGTGACATGTCATGATTTCGTGACATGTCGCGGTTTCATGACAAAGGGCCAAAATGGAAGCAAAGTGCGGAGGACGTCGTGATTTCGTGACATGTCACGATTTCGCGACATGTCGCGGTTTCGCGACAAAGAAGCCAAAATGAAAAGCAGCTTGAGGAAAACGTCGCGTTATCGCGACACGTGTCAAAAGAAATCAAGCCGACATGTGATAAACATTAGGGTTTAATTTAATAATATTAAAATGCTAACCCTTGCTTTTCTTTTGCAGAGAGCGATCCGACAGTTGCATGATAGCGGAAGTAATGGCAAGAAAGACAAAGATAAGCGCAGATCAAGCGAAGGCCGTCAGATGGAAATGGGAGATGCTGGGAATTTTTGGTCCATCCAAATTTTATAGATCTGGCCGCAAAGAGACTTTACGATGTGACTAAGAAACTACCTCATTTAATGGAATATGTCGGCAATTGATTGGAAAATTAAAATATCTACACACAGTTATCGAAATTTGTCGATGGATGCATTTAATAGGAGAATTTATGGTGAAAGTAATGGTGTGCAGAGAATTTCAACTCAGAGGCGGCTCTACAAAGATGAAATGTCAGAGAAACTAGTGACTCATCCAAATTTCTCTGAGGAATTAATGAGATGCTCCCGCGAGATGCACCGAAAAGATGAAGATACCTTCACACGCAGGCCCATTTATGGAATATATCGACGACCGACGAGAATAATGAAGACATTTACTTGCAATTACGAGATGGATGAAAATAATATCAGATCATGCCTTCTCCATTTATGGCAAGTAACCGCACTAAGATTTTCAGAGTGGTTAGGGTTTATCAAAACTCTATATTAAAAGACCTTATATTGTAAAACCTGGGTAGTAGAGTTTAAGTGATAAGATTTAGGGTTTTGGAAGAAGATATTTTTGAAAAGATCAGGGTTTGTCCTGAGTCTATATATACTTCTTCCGGATGTAAACTCAGGAGGCGAAAACTTAGAATAAAAAGCTATTGGAGCAATTTCCTGCAAATCTTGTTTGAATGCTTTGTTCTGGACTTGGAGTTGGTGTGAGTTTCATTTTTCTGTGATAGCATGGCCAGGAGCCTAATCTCTTTCAGATTGTGATAAGTTCATCTTCTTTTGTTTTCGTTTCATTAAGGTTTATTTAATTTATGTTGTAGATCTGTGTTATCAAAGATTAGGTATGCTACTAGGCTTCATTCTTTTTATTGTATGCTAGGGAAAATTATAGATTTAAGGTTCAGGCCTATTCTAATTGCTCTGTCCTCACTGTGCGAGCTAGGCTGCTAGTGAGAGATACCAATTTCAACTGACTTTCCTTCTGTTTGTGATTTTCTTTCAGATCTGTTTCGTCTCTGTCTTATGCTCTTAGTGGAAGGTGATCTTAGAAAGCTGGACACTTTCCTCTTTGATTTGTTCTATTGTGAAGCTAACTGGTATAACTAAAATTGGTAGTTTTGGTTTTGTAGCTAAGTTAGGTAAACTTCTCTTTCTGCCCTACTCTACTCTCTCTGTTCCACCGATTGAATGATCCATTTTTATCTTCTTTAGAATTTGTCTTTTATTTAAAACTGCTAAAACATAAAGAGCTAGATCAAAGAACTGATTGTAAATCTGAGTGTCCACAAAGATAACCAATTCCAAAAACATTACTGAACCAAAGTCTAGAACCCGTTGTAAGGTAATAGACAGTCCGCTTGAAAACTATTCCAGAAGCGGAAAAGAGTGAATAGACATTCGACCCAACTCTGTAACTCACACCTTGGATATCCGAAGAAGATCCTAAAGTGAGTGGGATTTATCCCTTATAAGTGTTATCCGAGTTTCATGCTCATTCTTCACAGGGTGTGTATAAAAGTCGAACCAACATTTAAAATTGGTGCTAGAAGGAGGGCCTGAAGTTTAGTAGTTTGTTAAGGATTGTAAGGTTGTAAGTGCTGGTGAAAAAGCTGGATTCTAATTATAGAGTAACAAGGTCCCACTCTAGAGCTGGAGAGCTCCTTGTGCCTGAGTTAGAAACCCCAAGAAGAAGCAACCTCAGAAGGGCCAAGTCCTTGTCTGAAATAGTTTTGTCACCACTTGTAGTTACTCCAACTACAACTAAAAATATCATCGTCAATCAAGTAGTAATGGCAAACTGGTTGGGTTCCACTGCCTTAAATATCCCTGGTGCAGCCCATGACCTACCTAGAAATCCTGAGAGGTATCTTCCCAGATACAAGCATGATGGAACTAGGATAGCGAAAGAACACCTAGTAGCATTCAAGAATGCTCTAAAATTGTTAAATGTACTAGCATGAAGATGTGGCTTGCGATTGTTCCCGTTCACTCTCCAGGAGGGAGCATACGACTGGTTTTTGAATCTCACTAACGATTCTATTACCAGTTGGAATGACTTGGAAAAGGTTTTTGTATCGCAGTTTGGTGAAGTGATAGATCCCAGTGTATTATATCAGCAATTTTTTGGTATTAAAAGAGAAATAAATGAATCTATCAGATCTTACAATGTCAGATTTCAAAAGGCTTATGGTAGATTGACGAGGTTATTATGTGCCAAATGCAGACCTGGCATTAGAAATTTTTAGGAATTCTCTAGATCCAATGACTTCTATTTTCTTGAAAAGAGATGCCTCTATTACCAATCTAACAGAGGCTTATAAAGAAGCTCTAGTTCTGGAAAGACAACTGGGACCTCAACCTTTGAATACTCATCAAAATCCTTTGGTCACACAAGGTACCCCTGTCTTCAATCCCATACCACATCAAATGATGTTGCCAGTATGTCAAACTCCACCATCAGGAAATCCATTGGCTGTAACACCTGCTGAAAATGTATAGAATCCGGATAAAGAATCTAATAACACAAGAGTTGAGGAAGTTTCAAGGGTGGTCCAAAAGTTGGCAAATGACTTTTTGACTTTCAAAAGGCAAGTGTCCACTGGAAAAAACCCAAACAGATTTCCTTATCAACAAAATAGATTCACTCGGCCCCCATACGAACCCAATAAGGATTATAAAGGTAAAGGGCATGATGTAAATATTTGTGACTTGGCTTTGCCTAACTGGTGTAGGATACATGCCACATCTCAGCACGGGGAATTGGATTGTTTGGAGTTCTGTAATGCCTTTGAAGCTCTATCTGGTGAGTTGGTTTCTCCTGAACATCAAAGAACTGCGGATGCTCCAAGTTCATCCAAACATAGTGCAGCTATGGTGTTAGATTCTTTCACTTTCCCAGAAGAATCAGAGAATGTTGTGGAGATACCCATGGATGAAGTGCAAGCCTTTCAACAGTACAGGAGGGATAACTACAACCTCAGGAATAGAAATCCAGAGCCTAATACTATGTCTACACCTCCAGATCCATCTTCAAACGATAACCCACCTCCGCCCAAGGGAGGAAATCCGAGAGGACCAGATGCATTTGTCCCTCCACTCAATAAGGGATATAATATAGTGGAGGACATGAAGAAGATCAAAGCCAACATCACTCTTCATGAGTTGGCCCAAATTTTTGAACAAAGGGATAACCTGATCAAAACATACTCTGAACCTACTACCAAAACTCTAGAAAAGGGGAAGAAGATAGCTAATGCGAATATGGCTATGTACAAAGAAAAGACTGAAGTTCCGCCTTTCCTCTTGACTGTCCGTATATTTGGGAAAAATTTACACAACTGTCTGGTAGATTCTGGTGCTTCATCCAATGTCATGCCTCTAGCCATCTGTCAATAGTTGGGTTTGACCCCCATGAACTCCGAGATGAGAGTCATCCAATTGGATAAGTCTGAGGTTAAAGTGGTAGGTGAACTTCAGAATATACACATCCAGCTAGCATCTGAGCCGAGAGCGCAACACATAATTGACATTCAGGTGGTGGATATTCCTGTAGGATACGGAATGCTTCTGAGCAGGGATTGGTCAAAATCCTTGAATGGGTACTTGGCTACTGATTTTTCGCATATGTGGTTACCCTGGAATGGTTTTGCAAATCAATTAAGAATCGATAGAGAACCAAGATATAAACTCATGATCACAGAGTATAATGCCAAGAATGAGACTGTTAATCTTGCTGAGGGTTGTTATATCGGGGTTTATAATTTGACAACTACTCAAAAGGAGAAACCGGTTAAAGCTCACCAAGATCACGATAATGAAGTTGGAATGCTTCATATTGATGGAGCTAAATCTAAGCAAGGTTCTAGTATAGGGGTTGTTCTTAAAGGACCAAAAAATCAAACCGGTTTTATGTCTTATCGCTTGCAGTTTCCCTGCATGAATAATTTGGCAGAATATGAAGCATTAGTACCAGGATTAAAATTTGCTTTACATTACTTTGATCATGCAGATACGAAAGCTCGTGTGTTGGACTTGGTTGATTTGCAGGGTGGACGACTTCAAGCCATAGAGCATTTTAGTCGACACCAAGAGACAGTCAAGCGCTGGCTTGACGAAAAGGCCAGGGTGAGCGCCTTCAATCGTGCAGACCTGGTGCTTCTATGGGACAAAGCCCAAGAAAAGAAAGGTAAACACACAGAGCTGCAACCTCTATGGATAGGGCCATACCAGATTGCCGAGATCCTAGGTAATAATGCATTTCATCTACAGGACCTCGAGGGTAATTTTTTGAACCTTCCTATTAATGGTCAATACCTAAAGCATTATTTCTCAGTTGTTCCATCAAATACATCATTGGAATAAATCACAAAGACGTTGTAACATGTGTATATATTGTAAATAAGCTTTGAAGTAGTTTGTTTTTATTTTATTTTGTTTGATTTTAAAGTTCTGTGTTTTATCCTTTGAGGTCTGTACAAATTTCTCTTTAGCTTTTAAAATTCTATTTTTTTTAAGTTTTGCCTAGGCAACAAAGAAAGAATCAACCTTTAAAAATTGTTTTATTCTGAGTTCAAAATCCTGTGTTCATTTTGTTTTATTCTAATTAAGAGATAGTCTGCTTAAACTGAACAGTGGAACTATTTTGTTATTCAGAACAATAGTAGAAAGATAATTGGATTTTGTGTCTTGCTTGCCACAATTATTTTAATTATAAAGAAACTACTATCTTGTTGGCTGGAGAACTCCCAGGGAATCCAAGAAAAGTTGGTCGTAAGAGGGGACTCGATTCGTGAAATTATTTAAGTGTCCATAGAGGCTATCGGTACCCAGGCTTTCCAAATCGATGAAGAATAAAAAAAAAATTGTTTTTAGCAAGGCTTTCCAGATTTCGGTATATTTCAAAAGAGAGAGAGAGAAGGTGAAAATTGAGCAGGGCAACATAAAACTGGCACTCTTTTCTATACAAAAAAAAAAAGAGGAAAGAAGAAGTTATGTAATGAAAGAGATAGCCAAGGCTCCAGAAGATGTTTTCTTTTACCAAGTTGTAGATACCACCTCATAGTTGTGGATCAGGGTCGTGAAAATCTAAAGAGTAACTCTGTCGGGGCTGTAAAAGGCTAAACTAGTAAAAGAGCCCTACTCGGTTTCCCCTTTCACAATCTAGAAAAGCTGATCAATCCGAAGTAAAACATTCGAAGGCCCAATCATCCTTGAAGAAAGTTTTATACGCTTGTAATTGCACATCAGAAATCTTCCTTAAGTGATTCAACCTAGTATGTCCTTGGGAAATTTTAACAACTATCAGGTAGTAGTTAAATTATTTTGAAGAATATTTGTGGCAAAGCATGGTACATGGTCTATATTGTTTTGAAACTAGAGTCCTGGATTCTAAAATAGTGCTACTATTTTCCCCATAGATATCGCCATTTGTTGAGAAGCAACACACCCCCACTAAAAAAAATGAAATTCCATTCTTTGAAAATATTTGGCTTTCATTTTGTCGTAGGGACCCTCTTGATGTTTTCCTGGTTTTAATTCCAAATTTTGCTTGCCTCCTTTTCAAAGTTTTTCTTACATCAAAATATCCAAGTAGGCTTGCATCTGGCTTTGATTTATTTTAGAATTCATTTTTCAAATGTTAGAATCATTTATGAGTAAAGAAAATCTTTCACTAAATATGTAAAAATGCAGAATGCAGATGAATAAATTCATTAGAGTCAACCTACAATTTCTGGAAAATTTGCTAAGTGGAAGTAACTTGGGAAAACGTCGCGATTTCGCGACATTTTCCATTTTTGGAAACATCACGATTTCGTGACATTTTCCATTTTTGGAAACATCGCGATATCGCGACATATTTGGACTAGAAGAGCCGAGTTTCGGAAACGTCACGATATCGTGACATATTTGGACTAGAAGAGCTGAGTTTCGAAACGTCACGATATCGTGACATATTTTGATTGAAAGAGCCGAGTTTCGAAAACATCGTGATATCGCGACATGTTTTGGTTGAAAGAGCCGAGTTTCGAAAACGTCACGATTTCACGACGTGTTTTGGTTGAAAGAGCCAAGTTTCAGAAACATCGTGATATCGCGACAATTTTGAAACAAAGTGTGGAGGACGTCACGATTTCGTGACATGTCACGATTTCACGACAAAGGGCCAAAATGGAAGCAAAGTGCGGAGGACGTCGCGATTTCACGACATGTCACGATTTCGTGACATGTCACGGTTTCGTGACAAAGGGCCAAAATGGAAGCAAAGTGCGGAGGACGTCACGATTTCATGACAAAGGGTCAAAATGGAAGCAAAGTGCAGAGGACGTCGCTATTTTGTGACATGTCACGGTTTCATGACAAAGGGCCAAAATGGAAGCAAAGTGCGGAGGACGTCGTGATTTCGTGATATGTCATGATTTCGTGACATGTCACGGTTTCACGACAAAGGGCCAAAATGGAAGCAAAGTGCGGAGGACGTCGCGATTTCATGACATGTCACGATTTCGTGACAAAGGGCCAAGATGGAAGCAAAGTGCGGAGGACGTCACGATTTCGTGACATGTCACGATTTCGTGACATGTCATGGTTTCGCGACAAAGGGCCAAGATGGAAGCAAAGTGCGGAGGACGTCGCGATTTTGTGACATGTCGCAATTTCGTGACATGTCGCGGTTTCGCGACAAAGAGGCCAAAATGAAAAGCAGCTTGAGGAAAACGTCGCATTATCGTGACACGTGTCAAAAGAAATCAAGCCGACATGTGATAAACATTAGGGTTTAATTTAATAATATTAAAATGCTAACCCTTGCTTTTCTTTTGTAGAGAGCGATCCGACAGTTGCATGATAGCGGAAGTAATGGCGAGAAAGACAAAATAAGCGCGGATCAAGCGAAGGCCGTCAGATGGAAATGGGAGATGCTGGGAATTTTTGGTCCATCCAGATTTTACAGATCTGGCTGCAAAGAGACTTTATGGTGACTAAGCAGCTGCCTCATTTAATGGAATATGTCGGCAATTGGCCGAAAAATGAAAATATCTACACACAATTACCAGAATTTGCCGATGGATGCATTTAACAGGAGAATTTATGGTGAAAGTAATGGCGTGCAGAGAATTTCAACTCAGAGGCGGCTCTGCGAAGATAAAATGTCAGAGAAACTAGTGACTCATCCAAATTTCTCTGAGGAATTAATGAGATGCTCCCGGCAGATGCACCAGAAAGATGAAGATACCTTCACACGCAGTGCCCATTTATGGAATATATCTGATCGACTAGAAAACGAAGATATTTACTTGCAATTCTAGATGGATGAGAATAATATCAGATCATGCCTTCTCCATTTATGGCAAGTAACTACACTAAGATTTGCAGAATGGTTAGGTTTTATCAAAACTCTATTTTAAAATACCTTATATTGTAAAACCTGGGTAGTAGAGTTTAAGTGATAAGATTTAGGGTTTTGGAAGAAGATATTTCTGAAAAGATCAGGGTTTGTCCTGAGTCTATATATACTTCTTCCGGATGTAAACTCAGGAGGCGAAAACTTAGAATAAAAAGCTATTGGAGCAATTTCCTGCAAATCTTGTTTGAATGCTTTGTTCTGGACCTGGAGTTGGTGTGATTTTCATTTTCTATGATAGCATGGCCAGGAGCCTAATCTCTTTCGGATTGCGATAAGTTCATCTTCTTTTGTTTTCATTTCATTAAGTTTTATTTAATTTATGTTGTAGATCTGTGTTATCAAAGATTGGGTATGCTACTAGGCTTCATTCTTTTTATTGTATGCTAGGGAAAATTACAGATTTAAGGTTCGAGCCTGTTCTAATTGCTCTGTCCTCACTTGTGCGAGCTAGGTTGCTGGTGAGAGATACCAATTTCAACTGACTTTCCTTTTGTTTGTGATTTTCTTTCAGATCTGTTTTGTCTCTGTCTTATGCTCTTAGTGGAAGGTGATCTTAGAAAGTTGGACACTTTCCTCTTTGATTTGTTCTATTGTGAAGCTAACTGGTATAACTAAAATTGGTAGTTTTGGTTTTGCAGCTAAGTTAGGTAAACTTCTATTTCTACCCTACTCTACTCTCTCTGTTCCACCGATTGAATGATCCATTTTTATTTTCTTTAGAATTTGTCTTTTATTTAAAACTGCTAAAACATAAAGAGCTAGATCAAAGAACCGATTGTAAATCTGAGTGTCCACAAAGATAACCAATTCCAAAAACATTACTGAACCAAATTCTAGAACCCGTTGTAAGGTAATAGACAGTCCACTTGAAAACTATTCCAGAAGCGGAAAAGAGTGAATAGACATTCGACCCAACTCTGTAACTCACACCTTGGATATCCAGCAAGATCCTAAAGTGAGTGGGATTTATCCCTTATAAGTGTTATCCGAGTTTCATGCTCATTCTTCATAGGGTGTGTATAAAAGTCGAACCAACAACATGATTGGTCAAAAAGTTGGCTAAACACCCTAAAGGAAAGATATACCTAAGCCCAAAGGAAATAATATTATATTATTTATTTTTATAATATTAAGTATTAAAAATAAAGCCTAAGGTTACTTGTAAATTAATTATAATATTTATATTATAATTAATTCATAATATAAATTACTTAAACCCTAAGGGCTGGGCGTAAAATATTAAACAAAATATTTTCCTCCCCGACGTTGAAGCAAGGAAGGATATGGTATTTATACCATAATGTTTGGATGGAATAAGGTAAGTCTTCGATTTGGGCATGTGAAATGATAAAATTTTGAGAAATGGATTTTTTTTTATGGGTCTATACCATGAATAGCCCATGTTCAAAAAACAACCCCACAAGAGGAATTAGCTAAGTTAACCTTAGAAGAATTACAAGAAATAGGTGTATCACCTACTCCTCCAAAATTTAAAAGAGATTTAAATATTGTAGTAGAAGATGTTCTGCAAATCAACATTGGGACTGAACCAACCCCTATTGGTTAAAATTAGAACTAAATTAAGTGAATAAAAAAAAAACAACACATTGCATTTCTCACAGAATATGCTGATGTTTTTGCTTGGACATATGTAGATATGCCTATCCTAGACTCTTCTGTGGTCATGCATTATTTAGTGGTGCACCCAAATGCAAAACCTGTTAAGAAAAAACTTAAAAAATGCATCCCAAAGTAGCATTACTAATTAAATATGAATTGCAAAAAAATTTGGATGTTGACTTCATTCAAGCCATTGATTATGCTGACTAGATATCTAATTTTGTTCTAGTAAACCAAGAAAGAGGTCACTAAAATTAGAGTATGCACAAACTTTAGAGATATCAATGCTGCATGTCCTAAGGATGATTTTTCACTCCCAAACATGGATTAGATTATATATTTTATAGCTGGGAGTGGGATGTTATCCCTTATGGATGGTTTTTTAAGATATAACCAAATCAGAATAGATCCTGAAGGCCAACCCAAAATCGCTTTCATTACACCTTGGGGAACCTTTTGTTGGAAAGTATTTCCCTTTGGTTTAAAGAACACAGGTGCAACATACAAAAGAGCTATGATGTATATATTTCATGATATGATGTATGATATTCTACGTGACTATGTGGATGATATCATAGCTCACTCAACTAAGAAAGAAAATCATATTGATAATCTAAAAAGAGTGTTTTATAGACTAAGGGAATATAAGATTTGCTTAAACCCAAAAAAATGTGTATTTGGAGTAAAATTTGGAAATTTGTTAGGAGTTATTGTTTCTATGTGTGGCATAGAGATAGATCCTCTTAAAATTAAGGCTATCCTTGATATACCACCACCCAAAAATATATCAGAATTAAGGATTCTACAAGGTAAGATTTAGTCTATCCATTGCTTATTAAAAAATTGGTAGATAAAACCCAATATTTTCTTAAGTTACTTAAGAAAAACATCCCATTTCAATGGGATAATGAATTTCAAGAAGCATTTGAAGCCCTTAAGAAATATATTCTTACCCCTCCAATGCTTGTTCCTCCTAGACCATATTATTCTTTTATTTTGCATATTTATGCTTTTGAGCTTGCATTTGGAGCAATGTTGGCTCAACTTGACAATGATAAGAAAGAACGAGCCACTTATTACATAAGTAGAACATTAATAAGTTATGAAACCCGTTATACACCTGTAGAGAAGGTTTTTCTAGCGGTTGTATTTTATACACAAAAGTACACCATTATATGCTTAGTCAAAAGACATTTATTATTGCTAAATTTGATCCATTAAGGTATTTGATGAGTAGACCTTATTTATCAGGATGCACAACTAAATGGGTTCTTGATCTAAGTGAGTTTGAAATCATATTTATTGGCTAAAAATCTATTAAAGGCAAAATTATAGCTGATCAACCTATTGCTGCTCCTCTTGGATCTACTCATCCTATAACCATTGAATTTCTTGATGAATGTCTTAACCTAGAAGAAGACCAGTCTGAGTCATGGTCTTTATATTTTGATGGATCTAGGTGTATGAGTGGTGTAGGTGCAGGTATTATATTAATATCTCCAAAAATCATCTTATTCCTTTGTCATTTAAACATCAATTTGCTTTCACTAATAATACTGCAAAATATGAAGCTCTAATCCTTGGATTACGAGTAGCTTTAGATCTAAAAATCAAAGTTTTATTAGTCTTTAGAGATTCTTAGCTCTTGATAAATCAAATCAATAATTTTTATCAAACACAAGATGAGAAACTTCATCCCTATAAATATTATATTCTAAAAATTATTTCTTTATTTTAGAAAGTAACTTTGGAGGCTATCCCTCATACTGGAAACCATACTACCAATGCCATGTTTTTTACCACCTCTTTATTGCATTTGGAATTGGATGATGAATGTGCTACAATCATTATTAGCCAAATCCTAGAGCCAAATTCATCTAAGTATTATCTAGAACTATTAGATGTATTTTTGATTAATGATATAACTCCATAACCTTGGTATATATAAATCTTTAACTTTCTCCAAAAAGGGACTTTTCCAGAAGGATTGGATAGAAACCAATGTAGGTTATTACATAAGTGAGATGTTCGCTTCATAATCATTGAAAATACCCTATATAAAAGGTATTTTGAAGGTATCATTTTGAGATGCCTCAATTTAGAAGAGTCTAAGAAAGCATTAAGTGAAGTCCATGATGGATTTTATGGAGGAAATTTTAGTGGAGGTGCCATTGCTAAAAAGCTCCTACGAATGGGATATTTTTGGCCTTCCATGGAAAAAAAGGCCAATGATTATGTGCATCATTGTGAAAAGTTTCAAAGATATGCATACCTTGTTCGCACTCCTACCCAGGAACTTCAAGCCATATCTTCTCCTTGGCCTTTTTCCAAATGGGGCCTAGAAATCACTAGTAAAATTAATCCTATATCTTCAGATGGTCATAAATTCATCATAACAGCAACAAAATATTTTACAAAATGGGTAGAAGCTATAATGTTATCTTTTTGCATGGAATTCCGAGTCTCTAAATTCATATTTAATAAAATTATTTATAGATTTGGAATTCCATAAACACTCATCTCTGATAATGAAACATGCTTCAAAAACAAAGACATTAAGAAAATTTGTCAAAAATATAAAATCCAACATCGATGGTCCACTCCATATTATCCACAAGGAAATGGTCAAGCCAAAGCTTCTAATAAAATCTTAATCAAGCTTTTAAAATTATTGGTTAATAAATTAGGTCGTGATTGGCATATGTAATTATATCCCACCTTATGGACCTATCAAACTAGTGTTTGTACTCCTATGGGTGCTTCACCTTTTGTCTTGGTCTATGGTATTGAAGCAGTATTTTCATTTGAGTTAGAATTTCCTTCTTTAGCTCTTCTACTACAAGACGTCGAAGTAGGAGATGAATATCATGCTAGCAGATTAAGTCAATTGGAGCTTCTAGATGAGAAGCACATTCATTCTCTAGAACATCTTCGTGCTTACCACATATGAAAAGAAAGTTCACAATCGATCTTTGGACATTGGTGATTTAGCACTTAAAGAAAACCAGAAAAATAAAAATGCTAGAAAAAATCTTAAAGGTAAATTTCAACCTAATTGGCTTGTACAATTTGTCATCACTACTAAAGTTGGATCTGGTGCATATCACTTGGCTACTTTGGATGGAAAAGACCTCAAAGATCCAATGAACATTATGCACCTAAAAATATATTATGCATAACAGCAAAAATTCCATCATTGTATATAATTGTAAATAACTTCATCATTCAGTTGCAATTTTCATCAAATCACAAAACCACCAAAAAAATAAAAAAATATTAAAAAATTCCAAAATATGTCAAATTATGTTAAGTCATCATTTTTTTGCATTATTGTGTATTATTTTCCAAAATTCAAAGTCATGTTTTATATTTTTTAAATAAACTCAAAAATTATCTTGAACCAATCACTTAACCTACATCTTTGAAGAACACAAGCTTATATTGAGAGGTGGGGTGAACAGTATAAGACCAATTTTTACTTTTCCTTCCCAATCAATATTATGCAATGTAAATATAGCAATATCAATAGTAGTAATCAAAGGAATGCACAAATCACCACACACAATAGAGACACCAATTTAACGTGGTTCACCCAATGTGGGCTACTCCATGGAGAAAATATTTCACTAAAATTTTCTCAATCAATCTCTTGGGAATCCTTTCCCTATTACAATGTTTATGGATCTCTATCCAAAGGAGACACCAATCCCCTAATCAAGTTCATGGATCTCTATCCATAGGAGAACTCCTTTCTCCTTAGCTCTAACTAGTGATCTTCTAGAAGAACTATTGCCCCCACTACTCTAGCTAATGGATCTCTATCCACTGAAGACACCTATCCTCACTGCCCTGGCTAATGGATCTCTATCCATTGGAGACTGTCATCCTCTATACTCTGTCACCTTCAAAGATCTGTCTCAAATCTACACTAAACATAGTCCTTCGGTCTAGCACAAATCTTCTCAATCTCTATCTCTTGTCTGGCACAAACCTATCCTCAAATATGCACCAAACTTTCTCCTCAAATCTGTACTAAACATAGTCCTTCGGTCTAGCACAAATCTATCCTCAATATTTGTCCTTTGATCTGCACTAAACATAGTCATTTGATATAGCACAAATCTATCCTCAATATCTATCCTCAAGCATTAACTCAAAGCTTGAATTAATCACAAATCAACTCTGTTGGATCTACCCCAAACCTTAACTCAAGGTTTGAACAAATCAATCAATCAACTCTACTCTCAAGTCTTCTCAAATAATTATCTCAAATATGCCTTGTAAGCTTCCACAAAATCTCACACTAATATGTCCACAAGTCCTCTCTAGAACTTGTCCAAATCTGCTCAACAAGTCCTCACTAGAACTTGTCCAACTCTGCTCTCAATCTATATTGTAAGCTTCCACAAAATCTCACACAAATTTATCCACAAGTCCTCTCTAGAACTTGTCCAAATATGCTCAACAAGTCCTCACTAGAACTTGTCCAATCTCATAGAAACACAAGGAGAATTGTTAGAGACTCAATATGTTTCACATTCATCACAATGCTCAATCACTTTCAATCACTCTTTTAGAAACATATAGAGAATTGTTAGAGACTCAATATGCTTCACACTCATCACAATGCTCAATCACTTTCAATCACTCTTTTAGAAACATATAGAGAATTTTTAGAGACTCAATATGCTTCACATTCACCTCAATGCTCAATCACTTTCACTCACTCTTTTAGAAACATATAGAGAATTGTTAGAGACTCAATATGCTTCACACTCACAAACTCTCAATCACTTTCAATCTTTCTTTTATTATAGAAACATATAGAGAATTGTTAGAGACTCAATATGCTTCACATTCACCTACACTCAACCTCTCTCTCAAATCAATTCATAATATAGAACAATTTGTTTCATAGAACTTGAGCTATCACTTCACACATCCACTTGACTAGGCTCAACCAAATCTACTCAATCAATCACTCAATGAAATAATCCTTGCTCACAAATCCTAGTCCAAACATATGAACACTCACTCAAATGTTTCCAACAATGCTTATCAACCAATCTCACATAACAATGATACTCATGTTCTTTGCAAACCCTAGTTCAAGTTCTTCACTCAAATTAATCACTTCAACAACAATGCTTATAAAACAAGGTTTTATCAACAACTCTCAATTCCATAAAACCTTGAAGCATTAATTAAAAACACACTCAACAATGCTTAACCAAACAATCCTTTTCACTCCAACTTTTCATTCACAACTTTCAACAATCACTCACTAGGAAGAATATGCCCATACCTTTTGTTGGATGTAAAGGTGCCTTTAGAAAAACCTATCTCAATCACAATTTCCTTCTTTCCAATTCCAATGGTTAGACACAACAATATCACTTCAACACTTTCTCAAAAATATTCCTTAGACACAAAATAATCACAACTCAATTTATGCCTTATTGCTTCCTTTTAAAAATAACACTCATCATACCATACATGAAAAAATAATTTCTTTGATACACCTTATAAAATCCAACTTAAAATAATATCCAACACTTCACAAACACCTTACAACTCTTTCCAACCATTAAAGCAAATGACATCAAAAAATTTAATTTGCATAACCCTTATAACTCCCCATGCAACCTTATAAACCAAATATAATGCAAAAATTAATTTTTAATTTTTCAACAACCACTTTCGAAATTTCCGATGCCTAAATTCCAATGCATACCTTGCTTTCCCCAAAAAGGGGTTTCGACATGATTCGATCCACTATCTCCCTAAGGCCTAAGTGCCTTAGCACTTGGGAGCCCACCATGTGGGCTATAGTCCCCACTTGAAGGAAAAAGCACTTCCTCCACCTTATGCCTTGTGTGCCTTTTGACTTCTTCAAAGTCCACTACTCTCTCCACTTCGTTGTAGCACGTGTCGCAAGCAATTCACATTAATTTTTGAATGAAGGCATGGTAAGTTCTAAGGTGGGTGGATCCCCATTTTTATACACGATTTGATTTTTCTCCCATGTCGGCGCTTTTAGTAATTCAAATTAAAATTTGAATTATGATTTTAATAACCCACCTTTGGGTTAAAACATTAATATAAATTAACTTTATAATTAATATTAAAACTAATTAATAATTAATTTACATAACTTAGGTTAAGTAAATTAAATTATAAATTAATTTATAATAAAAATTATATTAATTAATTTATAATTAATTTAAAACCTCCTTTTATAATATTATAAAAATATTATAATATTATTTACTTGGGCATCTTCTTTTGCACTTTGGTCCACATCTGATCTCCTGAAACCGAGTCTTGATCAACTGAAATTGGAGAACCTAAAACTGATGTTGCCCATTGAACTGCCACTGATTGGTGCTGAAATATTGACATCAATGACCACTCACTCTTGACATCAATGACAACTTATCTACTCAAAATTTCCAACAATCTCCCCCTTTGTCATTTATGGTAACCCAAATTATTTTTACCAAACACTTGATCTTTTTCTTATTCTGCTCCCCTTGGGACATTGCTCCCCATGACTCAATGCTCTCTTCTTAAACCAAATATCTCCCCCTTACTCAAATATCTCCCCCTTTGACATCAATGGCAAAGGGTCACCTTTGGGGATCGGGGCTAAGAATGAGTC
The DNA here is from genome assembly GCA_028583015.1 of Wollemia nobilis. Classification (NCBI taxonomy): domain Eukaryota; kingdom Viridiplantae; phylum Streptophyta; class Pinopsida; order Araucariales; family Araucariaceae; genus Wollemia; species Wollemia nobilis. Next base: position 765,645 of record JAQPPZ010000057.1, read on the forward strand.
TCTTAGCTTAGCCCCTCCCCCACCTCCTCTTGAGGTGGTTAATTCTGGGGTGGGAGTATTTCTACTCCCAGAAAGAACTGGTATTTACCTTTATCCTCTTTCCTTCTCATATGATCCTTATAATTTCTTTTATTGTTCTTGTTCCTATTCCTATCCATGTCCATATTCCTATTTTTGTTCATGTTCTTGTTCATGCTTTATTTTGGAATGTCTGCTCTACACCACTTTGTTGTATGTCCATCATTATTGCATTTATAACACTTAATGCTATTATTCCTTGGAGGTGCAAATGTCTTGGGATTTCTCTTGGTGAAGCCATATCCTTTTCTGTCATGAACCCTACAATTCATTGCCTTGTGACCAAACTAATTACATGAGTAGCAATACCCATGGAAAAGTTATTTGTTCCTAAAATTCCCATTTTCTTGTCTTTCATGTGTCCTGCACTATGAATCCATGTGCCCAAACCTGTGATATGAGAAACATCATCTATTAAAACTTCCTTTTCTTGACCTCATTGGTATCTTAGTCTCTCTTAACCTATTTTGATTGTTGTTCCATATGTTTCTTCTTTGTGCATTATTCCTGTCCTTGTTGAACTTTTTGTTGTCCAACTCATCCTCAGAAGTCTCACTTTCTCTTACACTGTCTTCTTCTAAAGTTTCTTCTTCTTCACAACTTGAGGTTGACTCTTCTTCTTGTTTCTTTTGAGCTTGTTCAAAACCAAGACCTTTTTTGTTTGTTGACCTTATTTGTACCTTTATCATTTTATCCACAATATTTGAACTCTTTCCAAACTTGTGTAGCTTATCCTTGGATTTTTCTAAATCTTCCCTTAGTAGAGCTACTTATTATTCTAACCTTTCACATTCTAATATATTTACTTTTAACTTATCCTTGAACTTCTTTGTCTTATCCATTGACTTGTTTAGATCCTCTATAAGCTTTCCTCTTTCTTCATCATATTCTTGAAATTGAATATCAAGTTGAGAGTTTTGCTTTATTACCTTATTTAAAGTTTTAAGAGCATGGATAAGCTCTCCCTCAAGATCAACTCATCATTTTTTATGATTCTTCCTCTATTTGTTTGCATTTGTCTACATCTTCATTTTATTTTGACTTGTCTTCTATAGGCTCACCTTCTTCTTCTTATAGTGCCATTAGAACATTTTCTTCTGGTCCCTCAAGTGCATCCTCATATTCATCATCACTAAAACTGAAACCATCCCTTGTAAAACTATCTTCAAGATGTCCAAAATTACCACATCTAAAACACTTGAGAATTATTGGTGACCTTTTCTTGACTTATTATTTTTCTTCAATTATAAATAGGACTTCATCTTTATCATTATCTAAAAAACTATTATCACTATCACTTGAGTACTTACTTGCCTTGTCTACATAGTATCTCCTCTTTTGTCTTTGAAATAACTTCTTTCCTTGTCTACCTTGTCCATCCTTACCTTTCTTTTGGTACCTGTATTTTTTTTATTCCCTATTCCTGTGATCTTGTTTTTCTTCATCATTGTTATTTTTAGCTTCTTGACAATCAGTTGCATAGTGACCATACTTTCCACAATTGAAACATCTAATAGATTTTGCACCTTTAAATCTTATTGAATATTTATTCCTTATACCATAATTTGCTTCTTCATCACTGGATGACTCATTGCTTGATTCTGATTTCTTACCCTTTGTCTTCTTAATTTATTTGAAGGCTGCTTCCTTCTGAATATTAGGTTCCTCTTTTATTCTTAACTCAAATGCTGTAAGAATACCAATTAACATATCTCTTATCAAAGAATAACCATCTTTTGATTCTTCTATAGCAGAAATATTTTCACTAAATCATTTTGAAAGTGATATTAAGACCTTATCGCAAACATCTGATTCTTCAACCTTAAGTCCAAGTCCTTGCATGGTATTGAAAACCTCATCTATCCAAAGTAGATAAGTGCTAATATTTTCCTCATCATTCATTCTTAATTCTTTAAATTGTCCTTTGAGAACTTGTATCTACCTTTTAGACACCTTTATCTCCTTCATATATACTTTGCAAATTATCCCAAATTCCTTTTGCATATTTACAATGCATAACTTTTTGAAGAACACAAGTTTATACTGAGATGCGGGGGGTGAACAGTATAAGACCACTTTTAACTTTATCTATCAATACAGCTTTCAAACCATTAACATGCAGAATAAATATAGCAGTAATAACAGCAGTAAAACAATGCACAAAATGCAATCCACAAAGAGACACAACAATTTACGTGGTTCACCCAACGTGGGCTACTCCATGGATAAAAATTTTCTTCTAAACGTTGTATCAAAGTCCTCTGAGAATCCTTCCCGATTACAAAGTTTATGAGCCTCAGCTCAAAGGAAACACCTTCCCCTAATTTTGCTTTGGCTAGTGATCATCTAGAAGACCTCTACCTCCTCTGCCCTTAGCTAGTGGAATTCTATCCACAGAAGACACCTGTCTTCCCTGCTCTGGCTGGAGATCTCTGTCCTCAATTCTATCATAGTAAAGCTGGTCCTCTTCTCTGCACCAAACATAGTCCTTCGGTCTGGCACAATATTGTTCCTATTCCTTTGTTCTTTTTCTATGCTCGGTTGAAACCAATATTTTACTGTCTGCGCAAATACTGTAGTTCTCGATCAGAAACACAATAGCACAAATTTCACGTATTCTGTGTATACACAACAATACAGTCTTCATAAAATATAGTAGCACTATCTTCACAAATACAGTAGCACTTCCTTTTCACCTTTTGTCTAAGTCATGATAGCACTGTCTTCGCAACCTCTATCTAAACACAGCAGACGCTCAGGCTTCTACTTATGCACTTCTGCAATCGATCTTCTCCCTGCACTCTCTCTGCACAATTCGCACTTCGAATGCACACTTAATCGATGCCCAAACTAACAAAACATCCCTCCTTTTATAGAGTAAGATCCATGGTCATTACATCCAAAATTAGTCGGCTGTTATACTTCCACTACGTTGGTTGCAAAACCCTATGCTACGTCGGCCCAGATTTTAACTTTGTCGACTCAAAGTTAACCCTGTCCTCAACCACCTCCCTGTAGCTTCTAGTGTGAAACTTCAACATGTCGTGATATCATGACACCTTTGCTTGTCGTACACCTTCTATAGCTTGCTGTAGCGATATTGCGACGCTTTTGCTTTTGTCTACTTCCATTGGCACTTCTGTCATGAAATCGTGACACTTTTACCTTTTGCTGACGTCATCTCATTTTTGTCACAAAATCGCAATGCTTTAGACTTCAAAGCCTTCTTCTCGGCTTCTATCATGAAATCGTGACACCTCTGCCTCTTTCTGACGTCATCAACAACTCTTTCACGAAATCATGACGCTTTAGACTTCAAAGCCTTCTTCTCAGCTTCTGTCATGAAATCATGACACCTTTGCCTCTTGCTAACGTCATCTGTAACTTTGTCATGAAATCATGACACTTCTTGCTTCTTCAACCTTTTCTTGGTTTGCACTAGCAAAAATGGAACATGTCACGAAATCGCGATGCTTTCACTGCCTTAAGCTCTTTTCTGCCAACTACTCACGAAACTGGAACATGTCACAAAATCGCGACGCTTTCGTTGCCTTAAGCTCTTTTCTGCCAACTGCTTGTGAAACTGGAACATGTCACGAAATCGTGATGCTTTCGCTGCCTTAAGAAATTTTTTGCCATATGCCCACGAAACTGGAACATGTCACGAAATCGCAACACTTTCGCTAACTGCAGGCTGCCAACTCAACCTGTCATGAAATCGTGACACTTTCTGCATCCGTACAAATTATTTGAAACCTATCACAAAATCGTGATGCTTTTGCCAACTGCAAGCTGCCAACTCAACCTATCATGAAATCGTGACACTTTCTGCATCCGTACAACTTCTTTGAAACCTGTCGCAAAATCGTGATGCTTTTGCCAACTGCAAGCTGCCAACTCAACTTTGTCATGAAATCACGAAACTTTTTGCATTCGTACTTCTTTGAAACCTGTTGCAAAATCGTGACGCTTTTGCCAATTGCAAGCTACCACCTCAACCTGTCGTGAAATCATGACACTTTCTACAACTCAACCCTGCCAACTCAAACTTGTCGTGAAATTGCGACACTTCCTGCAACTCAACGCTGCCAACTCAACTTGTCATGAAATCGCGACACTTTCTGCTTGAACTTTCTCTCTCCTAAAACATGTCACGAAATCATGATAGTTTTTCCAGCCGCCTGCAAACTTTTACTAACTTATCTTTTTCTTGATCTTTTGCAACTGGATTTTCTAGGAGACTTACTGACCAGTTGAAACCTTCATCAAAACACATACTTAGACATAAAAACAAATTGCTCCAAAAACTCCTTGACATCAAAAACAACAACTACCAAGAGCTCCTTGACATCAATGACAACAACTAAACTTAGGCAAAGGAAATGTACTCAAGGTACCCAAAATTTCCAACAATCTCCCCCTTTGTCATTGATGGCAACCTTTTACTAAAAACACATATTAAAGAGCCAAAAATGAAATCAATCTCTTTGAAGTTTTGCTCCCCCTGACTTGAAGCTTTCCTCTTCACTGGAAACTCTCCCCCTTACTCATATCTCTCCCCATTACTCAAAACTCTCCCCCTTTGTCATCAATGGCAAAGGGTCACCTTTGGGGCTTGGGACTAAAAATGAGTCTCTTAGCTTAGTCCCTCCCCCACTTCCTAATGAGGTGATTTAAAACAGAGTTGGGAGTGAAACTCCCATTAGACACTCATCATCATCAGTGTCTACAATTTCTTTGCCGGGACTTTTCTTGAGCTCTTTGTTAATGTTTCTGTTCTTGGCACTTTTCTTGTTCTTGTTCTCATATATTTTCTTGTCCACACCTTGATCCTTGGACCTATTTATACCACTATTTTTGTTCCTGTACCTTGGAAGATCAGCTCTGCATTTTTTGGCTGAGTGACCTATATTGTTGCACTTGTAACAAACAACATTATTTCTTTCAGTCATAGCTGTTCTTTGAATTTGCCTGTTCTGACTAACTCGATTCCTGTTATTTGAATTGTAGAAAATTTCCTTGTGCCCGAATTGATTACAAGAGTAGCAATACCCTTGAAATAAATTACAACTTCTGAAATTATTGTTAACCTTCTTCATTTGAGACATGCAATGTGCAGCCATGTGTCCAAACCTGTAACACGCAAAACATCTGCCAAATTTTTTTCTTTTAAATGATTTCTTGGGTCCCGAGAACTTTTGTTTCATATCCAGAAATCTATTTTCTATTTCTGTGGATTCATCACTCACAGACTCATGATCTAAAGTACTTTCTTATTTTTGAAATCTCTTGCTAGGTTCCCCAATCTGTTTCTTGTGCGGCTCAACAAAACCGAGACCTATTTTATCTGTTGGATTTCTTTGATTTTTGATGAGAGACTTAACCTTATTGGAGCTATCCTAAAATTTGTAGAGTTTATCCTTGTAATATTTATTTTCTTCTTTCAAAGAAACTATTTTCTGCTCTAACTCATTATACTCAAGAATCTTAGACTCTAACTCATCCTTGAGTTCCTATGTTTTGGCTATAGAGAAGTCGAGACTTTTGATAAGATCATATATCTCCATACAACATTCATCTAACTTAACCTTGAGTCTATCATTCTTCTTTCTTTCCTTTTCCAAAACATTGAGAGCATTGTTGAGTTCACATTCAAGATTCTCTATTTGATTGCATTTTGAATTATCAAGACCTTTTTCTGATTTCTTATTACTAGATGTGCTACCCTTTTCAAAAACCATACATGCATATTCCTTATCATTTTTTGAAGCATCCTCATACATACTAGCAACCAATTCATTATTTGTGCAATCATCCTCAAGGTGCCCAAAATTTCCACATCTAAAGCATTTCATGACCGTGAATTTATGTTTCGATTCTTCTTCTTTTTCTGAAATGAACAACATCTCATTTCATTATCACTGGAAGAGCTTTCACTATCACTGCTAGAACACTTACTTACTTTTTCCAAATAGAATCTCTTCTTGTTCTTGAGTGAATACCTCTTTTCTTGATTGCTGTGATCATATTTGTTCTTTCTGTAATACCTGTGCTTTTCAGAATCCTTGCTTTTGACATCTTGTAAATTTTCATCACTTTCATCTTTGGAAACATTACAGTCAGTAGCATAATGATCATACTTTCCACAGTTGAAACATCTTATATTTTTCTTTCTTTTGTGCTTTCTAGAGAATTTGCCTTTCTTGTTGTAATATGCTTCTTCCTCACTGGAAGACTCATCACTTTCTTGAATCTGTTTGCCTTTTGATTTCTTGGTAGCTTTGAAAGCTGCCTCTTTCTTTATATCGACATTCACTTGAGTTCTCAGCTCAAAAGCTGCAAGAATACTATGGAGCTCATCCTTTTTCAACTTATCTAAATATTTGGCTTCCTCAATAGCAGAAATATTTTCACTAAATCTATTAGGAAGAGATCTTAAAATCTTATCACACACATCATTTTTAGCAAGTTCAAGACCTAAGTCTTTCATGGAGTTCACAATCTCATCCATCCGAAGCATGTAGTCACTAATATTTTCATCGTAATTCATCTTGAGTTGTTCAAACATACCTTTAAAATGTCTCAATTTGGCATTTCGCACATTTGCATCACCTGTATGAACAACCTGCAATTGTTTCCACATTTCACTGGTTGTCTTGCAGTGAATAACTTTGGTAAGATTAGCCTTCTGTAAACCCTTCAAAATTGCATTCATAGCTTTTGAGTTGCTGTGATGTACGAGCCTGTATTATTTTGTATAAGGACCATTTATAGGAACGGTGTACCCATCTTCAATAACTTCCCATACCTCATTACCAAGAGCCATAAGATAGACTTTCATTCTAGCACTCCACAGACCGAAATTTGATCCATCTAGAATAGGTGTTGCATTGCCACCTAAAAAATCCATTGCATTCTTAACCAGTTCTTCCTTCCTACTGTAAGACCTTTTCGAAGGAACTTTCTCTGATACCAATTGAAGAACACAAGCTTATACTGAGATGGGGGGGTGAACAGTATAAGACCACTTTTAACTTTATCTATCAATACAACTTTCAAACCATTAACATGCAGAATAAAGATAGCAGTAATAACAGTAGTAAAACAATGCACAAAATGTAATCCACAAAGAGACATCAATTTACGTTGTTCACCCAAGGTGGGCTACTCCACGGATAAAACTTTTCTTCTAAAATTTGTATCAAAGTCCTCTGAGAATCCTTCCCGATTACAAACTTTATGAGCCTCAGCTCAAAGGAGACACCTTCCCCTAATTCTTCTTTGGCTGGTGATCCTCTAGAAGACCTCTACCTCCTCTGCCCTTAGAAAGTGGAATTCTATCCACAGAAGACACCTATCTTCCCTGCTCTGGCTGGAGATCTCTGTCCTCAATTCTGTCACAACAAAGATGGTCCTCTTCTTTGCACCAAACACAGTCCTTCGGTCTGGCACAATACTATTCCTCTTCCTCTGTTCATTTTTTGTGCTTGGTTGAAAACAATATTTTACTGTCTGTGCAAATACTGCAGTTCTCGATCAGAAACACAGTAGCATAGATTTCGCGTATTCTGCGTATACATAGCAATACAGTCCTTGCAAAATATAGTAGCACTATCTTCGCAAATATAGTAGCACTTCCTTTTCACTTTTTATCTAAGTCACGATAGCACTGTCTTCGCAACCTCTATCTAAACACAGTAGACACTCAGGCTTCTACTTATGCACTTCTACGATCGATCTTCTCCCTGCACTCTCTCTGTGCAATTCGCACTTCGAACGCACACTTAATCAATGCCCAAACTAACAAAACATCCCTCATTTTATAGAGTAAGATCCATGGTCATTACATCCAAACTTAGTCGACCGTTATACTTCCACTGCATCGGCTGCAAAACCCTGTGCTGCGTCGGACTAGATTTTAACTTTGTCGACTCAAAGTTAACTCTGTCCTCAATCGCCTCCCTATAGCTTCTAGCGTGAAACTTCAACATGTCACGATATCGTGACACCTTTGCCTGTCGTACACCTTCTATAGCTTGCTGTAGCGATATCGCGACGCTTTGGCTTTTGTATGCTTCCCTTGGCACTTCTATCATGAAATCGTGACACTTTTGCCTTTCGTTGACGTCATCTCACTTTTATCACAAAATCATGACGCTTTAGACTTCAAAGCCTTCTTCTTACTGACGTCATCAACAACTCTATTGCGAAATCGTGACGTTTTAGACTTCAAAGCCTTCTTCTCAGCTTCTATTGCGAAATCATGACACCTTTGCCTCTTGCTGACATCATCTGCAACTTTGTCATGAAATCATGACACTTCTTGCTTCTTGAACCTTTTCTTGGTTTGCACTAGCGAAAATGGAACATGTCATGAAATTGTGACGCTTTTGTTGCCTTAAGCTCTTTTCTGCCAACTGCTCGTGAAACTGGAACATGTCACAAAATCATGACGCTTTCGCTGCCTTAAGCTCTTTTCTGCCAACTGCTTGTGAAATTAGAACATGTCACAAAATCATGACACTTTCGTTGCCTTAAGAACTTTTCTGCTATATGCCCGCAAAACTGGAACATGTCACGAAATCATGACGCTTTCGCTAACTACAGTCTGCCAACTCAACCTGTCATGAAATCGTGACACTTTTTGCATCCGTACAACTTCTTTGAAACCTATCCTGAAATCACGACATTTTTGCCAACTGCAAGCTGCCAACTCAACCTGTCACAAAATCGTGACACTTTCTGCATCTGTACAACTTCTTTGAAACCTGTCGCGAAATCGTGACGCTTTTACCAACTGCAAGCTGCCAACTCAACCTGTTGCAAAATTGTGACACTTTCTACATCCGTACAACTTCTTTGAAACCTGTCATGAAATCACGATGCTTTTGCCAACTGCAAGCTACCACCTCAACCTGTCATGAAATCGTGACACTTTCTGCAACTCAACCCTGCCAACTCAAACTTGTCACGAAATCGCGACACTTCCTGCAACTCAACGCTGCCAACTCAACTTGTCGCGAAATCGCGACACTTTCTACCTGAACTTTCTCTCTCCTAAAACATATCATGAAATCGCAATAGTTTTTCTAGCCGCTTGCAAACTTTTACTAACTTATCTTTTTCTTGATCTTTTGCAACTGGATTTTCTAGGAGACTTACTGACCAGTTGAAACCTTCATCAAAACACATACTTAGACATAAAAACAAATTGCTCCAAAAACTCCTTGACATCAAAAACAACAACTACCAAGAGATCTTTGACATCAATGGCAACAACTAAACTTAGGCAAAGGCAATGTACTCAAGGTACCCAAAATTGCCAACACTTTTATGGACTCTGTTCTATACAAACCTATCAAAATTTCATTCATTTATTTTGAATTGTAATGCTATAGAAGCTTACCTTACTTATCTGTAGGTGGATCAACTAGTGGTATGTATCCATTTTCAACTACTTCCCAAATTTCATTGCCAAGTGCCATCAGGTGAATCTTCATTCTCATACTCCAATATATATAATCACTTCCATCAAATATTGGTTTTGAATTATCTGAGGATACATTCTTAGACTCCATTGTATTCTTGAAAGCTTTTCCTTCAAGCTATTAAACTCTTTTGAAGGAACCCGCTCTGATAACAATTGAAGAACACAAGTTTATACTGATAGGGGGGTGAATAGTATAAGACCACTTTTTACTTTTCTTTCCCAATCAATATTATACAATGTAAAGATATCAATATCAATACTAGTAATAAAAGCAATGCACAAATCACCACACACAATAGAAACACCAATTTAATGTGGTTCATCCAATGTGGGCTACTCCATGGAGAAAATATTTCACTAAAATTTTCTCAATCAATCTCTTAGGAATATTTTCCCTATTACAATATTTATGGATCTCTATCCAAAGGAGAACTTCTTTCTCCTTAGATCTGACTAGTGATATTATATATGAATTATTTCTCCCATTGCTTTGGCTAATGGATATCTATCCACTGAATACACCTATCCTCACTATCCTAGCTAATGGATCTCTATCCGCTAGAGACTGTCATCCTCTATACTCTGTCACATTCAAATCTCTATCTCAAATCTGTACTAAACAAAGTCCTTCAATCTAGAACAAATCTGCTCAATCTCTATCTCTGGTTTGGCACAAACCTATTCTCAAATCTATACCAAAATTTTTCCTCAAGTCTATACTAAACACAGTCCTTCGGTCTAGAAAAAATGTATCCTCAATCTATATCCTCTGATCTGTACTAAAAATAGTCTTTTAGTCTAGCACAAATTTATCCTCAATATCTATCCTCAAGATTTAACTCAAAGCTTGAATTAGTCACAAATCAACTCTATTGGATATGCCCCAAACCTTAACTCAAGGTTTGAACAAATCAATCAATCAAATCTGCTCTCAAATATTCTCAAAGACTTGTCTCAAATTTTTCTTGTAAGCTTCCACAAAAGCTCACACTAATCTATCCACAAGTCCTTTCTAGAACTTGTCCAAATTTGCTCAACAAGTCCTCACTAGAACTTGTCCAACTCTACTCTCAATATGTATTGTAAGCTTCTACAAAATCTCACACAAATTTGTCCACAATTCCTCTCTAGAACTTGTCCATATAGAGAATTGTTAGAGACTCAATATGCTTCACACTCTTCACAGTGCTCAATAACTTTCAATCACTCGTTTAGAAACATATAGAGAATTTTTAGAGACTCAATATGTTTCAAATTCACCTCAATGCTCAATCACTTTCACTCACACTTTTAGAAATATATAGAGAATTGTTAGAGACTCAATATGCTTCACACTCACAAACTCTCAATCACTTTGAATATTTATTTTATTACAAGAACATATAGATAAGTTTTAGAGACTCACTATGCTTAAAATTCACCTACACTCAACCTCTCTCTCAAATCAATTCAGAATACAAAAATATTTGTTTCATAAAACTTGAGCTATCACTTCACATATGTACTTGACTAGGCTCAACCAACTCTACTCAATCAATCACTCAATATAATAATCCTTGCTCACAAATCCTAGTCCAAACATATGAACACTCACTCAAATGTTTCAAATAATGCTTATCAACCAGTCTCACATAACAATGATACTCATGTTCTTTTCAAACCCTAGTTCAAGTTCTTCACTCAAATTAATCACTTCAAAAACAATGCTTATTAAACAAGGTTTTATCAACAACTCTCAATTCCAGAAAACCTTGAAGCATTAATTAAAAACACACTCAACAATGCTTAAACAAACAATACTTTTCACTCAAACTTTTCATTCACAACTTTCAAAAATCACTCACTAGGCATAATATGCCCATACCTTTTATTGGATGTAAAGGTACATTTAAAAAAACTTGTCTCAATCGCAATTTCCTTCTTTCCAATTCCAATGGTTAGACACAACAATATCACTTCAACATTTTCTCAAAATTATTCCTTAGACACAAAATAATCACAACTCAATTTATGCCTTATTGCTTCCTTTTAAAAATAACACTCATAATACCATACATGAAAAAATAATTTATTTGATACACCTTATAAACTCCAACTTACAATAATATCCAACACTTCATAAACACCTTACAAATATTTCCAACCATTAACGCAAATGACATCAAAAAATTTAATTTGCATAATCCTTATAACTCCCCATGCAACCTTATAAACCAAATATAATGCAAAAATTAATTTTTAATTTTTCAACAACCATTTCCAAAATTTCTGGCACCTAAATTCCAATGCATACCTTGCTTTCCCCAAAAAGGGGTTTCGGTGTGATTTGATCCATCATCTACCTAAGCCCTAATCACCTTAGCACTTGGGATCCCACCACATGGGCTATAGTCCCCACGTGAAGGAAAAAGTACTTCCTCCACCTTATGCCTTGTGCACCTTTTGACATCTTCAAAGTCAACTTCTCTCTCCACTTCATTGTAGCACGCGTCGCAAGCAATTCACATTAATTTTTGAATGAAGGCATGGTAAATTCTATGGTGGGTGGATCTCCCTTTTTATACATGATTTGATTTTTCTCCTATGTTGGCGCTTTTAGTAATTCGAATTAAAATTTTAATTATTATTTTAATAACCCACCTTTGGGTTAAAACATTAATATAAATTAAGTTTATAATTAATATTAAAACTAATTAATTAGCTTCTGTTTCAACAACCTCTCCAACTTGGGCAGAAATGCATCTGCATAGTTGGAGATTTCCCTGTTGGAGATCTCCCAAATTGGGATGATCCCCAACCTTCTAACCTCTTCCTAATCCTATATAAACTAGGATTTTTCTAGTTTATCCCCCTGAACCCCTTAGCTTATGGATTTCCCTACAGGTTTAGTTCCTTATTCACTAGAGCATCCTCACATTACTGTCTACATTTTGTATTTTGCATTTTCTTGCAGGAACTCTACTGTTTTCCAGTTGAATCTAGCTCAGATCGTCGTAAACGATCCTGGACTATTTTTGACGATCTTGTCGAGGAGCGTAGATGATATCATACGATTGGAGGTGATCCTGACTGTAGTATAGATTGGGGGCAATCAGAGTCTAGAGTTTGCATTTCCTTAGCTTTTCTGCATTTTCCTATTGTATTTTTGCATAGTCTTAAATTATTATGTTTATGCATCTTGGAGTTCACCTCATTTAGCATAACCGCATGATGAAGTTAAGAACAAGCATTTAAATTTATTGCATTTTCCTTATTTTGTTGTTTGAATCTATGATTTAGGCATGTTTGTTGTTATTGCTATCATTCTTCTTTGCTTCTATAGTTGCATATTCGGTATTTTGTACCTGTTTCTATGATTGCAGGTTTTTGACGAATTTGTCTCACGAATTCATCAGATTTCAGATGATCCTATGATGGCAAGCCGAGATTCACACAAACAACACTTCAAATTAATTTCTGTAAATTACTTGACACAGTCTTACAATCCTTTCCAGGCATAGTTCTTCCCCCCTAAATCTCAAACTCGCCATCCCCTTCCCTTACAATTTTTGAGTTTTTATCGAGGTCTCGGCCCTCCAGGAAATTAATGCCCCACCTGAGAGAATTCACCAAACAAAAATAAAAAAATTCCTTTCTTCCGCCAAGTTTTCAAAATTTTCTTTCATTAATGGGCCACCGCCCCGATCCGCTATGGAGCTCGCATTAAAGGCCCCTTCGTATCCTACAAACGCAGCTTTGATCAGACCGTTCTTCTGAACTACCGTCTCGCCCATACTGTCCATGCTTTGCAACTGCTGTTTTGTCAAAATACTTCCTCAAGATGGTTATCCCTATTTAATACATGCGGCTGTCATCTCCATTTTAAGATACGTGGCCTTCATCTTTGTTTTAATACACGTGGCTGCCTGCGTGTCCATTTTTGGCCTCTGTCTTCAACAGGCCGCATCACTTTAACACACATGGCAGTCCCGTGTCTAATTTGTCCTGTCATCTTCTTGGCAACCATAACTTAATCCACGTGGCAGCCTTCTACTAGTCGCGATATCGTGACATGTTGTGGTATCATGACCCCCACGCCCTTATGCCTTAGCTGTTCAATTTGCATCGCGATATCGTGACGTCGTGATATCGCGACCATTTTTGCCCTTGCCTTGCCTTGCCTTCGGGAGCCATGATTTCACGACATGTCACGAAATCATGACATGTCACGATTTCGCGGCTCCCCCTCGACCTTTGCCTTGCCTTGCCTTCGGGAGCCACGATTTCATGACATGTCACGAAATCGTGACATGTCACGATTTTGCGGCTCCCCCTCGACCTTTGCCTTGCCTTGCCTTTGGGAGTCATGATTTCGCAACATGTCATGAAATCGTGACATGTCATGATTTCGCGGCTCCCCCTCGACCTTTGCCTTGCCTTGCCTTCGGGAGCCACGATTTCACGGCTCCCCCTCCCCAACTTGCTTTATAAAACTTCAACCTTCCCCTTGCTTTACAAAACTTCAACCTTGGAAAAGAACTAAAATGAATCAAAATACAAAGTACTTAGAAAACTTAGAAAAAATTTGGAGGATGCAAGATTGCTCCACTGTCGCCGGATGCTCCTGCATCAGACACCCGGGGTAATTAAAAAGTGATCCTCACTTCTATTTTGTTAGGGGAAGACCCAGGCGGTCAACCTCCGTCTTTGACAACCAAGTTGCATCTTCAACAGGTCTGCCCTTCCACTTTATCAAATATTTAGAATATTGTTTGTTTCTGGTGCTTCTGCCTTCACGAGCATCTAATATTTCCTCGACCTCGTCTGTGGTTGGAGTAGATGCTGGAATTTGCCATAATTCCGTACTTGGTACCTCTGTACTTTCTCCCTCATGATATTCCACTAAATCTGAAATATTAAAAATAGGTGAAATGTCAAGCCAACTTGGCAATTCCACTTCATATGCATTTCCTGACTCCCGTTTTTCCAGTATTCTGCATGGCCCAAACTTCTTCATCTTCAATTTGTTATAAGTTTTGGTAGGAAACCTTTCCTTCCTGAGATGGACCATGACTTCATCTCCTACTTTGAACTCTTTGAACCACCGCTTCTGGTCTGCTCTTGTCTTATATTGAGTATTCATTTTTAGAATTTGTTTCCTTACTTCTTCATGCAGACTTTTCATATGTTTCGCAAATTCTTCTACCTCGACACTGCACTTTTCTCTCTTATCCAACTTTCTCAGTTCAGACACATTTCTCGGGCTGTTTCCATATATTATCTGGAACGGAGATTTATTTGTGCTCTTATTGACTGAATTGTTATACGCAAATTCTGCTTGTGGTAAAACTAAATCCCATCCCTTGGGTTGATCTGCTATCAAGCATCTCAGTAAATTACCCAGGCTTCTATTTACCACCTCTGTCTATCCATCAGTCTGTGGGTGGTATGCAGAACTGAAATTCAGATCTGTCTTCAACTTCTTCCACAAAGTTCTCCAGAAATAACCAACAAATTTTGTATCTCTGTCAGAAACAATGCTCTTCGGTAGACCGTGAAGTCATACCACTTCCTTGAAAAATAACCCTGCAATGTGAACTGCATCACTTGTTTTTTGGCATGGGATAAAGTGTGCCATCTTGGAGAATCTGTCAACTACTACAAATACAGAGTCATTTCCCCTCTGTGTTCTTGGCAATCCGAGGACGAAGTCCATGCTGACGTCCTCCCATGGCCGCTCAGGTATTGGTAACGGCTGATACAATCTCGTGTTCTGTCTTCTGCCCTTTGCCATCTGGCATATTCTACAACTCTGTACAAACTTTTTCACATCTTGCTGTAGTTGCGGCCAATAATAATTTTCACTCACCAGGGCAATTGTCTTATCTCGGCCAAAATGTCCGGCCAGTCCTTCGTTGTGTTTCTCCTTGACTAAGTTTTCCCGCATGGAACTTCTTGGAATGCATAATTTACTTCCTCTGAACAACATTCCGTCTTGGATTAGAAAATCCAACCATTTTGTCCTGTCCACAGTAATAGGTGTCAAGCAAGCCGTCCAGGCTTCTGCAAAATCCGGATCTTCAGGGTACAAACCCTTTAGTTCTTCAAATCCCACTACTTCCATTGTCATTTTAATCAGTAAATTATGCCTTCTACTTAAGGCATCTGCAACTCTGTTTGATTTCTCACTTATGTGCTTCAGCACAAAGGTATAGCTTTGGAGGAACTCCACCCACTTCATGTGCCTTTGATTCAGTTTTGTTTGACTGTTAATGTATTGTAAAGCTCGATGATCAGTAAATAGAACAAACTCCTTTGGCAATAAATAGTGTCTCCACTTCTTCAGAGCCTGAACTATAGCATAAAATTCCTGGTCATAAACTGAATACTTTTTTCGAGCATCATTTAGCTTCTCATTGAAATAAGCAATAGGTCTGCCTTCTTGACTCAATCGAGACCCTATTGCACTCGCTATGGCATCACGAGTCCACCTGAAATACCTTGTTAAAGTCTGGGAGTGCCAAAACAGGCTATTCTGTGACCTTTTTCTTTAATGCATCAAAGCTCCTTTCATCCCCTAATGTCCACTTGAACTCTTTTTTATCCCCTCTCATTGTTTTTGTGAGAGGTGCACAAATGCTGCTGAAGTTCTTTATGAACTTCCTGTAAAAGCTGGCTAGACCATGAAATGATCTTACTTCTGTTGTGCTTCTTGGGGTAGGCCATTCGATGATGGCTCTCACCTTCTCTGGGTCCATTTTCAGACCTTCTACTGAGATTACAAACCCTAGGTATACTAACTCTTTCTTGACAAAATTACACTTTTTCAGATTTATTAATAACTGCTCCTCCTGCAGCTTTTCAAAAACCCTCCTGATATGCATCAGGTGTTCCTCCAGGGTTCTGCTGAATATTAATATATCATCTAAATAAACAATGACAAACTTTCCCAGAAACTCTTTCAGTACTTCATTCATCGGCCGCATGAAGGTACTTGGTGCATTGGACAGCCCAAATGGCATGACCAACCACTCATACAAGCCCTCTCTTGTCTTGAAGGCTGTCTTCCACTCATCTCCTTCTCGGATACGGATCTGATGATAACCACTTTTTAGGTCAATCTTCGTGAAGTACTCAGCTCCACTTAAACGGTCCATGATATCATCCATCCTTGGCAATGGGAATCTGTATTTGATAGTGATTTTGTTGATTGCCCGAGAGTCTGTGCACATTCTCCACTCTCCATCCTTCTTGGGTGCTAGTACTGCAGGCACTGCACACGGGCTAAGACTCTCCCTAATCAATCCTTTCTCCAGCAACTCCTGGACCTGTCTGTTTAACTCCTCAGTTTCTACAGGTGTCATTCTGTGTGCAGCTTTATTTGGCAAGCTTGATCCCGGCACCAAATCTATATGGTGGCTGATCTTCCTTACTGGGGTAAACCCTCAGGCACATTATCTGATACAATATCTAGAAATTCCTCCAATAGATCTAGGACTTCTGTCGGGGTATCTTTGCATTCCTCCTCCCTAACTCTAGGAATTATTGCATAACACAAATGTTCATGCTTCAAACCGTCCAAAAATTTTCTCCCTTCAACTAAACAGATTATGGAGCTGTTACACACCTTTTCATCCACCTCCTTCACGGGTTTCAGCTTATGGCGTACACCATTCTTTGTCAATGAGTAGGTGTTGGCACGGCCGTCATGCACTGCACTCCGATCGAACTGCTAGGGCCTTCCCAACAACATATGGCAAGCATCCATAGGCAGGATGTCGCATAGGACCTCATCACAATAATTTCCAATATTAAATTTAACGGAGCACTGCTCATTGACCAAAGCCCTATGGTCCTTCTGTAACCATGCGACCCGATATGGATGCGGGTGCTTCTTCCTCTCTAATTGTAACTTGGTAACCATTTCTTCTGAAACCAGGTTATCCGTGCTACCATTATCAATAATAATATTGCAAACCTTGCCCGTGCATTTACACCTTGTGCAGAATAAACTTCTTCTCTGATCTGTGTCCTTCTCCTCATTCAATAGGACTCTTCTTACGATCATTGCTTCCCCTCTCTCCGCTTCTTTAGAATGTTTAGACTCAGCATCTTCCTCTGCCACAGTAGCCCTGGCTGGACCCTTAGGCCTCTTGTTCATCCTTTCTCGGTGTTGTGGACACTCAAATGCCCGATGTCCTTCTTCACCACAGTGGAAACATGTCCCACGAAATACTCCTCTTCCAAACCCTCGTCCAGATCCACCCCGTCCTCTTGGGTAGCTATTCTGATCATGGGGCTGATAAACATCCTCTTCCCTTTGATCCTGGTTGCTACTGGCTTCACTAGTCTTCTTCAGATCTTTATATTTTTCTCCACTGGTTCTCCCACCAGTTCTTCCACCATGGCCCCTTCCTCTTTGCTTGCCTTCAAACCGCCTATTCAGTTTTTCTTCCACCTTTAAGGCAAACTGGTAAGCATCCTCAATGGTGCTTACCCGAACTAGGCTCAACTCTTCCTGGATACCGAGTCTCAACCCATTGATATAACGGGCTACCTTTTCTTTGTTTGCCTCTAAATGTCCAGTTCTAATAGAGATCTTGTAAAACTCCTCGGTGTATTCTTGGACAGTTTTGTTTGTCTGTCTCAAACTCTGCATTTTCCTTAGCAGATCCAACTCGTAATCTGTCGAAATAAACTGTATTTTCAGCTTTTCCACCATTCTATCCCATCTTGTTATTCTCTCCTTCCCTCTTCTGTTCCTCTCCAACTGTATTCCCCTCCACCAAATGCTGGCATGACCCTTCAACTTGGTCTTAGCAAATCTGACCCGATTAGGGTCTTCAACCTCCTCGTATTCGAAATATTCTTCTAAATCATTTATCCAGTCAATCACCTCTTCTGGATTTAGGTTTCCCGAGTATGTAGAAACCTCCATTTTTGGTTGCTTTCCAATCTGAGAGATGGCCTTGTACAACCTGGCTTGTGCAGGATCCACAGCCTCTTCTTCTTCCTTAGACTGGTCTTCTTCTTCATCAACTTCGTCTTCACTTCCCTCATCCCTTTCGGGCTCGTGCCTTCTGCGTAGCTCCTCTTGCAAGGCTTGAACTTGTCTCTGCAAGGCTCGGAAGTCTTCGATCGACACCACATTTCCTACTCCACCACGGTTTCTTCGTGGAGGCATTTTTCTTTCTTCCCTTACAAATCCTTCCACAGATCCTGGTGTAACTGCCTCTCTTTCGGCGATCTGTTACACGCTCAGGAGCTCCCGCTCTGATACCACTTGATGGCAAGCCGAGATTCACACAAACAACACTTCAAATTAATTTCTGTAAATTACTTGACACAGTCTTACAATCCTTTCCAGGCATAGTTCTTCCCCACTCAATCTCAAACTCGCCATCCCCTTCCCTTACAATTTTTGAGTTTTTATCGAGGTCTCGGCCCTCCAGGCAATTAATGCCCCACCTGAGAGAATTCACCAAACAAAAATAAAAAAATTCCTTTCTTTCGCCAAGTTTTTGAATTTTTCTTTCATTAATGGGCCACCGCCCCGATCCGCTATGGAGCTCGCATTAAAGACCCCTCCGTATCCTGCAAACGCCGCTTTGATCAGACCGTTCTTCTGAACCGTCGTCTCGCCCATATTGTCCATGCTATGCAACTACTGTTTTATCAAAATACTTCCTCAAGATGGTTATCCTTGTTTAATACATGCGGCTGTCATCTCCATTTTAAGATACGTGGCCTTCATCTTTGTTTTAATACATGTGGCTGCCCGCGTGTCCATTTTCGGCCTCTGTCTTCAACAGGCCGTGTCACTTTTACACACATGGCAGTCCCGTGTCTAATTCGGCCTGTCCTCTTCTTGGCAACCATAACTTAATCCACGTGGCAGCCTTCTACTGGTCGCGATATCGCGACATGTCGCGATATCGCGACGTCGCGATATCATGACCATTTATGCCCTTGCCTTGCCTTGCCTTCGAGAGCTGTGATTTCGTGACATGTCACGATTTTGCGGCTCCCCCTCGACCTTTGCCTTGCCTTGCCTTCGAGAGCCACGATTTCACGACATGTCGCAAAATCATGATATGTCACGATTTCACGGCTCCCCCTCGACCTTTGCCTTGCCTTGCCTTCGGGAGTCATGATTTTGTGGCTCCCCCTCGACCTTTGCCTTGCCTTGCCTTCGGGAGCCGTGATTTCGTGACATGTCACGATTTCGTGGCTCCCCTTCCCCAACTTGCTTTATAAAACTTCAACCTTCCCCTTGCTTTACAAAACTTCAACCTTGGAAAAGAACTAAAATGAATCAAAATACAAAGTACTTAGAAAACTTAGAAAAATTTGGAGGATGCAAGATTGCTCCATTGTCATCGGATGCTCCTGCATCATCCTATATGATCTCAGATGACCTACGATTTGAGACAATATTGTAAATATCAGATGATTTAATACGAATTGAGGCGATCTAGACTGTTACAAAACTCAGAATCTTCATCAGACATCCAGAATCAGGTATGATACATTTTAGCTAGCATATTCTCTGTGATTAGCATTCATTCATGTTTTCTGTATTCATTTAAATTAGCATTGGCATATAGAATAGTTTAGATTCATCTTGGCCAAACCTAGGAGTTGAATGATTAAAGTGCAAAATGAACACATCAAACTCACTATCAACCTAGGTGTGGAAACTGCCATTCTAAATTTTCCTGGTGAACCCACCATCCATCGAAAATTCACCCTTATACCCCTCCCCCGAGAGGCTGGACCTTCAAAGGGCCTCTCAGTTTGAGGTATTGTCCCATCCTTCTCACATCCCCCTTCTGGGCGTGGATCCTATAGCCTGAGGGTAAGGATGCAAAAATTTTGGAGCGATACATTTTGGTGAACCCGATGTGAAAACTAAAAACCTTTTGAAAACAATCCCAAAAAAAAAAAAAAAATGATAAAAAACTAAAAACATTAATGCATTTAGAATCAAAGATTGCATATCATATTTGGATGGTAGATTATAATAAAAGACGAGTTGTCACCATTAATGTTGAAAATCAATTAGCAGCCATCGAGATCAACTCTTTACTTAGAGTAGCACCAACATATAGAGTCCCACATTTATGGGACGAGCTTAATAGGAGATTGAATCTTATTTCATCTAGAGCAACCGAACTTAGGCAAATCAAGAGGTTTGTCCTAGATAGAATCCTGGATCCCGATCAAGTGACTTTGTACCATGAGCTTCAGAGAGCTTGCCATAGGTGGTTAGCAAATAAAAGAGCCCTTGTGTCTTCTGAATTGTATACCTTTGAGGAATACCTTGATAATGCAGTTATAGTACATAAATTTCTATCTCGTATAGAGGACCAAGAGGTCGTTCTTATGGATAGATAGAGATGGAATAGAGTTCCCAGAGCTATGTTATATCGAGAGTATTGCCATGAAATTTATTTTTACAAGACAGAATCTGAAATAGATAATATCACCATAGCACACTTTGTTGAATTCTTGAAAAACAATTTCCAATTTGAAGAGGAGCATTTCATGACTCCTGATGAACTTGATCCTATCAATGATATCTATAAATTATTTATAGAAAACTAAGCTATTATTTTATTATTGTTATTTCTTGCATTTAGTGTGTTGTTTATTGTCTTTATAAGCATAAAAACAAAAACAAAAACAAAACAAAATCATAACCAAAAATCAAAACATTTTATTTTTAAGCATTATAGTAGGTATATAATTAAAATATATACCTCCCAAAATCTGTTGCAAATATATTAATATATATTTGCTAAAATCTAAATTTAGACATAATGACTAGACTCTAGAATGGAAAACAAATTGAAGTAGAAGAAGATTGGTTAAGAAAACCAGAAAATAACCTAGATGTCCTTCCTAAAGATCCAATTCAAGAAGAAGGAACCTTCGACCAACAAGAAGAAGAATTTTTTGTAGGAAATGAACAAAAATAAAATGATAGAGAGGAAGGATCCTCATCCCCTAAAATATCTCTAGAAGGAGCTATTACTTTTGAGAACATGGAACATTTTTGGAAGTTCCTCAATACTAATATTGGCACTCTTAATAGAGCAGTCCATATGGACAAAGATCAAATTAGTGACACTCAAGCAACCCTAGAAGACATCTATCACACACGCACTAATCCCCTGTCCTTCGTTGATCAAGAGAGTGATCAAGTTGGACCATCCAATTTGGACATGGCTACTATAATTCAAAACACGCAACAACAACAGGTTACCCAACCACCTAGAGTGCCTATTACCAAGCCAAGGGTTATCACCACACAAAAGAAACCTTCATTCATTGCTCTATTTTGCCAAGCTATTGATCAATATACCTCAAATCAACAAAAGCCTAAAACAAAACCAAATACCAATTTCCAACAATCGGGGATACAACATAATGCTACAACCAATCTTCTTCATAATACTCTTCCTACCAACCATTTGCATAACAACAATATAGCATCTAATCCTTACATCGTGCCATCCTACGCTCACAAATCCCATACTCATGTACCACCGAACCAATATGGTGGACAAACGAGTAATCTGGAAGCCATGGTGAAACAGTTAGTCTCTCGCATGGACCAGATAGATCCCTACCGTCCCTCGTACAATTATCGAGAGATGTGTAGTCAACCTCTAGATCCTATAGTTGTAGCACAACCATATCCCAAACACTTTCCCATGCCTGTCCTACCTATATACAAAGGAACCGAAGATCCCATAGAGCATCTTTGTATGTTTAGGATAGCATGTCATGATATATCACATGATGACTTGTTATTACTAAAAATGTTCCCAAAAAGTTTAGGGGGGATGGCATTGGAGTGGTATTATCAACTAACCACTCATTCTTTGAGGAATTTCGAAGAAACCGCCGAATATTTTGTGCATCAATTTAGTGCCTATATCGAAAGGCATGTAACCATTAAAGATTTGTACAACCTAAAACAAGACAAAGATGAGTGTTTTGCTGACTTCTTAGCTCGATGGAGGTAGTTGATAGGAAAATTACACTTTGTGTTACCTTATCGGGAAATGTTGGATATTTTCATCAATAATTTACAAGAACAACTATCCTATGAATTATCAACTGCTACCTTGACCACCTTTGATCAAGCTATAGATTTAGCTTGAAGAGTGGAAGATGCTCTCATTAGAATAGGTCAGCTCAAAAGGAAAGATGATGAGAAAACATCCAGAAATCAATATAAAAATAAACAAGTTGTGGGTGATGGAGTCACTGATAGCATAAACATTTCCAATGTTAATACTACAAAAACAACAGAGAAGTTTATACTAAAACCTCCTGATAAACCACCCCGAGAATTTACTAGGTTAAATCAACCTTTATCAACTATTCTCCCGCAACTATTAGCACGAGGTTTGATCCAATTACCAAACATCCGAGAACCTGATCCAACCATACCCGGATACAGAGCTGATTTACATTGTGATTTCCATAGAGGACCTAGACACGCTACCAACTCTTGTAAAATATTAAAACATAAAATACAAGACCTGATTGATAACAATGAAATGGAGGTGCAAGCCTTTCAACCTAAACAAAATCCTTCTAATAATGCTCAAAAGAACATTCCCCAAAATCAGAATCAGAATGCCAATCAATCATTGGACATATTTCAACATCCTTTACCAAAGCATGGTAAAGAGGTGGCTAATCAAATTGAGCATCATAATGTTCCCCCTCCTACCCGATATGTAGGAACTATTAGTGGACAATTACCTATTCATGATCCGCAAGTCTTTGACACAACTTTATCCATGGTTACGGCCAGACCTCTACATAATATTTGAACACTTGATCTTAGTGATACCGAATACGAGATTGAAAGTGACATGGAAATCACCTCAAATCAATCGAATAGTTCTGAAGATGAATCAGATCCTGTTCAACCCATCACAAGTTCTATGGTTCCAGAAGCACCATTTCCTAGAAGAATCACCACTAGACCATCTTCTCACCAAATACTTTCTAATGAACAAGCCATAAACGCTAGACCAAGACCTATTCATCACCCACAAAATAATATTGTAGGAACCATCGGAGCCGTTACCAGACAACAGGCTCAAAACTCTCAACAGGATCAAACTCAAAATGATGGATCAGCTCCATTTGTTTTGAAAAATCCCAATAAAGGGAATTATGTGCCTAATGTTCAACATAAGCCTCCTTATAATATTAATGAACAATTATCAAATACTACAGCTAGAATTTCCCTTTTGGATCTCTTAAGATCTTCTCCTACCCATAGGGATGAATTAATGCTCACATTAAGCCAAATGATGGTACCACAAAATATTCAACCTGAAGCCATGTCCAATACTATCATAACTCGAGAAGTCGATTGTATTGACTTTCGGGATAGAGATATCCCGCAACATAGTCTACATAAGGATAACCCCTTATATATTACTGCCCTAATTGGGGATGTAGCAGTTAAACGAGTCTTGATTGATAATGGTTCATCTTTAAACATATGCACTTTTGACTTCTACCAAAGATTTGGGTTTAGAAGTGATGAAATGAAAAGAACTGATATGATTATAAAAGCCTTCAATGACGAAACACAAGAAACATGTGGAGTTATTACTATACCCTTGCAAGTTGGTCCTAGAACCTTAGATACGACCGTGTTTATTGTACATTGCCCTGCATCGTACAATATACTTTTGGGTCACCCTTGGATCAACACGATGAGAGCGGTTCCATCCACTTTACATCAGTGTGTTAAATTCAAATTTAAAAATCAGTTGGTTACCATTCATGGTGATCCTAGACCCTTTGATATGTGTGCTTTGGTAGAACCTGTTGGAGTTCAATTTTGCCCTGCCATGTCATCCACACATCCTAATTCTCATCATCCACCCAAACGTGTGAAACACACACCCATAACATCATCTACTCTTTCAACTACACCTCTACATATAGCTCAACCATCTTCTGAACAAACCACATTAGGACCTCGAAAAGATCCTAAAACTACAACCAATGCTTCTTGTTTTACTCCTATAACTTCCATACCTATAGACTCATCCATCGATATCCCTATAACATCTACATCCACTACAAGCATCCTTTCCACATCCGAGGATGTAGGAAATGTTCCTTCTACCTCTTATGCTCTCACTGATGAGCTCTTACCCGATTTATCTAAAATTCTTATATCAGATGAAACCAACACTGCCATACAAGCTTCCCTTATTTTAAATAAACTCCCACCCTCTCCTCATACCTTGGGCCTCCCACAACCTATGGGAAGTATCTACCAAGTTGGGAGTTGTGATTTTATTTATAAGGGATATGATTGGGGAAGAATACCCAGAAACATCAAGACACATTGTGATGGATATGCTAGATGCTATTTTGCTAATGAGTATATTAAAGCTAAGCCTATAATGCTTAAATTGGGATATAAAGGGAAAGGTTTGGGACCTTTCTAGAATGGTATGAAAGAACCTTTTGAGGTCGAACCATGGCCTTCCCGATGTGGTGTGGGCCTATTTCCTAGTAAATGTCAGCCCTTCCCATTTGAGGATGATGACCATCTTGTGTGTTACCAAGATTATTTGGATAAACGGGATGTCTTGCATTTAATGAATAAGCCTCTTACATGCAATATGCTATCCATAGCTTACCCTGATATGATTGCCGAATTCGACGATGAGTTGGAGGGGGATATCTTTCATGATGTCTCCATTGAGGAATTGTTATATAATGGATTTTATTTTGATGGCTCTATACCTAGTATAGCCCAGCTTGAAGCTACGACTCCTCAAGACGAATTATCCAAGCTAACACTAGAAGAATTACAAGAATTAGGTGTTTCACCCGCCCCACCTAATTTTGAGAGAGATCTACATATGGAAGTAGAAAACATCATAAAAATTAACATTGGAACCAAAGACAACCCTCACATAATCAACATTGGATCAGAATTGAGTCAGGAAAAACAAGATAAATACATTGCATTCCTTAAACAATATGAAGACGTCTTTGCTTGGACATATGAAGATATGCCAGGATTAGACCCTTATGTAGTTATGCATCACCTAGTAGTCCATCCAGATGCTAAACCTGTTAAACAGAAACTTAGAAAAATGCATCCTAAAGTGGCCTTACTAGTCAAAGGGGAATTAGAAAAACTCTTAAATGTTATTTTTATACAAGCCATTGATTATGCTGAATGGATTTCAAATGTAGTTCCAGTAACTAAGAAAGAAGCCACTAAAGTTAGGGTTTGCATAGACTTCAGAGATATTAATGTTGCATGCCCTAAAGATGATTTTCCTCTTCCCAACATGGATCAGATCATTGATTTTATTGCTGTAAGTGGAATGATATCCCTAAAGGATGGATTTTCTGGTTATAATCAGATCAAGATAGCTCCTGAATATCAGGCTAAAACAACCTTTATTACCCCTTGGGGAACCTTTTGTTGGAAAGTGATGCCATTTGGTTTAAAGAATGCAGGTGCAACCTATCAACGAGCCATGACTTATATCTTTCACGATATGATGCATGATATTCTACATGATTATGTAGATGATATTATAGCTTGTTCTATCAAAGAAGATGATCATTTAAATGACTTGAGAAAAGTATTTGATCGGTTAAGGGAATATCTTATCCGACTAAATCCAACCAAATGCATATTCGGAGTTAAGTTCGATAAATTATTAGGGGTTATAGTTTCTTTATGTGGCATTGAAATTGACCCTCTCAAGATCGTGGCTATCACAAATATGCCTGCACCCACCAATATATTGGAAATAAGTTTACAAGGTAAGCTTCAAGCTATTCATCATTTCATCGATAAGTTGGCAGACAAAATTGGACCCTTTCTTAGGCTTCTTAAGAAAGATGTCTCTTTTCATTGGGACGACGAATGTCAGGAAGCATTTGAACTCCTTAAGCAATATCTCCTTAAACCATCGATGCTTTCCCCACCTAAATCTGATCGTCCATTTATTTTATACATTTCTACTTTCGATTTTGCCTTAGGAGCTATGTTAGCTTAGCTTGATGATGAGAAGAAATAACGTGCTAATTATTACATTAGTAGGACCTTAATCAGTTATGAAACTCGCTATACCATATTAGAGAAATTATGTCTAGCAGTTGTATTTTCTACATAAAAACTACGACATTATATGCTTAGTCAGAAAACGTATGTTATTGCCAAATTTGACCCTTTGCGATATCTCATGAGTCGACCGTACTTGTCTGGTCGTAAAACAAAGTGGGTTCTTGCGCTAAGCGAGTTCGAGCTCACATTTATAGGACAAAAGTCTGTTAAAGGTCAAATCATAGCAGATCAATTAGTTGCTGCACCTTTAGAGTCTACTCGTCCCCTCATCATTGAGTTTCTTGATGAATGCCTTAAACTAGAGGCAGACCATTCAGAGCAATGGTCCCTATACTTTGACGGAGCCCGATGTATGAGTGGGGCCGGTGCAGGTATTATTTTAATATCTCTACAAAAACATCTTATACCTTTGTCCTTCAAATTAACATTTTCTTGCACCAATAACACTGCTGAATATGAAGCTCTTATCCTTGGATTACGAGCCACCTTGGCACTAAAAATTAAAAATTTATTGGTTTTCAGTGATTCTCAACTTGTCATAAATCAAATCAATGATGTTTATCAGACCAGAGATGATAAATTATGCCCATACAAAGCATATGTTTTACAATTATTATCTTTGTTTGATCAAGTTACCCTGGAAGCTATTCCTCGAACTAGCAATCGTGCGGTTGACGCTATGGCTGCAGCCACATCTCTTTTGCCCTTGGAGTTAGATGACGAATATGCTACCATCATTATTCGTCGACTCCAAGAACCCGCTTCAAGCAAATCATGCCTAGAACCTTTGGATGTGTTTCTAATCACCGAAACTACTCTTGAACATTGGTACACTGATATCTTTAATTTTCTCCAAAATGGGACCTTCCCTGATGGTTGTACTAGCAACCAGCATAGGTTATTACGTAGACGAGCAAGTTGCTTCATGATTATTGGTAATACCTTGTACATAAGATCTTTTGAAGGCATCTTACTATGATGTTTGAATCTAGAAGAATCTAGATCAGCTTTGAATGAAGCCCACAATGGATCTTGTGGGGGACATTTTAGTGGTAGCGCCATTGCTAAGAAACTCCTTAGGATAGGATATTTTTGGCCTACCATGGAAAATGATGCACATAATTATGTATGACATTGCGACAAGTTCCAGAAACACGTTGACCTTTTCCATGTGCCTGCACAAGAACTACAGGCTATTTCATCTCCTTGGCCCTTTTCAAAATGGGGCTTAGACATCATTGGAAAAATCAACCCTGTGTCATCCGATGGACACAAATTCATCATAACCGCCACTCAGTATTTCATGAAGTGGGTTGAAGCTATGCCATTAGCTTCTTGCACTGGAACCCAAGTTTCCAAGTTTATTTTTAATCAAATTATTTGTAGGTTTGGAATTCTTGGAAATCTCATTTCAGATAATGGAACTTGTTTTAAAAATAAATATGTTAAGAAATTATGTCAAAAATATAAAATTCAACATCGTTGGTCCACTCCCTATTACCCTTAGGGCAATGGCCAAGCAGAAGCCTCTAATAAAACATTAATCAAAATCCTCAAAAAATTGGTCAATAAATCTGGCCACGATTGGCACATCCAATTATATCCTGCTTTGTGGGCTTATCGAACTAGCATTTGTACCCCCATAGGCACTTCACCTTTTGTTTTGGTTTATGGTGCTGAAGCCATTTTTCCCTTTGAATTAGAAGTTCCTTCTTTAGCTCTACTACTTCAAGATACTGAAGTAGGAGATGAATATCATGCTGGCAGACTTAGTCAGCTAGAACTTCTAGATGAAAAGTGCATCAATGCTTTGGAGCATCTTCGTGCCTACCACAACAAGCTTAAACGAGCATACCTTAAGAAATTTCACCAGTGATCCTTCAAGATCGGCGACCTTGTCTTAAAAGAAAATAAAAAAAATACTAATGCAACTAAAGACCTTAAAGGTAAGTTTGAGCCCAACTGGCTCGGACCATATGTCATCACTGCTAAATTTGGATTGGGCGCATATCGATTAGCTACCTTAGACGGTAAAGATCTTAAAGAACCTATGAACATTATGCATCTCAAGCATTATTATGCATAACATTGGGTCATTTCATCATTTGTATATATTGTATTTTTTGCATATTGTTTCATTTTTGCCATTTTTATCAAAATATTTTTCAAAAAAAAAAAAAAAACAGTAATAGTATTTCTTCTTGCAATTCATCAATCAAAATCACAAATATAAAAATATAAAACATCAAAATCAAAATATTCAAAAACATATTTTATTTTCGTACTTGTAAAATCATGAAGTATTGTAGTTATATTTTTAGTTATTTTGGATAAATTAGCATTTATTTGGAATCCCGCACTTTCACATTCACATGAATAAATATCTTGATTTTATTTTTGATTATTAATCTCTCTTATATCAAAGTCCATAGTTGAATTAAATAAAGTTTTGAGCATAGAGAATTGATCTTGTTATTTACTTGAACCAAGTATATCTCCTCACATTAAAATGATTTCATTGCAAATTCGATATGATGCTACATAGTAGAAATGGTGTCTTGAGCGAAAAGTCTCCCCTGCTATCCTATCATGCACATGGTCTAGGATCTTTGAGAATTGACAAAAGGACAAGCTCACCCCTACCCAGAATAAAAATCCCTTGCTCTACAGCTAATCCGAGCAAGTATCCCTAGCATAGAAAGCAAAGAAAATTTCAAAGAAAAAGAGAAAAAGAAAAATGTTATTTTGTATCATCACGGCAATATTTCAGCATTATCTCAAATATCAAGCAAAAATACAAAAATACAAAAAAAAAAAAGAGAGAAAAGCAAAAGCAAAAGCAAAATGCAATAAAATCCTTTCCCTACCCCTTGAAAAGAAAAGAAGGGTGAATGAGCTTGAATCCTTGGAATTCTCAATTATTCAAAAACTGTGAGGTAAGCCCCATAACAGGTGGTTTGTGCCCAACCCACTTGGCCTTGGGTAATCCCTAGCGTGGTGATATGTCTGTCACATTAGTGACCTTCTTTTGTACAGACCTATGTTGACTTATGGACTAGCTAGCTCTTGATAACCTAACTTACATAGTACTCTGGTACGGTTACATGCATATAAATCATGGTCAACGAACATTCATTTGGTTAAGACAAATTACTTGTATCAAATTATCTTGCTCAAAATTGGTGAATGAACAATACAATTGCACACACATTTGTATTTGAGAGATTTTCTATCATTATGATAAATCAAGATCGGCAACGAACTCACATATGCACATGAGGGTTCCTTATAAATCTACATTTTTCTTTGAGATAATTTAAAATGTTTCTGCAACTCTTTTGGAATAAATTTTATTCTTATTTTTAGAACATCTATTTAGTATACTCACAATTACTTACATTGTTTTCAAAAATCCAAAATTATTTTACACAAACCTATTGCAAAATCTAGCGAAATAAAGTCAAGTTTATATTATTATTTTTTGTTTATCAAAAATCAAAAATCAATCATGCAATAAAACCAAAATATCAAATTCTCTTTGGATTTTGTGATGATGGTATAAGTCTATAATTCTATGCCTAGCGCAAACCATTGTTCTAATTTTATTTTCCATTTATTTTAAAATACAAATTCATAAAAAAATATGACTTGCATCATTATGTTAGACAATTGTGCTTTACAAACGAACGAACACTTATTCTATTTTCATGTCATTATGCCAACATTCAATCTTGCAACCATGGTATAATTTCTAAGGAATTGTTCAAAATTTTATCACACTTAGGAATTTATGCCTAGCAAAATCATATTTCTTTTAGTATCTCATGCATACTATTTTTATGAAAATCTGAAAACAAATCATCAAACCATCATTATCTCCATCATCACAACACAAAGTCTTAAGACAGTCTCTTAAGCATTCTTTTACTTTTAGCAACATTTCTATACTGGGATTAGCTTGACGATCGAGCGAGCGGCGACTCAATGAAATGGTCTATAACAGCGACAATGTCCTTTGAAATTATTGTTAGAAGTCTCTTTTATTTTTCATCAAATCACACCACAACA
Organism: Wollemia nobilis; assembly: GCA_028583015.1. Classification (NCBI taxonomy): domain Eukaryota; kingdom Viridiplantae; phylum Streptophyta; class Pinopsida; order Araucariales; family Araucariaceae; genus Wollemia; species Wollemia nobilis. The sequence continues at coordinate 796,406 of JAQPPZ010000057.1, forward strand.
ACCAATTATTTACATTAGATTATTTCATTTAAATTTTATAGCATGACATCAAATTATAATATTTCCAAATGACATAATTACATGAATCATCAATCAAACAAACAACCAATTCAAACATTGAAGCACCATAAAAATATTTGGACAAGTTATATTACAAAAAGATCATATATATATCTCAAACATCTTTATACATCATATCACAATTAGATTGGTATGCCACAATCTATATCCTGGCATACTCAATCCTCTCCAAAAATATAATAATACATATACAATCCATCTATAGCAGCTAGCCTCGAGAAGCCCTTGAGCTCTCAACCTCATCTACTCCCCTGCCCTGACGTGGAGGAGGTGGTCCCATAGAGGTCCGGGCTGTATCTTGGGTCCTTGTCATCGATCGTGAGGATGTCCTCGATGATCCCATCATGATCGGCTTTGTAATAGGGGCTAGCAGTGGTACCCTCTAGTTCTCTAGAACCATGTGATAGTATAGCCCCTAGTAGAATGCAGTCTGAGTAATAGACCACACTAGATCCTAAGTGCTTGCTCCTCCACCTCGAGCTCTGAGCCATGTAGCCTCATCCTATAGTGTCTGCACCTGAGCCCGAAGGTGGGCAACCTCAGCCCGGAGAGCCATCGTCTCACTGCTCTCTCCCACCTTGACACCCTTGCCCTTATCAAGTGATGGTGGTCTCTCCCTCTACTGAGGAGGCAGTCCCTCCTCCCTCCTCCCTAGATGCTATGGTCTCTGGGGAGCCCGTGCCATCCTCTGGCGTCTCTCCTATGGAGACCGTCGTTGCTCTACCTTGCCTCCCCATCTGGCGCACCACGATGTGCACTAGAACCTATGCCCTCATCATTCGAGGAGGGCGAATGCCTATGTACCAGGCATCGTACCCATCAGCAACCTCGACATCGTCACCATCCACTGGCTGGATGGGGGTATCATCTGTGTCCTAGCTCCAGAATCGCTGCATGTCTAGAGCACTTCTCAGCGTAGTACTATCTTGAACAGTCGAGAGTACTCGTAATCTCTAAGGGAAGGGATCCCCTACTGAAGACCGAACTACCGTAGTACCCGGTCGTAGCGGTGGAGCTCTACCTCTCCCTACTCCATCCTCAACCAACAGACTTGCCTGATGCGATCCAGCTCCTACCCATCCTTTGCCCACCCAGGGTGCTCTCGCCACAGCCTCTAGGTGATCTAGTCTGGGATGAGGTCGTCCAACAACCTCTGTGACATTGGTAGATCTATCCACCATTGTGACCCCCTCTGTAGCCACCAGTAGAAAACCTAGGGCCTCTCCTGATCAACTCCTATTAGTGGAAGCCCTATCGGCCTTCGTACCATAATGTGCTCCCAACACCAAACCTGTAGCAGCGATGTCAAGACCAGACATCGACCTCCCTTGTATATGACCCCATGCAAGATCCTATACAAGTGGCAAAGTACAAAGCTACCCCATGCAAATTTATACCTGTGATCTCTCATGTCGCAAACTATGTCTGAGAGCACCCACGATAGTCTGCACCTGCTCTGGTGGCATAGTAGTAAGCCACCGACCACCCCTACCAAAAATCGAGTCAGCTTAGATGCCCCAGAAGTCTATCGAAGAGACTCGATGTTCACCCCACCCTTCTCCAAGGTGAAGCTCGGATCTCTTGTCAGTCTCATCATCGCCTGACCTTGATTGGTCGCAGACATCATCAACCGTCCTTGTATGGGGATTCTCATGATCTTCCATATGTCCTTTAGAGTGGGATCCATATCCCCTGTCGGTAACCAGAATTAGGATGACCTCAGATACCACCTCTCTGCTAGGGCTATCAGTAGCCCCATATTCATTAGTACTTGTGGCATCTCTACCACATGTCGTAGCCTGACCCATGCTAGTTGGTCGCGCTCTGCCTGGTCAAGAGTGGTCAAGTCATCTCTCAGCCCGTCGTATTTCCATTCTCAACTCTTTAGTAATCCTTTCTACAAAACAAATAATAAAACAACATTTTAATCAAGCTTAAAGATGATATCATCCACCATTGGATGATATCGTCCCAAATTGGGCAACATCATCCTTTGTTAGGATGAAATCATCTCAGATTTTGCAACTTGGGGATCGCCCTTTGTTGGACGAGATCGCCTCTATTTCGCCGATTTCACCCTCAGACAAAATCGACGATATAGAGATGATTTCGATGAAATCGGGACGATTTCGTCCCAACGTCGTCGACGGCCTAAAACTGGCTGCGATGCCCCAAACAATCAAAATTTAAATCCACAAATTGCACAAAGTTAATTAAAACCTAATCTACTAGGATTAGATCCTTAATCGAAGCCCGCATCGGACCTCTATCGCTCTGTGCGCTGTCTCCACTATTTTTCTCTCTACAGAGCTCTAGAATAGTAAAAAACAAATGAATTAGGGTTTTACCCTATTTTCTTAATTTTATTTAAAAATCAACATTTTAATTTTGTTTTTTTGCGTTTTTACCTCAAACGTTCGATTTGGGTAAAAACACGGAGGGGGCACCATAGCCAGCAGTCGTACGATTCAATCTAGAATCGTCGTCTAGAAAATTGAGTATATTTTTTGCTTTCTTGTAAAACGAAAAAAACTCATCTTTAATGCATTTCCTTCGAAAAATTTGCTAAAGAGAGGGCAAAATGTAGCACCCTAAAATTAGCACGGTTAAACCTTAGTAAAAATATAAAAATTTGAATTTTAATCCCAAACTGCCTGTTAACCGCCTGTTACCCGCTTTCCCCATTTTCTCGCACCATTTTTAGGATTTTTTTGACCGTTGGACGATATCATCGCAGATTAGATGAAATCATCCCCTATCTGACGAATTCGTCTGGAATAGAAAGTCCAGACGATTTCGTCCCAAAACCAAATTTTCATAATTAGCTTCTGTTTCAACAGCCTCTCCAACTTGGGCAGAAACGCGTCTGTGTAGTTGGAGATTTCCTTGTTGGAGATCTCCTAGATTGGGATGATCCCCAACCTCTTAACCTCTTTCTAATCCTATATAAACTAGGATTTTTTTAGTTTATCCCCCTGAATCCCTTAGTTGATGAATTTCCCTACAGGTTTAGTTCCTTATTCACTACAACATCCTCGCACTACTGTCTACATTCTGTATTTTGCATTTTCTTGCAGGAACTCTACTGTTTTTTAGTCGAAGCTAGCTCTGTCTGATCTCAGATGACCTTTTGCGATTTGAGATGATCTTGTGAAATATCAGACGATTTCATACGAATTAAGGTGATCTGGACTATTACAAAACTCAGAATCTTCATCAGACATCCAAAATCAGGTATGATACATTTTAGCTAGCATATTCTCTGTGATTAGCATTCATTCCTGTTTTATGTATTCATTTAAATCAGCATTGACATATAGAATAGTTTAGATTCATCTTGGCCAAACCTAGGAGTTGAATGATTAAAGTGCAAAATGAACACATCAAACTCACTGTCAACCTAGGCGTGGAAACTGCCATTCCAAAGTTTCCTGGTGAACCCACCATCCGTCGAAAATTCACCCTTATACCCCTCCCCCGAGAGGCGGGACCTTCAAAGGGCCTCTCAGTCCGAGGTATTGTCCCATCCTTCTTGCATCCCCCTTATGGGCGCGGATCCCATAGCTTGAGGGTAAGGATGCGAAAATTTTGGAGCGATACACTAATCAACTATTCAAAACTCAAAAACTGCTCTACTTTTCAAAAACTGCTTTGCTTTACTCTTCACCTTTTTAATATAAAACTCTTAGCTCAAAGCCTAAGAATTGAGAAATTCGACCTACTTTCAGATTCATCTCTGGTCGAAGGAATTAGTTTCACATCGTGTTAGATGTCATATGACTTTTGTTATTTTCTTAATTATTTTATATATAATATTAAAAAATTTATTTTTTTAAAGATTATTTCTTGTTTATAAATATAACGTTTTTATTATTTTATATTTTATTGAAAAACTTTATTGAAATCCAAAAACTTATTATTACTCTAAACTTTTACTTTATAAAATTAAAATTAACTTTTCCCTTATCCATCTCTCATTCTATGACCCTAATAAAAAAATTATAATATGGACTCGTCATATGTAAATTAAAATAACATCCTTTATTTTTATTAATTAATATAATTTTTTAATTATTTTTCTACGTCAGCATGAGCAAAATGCATAACTGCCTTCAAAATACATAGCTATCGACCTAATTTGTCCTCTTTCCATGTACAACAACTTGACTCAACTATCACTTTAAAAGTAAAGGATTTCACAGGACTTCAATAAACAAATGTTGTTCTTCTCCCAAAAGTCACTGAAAAAGTGGAGGGTTTCTTTGTATGAAGAATCTTGAAAGTTGTTGAAACAGTTCTTGAAGGATTCCATGTACAACAACTTGAGTCAACTATCACTTTAAAAGTAAAGAATTCCAAACGACTTCAATAAAAACTTTAAAGTTAAATAAGACACAAATGTTGTTCTTCTCCCCAAAGTCACTGAAAAAGTGGAGGGTTTCTTTGTACGAAGAATCTTAAAGGGTTAACACCTGTGAAGGATTTTATATTTTATGATTGTTGGTCTTATTTACTATGTTTAATTTTTTTTAAATAATTATATTATTTTAAGAAAAAAATTATATATTAATTAAAAATGGATGAATAAAAAATCAAACTTTAAATTATTAAATTATAATTATTAAATAAATTTAAACATCAATGCAAGAACTATAAAGCAAAAAATACAAAGGAATTCAACCCTTAACTTCCTCACAGTTTTGATCTATTATAAAAAAAACCAACAAAAAGTTAAACCCATTAATCTCAGTTTAATTATGGCCTGTTATGTTATTATTATTAATTTTATTAATTAAAAAACTGTTGGTATCCCATTTTTTTTTCCCTCTGTAACTCTATATCCTTCAAGAATGACACAAACTTCATTTCTAAATTTGGAAACATTCATTTGAAAAGTAAAAGCAGAGCGTCAGTGAAAAACTTTCGACTTCACACCCTGAAATATTTTAAGCACTAGATCAATAAGATCCCTCGACCTATGTGACCCTGGAAGAATTTGAGGCAGTCGAATGCTTTTTACTTGTTTATCTACGTGTAACCGGTTCTCGCACTCACTTGGCAGGGTTTGCGAACCCGCATTCGCACGGTTGGGCTGAACCTTATCCGAACCCTATCATTCAGGGTTTAGCTTTGACCGAATCTTGTCAGTCAGGATTTAACAAAGCTGTACCCTGTGGTCAATCAAGGTTCACCCAGCTGAACCCAACCCACTTTGGGCATTAACATAGGAAAAAAATGTTTTTTTTTTTCTTTTTATTATTATTTTTAAGGTGGGCCCGACCACACCCAACCCATACGGGCTAAAAACAATTATTAAAAAAAATTAGAAAACATTTTAATTTTTTAAAAAGTTTATCCTAGGTTTTTTCTACTTAAGAGAATGTTAAACTTCCTTTGTCTTAGAAGTCATGTAGAAATAATGATGATTCATGTTTAATATTTAACTATTGATAATATAAATGACAATATATATATGTTTTTCTCAGGCCTCGCCGGACTGAACGCTTGTCCCTTTCCTGGTGCTTTCAGTGGCGTAAAAGGTTTAAAATGATTGTGGCATGGTGGTTATAGGGGCGGATTGCGCAAAGATCTGTGTGGCGGCTTACGGGGGCGAAAAACGTAGAATACTGTGGCGGCCATAAAAGCTGGACAGCCTGCCCGAATTCGTGGCGACTACCGATTCCACCATGTAAATTAAAAAAAAAAAAAAACAATATTTTTTATTAGAATAACATAACTTGCCCATTGAAATTTATTTTATAGCATTTATTTTATGCTAGTATGATGAATTTTGGGGTGTTTTTTGTTTATTGATAATGGGGTTTTGAAAGGGTCTCTGGAAGAGTATCTCCATAGGGAGAAGATCTCCACAAAGAGAACATAGAATAAGAGATGATCCTAGCAGGACAATCTCTAAACCATTCAAATTTGAAAAGTGGGATCATCTTGTGCTGCACAAAATATAAAACCCGACTTGTGGGAGCCTGGGATAAACGATCAACCAAAAAATCTCACCTAAAATAGGAAAGCTAAACCAAACAAAAAATAAAATCTTGATTGAAAAACCCAGCTTGTGGGAGTCGGGGATAAAGTTCAAATCCATTACTGAAGTTAAAGATGTTAACTTGTACCCTTAGTTATAGACCATCATTCGTCGGAGGTGAAATGCCCTCAACTCACCACTTCACATGACAACTTATGCTCTTAACCCAAAGTGGTATGATGTAGAAAAAATAAGGAAGAGGGCACCAAATCAAGATCCATAGGTGACTACAGGGTTTCTACAAGCAGTCAAGGACATATATGACATTGGACATGAGGCAACAAAGATTAGAGAGTAGTTTGCATCTTTTGTTTGTGCACGGGGGTACATTCCAGTCTCTTGAGGCCTTATATGATAGGAGTTTGAAGAACCCCATATTTTGGTGGACATTGCACGGACATGAGACGCCACAGGTGCAGTGACTAGCATGTCGTTTGTTGTCTCAAGTGACCATTTCCTCAACTCGTGAGAGGAATTGAAGGACATATGGATTTATCCAAGTGAGGAGAGGTCGATTAGAGACGAGTAGGCTAGAGAACCTCGTGTATGTCCATAGTACTCTTCGACTCATGTCTCGTAGGGACAAGGGTTATATAGAGGGGCCTTTTGCATGTTGGGATGCAGTTCCTAATGACACCAGAGATGATAGTAGGTGTGATGGATTTTCAGATCTACCACCACCAGATCCACAAGAGGAGGTCCTAGAAAATGATGATGAGGAATATGATGAATAAGACTCAAATATCATATATTTGATGTTATATTTGTACATGTCCACTACTATATAGTATATTGTTATCTCTTGACTCTTTATGACTTCCTGTCATTTGTTTACATGAATATGAAATATCATATATCAATATGCTTTTATAATCCCATATTTAAAAATATAATTTTGTAATGTGTATGAATGATTTATTTTATTTCACAATGTGCATATTTATTTATTTTTTTAATTTTTTGATTATATATATATATATATATATATATATATATATATATATATATATATATATATATATATAAGGCCGCACCCGCGATTCCCGCCGCACCCGCACCCCTGCACCTGGTAACCTTGGTTTATCCAAAATAATTTCTGACCAAGAAAGCACCTCTTTTATATATATATATATATATATATATATATATATATATATAAGGCTGCACCCGCATCCCCGCACTTGGTAACCTTGGTTTATCCAAAATAATTTCCGACCAAGAAAGCACCTCTTAAAACCCAAACCCACATGGATTGACATTTAAATAATTTCATGGTTTATGGCGACTTCATTATTAGTTAAATTTTTATTAAAAAAAAAATTTTACAAAAAAATTGCGGGATAAATTTAATAAAAACTTTAAATGGAAAACATATGGAATGAAACAGAAGTTTGAAAGTAGAAAGAATAGTTTTTAATGTTGATTGTGGCACTCGAATATGAAAACTATATAATATTTTTTTTGAAAATATATATTATAATAATGGTTATAGTTTATTATTTAAGATATTTGAAAATAATAATTAAATACAAATAGATGGTTTATGGAAGAACATTTAAATAAGAAAAAAAAAACATAAATGAAATAAAATAATTAGATGATCAAATGGAATATTAAATGTTTAAATAATATAAAAAACATAAATCACAACCTTCAAAAGGTTTTTATAAAAGCAAAGATTGAGTTGAGAATTAGCTTTTACCAACTCAAAAACCTAACACATTAAAAAAAAGTCAAGACAAAGAATTTTTTTTGTTGTTGGGGGTAGAGGGCATATAACAGGATATTCAAGATAAGTAGGCTTAATATTAAAAACTTAGAATGTTAAATAAAAGATTCAAGGTTAAAATCCAAGATAGGGTTGTACATCATACATTTGTGATAGGTATATGAACTCAATAGAACATGATTAGATAAACTTATCTTCTATAAAAAAACATGACTTATTAAAAATTATTTTTTAATTTTAAATATATTAATATTAATATATATCAAAATCTATTCTCAATTTTTATATATTAATATTTTAAAAATAAAATTAATACTGAAGAAATTATTAAACAGAGTGATAAAATTGAAAAAAATTCAACAATATTAAAAAATAATAATATAAAAAAATATTTATTTTAAAATAATAATATAAAAAAAATGATTAAATTGGATTTCATATTTTATAATGATGATTATTTATAAAGACATTTTAAAATGTAAGGAAAGCTTAGAATGTTGACGTTTTGAGCTTGATTTGAACATGGTTGTCTACAACCCAACACATGACATTGACTTTTAAAAATATTAAATAAAAGCAAGTTATACCTCAAATGAATGCCGTTTTTATATTTACTTCTTATGGTTGTTCAGGACAGTGGTAAATTAAATACGTCGGGACTTGGAGCTAGTAGTGATTCATCTCTTTCTCCTGTGAATATAACAACCTCTATTTCAACGGTGCTTACAACTCGTCACTGCCACTTGTATGATCTCTAATTACCCTTCAAGATGATGGTAAGCTTTGTTGTAACAGATCAATATGTTGGGTCTTCCCTTCTGCGAATGTAACATTTCAGATATAACGTCTTGCCTAATGATGCACTACTCTTCTCGCAAATTTAGAACTGTTATAACGTCTTCCAATGCCCTCAATAGTTCAAATTTATTTTTACCACTTGGTCACTGTTCGCTATAATATTTCCAGGTAGGTATCAGGCTTCACTGGCGTTAGGTGACCATTTCACATTGTTATAGACTTATAGCCTGCCTCCTCGATGCATCAGTTTAACGGCTCCTCCTGGGCGCATGATAATGTACCTCACTCTGAATTTTATTTATGCTATAATGGTCTCTTGTTAGACTTTGGAATATAGACATTATTTTATAACATCCGCATCAAACGTTTCCTATCACTTCAAAAATGGTTTATTATTATGCTATAATTAAACTCCTCCTGGGCCCATGATTATTTATGCTATAATGGTCTCTTGTTAGCTTTAAAGGTAAGTTTATTAAATTTTTTTTTTTTTTTTTTGTGATTTGGGTGGTATATTTATAAAAGCTTGTTTATCTTCGCTTTGAGAAGAGAGGAAAAAAATCTTAATTATAATCTACCACTTTGATGATAAATTAGACAGTCCATGTATCCATCCTAGAAATTATCATTCCCGGCAGGATTTGCTGCAATATTTTTTAATTTTTGTCGTTATATTTTGTTTATTATTATTTTTTAAGAACCATCCATAATGTGTATGAACATTATATTGCTTTGAGACTAAACCATTTTCAAAACACAAAATTGTGTAATAATTTCTTTATCATTCTCTGTAATATGTAATTAAATCAGTAAAAAAAATTTAACCATCAAAATTGTAAAGCAAATAAATCGTAACTTAAAAGTCAAGGTAATTTTTTTGTTTTTAAATTTCAGGCCTGGTCATTCTCCGTTTATTAAAAGAATATATAAAATCAATCAAGCACAAAGGACAATAGTCAAGTTATATTCGACTTTTCTCCTAATCAGCTTAAGTTTTCCTAATATTTTAAAATGTTATATCTATAAATTATAAAGTTATAATTAAAGAAAATTGTATTAATATTCTTTTCAATAATTGCTTAAGAGTGTAGATTTTTTTAGTTATTTGATTTAAAAGGGTTTGTAATTTTTTTAAAGATTTTTTTGAGGAAAAGGAATAAGGTTATCAACAAGGGTAACAAACTATATGATTTAAGAGATAATTTTAATTTTAAATATAGAAATTTTGGATTGAATGTTTTTCTATGGTAAAGAGATAATTAATAGATATTGATGGGAGTGGATGCTTGCTATGGAAGTTGATAATTTACATATATTATAAATAATATAGTAAATAATAAATCCTAAGTGACTTGACATCATGTTGGATGGTGAACTTGATGGTTAAAAGTGAGTAGCTAAGAACGTTGTAAAGAGTTTTAGTCTTGAACGAAAATGGCTAAGGAATTAATGAGCTTAGTTAATAGGATGAATGAGTCTCAGAGCTCTTGGCCAAGGTAAAAGAGGATGTCTTCACAAAAATGGAGGACAAAGTCATCCCTCTTGCATAACCTTCACAAGTAACTTGTGGATACCTTTCCTTTTGAAGTTCATTGCTTTAATTGTTTGACTCGGTCTTATGATGGTTAGGATAAACATACAAATTATGAAAAAGAGGAAGAAGTGGTGTGTGGGAAGGGAATAAAGGGAACTACTAAAAGCATCCAAAGTAATAAGATGTTAGCAAAGGTAGATAATAGTAGTGATGCACCAATGGTTCATTACAATATATGTTGTATTTGGAAGTTGCAGATATTTGGGATATCATGTCACTTTTGTAGGAGACGTAAATGGATCTTATGGGAATATGTACTGCTCAAAATACTATAACTTTTGACGAACTAATAATGATCATCTCCAAGGTTGTGAAAAAATAGATTTAGTGAAAATGAATAATATAATTTTATATTTACGATGTCTATATGCATCCATGTAGTTTTCCATGGCAACTCCTAGGTGTTGTTTCTCTATTGCTATTTTTATTAATATGTTTGGATAATTGATTTAGATCCTAAAGGATGTGATGTTAAATATTTTTCTTTAGTATTATTTTTGGTAAGCATAGTGGAAAAATTTAAGGCTTCAAGCATTTATTTCTATATGCAAACATTCATTTTTTATTAAACTACCATGTTATGATTGATTTCATGTCATTATGCCACTAAACATTCTACAGATGGTAATTTTAATGTAATAAAAGGTTTATATTTTTATCAATAAAAAACGGTTAGCAATAAATTAAATAATTGACTATGTTCTTGAAAGATTGATGAAGAATTAATATTTGATAAATAGGATAAATGAGATCTACAAATTTATGTTGAAATTATCAATAAATTTTGAAATTATCAAATTTATTTTTAATTGGTTATATAGGATTGAAACACACTATGCACTAACCAATATTACATGATGATTATGATATCATAGTAATGAAACACATAATGGTACTATAACAAGCCATATTGACAACTATGCATATACTCCTTATCAAGGTTTGACACTTGGCCTCCATTTTGAAAACCTAGGTTTTTAACCACTTGATATCATGTCATTTGATAAATGTTAAGATTAACATATGGATTTGGAACCTTGGTTTATTGCGTAAAAATTTTTGCTCTTCACTGCTTGCTCCAAAGATTATAATCTTGGTTTATGGTGTGAAACTTCTTGTTCTCCATCATTTTATCTAAGCCTTTGGGCTAAATTTTAAGAGTCACCCATGATATTGGAACTATAGTTTGTGGTGTCACACTCCTCATTTTCCATTACATGTTCCAATTCAATTATCTTAAATATCTTGGGTGATAACATAATTATAACTTAAAAAATTCTATCAAAACAAAAATACTACCTACATTCAACTAAATCATCTTTCTTAGCTTAAAGTAATGACTAGCTTTTCAAAATATAATAAAAAAATATTATTTTTGTATAGTTGATCTTATATCAAATAATTTTAATAAAAATGATAGTTCAACTAAACTCAAGTTTTATTCTAGGAAAAAACACTTCATATACAAAACATACAACTTTAATTGAATGAATAAATTATATTTGATTGATTTTATAATAACAATGTACATAAAATTTAAAAACAATCTATTTTTTTAAAGAATAAAAAAATTGTAAACTAATTTGACAATTAAAAACTTTAAGCCACATGTGATCATAAACCAAAATTACTACTCGATCATGGAAATTTATGAACATTTTATTTTGGAAAAGAACTCCAAATATCATCATATCATTACTCAATTCAAAACACAAAATTTAAAATATAAGTAAAAAAATTCCAAAATTTGAGTGTCCATTAGTAGCAAAAAAATAAGGATAAAAAAAATCCTTTGACACCCATGCGCTAAAGAAAAATTAACCTAACAATAACTATTACATGTTGAAACAAAGTCATGAATGGATTCCTGAAGGGTTACTAGCAAATTGTCTATCATTAGTCTTGAGATCTAACATCATGGATGTCTTATGACTTGTATAACCAATTGAATATTGTATGTTTGCAACTCAAGTAGAGAGCTTAGCTAGATAATCTACCAACTTAAATCTTACTACCTCCTGATTCACTTTGTCTTGGATGCTGGATATAGTGGTTAATAGTTTGGATAATTTAGAATTGAGATCATATTGAGCATGCACTTGGTGATGGACCTGATGTTAATGCACTCCAACTTATTCATCACTACTTCCATCTTAGTAGTTTCTCCATGGATGTATGCATGAATATTGGATACTTGTAGAATCAAATTGAAACATTAGGTCAATGAAAAATCCTCCAAGAAGATACCAAACTTTTAAGCTTGCCTAGACACCTTTGCTTCCAAATATGTTTGATGGATATCAATATATAAGACTCACATGATGTGGAAAATATCATTTTAAGAAAGGCTTATATATTCCAATTTAGGAAATAACAAACTTACCCTAAATAGGATAACAAACTTATTCATAATATTAACATACTAACTCATCCATAATATAAGATAACAAAAAACTTATATATGATTTCAATCTAACTTAAAATTCCTATATATGAAAGAAACACTAAAATCATAAAAAATTAAAATAAATACCTATGTAATCCTTATCACATAGATAAATTTTAAATATGTGACTAAAGGAACCTAACAAAGTGTTTTTAAAATAAATTAGAGAAATTTTAAAGATGTGACTAAAGGAACCTAACAAAGTGTTTTTAAAATAAATTGAATATTGGGAAAACTAAACTGATCATGGACTAAACCTTTTGAGCAAATTTATAATTTCAAATATGTGTGGAATGGTTTTAGGAGTAAAGCAAAAAATAATCATTCATATAACCTATAAAAGGAGAAAAGAGCAAACAAGATTGACAACTTAAAGCATAATAGTTGTCAATGAAGAACTTGAAACTATTTCAATTCTAGTTTTTCATATATGGGATTCAGGGTGAGTCCATTCCCATTCATAAAAGGACCCTTACCACTTATGATTGAGTCTTGATGTAAGAGAAAAGGAAGAGAGGAGATGAATATAGAGAATGTAATATTTTTAGTCCTTAAGGAATGCACCCTTTGGGAACCAACAATCCTTTAAAATATCATTTGCAAATATTCCTAATTTAAATTCACTAGGAATGAAATCATAATTTTTTATAATGGGTTGAGATACCAAAGAGGTTTTTTATAATTTTTAAGATAATAGTTTACAAGTAGAATGATCCCATAGATCTAAATAGTATTGATACATATCATAAATAAGTCAAGGCTCTAATGTTAGGTTGAAGGGCAAGTGAATTTTTATTTTCTAAGACCAATCTATGCTACCAAATATAGGACACACCTTTACTATGTTGGATTAAAAAGAGTGCTAGTCAAATTGCATTTACAAGAAATGATATGTTTATACATTCAATATTGGTTCAATTGTCATAATGACTTATAACCAACTCATATATAGGTATATAAAAACACCCTATAATTTGATGTAATAATCCTAACTTTCCATCTTATTACATCAATGTTCAATATAGGGGGAAGAATACTAATAACAAGATTGAGGCAAACTCAATTGTACATCACAAATTTATAGTGTGAATGATCTCACTATATTACAAACTCAAATTTTGACCATAATCTTAGATCATACACCCCATGATAATTTTAGCCAACAACCACTTGGTGGATTAGACAACAAAGAGAATAGTGGTGTATGTATCTATTCACAAGATGAAGTAAGGCATTCAAGTTCTATTTAATAAAATGTATTAGACTTAAAAGGAGATTTTCAGATACTATATATAAGAATGTATTTAATAAAATAGTATTTGTGTAAAATATTATATGTTTTGAAGATGTCCCAATACATAATTAAACTTATCAAAATTGTTTCAACAATGTATATCATAAAACAATATATGAACCTTCTGAATTATCAAACCTTGAAAAATGTAAGTAAAGCATAATTTTTTCTTTTTGTGAAGACAAAAACACAACACAAAATAACAAGATATAAATTGAACTCAAAAGACAACATTACACAATAAATAATTTTATATTAATAGGAGGAGCCTCAAAAATCCATTGTTACAATAAGAATGTTTGAATATTTTGATGCAGATTTTACAATAGTTAGGGTTATCTGAAACCCTAGCAAACAACACTGGTGGTGTCTTCAAAACGTGTTCTTTCTCCCAACAGAAGTGATTGGGCTTCTGAGTATCCAATATCGGGCCACTCCATCTTAAGCAGTTGCACAACACTAATGTAACACTTCTAGATCTGCACACAAGAAAATAACAAGTAGGTTAGTATTAACTATGAGGGCTCTACAATGTGAGACCCTATATAATCAATACAAAAACCTTAGCTATATGATGTAAATAGCATGAATAGAATTGAGAGTGTATACAATGAAATAACAATAAAAAGACTTACCTTGCTTATATGTCATTCTCTGATCTGATGTAATTTGTTGTAGTAGACTGGTGCAATGATGCCCTAGAATCACCCGATAGCTAGAAGGGCTTCAGAACTCTAGCTTAAAACACCCATGAGTGCTCGATGTTTGTAGGAAAAACTTTTGGATGCTCAGTAATTTGCAGAAGGTACCCAAAGGTGCTTGGCGATGGAGGGGAAGCATCCAAAGGTGCTTGAGAATTATAAGGAGCACTCAAAGGTGTTCAAAGGCTGAGGGGAAGATCTGTAGAAGCATATATGGTCAAGCGAGAAGGATGGTGACAAATGTGGGAGCTATGGCAAGCGAGGATGGAGGGCGTGAGTACTTGGATACTCCAAGGAAAACAAATGCAAAATTCAACTTAGGATTCAGGGGTTAATCCTTCAAAATGGCTCCTATTAATAATCCAACCTAGGGCATGCTAGGGTTTCAATGACACTAATCGTGTGGATGAGATAAAAGCATATCGGAGAGTGGATATTAAATCTGAGGTGTGGCATGGATTGATAGGGCTAGTTGAACAGGATTAAGTGAAATCATATGGCTGAGATTAATTCATTCATATAAATATATTTATTAAATATATATAAAATATTAATATTTAAATATAATATATATATAAAGGGTGGAAATGGCGAGAAAACTTGGATGGATGATAAGTGGCTAGGTTTTGGTGTTTACATATACCCATTTTTGTATTGTGTTGCATGAAACACAATGCAGTGCAAAAACACAAGACACCTATTTTGGCTAGGTGCAAAAGCAACTTTCTCTTGAGATGTGAAATATGAGCTTGAAGATAAAAGAATGAAAGAATTTGAATTTTGTGTAGCTTACTCCCTCAATCGGTAAATAATTTTGCGGATGAATCTCACGAGCCAATTGAAAAATATGTGCAAATGAATTGTGAATGATATGAATGATGTAGATGTGAAACCATTTTTACCCCAATGGTGGGAAGGGAGGTGGTGAAAAATGTGAAAATGATGTGTCTATTTTTGGCCCAATAGATGAAGGGTTTTGTGAAAAATATGATGAAAAATGTGTTTATTTTTGCCCCAATATATGAAGGGATTTTTGCCAAATATTAATGCCATGATCATGTAATATGTATCCCATTGTGGGAATGCCAAAATCAAATTTGGTTTCCCAAAATTTAGGATGATTCGATGTGATTGAAAAATGTGTCGTTTGGCATCATTGATATGCAAAGATGAAGATGCAAAAATAAAAATAGTCAACTTCAAAGGGTCAACTAGTGACTGTCAGATAATTCCTATTATCAAAACCAATCACCCTAGTTAAGGCCAATTGCCATGATGACTATAAAGGAAATGTGAAACAATGAGATGTAATGTTTTCCATGTGTTAGGACCCACAAACTAGGCCATCAATAATAGATTTGGTACAAATTTTTCTTGGTAAGGTTTCACGCAAAATGTGAAGTACCAAATATGACTGTGATTTTGAACAAGGATATATAGAATGATGAAAATTACTAAGTTTCCTTATGGTAGATTATCCATCTTACCGAATTGCATGGATACAAATCGTTGCAATCACCAAGTATATAGAATAACCCATAAGATATAAGGTTCACTTGAATGTTGCCTGAACTTGGAAAATATGTAAATGATGATATGGAATGATTTTGATGATGTGAAAATGATGTATTGGTGATGAGAAGGATGATTATGGTCATTTTGTGAATATTTGGATCATTTTGGAATGCTTTTGTAACTTGTTAGGTGAATTTACGATTTGTGGTTGCAATTGAAATGTATGCGTCCAAATAAATTGGAATCTTCACAAATCGTGTTAATATGATGAAATAGATGAATGGATGAACTATGGATTAATTTGGTGGGAATAAGCCATTATTTTGTGAAAATTTGACTTTTTGTCAAAATTAATGCTAAATGCTTGTTGGCACTTTTGGTATGCAGAGATGCCTATCGGTGTTTGAGCATTCTGCAAACATCCAGGTTCACTTCAGTGCACCAAGAAACCTCATTGGTGTCTCAAGGTGCCTAAGAATCTATAAATAGATTTCTGGGTGAAAATGAAGCTCAGTTGTGCATTTATAAGTTTGAGAAGTTATGTTTGGGAGAGTGGAGTGGAGTGAGGTCAAGTGAATTGGGCATGAAATCTATGGAAATAGAGGGAGCATATGTGGGGGTCAAAGCTAGAGCTAGAGTATGAGCGACTGGGGTAATTCTATTTTCTATGCATTGTGCAAAATGTTTTTATGTTTTTGTGATTTTCATTTTAAAATTTGTAAATGGAAAATATTTTGTGTTGTGTTGCAGCTTAGGATTTTGGAGGCTTGACACTGGTTTTTGCCATACATTATTAGGATGATGAAGGCAATATCGAATGAGGAGTGGGAGTTTTTAGAGGTTGTGGGTATAGTAGAGGTAGCCCAGGTTGATGGGTGAGGGCGGATGAGGGGAACCTCTCTACATTGGTGGAGAGGTGGGATCCAGATAGGGGGACTTTTCATCTCCCCATAGGAGAGGTTACATTGACCTTGGAGGATGTATATCACATCCTCAAGGTGCTAGTGGAGGATGAGCATGTCGAGGTTGTACGCGATCGAGGTACAAAGATGAGAAATATGTTCAACGATGGTTGGCAAGGTGTTAGGGTGGAGAGTGGGGGTATTCCTTACTTGTCTATATATGTGGACAAGAATTTGGATGCCCTTCATGACTTGGTCATGTTTGTATTGGCCAACATCGTGGTCCTGAACAACACTAGGTGTAGGTTCCCTTAGAACCTGATAGGATTAGTGAGAAATATGCTCACTATGTGGTAGGTATATGCATGGACTCCCACATTATTGGTGCAGGTGTACCGGGAGATCTATGAGGTGACGAGGCATGGGAGGAAGGGGTTAGGATGTAAATTGTTGCTATAGTTTTGGGTATGAGAGAACCTAAGTGTGGCTCAATTAGAGGGTTTACCAGTGGAAGGATTGGATAGGGAGGAGCCCTATGCAAGGATATGGGCAATGGTCAAGGAGGTATAGCTAAGTTGACCTGTGTAGATGAGCCAGTGGTGCCAAGATTTGTATGCTCGACTAAAATCCACCCAAGTGATATGAAGGCCATGTCAAGGTAGAAATTGGACCATATATGGAGAGCATCTATAATAGGTGTGGCAAGCTAGGTGGGTGGTTGGGAGAAATTAGAGTGAGATTGAGTATTTTTAGTTCTCATGAGTACTCCAATAGTTTGGTTTAAGGTAGGGGATTATGAAGGAGTCGATGCTCTATAGGAGGCATTGAGAGGAGATAAGGCTACCATGTACAGAGACATGGAGGGAGGCATACGAGGATGACAAGGAGATGGACCTCCTCGATGTGGATGATAAAAGGACTACTCCATAGTACAATGCATGGTTCTCTATATAGATACCATGGTCACTAACTCTAGTAGTAGCTGATGGAGATAGGGGTGGAGTGGAGGATTAAGGGATCCATGGGGCTCCCAAGTAGTGATGGTACCTTTTATCAGATAGTCGAAGGAGGAGGACTAAGGGTGCAGCTAGGCAGGCTATCGAGAGTGGAGGAGATGGCATAGATGGAGATGATGTGGAGGAGACTCTAGATGGGCCTCCAAATCAGAGCGAGGAGGATTGGGTGAGGCTAGAGTAGTAGGTATGAGAGTGGGATGCAAGGATCATGAGGCTCCATGTAGAGCTACTAGAGAAGGAGCACCAGCATAATTTTGACATAGCATACCTTCAGTCTCGGCATAGGTATATTGAGGCATTGGAGGATATGTTTATGGAGCATCATATTCCACTTCTAGATCCTCCAACTTCATCTATATTCGAGACTACTAGGCATAGCGAGTCTAGACATAGCTCTAGGTATAGGGCTCCTTCTATGTCTTAGGGATCCTCTTGGAGGGCATAGCTAGTACTTAGATGCACTTTTTGTATATGAGACTTGGTGCTCCATTGTATGTAGCATTTTGGCACTCATTGTACATGCAATATTTATTTATATATACATGGATTTTACCCTTTGTGTTATATGTGTTTGTGTGAATGCTTGTGTGCAATGCTTTTGTGGAATGCATGTTTATGCATATGATATGTTATGGATGATTAATGCAATGTGGAATATATGGATTATTAATGCAAAGTATGGAATGCAAATATTCTAATAAACATTCATAGTTTAGATTGTGCTTGGCCATTTTTTAGCATTGTTTTTTAATCAAGGGTATCAAACTTGGTGGCATATGGGATAAATGGCTCATGTAATGAAATGAATGTTGACATGGAAGAAGATATGGATGTTGATATGGAAAACTAACTATTTTGTAGATACTTAGACATACTAGTGGCATCGAACAAACTCACTAAAACTGTCGAATACCTCTAGGACCAAATGTGTGTGCAGTGAATTCATTTACTGAATCAAGAGCATGGTAATGACTCAAGGCAATCAAGAACCAATGTGTGTGCAAGTGAGTTCATTAGCTCATCTTGATTAAATTGGTTAAACCTGTTATGGATGAATCCAAGAAGCTAGCTTATCTTTATGAGCGGTCAGAGGTTTCTTTAAAATGGATGTGTCACCATGCATGAGCATACTCCACTACCAATCAAGCATCTATAGCTCCAGTGGAGGCTAACTTCATAGTCCACGATTTGTGTTTTTGATATCTTATGTTTTGGGGATGACTACCTAACTCTTTTACTGGAAATATAGTATGATCCTTATAACCCAATGATTAGTGGTATGTGATGTAAAATATTTAGAGCTTTAGGGAATAAAATTATTGACCTAAGTATGATGAGAATTGTACCCTATCCTTACTACTCCATATTTTGTATTTGGAAGCAACTGTGATAGTGGTGAAAACCATCATTTTTGTGGACTATTTTGCATTATGGGATAGGTGAGGATATACCTTTTCACTTCGAGGTTCATACCAAGTATCGTGTTATCTCTTTTTGATACAAGATGTTTTTAAATATGTGAAATTGTGTTTGGTTCCAGAATATTTTGGAGTCAATTTCCAAAACTCAAGATTTCTTTAGTGTATATGTTTGATGGTCCTAAAAGTAACTTGATGTTGAGCAAGGTGCAATAGCAGTATTGGTAGCAGTATTTTCATTGTTGTCAACACAGTCAGATAGATCTGTTGATGCAGTGGACAGGTAGTTCAAAAAGCTATTCAAATGCAGAAGACAGGAGCTCAAAGGTTACTCAGAGTATGTACAGTGATTTTCTAATAATACTAAAGGGGCCCATATGCAAAAGATCAAATAAAATGACAAGTAAGAAAAGTGTCACGATATCGCGACATATACAGCAGACAAGAAAAACTGTCATGATTTCGCGACATGTTGGAAGAGAGAGAAAAAGCTGAAAAAACTGTCACAATTTTGCGACATGTTGGAAGAGAGAAAAAGCAGGAAAAACTGTCTTGATTTCGTGACATGTTGGAAGAGAAAAAGGCCACTGGAAAAACTGTCACGATTTCGTGACATGTTGGAAGTGAAAAAGGCAAGTGGAAAACTATCGCTATTTCATGACATGTTGGAAGAAAAAGAGAAAGCAGGAAGAAGTGTCGCGATTTCGCGACAAGTTCGAAGAAAGAGAACAAGTTGGAAAAGTGTCGCGATTTTGTGACATGTCGCATTTTCGCGACTAAAATAGGAGAGAGAAATTTCATTGGAAAAGTGTTGCGATTTCGTGACATGTCGCATTTTCATGACTTAGAAAGCATAGGAAGGAAGAGAAAGAAAAAGTGTCACGATTTCGTGACATGTCACATTTTTGTGACTCAAAAAGCACAGGAAGGAAGAGAAAGAAAAAGTGTCGCGATATCGCGACATGTCGCATTTTTGCTACAAAAGAAAGAGAGGAAGCGTACGGAAGCAGAACTATCATGATTTCGCAACAAAAGGAGAAAGCAAGACTTTGAAAGCAGAAGTGTCACAATTTTGCGACAAAAGCAGAGAATAAAACTTTGAAGATAGAAGTGTCGCGATATCACGACAAAAGCAAAGAGAAATAGGAGAGAGAAAATAGTGTTGTGATTTCACATGTATTTTCGTGGGCCAAAGCAAAGAGAAAGAGGAGAGAGAAAATAGTGTCATGATTTTGGGACATGTATTTTCGCAGGCCAAAGCAAAGAGAAAGAGGAGAGAGAAAATAGTGTCACGATATCACATGTATTTTCATGGGCCAAAGCTAAGAGAAAGAGCAAGGAGAAAAAGTGTCACGATATCGCAACATGTTGTATTTTCGTGGTTAAGTTGAAGCCGACGAAGACCGATGAACATCCAACTAAATTTAGGATTTATAGTGGACTAAGATTAGGGTTTTCATCTCAAACATTCTGTTATAAAAGGAAGGCTATTTGGAGATTTGATAGTGTGTTGAAGTGTGCGATATACGGTCATTATTCACAGAGAGCAAGTCGTGTCGAATCATGCTAAGTGCAAAATTTGCAAAGAGAGTAGAGTGCACAAAAGGGAGAAGACGATCATGAATTTTGACTATAACAAAGCAAAGTGTGTGAAGTGATTACACAGAGAGCAGAGTGCACAGAGAGTGAAAAGGTTGAAGTTTGACCAGGTTCTGTTGTGATTACGTAGAAAGAGCAAAGTGCACAAAGAATGCAAAAGTGAAGAAGACCAGTTATGGTCTTGCAAAAGCAAAGGTATCTTACTGTCAAACTTATAGATTCAAATTGAAGTCTAGGTTGCAGCTTGGCATCAGGGGTTGGTGCTCCTTTCTATTGGTGTAGATAAATAAGGGGTTGGTGCTCCTTCTAGTTGGTGTTGGTAAATCAGGGGTTGGTGCTCCTTTCTATTGGTGTAGATAAATAAGGGGTTGGTGCTCCTTCCAGTGGGTGCTGGTAAATTGATTGTAAAGTTGGTGCTTTGCAAAGGTTGGATTTGGATGGTAGTCCAAGTAGTCATTTTTGAGGAGTAGCCACATTGGTGAACCTCGTTAAATCTTGTGTTGTGTGATGATCTTTTGTGATACTTGCTTTATCTGGTTTTAAGGTTTCATTATTTCTATTTTAAGAGCTATGAATTTAAGTTTAAATAGCTACACTGATTCACCCCCCCTCTCAGTGTCATTGTGAGACTAACAATTGGTATCAGAGCTAAATTCCTATACAAGCCTAATCGGCTAGGGTGATCTTGTAAGTAACACAATGGCAGGTGGTGAAGGCTTCTCATCAAACAAAGCACCATTGTTTGATGGATCTAATTATGTGTTTTGGAAAATTAGGATGTAGACATTTCTTTGTGCTTTGGGTTACGACATCTGGGATTCAGTAGTTAGTGGATACACAATACCCATCACTCCTCCAAAAGAGGTTGACAAAAAGAAACTGTTTGAAAACAACTCAAGAGCAAAAAATTCTCTCATGTACGAATTAGCAAAAAGTGAACTAGTAAAGATCATGGGCTGTAATACGACAAAAGAGATATGGAATAAACTAAGGAGTATTCATGAAGGAGACAATAAGATCAAGGAGGCCAAGTTACAGACACATCGAGCTCAGTTCGAAGCATTAAAAATGAACGACGATGAAAACATTGAGGCATATATGCTGAGATTTAATAGAATCATTAATGCAATCAGAGGACTCGACGAGGATATTGGAGACTTTGTCATCATGAAAAAGGTAGTAAGATCTCTTCCTCAAAGGTTTTATTCCAAAGTCTCAGTGATAGAAGAAGCTAAAAATATAAATTATTTTAGTATAGACAAGATGTATGGTTCTTTGACTGCATATGAGATGAGGATAGGAACATCTAAACCCACAGACAGAGAAGCGACTTTTAAAGCCCTTAAAAATAAAAACACAAAACAAGAGTCCAAGGAAGAAGAGACATCAGATGAAATGGAATCTAACTTTGTTAGAAAACTAAAAAGGGGAAAAGAAAAATACAGAGGGAAGCTACCATTTAAATGTTTCAACTGTGGATGCGTTGGGCATTTTGTGACTAAATGTCCACTTAAAGAGCAGAACAAAAATGATGAAGGATCACACCATGAAAGAAGTGGCTGGAAGAAGAAAACAAATTTTAGAAAAGGCAACTTCAAGAAGAAAATTTTCATCTCCAAGAATGTTAGTTCATCAAAAGATAGCTCCGATGAAGAGTCTAAAGAGGAAAAAGGTGAAGCTCTTTTCATGGCATTTGAAGAAGTAAAATCAGAAAAGGAATAAGGAGTGAAATCTGAAGTATGTGGTGAAAACCCTGAGGCTAAAGTATATCTAGAAGGTGAGTTGATCTCTACACTTGAAGAGTAGGAGATAGAAAAAAAAAAAAAATAAGAAACTTTCAAGAAAGCTTGAGGATTCAAATGAAATCATAACCAGTTTGAAAGTACAAATAGAAGAATCCAAGAAAATCTCCGAAGATCTTGAAGTGCAAATAACCATGAAAATAGATTATTGCAGCAAGCTAGAAGAAGAGACTATTGGTTTGAGAATGCAGTTAGAAGAGATGAATAAGAAAATTAGTTGTTATCACAAACGTGAAGAAATTTCTATGAAGCTGGATAAGATCATAAATGACCAAAGGCCTACAGGCATCAAGTTTGGTCTGGGTTTCATTGAAGGAGAACCATAAAATGTATCAAAGGCCAGAAATGTAGAATCCATAAAGAATGAAGATAAGAAATAGGTTGATCAAAGAAAAATGTCTCATGACAAATAAAGCAACAATGCAAGGCACAAAAGGAGAACTGACAATGATGGATTCACCAATGTAACACATCAAAGAAGAAGAAGACCTATGGCTCCTACGACAACATGGCAAAGACCATCTGCCAAGTTCAATTATCCATTCTTTGGTTTCTTTTTTAAATGCAATTGCTATGGACATAAAATCTTAGACTGCAAATATAATGTATGACCAAGGAATTTCACCAGTAGAAATGCTTTTTCTCATCTGATGAATTATACAGTAGAATGTTATAACTATCATAATTTTTGGCACATTGCAAGAAATTGTAGAAGTAAATTTGCATTAAATAAATTTTAGAGAAGAAAAGTTCAACCAAATAGGATGAGACAAAATAGAAAACTTCCCACAAAACATGCACAAGTTGTTGATAAGGGAAAGGCAAAACAAGAGCCCAAAACAACTATCAAAACGGAGTGGAAAGAAAAAGAACTACTTAAGGAAGAAAAGGAATCCTTAATCATACAAATAGCTTTTAAAGCACATAATAAATATGTACCATGGATACTTGATAGTGGATGTTCCAGTCATATGATAGGTAACAAACAGAATTTTGAGAAGTTACAGAAATATGAAGGTGGTTCAGTAAAGTTTGGAAATAATGATGGAGCTAAGATAGTTGGCAGAGGTTCAGTTAAAATTATTGATAGAAAAATTAAGTCAAAAGAATTCTTGTTTTTGGATGGTTTGAAACATAACTTGTTGAGCGTAAGTCAGATTTGTGATAAAGGTCATGAGGTAGTTTTTAAGAAGCAGGGTTGTGAAGTCAGAAAGACAAATAGTGGAAAATTGATAGCAACTAGATCAAGAACATCTGGAAACCTATACACGCTCTCAGAGACTTCAGAAGGAGCTTGTTTTATTGGAAAGGAAGAAGAAAATTGTTTGTGGCACAAGAGGCTCGATCATATTAGTTTTTATAATCTAGTAAAAATCACCTCAAAAAGAGTAGTGAGAGATATTCCCACCATCAGCAAACCTACAAACAGCATTTGTGCTTCATGCCAAAATGGGAAACAAACTAGAGTCACTTTCAAAACAAAAGAATACTACACAAGCAAACCTTTGAAACTAATACACACTGATTTATGTGGACCCATGAGAACACAAAGCATAAATGGTGACAAATATTTTATGTTGTGCATTGATGACTATTCTAGAATGACATGGATATTTTTCTTGAAGCATAAATCAGAAGCTTTTGATATGTTTAAGATTTTCAAAAACCAGGTTGAGAATGAAACAGGAAAGAGGATCAAATGTTTAAGATCAGATAGAGGAGGAGAATTCATTTTAGAGGAGTTTTTAGAGTACTATGAAAAACATGGTATTAGGAGATAGTTCTCAACAACCAGGACACCTCAGCAAAATGGAGTGGTAGAAAGAAAGAACAGGACTGTGCAAGAAATAACACAGACTATATTGGATAAAAGCAGAGTAGCAGATAGATTTTGGAAAGAAGCGGTCCATACTACGGTGTATATCCAAAATAGGTACATGCTGAGAACACATGAAAACAAAACTCCTTATGAATTGTGGTTCGGTAAAAGGGCAACATCAAAATACCTCAAAGTTTTTGGCAGCAAGTGCTATATCAAAAGAACTGAAGACAATCTTGGCAAGTTTAAAGATAGAGCAGATGAAGGTATTTTTGTTGGTTATTCACCAAGAAGCAAAGCTTACAAATGCTACAACAAGAGGCTAAAGAAAATTGTGGACAGTGCCTATGTTAAATTTTATGAAGGTAGAGAATGAGTAATTAGCTATGAAATGAACTACCCAATTTATGAAGAGGTTATTGAAGGAGATGAGGAAAACAAAATGGAAAAGATACAAAAAATTGACTCAGATGATTTAAGTTGTGATTTAGAAGTGGAAGAAAATAAGAAATTCAAAACAGGCAGTTGGTAGAAAAATCATCCTAGAGAGCAAATAATTGGAGACCCCAAAGTTGGTGTTCAGACAAGGAGAAGAGTAGTAACTACTCTCTATTATCCAGCATTGAGCCCAAAAATATTGCTGACGCAAGCAAAGATGAAAGTTGTATGAAGGAAATAAATGAAGAATTAGATCAGATCAAGAAAGACAAAACTTGGGAGTTAGTACCTAGACCTGCAAATAAAAATATAATCGGAACTAAATGGATTTTTTGAAACAAATTGAATGAAGATGGACAGGTAGTCAAAAATAAAGCAAGATTGGTATGTAAGGGTTATGCACAAGTTGAAGGCATTGAATTTGAGGAAACTTTTGCACCAGTAGCTAGTCTTGAGGCAATTAGAATGTTTTTGGCTTTAGCAGTCTACAAGAACTTCAAAGTTTATCAAATGGATGTGAAATCAGTGTTTTTGAATGGGAAACTTGAAGAAGAGGTTTATATTGAGCAACCAGATGGTTTCCAACTTGGTGATGATCCAAACTTGGTTTGCAAGTTGAAGAAAGAATTATATGGCTTAAAACAAGCACCCCAAGCATGGTATGCAAGGCTAGACAACTATCTCACTCAACAAAGGTTTAAGAAAGGTATGGTGGATAGTAATTTATATGTCAAAATAGAAAATGGGCATCTTATTATTCTTGTTGTATATGTAGATGATATCATATTTGGCAGCAACAAAGATGAGTCGTGTAAAGATTTAACAAATAAGAAGCAAAAAGAATTTGAAATGTCAATGATTAGTGAACTGTCGTATTTCCTTGGGTTGCAAGTTAATCAATGTAAGAAGGGCATATTTATTTGTCAATTTAAATATGTAAAAGAGATGTTAAATAAGTTCACAATGGAGGATTGTAAGCCAGTTAGCACTCCCATAACGACAGACTGCAAGTTGAGCAAGGATGACAAATCCCCACCTATTGATCAAACCATGTATAGATCTATGATTGGAAGCTTACTATACCTGATAGCTACCAGACTAGATATTTTGTAGGCAATATGCATGGTAGAACGATTTTAGGCAAATCCCAAGGAGACTCATGTGACAGCAGTGAAGAGGATTCTTTGGTACCTCAAGGGTACTATGGAGTATGGGTTATGGTATCCAAAAGGTAAAGACTTCACCCTTATTTTGTATTCAGATGCAGATTGGGCAGGAGGTGTAGATGATAGAAAGAGTACCAGTGGAGGTGCATTCTATCTTGGAGACAGATTGGTCGCATGGCACAGTAAGAAACAAGAGTCAATTTCTTTATCAACAATAGAGGCAAAATATATTATAGCAACAACATGTTGTACACAGGTATTGTGGATGAAACAAACCCTAAAAGATCTTGGTATTTGCTTCAGTGAGCCAATATCAGTTAAGTGTGATAACACCAGTGCCATTAACATCTCCAAGAATCCAGTTATGCATTCTCGCACAAAACACATCTCTATTAGGTATCACTTTTTGAAGGAGAAAGTTGCAGAAGGTGAGGTTAAGTTGGATTTTGTTCCAACTACAGAGAAAGTAGCAGATATCTTCACAAAACCACTGCCCAAAGAAATTTTTGAGTACCTTCGCAATAAATTGGGAGTGGTCACACTTCCCAAGAATTGACTAGCTACAAGGATCACATTCTTAGGGGGAGCATTTAAGTATTTGATTATTTGTTTGCTCATGTTCATGATTTTTACTAAGTGTAATAAATTGTGCCTGAGAATGTTTTGCATGGACTTAGGGGGAGTCTGCAGTAGCCCTTTGGTATTATTGTCAAAGGGGGAGAAGAGTTACGGGAAATTGCACATGTGTTGCCAACAATTCCAAAGGGGGAGATTGTTGAGCAAGGTGCAGCAACAGTATTGGCAGCAGTATTGTCATTATTGTCAACATAGTCAGATAGATCTGTTGATGACTGGTAGTTCAAAAAGCTATTCAGATGCAGAAGACAAAAGCTCAAAGGTTACTCAGAGTATGTACAGTGATTTTCCAAGAATACCGAAGGGGCCCATATGCAAAAGATCAAAGAAAATTACAAGTAATAAAAGTGTCACAATATCGTGACATATACAGCAGACAAGAAAAACTATCATGATTTCGTGACATGTTGGAAGAGAGAGAAAAAGCTGGAAAAACTGTTGCAATTTCACATGTTGGAAGAGAGAAAAAGCTGGAAAAACTATCACGATTTCATGACATGTTGGAAGAGAGAAAAAGCAGGAAAAATTGTCGTGATTTCGTGACATGTTGGAAGAGAAAAAGGCCAGTGGAAAAACTGTCACAATTTCACGACATGTTGGAAGTGAAAAAGGCAAGTGGAAAGCTGTCACGATTTCATGACATGTTGGAAGAAAAAGAGAAAGCAGGAAGAAGTGTCACAATTTCGCAATGAGTTCGAAGAAAGAGAACAAGTTGGAAAAGTGTCGCAATTTCACGACATGTCGCATTTTCGTGACTAAAACATGAGAGAGAAAGTTCATTGGAAAAGTGTCGTGATTTTGCAACATGTCACATTTTTGCGACTCGAAAAGCATAGGAAGGAAGAGAAAGAAAAAGTGTCACGATTTCATGACATGTTGCATTTTCATGACTCGGAAAGCACGGGAAGGAAGAGAAAGAAAAAGTGTCGCAATATCATGACATGTCGCATTTTCATGACAAAAGAAAGAGAGGAAGCGTACAGAAGCAGAACTGTTGCGATTTCGTGACAAAAGCAGAAAGCAAGACTTCGAAAGCAGAAGTGTCATGATTTCACGACAAAAGAAGAGAAGAAGACTTTGAAGACAGAAGTGTCACGATATCATGACAAAAGCAAAGAGAAAGAGGAGAGAGAAAATAGTGTCATGATTTCATGACATGTATTTTTGCGGGCCAAAGCAAAGAGAAAGAGGAGAGAGAAAATAGTGTCACGATTTTACGACATGTATTTTTGCGGGCCAAAGCAAAGAGAAATATGAGAGAGAAAATAGTGTTGCGATATCACGACATGTTGTATTTTTGTAGGCCAAAGCTAAGAGAAAGAGGAAGGAGAAAAAGTGTCGTGATATCGCGACATGTATTTTCACGGTTAAGTTGAAGCCGATGAAGACCGATGAACAACCGACTAAATTTAGGATTTACAGTCGACTAATATTAGGGTTTTCATCTCGAACATTCTGTTATAAAAGGAAGTTTGTTTGGAGATTTGACAATGTGTCGAAGTGTGTGATATACGGTCGTTGTGCACAGAGAGCAAGTCGTGTTGAATCATTTTAAGTGCAAAATTTGCAAAAAGAGCAGAGTGCACAAAATGGAGAAGATTATTGTGAAGTTCGACTGTAACGAAGCAGAGTGTGCGAAGTTATTTCATAGAGAGAGTAAAGTGCACAGAGAGTGAAAAGGTTGAAGTTTGACCAGGTGTTGTTGTGATTGCGCAGAAAGAGCAAAGTGCGCAAAGAATGCAAAAGTGAAGAAGATCAGTCAGGGTCTTGCAAAAGCAAAGGTATCTTACTGTCAAACTTATAGATTCAAATTGAAGTCCAGGTTGTAGCTTGGCATTAGGGGTTGGTGCTCCTTTCTGTTGGTGTAGATAAATAAGGGGTTGGTGCTCCTTCTAGTTGGTGTTGGTAAATCAGGGGTTGGTGCTCCTTTCTATTGGTGCAGATAAATAAGGGGTTGGTGCTCCTTCCAATGGGTGCTAGTAAATTGATTGTAAAGTTGGTGCTTTGCAAAGGCTAGATTTGGATGGTAGTCCAAGCAGTCATTTTTGAGGAGTAGCCACATTAGTGAACCTCGTTAAATCTTTTGTGGTGTGATGATCTCTTGTGATACTTGCTTTATCTGGTTTTAAGGTTTCATTATTTCTATTTTAAGAGCTATGAATTTAAGTTTAAAGAGCTACACCGATTCACCCCCCCCTCTCAGTGTCATTTTGAGACTAACACTTGACATGTATTTGAAGTTTTCTTAAAACACTAGGAGTGGCTGAGTGACCAAAAACACCTAGGTATTATAGATATGTGGCTTTGCAAATGATAATTTGGCTTGGTGGAATGTTGTGGCTAATGATGTGAAGGTGCCCCTGATTAAGGCAACATGACTTTATTGGACCAATTAAAATCTTGAACTTTAAGAAATGATCCCTAATATGAAATGTGCAATATGGTGAGGGTGCAAAGTGGTAAAATAAAATTTGTGCCAATGCAACATTTTGAATACAATGTGTATGCGAATGAAATGCAATTTTATGAGTGAAATGTATGCAATTTTTTTATGTATTAACCATGTATATATATATATATATATATATAATTATGCATAGAATTCTCTCAAGTGTATAACATTAAGTGGTTCAGATTCTTCTTCTTCCTCTAGACTGGTAAGCCTATAAGTATCGTTACCCACTCTTTGAGCAATAATGTATGGACCCAACCAATTAGCCACAAATTTATCATGAAGATACAATAATGCATTGGTGTTTTGTTGGTTATATTTAAGTACAAGTATCCTAATTGAAATTCATGTAGATGAACTTTGGTGTTATAAGCACGCTTTAAATGGTCTTGATAAAATCATAAATTCTCTAAGGCATTGACTCGTCTCTCATCTAGAAGTGTGAGTTGGTCAAAATATGCTTGTCTAGCAGTATCATCATCTATGACTTCTTGCAAAGAAATTCATAAGGAGGGTATCTCGAGCTCAAAAGGTATGATTGCTTCAGCTCCATAGACCAATGAAAATGGCCTTGCCCCTATAGGCGTGCCTATGCTTTTTTTATAATCCTATAATGCCAAGGAAATTTGTGTATGCTAATCTCTATGATTTTATTTGACTAGTTTCCTGAGAATAGCAATTATGGTCTTATTGAAAGCTTCAGTTTGTCCATTTGCTTGTGGGTAATAATAAGTCAAGAAACTATGTTGAATGTTAAATTTCTCACAATGTACTCAAACATCCTTGTTCTTGAAAGACTTACCATTTTTGAAGATTATTTTTGAGGGTATACCAAAATGATTAATGATATGGTGAAGTATAAAATCCACAATTTTAGGTCCTATCGTATTGGTTAGATGAATTGCCTCAACCCACTTTATGAAGTATTCAATGGTTGTGATGATGAGTGTATATTGTCCTAAGGAAGGTGACAAATTTTTTCCAATTAGATCTAGATCCCATTGTGAAAAGGGCCAAAGGCTTTGAATAGGTTGTAAATATTATGATGGTACATGAGTTAAATTAGCATGCTCTTGATATTTCTTGCAATGTTTAACATAAGTGCAAAAATCACATTCCATTGTAGGACAATAATAACCCATGCATAAAATATACTTTGCAATGGCCATTCCACTAAATTGACTACCACAAGTACCATCATGGGCTTCAGCTATGGCTCTTTGTGCCTCACTAGACTCAAGACAACGAAGAAGGACTCGATCATAACCATGTTTGTATAACACATCCCCCAAGAGAGTGAAATGAGCTACATTATGCTTGAAAGTGTATTTGGAATTTCAAGACATGTTAGATGGGAGTGTTCAAAACTTGATAAAGGCTACTATCTGGCTTGACCAAGGCTCATATGGATCTGACTAGATAAAGAAAATTTCCATTTCATATTTAGATTCAGCACGGTTAATTACAGATTTAGAGACCATTGAAATGATAAGGGGATGTACCTCTATAAAGGAGTCTTTGGGAATAAATTATCCAAGGGAGGCCATCACATCTACAAATCTATTAGTCGAACATGGTAAAATATTGATTTCATACCAATTAAACTTGGAGAGCAATTTCATTGGTACTTCATGGTAAAACTTAATT
The DNA here is from genome assembly GCA_028583015.1 of Wollemia nobilis. Lineage (NCBI taxonomy): Eukaryota > Viridiplantae > Streptophyta > Pinopsida > Araucariales > Araucariaceae > Wollemia > Wollemia nobilis. The sequence goes on from JAQPPZ010000057.1 coordinate 827,502, forward strand.
GTAGGTTCTTTGCATTGGTATTCTCCATTGATTTTCTTAACAAGTTGAGAATCACCAAATATATTGATATGCTTAATATTCATACCTATAGCTGATTGAAGACCTAAGATTAAGACTTCATACTCTGTAGTGTTTGTGCATTGGAATTCAAGTTTGAATAATAAGGGAATAGGTTCACCCTAGGAAACACAACTCCAATACCTTGACCTTTCGTACACTTAGAGCCATCAAAGAATAGTGTGGTATCAACGTCTTCCTCTAGAATGACATATTCTTCTTGCTCAGTGATAATAGACACCAAATCATATGGAAGCTCAATAATCAAAGGATGATCACTAGGTAGTGGAGCTTCTACAAGTTGATCAATGATTACCTGACCTTTAATGGATTTTTGGCTAAAGAATTCCAAGTTGAATTCGGTAATGAGCATTATCCATTTAGTGGTATGGCTGTTATTATAAGTTCAATACATCATATAATGCAAAGGTTTTTCTCTATCTATGACATATATTGTGTGACTAAGCATGTAATGTCAAAGTTTCTCAGTGGAAAAGAACACTACTAAGAACAATTTTTCTACATAAGCGTATCTGATTTCATAGCTTACCAATGTTTGACTAATGTAATAGATATCTTGCTCTTTATTTTCCTTATTCTTTTGTGCAAGCATTGTCCCTAATGCAAAATCCATTGCTGAAATATAAAGATAGAATGGGACCTCCAGATGAGGAGGAGCTAAGACTGATGAAGAAGATAGGTATTGCTTAATATCATCAAAGGCTTTTTGGCACTCATCTATCCAAGAAAATGGTACCCCCTTTGTAGTAGGTGATTGAATGGTCTACATTTGTTAGAAAGTTATGAAATGAAACGATGGATCGATTGGATCTTTCATTGTAAACTACACAATTCCTTTGAGTTAGTTGGGAAGGCATCTCCATGATGACCTTGACCTTGTTTAGGTCCACATCAATGCCTCTTTTGGAGACAATGAATCCTAGAAGTTTGCCTAAAGTAATACAAAAGACACATTTTTGGAGTTCAACCTTACATTATTTTCTAGAAGTCTATCAAAAACTTTCTCCAATACACCAATGTGCTCTTGTCAAGTTTTAGATTTAACCAATATATAATCCACATAATCTTCGATAATCTTATGCATGTAGTCATGAAAAATGAATGTCATGGCACGTTGATAAGTGGAACCTACATTTTTGAGTCTAAAGGGCATCAGCTTGTAAAAAAAAGTTCCCCAAGGTGTAGTGAATGTTGTTTTGTGTTGATCGTTAGGATTTATTTGAATTTTGTTGTATCCTGAAAAATCGTCCATGAGTGAAAGAATTTCATGGCCAGCATAGGTGTTGAAAATATTATCAATGTTTTGGAGAGGAAAGTCATTCATGGGACACACTTTGTTGAGATCTTGAAAGTTAGTGTAAACATGTATTGGCCCGTTAGGTTTTTGAATGGATACCATGTTTGAAATCTACTTAGGATAGTTGATAGAAACTATGAAGTTCACATCTAAGAGTTTTTGAAGCTCTATTTTTACCAATAGGGATACGGTAGGATGCATTCTGCTAAGATTTTATTTAACTAGATTAGCATCATGTTGTAAGGTGAGATTATGAATAACCAAACTAGGGTTAAGACTAGGCATGTCCTTATAGGACCATGTAAATATGTCCTTCCTCTTGAGAAGAGCAATTAACTACTCTTGTTCATTAGCTAATAAGATTTTGCTAAGCTTGAAAATTTGGGGATTGTCCTTATCTGAACTAAGGTCCACATCGATAGTATTTTCAATGGAAATTTGGGAACCTTCCTCAAGTTGATGGGGCATAGGGATCAAATGAATTTCATCTAGAATGTCATCAAAACATTCTAACTTATTTTCATCTATGTCTACCCAAAAAACCTCGAGATTCGAAGGTGAAGATAAATGTGAAAGTGGAGGGGATGGAGGAATGTAATTGGTTGAAGCCCTTAAAAATTCCTAGAACAAAACAAACTCAAAAAAGTATGGGGGTAAGGAAATCCGATCCATATCGATAAGGCTTATATCAATTGGAATTGGTTTAGCTGGACTATATGGATTATGGAGCAGGGTGAATAAATAAATAGAATTCATGTTGACTTATGGGAAAAGTAGATAAGGTTGTATGGAATGGATGGAACCTAATAATCGGTGCTACGAGCCTGATTAAACTATACAGTAGCAAGCAACACAAATAAATGCATTTAACTAAATGATATATACATGCAATGCTGAAAAGAAAAAATATTTTTGTTGATTTTTTTATATATTTTAATTTTTTTGGTAGTGGTGAAAACCACTATTTTTGTGTTATGTACATATGTTATAGGTTTTGTCTTATGAAATAGATTAATGGAGTGGAGGTTTTGGTTCACCAGTAGGGGTGACTTGATCTTGTGGTAGAAGAAAATGAAATATGGGTTGATGGATGGGAAACATGTTGAGATAAAACTCGTCTTGTTTGATACAGAGAATAATGGGTTGTGATTCTTCTTCATATTCATCCAAAATTATTGATATAAGTTTGAATTATTCATGGATTTCATTGTCAAAATCATCAGGATGGATGTCTTCTTCTCCTAGGTTTAAACTAAGCCTTTAGAAAGCTTATTTAAGATAAGAGGTGGTGTAAAGTGGGTGGTAACCTAGACCTAAATGGTCATGCACTTCTTGATATGGAAAATTAGTAAGTTGAGACACTCCCTGTTCAAGCAATCCTAGGCCATGACCTTGCTAATTAACTATGTGAAAATAGCAAGATGGAAATCCTGATATGTTTTTAATGTTGGCAAGTGTTGGTTATTTGGGTTCCTCTAGGGGAGCTAGATTTGATGAAGAATCAACCCCCCATACACAAAATTTATGCTATTTGGAGTTGAACCCATGTTATATACCACTCCTATGGATAAATATGGGTCATGCGGGTGATCGAAATCCTTAGCATTAGGAAAATTGAGCAGTGTTATGGTGATGTTTTAGACCACATATTCACCAAAATTGGGATTCGTGAGGTGGACCTCAACTTAGGATGATGTTGAAGGACTATGGTTGGATGATGGCTTGGGGAATGGTGAAAATGAAGATGTCTCACAATCCATCAATTCAACTTGTGATGGCGATGGATTGGATTGGGAAGGCTACTGATGGAGGATGATGATATGGAGGGCAAGGATGTGGATTGACTTTGACCACATGTACATATAGTCAATGATGAAGATGATGAAGGATTGGTTATAAGGGAGTCCTAAAAAATGGGATCCTTTGATGAGTAAATTTATGGAGTGGTAGATGGATTAGATGATATTGATAGGAAAATGTGGATGGAAGGAAGCATTAATTCATAAGGATTTGAAATGAAATTGCAATACTTAAACTATTCGACATTAGATGGTATGCAATGTACCTATCCTTCATGAATGTATTTCAAACATTGGTGTAATATTGAAGGAACACATCTCATTTCCCTCATCCAAGGTATTCCAAGGAGTACATTGTACACCATGGATCCTTCCAAGATGTGAAACATAGTGTGCAACGTTTTGACCCCTACTTCAATGGGTAAAACAACAATGCCAATTGTGGAACACAAAGCATCGTAAATGCTTTTAGGGTGAATTATGACTTGGTGATATGAGATGGAGGAATATTCAAGAGATGAAGGGCAAACATGGTGATGATATTTATAGAGGATCCGATGTCAATTAGCACTCTTTTAAACATTTTATTGTCAATTAGAGCCATGATATGCAATGGAGGATCTATTGAGTCCAATGAGATTGTATTGATATCAAAGTCATTAAATATAATGGAAGGCTTCATGCACGTTTGAATGCTCCCTATAAAATTATTGAAGGCATTAGAATATTTATATTGTAGTGCAATGGACTTGATAACATCAATTAATGCCTCACGATGTGGGGAAGACTGTTGAATTAACTCATAAATTGACAATTTAGCGGAAGCCATATTTAGACTTGTGGTTAATAGACTACTCAATGAGATGACTGGTCGGAGTGGATGATTGATGGTTGGAATGAAAGGATTTGATTGACTAGAAATGTGGATTGGTGGTGAAGGATTAGAGGAAATTTGACTGAGTGGCAATGTGGTATGTTGTGACACACTTGCTTGAGGTTGTTGCCTTGCATTTTGTTGATTGTTTTTTGACCTCTAGTGACCACATGGATGGCCCCTACAAACCCTTGGTATTGTTGGATGTGATTGAATTGGTTAGGAGGAGTTTTGGTGTTAGCTCCTCCCATATTTTATTACACTTCCTCATGGTGAGGAAGTGGTGTTTGAAAAATACCAAGTTTTTGGTTTTGTTGAGCGAGGGGGTTGTCAAGCTTGATTGCTCCCAAGTCAATATGGTCTTGCACTATGTATTTGAATGTATGAAAATTGTTAATTTCATGCCCATTTTATTTATTATAAGGACAAACTAGATGTTCCTGATAGTGTTTACTACATTTAGAGGGATCATCTAGTCTAATTTTGGGTAAAGCAATTTTTTTTGTCATACAACCTTCAGAAAAGAGAAGCATATGACTCGACTAAAGGGGTGTATTGGTGATTTTGTTAGACAGAATATTGTTGGGGATGGTTTTCCACAGTTGGCACTGTGTTTTTCATGGCTTTAGTTATCGATGGTACCGCATGATAAGGAATTTTTTATGATGATTTTTGCACTGATTGTTGTTGAGCCATTATTGGTTGGCTCATGACCAGTTTATTAATGTGATTGGGTTGATTGGTTGGGGTAACCTGTGTTGATTTTGGTTGGTCAAAATAGTTGCATTTATATTGGCCCTTGTTTTGCCATTCCTTTTCCTTAGAATTTAGTATACCCTCTTGGATTTTTATTTCCTCGATGACACTAGCCTACGCTAGAGCTTCCTCAAATGAATGATAAGTCTGTAATTGAAGCATCCAAGAAATGGGTTTTAAACAAATCTTGGTGAATCATTTTAATAGCTTATCCATTGGCAAGGTGAATGGAAACTTGGTGATGACAACCCTTGAACGGTTTCCAAAATCATATATAGACTCATCATCATGTTATCTTAAAGCATAGACATCAGATAATGAGACGTTATTTCTAATATTTAGGATAAAACGCTCAAAGAATTGATCAATAAATTTCTCAAAAGTATAAATACTATGACTGGGTAATTGATTATACCACTATATGACATCTCCTCCTAATGTTTGAGGAAATGTTCTAAGCATGAGAGCATTTCCATTTTGAATTCTAAAACATGCGTGTACAAATGTGCTCACATGGTCTTTAGGATCCTCAATTCCCTTGAATTTTTTAAACTTAGGCACCGTAAAATCTTTTGGATATGGCAGTGATGGTATCGAAGGATGAATGGGTTGGTTGATCAATTGGCATAAGGTTGGCTTCTGGTTTTTCAAACCAAGATTATGCTATAACAATTGATTTATTTATTTTTGCATGAAATTAATTCAAGGGTCTTCTTCAGGAATGTGGAAGCCCTAAATTACTTGATGATTTTGACATGGGATGGAAAAATGTTGCGAGGTGACCAAATTATGATGATATCGGTGATTATGACTATGTGAATTTGATGGAAATTGATGTATGGGAGACTGATGGTGAAAATATGGAGAATTTTAGAATGAGGTTGATGCATGAGGGTTATAGTTGGGTTGGTCAATGGTAATAGGATGGGTATTGGTATGACTTGGTGGAGGGACAAGGATAGAAACCATAGAATACTGTGGTATCCATGATGGACCCTATTTAATGAGGACAGTCTGAGTAGAGTTTGGTAGAGTCTTAGGGTTCACTTGTACTTGCTATTGAGAATTTTGATGCTACATAAGAAATTTGTTCAAGTTTTCCCTTGCATCATTAATCTCTCTATCAAAATTGGAAGGTATGGAAGCATATGGTATGGAAGATGTGGCTAGGGGACAAGTTACACTTGGTATGGTAACTTATAAAGCTAAAACTTGTGAAGCAGCATTTACATGTGCTTCATACAAGGGGTTAGTGTATGTGGACGTGTATGAATTTCTAGGAGCACATGAGGGTTGGGGAATGGACATGTGAGAGGAAGGTGCAACTGATACCTCAAAAAGAGGGTTAGTATACACCTAGGTAAAGCTAGATGGTGGATAGGAATAAACAAGTTCCTATTGTAAAGGAGGGTTCTATCTAGGTGAGTTGGGGACTGACTTTGAGACATAGTTGAAAGAATTCATGAGAGATTCTATGTTAGCATATATTATTTTTATTTCATTATTTAGCAATATTAGGTTAGCATATTTTACTTAGGTCTCTTCTTGTTAGCAAGATCAACATATTTTAACTAAACCTCTTCTTTTTAGTGAGATCTGTTATCCAAGGGCTACCAAGGGCTAATGTAATCCATATATTGTTTGGAATATTAAGCATTATTTAGTCTCTGTTTACATGGTATCAGAGCTTGACCTCCACCACTCTCATTTTTGAATGATCCTGTAGTAGCGGAGCAGAAGGAAACAAATATTTTTTTGCAGATGTAGTGATATTGCAGTTTCTTCTATGCATCGGTACAATGTTCGGTATTTGTAATACCTCTGGCCCATGCTTACAGGTAATGCTGTCATGATTGGGCTACTGTATCCATCGCCTAATAAAGCTACTAAAAATGATGTCTGAGCTTGTTCTCTATAAATCGTTGGGGAGGAATAAGTATGCCATTTTTTGCATTTTTTTACTCCATCCATTACCCTAATCGTTCTTGTGTTTAGGCATAAATCCTGATGAAAGTTCTGACATCCAAAGTTTTTAGGGGAAGTTATGCCCCATGCATAAGGATTGATGACTTTCTATGGTAGGTGCCATCAACGAGACGATTCCCTTTTAGTACTGCTTAAGTACCACATATCATATGATCTCTAAAAATTACCTATAGTTTCCCTCACGTAAGGGCGGGTGATTTTTTTTTATCTTTCTAAATACCTATAGTCTCCCTCATGTAAGGGTGGGTATTTTATATGGTATAACGGCCTATCAAAAGGTATATCGAAAGGGTGACCAATTGGTGTTATAAGGAACCTTCACAATTTCTATAAAATTAATGACTGATTCTCATCAGTTGTTGAAAGGTCCTAACTGCACACCATGGAAAAATAAGATGAAGGTAATCCTAGAAATGGATGACTTATGGGATGTTGTATTTGGAGCAACAAAAAGACCTTCATCTGTTGCTGGAGCTACAGCTCCATCTACAGATCAGAAATACTTTGACAAGAAAGACAACAAAGCCAAAGTGCTCATATTGCTTGTTGTGTCTGATGAAGTTCAACCCCATATTGCTGACTATGGACATAGTAAAGAGGCATGGGATGCCCTTAACACTATATATGATGGAAATAATGATTCCACTATTCTATTCCTTCAATCTCAATTACACAGTCTAAGCATGAAGTAGGGGGAGACAGTTGAACTCTTTCTTTGCAGAGTGTCTGAATTGAAAGTAAAGTTGAATTCTTTGGGAGAACCAGTTGATGACAAGCTCCTTACCTCAATTGTATTGAGAGCTTTACCTAATTCTTATAGGGTGTTGATCACTTCCCTTTAGGTGTCACAACAGAAATTTACCTTTTTAGAGTTGGTCAATATGCTTTAAGAAGAGGAGGCACGCCAACTACAACGAGATGATTATTCTAACACTGCCCTCTACACCAACAGAAAGGGGCCAAACAAGAAGAAGGGTAATTTTTAGAAAGGAGGTGGTTCTCAAAAGGATTCAAAATGGAAACAACCTCAACAACCAAAAATATATTGCAAGATCTATGAAAAAGAGGGTCATGATACAAACATATGTTGGCATAAGAATAAACAACCTAATCAAAAATGCCAGAACAAACCACACAACAAGAACAATCAACCCAAGGTGAATGTTGTTGTTGAAGAATTTAACTTGGATTATGAGTGGGCACACAAGGTGCTCATGACTACCACAACCTCCAAGCAGATGGATCCTGTATGGTATATCGATTCTGGTGCTAGTAAGCACATGACTAGCGACAAATCGTGGTTTGAGTCCTTTGAGGCCAAATAGGGCAAACCTATCACTATTGCTGATGATAAAACCTACAAGGTTCAGGGAGAAGGTACTATGTCAGTCACTCTATCTGATGGCAAGTGTCATATTGAAAAATTCCTCTATGTTCCAGGATTGGCGAACAATTTGTTGTCAATCACACAAATTTTGGACAAAGATATGGTTGTGAAATTTAGTGTTGAGGGAGGCAAGAAGTGTTGTTATATTACTAGGAGGGGTAAGAACATTTCAACCGCTTCATATAAGCATGGCTTATTTGCCTTAGATGCTATTTCTACTCCACATATATCCATGACAATATCTTCAAAGGAGGCAACTTCCTTATGGCATAAGAGATATGGGTATCTTAGTTCTGGTTACTTACTTGAGCTAAGTATGAGATGGTAAAGGGTCTTCCTTCCCTTTCTACCACATTTCCAGTGTGCTCTAACTGCTTGGAAGGAAAGCAGAATAGAGTACCTTTTGAGAAAATCTCTACAAGAGCAAAGAAACCTCTGGAGTTGATTCACACCGATCTGTGTGGTCCTTTCACACCCATCAGTTATGGGGGGAAGAGGTATTTTTAGTTATTTGTAGATGATTACTCACAAAAAATGTGGGTGTTATTTCTTACTCTGAAATCTAAGTCATTTGGTTTCTTTCAGCAATTCAAGACATCTGTTGAGGAGTCAGGGGCTTCTATAAAGAATCTCTGCTCAGATCGAGGGGGAGAGTTTACCTCTAAATAATTTTTTGCATTCTTGGTTGCACATGGGTTCACGAGATAGTTAACTACTGCTTATACTCCTCAATAAAATGGAGTTGTTGAAAGGAGGAACTGTTCCATCATGGAAATGGTTTGTTGCATGCTCACAGGAGCTAGTCTTGGGAAACAATATTGGGTATAAGCTATCACCACAGTAGTATATCTGTTGAATAGGGCACCCATAAATGCCCTACTAGGAATGACTCCACAAGAAGCATGGATTGGTAGGAAACCCTCCATTTCTCATCTACGTATTTTTGGATGTAAAGCTTTCATGCACATACTAAAAGAGAAAAGGAAGAAGCTAGATGAGAAGACATTGAAGTGTATTCTTCTTGGCTATGATGAGCACTCTAAGGGTTATTGTTTGATTGATCCCTTGACCAAGAAGATTCATGTCAGTAGAGATGTTGTTTTTGATGAGGCTTTCACATCACAAAGCACATCAGATGTATACCTAGATCTTGTGGAATCTAAAGTTGAGAAGTCCCCTTCATCACTAAATATTGGAGGTCCTTCTTCATCTTCTTCAACACCATAGAAGAAGAATCCAAAATTGTATACAAGTACAATCAGATACTCCAAGCTATCTACTCCACCCAATTTGAATTTGGATAGGCCTCGTACTCGCAGCATGGCTCGACAAGAGAGAGCAGCAGCAAAGTCTACTGGGGTTGATGATCTTTGTCATTATTTTGAGGGACTTTATGTTGATCCAGAGAGACCAACAGAGGATATGGATATAGATGAGGATAGGGTGTTTATGTCTTCAATGAATGAACATGAACCTATTTCGGTGCAAGATGTCCTTAGTGAGCCACAATGGAAGGTTGCTATGGATTTTGAGTATCAATATTTGATGAAAAACAAAACTTGAAAGCTTGTCAATCTACCATTGGAAAGAAGCCCATAGGATGCAAATGTATGTACAAATTCAAGTACAAGTAAGATGGAAAAATTGATAAGAATAAGGTCCATATTGTTGCAAATGGCTATGCTCAAAAGGAAGGCATTGACTATGAGGAAACTTTTGCACCTACTGCTCGGATGACCACCATTCGAGTTCTTTGTGCTATGGCAACACAATATGGGATAAGTTATCATGGTATGATGATTCACCTTAGGTAGATGGTACTCTTTATTTCCAGTTTATTGGGAGTCTCATATAGATGAGAAACACAAGGCCAGATATTGTGTTTGTTGTTAACTATCTTTCGAGGTTCATGCAGGAACCTAAGACTACTCACTGGAAAGCAGCAAAATGTGTTCTTCACTATGTCTGTGGTAATATGTAATATGGCCTAGAATATAAGAGGAATGGTAAATTCTTCTTGTATGGATACATGGACTTCAACTATACCAGGTCGTTTGATGATCGCAAGTCAACTTTAGTATATATTTTTCATCTTGGATCCAACCCTGTCTCTTGGCATAGCAAGAAGCAACAGGTGGTTGCTATCTCATCTACAGAGGCAGATTATCACGTCGCATGTGAAGCTATGTGCAAATTGATATGATTGTGTCACATTTTGACAAGTATGGGTCTTCCATATAAATCTCCAATTCACTTATTTTGCGACAACCAAGGTGTTCTAAATTTAGTCAAGAATCTAGTGCATCATGAAAGAACCAAGTACATTGACACACAATGTCACTTCATTCAAGACGAGGTTCCAAGGCATCGAATTCAGCTTCAGTACATCTCCACCAATGTTCAAGTTGCAGACATTTTCACTAAGGCACTTGCACGTGTCAAATTTGAATTGTTTCGCAGCTCTCTTTGTATTTCCAAATTATGTAATTAGGGGGGATGTTATTATAGCTAGTAGTTATTACTCAAATAATGTAATAATGGGGTATGTTAGCATATATTATTGTTATTTCATTATTTAGTAAGATTAGGTTAGCATATTTTACTTAGGTCTCTTCTTGTTAGCGAGATCAACATATTTTAATAGATCAACATATTTTAATTAAGCCTCTTCTTGTTAGCGAGATCCGCTATCCAAGGGCTACCAAGGGATAATGTAATTTATATATTGTTTGGAATATTAAGCATTCTTTAGTCTTTGTTTACATTCTACTCATGCCATGTCTATGTGGGCAATATGGTGATCAATGGTTGGTGATATTGAATCTATTTGGAAAATAGCCATATGAAAGGTTGTGGGTGACAAGGAATGTGAGGAACATATAGATAAATATCACATTTAAGAAATATACCATAGATGTAGTGGGGCAGGTGGATGAAGGTTCCATTAAATTATCTTGATTTAATGCTTTATTTTATTTTCTTATTAAGACCATAAAGTAAATAAACCAAAATATAGATTATATAGTAAAATGAAACACAAGATTTGAATTTCATAAGAAAAATAAACAATCAATCCTAAAAACTATGGCTAAGTTGTGACAACGAGATTCTTGCTGGTGATGAAATCTAGCAAGTTTGCTTGGGTGTGACCTAAGGTTTATAAGGGTAGATATTGGTGGATGGAGATGAAAGCCACCATCACCAAATATCAAGTAATGGTTGGTGATGAAATCCAGCTACTACTATTAAATGTGAAGCGTGTAGTGTATGATTATTTTTTAAAATTTTGATTTCCTATTGTGTACATACAATGTTAGAAAGATAACTACTTTTGATAGTCTAAATCAGAAGCCAATACCCAAAATATCAAATTTTCCAAAAGATGTAGAGTACATCGCTTAAGACCCACTCTAGACAGCTAGGGGGTTCGTCTACTCTATATGGAATCGCCCAAGTATGGGGATAATTTTGGTAATTGAATAATGTTCCTAATTAGACCTACAAAAATAGGAATCCCTAACCCTATAATGAAAACTAATTATGCATTTTTTTCAATTCACATGAAATCAGAATGCAATATTTTTTAATTTGTGAGTAGAACGAAAAATCTGAAACTTTAAACATAAAGTGTGGATGGATGCAAATGAGTAATATAAAACCTAAGAATCAAGCTAGTATGAATGTTTTTCCTAGATTAATTAGTGATGTTATTTTTAGCTTAAAAATCTAAACAAAAAATGTAAGATTGCTTGAATACGTAAATAGAAAAGTTAGGGTTTAAAAAGTAGACTTACAGAACAACCTACATTTTTGCTCCAAATATCTGTAAGATATCCCTAGACATTTTTGAAATACACCTAGGTGTTTTTGGATGACCCTAAAGTACCGTTGGACATCTGCGCACCTTCTGCAACTTCCTACAAGTTCGTAGAATCCCTAACCAATGAAAAAAATCTTGATTTATGCATTTGAAAATCCTACAAAACAATACATAAACAACAAATAAATTAGCAAATCAAATCATAAAATAAACCTTTAGTGGGTCCCACTATGATGGCCATTTGTGAAGACAAAAATGCAACACCAAATAGCAAGATATAAATTGAACTCAAAAGATAGTATTGCACAATGAATAATTTTATATTAATGGGGGGAGCCTCAAAAATCCATTGTTACAATAAGAATATTTGAATATTTTGATACAAATTTTACAATATCTAGGATTCTCTGAAACCCTAGCAAACAACACTGGTGGTATCTTTAGAATGCATTCTTGCTCCAGCTTAAGCAACTACAAAATGCTAATGTAATACTTCTAGATCTACACAAGAAAATAGCAAGTAGGTTAGTAGCAACTATGAGGACTCCACAATGTGAGGCCCTCTATAATCAATACAAAAACCCTAGCTATATGATGTAAATAGCATGAATAGAATTGAAAGTGCATAGAATGAAATAACAATAAAAATATTTACCTTTCTTATTTACCATTCTCTAATTTTATGTAATCTATTATAGTAGACTGGTGCGATGATGCCCTAGCATTGCTCAAGAGCTAGTAGGGCTTTAGAACTTTGGTTTAAAATATCTGCGGGTGATCAACGATTGTAGGAAATGCCCTTGGGCGCTTTATAATTTATGAAAGGTGCCTAGAGGTTCTTGGCAGTAGAGGGGAAGTACCTAGAGGCCTTCAAGAATGATAGGGGGTACTCGAAGGCATTCAAAAGCTAAGGAGAAGATCTACAAAAGTATATTTTGTCAGGAAAGAAGGACGATAATGGATGTAGGGGCTATGGCAAGCGAGGATAGAGGGCATGAGTACTTGGATACTCTAGGTAACATGGATGCAAACTTCAACTTAGGATTCAGGGGTTGAGCCATCAAAATAGCTCCTATTAATAATCCAACCTAGGGCATGCTAGGGTTTCAATGACACTAATCATGTGGTTGAGATAAAATTATATCAGAGGGTGGATATTAAATCTAAGGTGTGGCATGGATTGATATGGTTGTATGGATAGGATTAAGTGAAATTGGATGGCTGGGATTAATTCACTTATATAAATATATATTTATTAAATATATATAAAATATAATATATAAAATATTAATATTTAAATATATATAAAATAAATATATATAAATATATGTAAATAAAGGGTGGAAATGGTGGGAAAACTTGGATGGATGACAAGTGGCTAGGTTTTTGTGTCTACACTTTTAAAGGATAAACCATTGTTCAAAATAGGAATAAGCTTGAATCATTACTCAATGATGACCCCTTATACAAGTGATGTCTCCCATGTGCCACCTAACACATCTTCAAATATTTATAAAAAAATATAATATACCAATATTGAAAATAGAGTTTCCACAATCTATGTGGAATAAAAGGTATTGTTCCCTTCCAAATGACACTCCCAAATAGATGACATCACACTTTAAATATTTGTTATTGATATCTTATTTTTATTATTGATATTTAGATGAATAATATTTTAGGGTTAAGATGATAATCTTAGGATGGGACAACTCTCCTATCCTCCATGTTAAGATTTGCTATTAGCATTCAGTGGAAAAATTTGAGCTATCTAGTTTATTATACCACAAAAAATATGCTACTTAGATTTAAGGTGACCTTGATTTCTCATAATGCTTCCACCATTCTTTGGGTGTCACCTACCCTTTCTTCAGTACCATAGGACTTGGACTTTATCACATACAATACCTAGTTTTATAATATTTATCATAACACCTATGCCTTCATTAGAAATATGCACCATGCCATTCTATAAAAGACATCTCATCCATTGAAAGCTAAAATATTGTGCCTCCTCTACATCAAGTCCTTTAAGAACAATGCCTCATAGTGTTATCTTTCTTCAATGCAATAGTCCATCATTCAACCATGCACTCATAAAAATCCCTATGGGGTGCAAATTTATAGTTTAAGAGTGCATAAACCATTCTAGAACCTCTATCAAACATGATTGTAACTTGTTTTGTGGTAATATTTTTTTGTTCACTTTCTAGTGCAATTATCTTCTAGAATATTATTAATTTGTTGTTTTTACTTCCTTTTCCCAAAACTTATTAAAAATAAGTATTGAGCATCATTGAACCCTTATGAGAGATCTATACCATTGTGATCATATTTTCAATATGATTAAAGCAAGAGGTATCTCCAACAATTTTGTTTTTGAAGGTGAGTGTCTCAAGAACCTTGCGGGAGACCTATCTCTTTGCGAACATCTCTTAAAGATTATCAAAGTAAGAGGTATTTTTCATAAAAAAAAAAATAGTAGATTTCCAATTAATTTTTGTTTTTAAATTATCCCTAGAATATAAATGAACATGATACCACTATTTGTTGGGCATGAGTCAATAATCGATTGTAGTATACTATTGTTAGGATCCTAGTGTATTCAGATTTTCACTTCTATCTTGAGGTTTTGGTGTAACAGTTTGTTACATTTGGTATTAGAGCAACCACCCAGGTTCAAGTTGTGAAGCAGTGGGAAGTTAGACTTACCACCCATAGTTTTGCATAGAGTGGAAGAAAAGTTAGGTTTATCATCTAGATTTCGATCTTCAAAGAGTGATAGGATGTTAGGATCCTAGTGTATTCAAATTTTCAATTCTATCTTGAGGTTTTGGTGTAATTGTTTGTTACAACTATTCATTCAAAGGATGTTTATGAGGAGATACAAATACCAACTCAAAATTTTTTATAAGCATTGCAACAATTTCCCAAATATTAGTAGTTTTGACCAATGTATTCTTTCTTCCTTAAAAACCACAGCTTCACCTCCTCCTAATACCTTGATTTCTTACTCTCTTCCTCCAAATAACCCTCCCCTAGTCACTCCTCCCACTACACCTCTAGTTGATAATCCTCTTCCTAGTAGTATGGACCTTGCTATACATGCATATCATTTAATTCAAGAACAAATGATTAATTTCATTCTCAATTCCTTGGATAATAAAGACCAAATGATTAATTTTGTTGGAAATATTGAGTTGTCATTGGTGTCAAAGGTAGAAATATCTTTAAGGATGAAATGTTGATGTCAGAAGTAAAAATATCTTCAAGGATGAAATGTTGATATCAAAGGCAGAAATATCTTCAAGGATAAAATGTTGATGTCAAAGGTAAAAATATCTTCAAGGTTGAAATGATGAGTTATCATTGAAGTACAAGGCAAATATCTTAAAATGTGATTTAAAGTTGTCAAAGAAAAAGTGATCTTATATGCTTTAATATTTAAATATTAAAGAAGGATATTTGGAGGCTTATATTTAAATCAAAGGATTTAAATATAATGTATAAGTTTAAATATTTAAAATTTAAATATTTAAATGTTTCAAAGTTCAAATGATGGGCAACCTCCTTAAAAATACCATGCAAAAATATTATGGTCCGACCATGCAAAAAGTTGAAAATTCAAATATTCAAAAGTTTGGGTTGACTTCATTGGACGCATGAAAAATCATATAAATGAAAGAACCTAAGTTCACTTTGTAAAGTGTGATGAAAATTGAATAATATTGATTAAGCAACGAGCAGTAACAAGAGGGGGGAAGGAGGAGAGGAGCGTAGGTTTTGGTAGTGTCATAGTAGAAAGAACACTTCAAACATTAATTTGTGACACTTCTATCTCAACCGATCTATTAGACCAGTTGGTAGCCAAGCTTGCACTAAGGTGCGGTGTTGCAATAGGTTAAGGGGTCAAATCTAGTCGACGTCGTTATGCTGAAGAGATGAAGGAAAAATTATGAAAATTTTAAATATCATTTTTGTACCTTTGATTCCATCTACTGGGGTAGCCTAGATGGTCACCTAGCTTGTGTGGAAGTGCTACTATGCAGGATGTTAAGGGATTGAATCCTTTCGACACCATTTTATTTTTTTGAAGGATAGAAAATAGAGCACCAAAATACATAAATATTAATTTGCGCTATACGGTTTTATGTGCTGCATTAGCATAGATGGTCGCTAGCCCAATTTAGGGTGTTGCACTTCTAGAGGTCAAGGGATCAAATCCCATATGTGGTTGTGCAAGGTATTTATATTTTATTTTATAAAATTTTATAAAAGGGGAGTTATAAGGTATAGTATTGTGATTTAATTTTTGCAAATAATATAAGGGGAGTTATAAGGTATAGTATTATGATTTAATTTTTGCAAATGATATAAGAGGATATATAAGGTATAATTGTAATTTAATTTTTGAAAATGATAAAGAGGAAATGTTGTGATGTGATTTTTGCAAATGATGAAGAGGAAATGTTGTGATTTTATTTTTGCAAATTATAAAAGAGGAAGTGTTGTGATTTTATTTTTGGCAGATATAG
Source organism: Wollemia nobilis (assembly GCA_028583015.1). Classification (NCBI taxonomy): domain Eukaryota; kingdom Viridiplantae; phylum Streptophyta; class Pinopsida; order Araucariales; family Araucariaceae; genus Wollemia; species Wollemia nobilis. The sequence goes on from JAQPPZ010000057.1 coordinate 844,034, forward strand.
AGGAATATGTTGTTAGAATAAAGCTTTATATTGTAAGTTTCAAAAGGAAGATATAAGGAGTTATCCTTAAGCTTCATTGCGTATGTTTTGAAAGAAGTGATACATTTTTAAATGGTTGATTTGATATTTAAATCAAGAAGTAAAAAAAAAGGAGAATTATTGACCAGATTTGAAAAGCACATGCAAAAGGAAGATCATCATTACTAAGGAATATTTGGAGGGCACAAATTTGGAACAAGTCAAGGTGTCAAAGAATATTAAGTGCACATATTCACCCAAGCATTCAATTGCCAAGGAAGGACAATTCAAAAAATTCAAAGAAGAATAAAATGTGAACATGATAGAGGAAGAAGAGCAAGGTATAATCATCTCCAAGTCAAAACACAAGTAAGTTATCCAATGCTAGACTTGACCTACCTTTAAAATGTAATAAATGTGAGATATGTGGAAGCAACAGACTTAATGAACATGAAGAACATATTGACCATTTGAAGCTTACTACATTAGTGCATATCATTCTCTATATGTTCATGAAGATAAAAGAATTATGGGTAGAATGTGTTTGAATTGCTTTTAGTTGAGAAAAGCAAAGGTGAAGAACTTGATGCCATTATTGATCAAGTTTGGTAAGCAAATTTGTGCATTGGTTATGATTGAATTTGGGAGTAAATGTGCAAGGGTTATAGATCATATTTGAGTAGGTTTTGTAAGCAGGTTTTGGAGAAGATTTGAGCAGTTTTTGTAAGCAATTTTTGGAGGAGATATGAGTAGGTCTTGTAAGTAGGTTTTGGAGAAGATTTGAATAGGTTTTATAAGCAGGTTTTGGAGTAGATTTGAGCAGTGTTTGTGAGAAATATTTAAGGATAGACTTGAGTAGATTTTTTACCAAACGTGAGAGGGGATTGGTGTCCATGAACTAGCAAATGGGATTGGTATCTCCTATGGATTGGTGTCCATGAACCATCAGAGGATATTGGTGTCTCTTATGGATTGGTTTCCACAAACTACTAGAGGGGATTTGTGTCTCCTATGGATTGGTTTATAAGAATTAGTAGAGGGGATTGGTGTCTCCTGTGGATTGGTTCCCATGAAATAGTAGATGGGATTTGTTTCTCCTGTACATTGGTTTCCATAAACTAGTAGAGGGGATGGATGTCTCCTGTGGATTGATGGACATGAACCAACAAATAGGATTGGTGTCTCCTATGGATTGGTTTCCATGAACTTGAGAGGGGATTGGTGTCTCCTATGGATTGGTGTCTCCTATGGATTGATGTATAAGAATATTGTAATAGGGGATTGGTGTCTCCTATAGGTTGGTGCCCACGAAATTTGTTGAAAAAATTATAAGCAACATTTCTTCGTGGATGTAGCCCATATTGGGTGAACCACGTTAAATCTATGTCTCTTATGTATGTGGTGATTTATGCATTGTTTCATTATTGCAATTGATAATATTTTAAGTTATTACTTTGGAAATAAAAATAAAAGTTTTATCTTATACTGTTCACCCCCTCTCAGTATAAGCTTGTGTTCTTCAATTGGTATTAGAGCAGGTGTTGGCAATTTTGGGTTTGAGATCCTAGCTCCTTGTCTATGAGTTGTCATTGATGTCAAAAGGAAATGGCATTAATGTTAAGAGGATGTGTTGGCTTCAAAGGTGAAATATTCCAAGAGAATCTTTTTAAGAGAATCTTAAGAGATTCCATTGGATAAGGTTTTTGGATAGGGTTTTTATTAAAACCAAGTTAAATGGTTTTTATTAAAACCAATGGAGGTTCTCTTTATTATTTAATTATTATTTAAAACCCTTCAAGGTTTTAATTAATTAATTATTTAATTAATTAAGGGAGAAATTATTTTTAATTTATTAAAAATACTTAAAGGTTTTTAAACCTTTTTTATTCTTAATTTATTAAAATTAATTAAGGGTTTTTAAACCCTTTAGAAAGCAATTTCGATTAAATTCGAAATTACATTTCTCTGCCGTCGACGTGTTCTAAATTCCATGATTGGACTATAAATATGGGAAGGATCCTAAGGTTTAACTCCTCTTGAGAATTTTGAATGCATTAATTTTTGGCTGTGATCGATGCTCTGTTGACACCGCGAAAGAAGAGAGCTCGCGTTTGAAAAACTTACGAAGTGCTTGTTCGTTGAAGTGGTAGGAAGTCTGTCTTAGACTTTGTTAGCCCCTTGTGGGCTAGTGGCAGCATAGGCTATGTTTGGGCTTTGCATAGGTGGAGGTCTACGTTTCGATTCCCGCGGAGGGAGTTGTGCATGGATTAAGTCACATTTTTGTTAAAATGTATTTTGTGCCACGTTTTTTAGATTCGTCAAAGGAAGCCATTCCACGATTTTTGGATTTGTCAAGGGCAGCCATTCCGCGATTTTTAGATTCTTCAAGGATAGCCATTCTAAGGTGTGATTAATTTCTTGATATAATTTTTGGCATTGTTTAGCATTGTTTAAAAGACATAGGAGAAATAAGGGGATATTTCTTTGGTTGTATTTTTGAGATTGGTCTTTTGCTATGCTAAAGTTTAAAATGGAGATATAAGGTGTAAGTTTTGGTTGTTGTGTTTTTGACTTCTTTGGTGGTTGTTTTCAAAAGAAGAGAAGCTAAAAGGTGTATTAAGGAAAGTTTTTATATGCTCATTTATATTGGTTCTAACCCTAACTTGGTTGGAAGTTTGAGGGTTGTGTGTGGTGACAGCTTTAAGGGTCAAGTTTCTTCTACTCCAATAAGGTATGGGCACATTCTTCTTATGAGTATGATTGGTGTATGTTTTCTAAAATAAGGTTGGAGTGAAAAGGTTTTCAACTAGGTTTTCTTTGACTAGGTGTAAATCCTATTTTCTGGTTTGTTGAAGACTACTTATGCATTGTTATCCTTAAGGAGAGTTTTTGATGAATGCATAATTTTTGGTTTGAGATAGTGGAAGCTTTGTGCACTAGGGTTTGTGAGTCAAGCTACTTGCATTGAGTTGGTGGAACCCTTGGTTGGTTGTTTTGAGTTTGATGGTTGAGTTGCTTCCATAGAGGTTGTTTGATCAAGTTATTGCTTTACTTGATTCATGATATTGGGCTTACTCCATTGAGTTGATTTGAGCAAGTTATTCTTTGCATTTGGTGATATTGTGTTGGTGGTTGTTTTTTTCAAATATCTTTGGAGGGAAAAGGATTTCTACTTGTTTCATTTTCTTATGATGATTGGTTGAATGCTTCAAGGTTAATGTTGAGTTGAATGATGTTGGTTAAACCTTGTCTATAAGCATTGTTTTTAAAGCCCTAATTGGTTGAGAAAAGATATTGGTTGTGGAAAGAACATGAGTATCATTGTTATATGAGATATTGCTTGTTTGGTAATTGTTGGGTTGTGTTTCATGTTCTTGAGAAAAGCATACTACATCTATCTTATTATTTTGAGATTGTGATTGAGTTGAGATTGAGATTGGGAGTTAAGTATAGAACATATTGAGTCTCTAACAATTCTCTTTATGCTTCTATGAGGTTGATGAATCACATTGGGTCTCTAACAATTCTCTTTGTGGGTTCATGCCAAGCAATTTTTTCTTGATGAACTTGTGAGCAGGTTTTGGACAGGTTCCATTGGGGACTTGTGAGCAGGTTTTGGACAGGTTTTGGTGGGGACTTGTGAGCAGTTTTTGGACAGGTTTCGATGGGGACTTGTGAGCAATTTTGGACAGGTCCTAGCAGAGGACTTGTGAGCTGATTTTTTGATAGTTCTATCAGAGAACTTGAGGATAGAGGTGCATTGGTTCTTTGAGAAGAACCTGAGGATAGATTTGGCAAGTCTTTGGGAAGGCTTGTGTGCAGAGGATTGATTTGTTCAAGAGTTGGACAGATCTGACAGATAGAGGAAGACTTGTACTAGACCGACTGACTATGTTTGGTACAGGTTGCTGAGCTGCTGTGGACGTGATCATAGAAGGCATAGGTCTCTTAGGCTAAGAATTGAGGACAGGATGTCTTCAGTGGAAAGGTGTTCCACATGCTGGCAAGAGGTAGAGATAGTTGATATTCTGAGGGATCATATCCAGAGCAGAGGGGAAGGTATCTCCTTTGAGCAGAGGCTCATAAATTTATATTGGGGGAAGGTTTCTCCTTTGGGTAGAGGCTCATAAATTTAGATTGGGGGAAGGTATCTCCTTTGAGCAGAGGCTCATAAATTTAGATTGGGGGAAGGTATCTCCTTTGAGCCAAGGCTCATAAAAAATGTAATTGGGAAGGTTTCCCAAAGAACTTTGAGATAAATTTTAGAGAAAAGTTTTGTGGATGTAGCCCAGCCATTCTGGGTGAACCATGTTAAAATTGGTGTCACTTTGTGGATGATTTTGTGCATTGCTTTGATATTACTTTGGGTATATTTCTTTACTGTTTTGAAGTATAAAGGAAAAATTAAAAAGAGGTCTTATACTGTTCACCCCCCCTCTCAGTATAAGCTTGTGTTCTTCAATTGGTATTAGAGCGGGTGCCTTCGAAAAGTTTAACAGCTTGAAGGAAAAGCTAGTAAAGAACACAATGGATCATTCAAGTGGCAATGCAGCACCTATTCTTGATGGGTCATATTTTGGTCTTTGGAGTGCAAGGATGAAGGTTCATCTAATGGCACTTGGGAATGAGGTATGGGAAGTGATTGAAGATGAGTACACTATTCCTGTACATGGTCCTAATACTAAAGAAGAAAGGCTCCTTCATCATAACAATTCAAAAGAAATGAATGCTATCCTGAAAGGCTTACAGAAAGCAGATCTCACCAAAGTGATTCACTATAAGATAGCTAGTGAAATGTGGAAACAATTGCAGGTGGTTCATACAGGTGATACAAATTTCAAAAAGGCCAAGTTGAGACACTTCAAAGGTATGTTTGAACAACTCAATATGAATGATGATGAAAATATTAGTGACTACATGCTTCGTATGGATGAGGTTTTTTTAACTCCATGAAAGACCTAGGTCTTGAGCTTGCTGAAAATGATGTTTGTGATAAGATTTTAAGATCTCTTCCTAATAGATTTAGTGAAAAGATTTCTGCTATTGAGGAAACTAAATATTTGGATAAATTGAAAAAGGATGAGCTCCATAGTATACTTGCAGCATTTGAGTTAAGAACTCAAGTGAAGGTTGATGTCAAGAAAGAGGCAACTTTCAAGGCTACAAAAGAATCCAAGGGTAAACAGCTTCAATATAGTGATGAGTCTTCTAGTGATGAAGAGGCATATTACAACAAGAAAGGCAAGTTCTCTAGAAAGCACAAAAGTATGAAAAATGTAAGATGTTTCAATTGTGGAAATTTTGGTCATTATGCTACTGACTGTACTGTTTCCAAGAATGAAAGTGATGAAGATAAATAGGATTCTAAGAGCAAGGATTCTGAAAGGTACAAGCATCATAGGAAAAACAAAGATGAGCACAACAATCAAGGAAAGAGGTATTCTCACAAGCACAAGAAGAGTTTCTACCTAGACAAAGCAAGTAAGTGTTCTAGTAGTGATAATGAAAGTTCTTCAAGTGATAAAGAAAATGAGATGTTCATATCAAAAAAAGAGGAAGAACCGAAACATAGATTCATTATCATGAAATGTCTTAGATGTGGAAATTTTGGTCACCTTGAGGATGATTGCACAAATAATGATTTGGTTTCTAGTATGTATGAGGATGCTTTAGAAAACTATAAGGAATATGCATGTATGGTTTTTGAAAAAGGTAGCACCTCTAGTGATAAGAAATCTGAAAAAGGCCTTGATGATTCAAAAGGAAATTAGATAAAGGATCTTGAAAGTGAACTTATTAGTGCTCTTAGTGCTTTAAAAAAGGAAAGAAATAAGAATGCTAGACTCAAGGATAAGTTAGATTAATGTTGTATGGAGAGAGATGATCTTATTGAAAATCTTGATTTCTCTATAGCTAAGACACAAGAACTCAAGGATGAATTAGAGTCTAAGGTTCTTGAGTATAGTGAATTAGAACAGAAAATGGCTTCTTTGAAAGAGAAAACTAAAGAGTACAAGGATAAGCTTTACAGGTTTCAAGATAGCTCCAAAAAGGTTAAGTCACTCATCAAAGGTCAAAGAAAGACAACAGATAAAACAGGTTAAGTCACTCATCAAAGGTCAAAGAAAGACAATAGATAAAACAGGCCTTGGTTTTGTTAAGTCACACAAGGAACAAGTTGAAGAGTCTAGTAAGAGACTCCAAAAGGAAGAGAGTTCTGATGAGGAAGGTATTTCAGATCATGAGTCCTTGAATGATAGATGCACAAAAACAAAAAACAGAATTCAAAATGAGAAGAAGAAGAAGTTTTCAGGACCCAAGAGGTCAAATAAAGGAAAGTTTCAAGGCAGATGTTTTGCTTGTCACAGGTTTGGTCACATGGCTTCACATTGCATGGCTCAAGTGAAGAAGGTAAATGACAGTTTTAGAAGTGCTAGTTACTTTCAAGGGTATTGCTACTCTTGTCAACAGTTTGGGCACAAGGCAGTTTATTGCAAGGCAAATAACAGGAACAGATTTGGTCAGAACAGGGTTGGCCAAAATAGGTTTGGTCAAAACTGGTGGATTCAAAGATCAGGTTTACCATAGAGAAATAACATTGTTACTTGTTATAAGTGCAACAATAAAGGTCACATAGCTAGACAATGTAGAGCTGAAATTCTAGAATACAAGAACAAGAACAGTGGCATGATCAGGTCCAAGGATCAAGGCATGGACAAGAACAGGGATGAGAACAAGAACAAGAACAGTGAAAAGAATAGGAATATGGACAAATATTTCAAGAGAAGGCTTGGCAAGGAAGTTATAGACGTTGATGATGATCAGTGCCTAATGGGAGTTTTACTCCTACCCCAGAATTAATCACCTCAACAGGAGGTGGGGGAGGGACTAAGCTAAGAGGCTCATTCTTAGTCCCGAGCCCCAAAGGTGACCCTTTGCCATTGATGACAAAGGGGGAGAGATTTGAGTAAGGGGGAGAGCCTCAAGACAGGGGGAGATGTTTATGTTGAGTTTTTTGTTGTTGAGAAGCATGGTTTGCCATCGATGACAAAGGGGGAGATTGTTGGCAATTTTGGGTTTGAGATCCTAGCTCCTTTTCTATGAGTTGTCATTGATGTCAAAAGGAAATGGCATTAATGTTAAGAGGATGTGTTGGCTTCAAAGGTGAAAGATTCCAAGAGAATATTTTTAAGAGAATCCGGAGAGATTCCATTGGATAAGGTTTTTGGATAGGGTTTTTATTAAAACCAAGTTAAATGGTTTTTATTAAAACCAATGGAGGTTCTCTTTATTATTTAATTATTATTTAAAACCCTTCAAGGTTTTAATTAATTAATTATTTAATTAATTAAGGGATAAATTATTTTTAATTTATTAAAAATACTTAAAGGTTTTTAAACCTTTTTTATTCTTAATTTATGAAAATTAATTAAGGGTTTTTAAACCCTTTAGAAAGCAATTTCGATTAAATTCGAAATTACGTTTCTCTGCCGCCGACATGTTCTAAAGTCCATGATTGGACTATAAATATGGGAAGGATCCTAAGTTTTAACTCCTCTTGAGAATTTCGAATGCAATAATTTTTGGCTGCAATTGATGCTCTATTGACGTCGTGGAAGAAGAGAGCTCGCGTTTGAAAAACTTACAAAGTGCTTGTTTGTTGAAGTGGTAGGAAGTCTGTCTTAGACTTCGTTAGCCCCTTGTGGGCTAGTGGCAGCATAGGCTACATTTGGGCTTTGCATAGGTGGAGGTCTATGTTTTGATTCCCGCAGAGGGAGTTGTGCATGGATTAAGTCACATTTTTGTTAAAACGTATTTTGTGCTGCGTTTTTCGGATTCGTCAAAGGCAGCCATTCCGTGATTTTTGGATTTGTCAAGGGCAGCCATTTCATGATTTTTGGATTCTTCAAGGACAGCCATTCTAAGGTGTGATTAATTTCTTGATATAATTTTTGGCATTGTTTAGCATTGTTTAAAAGACATAGGAGAAATAAGGGGATATTTCTTTGGTTGTATTTTTGAGATTAGTCTTTTGCTATGCTAAAGTTTAAAATGGAGATATAAGGTGTAATTTTTGGTTGTTGTGTTTTTGACTTCTTTGGTGGTTGTTTTCAAAAGAAGAGAAGCTAAAATGTGTATTAAGGAAAGTTTTTATATGCTCATTTATCTTGGTTCTAACCCTAACTTGGTTGGAAGTTTGAGGGTTGTGTGTGGTGACAACTTTAAGGGTCAATTTTCTTCTACTCCAATAAGGTATGGGCACATTCTTCTTATGAGTATGATTGGTGTATGTTTTCTGAAATAAGGTTGGATTTTCAACTAGGTTTTCTTTGATTGGGTGTAAATCCTATTTTTTGGTTTGTTGAAGACTACTTATGCATTGTTATCCTTAAGGAGAGTTTTTGATGAATGCATAATTTCTGGTTTGAGATAGTGGAAGCTTTGTGCACTAGGGTTTGTGAGTCAAGCTACTTGCATTGAGTTGGTGGAACCCTTATTTGACTATTTTGAGTTTGATGGTTGAATTGCTTCCATAGAGGTTGTTTGATCAAGTTATTGCTTTACTTGATTCATGATATTGGGCTTACTCCATTGAGTTTATTTGAGCAAGTTATTCTTTGCATTTGGTGATATTGTGTTGGTGGTTGTTTTGTTCAAATATCTTTGGAGGGAAAAGGATTTCTACTTGTTTCCTTTTCTTGTGATGATTGGTTGAATGCTTCAAGGTTAATGTTGAGTTGAATGATGTTGGTTAAACCTTGTCTATAAGCATTGTTGTTAAAGCCCTAATTGGTTGAGAAAATATATTGGTTGTGGAAAGAACATGAGTATCATTGTTATATGAGATATTGCTTGTTTGGCAATTGTTGGGTTGTGTTTCATGTTCTTGAGAAAAGCATACTACATCTATATTATTCTTTTGAGATTGTGATTGAGTTGAGATTGAGATTGGGAGTTAAGTATAGAACATATTGATTCTCTAACAATTCTCTTTATGCTTCTATGAGGTTGATGAATCACATTGGGTCTCTAACAATTCTCTTTGTGGGTTCATGCTAAGCAAGTTTTTCTTGGTGAGCTTGCTGAGGTTTTGGATAGGTTTCGGTGGGGACTTGTGAGCAGGTTTTGGACAGGTTTCGATGGGGACTTGTGAGTAGGTTTTGGACAGGTTTTGATGGGGACTTGTGAGAAGATTTGGATAGGTCCTAGCAGAGGACTTGTGAGCTGAGTTTTTGATAGTTCTATCAGAGAAATTTAGGAGAGAGGTACATTGGTTCTTTGAGAAGAACCTAAGGATAGATTTAGCAAGTCTTTGAGAAGGCTTGTGTGTAGAGGATTGATTTGTTCAAGAGTTGGACAAATCTAACAGATAGAGGAAGACTTGTACTAGATCGACTGAATGTGTTTGGTATAGGTTGTTGAGCTGCTGTGGACGTGATCATAGAAGGCAAAGGTCTCTTAGGCTAAGCATTGAGGATAGGAGGTCTTCGATGGAAAGGAGTTCCACATGCTAGCAAGAGGTAGAGATAGTTGATCTTCTGAGGGATCATATCCATAGCAGAGGGGAAGGTATCTCCTTTGAGCAGAGGCTCATAAATTTAGATTGGGGGAAGGTTTCTCCTTTGGGCAGAGGCTCATAAATTCATATTGGGGGAAGGTATCTCCTTTGAGTAGAGGCTCATAAATTCAGATTGGGGGAAGGTATCTCCTTTGAGCCGAGGCTCATAAACATTGTAATTGGGAAGGTTTTCCAAAGAACTTTGAGATAACTTTTAGAGAAAATTTTTGTGGACGTAGCCCAACCATTCTGGGTGAACCACATTAAAATTGGTGTCACTTTGTGGATGATTTTGTGCATTGCTTTGATATTGCTTTGGGTATATTGCTTTACTGTTTTGAAGTATAAAGGAAAAAGTAAAAAGAGGTCTTATACTGTTCACCCCCCTCTCAGTATAAGCTTGTGTTCTTCAGATAGGGTTCCTTCATGAAAGCCTAACAACTTGAATGAAGATCTTATAGGAACACACATGGCACATCAAGAAGGGTTTTTGTCAAATTGGGCATCATTTTTTGATGGTACTAACTATTCTTTCTAGAGCATAAGGATGAAAAATTATTTGGTGAAACATGGCTATGATACATGGCCATCCGTTGAGGATGGTTTCACACCACCTACAACTCTGATAGATCAAAGTGGTAATAAACCATATAAAAATAATTATAGGGCAATGAATGCAATATTAAGTAGATTATGTGCATCAGATTTTATGAAATTCATGCAATGCAATTCAACAAAATAAATATGGGACAAGTTACAAAGAACATATGAAGGAGAAAACAAGGTGAAAATGGCAAAACTTCAAACCCACAGGAGAAATTTTGAAGACTTGAAGATGAAATATGAAGAATATATTGCCCAATATCTACTTTGTGTTGATGAGGTTGTCAACACCATTCATGGACTTGGATAAAGTATTGAAGACTCTAAGATTATTTATAAAATATTCAGGTCACTTCCCATGAGGTTTGATGCAAAATATTTAGCAATAAAAGAGATGAAGGATCTTAAAACATTAAGTATGGATGAGGTACATGGAATTCTCATAGCCTATGAGATGAGGACTAAAAAATATCAAACATCCAAACGAGAAGCAACATTTAAATCTTCAAGGAAGACAAATAATAAGGAACCAGAATCAAGTGAAGAGTCAAGCAGTAGAGAAGAAGCTAACTTTGTATGAAGGAATAAGAAGGGTTCAAGAAAACATAAAGGTATGCATTTTATGAAATGTTTTAATTGTGGTAACCTTGGTCACTATGCATCTAATTATCCACAGGCAAGAAGTAGTAGCAGTGAAGAAGAAAAGGAATATGAGAAAAAGAAAGAAAGAAAATTTTATCATGAAAAGAAAAACAAGTATGGGCAAAACAAGCATGAGAAGAAGATCTTTCAAAGACACAAGAAGAGTTTTTATGTTGAAGAAGTAAGCAGTTCCTCCAACAGTAGTGATGAAAGTCTCTCAAATAGTGAAAGAGAAGAAATCCTATTTTTGGCCATAGAAGAGAAAGAAGATGCTCCTGTTGTTGAAGACCAAGAAGAAGAGAAAGATTCAAAAAATGAAGAGGAAGCCATAGTTGACATAGAAGAGGAACTTATTGTTGCTCTTGAAGAATTGAAAAGGGTTAGAAAGAAGAACTCAATATTGAAGGCTCAAGTACAAGAGGATGAGAAGACAAAGGTAAAGTTGTCACAAGAACTCATTGACCTGAAATTTAAAGTTGAAGAGGTAAAGAAAATTGAAGAAGGTATGGCTGAATAGTTAAAGGTAAAAGAACTAGAGTGTGAAAGACTAGAACATGAAGTTATCATTCTAAGGAAGGGACTTGAAAAGTTTAATGATAAGATATATTAGTTTAGGAAAATCTCAAAAAAATTGGATGATATTATCAAAGCACAAATATCTCCATTTATGAAGACTGGACTTGGTTTTGAAGAAGGTCAAGAGAAACAAAAGGGGGAGTCAAGCTCAAAAGGAAAAGAGGCATCAAAGAAAATTGAAGAAGAGCCTAAGACCTATGCTGATATGTTGAGAAGTGGAAGCATCAATGAGGAAGAAAACAAAGCACCATCAAGGGACAAGGACCATCATAGAAAAAGCAATGAGAGAACCATGCAACAATATCCTCCAAGGCAATCAGACAGGTTTCAAAATTTCTTCCATGGTCATTGTTTCTCATGTAACAATTTTGGTCATAAAGCTATAAATTGCAAGGTCCGTGCTATGAATGATTTTGGCTTCACCAAGAGGAATTTCAATTCATTTTCACCTCTCATGGACTACAATATCATTTGTTACAAATGTAATAATCTTGGGAATACAACTAGATGGTGTAGAACAATGTTCCCTGAAATTCCGAAGTCAAGAAAATAGGAGAATGATCAAAATGTTCAAAAGGGTATGATCTCCAAAGTTTGGAGAAAGAAAATGAAACAAGAAGAGGAGCATAGTAATTTGGGAGTTTCACTCCCATATCATAATTGATTGTCTCAGTAAGAGAAGGGAATGGGGGGCATTTTCAAGTGTATTTGATTACAAGCCCCAAGGAGCCTTTGCCATTGATGTCAAAGGGAGAGAATTTTTAGTAAGGGGGAGCAACTTGTCAGGGGGAGTAGCTTGTGATCCTGTTCAATAAAGGTCAGTTTCAGTATAGGGTTACCATCAATGACAAAGGGGGATATTGTTGGAAATATTGAGTTGTCATTGATGTCAAAGGTAGAAATATCTTCAAGGATGAAATGTTGATGTCAAAGGTAAAAATATCTTCAAGGATGAAATTTTGATATCAAAGGTAAAAATATCTTCAAGGATAAAATATTGATGTCAAAGGCAGAAATATCTTCAAGGTTGAAATGATGAGTTATCATTGAAGTACAAGGTAGATATCTTAAAAGGTGATTTAAAGTTATCAAAGCAAAAGTGATCTTATATGCTTTAATATTTAAATATTAAAGAAGGAGATTTGGAGGCTTATATTTAAATCAAAGGATTTAAATATAATGTATAAGTTTAAATATTTAAAATTTAAATATTTAAATATTTTAAAGTTCAAATGATGGGTGACCTCCTTAAAAACACCATGCAAAAAATATTATGGGCCGACCATGCAAAAAGTTGAAAATTCAAATATTCAAAAATTTGGGCCAACTTCGTTGGGCGCATGAAAAATCATATAAATGGAAGACCCTAAGTTCACTTTGGTAAAGCATGATGGAAATAAAATAATATCAATTAAGCAATGAGAGATAGTGAGAAGGAGGAAGGAGGAGTGGAGCACAGGTTTTGGTAGCATCACAGTAGAAAGAACACTTCAAATATTGGTTCATGCCACTTCTATCTCAACCGACCGATTAGACCATCTGGTAGCCAGGCTCGCGCTAAGGCGCTATGTTGCGAGAGGTCAAGGGGTCAAATATGGTCGATGTAATTTTGCTGAAGAGTTGAAGGCATAATTACAAATAATTTAAATATAATTTTTGTGCCTTTTATTCCATTCATTCGGGTAGTCCAGACAGTCACCTATCTTGTGTGGAAGCGCTTCTATCTAGGAGTTTAAGGGATTGAATCCCTTCGACATCATTTTGTTTTGCTGAAGGATATAAAATAGAGCATTGAAGGAAATAAATATTATTTTGCACTATTTGGTTTCATGTGCTACATTAGCATAGTTGGTCACTAGCCCAAGTTAGGGTGCTACACTTCTAGAGGTCAAGGGATCAAATCCCATCCATGGTTGTGCAAGGTATTTATATTTTATTTTATAAAATTTGATAAAAGGGGAGTTATAAGGTATAGTATTATGATTTAATTTTTGCAAATGATATAAGGGGAGATATAAGGTATAGTATTGTGATTTAATTTTTGCAAATGATAAAGGGGAAATGTTGTGATTTGATTTTTGCAAATGATAAAGAGGAAATGTTGTGATTTGATTTTTGCAAATTATAAAAGGGGAAATGTTGTGATTTGATTTTTGGGAGATATAAAGGGAGATGTTGTTAGAATAAAGCTTTATATTGTAAGTTTTAAAAGGGAGATATAAGGAGTTATTTTTAAGCTTCATTGTGTATGTTTTGAAAGAAGTGATAAAGGTTAAAGTGGTTGATTTGATATTTAAATCAAGAAGGGAAAAAGAGAATTATTGACTAGATTTGAAAAGCACATGCAAGAGGAAGATCATCATTACTGAGGCAGATTTGGAGGGCACATATTTGGAACAAGTCAAGGTGTCAAAGAATATTAAGTGCACATATTCACCCAAGCATTCAATTTCCAAGGAAGGACAATTCAGAAAATTCAAAGAAGAAGGAAAGGTGCACATGATAGAGGAAGAAGAGCAAGGTATGAGCATCTCCAAGTCAACACACAAGTAAGTTATCCAATGCTAGACTTGAGCTACCTTTAAAATGTAATAAATGTGAGATATGTGGAAGCGACAGACTTAATGAATGTGAAGAACATATTGACCATTTGAAGCTTACTACATTAGTGCATATCATTCTCTATATGTTCATGAAGATAAAATAATTATGGGTAGAATGTGTCTAAATTGCTTTTAGTTGAGAAAAGTAAAGGTGAAGCATATTTTTACATTGGTTATGATTGAATTTGGACGTAAATGTGCAAGGGTTATAAATCATATTTGAGTAGGTTTTGTAAGCAGATTTTGGAGAAGATTTGAGTAGGTTTTGTAAGAAGGTTTTGGAGAATATTTGAGTAGGTCTTGTAAGCAGGTTTTGGAGAATATTTGAATAGGTTTTGTAAGTAGGTTTTGGATCATATTTAAGTAGTTTTTGTGAGTAGGTTTGTGAGCAATATTTGAGTATATACTTGAGTAAATTTTTGACCAGATACGAGAGGGTATTGGTGTCTTATGTGGATTGGTGTCCACAAAATAGCAGAGGGGATTGGTGTCTCCTATGGATTGGTGTCCACAAACCAACAGAGGGGATTGGTGTCTCCTATGGATTGGTGTCCATGAACCAATAGAGGGGATTGGTGTCTCATGTGGATTAGTTTCCATGAACTAATAGAGGGGATTGGTGTCTCTTGTGGATTGGTGCCCATGAACTTGAGAGGGGATTGGTGTCTCCTATGGATTGGTGTCCATGAACCAACAAAGGAGATTGGTGTCTCTAGTGGATTGGTGTCCATAAACTAGCATAGGGGATTGGTGTCTCCTATGGATTGGTGTCCATGAACTTGAGAGGGGATTGGTGTCTCCTATGGATTGGTGTCCACAAACTTTAGAGGGGATTGGTTTCTCCTATGGATTGGTGTCCATGAACATTGCAATAGGGTATTGGTGTCTCCTATGGATTGGTGTCCACAAACTTTAGAGGGGATTGGTTTCTCCTATGGATTGGTGTCCATGAACATTGCAATAGGGTATTGGTGTCTCCTATGGGTTGGTGCCCAAAACATGTGTTGAGAAATTTATAAGCAATATTTCTTCATGGATGTAGCCCATATTGGGTGAAATACGTTAAATATTTGTCTCTTGGGTGATTTTTGCATTGTTTAATTATTGTAATTGATAATATTTGAAGTCATTGCTTTGGAAATAAAAGTAAAATTTTATATTATACTATTCACCCCCCTCTCAATATAAGCTTGTGTTATTAAAATTCCATTACCAAGTCCTTTTATAACATCCAAAAATTCCTATAAATATCAACCATTATACCTCCTCTTATGTAAGGATCACAACAAACCATAAGGTAACATCCTTCGATTATTTATTAGGTACCAAATACTAGTGTTCTTCCACAACCGCCATATAGTCATAGTCCTCAAAATTCCTATGGAAGTCACTCGACTCCTTATGCCACCCAAGATTCTCCTCTAGTTATGAGTGGTTATGACCTAGGATTTGCTTTTGATATAGATTCCATGATAGGAGGTGTTTATATTTTCCTTGATTTGCCTCATGCAGTTCATATTCCTTGCATTTTTGTATCTTATTTAGGAATTCCTAGGTACAATGCCATGGTGGAATGGTTGGCACCTTGGCACAAGATACATGAGCGCTCTAAAATAAATCATTCTAATTCTAACTAGCACATCAAGGCAGAAAATTATTTATCATGTATGGAATGACCAACTACATTATCCACTTAAGAAAACCAAATATGGATAGGGTCCCATAAGGATATCCATGTGCACTATCCATTGGATTCCATCCTCCCCCCCAAAAAAGAGAAACACATGTGATTCAAACTTAGAACCACTCCCATCATGTGCCAAATTTTCCATTCAACTATAGTAGACCATTCCACCATGTCAAGACAATTGTATCCCAAAATCAACTTAGGTTAAACCTTCCTCATTATAATAGCAATAAAATAATGAAATACGAAATCAAACCCGTGATCACTTGTTTATAATGCCCTATAATATATCATTTTATTAATACTACCATCTTTCTAATGATGATGGAAAGGCATATAGACTCCATGAAGATAGATATCAATACCTCCAAAGGATGCATATGTAGCCATTGGAGAAGAATGCATGGGAAATAGATAATGCATGAGAGTGGGAAAACTAAATTCAAATTTAAAAATTTTCCTCTTTCCTTTCTTCATTTATCTAGGAGATGAACCAATAAATAAATTCAAATAAGGAGAACAAAGATCAGAAATACATAAAACCTCAATCATAATGGGAAATGATGGAAAATAACCTCATATTTGCTCCTTATGGTGAAAAATATTATGAATCTAGGAAGAGTAATTCACCCTAAAAATCAAAGGAAGAATTATAATCTCTATATGAACTTTCCATATGACCAAGTGATGTCACTTCAAACCCACTCTGATACCATATTAGAATTCATAATACTTTCTAGAAATGAACATAAGTAAATCATCCACTCAAATATTATATAGAAAGTGAAAAGGATAAAAAAGGAGATATGGTGGGAACCTATAGACACTATAAATAATCACTATATCCTTAGATAATATTACACAATATTATAATGAAAAAATGAGGAGTGGGATGGGGTATTTATACCAATACCAAAACCCCTAATTACATAATAAATTTTAACCTAATATGACACAATAAGAGGTATTTATATTAATTACAAGTTGTAAAGAGGGTTTAACCATGGCCCATAGGGCTTATATAATAAAATATATAATACATTGTACAATGAAATTCCCATAGGCCTATCCAATTACATAATACAATTTCAACCTTGGCCATGAATCAAATTATAATTTTAACATTGTTATCCATATATAATATTCACAACACTCTAGTAATAAAATGAGGAGTGATGAGGGGTATTTATAACAATACAAAAAACCCTAAATACATAAATGATCTTAAAATGAAGATAATATAACAAGAAAGGCTTTAAGGCTAATTATAATTCTATAAGATGGTTTTAACCATAACAAGATTTAGCATGGTCCATAGGGATTGCATCATAAAATATCACAATAAATTATTTACATTGTACAATGAATGTCCTTAGGCCTATCTAATATTACATCATTCAATGTCAACCTTGGTGATTAATCAAATTGTAATTTTAACACCCCCATAATATAAAATAAGGGGCTAAGGAGAGAAAATATTGGTGATAATAATACCTTACCCCATAATGGATGTTATAGTTGGGGCCTATATAGTTGAATAAAATCCTTAAAAATTTACCTTACCATTTGGAATATATCTACCTATCTTCAAGAACTTAAGTTCAATCCTTTATAACTTTAGTAAGCAATTCTTTGTTGGATGTCCTTCCCTCTTGTAGTATCCACATATAACCTTTGAATTCTTTGAGGACTTAGCTTGGCTCTTAAGCACCTAGGTCTTAGTCTCCTTATATTTTAATTCCTTTGCATGAGCCTAAATTTTTGAAGTGCCACCACAATTCCTCATTGCCACCTAAAAATGAACTAGGAGAGAAAAAAGTTGATCAAGAGTAAGAGTCTTTTGAAATTCCAAGAACATAGGAATCATATGAACCATGAGATTAACTTCTGAAAAGGAGAGATATTATAAAGGATAATATTCACATATTTTACATATAAAAGATGCAATATCTTCTATAAATGATTGAAATCCCATAATATTGTCCTCACCATTATCAAACTCAACTAACTTGAGAGTAAAAAGCTCTAATTCTAAGTGAATTACTTTAGTAGTTTTAACTTTTTCAAATAACACATGCAATTTTGACCATATCTTAATAGGTTCACTCTCCTCTTTGATGTGGAAAAGAAATTTTGGTTCAATCAATAAAGAAATCAACCAAGAGCTTCTTCCCTTTGAGATCATATGTCTTCATCAAGTATTTCTACTTTATCTTCTTGAAACATGCACCATGTTCTTCCTACATAACAAGCCGATAATTTGGTTTGACTAGATACTATAATTTTACCCATTAAGGCAAGTAACTAGGGCTTTATGATCCATCCTACACAATTTTATCCTTACCACTATAGCAAGTCCTTGAATTGATTCCAACAATGTGTAGAGCTTAAAAACTCATGTAATTTGAAAAAATGGCTTAGAATACTTCCATATGTAAAAGATATGGCCTCCTAATTTTTTTTCCTAATTGACCTCAAAAAAACAAAGATTAAATGCCCAAACCTTAAAGATGTGAGAGTCAATCCCAACCTACCACTTAGAAAATTTTGATATACTACTACACTCCAATCCTATTTTATTATTTTAAATATTTTGCTTTGCTAGATCAATGACACGTGTTTTCCGTTGATTGGTTTACTAGTATTAAATAAGGATTTTTTTTATTAGGTGGCACAAAGAAGTGCCAAAGTCATACAAAATCTACTTTCATTCACTTTATTATGCTATAAATATTTGATCCCAAGTCTTTGTTGGCTAAAACATAATGTGCTATCCTAGATGGCATGGCATTTCTTAAGACTCATGACTGGTTTCTTTGCAAAGACTTTGGTGTCACTGCTTCTAAGCCAAACTTACCAACAAAGGATTCAAACATGATTCCTATATGCAACAACCTTAGCTATTTTGGTATAACCAACTATCCAGAGCCCTTTATCATTATTATGAAGCCATGTCCATGGATCATAATAATTTAAGTCATATTATAGGAGAAGACAAAAGAGTGATGACCAAATTTTATCAGTTTCCTATTTGCATATAATTTCCTATTGCACAACCATATAACTAGTTTGTCGATATTTAAGAATACAATAAATAGGATAGCAAGAGTATCGTCTATTATTCGTAATATCAATATGAGCAACCAAAGCATTGGGTATATTTGAACCTGCATCAAGCAGAATAACAAACACCCAAAATTATCTCATTTTAGCATCTTACTACCCTTAGTAGATGCATTCAAGGGAGAATCCTCTCCTTGAAGAGGAACATCTCACCCTAACAATGCAACACTATAGAGAGTGCTCATAGAAATGAGATAAAGTTTAAATTCAAAGTAAACCTACTTTATTTCCTTTCACCATTGATGTCATAACATCCCTAGATGCATAGAATGGAATAAATAAATTTTAATTTTGTGAGAATACCTCATTGATAATGAATAAAAAATGGAGAAGACACAAATTATATGGTAGAACTAAAGGGAAAAATGGTGATCCATAGATGGAAAGTTTTTCTCTAGTCATGTAAAAAACTCTTATGATGTTTTGAGGAGAATTTTGCCCTTGTTTTTAAAGAAGAATTGAGGGTCTAAATGAAATTTATATATGATCAAACATTGTTGCTCCATACCCACTCTAATGCCATGTTAGAATTCATAATATTTTTCAAAAATAAACAGAAGCAACCATCCACTCAAATATTATAAATAAAATGTAAAAGGAAGAAAGAAATAAAAACAACATAGAGATTGATTTTTGCCTATAGGCACCATAAATAATCATTTTATGATCTATAGAAAAGATTCATAACACTTCAATAGTCAAATGAGGAGTGGTGTGGGGCATTTATACTAATACAAAAAAACCCAAATAGATAAATGATGTTAACATTAAGTTGACATAACATGAAAGACATTAAGATTAATTAAAAGTTTATAATATGGGTTTAGCTATAACAAGGTTAACCGTGTGACCCATAAGGCTTATGTAATAAAATATTGTAATAAATTCTATACATTGTATAATGATACCCGTAGGCCTATCCGGTATTACATCATACAATGTCATCCTTGGACATGAATCAAATTATAATTTTAATAGTTTAGAATGAGCATGAAATTTATATATATTTATTCATTCTATATGGAATATTTCATTGTGTGTAATATTCCTTATATAGAGATTCAAAAATATATAATGAATGCAAAGTTTTCTTTCAATGCCTTTAGTGTGATTATGTTTAAGTATCACTTATTCATGAGGGAATTTTTACATACAATTATAAATCCAAAGTAGCTAGATACATAGATAGTTTGAAATACATGGGGTGATTTGTACCTTCCTCCTTGCCTAGTTATCATAATTGGTACATTTGATCTACATTTGTGGACCTAGGATGTGTTGGCATAAAGGACATCTTCTAAAATAAATGTATGGTGCCTAAAAGTTATTCTTTAAATGCACAACAAGAAATAGAACACAATAGAATTCCTTTGCATAAGAATGTAATATTATTTAAAAAAAATACAAATATAAATATAATATAAAATATAATACCCACGTAGATAAGTTGGCAATAGTACAAATATTTGGCACATGAAACTACAAGGTGCAAGGTACTTTATTCCAATGCATTGAAAAATAACAAAACAAGAACTTTATCTTGATTTTATAAGGTCAGAAAGGGAAATAAATGAGAAAATTAAACTAACCAAATAATTAGAAGAAGAAGTTAAATTGTATCTATTCTAAGATTTATGTAAATATACAATAGTTACAAGCAATTGAAAGATGAAACAATTTAGCTTCCACTTGATTAAGAACTAGTTTCAATAACAATAATAGAATTATTCATTCTACTTTATTTATAGTTGATACCAATACATGAAGTTCCATGTGTCAAGAGTGGATGAGTGCATATTTATTGTTGAAGCTTGGTGCTGAAAATATATTCATTATGCATTATAATGCTTGACAATAGTCCATGGAGTTTATGTTATAGGTTGGTACATGTATGATAATCGATTGTACTTAGGTTGGTTTTTTTATGGTCATGATGCAATAAGTCAAGTTGGTATAATGATGAAGTTTTATGCAACAAGAAGGAATGACATTAGCCTATCTATGGAAGATCCTAAAAAGTTATCGTGACTTGTAAACTAAAAGTGTTATGGCATCCTCATCTTTAGGACTCTTACCAACCCTTGCTTTGCTCAGATCATTATTCCACCTTTATGAAGCTATGGTTGTCATTGCATTGGGATAGAACCTAACCTCACCTCAAATTTTTTAATAGGTTGTGTTCCCCTTGACATGTAAACTTACCAATGATATCGATTAGTTGATCTATTATCATAGGTTCCAACTAAGCTAGGTATAAATATATTGGGTGTTGTATGACCATAGGTGATATATGAGGAGGATGGTATGTCTTGATAAGTTTTTTGTGAAATACTAAATGCATCCCTAAGTAAGGTGTTAAATTAAGAAAAAAAATTCTCATCTACAATGCATTTTATGGTGTATGGACTATAGTGCAATGGTTTAGTATTCTAATGTAGGCTAGATAAAATTTATTCATATGGATCCAAAACTTATCTCCAACTTGAAATTTATGTGGAGTCATGCATTAATCATGGTGATCCTTATATTTTTGTTGTTGTCACTACACCATCTCCTAAATCTAAGTCTATATGTTTTACTCTTTCCATAAAAATAATTCAAACCCATCTACTTTATTGACCTATATTATAATTATGGCATCAATTAATATGTCAAAGATAAAATTCATGGGGTGTTGGGATAAATTTTAAAGCATGTATGCAATATAATATGATATGTAGAGGTGTGAAGAGCCATATTATAGGAATGTTGGATGTATGATATATCGTAATCCAAAGTTTGAGGGTGTTGATGGTTGTACATCTAGAGTAGAAATACTAGCATTCTATTGATAAACTTAATTTTTTATCTATATATGGATGGAAGGTAATTGAATGCAATATCTTTGTGTCTAGTTGGTTCTATATATGTGTAGACATATAAAAGTCACACATTGTGACTTCTCCCATCATCACGGTTGATCAATTTGAAAAACCCACATACATAAATTGACCTCAAAACACTATTCACCTTCATAAACCCCTTTGGGCTACTTAAGGCCCTTCCTATGCTTAACTATAGTTCCCCATGTAACCACCATCATGACTTAACTTTTGTCAAAAGCTACTTTTTCATCAAATTTCACTTTTTGGATAAAACACATGGTTAATCAACTTAATCATGATTAAGCCTAGCCTTCCACCTCACCTAGTCTACCCTTTGACTAGCCTAGCCTTTCCATCTCACCTAGTCTACCCTTTGACTAGGCTAGCCTTCCACCTCACCCCTCTGATATTTTCTCCATATCACATTCTCCTATGCATTCAATGATAATTGAAGAATTTTGCACACACAAAAGCATTTTAATATTAAAAGGCTTTCCACCACAACATGCCATAAATGAAATTTGGAGACTTTCATCTACCAATTTATTACATGTGGATGGGTGAGATATTATCTCACCCAATTGCACTTATGAGGCATGGTACCCATTCCACCTTAGTGGAAACATCACAGTAGACACCTCACACAAGATACCTCATAGGGGACTCTTCATGCGACACCTCATACCCTCCCCTAACCTTGGCAAACTCTATAAATAGAAAACCAAATCCTCCATTTTAGATATATCAACTTTTGCTTAACAAAACTCTATTGAAATTGCTCTAGGCCATCAACATAACTCAACATCCATCCTCCATCACTCACCATCCATAAAACTACCCATCATATCCCTTGTTGTTTTGATAGGTTTTTGACAATGATTACAATTTTTGAAGGCAACCCAGCTGATAACACAAGAAGCTCCTACACCAAAGGACACTTTGCATAAAAATCTATCAATTTTAGAAATAATAGTTTGATTCACATAGTACCATGCGAGTCCTGAGGTATAGCTAGATTTGTACACTAGTATGTGAATCCTATTTTTAGAGGTGTAGAGACCACAAAATTAGGTAAGTTTTTTTGCTATATGGATATTTTGTCATTTTGTACAATTTTAATCATATTATGAGCATAATTTAGATGTCTTTTATCTATAAAAATTAGGGGTCTGATCAAGATAGGCCCCCAAATATTCTAACCAAATTTTGTAGGTCTCATAGGCCCCAAATATAGATTCAACCACCAGTGGCACATGAGTAATAAGCCCACTTGCATCGAGGAATACGCGGAGAAAACCAATAGTTGTTTTCCACATACTTCAAAAGAGCGATTTCCTTAAGGAAGGACTTTTTTGTAGCCCTTAGGGGTGCTTTTGTAAAAGGGCAACATTATTGTAAACCTATTTTTAATCAATTTATATAATAATTGGTTTCCATGTGTTTCATTCTCCACAATGTTTATTGCTTTAGTTTATCTCTCTTGCTAACTAACTAATAATTTTTAGATCGTTTTTGTTTGTTTTAGATGCTAAAAAATCATAAAAGAGTCCACAAAAACCTTGAGAAATAGTTTAGTTCCATAACTACAATATTTTTAGCCTATGAGATAGATTCACATAGTACCATGTGAATCCTGAGGTACAATCAGATTCACACACTAGTATACGAATCTATAAAACTACCTCACAAATTGATCCCTAGCAACATGATACCCATTTCTAAACATCCACATCAGCATAAAGGTAAGTTGGGGGGGTTAAATGCCTTTTTTCACATTGATATTGATATATCATGTACCTTCACAACCTTCATAGGTCAAAATGCCTCTCGACACAATATTTACAAGGTGAAATCATTCCTTGTATTTTTCAATTTCAAATTGTACTTAGAATTTGTCTTCTTCTCCTTATAATTTATTTTTGTGACCATCATTTTGTGGTTTTGTGACTTATTTGGAGGAAAAAAATAAATTTTAACCTCTTTTTATGTAGGAAAATATCTTAGAACTATGGGAGGCTCTAGAACTAGCTTCACACCCATCACAACTGATCAAAAAACTTGGAAAACTTAGATTTGCATAGTGGTGTGCAAATCCTAAGGTCTAGTCAGATTCACACACTAGTGTATGAATCCCAAAAATCTACAAATTCCTACATCATAAAAACCAACAAAAGCCTCTTGCAAGATTTGGTGATATGTAGTCTTCTCTAAAACTAGAATTTTTACATTTTGAAGGTCGATTTGCTTGTTTTATACAAGTCTTCTTGATTATTTTAGTGTCATCTTACACTTGCATGTTAACCACTTGAATATGGCCTAAAGGGTGCCTCAAATCCCCTTGTTTTCTTAGAGCTGAGATAGATTATAATCTATTCTTGTATACAAAGCTCTTATGCAACACCTAGTCATAATTGTAACTAGCATATCTTGACTAGTGTAGATAGGATTACATCCAAGCAAGTCTTAGCATAACTTTTCATCAAAATCAAGCAATTTTGAACTTAATTAGATTTTTTCTCTTTCTAAAAGCATCTAATTAAGTTTCAATCCCTTTACAAAATCACCTAATTAGATTTTTTCCTTTCCAAAATCATCTAATTAGCTTTCAATTTCTTTCCAAAATATTTTAATTAGATTTGTTCCTTTCCAAAAGCATCTAATTAGCTTTCATTTTCTTTCCAAAATTCCTTAATTAGATTTTTTCCTTTCCAAAAGCATCTAATTAGCTTTCAATTTATTTCCAAAAGTACCTAACTAGATTTTTTCTCTTTCCAAAAACATCTAGTTAGGTTTTAATCCCTTTACAAAGGCACTTAATTAGATTTATTCCTTTCCAAAAATATCTAATTAGATTTCAATTTATTTCCAAAATCCCTTAATTAGATTTTTTCCTTTCCAAAAGCATATAATTAGCTTTCATTTTTTTGCCAAAATCATTTAATTAGTGTAGACACCCAAAAGTCGCACATGTCTACTTCTACGTACTTGTAGATCCATTAGGACACTTGTAGGTTTGCATAAACCATCCTAGACCCCTCTAGGCTATTGTAGACCAGCATAGGCTATTGTAGACCATTGTAGGCTATCATAGACCGATGTAGACTATCGTAGAACTATGTAGGCTATCATAGACTTTCATTACACCATAGGACTATTAGTTCCCAAAAAGTAATAATTAAGTTAATTGCATTTCTAATTTGAAAGTCACTTCACTTAAGTGTACTTTATGGATTAAAAAGGTTAATTAGGATCCTAAACCCAAATTAGTCCTAATTATTCCCTCCCACATGTGTGTGCACCAAAGTAGTTAGGATATTTCCTAGGAAACCCTAACTCAACCCTCATCTAACCTAGGGACCACCTAACCCTAGTAAACCCTAATCTCTCCTCACACATGTGTGAGGATGAGATATTTCTTTAGGGAATGTAGGAATGACACCTCACAAACCCTAACCTAACCACTATAGGACTTGACCCTAGGGTTTAGTACTCCTAACCACACCCCCTACACCTTGGATTTTCCTATAAATAGGAGACCAAATCCCTCATTATCTCTCTCTCCCCTTTTAGTTAGCCTACAAAAACTCTACAAAAATTTGACCAGAAGTGCAATCTAATACATCTGAACCATACAAACAACATAGCAGCATCTGAGGAGCCCATCCAGACAAGGATCTCCCATAGAAAGCACCTACAACTCAATTCACCCCTTGACCTATGAATCTAGCTTCCAGTTCACCCCCTAACCTACGAGTTGACCCTACAGAAGGTTTTTCTCCCCAAATCAATCAGGTATACTCTATTTCATGTTTTTATAGTCATTTATGCAGTTTATTTCAGTTTTCATTGCATATTTAGTGTTGATTTGTCTTCTTCACCATGGGGCCTGACTAAGGCAAGCCCCCAAAAATACTAACTCCCTTTTGTAGGTCTAAAATAGGTGCAAAGAGGAAACATCAACAGCAAAACTACCGGTGGCACACATTACACATGAAGCCCACCTTCATTGAGGAGCCCAAAAGATAGCATCAGATTTGTTGTACATTTGTGAAATAAAGAATGGGAATTCTCCCTATTTGTAACCTAAAGCATTTCTATCATTAATAAAATCAGCATTTCTAGATAATTTATGTTATAGCAAGTTGTTGGATCAAATGTCATCTTTTGTACGTTTCATTCTGGCATGCCCGGTGGGACCCCCACAAAGAGTTGTGCTAGACTAGTTTTTATCGTGAATCTAACACAATTTGTTGTTTCTATTTTGTTGTAGGTACCATATCCAAACATCACAGAGACCCTTAAAACCTTGACAACCCCCTCAGGTCATCAGAATAGGAGTTTTAGGCTCCTAGATCTGATTCACCCCCGACCTATGAATCCAGATCCAATTCACCCCTTACCCTATGAATTGAGCATAACTACTCCAAAAACCCTCAAACTTGTAGAGGTCAATAGTAGAAAGATAGAAAAATCCATCTAGAGCAAAAGGAATCAGGTATTCCCATTTTTCCTCTCTATTTTATCATTTTTTGTTGCAAGGAAAATTTCACTAGTAAATGCATCATGTCATTCGATGAATTTCTTATTTTAATGCATTTATCATGTTGAGAACATTTAGTTTAGTGCTACATATTTCTCTTTCTATGTGTAAATCAGAATTACATTCCTCTTTGCTTAAAATATTAAAATAGGCTTTTGATTCTACTCATTCTTTTTGTGAATCACAATTTTTCAAAGCCCTTTTTCTTGCAATAGCTAGATCTTTCAAATTTCTTTCCAAAAACCTACATTAAATCAGAAAGTTCAGTTCATTTATATTTTCAAAAACATTTTTATTTCCTTGCTCAAATCACATTTTAAATAGATCTTTCTTTTTCTTTTTGTGTCATTTCATCAATTCTATTCCAAAGCACATTTCAAATTTCAGATTTCTTGCATGTCATTAGATTAGGAGTTTTTAAATATCTTTCACAAATCCCTTGGGTAATTTTAGATCTCTTTCATGTCATTAGATTAGGAGTTTTTAAAATCTCTTTTACAAATCCCCTGGGTAACTTTCAAGTTTCTTTTCAAATCACTTAGATTAAAATTTTTGATATCTCTTTCACAAATCCTCTGGGTAACTTGTATGCTTTCCCTTTATGTCTTTAGATTAAAAATTTTCACATCTCTTTCACAAATCCCCTAGGTAATTTGCATATTTCTTTTTGTATCATTAGATTAGGGTTTCAATTTCTTTTCCATATTCTAACATAGGATTTCAATTAATGTTTTTGCACAATTTATTTCAAACTTCTTTCATATTGCAATATTAGGGTTCCAAAATCCCTCTTATCACATACTTCACATTGCTTGATTACATACTTCATAGCATAGATCCTAGCTTCTTTTCAAAAAGGCACATAGGACTAGATTTGCTTTCAAAACGCATTTTAAATCTAGATTTTGCTTCCAAAAAGTGCATCTAGGGCTAGATTTTCATTTCAAAAAGGTATTTAGTTAGATTTCTTGATTTTTACATCATCGTTAGACAACTTAAACCCACACACACATGGTTTAAAACAAATGGTGAGATTGGACTTCATCCCCAATCCATCATTAGAGACTGGTGTGGTAGGAGTTGTACCCTCCACCATCTCACCCCCTAGACACCTAGCAGCCCCATAGGAGTGGTTTTCTGGACTTCATCACTAGAAAATCCCCCACTTTTGAGATTGGTCTTCTAGATTTCATCACCAGAAGTAACCTTCGAAGTGGGATAGGATTAGATGCCTTCGTTCACAAGGCTTACATAATTAGTGAACATGGTAACTATCATTATTGACTAAGCCCACCCGAGGGTGAAGCGAAAGCATGGGTATGCTGGTAGCAGGTCTCAGATAGTACCACCTCTTCTCGTGAGAGGATACAATGAACTCATTTTAGCACTTTGAGTTCTCCCCCCATAGGTTATCATTTTATTGTACCTTCCATACAGGTCACCATTCACACATCATGATATTGTTCTATTCTATGCATCTTTGGGTGTTGCAGGAGGTTCTATACCGATGACACTCTTAATTTTCTAGAGTATTCACCCCACTACCTATGATATTATCTAGGAAGTATATTTTCAACATCAAAACACACTCAAACGAACAAAACACTTTATTTTATGCATTTAGAACTGAC
The DNA here is from genome assembly GCA_028583015.1 of Wollemia nobilis. Lineage (NCBI taxonomy): Eukaryota > Viridiplantae > Streptophyta > Pinopsida > Araucariales > Araucariaceae > Wollemia > Wollemia nobilis. The sequence goes on from JAQPPZ010000057.1 coordinate 871,880, forward strand.
TCTAGTTTCACGTTGTTTGCATGATCACAAACTAGTTTTAGCACATTTCACCATTCAACACTTTGTTGTTCAGCTATCTATAGTTTGTCACTACTTTGCTTTTATCTTAGTTACAAGTTGAGTCCAAACTTCATAGGGTTGCTTCAAAACCCCTTTACACATCACACCTAAAACCTCAGACCTTAGTTTCTATGTAGTTCTAAAGCTTCATGACATGATATACACCATCATGCATGTTGTTACCCATAGTCGAGCATACGAGCAAGTACACCATATAGAGGAGGCTCCTAGCACCACTTCTAGTCAGTCTACCCCTCCTCCTTCACTCATAAAGGGGAAATCCACATGCACACCAGATCTGCTCATAGGGTTTGATCCACGTTACACACACACGATGTCTCAAGGTGAGACATCCACTTTGAGTGAAGCCCTTGCCACTTCATTCAAAGAAGATCATCCACTCATTTCCCCTTCATCATCACCTAATCCACCTTCCACATTCTATGACCATGTGATCTACACTTCTCTAGGACACCCCCCTCCTTTCTTCACCATAGATGAGGAGACCCCACCTACGTCTCCTACCTTCACACACCCTTTCTTTTAGAGTCTATCTCAATCCCTCTTTGAGAATGACTCCTCTTTATTAAATCATACTCACCCTCAGGTTGAATATTTTACCCCTACCATAGGGATGATTTCAGACCCCTCCTCATCCACACTAGGCACCCAGATGCCATCATTTCAAACTACATCACAACAACCCCCCTTGCAATAGTAGCAAGTACCACCTCCACCATCATACCCACACTCTTCCCAAGAGTCACAACCATCATCTTCCCAACAACCATTTTTCCCATCCTTTGAGGATATGTCCCAACCACCTCCTCAAATGCAACCAATGCAATACCAACAACATCAACCAATCACCCACACCCAATCTGGAGTGAACACATTCATCACTCCACCTTCCCAAGCTCCTACTTTAGAAGCTTATCCTCATTTCTCCTCATCCTTCCCATCTACATCTCAGGTAATTGGAGGGTATGCTACCCAATATTCCATTCCACATTCATCTACATCTACCTTCAGATTACCCCCTCCTCCTTCTTTTTAGGCTCTAACTACTGGTCCTCTTCCCACCTATGGACCAAGACCTACAACCTATACCCCTACTCCTCCAGGATACTCCATGTAGTTTAGTTTTCCCACATCTCATCCCTCAGGACAGAGATAGGTACCATCCTTTGACACTTCATCTCGTCCACCTCCCACACCATCAATCATGATACCTCCACCATTATCTACAGGGCCTACATTCTTTATACCTCCTCCTTCTTGGTCATCACCTCCTACAACCCAACCATTACAATAGGCTCATCCCCAATAGATACCCATGCCACAACCGCACACCCCACAACCACAATACTATTACCCTCAACAAATGCTTGTTCCACAACCTAGTGTTCCATTGGCCATGACATCATACATCGCTCAACAACCACCTCACCAAGATCAGTTGCAATACTTTCCTCCTCAATACTGGGAAGAACAACAACTCCAATATCCACCACACTCACAGGCTCCACCCACCTTAACACCTTCCCCCACACCCTTAGCACCCAAACTTCAACTTTTGCAAGATGAAGTAAAGATGCTAAACCTTCGCACAACCAGTTACGGACCATAGAAACCAACCTATGATGAACTCTACAATGAGCCAGTCCATCCATAAGTTCCCATCCCACCTTATCCTTATCACTTTGAGATCCCAAAGTTTGATAAATACAAGGGTAAGGAAGATCCTCAAGAACATGTGAGTAATTACCATTCAGCTTGCTACCAGCTTCATAGTAGCAACCCCCTCATGTTATGTACCTTCTCCCTTTCACTTGGGGGACAAGCCTTAGACTGGTACAACATGCTCCCATGCCATAGCCTGTACACCTTTGAACAATTGGCCAACTCCTTCCTAGAGCATTTTTCCATAAACATCAAAAAGAAAACTAACTTTTTAGACGTCTACGCCCTACGACAGGCTGACGATGAACCTATTACCAAGTTTGTTTCATGGTGGAGATCGATCATCCATGACCTCACCCATAGCCTTCCTACTACTGAGTTAGTGACACTCTTCTCCAAGAGTTGCCATAAACACATCTCCACATCCTTGCAACTTCATCAAAGTTGTACCTTTGAAGAAGCCATTGCCCAAGCCAAAGTTATTGAGGACATCAAGGTCCAATCGAGTAAGATTAAGTTGAGATAGAAACCAACCTACAACTCCAATTTTTATTTCAATAGAAATACACCTAACCAACCTTTTCCTAGACCACCACAAGCCAACCAAGTGGCAGTTGCTACCTTAGCACCCTCATCGGTCCCACAACTTCCTCCTCCACAACAACAAATATTTCAAACCAATGCACCTCTCCCTCCTAGGCCTCAATAGCCTCATAGCATGCATCCATAGGCTCCATAGTGCAACCTTACACCACTCTCTGAACCTTTACCAGCCCTCTTCTAGAGATTATATGATGTAGGCCACATCATCCTACCCAAAATCTGACCACTTGATCCAAATCAACCTAAGCCTCGAGGATATAACGAGCAAGCCTTCTATCAATATCATCGATAGCATGACCATAATATCGATTCTTGTCACTCTTTCCATGGTTATGTCCAAGATCTCATCGATAGGGGTACCATCCAGGTCTCAAACCCCCTCGCTCCACAAAATCAAAATTTAGGGATCTTCCAAAACCCCTTACCTGATCACAGGGGGACTAACCCCCAAAGAACTCCACCTAATCCCCAAGGGCCACCTAGATAGGTCAATAGTGTCCAACGTGACCCCCCTTCACATGGCATAGTGGGCATGATTAACCTTACCACTCAAAATCAATGATATCCCTCATGCCAAACCCCACCTATCATTTCTCCATCGATACCATTTACATCTCCACAATCTCCTATGACTTCTAACACCACACCTCCACCACCACAAAATATCATCACAATCCATGGTAGCCTTACCCACCAATTACATAATGCTCCCACCTAGTTATCCATCTATGACCTTCTGCAATAGTCCCAACCCCATCATGAGGTATTGAATGACATCCTACATTCTATTGATCTTGAGACTCATGACATGAATACCTTCATGAACTTTGTAGGAAATATTCCCCATTGCCTTCAACCCTCCATCAACTTTCATGATCATGAGATCATAAAACTCATAGGAGAAGGAGTAGATCCCCCTCTACATATCCAAGCAACCATCAACGACATCACATACAAGTGTGTCCTCATTGATATAGGTTCCTCCATCAGTATTATCTCCATAATAGCTCTACATCATCTACATATCCCACCAACTCATTTTACCACCCCATCACTCGATCTACGTGCATTCGATGGTTCCATGTGACCCATAGTAGGATCCATTATCCTACCCATCCAGGTGGGTATCCGCACCATCCCCATCCTCTTTCACATCATTCAAGGTGAAATGTAGTACAACATCCTGCTTGGTCATCCATGGATCAGGGACATGTAGTGTGTCCCCTCTACATTACACCATTGTATCAAATACATCCACGATGGACTTGTCCATTGTGTTCCTACCGATGGGGACCCCTTCAAATTCTACAACATCGTAGACCTTCCACCAGTACCTTCATCATCTTCCACACAACTATTCCTTATTTCTTCTCATCAATCTATCGGAGCATCGACATCTTCCCCCACATCCACTTCATTACCACAATCCTCATCCAAGACACACACCTCGATGTCCACTAGCACCAACCATCATAGTACCTAATCCTACTACCATACCTTTTTCACCACCTTCCTTATGGCCACCACCACCATCTCAACCATCATCTTCCAAAAATCCACCCATGACATTGAGACCATCCTCATTACCTACATCACGACCTACCACTCCACCTCGCCCAACTTCCTCTATGGAACCTCCTCTCCTTCCTACACCTCAAACACCTCCCCTTCCTTTTCACCCATGACCTAGGTCATTCACATCTCCTCGTAGCCCAACATCAGTACCCACTCCTCCTCCTTCCCAATTCCCACATGCAGATCACCCTATCCTAGCTACGGTAGTTGAATGCCATGAGTGGGAGCAGTGAGCTTCCCACCTCGATGATCAGTTGTTACACCCTTCTACTACTACCATAAGAGATTCCTAGATCACATCCTCATATTTTGATTTAGATTCACCACCTTACTCACCACATCATACATCACCCCGCATTTCTATCTTTATGACAAATTTAGGTCCAGGTGACTACAATGTGCATGATGCCCATGTACGTCCACCTATAGTCCAGTCCATGCATGACTTCGACCACCCTTCAACCTCAATTTTGACTATCAAAACTATCATACAATTAGGGCCTCCTAATAACCAAACTAACTTTGTATATATAGGAGTTGATTCCTCACTCCCACCTATAGTCCCTCCACCACCACAATCTAATTTTTGTGGTACACTAGATCACATGGCTAACCCCCATTTCACCTTATGCTACCTTCAGCATTTCCATTGGCATGGATTTGGGTTAGGCCATTATGAACAAGGGTTACATACACCCATCAATCCCCATGTGCAATTACCTACTGACAAATCTAGCCTAGGCTATCACCCTACCACCATTCACACACTTGAGGATGAGCTTCAAGATCTCTCCCTACACCCTTCCCCACTTCCAACACACACCTTGGAAGAATATATCGATATGGATATTTTAGAAGACAACCCATCTCCTCATTCAACCATCATAGTTCCATGTGACTTCTTTCAAGAAACTCCTTTTTTCGACACCACATCATCATGTTGTGTTGATGAATTGACAAGCCAATTTGTTACCTTGTCTCTAAATGCTCATTATCCAGAGCATGACATGGCATCTCCCCCACCATTGCCAACACATTTGGCCACATTCTTACCTATACATCGACAACTCCATCGCTCCATTAATCAACCACATTCTCCACCTATTGTCTTGCACCCTCCATTGAGCCTCCTACGATATTTATAGGTTATTGAGTCTTCATCATCAGACTCTTCACCACCCACATCCCCCATAACATCAGTTAACATGGTCAACGTGGATCTCTTCTCCCCACTTTGATACACACATTGAAAAATTCGTGATGACACACCAAATCCAAATTTTGTTGATCTCACACACATCTCACCTATACCTTCACCCCAAGATTTTCTACTTTCACCCCATGTCCTACGTACCGCTAACGCTCCTTCACCTTCTACACCACCTCACATCCTATGCATTCACCACATAGACATCTACATAGATGATGCATATGATATTCTTGAGACCATCGATGACCTCCACCTTATTCCAATCCTAGAACAACTTCGTGATGGTTCCCACATGCTAATCAAAGAAACCATTGATGTAGACATCGATGATGACCCTAAAAACCCTCACATTGTTAAACTAGCCACTAGCCTTTCACCTGAAGAGCGCATTTTATTCATCACTTTCCTCAAAAAGTATATCAGAGTCTTCATATGGTCTTACAAGGATATGCCAGGCCTTGATCCCACCCTTGTAGTCCATAATCTCACATTAGACAAAGATGCCAAACCTATTAGACAAAAGTTATGATGCATGCACCCGATAGTTGCATTGCTAGTAAAATATGAGCTCCAAAAGCTCTTAGACATAGACTTTATTATACCCATAGATTATCCTAAATGGGTGTCCAACATGGTTCTAGTGCCTAAACCTTTTGATGAGGTTCATGTTTGCACTGAATTCCATGATTTAAACAAAGCTTATCCCAAGGACAACTTCCCTTTACCTAACATCGACTCGCTAGTCGACTCCATAGCAGGCCATGAGATGATTTCCCTTATGGATGGATTCTATGGCTACAACCAAATCAAAATCAACCTCGTTGATCAGCATAAAACTTCATTCACAACCCCTTGGGGGACTTTTTGCTACAAGGTCATGCCCTTTGGCCTTAAAAATATTAGGGCAACCTACCAACGTGCAATGACTTACATATTTCATGATTACATGCATAAAATCATGGAATATTATGTTGATGACCTCATCACAAAGTCCAAGGAATACTCACAATATTTAGATGATCTCTGAAAGATCTTCGACCATCTACTAGAACATAATGTGCACCTTAACCCAAAGAAGTGTGTCTTTGGTGTTACTTCAGGAAAGATCCTAGGGTTCATTATCTCCCAATGCGGCATTGAAGTAGACCCTAACAAAGTAAAGGCCATCATCGAGATGCCCCCACCTACCAACCTAAAGCAACTATGCAGCCTCTAGGGCAAAATCACTTCCATTCATTGATTCATAGCACAACTATTAGACAAATGCAAACCATTCAATCATCTCTTACAAAAAGGAGTCACTTTCAAATGGGATGACAACTGTCAACAAGCCTTTGATTCTATCAAGGCCTACCTCACTTCTCCACTAGTTATGTCTCCCCCACACCCACAACTACCACTTACACTATACATCTTAGCCACAGATTTTGCACTAGGCACATTATTAGCTCAAAAGAATATGCTCAACAAAGAGCAAGCTATATATTATATAAGTCGTATGCTAGTCAGCTACAAAATTTGATATGGGTACATGGAAAAACTATGCCTAGTTGTAGTATTTGCCACCCAAAAACTTTACCATTACATGCTAAACCACACTACTTTTGTCATCACTCGAGACAATCCCCTTTGATATATGATGAACAAAAGTTACCATAACTCTCGTACAACAAAATGGATTATGCTTCTAACCGAATTTGACCTAGAGTTCATCTCACAAAAATCCATAAAAGGATAGGTCATCACAGACCAACTTGCAGAGGCTCCATTGCCAGATGATCAACCTCTCCTTATTCAGCTTCTTGATGATTCCATATTTCACATTACAGAAGCTGAAGAGTATGTTGAGCCAAAATCATTGTTCGATCTAACTCTATTCTTTGATGGCTCTCGATGCACTCATGTTGGGGGTGCAAGCATTGTTTTCTTCACACCCGAAGGGGAACCACTCCCATTTTCATTCAAATTAGACTTCCCTTGCACAAACAATAATGCAGAATACGAAGCCTTAATCCTAGGATTAAAATAGGCCCACTCCATGCATATCAAATGCCTCCACATCATAGGTGATTCCATCTTGATAGTAAACCAAGTGCAAGAGATCTAGCAATGTCATTGTCTAGTTCTCCAACAATACAAATAGATTGCACAACAACTTCTTTCCCAATTTGAGTGGTATGATATCAAAGTCGCTCCATGATCATCAAACCATTTTGTTGATACAATGGCCTCCTTAGGATCATTAATCCTACAAAACCCCCTATCAGATACCATGTGTGTATCCATTCACACCCTCACCCAATCTGCCATATCGCCTATGCCTCCCATAGATGATGGTGGTATTCATGTAGTCAATACCGAACCACATGATCCTTGGTTTGCACAAATCAAGGATTATATTAAGTTAGGATTCCTACCATGTGACCTACCACATGCTCATCATCGAGCATTCAAACAAAGAGTGATTCACTATACATTGCTGGGGGACATCCTCTACCATCGTAGTTATGATGGCATCCTCTTGCATTATCTAGAACCATATGAATCTTAGCAATGGGTTGTACAAGAAACCCATGATGGTACTTGTAGTGGCCACTTCAGTGGCATGGCAATCACAAAGTGCATCCTTCGCATGGGCTATTACTAGCCCAAGATGGAACATGATTATTGTGAGTATGTGAAGCATTGTGTCAAGTGCCAACAACACATAAATCTCACACATCTACCATCTCAAGCGCTTCAACCTATTCAATCCATGTGGCCTTTCTCTCAATGGGACCTTGACCTTATCAGAAAAATCACACCCGCTTCATCAAACAATCACAAATTTATCATCACTACCATAGAATACTTTACAAAGTGGGTCAAAGCCATCCCACTCATCCAGACCATGGGAGCTAATATTATGGTATTCATTACAGACCATATCATATGTCACTTTGGAATTCCCTCCCAAATCATCTCTGATAATGGGAAATCATTCAAGAACAAAACTATTCATGCCCTTTGCACCAAATTCAATATTCATCATAGTTTCTCTACCCCATACTACCCACAGGGTAATGGTCAGGCAGAGGCTACCAACAAAACAATCTGCTCCATACTTCATAAGATAGTAGCAGAGTCTCATCATGATTGGCATAATCAAATACCCTTAGCTTTGTGGGCCTACCATACGAGCATCCATACTCCCACTAGGGCAACCCCTTTCTCATTGGTCTATGGCACCAAAGCCATCATGCCCCTTGAACTCGAGATACCTTCCCTATGAGTATCTATGAAAGAATTTATTGACGATGATACTGCTCATCAAGCTCACTTTGATCAACTCACACTCCTCGATGAACACCACATTCATACCATCAAGCACACACGAGTCTATCAAGACCACCTTCATCATGCCTACGATAGTAAGGTGCATCAACATAAATTTCAAATTGGTGACTTAGTTCTCAAAGAGAACCAACAAATCACAAGTCAACCCCACCAACAACGATAAGTTTACCCTAAACTAGTTGGGCCCATTCATAATCACACACAAATTTGGTTTAGGTGCCTATCGATTGGCTAATCTCGAAGGTCTCACCGAACCTAAACCCATCAATATTCTTCACCTTCGTACATTCAATGCTTAGCTTACATAGGTCTCCACCACCACAAATTATACATAGTGCTATCTACACACACATCACTCACTATGCACATCACCATACACACATGATATTTATTTCATATTATAATAGATGTACATTTACTTTTTATGTCATTTATATGATGTTGGTATCTATTTATTTTTGTAGGATTCACATCATCCACCGCTACATCATCAGCAGAGATACATGATCATATGCACGTACTATCAGCATCTTAGACTACCACCATGCAGGATCATCCCACACTACCCCTAGTCTCGATTACACCGATCAATCTGGCTAGGCCACCTATCACTATACATACCAGATAGTCCTCACCCTCATCCCATTTGGACCATCACACTCCACCTCAATGCCCTTCACCCTACCATAGAGGTTCATCTTATTCACCTCACTCAAGAGATAGTCAAGTCTCCCTATCCTCCTTTGATGAAAAGGAGGAAAACTCCCATATCCACACCCAAGGGTCTCCTCCACCTCCACCTGAGGATACAAGGAACCCCTACTCACCATTTACTTCTCCTCACCATCCTTCAGGAACTTATCACCCTCCCAATAGAGGATACACACCTCATCCTATGCATCCTTCATGCTTACCTCCCCCACTTTTGAGCGAGATGTCCCCATACACCCAAGCTCTTCACTTACATGCTTCCCAAGCCACTTCTACTCATGTACCTCCATCCCATACATATCATTACCCATAACCATCTCCTGCACCACCCATCCTTCAGACACCACCTTCACCACTTTATGGCTTACCATTTCAGCCAACCCCACAATCTGCAAAGTCATTCCACTCACCCCAATCATCCTCTCATACAAATCCATCTTCACACCCATATCATACTCCTCCTTATACATTGGAGTCCCACTCTCCACCTTCTCCAATCCCATCACCTCCATACTTTGACAACAATCCTCTCTCACCTTGATGCTCTCAAGCTACATCTAAGTCATTATCACTGCCACACTTCTACTCACTAATCCACCATGGCCCATACATCTTCACCTCCTCCTAGGTCCATTCCTCATCCTCGAGTTTGACCCACATCATATTCTCGACCCACCCCTCCACCATTTGACCTCACTCCATCTACTTCCTACTCACCTCCCATAAAGCCTTATATCTATCCCATGCCACTCCCATCCATACCATTATCCAAAATATTTCATCACCTCCTTCACCAAGGCCTCCTTGTGTTACCTAAAATCTAACCTATTGACCCATCACATCCTAAACCATGAAATTATCATGAGCACAAGTTCTGTATATACCACCATTATCCAGGCCATGACATTGACACATGTTATACATTTAAAACCTTGGTACATAACATGTTGCTTGGTGATCATATCCCATCACCTGAGAATTATCTTTCATCCAACCAACTCCAGAGTCCTCCACATTACATCATCCCTCACACTTTTCCACCACATGAATCTAGGATAGCTCCATCACGCTACATCCACCACATGTCAAACTACACAAACCATCAGAGCCCTAGCAACATCATCACCTCACCTCCTCACTCATGACCTAACCCTCATCACTTTACCCATCATTAGTTCCTCTTCATCCTCCCTCTTCATTCTTTCCTCTTCTTCTTCTTACTTCCTCACGTAGTTGTATGGTCACGCTTCGAGTGGCTACATACCTACGTTGATCTAGTGTCTTTCTTCTCACCCCATTTCTTTTGGTAATCCCCTCATCTTGTTGGTTACCAATGCTTATTTCTTCTTACTTTCTCCATATATAAATCCCACCTTCAAATTCTTCCTCTTTTTGTCATTATCACATGCATTCCCACCAATCACATATTATTCACCTACTACACACACCCCACATACTAGGGCAACCATTATCACAACATCCTACCTTCATTCTCATCACACCATATACTCCTTTGTAAATAAGCTTTTCAATCTTCCTTAACTACATTTCATGGTCTTCCTCTTGTAGATATTTCATTCTTCCATTTGCATCAGTTACATTACATCCATTACATATATCCATTCATATTTCATTATGATTTCATTTCATGTTTGTATATTCTTCCCCAAAAAATGTGCCTTCGATAGGAATAACATACACACTTGTTAGCATCACCACTTGGATGTCCATTCCCCCTTTTCAAGATTAAGGCATATACAGGTGTCTTGTTTAGTTTTGACCACTCACTAGTTTAATCAATCAAATGTCACCTCTAGCTGACAGGTTTTATACACTCCTTATAGTTCTTTTAGGTTGGTTCAACTTCTCTCATGGACCATTCACACAGGTTACACACTTAAACAAATTTTGAGTCTAGGGAAGATAACACCTTGCATAGATATCGCCATCTAGCGAACGATTTCCCCTACTCATCCTATCATTTGCATGGTCAACATACGACCTAGGGATAAACAAAGGGATAAGCATAAGAAAAAATAAAACAAATGGGTAGAAAACAAAAGCCAACGCCCATATTAAAAAAAAGAAGAAAAGAAAGAAAAAGAACACCACAAAAAAAATACAAGCAATAAATGAGGGGTAGAAAACAAAAGGAAAAGCCTCCAGATATCACAATTGTTATGCTTCATCACCTTTGGTCCTTAGGTTCAACATAACATCATGGGATGATTTCCATCACTAGCAATAGGCTCCAAGAGCCTGCCTACTAGTGGAATAGTCTTACAAGTGGTGACACATCTGTCACATTAGCGACCTTCTTTTGTATAGATCACTGCATGCTTGTGGATGAGCTAGCTAGTTTGGCCATGTTTACAATGGGTTAATCCTACCTCCATCAAAATGGATAAATGAACCTCACTCATTTACACACATAGGTCCATGATAGACTTTGAACCAGTTAGATTAGTTATGAGTTATCACCAATGCTTGCACAATTTTTGTATGAGATTTGATTACTACAACTATGATTGTCAAAGTTATTACATACACCTTATACCATCCTACATCCCTGAGATTATGGAATGGATCACATTCACATCAGTCTATGCCATGATACAAGTGCTTCCTTTGCACATTTCATTCCCCCCATACATGCATCAGTGCATCTATTTTACATAGAGTTATCAAACATTTCATCACTGCATTTATCCTACATGCATTCATTGATATTGCATCATCACATATATGTTACATGCATCTACCAAAATTATAACATACATAGCATTACATCCAATCTACATTTCTTCATATCAATCTACAATATATCTACACTATAGTATAATCACCACATACATATATATCCATTCATCACATATATTTATTCACAAATTATACTATGCTATCTATGCAAAAGAAATTCAAACACATTCAAATCAAAATCATAACACATGTATATATAACAGTTGCAAGAAAAATGTATATATATATATAATCCATAAAAAATGCTCGTAGGCTACAAAATGGGACCATGCCCACTATCCATCATCCAAAATACCCATAGGCTACAACAACCCTCAGCCCTAACTCCCACTAGGAGTCTCTCCACTCCCCTCATGGCTAGCCCTCCATTGTACTGTCACACACATTGTTGCAGCCCTACTGGACTCCTCCTATGCTCTTGAACCCTAAACCCTTGCAAGAGATAACATCCTCTCGTAACTCATAGTAATACCCATGCCCTATAGCACATCATGGGCCTCAACCCCCATGCCCCATCGACCTACCAAAGCTACACTTCGATGACTACTGTGATTATATCCAAACTCATGATTGTGACTATGACCACACTTGGCTATAATCATGGATTGGAATCCCATGCATCACCAAGGAATATTCACAAGTCACCTATTTTTCTACCTCCTTAGCCAATGATCCTCCCACATTCTCACTATCCTGCTATAACTGCTCTATCTTTGCTCTCAAGGCAACTACATCTTTTGGCATCTCCTTTATCACCTTGGCTCGTTCAACCTCCTCTCCTACTTGCTACTACTTCACCACCTCAATATGCAACTATATAATCTCTGCATCTCAAGCCTCTACCGTAGATCACTCCCTCTGTATCTCTACCCTAAAATGCTCCATCTCCTCCACTATCTTGGCATAACTAGCCTCAATAGCATCAAGCCTCTCATGTTGCTCAGTATATTATAACTCAAAGGCCCTATAATATGCATCCCCTGTAGCATACAAGGCTATCACCTTATCCTTATAATCCTCCACATCTACCATCTGACCTCTCTCGTTCTCTCAAATCTCTCCCTCCAGTTGGCATACCTTTTCCCACATCAACAATACCTCCTCCTCTACATCTTGTATCTCTTGCTCCTCAATGGGAATCTCTCCCATCTCACCAAGAAACCCCATATCCAGGGTGTCATCAAAAACTACATCTCTACCCACACCCTCACCTGTCCCCTCCATGGTCACTCCCTCCTCCATAGGCTATGCTCCACTATCCATGGTCATTCCTTCCTATGTATAATACACTTCACTATCCAATGATAGCTCCTCCACTCTCTCCATATATGCACTTGATGTGCCACCCAATAATCACCTAGACCATCAAAGAGGCACCTCTATCTCACCACCAGATCTATCATGTGACCTAGATCATGTACCTCTAGCTATCCACCCCTCTATTGTAGGTACCCCACCACCAGGTGGTACCCATCGATCAACCACCCCAACACGTGGCTCCTAAATCTGAGTCACCCACTAGGCATCATAATATGGTGTAGTGCCTACATCATCCACATCAAGAATCACCATAGGTGGGTCCCTATCACTAGTCCATGGTAAGACCACAGGCTACTCTCCCATATCACCTTATCACCTATAATACACAATAGGCACCTTCAAAATGTCCTATCATAATCCAAACTATCACATCACTTGACTAAACTAGAAGAACTCAGCCTATTGAGTATACCATCCCACCAACCACCTCCCTCGATGGATAGCACCTAACTACTCATCATCATGCTCCCATACCACCCCATCCCTCCAAGGCCTCCACAAGATCAGACTAGGCACCAACTCTCCAAAATTCACCCTCCAAAATAGAGGATCACCCTCATGTGGCCTCTTCATCCCCTTCTCCTCATCCATCCTCCACTTTAATGCATATGGTAAGTGTATCTGTCCATCAGCATGAGCATTGTAAGGCAACAATGATGGTTGCTCAATGGCTATGTGCTCCCATGCCCATACCTATAACAAAGGAGTCCAGCTCAACCCCTTCCTCCCAGCACACACTACATCATGTAGCTCCCTATACACCTAGGCCAACAATGCAGGTGCCCATGCAAATACAACATTACGCTCCACCATATCACTCACCACATCCAACATATTCCAGGTAAACAATATCTTGGAAGTATATGGTAGAGCATACGTAGAAATCATCACCATCACCGCACACTGGCAGCTAGACAACATCTTATTACACCAAAGAAACTCATAGTCCATATTTTTCATATCCACCTCCCTCCACCTATCCCCAAAGAAAAACTCCATAACAACTGCTTGACTATCATCTATCACTTCCCTCACTGGAATACCCTCAATGGGCAACTTATAGATCCTGTACACATCCTCCAGGGTGATCGTCATATCACCCATTAAAAAATGGAAGGTGTTCTGATCCGCATCCCATCTCTCACACAATGCAGATATATATGCCCTATTGGTGTGAATGCTCTTGCACTCCCACATGCCTCTCAACCACACAACATCCAACCACTCTTGATCCTCCTTATTCTTCATAAGCTTATCCAACTCACCCTTCATCGTACAAACCCGATGTCATGGTTCGATCTTCTTCACCTATTCATACACAAACAAGCACAACAAAATTCATATTAGCTCAATATACAATACTCGAATTAAAAAAAATTAATTTTATTACACACATTTCACACACAAATTAATTCATTTAATTTGTCACACATTTCGAGACATTAAAACATGCACAATCCACAAAACACAACAAATCAAAAACACAATCGCATATTTGGATACCCATTTTGCCATTTCATGGTAAAAGTCCAAATAGATGTGAAAACAATACATATTTGGCTTCCAACAATCAAATTTCAAGGTTCCCACATACTAATTATGGCACGAAATTCAAAAACACACCAATCCACTAGACATACGAAAACAAAATACATTTTTGAACACCCATTTTGACCTTTTACGGTAAAAGTGTCAACATATTTTAAAAAATAGTATACAAATACACACGCAATTTGATGTCAAAGTCAATACAAGCTCATCAATATAGCACACATGCTAAATCACAACAAATCAAAAACACAATCATATTTTTGGACACCCATTTTGCCATTTTATGGTAAAAGTTCAAACAGAAGTGAAAAACAGTGCATATCGGGCTCCCAACAACCAATTTTAAATTCATTCCTATCTACATCATGGCACGCAATTCAAACATACGCAAATGCAATAGTAACACAAAAAAGAATTACATTTTCAAAACCCATTTTTCCCTTCTATGGTGAAAGTGTCAATGGTTTTCAAAAATAACACACCCACAATGGCAAATTTCATGGTCAAATTTTTTTAATCTACATCACAAAGGCTCACATTCAGATAACATGCCAAACAAAGACAAATAAAAACACAATCACACATTTGGATACCCATTTCCCACTTTTACAAACAAAATTCAATCACATTTCAAAAATAGTACCCCATCGCTCCCAAAATGTAAAGTCAAACTATGCAACTACACTACTCATTAAACGGTCAAATTACCACTAAAATAGGTCAAACCTAAAATCTGATCACACTTTTGGGTACCCGTTTGGTTTGTTTAAAACTTTATATTTCAATTTCAATTAAATATATATACATTTTTAAAATATCATGAAAAAAATTTCCCCCATTTCACCCTTTTCTAAAAAAAATTGGAAAATAAAGCAAGTAATGAGCACTTACTGGTGGATCTCCATGTCATCCACTAGCACCAATGCATCCCCTCGCCATCCTCTCGCCCAACTTTGTCGACAACAAGAGCTTTGCGTCACTAGTCATTGCTCACTGTAGCATAGGGGTGTATTATTCCTGGTGGGGAGGTGGTTTCTAAGGCTTAGGATGATCAATTTGCTATTCCCAATCAATAGACCAAATCGTACCACCATACAATCTCTACAACTAGCAATATGCGACAACTAATTAGCTTGTACGAAACCCAAATTGTACCATTGTATGATCCTAAATCATACAGTGATAGAGCTTGTATGATTTCACACTTAGCCAATCCCTCAGATTTGGTTTTGCAAGTTGTCGTACATAGTTTTGTAACTAAACATGTCTATTTCCCAATGCTTCCAAATTGGGTAAATTCCCTTCAATTGCTTAAACTTCTAAATCAGGTAATTATCCTCTGTAAAATTTTTATAAACTCTGGTGTATAATTTGTACAAAATGAAGGTACAACCAAGTGCCAAATTGGATACTCTATTGGACCAATCTCTCTTAGATAAGTTTTGTAAGGGTTTAATATGGCAATTAATCCTTTTCCAGTAACATGCAAAACATATCAACAAGGCTTGAGAGAGTTCTATATCCAATGACGACATCCAAAAATCATACAATAGTGTTCAACATGTCTTCCTTGATATTACCATCATCATAAATCATTCCACAAAGCCACACCATTGCTAGTTCAATCCAATTCTCCCATAGTAGTACATAAAATATCCAAAATAATCACAAAGAAGTACATGCAACAAAACTAAACTGTCAAATGTTATTCAACCATTCCAGGATCATACATTACGTAAGAGAAACCATGAACTATGCTCAAACTATATTAGTAATTAGCAATCATAGTTATACAATAACACTTCACAGCCAAAACTCATAGTATCCTCAGACTAACCAGAACATATCAACATATCATAACCAAAATGTAACTAGACTATCAAAATTGAAAATGGGGCCTTATATAATGTTGCCCAGGCCATTCCAAAGTGGTTATTGAGGCAATTCATTATTCACAACTACCCATGCATAACAGAATATATTAATTAAGACTTTTACTAAGTCTAACACCTTAATAATCAAAATCATGTGCAATTACAACTTAAAATTATATTTCCCATGCATTTCATGTCATTTCATTGCACATTGTATGGTTTCACCTTGTATGATTTACCCTTCGAATTGTATGGTTTATTCCTACTTGTACAATTTAGAAAACTTTTCCAAAATTTTCAAACTTGGGCAAATCCATTCATCAATTCTTCTTCTTCTAGGAGGTGGATTTGCTACCTACATCTGCCCTCCCCTTTACTTTGGTTGGTGTCCTTGCTGACTCATATTTCTATTTCTACTACACCTCGTAATCTGTGACTTCAGCTTTCAAGTCATACACTTGCATTTGAAGGATTGTGCATTGGTTCTTCAACTTGGCTATGTAGTTCCCCATTTCTACCAATTTCAACCCATCGTAATTGGCTTTCTCTTCGGTAGTTTTTAGGAGTTCCCTAAATTTCTTTTCACGATTAGTGGCACTCTTCTTTAGCTTCTCCTAAAAATGTGCTTCTGTTCGAGCTGCTACTTCTAATTCTTCATTCTTATTTGTAATGATATGTAGATGGTGATGAATATCTACCTCTAGAGTACAAACATTATCTTCTTTAGCAATCAATTGCACTTGCTTCTCTAGGACTAGATCATTATATATTTTGTTGTCCTATGTAAACTCTTTTATCTTCTTTTTCTATGCCACAATTTGCTCATCTTTTTTGACCAAATGTATTTTTAGCTATTCATTCTTTGCTCTGAGTTGAGCCTCCAACTCCTTGATCTTGTCTTCTACCATTTTTAAGACCTGTCGCTTCTCCTCTTTGAGCGAACTAAGTTTGGCTTCAAAATAAGCCCTAGTACTCAGAATTTATTTCATGTTCTTTATTTTCTCTTCTACTACAACCTTAATCTTCTGCAATTCTTCCTCTATTTTAATCATTTATTTTTTAGTGGCTTTTGTCTCCTCCTTCTGAGATATTTTGAGGTAATAAATATGCTCCAATACTATGCTCAACCACTCTATCCAAAGTGTTATGAAGTTAAAATTTCTTAAAGTGATAGCCAATCCTGTAGTAACCCTTTTGTGTTCTAACTCCACTGTATTCATGGTATAAGTTAGATAATTGGCTCTACTAGGTACAACATCGAATGCTGCTTGTAATTGGTTCTCACTTCCTCTAGTAAATCATCTCTTCCAAACCTTGTTGTTACCTCTTCCTTGGGTAACTTACATGGTTGTTGTACATGAATGTCTACAATTCTCCTTGTACACTCCTCATTTCTTGCCCATTCTGTTATCTTCTCCAATTCAAGAAACACTTGTTCCTCCCATAGCTTCAATTATCCCATGCATCCAATGCAAAACTATAATTTGGTGCTAGTTATGGCATTGCCTATATGAGAGAAGAAATTTTCCACCTTATCTTCTACTCCTTGTGTATCCTCCTTAGTTTCGATATTTGCAAACTACGACACCTCTAGAAGACAACTTTTTTGTAACCTCCGTAGTTCCTCTTATGAAGGAGTTAATTCTTCCTCCTCTTCCATGTGGTGGCTAGAGCTTCCCCCAAGCTCTAGTAGTGCTCTCTCTATATTTATATTTTCCCTTTATGGAGTCCATTTTAATATCCTCTCCACCTCCACATCGTCTTCTATATTCACAATATCCTACTAAGATTATTGTTGTTTTGTTGATTCCTAGGCTTCCTTCTATTCTGTGAAGCCGACCTATTGTTCTTCTGTCACCTACTCATCCTCTTAATTCTACTGAGTTTCCATTGCTATGAATTTTTTAACAATGGGTTCTTCTTGTTCCTGTGATACCTTCGTTTCTTCCTACGCATCACTCTAATTCAAACTTCCTCCCATCACAAATTTGAAATGAGGCTTATTTTTTTCTCTAGAATCTTCCTCTAAGGCTTACACTCTCAACTCATTTTTCTCTTTCCTCCTTAGCACTGGTTTCTACTTCCTATTCTATCTACCTCACTTCTGTGTCCTCCATCATTTTTGAAGAGTCTAAAATTTTAAATATGTCATGCTGGAAAATTTATGCAGATTTCGATATTTGTTCTGATTTTTTCCAGTACTAATCCTACAAATCTAGATTCTCCGAGTCTGACTTTCCTTCTTCTTACTAATTTTTATGTATAGTCTCAACTTGTTTTTCTAGAATGGGATTATTTCCCATTATTTCATGTTGTCTCTTTATTTGTACTTGTATTGGTTTGGATTGCCTCCCCATAATTTCCTCATTTTCCTAAACTGATAGCTACTCCTGCTACCATTACTGGAAGGCATGTTTTTCTAGTTCAAGTCCCAACTTCCTAGACCATTTTATCCAAAGGTGTACATACTCATTCAAATAAGTATACTCATATAATTTAGTGGTCTATTGCTCTTTCTTTTTTTGAGACTTCTCTGGAGTCTCTTTGAACTGGTACTAACTTTACCCACCTCAAAATGGTTGGTTGTCCTGCCTTAACATCCCTAGGTTCTGTCAAATCTAGAAACTAGATTTCCTTCTCTGTAATAGTATTTAATAACAATACAATGGCATGGAAATTCATCCCAAAATTCTTTGATATATTTGTTAGTACTTCATGCATCTTTTTATCTAAATAGGTACCCCAATCATACTTGATTTCCTTGGTGATAATTTCTACATACTTAGCCATACATATTGACATCTCTATAGCATGTGTATCTCCTGACAGTTGAGCTATTACAGTGTTCATAACACATGGTCAATATTTCTATTTTAATTCCTCAAGTTCCTGCACCGAAAATCTTTACATCAATCGATGACTTCACATTGGTAAGCGAAGTGATGATACAATGTGTAGCAATCAGATCAAAAAAACTTCTTAGCTATATCTATTCCATATGCTAGCAATCCAACTATTTTATTGAATACCTCTATCATGATTTCTACTTTCACCGACCTCTTGCCCACATTAACATTGGCAATTTTGGTTGCACTATTATACGCTTGAACCATATGCAATAGATAGTTGTAGAAGGTCTTCTAGTGTAGTGGCACTTATGCTATTATAGCTACACTAGCCTCCTTGAACTATTTTCTCCATGGGTGGTTCTTATTTTCATTGCTACTCCACCATTTCCTACATGTCTCTCCTTCATGTTGTACGAAGGATATATTTGTTATTTCAACCTAGCCTTCCTCAGGTTTGCTACTCAAATCCTCATCCAAATCTGGAAAATGTACATTGCTCCTCAACTCCCTCCTTAGGATACTCTATTGTGCCATATCCTCCTCTCGGTATCATGGTGGTGTTCTCCTTTGATCATCCCTCCAATACCTTTGTCCTCTCCATGGTCTGTATCCTCCTCTCCTTCAAGGATCAGCACCACACCAACTGTGGGACTAAAACTATTACCCTTGGTATTGCCACGAATGTGAATATCTATTGTGTAGGGGTCTTGGTGACTGTTCCACCCTATTGGCAGTGATTCTTCTTAACCAATATCTGAAATATTCGATTGAAATCATTTTCTCGCCATACCTTAGGTTATCCTACTACTCGAGCATCACCAATTTTGCAACTAAAGTGTTCCAAAAACTATACAATCTTATGTAAATCATACAATACGCTTTCCAACTTGCTCTTGTGCGGTTTCCTTATCAAAAACCACCTCTAGATCATACAACTATTCAATATTTAAACTGTTCAATCTTCTACAAATCATACAACTACAATATAAAGTCATACATGGTCATACCACTCCATACAATGTCCCTCTCTAGGTGCTTCCCATCATAAAATATATACAACTCCAAACGATATCGTATGATTTGCTCAAAATGGCTTAAAATAGCCCAAAAATTGCTTGAAATCACACAATCCTTTTCCTCAGACCATACTATCCACATTCAAATCATACATTACATCCCTTGAAACCCTTGTTCACCTAAAAATCATATTTTCCACTTTTCTTCCATGATTTCTCTTCGACCTAGTTGCTGAAATACCCCAATCTATCTTTTCAATGCTTTTCAAGAGCAGTTTTTCAATTCTTCCATACTTGGAAAAATTTATCCCCAAAATCAAAATTTCATGGCTATATAGTACAACTGTATGGCCTTCTTCTTTATTCCCTCTATCTCCTCCAGTTTGTTTTTGGCCACTTTTTTTAGATGGGGGTTTATAAGCTTCTTTTTCCTGTGATTTTTCCACTTTGGCTCCAACCCACAACTTCCTCAAAACCTGGTGTACATTTTTTTCAACAAACTAGTTTTTATTTGGATGCCTTTTGCTGCAAACCCTTGTTTCCCTTTGGTTGAACTCAAAATCTTATTTCAATGGAGTCAAACCCTTGCTTTTTCTTCTCTAGTTTGATTTCTTCAAATGTGAAAATTCTCCCTGGTGAAAAATTAAAAATGGGTCATGAATTATTGTAGCTTATTGATGAATTTTAATGCCCATATAGTCATCTTTGTTTAGTTGCACGCTTTTCACCTTCGTCCGCCTAAAAAATTTGAATTCGTCCTTATACGGTTTTAAAAATTGCTAGGGTGAACCTTGTATTGAAAATATCTTCAAACCCTAACTGCTCCAAATTTGAAATTGCACCACGTTGCATGTCTTTTCAAATTTCTTACCTTTATGATCGATAAGTCATCACTTTTTCATGCGATTTTTAACTTTTTCCTGCACTTTTTTGACCACACATCATTCCACACATGCAAACATTAAATTCGATAGCTGAAAATCATACAATTGCACTCATAACCATACATTGTACGATCCAGATCGTACAACATTACTTCTAGTATGATTCTACATGTAATTTTCTCAATTTTGCTTGTACAATCTCTCACTTGTGCTTTTTCAACTTTAATTTTGACTTGTACAATCTATCACTTAGAGAATTTTTCTATTTTTCTCTCTTTGAAGAGGTCATAATTTTTTATTTTCAACCCACTTCCTTATTAATTGCGTCTCGAGGAATTTTCACAATTTAAGGTATTTTATTTTTTTCTTTTCTTTTTCCTTTTCTTTTTTCTCATTTCCTAATATATTTACACTTACCATCATGGAAATCACATAGTGACATTCACTTGTACAATCCTATCTGATTCTTCTCTTATAGGTTCTATTGTGACATTTTGAGTGGTTGTGTCACCTAGCACCATTTGCTCTTTCGAGAAATTCATCTCCACTTGTGATGTTACTAAATTCCCTAGCCTTCCAGTCCCATGTGTACAATTTAGAATTGTACAATTGCAAGTTAGAGTGTCTTCACCTGGTTTCCCTTATCCTTGTCATGCAGGTGATTGATCCCTTGGTAGTGGTATCCTTACTATTCTACTATCATTCTAGAAAATTCTCTGCCTATCCCCTTGGATCAATTCTTGATCCAAAATTGGCAATCAAATCCTTTGTTGTCCTTGGTTTCTTTCATCTACAAATTGCACTCTTCTAATAGTAAGGATTCTACCACACGAGTGTCTCCCCAATCCTATCCCTCTTTAAATTGGGCTTCTTTATGTCAGTGGTGATTCCTCCCTTTCTTGGAGTAATCCTCTACCACCTACCACTCTTTGAGATCCTCATTGGATTAGTGGTGGTTGTCCTGATGGATACTACCTTGTGGGCCTTTGGTTTCTCTTCCTGCTCTTGGATTGTCATGACATGTGGATGTACTCTTGCATTATACGGATATAGCATTACCTCGTGTCCCATCACATGACATATATGACAATAGTAATTTTGTGGACACTTCACATTTGTATGACCTTCAGTCTTGCATTCTATGCACCAAATGTTATTCCTATCAAGTTTGCTTCTTTGTTCTTTTATTATCTTGTTAAAAACCTAATGAAATTATGCTACTATCCTCGATATAGTGTCTTCTCCACTATTTTAATCATTAGACTTGGGATGAGATAAAATTCTTGTATATATTTGTTTCGATTCACTTTCAAAATTCTTTGCATGATTCATAGCTTCTTCATATGTTTTTGATGGTACTGCCTTCATATTTTTCTTATATTTTAGTAGTAATCCATATACAAAACACCACTTTACCAATACATCTACCAAAGGTCTCTGCATCTCTTGACAGTCGAGCCATTACAGTGTTCATAGAACATGGTCAATATTTTCCTTTTAATTTCTCAAGTTCTTGCACTTGAGATATTTGCATCCATCGATGACTTCACATTGGTAAGTGAAGTGATGATACGATGTGTCTCAATTGGATCAACCAACTTCTTAACTATCTCTGTGCCATATGCTGGCAATACATTTTTTTTTCTAAATGCCTCTATCATGATTTCTACTTTTACCAACCTTTTGCCCACATTAACATCGGCAATTCTAGTTGCAGGATTATATTCCTGAACCATCTGCAATAGATAGTTGTAGAATAAGGTATTTTGGTGTATTGGCACTTGCGCTATTATAGCTACACCAGCCTCCTTGAACTATTTTCTCCATGGGTGGTTCTTATTTTTGTTGCTACTCCACCACTTCCTACATGTCTCTCCTCCATGTTGTATGAAGGATATATTTGTTATTTCAACTTGGATTTCCTCAGGTTCGCTACTAATATCCTCATTTAACTCTATAAAATGTACATTACTCCTCAACTCTCTCCTTAGGATCCTCTCTTGTACCATATCCTCCTCTCGATATCTTGGTGGTTTTCTCCTTCGATCAATCCTTCAGTACTTTTGTCCTCTCCATGGCCTGTATCCTCCTATATTTCAAGGATGAGTACCACACCAATAGTGGGACTAAAATTGTTGCCCTTGGTATTGCTGCGAATGTAAATCTCTCTTGTGTAGGGGTCTTGGTGAGAATTCCACCCTATTGATAAAGATTCTTCTTAACCGATATTCGAATTCTTTGATTTAAATCATTTTCTTGCAATACCTTTGGTTA
Organism: Wollemia nobilis; assembly: GCA_028583015.1. Lineage (NCBI taxonomy): Eukaryota > Viridiplantae > Streptophyta > Pinopsida > Araucariales > Araucariaceae > Wollemia > Wollemia nobilis. Next base: position 895,586 of record JAQPPZ010000057.1, read on the forward strand.
TCCTACTACTCGAACATCACCAATTCTATAACTAAAAGTGTTCCAAAAATTATACAATCTATTGTAAATCATACAATACACTTCACAACTTGCTCCTATACGGTTTCCTTATTAGCAACCATCCCTAGATCGTACAACTGTTCAATCTTCAAATTGTTCAATCTTTTGCAAATCGTACAACTGTAGTATGAAATCGTACAGAGTCGTACCACTCCATACAATATCCCTCTCTAGGTACTTCCCCTCACCAAATATATACAAATCTGTATGATATCGTATGACTTGCTCAAAATGGCTTAAAATAGCCCAAAAATTGCCTGAAATCACATAATATTTTTCCTCAAATCATATCATCCACCTCCAAATCATACATTATGTCCCTTGAAACCCTTGTTCACCTAAAATTCATGTTTTCCACTTTTCTTCCATGATTTCTCTTTGATCTAGTTGTCGAAATACCCTTATCTATCTTTTCAATGCTTTTTAGGAGCAATTTTTCAATTCTTCCACACTTGGCACAATTTATCTCCAAAAACAAAATTTATTGGCTATTTAATACAACTGTACAACCTTCTTATCCCTTCCCTTCATCTCCTCCAGTTCATTTTTGGTCACTTATATCAGATGGGGGTTTGTAACTTCTTTTTCCTATGATTTTTCCACTCTGGCTCCAACCCACAACTTCCTCAAACCCTGGTGTACATTTTTTTCAACAAACTAGTTTGTATTTAGATGCCTTCTACTACAAACCCTTGTTTCCCTTTGGTTGAACTCAAAATTATCTTTCAATGGAGTCAACCCTTGCTTTTTCTTCTTCGGTTTGATTTCTTCAAATGTAGAAAGTCTCCCTAGTGCAAAATTAAAAATGGGTCATGAATTATTGTAGCTTATTAATGAATTTTAATGCCCATATAGTCATATCCATTTAGTTGCATGCTTTTCACCTTCATCCTCCTAAAAATTTTGAATTCCTCCTTGTACAGTTTTAAAAATTGCTAGGGTGAGCTTTGTATTTAAACTATCTTCAAACCCTAATCGCTCCAAATTTGAAATTGCACCACTTTGCATGTCTTTTCAAATTCCTTACCTTGATGATCGACAACTCATTGCTTTTTCATGCAATTTTTAACTTTTTCCCGTACTTTTCTGATAACACATCATTCCACACATGCAAACATTAAATGCGACGATTGAAAATTGTACAATTGCACTCATAACCATACACTATACGATATAGATCGTACAACATGACTTCTTGTATGATTTTACATGTAATTTTTTCAATTTTTCTTATATGATCTCTCACTTGTGCTTTTTGAACTTCAATTTTGACTTGTACGATCTATCACTTAGAGAATTTTTCTATTTTTCTCAATTTGAAGAGGTCGTCATTTTTTATTTTCAACCTGCTTCCTTCTTAATTGCGTCCCAAGGGATTTTCACAATTTAAGGTATTTTATTTTTTTCCTTTTATATTTTCTTTTCTTTTTATTTTTCTTTTTTTTCTCATTTCCTAATCTATTTACACTTACCATCGTGGAAATCACACAGTGACATTCACTTGTACGACCCCATCTAATTCTTCTCTTGGAGGTTCGATTGTGAAATTTTGAGTGGTTGTGTCATCTGGCACCATTTTCTCTTTGGGTTAATTCATCTTCACTTGTGATTTTACTGAATTCCCTGGCCTTCCAGTCCCATGTGTACAATCTGGGATTGTACAATTGAAAGCTAGAGTGTCTTCACCTGGTGTCCCTTCCCCTTATCATGCAGGTGATTGATCCCTTAGTAGCGGTATCCTTACTACTCTACTATCATGTTAGCGAATTCTCTGTCTATCCCCTTGGATCAATTCTTGCTCCAAACTTGGTGATTGAATCCTTTGTTGTCCTCAATTTCTTTCATCTACAAATTGTACTCTTCTACTAGTAATGCTTCTACCACACGAGTGTCTCCCCCATCCTATTCCTCTTGACATCGAGCTTCTTTGTGTTAGTGGTGATTCCTCCATTTATTGGAGTAATCCTCTACTAGCTACTACTCTTTGAGGTCCTCATAAAATTAGTGGTGGTAATCCTGATGTATTTTGCCTTATGGGGCTATGTAAGATCCCTTTCATCTATGGTAAACCCTGCATATTCCTTTTCAAATTCAAATAAGCTAAAGGTGTATCTCTCAAACATATAGGAGTAAGGGGTCCAAACCTTCATCATCTAATTGTATCACCTTGTCCTTACTCATTTCATGGTCAAATATCTCCTCCCCTTCCTGTCTGAAGCATTAGGGGTCTTTTTCTATGCCTTCATCTCCTTGATTGGTTATCAGGAGTTATCTCTACCAATTCAATGTTGGCTAGTGGACTTCTACTTCATCTTGTACTTGGTGATAATTTTTGTAGTGCTCTGATTCTACGATCTACATGTGCTAAGTGACGTCTCCATATTCTTTCCTCGAAGCATCTTTGTGGAGATGAAGTTGCCAAGACCTCTCTATATGCGTCAAATAAATTTGTCTTAGAACTTGAGTCATTTTGATTATCTTCTCTCTGTTTTTCCCAATCTGTTGGCAATTTCATCAATCTCTCTAATCTCCTTACTTATCTCCTTTGTCTTCCCAATTGTTAATGAACTATTATAAACACTTGCGAATCAATATTGGTTTGACATTCCTATGATCTTCCTAGTTTTTGATGTGTTGTACATGCTGGTGGATCATGATTATCTCAAGGATTTTGGGGACTCCCTGGGCAATCATCATCATCATTAATTTTTGTGCTAAGTTCCCTTACTATCCAAGGCATTCCTTTGTTATTGGATTCACTCAAATCCAATTGTACATTGCCTTGTGATTCAGGTGATGTGGTTGCTCCCTTAATATCTCACCATAGCATCTTCGCATCTTCATTCGCCATTGGTGGATAACTTGGTGGTACTTGTGAACTTGTGCCTATAGTATCATTTATTATACCACTTATTGGAGTTATCTCCTCATCATCCTTAGGTTCCTCTTCTAGCTTCTGTAGCCTAGCTATTGTTTGCTCATCCAACTTTCATATTGTAATATCCAATTCTTGGATGGTTTGTTCTCTCAACCTTACGTTATGACCTTGCAATGTTTGATATTATTCTTGTAGTTGTCGAGTCTGTAGTCATATTTTCTACTGTAATAGCCCTATTTGAGCCAATAGAGTTAGTCCAACCAATTTTTCATCAATGGTCTTATTCCTATTTTTCTCTGGAACTTCCATTTCAAAAGTGTCCACTCTATCCTTATAACGTACTATTAACCATATCCTTCTTCGTCCTTCTACTTATTGGGGTAGTTTCCTCTATTCTACCCAAAGATACATCATATTTTTGCTTGCCTAGGGTGCTTCTTATTGCCTTCCCCTATTTCTAGATAATAGTACTATCTCCTGATATTCCCTTTCATTTTGAGGAATCCATCCTTCATCTTCCTCTATTACACATTCGATCCCATCTATAAATTTTACATGCACCCACAATCATATTCTTTCTCCAGGTCGAGGTGCCAGCTCCTGCTATTCTATGGTTGGTCTTGTCTCCTCCCCTTCTACAAATAAGTGTGTGAGTCCTATGTTAGGATCCTCCTATTATGACCTTACTCACCTTGAGTTCTTCATTGAGCTTCTGCTCGTCTTCTTTGTTTGATCTCTTCTGAAGAAATGAATAAGCACTGTACTTCATAAGGCTTCAAATTTAATCCACTTACAGTATTAGGTACCTCCATCCTATTCAATTTTTGCAACTTGACTACTCCATTATTCATTAATTCAACCACTTTATAGGGACCAAGCCATAACATCTTCAACTTACCAAGCTTGATTTCCTACTTACCATTAAAATTTAGAACTAAGTCACCCTGACTAAGTTCTAACTTCCTCAAATGTTTGTCATGCCATGAATTCCTTATTTTTTGAGCTACCTCAATCACCCATTATGCCATGACTCTTATTTCATCTAAATTGATCAGTTTTGTTAGTCACTCTTCCAAAATTTCTTGATCACCTAAGCGATGCTCCATCGCGACTCTCAAACTTGGTATCAAGAATTCAACTGGCACCACTGCCTCCTATCCATACATAAACTGGAAAGGTGTATGCTCTATTTTTTATTTAAATTTTGTTCTATATTCCCACAAAATAGATGGTAGCCTTTTCTCCCAATATTCTCCTTCTATTCCATAGGTTTTATACAGAGTAGATACCAAGACTTTGTTTGTTGCTTTCACCTTCCCATTTGCTCTGGGATAGTACATACTAGACAATGAGTGCAAAATATTGAACTTTGTATCATTTTTTTCATGATTTTATTGATAAAGTGTCCTCCTTATTCACTTGTGATCTATAGTGGATTATTGAATCTTGTGATTATATCATACAAGAATTTCACTATACTTTTAGCTGATTTATCAGGTAATGCTCTTGCTTTTATCCATTTTGTCAAGTATTCCATTGCCACTACAATGTATCTACAATTCCTTCTACGAGATGTCTTCAATGGTCTAACAAATTCCAATCCCCACCTTTCAAATAGTTCTTGCGGTTGTGATGGGTGCAAAGTTATAAAGTCCCTCATTACTAGATTTATTGCCCTTTGACAAGTATCACATGCTTTCACATACTCTTTTGCATCATTATATAATGTGGGCCACCATAGTCTTGCTAGTAATATTTTTCTAGCTATTGTGTTTGGTCCCATGTGACCTCTTGCTAAGACTTCATGAGCTTATTTGAATGATATTTTGACTTCTTATTCCATTACACATCTTTGTAAGATACCATCACTTCCCATAATATATAGTAATATTGCTATTAATTGGAAGGGTGTTCATTTCATAATCACTTTTTTTTCTTGGTTGTCATCATCTCCTGTGGCAACTCTCCTATGGAAAGTTACTTGCCAATCAACTTGTACCATGATGAAACAACATTGATGGAAAATAATTGTGCATCAGGAAAATCATATGGAACCCTTATTCCTCCAGGTTCTCCTGATTGTATCTGAGACAACTGGTTTGCAATGACATGCTTCTTATTAGGTCTCACTACTACTCAGAATATGAACTCTTATAGGGTGACAAGCCACCTAATGATCCATCCTTGTATCACTGGTTTATTTATCAAGTACAATAGAGCTTGATGACCTACATATAAAGTAAAATAATTTTCCAGTAGGTAATATCTAAACTTCTGGACTACATATACCTTTCCTAGAGCTTCTCATTCTATTGTACTATAATTTCTATTTTCCCTTGATAATATGCGACTAGCAAAGAAAATAGGTTGATATAGCCTGAACTATCCTTGTGTTAAACCACATCCGATTGTAAATTTTGAAGCATAATATAGAAATGGAATTCCTTATCCCAATTTGGGAACACCAAAATCGGGCTACTAACAAGCTTGAACTTTATGTTTTTAACTCCTCAAAGGCTCCTTGGTGCTCCTCTATCCATCTGAAAGGAACATTCTTCTTTGTCAAGGAATCCAATGGATATGATACACATGCATAGTTCCTGATAAACCTTCAATAATACCCTATTGATCAAAGGGAGTTTTTAAGTGAACTCACACCGTATGGTTCTTCCATGTGCAATATCATAAGGATCTTATCCGAATCTATTTTTAATCCTTCACTGCACACTATGTGTCATAAAAAGTTTCCATATGGTACCATCAAGTAGCATTTCCCAGGATATAATGATATTTGTGCATTCTTATACCTACTCATGAATTCACTGAGGGTAGGAAGATGCTCCTTTATCTTTCCATAAATGGACCAGTCATCCAAAAATGCTTTGAAGTTCTCTATTTCCAATTGATCAAATAAATACAATTTGATGAGCTGAAATGTAGTTGGGGCATTCTAAATGCCGAATGACATTTGATTGTATGCATATATGCCATTATCCACAATAAATATGATCTTCATATTGTCCTCCTTGGCTATACTGATATGATTTTAACCCAAAAATCCATCCAAGAATGAATAGATCTTGTGTCCTGCGACTTCCTCTAGGATAGAATCTGTGAAGGAAATAGGGAAGGGGTCCTTGATAGTTACTACATTTATACTCCTAAAGTCCACACATATTCTTATTTTATCCACTTCCTTATTCAATGTGATCACTATAGGTGATACCCACTCACTGGCCATAACCCTGAAGATTATTCATGCCTCTAGCATCTTCTCTATCTCTACATTCACTAATGCAACATACTTTGGGTTCATTCTATATGGTCTCATCCTTACGAGTTGTGCTCCAGGAATTAGTATAATATTGTGGACACATATCTCAGGTGGTACTCCCTTCAAGTACTTATATTTCCATGCAAATACATCCTTATATTCTAAGAATATCTTTAAAACTACCGCTTTCAGTACAGGGTTCCAATCATCACCATAGTGAATCATCCTAGGTTCATCCTCCATTCCTAGATTGATGTCCACAATCCGAGGTCCTTAATATTTTATATTCTCCAGCTCACTTATTGCTTTCTTTATGTTTTTTGGGTGTGTCAGTCTTGTATTAATTTTTGCATCTCCTACTATATACTCTGCAAATTGTTTTAGAAATGCCTATTTCTTTTCCACCTCTTTCTTAGGTTCCTGGATGACTTTTAGTTCATATTGTTTTTCCTTGATATCCTCTGAGTCAATACAGATGTGGTTGGGCTGAAAATTTTTGTACCCCTCCATTTTCCAATGAAGAATTCCACTATTAGATTTAGCTTCATATTCACTACACTCATATAGGTACAACATTCCTTATCCATCTTGTTCATACCCTTAATATTTTGAGGAATTATCTAATTCATCAATCGTAGCTACATCCTCACTAACATTTTGATTAGTTAGATTAATCATATATTTGTGTTGTCCCTTATTTAAAGTGATCTTATTATTTTGCAATTGTGATTAACCATCCTCTTCCCAATAGAGAATCATATGCAGGCTTCTGCATAGTAATCACAATGAAATCCAAGATAAAATATTGGTCAGCTATCACCACTTACTGTGTTGTAAAGACTCCCTTCATCTTGATACCATACTGGTTAGCACCATATAATCAGAATCTCGGTGCCCATAGATATGGAGCACATAGTTCTATCCAGGTCCTTTTAGGTAGAACATTGACATTGGATCCTCCATCCACAATAACTTATGTCAATTTGTGCCCTAGTATCTCTATATGAACTAATGTGGGTTTCTTTCCCACATCAATCATTAATATATTTGGATCCATGAATTGGTCTTTTCGTTATTTTTTCTAAATTAGTTGAATCTATACTTCCATCACCTTATGCAATTGTATTTCTTCCACCATCACTTTCTATAATGATGGAATAGCTTCCAACAGGTTCACCACTTTGATCTCTATTGTGGTATTCAAAACCTGTGCTACTAGACTTTGGACAATCACCTTCTCTTCTAATGCATTTTTTATTCCTTTTTTTAGCTAACTTTACTTGTTTAGTTTTTTGTTCTTCATCCTGTAGTATTTTCTTTGCTACTTTCTAGCATTGCTTTTCCTTTGCTAGCTCTGGATACTTATCCATTTTAGCCTGATTCCTTATCATGGCTAAAAATTCTTGGGTTTCCTCCTTAACTTGAGGAACCTTAATGTCTAAATAATTTACATTCTACGAGTTACTTGAACTCATCTTCTTTGGGCAATTTGCTTCCTTGTGGTTACCCGGACCACAACACCTAAACATATGCATAGTTTTTTCTTATTGTGTTTCCTATCTCTAAGGTGAAGGATAACATTTTGTGAAATACCCTCATTCCTAGTAATTATGACATTGTATGATCGGCCTCCATTCTGAGTCATATTGCAAATGACTTTGTCCTCCTTGCTGATTTCCCTGGTTCTGCCTTCCACCTCATTAGCTATTTCTATAACCACCACTTATTGCATGTTATCCACTTCCTAGGATCGTTGGTTTCTCTTACTACTCTTGGATTGTCATGACATGTCGACGTAATCTTGCATTATACAAATATAGCATTACCTCATGTCCCATCACATGATAGATATAATAATAGTCATTCCATAGACACTTCATATTTGTATGACCTTTAGTCTTGCATTATATGCACCAAATGTCATTTCTATCAAGTTTGCTTCTTTGTTATTTCATGATCTTGTCAAAAACCTAATGAAATTATGCTACTGTCCTTGGTATAGTGTCATATTATCCATTATTTGAATCATTAGACTTGGGATGAGATAAAATTCCTTTATATGTTTATTTCGATTCACTTTCAAAATTCTTTGCATGCTTCATATCTTCTTTATACATTTCTGATGATATTGCCTTCATCTTTTTTTTATATTTCACTAGCAATTTATCTATAAACCACCTCTTTACCAATGCATCTACCAAAGGCATCTGCATCTCATCTACTAACTATTTTAATCTATACTTGTGAACTTGTGCCTGCAGTATCATTTATTATACCACTTATTGGAGTTATCTCCTCATCATCCTTAGGTTCCTCTTCTAGCTCTTGTAGCCTAGCTATTGTTTGCTCATCTAGCCTTCGTATTGTAATATCCAATTCTTGGATGGTTTGTTCTCTCCACCTTACATTATGACCTTGCAATGTTCGATGTTATTCCTATAGTTTTTCGAGTCTGTAGTCATATTTTCTACTGTAATAGCCCTATTTGAGCCAATAGAGTTAGTCCAACCAATTCTTCATCAATGGTCTTATTCCTATTTTCCTCTGGAACTTCCATTTCAAAAGTGTCCACTCTATCCTTATAACGTACTATTAACCATATCCTTCTTCATCCTTCCACTTATTGGGGTAGTTTCCTCTGTTCTACCCAAAGATACATCATATTTTTGCTTGCCTGGGGTGCTTCTTCTTGCCTTCCCCTATTTCTAGATAATAGTACTATCTCCTGATATTCCCTTTCATTTTGAGGAATCCATCCTTCATATTCCTCTATTACACATTCAATCCCATCTATAAATTTGACATGCACCCACAATCATATTCTTTCTCCAGGTCGAGGTGCCAACTCTTGCTATTCTATGGTTGGTCTTGTCTCCTCCCCTTCTACAAATAAGTGTGTGAGTCCTATGTTAGGATCCTCCTATTATGACCTTACTCACCTTGAGTTCTTAGTTGAGCTTTTGCTCGTCTTCTTTGTTCGATCTCTTCTGAAGAAATGAATAAGCACTGTACTTCGTAAGGCTTCAAATTTAATCCACTTAAAGTATTAGGTACCTACATCCTATTCAAGTTTTGCAACTTGACTACTCCATTATTCATTAATTCAACAAATTTATAGGGACCAAGCCATAACATCTTCAACTTACCAAGCTTGATTTTCTACTTCCCATTAAAATTTAGAACTAAGTCACCCTGACTAAGTTCTAACTTCCTCAAATGTTTTTCATGCCATGAATTCCTTATTTTCTGAGCTACCTCAATCACCCATTATGCCATGACTCTTATTTCATCTAAATTGATCAATTTTGTTAGTCACTCTTACAAACTTTCTTGATCACCCAAGCGATGCTCTACTGCGACTCTCAAACTTGGTATCAAGAATTCAACTGGCACCACTGCCTCCTATCCATACATAAACTGGAAAGGTGTATGCTCTATTTTTTATTTAAAATTTGTTCTATATTCCCACAAAATAGATGGTAGCCTTTTCTCTGAGTATTCTCCTTCTATTCCATAGGTTTTATACAGAGTAGATACCAGGACTTTGTTTGTTTCTTTCACCTTCCCATTTGCTCTGGGATAGTACATACTAGACAATGAGTGCAAAATATTGAACTCTATATCAATGTTTTGATGATTTTATTGATAAAGTGTCCTCCTTATTCACTTGTGATCTATAGTGGAATATTGAATCTTGTGATTACCTTCTCATACAAGAATTTCACTATACTTTTAGTTTATTTATCACATGTATCACATGACAAGTATCACATGCTTTCACATACTCTTTTGCATCATTATACAATGTGGGCCACCATAGTCTTGCTAGTAATATTTTTCTAGCTATTGCGTTTTGTCCCATGTGACCTCTTGCTAAGACTTCTTGAGCTTATTTGAATGCTAGTTTGACTTCTTATTCCATTACACATCTTCGTAAGATACCATCACTTCCCATATTATATAGTAATCCTGCTATTAATTGGAAGGGTGTTCATTTCATAATCAATTTTTTTCCTTGGTTGCCATCATCTCCTGTGGCAACTCTCCTATGTGTTGGCAATTTTGGGTACCTTGGGTACATTGCCTTTGCTCAAGTGTTGATGTTGTCATTGATGTCAAGAAGCTTTTGAAGGAATTTGATTTGATGTCAAAAGAATCTAAGTTCAAGGAAGGGTTTTTGTGAAAACCAAGGCAGACAAAATAAAAGGTTTTATTTAAAACCATGGACAACAGATTTGAAATGGGTTTTTCTTAAAACCCAAGTTGGCTTTTCGTTTCATTGAAAAAGGTGCCCCGATGATGAAGATATTTAATTTTAAATATTTAGTTTAAATTTTAATTATTTAAAATTTAAATTAAAATATTTTCCACCGAAAATCATGTTATAAAGGGCCGACGTGTTTGGTAATGCATCAAAGTGCATATAAATCGAGGCAAATAATTTCATTAATGTTGAGCGAAGAATTCGATATTAATCTCGGTGCATTTTCGATTTCGACATCGAAGCCCCTGGAAGGAGGAAGTCAAGCGTTGTGTGGTCAAAGGTGTTCATGCTTTAAAAAGGGGGTTGCGATGTTTTAAGAAGAGCTCGAAGAAAGTTCGTTCGAAGAAAAGGACAAAACATCCTTCGCATTAGAGTATGCTCGAACATAATACACCTTGGTCGAAATTAGATAGCGCTGTGCGAGATTTGTTCGATAACAAAGAAAAATGAAGGAGAGCAAGTTTTGATGAGGGCGCACGCAATTCGAAAACCAAGAAGGGGAGCACTGGTGGTTGTTGATGTTAGATAGCAGAGAGAGCCTCGAGTTCAAAACCCGATGCTTACGATTTTGTGTGTTGGCTTTTTGTTGTTCGCGGTTCGAGGTGGCTATAAACAAGAGTGTATGTTGTGAACATTTCAAGAGAGCGTGTAGCCCGAGTGGTTCCCAAGATACAACTAAAAGCACTTCGAATCACGTGGATAAAGTTTTGATATGGTGTAAGGTATGCGCAGTTTAATGTAAATAATGCAGCAGTCGTCTTGTTTCTGTGATAGAGCTTCATACCTGTCGAAGGTCAGGGCTCGATTTTCGTGCCAAGGAAGATTCTGTTTCGGAGATTAGAGGGAGGCCCCTCTCCCTTCCTCACGTGGGCGTGGATAGCCCACGCGGTTTAGCCAAGCGCCTTGGCTAGAGGAGACGGTGGGTCAAATCGCGCCGAATCCCCTTTTTGAGGGATGTAAGAGGTATCCACGCGAACTCCATTTATTGCAAAAGGGCAGTGAATAAAATATATTAATTTTGCATTGTTGATGATATTTCCAAAGTTTGTTTGGGAGGTATAAGGTTAGCAAAATTAATATTTTTTATATAGTTTTTATTAAGTGTAATGGAGTAGATAAGGTGAATATAAGAAATATGTTATGTATGATTTGTTGAATGAGGTTGAAAGAAGAAGACATAGAACCTTGATTATATTTGGACCAAGGAATATTCTTGAGGAAATATTAAAGAAATATGTTGTCTACTAACCTTCTTGAGTTTGGCAAAAAGGTGGTTATGGTTATGACAAATTTGTGAGATCTTCTTCATCTTCAATAAGGTATGGGCACATTCTTCTTATGAGTATGATTGGTGTATGTTTTCCTGAAATAAGATTGGAGTGAAAAGGTATTCAACTAGGTTTCCTTTGGTTGGGTGTAAATCCTATTTTCTGGTTTGTTGAAGACTACTTATGCATTGTTATCCTTGATGAGAGTTTTGGTGAATGCATAATTCTGGTTTGAGGTAGTGGAAGCATTGTGCACTAGGGTTTATGTTTGTAAGTCTTGCTACTTGCATTGAGATGGTGAAACCCTTAGTTGGCTGTTTTGATATTAATGGATGAGTTGCTTCCATAGAGGTTGTTTTGATCAAGTTAGTGCTTTACTTGATACATGATATTGGGCTTACTCCATTGAGTTGATTTGAGCAAGTTATTCTTTGCATTTGGTGATATTGTGTTGGTGGCTGTTTTGTTCAAATATCTTTGGAGGGAAAAGGATTTCTACTTGTTTCCTTTTCTTGTGATGATTGGTTGAATGCTTCAAGGTTAATGTTGAGTTGAATGATGTTGGTTAAACCTTGTCTATGAGCATTGTTGTTGAAGCCCTAATTGGTTGAGAAAAGATATTGGTTGTTGGAAAGAACATGAGTATCATTGTTATATGAGATATTGCATGTTTGGCAATTGTTGGGTTGTGTTTCATGTTCTTGAGAAAAGCATACTACATCTATCTTATTCTATGAGATTTGAGATTGAGTTGAGATTGATATTGAGAGTTAAGTATAGAACATATTGAGTCTCTAACAATTCTCTTTATGTTTCTATGAGATTTGAGATTGAGATTGGGAGTTAAGTATAGAACATATTGAGTCTCTAACAATTCTCTTTATGCTTCTATGAGGTTGATGAATCACATTGGGTCTCTAACAATTCTCTTTGTGGGTTCATGCCAAGCAAGTTTTTCTTGATGAACTTGTGAGCAGGTTTTGGACAGGTTTCGTTGGGGACTTGTGAGCAGTTTGGACAGTTGGGGACTTGTGAGCAAGTTTTGGATAGGTTCCTTTGGGGACTTGTGAGCAGATTTGGACAGGTCCTAGCAGAGGACTTGTGAAGCTGAGTTTGATAGTTCTATCAGAGAACTTGAGGACAGAGGTGCATTGGTTCTATGAGAAGAACCCGAGGACATTTGTGCTAGACCGAAGGACTGTGTTTAGTGCAAATTCGAGGACCAACTTTGGAGGTGATAGAGTTGAGGACAGAGGTCTCCATCCAGAGCAGGGAAGACAGGTGTCTTCTATGGATAGAGTTCCATTTGCTAAGGGCAGCGGAGGCAGAGGTCTTCTAGAGGATCACCAACCAGAGCAGAGCTAGGGGAAGGTATCTCCTTTGAGTAGAGGCTCATAAATTTAGATTGGGGGAAGGTATCTCCTTTGAGCCGAGGCTCATAAACATTGTAATTGGGAAGGTTTCCCAAAGAACTTTGAGATAACTTTTAGAGAAAAGTTTTGTGGATGTAGCCTAGGTGAACCACGTTAAAATTGGTGTCACTTTGTGGATGATCTTGTGCATTGTTTTGATATTGCTTTGGATATATTGCTTTATTATTTTGAAGTATAAAGGAAAAGTAAAAAGAGGTCTTATACTGTTCACCCCCCCCTCTCAGTATAAGCTTGTGTTCTTCAATTGGTATCAGAGCGGGTTCCTTCGAAAAGGTCTAACAGCTTGAAGGAAAAGCTAGTAAAGAACACAATGGATTATTCCAAAGGTAAACAGTTTCAAGAGAGTGATGAGTCTTCTAGTGATGAAGAGGCATATTTTAGCAAGAAAGGCAAGTTCTCTAGAAAGCACAAAAGTATGAAAAATGTAAGATGTTTCAATTGTGGAAAGTTTGGTCATTATGCTACTAATTGTACTATTGCCAAGGATGAAAGTGATGAAGATAAATAGGATTGTAAGAGCAAGGATTCTGAAAGGCATAGGCATCAAAGGAAGAACAAAGATGAGCACAGCAATCAAGGAAAGAGGTATTCTCACAAGCACAAGAAGAGTTTCTACCTAGACAAAGCAAGTAAGTGTTCTAGTAGTGATAGTGAAAGTTCTTCAAGTGATAATGAAAATGAGATGTTGTTCATATCAGAAAAAGAGGAAGAACCGAAACATAGATTCATTATCATGAAATGTCTTAGATGTGGAAATTTTGGTCACCTTGAGGATGATTGCACAAATAATGATTTGGTTGCTAGTATGTATGAGGATGCTTCAGAAAATGATAAGGAAGATGCATGTATGGTTTTTGAAAAGGGTAGCACCTCTAGTGATAAGAAATCTGAAAAAGGCTTTGATGATTCAAAAAGCAAACATATAGAGGAGTGAAGTAGATCTTAAAGGTGAACTTATTAGTGCTCTTAGTGCTTTGAAAAAGGAAAGAAAGAAGAATGCTAGACTCAAGGATAAGTTAGATGAATGTTGTATGGAGAGAGATGAACTTATAGAAAGTCTTGACGTCTCTATGGCTAAGGCACAAGAACTCAAGAATGAGTTAGAATCTAAGGTGCTTGAGTATAGTGAATTAGAACAGAAAATGGCTTCTTTGAAAGAGGAAAATAAAGAGTACAAGGATAAGCTGTACAGGTTTCAAGAAAGCTCCAAAAAGGTTAAATCTCTTATCAAAGGTCAAAGAAAGACAACAGATAAAACAGGTCTTGGTTTTGTTAAGCCACACAAGGAACAAGTTGGAGAGTCTAGTAAGAGACTCCAAAAGGAAGAGAGTTCTGATGAGGAAAGTATTTCAGATCATGAGTCCTTGAATGATAGATGCATAGAAATAGAAAACAGAATTCAGAATGAGAAGAAGTTTTTAGGACCCAAGAGGTCAAATAAAGGAAAGTTTCAAGGCAGATGTTTTGCTTGTCACAAGTTTGGTCACATGGCTTCACATTGCATGGCTCAAGTGAAGAAGGTAAATGACAGTTTCAGAAGTGCTAGTTACTTTCAAGGGTATTGCTACTCTTGTCAACAGTTTGGGCACAAGGCAGTTTATTGCAAGGCAAATATCGGGAACAGGTTTGATCAGAACAGGTTTGGTCAGAACAGGTTTTGTCAGAACTGGTGGATTCAAAGATCAGGTTTACCGCAGAGAAATAACATTGTTACTTGTTATAAGTGCAACAATAAAGGTCACATAGCTAGACAGTGTAGAGCTAAAATTCTAGGATACAAGAACAGGAACAGTGGCATGATCAGGTCCAAGGATCAAGGCATGGACAAGAACAGGGATGAGAACAAGAACAAGAATAGTGACAGGAACAGGAATATGGACAAAGAGTTCAAGAGAAGGCCCGACAAGGAAGTTATAGACGCTGATGATGATCAGTGCCTAATGGGAGTTTTACTCCCACCCCAAAATTAATCACCTCAATAGGAGGTGGGGGAGGGACTAAGCTAAGAGGCTCATTCTTAGTCCCGAGCCCCAAAGGTGACCCTTTGCCATTGATGACAAAGGGGGAGAGATATGAGTAAGGGGGAGAGCTTCATAGTGAAGAGGAAAGCTTCAAGTCGGGGGGAGCAAAACTTCAAAGGAAGATTCTCGATTGTGGAGGTTTCAGTTTTGGCTCTTAAGAAGTGTTTTTTAGTAAAGGTTTGCCATCAATGACAAAGGGGGAGATTGTTGGCAATTTTGGGTACCTTGGGTACATTGCCTTTGCTCAAGTGTAGATGTTGTCATTGATGTCAAGAAGCTTTTGAAGGAATTTGATTTGATGTCAAATCTAAGTTCAAGGAAGGGTTTTTGTGAAAACCAAGGCAGACAAAATAAAAGGTTTTATTTAAAACCATGGACAACAGATTTGAAATGGGTTTTTCTTAAAACCCAAGTTGGCTCTTCGTTTCATTGAAAAAGGTGCCCCGATGATGAAGATATTTAATTTTAAATATTTAGTTTAAATTTTATTTATTTAAAATTTAAATTAAAATATTTTCCACAAAATTAAATTAAAAGGGCCGACGTGTTTGGTAATGCATCAAAGTGCATATAAAATGAGGCAAATAATTTCATTAATGTTGAGTGAAGAATTCGATATTAATCTCTGTGCATTTCGATTTCGACATCGAAGCCCTCGCGAAGGAGGAAGTCAAGTTGTAAAAAGTTTTCATGCAAGGAGAGAGTTCATTTCGAAGATTAAGAGGGAGGCCCCTCTCCTTCTCCCCACGTGTGGATAGCCCACGGTTTAGCCAAGCGCCTTGGCTAGAGGAGACGGGGTCAAATCGTGTCGAATCCCATTTTGAGGGATGTAAGAGGTATCCACGCAACTCCATTTATTGCAAAAGGGCAATGAATAAAATATATTAATTTTGCATTGTTGATGATATTTCCAAAGTTTGTTTGGGAGGTATAAGGTTAGCAAAATTAATATTTTTTATATAGTTTTTATTAAGTGTAATGGAGTTGATAAGGTGAATATAAGAAATATGTTATGTATGATTTGTTGAATGAGGTTGAAAGAAGAAGACATAGAACCTTGATTATATTTGGACCAAGGAATATTCTTGAGGAAATATTAAAGAAATATGTTGTCTACTAACCTTCTTGAGTTTGGCAAAAAGGTGGTTATGGTTATGACAAATTTGTGAGATCTTCTTCATCTTCAATAAGGTATGGGCACTTTCTTCTTATGAGTATGATTGGTGTATGTTTTCCTGAAATAAGATTGGAGTGAAAAGGTATTCAACTAGGTTTCCTTTGGTTGGGTGTAAATCCTATTTTCTGGTTTGTTGAAGACTACTTATGCATTGTTATCCTTGATGAGAGTTTTGGTGAATGCATAATTCTGGTTTGAGGTAGTGGAAGCATTGTGCACTAGGGTTTATGTTTGTAAGTCTTGCTACTTGCATTGAGATGGTGAAACCCTTAGTTGGCTGTTTTGATATTAATGGATGAGTTGCTTCCATAGAGGTTGTTTTGATCAAGTTAGTGCTTTACTTGATACATGATATTGGGCTTACTCCTTTGAGTTGATTTGAGCAAGTTTTCTTTGCATTTGGTGATATTGTGTTGGTGGCTATTTTGTTCAAATATCTTTGGAGGGAAAAGGATTTCTACTTGTTTCCTTTTCTTGTGATGATTGGTTGAATGCTTCAAGGTTAATGTTGAGTTGAATGATGTTGGTTAAACCTTGTCTATGAGCATTGTTGTTGAAGCCCTAATTGGTTGAGAAAAGATATTGGTTGTGGAAAGAACATGAGTATCATTGTTATATGAGATATTGCATGGTTGGCAATTGTTGGGTTGTGTTTCATGTTCTTGAGAAAAGCATACTACATCTATCTTATTCTTTTGAGATTTGAGATTGAGTTGAGATTGATATTGAGAGTTAAGTATAGAACATATTGAGTCTCTAACAATTCTCTTTATGTTTCTATGAGATTTGAGATTGAGATTGGGAGTTAAGTATAGAACATATTGAGTCTCTAACAATTCTCTTTATGCTTCTATGAGGTTGATGAATCACATTGGGTCTCTAACAATTCTCTTTGTGGGTTCATGCCAAGCAAGTTTTTCTTGATGAACTTGTGAGCAGGTTTTGGACAGGTTCCATTGGGGACTTGTGAGCAGATTTGGACAGGTTCCGTTGGGGACTTGTGAGCAGGTTTTGGATAGGTTCCATTGGGGACTTGTGAGCAGATTTGGACAGGTCCTAGCAGAGGACTTGTGAAGCTGAGTTTGATAGTTCTATCAGAGAACTTGAGGACAGAGGTGCATTGGTTCTATGAGAAGAACCCGAGGACATTTGTGCTAGACCGAAGGACTGTGTTTAGTGCAAATTCGAGGACCAACTTTGGAGGTGATAGAGTTGAGGACAGAGGTCTCCAGCTAGAGCAGGGAAGACAGGTGTCTTCTGTGGATAGAGTTCCATTTGCTAAGGGCAGCGGAGGCAGAGGTCTTCTAGAGGATCACCACCAGAGCAGAGCTAGGGGAAGGTATCTCCTTTGAGCAGAGGCTCATAAATTTAGATTGGGGGAAGGTATCTCCTTTGGGCCGAGGCTCATAAACATTGTAATTGGGAAGGTTTCCCAAAGAACTTTGAGATAACTTTTAGAGAAAAGTTTTGTGGAGTGCCTTGGTGAACCACGTTAAAATTGGTGTCACTTTGTGGATGATCTTGTGCATTGTTTTGATATTGCTTTGGATATATTGCTTTACTATTTTGAAGTATAAAGGAAAAGTAAAAAGAGGTCTTATACTATTCACCCCCCTCTCAGTATAAGCTTGTGTTCTTCAATTGGTATCAGAGCGGGTTCCTTCGGAAAGGTCTAACAACTTGAAGGAAAAGCTAGTAAAGAACACAATGGATTATTCCAAAGGTAAACAATTTCAAGAGAGTGATGAGTCTTCTAGTGATGAAGAGGCATATTACAGCAAGAAAGGCAAGTTCTCTAGAAAGCACAAAAGTATGAAAAATGTAAGATGTTTCAATTGTGGAAAGTTTGGTCATTATGCTACTAATCGTATTATTGCCAAGGATGAAAGTGATGAAGATAAACAGGATTCTAAGAGCAAGGATTCTGAAAGGCATAGGCATCAAAGGAAGAACAAAGATGAGCACAACAATCAAGGAAAGAGGTATTCTCACAAGCACAAGAAGAGTTTCTACCTAGACAAAGCAAGTAAGTGTTCTAGTAGTGATAGTGAAAGTTCTTCAAGTGATAATGAAAATGAGATGTTGTTCATATCAGAAAAAGAGGAAGAACCAAAACATAGATTCATTATCATGAAATGTCTTAGATGTGGAAATTTTGGTCACCTTGAGGATGATTGCACAAATAATGATTTGGTTGCTAGTATGTATGAGGATGCTTCAGAAAATGATAAGGAAGATGCATGTATGGTTTTTGAAAAGGGTAGCACCTCTAGTGATAAGAAATCTGAAAAAGGCTTTGATGATTCAAAAAGCAAACAAATAGAGGAATGTGAAGTAGATCTTAAAAGTGAACTTATTAGTGCTCTTAGTGCTTTGAAAAAGGAAAGAAAGAAGAATGCTAGACTCAAGGATAAGTTAGATGAATGTTGTATGGAGAGAGATGAACTTATAGAAAGTCTTGACGTCTCTATGGCTAAGGCACAAGAACTCAAGAATGAGTTAGAATCTAAGGTGCTTGAGTATAGTGAATTAGAACAGAAAATGGCTTCTTTGAAAGAGGAAAATAAAGAGTACAAGGATAAGTTGTACAGGTTTCAAGAAAGCTCCAAAAAGGTTAAATCTCTCATCAAAGGTCAAAGAAAGACAACAGATAAAACAGGTCTTGGTTTTGTTAAGCCACACAAGGAACAAGTTGGAGAGTCTAGTAAGAGACTCCAAAAGGAAGAGAGTTCTGATGAGGAAAGTATTTCAGATCATGAGTCCTTGAATGATAGATGCACAGAAATAGAAAACAGAATTCAGAATGAGAAGAAGAAGTTTTTAGGACCCAAGAGGTCAAATAAAGGAAAGTTTCAAGGCAGATGTTTTGCTTGTCACAGGTTTGGTCACATGGCTTCACATTGCATGGCTCAAGTGAAGAAGGTAAATGACAGCTTTAGAAGTGCTAGTTACTTTCAAGGGTATTGCTACTCTTGTCAACAGTTTGGGCACAAGGCAGTTTATTGCAAGGCAAATATCAGGAACAGGTTTGATCGAACAAGTTTGGTCAGAACAGGTTTGGTCAGAACTGGTGGATTCAAAGATCAGGTTTACCGTAGAGAAATAACATTGTTACTTGTTATAAGTGCAACAATAAAGGTCACATAGCTAGACAGTGTAGAGCTGAAATTCCAGGATACAAGAACAGGAACAGTGGCATGATCAGGTCCAAGGATCAAGGCATGGACAAGAACAGGGATGAGAACAAGAACAAGAATAGTGACAAGAATAGGAATATGGACAAAGAGTTCAAGAGAAGGCCCGACAAGGAAGTTATAGACGCTGATGATGATCAGTGCCTAATGGGAGTTTTACTCCCACCCCAGAATTAATCACCTCATCAGGAGGTGGGGGAGGGACTAAGCTAAGAGGCTCATTCTTAGTCCCGAGCCCCAAAGGTGACCCTTTGCCATTGATGACAAAGGGGGAGAGATATGAGTAAGGGGGAGAGCTTCAAGTGAAGAGGAAAGCTTCAAGTCAGGGGGAGCAAAACTTCAAAGGAAGATTCTCAGTTGTGGGCACAGTTGGTTTCAGTTTTGGCTCTTAAGAAGTGTTTTTTAGTAAAGGTTTGCCATCAATGACAAAGGGGGAGATTGTTGGCAATTTTGGGTACATTGGGTACATTGCCTTTGCTCAAGTGTAGATGTTGTCATTGATGTCAAGAAGCTTTTGAAGGATTTTTTGTCTAAAGGATCTAAGTTCAAGGAAGGGTTTTTGTGAAAACCAAGGCAGACAAAATAAAAGGTTTTATTTAAAACCATGGACAACAGATTTGAAATGGGTTTTTCTTAAAACCCAAGTTGGCTTTTCGTTTCGTTGAAAAAGGTGCCCCGGTGATGAAGATATTTAATTTTAAATATTTAGTTTAAATTTTATTTATTTAAAATTTAAATTAAAATATTTTCAAAATTAAATTAAAAGGGCCGACGTGTTTGGTAATGCATCAAAGTGCATATAAATTGAGGCAATTAAATTCATTAATGTTGAGTGAAGAATTCGATATTAATCTCGGTGCATTTTGTTTTCGACATCGAAGCCCCTGGAAGGAGGAAGTCAAGCGTTGTATGGTCAAAGGTGTATTAATCTTTAAATCTAAACTTATCCCTATAAAAAAAAAATTTGATCTAATAATAATCAAATAAAAACTAAAACCTAAAAACCACACTTTCATTGATAGAGCTTCATACCATCAAAGTGTCAAGCATTCAGATTTTCACGCCAAGGAAGAGTCTATTTCGGAGATAAGAGGGAGGCCCCTCTCCTTTCCTCACGTGGGCATGGATAGCCCACGCGGTTTAGCCAAGCGACTTGGCTAGAGGAGACGACGGGTCAAATCGCACCGAATCCCCTTTTGAGGGGTGTAAGAGGTATCCACGCGAACTCCAATTATTGCAAAAGGGCAGTGAATAAAATATATTAATTTTGCATTGTTTATGATATTTCCAAAGTTTGTTTGGGAGGTATAAGGTTAGCAAAATTAATATTTTTTATATAGTTTTTATTAAGTGTAATGGAGTTGATAAGGTGAATATAAGAAATATGTTATGTATGATTTGTTGAATGAGGTTGAAAGAAGAAGACATAGAACCTTGATTATATTTGGACCAAGGAATATTCTTGAGGAAATATTAAAGAAATATGTTGTCTACTAACCTTCTTGAGTTTGGCAAAAAGGTGGTTATGGTTATGACAAATTTGTGAGATCTTCTTCATCTTCAATAAGGTATGGGCACTTTCTTCTTATGAGTATGATTGGTGTATGTTTTCCTGAAATAATATTGGAGTGAAAAGGTATTCAACTAGGTTTCCTTTGGTTGGGTGTAAATCCTATTTTCTGGTTTGTTGAAGACTACTTATGCATTGTTATCCTTGATGAGAGTTTTGGTGAATGCATAATTCTGGTTTGAGGTAGTGGAAGCATTGTGCACTAGGGTTTATGTTTGTAAGTCTTGCTACTTGCATTGAGATGGTGAAACCCTTAGTTGGCTGTTTTGATATTAATGGATGAGTTGCTTCCATAGAGGTTGTTTTGATCAAGTTAGTGCTTTACTTGATACATGATATTGGGCTTACTCCATTGAGTTGATTTGAGCAAGTTATTCTTTGCATTTGGTGATATTGTGTTGGTGGCTGTTTTGTTCAAATATCTTTGGAGGGAAAAGGATTTCTACTTGTTTCCTTTTCTTGTGATGATTGGTTGAATGCTTCAAGGTTAATGTTGAGTTGAATGATGTTGGTTAAACCTTGTCTATGAGCATTGTTGTTGAAGCCCTAATTGGTTGAGAAAAGATATTGGTTGTGGAAAGAACATGAGTATCATTGTTATATGAGATATTGCATGGTTGGCAATTGTTGGGTTGTGTTTCATGTTCTTGAGAAAAGCATACTACATCTATCTTATTCTTTTGAGATTTGAGATTGAGTTGAGATTGATATTGAGAGTTAAGTATAGAACATATTGAGTCTCTAACAATTCTCTTTATGTTTCTATGAGATTTGAGATTGAGATTGGGAGTTAAGTATAGAACATATTGAGTCTCTAACAATTCTCTTTATGCTTCTATGAGGTTGATGAATCACATTGGGTCTCTAACAATTCTCTTTGTGGGTTCATGCCAAGCAAGTTTTTCTTGATGAACTTGTGAGCAGGTTTTGGACAGGTTCCATTGGGGACTTGTGAGATTTGGTTTTGGATAGGTTCCGTTGGGGACTTGTGAGCAGATTTGGACAGGTCCTAGCAGAGGACTTGTGAAGCTGAGTTTGATAGTTCTATCAGAGAACTTGAGGACAGAGGTGCATTGGTTCTATGAGAAGAACCCGAGGACATTTGTGCTAGACCGAAGGACTATGTTTAGTGCAAATTCGAGGACCAACTTTGGAGGTGATAGAGTTGAGGACAGAGGTCTCCAACCAGAGCAGGGAAGACAGGTGTCTTCTATGGATAGAGTTCCATTTGCTAAGGGCAGCGGAGGCAGAGGTCTTCTAGAGGATCACCGACCAGAGCAGAGCTAGGGGAAGGTATCTCCTTTGAGCAGAGGCTCATAAATTCAGATTGGGGGAAGGTATCTCCTTTGGGCCGAGGCTCATAAACATTGTAATTGGGAAGGTTTCCCAAAGAACTTTGAGATAACTTTTAGAGAAAATTTTTGTGGACGTAGCCCAGGCTTTCTGGGTGAACCACGTTAAAATTGGTGTCACTTTGTGGATGATCTTGTGCATTGTTTTGATATTGCTTTGGATATATTGCTTTATTGTTTTGAAGTATAAAGGAAAAGTAAAAAGAGGTCTTATACTGTTCACCCCCCCCTCTCAGTATAAGCTTGTGTTCTTCACTATGGAAAGTTACTGGCCAATCAACTTGTACCATGATGAAACAACATTGATGGCAAATAATTGTGCATCAGGAAATTCATATGGAACCCTTATTCCTCCAGGTTCTCTTGATTGTATCTGAGACAACTGGTTTGCAATGACATGCTTCTTACTAGGTCTCACTACTACTCAGAATACGAACTCTTATAGGGTAACAAGCCAACTAATGATCCATCCTTGTATCACTGGTTTATTTATCAAGTACAATAGAGCTTGATGACCTACATATAAAGTCAAATAATTTGCCAATAGGTAATACCTAAACTTTTGGACTACATATACCTTTCCTAGAGCTTTTCTTTCTATTGTACTATAATTTCTCTTTGCCCTTGATAATATACGACTAGTAAAGAAAATAGGTTGATCTAGCCTGAACTATCCTTGTGTTAAAGCACATCCGATTACAAATTTTGAAGCATAATATGGAAATGGAATTCCTTATCCCAATTTAGGAACACCAAAATCGGGCTACTGACAAGCTTGAACTTTAAATTTTTAACTCCTCAAAGGCTCCTTGGTGCTCCTCTATCCATAAGAAAGGAACATTCTTCTTCGTCAAGGAATCCAATATTATAATCACAATGACACTGAGAGGGGGGGTGAATCAGTGTGTTCTTTAAAATATCTAAAACATATTATTTTAAAACCAGCAGCAGTTTAAAGCAGATAAAAGAAATACTAAATGCATCAAGAAAGAATCACACATGACACAACATTTTAACGAGGTTCACCAATGTGTCTACTCCTCAAAATACCGCTTGGACTACCATCCAAATCCAGTCAATGCAAAGCTACAACTTTACATAAATCTTTACCAGCACCAACTGGAAGGAGCACCAACCCCTTAACTTTATCCGCTTCAACAGAATGGAGCACCAACTCCTATTTTACCAACACCTACTGGAAAGAGGCACTAACCCCTAATTTTTATCTGCTACAACAGAATGGAGCACCAACTCTAATTTTTCCAGCTCCAACTGGAAAGAGGCACCAACCCCTTTTACCAAGATACAACTTGGAGATAGTAATAAAAATTGCAGAATTAAACTGTCACCTTAATTTGCACGATCTGCTATTTTTCTTGCGTTCGTCGCTTTGTCGACATTTGGTCGTCTTGTGAAAAATGATTCGCACTTTTTCAACCACTCCTCTATATCTCTCCACATTCTCTGTTGCAACTTCACATAAATATTACTTCTACAGCCAGCACACTGTCATTTCACACTCGAAACATGACTTTTGCATATCGCGTTCTTATCTTCTCTTTGCACCACTCACTCTGCTGCACCTTCCATGAAATCTCACTTCTACCATCTACGTATTTTTGCCTCGGACTTTAAACACACCGTCTGCATATCGCTCTCTTTGTTCTCGATCAGTCGATATGCACTCACTCACTATCTCATCGTTGTGATCTCTTTTATTTAACTCCAAAGAACTATCATCGACTTACACTCTGTTGCACACGAACTTCATTCACATATATCGCATCACACCCACATTTTAAACTCGAAGAACCCTTGCTTTTATAGAAGAAATTTTAGAGGCAAACCCTAGAAGAACGTTGACTGAGAAACCCTAGAATTTGTTAGCTGCCAAACCCTAAAATCCGTCGGCCCAAATTTAACTTTGTCGGCCTCAAAATATTCTCCACCTTCGTTACCTTCCTATAGCTTATTGCCGCGAAATAGTAACACGTCGGCCATTTTTAATTTAATTTAATATTCTAATTTAAATTTTTAATAAAATAAAAATTTAAACTAAATATTTAAAATTAAATATCTTCAACACCGGGGCATCTTTTTCAACAAAACGAAGAGCCAACTTGGGTTTTAAGAAAAACCCATTTCAAGTCTCGTTATCCACCGCATCCTTGGATCCGATCGCCTCGTGTTGACAACAATGACAATCCTTCTTGCTCAACAATCTCCCCCTTTGGAATTGTTGGCAACACTTGTATACATTTTTGTAACTCTTCTCCCCCTTTGTCAATAATACCAAAGGGCTGCTGCAGACTCTCCCTATGTCCATCCTCAATCTTCTCAGGCATAGTTTGACTCCCCCTGAGTCCATCCTCACACTTATCAAGCACAATTTGACTCCCCCTGAGTCCATCCTCAAACACTCAAGTGCTCCCCCTGAGAAGGTGATCCCTGTAGCTAGTCACTTCTTAGGAAGTGTGACTACTCCTAATTTGCTTCAAAGATACTCAAATACTTCCTTGGGCAAAGGTTTTGTAAAAATGTCTGCTACCTATTCTGTAGTTGAGACATAGTCCAATATGACTTCTCCTTTTGCAACTTTGTCTTTCAAGAAATTATACCTTATAGTAATATGCTTTGTCCGTGAGTGCATTACTGGATTCTTAGAAATGTTGATTGCACTGGTGTTGTCACACTTTACTGATATTGGTTCACTAAAAGTAATACCAAGATCTTTCAAGGTCTGTTTCATCCACAAAACTTGTGTGCAACATGTTGCTGCTACAATATACTCTGCATTAGCTGTAGATAAAGACACTAACTCTTGCTTCTTACTGTGCCATGCAACCAATCTGTCCCCCAAATAGAATGCTCCTCCACTGGTACTCTTCCTGTCATCAACACATCCAGCCCAATCTGCATCTGAATATGATATAAGATTGAAATATTTGCCTCTTGGATACCACAATCCATACTCCATGGTGCCTTTGAGATACCGAAAAATCCTTTTAACTGCTGTTACATGAGTCTCTTTGGGACTAGCCTGAAATCTAGCTACCATGCACACTGCCTACAAAATATCAGGTCTGGTTGTAGTTAAATATAGTAAGCTTCCTATCATTAATATATACATGGTTTGATCTATAGGTGGAGATTTGTCTTCTTTACTTAACTTACAGCCTGTTGTCATGGGAGTACTGACTGTCTTACTATCCTCCATAGTGAACTTCTTTAACATCTCTTTCACATATTTGATTTGGGAAATGAATATACCTTTCTCATTCTGATTAACCTGTAGTCCCAAAAAATAAGATAGTTCACCAATCATTGACATTTCAAATTCATTCTGCATATTGTTTGCTAGGTCTTTACAAGATTCATATTTGTTGCTACCAAATATGATGTCATCCACATAGACAAAAAGAACAATGAGATGCCCATCTTCTGTTTTCACATACAGATTGTTGTCCACTAAAAATTTCTTGAATCCCTGTTGAGAGAGATAATTATCTAGCCTAGCATACCATGCCTATGGTGCTTGTTTTAATCCATACAGTGCCTTATTTAATCTGCAGACAAGGTTAGGATCTTCACTAATTTGAAAGCCATCTGGTTGTTCAATATAGATTTCTTCTTCAAGTTTCCCATTTAAAAATGCAGATTTAACATCCATCTGATAAACTCTGAAGTTCTTGTAAACTGCTAGTGCCAAAAACATCCTAATAGCTTCTAATCTAGCTACTGGTGTGAAATTCTATTCAAAGTAAATCCCTTCGACCTGTGCATAGCCTTTGCAAACCAGTCTTGCTTTATTTCTAATGACCTGACCGTTTTCATTTAACTTGTTGCGAAATATCCATTTAGTGCCGATTACATTCTTGTTTGCAGGTCTAGGTACTAACTCCCAAGTTTTGTTCTTTTCAATCTGATCTAACTCTTCATTTATTGCCTTCATCCAGCTATCATCTTTGCTTGCTTCATCTATGTTTTTGGGCTCAATGCTGGATAAAAGAGAGTAATTACTTATTACTTTATTTCTTGTCTGAATGCCAGCTGTGGGATCTCCAATTATTTGGTTTCTAGGATGATTTTTCTGCCAATTGCCCATTCTGAATTTTTTTTTTCTTGTACCTTTGAGCCATCCGATAAGTTATTTGCATCAATCGTATCTGTATTTTCTGTGTCATGTACTTCATCTCCTTCAATGAATTCTTCGTAGATTGGATAGTTTTCTTGAAAATTAACTATTTGTTTCCTCCCTTCATCGAATTTAACGTCTGCACTGTCCACAATTTTCTTGAGTCTCTTGTTGTAGCATTTGTAAGCTTTGTTGTGTGGAGAATAACCAACAAACACACCTTCATATACTCTATCTTCAAACTTTCCAAGATTGTCATCTATTTTTCTGATGTAGCACTTGCAGCCAAATACTTTGAGATGTTTTGCTATTGCTTTCCTACCAAACCACAGCTCATACGGAGTTTTGCATTCATGAGTTCTTAACATATACCTGTTCTGAATGTATACTACTGTGTGAACTGCTTCTTTCTAGAATCTATCTGCAATTTTGCTTTCTGCCAACATGGTGCATGCCATTTCCTGAATTGTTCTATTTTTCCTCTCTGCTACACCATTATGCTGAGGAGTTCTGGCTGCTGAATATTGTCTCCTAATGCCATATTTTTCATAGTATTCTAAAAATTCATTCAAAATAAATTCTCCTCCTCTGTCTGACCGCAAGCATTTAATCCTTTTCCCTGTTTCATTCTCTATCAGCTGTCTGAAAGTTCTAAACATTTCAAAGGCTTTTGATTTATCTTTTAAGAAGAATATCCAAGTCATTCTAGAAAAATCATCAATGCACAGCATAAAGTACTTGTTGTCGTTTATGCTTTGAGTCCTCATGGGTCCGCATAAGTCTGTGTGAATAAGTTCCAAAGGCCTGCTAGTGTGATGTTCTTTTGTTTTAAACGAAACTCTGGTCTGTTTACCCTTCTGACATGAAGCACACATACTATTTGCAGGTTTTTTAATGATTGGAATATCTCTCACTGCTTGTTTAGCGCTAACTCTTACCAGATTATCAAAACTTATGTGTCCAAGCCTCTTATGCCACAACCAGTTCTCTTCTTCTTATCTCATGAAACACATACCTTCTAAAAATTCTGATAGTGTGTACAGATTGCCAGACGTCCTTGAGCCGGTTGCTATTAATTTTCCGTTCTTTGTTTTTCTGACTTCACAACCCTGCTTCTTGAACACCACTTCATGTCCTTTATCACAGATCTGACTCACACTTAACAGGTTATGTTTTAGACCATCCACATATAGAACTTCTTCTGACTTGATTTTCCCTTCACTTATTTTGACCGATCCTTTACCTATTATTTTGGCTCCATCATTATTGCCGAAATTCACAGAACCACCCTCATATTTCTGAAGATTTTCAAATTTCTGTCTGTCACCTATCATATGACTTGAGCAACCACTATCAAGAATCCAAGGAACATGTTTATTCTGAGCTCTAAAAGCTGTCTGCACTATTAAAAAATATTGTTCTTTCCTGAGCTGTTCTTTTTGTTTCCATTCTGTTTTAACTGTGGTATTGGGTTCCAGCTGTGACTTCCCCTTTTTAGAATTTTGCACATATCCTTCGAAGATAAATTCTATTTTGTTTTGCTCTATACGGTTGAAATCTGCTTTCATGAGGTTGATATGAAACAGACATACTACGATAATTTCTGGCAATATGACCAAAGTTGTGACACTTAAAACACTCTACTGCATAACTCATTAAAGGAGCAAACACATTTCTACTAGTGAAACTTCTTGGACCTACGTTGTATTTGTAGTCAACAATTTTATGCCCATAAACATTACACTTGAAACAAAAACCATAGAAATAATGATTAAACCTGAAATATGGTCTTGGCCAAGTTGTTGCTGGAGCCTTGGATCTTCTATTCTTTTGATGTGTGACCTTAGTAAAGCCATCATTGTCAGCTGCTATTTCAGGTCTGGCATTATATCTTTCTTTTGCCTGATTCTTGTCTTTGTTCTTTTCACTTTCAACATTGCTTGCTCTTGGTCCAGTTGATGATTCTCCTTCAGAAAAGACGAGACCAAATTTGATACCTGTGGATCTTTGATCGCTCAGAATTTTGTCCAATTTCATCGAGTTTTCTTCACGTTTTACATGACAGTTGATTTTTCGATCCAGCTCTTGTATCTGTATTCGAAGACTCACATTTTCTTCTTCCAATTTGCTACAGTGGTCTATCTTCATGGATACCTGTATTTCTAGATCTTTAGACATTTTCTTGTATTCTTCAGTCTGTATTTTTAAACTGGCAATAATGTTGTTTGCATCCTTAAGTTTCCTTGACAATTTTTCATTCTTCTTTTTCTCCGATTCCCATTCCGTAAGGCAGACACTAGCTCACCCTCTAAATCAACTTCAGCCTCAACTTCTTCAACTTCGGAGTTCATTTCTTCCGCCATTTCTCGGTTCAATTTTCTCAACCATAAGAACCGAAACCGGTCGGGATGCCTTTTTGGATGAGGATCTATTCTTCTTAGCCATTGTGTACTAATCCAAGATCAACCCTGATCGATTTAGCCAAAATTGGGAACCTTGCTCTGATACCAATTATTATAATCACAATGACACTGAGATGGGGGGTGAATCAGTGTGTTCTTTAAAATATCTAAAACATATGATTTTAAAACTAGCAGCAGTTTAAAGCAGATAAAATAAATACTAAATGCATTAAGAAAGCATCACACATGACACAACATTTTAATGAGGTTCACCAATGTGGCTACTCCTCAAAAAGACTGCTTGGACTACCATCCAAATCCAGTCAATGCAAAGCTACAACTTTACATAAATCTTTACCAGCACCAACTGGAAGGAGCACCAACCCCTTAACTTTATCTGCTTCAACAGAATGGAGCACCAACTCCTATTTTACCAACACCTACTGGAAAGAGGCACCAACCCCTAAATTTTATCTGCTACAATAGAATGGAGCACCAACTCCAATTTTTCCAGCTCCAACTGGAAAGAGGCACCAACCCCTTTTACCAAGCTACAACTTGGAGATAGTAATAAAAATTGTAGAATTAAACTGTCACCTCAATTTGCACGATCTGCTATTTTTCTTGCATTCTCATCGCTTGTCGGCATTCGATCGCTCATCGTGAAAAATGATTCACACTTTTTCAACCACTCCTCTATATCTCTCCGCATTCTCTGCCGTAACTTCACAGAAATATTACTTCTACAGCCAGCACACTGTCATTTCACACTCGAAACATGACTTCTGCATATCGCGTTCTTATCTTCTCTTTGCACCACTCACTCTGCTGTATAGTTTTCCCGCGGGCGTTTACCCCTTTACCAAGTGCCCACCGGTGTTTACCAAGTTCCCGCGGGCGTTTACCCACAGCTACAGACTCAGATCGTTGTCTGAAACCTTAATCCAGAAGCATGCGGGTGTTCAGCGAGTGCACCAAGGCACCTTCCGTAGCCGATTTGACAGCCACATTACTTCCAGGTGTCGCCTGGTCTAGCTGCATTAACAGATAACAAGTATAAATTAGTTTAAAGCAAGTAACTTCTTTTATTTTATTGATCTTTTATTGAATTCCTGCATTTCATTTTTCTAGGGTTTTAGATTGTTTTCGAGGGCTCACACAGTGGAGCCCTCTTATTAATTTCTAACTCCTTGATAGTGTTAATGTGTGCAGGTTTTTGACAGCAGATCCGGTTTATTGATGGCAGTTGATTAAGCTGGAGTGGTCCAAGCAAGGGATACAACAAAGCCCACTCACTCTGTTGGGATTGAAGATACATTCTTCGGAAGTGCAACCATTTGTGCCGACTAGGGTTTCAGAGAACCCTAGCATAACTTGTAACTGTGTATCACAAATAAAGGGTTACAGGCCCAGTTGTATTCACAAAGGAGTTTTTAAACTCCATCGATTAATAGAAATCATTTATTTTGTGCAACTATTCTGTACTCTGTCATTGTGATTTTATTATTTTTTTGTTTGGTCAAAATATTTTCTTGCTGTATGTATGTGTGTAATAGAGGTTTTCACCACTACAAAAAAAAAAAAAAAAAAAAAAACTCAAACCAAAAAAAAAAAAAAAAAACAAAAAACCGAAAAACTATGTTGTTTTGCACTTCAGGTCTTCCAAGGTCTTCACCGGTTTTCCCTTCCATTCCGCCTATCCTTTCTTCCATAAGTTGAAAATGAATTTTTAAGACTTATTCACCTCGCTCCATAATCCATATGATCCAGATAAGCCAATCCCGATCAACCCAAGCCTGATTGACATGGATCGGATTTCATCCCCTCCATCTATTTCAGAGTTCATCCTTTCCGAGGAATTGTTAAGGGCTTCCACCAACTACATTCCTCCTTCACCTCCACATTCACCTTCATCTTCTAAGCTAGAGGTCTTCCAGGCAGACATAGACGAGAGCAAGGCACAGGAGCTTGATGACATTTTAGATGACATAAATCTGATCCCTACTCCCCATCATCTTGAGGAAGGTTCCCACATGTCTATTGAATAAAATATCGATGTAGACCTTAGTCCAGACCAAGATGGCACCCAAATTGTGAAACTGGCTAAAATTCTATCATCAGAGGAACAAGAGAAAATGATTGCTCTACTCAAGCGGAAGAAGGAGATATTTGCATGGTCTTACAAAGACATGCCAGGCCTACACCCTAATTTGGTTGTCCATAACCTCACCTTACAAAAATATGCTAAACCTGTCAAACAGAAACTTAGGAAAATGCATCCTACCGTGGCCTTCGTAGTTAAATCAGAGATTCAAAAACTTTTGGATGTTAAATTTGTCGTCCCGATTGATTATCCTGAGTGGCTTTCTAACATGGTACCCGTGCGCAAGCCTAACGGGGGGATACATGTTTGCACCGATTTTTGAGATCTAAATAAAGCGTGTCCTAAGGATTACTTTCCTCTTCCAAACATTGATACTCTTGTCGACACTGCGCTGGTCATGAAATGCTTTCATTCATGGATGGATTTTCAGGATACAACCAGATTCGAATAAACCCTGAAGATCAACACAAAACAGCATTTACTACACCTTGGGGAACTTTTTGTTACAGGGTGATGCCCTTTGGCCTTAAGAACGCAGGTGCAACCTATCAACGAGCCATGCCTTATATTTTCCAAGATTATATGCATAAGATTATCGAAGATTATGTGGATGATTTATTGGCAAAATCTAAAACTCGACAAGAGCATTTTGATGTATTGGAAAAAGTTTTTGATAGACTTCTAGATCATAAAGTAAGGTTGAACCCTAAGAAATGTGTCTTTGGTGTTACCTCAGGCAAACTCCTATGTTTTATTATCTCTAAATGAGGTATTGAGGTGGACCCAAACAATGTCAAAGCCATTATGGAAATGTGTCCCCCAACTAATTTGAAGGAGTTGCGTAGTTTACAAGGAAAGATTAATTCAATCCGTCGCTTTATTGCACAACTTTCTGATAAATGTAGGCCATCTTGCCACCCCATACAAAAGGGGGTACAATTTTCATGGATAGATGAGTTTCAGAAAGCCTTTGGTGACATCAAGTAGTACTTAGCATCTCCGCCAGTCTTAGCTCTGCCTCGTCGAGATCCCTTCCTTGCGAATTTCTTTGCAGGAATTTATTGATGATGATACTACTAGACAAGCACGTCTTGATCAACTCACACTCATAGATGAAAAATGAATCAATGCTTTAGAGCATTTGCGAGTTTATCAAGACCGATTGAAACGTGCTTACAATGCCAAAGTTCATCTAAGAGAATTTCAAGTAGGAGATCTTGTCCTTAAAGAGAATCAACAAAACACCAATGCATTGCCGCATCTTCGAGATAAATTCGTGGCTAATTGGTTAGGTCCATATATGGTCACTGAAAGAGTGGGTAATGGAACTTATAGACTTGCCAGTTTAGAGGGAGAGGAAGAACCCGAACCACTTAATGTTATACACTTAAGGGCATTCTACGCATAGTTTGAATTTTATATGTACATATATATATGGCTTTTACAACAAAAAAAAAAAACGAAAAAAAAAAAAAACAAATAAAATAAAAATAATTTGCATTTCATTGGTAGTTGCATACATTTCATTCAAAAAAATTGCATTTCATGTGCATACATCTCATTGAAAACCATAACATTTCATTTTCAGCCATAGTTGCATATCATGTTAGAGACCATTCTATCTTTTGGATATAAAATTTGGTCAAGCAAAAGTCATATTGCCTTAATCAGGGGCACCTTCACAAAATCCATCAAACCGAATTGTCATTCGTACATCCATTTTCCATTTGCACATATTTACATTGCCAAAATGTTTTCAGTCACTCATCCATTCCTAGTGTTTTAAGCAAACTTCGAAATGCATGTTAAAGTTCTCTAGGGCCATATCACAAATTACACTAAATAAAATCTTGATTATTGGGAAATGATTTCAAAAGCGGTCTTGAACCTATCACATTTTCACATCTTAAAAACATCTTGTGTCAAAAAGAGATAACACCATCCTTGGGTTGTGCCTTGCAGTGAAAAGGGTAATCCTCGTTTGTCCTATCATGCAAACATAGTCCATAAAACAGTGGTTCTTACCACTATCACAAGCAATCACAAAATATAAATATAAACAGAGTAGTAAGGATAGGGTAAAATTCTCATCATACTTCGGTTGAGAATCCGATTCCCCAAAGCTCTAAGGAAATGAACATTTTTCACACACCACTGATCCCAAATAAGTTGTAAGGATTGTACTACTTGTCCAGTCAAATGGATAGGTAGTCATCCCCAAGGATTACAAAGGTCAAAAACAACATTGACTATGGAGTTAACCTTCACCGGGGCTATAGACGCTTGACTGGCAGTGGAGTATACTCATTGCGTGGCGACATGTCTCTCCTCAAAGAGAGACCTCTGAATGCTCATACGGACAAACTAGCTTTGGGGTCTTCTCCATAATAGGGTTACCTAATTTGTGCAAGATGAGGTTAATGAACACACTTGCACACACACAGGTTTTTGATTGCCTAGAGTCACTACCATGCTTCTGATTTGGTTAATGAACTCACATGCACACACATTTGGTCCTAGTTGAATTAGGTAGTATTAGTAAGTTTGTTTGATACCACTAGCATGTTTGAGTCTTTGTAAAATAGTCTTCCTCCATATCTTCTTCCATATTCATGTCATTCCATACGTCATTCATTCACAAGCTACCAAGTTCGGTGCCCCTGATTAAACAATTATGATAACAGTTGGCTAAATCTAACTATCTAAAAGTATGAGTGCTTCTTAGTGCATATTTCATTTACTTAGTCTCGCATTAATCATCTATAACTTTGCATTCCTTTCCATCACATATGCATTAAAACATATAAAAACATGCATCACAAAAACATAGGCATTCACACAAAAGAAAGTAAAACACTAAAAATAAAAGCCATGTATATATGTGTATAAAAGTCAAACTGTACAATGAATGCCAATAGGCTACAATATACAATAGAGCACCAAGGCTCATAAAGAGTGCATCTAAGCACTAAGCTAACCATCAAAAGAGGATCCCTATGACCTAGTAGGAGCCCTAGACCTAGTGGTGTGCCTAGACTCACTACGCCTAGAGACAGAGGAGGATGGAGGATCAGGAAACACAATGTGATGCCTAAACAATGTGTCCTCCAGAGCCTCAATATAACGAGTCCTAGACCTAATTCTAGATATGTCTATCCCGTGTCATCGCTCTCGCTCCGCTAGCTCTGCCTAAAGTCTCGTCACCCTGTCATCTTGGGGCACCCTAGTCGCTCCATCCAAGTCTGCCTGCATCTGCACCATCCTCTCCTCTTGAATAGCTATTAGGGCATCCCGCTCTATAACCTGTTGCTCCAGCCAAGCTATCCTCTCATACCGGACAGCTAGCATAGCATCGCGCTCTGCTATCTACTGCTGTAGCTATGCCAGATCATCCTCATGCCCGCTAGGGGGTACCTCCCTAGTCTCTCCTATGGCCTCTCCTAGGCCCTCGCCATCATCCTCCTCGTCATCTTCGCTCCCCGATGCCTGTCGCACCATCTTCCCCTTTTGCCTTCGACTATCAGATCGAAGGCGGGGACCCTCCCTGCGCTTGGGAACCTCTACGGTTCCCTCGTCCTCTCCAGCTCCAACAGCCACCAATGGTGGCTCCCACCTCGGCTCTGCGGCCATCCATGCTACATACTCAGCTGTTACCCCGACGTCATCCACGTCGAGGATCTCCATGTCCTCATCGTCCTCTGTCGCCTCCCTCCATGGCTCGGCACATGGCAAATCCCCCTCTGATCTGTGCCTCCGGTAGCGCACTGGCTCACCGAGGACATCCTGTCTCAATCCGACCTGGCGGAGCACTCGAGACATCTGTATGTACTCCGCCTCGCTATGGCCCCGACCCACTACCCATCTAGCCTGTCGCACCCATCTCAGATGCTCTCCATCACCGATCCACCTCGCCTCCCACCAGGGCCTCCAAATGACTTGGGCATCTGTCAAGTCCGCCCATAAACTCCTATACCATTGCCCCGATCTCACGGGGCGGCTTGACTATCTCTCCTCCGCCACTAGCCATCTCCTACCATAAGCCTGGCTCATGTCCCAGTAAGCACATGGCAACCCCTCCAATCGGGCCACTCTGAAGTGCTCCCAACCCCAGCACTGGAGAACCAAACTGTAGCCTAGGCCCTTTCAGCCCCTTCTCCGAACCTCATACAACTCTCGGTACACCTGCGCTAATAAAGCGGGCGCCCAGGCATACACTACCCTATTAGTGAGCATCTCGCTCACTACACCCATCAGGTTCCATGGAAACCTACACTCGATGCTGTTTGGGGCCACAATGTTGGCCAATACGAACATCATCAGAGCGTCCACCGCTATCAACTCCTTGGTCGTATACATGGCCAAGTAAGGAATCCCCCCGCTCTCCGTCCGGATCTCCCTCCAGTCATCCCCAAACAACTTGGCCATCTTTGTGGCCCTATATCGTCCAACCTCCACCCGCGCCCCCTCCACGGGCACCTTGAGGATGCGGTATACATCCTCAAGCGTCACCGTCATCTCTCCAGTCGGGAGCTGGAACGTCCCCCGATCTGGATCCCACCTCTCGGCCAAAGCCGAGAGGTACCCCTCATCTGCCCAAACTACCTCCAACCGGGCTGCCTCCGCTAGCCCTACTGCTTCCAATATCTCCCAGTATTCCTAGGAAAATGACCTCCTCATCCCCGGAATGATAGGGGAGAATCGGTGTCGTGCCTCTAAAACCCTAAGCTGCAAAACAACAAAACAAAAATTGGTTACAAATTTTTTCCAAAAAAAAAAAAAACTGCAAAAAAAATAAAATAAAATAAAAGTACTTGCTTAAATAAACAAATACCTTAGCTGGCTACACTGGCGCGTCCGCTCCCATCTCCGCCATAGCTCTCGCGTGCTTCACTCTCCCACACAACCTTTCACTTCACTTCACTTCATTCCACTCCCTCAGACGCACTTCTCTCAAGCTCGAACGCACAAATGAGCGAAATTCTCGCTGAAACTGTTTAAATAGCTGGTTTTGGCACCCTGAAACATAGTGGGGCATTTCATGGTGCATTCAGACGCAGTGGGGCATTTCATGATGCATTCAAACACCGGCGGGCATTTCTGCCACCTCCAAATGCATACCGACATTTGGTGTCAGTATTGAATAAAAGAACAAAACTTACAAAATTGAAGCTTACCTCCTCCAAATTTTATCAAATTGCATCCATCCATTCTTCTTATCATAATAAAACATTTTGTGAAGGTTACAACAGTTTTGGAAACAAATTTTGTCATTTTGCTCAAAAAGCGCATCATTCATCATTGATTTACAAATTGGGTTAAAAACATTCAAAACCTTCACAAAATTAACAACATTCATCAATTCTTCTGATCTATTGTTAGTTTCATTCATTCTTCTTTCATCATGCATATTTTTTCCAAATTAAATTAAAGTAAACCTCATATCTAGTGGTATATTCTATCACCTTGGCGATTGCAGCGATTTGCATCCATGCAATTCGGTAAGAGGATTAAACCACCATAAGGACACTTACCATTTATCATCATCAATTATTTCACTGTATGAAAATTGAAAATCAATTTTGTGTATCCTACTTTTCAAGTGACCTCATACCAAGATTAATTTGCTCAACAGTTGTCATTGATGGCCTAGTTCATGGGGCCTTAAACATGGACAATCTTCAATATCATCATTATTTTGAGTCTTGCTAGAGATTAAGGCTACCTAGGTTTATTAGTTTCGACCCGAGGAATTATCCATACAGTCACTAGGAGCATCTCTGAAGTTCTGGACTCTTTCATATTGCATCTCTGCATATCAATGGCACCAACAAGGCAATTTCATCAACGGTATGGATTCACCCACTGGAGTTGGGGCATCCGTTATCAATTTTTAACTTTCCTAATAGTAGAATTCATCTTACATGATCATGGAATTTAAAATTTGGCAAAAATCCCTTTCTAACCGTTGGGGCAGAAAACGGTTCATCTTTCACATCACTCATATCGTCTTCAATCATATTATTTTCTGGT
Organism: Wollemia nobilis; assembly: GCA_028583015.1. Classification (NCBI taxonomy): domain Eukaryota; kingdom Viridiplantae; phylum Streptophyta; class Pinopsida; order Araucariales; family Araucariaceae; genus Wollemia; species Wollemia nobilis. Next base: position 932,748 of record JAQPPZ010000057.1, read on the forward strand.
TTGTACACCAACCCCTTTTCTGTTGGGACATAAACAGATGGTTCATACACAAACCCCTTTTTCACCGTTGGGGCAAAAACGGTTCATTTTCTTTCGAATTTCTTCCAATTGGCTCGTGATAACCATTCTCGCTCACCAATTGAGGGGGTAAACTGATAAATTTTAAATATTCTTTTATTCTTTGGTCTTCAAAGTTGTGCTTTAGTCTTGAGAGAGAGTTGCGTCTGATCCAGCTTTTTAGGTGTCCTAAGTTTTTGTGCTGCATTGTGTCTTCACACAAAGCAGCTCAAAAAGGGGCATCTGTAGACACCAAAATCCAGCCACTTGCAAGTCATCTATACCTTCTTGTCAGCCACATGTTGGTCATCCACCTTCCCGCCATTATTTGGCCCAAATCCACACTTTCCCGCCATTATTTGGCCCAATTTCACCTTTCCCGCCATTTTTCATCCCCAAATTTATTTAAATTAATATTTATATATATATTTTAATATTTTAATATATATATTTAAATAATAGTTTAAGTGATTTAATCTCATCCGTCCATCCATCTTAATCCGTTTCACAACCAAGATTTATTCTCTACCCTTGGATCCACTTTAATCTTAGCCACACGTTCAAAGTGTCGTTAAAACCCTAAAGTGTGCCCTAAGAGTAGATTATAAATTGAGTCACTTTGATGGCTCAAACCCTATGTCTTTTGCTACTTCTATCTCCTATGCGCTATCTCTGATTCTAATTCTTCTACTGCTATCTCCTCTATCTCTCTTCTGCTACCCTTTCGCCGCATCCATCGTCGCTTTCGTCACCGCTTTCGCCACCATCTCTTCTGCAGCATTCTGCAGAATCCCCCATTCTTGCCGCAAGTGCCCACGGGAGTTTACCCCTTTACCAAGTGCCCACGGGCATTTACCAAGTGCCCGCGGGCATTTACCCATAGCTACAGACTCAGACCGGCATATGAAACCTTAATCCAGAAGCATACGGGCGTTCAGCGAGTGCACCAGGGTGCCTTCCGCAACCGATTTGATAGCCACATTACTTCCAGGTGTCGCCTGGTCTAGCTGCATTAACAGAGAACATGTATAAATTAGTTTAAAGCAAGTAACTTCTTTTCTTTTATTGATCTGTTATTGAATTCCTGCATTTTGTTTTTCTAGGGTTTTAGATTGTTTCTGAGGGCTCACACAGTGGAGCCCTCTTATTAATTTCTAACTCCTTGATAGTGTTAATGTGTGCAGGTTTTTGACAGCAGATCCGGTTTATTGATGGCGGCTAATTAAGCTGGAGTGGTCCAAGCAAGGGATACAACAAAGCCCACTCACTCTGTTGGGATTGAAGATACATTCTTCGAAAGCACCACCATTTGTGCCAACTAGGGTTTCGGAGAACCCTAGCATAACTTGTAATCGTGTATCACAAATAAAGGGTTACAGGCCCAGTTGTATTCAAAAAGGAGTTTTTAAACTCCATCGATTAATAGAAATCGTTTGTTTTGTGCAACTATTCTGTACTCTGTCATTGTGATTTTATTATTTTTTTGTTTGGCGTGTATTTTTAATCTACAGCTGCGATCTCTTTTCTTTAACTCCAAAGAACTATCACCGACTTACACTCTGCTGCACACGAACTTCATTCGCATATATCGCATCACGCCCATATTTTAAACTCGAAGAACCCTTGCTTTTATAAAATAAATTTTAGAGGCAAACCCTAGAAGAACGTTGACTGAGAAACCCTAGAATTTGTCAGCTGCCAAACCCTAAAATTCGTCGGCCCAGATTTAACTTTGTCGGCCTCAAACTCTTCTCCACCTTTGTTACCTTCCTGTAGCTTATTGCCACGAAATAGTAACACGTCGGCCCTTTTAATTTAATTTAATATTCTAATTTAAATTTTTAATAAAATAAAAATTTAAACTAAATATTTAAAATTAAATATCTTCAACACCGGGGCATATTTTTCAACAAAACGAAGAGCCAACTTGGGTTTTAAGAAAAACCCATTTCAAGTCTGTTATCCACTGCATCCTTGGATATGACTGCCTGTGTTGACAACAATGACAATCCTTCTTGCTCAACATCCAATGGATATGATACATGTGCATAGTTCCTGATAAACCTTCTATAATACCCTATTGATTAAAGGAAGGTTTTAAGTGAACTCACATCGTATGGTTCTTCCATGTGCAATATCATAATGATCTTCTCTGAATCTATTATTAATCTTTCACTGCACACTATGTGTCCTAAAAAGTTTCCATATGGTACCATCAAGTAGCATTTCCCAGGATTTAATGATATTTGTGCATTCCTATACCTACTCATGCATTCACTGAGGGTAGGAAGATGCTCCTTTATCTTCCCATAAATGGACCAGTCATCCAAAAATGCTTTGAAGTTCCCTATTGCCAATTGATCAAATAAATACAGTGTGATGAGCTGAAATGTAGTTGGGGCATTCTAAAGCCAGAATGAAATTTGATTGTATGCATATATGCCATTATCCACAATAAATATGGTCTTCATATTATCCTCCTTGGCTATACTGATCTGATTGTAACCAGAAAATCCATCCAAGAATGAAGAGATCTTGTGTCCTGCGACTTCTTCTAGGATAGAATATGTGAAGGAAATAGGGAAGGGTTCCTTGATAGTTACTACATTTATACACCTAAAGTCCACACATATTATTATTTTATCCACTTCCTTATTCAAGGCGATCACTATAGGTGATACCCACTCATTGGTCGTAACCCTGAAGATGATTCATGCCTCTAGCATCTTCTCTATCTCTACATTCACTAATGCAACATACTTTGGGTTAGTTCTATATGGTCTCCTCCTTACGGGTTGTGTTCCAAGAATTAGTGTAATCTTGGGGACACATATCTCAGGTGGTACTCCATTCAAGTACTTATATGTCCATGCAAATACATCCTTATATTCTAAGAATATATTAAAAGATACTGCTTTCAGTAGAGGGTGCCAATCATCACCATAGTGAATCATCCTAGGTTCATCCTCCATTCCTAGATTGATGTCCACAATAGGAGGTCCTTCATATTTTATATTCTCCAGCTCACTTATTGCTTTCTTTATGTTTTTTGGGTGTGTCGGTCTTGTATCAATTTTTGCATCTCCTACTATATACTCTGCAATTTTTTTTAGAAATTTCCATTTCTCTTATGTCTCCTTCTTAGGTTCCTGAATGACTTTTAGTTCATATTGTTTTTCCTTGATATCCTTTGAGTCAATATAGAGGTATTTGGGCTGAAAATTTTGTACCCTTCCATTTGCCAATGAAGAAGTCCACTATAAAATTTAGATTCATATTCACTACATTCATCTATGTACAATATTCCTTCTCCATCTAGTTCATACCCTTCATATTTTGAGGAATTATCTGATTCATGAATCGTAGCTACATCCTCACTAACATTTTGATTAGTCAGATTAATCATATATTTGTGTTTTTCCTTATTGAAAGTGATCTGATTATTTTGTAATTGTGATTAACCATCCTCTTCCCAATAGAGAATCGTATGCAGGCTTCTACATAGTAATCACAATGAAAGACAATATAAAATATTGGTCAGCTATCACCACTTACTGTGTTGTAAATACTTCCTTCATCTTGATACCATACTGGTTAGCACCATATAATCAGAAGCTCGGTGCCCATAGATATGGAACACCTAGTTCTATCCAGGTCCTTTTAGGTAGCACATTGACATTAGATCTTCCATCCAAAATAACTTATATCAATTTGTGCCCTAGTATCACTATATGAACTAATGTGGGTTTCTTTCCCACATCAATCATTAATATAGTTGGATCCATGAATTGATCTTTTCATTATTTTTTCTAAATTAGTCGAGTATGTACTTCCATCACCTTATGCAGTTGTATTTCTTCCACCATCACTTTTTGTAATGATGGAATAGCTTCCAATAGGTTTGCCATTTTGATCTCTATTGTGGTATTCAAAACCTATGCTACTAGACTCTGCACAATCACCTTCTCTTCTAATGACTTTTTTATTCCTTTTTTTCAGCTAACTTTACTTGTTTAGCTTTTTGTGCTTCATCTTGTAGTATTTTCTTTGCTACTTTCTAGCATTGCTTTTCCTTTGCTAGCTCTGGATACTTATCCATTTTAGCTTGATTCCTTGTCATGGCTAAAAATTCTTGGGTTTCCTCCTTAACTTGAGGAACCTTAATGTCTAAATAATTTACATTCTACGGGTTACTTGAACTCATCTTCTTTGGGAAATTTGCTTCCTTAAGGTTACCCAGACCACACCACCTAAACATATGTGTAGTGTTTTATTATTGTATTTCCTATCTCTAAGGTGAAGGATAACATTTTTTTAAATACCCTAATTCCTAGTAATTATGATATTGTATGATCGGCCTCCTTTCTGAGTCATATTGCAAACGACTTTGTCCTCCTTGTCGATTTTATTGGTTCTGCCTTCCACCTCATCAGCTATTTCTATAACCACCACTTATTGCATGTTGTCCACTTCCTAGGATCTTTGGTTTCTCTTACTACTCTTCGATTTTCATGACATGTCGACGTACTCTTGCATTATACAAATATAGAATTACCTCATGTCCCATCACATGACAGATATAACAATAGTCATTCCATAGATACTTCATATTTGTATGAACTTTAGTCTTGCATTATATGCACCAAATGCCATTTCTATCAAGTTTGCTTCTTTTTTATTTCATGATCTTGTAAAAAACCTAATGAAATGATGCTACTGTCCTTAGTATAGTGTCATATTATCCATTATTTGAATCATTAGACTTGGTATGAGATAAAATTCCTGTATATGTTTGTTTCGATTCACTTTCAAAATTCTTTGCATGCTTCATATCTTCTTCATACATTTTTGATGATATTGCCTTCATATTTTTCTTATATTTCAGTAGCAATTTATCTACAAACCACTACTTTACCTTCTCTTCTATCTCTATCAATAACACCTCAAAATATCCCTCTTCAGATGCCCAAATTTGATCTATTTTTTGTTGGTGTACTATGGTTTGAGATACTTGCATTATATCTCTAATAAATCCTTGTGATCCTTCTTACTAGAATTTTTTCTCGTACTTTCCATATCCTATGTCTTCACCTCCAATTTTGTAGTATTCTTACTTGTCAAATTGACCCATTTTAACAAAAATGCCATATTTTATAAGGAAACGATGCCAAATGTAGCATAGGGATGATTATTCCTAGTGGGTAGGTGGTTTCTAAGGCTTAGTATGATCAATTTTCTATTGCGAATCAATGGACCAAATCGTACCCCCGTACAGTCTCTACAACTAGCAATATTCGACAACTAATTAGCTTGTACAATACCCAAATCGTACCGCTATATGATCCCAAATAATACAGTGATAGAGCTTGTATTATATAACACTTATCTAATCCCTCATATTTTATTTTGTAAGCTTTATTACACAGTCTTGTAACTAAACATGTCGATTTCCCAATGCTGCTAAATCGAGTAAATTTCCTTTGATCGCTTAAACTGCCAAATTGGATAATTATCCTCTGTACGATTTTTACGAACTCTGGTGTACAATTTGTATGAAATTAAGGTATATCCAAATGTCAAATTGGATACTCTACTATACCAATCTCTCTCAGATAAGTTTTGTAAGGGTTTAATATGGCAATTAATCATTTTCCAGTAACATGTAAAACATATCAGTGGGGCTTGAGAGATTTCTCTATCTAAAGGTGACATAAAAATCATAAAACAATGTTCAACATGTCTTCCTTGATATTACCATCATCATAAATAATTCTACAAAGCCACATCAGTACTGGTTCAATATAATTATCCCATAGCAATACATAAAATAACTAAAACAATCACAAATAAGTACATGCAACAGAACTAAACTGTCAAACATTATTAAACCATTCTAGGATCGTACATTACGTAAGAGAAACCATGAAATATGCTCAAATTGTATTATTAATCAGCAATCAAAGTTATACAATAACACTTCGCAACCAAAACTCATAGTATCCTCAGACTAACTAGAACATATCAACATATCATAACCAGAATGTAACCAAACTATCAAAATTGAAAATATGAAATTATATAATGTTGCCCAAGACATTCCAAATTGGTTTTTAATTCATTATTCACAACTACCCATGCATAATGAAATACATTAATTAAGACTTTTACTAAGTCTAACACCTTAATAATCAAAATCATACGCAATTACAACTTAAAATTACATTTACCATGCATTTCATGTAATTTCATTGCATATTGTATAGTTTGCCTTCACATTGTACGATTTTCCTTTTGTATTGTATTATTTACTCATACATGTATGGTGTACAAAACTTTTCCAAAACTGTCAAACTTGGGCAAATCCATTCATCACTTCTTCTTTTAGGAGGTGGATTTTCTACCTACACTCACTCCTCACTCTCCAAACTTCTCATCATCAAAATGACCCCCACACTTCAAAAAAGGCTTAAATACACCTAAAACCCTAATTTACCCCCTGCCTTATGAATTAGACCCAATTCACCCCTTGTCCTATGAATCTAGATCCAATTCACCCCTGCCCTATGAATTGAGCTTAGGAAGCCCAAAATCATCCAAATTTCATCTCAAACCCTAGGAAACGTTCCCATATTCCTGTCCAATTGATTTTTCATTAGTATTATCATGTATTTTTCTTCTATAAATTGATCCATATCACCATATCACCACATTTCATTCACCTCCTTGTTGATTCCTCGTTTGAGGGGATATTCATATCTAAAATTCAGCTTCGCATGCAACCAAAAAATCAAACATCCAAATCACGAATATCGCATCTGTCTACAAAATATTTTGTTGAATATTATCTTATGATAATAATATCAATCTCAACTAGATATTTTTTAAATCATGAGAGATATGCATTACCATGGGTATGTCAATATGGCGTTTATGTATGTTGGATACATAATGAATGGTACGTTTGACTAAATCCTAGCGTAAGATTTGGGTATGTCATTTTTGGCATTTAGGTAAAGCAGCCCTAACCATATACTGAATGGTATGTATGAATAAATCCATGTCCCTTAGCTCAAATGGTTTGACACATGTCACCATGCACTTATCAATCAATCAACAAGAAAAATTTGAATAGGCATTTGTTCTATTCATACTTTGGACCATCTTGTATTGATTGCAAAAGCAAAGTAGTCATAAGTCACCTCCACAAGAAACTAGTGTGACATTGATAAATGTCATACAAAATCAAAAAAATCATCACAATGCATCTACAATCACCCATTTGCATTCATCATTATCATTTTTCATTTTCTTTCTCTCTTCTTCCCCCTTTTCTTCTTCCCATCTTCTTCTTTTCTCCCCTGGATCCTCGTTCAATGTTGTATGGTCACGCTTCGAGATGCTACATAACTTTGGTTGGATTCCATTATCCCCTTATTTATTTTATCTTCTAATTTCTCCCATCACATTTCGTATTAAATTATGTTTTACACAGTATAGTACAAAAGGGGGTAAAATGTAGACACCCAAAAGTTGCACATGTCTACTTCTATGTACTTGTAGATCCATCAGGATACTTGTAGGTTTGCATAGACCATCCTAGACCTCTCTAGGCTATTGTAGACTAGTGTAGGCTATTGTAGACCACTATAGGCTATCATAGACCTATGTAGGCTATCATAGACCTACGTAGACTATTGTAGATCACCGTAGACCACTCTAGACCAGCGTCAACCACTCTAGATTAGTGTAGGCCATTGTAGACTATCGTAGACACACACAGGATATCATAGACCTATGTAGACTATAGTAAATCATTGTAGATCACTCTAGACTAGCATAGACTACTCTAGATTAGTGTAGGCTATCGTAGACCTTCGTAGATCTATGTAGGCTATTTTATTGATCTATAGGTATGAAAACCTACTAAACTACACAATCCATATTATAGCCACATTTTATATATTAGGATACTACCTATAAATTACCTAAGGCAACTTAAGCCCTTCCTAGACCTAATTAGGATCCCACGGGACTATTAGTTCCCAAAAAGTCTTAATTAAGTTAATTAAAATTCTAATTTGAAAGTCACTTCACTTAAGTGCACTTTATGGATTAAAAATATTAATTAGGATCCTAACCCCAAATTAGTCCTAATTATTCCCTCCCACATGTGTGTGCACCAAAGTAGTTATGATATTTCCTAGGAAACCCTAACTCAACCCTCATCTAACCTAGGGATCACCTAACCCTAGTAAACCCTAATCTCTCCTCATACATGTGTGAGGATGAGATATTTATTTAGGGAATGTAGGAATGGCATCTCACAAACCCTAACCTAACCCCCTTAGGACTTTACCTTAGGTTTTAGTACTCCTAACCACACCTCCTACACCTTGGATTTTCCTATAAATAGGAGATCAAATCCCTCATTATATCTCTCTTACATTTTAGTTAGTCTATAGAAACTATGCAAATTTTTTTATAAAAGTGCAATCTAATACATATTAACTGTACAAAAAATATAGTAGCATCTGAGGATCCCATATAGACAAGGATATCCCATAGAAGGTACCTACATCTCAATTCACACCTCATCTTGCAAATATGGATTCCAGTTCATCCCCTGAACTACGAGTCGACCCTACAAAGGTTTTTCTCTCCAAATAAATCAGGTATACTCCATTTCATGTTTTTACAATCATTTATGCTATTTATTTTAGTTTTAATTGTATATTTAGTATCGATTTGTATTCTTCACCATGGGGCCTAACTAAGGCAAGCACCCAAAAATACTAACTCCATTTTACAAGTCTAAAATAGGTGCAAAGAGGAAATATAAGTAGCAAAACTATCGGTGGCACACATTACACATGAAGCCCACCTTCATTGAGGAGCCCAAAATACAACATTAGATTTATTGTACATTTTTTAAAAAAATAATGATAATTATCCCTATTTTTAACCTAAATAATTTCTATCATTAATAAAATTAGTAATTTTGGATAATTTGTGTTATAGCAAGTTGTTGGATCAAATGTCATCTTTTGTACGTTTCAATTAGATTTGTTCTCTTTCCAAAAGCATCTAATTAGCTTTCAAATTCTTTTCGAAAGCCCTTAATTATATTTGTTCTCTTTCCAAAAGCATCTAGTTTAGTTATAATTCCTTTCAAAAGCATTGTGATATGTTACAAATACCTTTCAAAAGCATTTAGTTCATTTTCACATTCTTTCAAAAGCATCTAATCTAGATTTCTTTCAAAGTTCTAGCATATATTTCCATTTCAAAAAGCACTTAGCATATCTTTGCTTTACAAATAATAGGTAGTTAGATGTATTCCTTTTCCATTACTTTCCTAATCTAGTTTTATTTCAACATGCTATATTCATTAAAAAGTAAATCAACCTCACACACTTGCACACTTCATACACATTGGTTAGATTGGATTTCATCGTAATTCTCCAATCATGATCAGTGACATTGGAATTCATCTCCTTCCACTAGCTCGCCCCTAGATGTCATAGTATCCCTCTTGAGTGATATTCTAGAATTTATCACTATAATATCCACTACTCTTTAGATATCTTTAGAGTAGGTTAGGATTAGGTGCCCCTAATCATAGGGCTTTACATAATTTATGAGTTGGTAACTATTGTTCTTGACTAAGCTCATCTGAGGGTGAAGCAAAAGCCTGGGTAGGTCAGTAGTAGGTCTTAGATAGTACCACCTCTTTTATAAGAGGTCTTTTAGAGCACCCCCTTTGGGTTACCTTTGGTTGTACCTATCATTAGTCACCATTCGCTTGTTATTTCATAGTTTTCCCTTGTGCATCTTTGGGTGTTGTATGAATATGTATCGCAACGTACCCTCGTAATGTTCATTTTCCACCTACTTTCTTGGTGTCAGGTTGGTTAACATCATAAAAATACAAAAAAACATCAAAAATATTGGCTTACTATTTGTCATTAACTATCGTTGAATCTGAGAACTTTTAGGTCATATAACTAGTCACAAAACCATCCAAAAGAACTCCAAAACAACTCCAAAACATATTTTCTAGTTTTTAATAGTCTATCCCTATAAATTTCCATCCATTATACCTATTTTATCTAGATTCACATAGTAGTGTGTGAATCACAGTTGTGGAGTTACATTCACACAACACCCTACAAATATAAATTTTAGGCCATAAACAGTCCTAAAATCTTGCCTAGAACACATAGAAAGCTAAAATATTTATTTTTTACTACTATGATTAGTTCATTTGCACACATAAACATGGTTCTTACCTATATTCAAGAATGTGTGCAAGCTCATCTTGCTATAGAAGCAATTCATGCTACTTATTCATAGTCAAACAACCCACCTCCATAATCTAAGGTCAATTTTTCTAGTCCACTAGATAAATCTATTGGATCACAAGCACCAAACACAGATAATATGTCACAAGTTGAATCCTGAACTTCACCTCAAACTGAGATAGATGATCCTCGTAATACTTCTTCATTGAACGATCCTTTGTCCTATAATCCAGTAACCATATTTTTCTAACATGTTATTTATGTTATGCTTGGAACATCCAAACTCTCACTAACTTTTGATTATTAAACACTCCCTTATTCACCAACTACCAATCATCCATTCTTGTATGGCCAATCTAAACCTATTTTGGATGATGATGCAACTATTCTCTATCAAATCAAGCTAGATGTTTTTACCATTACCCAAATGATAGGCATGGTCTCCACTGCTTGTCCCTCTATTTCCAACAACTAAGCTTCTTCATCTCAAATAATACAACAAATCCCACAAAAACAAGTGTTGCAACATCAAAAACTATAACAACAACAAGTGCTAAAACATAAACCAATCCTTTAGCAACAAGTGCTAAAAAATCAATAAATATTACAGCAACAACAAGTGCTACAACATCAACAAATCCTACAATGATACCAACTACTGCAACATCCTCAAATTCCATAACAATAATTTCTCCAACAACACATCCCACAATAGTAGAAAATTCCACTTAGTCAACAATTTTCTTCCACTTTCAACCCCTCATTTCCTCGTATTTTCCCCAACCCTTCTTCACAATCCTTTCCACCCTTAAATGCTCTAAAAACTTTCATTTATGGCATCTTACCATCTATTAAATAGATACCTTCCCTTTCTTCTACATTTATTCTTCCTCCACTACCTACTTTTCATCCACCTCTGGCCATTCCACTCACTTCTTACAATCCCAACTATCCATCATATCACCATAATGCTCCATGATGTTCCACTCAATCCTCCATTTCATATCTATTTCATCCTTCCCCATATTCTCAAATCACATCATTCACTTCACCTCCTTCCTATTCTTCCACACCAACCATCCAATAACAACCTCCATCTCACAACCTTGCTTCATTTCAACAACAAAAAATTATAATACAACAACATGTATCAGTATTGCAACAACAAGTTTTCCAACAAGTACCTATCTCACAACCATATTTTTTTAAAAAATAGGTGCATGTACAACAACAAGTACAAATCCCACAAAAATAGAAACATGTATAACAACAATATGTATTGGTCCTACAAAAGTAAAATTTTCTTCAACAATAGGTTTCAGATCAATTTTAATATCTTATTATTGCTCATTCTCAACCACCATCCATGCAACATCAATGGGAAGAACAACATTTACAATATCCTTCCTATCCAAATTATTCATATTCTACATCACAATTACATCTTCTACCTTCATCACTACCACCATTTCTTCCCACACTTAGCAATTCAATGCAAGCTTCCCACACAACTTATAGTGAGCTTCAAATATTGTACAAGTAGATCAAGACCTTGGACCTACGTACAACCAGTTATGGGCCTCAAAAACCCACTTATATTTACTTGTGTAATGAACCTATCAATCCTTTTATCACCATTCATACCTATCATTATCGGTTCAAAATACCCAAATTTAATAAATTCAAAGGTAAGTAAGATCCAAGGGAGCACATCAATAATGATCACTTTTCCTACTATCAAATCAATGGAACAATCCTATCATGATTCATACATTTATATTCTCATGTGGAGTTCAAGATTTGGATTGGTAAAATAACCTACCACAAAATAGTTTGTTCACTTTTGAGAATTTAACTAATCTCTTCTTAGAACACTTCATAAATATCAAGAAAAATATCTCACTCTCATATTTGTACAACTTACAATAATTTGAGGAAGAACCTATTACTGATTTTGTTTTTATGTGGTGGGCTATCATTCATGATCTAACCTTTGCCATAACACCTATAGAACTAGTCAAATTGTTTGCAAATAGTTGCACTAAACACATCTTAACAAAGTTGCAAATCTAGTGGTATCATACATTTGATGAGGCTATTGCCCAAGCAAATTTCATTGAAGACATTAAGGTACAGGTAGGCAATATCAGGATTTGCAATAAGTCAAATTATCTAACCAGCATCTGATTCAATCTAAATCCTACCAATCCAAGCACATTAAAACCACCATAGATAAATCGAGTGGTGCTCAGTACACCATCTACATCATCCTCATAACTATCTCTATCACCTCAACAAGATATTTTCCAAACCAAATCACCTTCTCCATCTAATAAACCATTGGCTCACACCCCTTACCCTCCTCACCAACTGCACAATTATATGCCTTTATCTAAACCATTGCCCAACTTGTTTAAAATATTGTATGATGCTGGACACATTGCTTTTCCATATATCAAGGTTGGTGATACCAATTATCCAAAACCATAGGGCTACAATGAATAACTATTTTGTGAGTATCATCGATAGAGAGGCCATGATATCAAATCCTATTGTAATATTTTCCATTTGGTACAAGACCTCATAAATTATGGGACCATTCAAATATTAAACCCACTCACACCTCAATATTAAAATCTAGGTATCTATCAAAATCATTTACCTAAATAATGGGATACTAATTCTCACACCATTCTACCCACATCACAAGCTAATCCTTGATAGGTCAATCATGTTAATCATGACGCATCTCAATAAGTTTTTGTGGGTATGATCAACATTAATACTTGCAACCAATGCTACCCATAATATATTGATGCATCAACCAATTTTTCTTGTCCTTTACCATCTTATAACCTATTACCCACATCGAGAATTCCACCTGCTATACCATGCAATATCATCACCATTCATAGTAATCTCTCTCAATAACTTTGCACTACTCTCACACAGTTGTCCATATATAACCTTTTGTAGTAGTCTCAAACAAATAGTGAGGCCCTTAAAGATATTATTTGTTCCATAGACCTCAAGACCAGTGATAGTAATACTTTTATCAACTTTGTTGACAGTGTGTAAAACTATATGCAACTTTCCATAAGCTTCCATGATCATTAAATTATAGAGATAATAGGTAAGAGGGTTGATCCTCCTCTGTATATTATGGCTTCTATCAATTATGTTACTTATAAGTGTGTCCTCATTGAAACTGGATCATCCATTAGTATCATTTCCATAGCCACACTTCATAATTTATATATCCCACCCACTCATCTCACCACTCCTCTAGACTTGCGAGCTTTCAATGGCTCTATGTATCCCATATTAGGCTCTATTATCTTACCTATTCAGGTAGGTTCCAAGACTATCCCCACACTATGTCATGTCATCAAATAGGATATGTAATACAACATCCTTTTAGGCTACCCATGGATTAGGGACATGTAGTGTGTCCTTTCCACCTTTGTATCATTGTCTAAAATACCTTCATAATGGCCAAGTGCATCGCATACCTACCAATGATGATTCATTTGAGTTTTACAATACATTTTCTCTTCCACTAGGACCACCCTTGTCCTCCATACAATTCACTCCAATCACACTCTGATCCCTCACATCTCCTTCACTACCAACTCAATAAGGGAATCTCTTGAATGCTTCATCTTCTTCATCATCCAACCCATGCACTTGCTCCACTTCACCCTCATTCCAACCTTCAAACCCATCATCAAAATATCCTTCCACTTCCTCTCAACCATTCCCTTTGAGGTCACATCCTCCTCCTTCTCCCAATATTCCTATTTTTCCCACTCCAAAAACTCCTCCCCTTTGTTCACCTTCCATGTATTGCACATCTTACATCGTCCTACCTCCCATGACACTCCTCTCTTGACCAACATTCCAATTTGCACATGTAAATAATCCTATCCTACCTACTATGATAGAATATTATGAGTGGTAATAATGTGCTACTTGCTTGGATACCCAATTCGTCCAATCCAATACCTCCATTTCCCCATATCCTACACAACTTCCAAATATGTCATAACCCTTTTCATATTCATCACATAAGGGGTCAATACATGAACATGAGCACTATGACATACCCCATGTTTTGATACTCATGACCAATCCTGGTCCAGGAGAGTATGACATACACAATGCTCATGTTACCCTTGCTACGATCCAATCCATTCATGACTTTGGTCACCCCAACCAGGCGCCTTTAACTATTGGGGCCATTATTCCTCTTATTTCACCCATTAAATTTACCAAATTTATTTATGAATAAATTGATTCATCTTTTGATCCACTTGATCTACCTGAGCCTCCACCACCACCAAATAATTTCTATGGTAGTCTTGACTACATGTCAAATCCTACTTTTGCAATGAGATACTTCTAATGGTTCCAATGGAATATTTTTGGGTTAGGCTACTACGAATAAGGATATCGAACCCTTGTTGATCCTCTTATACAACAACCTAAATATAAGTTAGGACTAGGCTATCAATGTGACCACATCAATATTTTAGAGGATGAACTCCATAGTCTTACCCTCAATCCATTGGATGATATCTCTGATAGTGAGCCTAAGTGTGAATTTCTTGATGATTTTCCCCCTCCTCATTATACCATCAACATCCCCTCCACATTCTTTCATGACTCCCATCCTCATACCACTACATCTATTTGTATGGTTGACAATCTCATCCATCACTTTGATGCACTTTCATTCACATCATCCAACTCTAATGAAGCCACCCTTCCACCTTCTCCATTATCAATCCATATATACATGACTCTGCACCATCACCAAAGCACTCAACGTTATTTAACTCACTCTCACTCCTTGTTTATGGTTTTGCATCCTTGCTTAAACCAACCATTCCTTATTGTTTGAATCTTCTTCCCTACACTCCACTTCGTCACTCACTTCGAGTATCTTCATCAATATGATTTTCATCAACTTATTTTCTCAACTTCACTACATTACTCATCTCAATCAACTCATAATTCTAAATCTAGACTATCTTCTCTACAAATCACTACACACTTGCGAATGAGCTAGCTTACCAACTAAGTGTACAATTGGTTAGTCCAATATCACTCAAAAAGGATACATGAACATCACTTTACATGCACTGGCCCATGATTGACTTGAGCTTAGTCAAGATAGTTGAGATTTATATAGAACATTGATCAACTACTGAATGTATTTGATTTCTCAAACTATGGTGTTCAACTCCCTTAACAGTCTCCTCACATCTAGCATTTTTGGAATAATAGAATTAATAGCATCACAACTAGTTTTGCTAAAACACAAGTGTACTCTTCATTGACATTTCACATCCTCATCATTCAATTGTTATATTCACTCATTAGGATAAATTTGCATAGCCTTTTATTGCATATTCATCAAACTTGCATCACCTATCAACTTATATATCACTTGCCATTCATAACATCTGTTGCATGTTTACTTATCTCATATTCATAGTATTTTAAATGACTACTCGTCATTGTTTAATACACACTCTATAATATTGTTCAAGTACTATTGCATATATTTTCACATATATCTACGGATTCACCATACATGTTGATCTATCATATATGTTCATACATCTACATAGAAACTTACATCATTAAGGCATACACATGTCTACACTATATCAACACAAAAATGCATTCGCACAATGTTCACAAATGTAAATAATACCACATCATGTATATATATACCATATATCACAAAAATACCCATGGGCTACAATACACATCGTACTACACATATCAATATCACCTTACCTACATGTACATATACTACATCAAAAATACAAAATGATGGTATCCTTACCACACTAAAAAATAATGTCAACCTTATTGCTCATTGGGAGTCTCTCCACTCCCCTCTTGGGCACTCAGTGCCTGATCCACTCTCCTCTATGCCACCACTCCACTATGCTCCAAGGTAGATCCCCTAGCCTAGGATGTTTTCTCCTACACCACTCAAGGCACTACTAATTGTGTACTCCACTAACTCCATCACAAATGTATCTACGACTGTGAATAGGATCATAAATCAGAATACATTGGTAGGGGCAACCCTTGCCTAATCAGGTCCAAATATTATCACACCCTCTTTACATTATCCCTTGTATATGCTACCTCTAAATCTCCATGCAACTATCACAACCATTGCACCTCCAATCATAGACTCACCATCTCAACCCTATCCCTCTCTCTGATAAATCTTGCCTTATCCAACTCTCCTTGCAGCAATGTGGCTTCCTCTTTAATCTTGTCCCTCATAGCTCAAGATCCATCCCACTCTATCACAATAGAATCTCTCTCTCATATCACTTGTGATGCCTTCCTATTGGGATTTAAAAATCCCAACTTATATTTCACCCCTAGTTTTCAAAAGCTAGCAAAATTGAGTGTTTAGGTGATTATAGGATGTGGTGTTGAGTACAAAAATAAGAAAGTCTTGAGAGAGTCATTCCAATTCAAAAAGATTCATCATGCTCATTAAAGGAATAGGTCTAAGTACTTAATTCATTATATCCTTCATGAGTTCATCCCTAGCCATCCACTCATTCATAAGGTCATTATTTCCATATCATCACCCCTCACCATATTAGCCATCTCATCCATTTTTAAGATTTGGTCCCTTTCCATTTTTTAATCCATTCCCTTTAAAAATACCATCTAGTCCATTAAATTTTCCATTACACATAGCCCCATTTACACCATATCATTTAAAATCATCTAACCATTGCAATTCATTTAAAAAGCCATCATATAATATTAAAATTCATGTTGCATCCCTAGGTTAGGCCATGACAGAAAATACCATGAAATCCACCTATGTTTTTATTTTCCTAAGTCCTAAGTTACCAAGTATACTTAGAAATTCACCTTAACATTTTTCCAAAAATATTTTCTAAGGCCTAACCATCCTAATTCATTGTTGCTCTTTCAAAACCCCATTGTCGATCCATCCATGATCATAATAAGTCATCAATTATAGCCTAAACCTAAAAATACACCAGCGCTCATGTAAATCCACAATCGTCGATCCATCAGTGATAGACTATTACAATCAGTAATTGAGTAAATTTGGGACATAAATTAAGTTTAAATTTTGCTCTTGCAAAAGTGTCATCACCAATGCATCAACGATCGCTCATTCCTATCAGTGATGGAGTATTTTAAGTCCAAATTAAGGACCCCATCATCATTTATCTAATAATTCCACCTCCTGATGGAATTAGTCCCACCAAGTTGTTTTAAAGTATTTATCATCCACTTTAAAACCCCATCATGGATCCATCAGTGACCTTTCATTCCTATCGGCGATAGTGTAAACAAAAAATAAGGCTATCATTCATTTGCATACATTGTTATCGATCCATCAATGAAAATTGATTCCCATAAATGATGCCTTAGCCCCAGGTCATATACGTTACAACTTGGTCTTCATATCTCTAAACCTATAAGTGAAATATTTTACCTAAAATATTAGCTCCCAAGTCTAAGTTTCATCTATCATCGATGGAAAACCTGTGTCATCGATGCATCAGGAAAAATTTACTTCATCAATGACCATGAAATAACTTAAGCCTAAAAAGGTTATCTATTATCATCCTTGTGAAATTCATATCATTGATTCATCAATGACAATGTATTTCCATTAGCAACAGATTTATTTTGATTCATCTAAGGGTCAAGCCATCATTTGTATTAACTGTTACCCCTCCCATCACACATTAAGTAAAACTTAGATCTACTAGGTCACCCACCTAAGTTTGTCCTAAATTTCTTAAAGTTGCCCATCATTGAGAAAAATCCTCCTTTGCTCATCCATCAATTATAGTGTAATTCCATCAGCGATAGAGTTTTAATCATCACCCTTGCAAATACATTATCATAAATCCATCAGTGATAGTTACAGGAAATTAGAGACCATGTATTTTATGAAAGCTTCATCACTCATCAAGGAAACCCGTTAGTGATGCATCAATGACAAGCCAAAATGAAGAGCAACAAGGGTATCAATAATCCATATCATTCCAGAGAGATCAATGATGCATGCTTCACCTGGAAAGGTGCATAGCTCACTGTTCAAAATTGATAGAAGTCATGAAGAGGTGGATGACCCAAGATCTAAAAGTGGTCAAATCATAAGGCACCCCAAGATGAACATATATCTTCGAAGCATGTGAAGATTTATAAATCACCTAAGGTAGATTTCAAGGTTATAGCTGCAATAAAATACAAAAGCTTGAGTAAGCACAAAAGAAGCACCATGAACCTAAGGGTGTTTAGAAGATAATAGAAGTAATAGGAGTAATGAAGCCTAATGAACTTGAAAATTTATCAAAGAAGAAAGTATCAAACCACATGAATGAAACTCGCCACACAAGTTAAACACCTCACATAATGTACTAAGAAAGGCAAGTTCATGGAACGAGCAACTCAAAGGATAGGCCCAACACAAATTTGAGATATCCAAATCCATTCGTATCTATATAACATGATGTTACCATCATCAGTTGACAAAATAGATTATTTTAACATGACTTTATATGAAGGCAATGGTCGAAGTAAAAATCTAGTAGCAAGGATAGGCTAGAGCGTGCAAAAGGTAATGATCATAGAATATTGTAAGCAATGTAAAAAGTTCCTATGTTTATATTTTCATCACTGGAAGATGTAAAAGGTTCAGTAAAAAGAAGAAAATATCGAATCTTCATCATATCGCCAACTTTAGAAAGATACAAGCACATCGATGAAATATAGTTATAGAGGTATCACCCCGATGGAGTATAGTTATGGAGGTATACCTTTATTTTCATTCCTCTCATTTTGTATACCTCCAAATATCATTTTCCATTCTATTTTTCCTCCTATATGTTGTTGCCCTCCTCCTTCTGAGCATTCTCTCTTGCTCATAATCACTGTTCGTTCCACAAAGAGCCATCTCACCATAATTATATATAGCCTTCCATGTCCATTGTGTCCAATTTTTCCCACCACCATCCATGCTATTTTTATTTGTTGTGTATTTTTCTTTTATTCCTTCAACATCACATTGGGTCCCTCTCTGTTTCATATTAAAACTGTATTTGCGTCGACCCTAGTCAAATATCATCAAAGGACAAAGGGATAGATGACTAGGATAACAGGAATAAAGGAAATTTACATAAATTTATTGTTTGTATGAATTATAAGGTATAATAAAATATATGGACCACCACTATTCAGATTCCCCTTCAAATAAAAAGCAATTAGAGTTAAAGAAGCCAAAGAGATGAGTTGATGTAATAGGCGGTGCAGTCTTGAACAAATGGTAGCCTTACAAAATAATTTATAGTTGTCATCAACTAGGTTTTTATATAACAAACTTAGAAAGCTGAAGAGACACACGATCAAGAAGAATACATGTGGCTACACCAGGACCAAGTATTTGTAATATATTTTAGACAACCCAACTATAAAAAGAGCCTAAGCGACCAATCTTCATCATCAATCATTCACATAGCAAGCTTGTGAGAGGTATTTTGAGTGCTCTATGAGGGTTATTGTATCTTATCACTTTTCTCTATTTTCATAATTTTCTGAAGTTCTTCCCACCTTTGTGCAAGTATTGCTGAGAGTCGAGTAGTCTACCTGAGATCATTTCTAGGAGATAATTCAAAGAGTTAGAGTCTATTTATTGCTATAATTAGGATAGTAGATAATAGTTCCCCTATTATGTTATCTAAATGGGGTGAGCTATATATTGTATTCATTAAAATACCTAAGCACTCTGCTAGGATTTATCATTGTAGCCATTATAATTTGAATATAATACATATAATCTAGTTTCTACTTTCTGGCACATTTTAATACAATGTGTGTGTGTGTTTTCTTGTCTGTATATTACATTTTTTGAATCTATAGATAAAATTTCTCTTGTTGATTTAAAAATCCATGTTTATTGTGATATTCAAATGAATGTGGGTTTATTAGTTTTTTTTATTTCCTCTCCTTTTCATGTGAATGATTAAAATTTGCTACGATAACCAATTGGTCAAGGCAACAATATGCTTTCACACCTGAAATACTTTTATTGTATGCTTGGTCATATTTTTACACATCTATGATATATTAAAATCTGGTTGAGCATTTTTGTTTAAGAAACATCATTATAGGCTCATATTAGGGTGTCAAGACTTGACCTGTTTAGTTATTAAGCTATCCGAGGATGAAGTGGTGAGTCTACCAGATCTCACATATCTACTTGTGGGCTATAGGGAATTTGAATAGCATGACAAATCTTAAGGGTATTCAAAATTTTCCACAATAGTTTTTTGGCATTGTTGCCAAGAAGAAACCTTTGAATTTTTCTATTATTTTACTCTCCCACAACATATTTTATTACTTGTTATTCATTCTAGACTGATAACTTAACATAATATTTTTCTAGCATCGTTTTTGAGGATAGGTTGTTTTATTATCTATGTGTTCTGTAGTTTGTCTCCCCATGATAAAATTTCTACTCGTCAACACCATAATTTTTTGGATATAAATTTTTATTTGTTTAATTGTAGTTTTTGAAATTTTGTATTTTTTGGGATTTCTTTGTGCACATCTAAGAGATTGAGAGAATTTAAAAGCCAAGTAATATTTTCCTGAGTGAGATTCTATAGCACCAAAGTGTTGGTGAATCTGAACGAACCCAAAAGAATAAGAAGAAGGATCTGACCTGGCACATACTAGATGTAGCGACATAGAACTCTTCCCAAAATTTGAAGACCCAGAGGTATTTACCCATTCTAAAAAATTCTTGATTCTTAAGAAATATATATATCAAAATAAATTTGGTTTGGTTGGTATTAAATTTATTAAGAAGCATATTTTTGTAATTAATTCCATTGCCAATACACTTGTCGTTAGCACCTTTGTGGCTAGTATTCTTGTTCTTCCTATAACACAAATGAACCAAAATATTTAGATATGGAGGACTAATAAGTATAGGTCCTTCTGATTACCCCAAAATTTGCATCCCCTACTAGCTAAAGCCCACAAGTATTTTTCCAAATTCCAAGGAAACACTATTGTTACTAGGGAATATCATATCAAAGAATTCCTATATGCCTTAGATAGCCTTGAGGTTGAACATGAGGATGTAGTTCTTAGAATATTCCTACAAATACTAGAAAATAATGTAAGGGATTGGTTTAATTACCTCCAAATTAATCAAATTCTTAATCTTCATACCATGGAGGAAGTGTTTTTAAAGAATTACGAGGAAAGAAAAAATAAACAATATTTATTAATAGAGCTTGCAACAATCAAGAAAAGAGAAAATAAGTCAGTAGAGGATTTTAACAAAAGGTTTTTCAATACTAGGAATAAAATTCCCACAACTCTAGGACCCATTAATCACAAGGCTATATATTTTTATAAGAATGCTTTTTCTAGGGAATTCATCTATGAGTTGAGACATCATAGAACCAACACCATTGATGAATGTATGGAAGAAACTCTAGAAATTCAAAGGAATATGTAGACAGTGGAAATATGAATCCATACACATCTGACTCAAGCCCTAGTCAAGTGGATAAGAAGTCTAAGAGAGTTGGCTTCTCACTATTAAAAAATATTGAGATAGATCCCATAGAAAAATTATCCAACCAATTTATTGAAATGTTCAACACTATCAATAGTAGACTATCTAAAATTGAAAGAGATAAATCAGTAAATGATGAGCCACCTTCTCAATTGCAAAGTGATAACAGACACCAATTTCATAGAATTTTCAACAAAAACTAGGTATGAAACAATGGAGAAGGGAATAAAAATAGAAGTAATGGCTGGAAAAAGAGATAAGGGTTGAAAGATATGGACTCAGTCCTAAACCCCATGGCTACTACTAATAAAATTTCTAATTTTCCATTCTATTGCAATGAATGTGATGCCCCACATGACCTAGATTCCTATGGCATATACTTGGATGCACATACCAAATGCGATTTAGAAGAAGAATCATATGAAGAAATAAGAATAAATTCTTGTTGGACTAAGGATGATGAAGAAAGAGAAATACAGTTCAAAAAATAAATGTATGAATAACCTAAGTCAGAAAAAGATCCCAGAGCTTTGGTTCTTGAGAATGTGGAAATCCTAAAAAGACCTCAGGAAAATAGGTATGAAATGATGAAACAAGGCAAAATCACTCCAACAATGGAAGAAATTGAAGCATTAGAAAGGATACATGCTATTAGTTTGAGAATTAGAATAGTCCTTGATAAGACCAATAAGTCTGATAAGGCTGATACAAATCAACAAATCCAAAATAGAGACAAAGCTACCATGAAACAGAGCAACAATAATCAACAAGTAGCCCCTGCGATTGAAGCAAGGAATGAAGATTAGAGGCAATTGGATTTTGAAAAAAATATAGAAGTTAAGAAGGTTGAATTTGATGTAGGCTAGGAGTTGGCCAAATAGAAAATTAATATTACTTTTGGAGAACTAATGCCTACACAAAAATATAGAGATCAAGTGTGTTGAGCTTTTGGTCTAGTTTTTTTTTTTTTAGAGAAAAACCCCTTGGAGCCGTCTTGGTCTAAGAGACCATGAACAGGGGGTTCTACTCAAAGTCACCCAGGGGTCACACCCGACCCTGCCTACACCAACATTATCAATTGGATTTTGGATATCCAATTTAGCTTTTTGGTAGGGTGGAGATTTGAACTTGGGACCTCCCTTGGAGGATTGCCCTCTCCTATCCAACTCACCTACAAAAATTAGGTGAAAACTAATTTATAGTGGAAAACACCCTTTTCAAGGTGCCACTTTCAACAAGTTGGGCATAGGAGGAATGGAGCCTTGTCGGCCTCTACCAGTACATAGGACATTCCTAACTATACCATATATCTGTAGTATGGAGACAAGGATAATGGAACCTGGGTCAGCATCTACTAACACCCAGGGAATTTACCACTTCACCACAACAAGCAGATGGATTTTGGTCTAGTTGAGCCACCAAATAATCATATATATAATTTTTTAGCAATAGAAAAACCCAAGCCCATTCATAGGAACCCATTGTTGGTCAAACCTTTCTATATCTCATTAAGATATAATTTAGACTTAGAGTATCAATATGTAATCCATAACTACATGTTAGATAATGGAGCGTCACATAATATCATGCCTAAACAAGTAGTAGATTAGTTAGGTTTAATATACACTAGATATTCTCCCCCAATATTAGTCATGGATAGTAGACAAATACCTTGTGCTAGAATCATCATGATACTATTAGTTTATTTGGACCAATACCCAAAAAAAGAATAGTTATGGATGTATCCATGGTTAATTTAGACCCTTTCTTCTCTTTACTGTTGTCAAGACATTGGTCCAAACAATTAGGAGGATCTATTCAATTAGATTGATCTTATGCTACTATTCTCTTAACAACCAAAGAACAAGTCACCCTAAGAAGAGAACCTTTTAATAGGTATTCAGTATAACTAAGGAATTCTAACAACACAAATGTTAACTTAGTTTTATCCTTTGAAGAGAAGGAGATAGGAGTTTATTCTATTTGGCATTCACATTTCCTAGTTGAAGTACCAAAAGCAGTGAATATGGACCTACAAATAGCAGTAGAGGTAGATTCTGAGTCTACAAGGATATTGACATCTAAAATATGGACCCTAAATTTTGATGGAGAAAAATGACATACTAGAGTAGGGGAAGGGGCTAACTTGACCAAAATTAATAGAAACTATTTGGGTATACCATATAGGTTGCACTTTCCATGTAATAATAATGTGGTATAATATGAAGCATTGTTACTAGGATTGAGGAAAGCCAAAGAGCTAGGAATCAATTACTTTACTGTATATGGATATGTTGAATAATATAGTAGATTAAAGGTAAATATCAAACCAAACACCCTAGGTTAAAACAATACAAGAAGTCTATTCAAGAGGAAATTAATAAATTTTTGGATTTCAATATTATGTATATACCTAGGGATAAAAATCATGTAGCCAATTTGTTAGCCATAAATTCTGCTTGTTCAAAAAATCCAGAGATAGATATAGAATATCAAGAGAGATTCCCTACTATTTCAGTACATCATCCATTAGTACCTAATAACATAGCATAGCTACAATTTTTTAAGATAACGTAGATATCAAAGACTTTATGACATTGTAGAGTCATTATGTTGATATTATCTATGATGAGGAAGATGAGGAAAAAAATAAAAAATATAATTGGAGAGCCTGTAGAATTGATACAATTAAAGACTAACAAACTACCCAAAGGTCTGAATTCACTAGAGAGTCTATTTTATGATTTTGATAAAGCCTATAAACCTTCATTGAAAGGATTGGAAGTAGAAGAAATCAATATTGTCACTCAACAAGAGCTTCAAATGGTTTATGCTGAAAAATATATCTGAAAAAGAAAAGAAAGATTACATAAAATACCTAAGAAATCATGGATAGCTTTTCCTGGAGCTATGAAGATAGAAATTTTAATACATAAGTTATAAAACATATCATTCCATTGAAAGAGGGTATAAAGCCACATAGGCAAAAATAGAGGAATTTTAATCCCACATTACACCCTGTAATGCAAAAGGAAGTCCAAAAGTTATTGAATGCCAATATTATCAGAAAAATTAGATTCTCTACATGGATAGCTAATTTAGTGCTAGTAAGAAAGAAAATTGGAGATATCAGGTTGTGTGTGGACTTTAGAAATCTGAACAAAAAATCCTTAAAGGATAATTATCCTCTACTCAACATGGAGTAGTTATTACAGGTTGTTGTAGGATCATCTAGGATTTCTTTGTTATATGGATTCTATGGTTACAATTAGATTCAAGTCAACCCTGAGGATAGGCACAAAATTTTTTTTACCACTCCATGGGGAACCTTTGAATATCTCAGGATACCCTTTGGTTTTTTGAATGTAAGAGCCACATTTCAAAGAGCGATGGATTTTAATTTCAAGGGAAGACATAACTATTTTATACTTGGATGACATAACTATTTTCTCTAAGAATCTTGAAGATATCTTTGAGCATCTCACCCAAGTATTTGCTATATGTCAGGAATTTTGCATCTCACTAAATCCCAAGAAGTATATATTTGGAGCAAAGCAAGGCAAGATATTAGGACAAATTCTTTCTAAAGAAGGAATTAGTATTGATCTTGAAAGAACTAAGGCCATTGCAAAGATTCCTCTACCTAATAAATTGAAGGGAGTTAGGTCATTTTTTGGGAAGATTAATTTTGTCAGAAGATTTATCCTAAACTTTGCTCAAATTGTAAAGCCCATAAATAACATGATAAAAAAATAAAGCATAATAATATGGATAGAGGAGAATTTGTAGGTTTTCTAGAAAATAAAGGATGTTATCACACAAACACATGTATTAGCAATACCCAGATTATCATTGAAATTTTGACATATACTCCTTTACCTCAGAAGACACCATTATTGCTATACTATCATAGAAGAATGTAGAAAGCATAGAGATACCAATATCATTTATGAGCTTAGGATTAAAAGGCTCTTAGCTAAAGTATACCATGATAGAAAAATAAGCCTTCTCATTAATAAAATTCTTAGATCATTTCAAAGAAACTTTTGGTTCAAACAAAGTAATAGTCTACATTCCTTACATAGCCATCAAAGATATCTTTACTCAAAATGAACCTATATGCAGTTCATCTAGATGGATGGTTAAATTACAGTAATAATAAGTCAATTTCAAGACTGTAAATACCATTAAAGGGTAATATTTGGTCAAGTATATGGCAAATAAAGGAGGTGAAGATTTCAACAATGGTAACAATTAATGCACAAAAGACAACTTAAATGAAAGCATCTGAAGATAACTAGTATAAAGACATTGTGAATTATTTGTAGACATTGACATTGCCTACTGGTTGTTCTTAAAATAGAATTATGAGTATTAAATTACAAGAATAGAAATACTACATTTCAGAAAATAAATTGTATTGGAGGCACCCAAGTGGTGTATTATTGCTCTACTTTTTACAAGAGGAGGTACCTGGAATAATTAAAGAATTTCATACTAGCTTTTATGGAGGGCATTTTTCACATAAGGCAACTGCTAATAACATAATTAGAGCAGACTAATACTGGCCATCCATGTTCAGGGGTGTACATCAGTTTGTAAGAAAATACCAGAATTACAAAATATTTGATGGTAAGAAAAAGTTACCTATAATACCTTTAAAACCTATGATAGTGGAAGCTCCTTTCACTCAATGGGGTCTATAATTGATAGGATAAATTAACCCAAATTCATCAGGAGGTCATCGATGGATAAAAACTGCTACTGACTATTTCACTAAGCGGGTAGAATCTTCCCCATTAAAAAAATCAACCACTGAAGTAATTATTAGGTTTTAGAAGAGAATATATTAACCAGATTTGGAGTACCCAAGAAGCTAGTCATTGATAATGGAGTCTTCCCCATTAAAAAAATCAACCACTAATGCTATTTATCTTGAAATAACTAAGGCCATTGCAAAGATTCCTCTACCTAAGAACTTGAAGGGAGTCAAGTCATTTTTTGGGAAGATTAATTTTGTCAAAAGATTTATCGTAAACTTTGCTCAAATTGTAGAGCCCATAAATAACATGATAAAAAATAAAGCATTATAATATGGATAGAGGAGAATTTGTAGGCTTTATATAAAATAAAGGATGTTATCACACAAACACATGTATTAGCAATACCCAGATTATCATTGAAATTTTGACATATACTCCTTTACCTCAGAAGACACCATTATTGCTATACTATCATAGAAGAATGTAGAAAGAATAGAGAGACCAATGTCATTTATGAGCTTAGGATTAAAATGCTCTTAGCTAAAGTATACCATGATAGAAAAATAAGCCTTCTCATTAATAAAATCCTTAGATCATTTCAAAGAAACTTTTGGTTCAAACAAAGTAATAGTCTACATTCCTTACATAGCCATCAAAGATATCTTTACTCAAAATGAACCTATATGCAGTTCAGCTAGATGGATGGTTAAATTACAGTAATATGAAGTCAATTTCAAGACTGTAAATACCATTAAAGGGTAAGATTTGACCAAGTACATGGCAAATTAAGGAGGTGAAGATTTCCACAACACAACAGTAACAATTAATGGACAACAGACAACTTAAATGAAAGCATCTAAAGATAACTAGTATAAAGACACTGTGAATTATTTGCAGACATTGGCATTCCCTACTGGTTGTTCTCAAAATAGAATGAGGAGTATTAAATTACAAGCATAGAAATACTACATTCAAGAAAATAAATTGTATTGGAGGCACCCAAGTGGTGTATTATTTCTCTACTTGTTACAAGAGGAGGTACCTGGAATAATTAAAGAATTTCATACTAGCTTTTATGGAGGGCATTTTGCACCTAATGCAACTGTTAATAACATAATTAGAGCATACTAATACTGGCCATCCATGTTCAGGGATGTACATCAATTTGTAATAAAATACCAGAATTACAAAATATTTGATGGTAAGAAAAAGTTACCTGTAATACCTTTAAAACCTATGATAGTGGAGGCTCCTTTCACTCAATGGGGTCTATAATTGATAGGGTAAATTAATCCAAATTCATCAGGAGGTCATCGATGGATAAAAATTGCTACTGACTATTTCACTAAGTGGGTAGAATCTTCCCTATTAAAAAAATCAACCACTGAAGTAATTATCAGGTTTTAGAAGAGAATATATTAACCAGATTTGGAGTACCCAAGAAGCTAGTCATTGATAATGGCAACAAATTTATTTCATATAAAATGGTGGAATTATATAGAAATTATAGCATTGAATTGGATTATTTATCTAATTTGTATCTGCAAGAAAATGGATTAGAAGAATCTTCAAACAAAAATATTGTCATTAGAATAAAAAGGTCTCTTGGCAGAAATAAAGGAGTTGGGACAGTGAATTGAAATTCGCTTTATGGGCTAACAAGATTTTTGTTAAAAAAGTAACAAGGAAAATGGCTTATGAGTTGGTGTATGGATAATATGCCTTACTCCCTCCACATGTTGAAAGGCTGGCTTTAGCCTTATTGATTCAAGATAAGAAAAAACTAGATAGTTAGCAAATAAGAATGGATCAAATTGTCAAACTAGAAGAAGATAGGAGAGATGCCTTCAAGAAAATGACCCAAGAAACTCAAAGAAAAATGCAGGTCTTCAATAATAAATCCAGGTGAAATCCCTTTGTAGAAGGTGACATAGTATTATATTGGGACCCAAAGAATGAGAAACAAGGATAAAAAGGCATATTAGAACCAAAATGGTTGGGTGCTTACCAGATCATCCAAAAAATAGGCTATCATACTTACAGGTTGGAGAGACTACAAGAATAAGAAATATAATTTTTGATTAATGGCCAACATCTAAATATGTACCATCTCTATGATGGGTATTAGTTCATATGAACTAATTTTTCTGCCTCTTGTACATAAAAATTCAAAAAAAAAAGTTTGTGTATCTTGTTTCAATATTTTTTAGTCGAGTCAGTTTTGAGTCCATTTATTTTCTTAGGTGATTAGGATTTTACTCGTAGTATTGTTTGATTTAAATAAAATACCATTAGGTTTTAGTCAGGTTAAACTGAAGAATCCAATAATCAATAAAGACCAAGGGTTGAACACATATTCATAGGGGTCACACTTTTATGAAGTCTATTACTGAAGGTCCAAAAAGAAATGGGAATGATTAAGTCAGTTGGAGATTCTAGGGTCCTCAAGGGAAATTTTAACCTTTCATATCAAACAATTCTCTTATCCCAGACAGACCTTATGTTGGGCTTCAAAAATCCCAACTTATATTTCACCCCTAGTTTTCAATAGTTGGAAAAATTGAGTATCTAGGTGATTATAGGATATGGTCTTGAGTCCAAAAAGAAGGAAGTCTTGAGAGAGTCATTCCAATTCAAAAATATTCCTCATGCTCATTAAAGGAATAGGTCTAAGTACTTAATTCATTATATCCTTCATGAGTTCATCCCTATCCATCCACTCATTCATAAGGTCATTATTTCCATATCATCACCCCTCACCATATTAGCCATCTCATCCATTTTTAAGATTTGGTCCACTTTCATTATTTAGTCCATGCCCTTTAAAAATACCATCTAGTCCATTAACTTTTCCATTATACATAGCCCCATTTACCCCATATTATTTAAAATCATCTAACCATTGTAATTCATTTTAAAATCCATCATATAATATTAAAATTCATGTTGCACCCGTAGCTTATACCATGGCTGAAAATACCATTAAATCCACCTATATTTTTATTTTCCTAAGTCCTAAGTCACCAAGTATACCTATACATTCACCTTAATATTTTATCAAAAACATTTGCTAAGGCCTAACCATCCTAAGTCATCGTCACCCTTCCAAAAACCTATCACTGATCCATCCATGACCATAATAAGTCATAAATGATAGTCTAAACTTGAAAATACACCATCGCTCCTCTAAAACTACCATCACTGATCCATCAGCAACAAAATATTATAATAAGCAATTGAGTAAATCTTAGGAATAAAGTAAGTTTATATTTTACTCTTGCAAAAGCCTCATCACCGATGCATTAGTGATCGCTTATTCCTATCAATGACAGAGTATTTTAAGTTTGAAGTAAGGGATCCATCATCGTTGGTCTAACCATTATTCCTCTTGATGAAATTAGTCCCACCAAGTTATTTTAAAGTCCTTATCATCCAATTGAAAACCCTATCATCAATCCATCAGTGACTGCTCATTCCTATTAGTGACAGTGTAATCAAAATATAAGCCTATCACTCATTCTCATACATTATCACCATTATATTAGTGATAATCAATTTCCATCAATGACACCTTAGCCCTAGGTTATATAGGTTTCTACTTGGTCTTCACATCTATAATACTATAAGAAAATGCTTTTACCTAAAGGATTAGCCCCCAGGTCTATGTTTGGTATGTCACCGATGAAAAACCCACATCATCAATGCATCAACAAGAGTTTTTCTCCATCAATGACTACAAAATAACTTAAAATTAAAAATGTTATCCATTTTTACCCTTGTGAAAGTCCTATCACTGATCCATTAGTGACAATGCATTTCCATCAGTTATAGAGTTATTTTTAGTCATCTAAGGGCAATACCATCATTTGTATTAAGTGTTCCTCCTCCTATCATGCATTAAGTAAACCTTAGGTCTACTAGGTCACCCACATAAGTCTATCTAAAATTTCTTAAAGTTTCCCATAACTGATAGCAATCCTCCTTCGCTCATCCATCAATGATCATGTTATTCCATAAACGATAGATTTTTAATCATCACCCTTGCAAATACATTATCGTCGATCCATCAACGATAACTACAGGTAATCAACGACCATGTATTTCATGAAATATTTATTTCTCATCAATAAAACCCATTGGTGATACATCAACTACAAGCCAAAATGAAGAGCAACAAGGGAATCAATAATCTAGATAATTCTAGAGATATCAATGATGCATGCTTCACCTAGAAAGGTGCATGGCTCACTTTTTAAAAACTGATAGAAGGTATGATGAGGTGGATGGTCCAAGATCCAAAAGCAGTAAAATCAAAAGGTACCCCAAGATGAATGTATCTCTTCGAAGTATGTGAAGATTAGAAAATAACCCAAGGTAGATTTCAAGGTTATGGTTGTAGCAAATAATAGAATACTGAGTAAGCACACAAGAAGCACCATCAACGTAAGGGTTTTCATAATATAGTAGAAGCAATAGGAGCAACAAATCCTAGCAAACTCAAAAATTGCTCAAAGGAGAAAGTATTTAACCACGTGAATAAAACTCACCACACAAGCTAAACACCTCACAGACTATACTAAGAAAGGAATATCATGGAATGAGAAACTCAAAGGATAGGCCCAACATAGGTATAAGATATCCATATCCATTCGTATTAATAGAACATGATGCTACCGCCATCAGATGATTAAATGGATGATTTCAACATGGCCTTAGTTGAAGGTAGTGGTCGAAGTAAAAAAATCTAGTAGCGAGGATGGGATAGAGTGTGCAAAAGGAAATGATCATAGAATAGTGTAAGCAATGTAAAAATTTCCTCTATTTATATTTTTATTACTATAAGATGCAAAAGGTATAGTAAGATGAATAAAATACTGAAGCTTCAACATATCACCGACTTTAGAAAGATACAAGTGCCTAGACAAAATATAGTTATAGAGGTATCACCCTAGTGGAGTATAGTTATGGAGCTATACCTTTATTATCATTCCATTCATTTTGTATACCTCCATATCTCATTTTTCATTCTATTTTTCCTCTCATACGTCATTGTCATCTTCTTTCTAGGCATTCTCTCTTGATCACCATCATCGTTCATTCTACAAAGTGCCATATCACCACCATTATCTATATCCTTCCATGTCCATTGTGTCCAAATATTCCCACCACCATCCATGCTATTTTCCATCTTGTTTTACTTTTTTGTGTTTTTTATTTTCTCCCTTTACCGTCAGGTTAGGTCCCCTTCTATATCATTTTAAAATCATATTTGCATTGACCCTAGTTGAATATCATCAAGGACAAAGAGACATATAACTAGGATAACAATAGTAAAGGAAATATACATAAATTTACCTTTTCTATGAATTATAAGGCATAATAAAATGCTTGGCCCTCCACTATTGAGAGCCCCCTTCAAATAAAAATCAGTTATAGTTAAAGAAGCTAAAGAGACGAGTTGTAGTAATAGGTGGTGTAGTCTTGAACAAACAGTAGCCTTACAAAAAAAATTCAGTTAGCATCAACTAGGATTTTCTATAATGAAATTAGGAATCCAAAGGGACACAAGATCAAGAATAACACGTGGCTAAACTAGGACCAAGTATTTGTATAGATTTTAGATATCCCAGCTATAAAAAGAGCCTAAGCAGCCAAGCTTCATCATCTAGCAATCACATAGTAAGCTTGTGAGAGGTATTATGAGTGCTCTATGAGGGTTATTGTATCTTCTCTATTTTCTTTGTTTTCATCATTTTCTTAAGTTCTTCCTACCTTTGTGTAGGTATTTTTGAGAGTTGAGTAGTCTATCCGAGATAATTTCCAAGAGTTTCTTCAAGGATCTAGAGTCTATTTGTTGCTATAACTAGGATAGTAGATAATAGTTCCCCTGTTATGTTATTTGAATGGGGTTATCTCTATATTGTATTCATTGAAATACCTAAGCACTCTGCTAGGCTTTATTATTGTAGCCATTATAATTTGAATATAATACAGATCATCTAATTTCTATTTTTTGGCATGTTTTAGTGCAATGTATGTATATTTTCTTGTCTGTATATTACATTATTTGAATATGTAGGTAATGTTTCTCTCACTAATTTAAAAATCTATGTTTATTGTGATAATCGAATGAATGTAGGTTTATTAGTATTTTTTCCCTTTTCTCTCCTTTTCATGTGAATGATTAAAATTTGCTATGATAATTCAATGGATAAGGCACTGGTCTTTTTTCATGCCTAAAGTACTTTCATTGTATGTTTGGTCATTATTTTTACACATCTATGATACATTAAAATTTTGTTGAGCATATTTATTTAAGGAACATCATTATAGGCTCAAATTAGGGTGTCCAGACCTGACCTATTTAGTTATCAAGCTATCCAAGGATAAAGTGGTGAGTCTACCAGAGCTCACATATCTGTTTGTGGATCGTAAAAAAATTGAATAGCATGATAGATCTTAAGGGTATTCAAAATTTTCCACAACACTCCCCTATCATACCATATTACTTCTTGATAAGATAGGTCCTCTTTGATATCCTTATTGCAACATACCTCTCCAAATTATCCCTCTCCTCAGCCAACTATCTTGCCTCAACAATGGCTGCCTCCAATTGATCTTGCAATCTCTATCTCTCTACCAAAGTAGCACCTCTATCTACCATCACCCTATATCACTTTGTAGCTATAGCATTCCTCTCTGTAACCAATATTGCTTGATCTATTTCCCATGTCATATTTCTCTCAATAATTTGCCCCTCTACCTATCACAACATGTACATAATGTCATACGCCCATCCTATGTTGCTAACATCTCATGAATCCTAATAGTGAAATCAAACCCTGGATCCTAAATCTCAATTGTCTCCTCCATAAATTTTATCCCCTCTATCAATGGTATCTCATCCATAAGGATTGTATCATTAGTCGAAATACCCCCACTCAACCCCTCTTCTCCATACACCTCCACTCATGATGGTCCTATATCACTCTCCCTCCACTATCATACTTGTTAGAGTAAGGACTCTAACTCCCCTTCCTCTACCTCTCTTGAATCCTACTCCACATCTACCCACCTACTATAAAATCTACTCCTAGGACACCCTCTATGGGCACCTCCCCCAATCCTCTAGGTCTCCAACTAGCTACATCACCAAAACCATGCACCACCTCTAATATTGGCTCCCACCTATAGGTTACCCACCATGCATCATAATATAATGTCATACCTACATCAAATACATCTAAGATATCTATCACCTCACCTAGTGTAACCTCCAAGGGTGGTACATGTGGCCATGGAATACAATGTACTTGCATCCTCTAAATCACCAGTAGTGAATTTGACCATCCCTATTGTAACCCAAACTATTGCAACACTCTTGAAAATAGAAACAACTCCACCTAAATCACATATCAATCAACCCTCCACATTTCTTGCCTCACCTTTTCCAACTCATTTGCATCCTATAATCACTTCAGTTCTCCTTGACATGGTCTCCAAAAGATATCGATTACCACCAATCTATCCAACTTCCTCTTGAAGTACATCCCATCTCCATCATATGGTCATTGTACTCACCCCTCCATATTGGTACACCATCTCAGTACATATAGTACATCCTCCCCCATAAATACATTAGCATTATATAGTAGCCTCTCTAGCCTTGCTACTATAATATACTCCCATGCCCATACCTATAATACTAGGATAAAAATCAACCCACTCTTTTGTGTCTTATTTAGGGTATGTATCTCCCTAAAGGCATGAGCTAGCAATGTTGGTACCCATGCAAACTTTACATCTTGTTCAATAATATTACACACTACTCCAATCATATTCTAGGGAAACTTCACCCTGCATATGTCAAGAAGTGTGTAACTCACAATCAAGAGCATCACCATCATGTTTCAGTTGGGCAACATCTTGTCATTCCAACACTTCTCATATGGAACTCCTCCCTCATATGCCACTTTGGCCCACCTATCACCAAAGGCTCTTTGTAGTATCACCTTTCACTCATCCTTCATCATTTCTACCCTCATAATTATCCCCTCAATCAAAACATGGTATATCCAATATCTATCCTCTAATGTGATCATCATTTTTCCTAGAGGAAAATGAAATGTGTTCCTATCAGTATCCCATCTCTCCTATAACATTGACATATAGGATCGATAGGAGTTCACATTTAGCATCTCAACCAATCCATACAACCCTACTCTACCCAACCCTATCCCATAATTAGGCAACCATATGCCTCTCAAATAATCTCTCAACATGCAAATACAATATCATGGTTGTATATTTTTTTCCTGCATACATTTATTCAAACACAAAAATTCATCATTAGAATGCCATATATGATATACATTGTAGACACCAAAATCTAAGCATCCACAAAACCATATTTTGCACCCCATATAAAATCCTACACATTAAAATTATATACCTAAGTTTAGACTTAGGTGTATAGAATCTTGCACATTAATCCATTTTCTAGATTTATTAAATCTAGAAAATTATCCTAGGATAACCTGCCTAACCACTAGACATGTGTCCTAGCCACCTCACTACCACACCTTACCACATCTCATACTACCTTGTACCCTTTATCCCTTCACATGGGATAAGTATTACACCTCACTCCACTTATAGCCACATCACCCCAGTTAAGTAAGACACCCTGGATGACTCACTTTAACTGCCCCCTCCATTTGGTAGCCTTGGATTACCACTTGGTAATCCTGGCTTGCCACCTCCCATTTCCCTTAAAAATCCTAAGGAGCCTATAAATGTAACTTCATTCAACCAAAATAATAAGGTTGAGAACACATATCATCAGGCTACCAAAATAGGACCAGGAGCTTGCATGCATCTTGAAGAGAAGAGAGATTTGAAGCCCAAAGATCACCTTTTTAAGCAATCTATCACTCAGTCTAAACTGTCCATCCATAGTTATGCAATTAGAACCACCCTTGCACACTTCCTCTTCAACCCATACATAGTTCACCAATCTCCACCATGCATCCATGGTTTCTCAAAGACAAAAAAATACCACCAATATAATCAGTAAGTTTTGACTACAGTAAGGCATTTGATTTATGAGTTATTTTTTCTACAACTTTTAGTCGAGGGTTTTATTGCATGATTCCTATATTTATGTACAAGTTCTACTAAACACCCATTTTATTTTTCATGTATGTACATGAAGCAAGTATCTTGGAGAAGCTTTTGAAGCTAGAGTGGTTCCTCCATAGGATACCAAAAGCCCACTCACCCCTCTAAAGCTGTAGTGGAAGAACAAAGGATGCCAGTTGATTTGCTTGGGAAGATCGTCATTGTAATTTGGACACTTGTATTGTATAATATCATTGTAACATTACCCCCAATACACTCGGGAAAATTCAAAAGCATTGTAACATTGGGAGATTTAGGCTCCCTTGTTTTAATACAAAAGAGATATTCCTTCTATTGCAAGTGTTCATTTGTGTTTATTTGTTTGGTGTTGATTATTTTGCTACAGAAAATGGCAATCACAATGGGATCTCCTAGGGGTTCTATTTATTTTTTCCTTGCTTAAATTTGGTTACTGATCTATTTTTTTAGTGGTTGTAGGTTTCGAGAGATCAAGCACATGAAAATTTGACATTAGGACTTATGAATTTGAAACCTATTTCTATTCAAACCTGTGACTAAGAAACTATGCACATGTGGTTATGGATCTGTAAAACCATGTGTCAGTGGTTGGGAACCTGAGAAACTACGCACTGATGTTTGCCACACTATGGAACCATAGATCGATGATTGAACACATTAGAAGGAGTGGTGAAAGTATAATAGGTCTATACACTTGAAACCCTCTTTCCTCTATTTTCAATTTTAGCATTGCATCTAGGCTATATTAAGAGTCTATGTCCTGTGTGCCCTTGTTTGCATTTAGGTCATAGGCTAGGCATACATTAAATATTCATAAAAAAATCAAGGAATTCACATTTCATATTAGTTAACAAAGCATGTGCATAGCCTAGTTAGAAATTATATTGGCATATTTGGGGTTCGGGCCTATCCTACCTCTGTTCTATTACTCAGTCAAAATTGTGCATCCACGGTTGGGATTTACCAAATGCACTCGTGCATTTGGTGAACCATGCAAACATGGTTTACCAGAACCAACCACCCACCCATGGTTGGCCCTGATAATAGAACTTTGTTAGGTCTTGCTTGAAATTAGTAATTTTAGCCCTTGATCTATTTTTATCTGTTCTTTAGTTCTTGCTTTTTGCATTAGGCAACAAATAAAATTGCATATTAGTTTTGCATAACATAATAAATAATAAAAACCTCACACACACATGTGAACGTTGGACAAGGTAGGACTTCATCACCAACCCCCGATATATTTACACTGATATTTGACCAAGGTTGGCTCCAATAACTATCTTAGTCATAGAAAATAGCACACATTTCTCTTAGGAGGTTGTATCGCTACCCATGATCATTATGGGTGAGGACTGGTAGGACCTAGGCTCCCTCATCGGATTTGGGTTTTATCTCCAAGTTCTGATGGGTTTCACAACTCGTACTTCATCACCGAATTAATGTGTGAGAGCATCTAGGTGAAATCTATAGATTCATTTAGGGAAAAACATTTTCACATTGATTTTTTTCAAAAACAATTTAAAAGAACAAAAACCAAAGAAATCAAAACTCTGCGTAGACTTACGAATAAAAACTTGTTTTTTTGTTTACTTTGTGAGCTATCTTGATTTGTGCTTCCATAACACATTCACACACATATATTTACATCTTACATATCATTCTATTTTTAGCATATGGTAACAACCCATGGTTAGTCCAGAAGGTTAGCCCTAGTTCAATGCCAATTATCTTATCCTATGGATCCATCTCAATATTTTCATGCCACTAACACTTTGGTGTGAGGTCAAGGTAATGTAGCCATGGCTACTAATACATATCATCAAGTGCAAGATACCCCTTTAGGTTAACATGATATCATACACCCATCACATCATCACTACTAAATCCCTCATCAACAACCATACCACAATCCACTCCACACTAACAATCCACATCACCCAAACCCTACCAATGATGCATAATATTACCAGTAGAAATAAGCAAACTAGGGTTTTAACCCTTTAGAGGATCCTAAGATCCAATTTTTTTAGAGTCAAATTGATAGCCTTGCCATGCATACACCATGTTTGTAGTACAAAAATCCCACCTTGAGGTAGCTACTCAATCACCCTATTCATGCTTTGGTACCAACACCACCCTATTCGATAGATTTTTAGGTACCAAAATTTGACAAATTCAAATGGGATGAGGACCCCCATGAGCATGTAACTAGATTCATCAATGCATGCTTCAAGATTAATAATAATGATACACTCATGCTACACATATTTCCTCAAACATTCAGGAGAGAGGTACAATTTTGGTACAACCACTTACCACATCAGAGTATTTACACTTTTGAGCAACTCTTGGACCAATTCCTTGAACGATTCACCCTAAATATCAAAAAATACCAAATTGACCAATTTACTTAATTTGAAATAATATGATGATGAATCGGTCCATGATTTTGGAAACCATTGGAGGGAAGTAACGATCAAATTGCCTTTCTCCCTCTCCATGATAGAGTTAATGAGAATTTTTGCAAAAAATTGTGCCAAACCCATATCTTTATTGCTATAGTTGCAACAATATAGGACATTTGAAGACACACTCACCCAAGCCAAGGTGATAGAGGAAATAAATATTCAAAAGGGTAAGATCAAGCCTAGAAAGAATGAGTGGTAAAATAAAAATTAAAATAGGAATAACCACGGCTAGTCCAAGGCTGCTTAGGTTAATAAAGTAGTCTTGGGTCAACCTTCACAACAAATCCAACACACCCAAGTCCAAGTACAAAAACCCCAACACCAATAACAGTAAATGCAACAACTAAATTATTAAGTGGTTCCACCCCCATAGCAGGTGCAAAATCAAACTCAACCTGCATAGATGCAATAGCATCATTTTAGGCCTAAACAAAATTACACTCCATTACCTGAACCATATTCATTTGTTTTCCAAAAATTTTATGAGGCTTAGGCTTTCACGCTACCAAAAATAAATCCTGAGGATCCAAATAAGCCAAAATTAAAAGGCTAAAAAGAGCATCTATACTGCATATTTCATCAATAGAAAGGGCATGACATTGAAACTTGCCATGGGTTTACAGGTATTGTGCAAGATTTATTAGAAGTGGAAAATATCAAAATAAATGACAACCCATTAGCCCAACCCAATAAAAACCTTGGCACATATAAAACACCTTTGTCTCATCATGAGGTTAATCAACAAACATTGAGAGCATTAAATTCTATAGTCCCTCCCAACCAAGTTAATCATGTGTTGCAGTTGTACCAAGGTTTCATAGGGGCTATTAGCATGGTCACCTATGGGGAAAGACAAGTGAATCACACAACCCAAGAAACGCAAGATCCAATAGCCTAGCCTAATGTACCCATACAAATAGTCCCATCCATTCCACCTCCACCCATCCACAATCTAAATCATGCATCTCACCCAATCATCACCCTAAGAAGTTGGTTGATGTAGAGCTTAAAAATAACATCAATAAAACTATAAATATACAAGATAATACAACAGTCTCCCCCACATTTTCATGCATTGATATAAATTCTAAAATCAAGTTAAGTGCAATCAAAATACCCTTGTGCATTCAACACTTTTGTGGGGAGTGTCCAAAAATGCATGGAGCCCTTAATAGCATTTTATGACTTTGAGGATAAGAGCATATCATCAGATTTACCATATCCTACATTACATATAGCCACTCATATTGATATAAAACCATTCAAGAGAGTGCTCATTGATTTCGTTTCCTCCATAAATCTCATTACCACACCTCCCATCAAACATCTAAACCTACCATCATCCCATATCACATCATCCACCTTCACCTTGAGGACCTTTAATAACACCTTATGTTCCACTATGGGAATTGTAGTTCTACCTGGAACCATGGGGGTGTAGACTATCCATTTACTCTTACACATATTGGAAGGGGTCATGCAATATAACATACTTAGGCATCTCTAGATTAGGGAAATGAAGCGTGTGCCCTCGATATTACACCAATGTCTAAAATATGTACACAAGGGTGAAGTCCATTGCATGCAAGTAGACACTGAATCTTTTAAGTATTGCAATTTTATCTCAAATCCTTATGAGCCAATACTTCCATCTACCCACCTTTCCCTTCAACCACTCATCATCCAAAATTTACCTACTAACACTAATTCATCAAAAGCACCCATCCCAAAGGCTTTGCCAATAGTGGATCAAGCTTTTGCATCCTAATATAGCAAGCCAAATCAACCTTCATCCACCTCATTTTATTTTTCAACCATACCTAATCATCCTGATAACCAGCCATTAACCTCATTAGTTTTACCTACCACTTCACAAACACCTTTCAAATTTTAGTACAACCCAATCTACCTCCATCAACCATGAACAATCCAATCAAGCCTAATCTACCCCAAGCCTCACCACCCATTATCTCATTGATAGGGTCACCTATTCGAGAGGATCCATCACCAAGTACATCATCACCTCCAATTGAACTACAAGCCACCATCAAAATACCCACCTTATTCACTAAGCCATCCACATACCAACCATCTCAAGTTGTAGTTCATATCGCTAATCCAGGTATTAGTGAGTACATTGTTGAAAGTATCATAGTTATACCACCTATCCAATCAATTAGAGATTATGATTGCCTACGTGACCCACCTTAGCTATAGGTGCAATGTACATTATGGTTTCCCAACCAAACAGGATTAATTTTATATATGGGGGAGTGGATTCTTCATCTAATCCATCTCCTCATAATGAGGAACCCTTACAAGAGTTTTGCACCAATTTAGAATATGTATCCAACCTAGATTTCCATTTGCAATATTTTCATAGGGTTAACTGGTAGGGGTATGGTCTTTGATGACATGAACAGGGTGCACATGACTTTATTAAGCCTAAATATCAAGAAGTACATGATCGCTCTAGCCTAGGATATAGGCCATCTACCTCAAAATATTCTTTCAGGCATACCTTCCAACGACTAACCCTTGAGTGCAAAGAATAGGGTGAGGAGAGTGATGATTGTGATGAATGTGATGATACTGATGATGAATAATTGGACCTTGATTTTGCACCTTATCTAAATGATGATTTTTTAGAGATTATATTGCATACATTTATGATTTGTCATGTTTTAGACATGACTGATCATGTTTTAGATGATTACATATTCAATTAGGATTTTGAGGAGTTTCAAAAGATGGAAAAAAATTTAGAATAGATCATTCACATCTTTGATGGTCCTCAATAATATGTGGCTCTTGTAGAGCCCATCGAGAGAGATGAGTGTTACACTAAAATTTTTCCCATAGATCACACCATATTTTGCTTCAATAAAGAGCATGAGCACCCTAAGCCAAATCCGCCACCACCACGTTGGTTGCTCCTACAAAATCACCATTCACACACCTTAGGTTAATTAAAACTTAGAGAGAGTGGGCATCCACTCCTCGAATCATAGCCACCTTATTTCCACCAGGTTATCATTATTTATGTTGGCTTGTTCGCCTCACTCCATAACTCGTATGATATGGTGAAGCTAATTTTGATCAATTCCAGCCTTATCACCATGGATAATATTTCATGCCCATCATCCATCATCAAATTTATCTTGTCCAAAGAGTTGCTATGAGCTTCAAACACTTACATCCCACATCAACCTTCACCCTTGTCTGCCTTAGTTTTTCAAACAGAAGTAGAGGAGGGGTCATCCAAGTCATATGAGCATCTGGAGGATGATACTCATCTCATCACAACTCCACATAAGTTAGAAGAAGGTTCTCATATGTTTATCAAAGAATCTATCGATTTGAATCTTATTCGAGACGTGAACAATCCATAAATAATGAAAATTGTAAAATATTTATCCATAGAAGAGAAAGAGCGTATGATCAACATTTTAACAAGGAAGAAGGAAATATTTGTGTGGTCATACAAGGTCATGCCTAGTATTGACCTCAATTTGGAGGTCCACAACCTTACCTTAGCTCCTGATGCTAAGCCCTTCAAGTAGAAACTCAAGAAACTTCATTAGGAAACTTCATCTAATCATGACATTAATTGTCAAGTAAGATCTACAAAAACTATTGGATGTGAACTTCATAGTACCCATTGATTATCCAAAGTGGCTCTCTAACATGGTACCCATTCACAAGCCAAAC
This sequence comes from Wollemia nobilis, assembly GCA_028583015.1. Classification (NCBI taxonomy): domain Eukaryota; kingdom Viridiplantae; phylum Streptophyta; class Pinopsida; order Araucariales; family Araucariaceae; genus Wollemia; species Wollemia nobilis. The sequence continues at coordinate 974,830 of JAQPPZ010000057.1, forward strand.
GGGGGGTATGTGTATGCATAGACTTATGATATTTAAATAAAGCATACCATGAGGATGATTTTCTACTACCTAACATCGATCAAATTTTAGAATCATGTGTAGGACATGAAATATTTTTATTAATATATGGTTTATCAGGATACAATTAGATTCAAATTAATCCTGAAGACCAACACAAAACAACTTTTACCACACCTTGGGGGACTTTTTTCTATAGGGTAATGCCTTTTGATCTTAAGAATGTAGGAGTTACTTATCAACATGCCATGATGTACATCTTCCATGACTATATGCATAAAATCATTGAAGATTATGTGGATGATCTAATTACAAAATCTAAAATATGTCTTGAGCATATTGAAGTTCTAGAGAAATTTTTTGATCGATTGCTTGAACATAAAGTAAGGTTGAATCCTAAGAAGTGTGTATTTGGCATCACATTAGGAAAACTTCTAGGATTCATTGTCTCCAAGTGAGGCATTGAAGTGGACCCTAATAATTTCAAGGCGATTATTGAGATTCTATCCCCAAAAAATCTGAGAGAGTTGCACAATTTGCAAGGAAATATCCATTCCATTCAATGATTCATTGCACAACTCTCAAAAAAATGCAGACCTTTCAATCTCTTTCTATAGAAGGAGGTGAAATTTTCTTGGAAAATCAAATTTCAAGAGGATTTTGTTGACATAAAGAAATATCTAGCTTTACCACCAGTATTAACATTGCCTCATCTAGGAGTCTCTTTTCACCTTTATATCTCTATAATAGATTTTACACTAGGGATAATACTTGCACAAAATAATAAAAATAATAAAGAGCAAGTGATTACCCAGGTGTTGTAGGTAATTTGGAGAGGAGAGGGCAATCCTCCAAGGGAGGTCCTAGGTTCGAATCTCCACCCTACCAAAAATTTGAATTAGGTACCTAAAATCCAATTGATAATGTTGGTATGGGCAGGGCTGGGTGCGACCCCAAGGTGACTTTGACGGTGTAGAACCCCCTGTTCGTGGTCTCTTAGACTAATGCAGCCCCACAAAGGGATTTTCGCTTTAAAAAAAATAAAAATGAAGAGCAAGTGATTTATTATATTAGTCAGACATTGTTAAGTTATGAGACAAGATATGCTTATGTCAAGAAGTTTTGCTTAGCAGTGGTTTTCACCACTAAGAAAATCAGACATTATATGCTAAGTAACAATACCTATATCACAGCTAGAGAAAATCCTCTACATTACATGATGAATCGTATATACAACACCTATACCACAAAATCTATAATGCTCTTAATGGAATTTTATCTCAAATTCATTAGTGAAAAATCCATAAAATCTTAGATTATAGCCGATAAGCTCGTAGAATATCCATTTACAAATGATCAACCACTTTTTATAGATCTTCCAGATGATTTGATATTTTTCATCACTAAGAAAGAAGAACTAGTCCCTCTTGAGGATGATGTTGACATCACTCTTTTCTTTGAAGGATCAAAGTTCTAAAAAGGATAAGATGCTGGAATCATAATTTACACTCCCGAAGGAATTCCAATTTATTTATCATTCAAACTTCACTTTCCATGCATAGAAAACAATGTAGAGTACAAAGCCCTAATATTAGGGTTTCAATAAACTATATCTATGGGCATTAAATGAATAAGCATCTTTAGTGATTTCTAGCTTGTTGTTTTCCAAGTGAAAAGAACTTACCAATGCAAAGAACTAGTCTTAAAACAATACCATGAAGTAGCAATGAAGTTGCTAGATAAATTTTGCTGGTATGATATTGACAACTTGCCTTGTTCAAATAATAGATTTGCAGATGCAATGGATTTTTTTGGATCCTTGATTCCTAAGAATGAGAATGGATAATTCCAATTTCTTATCATAAAAAAAGTGTCCAAGTCAATAATCAAATAAGTAGAATTTGAAGGTCAAAAGAGTGTTTTTTTGGTCCATGCAAGTTCGAGACCCTCCCATTAGAATTTATGCAAACTGCAAAAAGAATGTTCAAACAAAAAGCAACTCATTACACTCTCTTAGGGGATGTGTTGTATAGACATAGCTATGATGGAGTCCTACTTCTATGTCTAGATCATGTAGAGGTACAATGAGCTATAACTAAGGCATACTTATGGTGGACACTTTAGTGGAGTAGCCATTGCAAAGTGCATTTTATGCATGGGTTATTATTGGCCTACCATGAAAAGTGATTGTTATAAATATATTAAGAAAGTCAAAAGTGAAGAACACAAGCTTATACTAAGAGGGGGTGGTGAACAGTATAAGACCTCTTTTTACTTTTTCCTTTAAATCAACTTTCAATTCAATATTATGCAGTGTATAGAAAGTAGTATCAATAGCAGTAATCAAAGCAATGCACAAAAAACCATCCACAATAGAGACAACAATTTATGTGGTTCACCCAAAGTGGGCTACTCCACGGATAAAATCTCTCACTAAATTTTATCAACTCAAAATCTAGGAATACCTTTCCCGATTACAATATTTATGGGCATCAACCTAAAGGAGACACCAATCCCCTAGCTCTATTCTTGCTGGTGATCCTCTAAAAGACCTCTGCCTCCTCTGCCCTTAGCAAATGGAACTCTATCCATAGAAGACACATGTCTTCCCTACTCTGGCTGGAGACCTCTGTCCTCAACTCTATCACCTCCAAAGCTAGACCTCAAAATTGCACTAAAACATAGTCCTTCGATCTAGCACAAATGTCCTCGATCTCTTTCTCTGATCTGCACCAAACACAGTCCTTCGTTCTGGCACAAATGTCTTTGTCCTCTTTTTTTGGTCTACACAAAAACACAGTCCTTCGCTCTTTTTACACAATCACAACTGCACTTGATCAAACTTTGACCTTTGCACCTCTGTGCAATTATAGCCGCATAATATTTGTGCACTCTACTTCCTTGTGATCTCTCTCACTTGGAAGATTCGACAGAATGTACTTTGCTATCGACGATCGAACTTCTTCTCTTCGCACAGTCTGCGAACGTCACTCTTCGAACACACACTTCAATCGATATCTTTTCTCTCCAAGCAACCCTACTTTTATACTAATATTGTCAAGATCAAAACCTTGATCTTAGTCAGCTACTACCCTTAACTTCATCGACAGCAAAACTCTAAACTACGTCAGCTCAAATTTAACTCTGTCGACTTCAACCGCCTCTATGGTTCTATAGCTTTTCTCATGAAACTACAACATGTCATGATATCGCGACACCTTTGCAATCGAACACTATCTTATGGCTTTTGTCGTGATATCATGACACTTTCTACTTCTACTGATGTCATCTTCACTCCTGTCACAAAATTGTGACCCTTCTGACTACATGGCCTTCTTCTCTACTTTTGTCACAAAATCGTGACACTACTGCCTCTACTGACATCATCTTCACTCCTATCGTGAAATCATGACCCTTCTCACTTTCTCAACCTTTTCTCGGCTTGCACTAGCAAAAATGGAACATGTCATGAAATCATGAAACTTTCGTTGCCTTGAGCTTCTCTTTTCCTTACTCCCGTGAAACTGGAACATGTCGCAAAATCGTGATGCTTTTGTCTTCATAGCCTTCCTTTCTGATTTTGTAGCGAAATCGTGACACTTAACCTATGGAAGACATGCTATCAGTTTCTGTCACAAAATTGTGACACTTCTACTACCATCTGCTTTCTTTGTAGCCTGTCATGAAATCATGATGCTTCTCATTTCAGACTCTTCCCTTTGCTGCATGTCATGAAAACGTGACAATTCTCACTTCAAAATTTTTAGCATGTCACGAAATCGTGACTGTTCTCACTTCGAATTCTGCAGCATGTCGTGAAATCGTGACACCTTTTGAGTAACTTTATCTTTCTTCGAACTTGTCAGAAAATCATGACAGTTCACATTGTGGACTCTCTTTTCAGCATTATGTCACGAAATTGTGACATTTTTTCTTTCAGACTCCCTCTCCTGCAACATGTCGTGAAATCGTGACACTTTTTCGTCCGTACAATCTTCTTTGCAATATGTTGTGAAATCGCGACACTTTTCCTTCTCTGCCTTCCTGCACTTTTTGAGTCGCGAAAATGCGACATGTCGCGAAATCACGACACTTTCCACCTTGCTCTTCTTATTTGCCAACATGTCGCGAAATCACAACAGTTTTTCCACTTGCATTTTTCTCTACCTACATGTCGTGAAATCATGACAATTTTTCCTGCTTCTTCTCTCTCTTCCAACATGTCATGAAATCACGACAGTTTTTCTAGCTCTTTCTCTCTCCTCAAACATGTCACGAAATCATGACAGTTTTTCTTACCTATTGCATACATTTTCTTACTTGTCTTTTTCTTTGATCTTTTGCAAATGGGCTACTCTGATCTTCCTGGAAACTCATTGTCCATGCTCTGAATAATCTGACATTAAATCAAATTCCTTCAAGAGCTTCTTGACATCAATGACAACTTCTACACTTGAGCAAAGGCAATGTACCCAAGGTACCCAAAATTGCCAACAATCTCCCCCTTTTTCATTGATGGCAAACCTTTACTAAAAAAACATCTCAAGAGCCAAAACTAAAACCAGCTGTGCTAACACTGAGAATCTGCCTTTGAGGTTTTGCTCCCCCTTACTCATATCTATCCCCCTTTTTCATTAATGGCAAAGGGTCACCTTTGGGGCTTGGGACTAAGAATGAGCCTCTTAGCTTAGTCCCTCCCCCACCTCCTAATGAGGTGATTAAAATAGGGGTGGGATTAAAACTCCCATTAGGCACTGATCATCATCAGTGTCTATAACTTCCTTGCTAGGACTTCTCTTGAACTCATTGTCCATTTTCCTGTTCCTATTACTGTTCTTGTTCTTGTCCCTATTTTTGTTCATGCCTTGATCCTTAGACCTGTTCATACCACTATTTCTGTTCTTGTACCTTGGAATATCAGCTCTACACTGTCTAGCTATGTGACCGTCATTGTTGCACTTATAACAGGTAATAATGTTATTTCTTTTAGGCATACCTGTTCTTCGAATTCGCCTGTTTTGACTAACCGTGTTCCTATTATTAGCCTTGCAAAAAAATGCCTTATGCCCAAACTGATTACAAGAGTAGCAATACCCTTGAAATAAATTGCTACCTCTGAAACTATCATTTACCTTCCTTACTTGAGTCATGCAATGCAAAGCCATGTGACCGAACCTGTGATAAACAAAACATCTGTCGTGAAATTTTCTTTTATTTGACCTCTTGGGTCCCGAAAAATTCTTCTTCGCATTTAGAATTTTGTTTTTAGTTTTTGCGCATCCATCACTCATGGAATCTTTCTCTAAAATACTCTCTTCATCATAACTCTCTTCTTTTTGAAATCTCTTACTAGATTCCCCAACCTGTTCCTTGTGAGGCTTAACAAAACCAAGACCTGTTTTATCTGTTGGTTTTCTTTGACCTTTGATGAGATACTTAACCCTTTTGGAGCTATCTTGAAACCTATATAGCTTATCCTTGTACTCTTTAGTTTCCACTTCCAAAGAAGCCATTTTCTGTTCCAACTCATTATACTGAAGAATCTTAGATTCTAACTCGTCCTTGAGTTCTTGTGTCTTAGCCATAGAGAAGTCAAGACTTTCTGTAAGATCATATCTATCCATACAACATTCATCTAACTTGTCCTTGAGTCTGGCATTCTTCTTTCTTTCCTTTTTCAAATCACTAAGAGCATTAGTAATTTCACTTTCAAGATCCTTTATTTGTTTGCTTTCTGAATCATCAAAGCCTTTTACATATTTCTTATCACTAGATGTGCTACCCTTTTCAAAAACCATACATGCATCTTCCTGATAGTTTTTTGAAGCATCCTCATACATACTAGTAACCAATTCATTATTTATGCAATCATCCTCAAGGTGACCAAAATTTCCACATCTAAAACATTTCATGATAATGAATCTATGTTTTAGTTCTTCCTCTTTTTCTGATATGAACAACATCTCATTTTTATCATCACTAGAAGAAATTTCACTATCACTGCTTGAACACTTACTAGCTTTGTCTAGGTAGAAGCTCTTCTTGTGCTTGTGAGAATGCCTCTTTTCATGATTGTTGTACTCATCTTTGTTCTTATTGTGATGCTTGTGCTTTTTAGAATCCTTACTCTTAGAATCCTATTTATCTTCATAACTTTCATTCTTGGGAACAGTACAGTTAGTAGCATAATGACCAAACTTTCCATAATTGAAACATCTTATATTTTTCATACTTTTGTGTTTTCTAGAGAACTTGCCTTTCTTGTTGTAATATGCCTCTTCATCACTAGAAGACTCATCACTATCTTGAAGTTTTTTACCCTTGGATTCCTTGGTAGCCTTGAAAGCTACATCTTTCTTGACTTCAAATTTCACTTGAGTTCTCAACTCAAATGCTGCAAGTATACTATGGAGCTCATCCTTTTTCAACTTATCTAAATCTTTAGCTTCCTCAATAGTAGAAATCTTTTCACTAAATATATTAGGAAGATATCTTAAAATCTTATCACAAACATCATTTTCAGGAAGCTCAAGACCTAAGTCTTTCATGGAGTTAACAACCTCATCCATACGAAGCATGTAGTCACTAATATTTTCATCATCATTCATCTTGAGTTGTTCAAACATACCTTTGAAGTGTCTTAACTTGGCCTTTCGGACATTTACATCACCTGTGTGAACCACCTGTAGCTGTTTCCACATTTCACTAGCTATCTTACAATGAATCACCTTGGTAAGATCTACTTTCTGTAAGCCTTTCAGGATTGCATTCATAGCTTTCAAATTGCTGTGATATAGGAGCCTATCTTCTTTAGTATATGGACCATTTACAAGAATAGTGTACCCATATTCAATTACTTCCCATACCTCATTACCAAGGGCCATTAGATGAACCTTCATCCTTGCACTCCAAAGACCGAAATCTGACTCGTCAAGAATATGTGCTGCATTGCCACTTGAATAATCCATTGTGTTCTTTACTAGCTTTTCCTTCAAACTGTTAAACTTTCCGAAGGCACCTGCTCTGATACCAATTGAAGAACACAAGCTTATACTGAGAGGGGGGGTGAACAGTATAAGACCTATTTTTAATTTTTCCTTTAAATCAACTTTCAATTCAATATTATGTAGTGTATAGAAAGCAGTATCAATAGCAGTAATCAAAGTAATGCACAAAACACCATACACAATAGAGACACAACAATTTACATGGTTCACCCAAAGTGGGCTACTCCACGGATAAAATCTCTCACTAAATTTTATCAACTCAAAATCTGGGAATACCTTTCTTGATTACAATATTTATGGGCATCAACCTAAAGGAGACACCAATCCCCTGGCTCTGTTCTGGCTGGTGATCCTCTAGAAGACCTCTGCATCCTCTGCCATTAGCAAATGGAACTCTATCCATAGAAGACACATGTCTTCCCTGCTTTGGCTGGAGACCTCTGTCCTCAACTCTATCACCTCCAAAGCTAGTCCTCGAAATTGCACTAAAACATAGTCCTTCGGTCTAGCACAAATGTCCTTGATCTCTTTCTCTGATCTGCACCAAACATAGTCCTTCGGTCTGGCACAAATGTCTTTGTCCTCTTTTTTTGGTCTGCACAAAAACACAGTCCTTCGCTCTTTTTTTGCAATCACATCTGCACTTGATCAAACTTTGACCTTTACACCTCTACACAATTATAGCCGCATAGTCTTCACGCACTCTGCTTCCTTGCGATCTCTCTCACTTGGAAGATTCGACAGAATGTACTTTGCTCTTGGTGATCAAACTTCTTCTCTTCTCATAGTCTACGAATGTCGCTCTTCAAATGCACACTTCGATCGATATATTTTCTCTCCAAGCAGCCTTGCTTTTATATTTATATTTTCAAGATCAAAACCTTGATCTTAGTCAGCTGCTACCCTTAACTTCGTCGGTTGCAAAACCCTAAACTGCGTCGGCTCAAATTTAACTCTGTCGGCTTCAACCGCCTTTGTGGTTCTGTAGATTTTCTCGTGAAACTACAACATGTCACGATATCGTGACACCTTTGCAATCGAACACTATCTTATGGCTTTTGTTGCGATATCGTGACACTTTTTGCTTTTGCTGATGTCATCTTCACTCCTATTGTGAAATCGTGACCCTTCTGACTACATGGCCTTCTTCTTTGCTTTTGTCATGAAATCATGACACTACTGCCTCTACTGATGTCATCTTCACTCCTGTCGTGAAATCGTGACCCTTCTCGCTTTCTCAACCTTTTCTTGGCTTGCACTAGTAAAAATGGAACATGTCGCAAAATCATGACACTTTCGCTACATTGAGGTTCTCTCTGCCTTACTCCTGTGAAACTGGAACATGTCACAAAATCGTGACGCTTTTGTCTTCATATCCTTCATTTCTGCTTTTGTCATGAAATCACAACACTTCACCTATGGAAGACATGCTATCAGTTTCTATCGTGAAATCGTGACACTTCTACTGCCATCTGCTTTCTTTGTAGTCTGTTGTGAAATTGTGACGCTTCTCATTTCAGACTCTTCCCTTCGCTGCATGTCGTGAAAACGCAACAGTTCTCACTTCGAGCTTTTTAGCATGTCACAAAATCATGACTATTCTCACTTCGAACTCTGTAGCATGTCGCGAAATCATGACACCTTTTGAGTAACTTTCTCTTTCTTCGAACTTGTCATGAAATCACAATAGTTCACACTATGGACTCTCTTTTCAGCATTATGTCATGAAATCATGACATTTTTTCTTTCGGACTCCCTCTCCTGCAACATGTCACGAAATCACAACACTTTTTCATTCGTACAATCTTCTTTGCAATATGTCACAAAATCGTGACACTTTTCCTTCTCCACCTTCCTGCACTTTCTGAGTCATGAAAATACATGTCACGAAATCGTGACACTTTCCATCTTGCTCTTCTTCTTTGCCAACATGTCGCAAAATCATGACAGTTTTTCCACTTGCCTTTTTCTCTGCCAACATGTCACGAAATCATGACAGTTTTTCTTGCTTCTTCTCTCTCTTCCAACATGTCACGAAATCATGATAGTTTTGCCAGCTCTTTCTCTCTCCTCAAACATGTCGTGAAATCATGACAGTTTTTCTTGCCTGCTGCATACATTTTCTTACTTGTCTTTTTCTTTGATCTTTTGAAAATGGGCTACTCTGATCTTCCTGAAAACTCACTGTCCATGCTTTGAATAATATGACATTAAATCAAATTCCTTCAAGAGCTTCTTGACATCAATGACAACTTCTACACTTGAGCAAAGGCAATGTACCCAAGGTACCCAAAATTGCCAACAAAAAGTGTCAACATCATGCCAACTTGACTCATGTGCCATCACAAGAATTACAACCCATTCAAATCCTTTGCCCCTTTTCATAATGGGGCCTAGATTTGATTGGTAAGATTTCACCTACCTCTTTGGGAAAATATAATTTCATCATAACTACCACCGAATACTTCACCAAATGAATCAAAGTAATTCCAATGACCACTACGAATGGACCTTGAATAGCAAAGTTTATACTCCAGCATATTATCTATCATTTTGGTATTCCTTCCAAAATTATTTTTGAGAATGGCAATTCATTTAATAATAATTATGTCCAAGCCTTATGCAAAAAATACAACATCCAACATAGTTTCTTGACTCCTTATTATCCGCAAGAAAATGGATAAGCTGAATCGACCAATAAGACTGTGATAACTATTATCAAGAAACTTGTCAAAGAAAATCATAGATATTGACATACACAACTCCCCTTGGAACTATGGGCTTATCAAATAAGCATCATAATTCCAATTAGGGAAACACCTTTTTCATTGGTCTATGGAATCAAAGCAATAATAACTCTTGAGCTTGAGATCCCTTATTTATGAATTGCATTACAAGAATTCATGGGTGATGACATGGTTAGACAAGCACATCTTGACCAACTTACACTTCTTTATGAAAGGTAAATCAATATATTCAAACATCTATGAGTATATCAAGATCGCATCAAGTGTACCTATAACACAAAAGCCCATCCTCATGAATTCTAAGTGGGAGATCTCATCCTTAAATAGAACCAACAAAACACCAATGCATTGCCACACTTGAGAGATAAATTCATGGCTACTTGGTTAGGTCCATATATTGTTAAACAAAATTTGGGTCCAGGAACGTATAGACTTGACAACTTAGAAGAAACATTGGAACATGATCCACTTAACATAATACACCTAAAGGTATTTTATGCATAGTGCAATTTTATATATATGTACATATGCGTGGCTTAAAAAAATAACAAAATAAAAAGCAAAAACACATAAAAAAAATTATTTGCATTTCATACATCCATCCATGCATTCCTCGTACATTATATAGATACATTTTAGGCATTTTTTCCTACCATTCATCGTATTAGAGATCATTTAATTAATTTGGATGATCGCTAGTCTGCTATGTCTTTTTGCCTTAATCAAAGGCCCCTTACATGAAATAACCCATCACTTCATATGATAATTTTCAACTTTCCTTATAATATTTTGATGATTAAGGGGCTCACATAAAGTAGGATAGATATTGTATAATTGTTAGCAATAATGATTATGTGGCCACTAACTATTTTATGTGCACCTTTTAATTTTCAAAAGCTTACAACGAAAGTATCACCAAAATGACAATCAATAAGTATTTTCCACAATCTTGCTGTTTTTAGTCACTCAACCACACCTAGTGTTTTGAACAACCTTAATTAAAATAAAAAATATATTTAGATACAATAAGTTGTTCTTGTTCAATCAAGTTTCCTCTTGGACCATGCACATAAAAACACATAAAAACATTGTGAATCTTAGGAATGATGAAGTCATGAGTTGCTATTTCCATAAGTGAAATATTTTCCCTATTCATACAATTATACGCATGGTCTATAATACTACGAAGTTGGAAAAATGACAAGATCCTAATTCATCCTTCAAAAAACAAAAATCCCTTATTATTCCTTAAAATGAGCAAGTATCCCAAAAAGCATTCCAAAAGCAATAAAAATCCCTTTCTCTTCCTCAAAATGAGCAAGTATCCCAAAAGAATTCCAAAAACCAATAAAAATCCCGTGCTCTTCCTCAAAATGAGTAAGCATCCAAAAAAAATAAAATTGCATGTTGCTTTAGTACAAAAATGAGCAAAATAAAAAATAAAATGCTCAAAATCCAATGCAATAAAATAAAGGAAAGGATCTTGAATCCCTGGAACTCTTAGTATCTAAAAAATCATGGGGTGATCCTCATTATAGCAATGGGATGAATGAATCCTACCTTGGAATGGACTGAATGAATCCTACCTTGCAATGGGGTATCCTTACATGTGATGCCACGTCTGTCACATTAGAGGCCTTATTTTGTATGGACCTTTAGATGATCTTAGATGAGCTAGCTTATTGGTATAAATTACAATTGATTAGTTTAACCTAGCTCAAGAAGTAAAAATGGGCAATCATTGCACACACAATTGGTCCTTGAGATATTAGAAAACACTAGGACAACCTTTGCATCATGAAGATATGTGAGATACATAAAGGAGATTTTTTGAGATCACTGGGATGTTTGAGTCTTTGTAAGAACACCCTATATCATCCACCCAGTCATACCATACCATTTCTATTATTACACATAATAGTCAATATCAATACCATCTATCTATACCCCTGATTAAACAACAAGAATAATGTTGACCAAGAAAAACTCTATAACTAACAAATCATCATTAGCACATAACATTAATCATAATTATATCAAACACTACATCATTTCACATGCATCCATACATAAAATAAAATAAATAAGCACGTACAGATAAACACAATAAAATCCATGTATATATATAAACCACATAAGTACAAAATACCTATAGGTTGTATACATCAGAGCACTAAGGCTCATAAAAAATAGAAAATTATAAAAAGAGATAATAAAGCACTACTAGCTAGTGCCACCATAATTCCTGCGAGGCCCTCGAGCTGATTCTTGGGAACCAAATGGAACATGTGAGCCAGATGGTTGATAATACCATGAACTACTAGACCTATAACCACTCCACATACTAGAACCCTAATCAAATGATGAAGGTCATAGAGGTAACAAAATGTGATTTTTTCATAGACTATCATCCAACATCACCACATATCTAGCCTTGATCCATGCAGGGATAAAATCCTAACCCTCGTATGCCTCTCATTGGGTTATCTTAGTCTTGAGAGTCATGATGGTACTAGCATCATCTCATCCACTCAGCCTACTCTATAGCCCATCCACCTTGTCCTACAGTCGTGCAACCTCACCCTTCAAACTCATCACCTCTACATCTAAACTATCCTATTGTGCCTAGAGTATCCTTAACTCCTCCTCAGTATGGCATGGAGGAGTATCCTACCCTACATCACCTACATCACCTCCATCACCTCTATATCCTTCATCTCCTCCTCCATCTCCTCCTCCATCTCCTCCACCCCCAGAACTAACATTAGTAAGCTACACATCCACATCATACTACCTCCTATCCTTGCTACCCCAATGACATTTTGGCCATTGAGGTCCTTGCTCACTAGCATCAAGCTCATCCCCACTGATTACATCATACACTACCTGGATTGGCATCCATGGAGGCTACACTACAAACCAAGATTTATAGTCTATAGTTGTTCCTGTATCATCTACATAGGGGATACCAACTGCTATATCATTCGCTCTATTGTCCATATTCCAAAATTTTAGAGTCAAAGGAAACCTGATATCATCTCCCCATCACTTATACATCCTAGGAGCATTTGGAACTCCCTAAACCATACCAAATTTCCTCATAACTCATGATAACTGGATGATTTGAGAAGAAATATTTTTGTGTACATATTTTTAAGAAGAAAGTTCATGTGGATGATTTGAGAAAAGTTCTTTACTATCTAACCCTAGAAGTGGCACTAGAAAGATAAGTTTTTTGTGATACGGGTGTTTGAGGGCACATATTCATCAAGCTTTTTTGAGGTATGGTGGTTTAACTCTTTCTCTAAGAGATTGTGCTTTGAGGAAGTAATTTTAAAGTGGAGATAAAATGGTTTATTAATGTACATCATAGGAAATATTTGAATTAGGGTTTTAGACCTACTTGTGCTTCATTGTTGAATGAGATTGGAAACATTTGAACTAGGGTTGTGAACAAATTATGCATATTTGGTTAGTGAAATTGGAATCACTTGTACTAAGGTTGAAGAAGAATTTTGTGCATCTTTTTGAAGCATTTTGGGCATTGGTTTGAGTGACATTGAATATTAGTGGGCAAGTATTAGAGACTAGTTTTGTGAAGCAAATTTATGCACTAGCCTTAATTGATTTGAAAAGAAATTTGCAAGAAGTAGAGATCTGATTTGTTGAATGTGAGACATGTGAAAGTGATAAACTTAATGAATGTAAAAATAAAATATTGAGTATTTGCATTGCATATTACTCCTTACATGTTCTTGAAATAATTCTAGGTAGAATATGTGTGAATTGCCTAGTTGAAGAAAGCATTTTTGAAAGAGATCCAAGAATTGTTTTGAACATCATTTGTGTGCAAGATTTGGGATTGGTTGAGAATATTCTATGAGATATTTTGAGAATGTATTTGAGCATGTGTTAGAACAAATTTGAGCATGTGTTTGAGCAAACTTGAGTAGATTTGAGAACAAAGTGATTAGCTATTTTGAGTAAGCCTTGTGAGAAGGCTTAAGATAGTTTTGGGTATATTGTATGAGCAAGTGTGAGACATATTTGTGTATGTAATGTATGCATGTAATGTGTGCTTATTTGGGATAAAGTTGAGAACAAATTTGTGCATGTAATGTGTGCATATTTGGGATAGATTTGAGATGGATTTTTGCATGTAATATGTGCATATTTGGGATATATTTGAGAGTAGATTTGTGAGAAGACTTGGAGAAATATTTGGACTGATTTGCAAGAAGACTTGAAGTAGATTTGGATAGATTGTGTGATCAAGTTTTGACATAGATTTGTGCATGTAATATGTGCAAATTTAGGATAATTTTGAGCAAGTTATTTGAGCAGATATTGGTACAGATTTGAGCAAGCCTTTTGTGAAGGATTGGAGAAGTTTTTGAGTAGAGTGTTGATTTGGCTTTGGAGTAGACTAGAGCAAATTAAATAGAGTTCTCCTATGGAGAGAGATACACAAACTAGAGTAGAGGGGATAGAATTATCCTATGGAGAGAGATCCATAAACTAGAGCATATGGGATAGATTTCTCTTGTGGAGAGAGATCTACGAACTAGAGTAGAGGGGATATAGTTCTCCTATGGATAGAGATCAATGAACCAAAGTAGAGGAGATAGAGTTCTCCTATGGATTGAGATCCACAAACCAGAGCAAAGGGGATAGATTTCTCCTGTGGATAGAGATCCATGAACTTGAGAATAGGGGATTGAGTTCTCCTTTGGATAAAGGTCCATAAACATTGTAATATGTCCCAAGAGATTTGTTGAGAAAACTTAGAAGAAATATTTTCTTTGTGGATGTAGCCCACATTGGGTGAACCATGTTAAATATATGTCTCTCATGTGTGTGATGATTTATGCATTTTTTATTTTACTACATTGATATTATAGTTGTTATCATTTGGAAAGAAAAGTAAAATTTGGTCTTATATTGTTCATCCCTCCTCTTAGTATAAGATTATGTTCTTCAATTGGTATCAGAGCGAGTTCCTTTAGAAAAAATCTAACAAATTGAAGGAAGATATTACAAGAATATAGATGGCATATTAGAATGGATCTTCAATAAATAAGGCTCTATTGTTTGATGGGAAAAAATATTTTTTCTAGAGTATGAGGATGAAGACTTATTTTATGGCACAATGATATGAAACATGGCAATCTATTGAGTATGGTTTCACACCTACAACTACTCCTCCCACAGATAAGGATGTTAAGCAATTACATGTGAATAATACCAAGTCTAGGAATGGAATCTTAAGTGGATTATGTGAATCAAAAATTGTGAAAGTTATACAATAAAAATCAACAAAAGAGATATGGGATAAATTAAAGCAAACATATGAAGGAGATAGCAAGGTCAAGTTGGCAAAACTACAAACTCACAGGAGAAGATTTGAAGAGTTGAATATGGAATATGGGTAAGATATTGCTAAATACTTACTTATTTTTGATGAAGTTTTTAATACCATGCATGGACTTGGATTCAAAATTGAGGACTCCAATGTTTCTTATAAAGTATTAATATCACTCCCTATAAGGTATGATGCAAAGGTTTTAGCTATACAAGAGATGAAGGATCTCAATAAATTGACTATGGATGAGTTACATGGAATTCTCATAGCTTATGAAATGAGAACAAAAAATATCACAATTCCAAGAGAGAGGTATCTTTTAAAGCTTCAAAGAATACAAAAGATAAGAAACCAGAATCAAGTGATGATTCAAGTAGTAATGAAGAAGCTAACTATGTGAGAAGAAATAAGGAATCAAAAAAACACAAAGATATAAAGACTGTGAAATGTTTTAATTGTGGTGAATTTGGTCACTATGAAGTATTTTTCCATAATCTGGAAGTAGTAGCAGTGAAGAGAAATAGGATTATAATAAAAAGTGAAGATATGAAATTTACTACGTTGCCTTAAGGGAAATTTATTTCAATGGGAAACATTATAGAGGCATTCAAAAGGAAATAGAACATAAACTTGTAATGTAATAAAGTGAAGCAATATGTAATAAAATGGTGGATTTCTACTTATATTTAATCAGTGTATAGCTTCAAATGTGAGATTACAAATATCCCCTTGAGGGCTTTTACAAATTGATACATTTTCCATTTCAATGTCAAGGGATCTAGTCCCTTGAAAAGGGGCCTCAAAGTGATGTAAACTATGGTTGGTCTTCGTAAATCTCGCATTCCATGATTGAGATCTATTCTTCAACCTATTTTATTTGTATTATTAGCTCCTTCCTCCTGTTTAGAATACCTATACCTACACACAAGGGATTGAAAATTATTTAGTAGCACTTGTGTTATAGAATGAAGAAAGCCTTGAAAACATAGTAAAAGGGAGTTATTCTACAACACTAAAAGTTGATCTACATTAAGCATAAACATATTATTAACTAGTATAAATGCAAATAAGGAGATTTGTAAGCAATATCAAAGGTGAAACAATGCAAAAATAGCAGCCATTCCTGGGTAAGCCAAATAGACCTGCAACATTGGGGACTTTAGATACTATATCAAAACTGCTCCAAATTGCCTCAAATTTGGACTAGAGGTTCTTATGGACATTCCTAAGAGGTCTATAGAGGAATTTTGTAAAAAATCATCACTATTTTCTATCCATTCCTAGGTGCGGTGAGGAGCATACTACTAGCCATCCCCAGGTGGGTCGATCACAAAACTGGCTTAGTTTTGTCACCTATGCCTATGGAAGGTTGTCCAAAACTTGGGTAGGGGTATTTTCAATAGATGGGTCCAATGAATGTTTCAATTTGGCTAGTTTGGAATTGGTAGATCAAGCCTATTGCCCCTGAAATTGCCTTCAAATGAAGAGGGTTTCAAGGCTAAGGTAGGGCGAGTTTTGGGTTTCACTTTGGTTTGCAAAAGGTGAAGATGGAATTGGGCAGCATGCCTTTGTCAAAATGCTACTTTTCTTCTCCTTTGAAATGGGTGTTTGCACCTCATTTTATAGCCCAAAATGGCATCTAGGGCAAAAGGGCATGTCTTGCCATGTGGGGCAAGTGCCTCCATGTATCCTAATCTCGTCATTGATTGATGAGGGGAAGGTTGCCCATTTGGGGCTCTCAATCAACTGTACTACGGTCTATTTATAGGTCCCCACTCAATTTGGGGTGATTGGACGCATTAATGGTAATCTATGATTACCATTTAGCATGTCCCTTAACTTTTTCAAAGGTCCAGTTAGGGGCCGTCCCACACAGGTACGATCATAGATGGTCATCCTTGGGTGGTACAATCACCAACTGTGGTCATCCCTTGGTGGAACGATCACCAGTAGGGGCCACAAAACTGCCCTAAACTGCTAGGAACCCTCCAAACTAAGTTTTGGAGCCTTATGCAAGCATTTTTCCAGCCTATAGGGGTGGCCAATAGGGCCATATGTTGTTGATAAGAGGGCATATGCAATGCATTGATAGGCTTATCTGATTTATGTGATTTAGGTGTCTAAAAATACCTCTTTTTGAGATGTGTTGTGTGGAAAAAAATGTTGAGCAAAAATATATCACTAAATTGCTATATTATCAAGGGTGTTCATTAACCTAATAAACTTTGGATGCCTTCATTGTGGAAATAGCATACATTCTTGGAATCCTTACTATTGGCATAGTCGAAGGATCAATTTTAGGTATACCTTTCAGCCGTGTTGTAATGATAGAATTTTGGGGCTTAGGGCATACTATGTCTTGGTGCCTTTTATGCTTGTAAACATTTACATGGGTCAATTCTCGAGGTTTCAAGGAGGTCAAGCCTATTTTTTGCTTCTTATGATGATTCTTTGCCCCAGAATGGGATTTAAAATTTGCCTTTAGCAAAGATTCTTTCGAATGTATGGAAATTACACTTGTGAGTGCTTTTATGTTGATTTAATTTTTGGATTCATTATTATGACTATCCCCTCAAGCTATGAGTCGATGAGGGCATGACCAATGATAAAGCGATGAGTAGCTTGACACTTATGACTGAATTGGGGTAACTCTCAATTTTACCCATGGTACTATATACCTGTTTGGAGCTGAATTTCAACTATTTTGGTGAATAGTTTTGGAGGCAAAAGGCCAAATATCTCATTCCTGTGGAGCGGTCCAGCCATGGAGGCCTTCTTGGGGACTAAAATAGAGGCTATTGATGCATCCAAAATTATTGTAGGGTTAATATTAATCCCTCCTATTTTCTTGCCCATTTTGTCTTGTTTTTTGGGGGGTTTTGGCCCATTTTTTTGAGTTTTCTTTTATGTTTTTGAATTTTTGAATTTTTTATTTTTTGTTAATTTTATAGGATTTTTATTTGGTTTTTATTTCTTCATTGATCTAGTCAATGCTAGATGCCCCAATAATGGAAATTGTGCACATATTAGAATAATTACCTTCGACAAGTTAAGGAACTTGATTTTGGTAGTCTTTGGGATACTGTCAAACAAGCTTAAGTCTAATCCTATCCTTGGTGGCAATTATAAGACAAGCTTTAAGAAGACAGGTTTAAGTCAAATCCTAGCCTTGACAATAATTAGAAGATAATCTAAAGTCAAATCCTATCCTATATGGCAATTAGGAGACAAGCTTAAGTCAAATCCTAGCCTAGAAAACAATTAGGAGACAAGCTTAAGTCAAATCCTAGCCTAGACAAAAATTAGGAGATAAGCTTAAGTCAAATCCTAGCCTAGATGGCCATTAGGAGACAAGCTACTCTATTTGCTTGAATCTACTTTTGATATTTTTCTTATTTTTCCCAAGCAAGGAGGGTGCATAATTGTCTTTGGAAATGATTCGTGCATGAACACACTTAGCAATAATTGAGTTATCAATTGTTGATTTGGATTATATATGTTGTTATTATGACCAATGGGCTTACTGGATGTCGTTGGGGCATGTTGGGTGACCAAAGGGGTTATGGATACCTTTGGGTCTTTTGGAGGTTGATTGTTTAATTGTTTGATTGCTTATTAGGGGAGGTATGATACCAATAATTCCCTAGTTGATGTTTAAAAATATTTTTATGGTTCACAGTTGTGCGATTTTGGAACATTAGCTGCATTATGTGTTATGATTTATAGATGAATTAATGGATGTAATGCTTATTTATGATGTGAATATGCTATATGTATGCAATGTATTGATGACATGCACTGACTATATAATAAATGTATGAATAGATGTTGTGATTGAGATGTGTAGATGCTCGACTATGTATGCATGTATTTATCCTATGATGTGATAATGTAATGATATGAGATGCAATGTAAATGCATAATGAAAAGGATGATTTGATTTAATTTTATATGATGGATTTGTGATGACTATTTGATGCATTATATGCTAGCAACATAGACTATACAAAATGTATCTTTGTTATTTTCATGTTATTATGATATTTTATGTAATGGATTTTATAATTTTGACAAACATGTGATGACATGATGTAAAATGGAATGGATAATGTAATGTGATATGATATATTTGATAGTTTTAAAGAGACTCAAACACTCTAGTTACATAATAAAAATTCATATAATAACTATGCAAGATCCTTTGACAAAGTATGCACCTACAAAGATAACCACGATAATCAACATCCCTGTGTGTGCATTTGAGTTCATTACCATGATAAAGCATAAAATTACCCTAATGCAAATGGGATTCACTCAGACCATCTGCACTAGAGGTCATTTTGTGAGTCTCATTATCCTAAGTTTTGTACTTGGTTGGATTAGACCACTATCTAATCTAGGCTACAACAAGTTAGCTCATCCACATTCAAATATTGATCTGTACCTAAGCGAGGTGCTTATGTGATAGACATATCATCATGCAGGAGGATACCACCATTGCTAATTAGGCTATCCATAAAATCTGTAATTAGAATTAGCTTATGGTTCTCTAATGTTGAGAATTCCAAGGATTCAATTTTTAGAGTCCCTACCTTTCTTTGAATTTCTCAAGGAAATTGCTCGTTTTGATTTGGTGAGCAAGGGATTTTAGCAGTGGTGAGAACCACTATTTATTTTTGCTTTTCTGAAGTGATAATAATCATTGTTTATTTTTCTATATTTGAGAGTGATAATAATCACTATTTTCTTTGGAATATTTCTTTGAGATACTTGCCCCAGTGTAGGGCAATGTATGTTTGGAATACTAGGGGGGGGAATAATGATCATTACTGATTCTCTTTCTTTGATATACTTACCCCAATGTAGGGTAAGGGATTTTGGGTAAGGAGGAACTTGTCCTTTTTTCAATTCTCAGCATATTTGAACCATTTGCACAGGGCGATGAGCAGGATAACCTTTTTGCTTAAAGTAACCTAGACCACTTTATAGTTTTCATCTTTCCTTGTGCTAGACTTGGATTTTTAATGTGAAAAATGTGTTGGGATTTTTATGTATACCAAGAATTATCTAAGTAGGATTCTACCTACTAAAAATAATGCTAGATTTTTACAAAATCTGAAAATATAACTAGATATGGCTAAGTGACT
Source organism: Wollemia nobilis (assembly GCA_028583015.1). Taxonomy (NCBI): domain Eukaryota; kingdom Viridiplantae; phylum Streptophyta; class Pinopsida; order Araucariales; family Araucariaceae; genus Wollemia; species Wollemia nobilis. The sequence goes on from JAQPPZ010000057.1 coordinate 995,111, forward strand.
GAAAACTTAACTATGTGTTACTAACAATGGCTAAGTAACAGGAAACAACTATATAATTATAATTTGTAAATGGAAATGGTATATGTAATATTAATAGGTGGTAATATTGACCTATAATAACCATGATTTTAATATATGCATAGTGTACAGACCTAGTGCTAGACATGTATGATCAAATTTGAATGATGTATAATGCAATGGTGAGTATGCCTAATGCAATTTATATGAAATGCAATGAAGCAAATATTTTTGTATTTTTATGATTTTGATAATATTTTTGTATTTTTGATATATATGTATATACAAGTTGACCAATGGGCTTAATGAATGCCATTGGGGATTTTGGGATGACCAAAGGGCTTATAGATGCCTTTGGAGCTTTTTGGATTGACCTAGATGATCGTAGATAGTCTAGGAACATTTTATTTTGACCTAGATGGTTGTAGACCACCTAGGAGCATTTGATGGGGACCAAAGGGTTTATAGATACCTTTGGAGATTTTTGGATTGACCTAGATGATCATAGATAGTTTATGAGCTTTTTATTTTGACCTAGATGGTCATCGAATGCCTAGGGGTATTTTAGGTGACCTGGATAGTTATTGATATGTAGGGAGTGCCATAGACTACCTAGGGGCTTTTGGTTGTGACCAAAGGGCTTATAGATGCCTATAGAGCTTTTAAGGTTGACCTAGCGATCATAGATAGTCTAGGAGCATTTTTATTTGACCTAGAAGGTCAAAGACTGCTAGGAGACTTTTAGGTACCTAGATGGGTGGCAACACTTAGAAAGTGTCTACGACTGCCTAAGAGCATTTGATTGTGACCAAAGTGCTTATAGATGTCTTTAGAGATTTTAAGGTTGACCTAGATGATTATAGATAGTCTAGGAGAATTTTTATTTAACCTAGATGATCAAAGACTGCTAGGAACCTTTTAGGTGACCTAGACGGGTGGAGACACTTAAAAAGTGTCTACGACTACCTAGGGGTATTTGGTTGTGACCAAAGGGCTTATAGATGCCTTTGGAGCTTTTAAGGTTGACCTAGATGATCATAGATAGTCTAGGAGCATTTTTATTTTACCTAGATGATCAAAGACCACTAGGAGCACTTTGGGTGACCTAGATTGGCGGTGACACTTAGAAAGTATCTATGACTACCTAGGAGCATTTGGTTGTGACCAAAGAGCTTATAGATGCCTTTGGAGCTTTTAAGTTTGACCTAGATGGTCGTAGATAGTCTAGGAGCATTTTTATTTGACCTAGAAGGTCAAAGATCGCTAGGAGCATTTTAGGTGACCTATACGGATGATGACACTTAGAAAGTGTCTACGACTACCTAGGGACATTTGGTTGTGACAAAAGAACTTATAGATGCCTTTGGAGCTTTTAAGGTTGACCTAGATGATCATAGATAGTCTAGGAGTATTTTTATTTGACCTAGACAGTCAAAGACCACTAGGAGCACTTTGGGTGACCTAAACGAGTAGCAACACTTAGAAAGTGTCTATGACTGCCTAAGGGCATTTGGTTGTGACCAAAGGGATTATAGATGCCTTTTGGAGCTTTTAAGGGTGATCTAAATGATCGTAGATAGTCTAGGAGCATTTTTATTTGACCTAGATAGTCAAAGACCACTAGGAGACTTTTAGATGACCTAGACGTTACGACACTAAGGAAGTGTCATAGACTACCTAGGGTATTTTGTGGTGACCAAAGGACTTAGAGATACCTTTGGATGGACCCCCTACCTATAGACCCCATATATATATATTTTTATATTCTCGTTTCTCTGTTACAAAACTGATCATTCCCACAAAATTTTGAGGAGGTAGGTTGATGTGCACCTGATTAGGTTGTTCAACTTGATTGTCAGGTTCTAATTTTACTTCGTGTGTAGGAAAGGGGTCTTGGAGGACTCATATCTAAAGTTACTACCTCTCAATTATATCATGTATTAAATATCTAAAGGTATGAAATGTTTGTATGTCATGGCCTCTTTGTCGATGGTACACACAATATAGATTTACCATGTGTGCCTTTGATCTACGCTTATTAGGTTTCAAAGGATGGATCTCATGAAGCTTGATCTTTTGTTCTTCATACAATTGATTGAAGATCGATGCTAAGGGCTCTGACAAATGATTATATTGTCATGGTGTCCGATGCATATGAATTTTTGCCAATAGAGGCTACACTGGTAAGCGGTGGTGGAGCCTGGTTTAAGGATTCAAGGATACTCAAAACCACTTTATTGATTGGGACTACATTTTGTTGTGTGTTACCACATTTAATATTATTTTTTGGCCATTCCCCCTTATGGAGGTGAACATCACCTTCCTGGGCCTTGATGTCCTTAAGATCTTGGCCTGTTCTAAGGCCTCCTCGAATGTTTGATACCATTGTAATTGTAAGAGAAGTGAGATATGCTTTGAACAACTTCTGGTAAACATTCGGATGAGTTCCATTATGGGTAGGGTGAAAGGTAGTTTTAACATTGCCTTCCTCCATCTATTGCCATACTCTATGACTGGCTCATCATCAAGTTGATAAGGCTAGATAAGTCCAAAAATGAATTAGCCAATTGCTCGAAGGTGTTTACGCTATGATGTGGTAGATGATTATACCATTCCAAAGCATCCCCAATTAATGTTGTAATGAAGATTCACAACATCAAGGGGTCATTATCTTGAAGGTGAGAGCACATATGGATGAAGCTTGTCATGTGGTCTTGTGCATCGTCATCATATTTAAAAATTTTAAGTTTAGGCATCTTGAAATTCGATGGGTATGCCAATGATGACACTGATGGATGCAAAGGTTGATTGCTAAGTTGCTTTAGTGTAGGTTTTTGATAAACCAAACTTTGATGTTGTTTTTAGAATGAATCTATCTGATCAGATAGCTCTTTGTAGTGCCCTAATGAAATAATATGATCAACCTATTACCGCATTTTTTTAGACAATGGAGGTCACTTTTGATGTTGATGTGGACGATAAGTATACTCGTTAGGTACCTCATCATAATTGGATTCAAGGTAAGCATCTACTTGATCCTAATGTTCCAATTGGGATTCTTCATATGATTCTTCCTCATATTGATCTTGGTATTTTTGAGGAATATGAGGCTTTTGACTATGACTAGATAATGGCCTCTGATGTTGAACATGATTTTGGCATGGTTGAAGGGGAATTTTTTGAGATTGTATTGGGTGTCTTGCACGTTTTTGCATCCTATAGGTGCTAGGTGTAAGCACCATTTCATGTAATGCATTTTGTAATTGCTCTTGTTGTATCTTTTATTGTTCTTATATCTTTCATTGATACAACCTTTGTAGGTGTGCTCGTTGTGAGTCTACACATTGTTGATTTAATTTTTGTTGATCCAACTAGAGTTGATCCATATGTTGTGGTTGGTTGAGTTGTGGCCTTAGTGCCTGATGAGTGTGACTTTGTTGTTCAGTTGTATGTTCCCTTGTATTGGAAATACAAATGGATTTATTATGTCTTTTACCCTAATAGGATCTATTATTTTTTTTCCATTCTACTTAAATTTTGTATTGACCTGAGACTCTAGTTTATGAATCGTCTTTGTATAATCCGATGTTGTAGAGCCACAATGTGGTCGCACCAAGTACTCTTCATGAGAAGTAGGAGAATGATTTGGATCTTCTTCCTTGTCTGTGAGGAAAGACTCATATTAAGGGTTAGATGTATGCTATATATACTCAGGTTGTACAGAAGCATAATGTATGTACATTGAGTTCTCTCTGTGAGGAGTATGGGGGTAACGTGTTCTATCAAATGGGGTGTTTTGCTCATCTAGGCTAGGCCATGGTATACTCTCATGTTCATATTTTGATTGATGTATAGAGCAATCTGGGGTGTTAGTCCTCAATATTGACCTACTAGGCCCTTCAATGGATGGATTATTTGCTATATAAAATTACATCAAGGTATCCAAATCAAGAAGTTTTCCTAGAGGACCTATGGGTGCTTCCTTAGTTGGGATATCTTGAAGGTTTACCCCCTATGGATACGATTGTTGTTATGGTAAAACTTGGGATGCCATTCAAGGATGGGCATGTCATCTAGAATTATTTGGAGATATTCACTCATTATGGAGCTTAATTATCCATATAAATTGGAGGTCTTGTTTTCAACCATATTTGGACTAAACCCATAAAAGGGGGGTCCCCCAACCATTTTTAGAAAATTTTGACTTTTCAAAAAAAGGTCATAAGTGTTATATATAAAAATGATCAGTGGGAGGAAATTATCACAATGGTCTAGGGCTCCAAAATATGATTTTTGGGTCAAAATTTTGTATTTTGGGAATATTTGGCCAACCAAGGCCTGTGGGGAAATGCCCACTTTTGGGATTTTTTGGGAATTTTTGAACCATAAAGAGTTATGATTCAAAATTTTTATGGGAGGTGAAGAAGGAGCTAACTAAGACAAAAAAATAAATTTGGAAACTTTTGGATTTGTCTAGACCATTTTATGACTAACTTAGTGTAGATTTTCTCTATTTTTGGCTTCGAAAATAGTGTAATCATAAAACCAAAATAATTTTTTCATTATAAATCTTATTTACACGATTATTGAACCGTTGGATGCATAATAAAAAAGTATATATTTTTATTATTAGGGTTTGACCCCCTGATCAAGGATCTTAGGTTGATTACTTGAACAATAAAGAAATACCTAAAGTAGACAACATGATTATCTCTTTTTAAGTTTGATAGATTTAAATACACAATCAATAGAAACACATAGGAATACAAATGATTATCTCCTTTAAATATTTTAAATGTGAATCCCTAAACTGTTTGATGTGTTTCAAGATGTGTTGCTTTGTAAAGAGAATCCTTTTCTTGTGTTTAATATTTCATTGGATGATATTCTTAAACGTTTAAAGGATTTCACCTATATACTCGTAGCTCAACAATTGGTATGGTGATTAATTCCATATTATTCTAGTTGCATAAACCAATCAAAAGTATGGTGATGAATTCCATACTTGATAAGAGAGCATAGGTCTTATCGATCCTCACCCAGCACCCCGTGCACAATGATACACCCTTCATAAGAAGGATGCATGCTATTTTGCATGGTTAGGATAGATCTTGGAGTCGGTATTGGCCAGTTATCTCGGGTCTTGATAAAACTCTTTCAGATAGCTAGTCAAGTGGTAATTACATCCACTATTGTTGCTAATGTTAAAATGAAAATTGGTGTGGGGTTCCTTTTAAAATTTGAAATAAAACAATATAGCATACAATGATGATTCACTAATATGCATGAAAGGTACGTTTTATATTCAGAATCATTAGTAGCATAAAAGGAAAGCTAAAAAATGCAAAGCCTATATGACCTTAACCTTCTTGGGTAAGATTCCAACAAGAAAACCAGACAAAAGCAACGACTTCTACTATATTTTCTTTTATTTTTCTGAGCTAATTTTAAAAATAACAACTCTAACCTTTCTATGCAAAAAATAAGCAAGAAAAATGTGAAATTTGGTAATTTTTGACAATAAAATTTCAAATTGATAGTGCAGAGGGGTAAAAAATGGACCTTTAAAGTTGTTGTTTTTGCAAATTTTTGCAGAAACCCTCTAGTTTTTTGGCCATCCCTTTCAAGTATGGTGGCATAGTAGGGGCCATCCCACCCAGTGCCATGTAGCTGGTCATCTCACCCAGTGCCATGTAGTAGCAAAGGGGTCATTTTTTATCAGAATGGTCAGTACTTGCAACCTAAAAAACAAAAATTTGAGGTCCAAATTAGCATCACCCAGGGGGATATTGAAAAAAACTTAGATACCATGATCGCCATTGAAGATATGAAATTTACTACATTGCCTTAGGGTCACTTTATTGCAATGGATAACAATATAGAAGCATTCAAAAGGAAATAGAACATAAACTTGTAATCTAATAAAGTGAAGTAATATGTAATCAAATGGTGGATTTCTCATTATATTTAATCAGTGTATAGGTTCAAATGTGAGATTACAAATATCCCCTTGAGGATTTTACAAATTGATACATTTTCCATTACAATTTCTAGGGATCTAGTCCTTTGAAAAGGGGCCTCAAAGCGATGTAAACTATGGTTGGTCTTTGTAATCTTGCATCCCACGATTGAGAACTATCCTTCAACCTATTTTATTTGTCTTCTTATCTCCTTCCTCATGTGTAGAATACTTGTACCTACACACAAGGGATTGAAAATGAGTTAGTAGCACATGTGTTATAGAATTAAGAAAGCCTTGAAAACATAGTAAAAGGAAGTTATTCTACAACACTAAAAGATTATCTACATGCATGAAAAATGATCTACATTAAGAATAAACATATTATTAACTAATATAAATGTAAATAAGGAGATTTTTAAGCAAGATCAAAGGTGAAATAATACAGAAATAGCATCCGTTCATGGGTGAGCCAAATAAACCTGCAACATTGGGGACTTTAGATCCTATGTCAAAACTACTCCAAATAACCTCAAATTTGGACTAGATGTTCTTATGGACATTACTAAGAGGTCTATGGAGGAATTTTGACCAAATTTATCTTTGTTTTATAACCATTCCTAGGTTGGGCGAGGAGCAGACTGCTAGCCATTCCTAGGTGGGGCGATCACAAAACTAGCTTGATTTTATCACCTATGCCTATAGAAGTTGGTCCAAAACTTGGGTAGGGGTATTATCGACAGATGGGGCCAAAGAATATTTAAATTTGGAAAATTTTGAATTGGTAGATCAAGCCTCTTGCCTCTAAAATTTCCTTTGAATGAAGAGGGTTTCAAGGCTAAGGTAGGGCGAGTTTTGGGTTTCACTTTGGTTTGCAAAAGGTGAATATGGAATTGGGCAGCACTTCATTGTCAAAATGCTACTTTTCTCCTCATTTTAAATGGGTGTTTGCAACTCATTTTATAGCCCAAAATGGCATCTAGGGAAAAAGGGCATGTCTTGCCATGTAGGGCAAGTGCCACCATGTGTCCTAATCTCCTCATTGATTGATGAGGGGAAGGTTGCACATTTGGGGCTCCCAATCAACTATCCTATGATCTATTTATAGGTCCCCACTCAATTTGGGGTGATTGTATGTATTAATGACAATCTTTGATTGCCATTTAATGCATCATTTGAATTTTTCAAAGGTCTAGTTAGGGGTCATCCCACCTAGGGACGGTCATAGATAGCCATCCCTAGGTGGGACGATAACCAATTGTGGTCATCCCTTGGTGGGACGATCATCAGTGGGGGCCTCAAAACTGCCCTAAACTGCTAGGAACCATTTAAACTAAGTTTTGGAGCATTATGCAATCCTTTTTCCAGCTTAGAGGGGTGGCCAATAGGGCCATATGTTATCGATAAGAGGGCATATGCGATGCACTGATAGTCTTATCCGATTTACGTGATTTACGTGTCTAAAAAAAGGAAGAAAGAAAATTTAGGCATGAAAATAAAAATAGGTATGGTCAAGGCAAGCATGCAAAGAAGTTCTTTCAAATGCACAAGAATATTTTCTATGTTAAAAGAGCAAGTTGTGCTTAAAATGACAGTGATGAAAGACTCTTAGATAGTAAATAAGAAGATATTATATTTTTGGCAATAGAAGAGGAAGAAAACACTTCTATTGAAGACCAAGTAGAAGATGCTCCTATAATTGAAGACCTAGAGAAAGGTTCAAAAAGAAAAGAATAAGGTATAGTTTATCTAATTGCTCTCAAAGAGTTGAAAATATTTAGAAAGAAAAATTCAAGACTAAAGGATCAAGTTCAAGAGCATGAGGAAATAAAAGAAAATATTCTACAATATCTCGAAAACTCAAAAGCTAATGCAAGGAGATTTAAAGAAGTCATGGTTGAAAAGTTAAATGTAAAAGAGTAAGAATGTGAAATATTAGAACATGAAGTGGTTTCTATTAGGATGGAAGTGAAAGATTCTAAGGATAAGATGCACATGTTTGGGAAAATTTTAAAAGCTTTGGATAACATTATCAATGCACAAAGATCTTCATTTAACAAAACATGACTTGGTTTTAAATAAGGTCAAGAGGTACAGAAAGAGGATTCAAGGTCAAAAGAAAAGAAATATTTAGAGGAAGAGATTGAAGAAGAACCTAAGACCTATGCTAATAAGTTGAAGAATAGAAGCTTCACTAAGAAAAAACAATGCATAAACAAGAAATAAGGACCATCACAAAGAAGGCAAAGAAAGGACTAAAAGACCAAATGTTTCAAAACAAGATGAATATTTCTTCCAAGGGCATTGTTTTTCATGTAATAGTTTTGGTCACAAAGCTATGCATTGTAGGGTTCATGGAAAGGATTATGGATTCACTAATATGAACTTCAAATCATTTGAAGATGGATATTTATTTCAAGGTTACTGCTACTCATGTAATCACTATGGTCATAAAGCTATCCACTATAGGGTTCACGACAAAAATGATTATGGATTTGCCAAGAGAAACTTCAAGTCATTTGCACCTTCCAAGAATTACAACATCAAATGTTACAATTGCAATAATATTGGGCATAAGGCCAAGTGGTGTATAATAGAGTTTTTGAATCTTCCAGAGTCAAGCAAGAACAGGGACACTCAAAAGGATCAAAAGGGTATGTGTTAAAAAAGAAGGTTGAAAAGGAAAAAGAACATTGTATGTTGGGAGTATATTTAATCCCAGCCCAAATTTAATCACCTCAAGCATAGGAGGTTGTGAGGGGGCTGAGCTAAGAGTCTTATTTTTAGCTCTAAAGGAGTCCCTTTGCCATTAATTTCAAAGGGGGAGAAAATTCTTAGGGGGAGCATTTTTGGAATCCAGTGGTAGAAAAAGGAAGTATTTTAGAAGGCTTTCCATCAATGACAAAATGGGATATTGTTGGAAATATTAAGTATTTTAAGTTGTCACTGATGTCAAAGGATTGATGTCAATAGGTTGATGTCAAAGAAAGATTGGTATGGTAGAAATATTCTTCAAGGTTGAAATATTAAAGTGCAAGGTAAAATCTTCAAAGGATGCATGAGGTAGTGAAAAAGGTGCAAAAGTTGTCAAGGATTCAATTTTACAAGAAAAGGACAAGACCCTATTGTCCTTCAAAAAGATTTATATTTCAGAATTGGAGGCAAAAGTTCAAAAGTTTAAAATTTATTATTATATATATTTTTAAATATTATAATATAACTTAGGTTAAGGTTTTAATAAAAAGGGTGTCATTCAAAATTAATTTATCTCCACCACCGATGTTTGAGAAATTATAAAATTGTATATTTATTGAGGACTAACTCATTGGAGCTAAGGTTATCGTGTATAATATCATTGAGCGCATCGAGTACATCCAAAATTATCAAGGGAGAGGAAGAATACAACATGCACACACTTTTTGGTGTAGAAGAAAAGGGTCAAATAGAAGGGTGCACCTTCATTGTTTCAAGATGGTAGGTTAGCACAACTGATCGATTGAGAAGCACTAAGGAACTGGCAGATAGGAGGTCAGGTGGTCGATTCACGATGGCTTCAATTTTTTTTTGCATTGTGGTAAAGGATGAAGAGTGCAGAAGCAATAAAGTAGATATCCTGAAATTACGATTTATGTGGGCAACTAGCTCACACGACAGCTTAGCTAAAGCTAAGGCACTAGAAGAGAGGAGGTCAAGGGGTTGATTTGTGGTGGCTGCATTTTTGGTAAGGGAAATTTTTTTAATTAATTTCCTATGGTATGCGCTGCTTAGGGAGTCATAAGGTTGGTTTAATTAAAATTTATTTTGCCTTAGGGAGTCATAAGGATATGCTAAGAAATTGAATATCTTGCATTTTGGTATTTTCAAGGGTGTGTTAAAGGATGTGTTATTTGCAAATTAGGAGTTATAATGGTATGTTTTAAAGTCTTTTTTCTTGAAAAATAAAAGTGATAAGGGTGCTTTTAAAAGAGTATTGTCTTGCAAAAAATATAGAAAGGAAATATAAAGGGATTAATTTTTACATGTGAGAACTAGGAGTTATAAGGTGTTTTGTGGTCTAAATAGTATGTGTATTTTTGCATGGTGAAAGAAAGTTTGAAGAGGTTTATTCATTGTTTAGAAAAACCTTGTTTTAGGAATTAAAATGAGTTGTAAAGCAATATCTTTGTGCACATATTTTTGAGAAGAAAGTTCATGTGGATGATTTGAGAAAAGTGTTTTGTTGTCTAACCCTTGAAGTGGCACTATAAAGATAAGTTGTTTGTGAGATAGGTATTTGAGGGCACATCTTCATCAAGATTTTTGAGGTATGGTGGTTTAAATATTTCTCTAGGAGGTTGTACTTTGAGGAAGTAATTTTAAAGTGGAGATAAAAGGGTTGATTAGTGTACATTGTTGGAAATATTTGAGTTAGGATTTGAGACCTGCCTGTGCTTCATTATTGAATGAGATTGGAAACATTTGAACTAGGGTTTCTGAACAAGTTAAGCATATTTGATTAGTGAAATTGGAATCACTTGTGATAAGGTTGAAGAAGAAGTGTGTGTATATTTGTGAAGCATTTTGGGCATTGGTTTGAGTGATATTGAATGTGAGTGGGTAAGTATTAGAGACCAATTTTGTGAAGTAAATTTATGCACTAGCCTTAATTTATTTGAAAATAAATTTGCAAGAAGTAGAGATCTGATTTATTGAATGTGATATATTGAAAGTAATAGAATTAATGAATGTGAAAATAACATATTGAGCATTTGCATTACATATTACTCCTTATATGTTATTGAAAGAATTTTGGGTAGAATATGTATGAATTGCCTAGTTGAAGAAAGCATTTCTGAAAGAGATCCAAGCATTATTTTGAGCATCATTTGTGTGCAATATTTGGTATTGGTTGAGTATATTCTATGATATTTTTTGAGTATGTGTTTGAGCATGTGTTAGAACCAATTTGAGAATGTACTCTTGAGTAGAGTTTAGAACAAAGTGGCTAGCTATTTTGAATAAGTCTTCTGATAAGGCTTAAGGTAATTTAAGGCAGATTGTATGAGCAGGTTTGAGACATATTTGTGCATGTAATGTGTGCAAATTTGGGATATATTTGAAAACATATTTATGCATATAATGTATGCATATTTGGAACAAAGTTGAGATAGATTTGTGCATGTAATATATGCATATTTAGGATAGATTGAGAGTAGATTTATGAGAAGACTTGGATTAGGTTTTGGATAGACTTGAAGCAGATTTGGATAGATTGTGTGAATAGGTTTTGAGACAGATTTATTCATGTAATGTGTGCATATTTGGGGCAGTGTTGAGCAAGTGATTTGAACAGATCTTGGTACAAATTTGATCAAGCCTTTTGTGAAGGCTTGGAGCAATTTTTGAGCAAAGTGTTGAGCTGGATTTGGAGTAGACCAAATCAAAGGGAATAGAGTTATTATATGGAGATATATCCACAAACAAGAGTAGAGAGGATGGAGTTCTCCTATGGAGAGATATCCATGAACCAGAGCGAAGAGGATAGATTTCTCCTATGGAGAGATATCCACGAACCATAGTATAGGGGATAGAGTTATCCTATTAATAAAGATCCACAAAATAGAGAAAAGGAGATAGAGGTCTCCTGTGGATTGAGATCCATGAACCATAGCAAAGGGGATATTTTTATCCTATGGATAGAGATCCACAAACTTGAGCATAAGGGATTGAGTTCGACTTTAGACAAAGTTCCATAAACATTGTAATAGGGATTTGGTTCCCAAGATATTTGTTGAGAAATTTTTGAAGAAATATTTTCTCCATGGACGTATCCCACATTGGGTGAACCATGTTAAATATATGTATCTCATCTGTGTGATGATTTGTACATTATTTATTTTACTGCATTGATATTATTATTGTTATCATTTGGAAATAAAAGTAAAAGTTGGTCTTATACTTTTTATCTCCCCTCTCAGTATAAGCTAGTATCCCTCACAACATCCCAATCATCTCCATAGATAGGTCTTAGGACCTCTTCCTTGTGGTCCACCCTGACTAGTAAGCCCTCAATAGGAACATGGAAAATGATATATACATCCTCCAAGGTAATAGTAAGCTCCTTTATCAAAATTTGAAAAGAACCCCTATCAAGGTCCCATCTCTCCACTAATCTAGATAGAAGCTCCTCATCTACACAGATAGTTTCTACTCATCCACACCTAGCCAACCTCACAGCCTCTAGCAGCTTCAAATCATCATCTGTGAGGGCTTTCCAAACTTTGGCTATAGTGTGGGGCCATCGATGTCAGGAAGTAATAAATTTCACTTGAAATCACACACAAATTTAAATCAATGCATTTTCAAAATGAAAAAAAATAATAAAACACAAAAAAATTCCATTCCAAAAATATTGCACATCATTTAAAACACATATACATTTAAAAAAAAAAACATACACATCAATTATCATACATTGCATTAAAAAAAATAAAAGGCAAAAAAAAAAATATTCACCTTCCTCTTCCATCCATTTCAAAAAAAAATGGTATACATCATTGACCATACATTGCATCCAAAAAAAAACTTTCACCCTTCCCCATTCATGCATTAAAAAAACACATTTTACTAGCCCCTCTTAGTGGTTGTAAAAATAAAAACATAATACTAGCCCCTCTTAGTGATTGTCAAAAAAAACAAAAAACAAGCAACAAGCAAAAGCATAAAAATAAATAAAAACCTAAACTAAGAGTTTAGGCCACCTACCTCGACATAGTGGATTTTGGCTTCTGCTCTAGCTGAGCCTCCTACCCTCGCACCTGCACCATATCCACTCACCTCACCAACATCCATATCACTCTCACTCTTCTCACCACCAAGCAAAATCAAACCACAATAATGAAAATTCAAAACAACACCTCCCCTATATAATGACTTTTTATGGTGAAAACATGTGCCTATGGTTTGTAGAGCACATGAAAAAGTCCATCCATGGTTAGTAGCACCAATCACAAATGCATGGTTAAGCAGAGGTGAAACCATACATGCATAGTTAAGTAAAAAACTAGTTACATCACCATAACACAAGAATAAACATCATCATCACCACATGCATATTTACAAACAACACATCATCATATAGTGAGCCTCGTATCTAGCAGATTACCCTATACACCTGGTGGTTGCAACGATTGGTAATCCATGCAATCTGTTTGGATGGGTAATCCATCATAAGGACACTTTCAATATCAAACCAACATGGTATTAAATCAGCTAGGTCCCTGAAACATTGATCTTGGCTATGTTAAATCAAATTTGCACAAGGTGATAGTTAAGCCCTCTTTCGTTGGGTACAAAAACAAAAAAATAATCAAATCAAATTTAGTATAATAAAAAGTCACTTGTGTATCGAGGTCTTAGGGTGCTAGCTCCAATACACAAGAGTGACTAACAATAGTGAGACTCACGAGCTCACAAACACGGTTAATGATTTTACCACAATATTTTTTACCTCATCGAAACCAAAGGCAAATTCACAACAAAACAAACAATCCTAGACTTGGAGCATCAAGTTTATTTCAATGTCTACATTTGCATATAACACATCCACATCATGAAATCATCCACCTCCTTTATTCAACCACATTTGGTCAATTGGATCATGGGTTTTATCATTTACCCATTCTCCAATTGAGGAGGTAAGAAAACAAATTAAAATGTCATAAAAAATTTCAAAAATCATTCATTCTTATATGTCGAGAATATTTGAGTCCATTCATCCAATAAATACAGGTATCATTGGTTTTTGCACCATATTGTGTTTTACACAACGCAGTACAAAAAAGGGCATCTGTAGACACAAAAACCTATGCATCCATAAAATCATATTTTTTACCCCACATCAAATCTTGCATAGTAAAATTATATACCTAAGTTTAGACTTAGGTGTATAAAATCCTACACATTAATCCATTTTCCAAATTTATTAAATCTGGAAAATTAGCCTAGGATACCCTGCCTAACCACTAGACATGTGTCCTAGCCACCTCACTACCCCACCTTGTCACATATCATACACCCTTGTCCTCTTTATCCCTTCACATGGGATAACCCTTACACCTCACTCCACTTGCAACCACATCACCCCAGTTAAATGAGACATCCTGAGTGACTCACTCTAACTGCACCTACATTTGGTAGCCCTAGATTACCACTTGGTAATCTTGGCTTGTCAACTCCCATTTCTCTCCAAAACCCTAAGGAGCCTATAAAGGTACCTTCACCCCACCAAACAAAGGAGTTTGAGAACACATACCATTAGGTTATCAAAATAGGACCAAGAGCTTGCACGCATCCCAAAGAGAAGAGATATCTAAAGCCTGTAGATCACCTTTTAAAAAAATCTATCACTCAGTATAAATCACTCGTCTATAGTTATGCAGTTGGAACCTCCATTTTGAATTTCCTCCATCGCCCATGTGTGGTTTACCAGTATCCACCATGCATCCATAGTTTCTCAAAGCTAAAAAATACCACCAATATGATCAATAAGTTTGGACTGCAACAAGACATTTAGTTTATGTTTTCTATTTTTTGCAATTTTTAGTTGAGGTTTTTATTGCATGATTCATATATTTGTATACATGTTCTACTAAACCATCGTTTGCCTTTTCATGTGTATGCAGGAAGCATGTATCTTAGAGAAGATGCTGAAGCTAGAGTGGTCCCTCCATTAGATACAAAAAGCCCACTCACCCCTCTAAAGCTATGACGAAAGAACAAAGGACACCAATTTATTTGCTTGGAAAGCTCGTCATTGTCATTTGGACACTTGTATTGTACTATATCATTGTAACATTACTCCCAATACACTCAAGGAAATTCAAAAGCATTGTAACATTGGGATACTTAGGCTTCCCTGTTTTAATACAAAAGAGAGATATTCCTTCCATTGCAAGTCTTCATTTGTATTTATTTGTTTGGTGTTGATTATTTTTCTACATATACATACACAATTTTAAAAAAAATTCCATACATTTGCATAAACACGTGCGAATCCGTACAATTTCGTACATTTGCATGGTACTATGTGAATAAAAATAAAGGGTAGATTTGGATACCCATTTGGCTAAAAATCATGGCCATGCAATTTTTTTTTCAGAACAATTTGTATACATCAACCAAACACACACATGCTTCCATGCATGCATCTTGAGAAAATAGTCACAATTGCAAACAAGAGGTAGATTTGGATACCCATTTGGCCAAAACACTACCCTATCACAAATGTTTTTGAAAAAATCCATGCAAGCACTCAAACACACACCCATACATTCACGTAAATCGAGACACAAGTAAACATCGATCAAACCCATTTCATCTCATTCACATTCACACACATTCATGCACTTTTTCCATTCCATCACATAATTCTAGTTCGACTATGCATTTTCTATGGTTTTATTTCACTATAAATTTGTTTCCTATGTTTCATTTTTAAACTGCTTAGTACACAAATACCGAGGCAAAAAAATCCACTTACCATCAATGCACTCCCTCCAACATTGGTGCTCGAATTTTCTCCCAGCATCGTTCTCCCTCTCCTCAAAACTTTGATAGTTCTTCGCTTCACATATTCTCCCTCACCTCTCTTTCTCTCCTTCGCGATCATGCTTATATAGCACCTTTCACTCAGATTCTTATAGTACTATGTGAATCCCAAGGTTTGCTTAGATTCACATAGTACTATGAAAATCTAATTTTTCCAGTGGCATTTGCTATCTTATGCCTTCCTATTGCCATCTATGCTAATATTTCACATTTTCTTCACCTTTTCACCCATCATTTCTCATTTTTTCAATTGACTCATCATCATTTCTTGTCTTCTCTATCGTCAACTTATCGCTTGAGGGGGTATACATTCAACAATTAGAATTTGCCTTACACATGATCAAAAAATCAAACATCCAATCATGGATACCACATTTAACTAAGAATTGTTTTGCTAAAATATTATCTTAAGTCCTCATTTGCTAGGACAAACAAAGACAAAAAATTTCCTTCTCAACAAAAATCTAATTCAAACAAACATTTGATAAACCTGATGCCTACGACTGTAGATAACTCATGGATTACCTTATTCACAGTGGCAGTCATAAGACCACTTTTGAATGAAGCACCTAACAAAAATATACCTTACAACATTAATGGTTTGTCAAATATTATCAAGAACTCATAATTAATCAAAAGCAAAAATTGCAAAGGCATTTGTTCCTTCCATAATTGGAATAGTTTATGTTGATTACAAGATAAGGAAATTTTATGTCTCCTCTTAAAGAAATCATTGTGACACTTAAAATAATAATACTCAATCATTAATCATTCACTATCAATGTGTATTTCTCATCCATGATCATCCATTAAAAATCCTCAACCCTTCTTCAAAATTAAACCACCAATGTCATGTCATCAATTTTTGCACTGCACTATATTTTCACACAACACAACACAAAATAGGATAAATGTAGACACCCAAAAGTTACACATTACCACTTCCTCCATCATCACGGTTGATCAATTTATGAAACCCATAAATTTTGCATAAATTGACCTCAAAACACTATTCACCTTCACAATCCCCCTTGGGCTACTTAAGCCCCTTCCTACACTTCACTTTGGGTCCTCATCCTTTGGTTCCTCATGTGACCACCATCATGACTTAACCTTAGTTAAAGTATTTACCTTGGTCAAAAATTAATTTTTGGTCAAAGTTCACTTTATGGCTAAACACATGGTTAATCAACTTAATCATGATTAAGCCTAGTCTTCCACCTCACCTAGTCTACCCTTTGACTAGCCTACCCTTTCCACCTCACCTAGTCTACCCTTTGAATAGACTAGCCTTCCACTTCACCCCTATGATATTTACTCCATATCACATTCTCCTATGCATTCAATGATAATTTAAGACTTTTGTACACACAAAAGAATTTTAATATTAAAAGGTTTTCCACTTCAATATGCCATAAATGACATTTGGAGACTTTCCTCCACCCATTTATTACATGTTGATGGGTGAGATATTCTCTCACCCAATTTCACTTATGAGGCATGGCATCCATACCACCTCAGGGGACACCTCACATAGGACACATCATAGGGGACACCTCAACCCCTCCCCTAACCTTGGAAAACTCTATAAATAGAAGGTCAAATCCTCCATTTTAGATATATCCACTTTTACTTAACAAAACTCTGCTAAAATTTCTCTAGACCATCAAAATCACTCAACATCCATCCTCCATCACTCACCATCCATCCAACTTAGGAATCAACATCAAACCCATCATATCTCTTGTTGTTTTGATAGGTTGTTGATAAAGACTGTAGTTTTTGAATGTAACTCGAATGATAATAGAAGAAGCTCCTGCACTAGAGGACACTTTGCATTAAAATTTACTGATTCTAGAAAGAACAAATAGATTCACATAGTGTCGTGTAAATCCAGAGGTACAACTAGATTCACACACTAGTATGCAAATCCCATTTTTAGAGGTCTAGAGGGCATAAAATTAGGTAAGTTTCCTTGCTATATGGGTCTTTTGTCATTTTGTACAGTTTTAATGATGTTTGAGCATAATTTAGGTGTCTTTTATTTGTAAACACAAGGGATATGATCAAGACAGGCCCCCAAATATTCTAACCAGTTTGACAGGTCTCATAGGCCCCAAAAATAGATTCAACCATCAGTGGTACATGAGCAATAAGCCCACTTGCATCGAGGAAGACAATGAAACAATCGATGGTTGCTTGTCTTACACTTTAAAATAGGGCTTCCCTTGAGTAAGACCTTGTTTTGTATCCCTTAGGGGTACTTTTGTAAAAGGGTAACATTCCTGTAACCCATTTTTTTAATCAATTTATATTTACAAAACAATTAGTTTCCACATGTTTCAATATTACACTAGAAATTATTGATAAACATAGTGTTTGATCTTATATAATTGATCTTGGAAGGCCAAATTGGAAATAAACTTGTTAAAAGAAAAATTAGGTGGTATTAGTTTCATTAATATTATTTCTCATAGGATTTCATTATCACCATCTTACTAGACCTATCCATGACCACAAAGATGCAATTTTGTTGATACTTTGATATTGGAAACCCTAAGAGATTATCCATATTAATAGATTATGAATGTCTAGAAGTAACTGATACATAAATACAAATTATTAGCTTCCTAATGGTTATCCTGACAATGCTCCATGGTGTACATGACCAGATATAGAACTCCACTTCCTAGCACATGTGAGGTAAGTGAAATTACTAATATAGTACTAGAAGATATTTTATTTATTTTGAAGTATCCACCCACCTTGGAATAGTGTTCCTTTCAAATCAGTTGCTAGGATAATGTACTAAAAGGCATATAAATATTTCCAAGATAGAACAATAACCTATCCTAAAAATGTTGATCTAGCACTGATTTATCCTATAATAGCTATTAGTGGATGTTAACAAAGTTTGTAAAACTAGGGTACTATGTCTGACAATAATTGGTGTCATGTTCTCTAGGTTTAGAATAGTCAACAATGTCTATACAAATGGATGGATTAGACAACATGTTGTCTAGTTATCATTTTCCTTTTTATGTTTGATCATAAGGTGTAATTATTGCAAGTAAATTATCCATTTTACATGGTGTGTGTCTTCTATCTTACTTTGTAAGTGCAATAATTATAAATACTTGTGATCATAATGAATAATGGTTTTCTTACCTATAATGTAGTGGCATCACTATCAAAAAACTTAAAAAATGATGTACAACACCTTATCATATTTTGAGTAATGATGATCTATATATGAAAGTGTCTTATAGTGGTATATCATTGGATTCCCATTATGGATCAAGATGTTATAAAATGTGTATTTTGATGCATACATCTTAACTTTGAAAGTCTAAGTGACCTTTTGTATGGAAAGCACTAGAGATGAATAGAGGCATTACTTTATCTCAATAAACACCTATTTATACTTTGAGTTCAAGTGAAACTTCACCTTTCTATGCATGACTTGATTAAGAGGCCTTAAAACATGTGAGATTCCAAACATGAACATGAGGTAGAAATTTACAAGCCCTAGAAAATTCTAGGTTTCATCATATTCTTTATGGTTGGTCATTATTGGATGAGGATATTCTTTGAATTTACATGTACGAATTGGTTTTAAATGATGTATCCTAGATAATATATCTTTATGATGTCAAAGGTGCACTTTCCTAGGTTAGATTCAATCTTATGTTGGTTGATAGTGTCTAGAATGTGACACACATAGTGTAGATACTCTTCCTACCGTTTGCTAAAATGAGGACATCATCCAAGTAGACAATGACAATGGACTTGTAAATAATTATAAAATATTATTCACCAAGTGGACAAATGCCATCGATTCATTGGTCAAGGATAAGGTGAATGGAGGTTAATGTTTGTGAAGTATCATGTTCCTTGGAGATGGTCCAAGATGTTATAAAATCATGGTAGTATATAAATATTTATTTTATTATGATATGTTTTAGTTACCAATAGTTGATGGAAATATTTTAAATCCTATCCTTTAGCACTAGGAAAATGGGATTTCCAAAGGATGACAAGCCTAGTTAGATTTTATCGTAATCAATTAAATTTTAAATATATTGTTTAATTTTATAATTATTCTAGACTAATTGACAGTATAGTCAGTCGTTAGGTAGTGATAATATAAGGATCAATTTGATTTGATGTTTCACTAAGTAGTGTAGTGGGACTTCATATGAATGTTGGAAAACATTATAGTATAGAAAAATAAGGACATCCATTTCTTGAGACTATTGAATAAGCTATAACTATCATGGAAAGGATGAAATTTTTAGTGCCATGGTTGTCAAGGTGAAGATCAACAAAATGACCTTTATGCATGAGAAATCAATTTCTTGCACCATTTTCTTAACAACAATATCACCTTCCTTTGAGATAAGCATTATATTATGTAATAAGTCATACATTTGATGAACATAAACCATTATTGTGTATAGTATTGTTTGAGTTAATAATGATAGAAAGATAAGATCTTTCCAATAATACATCACAAATATCTAATAGCACCATGTCATAGATGATAGAATCGTGCATTGGTATGCATTGGTGTCAAAAAATTACTCCATTCAATTGAAGGTATTCTAGTGAGTAAGAATTTGTATGCAACATTATTTGAAATCCTATGCACCTGACTATGTCTTACATAATGAGGTTATTTTGGTTCTCTATATCAAATATTATGAGTAGAGACTTACCCTTTAGAATAATTTGAGATTAAGGCATTAATGATTTATTTATTTTTAGTACTCAAGCATGTGATATTTATGTTCTTTTTATCTTTTAATGTAGAGGGATAATCATTGAACTCTAGATGCACCATTAAGTTTTTTGTTAAACTTAACACTTATTAAAAAAGTATGAGTCTTATAGTAGATGTACCACTTAATTCTCACCTTTTATTTTCCTTTTGGCTATATATTTGGAGAATTTTGGGCTTAGACAAAACTGAGGGGGCCTTGGGCACTAACACCGTATATGGTAATGCAATTGGTGGCTTATATGTGGGCATAAACATCTTATAAGGATATGTCATTGAACCTTTCTACTTTGTTGATGACCTAGGGTTATTCGTAAAGAGTTGGCCCTAAAATGTATTTATAAAAATGGGACGAAGTAGTTTCAAAATCCAAAATTCTTTATAATTTCAAGGTGAAAATGTCCCCTATTATTAGGGGTAATATTAGAAAATTAAACTTAAAATGGTCCAATTATTATAAAATTGAGGTGAATCTACCAAAAAAAAATTTACACCCAAAATTTTTGGTATAATGGGCCTCAGTCAAGGGTCCCCACTATTAGCCAATTACAAATTTCAAAAATCCAAATATTTTTTAATTAATGATGATTAGTCACTATGCATAACCTTGTGATGACCTCTCTTATAGATTTGATGCAAAGCCAAATGCTTGCAATGAAGAGTCCACTAGAAGGAAATTCATTTCTAAATGGAGGTGGTACTAAAAGAAATTCTATTTAAGTTAGAGAGTCAATTTGAGTTAGAGATTCAATTGTTATAAAAGTAGGGTTTAAACTATTGAAGCCATATTTCCAACTCTTTAATATCAATCCAATTTGAGAAGACTAGAATGCCAATGTTATTTTTCACCTTGAGAAGGTTGTGGCTCTAAAAAATAATAGGGTTTGTAGTTGAAGATGGGACTCCAATATTATCATGATAGATAAATTTTTTTTGAATAGTGCATTCTTCTATCCTTTTAGGGTCTCTTATATGAGATTCTTAATTTTCTTTATCTTGTTCTCGATTAATGATATTTTCATCTCTGACATTTCTATACAAGTGCGAAATTCTTGAAGATACTTGAACATAGAATATGGTGTGATGCATTTCTTCTTGTACCATGAACATTTGTTAGTGGAAATCCAAAAATGAATCAAATTGGAGGCTCTATTCTTGACAAGAACCATTACAAAGAAGATAATATGAGATGAAAGAAGTCATATGAGTATCAAACTACTATAATACCACTTGATTTGTATTATGGGATCCAATATGTGGTGGCATAGGAGATAACTCCTAGAATAATCTTGTGGTACCAAAAAGTTATGCTTTAGAGTTGTGTAGCTAGAAATGCAACACATACATATTCCTTATCATAATATTTTGTCTTTATTTTATAGATAATACAAATGTATTATACTACAAAATACAAAATACATGTAGCCAAGTTAACAATAATATAAATTTCTAGTATATATGATGCATAACATTGCAAGCTGTAGGACACTCTATTCTAGTAAAAAGTAGAAAAATATGAGATTGGATATGTAGGAACAATATAATTTTATACAAAGATAGAGGGAAAGAGAGGATACATTGAATGAATAAAATAATTCAAAGAAGAAATGAACCTAATCTACTAAAATCTTTATACAAATGTACAATCATTACAAGCAATTAGAATATGAAATGGTTCAACTTCCAACTCATTAAAAAATATTTTCATGAGTTCTAAAATTATCTATTATGCTTCTTTCATAGCTAGTGTTAGTCCATAAAGTTCCATGTGGAAATATTATATGAGTGTAAGTGTGTCACTAACGCATGGTGTTGGAAATATTCTCACTATCCACTCTAAGACTTTGTGGTGAGATGTAGGTTTGGTACCACAAGTCCATATATCTATGAGCATTGGTGCCACTCAATTTGGTTCCATAGCAATCTTAGTGCTATACTGGTCATAATGCCATAAATAGAGTTATCACCATGAGGAAGTCTATTGCCATAAGAAGAAATTATGTTAACCTCTTTAGCAAATATCCTAGAAAGGTGTAAAGGCTTGAAACTTAAAAGTGTTATGGCATCATCATCCTTGAGAATTTGATCAACATCTACTTTAATCAAATCAATATTTCATTTTTGTTACTTAGTACAATTTTTTTGTCTTGCATTATGTCCCTTAGGCTCTTGTAAATATTTTTATTTCTTCCATGCAATGTGTCTTGCAATAGTAATACCTATGTGTTGTTATTTTTTATATTTGTTGTGTGTTCTTGAAAGGCAAAGAAGAATTGTATTAAATGAGAGGAGAATTTTAGGATTTTCCTATTTGAATGGTGCTCGAGAATAAATATTTTTTTCTTGGTGGTGTTATGATTTGGGTATTTAGATATTGTGGGTTTTCCAATTAAAATTATGGAATTAGAGGAGGACATGCCTTCTAGTAAGGATGTAGGGGTTCATTGGGGTTTATGGTGGATTATATGCTCACCAAATTGGGCACTTTGAAGTTCCCTCAATTTCTACCCATGATTAAGTTGCCAAACAAGTATGTTATTGTATCGCTCCAAATTTTTCGCACCCTTACCTTCAGGCTATAGGATCCATTCCCTGAAGGGGGATGTGAAAAGGATGGGACAATACCTCAGGCTGAGAGGCCTTTTGAAGGTCCCGCATCTCAATGGAGGTGTATAAGGGTGAATTTTTTATGGATGGTGGGTTCACCAGGAAACTTTTGAATGGCAGTTTCCATGCCTAGGTTGATAGTGTGTTTGATGTGTTCATTTTTATGCTTGATCATTCAACTCCTAGGTTTGGCCGATATGAATCTAGACTATTCTATATGCCAATGCTAATTTCAATAAATATAGAAAACAAAAATAGATGCAAATTATAGAGAATTATGCTAACTAGAAGGTATCATACCTGATCTCGGATGTCTGATGAAGATTCTGAGTCTTGTAGCAGTTCAGATTGTCTCAGTTTGTACATTATCGTCTTATATTTCTTAGGATCATCCCAAATCACAGAAGGTCATCTGAAATCAGACAAAATCGTATGAAATCTGATGAATTTGTCAGATGAATTCGTTAGAAACCTGCAATAACAGAAACAAATGCAAAATACCAAATATGCAAATGTAGAAGCAATGGGTAATGGTATAAATAACCACAAACATGCCTAAATAATAGATTCTAGTGATAAATAAGGAAATGCAGTAGATTTAATGATTGATTTTAACTTTATCATGCAATTATGTTAAATGAGGTGAACTCCAAGATGCATAAAACATAATAACTTAAAATAGTGCAGAGATATGATATGGAAAAAGCAGAAAAGATTAAGAAAATGCAAACTCTAAACTCGGACTGCCCTCAATCTGGACTACAGTCAGGATCGCCTCCAATCATACAAAATCATCCGCAATCATTCGAGATCGTTTGCGATGATCCAAGCTAGCTTCAACTGAAAAATAATAGAGTTCTTGCAATAAAAATATGCAAAAATACCAAGTGCAAACAATAATACGAAGGAATAAGGAGCTAATTCTGCAATGAAATCCTGTCAACAAAGGGGTTGGGGATTCAGGGAGAATCAACAAGAATTAGGCAGGGAGGCAAGGGGATAAACTAGAAAAATCCTAGTTTATATAGGATTAGGAAGAGGTTTGGGAGGTTGGGGATCATCCCAATCTGGGAGATCTCCAACAAGGAAATCTCCAACTGCACAGACATGCTTCTGCCTGAGTTGGAGAGACTGTTGAAACAAAATCTAATTATGAAAACTCGATTTTGGGACGAAATCGTCTGGACATTTTGTTCTAGACAAATTCATCAGATCGGGGACGATTTTGTCTAATCTGAGATGATATCGTCCAACGGTCAAAACAAATCCTAAATATGGCACAAAAAATAGGGAAAGCGGGTAAAAGGCAGTTTGGGGTTGAAATTCAAATTTTAATATTTTATCTTTTTACTAAGGTTTTAACCGTGCCAATTTTAGGGTGCTACATTTTGCCCCCTCTTTAGCGAATTTTTTGAAGAAAATGCGTTAAAGATGAGTTTTTCCAATTTTATGAGAAAACAAAAATATACTCAATTTTTTAGACGACGATTCTTGGTCGAATCGTACGAATGCTGACTATGGTGCCCCCTCCGCGTTTTTACCCAAATCGAACGTTTGAGGTAAAAACGTGGAAAAGCAAAAATTAAAATTTTAAAATGCTGATTTTTAAATAAATTAAAAAAAATAGGGAAAAACCCTAATTCATGAGGACGTATGGAGGATCATGAGGATCCCCATACAAGGACAATTGATGACACCTACGATTAATCAGGTCCAGGCGATGATGAGGCTCATGGGAGATCCGAGCTTCGCCTTGGAGAAGGGCGGAGTGAACATCGAGTCACTACGACAAATGCCTAGGGCATCTAGGCTGACACGGGTTTTGGCAGGAGTTATCAATGGCTTACTATTGTGCCACCAGAGCAGATGCAGACTATCGTGGGTGCTTTCAAACATAGTCTGCGACATGAGAGACCACGGGCATAGATTTACATAAGGTAGCTTTGTTTTGTGCCTCTTGTATAGCATCATGTATGGGGTCGTATACAAGGGAGGTCGATGTCTAGTTTTGACATCGCTACTGCAGGTTTGGTGTTGGGAGCACATTACGGTGTGAAGGCCGATAGGGCTTCCACTGATAGGGGTTGACCAGGAGAGGCCCCAAGTTTTCCATTGGTGGTTGCAGTGGGGGTCATAGTGGCAGATAGATCTATCGATGTCACGAAGGTTGCTAGACGACCTCATCCCAGACCAGATCACCTAGAGACCATGGTGAGAACACCTCGGGTGGGCAGAGGATGGGTAGGAGCTAGCTCACATCAAGTGAGTCTACTGGCTAAGGATGGAGCGGGAAGAGGTAGAGCTCCATCGCTACGATCGATTACTGTGACAGTTTAGTCTATAGTAGGGGATCCCTTCTCTCAGGGATTACGAGTACTCCCAGACTGTTCGAGATAGTACTACACTGAGTGAGGCTCCAAATATGCAGCGATTATAGAGTCAAGACATAGACGATGCCCCCATCCATCCAGTGGATGGTGACGATGCCGAGGTTGTGGATGGCTATGATGCCTGGTATGCAGGCATCTGCCCTCCTCGGATGACGAAGGCACAAGGTCCAGTGCACGTTGTGGTGCACCAGATGGGGAGATGATGGCAGGCTGCTATTAAGGCAATGCAGGATCACAAGGGAAGAGAGCAGTGGCGGATCCCATAGGAGAGACACCAAAAAATGGCACGAGATCCATAGAGGCCATGAAATATAGGGCGAAGGGAGGAGGGACTCCCTTCATATTAGGAGGAGAGACCACCATTGTCTGATAAAGGCAAGGGTGTCGACACAGGGGAAAGCATCGAGACGATGACTCTCTAAGCTGAGGTTGCCCACCTTTGAACTCAAGTGCAGACATTGCAGGATGAGGCTACACGACTCAGATCTTGGGGTGGAGGAGCGAGCAAGGATGATCTAGCACGGTCTATTACTCAGACGACATTCTACCAGGGGCTATACTATCACATGGTTCTAGAGAACCAGAGGGTACCACTTCCAGCCCCTATTGCAGGGCCAGTCATGATGGGATCGTCGAGGAAATCCTCACGATCGACGATGAGGACCCAAGATACAACTCGGACCTCTATGGGACCACCTCCTCCATGTTAGGGTCAAGGAGGAGATGAGGTTGAGAGCTCGAGGGCTTCTCGAGGCTAGGTGTCTATGGACTAAAAATTTTGGTAGAGATTGTTGAGAGGATTGAGTATGCTAGGGTATAGATTGTGGCATACCAATTCTGTTTTGATATGATGTATATAATTTTTTGATATATATGATCTTATTTCTGATGATATGACTTGTTCATATATTTTGATGATGCTTTAATGGTTGAATTATTTTCTTATTTGAGGATTCATGTAATTATGTCATGTTGAAATATGATAATTTGATGTCTTGCTGTAAGATTTTAAATGAAATAATCTGATGTAAAAAATTGGTTGTGGTGGTGTGATTTAAAAAAAAAAAAGACTTCTAACAATAATTTCAAAGGACATTATCACTGTTATAGACCATTTCATGGAGTCGCCGCTCACTCGGTCGTCAAGCTAATCCCAGTATAGAAATATTTTTTAAAAGTAAAAGAGTGCTTAAGAAACTGTCTTAAGACTTTGTGTTGAAATGATGGAGATAATGATGGTTTGATGATTTGTTTTCAGATTTTCATAAAAATAGTATGCATGATATATGAAAAGAAATATGATTTTGCTAGGCATAAATTCCTAAGTGTGATAAAATTTTGAAAAATTCCTTAGAATTTATACCATGGTTGCAATATTGCATTTTGAACATAATGTCATGAAATAGAATAGGTGTTCGTTTGTTTGTAAAGCATAATTGTATAACATAATGATGCAAGTCATATGTTTTGATGAATTTTTTTTTTAAATAAATGGAAAATAAAATGAGAACAATGGTTTGCGCTAGGCATAGAATTATACGTATAGACTTATACCATCATCGCGAAATCCAAAGAAGAAACGATATTGTTGGTTTTATTGCAAGACGAATTTTTGACTTTTGATAAACATAATAATATGAACATGTTATTTGAAATCATTTTTGTGATTTTGTGAGAAAATTTATATAATTGCTTTTATAAGAATTTTGGATTAAAAGGGTAAAATTATTTCGAAAAGAATTACAAAAATATTTTAAATTATCTCAAAGACAAATGTAGATTTATAAGGAATCCTCATGTGCAAATGTGAATTCATTATCGATCTTGATTTATCATAATGATACAAAATCTCTCAAATACAAATGTGTGTGCGATTGTATTGTTCATTCACCAATTTTGAGCAAGATAATTTGATACAAGTAATTTGCCTTGACCAAATGAATGTTCGTTGACCATGATTTATATGCATGTAACCATACCATACTACTATGTAAGTTAGGTTTTATCAAGATCTAGATAATCCATAAGCTGACAGAGGTCTGTAAAAAAGAAGGTCACTAATGTGACAGACATATCGCCACACTAGGGATTACCCAAGGCCAAGCGGGTTGGGCACAAACCACGTGTTATGGGGCTTACCTCAAAATTTTTGAATAATTGAGAATTCCAGGGATTCAAGCTCATTCACCCTTCTTTTCTTTTCAAGGGGTAGGGAAATGATTGTTATTGCATTTTGCTTTTGCGTTTCTCTTTTTTTTTTTTTTTTGTACTTTTGTATTTTTGCTTGATATTGGAGAAAATACTGAAATATTGTTGTGATGATACAAAATAACCTTTTCTTTTTCTACTTTTCTTGAACTTTTATTTTCTTCCTATGCTAGGGATACTTGCTCGGATTGGCTGTAGAGCAAGGGATTTTTATTCTGGGTAGGGGTGAGCTTGTCCTTTTATCAATTCTCAAAGATTCTAGACCATGTGCATGATAGGATAGCAGGGGAATTCCTCTGTTCTAGTGCAAGAAGCTAATGGCATAGCTTCAACCCACTTCATGAAATACTCAGTGGTAGTTATGATGAATTTTTGTCCATCGAATGACACAGGGTTGATTTTTCCAATAATGTCTAGGCCCCATTATGAAAAGGGCCAAGGAGATGAAATAGCCTGTAGTTCTTGTGCAGGCACATGGACAAGGTCAGCATGCTTCTGGAACTTATCGTAATGTCACACATAATTATGTGCATCATTTTCCATGGTAGGCCAAAAATATCTTATCCGAAGGAGTTTCTTAGCAATGGCGCTACCACTAAAATGTCCCCCACAAGATCCACTGTGGGCTTCATTCAAAGATGATCTAGATTCTTCTAGATTCAAACATCTCAGTAAGATGCCTTCAAAAGATCTTTTGTACAAGGTATTACTAATAATCACAAAGCGACTTGCTTTTCTATGTAATAACCTACAATGGTTGCTAATACAACCATCAGGGAAGGTTCCTTGCTGCAAAAAATTAAATATATCAGTATACCAAGGTTCAAGAGTTGTTTCATGGATGAGAAACACATCCAAATGTTCTAAGCATTATTTGCTTGAAACAGGTTCCTGGAGTCAATGAATAATGATGGTAGCATATTCATCATCTAACTCCAAGGGTAAAAGAGATGCAGTTGCAGCCATAGCATCAGCCACACGATTGCTAGTTCGAGGAATAGCTTCCAAAGTAACTTGATCAAACAAGGATAATAACTGCAAAACATATGCTTTATATGGGCGTAATTTATCATCTTTGGTCTGATAAACATCATTGATTTGATTTATGACAAGTTGGGAGTCACCGAAAACCAATAAAATTTTAATTTTCAATGCCAAGGCAGATCGTAATCCAAGGATAAGAGCTTCATATTCAGTAGTGTTATTAGTGCAAGCAAATGTTAATTTGAAGGACAGAGTAATAAGATTTTTATGCGAAGATATTAAAATAATACCCGCACCAGCCCCACTCATGCATCGGGCTCCGTTAAAATATAGGGACCATTGCTCTGAATGGTTTGCCTCTAGTTTAAGGCATTCATCAGGAAACTCAATGATAAAGGGATGAGTAGAATCTAAGGGTGCAACAGCTAATTGATCTGCTATGATTTGATCCTTAACAGACTTTTTTCCTATAAATGTGAGTTCAAACTCGCTTAGCGCAAGAACCCATTTGGCTGTGTGACCAGATAAATACGGTCGACTCATGAGATATCGCAAAGGGTCAAATTTGGCAATAACATATGTTTTTTGACTGAGCATATAATGTCATAGTTTTTGTGTAGAAAATATGACTGCTAGGCATAATTTCTCTAATGTGGTATATCAAGTTTCATAACTGATTAAGGTTCTGCTAATATAATAATTAGTGCGTTCTTTTTTCTCCTCATCAAGCTGAGCTAACATAGCTCCTAAGGTAGAATCAGAAATAGAAATATATAAGATAAAAGGACGATCAGATCTAGGTGGGGAAAGCACCGGTGGTTTGAGGAGATATTGCTTAAGGAGTTCAAATGCTTCTTGGCATTCGCCGTCCCAATGAAAAGAGACATATTTCTTAAGAAGCTTAAGAAAGGGTCTAGTTTTGTCTGCCAACTTGTCGATAAAGCAGTGAATAGCTTGAAGCTTACCTTGTAAACTTCGTAATTCTGATATATTGGTGGGTGCGAGCATATTTGTGATAGCCGCGATCTTGAGGGGATCAATTTCAATGTCGTGTAAAGAAACTATAACACCTAATAATTTACCGGACTTAACTTCAAATATGCATTTAGCTGGATTTAGTCGGATAAGATATTCCCTTAACCGATAAAATACTTTCCTTAAGTCAATTAAATGATCATATTATTTGATGGAACGAGCTATGATATCATCTACATAATCATGTAGGATATCATGCATCATATCGTGAAAGATATAAGTCAGCTCGTTGATAGGTTGCACCTGCATTCTTTAAGCCAAATGGCATCACTTTCCAATAAAAGGTTCCCCAAGGGGTAATGAAGGTTGTTTTAGCCTAATATTCAGGAGCTATCCTGATCTGATTATAATCAGAAAATCCATCCATTAAGGATATCATTCCACTTCCAGAGTAAAGTCAATTATTTGATCCATGTTGGGAAGAGGAAAGTCATATTTAGGGCATGCAACATTAATGTCTCTGAAATCGGTGCAAACCCTAACTTTGGCGGCTTCTTTCTTGGTTACTGGAACTACATTTGAGATCCATTCGGCATAATCAATGGCTTGTATAAAAATGAATTTCAATAGTTTTTCTAGTTCTCCTTTGACTAGTAAGGCCACTTTAGGATGCATTTTTTTGAGTTTCTGTTTAACAGGTTTAGCATCTGGATGGACTACTAGATGATGCATAACTACAGAAGTGTCCAAACCTGGCATGTCTTCATATGTCCAAGCAAAGACATCTTCATAGTCTTTAAGAAATGAAATGTATTTATCTTGTTTTTCTTGACTCAATTCTGATCCAATATTGATTATGTGAGGGTTATGTTCAGTTCCAATGTTAATATTTATAATGTTTTCAACTTCCATATGTAAATCTCTCTCAAAATTAGGTGGGGCGGATGAAACACGTAATTCTTGTAATTGTTCCAAGGTTAGCTTGGATAATTCGTCTTGAGGAGTCGAGGCCTCAAGTCGGGCTATACTAGGTAGAGAGCCATCAAAATAAAATTCGTTGTGTAACAATTCATCAACGGAGACATCATGGAAGATATCCCCTTCCAACTCATCATCGGATTCGGCAATCATTTCAGGGTAGGCTATGGATAGCATATTGCAGGTAAAAGAATTATTCTTTGGACACAAAGAATCTTGTTTATCTAGATAATCTTGATAACATACAAGATGGTCATCATCCTCAAATGGAAAGGGTTGACCTTTACTAGAAAATAGGCCCACACCACAGCAGGCAGGCCACGGTTCTACCTCAAAGGGTTATTTCATACCATTTTGGAAAGGTCCCAAACCTTTCCCTTTATATCCCAATTTAAGCATTATGGGTTTAGCTTTAAGATAATCATTAGCAAAATAGCATCTAGCATATCCATCACAATGTGTTAATATTTTTGGGTATTCTTCCCCAATCATATCCTTTATAAATAAAAGTGCAACTCCTAACTTGGTAGATAATTCCCATAGGTTGTGGGAGGCCCAAGGTACGAGGAGAGGGTGGGAGTTTATTTAAAATGAGGGAAGTCTACATGGTAGTGTTGGCTTCCTCAGATATAAGAATTGTAGATAAATCAAGTAAGAGTTCATCAGTAAGAGCATAAGAGGTAGAAGGAAAATTTCCTACATCGTCGGGTGTAGGAAGGATGCCTGTAGTGGATGTAGATGTCATAGTAATATTGATGGATAAGTCTATAGGTATGGAAGACATAGGAGTAAGACAGGAAGCATTGGTTGTAGTTTTAGGATCTTTTTGAGGTCCTAATATGGTTTGTTCAGAAGATGGTCGAGCTATATGTATAGGTGTAGTTTAAAGAGTAGATGATGTTATGGGTGTGTGTTTCACACGTTTGGATAGATGATAAGAATTAGGATGTGTGGATGACAGGGCGAGGCAAAATTGCACTCCAATAGGTTCTACCAAAGTGCACATATCAAAGGGTCTAGGATCACCATGAATGGTAACCAACTGGTTTTTAAATTTGAATTTAACACACTGATGTAAAGTGGAGGGAACCGCTCGCATCGCATTGATCCAAGGGCGACCCAAAAGTATATTGTACAATGCAGGGCAATGTACAATAAACACGATCGTATCTAGGGTTCTAGGACCAACTTGCAAGGGTATAGTAATGACTCCACATGTTTCTTGTGTCTCGTCATTAAAAGATTTTATAATCATATTAGTTCTTTACATTTCATCACTTCTAAACCCAAATCATTAGTAGAAGTCAAAAGTGCAGATGTTTAAAGATGAACCATTATCAATAAAGACTCGTTTAACGACTACATCTCCAATTAAGGCAATAATATATAAGGGGTTATCCTTATGTAAACTATGTTGCGAGATATCTTTATCTCGAAAGTCAATACAATCGACTTCTCGAGTGATGATAGTATTGGTCATGGCTTCAGGTTGAATATTTTTTGGTACCATCATTTGGCTTAATGTAAGCATTAATTCATCCCTATGGGTAGGAGAGGATCTTAACAGGTCCAAAAGGGAAATTCTGGCTATGGTATTAGATAATTGTTCATTAATATTGTAAGGAGGCTTAGGTTGAACATTAGACGCATAATTCCATTTATTGGGATTTTTCAAAACAAATGGGGCTGATCCATTGTTCTGAGTTTGATCCTGTTGAGAGGTTTGAGCTTGTTGTCTGGTAACGGCTCCGATGGTTCCTACAATGTTATTTTGCAAGTGATGAATAGGTCTTGGTCTAGCATTTATGGCTTGTTCATTAGAAACTATTTGGTGAGAATATGGTCTAGTAGTGACTCTTCAAGGAAATGGTTCTTCTGGAACCATAGAACTGGTGATAGGTTGAATAGGATCTGATTCATCTTCAAAACTATTCAATTTATTTGAGGTGATTTCCATATCACTTTCAGTCTCATATTCAGTGTCACTAAGATCAAGTGTCTGAATATTATGTAGAGGTCTAGTCGTAACTATAGATAAAGTTGTGTCAAATATTTGAAGATCATGATCAGGTAATTGTCTGCCAATAGTCCCTACATATCGGGTAGGAGGAGGAACATTGTGATGCTCAATTTGATTAGCCACCTCTTTACCATGTTTTGGTAAAGGATACTGAAATATGTCCAATGATTGATTGGCATTCTGATTCTGATTTTGAGGAATTCTCTTTTGAGTGTTATTAGAAGGATTTTTTTTAGATTGGAAGGCTTGCACCTCCATCTCATTATTATCAATCAAATCTTGTATTTTATGTTTTAATATTTTACAAGAGTTGGTGGCGTGTCCAGGTCCTCTATGAAAATCACAATGTAAGTCAGCTTTTTATCCGGGTATGGTTGGTTCAGGTTCCTAGATAGATGGTAATTGGATCAAGCCTCGTGCTACTAATTGCAGGAGAATGGTTGATAAAGGTTGATTTAACCTATTAAATTCTCGAGGTGGTTTATCAGGAGGTTTCAATATAAAATTCTCTGTTATTTTCGTAGTATTAACATTAGCAATGTTTTTGCTATCAGTGACTCCGTCACCCACAACTTGTTTATTTTTGTATTGATTTTTGGATGTTTTCTCATCATCTTTCTTTTTGAGCTGACCTCTTCTAATGAGAGCATCTTTCACCCTTCGAGCTAAGTCTATAGCTTGATCGAAGGTGGTCAAGGTAGCAGTTGATAATTCATAGGATAGTTGTTCTTGTAAATTATTGATAAAAATATCCAACATCTCCCGATAAGGTAACACAAAGCATAATTTTCCTATCAAATGCCTCCATCGAGCTAAGAAGTCAGCAAAACACTCATCTTTATCTCGTTTTAGGTTGTACAAATCTTTAATGGTTGCATGCCTTTCGATATAGGCACTAAATTGATGAACAAAATATTCAGCGGTCTCTTCAAAATTTCTCAAAGAATGAGTAGGTAATTGATAATACCATTCCAATGCCATCCCTCCTAAACTTTTTGGGAACATTTTTAGTAATAGCAAATCATCATGTGATATGTCATGACATGCTATCCTAAACATACGAAGATGCTCTATGGGATCTTCAATTTCTTTATATATAGGTAGGACAGGCATAGGAAAGTGTTTGGGATATGGTTGTGCTACAAGTATAGGATCTAGAGGTTGACTACACATCTCTCGATAATTGTATGAGGGATGGTAGGGATCTATCTGGTCCATGCGAGAGACTAACTGTTTCACCATGGCTTCCAAATTACCAGTTTTTCCACCATATTGGTTTGGTGGTACATGAGTAGGGGATTTGTGACCGTAGGAAGGTGGGACATAAGGATTGGATGCTATATTGTTGTTATGCAAATTGTTTGTAGGAAGAGTATTATGAAGAAGATTTGTTGTAGCATTATGTTGTATCCCAGATTGTTGGAAATTGGTATTTGGTTTTGTTTTAGGCTTTTGTTGATTTGAGGTATATTGATCAATAGCTTGGAAAAATAGAGTAGTGAATGAAGGTTTCTTTTGTGTGGGGATAACCTTTGGCTTGGTAACAGACACTCTAGGTGGTTGGGTAGCTTGTTGTTGTTGCATGTTCTGGATCATAGCAGCCATGTCCAAATTGGACGGTCTAGCTTGATCACTCTCTTGATCAACGAAGGACAAAGGATTAGTGTGTGTGTGATATATGTCTTCTAGGGTTGCTTGAGTATCACTAATTTGATCTTTATCCATATGAACTGCTCTATTAAGGGTGCCAATATTATTATTGAGAAATTTCCAAAAATGGTCCATGTTCTGAAAAGTAACAGTTTCGTCTAGAGTTATTTTAGGAGATGGGGATCCTTCCTCTCTATCATTTTATTTTTGTTCATTTGCGCCCACAAACTCTTCTTCTTGTTGGTTTAAGGTTCCTTCTTCCTGAATTGGGTCTTCAGGAAGAACATCTGGGTTATTTTTTGGTTTTCTTAACCAATCTTCTTCTACTTCAATTTGTTTTCCATTCCTGAGTCTAGTCATTGTGTCTAAATTTAGGTTTTAGCAAATATATATTAATATATTTGCAACAGATCTTAGGAGGTATATATTTTAATTATATACCTACTAGAATACTTAAAAGAAAATGTTTTGATTTTTATTATGATTTTGTTTTTGTTTTTGTTTTTATGCTTATAAAGACAATAAACAACACACTAAATACAAGAAATAACAATAATCAAATAATAACTTAGTTTTATATAAATAGTTTATAGATGTCATTGATAGGATCAAGTTCATCAGGAGTCATAAAGTGCTCCTCTTCAAATTGGAAATTGTTTTTCAAGAAGTCAACAAAGTGTTCTATGGTGATATTATCTGTTTTAGATTCTGTTTTGTAAAAATAAATCTCATGGCAATATTCTCGATATAACACAGCTCTGGGAACTCTATTCCATCTTTTCCTATCTGCAATATCAGCTTCTTGGTCCTCTATACGATCTAGAAATTGATGCACTATGGCTGCATTCTCAAGGTATTCCTCAAAGGTATACAACTCAGAAGACACAAGGGCTCTTTTATCTGCTAACCACCTATGGCAAGCTCTCTGAAGTTCATGATACAAAATCACTTGATCGGGATCCGAGGATTCTATCTAGGACAAACCTCTTGATTTGCCTAAGTTCGGTTGCTCTAGATGAAATGAGATCTAATCTCCTATTAAATTCATCCCACAAAGGTTGAACCCTATTTGTCTGAGGTACTCTAAGCACAGAAGTAATCTCTATAGCTGCTAGTTGATTTTCAACATTAATGGTGACAACTCGTCTTTTATTATATTCTACCATCTAAATGTGACATGCAAATTTTCTTAAGTCTAAATGCATTTATGTTTTGGTTTATATTATTTTTATTTAAAAAAAAAAAATTGTTTTCAAAAGGTTTTTGTTTCACGTCGGGTTCACCAAAATGTATCGCTCCAATTTTTTCGCACCCTTACCTTCAGGCTATAGGATCCATTCCTGGAAGGGGGATGTGAAAAGGATGGGATAATACCTCGGACTGAGAGGCCTTTTGAAGGTCCCACCTCTCGGGGGAGGTGTATAAGGGTGAATTTTTTACGGATGGTGGGTTCACCAGGAAACTTTGAATGGCAGTTTCCACGCCTAGGTTGATAGTGTGTTTGATGTGTTCATTTTTATGTTTGATCATTCAACTCCTAGGTTTTGCCGATAAGAATCTAGACTATTCTATATGCCAATGCTAATTTTAATAAATATAGAAAACAAAAATAAATGCAAATTATAGAGAATTATGCTAACCAGAAGGTATCATACCTGATCCCGGATGTCTGATGAAGATTTTGAGTCTTGTACCAGTTCAGATCATCTTAGTTTGTACATTATCATCTTATATTTCTTAGGATCATCCCAAATCATAGAAGGTCATCTGAAATCCAACAAAATCGTCTAAAATTTGACGAATTCGTTAGACGAATTCGTCAGAAACCTGCAATCACAGAAACAGATGCAAAATACCAAATATGCAAATGCAGAAGCAAGGGGTAATGGTAGAAATAACAGCAAACATGCCTAAATAATAGATTCTAGTGATAAATAAGGAAATGCAATAGATTTAATGATTGATTTTAACTTTATCATGCAATTATGTTAAATGAGGTGAACTCCAAGATGCATAAAACATAATAACTTAAAACAGTGTAGAGATATGATATGGAAAATGTAGAAAAGCTTAAGAAAATGCAAACTCTAAACTCAAACTATCCTCAATCTGGACTACAGTCAGGATCACCTCCAATCGTATGAAATCATCCGCAATCGTTCAAGATCGTCTACGACGATCCAGGCTAGCTTCGACTGAAAAACAGTAGAGTTCTTGTAGTAAAAATATGCAA
Organism: Wollemia nobilis; assembly: GCA_028583015.1. NCBI lineage: Eukaryota > Viridiplantae > Streptophyta > Pinopsida > Araucariales > Araucariaceae > Wollemia > Wollemia nobilis. The sequence goes on from JAQPPZ010000057.1 coordinate 1,031,501, forward strand.
AAAATACCAAGTGCAAACAATAATATGAAGGAATAAGGAGCGAACTCTGCAATGAAATCCTGTCAACAAAGGGGTTGGGGATTCAAGGAGAATCAGCAAGAATTAGACAGGGAGGTAGATGGATAAACTAGAAAAATCCTAGTTTATATAGGATTAGGAAGAGGTTTGGGAGGTTGGGGATCATCCCAATTTGGGAGATCTCCAACAGGGAAATCTCCAACTACGCAGGCACACTTCTGCCTGAGTTGGAGAGGCTGTTGAAATAGAAGCTAATTATGAAAATTCGGTTTTGGGACGAAATCGTTTGGATGTTCTGTTCTAGACAAATTTTTCAGATCAGGGACGATTTCGTCTAATCTAAGACGATATTGTCCAACAGTCAAAACAAATCCTAAATATGGTGCAAAAAATGGGGAAAACGGGTAAAAGGCGGTTTAACGAGCAGTTTGGGGTTGAAATTCAAATTTTAATATTTTATTTTTTTACTAAGGTTTTAACCGTGCCAATTTTAGGGTGTTATAGTTATTCTTCTTATTTTCTTATTAGTATTGCTTCTAATATGGTACATTGTAAATCTTACCTAACGTTTTTTTCCTTTTTTTTATTGAATTTAGACATGGCCCATTAAACTTATTATAGCTTCGACAAATGTTTTAGGTTATTATCATCTTTTTAATTTTATACAATGTTGTCTTATGGGTGCTTTTGTTTATGAAGTTGGTTAGTTAAATTGTCAGATTCTAAATATGGTTTGGGCTTTGTCTCTTATTTGGGAGGTTCAAGGTAAAAATCACAACGTGGGTGAGTGTGTGAGGGGGTGGTTGTGTGTATGATTGTACATAAAATAAATATTCAAAGCTAAAGATCAAAAACTATATCTTAATAAAATTTTGAAGGGTGTCCTGTAGGGACACCCTAGTGGTATGTTGTTGGAATGTTATATAGGTTTCCTAAGTTCAAATCACATGGAGGGAGGTCATTGTTGTGCCCTTAGGGAGTGTGTTCTTGGTTGTAAAAAAATTGAGGGGCAAATATCATTAAATTCAATTTAAATAATTCAAATGGACAATATCATAAGTATGTGAGTCTTAGATAATCTATGAATGTCTTTTACTCAACCCAAGTGTAGAATATTTATTTTAATTTTTAGCACATTAATATTTTTAGTTGTATGTGATTTCATAAAATGCTTGTTGGCAATGGCAAAAGGAAAAAGTTTTAGGATTATTGTTTTTTTTATATTTAATCAAAAACTTTTTGATGATAAAGATCTCGATGACACAGAGAAGATGCTGAAAATCTGGATGGGGACTTAGAAACCTCCAAGGTTGGGAGGAAACCTCCGTCAAATCCTCCTTGGAATTTCCCTTCTGGTTTCTTTGCGGGTAAAGTCCAATTTGATTCAAGGTCATCCATACCCATAAATCAAGACTCAATCCCGCTCATAATTTCTAGCAGAGAGGTATATGTCCAAATTTATGTCCTAATTTAGTGTATAATTTATGGTAGAGAGGTATATGTCTAAAGTTATTTAAAGTGTATTCAACCACTTTTAAATTTTATATATACAAATTTATATCCTAATTTTAATGTGCACCACACTGATGATGATGGTATATTTCCTAATTTATGTTTTAGGAAAATAAGAAACCAGTTTCAAACCTTGGGGGAAGACTGTTACAAAGGTAATAGTCTGATATGAATCATTTGAATGCGCACAAGATTTATGATGACGGTACAAATCTCGAGCACCCAGTGGTCCATTTCACGTGGTCCATTTCACGCTGGCCTATAAAACAACAAGGTGGAATAAGTTTGGTGGATGCAACCCCTATGGTTTGAACCCTACGCTTGCTAGCTACTAAAAATAGTGTGGTTGTAACTAACTCTCCTATCAAGCAAAAAAAACTAAGAAATTATGTGTTAAGAATAATAGAAGGGATGATGACTTATTGTTAAAGTGGAAATATAGCTTCTATCTATTCTTAAAAATCATACATTAAAGTTTTAAAATTTTATTTCCATATATTATTCTTTTTCCATAATATAATTTACTAAAATATTATGTGCATTTAACCATTTTAATAATTAAATTACAAATAATATAATATTGATTTTATGATTATTAAATTCAATATTTATTATTTGCTCTTTTATTTTGTAAGTATAGCAATCCACTTCTCAACACTTTTAATATTACATTTTAATTAAAGCTTATTATTCTTTTTATATATATAAAAATATTATTGTATCCACGTCCACATGCTAAAAACCATAATATTTTTTAGAGTATTTGACACTTTAATTTAAAGACTTTTTGTTATAAGTTCATGCTAGTAGTATAAATACATTTAAGATCTAAAATTTTCTTATGAACATATTCCAAATATTTTTCAATTTGACATCTTAGGATAGGTATATTGTCATCATCTAACCTTTTTATAATAAAATTAAAAAACATATATAATATCAATAGTTTAAGTCTTGAACTGTATAGATCATAAAAAGGAAAAAATTGTAATATACACATAAGTGAGATTGAGATAGTCTCAATCTCAATAATTTAAAATATAAGACAATCACCTTTGCTATGCAAAGAAGACAAAAAAATAAAAAATAAATAAATAAAATAAAATTTAAAATTAAAAAAAAAAAATCTCTTGTAACTTTCCTCTAGATAGTGGTATATGATGCAATAATATTAAGTTTTAGCTTACCTTTATAGCATAAAAGTGAAGAAGGCCAGCCTAACCCCGTTTAATGGGAGGGGAGGTCCACGGTCCGAACCTATGTAAGGGGACATAAAATAATTTCTTATAACTTCCCTCTATATAGTGGTATACCCATGGTATACTAGAATGTTGGCCATCTAAGAGTGGTTGTTGAGGTTTCTTTCTAACCTAAAAGTTTTTATGCATCAATTGTATGAGTTTATCACACTACCCATTTAATTTTAAACCCTGGTCACTTGTAGGGTTTCTCTCACTGCTTTAATAAATAAAAAATAAAAGATAATCTATTAAAATAATAATTTTTTTTAAGCGAAAAACCCCTTGCGGGGCTGCCTTTGTCTGAGAGACCACGAATAGGGGTTTCTACACTATCAAAGTCATCCGAGAGTCGCACCTGACCCTGCCCGCACCAACATTATCAATTGGATTCTGGATACCCAATTTAACTTTTTGGTAGGGTGGAGATTTGAACCTGGGACCTCCCTTGGAGGATTGCCCTCTCCTCTCCAACTCATCTACAACACCTGAGTTCTTTTAAGCGAAAAACTCCTGGCGGGGCCACCTTGGTCTAAGAGACCACGGACAAGGGGTTCTACACCGTCAAAGTCACCTGAGGGTCGCACCCGACCCTGCCCGCACCAACATTATCAATTGGATTTTGGATACCCAATTCAACTTTTTGGTAGGGTGGAGATTTGAACCTGGGACCTCCTTTGGAAGAATGCCCTCTCCTCTCCAACTCACCTACAACACCTAAATAAAATAATAATTATTAAAAAAATAAATAAAATAAATGAATAAATATTAAAAATAAGTTTTAAAACTTTTTTGATTTGATAAGTTTAAAAACTTTTTATTTTATTTATATATTAATGAAAAATAAAAATAAATTTAGTAAAGATAAAGAATTAAATCTTATTGAAGAATTAAAAATAAAATACATGCAAACGTTAAATTTATAATATGAATGGATATATTTTAACTAATCAATATAATTTTGTCATTATCTCTTTACGTCACCATCAGCAAAATGCATAGCTGTCGACGTAATTTGTCCTCTTTCGAGTTAGAAAGTAGCTTGACTCTTCACTGGACAATCGCTTCAAAAGCAAAAGGATTTCAAACGACTCCTAAGGTTAAGTAACTATGGACTTTAAAATTTAAAATTATTTTTTGTTTTTAGTGTTGTTGGCCTCGCTTGGTTGATATATATTTATGTAATCTTTAATTTTTAATGAAAAAGTAATAATAATATTATTTATAATATATTAATTAAAAGTGGTTGAATAAAAATCGCATCTTAATTAAAGTTATAAAATTATAATTGTCAAATAAAATTAGGCACGGCAGATCAATTAGGGTTATTTATGCAGCAAGAGGTATAGAATCAGACGGATGTGGTGAATCTAGATCCTAGTAAACTAGGTCCTAGTGAACTCCATTGTAGAACTAAAGGGCTCCTCTTAACATCAAATATTGATAATGAAAAATTATCACGATCACCATCATATAGGTTTGTATAACTAAACAGTCTTCGTTGTTAATGGAGGTTAAAATATATGATCTCTATGGATGTATGGAAAAGAGTGAGAAAACCAATTTGCACATGTAAAGGAAGGTATTGTTTAAAAAAACTAAACTCCCTAAAGGAAGAACCTAGATTATGCAGCTATAATGGTTAAATAAAGGAGGTAATCAACCTGGTATATAAAAAACCAACTTATAGATTCCATCCATAAATAGTTTAGTTAACTTGCAGGTACTCTTAGGGGAGATTATAATCCATGCAATTAATGACATTAAAAGTGTTGAAGTCAAATAATAATGAATCTATTAACTATAAAAAATACTGGACATAAGAGGCCATCTTGGCATTAAGAGACTATAACAGAGAGATCCGAATGATGTGAACATATTTTTCTTAATTTTCTGAGTGACAACTTTATCAAGTATATCCTTTAGAGGGAGAAGATGAGACGGTTAAAAAGATTTTTCGATAACATGCTTTTAAAATAAAAAAATATTAATAATGGGTGATTAGAATAAAGTTTCTTTAAAATAATAATGTTAAATTCCAAACATAATAAGCATATAAATATAAAATAGAAATTTGAATATGTTTTCAAATAATAAGTGAATAGTAAATTCTACTTCCAAAAATGTACTAGATTAGGAATTACTTGTTTACAACAAATATTTAATGAACCAATTATGGTTTCAATCTTTTGAGTGTTTAGTAAATATCCTCTAAGTTATTCTCTAATCTCTAACCCATATATAAAATTATCATTTAGGATAATAACTGTAGATTGAATACATCTTATTATTTGTACATATTAGGTGAGAGAGAGAGAGACTGGCTGTGAGAGAGAGAGACTGGTTGTGCGTGTTAGTCTCACAATGACACTGAGAGGAGGGGTGAATCAGTGTAGCTCTTTAAAAACTTAAATCTTCAACTCTTAAAGTCGAAACAATGAAAACTTGAAACCAAATAAAGCAAGTATAACAAGAGAACATCACACAACGCAAGATGTACCGAGGTTCACCGATTTTGCTACATCCTCAAAATGATTGTTTCGACTCCCATCCAAATTCAGCCTTTGCAAAGCACCAACTTTACAATCAATTTACCAGCACCCACTAGAAAGAGCACCAACCCTTGATTTATCTGCACCAACAGAAAGGAGCACCAACCCCTGATTTATCTGCACCAACAGAAAGGAGCACGAACCCCTGATTTATCTGCGCCAACAGAAAGGAGCGCCAACCCCTCTACCAAGCACCCACTTGATTTTGATATTGATAATAAAATGACATATATGAATCTTCTCTTCTCACATAAAAATTGACCGTTCTCTTAGATCGTTCTGTCAATATCTAAACGCTTTCTGGGTATTGTGTAGAACTATGTTTACGAGCTCCTCTCAAAATTTTAGCCAAAACTGATATCGTATGAGAAAGTTATGCCCAAAATACTAAAGTGACATTTTTCACCTTTTTCCCAAAAACACAAATTTTCACTCTTTATTTTTCTCCATACACTCTTCTCTCCACACAAAATAAAATCACTCTTCAATAAAACACTTTTAAATTAAATGCACACACTTGCATTCATTTTCACTCTTCACTTTCTCCAAAGATCTTTATTTAATGAAACTGCTTAAAATAATATAACTCCCTTTTTTTTATATTGAGAAGGCATTTCATCAAACACGTCACATGCAAAGAATTGACACCTTACTCATTCTCATACTTCGGAGCCACGTGACAAATCAAACAAAAAATAAATATGATCTATGTGATGCCTTGAAGGTGTAACAACATTGAAACTGAAACTTTGACGACTCTTCAAGGTCGAAACGGTCAACTAAAGGATTTTGCCCAAGTGGCACAAATTTTCATAAAAGAGACCTGTAACGTTTTTGCAAAAATCATAACTCTCACCTCGTAACTCGGTTTTCTCTAAAATTTGAAAAATTGAATCTTTGCAACACTGAATATGTCCGAACCAAAAATCACTGCCTAACTCCTTACGGTTCGCCTGTACCACTTCCACAAAAACTGCTACTGACACACTTTTTCAAAAAAGAGCATTTTTGTGACAGTCTTGCAACACTTGTAAAATTTGCTTCGTTTCTCCGTTTTAGTTGAAATTTGGAAAACATGTTCTTGAAGATAACAACCACCTCTAGTTTAAATTTTGTTGTATAACTCCTTACGGTTTGTTTGCAGTGCTTATGACAAAACCTGCACTTTTCTAGCCTATACAACCACTTGCCAAATCATCCGCCAAGATACCGAAAACACCACCAATCACTCCAAACACTGTGCTGACATCTCCAATGCTATTCTGGACTATTTTTTGACATGATGGCATGTTCCAAACTGATCCATCGTGTCCAACTGTGCCCGTGACGACTTTTGCAACTTTTTGACTATTTTGCTGCTTTGACAACTTTCTGACGATTTTTTCAACTTTTGCAAATTCGCACAAACAACCTATAACAAATTCACCCAAACATCAAAAATATCCTCATAAGCATTTAACATCACTGTACATACTCTGAATAACCTCTGAACTCTTGTCCACTGCATCAACCGATCTATCTGACTATGTTGACAATAATGACAATACTGTCGTTGCACCTTGCTCAACAATCTCCCTCTTTGGAATTGTTGGCAACACACGTGTAATTTCCTATAACTCTTCTCCCCCTTTGACAACAATACCAAAGGGCTACTGCAAACTCCCCCTGAGTCCATGCACAACATTCTTGGGCAAAAATTATTACACTTAGCAAAAATCACAAACATGAGCAAAAAGATAAACAAATACACAAATGCTCCCCCTGAGAATGTGGTCCCGATAGCTAGTCAATTCTTGGGAAGCATGACCACTCCCAATTTATTGCGAAGGTACTCAAATACTTCCTTAGGCAATGGTTTTATGAAGATATCCGCTACTTGCTCTGTTGTTGGAACAAAATCCAACTTAACCTCACCTTCTGCAAAATTTTCCTTCAAAAAGTGATACCGGATAGCAATATTTTTTGTGCGAGAATGCATAACCGGATTCTTTGAGATGTTAATGGCACTGGTGTTATCACATTTAACTAAAATTGGCTCACTGAAGTTAATACCAAGATCTTTCAGGGTTTGTTTCATCCATAATACCTACGTACAACATGTTATCGCTACAATATATTCTGCCTTTGCTGTGGATAAGGAGAATGAATCTTGTTTCTTATTGTGCCATGCGACCAACCTATCTCCAAGATAGAATGCACCTCAATTGGTACTCTTTTTTTCATCTACACATCCTACCCAATCTACATCTGAATATGCAATAAGGGTGAAGTCCTTACCTTTTAGATACCATAACCCATACTCCATTGTACCCTTGAGGTACCGAAGAATCCTCTTCACTACTGTCACATAAGTCTCCTTGGGACTAGCCTAAAATTGTGCTACCATGCATACTGCCCACAAAATATCTAGTCTAATAGTTGTCAAGTACATTAAGCTCCCAATCATAGATCTGTACATGGTTTGATCAACATGTGGAGATTTGTCATCCTTGCTCAACTTGCAACCTATCGTCATGGGAGTGCTAACTGGCTTACAATCCTCTATTGTGAACTTTTTTAGCATCTCTTTCACATATTTAATTTGAGAAATAAATATGCCCTTCTCATTTTGATTAACTTGCAACTCGAGGAAATATGAAAGTTCACCAATCATTGACATTTCAAATTCTTTCTACATCTTATTTGCTAAATCTTTACACGACTCATATTTGCTGTTGCCAAATATGATATCATCTACGTATACAACAAGAACAATAATATGGCCATTTTCTGTGTTGACATACAAATTACTATCCACCATACCTTTCTTGAACCCTTGTTGAGTAAGATAGTTGTCTAGCCTTGCATATGGGGTGCCTATTTTAAGCCATATAATGCTTTCTTCAACTTGCAAACCAAGTTGGGATCATCACCAAGTTGGAAACCATCTAGCTGCTCAATATAAACCTCTTCTTCAAGTTTTCCATTCAAAAATGTTGATTTCACATCCATTTGATAAACTTTGAAATTCTTGTAAACTGCTAAAGCCAAAAACATTCTAATTGCCTCTAGTCTAGCCACAGGTGCAAAGGTTTCCTCAAAGTCAATACCTTCAACTTGTGCATAGCCTTTACATACCAATATTGCTTTATTCCAGACTACCTGTCCATATTCATTTCATTTATTTTGAAAGACCCATTTAGTACCGATTATATTTTTATTTGCAGGTCTTGGTACTAAATCCCATGTTTTATTTTTCTCGATCTGATCTAATTCTTCATTTATTGCCTTCATCCAACTTTCATATTTGCTTGTATCAACAACATTTTTGGGATCAATGCTAGATAATATAGAGTAGTTACTTACTACTCTTCTTCTTGTCTGAACACCAACTGTGGGGTCTCTAATTATTTGCTCTCTAGGATGATCTTTCTGCGAGCTGCCTATCTTGAATTTCTTATTTTCTTTCACTTTTGAATCACTGTTTGAATCATCTGAGTCAAATTTTTGTTTCTTTTCTGTTTCCTTTTCCTCATATCCTTCAATAACCTCTTCATAAATTGGGTAGTTCTCTTCATAGCTAATTACTCATTCCCTACCTTCATCAACTTTAACATCGACACTATCCACAATTTTCTTTACCTCTTGTTGTAGCATTTGTAAGCTTTGCTTTTTGATGAATAGCCAAGAACAATACCTTCATCCGCTCTATCTTCAAACTTACCAAGGTTTTCTTCGGTTCTTTTGATGTAACACTTGCTGCCAAAAACTTTAAAGTATCTTTTTATTGCCTTTTTACCAAACCACAACTCATAAGGAGTTTTGCTTTCATGCATCCTCAACATGTACCTATTTTGGATGTATACCGTAGTATGGACTGCCTCTTTCCAAAATTTGTCTACTACTTTTCTCTCAGTCAACATAGTCCGTGCCATTTTCTACATTGTCCTGTTCTTTCTTTCTACCACACCATTCTGCTGAGGTGTCCTGGCTACTGAAAACTATCTCCTAATACCATATTTTTCACAGTACTCTATAAAATCATCTAAAATGAACTCTCCTCTCTGATCTTAAACATTTAATCATTTTTCCTGATTGATTCTCAACTTGGTTTTTGAAAACCTTGAACATCTCAAAATATTTTGATTTATGCTTCAAAAATAGTACCCATGTCATCCTGGAATAGTCATCTATACACAACATAAAATATTTGTCACCATTTATGCTTTGCGTTCTCATGGGTCCACATAAATCAGTATGTATTAGTTCCAAAGGTTTGATTGTGTAGTACTCTTTTGTTTTAAATGAGACTCTAGTTTGCTTCCCCTTTTGGCATGAAGCACAAATGTTATTTGATGGTTTTCCAATGGTGGGAATATCTATCACTGCCTTTTTTGAGCCAATTTTTACTAGATTGTCAAAACTGATATGACCGATCCTCTTGTGCCACAACCAATTTTCTTCTTCCTATCCAATCAAGCAAGCTCCTTCTGAAGTATCTGAGAGAGTGTACAGGTTGCCAGATGTCCTCAATCCAGTTGTTATCAACTTTTCACTATTTGCTTTTCTAACTTCACAACCCTGCTTCTTAAAAATCACTTCATGACCTCTATCACAAATCTGACGTACACTCAACAAGTTATGCTTCAGACCAACAACAAACAAGACTTCTTTTGACTTGATTTTTCCATCACTGATCTTAACTGAACCTTTGTCGACTATCTTATCTCCATCATTATTTCCAAATTTTACTGAACCACATTCATATTGTTGTAGCTTCCCAAATTTTTGTTTGCCACCTGTCATATGACTAGAGCATCTACTATCAAATATCCATGGTGCAAATTTATTCTGTGCTTTAAACTTTGTTTGTACGATCAGGGATTCACTTTCTTCCTTAGATCACTCTTTTTCTTTCCACTCTGGTTTGATTACAGTTTTGGGCTCTTGTTTTGACTTTTCTTTTTCAGTAGCTTTGGCATGTTTTTCGAGAAATTTTCTATTTTGTCTCATTCCATTTGGTTGAAATTTTCTTTTCTGAAATTTATTTGATGCAAATGTACTTCAACAATTTCTTGCAATGTGCCCAAAATTATGACAGTTATAACATTCTACTGCATAATCCATCCAAAGTGAAAAAACATTTCTACTGGTAAAATTCCTTGGTCCTACATTATACTTGCAATCTGAAATCTTATGTCTATAACCATTGCATTTAAAATAGTAACCAAAAAAGAGAAGATTGAACCTTGGTGATGGTCTTTGCCATGTTTTTGTAGGAGCCATAAATCTTCTTCTTCTTTGATGTGTGACATTGGTGAATCCATCATTGTCAATTCTCCTTTCGTGCCTTGCATTATTGCTTTCTTTTGCATGAGTCAATTTTTCTTGATCAACCTGTTTCTTATCTTCATTCTTTATGGATTCTTCATTTATGGCCTTTGATCCATTTGATGATTCTCCTTCGTCAAAGCCCAAACCAAATTTGATGCCTATAGTCTTTTGGTTATTTATGATCTTATCTAGTTTCATAGAACTTTCTTCACATTTATGATAACAACTAATTTTACAATTCATCTCTTCTATATGCATCCTTAAACCAACAGTCTCTTCTTCTAGCTTGCTGCAATAATCTATTTTCATGGTTATTTGCACTTTGAGATCTTCAGATATTTTCTTGGATTCTTCTATCTGTACTTTCAAACTGGTTATGATTTCATTTGCATCCTCAAGCTTTCTTGAAATTTTCTTATTTTTTTTTCTTTCTATCTTCAATTCATCCAGAGCTACAATTAGTTCCTCTTCCAAATTTACTTTTGCATTAATTTTTTCTTCATCACATTCCTGTTCTTTTTCTATTTTTTCTTCTTTGAGTGCCATGAAAAGAGCTTCACCTGTTTCCTTTTCAGAATCCTCACCGGAGCTCTCTTCTGATGAACTGACATTCTTGGAGATGAAACTTTTCTTCTTGAAGTTGCATTTTATGAAATTTGTTTTTTTCTTCCAGTCACTTCTTTCTTGGTGCGATCCTTCATCACTTTTGTTCTTCTTATTAAGTGGACATTTAGCTGCAAAATACCCAACGCCTCCACAATTGGAACATTTAAACCGCAACTTTCCTCTGTATTTTTCTTTTTCCCTTTTTAGTTTTCGAACAAAGTTTGCTTCCATTTCATTTGATGTCTCTTCTTCCTCGGATTCTTGTTTTGCTTTCATATTTTTATGGGCTTTAAAATCAGCTTCTCTGTCTGTGGGTTTAGATTTTTCTATTCTCATCTCATATGCAGTCAAAGAACCATGCATCTCATCCATACTAAAAGAATTTAGATCTTTAGCTTCTTCTATAGCTAAAAATTTAGAATCAAATCTTTGGGGAAGAGATCTTAATACCTTTTTCACGATGACAAAATCTTTGATTTCCTCGTCGAGTCCTCTAATCACATTAATGAATTCATTAACTCTTAGCATATATGCCTCTATGTTTTCATCGTCATTCATATTTAATACTTTGAACTGAGCTCGATGTGTTTGTAACTTGGCCTCCTTGATCTTAACGTCTCCTTCATGAATGCTCCTCAGTTTGTCCCATATTTCTTTTGTTGTTTTACAACTCATAATATTTACCAGTTCACTGTCCACTAATCCGCACATGATAGCATTCTTTGCTTTTGAGTCATTCTCATACATTTTCTTACCGACAACATCGATTGGAGAAGTTATGGGTATTGTGCATCCACTATTTACTGAATTCCAAATGTCGTATCCCAAGGCACAAAGATATGTCTACATCTTGAGTCTCCAAAATATGTAATTAGTTCCATCAAACAATGGTGCTTTTTTTGATGAGAAGCCTTCACCACCTGTCATTGTGTCACTTCTAAGATCACCCTAGCTGATTAATATTGTTCAGGAACCTCGCTCTGATACCAATTGTTAGTCTCACAATGACATTGAGAGGGGGGGTGAATCAGTGTAGCTCTTTAAAAACTTAAATCTTCAAATCTTAAAGCTGAAACAATGAAAACTTGAAACCAAATAAAGTAAGTATAACAAGAGAACATCACACAACATAAGATGTATCGAGGTTCACCGATTTGGCTACATCTTCAAAATGATTGTTTGGACTCCCATCCAAATCTAGCCTTTGCAAAGCACCAACTTTACAATCAATTTACCAACACCCACTAGAAGGAGCACCAACCCTTGATTTATCTACACCAACAGAAAGGAGCACCAACCCCTAATTTATTTGCACCAATAGAAAGGAGCACCAACCCCTGATTTATCTGCACCAACCCCTCTACCAAGCACCCACTTGATTTTGATATTGATAATAAAATGACATATATGAATCTTCTATTCTCACATAAAAATTGATCGTTATCTTAGCTCATTTTGTCAATTGCTAAACACTTTCTGGGTATTGTGCAGAACTCTGTTTATGACCTCCTCTCAAACTTTCAACAAAAACTAATATCGTATGAGAAAGTGATTCCCAAAATACTAAAGTGATGTTTTTCATCTATTTTCCAAAAGCACATATTTTCACTCTATTTTTCTCCACACACTCTTCTCTCCACACAAAATAAAATCACACTCTTCAATAAAACACTTCTAACTTAAATGCACACACTTGCATTCATTTTCACTCTTCACTTTCTCCAAAGATATTTATTTAATGAAATTGTTTAAAATAATATAACTCCCTTTTTTTATATTGAGAAGGCATTTCGTCTAACATGTCACATGCAAAAAATTGACACCTTACTTGTTCTCATATTTCAGAGCCACATGACAACTCAAACCAAAAACAACATATGATCTATTTGATGCCTTGAAGGTGTAACAACACTGAAACTGAAACTCTGGCGACTCTTCAAGGTTGAAACGGCCAACTAAAGGATTTTTCCCAAGTGGCACAAATTGACATAAAAGAGACCTATAACGTTTTTGCAAAAATCATAACTCTCACCTCGTAACTTGGTTTTCTCTAAAATTTGAAATGTAGAATATTTGCAACACTTAATATTTTCAAACCAAAACTCACTACCTAAATACTTACGGTTCGCATGTACCACTTCCACAAAAACTGCTACTAACACACTTTTTCAAAAAAGAGCATTTTTGTGACAGTCTTGCAACGCTTGTAAAATTCGCCTCGTTTCTCCATTTTCATTGAAATTTGGAACACATGTTCTTGAAGATAAAAAGACCTCCAGTTTAAATTTTTCTACATAACTCCTTACGGTTTGTTCACAGTGCTTCTAAAAAAACCTGCACTTTTTTAGCCTGTACAACCACTTGCCAAATCATCCGCCAAGATACCGAAAACACCACCGATCACTCCAAAAACTGTGATGACATCTCCAATGCTGTTCTAGACTATTTCCTGACATGTTGGCATGTTACAAACTGATCCATCCTGTCCAACTGTGCCCGTGGTGACTTTTGCAACTTTTTGACTATTTTGCTGCTTTGACAACTTTTTGACGATTTTTTCAACTTTTGAAAAATTTGTACAAACAACCTGTAACAACTACACCCAAACATCAAAAACATCCTCATAAGAATTTAACATCACTGTACATACTCTGAATAACATCTGAACTCCTGTCCACTACATCAACCGATCTATCTAACTATGTTGACAACAATGACAATACTGTCGCTGCACCTTGCTCAATAGTGCATTGGTCGTAGGGGTTTTAGTGGGAAAATCTTGTCTGCTGCATTAACATAACCTTGAGGTGGTGTTAGTTCACAATTTTTAATGGTTTTCACTCATGCAATCAGCTCCATTTATTCTGAGTCTACTGGAGAGCTCAATGGTATCGAGGAAGCGTCCGTGCAAGTTCATTTTGACAATGTATCACAACGTAAAGGCCATCCCTGAAGTTGTTATTCCTTTGCATGAGTTTCATATGGCTTGTGAGTGGTTTGAGATTCGTAACCTAGTGGGTTATTTTTAGGTTCATATCCCATATGATACCCTTATTTGTTCATGGGTCTAGCAAGTCTAGGGCCCATATGGAGTCAAAGTGGAGAATGTACAAAACCTTACCAAAGGGTATTTTTTTTTTTGCTTTTCAGACCCAGCTTGAGCACATAAGGTTCTATATAGGGGTCCATGGACTGTCTGTAATTCTTTGTTGATTCTACAACCCTACTCTCAAAATTTCCAAGTTAGCGATCAAGTTGCATTGGAAGTCCCAATGTGGGTTGAATTCCCCGGTCTTCCTATTCCTCTTTGGGGTTTTTTGTAGACTTTAGTTGCCCCCTTAGGTAAGTTTGTTTGCCTTGAGCCATAAAATTTTTTATGACCCACTAGAAGGGTTTGTATCAAAGTTTATCTTACCAAGGATTTGCAGGAGTTTATTGATTATTAAAATCGAGGACCAATCCAGAAGGCAAAGAGTTACCTATATCAATTTACCTAATACATGTTATTGGTGTCAATCTACAACTCATAAAATTTTGGAGTGCCCTATGATGGAATGGAAATATAAGGCAAATCCCTTGCCTACTCCTGTGGCTCCTGCTAATGGCTCGTGGGGAAACACTGAAGAATGGACTATTGTCTCTAGCAAGAAATCTCATGGTGCTAAGAAGTAGGAAGCTTCAATTTCCATTGCACAACCTACCCCTTCTCCTTATCAATACATGCAAACTTCTACTAAAGTTGTTCAAACTCCTATTGATACGGCCCCTTCGGTTGTTGGCATGCAACCCCCAGTTCCATTGGTGTCTCAAGTTCTTTGGTTAGGCCCTTCTTTGGCCTCAATGGTGGTGGTTCTAGATAATTCTTCAGTGGAGGAGGATCGGGCCTTGAAGGTTCACTACTTTCGCAGCCATATTCAGAATGACAAACATCAACAACTAAACAATGATGCTTTCCACATGGCCTCTAACTATTTTGGCTTGCTTACAGGTTTGGGTGATGCAGAGGATGTCATGGAGATCATGCATCCTAACAAATCCCAATGATTTTCTTCTCATGGAATGTTTGAGGACTGACGAACCTAGTCAAAAAATATTTGGTCTAAAATGAGATGTCAAATATTTTTCGAATGCATAGAAGCCTCGATTTTTTATGTCTGTAAGAAGTTAAGATTTTTTATTTCAATCTACAGTGTGCATATGACTTTTTGTGGCCACAAAGTACCTCTTTTGTCACAAAGTATTCCCTGAGAAAAGGAGGAGCCATCACTATCCTTGGACCTCTATTACAGAAGAATGTTGTGACTTTAGGAGTTGAGCCATCCAATCAAGCTGTATGAATTTTGTTTGAGATATACAAAAAATCATTTGGCATGGTTAATTTTTATGCCTCGAATATCACTTCTGATAGATGTGAGTTGTGGAGATGTCTTGCCATGAATCTACCATTTACCACTTGGGTGCTCTATGGAGATTTTAATATGGTGGAGAAAGCTTCTGACAAAGTCAGTCATGTCCTAATGCGATGGTTTTTAAGTGAAAGAGAAGCTTGGTTTTTTATGAAAAACAAGCTTCGCCTTTATGACCCTAATTCTTGTTTCTCACCTTTTGACTTCTCATAGGCTCTTTGGTACACCTGGTCTAATTTTTATGTTGCTTTTGCCAGGGTTTTGGTAAGATTGGACAAAGCCATAATTTTTAAGTGTGATAGCTTTCAGTTCTCTCATCTTTTGCCTTATTCATCGTATGTGATGACTTTACCTAGTACTACATTGTCTGATCATTCCCCTATTTTATTCTAGGTGGCAATGTTAAACTTTCAACCTAGAGTGCATTCTTCACAATTTTACCTAAATATTTCTTTTTTGCATAGCTTTAAAATGAAAACTCATACATGTCGCATTTAGAATTTTATCCTAGACCTGATGGTATTTTTGGAAGGATTGAATGGTGGAATGTTTCCATTCAACGAACCACTAAGGCATTGCGGACTCTGGGCTTTGAAGTTGCAAAACAGCAAAAATAGGCTAAGTTTGCCTTGCAAAGTGAGCTATCCAAAGCCTATCTCAGGCTTGAAGCCTCTCCTTTCAGCTTTGTTTCTCAATCCCAATTTTCTTCCATTCGAAATGAGCTAAAAAAAGTTGATTTGTATGAAGCCAAGGGGGCTCAATTACGTGCTCGAATGCATTGGCTCAAAGTGGGGGATAGAGTGACCAAATATTTTTTTCAACGTCTCAGACATCCTACTCAGTATTATCAATTTCAAGCCATTCAAGTTGATGGGCAAAGATTTATAGTCTTTCGAACATTGTCAAAGCCTTTGTTTCACATTATCAAAGTGTTTTTTCTTCTCAACCCCTTGATGATGCTAGAAGGCAAGCTCTTGTTGATTGTACCATTGTTGTCCCCAACAAGCTTTCTTCTAAGCAAATATTATTTTGTGACACTCCTCTTTCTTTGAAATATCTAAAAAATGCTTTGTCACTCATGGCCAATGATAAGGCACCTAGGATTGATGGCTTCCCATGTGAATTCTATAAAGAATTTTGGGATATGCTTGGTTTTGATCTCCACAAAGTTTATCTTGAAGCCCTGCAATGTGGTTCATTGGGTTCCATTATTAACAAAGGCAATGTTAAATTTATTCCTAAATCTGGAGATCCTGAGCTCATCACCAATTGGAGGTTGATCACCCTGCTTAATGTGAGCCACAAGATTATTGCTAAAGCCCTTGTGCTTAAGCTTAACTATCTCCTACCTTTGATTGTCAGACTTGAACAAACTAGCTTTGTTAAGGGAAGATACATTCTTGATAATATTTTTGCTGTTTGGGAAGGTATGGAGTGGGTAAGAAATTTTGAACAAGATGCTTTATTCATTAAGATTGACTTTGAGAAATCCTATGATAATATGGAGTGGTACTTCATAACTGCCATGCTTCAGGCTTTGGGTTTTGGGTCAGTATTTGTGAGCACCATTCTTATGTTATTTCAATATGCTTCAACTATTATTAACTTGAATAATAGTCAATCTCAGTCAATTTATCTTGGTCTCTTTGTAATACATGGGTACCCTCTTGCTCCATCTCTTTTCATTCTTGCTATAGAGGCTTTTGGCTATTTTTTGGCCCAATATATGGATCAAGTATTAATCAAGGGTATTTCTCTCCCCAATTTCGATCGTCAGTTGGTCAATGGTCATTTTGCATATGATTCTTTCTTAACACTTCGATAAGATGAGAAATCCCTTTCCTTGGCTATTATTTGCTTAGAGGTGTTCTGTTCATCCTCTAGTTCTTCTATACAATGGAAAAAAAGCTCATGTTTTCGACAATCTCAATCTCAGCTGCCATGCTGGTTGCATCATTTCTAATGAATTTGGATTCAGCCAGGTGAGGTGTTTAATTTTTGTGGAATTCCTTTTGCATTTCATGGTTCCTCTGCTCAATTGTGGTAGTATGTTATTGATAAAGTGGAAAAGAAGCTTTCTTACTGGTCTAGTAAGAAAATTTCTCTGGAAGAAAAATTTTAGATTTGTTCTAAGGTTTTAGCCACTACCCATGTCTATTATTCATCTTGTTGGGTTCCATCCAAATATTGTTATAAAAAGTTTGATAAGCTTCTAAAAGACTTCTTGTGGGTCAAAGACTCTATCAAGCAAGGTTTTCATCGGGTAGCATGGGAAATTTTTTGTTTTCCCAAGGACTGTGGAGGCATGGGTTTGTTTGATTGTCACCGACAAGGTTTTGCCCTTTGTGCTAAATATATCACCCGATATTTAATTAAGGATGAATCTTGGAAATTTCTAGTCAGACATTGCATTTCTTCTAGTTTTGCTTCAGGGGAAGAAAATTTGGAAAGATGTGGGATTGTAATCCATTCTTACTTCCCCTGTCCCTATTAAATTTAAAGGTTCTTTTATCATTCAGAGTATATGGAAATCCTGGGAGGCCTTCAAACCCTGGCTTAGTTGGAAAGGGAATTTTCACAAAGTAGGTGCCTCTTTGCCTTCCATGAATATTTGGTGGTCTCTTGTTATCACTTGGTAGGGTTCTACCCTAGCTATGGTGCAGTGGGTCAGAGCGCAGAGGTTCTATAAGATTGAAATTGCTTCCATTTTTTATTTCTTCTGTTGACATACTAGGTGTTGGATACCCTAGGAAAGTTTTCGTCAAATTCATATTTTAAATCCTGGTGATAGAGACACTTATGAGGTGGTTATTGATAGTATTCCATTTTCTATTTGGAGGAAACTACATAGGCATTTTCAAAAACCCTGGTGGTCATATTGGTTTTGGCCTAGGGAGCTTCCTTTTTTGCAATATAAAGCTCATCTTGGTTACAAATGGCTCACCCCACAAGTTCCAATGGTTGATAAGCTCACTCTGAGATGGGACTTAGTCTTTCTTCCCTCCCAATGGAATAAGAGGTTTCGTATTGCTTAGGCTACTTATATTGAACCTAAACAATTTTTTTTTGCTTGGAGCCTCTTACACTAAGGGTTACCTGTTGGCAATAGGCTCAAGCATCTGGGTGTTCATAATCCCATTTTCCCGGTTTGTGGATAGGCGAAAGATTTATTGCATATTTTTTGGTTTTGTGATCGGGCTCAATCAGCCTAGGAGTGGCTTCTTGAATTTTTCAGACCTTTTATGCAGGAGGATTTTACTTGGGTGCATGCTATTTTGGGTGACCCTATTTCTTTTTCCTTCAACTTGGGTGTTTTTTTGGAATATTTTTAGAATTGATACCCTATTTTATCTATGGAAATCCTAGAATAGAGTTGTTTTTTCTTAGTAAGATGTCGAACGTTTCTTCTCTGTTGCTGATAAATATGATATATTTTTTGATTGTTGGTTACAAATTCAAGTATAGGTGAAGCTACAGTACTTACGTACCCTCATGGATCATTGTTGGAATTCATCTTACGTTATGAGTCATGTGCCTCTTCCTTCCTATTCCAGGTGGCAGTGATTTCTCAGCTTCTTTCTTTTTGAATGTATATTTGACACTATTTTGGAAGTTGCTATCTGGCAGTTTGTGGACTGCTTTTGACACTCTTGTATACTCCTAACTCCTAACCATGGTGGTTAGTGTATTGGTTTACAGGGTGTGATAATCCCACCCACCCTTTTTTGTATGATTAGACATTATTTTATTAATATAATGACCTTTTCATCCAAAAAAAAATTATCTTTTAATTATATCAATTAGATCATATTTGTATACATATGAGAAGTGGGTCTAAATGCACTATTGTTATTGAATAGAAGATACAATTAATTCCATGAAAAGGTATGCTTGGGATGTAAAATTTAGGTTAGGATATATGCTTACATAAGCTAAACTTTTAGGTAGAAATTAAGTTGTCATGAAGTCATTTATAGATCTTCTATGGGTTAATTAAAATAAAAAAAAATAAAACAGACAAAATCTATACATAGATCTTTGAAACAATAGTCTTAAATGCACACACTGGATAATTTATATAATATTAAAATTTGATACCTCTATAAATGGGATGAGATGATTTTGATGTTATGTTAAGTTGATTTTTACACTCTTATCAAAGTGTATTTATCTTGCAAATGATTATTTTCAATAGTGTTAGTTTTAAAATGTTTTTTTAAGCTTTGTTTGATTGTTTAATCATAAGACAATATAATAAAAAAAAATCTAATAGGTAAATCAAAGATCAAAACAATGACCTTGAAGTATTACAACATAAGAGCATTATCATTGGTGTCAAGTATTGTAAAAATATGCAGAGTTGTGAGATCTTTTATCATAGTATGAGCAATTCCTTTTATATATTAATTTATTATTGAAAATATATGTATATTTTTAGTTGAAATTGTTTTGTAAAAAGAAAGTTAAATCAATATACTTTATCATGTAGTTCATTTTAAATAACTCTTTTTCACAAATTTTTCAAGGGATTTCTTGGTTACACTACTTATTCCGTTATGTATGTCATAATTTAGTACTTAGTTTTACAATGATCACTTTGTTTCATAGTTTAGCTATCTTGTCTAGGAAGTAAGATAATTTAGTTTGAGGTTGATGGTATTTCATAACAATAGCATTTTTTAAATAAGTTTATTATTTTCCAAAGGCAATCATTGTATGTTTGATGTCATGTTGTCCAAATGTTTTAATTTAACATATTTTTACATATGTTTCAATACTCTATATACTTTTTCCTATCTCTTTTTGAATAAATTATATTGAGATATAAATAAAGATTATTTATAAATGATAAATAGTTGTATCCTACCTTTAGTTTGGATCCAACTTATGTTTATATAATATATATTTAAAGATATTTATTAGTTCTGGGTTAAGTGTAAGTCAAGGTATTTTCTATAATGAGACCCATTTTTAAACTTAATGATAAACTATATCATTCACAAGCCATATTGATAAACTTGGTTATTACTTGATCTATTGAGGAAATGATATAGGGATAGAATGGATAAAATAAAAATGTGGAAGAATCCTCTTAATTTTTGTTGGTATTGATGCATGGTTGATTCAAACACCTTTAACAATTTTTTTTAAACTTTTTCTTACTAAATTTGGGTACCCATTTATAGAAACATTTAAATGAATTGATTTGACTTGAGTGTAAATCAACAGTATGATCTATAAAAATTGACTATCTCATTACTACCAAGATTAAAAACAAGGAGATTAGATTTCCTAGAAACGAGATCTAGGTTAACAAGAAACTATCTAAATATACTTATTTCGATTAGATATCCTCTTTGAATCATATTCTCACACATGATAGGTTTCAAAGACTCATGTTTTAGGCCCCTTTTCCACTATGTGATACATTTTGAGGATTGTAATTCAATTAGACTATCACTTTATCGATTATATACTCATGAGTTTTTTCAAAGATAATTATTTAATTGAATGGACCTTTCATTGATTTCATAGATATATCTAAATATCAAGAATATTTTTTTAATAAGCTATATGTGGCTTCTATTAGATCCCACTATTAGAAAATTACCAAAATATTACATTTGCTATTAGGTCAATTAAACCATATCCAACTTGCCTTTTTAACATAGATATTTTTCATTTTCTATAAAATATATTATTCGTTTTCCTCAAAGTGTTATGTTTTTGCAATTAGATCCTTGACATCATTTTCATCAAGAAATAAATCTTATTCAACCGGTTACCTTCTAAAAATTGAACTTCACCAAGATGAAGATCAACATCACAATTTGCTACCTGATTTCCTTCTCTATAGATATGCTCATATTTCCAAGAGATTACCTCCAATAATGGTTTATGAAAATGAACAACAATATTATTTTTTATCCAACCTCTACATCCATTTCTATTGATAACATTAATGATAATTTATGAATTCCTCGTAATTGAAATTTACTTCCATACTTTTTAATTAGAATTTTAATCCTTGTGAGAAGTTTCCTAGACTCTGCATAATTATTAGTTGAAGTTCCATATTATTATGAGTATGTGAGGATAAATTCTCCTTC
Source organism: Wollemia nobilis (assembly GCA_028583015.1). Lineage (NCBI taxonomy): Eukaryota > Viridiplantae > Streptophyta > Pinopsida > Araucariales > Araucariaceae > Wollemia > Wollemia nobilis. The sequence continues at coordinate 1,053,256 of JAQPPZ010000057.1, forward strand.
ATTGTTTCAAAACACACCACCTCCACCAGCTTACCATATATTGAAGAAGATCCTTTGTTTAATATCGTTGTCATAGATGACTCTATCATGTATGTTTAAATATTATAACCAAGTTATTACAACATCTTCTTTTGCACTTGAGATTTCCCATTATGAGCACCATATCTATACACATTATGCAAGAGAGAAAATAATACAACTCCAAACTTTGGTATGATTTTGAGATTTATTTTTAAAAATTCCATTATTTCTTTCAAGCCATAAATTCCAACAATAGAAAGACCAATCCTCCATAGAATACATAAAGCTTATATCTAAAATAATTAATCTAATATTTCATCAAATCTTTCAATTTTAATTAGTGTTTTGACATTCTATAGGCAACTAAGTGCCAATTTATTTTGTTAAATATATGTATTACGTATGTGCTTATTATTTTTATTATATATATATATTTACATGGTGGAATCGGTAGCCACCATGAATCCAGGCAAGCTGTTCAACTTTTATGGCCACCATAGTATTCTACGTTGTCCGCCCAAGAATCTACCACACAGATCTTTGCGTAGTCCGCCCCTATAACCACCATGCCACAATCATTTTAAACCTTTTACGCAGCTAAAAGCACCAGGAAAGGGACAAGCGTTCAGTCCGACGAGGCCCGATATTTGAACCTTAGACCGCCGCCCCCTTATGGGGTTTGGATGAACCAATTGGTCTACACCTTGGACCTATTTTTATTATATATATTGCTATGACATTTTTTGAAGGGTTGGGGACCTAATCTCCTTCTAACCATTATTAATAATAATCAAATTTACAATATAAGTAAAAAATTACCAAGATTTTATTGTACATTAGTAGTAAAAAAATAAGGATAAAAATAATTCTTTGAAATCCACGCACTAAAGAAAAATTAGCCTAACCATAGCTATTACATGTTATTGAAACAAGGTCATGAATTTATTCTTGAAGGTTTACTAGCGAATTGCCTACCATTACTCTTGAGATCTAACATCATGGATGTCCTATGACTTGTATAACCAATTGATGATTGTATGTTTACAAATCAAGTAGAGAGCTTAGATAGCTGCTCTAACAACTTAGAGCTTACTACCTCATAATTCACTTTGTCTTAGATGTTGGATACAATGGTTAATAGTTGGTCTAGTTTAGAATTAAGATTATCTTGAGCATACACTTGGTGATAAACCTGATGTTGAATGCAATCCAACTTATTCATCATTGGTTCCATATTAGTAGTTGCTCCATGGATGTATGCATGAATATTAGACACTTGTAGAGTCAAATTGAAACATAAATTCAATAAAAAAATACTCCAAGAAGTTACCAAACTTGTAAGAATTCCTAGACACATTTACTTCCAAATATGTTTGATGGTGATCAATCTACAAGGCTCCCATTGATGTGGAAAAATAAAGGCTTATATATTTGTAGCACCCTAAAATTGGCTTAGTTAAACCTTAGTAAAAAGATAAAAATTTGAATTTTAACCCAAACCGTCCGTTAACCGCCCATTACCCACTTTCCTTGTTTTTCGTGCCATTTTTAGGATTTGTTTTGACCATTAGATGATACCGTCGATGATAAGACGAAATCATCCCAGATCTAATGAATTTGTCTAGAAAAGAACGTCCAGATGATTTTGTCCCAAAACCAAAATTTCATAATTGGCTTCTATTTCAAAAACTTCTCTAACTTGGGCAGAAAGTGTGTTTGTGCAGTTAGAGTCTTCCCCATTGGAGATCTCCCAAATTGGGATGATCTCCAACCTCCTAGCCTCTCCCTAATCCTATATAAACTAGGATTTTCTCATTTTACCCCTTTGAACCCCCTGGCTGACTAATTTATTTGCAACTTTAGTTTCTTGTGCATTAAAATACCTTTGCACCTTCGTTTGCATTGCATATTTTAAGTTTTCTTGCAGGGATTTTATTGTTTTTTAGTTGGAGCAAGCTCGGATCATCACAGATGATTCCAGACGATTTTGGATGATCCTGTCGTAGATCGATGATGATCTTGTATGATCAAAGGTGATATCGACTGTAGTCCAAATTGGGGGGCAATCAGAACCTGGAGTTTGTATTTCTTTATCTTCTCTCTTCATTTATTTTTGCATTAACTTGGTTTATTCTATTCCTGCATCTTGGTGTTCACCTCATTTAGCATAGATGCATGATAAAGTTAAAACAAATTATTAAATTAATGCATTTCTTTTAATTACTATCTAGATCTATCATTTAGGCAAATTTATTGTCATTATTATCATTTCCCTTTGCTTTTGCAATTGCATGTTTGTTTTTTGGTATATGTTTTTGTGACTGCAGGTTTCTAACGAATTCGTCTGATAGACGATGATCTCGTCTAATCTCAGATGATTGACTAAGATCTGAGATGATTCTATGCAATTTTAGATGATTACGTATGATTTGAGACGATTTGGACTTCTACAAACCTCAGAATCTTCATCAGACATCTAGAATCAGGTATATTATGTCCTATTTAGCATACTCTCTTTGTTTAGCACTTATTCATATTTTCTATATTCATATAAATCAGCATTGGCATATAGAATAGCTTAGGTTCATCTTGGCCAAACCTAGGAATTGAATGATTAAAGTATAAAATGAACACATCAAACCTACTCTCAACCTAGGTGTGGAAACTGCCACTCAAAATTTTCCTCGTGAACACACCATCCATCAAAAAATTCACCCTTATACCCCTCCCCCGAGAGGCACGACCTTCAAAGGGCCTCTCAGTCCGAGGTATTGTCCCATCCTTATCGCATCCCCCTTCCGGGAACGGATCCTATAGCTTGAAGGTAAGGATACAAAAAATTTGGAGCGATACATTTTGGTGAAACCAACGTGAAAACTAAAACCTTTTGAAAACAATCCAAATAAAATAAACAAAAAAAAACATAAATACATTTAGAGTCAAAATGCAAACAATTTAATTTGCACATCATATTTAGATGGTAGATTATAATAAAATATGAGTTGTCACCATTAATTTTGAGAATCAATTAGTAGCTATAGAGATTACTTCTTTGCTTAGAGTATCTCAAACATATAGATTCCCACCTTTATGGGACGAACTTAATAGGATATTGAATCTTATTTCATCTAGGTCAATAAAACTTAGGCAAATCAAGAGGTTTGTCCTAGATAGAATCTTGGATCCTGATCAAGTGACCTTATATCATGAGCTTCAGAGAGCTTTCCATAGGTGGTTAGCAGATAAAAGAGCCCTTGTGTCTTCTGAATTGTACACCTTTGAGGAATACCTCGACAATGCAGCTGTAGTACATAAATTTCTATCTCGTGTAGAGGATCAAGAGGTCGTTCTTACGGATAGAAAGAGATGGAATAGATTTCCTAGAGCTGTGTTATATCGAGAGTATTACCATGAGCTCTATTTTTACAATTCAGAGTCATAAGTAGATAACATCACCATAGCACACTTTGTCAAATTCTTGAAAAAAAAATTTCAATTTGAAGATGAACATTTCATGACTCCTGATGAACTTAATCCCATCAATGACATCTATAAACTATTTATAGAAAACTAAGCCATTCTTTTATTATTATTATTTCTTGCATTTAGTATGTTGTTTGTTCTCTTTATAACAATATCATAAAAACAAAAACAAAACAAAATATAACAAAAATCAAAACATTTTCTTTTAAGTATTATAGTAGGTATATATTTAAAATATATACCTCCCAAATTTGCTGCAAATAATATATATATATATATATATATATATATATATATATATATATATATATATATATATATATATATATATATATATATATTTGCTAAAATCTAAATTTAAGCATAATGACTAGACTCAGGAATGGAAAATAGATTGAAGTAGAAGAATATTGGTTAGGAAAACCAATAGATAAACCAGATGTCCTTCCGGAAGACCCAATTCAGGAAGAAGGAACCCTAGACCATTAAGAAGAAGATTTTGCTGAAGGAAATGAACAAAGAGAAACTGTTAGAGAGGAAGGATCCTCATATCCCAAAATGTATCTGTAAGGAGATGTTACTTTTGAGAATATGGAACATTTTTGGAAGTTCCTCAATACTAATATTGGCGCCCTTAATAGGGCAGTCCATATGGACAAGGATCAAATTAGTGACACTCAAGCAACCCTAGAAGAAATATATCACACACGCACTAATCCCTTGTCCTTCGTTGATCAAGAAAGTGATCAAGCTGGACCATCCAATTTGGATATGGCTGCTATAATCCAAAACATGCAACAACAACAGGTTACCCAAACATATAGAGTGTCGGTTACCAAGCCTAGGGTTATTCCCACACAAAAGAAACCATCATTCACTGCTCTATTTTGCCAATTTATTAATCAATATACCTCAAATCAACAAAATCCTAAAACAAAACTAAACACCAATTTCCAACAATCTGAGATACAACATAATGCTACAACAAATCTTCTTCATAATACTCTTCCTACCAACCATTTGCATAACAACAATATAGCATCTAATCCTTACATCATGCCATCTTACGCTCACAAATCCCATACTCATGTACCACCGAACCAATATGGTGGACAAACTGGTAATCTAGAAGTCATGGTGAAATAGTTAGTCTCTCGCATGGACTAGATATATCCCTACCGTCCCTCGTACAATTATCGAGAGATGTGTAGTCAGCCTCTAGATCCTATAGTTGTAACACAACCATATCCTAAACACTTTCCTATGCCTGTCCTACCTATATACAAAGGAACCGAAGATCCCATAGAGCATCTTCATATGTTTAGGATAGCGTGTCATGATATATGACATGATGATTTTTTATTACTAAAAATGTTCCCTAAAAGTTTAGGAGGAATGGTATTAGAGTGGTATTATCAATTACACACTCATTCTTTGAGGAATTTCAAAGAGACAGCCGAGTCTTTTGTGCATCAATTTAGTGCCTACATTGAAAGGCATGTAACCATTAAAGATTTGTGCAACCTAAAACAAGACAAAGATGAATGTTTTACTGATTTCCTAGCTCGATGGAGACAATTGATAGGAAAATTGCACTTTGTGTTACCTTATCGAGAAATGTTGGATATTTTTATCAATAATTTACAAGAACAACTATCCTATGAGTTATCAACTGCTACCTTTACCACCTTCGATCAAGCTATAGATTTATCATGAAGAGTGGAATATGCTCTCATTAGGAGAGGTCAGCATAAAAAGAAAGATGATGAGAAAACATCCATAAATAAATATAAAAATAAACAAGTTGTGGGTGATGGAGTCACTGATAGTAGAAATATCGCTACTATTAATGTTGTGAAAACAATAGAGAAGTTTATACTGAAACCTCCTGATAAACCACCCCAAGAATTTACTAGGTTAAATCAACCTTTATCAACCATTCTCCCATAATTATTAGAATGAGGTTTGATCCAATTACCAAATATCTGGGAACCTGATCCAACTATACCTGGATATAGAGCTAATTTACACTGTGATTTCCATAGAGGACCTGGACACGCTACCAACTCTTGTAAAAGATTAAAACATAAAATACAAGACCTAATTGATAACAATGAGATGGAGGTGCAAGCCTTCCAACCTAAAAAAAATCCTCCTAATAATGCTCAAAAGAACATCCCCCAAATTCAGAATCAAAATGCCAATCAATCATTGGACATATTTCAACATCCTTTACCAAAGCATGGTAAAGAGGTGGCTAATCAAATTGAGCATCATAATGTTCCCCCTCCTACCCGATATGTAGGGATTATTAGTGGACATTTACCTGCTCATGATCCGCAAATCTTTGACAAATTTATCTATGGTTACGACCAGACCTCTATATAATATTCGGACACCTGATATTAGTGATACAGAATACGAGACTAAAAGTGACATGGAAATCACCTCAAATCAATCGAATAGTTTTGAAGATGAATCAAATGCTATTCAACCTATCACAAATTCTATGGTTCCGGAAGAACCATTTCCAAGAAGATTCATTGCTAGACCATATTCTCACCAATTACTTTCTAATGAACAAGCCATAAATGCTAGACCAAGACCCATTCATCATCCACAAAATAATATTGTAGGTACCATCGAAGTTGTTACTGGAAAATAGACTCAAAATTCTCAACAAGATCAAACTCAGAATGATGGCTCAACTCCATTTGTTTTGAAAATTCCTAAAAAAGGGAACCATGTGCCTAATGTTCAACCTAAACCTCCTTATAATATTAATGAATAATTTTTAAATACTACAGCTAGAATTTCCCTTTTGGACCTTTTAAGATCTTATCCTACACATAGGGATGAATTAATGCTCACATTAAGCCAAATGATGGTACCACAAAATATTCAACCTGAAGCCATGTCCAATACTATCATAACTCGAGAAGTCAATTGTATTGACTTTCGGGATAGAGATATACCACAACATAGTTTACATAAGGATAACCCCTTATATATTACTGCCCTAATTAGAGATGTAGCAGTTAAACGAGTCTTGATTGATAATGGTTCATCTTTAAACATTTGCACTTTTGACTTCTACCAAAGATTTGGGTTTAGAAGTGACAAAATGAAAAGAACTGATATGATTATAAAAGCCTTCAATGACGAAACACAAGAAACATGTGGAGTTATTACTATTCCATTGCAAGTTAGTCCTAGAACCTTAAACATGACCGTGTTTATTGTACATTGCCCTGCATCGTACAATATACTCTTGGTTTGCCCTTGGATCAACGTGATGCGAGTTGTTCCCTCAACTTTACATCAGTGTGTTAAATTCAAATTTAAGAATCAATTGGTTACCATTCATGGTGATCCTAGACCCTTTGATATGTGTGCTTTGGCAGAACCTGTTGGAGTTCAATTTTGCCTTGCTCTGTCATCCACACATCTTGATTCTAATCATCAGCCTAAATGTGTGAAACACACACTCACAACATCATCTGCTTTTTCCCCACCAACTACACCTCTACATGTAGTTCAATGATCTTCTAAACAAACCACATTAGGACCTCAAAAAGATCCTAAACCCACAACCAATGCTTCTTGTTTTACTCCTATAAATTCCATACCTATAGATCCGTCCAAAGACATCTCTACAACATCTACACCTACCAAAGGCATATTTTTCGCATTCGAAAACATAGGAAATGTTCCTTCTACCTCTTATGCTCTTACTGATGAGCTCTTACCCGATTTATCTAAAATTCTTATATCAGAGAAAACAAACACTGCTATGCAAAATTCCATTATTTTAAATAATTTGCCATCCTCTCCTCATACTTTGGGCCTCCCACAGCCTATGGGAAGTATTTACCAATTCGGGAGCTATGATTTTATTTATAAGGGATATGACTAGGGAAGAATACCTAGAAACATCAAGACACATTATGATGGATATGCTTGATGTTATTTTTCTAATGAGTATATTAAAACTAAGTCTATAATATTTAATTTATGATATAAAGGGAAATGTTTGGGACCTTTCTAGAATGGTATGAAAGAACCTTTTGAGGTAGAACCATGGCCTGCCGAATGTGGTGTGGGCCTATTTCCGAGTAAAGGTCAACCCTTCCCATTTGAGGATGATGACCATCTCATATGTTAGCAAGATTATTTGGATAAATGTGATGCTTTGCGTTTAAGGAATAACCCATTTACATGTAATATGCTATCCATAGCTTACCCTGAGATGATTGTTGGATTCGACGATGAGTTGGAGGGAGATATCTTCCATGATGTCTCCGTTGAGGAATTGTTACATAACGGATTTTATTTCGATGGCTCTATACCTAGTATATCCCAGCTTGAGGCCACGACTCCTCAAGACGAATTATCTAAGCTAACCCCAGAAGAATTACACGAATTATGTGTTTCACCCACCCCATCTAATTTTGAGAAAGATCTACACATGGAAGTAGAAAACGTCATAAAAATTAACATTGGAACCAAAGCTAACCCTCACGTAATCAACATTGGATTAGAATTGACTCAAGAAAAACAAGATAAATACATTACATTCCTTAAAAAATATGAAGACATTTTTGCTTGGACATATGAAGATATGATAGGATTAGACCCTTCTGTAGTTATGCATCACCTAGTAGTCCATCCAGATGCTAAACCTTTTAAACAAAAACTTAGAAAAATGAATCCTAAAGTGGCTTTACACGTCAAATGGGAATTAGAAAAACTCTTGAAGGTTATTTTTATACAAGCCATTGATAATGCTGAATGGATCTCAAATGTAGTTCCAGTAACTAAGAAAGAAACTACCAAAGTTGGGGTTTGCACAGACTTTAGAGATATTAATGCTACATGACCTAAAGATGATTTTCCTCTTCCCAACATGGATCAGATCATTGATTTTACTACTGGGAGTGGAATGATATCCCTAATGGATGGATTCTCTAGTTATAATTAGATCAGGATAGCTCCTGAATATCAGGCTAAAACAACCTTTATTACCCCTTGGGGAACCTTTTGTTGGAAAGTGATGCCATTCGGTTTGAAGAATGCAGGTGCAACATATCAACGAGCCATGACTTATATCTTTCACGATATGATGCATGATATTATACATGATTATGTAGATGATATTATAGCTCGTTCCATCAAGGAAGATGATCATTTAGATGACTTGAGAAAAGTATTTGATCGATTAAGGGAATATCTTATCCGATTGAATCCAACCAAATGTATATTCGGAGTTAAGTCTAGTAAATTATTGGGGGTTATAGTTTCTTTACGTGGCATTGAAATTGACCCTCTCAAGATCACGACTATCACTGATATGCCCACATCCACAAATATATCCAAATTACAAAGTTTACAAGGTAAGCTTCAAGATATTCGTCGATTTATCGATAAGTTGGCAGACAAAACAGGACCCTTTCTTAAGCTTCTTAAGAAAGATGTCTCTTTTCATTGGGATGACGAATGTCAGGAAGCATTTGAACTCCTCAAAAAACATCTCCTTAAACCACTAGTGCTTTCACCACCTAGATCTAATAGTCCATTTATCTTGTACATTTTTGCTTTAGATTTTGCCTTAGGAGTTATGTTAGCTCAACTTGACGATGAGAAGAAAGAACGTGCTAATTATTACATTAGCAGAGCCTTAATCAGTTATGAAACTCACTATATAGTATTAGAGAAGTTATGTCTCACCATCGTATTTTCTACACAAAAATTATGCCATTATATGCTCAGTCAGAAAACATATGTTATTACTAAATTTGACCCTTTGCAATATCTCATGAGTCGACCTTATTTATCTAGTCGCACAACAAAGTGGGTTCTTGCGCTAAGTGAGTTTGAACTTGCATTTATAGGACAGAAGTTTGTTAAAGGTCAAATCATAGTAGATCAATTAGTTGTTGCACCTTTAGAGTCTACCTGTCCCCTCATCACTGAGTTTCCTGATGAATGCCTTAAACTAGAGGCAGACCATCCAGAGCAATGGTCCATGTACTTTGATGGAGCCCGATGCATGAATGGGGCTGGTGCAGATATTATTTTAATATATTCATAGAAACATCTTATACCTCTGTCCTTTAAATTAATGTTTTACTTGCACTAATAATACTGCTGAATATGAGGCTCTCATCCTTGGATTACGAGTTGCCTTGGCACTGAAAATTAAAAATCTATTGGTTTTTGGTGATTCTCAACTTGTCATAAATCAAATCAATGATGTTTATCAGACCAGAGATGATAAATTACATCCATATAAAGCATATGTCTTACAATTATTATCTCTTTTTGATCAAGTTACCTTGGAAGCTATTCCTCAAACTAGCAACCGTGCGGCTGATGCTATGGCTACAGCTGCATCTCTTTTGCCCTTGGAGTTAGATGACGAATATGCTACCATAATTATTCGTCGACTCCAAAAACCTGCTTCAAATAAATCATGCTTAGAACCTTTGGATGTGTTTTTAATCAATGAAACTACTCCTGAACCATGGTACACTGATATATTTATTTTTTTTCAAAATGGGACCCTTCCTTAAGGTTGTAATAGCAACCACTTCCGGTTATTACGTAGACGAGTAAGTCACTTCATGATTATTGGTAATACCTTGTATAGGAGATATTTTGAAGGCATCCTATTGAGATGTTTGAATCTAGAAGAATCTAGATCAGCTCTAAGTGAAGCCCACAATGGATCTTGTGGGGGACATTTTAGTGGTAGCGCCATTCCTAAGAAGCTCCTTAGGATAGGATATTTTTGGCCTACCATGGAAAATGATGCACATGATTATGTGTGCCATTGTGACAAGTGCCAGAAACACGCTGACATTGTCCATGCGCCTGCACAAGAACTGCAGGCTATTTCATCTCCTTGGACCTTTTCAAAATGGGGCTTAGACATCATTAGAAAAATCAACCCTGTGTCATCTGATGGACATAAATTTATCATAACCACCATTTAGTATTTCATGAAATGGGTTGAAGTTATGCCCTTAGCTTCTTGCACTAGAACCCAAGTTTCCAAGTTTATTTTTAATCAAATTATTTGTAGGTTCAAAATTCCTGCAAATCTCATCTCAGATAATGGAACTTGTTTCAAAAATAAAGATGTCAAAAATATAAAATTCAACATCATTGGTCCACTCCCTATTATCCTTAGGGTAATGGCCAAGCAGAAGCATCTAATAAAACATTAATAAAAATCCTCAAAATACTGGTCAATAAATCTGGTCGAGATTGGCACATCCAATTATATCCTGCTTTGTGGGCTTATCGAACTAGCGTTCGCACCCCCATGGGTACTTCACCTTTTTTTTTGGTTTGTGGCACTGAAGCTATTTTTCCCTTTGAATTAGAAGTTCCTTATTTAGCTCTACTACTTCAAGATACTGAAGTGAGAGATGAATATCGTGCTGGCAAATTTAGTCAGCTGGAACTCCTAGATGAGAAGTGCATCAATGCTTTGGAGCATCTTCGTGCCTACAAAAACAATCTCAAGTGAGCATACCTCAAGAAAGTTCATCATCGATATTTTGAGATCGGTGACCTTGTCTTAAAAGAAAATAAAAAAATACTAATGCAACTAAAGACCTTAAAGGTAAATTTGAGCCCAACTGGCTTGGACCGTATATCATCACTGCTAAATTTGGATCGGGAGCATACCAATTAGCTACCTTAGATGGTAAATATCTTAAAGAACCTATGAACATTATGCATCTTAAGCGTTATTATGCATAAAATTTGGTTATTTCATCATTTGTATATATTGTTATTTTGCATATTGTTTCATTTTAGTCATCCATATAAAAAAAACATAAAATCAAAATATAAAAAATTTAAAACCATTAAAATATTCAAAACATTTTTTATTTTTTATACCTGTCAATTCTTGAAGTATTGCAGTTATATTTTCAATTATTTTGGATAAATTAGCATTTATTTGGAATCTCGCACTTTCACACTCACATGCATAAATATCTTGATTTTATTTAGTATGATTATTAATCTCTCTTATATCAACGTCCACAGTTGAATTAAATAAAGTTTTGAGCATAGAAGAATTGATCTTTTTATTTCCTTGAACCAAGTACATCTCTTCACATTAAAATGATCTCCTTACAAATTCGATATGATGCTACATAGTAGAAGTGGTTTATTGAGTGAAAAGTTTCCCCTGCTCTCCTATCATGCACATGGTCTAAAATCTTTGAGAATTGACAAAAGGACAAGCTCACCCCTACCCAGAATAAAAATCCCTTGCTCTACAGCCAATCCGAGCAAGTATCCCTAGTATAGGAAGAAAAAGAAAAATTCAAAGCAAATGAGAAAAAAAATATTATTTTGTATCATCGCAGCAATATTTCAGCATTATCTCAGTTCTAAGAAAAAATACAAAAAAAAAAAGAGAAGAAAACGAGAAAAGAAAAGCACAAGTAATAAAATACTTTTCCCTACCCCTTGAAAAGAAAAGAAGGATGAATGAGCTTGAATCCTTGGAATTCTCAATTATTTGAAAACTGTGAGGTAAGCCCCATAATAGGTGGTTTGTGCCCAACCCGCTTGGCCTTGGGTAATTCCTAGCATGGTGATATGTCTCGTCACATTAGCGACCTTCTTTTGTACGGACCTATGTCAGCTTATGGATTAGCTAGCTCTTGATGACATGAATTACATAGTAGTCTGGTATGGTTACATGCATATAAATCATGGTCAATGAACCCTTATTTGGTTAAGTCAAATTACTTGTATCAAATTCTCTTGCTCAAAATTGGTGAATGAACAATACAATTGCACACACATTTGTATTTAAGATATTTTGTATCATTATGATAAATCAAGATCGGTAATGAACTCACATTTGCACTTGAGGGTTCCTTATAAATCTATATTTTTATATTTGAGATAATTTAAAATATCTCTGCAATTCTTTTTGAATCATTTCATCTTCTTATTTAAGAACATTTGCTTAGAACAATTAAATATATGTCTTTCCAAAAAACAATTTTTTTTTTCACATCTTCAAAAACCTTGCAAAATAAAGTCATGTTTATATATTATTATTTTTTGTTGTTTATCTCAAAACCAAAAAATCAATCATCAATAAAACTAAAATATCAAATTCTTTTTTTGGATTTCGTGATGATGGTATAAGTCTATAACTATAATTCTATGCCTAGCGCAAACCATTGTTCTCATTTTATTTCCCCTTCATTTTAATTCATAAAAACACATGGCTTACATCATTATGTTTCCCAATTGTGCTTTAAAAAGAATGTAAAATTTTTCTCTTTCATGTCATTATGTCAAACATTCAATTTTACAATGATGGTATAGTTCCTAGGGACTTATTCAAAAAAAAATTCACACTTAGGAATTTATGCCTAGCAAAAAAAAAAAAATCATATTTCTTTAATATGTCATGCATAATATTTTTTATGAAAATCTGAAAACAAATCATCACCATCATCATTTTTCATCATCACAACACAAAAGTCTTAAGACAGTCTCTTAAGCACCCTTTTACTTTTAGCAATATTTCTATACTGGGACTAGCTTGACGACCTAGTGAGCGGCGACTCCATGAAATGGTCTATAATAGTGACAATGTCCTTTGAAATTATTGTTAGAAGTCCATTTTATTTTTCATCAAAACACACCACAAAACAACCAATTTATTCACATCAAATTATTTCATTTACAATTTTATGGCATGACATAACATTATAATTTATTTCCAATGACGTAATTACATAAACACGAAATTCAAAATTAAAGCATCATACAACATATACACAAGTCATATCATCAAAAAGACAATCTATATATCAATCAATTATGTACATCATCTGGATTGGTATGCCATAATCAATACCCTGGCATACTCAATCCCCTCAAAAAGTAATAATAATACAATCTATAGTCTATAGCAGCTAGCCTCGAGAAGCCCTTGAGCTCTCAGCCTCATCTCCTCCCCTACCCTAAGGTGGAGGAGGTGGTCCCATAGAGGTCCGGACCATGTCCCGGGTCCTTGTCGTCGATCGTGAGGATGTCCTCGATGATCCCATCATGACCGGATCTACAATGGGGGCTATAAATGGTATCCTCTATCCCTTTGGGACCATGTGATAGTATAACCCCTAGTAGAACATGGTCTGAGAAATAGCCCACACCAGATCCTGAGTGCTCACCCCTTCGCTCTGAGCCCTAAGACATGTAGCCTCATCTTGTAGTGTCTGCACTTGAGCCCGGAGGTAGGCATTCTCAGCCTGGAGAGCCACCATCTTGCTGCTCTCCCCCACCTCGACACCCTTGCCCTTATCGGGCGATGTTGGCATCTCCCCATGCTGAGAAGGGAATCTCTCCTCCCTCCTCCCTATCTATTGTAGCCTTTGTGGAGCCTGACCCATCCTCTGGTGTCTCTTCTATGGAGACCGTCACTGCTCTCTCCCGTCGTGACCCAACACCACCTCAATAGCAACCTGACCCTACCTCCCCATTCGTCGCACCATGGCATACACTAGACCCTGTGCCCTTGTCATCTAAGGAGGGTGGATGCCTATGTACCAAACATTGTATCCATCTGCAACCCCAGTGTCGTCACCATCCACTAGATGGATGGGGGCATCATCTATGTCTTGAATCCAAAATCGTTGCATGTCTAGAGCCCCACTTAGTGTGGTACTATCCCGAACAGTCTGAGAGTACTCATAATCCCTAAGAGAAGGGATCCCCTGTTGTAGACCGAACTATCACAAAAATCGGTCGTAGCAGTCGAGCTCTACCTCTCCTCGCTCCATCCTTAGTAAACAAACTCGCTTGATGCGAGCCAACTCCTGCCCATCCTCTGCCCACCCTAGATGCTCTCTCCATGGCCTCCAAGTGATCTAGTCCAGGATGAGGTCATCCAACAACCTCTGTGACATCGACAAATCCATCCTTCATTGTGACCCCCTCTGTAACCACCAGTAGAAAACCCGGGGCCTCTCCCGATCAACCCCTATCAATGGGAGCCCTATCGGCCTCCGCACCATAATGTGTTCCCAACACCAAAACTGTAATAGCGATGTCACAACCAGACATCGACCTCCCTTGTATATGACCCTGTGTAGGATCCTATACAAGTGGCATAACACAAAGCTGCCCCATGAGTATCTGTAGCCATGGTCTCTCATATCACAGACCACATCTGAGAGTAGCCAGGGTAACTTGCATCAGCTTTGGTGGCACAATAGCAGGCCACCCACTATCTTGACCAACACTCGAGTCAACCTAGATGCCCCAGGCATCTGCCTCAATGCCTCGATGTTCACTCTACCCTTCTCCAGGGTGAAGCTCGGGTCTCCACTCAACCTCATCATTGCCTGGCCCTGATTGGCCATAGGAGTCATCAGTCGTCCTTGTATGGAGGTCCTCAAGATCCTCCATACATCCTCTAGTGTGGGAGCCATCTCCCCTATCGATAACTAGAAGTAGGATGACCTCGGATACCACCTCTCTGCTAGGGTTGTCAGTAGCCCCATGTTCGTCGGTACTTATGGCATCTCTGCCACATGCTGTAAACTGACCTGTGCTAGTCGATCATGCTTCACCTGATTGAGCGTGGCTATGTCATCTCTCATCCCATTGTATTTTCACTCTCGACTCTTTAGTAATTCCTTTTGCAAAACAAAACAATAAAACAATAAAATTTATTAATAAACCAATCATTAAAATCAATTAAATGCAATTCAAACAAGCTTAATTTCATAACAATGATGATATCGTCCACCATTGGATGATATCGCCCTAAATTGGGCAAATCATCCTTTGTAGGATGAAATCGTCTCTAATTTCACAAACTTGGGGATCGCCCCTTGTTGGACGGGATCACCCCTAGTTCATTGATTTTTTCCTCAGACGAAATCGACGATCTAGGGATGATTTCGATGAAATAGAGATGATTTTGTCCTTACGTCGTTGATGGCCTAAAAATGGCCACGATGCCCCAAAACAATCAAAATTTAAAACAAAAAATTACACAAAATAAATTCAAACATCATTCACTAGGATTAGATCCTTACCCATAGCCCACGTCGGACCTCTGTCGATCGGTGTGTTGTCTCAACCATTTTTTTTGCAGAGCTCTAAACCAATAAAAATGAACAGTAAAAATGAATTAGGGTTTTACCCTATTTTCTTAATTTTATTTAAAATCAACAACTTTTTTTAATTTTGTTTTTCCATGCTTTACCTCAAACATTTGATTTGGGTAAAAACACGGAGGGGGCAACATAGTCAGCAGTTGTACGATTCAGCATAGAATCATCATCTAAAAAATGGAGTAAATTTTTGCTTTCTCGTAAAATGGGAAAAACTCGTCTTTAACGCATTTTCTTTGAAAAAATTGCTAAATATGGGGCAAAATGTAGCACCCTAAAATTGGCGCAGTTAAACCTTAGTAAAAAGATAAAAATTTGAATTTTAACCCAAACCGCCCGTTAATCGCCCGTTACCCGCTTTCCTTATTTTTGTGCCATTTTTAGGATTTGTTTTGACCATTAGACGATATCGTTGATGATCAAATGAAATCGTCCCAGATCTGACGAATTCGTATGGAAGAGAACATCCAGACAATTTTGTCCCAAAACTAAATTTTCATAATTGGTTTCTGTTTCAACAACTTCTCTAACTTGGGTAGAAAGCGTGTCTGCGCAGTTAGAGTCTTCCCCGTTGGAGATATCTCAAATTGGGATGATCTCCAACCTCCTAGCCTCTCCCTAATCCTATATAAACTGGGATTTTCTTAGTTTACCCCCCTGAACCCCCTGGCTAACTAATTTCTTTGCAAATTTAGTTTCTTGTGCATTAGAATACCTTCGCACCTTTGTTTGCATTGCATATTTCAAGTTTTCTTGCAAGTATTTTACTATTTTTTAGTCGAAGAAAGCTTGGATCATCGTAGGCGATTCCAGATGATTTCGGACGATCCTTTCGTAGATCGACGATGATCTCATATGATCAAAGGCGATCTCGACTGTAGTCCAGATTGGGGGGGCAATCAGAACCTGGAGTTTGTATTTCTTTATCTTCTCTCTTCATTTCTTTCTGCATTAACTTGGTTTATTCTATTCTTGCATCCTAGAGTTCACCTCATTTAGCATAGATGCATGATAAAGTTAAAACAAATTATTAAATTAATGTATTTCTTTTAATTACTATCTAGATCTATCATTTAGGTAAATTTATTGTCATTATTATCATTTCCCTTTTCTTTTGCAATTGCATGTTTGGTTTTTGGTATTTTTTTTTTGTGACTGTAGTTTTCTGATGAATTCGTCAGATAGATGACAATCTCGTCTGATCTCAGATGATCGACTAAGATTTGAGATGATTCTGTGCAATTTCAGACGATTACGTACGATTTGAGATGATTTGGACTTCTACAAACCTCATAATCTTCATCAGACATCTAAAATTAGGTATATTATGTCCTATTTAGCATACTCTATGTGTTTAGCACTTATTCATGTTTTCTATATTCATATAAATCAGCATTGGCATATAGAATAACTTAGATTCATCTTGGCCAAACCTAGGAATTGAATGATTAAAGTATAAAATGAACACATCAAACCTACTCTCAACCTAGGTGTGGAAACTTCCACTCAAAAGTTTCCTGGTGAACCCACCATCCATCGAAAATTCACCCTTATACCCTTCCCCCAAGAGGCGCAACCTTCAAAGGGCCTCTCAATTCAAGGTATTGTCCCATCCTTCTCGCACCCCCCTTCTGGGCGCAGATCCTATAGCCTGAAGGTAAAGATGCAAAAAATTTGGAGTGATACAATATTTCAATTTATAAAATAATAAAATTATCCTAAATAGGATAAAAATGTATTCCTAATATTAATAGACTAACTCATCCATAAGATAACATAAAACATATCTACAAGATAGGATAACAATTCAACTTTAAATTCCTACATATGAAAGACACTAAAATAGTCAAACATTAAAATAAAGACCTATGCAATCATTATCACTCAGAGGTATTTTAAAGATGTGATTAAATGAACCTAACAAAGTGATTTTTAAATAAATTTAACTTTGGGAAAATTGAATTGATGAGGGACTAAATATTTTGAGTAAATTTATAATGCCAAAATAGGCACATAATGGTTTTAGGAGTAGAACAAAAAATAAAATCATTCATACAACCTAAGAAATGAGCAAGGAGCAAACAATATTGGTAACTTAAAGCATAAGAGTTTTCAGTCAAGAACTTAAAATTGTTTTAGTTCTACTTTTTCATATACGTGATTCAAGGTGAATCCATTCCCATTCAAAAAAGAACACTTGCCACTTATGATTGAGTCTTGATGTAAGAGAAAAGAAAGAAAGGAGATGATGATAGAGAATGTAATATTTATAGTCATTAAGGAATGTACCCTTTGGGAACCACCAATATTTTAAAATTTCATATGTAAATGTTCTTAATTTGATAATTAAATCACTAAAAATGAAATCACAATTTTTTAAAATGGTTTGAGAGACCAAAGATGATTTTTATAAATTTTAAGATAATAGTTTACAAGTAGAATGATCCCATATTGAAACCTATCTTAAACAAGTCAATATTTTGATGTTAGGTTGAAATGCAAGTATTTTTATTTTCTAAGACTAACCTATGCCACCAAACATAGGATCCACCTATATTATGTTGGACTAAAAAAGGTGCTAGTCAAATTGTATTACAATAAATGATATATTTATACATTCAAGATTTATTTAATTGTCATAGTGACTTATAACCAACTCATATATAGGGGCATAAAAACACCCTATAATTTGATGTAAGAATCATAGCATTCCCTCTTATTACATCAATTTTCAACAGAGGGAAAATAATATTAATAACTAGATTAAGGCAAATCAATCGTACATCACAATTTTATAGAGTAAATTATCTCACTATACTACAAACTCAAATTTTGACCATAATCTTAGAGCATACATCCCATGACAAGTAAAATAAATCAAGTTGGATTAGCCAATAACCACTTTTTGTATTAGACAACAAAGAGAATGACATATGCATCTATTCAAAAGATGAAGCTATTCAAGTTCTACTTCTTTCCTTGGGATCATAAACCCTAGCGATCATAGAATTTATGATTATCAAACTAGCAAGGAAGCAACATATTCTCCTTTCATAGCATGATCATTTAAAAACACTTTAAATATTCATATTGGACATCGACTTTGTAAAGCATCATTCATAGTAGACAATGCAATCATCATTTGACATGTACTTAGTGTACCTCATCAGTCATGTGACCATCAAATCATTTTAATATCTTATTCATTTGATTATTTTTAACAAGAAAAAATATGTTGGATGCATTAGAATCAAAAAGGATATTTTCAAATACTGTTTATAAGAATATATTTACAAAACAATATTTGTGTAAAATATTATATCAATATATTTTGAAGATTTCCCAATACATAATTAAACTTATAAAAATTGGTTTAACAATGTATATCATAAGATGCGTGGCGGGAAAATTTTTTGAGCTCTGGCGAACTGGCAGGAAACTTTATGTGCAGGCGATAGGCAATGCTCTAGGGTTTGTGGAGTGAAGGAAAATCCAGGGCAATTGGTGGGTTGACATAGTGTTACTCTGGTTACTGTGGATCTGAAGGAACATCTGCTGCCCCAGGAGGGCCCAATGGGGTCTCCTCCAGATCCTCTCTCTAGGAGAAAGAGCTTGTATGCTGATTTGCTAAAAGAAAATTCTTCGTCTGCTAATGACGAAGCTCAAAGGAATGCTCTTCATACGCTCTTCAAGAATGTTGGAAAGAGCTCAACAGCACATCGAGTTAATGGGTGCCTCCCACAATCCGCCTCAAGACCCAAGATTGTCATCGAACCAAAGATGGTCTAAGACACAATCATATACAGAGCTAACCATGATATGATTTGTAAATTCATGGGTATCCGACCTACCCTGAATTTCTTTGCATACCTGGGTCAGACAGAACTGGGAGCCTCACGGTGAGTACTCCTTATGGTTTATCAGCAATGGGTATTTAATTGTGAGTTTTTCTTCTCTAGCCAATAGAAATAGGGCGTTTGAATCAGAAAAGAGGAACCACGGTCTGAATGGGTTATTTGTTCAACCCTGGAGAGTGGGTTTCGATCCTCGTATTGAACCCATGGATGTCCTAGTTTGGATCTGGTTGTATGCTCTTTCGATGGAGTTTTGGGGTGAGCAGGTTCTAGAAATGATCGGTAACTCCATCGGTAGACATCTGGGGTCTCCAAGGACACCATAGAAGGTAACACAACGGTCTTTGCAAGAATTTGCATGGAAATGGATATTAGCCAGCCTCTCCTGGTAGAGGTGGAACTTGAACTGGCAGGACTATCTTGGATCCAACAGTTAGATTATGAGGCTCTGCCCTTCAGATGTAGATTTTGCCTTAAACATGGCCATTTGGCATGGTTTTGTCCAAATATTGTGAACACAAAAGTGGAGGCTCCGCTTGGAATGCCAAATCGCCCCAGAGAGGGTAAGTCTACTCTTGTCAAAGAACCATCCAATACTCCTGTTGGCAATTTTGCATACCTTGAGTACATTGCCTTTGCCTAAGTTTAGTTGTTGTCATTGATGTCAAGGAGCTATTGGTAGATGTTGTTTTTGATGTCAAGGAGTTCTTGGAGCAATTTGTTTTTATGTCTAAGGATGTGTTTTGATGAAGGTTTCAGCTAGTCAGTAAGTCTCCAAGAAAATCAGAGTAGCCCAGATTGCCAAAAATCCAGAAAAAGATAAGTTAGAAAAAGTTTGCAAGCTGCTAGAAAAACTATCGCGATTTCGCGACATGTTTGAGGAGAGAGAAAGTTTGGCCAAAACTGTCGTGATTTTGTGACATGTTTGAGGAGAGAGAAAGTTTGGCCAAAACTGTCATGATTTCACGACATGCAGGAAGGCAGAGGCAGAACGGGAAAAACTATCGCGATTTCGTGACATGTTTGAGGAGAGAGAAAGTTTGGCCAAAACTGTTGTGATTTCATGACATGCAGGAAGGCAGAGGCAAAGTGGGCAAAAGTGTCACGATTTCATAACAAGTTTCGAAGAAGTTTTACGGATGCAAAAAGTGTCACGATTTCACGACAAGTTGAGTTGGCAGTGTTGAGTTGCAGGAAGTGTCATGATTTCGCAACAAGTTTTGAAGAAGTTGTACGGATGCAGAAAGTGTCACGATTTCATGACAGGTTGAGTTGGCAGCTTGTAGTTGGCAAAAGCATCACGATTTCATGACATGTTCCAGTTTCATGAGCAGTTGACAAGAAAGATCTTAAGGCAATGAAAGCATCACGATTTCATGACATGTTTCATTTTTGCTAGTGCAAACCAAGAAAAGGATGAAGGAGCAAGAGGTGTTGCGATTTCGTGACAAGAATCATGATGACGTTAGCAAGAGGCAAAGGTGTCATGATTTCATGACAACAACGGAGAATAAGGAATTGAAGTCTAGAGCATCATGATTTTGTGACAAGATTCATGATGACGTCAGCAAATGCTGTAGTGTCACGATTTCGTGACAACAAACCAAAAAAGGTGTATGACAGACAAAGGCGTAGCGATATCACGACATGTTTGAGTGTCGCATGAGAAAAGCTATAGAACAGAAGAGGCAGTTGAAGCCAAAGAAGTTAACCTTGGCCGACGAAGTATAAGGTTTTACAACCGATGTTTTAGAAGGTTGAATAGCCGACTAAAGAACAAGATTTCATCTTGACATTGTGAATATTTAAAGGAGGATTGTTTGAGCAATTTAGGTATTGATTGGAGTGCGCATTCGAAGTGTGGCATTCGCAGAGTGAGTGTGACAAGTGAGGTTTGATCATTGAAAAATAGAGAGAGTGAAGTTCGACTGTAGCATTAGATTGCATTTTGTTGAATCTTCTAAGTTTCAAAGACAGTGGTGCTGTTTGCGTGAAGAATGTGTTGATGTTCATGAGAAGACTATGCGAAGAGAATGAGCTGTTGTGGTTACACATAGGCGCATAAGTTGCTGTGCATTTGAATGCTGCAGTGATTGCGAATATTATGCAAAGGGTGGAATTTGATCTAAGGATAGCTGTGATTGCAACTGTGTTCATGCAGTCAGTGTAAAAGAAAGCAAAGTGCGCAAAGTAGATGCTACTATAATTGCGAACAGTTGTGAAGGACAAACGATGATATTACTGCTACAATTTTTGTGAAAATTGCACTACTGTGTTTGTGCAGAAGTTAAGAAGATAGTGCGGCTGTAATATAAGAAGACTGTGCTGCTGTAAGTTGTGTAGACAGTGAAAAGGTGTTCTCCAACCAAGTGCAGAAAAGAACAGAGGAAGAGGACAAAATTATGCCAGATTTAAGGACTGTGTTTTGGTGCAGAAAAGAGGACTAGCTTGCTGTGACAGAGTTGAGGACAAAGATCTCCAGCCAGAGCAGAGAAGACAGGTGTCTTCCATGGAAAGAGTTCCACTTGCTAAGGGTAAAAGAGATAGAGGTCTTCTAGAGGATCACTAGCAAAGCAGATTTAGGGGAAGGTGTCTCCTTTGAGCTGAGACTCATAAACATTGTTATCGGGAAGGATTCCTAGAGGCTTTGATATAACTTTTAGAGGAAAATTTTTATCCGTGGAGTAGCCCACCTTGGGTGAACCACGTTAAAATGGGTCTTTTATGTGTGATGCTTTCTGTCTTATTTAATGTTATGTTGATGCCACTGCTATCTAAAATTAAAATTATTAAATGGTTTTATCTTATACTGTTCACCCCCCCTCTCAATATAAGTTCATGTTCTTCAATTGGTATCAAAGCAGGTCTCTCCAAAAAAAGCCTAACAGCTTGGAGAAGGATCTAACAGAGGAACATATAAATTCAAAAAATGTTGAATTCGATCTCAAGAGTGAATTCTTCTTGGCCTTGAGAAAGCTTGAGAAACTTAGGGAAGAGAATTTTGTTCTTAAGCAGCATTATCAGGAAAAAGAGATAGAAAGATCAGAATTGGCTCAACATATTATAGATTTCAAAATTCTAGCTGAAGAAGGGAAGAAGATTGAACAAGTTCTAATAGAGGCTCTAAAAGGAAAGGTAGCTGATTGTGAGAAACTAGAAGGAGAGATTATGTCTCTTAGAGTGAAGTTAGAAAACTCAACTCTTAGACAAAATTTTCCATGTGAAAAGAAGGATGGCATCACCATGTATGAAACGGGGTCTTCAAGCAAGAACAATCTTCACTCTGAAGAGCAATGGATTCCAGTTGATCGCAAGAAGAACAAACTTCCAAGGCATCAAAACAGGTTACATAATACCTTCCATGGATATTGTTTTTCTTGTAAAAAATTTGGTCACATGGCTATGCATTGTAATAAATCTCTAAAGAGTCATAGTAAGGAAAATTTTAACTCATTTGCACCTCTTATGAATAAAAATATCATGTGTTACAAGTGCAAGAATTTTGGGCATATAGCAAGGATGTGCAGCTTGGATAAATTTAATTTTGAAGTCTCAAAAAGGAGGAATGAGATAAAATCTAAGTCAAAGATAGTTCAAACTCGTTTTCATGCTCAAGACAAAGTAGAAAAATGGTATCTTGATAGTGGTCGTTCAAAACATATGACTGGTGAAAAGGAAAATTTTTTGTCTTTAAAAGAAGCAAACAGAGGAACAGTCAGTTTTGGAGATAACAGGTCCGCAAAGATCTGTGGTAAAGGAACTCTTAGTTTGGATGGGAAATCCAAAACAGAAAATGTGCTTTATGTAGAAGGGCTAAGACATAATCTGCTTAGTGTGATTCAACTTTGTGATCAAGGGCACATAGTATATTTCTTTTCTAATAGATGTGAGATAAGTAAAGAATTAAATGGAAAACTTATTGCTAGAGCTACAAGGACTCCAAACAATCTTTACATGCTGAGTGAGATAAAAAGAGAAAAATGCCTTCTAACTCAAGAAGATGAGAGTTGGTTGTGGCATAAAATATTGGTACATTTGAGTTTTGATAATCTGGTCGTATTAGTAACAAGGAAGCGGTTAGAGACTTGCCCAAAATAAAAAGGCCCTAAAACATCATTTGCGGTCCTTGTCAACATGGTAAACAGACCAGAACCAGTTTCAAATCGAAAGGGTATACCTCGTCCAAACCTTTAGATCTTATTTGTACTAATTTGTGTGGTCCTACCAGAACTCAAAGCATTTAGGGAGATAGCTATTTCATGTTGTTTATAGATGATTACTCGAGAATGACTTGGGTTACTTTTCTCAAAGAAAAATCTGAAACTTTTGAAAATTTTAAATTTTTTAAAGAAATGATTGAAAATAAGACTGACAAGAGAATCAAATGCTTAAGATCAGATAGAGGAGGAGAGTTCACTTCAAATGAATTTGTGGAATACTGTGAACAACATGGAATCAAAAGAGAATATTCAGCAACAAGAACTCCTCAACAAAATGGAGTAGTTGAAAGAAAAAACAAAATCGTTGAAAATATGGCTAGAGCAATGTTAGATGAGTCAAAACTTTCAGATGGTTTTTGAAGAGAAGTAGTAAATACAGCAGTCCACATCATTACCAGGGCTCAACTCAGAGTCAATCATCATAAAACTCCCTATGATCTATGGAAATGAAGACCAGCTACAGTTAAACACTTCAAAGTGTTCGAGAGTAAGTGCTTCATCAGAAGGGAAGATCAAAATCCGGGTAAGTTTGATCCTAGGTGTGATGAGGGAATTTTTCTTGGATATTCCAGCAAAAATAAGGCCTACATATGCTTCAAAAAAAGAACTCATACAGTTGTAGAGAGCATAAATGTGATAGTAGATGAAAATACAGGAATAAGAGAACCAGTCAAGGAACTCAGTGATGGAATCTGTCAAGAAGAATTTAGAGAAGTGTCAGATGAAGAAGAGAAAAGACAATAGCTGCTTCCCAAAACTCCTTCATGGTATGTTCAGAAACATCATCCCAAATACTTGATCATTGGTGATCCAAATAGCAGGAAAACAAGAAGAAGAGTCATTTCTTCACATGAATCTGCAAATGTTTCATTGTTATCTCAGATTGAGCCAAAAAATTTTAGTGAAGCATGTACAGATGATTTTTGGGTACAAGCAATGGATGAAGAGCTAAATCAAATAGAGAAAAGTGAAACCTGGGACTTGGTTCCAAGACCTAAGAATAAGAATGTCATTGGCACAAAATGGGTCTTCAAAAATAAACTTAATGAGGATGGAAAGATTGTCAAGAACAAATCCAGGTTAGTCTATAAAGGGTATGCTCAAATCGAAGGTGTTGATTTTGAAGAGATGTTTGCGCCTGTTGCTCGTCTTGAAGCGATCAGAATGTTTTTTGCCCTGTCAAGTTTCAAATCTTTCAAAGTGTTTCAAATGGATGTAAAGTCTGCTTTTCTAAATGGAGTTTTGGATGAAGAATTCTATATAGAACATCCAGAAGGTGTGTCTCTTTCAGAACAGCCAAACTATGTGTGTAAAATGAAAAAGGCACTGTATGGGTTAAAGCAAGCACCCAGGGCTTGGTACTCAAGACTTGACAGGTATCTTTATGAATAAGGGTTCAGGAAATGCGTGGGAGATTACAACTTGTACATTAAGAATAAAGGTGATGATATGATTATCATAGTTGTTTATGTCGATGATATTATTTTTGGGGGAAATAATACTTGGATGTGCAAAGTTTTTGCTAACACCATGCAAAAGGAATTCGATATGTCTATGATTGGAGAGCTGTCATTCTTTTTAGGACTGCAGATTGTGCAATCAAAAAATGGTATATTTCTCTCTCAAGAAAAGTATATCAAAGAGATGTTAAAAAAATTTGGGATGATGGACAACAAACTTGTATGTACTCCAATGATTACAGGGTGCAATCTGAGTAAGGATGATGAATCTCCAGCAGCAGATCAGAAATTATATAGATCTATGATTGGCAGTTTACTATATAGTATAGCTACCAGATCGGATATCATGCAGGCCATTGGATTAGTAGCAAGATTTTAGGCAGCTCCAAAAGAATCTCATGTTATAGCAGTCAAGAGGATATTCAGATATTTGAAGGGCACTATGGATTTTAGGGTTTGGTATCTCAAAGGTGATGGTTTCACCTTCACAGCCTATACAGATGCAGATTGGGCAGGTAGTACTGATGATAGAAAGAGCACTAGTGGTGGAGCATTCTTTCTGGGAAAGAGTCTGGTTTCTTAGCTAAGTAAGAAACAACCTTCAGTTTCCTTATCTACAGCAGGCTGAATACATAGCAAGAGTGGCTGGGTGCACTCAGGTTTTATGGATGAAAACAACCTTGGAGGATTTCAAAGTCAAGCATGAACAACCTATTCCTATTATTTGTGATAATTCAAGTGCCATAAGTATTTCTAAAAATCTGGTAATGCATTCAAGGACGAAGCACATTTCTATCAAATATCATTTTCTAAGGGAAAAAGTGCAAGAGAGGCAGGTCAAGCTAGAATATGTACCCACTAAAGAGCAAATTGCAGATATCTTCACCAAACCCCTTCCAAAAGATATGTTTGAGTATCTAAGGGAGAAATTAGGAGTTGTACTCTCACCTCGAGATTAATCACCTCATTAGGAGGTGGGGGAGGGACTAAGCCAAGAGGCTTTTTCTGAGTCCCGAGCCCCAAAAGGTGACCCTTTGCCATTGATGACAAAGGGGGAGAGATTTAAGTAAATATTTAAGTAAGGGGGAGAGTTTTCAAGAGAAGAGGAAAGCTTCAAGTTAGGGGGAGCAAAACTTGAAGAGATTGATTTCAGTTTTGGCTCTTGAAAGATGTGTTTTAGTTAAGGGTTGCCATCAATGACAAAGGGGGAGATTGTTGGCAATTTTGGGTACCTTGAGTACATTGCCTTTGCCTAAGTTTAGTTGTTGTCATTGATGTCAAGGAGCTATTGGTAGATGTTGTTTTTGATGTCAAGGAGTTCTTGGAGCAATTTTTTTTTATGTCTAAGGATGTGTTTTGATGAAGGTTTCAGCTGGTCAGTAAGTCTCCAAGAAAATCAGAGTAGCCCAGTTGCCAAAAATCCAAAAAAAGATAAGTTAGAAAAAGTTTGCAGGCTGCTAGAAAAACTGTCGCGATTTCACGACATGTTTGAGGAGAGAGAAATTTTGGCCAAAACTGTCGTGATTTTGTGACATGTTTGAGGAGAGAGAAAGTTTGGCCAAAACTATCACGATTTCACGACATGCAGGAAGGCAGAGGCAGAACGGGCAAAACTGTCGCGATTTCGTGACATGTTTGAGGAGAGAGAAAGTTTGGCCAAAATTGTCATGATTTCATGACATGCAGGAAGGCAGAGGCAAAGTGGGCAAAAGTGTCATGATTTCGTGACAAGTTTCGAAGAAGTTGTACGGATGCAGAAAGTGTCACGATTTCACAAGTTGAGTTGGCAGTGTTGAGTTGCAGGAAGTGTCGCTATTTCATGACAAGTTTTGAAGAAGTTGTACAGATGCAGAAAGTGTCATGATTTCATGACAGGTTGAGTTGGCAGCTTGCAGTTGGCAAAAGCATCGCAATTTCATGACATGTTCCAGTTTCACAAGCAGTTGAAAAGAAAGAGCTTAAGGCAGTGAAAGCGTCACGATTTCATGACATGTTTCATTTTCGCTAGTGCAAACCAAGAAAAGGATGAAGGAGCAAGATGTGTCACGATTTCGCAACAAGAATCATGATGACGTCAGGAAGAGGCAAAAGTGTCACGATTTCATGACAGTAGTGGAGAAGAAGAATTTGAAGTCCAAAGCATCGCGATTTCGTGACAAGAATCATGATGACGTCAGAAAAAGGCAAAGGTGTTGCGATTTCATGACAATAGCAGAGAAGAAGGCTTTGAATTCCAGAGTGTCACGATTTCATGACAAAAATCATGATGACATCAGCAAGAGGCAAAGGTGTCGCAATTTCATGACAGTAGCAGAGAAGAAGGCATTGAAGTCTAGAGCGTCGTTTCATGACAAGATTCATGATGACATCAGCAAAGGTTGTAGTGTCGCGATTTCATGACAAAAAACCAAAAAAGGTGTATGAAAGACAAAGGCGTAGCGATATCGTGACATGTTTGAGTGTCACAGGAGAAAATCTACAGAACAACAGAGGCAGTTGAAGCCGACGAAGTTAACCTTGGCCGACGAAGTATAAGGTTTTACAACCGACGTTTTAGAAGGTTGAACAGCTGACTAAAGAACAAGATTTCATCTTGATATTGTAAGTATTTAAAGGAGGATTGTTTGAGCAATTTAGGTATCGATTGGAGTGCACATTCGAAGTGTGGCATTCACAGAGTGAGTGCGAAAAGTGAGGTTCGATCATCAAAAAATAGAGAGAGTGAAGTTCGACTGCAACATTAGATTGCATTTCGTTGAATCTTCTAAGTGTCAAAGACAGTGGTGCTGTTTTCATGAAGAATGTGTTGCTATTCATGAGAAGACTGTGCAAAGAGAATGAGCTGTTGTGGTTGCACATAGGCGCATAAGTTGTTGTGCATTCGAATGCTGCAGTGATTGCGAAGATTATGCAAAGGGTGGAATTTGATCTAAGGACAGCTGTGATTGCAACTGTGTTCATGCAGTCTATGTAAAAGAAAGCAAAGTGCACGAAGTAGATGCTGTTGTAATTGTGAACAGTTGTGAAGGACGAATGATGATATTGCTGCTGTAATTTTTGCAAAAATTGCACTACTGTGTTTGCGCAAAAGTTAAGAAGATAGTGCGGCTATAATATAAGAAGACTGTGCTGCTGTAAGTTGTGTAGACAGTGAAAAGGTGTTCTCCAACCAAGTGCAAAAAAGAACAGAGGAAGAGGACAGAATTGTGCTAGACCGAAGGACTGTGTTTTGGTGCAGAAAAGAGGACCAACTTGCTGTGAGAGAGTTGAGGACAGAGATCTCCAGCCAGAGCAGAGAATACAGGTGTCTTCCGTGGAAAGAGTTCCACTTGCTAAGGGCAAAAGAGATAGAGGTCTTCTAGAGGATCACTAGAAAAGCAAATTTAGGGGAAGGTGTCTCCTTTGAGATGAGACTCATAAACATTGTTATTGGGAAGGTTTCCCAAAGGCTTTGATATAACTTTTAGAGGAAAATTTTTATCCGTGGAGTAGCCCACCTTGGGTGAACCATGTTAAAATGGGTATTTTATGTGTGATGCTTTCTATCTTATTTAATGTTATGTTGATGCCACTGCTATCTAAAATTAAAATTATTAAATGGTTTTATATTATACTGTTCACCCCCCCTCTCAGTATAAGTTCATGTTCTTCAACTCCTCAGGGTAATGATGTCCAGAAAGATGGCTTTGAACAGGCCAAAATAAGGAGAAAGCAAAAGAAAAATGGTAAAGAGCAATCACAACTCAAGCCAGCAAATAGGTATGAAATTTTTAAGACACTAGTGTATCAAGAGGATCAAGTCATTGGAAGGAGTGGATGGGAATATTGAGGATAATAACATCCACACTCATGCTTCCCCTTAATCCCCACCTGTCTTAGAATAGGTGATTGAGTCCACTGAGTTACCGCAGCCAGAGAATGTAGGGGCACTGATAGTGCACTCCCAAGCGTAGCCAGTAATTAAGGATGTCAGCATGGGAAGTGCAGAAAAGAATAGAGAAAGGCCAGCCCTAGGGATAACTCAGGTGGAAAAGAGATCCAAAAATAGTAACTCTCAAGGAGCGGGCAGAAATTCTAATAAGGACCTGCTAGCAGTTAAAGGAGACAAGCTGATCACTGGAGGATCGGTGAGGACAATTGATTCTTACTGCTCTCAAGGTTTTCAATGATTATTCAATCTTGGAATGCTAGGGGTTTAAACAGTAGAAACCACCAATATACTATTCATAGACTATTAGGAAAATGTAAAACAAACTTTTTGCTCCTCCAGGAGACAAAAATGTCTTTAGATCTTATGTGTAAAATAGTTAGTAGAATCTAGAGGGGCGCTGGCCATATGGATGTGGCTGCCCAAAGGTGCCTCAGGGGGGATTGTTACTCTCTGGAACCCTCTGGAATGGATTGCAATAGAACATATAGCTTGGATGGGTGTTCTCACATCTCTTTTTATGAATAATGTCACAACTGAACATGTTTTAATTACAAATTTTTATGGGGCTCAAAACCTTGATGGCCAGAGGCTCCAATGGAAAGCTGTACACAACATGAGGTCCTCAAGGAAATATTTAGACTGGATTATTGCTAGGGATTTTAATGCTAAATTATTTTCTCGTTATCAAGAAGGTGGAACCCTAGTTTTGGATCCAGGGGACCGACTTCTGATTGCCCAAGTCCAGGCCTTTCACCTAGTGGACATCAAATGCCCTGGAACCTACTTTACTTGGACTAACAAGAGGAGGGAGCCACATAGTAGGAAGGTAAAGCTAGACCATTTTTTGGTCTCAAAGGAGACATTTGTAAAGTGGAATATTAAATTTCAGATTTTGGAGGGCCCAGTTTCAGATCACTTTCCCATTTTGTTGGAGGGAGGGACTATGACAGGGCAGCATCACAAACCATTTAAATTTGAGAATTTTTTGTTACAAAATGAGGATCTTCAAAAGAAAATTCTGCAGTGGTGGGAAGAAGGTCGTCTACCTTTTGGGATAGCAATGTTTAGATTCCACAAACAGCTTCATTTTGTCAAAGTTAAACTAAAACAATGGAGGCAAGCTAATAAGTCAGATTTCTAGCTCCAAAGAGCTCCCTTGGTGGCCAGATGGGAAGAGGTTCAAAAACAGTTAAGGGAAGGAACAATTACTGAGCAGCTCAAAACCGAGGATGATGCCTTGCGCAAAGTGGTTGAGGACATTGATAACCAAGAGGAGACTTACTCGAAATAGAGAGCAAGAAACACTTGGTTATTAGAAGGAGATATAAATACAAAATTTTTCCATCGATCAGCCTGTGCTAGGAGACAGATGAATAACATGGAAGTCCTTCAAGATGAGAATGGAAACTCCTTTGATACTCTTCCTGGTATGCATTCCCATTCAATGGATTACTTTTCTAAAATTTTTAAGGAAAGTATGGAGCAAGATGTAGAGGCTCAAAATGAAGTAATTGATGTCATACCCTTTATTATCTCTGAAGAAGAAAATCAGGCCCTTCTCAGACCCATTGATAGAGATGAACTGAAGAATGTGGTCTTTGGAATGAGCACTGGCAAATCTCTAGGTCCAGATGGTTTTCCTATTTTGTTTTTTCAGGCATTTTGGGATACCTTGGAGGAGGATGTTTTGGCTGTCACAGAGGAGTCCAGAACTAATAAAAGAATGCTTAAGGCAATAAATCATACCTTCATCACCTTAATTCCAAAAGGGGATGAGGGGATTCATATCTCTAATTTCAGACCTATTGCCTTATGCAACGTGATTTATAAAATAATCACAAAGATAATGGCTGAACGACTAAAACCACTCCTTCATAACATCATTTCCTCAGAGCAAGGGGGTTTTGTAGAGGGTAGACAGATCTTGGATGGGGTGGTTCTTGCCCAGGAGGCAATACATTCAATGCAAAAATTTTGTAATAAAGGAATGTTCATTAAACTGGATATGTCCAAGGCTTATGATAGGGTGGAGTGGGGTTTCTTGTCAAAGATGTTGGCTGCCTTTGGTTTCTCTCAGGACTAGATAGATTGGGTCATGAGTTGTGTTTCTACGCCTTCTTATTCTGTTCTAATCAAAGGTCTTCCTTCACAACACTTTGGAGCCACATGTGGTCTTCGTCAAGGGGATCCTTGCTCTCCCTATATTTTCCTCATTTTGGTTTAAGGATTAGGTAGACTCTTCTTGAGGAGAAGACATCAAGGCCTGATAACAGGTATCAAGGTGGGTGAGGAAATTTTGACTCACCTACATTTTGTGGATGATACTGGACTGGTTGGAGTGGCCAGCTTCAGGGAAGCTAGAGGAATCGGAGATACTCTTAATGTTTACATTAGGGCCTCAAACCAAGTCATCAATGATAAAAAATCCAAAGTGGTCTTCTTCAATCTTGACCAAAGGCTACAAGACAGAGTTATAGAGATCTTGGGATTCACTAGGACCTCTCTTCCAGTAGTTTACTTGGGGGTTCCTTTGCGTTTCAAAAAATTAAAAATAGATATTTGGAAGGATATTTTGGATGGTATCAAAGATAGAATGAATCATTGGTCTCATAAATGGTTAAGCTATGGGGGCAGATTAAATTTCTTACAATCAGTTATTCAGTCCATGCCTATTTATAAATTTTCTATCCTGGCTGCCCCACATACTATTTGGAAAGAGCTAGACAAAATGGCCAGAATATTTTTATGGGAAGGAGCAAAAGGGGAGAAGAAATGGGCCTTGGTTGGTTGGGATAAAGTTACCCAGCCCAAGGAAAAAGGAGGGTTGGGACTGAGAAGCTCCAAGCTTAATAACAAAGCTTTGGTTGGAAAACTCAGATCTGGCGGTGGATTTCCCAACCAACATCCTTATTCAAGAGAATCCTAACCAGAAAATACTTGGGTCATGTTCACCCCAATGAAGTGGGCCATTTCCCTCTGGATGGTACTGGATCCTTAGTGTGGCAGGCTCTCAAGCTTGGATCTCAGGTTATTAAAGACCAATTTTTTTGGAAAGTTGGGAAAGGGGAGAAGGCACGTTTCTGGACTGATTCATGGAACCAGTACCCACCCATCATTGCTGAGTTTCTTGAATTGCAACCAATTAAATTTTCCATAGAATCCAAAGGCTGGGTCTAAATTGAAATTTATTTCAACACTAGCCAAATGGGGGAGTATAAGTTCAAGAAGTTTAAGAGGTTGGAGGAGTGGCCAATTACAATCCCTCCGGAGCTGGCACCCATCTTGACCAAAATCTTGACATAAAGGTTTCTCACAGGGAGAGACGAGGAGGATGAATTAGCTTGGGGCTATGGGAACCTTGGGGTATATATAATGAAGGACAGATATGATAAGATCCTCCCAGAGCCTCCCCCACATTCATTTCTGGTTCAAGATTGGAGGAAGATATGGCATTCCAAGGGTTGGCCGAAAGTGAATTTCTTTGCCTGGAAATTTATGCACAATGGAATTCTCACTTTTGATAATCTTAGAAGTAGAGGAATCATCGATCCATCTCAGTGTGTTTTATGCCACAAGAACGAGGAAACAACTGATCATCTGATGTTTGAATGCCATTTTACATGCCAGATTTGGAAGCGTTGGTTCTCTCACTATAAACTCCAGGCTAATGGTGATCTGAATCAGACCAATATTTGGTAAATATGGAAGAGAGGTAGATTTAAATCTAAAGATCTTCAAATTGGTTGGGAGCTTGGCTTACTTTTCATCTGGTGGCAGGTGTGGTTGGAGAGAAATGCTCGTATTTTTAGAGAAACTTTCTCCTCGCTAGATGGAGTTTGGCAGGTCATCTGGAGCAAAGTCATAGAAACGGTTGCCATCTATGCTGAAGAGGAAAATCAGGTTGGTCCTGGGCCACTGGAAGAGGGAGATGAAGAGCAAGAGAGACAAGACGAAGCTAACTGGAAACCTCCCCCAGAAGGTTGGATCAAAATCAATACTGATGGAGCTATAAAAGGCAATCCGGGTAGTGCCAAAATTGGTGTAGTCTGTCGGGATCATGCTGGTTCAGTGCTCTATTGGGAACTACAAGGTCTAGGAAGAACCACAAATAATGAAGCAGAAGCCATTGCTATCAAATTTGCTTCCATCTGGGCTATTAATCAGGGCCACAGGAGGATAATTCTTGAGTCTGATTCTCAAATTCTGGTTGGCGCTCTAGACTGCATGAGGAACTTTGCTTCAAAAGTATGGAGGTTGCAAATTTTGGTCTCTCAAATTAAGGAACTCTAGATGGAATTAGATGATGTGATCCCCGTCTATGTGAGTAGAGAATTAAATAAAGCGGTCGATTTCCTTGCGAAGATGGGTGCTGAGAAAGAGGTAGGGGTGCAGCTGCATAGTGACATGCCTTTGGAGGATGAAGTGATTAGGCAGGGTCTTGAACGATCCTTGAGACAATGAGCAAAGATAATGCTAAGGGTGGTTTTTGTCATGATATCACAACCTGTTGTGCCATCACGGCTTTTGGAGGGAAGCTGTCATGATATCGCGACATGCTACACCGTCACGGCCTTTGGAGGGAAGCTGTCGTGACATCATGACGTGTCGTGTCATCACAGCCATTGGAGAGAAGTTGTCATGATTTTATGACCTAGTGCACCATCGTGGCCTTTGGAGGGAAGCTGTCATGATTTCGTGACCTAGTGCGTCATCGCGGCCTTTAGCTGGAAGCTGTCATGATTTCATGACACTTTTGGAGAATGTGTGCCAAGGGGGATAATCGTCACGATATCGTGATGTTTTTGGAGAATAGGAGCCAAGGGGATAAGCCGTCGTGATTTTGTGACACTTTTGAAGAATGGGCACCAAAGAGAAAAATCGTCGTGATATCACGACACTTTTGGAGTATTAGCACCTTGGGGAACAGACGTCGTGATATTGCGACACTTTTGGAGAATGAGCGCCGAGGGGAAAATTCATCGTGATTTCATGACACTTTTTGTGACTGGGCGCCAAGGGGAAAAGTTGTCGCAATATCGTGACATTTTTGGACAATTGGCACCAAGGGGAAAAGTCGTCGCGATATCGCAACACTTTTGAAGAACGGACACCAAGGGGATAATTCGTTGTGATTTTGCAACACTTTTGAAGATTGGGCACCAAGGGGAAAACTCGTCGCGATATTGCGACATTTTTGGCGAATAGGCGCCATGGGGAAAAATCGTCGTGATATCGTGACACTTTTGAAGAATGGGCGCCAAGTGGAAAACTCGTCGCGATATCGTGACACTTTTGATGAATGGTTGCCGAGGGGAAAACTCGTCGCGATTTTGTGACACTTCTGGAGAATAAACGCCATTTGGAAAAGTCGTCGTGATATCGTGACACTTTTGAAGAATGGGTGCCAAGGGGAAAACTTGTCGCAATATCGCAACACTTTTGAGGACTGGGCACCAAGGGGTAAGCTCGTCATGATTTCATGACACTTTTGGAGAATAGGCGCCATTGGGAAAACTCGTCGCGATATCGCGACACTTTTGGTGTTTGGGCGCCAAGGGGAAAAGCCGTCATGATTTTGTGACACTTTTGGTGAATAGGTGCCGTGGGGACAGGCGTCGCAATATCACGACATGTCATGATATCGCGACATGTCACGATTTCATGGCTTGTTGCTATGGCACGACCATGGTTGGTTTGCTTATTGAGATATCGCGACATGTCGCGATTTCATGACATGTCTCGATTTCATGACATGTCGTGTTTTCGTGTCTTGTTGACTTTTTGCGGTCTGCGATGGAAGGTGCCGCATTTTCATGCCTTGTAATCTTGCTTCTTTGTTCTCGGCTGGGATGTGTTTACTCCCATTTGTAACTGATCTTTGTTTTAATACAAGTTTTTTCAATTTTTTCAAAAAAAACAATGTATATCATAAAACAATATATGAACCTTTTGAATTATCAACCCTTGACAAATGTGGTTAAAGTATAATATTTTCTTTTAAAGGATAAACCATTGTTCAAAATATAAATAAGCTTGAATCATTACTCGACGATGACCCTTTATATCATGTGGCATCGCTCATATGCCACCTAACACATCTTAAAATATTTATAAGAAAAAATCAATATATCAATATTGAAAATAGAGTTCCCACAATCAATGTGGAATAAAAGGCATTGATCCCTTCCAAATGACACTCCCAAATAGATGATATCACACTTTAAATATTTACTATTGATATCTTGTTCTATTGTTGATCTTTATATGAATCAAATTTTGGGGTTAAGATGATAATCTTAAGATGGGACGACTCTCCTATATTCCATGTTAGGATTTTCTATTAGCATTCAATGGAAAAAATCTAAGCTATCTAGTTGATTGTACCTAAGAAAACTTTACTACTTAAATTTAAGGTGACTTTGCTTGCTCATAATGCTTCCAACATTCCTTGGATGTCACCTAGCCTTCCTTCAATACCATAGGACTTATACTTTATCACATGCAATACCTAGTTTTATAGTCTTTATCATAATACCTATGCCTTCATTAAAAATGTGCACCATGTCATTATTTCAAATATGTCTCATCCATTGAAATCTAAAATATTGTGCCTCCTCTACAAAAATTTATTTAAGTACAATGCCTCATAATGTTATATTTCTTCAATGCAATAATCCATCATTCAACCGTTCACTCATCAAAATCCCTATTATGTGTAAAGTCTTAGTCTAAAGATGCACAAACCATTTTAGAACCTCTATCAAACATGATTGCAACTTGTTTCCTGTTAATTTTTATTTATCCATATTCTAGTGCAATTATCTTCTAAAATATTATTAATTTTATTGTTGTTACTTCCTTTTCCCAAACCTGATTAAAAAAGAAGTATCAAGCATCATCAGATCTTTATGATATACCTATACCATTGTTATCATCTCTTCAAGATGAATAAAACAAGGGGTATCCCCAACAATATTTTTTTTGAATACGAGTGTCTTGGGATCTTGCAAGAGACCTATATCTTTGTAAATGTCTCTTAAAGCTAATAAGAGGTATTTTTCATAACACTTTTTTTAGTAGCATTACAATTATTTTTTGCTTTTTCAATTAAATGAACTTGGTACCACTATTGGTTGGGCATGAGTCAATTATAAATTATAATATACTATTCATTCAAAGGATGTGTATGAGTAGAAAGAAATATCAACTTGAAATAATAGGTAAACATTGCAACACTTTTCCAAACATAAATAGTTTTGACCAATGTCTTCTTTCTTCCTTAAACACCATGGCTTCACCTCCTCTACCATGATTTCTTCCTCTTCTCCTTCAAATAACCCTACCATAGTCACTCCTCCCACTACCCCTCCAATTGATAATCATCTTCCTAGTACTATTGACTCTAATCTACATGAATATCTTTTAAATCAAGAACAAATGATTACTTTAATTCCCAATTGCTTAGATAATAAAGACCAAATTATTAATTCCATTACCAATTCCTTTGATAATATCTAAAAAATCCTATAAATATTAGCTACTATACCTCCTCTTATCCAAGGATCACAATAAACCATAGGGTAAAATCATTAAGTTATTCATCAAGCACAAAATACTAGTGTTCTTCCACAACCACCATATGGTCATAGTATCCAAAGTCCTATGGAAGTCACTCAAATACTTATGCCACTCAAGCTTCTCCTATAGTTATGGGTGGTTATGACCTAGGATTTACTTTTGATATGGATTCCATGATAGGAGGTGCTTCCAATTTCCTTGACTAGCCTCATGGAGTTCATATTCCTTGCATTGATATGTCTATCTTTGAAGGTATTGATCCACGAGGGTGGTTGGTCAATATGGATAGCCTTATTTGCCTACACCAAGTTCCTAAATTATATTATGCAAATTAACGACTTCTATGTTGAAAATTTAATATCATCAATGGTTGTTGTGGAAGCTTCACCAACATGGGGGTTCTCTTTTGTGGCCTAAATTAAAAGATAAATTTCTTCAAATTCTTGACATAGGATCTTTGACATTATATGTGGCCCATATTATACAAAAAAAGCAAACATAATATTTATTTTCTTTGTATGAGACTGTATTTATGGAGTCCCACCATAATTTTGCATTGCCACCTAAAAATAAACTAAGAGAGAAATTTTTTGATTAAAAGTAAGTCTTTTGAGATTCCAAGAACATAGTAATCATATGAACCATTAGGTTCAAAATTTAAAAAGGGGGACAAATATTAACAAGGATAAATTTAATACTTTTCACATCATCTTTCTTTTTACCTCTACAAGATGCACTATTTTCCCTCAAAGCCTTGAATATTACAATATAGTCCTCAATGTTATCAAACTCAGCTAGTTTAAGAGTTCCAGTTCCAAGCAACTTAATTTAGTAGTGTTAAATTTCCAAAAAAGCTCATGTAGTTTTGATCATACCTTCATAGGGTCACTCTCCTCTTTAACATGGAAAAGTAACTCTAGTTGAGTCAGTAAGAAAAATAATCCAAGAGCCTCTTCTCTTTGATGGTGAGCTTCACTGTCAAGAATAGTTGCTTTATCCTCTTAAAATATACACCATAGGTTTTTGCTTTGTAATAGGCCAATAATTTGGATTGAACAAATAATATAATTTCTTCCATTAAGGTAGGAAACTAGGGCTTTGTGATCCATCTTACACAATTTCACCCCTAACACTATAAAAAGTCTATAAAATAATTCCACTAGTGTGTAGAGGTAAAAAAAGTGATTTGAAAAAATAAGGATCTAAATATGCTTTTATATATAAAATTTATGGACTTCAAAATTTTTACCCTAATGGACCCCAAAAAATTTAAAAATAAATGCTCAAACATTAGGGTTGCAAAAACTAATCATAACCTCTTACTTGGTGAATTCTAATTCTCAATGCACTCCAATCTTGTTTTGCTACTTCAACTCATCTACTTCACATAATTGCTAACACTTGCACTTCTCTATTTGGTCCAAGGCATATATGGAAAATATTGATATACATGGTATGAAAATCAGCCACATCATCCACCAAGGTGGCCTTCATATTTTCAACTACTTGATTGGATGTCAAAATTGAGTCTTAAAATTGTGTCACTTGTGGTCTAAATACCTTGCACTAGACAAGGTTCCAACCATGACACCATGGTATTGTACCTAGGCATGCCTAAATAAGACACCAAAAAATGCCATGGCTGGAGAAAGATACATGAGCTCTCCAAAACAAATCAGTCCAATTCTAATTGACACATAAAGGCAATAACTGTCTTATCATGTATGGAATGATCAACTATATTATCCACTCAATGATATAAAATATGGAGAGAACTCCATAAGGATATCCATGTGTACTATCCATTGGATTACATCCTTTCAAACAAAAAAAAGAAACACATGTGGTTTGAACTTGGAACCACTCCCACCATGTGCTAAATTTTCCATTCAACTAGTTAATAGACCAATCCACCATGTCAAGATAATTGTATACCAAAATTAAACTTAGGTTAAACATTGATTATTCTAATAGCATAAGAATAATAAAATATAAGAGAGAAAAATATTATCAAGAGTGAAAGTCTTTTGAGATTCCAAAAAAATAGGAATCATATGAACCATGAGATTTAACATTTGAAAATAATGAGAGACATTAGCAAGGATAATTTTCATATTTTCTACATCATCTTTCACTTTCATATATAATATGTAATATCTACTCTCAATGCCTTAAATCCCATAATATGGTCCTCACTATTATTAAACTCAACCAACTTGAGATAAGAAAGCTCTAATTCCAAGTGACTTACTTTAGTAGTTTTAGATTTTCCAAATAACTCATGCAATTTGACCATACCTTAATAGGTTCACTCTCCTCTTTGATGTGGAAATTTTTTTTTGGTTCAATCAACAAATAAATATACCAAAAACTTCTTCTTCCCTTTTATAGTGTGTCTTCATCAAGGATTGCTACTTTATCTTCTTGAAACATGCACCATGTTCTTACTGCATAACAAACCAATAATTTGGTTTGACCAAATACTATAATTTTACCCATTAAGGCAAGTAACTAGGGATTTACGATCCATCCTACACAATTTTATCCTTACCACTATAGCAAGTTCTTGAATTCATTCCACCAATGTGTAGAGCTTAAAAACTCACACAATTTGGAAAAATGGCTCAAAATGCTTTTATATGCGAAAGACATTGCCTCCTAGATTTTTCCCCTAATAGACCTCAAAAGAGCAAAAATTAAATGCCCAAACCTTAGAGATGTGAGAACCAAACCCAACCTACCTTGTAAAATTTTTTGATTCACTACTATACTTCAATATTATTTTGTTGCTTCAAATATTTTTCTTTGATAGATCAATGATATTTGTTGTCCTTTGATTGGTTGAGTGGGATTAAATACGAAAAAAATTATTATGTGACACAAACAGGTACCAAAGTCAGCCAAAATCCATTTCCTTCACTTTATTATGCCAGATAGATTTGATCCCAAGTCTTTGTTGACCTTAAAATAATGTGTTATCTAGGATGGCATGGTATCACTTAAGAGTCATATGTGGTTTCTTTGCAAAATAATTTGGTGTGACTACTTCTAAGTCAAAATGAGGCATATAAAGGACCAACAAAGAGATTCAATAATAAGTCCTTCTATATGCAACAACCTTAGCTATTTTGGTATAACCAGCTATCTAGAGTCCCTTATCATGATTCTGAATCCACATCTATGGATAATAATACTTTAGGTCATATTGTATGAGAAGACAAAAGAGCAATGACCAGATTTGATCATTGTCATGTTTGCATATAATGTCATATTGCCCATCCATATAGCTAGTTTATTTATATTAAAGAATATAATAAAAAGGATAGCAAGAGTGACTTCTATTATTTGTAATCTCAACATGAACAACCAAAGGATTGTGCATATTTGAACCTACATCAAGAAAAATAACAAAAAACCAACACTATCTCCTTTTAGCCTCTTACTACCCCTAGTAGATGCAGTCAAGGGGGAATCCTCTCCTTGAAGAGGAACATCCCACCCTAACAATGCATCACTATAGAGAATGCTCATAGGAAGGAGATAAATTTTGAATTCAAAGTAACCCTACTTTGTTTCTTTTCAATTTTGATGCCATAACATCCCTAGAAGCATAACATAGAATAACTCAAATTTAATTTTTTGAGAATACCTCATTGATAATGAAGAAAAAAATGGAGAAGGCACAAATTCTATGGTATAACTAAAGGAAAAAATTGTGATCCATAGAAGAATTTGTTTTTCTACTTCTTATGCAAAAAAATCGCATGAAGAATAATTTGAGGCTATAAATGAACTTTTTATGTGACCAAGCAATGTTGCTCCATACCCACTATAATACCATGTCAGAATTCATAATATTTTCTAGAAATTAATAGAAGCAATCCATACACTCAAATCTTAAATAGAAAATGTAAAAGAAAGAAACAAAGAAAGAAAACAACATAGATATTGGGGGTTTCCCATAGGCACCATAAATAATCATTGTTTTATCTATAGATAAGATTCAAAACACTTCAA
Organism: Wollemia nobilis; assembly: GCA_028583015.1. Taxonomy (NCBI): domain Eukaryota; kingdom Viridiplantae; phylum Streptophyta; class Pinopsida; order Araucariales; family Araucariaceae; genus Wollemia; species Wollemia nobilis. Next base: position 1,093,990 of record JAQPPZ010000057.1, read on the forward strand.
TAATCGAATGAGTGGTGTGGGGAATTTATACTAATACCAAAAAATCCAAATAGATAAATGATATTAACATTAAGCTAACATAACAATAAAGGCATTAAGATCAATTACAAGTTTATAAGGTGGGTTTAACTATAACAAGGTTAACTGTGTGATCCATAAGGCTTATGTAATAAAATATTGTAATAAATTATATACATTGTATAATGAGTATCCTTAGGCCTATCCAATATTACATCAGACAATGTCATCCTTGGCCATGAATCAAATTATCTTTTTAATAGTTTATAATGAGCATGAAATTTCTATATTTCTTCATTCTATATAGAATGTTTCATTGTGCAAGATGACAAATATAGAGAGTCCAAAATCTAGAATGAATGCAAAGCCTTCTTTCAATGCTTTTAGTGTTATTATGTTTAAGCATCACTTATTCATGAGAAAATGCTTACATACAATTATAAATCCAAAGTAGCTAGATACTTAGGTAGTTTGAAATGCATGAGGTGATTTGTACCTACCTCCTTGCTTAGTTATCATAATTGGTATATTTGATCTACATTTGTGTACCTAGGGTTTTTGGCACAAATAACATCTTCCAAAACCAATATATGGTGCCTAAAAATTATTCTTTGAATGCACAACAAAGAATAGAACACAATAGAATTCCTTAAAATAAGAATGTAATATTATTTAATACAAATATAAATATAATATAAAATATAAGACTATCATAGATAGGTTTGCAATAGTACAAATATTTGGTACATGGGATACATGGCACTACAAGATGCAGGGTACTCTATTCCAATGCATTGAAAAACTAATAGAATAAGAGATTTATCTTGATTTTATAAGGTGGGAAAGGAAAATAAAGGAGACTATTAAACTAACCAAATAATTAGAATAAGTGAAATTATCTCTATTATAATATTTATGTAAATATACAATAGTTACAAGCAGTTGAAAGATGAAATGATTTAGCTTCCACTTGATTAAGAACAAGTTTCAATAACAATCATAGAATTATTCATTCTACTTCCTTTATAGTTGATGCCAATCCATGAAGTTCCATGTGAAAAGAGTGGGTTAGTTCATATCTATTGTTGAAGCTTGGTGTTGAAAATATTTCCATTATGCATTAACCCATGGAGTTTGTGTTATGGGTTGGTAAATCTATGAGAGTCAATTGTACTTGGGTTAGGATCATGGTGGTCATGATGCAATAAGTCAAGTTGGTAGAATGAGAAAATTTGATGCAACAAGAAGGAATTATATAAGTCTATCTATGGAATATCCCAAAAAGACATCAAAACTTGTAACCTAAAAGTGTTATCACATCAAAATCTTTGGGACTCTTACCAATCCTTTCTTTGCTTAGATCATTCTTCCACCTTTAGGAAGCTATAGTTGACATTGCATTAGGATCTAACTATAAAAAATAATTATTAATTTTATCAAGCACATATACCACTAGTCTTGGGATGGAAACTAACCTTTCTTAACATTTTGAATAGTTTGTTTTTCCCTTGACAAGTAAACTTACCAATGATATAGATCATTTGATCTACTATAATAGGTTCCAACTAAGCTAGGTCTAAATATATTGGGTGTTGTATGACCATAGGTTATAAATGAGGAGGATGATATGACTTGAAAAGTTTTGCATGAAAGGCTTGATGCATCCCTAAGTAAGGTGTCAAATAAAGAACAAAAGTATTCTCATCTATAATGTATTTTATGATGTATGGACTATAGTGCAATGGTTTAGTCTTCTAATATAGGCTAGATAAACCTTCCTTCTTCATATAGGTCCAAAACTTATCTCCAACATGAAATTGATGTGGTGTCATGTATTAATCATGGTGATCCTTGTATTTTTATTTTTGGCACTACAACATCTCGAATACCTAAGTCTAGATGTTTTACTCTTGCTATAAAAATAATTTAAACCCATCTAGTTATTTTACCTATATTAGATTTATGTCATCAATTAATATGTGAAATATGAAATTCATGGGGCGTTGGGATAAATTTTAAAGCATAACTATAATGTATTGTGATATGTAGAGGTGTGAAGAGTCATATTATAGGAAATTTGGGTGTATATATACCATAATCCAAAGTTTGAGGATGTTTATGGTTGTACATCTAGAGTAGATATACTAGTATTCTATTGATAAACTTAATTTTTTATCTATCTATATATGGAAGGTAATTTAATGTAAGAGATTTGTGTCTAGTTGGTTCTCTATATTGCACTGGAAATTATTGATAAACATAGCATTTGGTATTATATAATTGAGCTTGGAAGGTCAAATTGGAACCAAACTTGCTAAAAGAATAGTTAGGTGGTCTTAGTTGTATTAATATTTTTTCTCATAGGATTCCATTATCATCATATTACGATAACTATCCATGACCACAAAGATACAATTTTGTTGATACTTTGAGATTTGAAACCCTAAGAGATTATCCACATTAATAGGTTACCAAGGTCTAGAAGGAACTGGTAGAGGAATACATATTTTTAGCTTCCTAATAATTAGCTTGACAAAGCTCCATGGTTTACATGACCAAACATAGAACTCCCTTCGTAGCACATGTGAGGCGAGTGAATTTACTATTGTAGTACTACAAGATATTTTGTTGACTTTGAAGTATCCACCCACCTTGGAATAGTGTGCTTTTCAAATCAATTTCTAGGATAATGTACCAAAAGAGATATAAATCTTTCTAAGATGGTACAATAACCTATGCTAAAAATGCTAATCTAACACTAACTTACCATATAATAGCTATTAGTGGATGTTAAGAAAGTTTGCAAAACTAGGGTACTATGTCTAAAAATCATTGGTATCATGTTCTCTAGGTTTAGAATAGTCAATAATGTATATACCAATGGATGGATTAGACAACATGTTGTCTATTATCCTTTCTCTTTTGATGTTTGATCATAAGGTGTAATTATTGCAAGTAAATTATTCATTGTATATGGTGTGTGTCTTCTACCTTACTTTGTAAGTGCAATAATTGTAAAGACTTATGATCATAATAAATAATGATTTTCTTACCCATAATGTATTGCCATCACTATAAAACAACTTAAATAATTATGTAAAACACCTCATCATATGTTGAGTAATAATGATATATATATGAAATTTTCTTAGAGTGGTATATCATTGGATTCCCACTATGGATCAAGATCTTATCAAGATCTTATCACTATGGATTCCCACTATGGATCAAGATCTTATCAAATATGCAGTCTAATGCATACATCTTAATTTTGAAAGGTTGAGTGACATTTGGCATGGAAAGCACTAGTGATGAATAGAGGCATTGCGTTATATCACTAAACACCTATTGCTACTTTGAATTTGAGTGAAAATTCACCTTTCCATACATGACTTGATTGAGAGACCATAAAACATGTGAAAGTCCCAACATGAACATGAAGTAGAAATTGATAAGCTCTAGAAAATTCTCGATTTCCATCATATTCTTTAGGTTTGGTCATTCTCAGATAAGGATCTTCTTTGAATTTACATGTATGCATTGGTTTTCAATGATGTATCCTAGATAAGATATCTTAATGATGTCAAAGGTGCATTTTCCTAGGTTAGATTTAAGCTTATGTTGGTTGATAGTATCTAGAATGTGACATACATATTGTAGATACTTTTCCTACATTTTCTAAAATTAGAACAACTTCAAAGTAGAAAATGACAATGAACTTATGAAAAATTAAAAAATAATATTCACCAAGTGGATAAACAGAATCAATGCATTGGTCAAGAATAAGGTGAATGGATTTTAATATTTGTGAAGTATCATTCCTTGAAGATGGTCTAGGATGTTATCAAATCATGGTAGTATATAAATGTGTTTTTTATTATGATGTTGTTTAGTTACCTATAGTTGATGGAAAGATTTTTTTTGGTGTAAAAATCATCATTGAATGAGTAGGAGACACATCCAATGATCCTTGACCAGCATTGAATAGTCGTCCAAACTGAGAGATGCAGAGGTGGTTGATCTTTGAAGAAGACCGGCTCCTTCGGTTCTAGCTATCTACAAAACAAAGGGGAAAGAGGGAAAAATGGAATGAGAAAGAAAGCAAAGGAGGTCATATCCAAAACTAATAAGTATGGGGTATGACCGCATCAAGACACACTCGTTCGATGTCATCGATGCAAATAGCAATGGATCATCTAACAGATTAACCTATCTTGTTTTCACTCCTTGTTCGGTGTAGTGGGTAGGGGCAGATTCTAGAATTGATGGGAGGGTGTATGAAATATGGGTAGCAAAATTAGAGCGCTCCCATCTAGACTAGCTTTATCAAAAATAAACCTCGATGCCTAGGGTGGATGCAAATTTGAGAACCACCCAACTAGACCCATGAGATATAGATAGCAAAATTAAGTGAACCAACTTAGATAGCTATCACAAAAATAAAGATCCACACAGAGACAAAAATAGAAGTAAAGATGAATTGAGAGACCAAACAATGATACACTATTATTTATAAGCAATGAAGAATTACATATTAATTATAAAGGCCATAGAGTCATCCTTTGGAATGACAAGCATTCTACCATTTATAGAAGAATTTTCAATATATTAAAATTACAAGTATTAATGATGCTTGGTGGGAAGAATCACATTGGAATGATCAAAAGATCTACTAATATTCTGCTCTTCAAAAGAATTATGACTGTCCAAAGGAAGATAGGTATTTCTACATAGATCTAGATCCTTGATCGCTCATGCCAAACCTGTTTGAGCAATAAATTTTATCTACTTTATCCTTTCGAGCAGTTGGAAAGTCTAACTAATTATTGTAGGCTCCATGTACTTCCACTTGCTCTCTATTAGCTCATAAAAGGATAACTATGAATATTAATGACCTAACTTGATTCTTTTGAAGACTTTCCTTTGACGCCAGCTATGGCCAAGAACATTCTTTCATGTTCCATATTTTCATCCTTATACTCATCAGATCTTCATGGGGATAAAAAATTGGGCTCAAACTTTCAATGCTATCTTCCCAAAGTTTTTTCTAGCTTTATGGATGGGAACTTGGGACTTGTTATCATTATACTATAGTCTGATTCTTTCGTCTGGGGATTTGGGATCCCAATATTCCATCCAATAGTTGGGGTGGGGATTTTAGATCTTATTTTGAGCAAGCCTCTACCCATTCTTCTATTCAACCTTAGAATTGGATATTTGTTTCACTTCTATCTGTTTGGTTTTATATTTTTTCCTCTTCCATTAATGCTTTAAAATTGGTCAGCTCTAAGACGTCATCATCTTCAAAGAGAAAAATTGGGTGAAGAGACACAAAATATCACCCACAATTTTATATCTTATCCTTTGGGACTAAGAAAATGGGATTCCAAAGGATGACAATCCTAGTTAGATTTTACCCTAATCAATAAAATTTTAAATATATTGCCTAATTTTATCACTCTTATAGACTAATTAATAGTATAGTTAGTCATTAGGTAGTGATAATACAAGGACTAATTTGATTTAAGGTTTCACTAAGTAGTGCAGTGGGACTTCATATGAATATTGGAAAACATTAGAGTATGGATAAATAAGAGTATCCATTTCTTAAGACTATTGAATAAGCTATGACCAGCATGGGAAGGATGAACTTCTTAGTGTCATGGTTATCAAGGTGAAGCATAAAAAAAATGACCTTTATGTATGAGAAATCAAGTTCTTGCACTATTTTCTTAACAACAATATCACCTTCCTCCGAGGAAAGCACTCTATTATGTGATACAAAATACCTTTGATGAACATAAACCATTATTATTGACAGAATTGGTTGATTGAAAAATAATAGAAATATAAGATCTTCCCAATAAGACATCACAAATATCCAATGGCACCATGTCATAGATGATAGAATTATGCATTGATGTGATGCCATACCCAAGTGTGCATTGGTGTTAAACCATTGCTCCATTCAATTTAATGCATTATAGTAAGAATTTGGATACTATATTATTCATAATCCTATGCACTTGATAATGGGTGTCGAGGCTTACCCTTTACCTAATAATGGGTGTGAAATATATGCTTTTATTCTTTAGAATAATTTGAAGTTAAGGCATTAATAATTTGTTGATTTTTTCTAGTCAAGCATATGATATTTATGTCCTTTATAATCATTGACCTCTAGATGCACCATTAATACTTTATTTTGTTAAACATTGAAGAACACAAGCTTATACTGAGAGGGGGGATGAATAGTATAAAACCTCTTTTTACTTTTTCCTTTATACTTCAAAACAGTAAAGCAATATACCCAAAGCAATATCAAAGTAATGCACAATATCATCCATAAAGTGACACCAATTTTAACGTGGTTCACCCAGAATGGCTGGGCTGCATCCACAAAAATTTTCTCTAAAAGTTTCCTCAAATTTCTTTGGGAATAATTCCCAATTACAATGTTTATGAGCCTCAGCCCAAAGGAGATACCTTCCCCCAATAAGAATTTATGAGCCTCTGCTCAAAGGAGATACGTTCCCCCAATCATGTTGTAATCACAATGACATTGAGAGGGGGGGTGAATCAGTGTGTTCTTTAAAATTTCTAAAACATATGATTTTAAAACCAGTAGCAGTTTAAAGCAGATAAAAGAGATACTAAATGCATCAAGAAAGCATCACACATAACACAACATTTTAACGAGGTTCACCAATGTGGCTACTCCTCAAAAAGACTGCTTGGACTACCATCCAAATCCAAGTCAATGCAAAGCTACAACTTTACATAATCCTTTACCAAGCACCAACTGGAAGGAGCACCAACCCCTTAACTTTATCTGCTTCAACAGAATGGAGCACCAACTCCTATTTTACCAGCACCTACTGGAAAGAGGCACCAACCCCTTAATCCAAGCAACAACTTGGAAGACAATAATAAAAATTACAGAATAAAACTTTCACCTCAATTTTCATGGTCTGCTATTTTTCTGCATTCTGTTGCTTCTGCGCAAAATGAGTCGCACTATTCCACCTCTTCTCTGTACTTCTTTGCACTCTCTGCTGCATTCAGATGATCAATCACTTCTGTAAACTGTGCACTGTCACTTCAGACTTAGAACACAACTTCTGCACATCGCGCTCTTATCTTCGCACAAGTCACTCTACTCGCTCTTCGCACATTATCTCATCGCAACGCACACCTTACTGCAACTCCAAAGAACTATCACTTCGCTCTCATTCCGAATCGAAACGACTTGCTCTCTCGCTCAACACGAACTTCACTTTCACAAACACTATGCTCGCATTTGCACTTTATCTTAACACCCCATCTTTCAAACTCGAAGAACCCTTGCTTTTATAGAAGAAATTTTAGAAACAAACCCTAGAAGAACGTCGACTGAGAAACCCTAGAATTTGTCACCTGCCAAACCCTAAAATCCGTCCCAGAGCCAAACCCTAAAATCCGTCGGCCCGGATTTAACTTTGTCGGCCTCAAACTCTTCTCCACCTTCGTCACCTTCCTGTAGCTTATTGCCGCGAAATAGTAACACGTCGGCCCTTTTAATTTAATTTAATATTTTAATTTAAATTTTAAATAAAATAAAATTTAAACTAAATATTTAAAATTAAATATCTTCATCACCGGGGCATCTTTTTCAACGAAACGAAGAGCCAACTTGGGTTTTAAGAAAAACCCATTTCAAATCTGTTATCCATGATTTTAAATAAAACTTTTTATTTTGACTGCCTTGGTTTTCACAAAAAACCTTTTCGCTTCTTGACATCTCAGGTTCTGAAGACTTCTTCTTCTCATTCTGAATTATGTTTTCTATTTCTGTGCATCTATCATTTAAGGACTCATGATCTGACTAACTTTTGAACTTTATCCTCTGCATCTGAGTGACTTCTGAACTACCTGTCCATTGCATCATTAGATCTAACTGACTGTATTGACAACAATGACAATCCTCCTGCAACACCTTGCTCAACACTGAACTCCTATCCATTGTACTTTGGCTGCACCTTGTTGTTCAATAAAATCTTGTCCATTGCATCAATAAATCTGTCTGACTGTGTTGACAACAATGACAATACTGTTTGCTGCACTTTGCTCAACAATCTCCCCCTTTGGAATTGTTGGCAACACATGTGCAATTTTCTTGTAAATCTTCTCCCCCTTTGACAATAATACCAAAGGGTCTGCTGCAGACTCCCCCTGAGTCTATGCACAATATTCTTAGACACAAATTATTACAATTAGCAAATATTCCAAGCATGAACAAGAAGAAAAACAAATACACAAATGCTCCCCCTGAGTCCAAGACCACTTCATTTCACTGATTGACAACATCATGATAAGCATAATAGGCATCAATAAAATCAACAATGTGAATAGCGGCAATAACCGATGAATGACACCATCACCGTCAACTTCACCAATATAACATGTGTAAGAACATGGTCGAACCACTATCTTCATGTGCAACTACCCTCTGTTGCTTTGCAAACTCAAACTTGTCCACTGTTAGTGAAGGCATACAATAATCTTATATAGCCAACTTTTTGTTCTGCAATGCCAGCAACATCTGCATACAACTTCACCATGCATCTTGGATATATTCTCAACAAGCTTGAACCCAATGACAGTTGTTTGTCTCTCTCTGCAGTGAGAATCCAATAGGCTACCTCAATCCACTTTCAACTCTGTGCAAGTACCAAACACTGTACCACAGCACAACCAACATCTTTTTTCTCAACCAATTAGGGCTTTAGCAACAATGCTTATAGACAAGGTTTAACCAACATCATTCAACTCAAGATTAACCTTGAAGCATTCAACCAATCACTACATGAAAAGGAAACTAGTAGACATCCTTTTCCTTCCAAAGGTATTTGAACAAGACAGACACCAACATAAATCACCAAGGCAAAGAATAACTTGCTCAAATCAAACTCAATGGAGTAAGCCCAAATCATGTATCAAGAAAAGCATTAACTTGATCAAAACAACCACTATGAAAGCAACTCAACTATTCATCACCAGGCTGGAAATCATCTCGCTGCTCATTAAAAAAACTTTTTTTTTTTTTCAATCTTCCCATTCAACATGCTGATTTCACTTTTGTCAACAGAATTGACAAGTGACTCACATCTGTACCAATTTTTGTCCAGCACTGCAATTTTACTGCCAACTCTTACTTTCAACTATGCATGTCGGAAGAAGACATTTTGTCAAACACTTTATGGCCAACCGTAGTGCACCTTACTCAACCTCAAGCTTCTTATCCTTGGACTGGCATTAAATCAATAGTTAAAACAAAACTGTCCGTGAATTAAATATATTCACCAAGGTGTCATGAAAGATCTGGCAATCTTCACATCAAAGAGTAAAAACAAATACATGCTGCTCGAAACACAAATACACAGCTAGGGCAAGCATTCTTTCGTTGAGCAAATTATCTGGACTATTATGATTCGTAATTTTGAACAGTGGTATTAAGAATCATCAACGGTACAACAGTGACATATCTCAAAACTACCAATGGTGACAGCTCTCAAATTAAACACCACACTTCACGGCATTTCCACAAACCACTATATAAACTGAAAAACACACTTTAACAACTATACAACATTAACCCGACTGCTTACCTTTCATCCTCAGATACCTAGACAAATACATAGGAGCATTAAAATAAAACTTTAATATTGCTCCTCCTGAGGATGTGCCACCTGGAGTTGCTTAGAGCAATGGCAGAGTAGCCTCCTTCAATCCAAGGAGACACAATTTCCTTTCTTCTGTCTTTCTCCAGACTTTCCTGAACTTGGGCTTGGGTTTTTCAACAACATCCCTATTTTGCTCCCGTTCGTGAACTTGAACATTTCTCTTGTGGGGTTGTCTCTTGTGCATTCTTGATGGATGATTATTTTCTTTTCTTTTATGCACATGATATGTTCCTTGTCGGTGTTGTCCTCTTTGTGTCTGATGAAATCTAGGGTTTTGCCTTAGATTAGATATAGAAGTGCTTGGACAGAACCTTGCTATGTGCCCTTGACCGTTGCATTTAAAACATTGCACATGTTTTATTCCCTGTCTGTATTGCATTCTATGTGTATGATGAAATCTATGGTATTGCCTTAGATTGGATACATAAGTGCTTGAACAAAACCTTGCTATGTGCCCATGGCCATTACATTTAAAACATTGCACAGGGTGTTCACTCAAAAAAATAGAAGTATTTTTATCAGCATAACTCTTTGATCTATTGTTCAGTCCACAATAAATTGCCTTGTGACCAAAGTGGTTGCATTTAGAACAATAGCCATAAAAAGCATTATTATTAAAAGAGTGAGAGTGAGAGAACCTCTTTTCTTGTGGTTGCTTTGTTGTAGATCTTCTTTGATATTTTCTTCCTTTTGAGGATTCGGCTTCAAACTTTTCTTGTTTCAATCCTTCAACCGAGGACTTCTTCTTCTCTGCATATTTGGAGGATGAAGGTTGTTCAACTTCATATCCAAGACCAAACTTAGCTGTGGAGCTTCTTTGTTGATTTATCATTGTATCTAGCAACTCTGTGCTCTTCTCAAATTTAAGATTTATATTGGCCTCTTTTAGTTGTTTCTTCAATGAAACAATCTCTTCTTCTTGTTGGCAGCATACAGTCTCTTTCTCATTGATCTGAGACCTAAGAATATCTTCAATCCTTTTGTTCTGTTCTACTTGCAGCTTTAGATCAACAATAACCTTTTTATATTCCTCTTCACTTGTGCTGTATACATCATTCTTATTATCCAGCTGTGTCTTCAAGGCTTCTTCTGATTTCTTGGCCTTTTGAACTTGTAGGAAGAGATCTTCAATCTCATCCCCATATTCTTCTAATTTCTTGGACAATATTTTGTTCTTTTTCTTTTCTATACTCCACTCTTCAAGTGCAGATATCAACTCTCCTTCAAAATCTACTTCAGCCTCAAGATTTTCATCACGGACTTCAGGATTCACTTCTTCTACCTTTTTCGGTTCAAATTTCTCTTCTACAGAAGCTGAAACCAGATCGGGATGCCTTTTTGGATGAGGATCTATTCTTCTTAGCCATTGTGTACTAATCCAAGATCAACCCCGACTGATTTAGCCAAAATTGGGAACCTGGCTCTGATACCAATTGTTGTAATCACAATGACACTGAGAGGGGGGGTGAATCAGTGTGTTCTTTAAAATTTCTAAAACATATGATTTTAAAACCAACAGCATTTTAAAGCAGATAAAAGAGATACTAAATGCATCAAGAAAGCATCACACATAACACAACATTTTAACGAGGTTCACCAATGTGGCTACTCCTCAAAAATACTGCTTGGACTACCATCCAAATCCAATCAATGCAAAGCTACAACTTTACATAATCCTTTACCGACACCAACCGGAAGGAGCACCAACCCCTTAACTTTATCTCGCTTCAACAGAATGGAGCACCAACTCCTATTTTACCAGCACCTACTAGAAAGAGGCACCAACCCCTTAATCCAAGCAACAACTTGGAAGACAATAATAAAAATTACAGAATAAAACTTTCACCTCAATTTTCACGGTCTGCTATTTTTCTGCATTCTCGTTGCTTCTACGCAAAATGAGTCGCACTATTCCACCTCTTCTCTGTACTTCTTTGCACTCTCTGTTGCATTCAGATGATCAATCACTTCTGTAAACTGCGCACTGTCACTTCAGACTTAGAACACAACTTCTGCACATCGCGCTCTTATCTTCGCACAAGTCACTCTACTCGCTCTTCGCACATTATCTCATCGCAACGCACACCTTACTGCAACTCCAAAGAACTATCACTTCGCTCTCATTCTGAATCGAAACGACTTGCTCTCTCGCTCAACACGAACTTCACTTTCACAAACACTATGCTCGCATTTGCACTTTATCTTAACACCCCATCTTTCAAACTCGAAGAACCCTTGCTTTTATAGAAGAAATTTTAGAAACAAACCCTAGAAGAACGTCGATCGAGAAACCCTAGAATTTGTCATTGCCAAACCCTAAAATCCGTCGAGAACCCTAAGAATGTTGCAAAACCCTAGAAATTGTCAGCTGCCAAACCCTAAAATCCGTCGGCCCAGATTTAACTTTGTCGGCCTCAAACTCTTCTCCACCTTCGTCACCTTCCTGTAGCTTATTGCCGTGAAATAGTAACACGTCGGCCCTTTTAATTTAATTTAATATTTTAATTTAAATTTTAAATAAAATAAAATTTAAACTAAATATTTAAAATTAAATATCTTCATCACCGGGGCATCTTTTTCAACGAAACGAAGAGCCAACTTGGGTTTTAAGAAAAACCCATTTCAAATCTGTTATCCATGATTTTAAATAAAACTTTTTATTTTGACTGCCTTGGTTTTCACAAAAAACCTTTTCGCTTCTTGACATCTCAGGTTCTGAAGACTTCTTCTTCTCATTCTGAATTATGTTTTCTGTTTCTGTGCATCTATCATTTAAGGACTCATGATCTGACTAACTTTTGAACTTTATCCTCTGCATCTGAGTGACTTCTGAACTACCTGTCCATTGCATCATTAGATCTAACTGACTGTATTGACAACAATGACAATCCTCCTGCAACACCTTGCTCAACACTGAACTCCTATCCATTGTACTTTGGCTGCACCTTGTTGTTCAATAAACTCTTGTCCATTGCATCAATAAATCTGTCTGACTGTGTTGACAACAATGACAATACTGTTTGCTGCACTTTGCTCAACAAATCAAAATTTATGAGCCTCTGCTCAAAGGAGATACCTTCCCCTCAATCAGAATTTATGAGCCTCTGCTCAAAGGAGATACCTTCCCCTCAATCTAAATTTATGAGCCTCTGCTCAAAGGAGATACCTTCCCCTCAATCTAAATTTATGAGCCTCTGCTCAAAGGAGATACCTTCCCCTCTACTCTGGAAATGATCCCTCAGAAGATCAATTGCCTCTACCTCTTGCCAGCACGTGGAACTCCTTTCCACCGAAGACCTCCTGTCCTCAATGCTTAGCCTAAGAGACCTCTGCCTTCTATGATCACGTCCACAGTAGCTCAACAACCTATACCAAACACAGTCAGTCGGTCTAGTACAAGTCTTCCTCTGTCTGTCAGATCTGTCCAACACTTGAACAAATCAATCCTCTGCACACAAGCCTTCTCAAAGACTTGCCAAATCTGTCCTCGGGTTCTTCTCAAAGAACCAGTGCTCCTCTGTCCTCAAGTTCTCTGATAGAACTATCAAAACTCAGCTCACAAGTCCTCTGCTAGGACCTGTCCAAATCTGCTCACAAGTCCCCATCGAAACCTATCCAAAATTGCTCACAAGTCCCCACCGAAACCTGTCCAAAACCTGCTCACAAGTCCCCACCAAAACCTATCCAAAACCTCTCACAAGTCCCCACCGAAACCTATCCAAAACCTCTCACAAGTCCCCACCGAAACCTGTCCAAAACCTCTCACAAGTCCCCACCAGAACCTGTCCAAAACCTCAGCAAGCTCACCAAGAAAAACTTTCTTAGTAGGAAATCACAAGGTGAATTGTTAGAGACCCAATGTGATTTGTCAAACTCATAGAAGCATAAAGAGAATTGTTAGAGACTCAATATGTTCTATACTCAACTCCCAATCTCAAAACTCAACTCAAATCAACTCAACTCAAACTCAATCTCAAATCTGAAAACTCAACTCAAACTCAATCTCAAATCTGAAAAACTCAACTCAATATCTGAAATGGATAGGATAGAATGCTTTCTTTCAAGAACATGAAACTCCAACAATTGCCAACTATGCAAAGAATCACATAACAATGATACTCATGTTCTTTTCACCATCAATTAGGGCTTCAACAACAATGCTCATCAAACAAGGTTCAATCAACACCATTCAGCTCAAAACACAACCTTGAAGCATTTCACAATCAACATTAGAAAAGGAAACAAGTAGAACTCCTTTTCTCTCCAATATTGTTTGAACAAAAGCATCCACCAACTCAACTCACAATAGCACACACAACTTTTCAAATCATCAACAAAGGAGTAAGCTCAACACTTTAACCAAGTAAAGAATAGCTTGATTATTACCAATTTAATGAAAGCAAATATCAATCTCAAAGCTGCCCACTTAAGGTTTCACAACTTCACACAAGAAGCAATTGACCTTAAAACATCATGCTTTCATTTCCATAAACAACCAAAAGCACTCTCAACATTACAAGAAAGATTTAACCCTTATACACCTTATTTCTCCCTTATAGTCTTATCACAAATAAAATTTATCTCTCATAAGAATGCAATAAGAAATTTCAACAACATCTTCAAAAAGAATCTTTTATCAAAATACAAACAAGCTTTAAACTCCTTATAACTCCTAAGCTGTTTTTCCCTCTAACAAACTTCCTCCATCCGCAAAAACACTTAGCAAAAATTAATTTCAAAAATACCTTAGCCAACATCAAAAATCGCTATGGAGAAATTTGCGCATGAATTCTAACACCACCTGCTGCGTCCACTTCACGACGAAAAACCCTTTCACGATATTCGAACATGGAACCTCCCGTTCGGGTAGCGCGCCAACAGCCTAGCCGCTACCGGTGCGCCAAAGGCACCCGGTGAGGTTTAAACCTCACGCTGTTAACCTTGATCCTTCTACGCCAGGGATAAAATGAAACCATAGTCCCTTCCTTTCCTCTGCCATGACACGACGACAATAAAATTTATGACGGATTCGACAAACGGCGAGTGCAGACAAACGAACAACGGATCCACGAAAATCGATGAATACACAGACGAATTTACAATGAGCAACTCCTTTCAAAATTTGGATGGGATAAATCTTTGTTTTCATCGAGGGAGATTTATATGCAATTTACCATAAGCTCTTTGACGTCGGCGAGGAGTTTAACACGTCGACGGAGGTCTTGGCTAGCGCCCACAATGTTAAAACATTTGCGCCATGGATTAGGAGAACCCATTGCAAATAATAATTTATTTATTTAAAAATAATTAAATGGAACCTTAACAAGGTTTTTAATTATTTAAATAAATACTTCCTCCTGGACCCAAATGCATTAAACCAATGCATCCACCTGTAATCTCTAAACCTGCCAACTTGGGGTTTGCAAAAGACCTTTGAAACTGTCATGTCGTAACCTTCATCAAAACAAATTATTTGACATCAAATCAAATTCCTTCAAGAGCTTCTTGACATCAATGACAACTTATACACTTGAGCAAAGGCAATGTACCCAAAGTACCCAAAATTGCCAACAATCTCCCCCTTTGTCATTGATGGCAAACCTTTACTGAAAACACTTCTCAAGAGCCAAAACTGAAACCAACTGTGCTAACAACCGAGAAACTGTGCCCACACTACGAGAATCTTCCTTTGAAGTTTTGCTCCCCATGACTTGAAGCTTTCCTCTTCACTTTGAAGCTCTCCCCCTTACTCATATCTCTCCCCCTTTGTCATCAATGGCAAAGGGCCACCTTTGGGGCTCGGGACTAAGAATGAGCCTCTTAGCTTAGTCCCTCCCCCACCTCCTGATGAGGTGATTAATTCTGGGGTGGGAGTAAAACTCCCATTAGGCACTGATCATCATCAGCATCTATAACTTCCTTGTCGGGCCTTCTCTTGAACTCTTTGTCCATATTCCTGTTCTTGTCACTGTTCTTGTTCTTGTTCTCATCCCTGTTCTTGTCCATGCCTTGATCCTTGGACCTGATCATGCCACTGTTCCTGTTCCTGTATTCTAGAATTTCAGCTCTACACTGTCTGATTATGTGACCTTCATTGTTGCACTTGAAACACTTGACGATGTTGTTTCTCTGAGGTAAACCTGATCTTTGAATCCACCTGTTCTGACCAAACCTGTTCTGGCCAAACCTATTCTGACCAAACCTATTTTGATCAAACCTGTTCTGTTATTTACCTTGCAATAGACTGCCTTGTGCCCAAACTATTTACAAGAGTAGCAATACCCTTGAAAGAAACTAGCACTTCTGAAATTGTCATTTACCTTCTTCACTTGAGCCATGCAATGTGAAGCCATGTGACCAAACCTGTGACAAGCAAAACATCTGCCTTGAAACTTTCCTTTATTTGACCTCTTGGGTCCTGAAAACTTCTTCTTCTCATTCTGAATTCTATTTTCTATTTTTGTGCATCTATCATTCAAGGACTCCTTTTCTGAAGTACTTTCCTCATCAGAACTCTCTTCCTTTTGGAGTCTCTTACTAGACTCTCCAACTTGTTCCTTGTGTGGCTTAACAAAACCAAGGCCTGTTTTATCTGTTGTCTTTCTTTGACCTTTGATGAGTGACTTAACCTTTTTGGAGCTATCTTGAAACCTGTAAAGCTTATCCTTGTACTCTTTAGTTTCCTCTTTCAAAGAAGCCATTTTCTGTTCTAACTCACTATACTCAAGAACCTTAGACTCTAACTCATCCTTGAGTTCTTGTGTCTTAGCTATAGAGAAGTCAAGACTTTCTATAAGATCATCTCTCTCCATACAACATTCATCTAACTTATCCTTGAGTCTAGCATTCTTCTTTCTTTCCTTTTTCAAAGCACTAAGAGCACTAATAAGTTCACTTTCAAGATCCTTTATTTGATTGCCTTTTGAATCATCAAAGCCTTTTTCAGATTTCTTATCACTAGAGGTGCTACCCTTTTCAAAAACCATACATGCATCTTCCTTATAGTTTTCTGAAGCATCCTCATACATACTAGAAACCAAATCATTATTTGTGCAATCATCCTCAAGGTGACCAAAATTTCCACATCTAAGACATTTCATGATAATGAATCTATGTTTCGGTTCTTCCTCTTTTTCTGATATGAACAACATCTCATTTTCATTATCACTTGAAGAACTTTCACTATCACTACTAGAACACTTACTTGCTTTGTCTAGGTAGAAACTCTTCTTGTGCTTGTGAGAATACCTCTTTCCTTGATTGTTGTGCTCATCTTTGATCTTCCTGTGATGCTTGTGCTTTTCAGAATCCTTGCTCTTAGAATCCTGTTTATCTTCATCACTTTCATTCTTGGGAACAATACAGTTAGTAGCATAATGACCAAACTTTCCACAATTGAAACATCTTATATTTTTCATACTTTTGTGTTTTCTAGAGAACTTGCCTTTCTTGTTGTAATATGCCTCTTCATCACTAGAAGACTCATCACTATCTTGAAGTTGTTTACCCTTGGATTCCTTGGTAGCCTTGAAATCTGCCTCTTTCTTGACATCAACCTTCACTTGAGTTCTCAACTCAAATGCTGCAAGTATACTATGGAGCTCATCCTTTTTCAACTTATCCAAATCTTTAGCTTCCTCAATAGCAGAAATATTTTCACTAAATCTATTAGGAAGAGATCTTAAAATCTTATCACAAACATCATTTTCAGCAAGCTCAAGACCTAAGTCTTTCATGGAGTTAACAACCTCATCCATACGAAGCATGTAGTCACTAATATTTTCATCATCATTCATCTTGAGTTGTTCAAACATACCTTTGAAGTGTCTTAACTTGGCTTTTCTGACATTTGTATCACCTCTATGAACCACCTTCAACTGTTTCCACATTTCACTAGCTGTCTTGCGGTGAATCACTTTGGTGAGATCTGCTTTATGTAAGCCTTTTAGGATTGCATTCATTGCTTTTGAATTGTTGTGATGTAGGAGCCTTTCTTCTTTAGTATTAGGACCATGTACAGGAATAGTGTACTCATCTTCAATCACTTCCCATACCTCATTACCAAGTGCCATTAGATGAACCTTCATCCTTGCACTCCAAAGACCAAAATCTGACCCATCAAGAATAGGTGCTACATTACTACTTGAATGATCCATTGTGTTCTTTACTAGCTTTTCCTTCAAGTTGTTAAACTTTTCGAAGGCACCTGCTCTGATACCAATTGAAGAACACAAGCTTATACTTGAGAGGGGGGGTGAACAGTATAAGACCTCTTTTTACTTTTTCCTTTATACTTCAAAATAGTAAAGCAATATACCCAAAGCAATATCAAAGCAATGCATAATATCATCCACAAAGTGACACCAATTTTAACGTGGTTCACCCAGAATGGCTGGGCTACGTCCACAAAACTTTTCTCTAAAAGTTATCTCAAAGTTCTTTGGGAATCCTTCCCAATTACAATGTTTATGAGCCTCGGCCCAAAGGAGATACCTTCCCCCAATCAGAATTTATGAGCCTCTGCTCAAAGGAGATACCTTCCCCAATCTAAATTTATGAGCCTCTACTCAAAGGAGATACCTTCCCCTCAATCTAAATTTATGAGCCTCTGCTCAAAGGAGATACCTTCCCCTCAGATTAAATTTTGACCTCTCTCAAAGGAGATACCTTCCCCTCTACTCTAGAAATGATCCCTCAGAAGATCAACTGCCTCTACCTCTTGCCAGCACGTGGAACTCCTTTCCATCGAAGACCTCCTATCCTCAATGCTTAGCCTAAGAGACCTCTGCCTTCTATGATCACGTCCACAGCAGCTCAGCAACCTGTACCAAACACAGTCAGTCGGTCTAGTACAAGTCTTCCTCTATCTGTCAGATCTGTCCAACACTTGAACAAATCAATCCTCTACACACAAGCCTTCTCAAAGACTTGCCAAATCTATCCTCAGGTTCTTCTCAAAGAACCAGTGCTCCTCTATCCTCAAGTTCTCTGATAGAACTATCAAAACTCAGCTCACAAGTCCTCTGCTAGGACCTGTCCAAATCTGCTCACAAGTCCCCACCGAAACCTATCCAAAACTGCTCACAAGTCCCCACCGAAACCTATCCAAAACTTGCTCACAAGTCCCCACCGAAACCTGTCCAAAACCTGCTCACAAGTCCCCACCGAAACTTGTCCAAAACCTGCTCACAAGTCCCCACCGAAACCTGTCCAAAACCTCAGCAAGCTCACCAAGAAAAACTTTCTTAGTAGGAAATCACAAGGTGAATTGTTAGAGACCCAATGTGATTTGTCAAACTCATAGAAGCATAAAGAGAATTTTTAGAGACTCAATATGTTCTATACTCAACTCCCAATCTCAAAACTCAACTCAAATCAACTCAACTCAAACTCAATCTCAAATCTGAAAACTCAACTCAAACTCAATCTCAAATCTGAAAACTCAACTCAATATCTGAAATGGATAGGATAGAATGCTTTCTTTCAAGAACATGAAACTCCAACAATTGCCAACTATGCAAAGAATCACATAACAATGATACTCATGTTCTTTTCACCATCAATTAGGGCTTCAACAACAATGCTCATCAAACAAGGTTCAATCAACACCATTCAGCTCAAAACACAACCTTGAAGCATTTCACAATCAACATTAGAAAAGGAAACAAGTAGAACTCCTTTTCTCTCCAATATTGTTTGAACAAAAGCATCCACCAACTCAACTCACAATAGCACACACAACTTTTCAAATCATCAACAAAGGAGTAAGCTCAACACTTTAACCAAGTAAAGAATAGCTTGATTATTACCAATTTAATGAAAGCAAATATCAATCTCAAAGCTGCCCACTTAAGGTTTCACAACTTCACACAAGAAGCAATTGACCTTAAAACATCATGCTTTCATTTCCATAAACAACCAAAAGCACTCTCAACATTACAAGAAATATTTAACCCTTATACACCTTATTTCTCCCTTATAGTCTTATCACAAATAAAATTTATCTCTCATAAGAATGCAATAAGAAATTTCAACAACATCTTCAAAAAGAATCTTTTATCAAAATACAAACAAGCTTTAAACTCCTTATAACTCCTAAGTTGTTTTTCCCTCTAACAAACTTCCTCCATCCGCAAAAACACTTAGCAAAAATTAATTTCGAAAATACCTTAGCCAACATCAAAAATCGCTATGGAGAAATTTGCGCATGAATTCTAACACCACCTGCTGCGTCCACTTCACGACGAAAAACCCTTTCACGATATTCGAACGCGGAACCTCCCGTTCGGGTAGCGCGCCAACAGCCTAGCCGCTACCGGTGCGCCAAAGGCACCCGGTGAGGTTTAAACCTCACGTTGTTAACCTTGATCCTTCTACGCCAGGGATAAAATGAAACCACAGTCCCTTCCTTTCCTCTGCCGTGACACGACGACAATAAACTTTACGATGGATTCGACAAACGACGAGTGCAGACAAACGAACAACAGATCCACGAAAAATGGCGAAGACATAGATGAATTTACAGCGAGCAACTCCTTTCAAAATTTGGATGGGATAAATCTTTGTTTTCATCGAGGGAGATTTATATGCAATTTACCATAAGCTCTTTGACGTCGGCGAGGAGTTTAACACGTCGGCGGAGGTCTTGGCTAGCGCCCACAATGTTAAAACATTTGCGCCATGGATTAGGAGAACCCATTGCAAATAATAATTTATTTATTTAAAAATAATTAAATGGAACCTTAACAAGGTTTTTAATTATTTAAATAAATACTTCCTCCTGGACCCAAATGCATTAAACCAATGCATCCACCTGTAATCTCTAAACCTGCCAACTTGGGGTTTGCAAAAGACCTTTGAAACTGTCATGTCGTAACCTTCATCAAAACAAATTATTTGACATCAAATCAAATTCCTTCAAGAGCTTCTTGACATCAATGACAACTTATACACTTGAGCAAAGGCAATGTACCCAAAGTACCCAAAATTGCCAACAAACATAACACTTATTACAAAAGCATGAGTCTTGTGGTGGATGTACCACTTACTTCCCACCTTTTATTTTCCTTTTTGCTATATATTTGGAGAATTTTAGGCTTAGACAACACTGAAATGGCCTTAGGCACTAGAACCATAGATGGTCATGCAATTGGTGTCTTGGATTTGGGCATCAACACCTCATTAGGATATGTCATTGAACCTTTCTAATTTTTTGATGACCTCTCTTATAGCTTTGATGCAAAGCAAAATGCTTGTAATGAATAGTCCACTAGAAGGAAATTCATTTCTAAATGGAGGTGGTACTAAAGTTCACTAACATAGTTCAAGACATGGTTCTTCTCATTAGTATGAATGTCCAATTAATTGAGAAGTTCATAAAACTTTTTAGTGTCTTTTTTTATAAATTGGTATTTGTACTAATGTAATTATTGGAGATACATATATTTATCCTCTTAGTAATGTAAGGGGTAGAAGTTGTTATGTACTAGTTTGATGAAATCTAGGTTATGATGGAATCGCCTTGATCTATGAGCCTTCTATTGGTGGGTTACCATCAATATAAAACTAATTATAACATATTCAAATATATGAAAGTGATTATATTTGATTTAGAGAGTCAATTTTTAGAAAAATAGGGTTTAAAATGTTGAAGCTATATGTCCAACTCTTTAATATTAATCCAATTTGAGAAGACTAGAATGCTAATTTTATTTTTTACCTTGAGAAGTTTGTGGATTTGAAAAGGATTAGGGTTGGTAGTTGAGGATGGGGCTCCCATATTATCATGATACTTGGAATTGTTTGAATAGTGCATTCTTCTATTATTTGAGAGTATCTTATATGAGCTTATTAATGTTCTCTATCTTATTCTCAATTGATGAAATTTTCATCTCTGATATTTCTATACAAGTGTGATATTCTTGAAGATACTTGAATATAGAATATGGTATGATGCATTCATTCTTGTACCATGAACATGTGTTAGTGGACATTCAATGATGAATCAAATCGGAGGCTCTATTATTGACAAGAACTATTATAAAGAAGATACGATAATGTGAAAGAAGTCATATGAGTATCAAACTACTCTAATGCCACTTGATTTGCATTGTAGGAACCAAGATGTGGCGGTACATAGGATAACTTCTAGAACATGCTTGTGGTACCTAAAACTTATGCTTTAGAGTTGTGTAGCTAGAAACACAACACATAAATATTCTTTATCACAAAATATGTCTTTATGTTATAGATAATATGTACTACAAAATACAAGCCACATGTAGCCAAGTTGACAATAATATAAATTTCTAGTATATGGTATGTATAACATTGCAAGTTTTAGGGCACTCTACATTGAATGAAGGGCACTCTTCTTTGAATAGAGGGAAAGATATGATACATTGAATGAACCAAATAATTCAAAGAAGAAATGAATTTCCTCTACTCAAAGATTTGTACAAATGTACAATCATTACAAGCAATTGGAAAATGAAATGATTCAACTTCCAACTAATTAGAAAATATTTTCATGAGTAGTTATAAAATTAGCCATTATGCTTCCTTTGTAGCTAGTGTCAGTCCATGAAGTTTTATGTGGCAAGATTGTATGAGCGTAAGTGTGTCTCTAATGCATGGAAGTGTGTCTCTAATGTATGGTATTAGAAATATTCCCACTATGCATTCTAAGACTTTGTGCTGAGATGTGGATTTGGTGCCACAAGTCCATCTATCTATGAGCATTAGTGCTACTTAGGTTGGTACCATAGCAAGATACATAGCATTCATGATGCCATAAGTAGATTTGTCACCATGAGGAAGTCTATTACCTTAAGAAATTATGTTAACCTCTCTAGCAGAGATCCTCGAAAGGTTCAAAGGCTTAAAACTTAAAATTTTTATGGCATCATCATCCTTGGAAATTTGGTCAACCTCTACTTCATTCAAATCAAAATTTTATTTTTGTTGCTCAGTACAATTGTCTTATCTTGCATTATGTCCCTTGAGCTCCCTTAAATATTTTTATTTCTTCCATGCAATGTGTCTTGTAAAAGTAATAACTATGTGTTGTTTTTTACATTTGTTGCATCTTCTTGAAAGGCAAAGAAGAATCCTATTAAATGAGATGATATTTGTTAGAATTTTACTATTTGGATGGTGCTTGAGAAGAAATATTCTTTTCTTGGTGGTGTCATGATTTTGGTATATAGATATTGTGGCTTTTCCAATTGAAAATATGGAATTAGAGGAGGACATAACTCCTAAGGATGACGTAGGGGTTCATTGGGGTTTATGTTGGATTATCTGCTCACCAAACTAGGCACTTGGAAGTTCCCTCTACTTCTACCCATGATGAAGTTGCCAAGTAAATATGTTATTCTTCTTATTTTCTTCTTAGTATTGCTTCTAATATGATACATTTTAACTCTTACCTAGCATTTTTTCCCTTTTATTGTTGAATTTAGACATGGTTTATTAAAATTATTATAGCTTCAATAAATATTTTAGGTTATTATCATTTTTAAATTATATACAATGTTGTCTTATGGGTGCTTTTGTTCATGAAGTTGGTTAGCTGAGTTGTCAAATTCTAAATATTCAAAGCTAAAGTTCAAAAACTACTTTTTAGTAAAATTTTGAAGGATGTCTCATATAGATGCCCTAGTGATATGTTATTGGAGTGTTATCTATACTGCCCAAGTTCAAATAAGGGGGAGGGAGGCCCCCATTATGCTCTTGGTTGTACATTGCCTTACTTGAAAAACATTGAGAGGCAAATATCAGAAAATTTAATTTAAATAATTCAAATGGACAATATCAGAAGTGTGTGAGTCTTGAATAGTCTATGAATGTCTTGTACTCAACCTAAGTGTAAAGTATTTATTATAATTTGAAGAACATTAAGATTTTTAGTTGTAGCAAATTAGATTATTTTAAAAAATGGTTGAAGTTTACCATATATTGTAAAGCATGTGCCTAGTAAAATTGGTTTAACACAAGTAAAATTGTTTTGTTCTCTTCTTACCTATGCATATATCATATGACTATGAATTTGCTATATTGAAGAAGGTGTGATTCATGAAATAGTTAAGAAGTAACTATGGCATCGCATGTAGACTTTCTATGGGAGAGTTTCTCAAGAGTGGAGTTTTTAATAAAATTAAATATCTAACCAATTTACTTTCTTGCCAAAGTGGAGTGCAAAAAACATTATATTTTTAAATAAACCAAAATTTGGAAAGGTGTCAATTTGTTGATTATTATATTAAATTTAATCCTTAATAAAATATGGATTTATTTGTATTTCTAATTAATGTGTTAAAAATACCCTACATGAAAGGCATGATGACCATCACATGATTGTTAACAAAGTGGAAGAATAGCTTCTATATATTCTTTAAAATCATACATCAAAGTTTAAAATTATATTTTCATATATTATTCTTTTTCCATATTGGATAATATAATTTACTAAAATATTTTATGTGCATTAATCATTGTAATAATTAAATTATAAATAATATAATATTTGTTTTATGAATATTAAATACAAAATTTATTATTTGCTGATTTATTTTCTCAAGTATAGTAATCCACTTCTCAACACTTATTAATATTACATTCTAAATAAAATTTATTACTAATTTTATATATAAAAATATATTATTGTATCTACATCCACATACTAAAAACCATAATAATTTTTAGAGTATTTGACACTTTATTTTGAAGGTA
Source organism: Wollemia nobilis (assembly GCA_028583015.1). Lineage (NCBI taxonomy): Eukaryota > Viridiplantae > Streptophyta > Pinopsida > Araucariales > Araucariaceae > Wollemia > Wollemia nobilis. The sequence goes on from JAQPPZ010000057.1 coordinate 1,118,463, forward strand.
TTTTTTTATATAAGTTCATGCTAATAGAGTAAATTTTAGATATGAAATTTGCTTATGAACATATTCCAAGCCTTTTTCAATTTAACATCGTATGATAGGTATATTATCATCTAACCTTCTTAAAATAAAATTAAAAACATATATATAATATTAATAGTTTCAAGTTTTCAAAAGGAAAAAATTATAATATACATTATAAACTAAAAAATAAATAAAATTAAAATAATAATAATTATTAAAAACAAGTTTAATTTTTTTTTTTATATTAATTAATTTTTTGTTTTATTAAAAGACAAAGAATTAAGCCTTATCGAAGAATTAAAAATAAAATACCTGTAAAGGTTAAATTTATAATATGAATGGACTTATCGAAGAATTAAAAATAAAATACCTGTAAAGGTTAAATTTATAATATGAATGAACTGTTGTCCTATATTTTAATTAATCAATTTAATTTTGTCATTATCTCTACGTTACCATCAGCAAAATGCATAACTGGCTTCCAAATGCATAGTTGTCGGCCTAATTTGTCCTCTTTCAAAAGCAAAAGGATTTCAAACAAGTTCGATAACAACTTTTAAGTTCAATAAAGACAATAATTAATAGCTTGTTGTTCTCCCCAGGGCAAACTACCCCATATATGCCTCAACCAGGATTGTATTTTTAAATTTATATCATAAGATGTTTTCAATTTAACATCGTATGATAGGTATATTATCATCTAACCTTCTTAAAATAAAATTAAAAACATGTATATAATATTAATAGTTTCAAGTTTTCAAAAGGAAAAAATTATAATATACATTATAAACTAAAAATAAATAAAATTAAAATAATTTATTAAAATAATAATAATTATTAAAAACAAGTTTAATTTTTTTTTATTAAAAGACAAAGAATTAAGCCTTATCGAAGAATTAAAAATAAAATACCTGTAAAAGTTAAATTTATAATATGAATGGACTGTTGTCCTATATCTTAATTAATCAATATAATTTTGTCATATTATCTCTACGTTACCATCAGCAAAATGCATAACTGGCTTCCAAATGCATAGTTGTCGGCCTAATTTGTCCTCTTTCAAAAGCAAAAGGATTTCAAACAAGTTCAATAACAACTTTTAAGTTCAATAAAGACAATAATTAATAGCTTGTTCTTCTCCCCAGGGCAAACTACCCCATATATGCCTCAACCATATAAGTTAGACTAAAGGATTGTATTTTTATATAAGTTAGACTAAATGATTGTATTTTTAAATTTATTAATTTTTTTTTCAGAGTAAATTCTTATATATTTTTTAGGAGAATGTTTACAAATTATATCAACAACCACCTTCAAGGGGTTTGAATACAAGACCACTTAAGAAACAATCATCATCTTAGCCATTAGGACAACTGCTTGTGGACTTAAACTTACATATATGCATCGATTAAAGTTGGACTAAAAACTTATATTTTTAAGTTTATTAATTTATTAACAAAATTTTTAGTAAATAAGATTCATAAGTCACTTTAAAAATTAAAAAATATTAATTATTATTTTCAAACGTGAAAGTAAACAATAACTTTCCTCATATTATTAAACCAATAATTAAAAATTAATTTAGATTATATATCTCAAGCTAAAAAACTTTATGGATTTTAAAATTTTAAATTCTTAGTTGTAGGTGAGTTGGAGAGGAGAGGGAAATCCTCCAAGAGAGGTCTCAGGTTCAAATCTCCACCATACCAAAAAGTTGAATTGGGTATCCAAAATCCAATTGATAATGTTGGTGCGAGCAGGGTCGGGTGCTACTCTCAGATGACTTTGACGGTGTAAACCCCTGTTCGTGGTCTCTCAGACCAAGGCGACCCCACAAATGTTTTTCGCTTAAAAAAAATTAAATTAAATTCTTTAAGAAAGAAATACCAACTATTGCTTTCAATCATTAAATCTAAAGTGCAAATGAACGTTAACTTTATTGATAATACCAAACTAATTAAAGATTGATTATAACTATATGCTTGAGATTGTATCTCCTAAGGTTAAATAACTTTATGATTTTATGGACTTTTGTATCTGCTAGTGGTCTTGTTCAGATATATTTTTACGTAATTTATTAAAAAAAAAATTTAAAAATATAATAATAATATTATTTCAAAAAGAAAATCACACTTAATTGTCAATCATAAATTATTTATGCAATAAAAACTATAGAATCATAAATCTAGGTTCTAGAGGCCTCCTCATCCAAAACATGGATCTTAAATGTTCAGTGAAGGATCCAGCCCAGTTGACGCTTTGGTGAGTTCATCTGCCTGTGCCATCCCTAGGCTCTCCTGTTATAAGGCTAACAAGGCTGAGACCAGGAGTCTTTAAGCTCTTTAGTCATAGGGCCGACAAGGCTGTGAGACCAGGAAACTTGTAGTGCCATCCCTTACCTCTCCAGTCATAGGGCTAACAAAGCTGTGCCATCTTAAGAAACTTGTCGTGTCATCCCTATCCTCTTTAGTCATAAGCTTAACAAGGCTGAGACCAGAAGAAAACCTGCCATGCCATCCTTTCCTGTCATAGGGCTCAGAAAGGTGACAGGACTAAGAGGGACAAGTGGGTAGCAATTCCGTCCTAAATTTTCTCGTCAAATATTTTGGATAAAAATTTAAAAAATTAGCTACTATAACAACAAATCTAAGCAGTCTAACCCGCACGCAAAATTATTATTGGTTAATTGTTTTATAGAGGTGATGAAATTGTAGAGGTATAGCAAATCTATATAATAGTAATATAATCATACTGTTTCCCCTATGGAAGGGCCAAAATCAGAGGCTACGTTTTCCACTTTCGATGGATACTTTATCAAAATACTTTTATTAAAACTTTGCAGACTTCCACGTCGCCGGACCAGTCCTGTCGGAAATTTGGAAATTTGTGCTTAGACTATTATGTAACACCTGAGATTGACAAGTTAGATTCTATTCTGCGCGTAAAAATAGTGCTATTGGATGCCAGATACATGAAACGGTTTTTCTTGTACGAGAAGTCGAAATGTTGACCTTTAGACAAGTTGACAGCGGCATTGTTAAATATATAAAACGTTCTGAGAAACTTCCTTATATATTTTAATTTTTTATGTTTTTGCATTAATACCTTCTATTGTATGTCTGCATTAATAATTCCATATTGATTTAGTTGTAGGATTTGACTGGTTTATGAGTTTTAATACTTGCCATTTTTTTGTTTCTACATTAATACCTTCTTTATTGTATGTGTGTTTTAATAATCTCACATTGATCTAGTTGTGGGATTTGAGTGGTTTTTATGAGCCTCAACACTAACCATTTTTTTTTTTGTTAATGGGGCAGCAGGCTTAAAGTGCAAATCCTTAGTGAGGATTTGAGTGGTTTTGATGAGCCTCAACACTTACCATTTTTTTTTTTTTTTGGTTAATGGGGCAGCAGGCTTAAAGTGCAAATCCTTAGTTTCACTTTATGTGGGATTCTTTACCTAATTAGTCCTCTTACTTTCTATCCATGTGCTATTTTTTTCCTCTTACTTTCTAACCATATGCTGTTTATATATTTCAATTTTTTTCTTAAGAAACATTATTATATATTTATTAAAAACTTAAAACATTATATATATATATAGTATTTTCTTGAGAAACATTATTATATATTTATTAAAAATTAAAAACATTAATTTTATATATAACTATTTATATAACAAGTTATATACATATTTTGAAATTCTCTATAAGTTTAGTGGCATATTCCATGATTGGAATTATGTTCCACATTCATACCTATCTATCTATCTACAAGGATAATATGATGCACAAATAATATTCTTTAATCCTGCACGCTTTTATATATATATATATATATAATTATTTATATAATAAGTTATATACATATTTATATTTTTTAAAGAGTAAATGACTTATAACTAATTGCATATTGTCTTATATTTGTAATAACCATTAATATAAATCATAGAAATCCAATGAATTGATATTCTCTACAAGGATAGTATGGTGCACAAATAATATTCTCTAATCTATTAGAAAATGTAATACGATAGATTGTTTATAACCTAATTTGTCTTTCCAATTTTGTTGACGTAAAAGGGTATTTGCCAACTTCCAAGAATGTCCATTACCTGCCAAACTCTCTGTCAAGCTTAGAGGTGTAAGTCCTGCATCATTTTTTGAGTAGGATTAACATCAAGGTATAAGTCTTTATGTTGAAAATTGAAGTTGAATCACTTGACATAAATATATTTAACAATGTAATTCAAGTTTTATGTTGAGAATAAAGACTAAATTAGATTGGAAAAATGTTTTATATTGGGGCCCTATGACGCATGGTCCAAGGCGTTGTCATGGTGTGCATAGAGTTTCTTGAGCATATGAGTGACTAGCCATCTCTCCCATATGTTTTGGTCTATGTGCTAGGTCAACATCCGATGTTAAGAGAGTTCCAAGGCACATGATCATTTTTACCTTGGGATATAGCATAGAACATTCCTCAACTATGTGCTATTGTTTCTAGTTGCCCTTGATTTTTTGGTTGTGTTTATTGAAACATGTCACCCAACAAAATTTGTAACTACTTATAGAAAACCTTTAGATTTTTTCAATTTCCCATGCTTGACAAAATTGTCATATCAAGATTAATCGCATAAGACGTGTTCCACATCAACTTTACCTTACCTTTTGGTCAGTCTTCTATTTCCACCTAGGAATGCTCCTTGAAATCGCTCGCCATATCTACCTTTTCCTCTCCATATATTTCACTATGATATGAATTTATCTTTTGTCCATAGATGCAGACCAAATTTTATATGGAGGGGATAATCATGTGTGTATAATTACATTCCAGGTGTCCCTAAAATTACTCCAAAAACTCATTTAATAGGCATATCCCAATTAGCGATGGTAATTCAATGACTACCACATCTTGAATTGTTACAAGACCTAAAATTTTATGCAACAATGTTGGAACATTTTTCATGACCCCCATTATTTGGACTAGTATTCCATTGAAGTGCAGTGTCCTAAAATTACTTGTAAAATATTTTAAACTCATGGCATTACAAACTTCTTAGGGCATGATTGTGACAACTCTTGGGTCCATTATGCGATTATGTAACCCTAACCTTCCATGCATAGGATAAATAAAATTTTAGAGACTTAGTCTTATCCATACCAAAATATGGTCACCTATATGCTAGCTTGAAGTTTAAAAGGGTAATTTTACTCATTGTTGAGTTGTTTAAAGTTGCTTCAACCAAGTTCACCTCTCCGAGAAGTATAGTCTCTTTTAAAATTTTCACTTCTTTCACAATGTTATCTCTAGTAGTATTTGATAACTTGAATTCCTCTTGTGTTGATAGCTTGAATAGTCCTTAATATCGTTCAATTACCTCTTCCCTCTTCTTCCTTGTTATAGTTAGGTAGTAAATTTTGGTGAGCCTCTCTCCTTTGTTGTTATACTTGTAATATTTCTAGATTGGGTTGCTTTGTAGACAACTTTAACTCTTGCTTCTCATGTTGCCCTCTTTAAGAATGCATTATTGCTTCCAACTCTTCCATCTCAGTTTATCCCTCTTTTTTTCTCTATTCATTGCTTTGTAATTCCTTGATTTTCAATCTTATAAGGATATAATGGCAAATATGCATGCCCAAATCCTACAACTAGGTTGATTGGGCCCTCTACTACAAAATATAAAAATGAAAATCTTACCTTGTTGAACTTGCTATTTTTTTATCTATGATAATTTTTGTAGGAAGTTGGTGTGGTGATGCCCTATTATCACTTGAGGGCTTTTCTAGTCTTTAGCAATAGGTTTTGAGATACCCACAGGTGCTCGATAGTTGCAGGAAATGCTCATGGATGCTTGGGGATGATAGGATGCACCCAACAATGCTTGGTAGTGTAAGGAACTATATGGAGGCACTTGACAGTGACAAGGAGTACCTAGAGGCATTCGAGATTTGAGGTGGAGATCTGTAGAAGTAGATATGACTGAGTGAGAATGGCAACGATAGATGCGAAGGTGAGGGTGAGTGAGGATGGATAGCACAAATTACTCAGGGATCACTCAAATGTGAACTGCTTAGAAAAACTTGGGGGAAAATACTCAAGGAAAACTCAGGGGTTGAGCCATCAAAGTGACCTCTATTAATAATCCACACTAGGGTATGTTAGGGTTTAAATGACATGAATTGTGTGGCTCAAATTAAAACACATCGAAGGGTGGATATTAATTTTTTATGTGTGGCATGGATTGATGTAGATGGATGACTAGGATTAAGTCAAACCGGATGGTTGAGAATTATTTACATATATAATATTTATATTTATTAAATATATATAAAATATAATATTAAAATATTAATATTAAACATGTATTTAACAAATATGCCTAAATATATATAAATAAATGGGTAAAATGGTGGGAAGACCTGGATGGACGACAAGTGGCTAGGTTTTTGTGTCTATAGATGTAGACACAAAAATCTAGCACCCTTCAGTTCACATTCACCACCTCACCATCAGATCCTGCATAATAAAGGTATATGCCTAAGTTCTAACTTAGGGATATAAAATCCTATACATCATTATACTTTCCTAATTTATTTAATTAGGAAAATCACCTTAGGATACCCTGTATACCCATTGGACATGTGTCCTGGACACTTCATCCAACATCCATGCCACATCTTACCCACTCCTATCCACCTTTGTCCTTGCACATGAGACAGATTCTCGACACCCATGCCATAACTCCTTTGTTGTTGTCCCCTTGTCCCTTCACATAAAACAACATCCCACATCCCACTCCACTTGGGGCCACATCACCCCAATTAAGTGAGCCACACTAAGTGACTCATTGTAACTGCCCCTTCCACCTGACAGTCTAGATTTACCACTTGGCAAATCAGGCTTGCCACCTCACATTCCCCTCCAAAGCCCCAACCAACCTATAAAGACACCATTAATCCACCAAATAGAGGGAGCTAAATTTACATGTTGACAGCTTGCCAAATTAGATCTGGACCCAACGAGAAGTTGAGGGCACAAGTTAGACTCTGACCGTCGGCTTAGATTTTGAGGTAATCTTCCATTTAGCTGAAACTGCCCATCCACGGTTCCACAGTCGAGAATGCGCATCTATTGTTTTGCAACCATAGGTCCGTAGTTTCCATCCTGCAATCGCGCTTTCATGGTTCCATAGTCTCGAGAATAGAAACAGGTTTCATCGATAGAGATTAACGATTCGAGGAGTAAACAAGGTTTAATCTATTAATTATTTTGCGTTATCTATTTTTCATCCATATTGGTAATAGGTTTATGTGTAGCATTGGATTTATTTTTTGACTATATAGGTGCTACTAATCCCCTTTGTTGGTTTGCATGTGTGCAGGTAACAGGTATCTTGGATAGGCTACTGAAGCTAGAGTGGTCCTGTGTTGGATACCAAAGCCCACTCACCTTTTGAAGCTGCAACTAGATATGAGGAGAGCATTGTACATTGCAAAAGATCTAGAAAACTCCTAGAGATAAATTGGCATCATATTGAGGCCAAGATTGTAACGATATATCCAAGCCACTTGGGGCAAATCTAAAATATTGTAAATCTGTATCGCGAGAGCCAATATATAAAGGATTTCGTTATTGTGGGGTAATCTCTTTATGTTTGTGTGATTTTACATTTGTGAGTGCTCAAGTATTTTAGTTACAGAAAGCTCACCCTGTAAACGGGTAATCTCACCATCGAGTCTGGTGATATCTACATCCTTAGTAGCCACAATAGTGATTCTAGGTCCAACCCGTAGCCCATCCACGTCAGCATAAAGATTAGTAATCTCACCCTAATATCGTGCTAGCTCAGCCTTCACTCGACCCAGCTCTAAATCCAGGTTATCTCGCTCAGCCTAGAGAATCCCCCACTCTTCCTTGGATTATCGAGGAGGTAAACCCTCATCATCACCACCACCCTCATCAACTCAGATTTTGAGGCAATATTTCATTTAGTCAAAATTGCTCGTTTGCGGTTCCAAAATCGAGAATGTGCATCCACGGTTTTGCAACCGTAGGTCCACGATTTCTAGCCCGCAATCACACTTCCATGGTTCCACAGTCCTGAGAACAAAAATGGGTTTCATCGACAAAGATTAGTGATTCAAGAAGTAAGCAAGGTTTAATCTGTTAATTATTTTGTGTTATCTATTTTTCATCCATATCGGTAATAGGTTTATGTGTAGCATTGGATTTATTGTTTGAATATACGAGTGCTACTAATCCCCTTTGCTGGTTTGCATGTGTGCAGGTAATAGGTATCTTGGATAGGCTACTAAAGCTAGAGTGGTCCATGTTGGATACCAAAGCCCACTCACATTTTGAAGCTACAACTGGATACGATGAGAGCATTGTACATTGCGGAAGATCTAGAAAACTCCTAGAGAGAAATTGGCATCACATTGAGGCCAATATTGTAACATTGTACCCAAGCCACTTGGGAAAAATCTGAAATATTGTAAATCTATATTGCGAGAGCCAATATATAAAGGATTTCATTATTTTGTGGTAATATCTTTGTGTTTGTGTGATTTTACATTTGCAAGTGCTCAAGTATTTTAGCTACAAAAATGGTGATCATCGTGGGATACGAGTGTGGTACCCATTCTCAAAAATTAGGGGGGAAGTCCAAGACTGGTACAATCATCTCCTGCATCAAAGTATTTTCACCTTTGAACAACTAGCGGACCAGTTTCTAGAAATATTTGCCCTAAATGTTAGAAAATAAACAACATTGAATGATTTAATTTATCTAAAATAATATGACAGTGAATCAGTCTATGACTTTGGCATCATATGGAGATCATTCATGATCAAGTTACCATTTTTACTCCCCATGCCAGAGATAATACGAATGTTTACAAAGAGTTTTGGTAGACCCATCTCTTCATTACTACAACTACAACAGTATAGAACATTCTATGAGGCACTCACCCAAGAAAAACTAATTTAAGAAATCAAAATTCAAGAAGGCGAGATTAAGCGTAAGAAGAAAGAGTGGCATAATAAGAATCAAAAGGGGAATAACCACGGTCATTCCAAGATCGCACAGGTTAATTAGATAGTTTTGAGCCAACCATAGTCAAATCAATCAGTTCAAACATAGATCCAACAACCCCAACAATAATGGCAACCACATCAACCAAATTATCAAGAAGTTACACCCCCACAATAGACACAAAATTAGACACAACCTGGGGAAAGGCAACAACATCATTTCAAACCAAAAAGAAATTACACGCCAGTACAAGAGCCATATTCATTAGTATTTTAGAAGTTGTATGCGGTAAAACATTTTAATTTACCGAAAATGAAACCTGATGATCCAAACAAAGCAAAGACAAAAGGTTACAAAGAACACCTCTTTTGCATCTATCATAGACAAAGAGGACATGATATTGAAGGTTTTCATGGATTTAAATGAATTGTGCAAGATTTATTAGAAGCAGGTGCAATCAAAATTGACAACCCACTAGCCCAAAATAACCAAAACCTAAGCATATATCAGACACCTTATTAGGCGAATCAACAACCAACAGGAGCATAAACTTCTACAGTTCCTCCCAATCAGATTAATTATGTATCTCAATTGCCATAAGTTTTTGTATGGGCTATTAGTATAGTTACCCGTGGACAAAGGTAAGTGTTGGCATTTTTGCCACATTATTTTTGTTGTTACTATTCATGTAAAAGAATGCACAGATTGTAGAGATACTAATTCTTCTATTTGTCCCTCCAAGCCCTTTGAAAGGGAAAATGTAAAAATCTCTACAAGTTTTGTGTTAGAACAAAGAAAATGAAAACTGTCGCGATATCGCGACATGTTGCAGTTTCACGGCGTCAAATGCAAAAATCGGCTAAGTACAAGAAAATGTCGCGATATCGCGACATGTCGCATTTTCGTGACCTGTCGCGTTTTCGCGGTCAACGCAGTCAAAGGTAGCAAGGAGGTCAAACTATCGCGATATCGCGACATGTTGGAGTTTCGTGACTTGTTGCGGTGAGGGAGAACTTATTGAAAAGTTGTCGCGATATCGCGACATGTCGCGTTTTCGTGACTTGCGATGGTCACGGAGCAGAGTGATGAAAAATGTCGCGATATCGTGACATATAGTAGCAAGGAAGAGCACCGATGAAAGTTGTCGCGATATCGCGACATGTCGCGTTATCACGGGAAGGACTAACAGATAAACACAAGGCATGAAAGATGTCATGATTTCATGACATTTTTGAGGATGAAGCCAAGCAAGAGGGACTTGTCGCGATATCACGACAGAAAGCTGCAATGAAGGCGGAGACAGGAAAGTGTCACGATTTCGTGACACATTGGGGAGAAGGGCCAAGTGCGTAGAATTGTCGTGATATCGTGACATGTCACGTTTTCACGAGGAGGAAGCGAGGAGGCAGCCAGATTGTACGAAATGTCACGATTTCATGACATGTCAAAGTTTCGTGGCCTAAAAGCATCAAAGTGAAAGAAGACAGAAAATGTCACGATTTCACGACATATTTTGGAGATCAAGCCAAATGAAGAAACATGTCACGATTTCGTGACATGTTGCAGATGAAAGAGCCAAATGAAAAAAACATCGCGATATCGCGACATGTCGCATTTTCGCGACCTGTCGCATTTTTACGAAATGAAAGCTGACAAGTACAAGGCAAATAGAAAATGTCACGATTTCGTGACATGTCTCACTTTCGCGATGATGAAACTAGAAGAAGCAAGAAGACAGAAACATGTCACGATTTCACGACATGTCTTGTTTTCACGATGCGAAAGAGCGAACGAAGCAAAATTGTACGGATTGTCGCGATTTCGTGACATGTCCCATTTTCGTGACTTGGAGTAGCGAAGAAGGCCAAGGAAGAGAAGACGTCGCGATATCGTGACATGTCACATTTTCGCGACTTGGAGGCAAAAGAGAAGGCTATATGGTAAAAGTGTCACGATTTCGCGACATGTCGCATTTTCGCGACTTGTCTCATTTTCACGACAGAGGCAATAACAAAGGCCTGATACAGTTTTGTTTGCATTTTCCTTCAGAATTGCATAGTAGAACATGCGGAGAAGATAAGATCAAACGCAGTAATGTTTTAATAGTTCTCCAATGGATTTTGAGATCGTGGTCAAAGAAGCTCAAGGATTAAATGTTGTTGATTACCGATGTGCGCTAGATAGAAGAACCTGAAGCAGTTTTCGAAGCCACCAGAATTAAAGACGCCTCCAGCATTCAAGGCTCCTATTCGTGATCTTTTAACAACTCCCGGCTTGCTCCAATAATGGTCATTAAATGAAGAAATATGGTCCCTTGTTTCCGTTTATCTTCAGTTGTAATTCATTTAAGACAGGGACTGTCATTTCTCCGAGGCAGATTAAGGGGATCGTTTCTTCAAAACCTGTTTCATGTTTTAAATGTTGTAATACGAAAGAAAGAGGCAGGCACCTCTATAAATACCAATGTAAAATCTCAAGCAAAGGAGGAAGACCTTTTTGCAAAAATTGAAGCAGAAATCCTAGATGCAGTCTCGCTCTATTCTTAGCGTCTTTTGAGTTTGAGATCCATACTATTGTTTATGTTTTGTTTTCTGTCTGATCTACTTCTGTTTCGTCCAGTGTTAATATAAGTTGAATTCTGTTGTCCTGAATTTAGCTGTATTTTTTTTGAATGTTTGAAGTATAATTGAAGACGAATCTACGGCTAGTTGCGATCTGATTTTCGTATACGCTTAAGAATCTGTTGTTGCTTAAGTTTCAGGATCTGGTTTAAGAATATTTGCTATCTAAGGTTGTTCCCCATTAACTATCGGCTTCGGCCATATTTCCATTCCTTTCTTGTTATTTCCCTCTCTTTCAGCATTTGTCCATTTCTTTCCCGCATCTTTATCTCCAAAACCAGTTTAGAGTAGTTTGGGAGCCAGCCCTCTCTGGAGATTGGCCCGGGAGACTTCTCTTTCTCTCGGCCTTTCAATGTTGGCCAAGTCTAGGGCGCATATATGTATAAAATCCTTTCCTGTGGCAGATTTGTGACCAACAATTTTTGGCACGCCCGGTGGGATAGACTGTTTCTGTCTCCCAAAGACCCATAATCGGTGAGACTGATTGTTCCATTGTTTAACACCCGGAGGAATCAAGATATTGATGAACTGTCTTGACCTCAAAAGCGGCGATTATAAGTTCATCTGGTGACTCTGCTGAAGGCGATTCTTAAGTACCCAAAAATCCTAATCCTGAAGCTGGTGAGAATCTTCGCTTCATGATCACGAGATCAAGTGCCAAAGAATCAAAAGATCCAGTCGAATTCTTCGAGATTGATGTTCAAAACTGGAGGGAGCGCTCAAGAGTGGTAAGACCTGTGAACCCATTGTTTGTTGTTTCTTCATAGGCAGCAGGTCAGTTTGTGCCATCTCTGACTCCTCCCAGTACTGCTACGAGCCTACGACTAGATCCAAATCCTGTGATTCAAATGGCTGGTCAACAACCTCCTCCACGGCGAGTTCCTGCTTGGAACTATTCGGGAGCGTTGGATCTGCCTTTTTAGAATCCAGTTCCTGCTACAGCAATAAAAGCCTTGCCTACATACGATGGGACTGGAAAGACAATGTACGAGCATGTGTCAGATGTGGCAACCTTGGCTTCAATTCATAACATCACAGACGAAGATGTCATGATCAAATTGCTCGTCCTGTCACTCCGAGGTAAGTTTTTGTGCTGGTATAGATCCTTGCCTCCCAACTCCATAACTTCATGGGATCAATTAGCAGAGATGTTAATCCAAGGGTTCAATGAGCAAGCAGATCCATTTTCTTTAGTGCATCAATTTAATAATATCAAGAGGCATCCTCAAGAGGAGATAGTGGATTTCAATGTTAGGTTTGCTCGAACTTGGTAGAGAGTTCCTGAGGGTCTTCGCCCTACTCATGAACAAGCAGCATTATACTTTCTTAGGGCTTTTCATTTCGATATAGGTATGAATATCAGGATGTCTGGTGTTCAAACCTTTCCTGCACTATATGCTCAGGCACAGAAGGCTGAGGCTGATCTGATTGTCGTTGGGAAGTTGCCTCCAAAAATAACTATGCCTATTTTTCTCGAGCTTCCACAATACCAGCATACAGGTGCAGTTCCTACATCTTACACTGCTCCATCCATATATCCTTCATCTTCCTGGAATCCTCCCATACCTTCAGTACCTATGATTCCCATTCCATAGATAACCTCTCCACTTCCAACTCCTGCATTACCTTCTCCACCAGTTCCATTACCTTTACCTGCCCCACCTGTGTCCACAAGCTCAGATCCTCAATTGGCTATTTTGCAAGAAATGCAGTCGGCCATGAGAGCTCTCACCAACAAGATGACATCTATGGAGCGGAGAGAGGTGGAAAGGAACTATCAGCCATGAAGATTTGTTTCGACGGTAACCAGAGAGCAAGTTACTCCTAGCAAGGCTATAGAGAAGGTACCTGAGAGGAACTCAACGATCTTGGTAAGTGAAGAGGCTGGCCCTTCTAGAGTTACACATGAGTTATCATACTGGTGTTCTTCATGCAATGACCCACATGACGAGTCCACTTGCATGGTTCACCAAAATTATTTGCAAGTTCTTGCGGGAAGCCATGTAAACATGATTCGAGAGGTGGATCAGAGTTCCGTGGAGTCTTCTGAGGAGTACATGGCAGTTTTGACATGCAGCGGCAAGAAACCAATGTTGGTAGATCCGGCTAAGATGGAGCCATTGAAAGTGCCTCCTGTGCAAGCAACAAAGCAGCAAATACCTGTAAAGACTCATGATTTTCCAGCTCCACAACAATCACCTATTTTGCCGAAGGATCCACTTCCACCACAAGCAAAAGAGAAGGAACAAGCTTCTGTCTCTCAGCCACAAACAGAAACAAAAGAACAAGCTAGAGCGACGTTGCGGTATCCATCATTGACTAAACGACAACGAGTGGAGGCCACCTAGCAGTATAGAAGCAGATTTGAATCTGCCAGTGGAGGGAGAGAGCTGATCTCATCGGAGTACAACATCATTGAGGAACTCAAAAGGATACCAGCTAAGGTAAGTCTGTATGACACTTTGTAGCTGCCTGGACAGGTAAATCTCTTACAAGAATCCCTGAAGAGCACACAAAGTAAGGGGAAGGCTCCAGCCCAGGTAGTTCTATCTCAAACTCTGACTTCTTCAGTTTCAAGGAAAAATAGGCCACCACCTTTTTATCTTTCATTGAGAATGGAGGGACATGTGGTGCATAATTGTCTTATTGACTCAGGAGCAGCTACTACTGTCATGCCAAAGGCAGTATGTGATGTCATAGGCATGGAATATACAAGAACTAGCATGGGAGTTTTGCAGCTAGATGGTACCTCGATAAAAATAGTGGGCATGATTAAGGATGTCCCTATCTCCCTGCACGCCATGCCCCAGATTATTGTGATCCAGGAGATCATAGTGGTGGACCTGGAGCCATGCTTTGGTATGTGTCTCTCCCGAGAATTCATGGCTAAACTCGAGGGTTACCTTTCTTTGGATTTTACTCATTTGGAGGTACTCCATAAAGGGAAAAAGGTGAATATTTTCAATGAAAAGCCTTCCACATTTCATGTGGAGAGAATAGATGAAGTGGACAGATTAGCAAATTCAGTGCACATGATGTCTGAAGAATTTGGCGAGCTTGACTTAATGGAAGAAGCTTTGGAAGAGCTCCACCCAGAAAATGAATTTTCTATGGCCAATTTCAATGCCATGATGGAAACTGACTTGGGATGTTATTCCATTCTTAAGCCAAAAAAGGCTCAAGAGAAGAATGATGGAAGTCAAGATCAGCTCTGGAAACTCTATTTTGATGGAGCACGATGCAGAAATGGTGCTGGAGCTGGGATTGTTTTAATATTACCTTCTGGGATTCAACGATCCTATTCATATCGTTTGACTTGGAGCTGCACAAATAATGCAGCAGAATACGAGGCTTTATGCCTAGGTCTCAAGAAGGCTAAAAAACTTGGAGCGAAACAGTTGCAAATTTTTGGTGACTCCGAGTTAATTGTCAATCAAGTGACCAATAAGTGTGTGTCCAAGCACCATTATCTCAAGAACTATCGCAACAAGGTCTGGGACTTGTTTGAATCATTCTCTGCTCTCAACATACGTTCCATTCCATGAGAACAAAATAAATATGCTGACCTGTTGGCTTCCATGGGAGCAAATTTTTCACCAACTGAGCAGGTGGTCAGAAGGCCAAAAATAGTGAGAATGGTGTATAGGCCCTCTGTTCCAGATAAGGACACCTTTTGGCAAGTCTTTGATAGCGATGAGCAAATTGTTAATTTTTTGGTTCGAGAAGCTGCTACCATCAAGGGAAGGACCTTGGAGCATGAAGAAACTGAAGGGTTGATTCAGTTGCGAAATAACCACATTCCTAGAGGTCTCATTACTCTAGAAATCTTGTTTGATCAGAATGATCGGTCCAAGAAGCATCAGATCGAAGTTGATAAAAAAGAATACATGGAGCTTCAGTTGGAGGCTGATAAGGTCATTAAGATTGGAACTGATTCCACTCCTACTGAATTGCAAGAGATCAGACAATTGTGTCAGGAGTTTTCTGACATTGTGGCCTGGAGCTATGAAGATCTGAGGGGATACGATAAGGAGATCATTCAACACACTATCGAGCTGGAGGATGGAGTTAAACCTTTCAGGCAAAAGCAAAGACCGATGAATCCAAAGATTGAAGCCCTCATGAAGGCGGAACTTGCAAAGATGTTGCAAGCCCAGATTATATATCCGATCAAGCACTCGACTTGGGTTGCTAATTTGGTTCCAGTTCATAAGAAGAACGGAGATATACGGCTGTGTGTGGATTTTCAAAACTTGAACCGAGCATCCTTGAAAGATCACTACCCATTGCCTCGCATTGATCAGATCCTTCATGTTGTTGCTGGAGCTCAACATTTTTCATTGCTAGATGGATTCTCTAGGTATAATCAAATTTGGGTCAGGGATGAGGATCAGCACAAAACTGCATTCACAACTAAGTGGGGTACCTTTGCCTATCAGCGCATGCCCTTCGGATTGTCCAATGTTGGGGCTACATTTCAAAGGGCCATGGACATCACGTTTGGGGAGCTCTTAAACAAGATTATTGTCATCTATCTCGATGATATGACTGTCTTTTCGCACAAACGAGAAGAACACTATTTTCATTTGAGGCAGATATTTGAGAAATGTCGAGAGTTTGGCGTTTCTATCAACCCGAAGAAATCCATTTTTGTAGTAAAGGAAGGTAAGCTATTGGGACATGTCATCTCAGAGAATGGTTTGGCAATTGATCCATCGAGAGCTGAAGCTTTGAAGAAACTATCACTCCCTGCCAATAAGAAAGAGTTGCAATCTTTCTTTGGGCAAATCAATTTTGTCAAAAAATTTGTTTTCGACTTTGCCCGAGTAGTTAAGCCTATGACTGAGCTATTAAAGAAAGATGCGGAGTTCAAGTGGACAACTCAGAGGAAGAATGCATTTCAGGAGATTAAAGATAGAATTGTAAAAGCCCCTGTGTTGATCAATCCGAATTATTCTAAGGACTTCATTCTATATGCAGTTGGGGAGGATGAAAGTTATGCAACAGTACTTACACAGGAAGGAGACGATGGGGATGAAAGACCCATTGCTTTCCTTAGCCAGGTTATCTTACCCCATGAAGAGAGATACAATTTCATTGAGAAGCAGGTCTATGTTGTCATGAAGTCTCTAAAAAAATTCAAGCATTTTGTATCCCAGAGCAAGACGATCATCTATGTCGTTCACCCCGATGTAAGGAATTTTATCATTCAGGGCGAGATGGGTGATAAGCGTGTTGGTTGGGTCACTAAAATTCAAGAGTTCGATTGTGAGATCCATCCAACCAAGTTGGTGCGGGGTAGAGCCTTATGTCAGCAATTAGCAAAAACTATGGCCTCCGAGATAGTTGATTATCAAGTGAGCGATCCTGTTGAGGAAAGGAATCTAAGGAATACCTTTTCACAAGGCCAAGGTTGGGTAGAAGACCTTGTGGATTACTTTTCAACCGGTAGATGTCCCCCATAATTAAGTGCTTCACAAAGGAGAAGGTTTCTCTTACAAGCTCTTAGGTATGTATTGTTGCCCGAGGGATTGTTCTTCAAAAATATTGATGGAGTTCTCCTAAGGTGTGTGAAGGAACCTGAGAAGGTTAGACTCCTGGAGGAATTTCATTCTGGCATGTCGGGAGGACATTACGTTGGTAGGCCCATGGCCTTAAAGATTATTTGGGCTGGTTACTATTGGCCAACTTTGTTTGCGGATACCTTCAAGATTGCTCAAGCTTGCGATAAATGCCAAAGGTATACGGGACGGATCAGAAATGCATCATTGCCCCTACATCCAATTCAAGTTGAAGCACCTTTCCAACAATGGGGGTTGGACTTTATTGGGATCATTGATCCTAACTCTTCAACAGGACACAGGTATATCCTGACGGCTACTGATTACTTTACAAGATGGTCTGAGGCTATTCCAACCAAGGCTACGAATCAGGAAGTGGTAATTACTTTCATTGAAGGACTGATTACGCATTTTGGCGTTCCTGATGCCATTATCACAGACAATGGAACTCCATTCATCGAAGCCAAGTTAGGTGAATTTGCAAACAAATATGGTATTTTTTTGAAGACATCCTCCAATTATTACCCTCAGGGTAATGGCTTGGCAGAGTCCACAAACAAGAACTTGTTGAAGATTTTAAAGAGGTCATTGGGTGATAATAAGAAGTCCTGGCACTTGCTGCTGAACCAGGCATTGTGGGTAGATAGAATTTCAATCAAAAAGTCTATCAAGACTTCACCATACGCCCTGGTATATGGGAAAGAGGCAAGATTGCCTGTTCATTTAGAATTACCTGCATTGCAACAATTGAAGGAATTCCTGGACGATGAGGAAAATATGGATCCCATGAGCATACGATTGGCTCAGTTGTTGCAGCTGGAAGAGCAATGTTCCTTGGCCTATGATGAGTTTGCTAAGCATTCACAACAAAATGGTTTCATAAAGGTTCTACCGACCGCACCAAAACAAGCCACAAAAAATTCAAAATAAGTGACAAAGAAAGAGAAAAAAAAACACAAAAAAAAAAATCTTGTGAACTTTGGCTCCTTTTGCATGCGAGCCCGCAGGTACGTTTATTTATTTTTTTCTCTTCCTTCCCAGCAGCTAGTGGCTTTTCCTCTACTTCTTCCTTCCACTTCCTTACTTCATTCCCTTCCTCTCCTATTCCTTCTTCTTCTGCAATTACTCAAGCCACTACTATTGTTTCTACTCCCCTCTCTAATATTCCCGTTTCTTCTTTCCCCATTCTTCTAATTCTTTGCTTTTAAACACTTTTTTCATAGTTCACACCACCTTCTCCAGTCCATCCACTTCCATTTCACTTTCTGTTTTACAACAGCTGGTAGCACAGTAGCACCCTGTTGCTGTATCTACCCCTTCTACTCCTCCATTTTCCACCATTCCATTATTCACCATTTCCATTCCACGGCCTGCGCATCCGCTGGTCATTATTCCATTCATTTCCATTTTTGCAACTCAAGTGCTTTTCACTACCACCATGGAAATCCTTGCACAACACCTGGTGATTTCCTAGCTCAACCGAGCTAGGCAAAATGCAGTCATTCAAGAAATAAAGGAAGTTCTGCTCTTCTATAAATTTCTATTGCAGGTCCTGTTCTGAGTGTCGAGTGCCAACAAAAGCTTGTTGCAGCCACCTGTAGAGACGTCCAACATTTACTTCTTCTATCCCTCCAGCTTCTTGACTCTGTTTCCCAATGGATAAAGGCCTGAGGTTCGTGCATATAGCAGAACTGTATACCCCGAGAGCCGCCAAGAATGTTGGCATTTTTGCCACATTATTTTTGTTGTTACTATTCATGTAAAAGAATGCATAGATTGTAGAGATACTAATTCTTCTGTTTGTCCCTCCAAGCCCTTTGAAAGGGAAAATGTAAAAATCTCTACAAGTTTTGTGTTAGAACAAAGAAAATGAAACTGTCACGATATCGCGACATGTTGCAGTTTCACGACATCAAATGCAGAAATTGGCTAAGTACAAAAAATGTCAACGCAGTCAAAGGCAGCAGGGAGGTCAAACTGTCGTGATATCACGACATGTTGGAGTTTCGCGACTTGTTGCGGTGAGGGAGAACTTATTGAAAAGTTGTCACGATATCGCGACATGTCACGTTTTCGCGACTTGCAATGGTCACAGAGCAGAGTAATGAAAAATGTCATGATATCGTGACATATAGTAGCAAGGAAGAGCGCCAATGAAACATGTCGCGATATCGTGACATGTCACGTTATCGCGGAGGGACTAAAGATAAACACAAGGCATGAAAGATGTCATGATTTCATGACATTTTTGAGGACGAAGCCAAGCAAGAGGGACTTGTCACGATATCGTGACAGAAAGCTGCAATGAAGGCGGACACAAGAAATTGTCACGATTTCGTGACATGTCACGTTTTCATGAGGAGGAAGCGAGGAAGCAGCCAAATTGTATGGAATATCATGATTTCATGACATGTCAAAGTTTCATGGCCTAAAAGCATCAAAGTGAAAGAAGACAGAAAATGTCACGATTTCATGACATATTTTGGAGATCAAGCCAAATGAAGAAACATGTCACGATTTCACGACATGTTGCAGATAAAAGAGCCAAATGAAAAAAACGTCGCGATATCGCGACATGTCGCATTTTCGTGACCTGTCACATTTTGTGGAACGAAAGCTGACAAGTACAAGGCAAACAGAAAATGTCGCGATTTCGCGACATGTCTCACTTTCGCGATGATGAAACTAGAAGAAGCAAGAAGATAGAAACATGTCACGATTTCGCGACATGTCTTGTTTTCGCGATGCAAAAGAGCGAATGGAGCAAAATGGTACGGATTGTCGCGATTTCGCGACATGGTGAGTTTTCATGACTTGGAGTAGCGAAGAAGGCAGATGAAGAGAAGACGTCACGATATCGTGACATGTCACATTTTCGTGACCTGGTGGCAAAAAAGAAGGTAGTATGGTAAAAGTGTCATGATTTCATGACATGTCGCATTTTCGTGACTTGTCTCATTTTCGTGACAGAGGCAATAACAAAGGCCCGATACAGTTCTGTTTGCATTTTCCTTCAGAATTGCATAGTAGAACGTGCAGAGAAGATAAGATCAAACGCAGTAATGTTTTAATAGTTCTCCAATGGATTTTGAGATCGTGGTCAAAGAAGCTCAAGGATTAAATGTTGTTGATTACCGATGTGCGCTAGATAGAAGAACCTGAAGCAGTTTTCGAAGCCGCCAAAATTAAAGATGCCTCCAACATTCAAGGCTCCTGTTCATGATCTTTTAACAACTCCTGGCTTGCTCCAATAACGGTCATTAAATGAAGAAATATGGTCCCTTGTTTTCATTTATCTTCAGTTGTAATTCATTTAAGACAGGGACTGTCATTTCTCCGAGGCAGATTAAGGGGATCATTTCTTCAAAACCTGTTTCATGTTTTAAATGTTGTAATACGAAAGAAAGAGGCAGACACCTCTATAAATACCAATGTAAAATCTCAAGCAAAGGAGGAAGACCTTTTTGCAAAAATTGAAGCAGAAATCCTAGATGCAGTCTCGCTCTATTCTTAGCATCTTTTGAGTTTGAGATCCATACTATTGTTTATGTTTTGTTTTTTGTCTGATCTACTTCTGTTTCATCCAGTGTTAATATAAGTTGAATTCTGCTGTCCTGAATTTAGTTGTATTTTTTTTTAATGTTTGAAGTATAATTGAAGACGAATCTACGGCTAGTTTCGATCTGATTTCTGTATACGCTTAAGAATCTGTTGCTGCTTGAGTTTTAGGATCTGGTTTAAGAATATTTGCTATCTAAGGTTGTTCCCCATTAACTATCGGCTTTGGCCATATTTCCATTCCTTTCTGTTATTTCCCTCTCTTTCAACATTTGTCCATTTCTTTCCTGCATCTTTATCTCCAAAACCAGTTTAGAGTAGTTTGGGAGCCAGCCCTCTCTGGAGATTGGCCCGGGAGACTTCTCTTTCTCTCGGCCTTTCAATGTTGGCCAAGTCTAGGGCGCATATATGTATAAAATCCTTTCCTGTGGCAGATTTGTGACCAATAGTAAGCTAATCGCACAACACAAGATTCGGTAACATCACCAACTAATGTGCCCATATAACTTGGATTGAGTGGGCCACCACTACCACTTCACAACCACCCTATTATTACATTGAACAGCTGGTTGACATAGATTTTGAAGGTGGCTTCAATAAAATTGTTAATTTATGAACTAATACAACAACCAACACCTCACAGGGAAGCATTGATGGAAATTTTAAAGTCTATTCAGGTACAATTAGAAGACCCAAATATGTTCATTTCCTTTGTGGGTAGTGTGCAAAAGTGTATGGAACCCTCGATAGTATTCTATGACTTCAAGGAAAAATAAATATTAGCAGATTCACCCGACCCACCATTGCACATAGTAGCTCACATTGACAGGAAACCCTTCAATAGAGTTCTTATTAATATAGGTTATTCAATCAAACTCATTACCACACCTACCATGATGAAGCTCAACGTACCATCATCTCACATCACGACATCCATATTCACTCTTAGGGCCTTTAATGATGCTTTATGCTAAACTGTAGGGAATTTTGTTCTTCTCGTCATAGTGGGGGTGAAAACAATACATGTTCTTTTTCACATCTTGAAAGGGAAAATCCAATATAACATACTTCTTGGATGCACTTGGATTAGGGAAATAAAATGTGTGCCTTCAACATTGCATCAATGCTTAAAATATGTGCATGAAGGCAAAGTACATTGCATACCAGCAAACACTAAACCTTTCAAATACTACAACTTTATCTCAAATCCTTATGAGCCTTTACTCCCATCAGCACATCTAACCATCCAACCACTAGTCATTAGAACAATCCCATTAAACACCACATCATCAAAAGCACCCATTCCATAAGAGTTTCCTATAGTTGATCCAGATTTCACATCCAAAAGTGTCAGCTCAGCGCATCCTTCAAACACTGCATTCCATTTTCAAATTACACCCACTCATCCTGCTAACCAATGGTTAGTTCCACCTAGCACACGTCTAGATTCAAAACCATCTTTCACATTCAAGGCACAACCCACATCATCAACCAATACTTTGCAGTCATTAGAACCCATAGTCTTACAAATAGGGTCGCCTATTAGAGACAATCCAACACCACCAACAGAGCCAAGAGCTAAGGCTTAAGAACCCTCTTCATCCACCAATCCATTAGCCACACAACTATATAGAATTGTAGTACACCTCACCAATCCAAGTATTAATGAGTGCATCATTGAGAGTGTCACAGTTACACCACCTATAGAGTCAGTCAAATATTACGGTCGTTCTCGTAACCCATCTTTAGCTATTGGTGATATATATAGAATAGGTTCTCAAAAAAATGCAATCAATTTCATATATGGAGGGATGGATTCTTCATGGGATACATCCCATCAAAATGACAACTCTTTACAAGAGTTTAATGAAAACATTGATTATCTATCGAACCAAAGTTTCCCATTCAGATATTTTCAAAGGGTTAGTTGGCAAGGATATGTACTTGGAAGACATGAACAAGGTCCTCACCATATCATTGAAGCGAAATATAGAGAGCCAAGTGACCGCTCCGGTCTAGGCTATAAACCTTCCATCGCAAGCTCTTCGCTTAATCAAGCTTTCCAAGAACTAGACATAGAATGTTAATAAGAGGAGGAAAATAATGATGATGAGGATGAACTTATTGATGAGGATGAACATAATGATGAGGGTGAACAACTATAAATTAGATACCACACATATAATTTTTAGCCTCAAAATCAAGCTTTACAACGAGAGGCAGATTATGAATATCCTACTCTGATAACATACCTTAGGCAAGACCTTGAGCCACTAATGCTAGGACCTCATACAAACGCTAATGTATTATGGATAAGTGATAGTGATGATGATGAAACTAAAATGATATTTTTAACAACCATGCTCTTGAGATACAAGCAAGGAGAATGCTCCAAGATGAAGAACATCCCAAATGGTTTAATCAAGAAGAAGAAGAACCTTAGGAAGAGATAATATATGGAGAAACCATGCAACATGGTAATTGGTATCAACAAAAATTTTCAATAAATTACACGTTTTTTTAGTTAAATAAAGAGCGTGAGGGTCCTGAACCAGAACCTCCTCCATCACATTGGCAAAGCATACAACAAAACCAATCACACACATTAGGTCAGTTGCAACCTAGAGAATATGAGTCATCAATTCTTGAATTGCAACCACCTTATTTCCATCAAGTCAACATGATTTTTGTTGATTTTTTCACCCCACTCCACAATCCATATAATGAGATAAAACTGATCTATATCAACACCAGTCTCATAGCTATGGATAGAATTTCATCCTCATAATCCATTGCTAACTTCATCCTGTCTGAAGAGTTGTTACGCGCTTAAAACATTTATATTTTGCAACAACCTTCATCATCAAACAATTTAGTTTTTTAAACCGAGATAGGAGGGGACACCCCGAACACATTTGAAAATGTGGCAAATGATATCCACCACATCCCAACTCTGCATCAACTAGAAGAAGGTTCTCACATTCTAATAGAAGAGTCTATAGATGTAAAACTTTGTGAAGATGTGGATAATCCCCAAATTGTCAAGATAGCAAAAGAGTTATCCACAGAAGAAAAGACAGCCTCATAAACATGCTTATTTAAAATAAGGAAGTGTTTGCATGGTCCTACAAAAACATGTATGGCTTAGATCCAGACTTGGTATTCCACAACCTTATGCTAGCATGTGATGCCAAGCCATTCAAATAGAAGCTTAAGAAATTTCATCTGACAGCCACATTAATTGTAAAAGAAGAGTTGTAAAATTTATTGGATGTACACTTCATAGTACCAATCGATTATCCTGAGTGGTTTTCAAACATGGTACCCATTCGTAAACCGAATGGGGAGATATGAGTATGCACTGATTTTTAATATTTAAACAAAACATGTCCCAAGGATGATTTTCCTTTGCCAAACATTGATCAATTAGTAGACTCTTGTGCTGGTCATGAAATGCTCTATTTAATGGATGGTTTCTCCGGATACAACCAAATTCGGATTAATCCAGAAGAACAACATAAAACAACATTTACAATGCCTTGGGGGATATTGTGCTACAGAGTGATGCCTTTTGGATTAAATAATGTAGGAGCTACATATCAGCATGATATGACGTACATATTTCATGATTATATGCATAAGATAATTGAATATTATGTAGATGATCTCATTGCTAAATCAAAAATGCGTCTGGAACACATAGATGTGCTAGAAAAAGCATTTGATCGATTAATGGAACATAAGGTAAGTTTAAATCCTAAGAAGTGTGTATTTGGTGTAACATCAGGAAAAATTCTAGGATTCATTGTCTCCAAGAAAGGCATTGAAGTAGACCCAGGCAAGGTAAAAGCAATTTTAGAAATGTCACATCCCAAAAACTTGAAAGAGTTGCAAATTTTACAAGGAAAAGTCGAATCTATTCGCCGATTCATTGCACAACTCTCAGATAAATGTAGGCCTTTTAATCACCTATTACAAAAATGAGTGATATATTCTTGGACAACTGAATGTCAGGAGGCATTCGATGATATAAAGAAATATCTAGCCTCACTTCCAGTTCTTACGCCACAAAAAATAGGAGTCCCATTTCACCTATACATCTCTACAATAGATTTTTCCTTGGGAACAATGCTTGCACAAAAGAACGAGAAAAATAAAGAGCAAGCGGTTTATTACATCAGTCGAACACTAGTAAGTTACAAAACAAGGTATGCTTATGTCAAAAAGTTATGCTTAGCCATGGTTTTTACCACCAAGAAACTTAGACATTACATGCTAAGCAATACCACCTATGTTATAGCTAGAGAAAACCCTTTGTGATACATGATGAATCACACTTACAACAACACCCGCACTGCTAAATGGATAATGTTTTTAACAAAATTTGACCTCGAATTCACAAGTCAAAAATCCATAAAAGGACAAGTAATAGCTGATCAATTAGCAGAAGCTTTGTTTTACAATGATACACCATTAATGATTGAACTTATTGATGATTCAGTGTTTTCTATCACAAAACAAGAAGAAATAGTTTCACCTAAGGATGAAGCATATATGACAATGTTCTTTGATGGATCAAAGTGCGAAAAATGGCAAGGTGCAGGAGTTGTGTTTTACACACCTGAAGGAATACCCATTCCTTTATCATTCAAACTTGACTTCACATGCACTAAAAATAATGTAGAATATAAAGCCTTAATACTAGGTCTTAAATCAGCTATAGTAATGGGAATAAAAAGAATAAGCATTTTTGGTGATTCTCAATTAGTTGTCTACCAAATAAAAGGAGAATACCAATGTAAAGAGCTAGTATTAAAGAGATATCATGAAGAAGCAATAAAATTGCTAGGAAAATTTGACTGGTATGAAATTAATAACTTGCCACGATCAACAAATAGATTTGTGAACGTAATGTCTTCTTTGGGATCTCTCATTCCTAAAAATGAATATGGAGAAATGCAACCGCTAATAATAACAACAGTATCTAAACCATCAATTCAAAAAGAAGAATCTGTAGGTGAAAAAATGTTTGTTTGATACATGTCAAACCTTACAATTCTTACCTTGACGAGATAAAAGATTTTCTCAAAACAAGCACACTACCAATGGACATGACACGAGCTGCAAAAATAACATTCAAACAAAGAGCCATTCGTTTCACTTTACTTGGAGATGTGTTATATAAAGGTAGTTACGATGGAATACTACTACGATGTTTAAATCTAATTGAAGTAGAAAAATCAATATCAGAAGCCCATGATGGTACTTGCGGTGGTCACTTTAGTGGAATGGCAATTGCAAAAAGAATATTACGCATGGGATACTACTGGCTGACAATGGAAAATGACTATTACAAATATGTCAAAAGATGCCAAAAATGTCAACATCATGCAAACTTGACCCATGTGCCATCACAAAATTTGCAACCCATTCAAATTTTTTGGCCCTTTTCACAATGGGGCCTTGACTTGATCGGTAAAATAACACCTGTTTCATCAGGAAAACATAAATTTATCATAACTACTACATAATACTTCACAAAATAGGTGGAAGCAATTCCAATGACAACTACGACTAGACCTCGAATAGCGGAGTTTATACCTCAACATATTATCTGTCATTTTGGAATACCCTCAAAAATAATTTTATATAATGGAAATTCATTTAAGAATAAGGATGTTAGAGCATTGTGCAATAAATTCAAAATACTACACAGCTTCTCAACACCTTATTACCCGCAAGAAAATGGGCAAGCTGAAGCAACAAATAAAACAGTCATATCCATTCTCAAGAAAGTGGTAAAAGATAATCATCAAGATTGGCATACTCGTCTCCCTTTAGCACTATGGGCTTATAGAACAAGCATAAGAACACCAATGGGACCAACACCATTTTCACTAGTTTACGATGCAAAAGCAATATTACCATTGGATCTTGAGATACCATCCTTGCGAATCGAGATACAGGAATTCATGAATGATGATACAACTAGATAGGAGCATCTTGACCAATTGACAATTATTGATGAGAAACGTATTAATTCTCTAGAACATTTACGAGTATATCAAGATAGATTCAAGTGTGCTTACAACGCAAAAGTCCATCCTCATGAATTTCAAGTGGGGGACCTAGTGCTCAAATAAAATCAACAAAATACCAATGCTTTACCACACTTAAGGGATAAATTTGCAGCAAATTGGTTGGGCCCATATATAGTAGTCATTACAAAGGCTTAAAGATAAAAAACCATTGGACTATGGAGTGAGCCTCCACCGGGGCTATAGACACTTGACTGGCAATGGAGTAAACTCATGCAGGGTGATATGTCTTTCTCTTAAGAGGGAGACCTCTGAATGCACATATGGATAAGCTAGCCAAAAAGAAAACCCCGAAAGGCTCCATCCAAAAATTACTCAAGATGGGGAAATAAACATCAAAATCACATGCTCTGGTTCTGGATTGCCTAGGGTCATCGACGCACAAGATTTAGAAAATGAAATTCACTTGGAAACAATATGGTACTAAAGAAAGTGAGACAACATTCAAGAAAAATGGTTAACATTACTAGCTTCTTTGAGTATTTGAGAATATTTCTAGTTACATAACAAAAGCAAAATTGTTATCCATATCAACATCTGCATACCATTTATACATACCACATACATCACAACAAAGAATAATCAAGTGGGAACCCCCAATTGCAAATATGAATGAGTAAAGGTCAACTACTCTAAGCTAAATAAGATTACATGATGCATATCTTCATTTAGTTACATTACAATAAATCAAAATAAATTTTACATGTTCACTTGCATTTATTATCATAGCATTAACATACAAATATAGGATTGCATAATATAAGAATTGCAAAAATCATAAATAGGAAGAATACATATACAAATAACGCATGTGAATACTGGAATAAAATGCCATGTATATATATATATATATATATGAAAGTCTACAAAGTACAAAATGGCCGAAGGCAGTATACGTCGGAGCACTGAGGCTCATATTGAGATAAAATATACAAAAAATAAACAAAAATAAGGTAAATACAAAATCTAGCTAGTGCCAGTAGGATCCCTCCATGGACCCTGTGTAGTAGAAACCCCATGAGAGCTAGAAGCATGATGAGTCCTACGACTCGTCTCAGTCGCTCAGGTAGCAGTGGTAGTAGATGATGAAGGAGGAATAGATAAAGGAATCTAACACTCATGAAGAATGTTCTCCAACATCTCGATATAGACAGCTTGCTTATGCAGGCTCCTCAAATTAGAACCTTGCAAGAGACCCTTTGAGAAATATTTGCTCGTAGAGAAGTGATAGTCAAAGTTGAATCATCACCTCCAGCACTTGAATGCAACCAAGAAATATTGTCATGTAAACTGTAATATCACCATCGAATCTGGTGATCTCTGCATCCTTAGCAGCCACAACAGTGCTGCTAGGTCCAACCCATAGCTCGTCCACCTTAGCCTGAAGATGAGTAACCTCACCCTCATATCATGCTAGCTCGACCTTCACTCGACCTAGCTCCAAATCTAGGTTATCTTGCTTAGCTTGGATAATCCCCCACTCCTTCTCAAATCATCAAGGAGGTAAACCCTCATCATCACCACCACCCTCCTCGGGCAGCTAAACGTCCATCTCAGTGTCAACTCTTGAAGAGCTACCACATCGATGCTTCATCGACCAAGGAATCCATCCACCTGTATCAACATCATCATCGCTCCCATCGTCATCTACGATGATACTAGGATTCCATAGAGGCTGACTCATAAACCAAGCGTTATACTCAGTAGTCATGCCAACATCATCCAAGTCAAACACCTCCAATTCTGATTCATCAGCATGATCATCGACTCATCAAAAATTAGGAGCAACAAGCAACCCCAACTCATTGTCGCATCGCCTGTACGTAACAGGCACATCTAAAACATTCTAAATAAGACCAAACTATCATAGTATGTGAGAGAACTGGATAAAATCCATATCCCTTAAATGGGCACCAATAACCCATTGCCCTCACCTGATGCGATAAAGCTCCACTACATCTGTCGCCCAATCCAAACCTCTCCATGATCGCCAACACATCAAGTACCTAGTCAAAGAACTAAAGGTATCTTTGAACTCCGATGCACTCGTAGTAGATCGACTAACATCCTCACTGAGTAACCACTTGTAAGCACAAGGAGAGGTGGTATCAACGCCACATGACAAAATAGCAGGATGACCAATAATGACATGCTCCCAACACCAAATCTGGAGCAACAAACTACAACCCAAGCCCTTGTGCCCATGCCTCTTCACCTCATAGAGCTCATTGTAAACCTCACAGAGAAGAGCAAGAGCCCAAGCTAACAAAAGAGGATCAGCTATAAAGTCAAGAATAATAGACACTTGATTCCACGAGATCCTCGATCCCATGGAATTGGGCAACAACATGTTGCTCAAAATGAACATCATGAATGGAGGCAATGCACCCATGCTACCAGCTACAAAGAGATCTAGGTACGTAATACCCCCTGTTGCAATTGATGTCCCACATCTCACCAAATAGAGGGAAAAGGGCCTCCTTCTTTTCAAGGCCAACATGAATGGTAGGACCCTCGATAGGGATGCAGAAGATGCAGTAGATATCCTTGAGAGTGATAGTCAGCTCCCCCGTTGGGAGATAAAATGTGCCTCTATCTGGATCCCAGCACTCAAAAAGCATCGAAAGAAGATCCTCATCAACTCGGATGGTGCCTAACCACTTGCAACCATCCAAATCGATAGTCTAAAGTAGAGCCTAATCATCGTCAGAAAGTGCTTTCTGCACTTTCTGAATGGTCTTAGGCCACCTATGCCGAGCATCAAGAAGCTTAACCTGAAAATAAAACATATAAAAAAATAAATGTTAGCACAACATGCTAAAAATAAAGCAAATAACAATTTTTTTTTTTACCTACCCTAGGTAATAAAAGCAAAAAACAATTTTTTTTACCTACCCTAGGTAATAAAAGCAAAAAATAATTTTTTTTTTACCTACCATAGGTAATAAAAGCAAAAAAAACAATTTTTTTTTACCTACCCTAGGTAATAAAAGCAAAAAACAAATTTTTTTACCTAACTTAGGTAATAAAAGCAAAAAACAAAAAAAAAAAATTTACCTACCCTTTGTAAAAAAAAAAAAAAAACAAAAACAAAAACAATTTTTTTTTTACCTACCCTAGGCAATAAAAGCAAAAAAACAATTTTTTCTTTTTACCCTAGGTAATAAAAGCAAACAACAAAAAAAATTACCTATCCTAGGTAATAAAAGCAAAAAAACAAAAAAAAATTACCTACCCTAGGTAATAAAAAACAAAAAACAATTTTTTTTTACCTACCCTAGGTAATAAAAGCAAAAATAAAAATAAAAAAAATTTACCTACCCTAGGTAATAAAAGCAAAAAACAATTTTTTTTTACCTACCCTAGGTAATAAAAGCAAAAAACAATTTTTTTTTACCTACCCTAGGTAATAAAAGCAAAAAAAAAAACAATTTACCTATCCTAGGTAATAAAAGAAAAAACAATTTTTTTTTACCTACCCTAGGTAATAAAGGCAAAAAACAAAAAAACATTTTACCTACCCTATGTAAAAAAAAAATAAAAAAATAACAAAAACAATTTTTTATTTTTTTACCTACCATAGGTAATAAAAGCAAAAAAACAAAAAAAAAAAAAAATTACCCTAGGTAATAAAAGCAAACAATTTTTTTTTTTTACCTACACTAGGTAATAAAAGAAAAAAAAATACAAGTTCATTACCAACCCTGCTTAGTTTTCAAACAAGCAAAAACAAAACCAAAACAAAAAAAAGGCCAAATCGCCTACCTCTGCAAACCGACCGCCAACTTCCGCTCTAGCTGAGCCACCACCACCGCTCCCCTCTCCAACCTCCATCTCACTCATAAATTCAACCAATAAAAACAAATGACAACTGGCAGAATGATTTTGAAAACGACACCATCCTATAAATAGCCGCTTTTCGGAGCAAAAATGCGCACCCGCATTTTCCTAGAGACGAAAAATGCGTGCCCATGCTTTTCATAGCAACGAAAAACGCAAACACGCATTTTCCATAACGCATGAAAACGCAAACCCGTTTTTTGAGGTAAAAAAAATATATATATTGCAATACCCCACAAAATCATCATCTCGCATCATCATCATCTCAAGTGAACCTTGTATCTAGTGGATTACCCTATATACCTAGCGGTTGCAGTAACTAGCAATTCATGCAAACCGATCGGATGGGTAGCTCACCATAAGGAAACTCATTCAAACATTCAACATCAAATCACTATGACATTAAATCAGCTAGATACCTAAATCTTTGAGCTTAGATGTGTCCAAAACAGATTTGCACCAGGTTATCATCCAACCCCTTTCGTTGGGTCAAAAGCGGAAAACAAACAAACACAATTTGGTAATAATCAGAAATCACTTGAGTATCAAATTCCCGAATGACTGGTTCCTTGAACCCATCATTTGGAAGGAATTGCTAAAGTTAAACTAGAACAAAAACTCCAAATGTGGTTAAATATTTTACCATAAATTTTGCGCATCAACAAAACCAAAGGTAAATTTGCAAGAACACACAAAAACCCAAAACTTGGGGCATCAAGTTGGTCAAATTGACATACATTTGAATCACATCCATATCATTCAAACAACCGCATCCGTTCAGCAACCGCAATTGGTCAATCGGCTCGTGGGTTTCATCCTTTACCCATTCTCCAGGGGGTAAGCAAATAAGCAAAAATCAAAATGAAAAACAATTCATTCATTATGAATGTCAAAAATGAGTGAACCCATTCATCCAATAATGTTAGATGTCATTAGTTTTTGCATCGCATTGTGTTGCACATGACACAGTACAAAAAGGGGCAACTGTAGACACCGAAACCTAGCACCCTTCAGTTCACATTCATTAAATATATGGATGACTAGGATGGATTGATGTAGATGGATGACTAGGATTAAGTCAAACCAGATGGTTGGGAATTATTTACATATATAATATTTATATTTATTAAATATATATAAAATATAATATTAAAATATTAATATTAAACATATATTTAACAAATGTGCCTAAATATATATAAATAAATGGGTAAAATGGTGGGAAGACCTGGATGGATGACAAGTAGCTAGGTTTTAGTGTCTATAGATGTAGACACCAAAATCTAGCACCCTTCAGTTCACATTCACCACCTCACCATCATATCTAGCATAATAAAGGTATATGCCTAAGTTCTAACTTAGGGATAAAAAATCCTGCACATCATTATACTTTCCTAATTTATTTAATTAGGAAAATCACCCTAGGATACCCTGTCTACCCATTGGACATGTGTCTTGGACACTTCATCCAACATCCATGCCACATCTTACCCACTCTTGTCCCCCTTTGTCCTTGCACATGAGACAGATTCCTGACACCCATGCCACAACTCCTTTGTTGTTGTCCCCTTGTCCCTTCACATAAAATAGCATCCTACATCCCACTCCACTTGGGGCCACATCACCCCAGTTAAGTGAGCCACAATGAGTGACTCACTGTAACTGCCCCTTCCACCTAATAGTCCAAATTTTCCACTTGGCAAATCAAGCTTGCCACCTCACATTCCCCTCCAAAGCCCCAACCAACCTATAAAGACACCATCAATCCACAAAATAGAGGGAGTTAAATTTGCATATCGACAGGCTGTCAAATTAGATCTAGACCCGACGAGAAGTTGAGGGTGCAAGCCAGACTCTGACCGTCAACTTAGATTTTGAGGTAATCTTCTGTTCAACCGAAACCGCCCATCCACAGTTCCATAGTAAAGAATGCGCATCTGTGGTTTTGCAACCGTAGGTTTGTGGTTTTCAGCCCACAACCACACTTTTGCGGTTCCATAGTCCAGAGAACGAAAACGGGTTTCATCAACAGAGATTAGTGATTCGAGAAGTAAGCAAGGTTTGATCTCTTAATTATTTTGTGTTATCTATTTTTCATCCATATCGGTAATAGGTTTATGTGTAGCATTGGATTTATTGTTTGAATATACGGGTGCTACTAATCCCCTTTGCTAGTTTGCATGTGTGCAGGTAACAAGTATCTTGGATAGGTTGCTGAAGCTGGAGTGGTCCCGTGTTGGATACCAAAGCCCACTCACATTTTGAAGCTGCAACTGGATACGAGGAGAGCATTGTACATTGCGAAAGATCTGGAAAAATCCTAGAGAGAAATTGGCATCACATTGAGGCCAAGATTGTAATGTTGTACCCAAGCCACTTGGGGCAAATCTGAAATATTGTAAATCTGTATCGCGAGAGCCAATATATAAAGGATTTCATTATTTTGGGGTAATCTCTTTGTGTCTGTGTGATTTTACATTTGTGAGTGCTCAAGTATTTTAGTTACAATAGATATCCCTTTTTGTATTGCATTGCTTGAAACATAATGCAGTGCAAAACACAAGACACCTGCTTAGGCTAGGTGCATAAGAAGCTTTCTCTTGGGATGTGATGAATGATCTTGTAGACAAAAGAATTAAAGAATTTGGATTTGCGTAGCTTACCCCCTAAATTGATGAATGAGTTTGCAGATGAATATCACAATCCAATTGAAAAAAATATGTGCAAATGAAATGTGGATGATATGAATGATGTAAATGTGATACTACTTTTACCCCGATAGTTGGAAATGGATTTGTGGATAATGTGAAATGATTGCATCTATTTTTTCCCTAATAGATGAAGGGTTTTGCGAAAATGTGATGAAGATGTGTCTATTTTTACCCCAACAAATGAAGGGATTTTTGCCAAGTGTAGGATGTCATGATCATGTAAGATGTATCCCATTGTGGGAGAGTCAAAACCAAATGTGGTTATCCCAAATTTGGTATTATTTTATGCTACTGAAGAATGTACCTTTAGGCATGATTGATATGCAAATATGAATATCCAAAGATAAAAATAATCAACTTCGAAGGGCCAACTAGTGACTGTCGGATAATCTCTATGGTCGAAACCAATCACCCTAGTTAATGCTAGTCGCCATGATGACTGTCAAGGAAATGTGAAATGATGAAATGTGATTTCATCCATGTGTTAAGCCCCATGAACTAGGCCATCAATGATTGCTTTTGTGTATATTATTTTTGGTAAGGTTTCATGCAAAATGTGAAGTACCAAATATGATTGTGATTTTGAAGGAGATATAGAATGATGAAAATGACCAAGTTTCCTTATGGTAGGTTATTCATATTACTGAATTGCATGGATGCAAATCGCTGCAATCGCCAAGTATATAGAATAACCCACTAGATACAAGGTTCACTTGAATATTTGTTTGAACTTGGAAAATATGCAAATGTTATGATTGATGATGGAAAATGATATGGAAATGCATTATTGATGATGAGGATGATGGTTATGGTTGTTTTGTGAAAACTCGGACTATTTTGGAACGTTTTGTAACTTGTTATGTGATTTTACGACTTTTGATCGTAAATGAAAATTATGCATCCAAATAAGTTGGAACCTTCACAAAACCTATTAATATGATGAAAATGATGCATGAATGCAGTATGGAGAGATTTTGTGGAGGTAAGCCACTATTTTTCAATGATTTAATATTTTGTCAATTTTGATGCTAAACGCCAGTTGGCACTTTGGACATGCGTAGACACCCATCGGTGTTTGGGAATTTTGCAAATCACCTAGTGCACTTCAATGCACAAAGGAATGTCCATGGGTGTCTCAAGGTGCCTGAATTAGCTATAAATAGCTTACTAAGAAAAATTTGAGCTCATTTGTGTATGTCTAAATTTGTGAAGCTACGTCTGGGAGAGTTGGATGGAGTGGAGTGAGATGAAGTGATTTAGGCACAGAAGCTATTGCAAAAGATGTGCAACTCAAGAAGCTTTGTGAAGGTTTTTACAAAGATTGTCTCCTAGGCAAATTTTACACCAAAATGTTCCCCATTTTTGTTAGAAGTACTTCAAACAAATAGAGTTTGATATTTATTAAGCCTAAAAGAGGTACAATCACCCCTTTATTGCTAGCACTTCAAACAAAAATGTATGCTATTTATGAAGCCTAAAAAAGAGGTTTTGGAAAAAGTGCTTGCCTAGGGTGACAAATTTGTTTCCCTTTTACAATATTGTCTTAGCCATGAGCACTTTGTGTACTTTTTTGAACCAGAATCAGAATCAAAATCAGACACTTCACTAGCAACATGGCTTCTATGATGTGCCTTTGCCATTTTAGTTTTTCTTGTTTTGAAACCAACACCGATTGGCGTCATGGTTTTCCTTGTTACAATTTGTGTAAAACTTTGCTTCCTAGGCAATTTTATCAAAAGTTCACCAAACAATCCTTCCTTATTGTAAGTAATTCAAGCATGGTTGCTATTATGAAGCCTAAAAGAAAAGGCATAATTTTTATGGCTTCTACTTTTGTGATTGCCTTTACAAGTTTTATCTTCCTCTTGTCAAAATCTGTATTTGAAGGAAGAAAGGAAGTATCCCATTGCTACTTTCAAGGTTTCTTATTTTTACAAAAACTTGTTCTTTCTTTTGATATACCCTAAAAGAGTACCAAAAGATAACTCACTCAAAAAGATATTTAATGGCACCTACCTAAAAATCCTCTTGAAGAGAGATAATCAGTTTGAGAAAATTGAGCCAAACAAATAAGAGTGAATTAGGGGTTTTGATTTAGGAGAGAATATCAAGTAAATTGGCTTTAAACCTGTGCAATGATTTACACAAATTATTGTGAAATTTTGGGGTTTTGAGTGTTCTTGATTTTATGACTTATAATTGCAAAAAATAATGCAATAATCAAACAAGAATGCCCATAAAATTCTTATCACATAGGTGTCGATCACTGCCGAAAATGCACCTAATTTACCAATAAAGGTGTCGAGTAAAATCGAAAATGCACCTTTAATTTTTGCAACAAATTTTGGATTTGTGTTGTGCAAAAAATTGATATTTTATGTCTCCTCTTATTTTTCAAATTTGCAAAGAATGTGGCATAAAATAATTGCCTTTATTTTTTGTTTTGTAAATTTAACAAATTTTTATTTTGTTTTAAGTGCTCTTCACTTTTGTGTTACAATTTTGCAAAATAAATACAATTTCTTGTCTTCCCCCCTTTGTTTTGTAAAATTAACAAAATAGCACTCCTTTCAAGATAAGTCGACACACGACCCGCATTTGAAAGGTTTCCAGAACCAGTCGACACATGACATGGATTTGATGGAACCAAGGTCTTCAATTTCTTCTCAATTTTACAAAAAAAATAGAATGTGCAATTTTATGTATTATATCCCCACTTGGAGAAAACAAGTGCACACTTTGCCTTTGAATTTTACAAAATTTTCAGTCTCCTTGTTTTCCAAATTTGAAAGAAAGAATCAAATGTTTTTTATTTTATCCCCCTTTGATTGTGCAAAATTAACAAGGTTGAGAAGAATTTAGGGCTTTCTAATTTGCAAAAATGATGGTGCTCTTAAATGTCTTATATCCCACTTCTGGGAGAAAAAAAAATCCCTCTTTGATGGAATTTTGCAAACTAATAATTCTTTTAATT
Source organism: Wollemia nobilis (assembly GCA_028583015.1). Taxonomy (NCBI): domain Eukaryota; kingdom Viridiplantae; phylum Streptophyta; class Pinopsida; order Araucariales; family Araucariaceae; genus Wollemia; species Wollemia nobilis. The sequence goes on from JAQPPZ010000057.1 coordinate 1,154,886, forward strand.
ATCAATTTGATTGCATTTATTCTAATTAATTTAAGTATATTTTTATTAATAATAAAAATTATTTTATGTTAAAAATCATTTTAAATTATTAATAAAAAAAGACTAAAAAGAATTAAAAAAATTTAAAAAATTACCTATACCTTATGATAAAAAAAAATTATCAAAAAATAATGTTGGATTTTTGTGATGATTTTATCCCCCGTTTGGCATGCCCTAACGCCTTAACGACATGGCTCTGACCAGCCCAACTGCCATTGCGACTGGAAGCGAAGGGAGATGATCTCCCTTTTACCATTGTTCTCATCGAGAGGTGGGAATAAAAAAACAATATGGAAATTTTAGTCCCACATTGATCCCACTAAGGGATTTTAAGCACTTTAAAATTGATTGGCCAACATTATTAAAGTGATTGCCTTAAAGAAATTGGAATGCCCCCCTTTTGTTGCACACCTAGATGAATAGAAACTTGGCAAGTCATTGCCCCCTTCGATCAATCGTACAATGACAAATTTCCATGCCAGATCAGTAGTTTAGTTGACATGTGTTCTATCCTGATGCCTCTATGTGTCCTTGCCACATCAAATATGTCCATTTAGACCGCCACATCAGACTCAAGATGTCCACATTAACTCTGCCCAGTCAGACCACAATATTAGATCTGAGGTGTCTTGTCTGGTAGCCTTAAGTGTCTAGGTTAGCGTGCCACATGTCTTATCTGGTCCACATCTAGGTTAGCATGTCACGTATCTTGTCTGGTCCATGGCTAGGTCAGTGTGTCCGGTCCACATCTAGGTTAGCGTACCATATGTCTTATCCAATCCATGTAGTCCAAGCTTTGCCATGTCAGTGAGTCGAGTTGCATCAGTCCTCGAAGACCAAGCCTCTACCACATCAGTGAGCTTTTGGTTAGATCTGTTTGCATCTTGGGTTTATTGTCTGCATTTTGTATTTGGGTCTCAGTGTCAGTCATTTGAGTTAGGCCTAACAGAGCTATCCTCCCTATCATTTTTAGGGTCTGGTGGGTGGTCTGCAAAATTACTGTAGGATGCCTATCGGTATTTGATATCAGTTTCACAGGAGGGTGCTCCTGCCCTCCTCAGTGGATTGATTTCCAGTGTTGGTGGTTGGTCAGTCTTCGATATTTATCCCATGGGAGGGTGCTCCTACCCTCATTAGTGGGTCGATCATTGGAATTGGTCACCGGTTGTCGGTCTGTCTTTGGTGCTGATCCCACGGGAGGGCGATCCTGCCCTCCTTAGTGGGTCGATTTCCATTCAAGAAAAAACTACCTAGCCTATGTAGATGTCCGAGGCACTAAAATTTCAATGCTATCTAGGTCCCACTTACCCAAAAAATGAGCCAAATCAAACCAATTGGACTAAAATGACAAAACGAAAACTTAAATTTCTGCCTTGTTCACCAAATAAGAAGTAGCGAAACAAAATAATTCATATCGATCATGCTCAAATTCAGGTTTTTTTCCACTCGTGGTGGAACCTAGACCAGATGTGAGTCAGGTATTGTCCACCAATGGTGGAACCTGCACACACCCTTGCCAATCATCACGAAGCAAGATGAGTGAAACAAAATACCCGCTCTAATACCAATGTAAGACTATAGAGCGTAACATAAGCATTAGAAAATTATATTGATAGTGGTAGGTATTTATAACATTAGGAAAATGCTAGAAATAGGATTAGGAATATTTAGGAAATAACATCCCCTAACCATGCTAACAACTACGCACTTCACAGAATAAGCACTTAACCACTAACCTACTTGTAGCACCCTAAAATTGGCACAATTAAACCATCAGTAAAAAGTAGAAATTTGAATTTTAATCCCAAAATCGCTCGTTAACCACTCACCTCATTTTTTGCACCATTTTTAGAGGTTGTTGTGATTGTTGGATGATATCATCGTCGATCTGACGATATCATAACAAATCGGATGAATTCGTCTAGAATAGAATGTCCAAATGATTTCATCCTAAAACCAAATTTTTACAATTAGCTTATGTTCCAACGATCTCTCGAACTTGGGCAGAAGTGTGTCTGCACGGTTGGAGATTCCCACATTGGAGATCTCCCAGATTGGGATGATCCCCAACCTCCTAACCTTCCCCCTAATCCTATATAAACTAGGATTTTCCCAGTTTATCCCCTTGAATCTACCTGACTCCCTCCCTGATCTCCCATCATTCGCACTTGTATTTTCAAGTTTTGTTGCAGGATTTCACTATGTTTCATTCGGAGGTAGCTCAAATCATCATAGGTGATTCAACTATAATTTGAGACGATCCTGTCAAGATCAACGATGATCTTGGATGATTACAGATGATCCGGTCTACAATTTAGCTTGGGGGCAATAAGAGCCTAGATTTTGCATTCTCTATCTCATTTTCCTTACTTATTGGTGCATTAGATTAATTTACTTCTATTTTGCATCTTGGAGTTCACCTCATTTAGCATAACTGCATGATAAAATTCAAAATAATTTTCCAAAACAGTGCATTTCATTTAATTTGATATCTGGATTTATCATTCAAACATCTATACTCTTATTTCTATCATTTTACATCATTATTGCAATTGTATTTTTGGTTTTTGGTGTCTGTTTTCTTGATTGCAGGTTTCTAAAAAATTGTCCTGATGAATTCGTCAGGTCGTTGATGATCGTGCATGATCTCGAATGATCTCCTATGATTTGGGATGATTCTGTACAATTACAGACGATCCTGTCATATCCAAGATGATCTAGACTCCTAAAAGCTTCAGAATCTTCACCAAACATCAAAAATTAGGTGTACTCTTCTCCATTTTATATATTCTCTGTATTCAATCACATTAGGATTCATTTATGTCTTATGTTTTCATGTAAATCAGAATCTTCATATAGAATAGCTTAGCTTCATTTTGGCCAACCTAGGAACCTGAATGATTGAACATAAAACGAATAAATCAAACCTATTCTCAACCTAGGCGTGGAAACTACCACTCAAAGTTTCCTGGTGAACCCCACCATCCATAAAAAATTCACCTTTATACCCCTCCCCCGAGATGCGTGACCTTCAAAGCACCTCTCTGTCTAAGGTATTGTTCCATCCTTTTCTCACCCCCCTTCCATGTATAGATCCTTTAGCCTGAAGGTAAGGGTGCAAAAAATTTGGGCGATACATTTTGGTGAACCTGATGTGAAACTAAAAACACCATTTGAAAACAATAAAAAAAAAAACACATTATTAAGAACATCTAGAATCATTAGAAAACTATGAAATTTGCATATCATACTTAGATAGTAAATTATAATAGAAGATGAGTTGTCTCCATAAATGTTGAAAATTAATTAATGGCCATAGAGATTACTTCTGTGCTTAGAGTACCTCAAACATATAGAGCCCAACCTTTTTGGGACGAACTTGATAGGAGATTGGGTATTATTGAACCTAGATCTGTAGAACTTAGGAAAATTAAGAGGTTTGTCCTAGATAGAATCCTGGATCCTGATCAGGTGACTTTGTATCATGAACTTCAGAGATCTTGCCATAGGTGGTTAGCCGATAAAAGAGCACTTGTGTCTTCTGAATTATACACCTTTGAGGAATACCTTGAGAACACAGTTGTAGTACATAAATTTCTATCTCATGTAGAGGATCAAGAAGTCATTATTATGGATAGAAAGAGATGATATAAATTTCCTAGAGTTGTGTTGTATCAATAATATTGCCATGAACTTTATTTTTACATGCCCAAGTCTGAAATAGATCATATTACCATAACACTCTTTGTCAAATTCTTGAAAAACAACTTCCAATTTGAAGAGGAGAATTTCATGACTCCAGATGAACTTGACATTATCAATGATATCCATAAACTATTCATAGAAAGCTAAGTGATTCTTTCTACTATTTTTTCTTACATCTAGCATGTTGTTTGTTATTTTTATTTTCGCAAAATAATATAATAAAATCACACAAAAAAAAGAAAGAAAAAACAACAACAAAACATTTCTTTTAAAATATTATAGTAAGTATATAGTTAAAATATATACCTTTCAACCCTATCGCTATTATATATATATATATATATATATATATATATATATATATATATATATAAGTATATATATTTGCTAAAACCTAAGTTTAGCACAATGCCTAGACTTAGGAATGGAAAACAAACCGAAGAAGATGAAGATTGGTTAGGAAGACCATTAACTGACCAAAATGTCCCTCCTAAGGACCAAGTTCAACAAGAAGAAATCCTAGACCAAAAAGAAGAAGAGCTTGTTGTAGGAAATGAACAAGAAGAAACTATTATAGAGGAAGGATCCTCATCCCCTAAAATGTCTTCGGGAGGAGCTATCACTTTTGAGAACATGGAACAATTTTGGAAGTTCATTAACACTAATATTGGTGTTTAGAGCAGCCCATATGGACAAGGATCGAATTAGTGACACTCAAGCAAATATAGAAGAAGTATTTCAAACACACACTAATCCCTTGTCCTTTATTGAACAAGTGAGTGATCAAGCTGGACCATCCAATTTGGATATAGTAGCTGCGATCCAGAGCATGCAACAACAACAGGTTACCCAACAACCTAAAGTGCCTATTAACAAGCCTAGGGTCATTCCCGCATAAAAGAAACCATCATTTACTACTCTATTTTGCCAAGATCTTGATCAACATACCTCAAATCAACAAAAACCCAAAACAAAACCGAACACCAATTACCAAAAATCTAAGGTACAACATAATACTATTACAAATCCCCTTCATAATACTATTCCTACCAACACTTTGCATAATAGCAATGTAACATCTAATCCTTATGTCACACCATCATACACTCATAGATCCCATACCTATGTGCCACCGAACCAATATGGTGGAAAAAATAGCAATCTTGAAACCATGGTGAAACAGTTAGTTTCCCACATGGACCAGATAGATCCCTACAGTCCCTCGTACAATTATCGAGAGATGTGTAGTCAACCTTTAGATCCTATAGTCGTAGCACAGCCGTATCCTAAAAATTTTCCTATGCTTGTTCTTCACATATATAAAGGAACCAAAGATCCCACAGAGCATCTTCGTATGTTTAGGATAGCATGTCATGATATATCACATGATGATTTGTTATTACTAAAAATGTTCCCGAAAAGCTTTGGAGGAATGACATTAGAGTGATATTATCAGTTACCCACTAATTTTTTAAGGAATTTCGAAGAAACTGTCGAGTCTTTTGTTCATCAATTTAGTTCCTACATCGAAAGAGATGTGACCATTAAATATTTGTATAATTTAAAACAGGACAAAGAGGAATGCTTTGCTGATTTCCTAGCTAGGTGGAGACAATTGATAGGAAAGTTGCACTTTGTGTTACCTTATAGGGAGATGCTAGACATATTTATTAATAATTTGCAAGAGCAACTATCTTACGAATTATCAACTGCTACCTTGACCACCTTCGATCAGGCTATATACTTAGACCGAAGAGTGGAAGATGCTCTCATTAGGAGAGGCTAGCTTAAAAAGAGAGACGATGAGAAAACATCCAAAAATCAATATAAGAATAAAAAAGTTGTGGGTGATGGAGTCACTAATAGCAGAAATACTGCTAATGTTAATGCTGCGAAGACAGCGGAGAATTTTGTACTGAAACCTCCTGATAGACCTCCTCAAGAATTTACTAGGTTAAATCAACCTTTATCAACTATTCTACTATAATTATTAGAATGAGGTTTGATTCAATTACCAAATATTCGAGAACTTGATCCAACTATACTTGGATACAAAGCAAATTTACAATGTGACTTCCATAGAGGACCTGGACACACTACCAACTCTTGTAAAAGATTAAAACATAAAATACGGGACCTAATCGATAACAATGAGATGGAGGTGTAAGCCTTTCAACCTAAGAAAAATCCTCCTAATAATGTTCAAAAGAACACCCCACAAAACTAGAACCAGAATGCCAATCAGTCATTGGAAATATTTCAACATCCCTTACCAAAACATGGTAAGGAGGTTGCTAATCAAGTTGAACATCATAATGTCCCTTCTCCTTCCCGATATGTAGGAATTATTAGTGGGCATTTACTTGTTCATGATCTGGAAATCTTTGACACAATGAATCGAATCCTATTCACCTTATCACAAATTATATGGTTCCATAAGAGCCATTCCCAAGAAGAGTTACTACTAGACCATCATCTCACCGATTACTTTCTAATGAGATAGCTATAAACGCTAGACCAAGACCCATTCATCATCTGCAAGATAATATTATGGGTACCATCGGAGCTGTTACTAGACAACAGGCTAAAAATTCTCAACAAGATCAAATTCATAATGGTGGATCAGCTCCGTTTGTTTTGGAGGTTCCTAATAAAGGGAATCATTCACCTAATGTTCAACCTGAACCTCCTTATAATATTAATGAACAATTATCAAATATTATAGCTAGAATTTCTCTCTTGGACCTTTTAAGATCTTCTCCTACACATAGAAATGAATTAATGCTCACATTAAGTCAGATGATGGTACCACAAGAAATTCAACCTAAAGCCATGGCCGATACTATAATAACTCGTGAAGTTAATTTTATTGACTTCTGGGATAGAGACATACCGCAACATAGTTTACATAAATATAACCCCTTTTATATTACTGCCTTAATTGGATATGTAGCAATCAAATGAGTTTTGATTGATAATGGTTCATCTTTAAATATTTGCACTTTTGAATTCTACCAAATATTTGGGTTTAGAAGTGATGAAATGAAAAGAACTGATATGATCATAAAAGCTTTCAACGACGAAACACAAGAAACATGTGAAGTTATTACCATTTCATTGCAGGTTGGTCCAAGAACCTTGGATATGACTGTGTTTATTGTACATTGCCCTACATCGTACAATATACTCTTGGGTCGTCGTTGGATCAACGCAATGCGAGCTATTCCCTCAACTTTACATCAATGTGTTAAGTTCGAATTTAATAATCAGTTGGTTACCATTCATGGTGATCCAAGACCCTTTGATATGTGTGCTTTGGTAGAACCTATTGGAGTTCAATTTTTCCTTGCTCTATCATCCACACATCCTAATTCTCATTATTAATCTAAACGTGTGAAACTCACACCCACAACGTCATCTAATTATTCTCCATCAGTTGCACCTCCACATATAGCTCAACCATATTCTGAACAAACCACATTAGGACCTAAGAAATATCCTAATACCACAACCAATGTCTCTTGTTCTACTCCTATAACTTCCATACCTGTAATAGACCCATCTATCGACACCTCTACACCATCTACATCCACAAAATTCATATTTTCTACATCAAAAGACGTAGAGAATGTTCCTTCTACCTCTTATGCTCTTACTGACAGGCTCTTACCCAATCTATCTAAAATTCTTATATCAGAAGAAATGAATGCTTCTATGCAAGATTCCCTTATTTTAAATAAATTGCCACCATCTCCTCATACCTTGGGCCTCCCACAGCCTACGGGAAGTATTTACCAATTCGAGAGCTGTGCCTTTATTTATAAGGGATATGACTAGGGTAGAATACCCAAAAACATCAAAACTCATTATGATGGATATGCTCGATGTTATTTTACTAATGAGTATATTAAAGCCAAACCTATAATGCTTAAATTGGGATATAAAGGGAAAGGTTTGGGACCTTTCTAGAATGATATGAAAGAACATTTTGAGGTAGAAGCGTGGCCCACCCAATGTGGTGTGGGTCTATTTTCTAGTAAGGGTCATCCATTCCCATTTGAGGATGATGACCATCTTATATGTTACCAATATTATTTAGATTAACGCAATGCTTTGCGTTTAACGAATAAGACATTTATATGTAATATGCTATCTATAGCTTATCCTAAGATGATCGTTGAATCCAACGATGAGTTGGAGGGAGATATCTTTCACGATGTCTCCGTTGAGGAATTATTACATAATGGATTTTATTTCGATGGCTCTATACCTAGTATAGCCCAGCTTGAGGCCACGACTCCTCAAGATGAATTATCCAAGATAACCTTGGAAGAATTACAAGAATTGGGCATTTCACCCATCCCACATAATTTTGAGAGAGATCTACACATGGAAGTAGAAAATTTCATAAAAATTAACATTGGAACCAACGATAACCCTCACATAATCAACATTGGATCAAAATTGAGTCAAGAAAAATAGGATAAATACATTGCATTTCTTAAAGAATGTGAAGATGTTTTTGCTTGGACATATGAAGATATGCCAGGTTTAGACCCTTTTGTAGTTATGCATCACCTAGTAGTGCATCCGGATGCTAAACTCGTTGGCATAAGCTTAGAAAAATGCATCCTAAAGTGGCCTTACTAGTCAAAGGGGAGTTAGAAAAAATCTTGAATGTTATTTTTATACAAGCCATTGATTATGCTAAATGGATCTCGAATGTAGTTCCAATAACTAAGAAAGAAGCTACTAAGATTAGGGTTTGTACATACTTTAGAGATATTAATGTTGCATGCCCTAAAGACAATTTTCCCCTTCCCAATATGGATCAGATCATTGATTTTACTGCTGGGAGTGGAATGATATCCTTAATGGATGGATTTTTTTTCTATAATCAGATCAGGATAGCTCCTGAAGATCGGGCTAAAATAGCCTTTATTACCCCTTGGGTGACCTTCTATTGGAAAGTGATGCCATTTGATTTGAAGAATGTAGGTGCAACCTATTAACGAGCCATGATGTATATCTTTCATGATATGATGCATGATATACTACATGATTATGTAGATGACATTATAGCTCATTCTATTGAAGAAGATGACCATTTAGATGACTTGAGAAAAGTATTTGATCGGTTAAGGGAATATCTTATCTGATTGAATCCAACCAAATGTATATTCAGAGTTAAGTCAGGTAAATTATTGGGGGTTATAGTTTCTTTATGTGGCATCAAAATTGACCCTCTCAATATTACGGCTATCACTGATATGTCCGCACCTACAAATATATCTAAATTACGGAGTCTACAAGGTAAGCTTCAAGCTATTCGTCGCTTCATTGATAAGCTGGTGAATAAAACTTAACCCTTTCTTAAGCTTCTTAAGAAGGACGTCTCTTTCCATTGGGATGATGAATATAAGGAATCATTTGAACTCCTAAAACAATATCTTCTTAACCCACCTATACTTTCACCACCTAAACGTGATTGTCCATTTATCTTGTATATTTTTGCTTTAGATTTTGCTTTAGGAGCTATGTTAACTCAACTTGATGATGAGAAAAGAGAGCATGCTAATTATTACATTAGCAAAACATTAATTATTTATGAAACCCACTACACAGCATTAGAGAAGTTATGTCTAGTAGTCATATTTTCTACACATAAACTATGCCATTATATGCTCAGTCAGCAAATATACATTATTGCTAAATTTGATCCCTTGTGGTATCTCATGAGTCGACCTTATTTATTTGGTCTCACATCGAAGTGGGTTCTTGCTCTAAGTGAGCTTGAACTCATGTTTATAAGAAAAAAGTCTGTTAAGGGTCAAATCATAGCAGATCAATTAGTTGCTGCACCCTTAGAGTCCACCCATCCCCTTGTCATTGAGTTTCCTAATGAATGCCTTAACCTAGATGCAGATCATTCAGAGCAATTATCCCTATACTTTGACGGATCTTGATGCATGAGTAGGGCTGGTGTAGGTATTATTTTGATATCTCCACAGAAAAATCTCATACCTCTATCCTTTAAATTAATGTTTGCCTGTACTAATAACACTGCTAAATATGAGGCTCTAATCCTTGGATTACAAGCTGCCTTGGCACTAAAAATTAAAAATATATTAGTTTTCGGTGAGTCTCAACTTGTTATAAATCAAATTAATGATGTTTATTAGACCATATATGATAAATTGCACCCATATAAAGCATATGTATTACAATTAATATCTTTATTTGATCAAGTTACCTTGGAAGCTATTCCTAGAACTAGAAATCGTGTGGCTGATGCTATGGCCACAACAACATCTCTTTTACCCTTGGAGTTAGATGACGAATATGCTACCATCATTATTTGTTGACTCCAGGAACCCGCTTCAAATAAATCATGCTTGGAACCTTTGGATGTGTTTCTTATCAACAAAACTATTCCTCAACTTTGGTACACTGGCATCCTCAATTTTCTTCAAAATGGGACTTTCCTTGAAGGTTTTAATAGAAACCAGCTTCGGTTATTATGTAGACGAGCAAGTCACTTCATAATAAGTGGAAATACATTGTATAGGATATCTTTTGAAGGTATCCTATTGAAATGTTTGAATATAGAAGAGTCTAGATCAGCTTTGAGTGAAGCCCACAATGGATATTATGGGGGACACTTTAGTGGTAGCGCCATTGCTAAGAAGCTCCTTAGGATAGGATATTTTTGGCCTACCATGGAGAATGATGCACATGATTACGTGTGCCATTGTGACAAGTGCCAGAAACATGTTGACCTTGTCCATGCGCCTGCACAAGAACTGTAGGCTATGTCATCTCCTTGGCCCTTTTCAAAATGGGGCTTATACATCATTGAAAAAATCAATCCTATATCATCTGATGGACATAAATTCATCATAACCACCACCGAGTATTTTACGAAGTGGGTCGAAGTTATGCCCTTAGCTTCTTGCACTGGAACGCAAGTTTCCAAGTTTATTCTTAATCAAATTATCTGTAGGTTCAAAATTCCTACAAATCTCATCTCGGATAATGGAACTTGTTTCAAAAACAAAGATGTAAAGAAACTATGTCAAAAATATAAAATTCAACATCGTTGGTCCACTCCCTATTATCCTCAGGGTAATGGCCAAGCAGAAGCATCTAATAAAACATTAATTAAAATCCTCAAGATACTGGTCAATAAATTTGGTCGTGATTGGCACATCCAATTATATCCTACTTTGTGGGCTTATCGAACCAGCATCTGTACTCCCACGGGCACTTCACCTTTTGTTTTGGTTTATGGCGCTGAAGCTATTTTTCCCTTTGAACTAGAAGTTCCTTCTTTGGCTCTGCTACTTCAAGATACTGAAGTAGGAGATGAATATCATGCTAGAAGATTTAGTTAGCTGGAACTCCTAGATGAGAAGCGCATTAATGCTTTGGAGCATCTTCGTGCCTACCATAACAAGCTCAAACAAGAATATCTCAAGAAATTTCATAATCGATCCTTTGAGATCGGCGATCTTGTCTTAAAATAAAATCAAAAAAATACTAATGCAACTAAAGACCTTAAAGGAAAATTTGAGCCTAACTAGCTTGTGCCATATATTATCACTACTAAATTTAGATCGGGAGCATATAGATTAGCTACCTTATATGGTAAAGATCTTAAAGAACCTATGAACATTATGCATCTTAAGCGATATTATGCATAAATCTGGTAATTTCATCACTATATATATTATACATATTGTCTCATATTAGTAATTCATATAAAAATATTAAAAATAGTAATATTATGTAATCTCTCAATTCATAAATTAAAATCAAAATATAAAAAAATCAAAATCAACAAAGTCCTCAAAAACATCTTCTATTTTGCACCTATCAATTCTTGAAGTATTGCAGTTATATTTTTAGTTATTTTGGATAAAATAGCATTTATCTGGAATCCCTCACTTTCACACTCACATGAATAAATATCTTGATATTATTTGGTATGATTATTAACCTCTCTTATATTGAATTTCATAGTTGAATTAAATAAAGTTTTGAGCATAGAGAACTAATCTTGTTATTTACTTGAACCAAGTACAACTTTTTACATTAAAATAATTTCATTGCAAATTCAAAATGATGCTACACAGTAGAAGTGGTCTCTTGAGCAAAAAGTTTCCCCTGCTATCCTATCATGCACATGGTCTAGAATCTTTGAGAATTGACAAAAGGACAAGCTCACCCCTACCCAGAATAAAAATCCCTTGCTCTACATCCAATCCGAGCAAGTATCCCTAGTATAGGAAGAAAAAGAAAAAGAAAAATAAAATCAAGAAAAATCATGAGAAAAAGAGAAATTATTCAGAAGCATTATTTCAGTATCATTTTGTACCATCTCAGCAATATTTCAGCATTATCTCAGTGTCAAGAAAATACAAAAAAAAAAATAGAAAAAGAAAAGAAAATAAAAAGCAAAAAGCAATAAATCCTCCCCCCTACCCTTTGAAAGAAAAGAAGGGTGAATGAGCTTGAATCCCTGGAATTCTCAATTATTCGAAAATCATGAGGTAAGCCCCATAACAGGTGGTTTGTGCCCAACCTTCTTGGCATTGGATAATTCCTTTTTGTGTGGTGACATGTTTGTCACATTAGCGACATTCTCTTGTACATACCTATGTCCACTTATGGATCAACTAGCTCTTGATGACCCAAATTACATAGTAGTCTGGTATGGTTACATGCATATAAATCATGGTCAATGAACACTCATTTGGTTAATTCAAATTACTTGTATCAAATTATCTTGCTCAAAATCGGTAAATGAACATTACAATTGCACACACATTTGTGTTTGAGATATTTTGTATCATTATGATAGATCAAGATCGGCAATGAACTCACGTATGCACACGGGGTTCCTTATAAATCTAAATTTTTTCTTTGAGATAATTTAAAATATTTATTCAAAACTTCTAGTATAATTTGACTTTCTTACTTGAGAATATCTTCTTAGCATAAAATCAATTAAATACATTTTTTTCAAAAATCCAAAATTTTCTTGCAAAACATGTTCAAAATCTAGCAATAAAGTCACATTTATATTTTTTTCGAATTTCACGACGATGGTATATTTCCTAAACCTAAATTGGAATTTTATGCCTAGTTCAAGTCCTTATGTTTATATTTTCTGTTTATCTCAAAATCAAAAATCAGCTATGCAATAAAATTATTATATCAATTTCTTCTTTGGATTTCGCGATGATGGTATAAGTCTATACCTAAAATTCTATGCCTAGTGCAAACCATTGTTATAATTTTATTTCCCATTTATTTTATCCATAAAAGCATATGGCTTAAATCATTATGTTACACAATTGTGCTTTAAAAAGAACGAAAACTTTTCTATTTCATTTCATTATGTCAACATTCATTTTTTTTTTTTTGCGACGATGGTATAATTCCTAGGGAATTGTTCAAATTTCTATCATGCTTAGGAATTTTATGCCTAGCAAAAATCATATTTTTAATATTTCATGGATAATATTTTCATGGAAATCTGAAATCAAATCATCACTATCATCATTTCATCATCACAACACAAAGTCTTAAGATAGTCTCTTCAGCACCCTTTTACTTGTAGCAATATTTCTCTCATATTGGGATTAGCTTGATGACCTAGCGAGTGGCGACTCCATGAAATGGTCATGTAACAGTGACAATGTCATTTGAAATTATTGTTAGAAGTCACTTTATTTTTCATCAAAACACACCACAACAACCAGATTGTTTACATCAAATTATTTTATTTAATTTTTATAGCATGACATAAAATTATACTATTTTCAATGACATAATTACATGAATAGTCAATCAAAAAATTAAAATATAAAAGCATCATAAAACATATGCACAAGTCATATCACAAAAATAACATCATATATATATCAAGAAGTATATACATCATATCAAAACGGATTGGTATGCCAAAATCTATACCCTGGCATACTCAGTCATCTCAAAAATAGTCTATGTACAATGTGCATCTAGTCTCGAGAAGACCTCAAGCTCTTAGCCTCATCTCCTCTCCCGCCCTGAGGTGGAGGAGGTGGTCCCATCAAAGCTCGTCCTGTGTTGTGGGTCCTGGACATCGATCGTGATGATGTCCTCGATGACCCCATCCTGATAGACTTTGCAATGTCGGTTGGCAACTATATCCTCTGGCCCTCTAGAACTAGCTGGTAGTACACTCCCTGATAGAACATGATCTGAGCAACCGACCATGCCAACTCTAGAATGCTTGCCCCTCCGCTCTGAGCCCTGAGCTATGTGGCCTCATTCTACAGATTCTGCACCTGAGCTCGTAGGTAGGAATTCTCCACCTGAAGAGCTGCCATCTTGCTGCTCTCCCCCACCTTGACACCCTTGCCCCTATCAGGTTATGGTGGCCTATCCCTCTACTAATGAGGGAGTCTTTCTCTCCTCTCCTATCTCCTCTCCTCCCTCCTCATCAGCTATCGTTGTCTCTCTATAGCCTGTAGTTCTCTCCGACGTCTCTCCTGAGGAGACCATCACTGATCCATCCCTCCGTGACCCCTCACTGCATCGATGGTAGCCTGACACCGCCTCTCCATTTGTTGCACTAAAACATGCATCGGATCCTATGCCCTTGTCATTCGAGGAGGGCGGGTGCCTGCATACCAAGTATCATACCCATCTGCTATACCCATGTCATCCCCATCCACTGGCTAAATAGGGGCATCATCAGCATCCTGAATCTAGAACTGTTACATGTCTGGAGCCCTCCTTAGTGTGGTGTTATCCCGCATAGTCCAGGATTACTCGTAATCCCTAAGAGTAGGGATCCCTTGCTATAGACCAAACTACCTCAAAACTCGGTCATAGCAATGGAGCTCTACCTCTCCCCACTCTGTCCTCAACCATATGACTCACCTAATGCAAGCCAACTCCTATCCATCCTCTACCCACCCTGGATGCTCTCTCCATGGTCTCTAGGTGATCCAATCTAGGGTGAGGTCATCGAGCAACCTTTGGGACATTGGTAGATCTATCCGCCACTGTGATCCTCTCTAGAGCCACCAATAGAAAACCCGGGGTCTCTTTGGGTCAACTCCTATTAGTGAAATCCTTATCGGCCTTTGCACCACAATGTTCTCCCAAAACCAAACTATAGAAGTGATGTCAGCACCAGACATTGACCCCCCTTGTATATGACCGCGTAAAGGATCCTATACAAGCAGCATAGTACAAAGCTACCCCAAGCAAACCTATAATCGTGGTCTCTCATGTCACAGACCACATCTGCAAGTAGTCATGGTAATCTACATCCACTCTGGTGGCATAGAATAAGGACACCCACCACCCCTGCCAAAACTTGGGTCAACCAAGATGCCCTAGGCATCTGCCTAAAAACCTCGATGTTCACTCTGCCCTTCTCTAGGACGAAGATCGGGTCCTCGCACAATCTCATCATGGGTCCTCGCACAATCTCATCATGGCATGGCCCTGATTGGCCAAAAGTCTCATGAATCGACCATGTATAGGGATCCTCAAGATCCTCCATACATCCTCTAGAGTGGAAGTCATCTCCCCTATCGGTAGCCAAAATCAGGACGACTCCGAATACCATCTCTCTACTAGGGCTGTCAGTAGCCCCATGTCTGTAGGAATTTATGGTATCTCTACCACATGATGCAGTCCTACCTCTGCCAATATTTCTCGCTTGGCCTGATCAAGCGTGGCCAAATTGTCTCTTAGACCTTCGTATTTCCACTCCCGACTCTTTAGCAATCCCCTCTGTAAAATAAGCAATAAAACAACAAAAATCATTAGTACATAATCATTAAAAAATCAATTAAAATAAAAATTGATATCGCCCATTATTGGACGATATCATACCAAATTTAGATAAAATCATCCTTAATAGGACGAAATCGTCTCCGTTCTTCAATTTGGGGATCGCCCCTTATCGGACAGGACCGCCCCTATTTCTTCGATTTCGTCCCTAGACGGAATCAACAATATAGAGACGATTTCGTCGATGGCCAAAAATGGCCGTGACGCCCAAAAAAAATTAAAATTCAAGTAAAAAAATTAAGTAAATCAAGTTAAAAACACAATAAAACTAGGTTTATATCCTTACCTGTAACCCGCGTCAAATATTTGTCGATATGTGTGTCGTTTCCACCATTTCGCCTACAGAGCTCTGAAACAGTGAAAGTGAACAGTAAAACTGAATTAGGGTTTTACCTTATTTTTATTCAAAAAAATGACATTTTTTTTAATTTTTGCTTTTTTGTGCTTACCTCAAACGTTTGATTTGGGTAAAAACTCAGAGGGGGCACCATAGTAAACAGTCGTACGATTTGACCTAGAATCGTCATCTAAAAATTGGAATAAATTTATTCTTTCTTGTAAAGCGTGAAGAACTCATATTTAACACATTTTTTTGAAAAATGTACTAAAGAGGGGGAAAAATGTAGCACCCTAAAATTGGCACAGTTAAACCATCAGTAAAAAGTAGAAATTTGAATTTTAACCCCGAAACCACCCATTAATCGTTCACCTTATTTGTTGTGCCATTTTTTAGAGGTTGTTGTGACCGTTGGACAATATCGTTGTTGATATGATGATATCGTTGTCGATCGGATGATATCGTCGTTGATCTGATGATATCGTCCCAAATCGGATGAATTCGTCTGGAATAGAACGTCCAGGCAATTTCATCCCAAAACCAAATTTTTGCAATTAGCTTCTATTCCAATGACCTCTCCAACTTGGGTAGAAGCGTGTCTGCATGGTTGGAGATTCCCACGTTGGAGATCTCCCAGATTGGGATGATCCCAAACCTCCTTAGCTCCCCTTAATCCTATATAAATTAGGATTTTTCCAGTTTATCCCCCTGACTCTACCTAACTCCCTCCTTGATCTCCCATCATTCGCATTTGTATTTTCAAGTTTTTTTGTAGGATTTCACTGTGTTTCAGCCAGAGGTAGCTCGGATCATCACAGGTGATTCAACTACAATTTGAGACGATCCTATCAATATCGGCGATGATATTGTATGATTATAGACGATCCGGTCTGCAATTCAGCTTGGGGGCAATCAGAGCCCTGAGTTTGCATTCTCTATCTCATTTTCCTTATTTATTGGTGCATTAGATTAATTTACTTTTGTTTTGCATCTTGGAGTTCACCTCATTTAGCATAATTGCATGATAAAATTCAAAATAAGTTTCCAAAATAGTGCATTTCATTTAATTTGATATTTGGATTTATCATTCAAACATCTATACTCTTATTTCTATCATTTTGCATCATTCTTGCAATTGTATTTTTGGTTTTGGTGTCTGTTTTCTTGATTTCAAGTTTTTTACAAATTCTCCTGACGAATTCATCATGTCGTTGACGATTGTGG
Organism: Wollemia nobilis; assembly: GCA_028583015.1. Taxonomy (NCBI): domain Eukaryota; kingdom Viridiplantae; phylum Streptophyta; class Pinopsida; order Araucariales; family Araucariaceae; genus Wollemia; species Wollemia nobilis. The sequence goes on from JAQPPZ010000057.1 coordinate 1,172,050, forward strand.
GTGATCTCGGACGATATCCTATGATTTGGGTCGATTCTATATAATTACAGATGATCCTGTCATATCCAGGATGATCTGGACTCCTACAAGCTTTAGAATCTTCATCAGACATCAGAAATCAGGTGTACTCTTCTCCATTTTATATATTATCTGTATTCAATCACATTAGGATTCATTTATGTTTTCTGTTTTCATGTAAATTAGAATCTTCATATAGAATAGCTTAGCTTCATTTTGGCCAACCTAGGAACCTGAATTATTGAACATAAAACGAACAAATCAAACATATTCTCAACCTAGGCATGGAAACTGCCACTCAACATTTCTTGGTGAACCCCAACATCCATCAAAAATTCACCTTTATACCCCTCCCCCGAGAGGCGCAACCTTCAAAGGGCCTCTCCGTCCGAGGTATTATTCCATTCTTTTCTCACCCCCATTTCGGGTATAGATCCTTTAGCCTAAAGGTAAGGGTGTGAAAATTTTGGGCGATACACTACTAACGTAGTCGAATTGACTACCACTTACCACAAGATATTCCATAGTGAATATCTTCGTGGTAGAAAGTAAAAGTAAATACTAGTGGTAAAAAGTAACAAGCTACTTTTTACCATATAGTAAATAAATTCTACCTAATGTTTGAAAAGGGTAAATATCCCAAATGATGGAATATTACTCTAACAGGATGTGAGGTCCGAAGCTAGAGTTGGAGTGTGAGCTACTGAGGTAAGTCCCTTGTTTTGAGCCAAAAAAATATGTTTTTGTGTTTTTTTTTAACGTGTTAATGATAGATGTTTTATGTTGTGTTTCAACTTAGGATTTTGGAGGCTCGGTACTATTATCGCATTACATCCCTAGGATGAGGAAGGCACTAGTAGAGGAGGAGTAGAGTTGCTAGAGGTTGTGGGGCTAGTGAAGGTAGCCTGGATTGATGTGGTGAGGATGGATGAGGGGTACCTCTCTGCCTTGGAAAAGAGGTGGGATTCAGATAGGGGAACCTTTTAGCTTCCCATGGGAGAGGTGACCCTCATACTTTAGGATGTATATCACATATAAAATGTGTTAAACATATGCAAGATTCATCAAGATTGCTTGAAACATGTAAACAAGAATTATAGCTACCAATCTAATGGATCAATTATGTGAAATGAAGCATTATAACTTGAAATTAAGCTATTTAAGTCCTACTTGCTAAAATGAAGTAAACCTAATAAAATCCTTAATCTAGTTAGTCAGGGTCTCTAAACTACTAAAACAAGTGCTTAAATGATTAATCTGATCTAGCTAAATAAACTGTAAAAGGAACAGTAAGGAGATCTTACACCTATTGCAAACCACAGCTCTGATGAGCGGTCTGCACTATAAACCATGGCTGAAAGCCATGGTGAGCAACCAAATAGGTTTGCCCTCCAATTCTAGGGTAGTGGGCTTGATCCTCCTTGTCAAATTGATGATCAAGGGTCGCCTCAGTGTCCTCTGACAGGTTTGGTGGTTGAATCATTGAATAGGGCCTCCGTTTGCCCAAATTAGCATTTCTTGGCTCTCCTAGGCTCCTAGGGCATCCATGGCACAATTTGACATGATGCTTGATGAATTAGCAAAGAAATTGGCAACAAATCTCTCTCAATACTCTCAGGTGAGTGTACAATTTGATAGGGCTTCGTTGCTCTAATCTCCCATACTTTGTTGATACTTTTGCCCTATTTTTGAGGGGTACTTATAGGACTACCCAAGGGCTAGGGGTGGCTTCATGGAGAAGCCAAGAACAAGAAGGGGTGGTTAGGATAGTTGGATTGGAAGATTTCATCCTTTAACCACCTTCTTCTAGATCAAATGGTCATTCAAACCGATTTGGCTCGGATGAAGGCCAACTGAACTTCAGTTGAGACCACAGGTGCAGCTACGGTCCAAACTATAAACCGTAGGTGTCAGCTATGGTTCGATCGTAGCACTGAGGTCTCAGTTGTTTCAGACTGAATAGGCCAAGGAGCCCAAATTGAGTGGTTAGAACCACTACTCTATCTTGGAGTCTATCCAAGATCTTCCATATGGTCTTGTAGCATGTCCATATGAGTAGTCGCCATCGACATGATGTATTTTAGGTGTCTACAGATGCCCCTTTTGAGATGCATTGTGAGATCGAACAATGCATGAGCAAAAATACACCACCTAAAATGATGTCGAAGGTTCTATGATGATCATTAATCGGATCAACATTAGATGCCCTAGGTCCAGCAAAAGGATGTGCATCCTAGAATCATTGCTTCCAACTGGGTGAAAGGCTTAAATTTGAAAAGCTTGTGCCCTTCTCATCTCATTCGATGTAGCTGTGCATTCCATAGGTATTTAGGCCTATATATCCGAAAGGATGAGAGTACAACAAGCAAATTATCATATTTTCTATTTACCCCAAGAAAAGGGGTAAGCTTATGATAGTTGTTGACAATGATTCGCAAGGACGAACGCAATTTTGACAAGATCAAGGGATCTACGATCTCCGAGATCTTCTACTGATTTTGATTATGATTTGATATTATGACTACCCCCTCAAGCGATGAGTCGATGAGGGTAATGACAATGTATGAAGCGATGAGGTCGCTTGACCATAATGAATGATCTGAACAAACTTAGAATTGAGCATTTAATTACTTGGCTATGCCTAGTTCAGCTTATGATTCCAACTGTTAATAGTAATTGCACATTTCTATCCCATGGAGCAGTCAGGCTACAATAGCCATCTTAGGGAATCGAAATGATACAACTCCAATTAGTTTTATGTTGAATCAATTTGTCGATGATTTGCTAAAAATATGTCATAGAAGAAATGACATGAAACGCCTCATTTCTATGGAGCAGTCCAGCCTCAAAGGCCTTCTTCGGAATTGAAAAGAAGCATATCAAATCAACGATGACAATTTTACCCCAAATGTCCTTATGGTTATTTACTCATCTCATCGGATTGCATGGAGTGCAAGTCACTGCAACCGCCAAGTGTATAGAGTAAATAACTGAATACGAGGTGCATTTGGCTTTTGATTATTTGATTTTTTTGTTAATTTTGAATTTTGAATTGATCATGGTGCTTGAACATCACCAAATTTGCAAATTGATTGCTCTTATTGAGATTTTGATCCATTAGGAGTCATTAATTTGTCATTTTAGACCTTCCCACGATGGGATTTGAGTGCATTTAATGCTAATTGCAAACCGTAGGTACGGTCTACGATTGAAACTTTCAAAATTTGGGAACCGTAGGTCAGACCCACGGGTGGCAAACCCTAATTCTGGGACCACGGGTGACATCTACGGTCCACCAAAATTAAGAGAAACTATAAATAGTTCTCTCATTTGAAAATTTCATTATTTTCTTGAAAGCAATTGCAATTTAGAGAGCTCTGAGAGGTGCAAGACATTTCCTGACCTGGAACGCTGTTGAAATTTGACCTCACATCGCACTCATACCCCGATGGTGGACCCTAGACAACCTTCCACTAGCAGAGGCCATGGTGTGGGCAAGGTAATTCAAACCGAGTCCTCACAATCATTACCAACTAAAATAAACCACATTAATTAATGGGTTAATGAACTTCACTAAATTGTTGGCAATGAACCACACCCTAGATTAGGCTAGTGTAGGTTTTAATTTTTTTGGCTAGCTAGGCTAGGAAGTGACCCAAAATGGGTCTCGTTCCTAGACCGCAACTAGCATTCGGTTCCCAATTGTCAGATTGGGGACCGTAGGTATCAGCTACGATTGGAATTCAAATTCCAATGATCAATTTTTGATCGCAAGCGGACCGTAGGGTTGACCTATGGTTCACCACTTTAGAAAAAATTCAATTTTTTTGCATTTTTCTAATGTTTTCTGGTAGTTAATGCCATTTATTGCACTTTAGAAGTACAGTTTTGATTTTTTTGAAAATTTTGATTACTATGTGACATGTTTTTATCTTTTTATCATTTTGTTAGATGTTTTTGATGTTTTTAAGGTCATTTTTAGTTATTTTTAGTTAGCTTTTTCCTTATACTTTGTTTATTTCTAGAGTTTGACCTCTAGAGCCAGGGAGCCCGACATACTTTGCACCCTCCATAGACAGCTTACTATGGGAGAGGGAGTGGTTTGGAGCCATCGACTTTGGCTATGTATTGGATCTACCCACTATCAGGGTAGATCCAGCTTATCTAACTGCATTGGCCCAGTGTTGGAATGCGTGGACCAATACATTTCACCTTCCAATAGGTGAAATGACCATCACCTTGGAGGACATCTACAGATCTTTCAGATCCCTATTGATGGTGAGGCCATCACCTCCTCCTCCAATGGGAGAAAGGAGGTAGTTTGTGCTACTATATTTGATGATCGAAGTGATGAGGCTCAATGCAAGATGGACCATGGAGGGGTGCACATCGGATACTAGTAGGGGGAGCACATCTTCTCTATCAGAGAGGTAGTGTTTATGCACCTAGTGGTGCAGATTGTGCTTCCAGACTCCTCAAGCATGAGGATTCCCTAGAACCTTCTAGCCTACATCAGGAGAGTTATTTAGAGCTCTATAGCTGAGCCACTACTCCTAGCTTGGGGAGCACTTTATTATGCTAGCTCTACCGAGAGCTTTACTAGATCACCAAGTCTAGAGCTATGTTGGGATCAGTTGTAATCTTCTTCTATAGATCTAGGGTTGGTAGCATATCAAGATCGAGCATCCTATAGATCTACCTCTTATTATTACTATGATTGATGATGCACATCAGTGCTATACTACATGTTAGCCTCATGAGGAGGAGGGATTCAAGAGCAGGTCCCATGTAGGGGATATAGACCACTACATCACTAGATTTGTAGCACTCGGACTAGATGACATTGAGTGGCATCCATATATGGACTGCCCTACATGGATGAAGGCTGGTGAGCGGCTATGCCAGGCTCGATGGGATAGATGGCTACTCGATCACAAGGATGATATTAGAGAGTATCAGTTCTACTCTCATGTCTTACGATAGTTTGGCCTAGTATAGGACATCTCAAAGCTACCTTTTATCTATAGGCATCTAGTACTAGAGACTCATTTGACAGTGGATTCTATCGATAGCTCTAGGTGATGTAGATGATGATTTCTAGGAGACTAGAGTTGCTAGGGCTAGGACCACCCTAACATATGATACTTGGTGGTCCCTACTATAGTGGTAGGGATCAGGGCCCTTAGGTAGGATAGATGACCAGGCGAAGGTAGATCCATAGGGGTGCAATGTGCACCAGTGGATCGAGGGTGGATGGGGCATAGAGGCCACCATAGAGGAGGCTCCATAGGTCAAGGAGGAGGATGAGGGGTCCGAGGAGGGTGAGGTACCTCCTGAAAGTGAGGTAGGATAGCTCCTAGCTTAGATTATTGACTTGTAGAGTCAGGTTGGTACACTCTAGACCCAACTATTGCATAGGGATACTTCACTTGCTATGGTAGAGGTGAAGCTATCTGATAGGGAGAGGTGACTCCAAGTGGCCCAAGATCAGGCCTCAACTATGACAGAGCATGCTACAATAGTAGAGGGGTGAGTTCAAGAGCTGACCAAAGCTCTTGAGCTGGTAGAGGCATGATGGGTGATAACTATAGCAGAGAGGGACTTGGCTCAGTCCCAAGCTCAGAGAGGTGACCCATCATCTTCTCATGTTATCATGGCACCACCTTCAGCACCAACACTTGCATTGCCAAGGGGCCATGATCCTATGGCCGAGATTAGGTGGCTTACTTCCCTCATACAAGAGGGGAATGATTTATGTGATGTGAGGGCAGCTCACATCTCTCAGCTAGAGGGATGGATTAGATTGATAGGTGGGGAGGTTCTAGAGGATCCACATGTTGTAGGGTCCCAGTAGACCAGATCTAGGATGATAGGGTAGTCATCCATGAGCTCGAGTCATAGGACTCATAGGACTGAGAGGATGCACAGGTCCTCTAGTACACATGGTGCTAGCTCGCACGGGAGGCATAGGGATGATAGAGGTGATACTGGTGACTCTCCAACTAGAGGTGCAAGCCCTCCATAGCATACACATGGGTTGCTATTATGATGTATTATTTTGTGTGTAAGGTCGAGGACCTACATGGATGTAGCCTACGAGCATTTTTGATATACTTTATGTACTCATTTTGGACACACACACACACACACACACACACAATAAATATATATATATATATGAGACTTGATCATTTTGGCTCATTATGTGTACTCATTTATTTTTGATTTTATGTTTATGTGATGCACATGGATGCAATGCTTATGTTAATTTGATGCTATATGATGTGATGTATGGATGACATGCACTAGATAGCTATTTTATTTATGATGATGATATGTAGTGATCTAGATGTTTAGATGTGCTATTTATGATGGATGCATATGGATGTGATGTTATCTCTTTAACGCATATTTGATATTGCTTTATTGTATGCATTAATGTATGTAATGCTTTATTTACATGATGGTAATCTAATGTAAATGAACCTGTATGCTTTAATCACTTAAAACATAAGGAATGAATGCAATATGTGTTTAACAATCTAATGGATGACACCACAGAATATGTAAAAATCATGAATGTAATTGGAAATCCTCATAATAAGAATTTGATCAATTAATCACCCATATATGAAATGCAATGATATGCGATGTTATGATGTGAATGATGCAATATGTCATTCTATTTTATTTTTGCACTTTGAATGATATGCATGATATAGTCAGTGGTCATCTAAATATCATTTTTGATATCCATCCGGTATCTATCCTATATCTTGATTGTGCTTTATGTAATGATGTATCACTTATTGGATACTTTGCAATTTGATAATTTGCAATGACTTTCACCTTTAATGGTTTGTGATATTTGACATTTGTTGCTATTAGAGAGATTTTTGAGGTTTTCCATGAGACTCAAACACCCTAATTGACTTATCAAAAGTTGCATACTAACCATACTAGACTTCTGAGATATAAGGCTTTCGCTAGGATAGGCCCTAACTATTCATTATCCCTGTGTGTGCACATGAATATTTTAAGATAAGGCACAAGCATACCCCGATGTCAGGTGGGATTCTTTCAGCCCATTGCTAAGATAGGGGATCCACAAGTGTTTATCCAATCTTAGGTTTAGATTTTAGTTGGACTAAACCACTAGGTGATACAGGACACCTGAAGCTAGCTCTTCCACATTCAAACATTGGTCTTGTTCATAAGCGAGGTGCTAATGTATCAGACATATCATCATGCATAAGGTACAATAGTGCTGGCAATTCTAAGGATTCAAGTTCATTCCTTTCTATCCTTTCAATTTTTGGGATACTTGCTCATATGTAGTGAAGCAAGGGAGTCGATTCCATTTTGACTTTGAATTTCTTTGGATCTTCATTTGATCTTGTCTTGAACTTGATTTTTGATCTTCATTTGATCTTCACTTGAACTTTGATTTATGATCTTCATTTGATCTTCACTTTTTGGAATTTACATTTGATAATTCTCTTCAGAAACTTTCCTTTGGGGGATTTACTTTGAGGGGAACTATTTTTGTAATATCGATTGAGTGTATCGATCTATGATATCAATATAGGATATCAATCTGGGATGTCGATCTATGATATCGATCTAGGGTATCAATATTGAGGATTGATGTGGGATATCACTCTAGGATATTGCTCATTTTATCATAAGCAAGGGATTCTGAGTAGGGAATACACTTGTCCTTTTTCCAATTACCAACATTTCCCATACCATCCACACAGAGGGATAAGCAAGAATAACTCTTTTCGCTTCAAGATACCTGGTCCTACTTTGTGGCTTTCATCTTCCCCTAGTCCTTATTAGGATTGTTTAATTTATTGATTAGTGATAGGATTATGATATGCTAAGGGCTATACTAACTGGACCTTAGCTACAAAAGCAAAGCAAGCTTTCTATCAACTCTTGATAAGACCTCTAGGTATGGTTGAGTGACCAAAAAACCTGAGTATATCTCTCATAGCAACATTATGGGTTGTGTTGAAAAACACATTTACTCACATGACTGATGGATTTATGATAAATGTAGAGGTGCATGATTGAAACACAAACATGGTGTCATTTGTAAGACTGACAAACACAATGCCTTCTATTACGAAATGCAACGGATGATGAATGCCTATTTGTAATGCAATGAAATGAATGCATGTGTGAATGAAAATGTCAAATGCAAATGCAAATATTTTTGGATTTTATGCTTTACCAATTTTTTTGGATTTTATTGATTTTATAATTTTTATGAGTTTTTGAGCCTCATATCTGACCAAACGATGAGTACATGCCTTTGGAACCTTTAAATTGACCAAGCGATTCTTAGGAAACCTTGGAGCTTTTAGGATTGACCAAAGGGATTATGAGCACCTTTGGGGCATTTTGGGATGACCAAGCGATTTTTAAGAATCCTTGGAGCTTTTGGGTTGACCAAGCAGTTTTTCAGAAACTCTTGGTACCTTTTGATTGACCAAACTACTCATAGACGAGCTTGGAGCCTTTTAGGATGACCAAGCGATGTTTAGCAACCCTCAGAGCCTTTGGGATTGATCAAGCAGTTTTAAGCAAACTCTCAAAGCCTTTTACTGACATGACCAAGTAGTTTTAGCAACCCTTGGAGCCTTTTTACATGACCAAGGTTTTAGCAACCCTTGGAGCCTTTTAGGATGATCGAGTAAGCAAACCCTCGAAGCCTTTTACTATGCTCTCAAGCATAAAATGCCTTAATATGGATGATGTTGAGAGGTTCAGGCTCTTCAACACCTCCTAGCGATGTTAGGTGATAGGTACCTAGACCAATATTTTTAGATATGATATAAGGTCCTAGCCAATTAGCCATGAATTTGTCTCGCATATCTGGCGATAAATTAGAGTTCTATTGGTTCTCTTTCAAGACAAGATCCCCAACCTCAAAGTCTCTCTGGTGGACTTTGATATTGTAAGCTCATTTTAGTCACTCCTGATAAACATGGAGATGCTCCAGGGCATTCACGCGATGTTCATCAAGCAGCATCAGTTGATCCAGTCGAGCTTGTCATGTGGTGTCATCATCGATGAACTCTTTCAATGTGATGCACAGCGTTGGAATTTCCAATTCCAAGGGCATAATGGCCTCAATGCCATATACTAGTGAGAACGGTGTTGCCCCAATGGGCATCCGAATACTAGTCCTGTAAGCCCATAATGCAAGGGGCAGCTGGATATGCCAGTCTTTATGGTTTTCTTGGACCATATTTTTCAAGATGGCCACCACTATCTTATTTGAAGCTTCAGCCTACCCATTTGCTTGTGGATAGTATGGAGTCACAAAACTGTGTTTGATTCTATATTTAGATGTCAAAGCTCTCACAGTTTTGTTCTTGAATGATGTTCCATTATCCGATATTATTTTGGATGGAATCCCAAAATGACTTATAATATGCTCTAGTATAAACTCTGCTATACGAGCTCCAGTTGTCATTGTTAAGGGTATTGCTTCCACCCACTTTGTGAAATACTCAGTAGCCATGATTATAAATGTATGTCAGCCCGATGATAGGGGAGAGATCTTGCCTATAAGATCTAGTCCCCATTGAGAAAATGGCCAAGCCGCTTGGATGGGTTGTAAGGCCTATGATGGCAAGTGCGTAAGATTAGCATGATGCTGACATTTGATGCATTTCTTGACATACACATTGCAATCCTTCTCCATAGTGGGCCAATAGTAGCCCATTCGAAGGATGCGCTTGATGATGGCCATGCCGCTGAAATGGCCATCGCATGTACCATCATGAGCTTGTGAAATTGCCCAAGATGACTCTTGGGGCTCTAGACAATGAAGGAGAACTCCATCATAACCTCGGTGGTACAAGATGTCTCCTATTAAGACATATTTAGTCACTTTTTGTTTAAATGTGCATTTTGTGGCATGCGACAATCCTTCTGGGATTATACTAAGTTTTAGGAAGTCTTGAATTTGTGACATCCAATTTTGATAAACCTCAGCTTCGACTGCTAAGATGACTTGCTCCCCCTACGTATTTACCTTTGCAAATGCAGACTGGGAAACAACCCTATGGTGAATGGTAGTACCACTCCCCATCGGACTCTGAGAGGTTAATGACCCCCAGGGTGCCTTCTTCAAAAAGTCTTCAGCTCTGCAGAACCATTCAGCTTTTGGTTCTACGCTAATCATATTGACTGACATTTTATTATCAAAGGCTTCTCGCTCCATTGCAGGATGTGAGAGCATTTTAACATGAATGGTAGTGAAATCAGTAGATGGATTCTGAGGGATTAAAGATCCCAAAGATGCCATGGTGTCTACGAACCTGTTTGATGAATGAGGGATTGCCTCGATGTCATACCATTCCAATTTAGCTAAATACGTAATTACAAGATCTTTATAGGCTTTTAGTATGGGACATCGACACTGAAAGAGCCCCTTAACTTGATTTACTATGAGCAAGGAGTCACCAAAGATGTTTAATATTTTAATATTCATGGCGATGGCTGTGTGGAGGCCCAATAGTAGGGCTTCATACTCAACATTGTTGTTGGTGCAAGGAAAATCTAATTTAAATGACAAGGGCATTGGAGCTCCTTATGGTGTGAAAAACACTATTCCTGCACCACCCCCTTGCTCGCACTTCGAACCATCAAAGAACAGAGTCATATCAGCATTGTTCTCTGGTTCCTCAAGTTTGGGAGCTTCAGATATGATGAAGACTGCATCATTCGAAAGCTCTATGGTTAGAGGCCTATTGTTTGACAGTGGTGCCTCAGCTAATTGATCAGCTATGACTTATCCCTTAATGGACTTCTGGCTTATGAATTCTAGATCAAATTCTATCAATAGCATGATCCACTTTGTAGTACGCGTATTATGATACGTCTTACTCATCATGTACTGCAAAGGGTTTTGTTTTGATATAACATATGTTGTATGACTTAGCATATAGTGTCACAATTTCTTTGTAGTGAACACTACTGCTAAACATAGTTTCTCCACATATGCATACCCTAGCTCGTAACTCACCAAGGTTTGGCTAATATAATATATGGCTTGTTCCTTGCCTTGCACATTCTTTTGGGCTAACATGGTCCCTAATGCAAAGTCGGTCATCGATATATATAGCAAAAAAGGCACATCTAGCCTTGGTGGAGCTAGCACTGGCGGCGTCACTAGGTATTGCTTTATTTCAGTGAAAGCTGCTTGACAATCCTCATCCCAATTGAATGGGACCCCCTTGTGTAGCAGTCGATTCATGGGTCGACATTTATCCGATAACTGAGTGATGAATCACTTTATCGATGCTACTTTGCCCTGAAGGCTTCTTAACTCTTTAATATTGGAGGGAGGACACATTTCTAAGATAGCCTTGACCTTCGTTGGGTCAACTTCGATGCCTCTCTTTGAGATGATGAATCCTAATAGCTTACCAGAAGTTACGCCAAATACGCACTTCTTAGGATTCAACCTAACATTATATTCTATTAGGTGATCGAAGACCTTCCTTAAGACCTCTGCATGCTCAACACGTAGCAATGACTTGGCCAACAAGTCATCCATGTAATCTTCTAGAATCTTATGCATATAGTCATGAAAAATGTATGTCATGGCCCGTTGGTATGTTGCACCAACATTTTTGAGGCCAAATGGCATAACTTTATAGCAAAATGTTCCCCATGGCATTATAAACATGGTTTTATGCTGGTCTTCAGGTTTAATCTGAATTTGATTGTAACCAAAAAAACCATCCATTAAGGAGAGCATTTCGTGACCTATAGTTGCGTCCACAAGAGCATCGATATTAGGCAATGAAAATGAATCTTTGGGTGTTGCCTTATTGAGGTCTCTAAAATCTATACAAATATGGATTCTTCCATCAAGTTTTCCTATGGGTACCATATTGGACACCCATTCTGGATAGTCGATGGAGATTACAAATTCTACATCCAACAACTTTTGTAGCTCATATTTCACCATTAAGGCTACTATTGGATGCATCTTTCTAAGTTTTTGCTTGACCGACTTCTTCGTCAGATCTAGCGAAAGGTTATGAGTAACCAATTTTGGGTCTAGACCTGGCATATCCTTGTACGTCCAAGCAAACAGATTTGGTCTCTCTTTCAGTAGAGGGATGAGGGTGGCCCACTCATCTGGAGTGAGACTCTCTCCAAATTTAACCTTCTTTGAATTGGTGGGATCATTGCTGATATCCACCTCGAAGGTTTCCTCTACTGACATATGTGATCCCTCCTCAAGATGATGAGGCATAGGAATCAAATGGATGTCATCCATTGGGTTCATAGGTTCCATGTTGGAAGCATCCTCAGCATGATACACATCATAAGCATAGCCTGGCATAAAATGGAAAGGTTGCAACATTTCTTCATTAGGGAAGAAATCTTCAGGCTCTATAGGTGAGTCAACGTGATCCTAGTCGATAGCATCTACATTGAGATGCAACGGTTTAGATGGATCTGCTAGATTGTGGAGTGGAGTGGTCAAATCAATGGAGACCATATTGATGGAATGGTATTGGTCTCCAGAACCACATGGACAAACTTCTACATAATCGATGTAGTCCTCATACCCAAGATCTGGCTCTAATGGCATAGGCACAAATGGGTCCTCTCTATGAGGACTACGGACAACTGGATCCTCCCTATGCACTAATTGCAAAATAGGATCATTTGGCTCATGGAGCTCCATGTAGGTCGATGGAAGGGGATTAACCAACCGATAAATTTGATCCAGGTTTAATCATCTTGCTCTCAGATGAGGACCAACACGTAACTGATGATAGACCTCATCTATGTCGATGGGTTGATGATGGTAACGTAAATAAGGAGGACCAAGGTAGGCCCTCTCTAACTCATCTTCTTCATCACTGTCAGACAACCAGAATCCATCATTCACTCCTACTCCTATGGGGCGCTCTAGCAAGTGCGGCCCCATGAATCTGACTTCCTGATTGTTGTCATCACTATCCAAAAAAATTGGATAATTATACCGTAAATGTGACACTGCCAAGAAATCTAGCTCTACTTCTTCCCCTAAATGATCAATGTTGGGAAGAATCTCTTTGATAACATGTACCGACTCTATAGGTGGTAAGTGATGCGCATGCAAAGGCCCTAGATAGGCCACCTCAGCTTCATCCTCAGATTGATCATTATTTGAGGATTCACTATCAGCATCATAACTTGGTCCACTTATCTCGGAGGTGGACTCCTCTCCATCATCACTGTATAGATCTCCTGACTCGAGATCACCTAAAACTATGGGGTTATGCCCCTACACACCTGTGTCATTGGTGGCATTATGGATTTGATGACCCAGGTTGTCTCTAGGGTTCCACTCTATATCAATACGCTCTAGGAGCTCTTCATGATCTTCTTCAAGTGGCTCGATGGTGATGACAGATACCATTGGGTGAGTCCTCCAGAAGTTGGATGGATCAGGATGATATGGGTTAAAGTCCATGTCATCCCCTAGACTAAGGTACAAGTGATCTAAGGATGCTATGAGCAAGTCATCTTGTCCTTGTATCTATAATCCTAGGCTGAACCTATCAGTTGCTAGCTGATAACGTGGCTCGAGCGGAGTCCTACGCCCTTGTTCAAATAAGCCAAGTCCATACCCATGCTAGTGATATAACTCAAAAATATGCATGGAGTACTTTGGGTTGGATAAATAGTGAACATTTACTATGAAAGGTTCATCGCCATCCTCATCCATAGGCGTTCACATTGGAAGCTGATCCAGCCCAGCGTAAATGAAGTTAGTCTGATTAGGTGGCTCTCCCAATGGTACCATCGATCCAACCAAAAATTGATGGGCATGCGGTCGGCCCATCTCTTGTGCAGTCTCCAAAATAGGTCCGAAGGTTACATTCTGCACAATATACTCGCCTAACCCTGTGTTGGCGAGATGTACAATCACCCATGGTGCGGATGACCCTACTGATGATGCAGGTGAGGTAGGTTGAGGTACCTCCTTGGCTATATCTTGGGCTTCCTCTACTTCCATGGGGATGGGAGCCTCCTCGATGACTGGTTTGGGCATATGTCTCTTCTCTTTTTCACCCAATTTCACCTTTAACTTCCTATTGTCTCGAAGCATCATTGATGTGGTTGGTCTCAAGGAAGTAGCAGTAGTGTGCTCAGATCTATGTGACACAGATATCGATGGTTGAACACATACTCTTTGTTTTTCTTCTGGATGCTTAATCGGTGATGTTGGCTGGATGTCCAAGTGCATTGATGGGAGTATGAAACCCCCTAGTAGATCAGCCATGTTCATGAATTTAAATGGTTCTCCATCTGATGGCACCACGTGAACTTGTCCCTCATGAATGTACTTCATGCATTGATGTAATATCGAGGGAACGCAATGCATCTCTCGAATCCAAGGCCTACCTAGTAGGATATTATACTGCATGGTGCCTTCTATCACATGACACATCACAAGGATGGTCTTTAGGCCTACCTAAATAGGTAGGACAATCATGCCAACCATCGAACATAACATATCATTAAACGCTCTCAATGTGAATGCAGTTGGTACAATGTGTGATTTAGGTAGCTTCAAGGGACTCAATGCCTTGGTCGTTATGATGTTGATCGATGAACCAGTGTTGATCAAGACCCTTTTGAATGGCACATGGTTGATACATGCGATAATATGCAATGGTGGGTCAGCCGTATCGGTGGGAACCATCCTGATTTCATGATCATAAAATTGGATCGTCGGTTCCTAGCACTATTGTACATGTCCCACAAAATTTGTGAATGCTTGAGCATCCTAGGATTGTACTTCAATAGACCTCAAAATTTCCATGAGAGTCTCCCTATGCCTAGGGGACTATTGTATCAATTCATATATAGACAACTTCATAGGAGCTATCTGCAGGTTTTGGACTAGCCTGCTCCGTATGGTCACCACCGATCTCGTTGGTGGGCCTGGAATATTCTGCATCGGTTGTTGATTCGGTATGGCTTGTATTCTTATGGGAGCACATGGTTGATTTAGCTGCTCATATCTCCCATGCCTTGTAACAACATTAACCATACCAATGAACCCCTGGGTAGGTGGTTCGATGCGCACCTGGTTGACGTGACCAGCGTTGTTGCATGGTGCCTCATGGTTTGGAAGTGGATTTTTGTAAATCCCCATGTTATGGTTGTCAGGCGCTAGTGGATTACTTGGTACTACAAGCTCACCTTTCTCAATCATGTTTTGCACAATATGCTTGAAGGACCAACATACTTTGATGTCATGACCCTTCGCTCGATGAAAGATGCAAAATAGATCATCCTGGTACCCCTTTGACTTGGGTTGATTTGGATCGACCATCTTGATTTTGGGTAATCTGATTGCCTTGGCCTCACACAATTGGTGGAATATCGATGTCAATGATTCCATCAAAGGTGTGAATTGGTGAGGTGGGTGTTGCTCTTTGTTCTTGCCCTTATAGTTATTATTGTGCTTTTTGTACTACGCAGGAGGAGGTTGGGCTTGATAATTCTACTTTTGCTACCCTTTATCCTCTCTCTAGAGGTTCAACACCACTTGGTTGACGTGGGCCTGCTTGCCCTTATGTTTCATGGAGCTCTTCTTAGGCCCCTCTTTCTTGTTCTTAAGCTTCAAGTTGCCTTCTTGCAACTTGATGTCTTCAATCACCTTGGCTTGCGCCAAAGCTTCCTCGAATGTTGAATACTGCTGCAATTGCAACAATAGCGAGATGTGCTTGGCACAACTCTTGGTAAACATTCGGGTCAATTCCATAGTAGGAATAGGGAATGGTAGCTTCGCCATCAACCTCCTCCATCTCTTTTCATACTATTCAATTGGCTCATCATCACGCTGAGCTAGCACAGCCAAATCGGAAAGGTTAGCCTATTTCTTGATGCCAAAAGAAAAGCGTTCAAGGAAAGCATCAGCCAGTTGCTCAAAACTGGTAATGTTGTGCCTCTTTTGCTAGTTGAACCACTCCTAAGGCTGGGCCTGAGAGGGTCATGAAAAATATGTGCAAAAGCAAGGCATTATTGCTCGCAATTTGGAAACAAGAATCCAAAAATCCTGTGACATGCTCCTGTGCATCTTCGTCACCTTTAAATTTGTCTAGCCTGGGCATAACGAAATGCTCAGGATAGGTAGGAGCAGGTATCGAGGGGTCCAAAGGCTCATTGTGAATCTTTCTTAATGTCGACTTCTGAACAACCATGCCTTGCCTCTCAATCACTTTTACTTTAGTTGCTAAGGCTTTATAAGCCTCCGAGGATAGAAAGTCCTCCTCCCTAAGCTATCATGGGGGTGGTCTTGGAGGTACATTCTTCCTCTACCGAGGTGGAGGGCATTGCTCTTCCTCCTCCTCAACTTGGGAGTCTTCAGGATACTCTTGATCATTTCCTACTCCCTCTTCTTCCTCATATTGTTGTTGCCTCTCATGTTCGAATGGTGGTGGTCATTCTCTTGGTAGGGCACTAATATGAGTATGAGTGTCCCTATGCTCCTGCTGCACATCGGCTTGTGAAAAAGCCTTTCTCTGAATGTGCTCTCTATTCTCCACATGAGTATATAGACCAGCCCTGGCTAACCTATCTTCCTACTCTACATGCTCCTTTTGGGTAAGGATGCGTTCTTCATGCATGCGTTGCTCGTATAGTCTTTGTCTGATGAGCCTCTACGATTGAAGATTCTCTTCTTCAATGCACTGCCTTTCTAGGTGAGCATCCTCCAATTGATCTTGGAGAAGCTATCATCACTGCTCAGATACCAGTCTATGTGATCTATCAAGGTCATTGGCCATGATAGGCCTCTGGTATGCATGCTCTGTGCGAGCGACCTTATGGGTTCTGTACCCATCTGACTGATTTGTGATGCTTTTGCCCTTGTCTATAAAGATGACATTGGCATCCTGCTGAACTATGTGCTCTAGTGCCACCATGCATGGATGGTGGATGTATCACATGAGGGTGCTTAGAAGCCTCTCCATGTTCTCTAGCAGTCCTAATAGAACTCGCACTATGCTCACTCGGGGCATGAGTGGGTGGAGCCAAAGGCTTATAGCCTAGCTGCTCAAGGATGCTACCTAAGCCATCCAACTATTTGGATCTCCACCGCTCATGTGGTGGTGTGCCATTGGCTCCCACCTTAGCCATATCAATAGTGATATTTTGATGTTCACTACGTGTGGGAGTCTACATAGGCCTATGCTCAATGGTGGCCTTATCTGCATGCCCTTGAATGGGTGGATCTCGATCCCGTCTGTACTCTAAAGGTGGAGCCATGGATCCTCCTATAGACCTATGATGTAAGGGTACTAACTTAGACCCTTGGATAACATACTCTTTAGTCGATCCCATGGATGCACGTGCAATGCGATCTCGGTAATGGCTTTCGAGTGGAACACCCTCATGCTGAGAGGCTCCCTGCTCTATTCTATGCCTAGAAGAATGCACAAAAACTCCTCTATTGGGGGTATGCTCAGTGTAGCACCCTAAAATTGGCACAGTAAAACTTAGTAAATAATTAAAATTACCTTAGTAATAATTCAAATTCAAATTTCAACCCCAAAATCGCTCCCAAACCGCCTGCTACCCGTTTCCTTGTTTTTCATGCCATTTTTAGAGTTTGTTTCATCCGTTGGACGATATCGTCTCCGATCAGACGATATCGCCTCAGATCGGATGATTTCATCTGGAGCAGAACGTCCAGACGATTTCGTCCCAAAACTAATTTTTCATAATTAGCTTCTGTTTCAATAGCTTCTCTAACTCGGGCAGAGACGCGTCTGCACCGTTAGAGTCTCCCCCCATTGGAGATCTCCCAAAATGGGATGATCTCCAACCTCCCAACCTCTTTCCTATGCCTATTTAATCTTAGGCCCTCCCCTTAACATTCCCCTGGCTGAATTTTTTTGTACTTTAAGTTTTACATGCTTCAGGATATCCTAGATTATTGTTCGCCTTTGTCCCTTTTTGAATTTTCTTGCAGGAACTTTGTTATTCTTCAGTCGGAGCAAAGCTCAGATCGTCATATGATCCTATCCAATTCGAGATGATTTCGTACCAATCCGAGATGATTTCGACTATAGTCAACATTGGGGGCAATCAGTGCCCAAAGTTTGTGTTTCTTTACTCTTTTTTGTTGTTTTGCTTTGCATTAGTTAAGCTTATTACTTCTTTGCATCTTGGAGTTCACCTCATGTAGCCTAGATGCATAATAAAGTCAAAGTTAGTCATTAAAACCATGCATTTTACTTAATTTGTTATCTAAAGTTGTCATTCTAGCATTCATACTTTCATTTCTATCATTTTCCCTTGCTTTTGCAATTGTATTTTTTGTTCTTGGTATCCATTTCTGCAATTGCAGGTCTCTGACGAATTCGTCTGATGAATTCGTCAGATCTCAGATGATCCTGTCAGATCAGAGATGATCCTGTCAAATTCCAGATGATCTGGACTGCTTCAAAAATTAGAATCTCCATCAGACATCCGGATCAGGTATGGCTCTTTAATCTAGCTTATTCTCTCTATTTTCTGTTCAAATCTATTTTTTGTATTCATATAATCAGCATTTCATATAGCTTAGCTTAGATTCATTTGGCCAAACCTAGGACTTGGATGTTTAAAGCTAAAATTGAACACATTAAACTCATTCCCAACCTAGGCATGGAAACTGCCACTAAACGTTTCCTGGTGAACCCCACCATCCGTCAAAAAATCACCTTAATACCCCTCCCCGAGAGGCGGGACCTTCAAAGGGCCTCTCAGTCCGAGGTACCGTCCCATCCTTTTCCCATCCTCCTTCCGGGCATGGATCCTTTAGCTTGAAGGTAAGGATGCAAAAAATTTGGAGCGATACATTTTGGTGAACCCGACGTGAAACTAAAACCTTTTGAAAAAAAAAAAACAAAACAAAAACATAGATGCATTTAAAATCATTAGAAAACTACTAAGTTGCATATCATGTCTAGATGGTAGCTCCTAAGAAAAGACTAGCAGTCACTATAAACGTTGCAAATCAATTAATAGCCATAGAAGTTAATTCTGTGCTTAGTGTGCTTGAAATAGATAGAAACCAACTTTTGTGGAAAGAACTTGATAGGAGGCTAGGTGTCATTTCATCTAAATCAACCGAACTTAGACAAATCAAGAGGTTTGCCCTAGATAGGATCCTGGATCCTCATCAACTCATTGTTTATCATGAACTTCGAGAGCACCTGCCATAGGTGGTTAGCTTATAGGAGAGCTCTTGTGTCTTCAGAATTGTTCACCTTCGAGGAATACCTCGAGAACGCAGCTGTTATACACCAATTCCTAGGTCATGTAGAAGATCAAGAGGTCGTTCTTACGGATAGGGAAATATGGAATAGAGTTCCTAGGGCTGTGTTATATCGAGAGTATTGCCACGAACTTTATTTCTACCAACCAAGAATCTGAGACAGATAATATCACTATAGCACTTTTTGTCAAATTCTTGAAAGAAAATTTTCAATTTGAAGAAGAACACTTCATGACTCCTGAAGAACTCGAGCCCATTAATGATATTTATAAATTGTTTATAGAAAACTAGATCATTGCTTTCATTATTATTATTTCTTGCATTTAGTGTGTTGTTTGTTATCTTTATAATATTGTTACAAAAACAAGAAAAACCAAAACATAACAAAAACCAAAAACATTTTATTTCAAATACTATAGTAGGTATATAATTAAAATATATACCTCTTAAGCTTGTTGCATATATATATATATATATATATATATATATATATATATATATATATATATATATATTTTTGAAATCTAAATTTAACCACAATGCCTAAACTTAGGAGTGGTAAACAAACTGAAGAAGAAGGAGAAGATTGGTTAGGAGACAAAACAAAAAACCCAAATGTCCTTCCTGAGGAATCAATTTCGGAAGGAGAAACTCTAGAACAGCCAGAAGATGACCTGGCTGAAGAAAATGAACAACAAGAAAATCTTAAAGAGGAAGGATCCTCATCCCCTAGAATAGCTCCAGATGGAACTATTGCTTTTGATAATTTAGATCATTTTTGGAAATTTTTCAATAATAACATTGGTGCTCTTAATATGGCAGTTCGTATTGATAAAGGACAAATTAGTGACACTCAAGCAGCCATGGAACATATGTTTGACATACACACTAATCCCTTGTCTTTCATTGATCAAGAAAGTGATAAAGCTGGACCATCCAATAGAGATATGGTCACTATGATTCAGAACATGCCAAAACAACAGGTTACCCAACCCCCTAAGGAACCTGTTATTGAGCCTAAAATCATTCCCACACAAAAGAAACCTTCCTTCACTGCTTTACTTCGCCAAACTATTGATCAATATGCTTCAAGTAGACAAAAACCTAAAATGAAGCCAAACACCAATTTTCAACAATCGGGCATACAACATAATACAACTTCAAAATTTCTTCATAACACCCTTCCTACCAACAATTTATACAATAGCAATATAGCATCTAATCTCCATGTCCCTCCATCATATGCTCACAAATCCCATATTAATGCCCTACCGAATCAATATGGTGGGCAAACCAGTAATCTGGAAGCCATGGTGAAACAGTTAGCTTCGCGCATGGACCGAGATAGATCCCTACCGTCCCTCGTACAATTATCGAGAGATATGTAGTCAACCTCTCGGATCCCATAGTTGTAGCACAACCATACCCTAAACACTTTCCCATGCCCGTCCTGCCTATATATAAAGGAACCGAAGATCCCATAGAGCATCTTCGCATGTTTAGGATAGCATGTCATGATATATCACATGATGACTTGCTATTACTAAAAATGTTCCCGAAAAGTTTAGGAGGAATGGCATTAGAGTGGTACTATCAATTGCCCACTCATTCTTTGAGAAATTTTGAAGAAACAGATGAATCTTTTGTCCATCAATTTAGTGCCTACATCGAGAGGCATGTCACCATTAAAGATTTGTACAACTTAAAACAAGACAAAGATGAATGTTTTACTGATTTCTTAGCTAGATGGAGGCGGTTGACGGGAAAACTGCACTTTGTGCTACCTTATAGGGAAATGTTGGACATTTTTATTAATAATTTACAAGAACAAATATCTTATGAGTTATCAACTGCCACCTTAACTACCTTCGATCAAGCTATAGACTTAGCTCGAAGGGTAGAAGATGCTCTCATTAGAAGAGGTCAGCTCAAAAAGAAAGATGATGAGAAAACATCTAGAAATCAGTATAAAAACAAACAAGTTGTAGGTGACGGAGTCACTGATAGTAGAAACGTTGCTAATATCAATACAACGAAGACAACAGAAAAATTTATATTAAAACCTCCTGATAAACCTCCTCGAGAATTTACTAGATTGAATCAACCTTTATCAACCATTCTTCCTCAATTATTAGCACGAGGCTTGATTCAATTACCGACTATCCGGGAACCTGATCCAACTATACCCGGATACAGAGCTGATTTACATTGTGACTTTCATAGAGGACCTGGACATGCTACAAATTCTTGTAAAATATTGAAACATAAAATACAAGATCTGATTGATAATAATGAAATGGAGGTGCAAGCCTTCCAACCTAAACAAAATGCTCCTAATAATGCTCAAAAGACCATTCCCCAAAATCAGAATCAAAATGCTAATCAATCATTAGATATATTTCAACATCCTTTACCAAAACATGGTAAAGAAGTGGCCAATCAAATCGAACATCATAATGTTCCCCCTCCTACCCGATATGTAGGGACTATTAGCGGACAATTATCTATTCAGGATCCTCAAATATTTGGCACAACCTTATCCATGGTCACGACCAGACCCCTACATAATATTCAAACTCCCGATCCTAGTGATGTAGAATCAGATACTGAAAGTGAAATAGACATCACCTCAAACCAATCGAATAGTTCTGAAAATGAATCAGATCCTATTCAACCCATCACAGATGCTATGGTTCCAGAAGAACCATTTCCTAGAAGAGTTACTACTCGACCCTCTTCTAATCAGTTCCTTCCTAATGAACAAGCCATAAACGCTCAACCAAGACCAGTTCAGCGTCTTCAATATAACATTGTGGGTACCATCGGAGTTGTTACCAGACAACAGGCTCAAAACTCTCAACAAGATCAAACTCAGAATGATGGATCAGCTCCATTTATTTTGAAAAATCCCAATAAAGGGAATCATATGTCTAATGTTCAACCAAAACCTCCTTACAATATTAATGAACAATTATCCAATACTACGGCCAGAATTTCCCTTTTGGACTTGTTAAGATCTTCTCCTACCCATAGGGATGAGTTAATGCTTACATTAAGCCAAATGATGGTACCTCAAAATATTCAACCCGAAGCCATGTCCAATACTATCATCACTCGAGAAGTTGATTGTATTGACTTTCGAGATAAAGATATCCCACAACATAGTTTACATAAGGATAACCCCTTATATATTATTGCTCTAATTGGAGATGTAGTTGTTAAAAGAGTCTTGATTGATAATGGTTCATCTCTAAACATTTGCACTTTTGACTTCTACCAACGATTTGGGTTTAGAAGTGATGAAATGAAGAAAACTGACATGATTATCAAAGCTTTCAATGACGAGACACAAGAAACGTGTGGAGTCATTACCTTACCCTTGCAAGTTGGTCCTAGAACCCTAGATACAACCGTGTTTATTGTACATTGCCCAGCATCATACAATATACTTTTGGGTCACCCTTGGATCAATGCGATGCGAGCGGTTCCTTCCACTTTACATCAGTGTGTTAAATTTGAATTTAAAAATCAGTTGGTCACTATCCATGGTGACCCTAGACCCTTTGATATGTGTGCTTTGGCAGAACCTGTTGGAGTGCAATTTTGCCCTGCTCTATCATCCACACATCCTAATTCTTATTTTTCATCTAAACGTGTGAAACACACACACATAACATCATCTACCCCATCAACTACACCTATACATTTAACTCAACCATCTTCTGAACAAACCACACTAAAACCTCAAAAAGATCTTCAATCCACAACCAATCCTTCATGTTCTATCCCTATAATTTCAAAACCTATAGACCCATTTATTGACACCTCCACATTATCAACATCTATCATACCTTCCACATCTAAAGATATAGGGAATGATCCTTCTACATCTTATGCTCTTTTTGATGAACTTTTACCGGATTTATCCACAATCTTAATATCAGAAAAAACAAATGCTTTTATGCAAGATTCAATTCTTTTAAATAACTTGCCGCCATCTCCTCGTACTTTGGGCCTCCCACAACCTATGGGAAGTACTTACCAAGTCGGGAGTTGTGCTTTTATTTATAAAGGATATGATTGGGGAAGAATACCCGGGAATATCAAAACTCATCATGAGGGATATGCCCGATGTTATTTTGCTAATGAATATATTAAAGCTAAGCCCATAATGCTTAAAATGGGCTATAAAGGGAAAGGCTTGGGACCTTTCCAAAATGGTATGAAAGAACCTATTGAGGTAGAGCCATGGCCCGCCCGATGTGGTGTGGGCCTATTTCCTAGTAAGGGTCAACCCTTCCCTTTTGAAGATGATGATCAACTCATATGTTATCAAGATTATCTAGATAAACAAGATTCTTTGTGTTCAAAGAATAATCCCTTTACTTGCAATATGCTATCCATAGCTTACCCTGAATTGATTGTTGAATCCGATGAGGAGTTGGAAGGAGATATTTTCCATGATATCTCCGTTGAAGAGTTGTTACACAATGGTTTTTATTTTGATGGTTCTATACCAACTATAGCCCAACTTGAGGCCACCACTCATCAAGACGAATTATCCAACTTAACCTTAAAAGAATTACAAGAATTGGGCGTTTCACCCGCCCCACCTAATTTTGAAAGAGATCTACACATGGAAGTAGAAAACGTCATTAAAGTTAACATTGGAGCTGAGGATAATCCTCACATAATCAATATTGGATCAGCATTAAGTCAAGAAAAACAAGATGAATACATTGCATTCCTTAAAGAATATGAAGATGTCTTCGCTTGGACATATGAAGATATGCAGGTCTGGACCCTTCTGTAGTCATGCATCATCTAGTAGTCCATCCGGATGCTAAACCTGTTAAACAGAAACTTAGAAAAATGCATCCCAAAGTGGCCCTGCTAGTCAAAGGGGAGTTAGAAAAACTCCTAAATGTTATTTTCATACAAGCTATTGATTATGCTTAATGGATCTCGAATGTAGTTCCAGTCACCAAGAAAGAAGCTACCAAAGTTAGGGTTTGCACGGACTTTAGAGATATTAACGTTGCATGCCCTAAAGATGATTTTCCTCTTCCAAACATGGACCAAATCATTGACTTTACCGTCGGGAGTGGAATGATGTCCCTAATGGATGGATTTTTTGGCTATAATCAGATCGGGATAGCTCCTGAAGATCAGGCTAAAACAATCTTTATTACCCCTTGGGGTACCTTTTGTTGGAAAGTGATGCCATTTGGTTTAAAGAATGCGGGCGCAACATATCAACGAGCTATGACTTATATCTTTCATGATATGATGCATGATATCCTACATGATTACGTAGATGATATTATAGCTCGCTCTATTAAAGAAGATGATCATTTAGATGATTTGAGAAAAGTATTTAATCGGTTAAGAGAATACCTTATTCGATTAAATCCAGCCAAATGCATATTCGGAGTTAAGTCCGGTAAACTATTAGGGGTTTTAGTTTCTTTACGTGGTATCGAAATCGACCCTCTCAAGATTGCGGCTATCACTGATATGCCCGCACCTACCAATATATCTGAGTTACGAAGTTTACAAGGTAAGCTTCAAGCCATCCGTCGCTTCATCGATAAGCTGGCGGACAAAACCACTCCCTTTCTTAAGCTCCTTAAGAAGGATGTCCCTTTTAATTGGGACGACGAATGTACAGAAGCTTTTGAACTTCTCAAACAATACCTCCTTAACCCACCTGTGCTTTCATCGCCTAGACCTGATCGCCCATTTCTCCTGTATATTTCAGCTTCAGATTTTGCTTTAGGAGCTATGTTAGCTCAGCTTGATGATGAGAAGAAAGAACGTGCTAATTATTACATTAGCCAAACTTTAATCGGTTATGAAACTCGTTATACCTCATTAGAAAAACTATGTCTAGCGATCGTATTTTCTATGCAAAAATTATGCCATTATATGCTTAGTCAAAAAACATATGTCATTGCTAAATATGATCCCTTGCGGTATCTTATGAGTCGACCTTATTTATCGGGTCGCACAGCCAAGTGGGTTCTTGCTCTAAGCGAGTTTGAACTCACATTCATAGGACAAAAGTCTGTTAAGGGTCAAATCATAGCAGATCAGTTAGCTGCTGCACCCTTAGAGTCTACCCATCCCCTCATCATTGAGTTTCCTGATGAATGCCTTCAATTAGAGGCAGACCATGTTGAACAATGGTCCTTATACTTTGATGGAGCCCGATGCATGAGTGGGGCTGGTGCGGGTATTATTTTAATATCTCCACAAAAACACATTATACCTTTGTCTTTTAAATTAACATTTGCTTGCACCAATAATACTATCGAATATGAGGCTCTAATCCTTGGATTACGAGCTGCCTTGGCATTAAAAATCAAACATCTGCTAGTTTTTGGTGATTCTCAACTTGTCATAAATCAAATTAATGAAGTTTATCAGACCAGAGATGATAAATTGTGCCCATATAAAGCATATGTTTTGCAATTGTTATCCTTGTTTGATAAAGTTACTTTGGAAGCTATTCCATGAACTAGCAACCGTGCGGCTGACGCTATGGCCGTAGCTGCATCTCTTCTGCCCTTGGAGTTAGATGACGAATATGCCACCATCATTATTCATCGACTCCAGGAACCCGCTTCAAATAAGTCATGTTTAGAACCTTTGGATGTGTTTCTAATCAATGAAACTACTCCTGACCCTTGGTATACAGATATATTTGATTTTCTTCACAATGGGACTTTCCCTGCCAATTCTAATAGAAACCAACGTCGGTTATTACGTAGACGAGCAAGTCGATTTGTAATAATTGGCAATACTTTATATAGGAGATCTTTTGAAGGTATCCTATTGAGATGTTTGAATCTAGAAGAATCCAAATCAGCTTTAAGTGAAGTCCACGATGGATCTTGTGGAGGACACTTGAGTGGTAGTGTCATTGCTAAAAAGCTCCTTAGGATAGGCTACTTTTGGCCTACCATGGAAAATGATGCACATGAGTATGTGCGCCATTGCGACAAGTGCCAGAAACATGCTGACCTTGTCCATGCGCCTGCACAAGAGCTGCGGGCTATTTCATCTCCTTGGCCCTTTTCAAAATGGGGCTTAGACATTATTGGCAAAATTAATCCTGTGTCATATGATGGACACAAATTCATCATAACCGCCACTGAGTTTTTCACGAAGTGGGTTGAAGTTATGCCTTTAGCTTCCTGCCTTGGAACACAAGTCTCTAAATTTATTTTTAATCAAATCATTTGTAGGTTCGGAATTCCTGCAAATCTCATCTCAGACAATGGAACTTGTTTCAAAAATAAAGATGTCAAGAAATTATGCCAAAAATATAAGATTCAACATCGATGGTCCACTCCCTATTATCCTCAGGGTAATGGCCAAGCAGAAGCATCTAACAAAACCTTAATCAAAATTCTTAAAATATTGGTCAATAAATCTGGCCGCGACTGGCACATTCAATTATATCCAGCTTTGTGGGCCTATCGAACTAGTGTTCGAACTCCCACTGGAACTTCACCTTTTGTCTTGGTTTATGGCGTTGAAGCCGTTTTTCCTTTTGAATTAGAAGTTCCTTCTTTGGCTCTACTACTTCAAGATACCGAAGTAGGAGATGAATATCGAGCTGGAAGACTCAGTCAGCTGGAACTCCTAGATGAAAAGCGCATCAATGCTTTGGAGCATCTTCGTGCTTACCAAAACAAGCTTAAAAGATCATATGCCAAGAAAGTTCGTCATCGATCCTTTGAGGTCGGTGACCTTGTTTTAAAAGAAAATAAAAAAAATACTAATGCAACTAAAGACCTTAAAGGTAAATTTGAGCCCAACTGGCTTGGACCATATATTATCACTGCTAAATTTGAATCGAGAGCATACAAATTAGCTACCTTAGATGGTAAATATTTAAAAGAACCTATGAATATTATGCATCTTAAGCGATATTACGCATAAAATTTGGTCATTTCATCATTTGTACATATTTTGCATGTTGTCTCATTTTAAAAATATATATAAAACTCTTTAAACAAAAACAAACAAAAAAAATAAAAAAATAAAATAATAAAAGTCAAAACAACAATATTATTGACTCTTTTCAAAACCAAAAAAATAAAGAAGAAAGAGAGAGTCAAAATCATCAAACTCCTCAAAAATATTTGTTATATATATTTCTTCTTCAAGTATTGCAGTTATATTTTCAAGTTATTTTGGATAAATTAGCATTTATTTGGAATCCCTCACTATCACAAACACAAAAATAAATATCTTGATTTTATCTGGCATGATTACTAATCTCTCTTATATCAAAGTCCACAAAATTCAATTAAATAAAGTTTGAGCACAGAGAATTGATCTTGTTATTTACTTAAACCAAGCATATCCTTTCACAATAAAATGATTATATTTGTAATGTCCATGCTATGCTACATAGTAGAAGTGGTTTCTTGAGCGAAAAGTTTCCCCTGCTATCCTATCATGCACATGGTCTAGAATCTTTGAGAATTGACAAAAGGACAAGCTCACCCCTACCCGGAATAAAAATCCCTTGCTCTACAGCTAATCCGAGCAAGTATCCCTAGTATAGGAAGAAAAGAAAAGTTCAAGAAAAAGAGAAAAAGAAACAAGTTATTTCAGCATTATCTCAAATATCAAGCCAAAATACAAAAATACAAAAAAAAAGAGAAAAAGAAAAGCAAAAGCAAAGAAAAAGAAACAAGCAAAAGCAAAAGCAATAAAATCCCTTTCCCTACCCATTGAAAAGAAAAGAAGGGTTGATGAGCTTGAATCCTCGGAATTCTCAATTATTCAAAAACTGTGAGGTAAGCCCCATAACAGGTGGTTTGTGCCCAACCCGCTTGGCCTTGGGTAACTCCTAGCGTGGCGATATGTCTATCACATTAGCGACCTTCTTTTGTACAGACCTATGTCTGCTTATGGATTAGCTAGCTCTTGATAACCCGACCTACATAGTAGTCTGGTATGGTTATATGCATCTAAATCATGGTTAACGAACACTTATTTGGTTAATTCAAATCACTTGTATCATAGTATCTTGCTCAAAACTGGTCAATGAACAATGCAATTGCACACACATTTTGTATTTGAGAGATTTTGTGTATCATTATGATAAATCAAGATTGGTAATGAACTCACCTACGCACATGGGATTCCTTATAAATCTAACTTTTGTCTTTAAGATACTTTGAAATATTTTTGCAAATTGTTTGGAATAAATTCATTTTCCTCTTTAAAGAACAGTTGTTTAGTATAAAGACAACTATATGCATTATCAAAAATCAAAATCATTTTCAAAACATGCAATAAAGTTACATTTATATATATAACTTTTGACTTTCGCGACGATGGTATAGTTCCAAAACCAAAATTGGAATTTTATGCCTAGCGCAAGTCCTCATCTTCATATTTTTTGACTATTTTCAAAAATTAAAAAATCAACCATGCAATAAAACTATTATATTATTTTCTTCTTTGGATTTTGCGATGATGGTATAAGTCTATACCTAAATATTCTATGCCTAGCGCAAACCATTGTACCAATTTTATTTTCCATTTATTCAAAATCATAAAAACATATGACTTAAATCATTATGTTACACAATTATGCTTTAAAACAAAACAAACACTTACTCTATTTTCATGTCATTATGTCAAACTTCAATTTTGCAATGATGGTATAATTCCTAGGGAATTATCCAAAAAATTTATCACACTTAGGAATTTATGCCTAGCAAAAGTCATTTTAAAATATTTCATGCATAATATTTTCATGAAAATCTGAAAACAAATCATCATCATCATCATCATTTGCATCATCACACCAAAGTCTTAAGACAGTCTCTTAAGCACTCTTTTACTTTTAACAATATTTCTATATTGGGATTAGCTTGACGACCGAGTGAGCGGCGACTCCATGAAATGGTCTATAATAGCGACAATGTCCTTTGAAATTATTGTTAGAAGTCCCTTTTCTTTTTTATCAAATCACATCACAAACAACCAATTTGTTTACATCAGATTATTTCATTTAAATTTTAAAAACATGACATTCAAACCATAATATTTCCAACCGACATAATTACATGAATCATCAAATCAATCACACCACAACAATAAAGCATCATACAAACACATAAGACAAGTCATATGATCAAAAATATCATATATATATATATATATATATATATATATATCTCAACAATATATGTACATCATATCAAAACTGGATTGGTATGCCACAATCTACATCTTGGCATACTCAATCCTCTCAAATCATATAATCAGTCTGTACAGTGCAGTAGCCTAGCCTCGAGAACCCCTCGAGCTCTCAGCCTCATCTCCTCCCCTGCCCTGAGGTGGACGAGGTGGCCCCATCGTAGTATGTGTGGTACTACGAGTCCTAGTCGTCGATCGGGATGAAGTCCTCGATGACCCAACCCTGATCGGATCTGCAATGTCGGTTGGCAGTTGTACCCTCTGGCCCTCTGGCACCATCTGGAAGTAGATACCCTGATAGAACGTGGTCTGAGCAATCGACCGTGCTAGCTCCTGAGCGCTCGCTCCTCCGCTCCGTGCTTTGAGGCGTGCAACCTCATCTCTGAGCTGTGTAGCCTCCGCTCGGTGGCGTGTAGCCTCATCCTGTAGAGTCTGCACCTATGCCTGGAGACGGACAGTCTCCGCCTGGAGAGTAGCCATCTCACTACTCTCTCCTATGTCCACACCCTTGCCCTTATCGGGCGATGGTGGCCTCTCTCTCCATGGAGAAGGGGGTCTCTCCTCCCTCCTCTCCCACCGTCGGCCTCTGCTGAGCCTGTGGTCTCCTCTGCTCTCTCCCTCATGACCCTGTGCCGCCTCAATGGCCGGCACGCCTCCCCATCCGACGCACAACTACTTGAATCGGACCCTGAGCCCTCGTCATCCGAGGAGGGCGGATGCCTATGTACCAGGATTTTAATTTTTTCTTTTCTGCATTTTTACCTCAAACGTTCGATTTGGGTAAAAACACGGAGGGGGCATCATAGTAAGTTGTCGTACGATTCGACCAAGAATCGTCGCCTAAAAATGGGAATAATTTTTGCTTTCTCGTAAATCGAGAAGAACTCATCTTTAACGCATTTTCTTCAAAAAATTCGCTAAAGAGGGGGCAAAATGTAGCACCCTAAAATTGGCACAGTAAAACTTAGTAAATAATTAAAATTACCTTAGTAATAATTCAAATTCAAATTTCAACCCCAAAACTGCTCCCAAACCGCCTGCTACCCGTTTCCTTGTTTTCTTGCACCATTTTTAGAGTTTGTTTCATCCGTTGGATGATATCGTCTCCGATCAGACGATATCGCCTCAGATCGGATGATTTCATCTAGAGCAGAACGTCCAGACGATTTCGTCCCAAAACTAATTTTTCATAATTAGCTTCTGTTTCAACAACTTCTCTAACTCGGGCAGAGACACGTCTGCACCGTTAGAGTCTCCCCCCATTGGAGATCTCCCAAAATGGGATGATCTCCAACCTCCCAACCTCTTTCCTATGCCTATTTAATCTTAGGCCCTCCCCTTGACATTCCCCTGGCTGAATTTTTTTGTACTTTAAGTTTTACATGCTTCAGGATATCCTAGATTATTGTTCGCCTTTGTCCCTTTTTGAATTTTCTTGCAGGAACTTTGTTATTCTTCAGCCGGAGCAAAGCTCAGATCATCGCAGATGATCCTGTCCAATTCGAGATGATTTCGTACCAATCCGAGATGATTTCGACTGCAGTCAACATTGGGGGCAATCAGTGCCCAAAGTTTGCATTTCTTTACTCTTTTTTGTTGTTTTGCTTTGCATTAGTTAAGCTTATTACTGCTTTGCATCTTGGAGTTCACCTCATGTAGCCTAGATGCATAATAAAGTCAAAGTTAGTCATTAAAACCATGCATTTTACTTAATTTGTTATCTAAAGTTGTCATTCTAGCATTCATACTTTCATTTCTATCATTTTCCCTTGCTTTTGCAATTGTATTTTTTGTTCTTGGTATCCATTTCTGCAATTGCAGGTCTCCGACGAATTTTTCTGATGAATTCGTCAGATCTCAGATGATCCTGTCAGATCAGAGATGATCCTATCAAATTCTAGACGATCTGGACTGCTTCAAAAATTAGAATCTCCATCAGACATCCAGATCAGGTATGGCTCTTTAATCTAGCTTATTCTCTCTATTTTCTGTTCAAATCTATTTTTTGTATTCATATAATTTGCATTTTCATATAGAATAACTTAGATTCATTTGGCCAAACCTAGGACTTGGATGTTTAAAGCTAAAATTGAACACATTAAACTCATTCCCAACCTAGGCGTGGAAACTGCCACTAAACGTTTCCTGGTGAACCCCACCATCCGTCAAAAAATCACCTTAATACCCCTCCCCCGAGAGGCGGGACCTTCAAAGGGCCTCTCAGTCCGAGGTACCATCCCATCCTTTTCCCATCCTCCTTCCGGGCATGGATCCTTTAGCTTGAAGGTAAGGATGCAAAAAATTTGGAGCGATACACTCAGTAAGTTCCCCTCTTATCAAATTGTCTCCTCTAATACTCATCGAATGACATTCAAGAAGTGCATGTGGGTGAGGATTCGACATGTACTGATGTGAATCTATTGGGGCTTGGTCATGGACTTTAGGCTTGTGCCTTTATCGATCACCCCGTGTCTCCACCATAGTGTACCTAGCGTCTATATTTATTATTTATTACACAAACAAGGTATACAATAGTGTTTATCTCATATTAATTTTTAAAAGTGATCCCTAGACTATTTGATGTTGTTTTCAAGTTTGTTGTATCAATATAGAACTCCTTATCATGTTTTAAAAAGTGTTGAATGATATTCTCAGTTTAAATTAGCTTTCACCTATACACTCACATCTCGACAACATGGATGTGAATTCTAGGCCACGTAAATCCTCCGTGTGTGGTAATGAAGGTCCACACCCAGAAAAGGATCACAGGTCCTCCTAGATCCTCATCATTTTCCCCCAGTCATTGTTATACCCTCTGAAGAGAATACATGCAAATTTCCTAGGGTATGAAAGGTTATTGGATCCGATATTGGTCTAGTACCCAAGGGTACGTAGTATTTGGGCCAGTAGATGGAAATTACGCCCACTGTCACTAAACCCTACTAGTGGTTGGATGTGACTCCCAACTCACTAGCATTTAAGTAAAATGTGGTGTGTGTGGTTTGTTTTAATTTGCATAAAATAACAAATACATCATATAGCACATATGATTTTTTCCTACATGTAATGTAAAATAAATGTTTTATATTCAGATATGCATGCTATACTCTACATGATTTTTTGACAATGCAATTATGATGATGCAAATAGCCACTACTTGGGCCTCAACATGCAAATAAAACACAAAAGCTCTATCAAGCACGCTAGATTCTAGGGCAGATTACAATCAGAGATCCATTGTTCCTAGCAACACCTTTCTAATAACGAGAAAAATAAATGCAAACCTAGGACCTAATTCATTTCTTGTTTTATTAAATTCCTAGTTGCATTACAAATTTAAGCTCTATAGAAAAACACAGTGACACAAAAAATGACATAGAATGAAAAATAGGACCTACCTCAAGTCCACATCTGATTTGTGCTCTATTTTCTACTGTCTGATTTGTCAGCTGTGAATCACAGGTCTGGTCTACAGTCTATACTGTAACCCAAGGGTTGTAGCTGTGGTTCAATTGTTGGCCCATAGTTGGTAGTTGTGGTCTGTACCTACAATTTCAAAAACAATATAAATCATAGTTATTACTTATTTTTTGGAGTCCCACCATGATCACCTTATAACCTATCCAAAAAGCATACTCCTATCTAATATATCAATTGAAATTAACATGAAAGCATGAAAAGAGAAACAAGATCACACATGGTAATAAAATGAATGCTTCTTTTATCAATATTGGAAGTGAATCTTGATTACAATCATGTCCCTTTTAGGGTCACCCCAAATGTTGATACAATAAATACAATGCCAAAGCCCTCAACAACGTAGGCGCACTATTATTGCTTTTCCAAATAGTCACAAACTACTCTAGGGTGGAGTTGACCCTCTTCTTTGCGTTGAGGAAGGAATTTGATGATTGAAGATCCTTTCAACCTATTCTCTATGATCAAGAAACAACACAAGAACATTATACAAATAGGCAGCCTCTCGCGATGAGGCATTTTAAAGCATGAAAACATAAAGATGCCATGAATAACATAAAATCAAGAAAGCATGTAAAATGTGTTAATCATATGCAAGATTCATCAAGATTGCTTGAAACATGTAGACAAGAGTTATAGCTACCAATCCAATGGACCAATTATGTGAAATGAAGCATTACAACTTGAAATTAAGCTATTTAAGTTCTACTTGCTAAAATGAAGTAAACCTAATAAAATCCTTAATCTAGTTAGTCAGGGTCTCTAAACTACTAAAACAAGTGCTCAAATGATTAATCTGATCTAGCTAAATAAACTATAAAATGAATAGTAAGGAGATCTTACACATATTGCAAAACATAGCCCTGATGAGTGGTTTGCACTATAAACCGTGACTGAAAACCATAGTGAGCAACCAAATAGGTTTGCCCTCCAATTCTAGGGCAGAGGGCTTGATCTTCCTTATCAAATTGATGATCAAGGGTCACCTTAGTGTCCTCTAACAGGTTTTGCAGTTGAATCATTGAATAGGGCCTTCATTTACCAAAATTAGTTTTTCTTGGCTCTCCTAGGTTCCTAGGGCATCCATGGTACAATTTAAAATGATGCTTGATGAATTATCAAAGAAATTGGCAATAAATCTCTCTCAATACTCTCAGGTGAGTGTACAATTTGGCAAGGCTTCGCTGCTCTAATTTTGTAATCATAATGACACTGAGAGGGGGGGGTGAATCAGTGTGTTCTTTAAAATTTCTAAAACATATGGTTTCAAATCCAGCGACGAGTTTAAAGCAGATAAAAGAAATATCTAAATGCGATCAAGAAAGCATGACACACAACACAGCAATTTAACGAGGTTCACCAATGTGGCTACTCCTCAAAAATGACTGCTTGGACTACCATCCAAATCCAGCCAATGCAAAGCTACAACTTTACATTATCCTTTACCAGCACCAAGCTGGAAGGAGCACCAACCCCTTTGCTTTATCTGTTTCAGCTAGAATGGAGCACCGACTCCTAATTTACCAGCACCTACTGGAAAGAGGCACCAACCCCTTGTGCCAAGCTACAACTTGGAAGACAATAATAAAGATTACAGAATAAAACTTTCACCTCATTTCTCATGATCTGCTATTTTTTTGCATTCTACTGCTTCGCGCAACACGATTCGCACTATCCGACCGCTTCTCCGTACTTCTTCGCACTCTCTGCTGCAATCAGAAGATCGATCACTTCTGCGCATTATTACTTCGGACTTGAAACACACCCTCTGCACATCGCGCTCTTAATTCTCGAAGATTCGATATGCACTCTTCACTTCGTCACTAAAGAAATATCGCTTCGGCCTTAGCTCAAATCGAAACGACTCACTCTCTGTGCACTGCAAATTTTGCATACACACCTTATCTTCGCACAAGTCACCTTCCATCTTCAATTAGCCCTCCTTTTATAGAAGAAATCTTCAAGAACAATTCTTAAATCATAGTCGGCTGTAACCCTAGGACGTTGGCTGCAAACCCTAATGATGTCGACTTCAAACCCTAGAATTTTTTGGCTGCTTAAACCTGGTGATTGTCGACTGCAAACCCTAAAAATGTCCGCTGTAAAACCCTAGCAAATGTCGGCTTCAAAACCCTAAAAATCCTTGTAAAACCCTTGACAATGTCAGCTAAAACCCTAAAAACATCCACTGTAAAACCCTAGAAAATGTCGGCTTCAAAACCCTAAAAATCATCGGCCTCGATTCAACTTGTCGGCCTCAACTGCTACTGCCACCTCTGTCACCTTTTTGTAACTGTTGCAGAAACACTACCATGTCGCGATATCGTGACCCTTTTTGTAGCCGTACACCTTCATATCTTCGCTGTCACGAAATCGTGACCATTTTGGCCTTTGGTAGCTTTGCCATCGTTCTTGTCGTGAAATCGTGACACTTCAAACTTTTGCTTACGTCATCCTCATTCTTTGTCCTGAAATCAACGCTTTTCACGACTCTTTTCTTTCACCCTATCCATGAAATCGTCGACACTTTCAATTTTGCTAATGTCATCCTCAGCTTTGTCATAAAATCGTGACGCTTTCGGCCTCCGTACAATTCTTGCTTCATGCGGTAGCGAAATCGCTACACCTTTGTGCCTTGTGCTTTCGACTTGCTTCAACTTTGAGTTCTGATCTTTTGATTGGTAGCGAAATCGCTACACCTTCACGTTGTGCATTTTTGGACTTGTAGCGAAATCGCTACACCTTCTTGTTTGTGCTTTTTCAACTTGTAGCGAAATCGCTACACCTTCTTGTTTGTGCTATTTGACACGTAGCGAACTCGCTACACCTTTGAGTTGTGCTTTTTCAACTTGTAGCGAAATCGCTACACCTATGTTTTGAGCACTTTTGACTCGTAGCGAAATCGCTACATCTTTTTCTCTTAACACTTTCTCCCAGCTTCGGCCAGCGAAAATTCAACATGTAGCGAAATCGCTACGATTACTCGACTTAGCTTCTTGGCCTCCGACATGTCATGAAATCGTGACGGTTTGCCTTGCGCCTTCTCTCTCTTCGACTTGTCATGAAATCGTGACATTTTCAACTACGCCTTCTCTCTCCTCCGACTTGTCGCGAAATCATGACATTTTCGATTGCACCTTCTCTCTCCTTCGACTTGTCACGAAATCGTGACATTTTCAATTGCCTTCTCTCTCCTCCGACTTGTCGTGAAATCATGACATTTTCGAATGCGCCTTCTCTCTCCTCCGACTTGTCGCGAAATCGTGACAGAAAACATGTCGCGATATCGTGACAATTTTCTAACTTGACTTTTTCTTCGAATTTTTTCTATTTTCCTTTCTCTGCATCTGAATGACTCCTACACTGTCTGTCCACTGCATCATTGGATCTAACTGCCTGTGTTGACAACAATGACAAACTTCTTGCAACACCTTGCTCAACAATCTCCCCCTTTGGAATTGTTGGCAACACCTGTGTACATTCCTGTACCTCTTCTCCCCCTTTGTCAATAATACCAAAGGGCTGCTGTAAACTCCCCCTGAGTCCATCCTCACACTTCTCAGGCACAATTTGTTGCATGTGGCACAAATTATGATCATGAGCAAAAGAATAGTCAAATACTCAAATGCTCCCCCTGAGAAAGTGATCCCTGTAGCTAGTCACTTCTTAGGAAGTGTGACTACTCCTAATTTGCTTCGAAGGTACTCAAATACTTCCTTGGGCAAAGGTTTTGTAAAAATATCTGCTACTTGTTCTGTAGTTGGGACATAGTCCAATTTAACTTCTCCTTATGCAACTTTCTCCTTCAAGAAATGATACCTTATAGCAATGTGCTTTGTCCGTGAGTGCATTACTGGATTCTTAGAGATGTTAATTGCACTGGTGTTATCACACTTTACTGATATTGGTTCACTAAAATTAATACCTAGATCTTTCAAGGTTTGTTTCATCCACAAGACTTGTGTGCAACATGTTGCTGCTGCAATATATTCTGCCTCAGCTGTAGATAAAGAAACTGACTCTTGCTTCTTACTGTGCCATGCAACCAATCTGTCCCCCAAATAGAATGCACCTCCATTGGTACTCTTTCTGTCATCAACACATCCAGCCCAATCTGCATCTGAATATGATATAAGAGTGAAGTCTTTGCCTTTTGGATACCACAACCCATACTCAATGGTGCCCTTGAGATACCGAAAAATCCTTTTAACTGCTGTCACATGAGTCTCTTTGGGACTGGCCTGAAATCTAGCTACCATGCAAACTGCCTGCAGAATATCAGGTCTGGTTGTTGTTAAATATAGTAAGCTTCCTATCATTGATCTATACATGGTTTGATCTACAGGTGGAGATTTGTCTTCTTTACTCAACTTGCAACCTGTTGTCATGGGAGTGCTTACTGGCTTACAGTCCTCCATAGTGAACCTCTTTAACATTTCTTTCACATACTTAATTTGGGAAATGAATATGCCTTTCTCATTTTGATTAACTTGTAGCCCAAGAAAGTAAGACAGTTCACCAATCATAGACATTTCAAATTCATTCTGCATCTTATTTGCTAAGTCTTTACAAGATTCATCTTTGTTGCTGCCAAATATGATATCATCTACGTAGACAACTAGAACAATGAGATGCCCACCTTCTATTTTTACATACAGATTACTGTCCACTAATCCTTTCTTGAATCCCTGTTGAGAAAGATAATTATCTAGCCTTGCATACCATGCCCGTGGTGCTTGTTTTAATCCATACAGTGCTTTCTTTAATTTGCAGACAAGGTTAGGATCTTCACTAATTTGA
Organism: Wollemia nobilis; assembly: GCA_028583015.1. NCBI lineage: Eukaryota > Viridiplantae > Streptophyta > Pinopsida > Araucariales > Araucariaceae > Wollemia > Wollemia nobilis. The sequence continues at coordinate 1,209,878 of JAQPPZ010000057.1, forward strand.
AAGCCATCTGGTTGTTCAATATAGACCTCTTCTTCAAGTTTTCCATTTAAAAAAGCAGATTTTACATCCATCTGATAAACTCTAAAGTTCTTGTGGACTGCTAAGGCCAGAAACATTCTAATTGCTTCTAATCTGGCCACTGGTGCAAAAGTCTCTTCAAAATCAATGCCTTCGACCTGTGCATACCCTTTACAAACCAGTCTTGCTTTGTTCCTAATGACCTGTCCGTCTTCATTTAATTTGTTCCGAAATATCCATTTGGTGCCGATTATATTCTTATTTGCGAGTCTGGGTACTAATTCCCAAGTTCTGTTCTTTTCAATCTGATCCAACTCTTCATTTATTGCCTTCATCCAACTATCATCTTTGCTTGCTTCATCTATGTTTTTGGGCTCAATGCTGGATAAAAGAGAGTAATTACTTATTACTTTCTTTCTTGTCTGAATGCCAGTTGTGGGATCTCCAATTATTTGGTCTCTAGGATGATTTTTCTGCCAGCTGCCTATTTTGAATTTTTTGTTTTCTTGCACCTCTGAGTCATCGGATAAATTATCTGCATCAACCGTAGACGTATTTTCTGTTCCATGCACCTCATCTCCTTCAATGACTTCTTCGTAGATTGGGTAGTTTTCTTGAAAGTTAACTATTTGTTTCCTCCCTTCATCGAATTTAACATCTGCACTTTCCACAATTTTCTTGAGTCTCTTGTTGTAGCATTTGTAAGCTTTGCTATTTGGAGAATAACCAACAAAAACACCTTCATCTGCTCTATCTTCAAACTTCCCAAGGTTGTCATCAGTTTTTCCGATGTAGCACTTACGACCAAATACTTTGAGATGTTTTGTTGTTGCTTTTCTACCAAACCACAACTCATAAGGTGTTTTGCATTCATGAGTTCTTAACATGTATCTGTTTTGAATGTATACTGTTGTGTGAACTGCTTCTTTCCAGAATCTATCTGCTATTTTGTTTTTTGCCAGCATGGTGCGTGCCATTTCCTGTATAGTTCTGTTCTTTCTCTCTACTACACCATTCTGCTGAGGAGTTCTGGCTGCTGAATATTGTCTCCTGATACCATATTTTTCATAGTATTCTATAAATTCATTCGAAATGAATTCTCCTCCTCTGTCTGATCGCAAGCATTTAATCCTTTTTCCTGTTTCATTCTCAACTAGCTGTTTGAAGGTTCTGAACATTTCAAAAGCTTCTGTTTTATCTTTTAGGAAGAATATCCATGTCATTCTGGAATAATCATCGATACACAACATAAAGTATTTGTCGTCGTTTATGCTTTGAGTTCTCATGGGTCCACACAGGTCAGTATGAATAAGTTCTAAAGGCCTGCTAGTGTGGTACTCTTTTGTTTTGAATGACACTCTGGTTTGCTTTCCCTTCTGACATGAAGCACAAACACTGTTTGAAGGTTTCTTAATGGTTGGAATATCTCTCACTGCTTGTTTAGAGCTGATTTTCACCAAATTATCAAAACTTATGTGTCCAAGCCTCTTATGCCACAACCAGTTCTCTTCTTCTTGTCCAATAAAACACGTACCTTCTGAAGTTTTTGAGAGTGTGTACAGATTACCAGACGTCCTTGAACCAGTTGCTATCAATTTCCCACTGTTTATTTTTCTGACTTCACAACCCTGCTTCTTGAAGACTACTTCATGACCTTTATCACAGATTTGACTAACACTTAACAGGTTATGTTTCAAACCATCCACAAATAAAACTTCTTCTGACTTGATTTTCCCTTCACTAATTTTGACAGACCCTTTTCCTATAATTTTGGCTCCATCATTATTTCCAAACTTCACAGAGCCACCCTCATATTTCTGTAGTTTTTCAAATTTCTGTTTATCACCTGTCATATGACTTGAGCACCCACTATCAAGGATCCACGGTACACATTTATTCTGAGCTCTAAAAGTTGTCTGCACTATTAAAGATTCTTGTTCTTTCCTGAGCTGTTCTTTTTGTTTCCATTCTGTTTTAACTGTGGTGTTGGGTTCTAGCTTGGATTTCCCCTTTTCAGAATCTTGCACATATCCTTCAGAAGAAATTCTATTTTGTTTTGCCCTATATGGTTGAATTCTTCTTTTCTGAGATTGATTTGAAACAGAAATACTGCGACAGTTTCTAGCAATATGCCCAAAGTTGTGACAATTAAAGCATTCTACTGCATAACTCATTAGAGGAGCAAAAGCATTTCTACTAGTGAAACTTCTAGGACCTATATTGTACTTGCAGTCCACAATTTTATGCCCATAACCATTACATTTAAAACAGAAACCATAGAAATAATGATTGAACCTGAAAGATGGTTTTTGCCAAGTTGTTGCAGGAGCCTTGGATCTTCTTTTCTTTTGATGTGTGACCTTGGTAAAACCGTCATTGTCAGTTCCTATTTCAGGACTGGCATTACTGCTTTCTTTTGCCTGATTTGTTTTTCTTTCAATAGCCTGTTTCTTGTCTTTACTCTTTTCACATTCAACATTGCTTGCCTTTGGTCCATTTGATGATTCTCCTTCAGTAAAGCCCAGACCGAATTTGATACCTGTGGGTCTTTGATCGCTTAGGATTTTGTCCAGCTTCATCGAACTTTCATCACGTTTTAAATGACAGCTAATTTTTCGATCCAGCTCTTGTATCTGTATTCGAAGACTAACATTTTCTTCTTCCAATTTGCAATAGTAATCTATCTTCATGGTTACCTGTACTTCAAGATCTTCGGACATTTTCTTGTACTCCTCTGTCTGTGTTTTTAGACTGGCTATAATGTCATTTGCATCCTCAAGCTTCCTTAACAATTTTTTATTCTTTCTTTTCTCAGATTTCCATTCCATAAGAGCAGAAACCAGCTCACCTTCTAAATCAACTTCAGCCTCACCTATTTCAATAGATACTTCAGAGTTCATTCCTTCTCTCTTTTGTGTGTTTTCTGCCTCTTCTGATTCTTCTACTTCAAACGCCATAAAGAGAGCCTCACCTGTTCCTTCTTCAGAGTCTTCACTAGAACTGTCCTCTGAAGATTCTGCATTTCGGGAGATAAAGCTTTTCTTTTTGAAATTGCCTTTTTTGAAGTTTGTTTTCTTCCTCCATTCACTTCTTTCTTGATGTTGAGTTTCTTCACCTTTGTTCTTGTCATTGAGAGGACATTTGATAGCAAAGTGTCCAATGCCTCCACAATTGAAACATTTAAAAGGTAGCTTTCCTTTGTATTTTCCTTTTCCTTTTCTCAACTTTTTGACAAAATTTGCTTCCATTTCATCTGAAGCATCCTCTTCTTCAGACTCTTGTTTTGTGCTTTTGCCTTTTAGGGCTTTGAAAGCTGCTTCTCTATCTGTGGGATTAGACCTTCCTATTCTCATTTCAAAAGCAGTCAAAGAACCATGCATCTCATCCATACTAAAACTATTTAGATCTTTGGCTTCTTCTATGGCAGAGACTTTAGAATCAAATCTAGGAGGGAGCGATCTTAATACCTTTTTCACGATAGCTAGCATCGGTTAATTCTTCGTCGAGACCTCTGATTGAATTGGTGATCCCATTGACTCTTTGCATGAAGGTCTCTATGTTCTCATCATTGTCCATCTTTAAAGATTCGTATTGAGCTCGATGTGCTTGAAGCTTGGCCTCCTTGATCCTATCATCTCCTTCATGGATGTTCTCTAGTTTATCCCATATATCTTTTGCTGATTCACAATTTATGACCTTGACTAGCTCACTGTCCACTAGTCCACACATGATGGCATTTTTTGCTTTTGAATCATATTCAAATGCCTTTTTACCAGCAGTGTCTGTTGGAGCGGTGGCAGGAGCTTTGTAACCATTAACTACTGCACCCCAGATGTCAAAACCCAAAGCACTAAGATATGTCTGCATTCTAATTTTCCAGAACGCATAGTTAGTCCCATCAAACAATGGTGCTTTGTTCGAGGAGAAACCTTCACCACTTGCCATTGCGTAACTTCCAAGATCACCTTAGCTGTTTAAGCCTGTTCAGGTACTTGGCTCTATACCAATTGTTGTAATCACAATGACACTGAGAGGGGGGTGAATCAGTGTGAACTTTAAAATTTCTAAAACATATAGTTTTAAATCCAGCACGAGTTTAAAGCAGATAAAAGAAATATCAAATGCAACAAGAAAGCATGACACATAACACAGTAATTTAACGAGGTTCACCAATGTGGCTACTCCTCAAAAATGACTGCTTGGACTACCATCCAAATCCAGCCAATGCAAAGCTACAACTTTACAATATCTTTTACCAACACCAACTGGAAGGAGCACCAACCCCTTTGCTTTATCTGTTTCAGTAGAATGGAGCACCGACTCCTAATTTACCAGCACCTACTGGAAAGAGGCACCAACCCCTTGTGCCAAGCTACAACTTGGAAGACAATAATAAAGATTACAGAATAAAACTTTCACCTCATTTCTCACAGTCTGCTATTTTTTTGCATTCTGCTGCTTCTGCGCAACACGATTCGCACTATCCGACCGCTTCTCTGTACTTCTTCGCACTCTCTGCTGTAATCAGAAGATCGATCACTTCTGCAGTCTGCGCATTATTACTTTGGACTTGAAACACACCCTCTGCACATCGCGCTCTTAATTCTCGAAGATTCGATATGCACTCTTCACTTCGTCACTAAAGAAATATCGCTTCGGCCTTAGCTCAAATCGAAACGACTCACTCTCTGTGCACTGCAAATTTTGCATACACACCTTATCTTCGCACAAGTCACCTTCCATCTTCAATTAGCCCTCATTTTATAGAAGAAATCTTCAAGAACAATTCTTAAATCATAGTCGACTGTAACCCTAGGACGTCGGCTGCAAACCCTAATGATGTCGACTTCAAACCCTAGAATTTTTTGGCTGCTTAAACCTGGTGATTGTCGGCTGCAAACCCTAAAAACATCCACTATAAAACCCTAGCAAATGTCGGCTTCAAAACCCTAAAAATGCTATAAAACCCTTGACAATGTCGGCTTCAAAACCCTAAAAACGTCCACTGTAAAACCCTAGAAAATGTCGGCTTCAAAACCCTAAAAATCGTCGGCCTCGATTCAACTTGTCGGCCTCAACCGCTACTGCCACCTCTGTCACCTTTTATTGTAACTGTTGCCGTGAAACACAAACATGTCGCGATATCGCGACGCTTTTTGTAGCCGTACACCTTCATATCCTTGTTGTCGTGAAATCGTGACCATTTTGGCCTTTGGTAGCTTTGCCATCGTTCTTGTCATGAAATCGTGACACTTCAAACTTTTGCTTACGTCATCCTTAATTGTCAAACACACGTCATCCTCATCTTTGTCCGAAATCCTGACGCTTTCCGCTTCCGCTTTTCTTTCACCCTCGAAATCGTGACACTTTTTGCTGACGTCATCCTCGGCTTTGTCGTGAAATCGACGCTTCGCTTCCCCAAATCGTGACACTTTCAATTTTTGTCATCCTCCAACGCTTTGCCTCCGTACAATTCTTGCTTCATGCGGTAGCGAAATCGCTACACCTTTGTGCCTTGTGCTTTCGACTTGCTTCAACTTTGAGTTCGATCTTTTGATTGGTAGCGAAATCGCTACACCTTCACGTTGAGCATTTTTGGACTTGTAGCGAAATCGCTACACCTTCTTGTTTGTGCTTTTTCAACTTGTAGCGAAATCGCTACACCTTTGTTTTGTGCAATTTGACACGTAGCGAACTCGCTACACCTTTGAGTTGTGCTTTTTCAACTTGTAGCGAAATCGCTACACCTATGTTTTGAGCACTTTTGACTCGTAGCGAAATCGCTACATCTTTTTCTCTTAACACTTTCTCCCAACTTCGGCCAGCGAAAATTCAACATGTAGCGAAATCGCTACAGTTACTCGACTTAGCTTCTTGGCCTCCGACATGTCACGAAATCGTGACAGTTTGCCTTGCGCCTTCTCTCTCTTTCGACTTGTCATGAAATCGTGACATTTTCAACTGCGCCTTCTCTCTCCTCCGACTTGTCATGAAATCGTGACATTTTCGATTGCACCTTCTCTCTCCTCCGACTTGTCGCGAAATCATGACATTTTCAACTGTGCCTTCTCTCTCCTCCGACTTGTCACGAAATCATGACATTTTCGAATGCGCCTTCTCTCTCCTCCGACTTGTCGCGAAATCGCGACAGAAAACATGTCGCGATATCGCGACAGTTTTCTAACTTGACTTTTTCTTCGAATTTTTGGGGTCATCTCTATTTTCCAGGAAACTTCTGTCCTCTGCATCTGAATGACTCCTACACTGTCTGTCCACTGCATCATTGGATCTAACTGCCTGTGTTGACAACAATGACAAACTTCTTGCAACACCTTGCTCAACATCTAATCTCTCATATTTCATTATATCTTTACCCTATTTTTGAGGGGTACTTATAGGACTATCCAAGGGCTAGGGGTGGCTTCATGGAGAAGCCAAGAACAAGAAGGGGTGGTTAGGACAGTTGGATTGGAAGCTTCCATACCTTAACCACCTTCTTCTAGATCAAATGGTCATTCAAATCGATTTGGCTCGGATGAAGGCCAACTGAACTTCAGTTTAGACTACAGGTGACAGCTACATTCCATACTATAAACCACAAGTGTAAGCTATGGTTCAGACTGTAGATCACAAGTGTCAGCTATGGTGCAGACTAAATAGGCCAAGGAGCCTAAATTGAGTGGTTAGAACCACTGCTCTATCTTAGAGTCTATCCAAGATCTTCCATATGGTCTTGTAGCATATCCATATGAGTAGTCGCCATCAACATGACACGTTTTAGGTGTCTACACATAGTCCACAAATTTTTATTTCTTAAGTTTTTGGGATGACTACCTAACCGTATGACTAGAAATGTAGTACGATCCTTGCAACCCAATAATTAGTGGTGTGTGTTATAAAATATTTAGAGCTTTGGGGAATCAAATTCTTAACCTAAGTATTATGAGAATTGTACCCTATCCTTACTACTCTATCTTTTGAATTTGGAAGCAACTGTGATAGTGATAAAAAACACTATTTTTGTGGATTATGTTGCATAATGGGATAGACGAGGATTACCCTTTTTACTTCAAGGTTCATACCAAGTATGGTGTTATCCCTTTTTGACACAATATGTTTTTAAGATGTGAAATTGTGTTTGGTTCAAGAATTTTTTAGATTCAATTCCCACAACTCAAGATTTTATTAGTGTAGATGTGTAATGGTCCTAAAAAGGAACTCGACATGTCTTTGGAGTTTTCTTAAAATACTAGGAGTGCTTGAGTAACTAAAAACACCTAGGAATTATGGATGTATGGAAGCAAATGACAATTTGAATTGGTGGAATTGTATGGATGATGTTGTGAAGGTGCCCCTTATTAATGCAACATGACTTTTTTGGACCAACTAATGCCTTGAACTAAATAAATGATCCCTAATATGACATGTGAAATGTGGATGTGAATGCAATGTATAAAATGCAAAATAAAATGTGTGTGAATGCAATGAAATGTATGCAAGTGAAGTGCAATATTTTTGTGTATTAGCCATGTATAAATACATATATATCAATCACATCATGCATATAATGCTTTCAAGTATATAACATTAAGTGGTTCAGGTTCATCCTCTCCCTCTAGACTAGCTAGCCTATAAGTACTGTTACCCACTCTTTGAGTGACAATGTATGGACCCAACCAATTAGCCATGAATTTATCATGAAGATGTGGTAGTGCATTGGTGTTTTGTTGATTCTCTTTAAGGACAATATCTCCTACTTGGAATTCACGTATATGAAATTTGGCATTGTAAGCACACTTTAGGTAGTCTTGATAAACTCATAAATGCTCTAAAGCATTGACTCACCTCTCATCAAGAAGTGTGAGTTGGTCAAGACATGTTTATCTAGCAGTATTGTCATCTATGAATTCCTAAAAATAAATTCATAAGGATGGAATATCGAGCTCAAGAGGTATGATTTATTCGGTTACATAGACCAAAATGACATTTCCCTAGTAGGCATGTGGATGCTTGTTCGGTAAGCCCATAAAGCCAAGGGGATTTTGGTATTCCAATCTTTATGATTTTTTTTAACAAGTTTCTTGAGAATAGAAATTAAGGTATTTATGGTTGCCTCAACCTATCCATTTTCTTATGGGTAATAAGGAGTCGAGAAACTGTGTTGGATGTTATATTTCTTGAATAGTGCTTGAACATCCTTGTTCTTGAAAGACTTGCCATTTTTAGAGATAATTTTCAAGGGAATACCAAAATGACAAATGATATGATGAAGTATGAACTCCATAATTATAGGTCCTATTGTAATGGTTAGAGTAATTTCCTCAACCCACTTTGTAAAGTATTTAGTGGCTATGATGATGAATGTATTTTTTCCCAAGTAAGAAGGCAAGATTTTGCCAATTAGATCAAGACCCTATTGTGAAAAGGACCAAAGGCTTTGAATAAGCTATAAATATTGTGATGATACATGAGTTAGATTAGAATGCTCTTGAAATTTCTTTCAATGTTTAACATAAGTGCAATAGTCATGTTCCATGGTGGGCCAATAATAACCCATGCATAGAATATGCTTTGTGATGGCCATACCACTAAAATGACCACTAAAAGTACCATCATGAGCTTCATATATGGCTCTTTGTGCCTCACTAGACTCGAGACATCGAAGAAGGACTCCATCATAACCATGTTTATACAACATGTCCCTCAAGAGAACAAAATGAGATACTTTTTGCTTTAAAGTGTGTTTAGTAGTTCGATACATGTCATATGGGAGTGTTCCAAAGTTGAGAAAGGCTACTATTTGGATTGACCAAGGCTCATATGGATCCTAATAAATAAAGTAAATGTCCTTTTCATCCTTAGATTCAGCATAAACAATTGCATATTTAGAGATTTTTGAGATAATAAGGGGTTGTACCTCTCCAAAGGAGTATTTTGGAATCAGTGATCCAAGAGAGGCCATCACATATGCAAATATATTAGTCAAATGTGGTAAACTATCAATTTCATACCATTCAAATGTAGAGAGCAATTTCATTTCTACTTCATGATAAATTTTAATGGTAGGTTCTTTGCATTGGTATTTTCTACTGATTTGCTTGACAACAAGTTGAGAATCACCAAATATCTTCTTACGCTTAATTCCCATAGCTATAGTTGATTGAAGACCTAATATTAAGCCTTTGTACTTTTTGGTCACGAATCTACCTAGTCATATAAAATGTGCCCTAGACCTGACCAACATTGAAAGGCCGAGAGAAAGAGAAGTCTCCCGGGCCAATCTCTAGAGAGGGTTGGCTCCCAAACTAATCTAAAACTGGTTTTAAGGTTCAGGGTTAGAAATAACAAAAAGAGATGGAAATAATAGAAAGAGATGGAAATATGGCCGAAGTCGACAGTTGATAGGGAGAACAACCTCAGAAAGCAAATAACCTTAGACTAAATCTCGAAGATAAGCAGCAACTGATTCTTAGAATGCATATACATAAATTGGATCAAACATTGACTATAAGCTTGCCTTCAATTATACTTCAAATGTTCAAATGAAAACATAGCCAAATTTAGAGCAACAGAATTCAACTAAAACTTTAGCACTTGACTAAACAAAAGTGAATTACATAGAAAGCATCACATGAACATCAATTCGGATCACCAACTCAAAAGACTCTAAGAATAGAGCAAAATGCATCTAGGATTTCTGCTTCAATTTTTGCAAAAAGGTCCTCCCCTTTTCTTGAGATGTACATTGGTATTTATAGAGGTTTTCCCTCTTCCTTTCGCATCACAGCATTTAAAACATCAAACAGATTTTGAAGAGGAGATCCACAAAATATGCAATTGGAAAGAGAAACAATCCCCTTGAATTTGCCTCGGAGAAATCATATTCCCTACTTTTATGGAGTAAAACTAAAAATCGAACGAAAATAATGAACCACATTTCTTCATTAAATGACTATTCTCATGGCATGCTTGAAGTTGTTAGGAGATCACGAATAGGAGCTTTTAATATCGGAGGCATATTTAATTGTAGTGGCTTCGAGAATAAACTGATTCAACACATTCTCCCATCTTGTGCACATAGGTAAACAACAAAACATTTAATCTTGGAGCCACTTTGACCTTGATCTCAAAAATCAATTGGAGAGATTTTAAAACATTACTTTGTTCGATCCATGTCCTCCTACGCAGTATGAAGAAAAATGCAGACAGAACTTTGCTAGACCTTTGTTGTCGCTTCTGTCACAAAAATGTGACATGTCGCGATATCGCGACATTTTTAACTTACTGCTTTCTCCTGTTGCCACCAGTCGTGAAAATGAGAGATGTCATGAAATTGTGACATCCTCCTCTCGCTTAGCCTTATTTTCATTCACTTTCATGAAAACATGACAAGTCACGAAAATGTGACATGTCACAAAATCGTGACATGTTTCTGCCACTTTGCCCTTCTGTCGCCTTTAGTCATGAAAACGTGACGTGTTGCAAAATCACGATGTTCTCCTCTCGCTTAGCTCCTTGGCATATTTAGTTTTGTGAAAACACGACGCATCACGAAATCGTGACATCTTCCTCTGTTTTACTATTATCTTCTTGCAAGTCGCAAAATTGTGACATATTCCTCTGTTTTGTTCTTTCACTGCTCCAAATAACGAAAATGTGACAAGTCATGAAATCGTGACATTTCGTACTTGGAACTGTCCTTTCTGCTTTCTCCCCATGAAAATGCAATATGTCACGAAATCGTTGTTGAGCAAGGTGCAACAATAGTATTGTCATTGTTGTAAACACAATCAGATAGATCTGTTGTTGCAGTGTACAGGAAGTTCAAAAGCTATTCAGGCAACAGTATTGTCATTATTGTCAACACAGTTAGATAGATCTGTTGTTGCAGTGGACAAGAAGCTCAAAAGTTATTCAGATGCAGAAGACAGAAGTTCAAAGGTTATTCAGAGTATGGACAATGAGTTTCCAAGAAGACCGAAGTGGCTCATTTGCAAAATATCAAAGATAAAGACAAGTAAGAAAAGTGTCGCGATATCACGACATATACAGCAGGAAAGAAAAACTGTCGTGATTTCATGACATGTTGGAAGAGAGAAAAATATGGAAAAACTATCATGATTTCGTGACATGTTGGAAGAAATAGAAGAAGTAGGAAAAACTATCACGATTTCGTGACACGTTGGCAGAGAAAAAGGCAAGTGGAAAAACTGTCGTGATTTTGCGACAAGTTGGAAGAGAAAAAGGCAAGTGGAAAAACTATCGTGATTTCATAACATGTTGGCAGAGAAAAAGGTAAGTTGAAAAACTATCATGATTTCGCGGCATGTTGGAAGAGAAAAAGGCAAGTGGAAAAACAATCGTGATTTCGTGACATGTTGGCAGAGAAAAAGACAAGTGGAAAAACTGTCACGATTTGATGACATGTTGGAAGAAAGAGAGTAAGTTGGAAAAGTGTTGCAATTTCACGACATGTCATATTTTCATGACTAAAACAGGAGAGAGAGAGAGTAAGTTGGAAAAGTGTCACGATTTCATGACATGTCGCATTTTTGTGACTCGGAAAGCGCAGGAAGGAAGAGAAAGGAAAAGTGTCACGATTTCGTGACATGTCACATTTTTGCGACTCGAAAAGCGCAGGAAGGAAGAGAAAGAAAAAGTGTCATGATTTCATGACATGTCGCATTTTTGTGACTCGAAAAGCACAGGAAGGAAGAGAAAGAAAAAGTGTCATGATTTCGTGACATGTCGCATTTTCACGACTCAAAAAATGCAGGAAGGAATAGAAAGAAAAGTGTCACGATATCGCTACATGTCGTTTTTCACGATAAAAGAGAGGAAGCATACGAAAGAAGAACTGTCATGATTTCGTGACAAAAGTAGAAAGCAAGACTTAAGTTGAATAAGTCATCGAATGCATGTCAAAGTGTGAGATGTGGCCGTAAGAGCACAGATAGCATAGAAGCGACGAGATGATGGCGAAGTGCTCAAAGTGAGCGAAGAGTCATGTCAAATTTTCCTAAGTGCGTTTGTGATTGCATAGAGAAAGTAGAAGGAGCAGAGAGTGCAAAGGGTGAAGATGAACGCAAAGTGTAGTTGTAACGAAGCAGAGTGTGCGAAGTGATTGCATAGAGAGAGCAAAGTGCGCAGAGAGAGCAAAGTGCATAGAGAGTGCAAAGGTGAAGAAGACCAGTCAGGGTCTTGCAAAAGCAAAGTGCCATTGTAAGACTAACAATTGGTATCAGAGCCAAGTTCCCTTATCAGGCTAAATCAGCTAGGGTTGATCTTGGATTAGTACGCAATGGGTAAGAAGAATAGATCTTCCTCCAAAAGGGCATCTTAGTTAGTTTCAGTTCCTGTGGAAGAGAAAATTGAACCAGAAGAGGTTGAAGACTTCTCATCAAACAAAGCACCTTTGTTTGATGAAACTAATTACATGACCTGGAGAATCAGGATGCAGGCATATCTTTGTGCTTTGGGATACGACATCTAGGATTCAATAAACAATGAATACACAATACCCATCACTCCTCCAACCGATGCTATCGATAAGAATCTATTTGAAAATGACTCAAAAGCAAGGAATGCTATCAGGTGTGGATTAGTAGACAGTGAACTAGTAAAGATCAAGAGTTGTAAAATGACAAAAGAAATATGGGACAAACTGAGGAGTATTCATGAAGGAGACGATGAGATCAAGGAGGTCAAGTTACAAACACATCAAGCTCAGGTCGAAGCTTTAAAGTTGAATAATGATGAGAACATAGAGGCATATATGCTGAAAGTTAATGAAGTCCTAGAGGATGATTCTAAAAGAGAAACAAAAAAAGAACAGAAATGTGATGAAGAAGAAATTGATGCAAAAATAAATTTGAAAGAGGAACTAATTGCAGCTCTGGATGAATTGAAGATAGAAAGAAAAAGGAATAAGGAAATCTCAAGAAAGCTTGATGATGCAAATGAAATAATAACCAGAGTTGAAAGTACAGGTAGAAGAATTCAAAAGGATTGAAGAAACTCTCAAGTCACAGATCAATGAGAAAGAGATTGGTTGCTGCAAACAAGAGGAAGAGACTATTTTATTGAAGAAACAACTAGAAGAGGCCAATACAAATCTCAAATTCGAGAAGAGCACAGAGTTGCTAGATAAAATGATAAACCAACAAAGAAGCTCCATGGATAAGCGTGGTCTTGGATATGAAGCTGAACAACCTTCATCTTCCAACTCTGTAGAGAAGAAGAAGTTCACTGTTGAAGGATCGAAGCAAGAAAAGTTTGAAGCTGAATCTTCAAAAGGAAGAAAATATCAAAGGAGATCTACAACAAAGCAGCCACAACAAAAGAGGTTCTATCACTCTCACTCTATTCATACTAATACTTTTAATGGCTATTGTTTCAGATGCAACCAGTATGGTCACAAGGCAACTTATTGTGGATTGAATAATAAATCAAAGAGTTATGCTGGTAGAAATACATCTGCATTTCTGAGTGAACACTATGTACAATGTTTTCAATGTAATGGTCATGGGCACATAGCAAGGTTTTGTCCAAGCACTTTTGTATCTAATCTAAGGCAAAACAGTAGATTTCATCAGATGCAAAGAACGCAACATAGACAGGGAATAAATCATGTACATAAAAGAAAGGAAAATAATCATTCATCAAGGATGCACAAGAGACAACCACACAAGAGAAATGTTCGAGTTCACGAAAAGGTGCAAAACAGGGATGCAGTTGAAAAATCCAAGCCCGAGTTCAAGAAAGTTTGGAGAAAGATAGAAGAAAGGAAATCGTGTCTCCTTGGATTGAAGGAGACTACTCCTCTATTGCACTAAGCAACTCCGGGTAGCACATCCTCGGGGGGAGCAATCTTAAAGTTTTATTTTAATGCTCCTATGTATTTGTTTGGGTTTCTGAGGATGAAAGGCAAGTAGTTAGGGGGAGTTGTCGTATAGTTGTCGAAGTATGTTTTCAGTTCATGTAGTTGTTTGTGGAAGTGCCATGAAGGGTGGTGATTAAATTGAGAGTTCTCATTATTGGTAGTATTGCTATATGTCATTGTTGTACTGGTGATGGTTCTTACTGCCACTGTCCAAAGTTAAGGATTATAACAGTTCAGATAATTTGGTTAGTGAAAGAATGTTGCTCTAGCCGTATATATGTGTTTCGATAAAAGCAGTGGGTATTTGAACTACACATTGATGTGAAGATTGTTAGATCTAGTATGATGTTGTGGTGAAAAATATTGAAGTCTGATTATTGATTCATGTTTAGCTCATCAAGATGAGCAACTTTGCTTTATGAATCATACCTATCCGAGGTCCAGAAGTATGAGTTTGAGTAAGGTGCACTATAGTTGGCCGTGAAGTGTTTAACAAAATATTGTCTCCTGATTCGAACAGTTGAAAGTAAGGTGTGACCAGCGGTGACTGTAGAAAACATAGACCAAGTTGAAAATGTAAAAAGGGATTTGGTTGGTGTTGTGGTACTGTGTTTGATGCTTGCACAGAGTTGGCAGTAAAATTGCAGTGTTGGTACAGTGTTGGACAAAAGTTGGTACAAGTGTGAGTCACTTGACAATTTTTTTACAGATGTGAAATTAGCATTTTTGAATGGGAAGCTTGAAGAAGAGGTTTATATTGAGCAGCCAGATGGTTTCCAGCTTGGTGATGATCCCAACTTGGTTTGTAAGTTGAAGATATATGGCTTGAAATAGGCACCCCGAGCATAGTATGCATGGTAGCACGATTTCAGGCTAATCCCAAGGAGACTCATGTGACAGGAGTAAAAAGGATTGATTGTGGTTTCTTTTTCGAAGGTGATTGGTTTAATGCTTCAAGGTTTTCTGGTTTGAGAGTTGTTATTAAACCTTATTTTATAAGCATTGTTGTTGAAGCCATTAGTTGGTTGAAAAACCTGAGTTAGGGTTTGATAAGAACATGAGTATCATTGTTATGTGATATTTGTGGTTGATCATTGTTGAAAATTTTTTGAGTTGGTTGATACATGCTTCGACTAGGGTTTGTGATAAAGGGTTGTTCATTGAGGTGATTGGTTGAGTTGATTTGATTGAGCCTAGTCAAGTTATGTGTGAAGTGATTTTTAAAGTTCTATGAAATAAATTATTCCATCATTCTATGTTGAGTTGAGATTGAGGTTAGAAGATATTAAGTCTCTAACAATTCTCTTTATGCTTCTATGAAGTGGTTTTGATTTGAGACTGTCATTCATTGTTGAGTTCATTTTGAGTACTACTTGAGCATGATTGATTGAGCCTTTGAAGAAGGCCTTTGGGAAATATTTGAGGACAATGTTGGGACAGATTTGAGGACAGTGTTGGGACAGATTTCTAGAGCAGATTTGGGCAAGTTCTTGGTGAGCTTGCTAGAGCAGATTTGGGCAAGTTCTTAGTGAGCTTGTTGGAGCAGATTTGGACAGGTTCTGTGTGAGCTTGTTATTCAGCATTGGACAAGTTCTATGTGAGCTTGTTAAGCAGGTTCTGTGTGAGCCTATTGAGCAGGTTCTTAGTAAGCCCATTAACAGAGCTTTGGAGGTGACAAAGTATAGAGGACAGAGTCTCAATGGATAGAGATCCAGTAGCCAACATAGTTGAAGATAGATCTGAGTGAGGATTCTTCAAGTGGAGAGAGGTCCACCAGTCAGTGCAGCAGAGAGACAGAGTCTTCTATAATATCAAGGGTACTATGGAGTATGGGTTATGGTATCCAAAAGGTAAATACTTCACCCTTATTTCGTATTCAGATGCAGATTGGGTAGGAGGTGTCGATGACAAAAATAGTACCCTTGCAATAAATTGGGAGTGGTCACACTTCCCAAGAATTGACTAGCTATAGGGATCACATTCTCAGGGGGAGCATTTAAGTATTTGATTATCTGTTTGCTCATGTTCATGATTTTTGCTAAGTGTAATCAATTGTGCCTGAGAATGTTGTGCATGGACTCAGGGGGAGTCTACAATAGCCCTTTGGTATTATTGTCAAAGGGGGAGAAGAGTTACAGGAAAGTGCACATGTGTTGCCAACAATTCCAAAGGGGGAGATTGTTGAGCAAGGTGCAGCAATAGTATTGTCATTGTTGTCAACACAGTCAGATAGATCTGTTGTTGCAGTGGACAGGAAGTTCAAAAGCTATTCAGATGCAGAAGACGAGGAGTTCAAAGGTTATTCAGAGTATGGACAGTGAGTTTCCAAGAAGACCGAAGTGGCCCATTTGCAAAAGATCAAAGAAAAAGACAAGTAAGAAAAGTGTCGCGATATCGCGACATATACAACAGGCAAGAAAAACTGTCGCGATTTCACGACATGTTGGAAGAGAGAAAAAACTAGAAAAACTATCACGATTTCGTGACATGTTGGAAGAGAGAGAAGAAGCAGGAAAAACTGTCACGATTTCGCGACATGTTGGAAGAGAAAAAGGCAAGTGGAAAAACTATCACGATTTCATGACATGTTGGAAGAGAAAAAGGCAAGTGGAAAAACTATCGCGATTTCACGACATGTTGGCAGAGAAAAAGGCAAGTGGAAAAACTGTCACGATTTCGTGACATGTTGGAAGAGAAAAAGGCAAGTGGAAAAACTATCGTGATTTTGTGACATGTTGGAAGAGAAAAAGGCAAGTGGAAAAACTGTCGCGATTTCGTGACATGTTGGAAGAAAGAGAGTAAGTTGGAAAAGTGTCACGATTTCGTGACATGTCGCATTTTCGCGACTAAAACAGGAGAGAGAAAGTAAGTTGGAAAAGTGTCACGATTTCGTGACATGTCGCATTTTCGCGACTCGAAAAGCGCAGGAAGGAAGAGAAATAAAAAGTGTCACGATTTTGCGACATGTCGCATTTTCGCGACTCGAAAAGCGCAGGAAGGAAGAGAAAGAAAAAGTGTCACGATTTCGTGACATGTCACATTTTCGCGACTCAAAAAGCGCAGGAAGGAAGAGAAAGAAAAAGTGTCGCGATTTCACGACATGTCGCATTTTCGCGACTCGAAAAGCACAGGAAGGAAGAGAAAGAAAAAGTGTCGCGATATCGTGACATGTCACATTTTCATGATAAAATAAAGAGAGGAAGCGTACGGAAGTAGAACTGTCATGATTTCACGACAAAAGCAGAAAGCAAGACTTAAGTTGAATAAGTCATTGAATGCATGTCGAAGTGTGAGATGTGACCATAAGAGCGCAGATAGTGTAGAAGCGACGAGATGATGGTGAAGTGTGCAAAGTGAGTGAAGAGTCATGTTGAATTGCCCTAAGTGTTTCTGTGATTGCGCAGAGAAAGTAGGAGCAGAGAGTGGAAAGGGTGAAGACGAACGCAAAGTGTAGCTATAACGAAGCATAGTGTGTGAAGTGATTACACAGAGAGAGCAGAGTGTGCAGAGAGTGCAAAGGTGAAGAAGACCAGTCAGGGTCTTGCAAAAGCAAAGTTTCATTATAAGACTAACAATTGGTGACATGTTTCCTCCTACCTTGTACTTTTTTGTTTTCGCCCCGCAAAAATGTGACATGTCACAAAATCATGACATGTTTCCTGTCTTCTCCTTCGTTGCCGCTTCTTGTCATGAAAATGTGACATGTCACGATATCGCGATAATTTTCTATGGTTTTGTCCTTTGTTTTTGCTTTTTATCACAAAAATTTGACATGTCGTGATATCATGACATTCCATACCATCTTGCTCCTTACTCGCTTTCCTGTCGCAAAAACGGGACATGTCGCGATATTGCGACATTTTTCCTTGGCGCTCCCCTTTTCTACTAAAATGTCATGAAATCCTGATGTGCGCCTATCACTTTGCTTTCCTACCACTGTCTACCACAAAAGTGTGACATGTCATGAAATTGTGACAACTTTGCCTTTTCTGCTCCCTCATTGCAATAGGTCACGAAAATGCGACATGTCACGATTTCGTGACATTTTCTGTGCTTAGCTTTTTTTTGCATTGGATGCCGCAAAACCGCAATAGGTCATGAAAATGCGACATGTCACGAAATCATGACATCTTTAACTTACTTTTCTTTGGCACAAAACTTGTAGAGATTTAGCATGAACAACAACAAAAAAAACAAAAAAAATGTGGCAAAAATGCCAACATTCTTGGCGGCTCTCGGGGTATATAGTTCTTCTGTATGCATGAACCCCAGGCCTTTATTCATTGGGCAATAGGGTCACCCTCGTTGTCCCCCCTTTTGACTGTCCACTGATGGCAGTGAACTCCTCAACTTTTTTGGGGCCTTCTCTTTTTCCTCAGTGCTCCTCTTGCCCATTCTGGTTGTACAATTGCCCAAGCGCTTAGTCTAAAAATTACAGTGCCTTATATGCAACTAAAATACTGTGCCAAGGGATGCTAAAAACAACACCTAAAAACTACTATATCTTTGGAGTGCTAAAAAGAAACACACACAAACTAAATAGAAAATTGTACCTAAGCTCCTAAGCAACACTTAGTGCCCTCGAAACTTTATTTACTAGTCAGGCTATTTATAGTATTTACACAAAATTTTGCGACATGATTGACATGCCACCACCACAAACCCAACTTCGAGTGCCTATCCAGTGAACCTGTAGTGTCCGAACCAGATCTGATTGAACTTCAGTCGATCTTTGAAGTTCGTTTGGCCTCTTCTTGAAGTTCTCCATGTTGCAAACAGGGTGCAACATGGCAAGTTATCATGCATGCCAGTACCCATACAGTTGATGAATAATGTAGCAAAGAGGTTTGCCACATGGGGGCCTTCTTCGGGTATCGGTTGTAGTGATGGCTGGATCCAATACCACCACTTTAAAGAGTCCACTAGCTATGGGCTGAGTACAGGCTCCTCCAACCCCTTGATGTGATAACAGGACTTTTTCGATGATAGGCCTTTTTCTAGGATCTCCTCAGGCTCAGCCTCTTGGTGAGGCCTGCTTATTGGGTTATGGATGAATACTTGTGTGTTATGCCCTAGGACACAAAAAGGGTGCAAAAATGTGCCCTCTTTGCTCTCAAGTTCTACCACTTGAGCCTATTCCCCTTCTTGGCCCATATCCTAATGGAAACTACAAGCAACCATATTATTCATTGCTTGGGCGGTGCTTGCATATTCCCATTGTTGGCCTTGGATGAGATTTGCCTCTCGAGCTCCACACAGCTACATTCAAGGCATCTGCACAGTATGAGGAATCTGCCATGGTGAATACTGTGCAGGATAGACAAGAGCAACAAATACCAGAGAAAGTGATGGAGTTTCTCCCCACTGCCACTTTCCTGATAGGAGTAGAAGTTGCTTTGCTTGTACTGCTTCCTCAAAGATTTGAGGGAATCTACATTCACTTGATTGTAGCAAGAGGAGGCTTATGTTCGGGTGGAAATCCCAAACATAAAAGAGGTGGTCCTGGGCGGGTTTTGGATGGATATCCCCTGGAATTCTCTTCCAAATTTTTTAGAATCAGACATTGAAGTCTATGATGCTCTCCAGAGGTGCTCTCGTGATGGTGGAGAGATGCATCAAGAGCTAGAAGGGATCCTGAGATCCATCAAATGTGTTGATGAGCACTTTTGCTAAGTCATCCCATGAGCAGACGCTCTTATGCTCGAGTAGTTTGTACCACTGCAGCACCCTTCCTTCCAGAGATAGAACCAAAAGTTTGATCATGACATATTTGTGGGTTATTTCATGGAGGGTCACTATAGTAGTAGCATCTTCAAGGTGCTCTCGGGCGATTCCCTTGGTGCCATTGTATTTTGTCAAGGTTTTCAAGGCACTTTTGGGAATCTCATGCCAACTTTGGAGATTCAAAGGGTCAGGATCATCCCAGCTGGGATAGCATACCCTCTCCATTATAGCAATGGTCTACAGAGATCACGGTTCTCACCACTAAGTCAGAGTCTCCAGGTGAAAATTCTTTTCTTCGCTTGTGAGGTCAAGGCTGCTCACCAAATCTTGATTCCTCTGGGGTGTCTTCTTTCAGCTTTAAAAGGCATCTATGATAAAGAAATTTGGATCTTCAGCTCAACAGAGTCACCAGGTAATTTTTTTAGATGAAGACAAGCCAAAGATTCACCAAACTCAGACTTCCTTAAAATATGGAGACTATTCATCCCACCGAGCGTGCCAAAAACTATTGGCATAGGTGGGTTTTTTAACTTGGAATACTACTTGTACCACCGATTATAGATCTTATTAAGATAGAAATAGTCTGTCCCACCGACCATGGTAAAAAATATTGGTCATGAATCCACCTAGTCATATAAAATGTGCCCTAGACCTGGCCAACATTGAAAGGCTAAGAGAAAGAGAAGTCTCTTGGGCCAATCTCTAGAGAGGGCTGGCTCCCAAACTAATCTAAAATTGGTTTTAAGGTTCAAGGTTAGAAATAACAGAAAGAGATGGAAATATGGCCGAAGCCGATAGTTGATAGGGAGAACAACCTCAAACAACAAATAACCTTAGACTAAATCTTGAAGATAAGCAGCAACTAATTCTTAGAATGCATATACATAAATTGGATCAAACATTGACTATAAGCTTACCTTCAATTATACTTCAAATGTTCAAATGAAAACATAGCCAAATTCAGAACAGTAGAATTCAACTAAAACTTTAGTACTTGACTAAACAGAAGTGAATTACATAGAAAGCATCACATGAACATCAATTCGGATCACCAAATCAAAAGACTCTAAGAATAGAGCAAAATGCATCTAGGATTTTTGCTTTAATTTTTGCAAAAAGGTCCTCCCCTTTTCTTGAGATGTACATTGGTATTTATAGAGGTTTTCCCTCTTCCTTTTGCATCGCAACATTTAAAACATCAAATATATTTTGAAGAGGAGATCCACAAAATATGCTCTTGGAAAGAGAAACAATCCCCCTGAATCTACCTCGAAGAAATCACATTCCCTTCTTTTATGGAGTAAAACTGAAAATTGAACGAAAACAAGGGACCACGTTTCTTCATTAAATGACTATTCTCAGGGCATGCTTGAAGTTTTTAGGATATCATGAATATGAGATTTTAATACCAGAGGCATATTTAATTTTAGTGGCTTCGAGAACAAACTGATTCAACACGTTCTCCCATCTTGTGCACATAGGTAAATAGCAAAACATTTAATCTTGGAGCCACTTTGACCTTGATCTCAAAAATTAGTTGGAGAGCTTTTAAAACATTACTTTGTTCGATCCACGTCCTCCTATGCAGTATGAAGAAAAATGCAGACAGAAATTTACTAGACCTTTGTTGTTGCTTCTGTCACTAAAATGTGACATGTCGTGATATCGTGACATGTTTAACTTACTGCTTTTTCCTATTGCCACCAGTCACGAAAATGAGACATGTCATGAAATCGTGACATCCTCCTCTTGCTTGGCCTTATTTTCGTTCACTTTTGTGAAAACGTGATAAGTCACAAAAATGTGACATGTCACAAAATCATGACATGTTTCTACCACTTTGCCCTTCCATCGCATTTAGTCACAAAAACGTGACGTGTTGTGAAATCGCGATGTTCTCCTCTCGCTTAGCTCCTTGGCGTCTTCAGTTTCGTGAAAACGTGACGTGTCATGAAGTTGTGACATCTTCCTTTGTTTTACTGTTGTCTTCTTGCAAGTCGCAAAATAGTGACATCTTCCTCTGTTTTGTTCTTTTGTTGCTCCAAGTCACGAAAATGTGACAAGTCACGAAATCGTGACATTCTGTACTTGGCATTGTCCTTTCTGCTTTCTCCTCGTGAAAACGTGATATGTCAAAAATGTGACATGTCACAAAATCATGACATATTTTCTCTTGCCTTGTACTTTTCTCCTTTCGCCTAGTGAAAATGTGACATGTCGTGAAATCATGACATGTTTCCTGTCTTCTCCTTCGTTGCCACTTCTTCTCGCAAAAATGCGACATGTGACAATAACACGATAATTTTCTATGGTGTTGTCCTTTGTTGTCGTTTTCTATCTCAAAAATTTGACATGTCGCGATATCACGGCATTCCGTACCATCTTGCTCCTTACTCGCTTTCTTGCTGCAAAAACGCGACATGTCGCGATATCGCAACATTTTTCCTTAGCGCTCCCCTTTGTTGTTGAAATGTTGCAAAATTGCGACATGTGCCTATCACTTTGCTTTCCTACCACTGTCTGCCATGAAAGTGTGACATGTCATGAAATCGTGACAACTTTGCCTTTTCTTCTCCCTCACCGCAATAGGTCAAAAAAATGCGACATGTCGCGATTTCGCAACATTTTTTGTGCTTAGATTTTTTCCACATCAGACGTCATGAAACCGTGACAGGTCACAAAAATGCGACATGTCATGAAATCGCAACATATTTAACTTACTTTTATTTGGCACAAAACTTGTAGAGATTTAGCATGAACAGCAACAACAAAAAAAACAAAAAAAATGTGGCAAAAATGCCAACAGTACTCTGTGGTGTTTTTTGTGCATTGGAAGTCTAGTTTGAATGATAAGGAGATAGGTATCCTCTCGGGTGTATGAAACATGACTCTAGCACCTTGAACTTTCTCGAACTTAGAACCATCAAAGAATAATGTGATATTGATGTCTTCCTTCATAATGGCATCTTCTTCTTGTTTGGTGATAGCAAATATTGAATTATCTAGGAGCTCAATAATCAAAGGATGATCACTAGGTAGTGGAGCTTCCACAAGTTGATCAGCTATGACCTAACCTTTAATGGTTTTTTGGCTAATAAATTCCAAGTTGAATTCAGTAAGAATTATTATCCATTTAGAAGTGTGGGTGTTATTGTAAGTGTGAGATATCATATAACATAGAGTATTTTCTTTAGCTATGGCATATGTTGTGTGACTAAGCATGTAATGTCAAAGTTTCTTAGTGGTAAAAACCACTACTAAGCACATTTTTTCTACATAAGCATATCTAGTTTCATAACTTACCAATGTTTGACTAATGTAATAGACAACTTTCTCTTTATTTTCTTCATTCTTTTGTGCAATCATTGTCCCCAATTCAAAGTCCATTGTTGAGACATAAATATAGAATGGGACCCCCAGACGAGGAGGAGTTAATATTGGCAGAGAAGCTAGGTATTGCTTAATGTCATCAAAGGATTTTTGGCATTCATCTATCCAAGAAAATGACACCCCCTTTTATAAAATATGATTGAATGGCTTGCATTTTTCAGAGAGTTGCACAATAAAATGACGAATTGATTGGATATTTCCTTTTAAACTATGCAATTCTTTTAAATTTTTTGGGGAAGGCATATCTAAGATGGCCTTGAACTTGTTTGGGTCCACCTCAATGCCTCTTTTGGAGTCAATAAACCCTAATAATTTTCTAGAGATAACACCAAAGACACATTTCTTGGGGTTCAACCTCACATTGTGCTCTAGTAGTCGGTCAAAAACTTTCTCTACTACACTAATGTGATCTTGTCGAGTTTTAGATTGCCAAGCGATCATCCACATAGTATTCGATAATATTATGCATATAGTCATGGAAAATGTGTCATGGCACGTTGATAAGTAGCACTTGTATTTTTAAGGCCAAAGGGCATTACCTTATAATAAAAATTCCCCCAAGGTGTATTAAATGATATTTTCTATTGGTCATCAAGATTTATTCGAATTTGGTTGTATCTGGAGAAATTTTCCATGAGAGAAAGCATTTCATGGCTAGTTCAAGTGTCGACAAGAGTATCAATATTTTGAAGAGGAAAGTCATACTTAGGAAACATGTTGTTAAGATATCAAAAATTAGTGTAGACGCATATCACCCCGTTAGGTTTACGAATGGGTACCATATTTGAGATCCACTCAGGATAATCAATGGGTACAATGAAACCCATATCTAGTAGCATTTGGAGCTCTGATTTGACCAAGAAGACAATGGTGGGATGCATCCTTCTAAGTTTTTATTTGATTGGATTAGTGTTAGGATGTAAGGTGAGATTATGGATAACCAAGCTAGGGTTAAGACCAACCATGTATTTATAGGACCATGTAAAAATGTTCTTCTTCCTCTTGAGGAGAGAAATTAATTGCTATTGTTCAATGTTGGATAAGATTTTGCCAAGCTTAAAAATTTGGGGATTGTATTTGTCTAAACTGAGGTCCACATTGATGGTATCTTCAATGGACATTTGGGAACCTTCCTCAAGTTTATGGGACATAGAGATCAAATGAATGTCATCTAAGATGTCATCAAACTCTTCTAAATTTTCCTCATCTACATATTCTTGGAAAACCTCAAGGTTTGAAGGTGAAGGTGAAGTTTATGGCACAAGGGATGGAGGAATGTAGTTGGCTGAATCCCTTAAAAATTGCTTGAACAAGACAAATTCAAAAAAGTATGGAGGTGAAGAAATATGGTCCATATCAATAAGGCTCATGTCAATTGAAATTGGCTTTGCCAAATAGTATGGATTACGGAGTGGGGTGAATAAGTCAAAAGGATTCATGTTGACTTAAGGAAAAATGGATGAGGTGAAATGGATGGGATGGATAGAGCCTAAGAATCAATGCTAGGAGCTTGGTAAACCTGGACAACAACAAGCAAAACAAATAAATGCATTTAATTAGACGCTATATACATGCAATACAGAAAAAGAAAATGTTTTTGTTTGATTTTTTTGTAGTGGTGAAAACCACTGTTTTTGTTTTATTTGTTGTTTATATATATATATATATATATTATATTATGTACATATATTACAAGTTTGGATGATGAAATGGATTAGCGATATGGTGGTGGTTCACTAGTAGGGGAGGCTTGCTCTTGTGGAAGAAGCAAGTGAAAGGTGGGCTCATGGATGGGGAACATTCTAAGATAAAGTTCATCCTGTTTGGTATGGGGAATAATGGGCTTCAATTTCTCTTCAAATTCATCTAAAATTATCGACATGAGTTCAAATTCTTCATAGATTTCATCCTCTGAGTCATTGGGATGGAGGGATTATTCTCTTGAATTTAGATCAAGTATTTGGAAGGCTTGTTTAAAAGAAGATATGGTGGAAAGTGAAGTGTAACCTAAGCCTGAACGGTCATGCATTTCTTGATATGGAACATTGATAATTTCATGCATTCCCTATTCATGTAGTCCTAGGCCATGTCCCTACCAATTAACTATGTGAAAATAATAGGATGAAATTCCTAAAATATTTTATATGTTGGTAGGTGTTGGTTCTTTGGGTTCTTCTAGGGGAGCTAGATTTGATGAAGAATCAATCCCCCCATATAAAAAATTTATGTTGTTAGGAGCTGAACCCATGTGTAGACACCTAAAACGCGTCATGTCGAGGGTGACTACTCATATGGACATGCTACAAGACCATATGGAGGATCTTGGATAGACTCCAAGATAGAGCAGTGGTTCTAACCACTCAATTTGGGCTCCTTGGCCTAATCAGTCTGAACCGCAGCCCAGACCTACGGTTTATAGGCTGAACCATGGCTGAGACCTATGGTTTATAGTCTAGACCACAGTTGTGACCTACGGTCTTAACTGAAGTTCAGTTGGCCTTCAATCCGAGCCAAATCGGTTTGAACGACCATTTGATCTAGAAGAAGGTGGTTAGAGGATGGAAG
The DNA here is from genome assembly GCA_028583015.1 of Wollemia nobilis. Classification (NCBI taxonomy): domain Eukaryota; kingdom Viridiplantae; phylum Streptophyta; class Pinopsida; order Araucariales; family Araucariaceae; genus Wollemia; species Wollemia nobilis. The sequence goes on from JAQPPZ010000057.1 coordinate 1,235,457, forward strand.
CTTCCAATCCAACTATCCTAACCACCCCTTCTTGATCTTGGCTTCTCCATGAAGCCACCCCTAGCCCTTGGGTAGTCCTATAAGTACCCCTCAAAATTAGGGCAAACATAGAGGAGAACATTGGAGATTTGAGCAGTGAAGCCCTATCGAATTGTACACTCAACCGAGTATACTAAGAGAGAGCTATTGCACTTATCCCCTACCTACTTGCCAAGATTCATGATGAATTGCATTATGGATGCCCTAGGAGCCTAGGAGAGCCAAGAAGCGCATATTCGGGCAAACGAAGGCCCTTCATAGTGAATCAACCACCAAATCAGTCTGAGGACACCGAAGGTGACCATTGAACATCAATTTGGACAAGGAGGTCAAGCCCACTACCCTTGAAATTGAGGGTAAACCTATCAGATTGCTAACCATGGCTTTCAACCATGGTTTATAGTGCAGACCACTCACTAGAGCTATGGTTTGTAGTAGAGGTATCACCACCTTACCCTTTTCATTTATATCTAGTTAATTAGCTTAGTTTAGCTATTTTCATGGTTCAATTGTAGTTTAGCAGACTTCTGACCGATAGAATTAGGTTAGAATAGTTTCTTTATGTTAAGCATCAAATAGGACATTAATGGATTCTTTATGCACTTTCATGCTTTATTTTACATAATTGATCCATGCATAGTGTAGTTGTTATCTTTCTTCATGCAATTCTATAAATCTTGATTCAATTTACATAGTTTAGAAGTGCTTTTCATGCTTTCTTGATTATACATGCTTAATGGTATCTTTATGCAATTTTCCTAAAAGGGCCTCATCATGAGAGGCTGCCTATATTTTTGACACTTTTATGTTGTTTCTTGACCATAGGGAACAGATTCAAAGGAGACTCAACCATCAACTTCCTTCCTCAATGCGAAGAAGAGGGCAACTCCACCCTAGAGCAGTTTGTGACTAGTTGAAAAGCAACATTAGTGCACCTACCCTATTGAGGGCTTTGGCATTGTATTAATCGTATCATCATTTGGGTGACCCTAAGAGGGGCATGATTGTAATCGAGATTCTTTGCAATTATTAATACAAGAAACATTTATTTTGTTGAATCTATGCAATCTTGTCAATTTTATGCTTTGAATGAATGAATACGACATAATACAGTAGATGGGTGCACACTTTTTGGTTAGATCAGAAGGTGATCATGGTGGAACTCCACAATTCTAGCATCTGACTATATTTTTTGGTTTTTGTGACTTGTAGGTACAGACCATAGCTACCAGCTATGGGCCAACAATTGAACCGTAGGTTCAACCCATGGGCCATAGTCAGAACCGTAGCCTAGACCTACGGTTTCCAATAGACATAGCAAACAACAGAGGGATAAAGCTCATTCGGATGTGGACTTGAGGTAGGCCCTACTTCTCACTCTCTGTAATTTTTTCTATCTCTGTGTTTTTCTAGAAAGTCAAATTTGGAATGCAATTAAGAAATTAAGAAAGAAAAAGAAATGAATTAGGTCTTAGTTTGCATTTATCTTTCATGTCATTAGAAAGGCGCTGCTAGGAATAGCGGATCTCTGATTTTAATCCACCCTAGAATCCAACGTGCTTGATAGAATTTGTGTGATTGGTTTGCATGTGTGAGGCCCAATTAGTGGCCAATTATCATCGTAATGTGCATGGTCTCAAAGAGCATCTAGAATAGCTTGCATTTTCTGAATTTGAAATGTTCTTTCATTTGCATAGCATTTAGAAAATGAGCATGAATGCTATATGATGCATTTATTTTATGTACATTAAAAGGAACCACACACACCACTTGGCACTTAAACGCTAGTGAGTTGGGCTTGACATCCAACCACTAGTAGGGTTCAACGACGGTGGGCGTAACTTCCATCCATTGGCCCAAATCCCATGAACCTTTTGGATACTAGACCAATACCGGATCCGAGAACCTTTCGTACCCTAGAAAATTTGCATGTATTCTCTTCGAAGGGTATAACGCTGACTGGGGGAAAATGGGTGAGGATCTGGGAGGACCTGTGCTCCCTGACCGTGTGTGGGCTTCATTACCACACATTATAGGTTGGATTACATGACTTGGAGTTCATAGCCAAGTTGTCGAGCTACGAGCGTACAGGTGAAAGCCATTAAACTGAGAATAAAATCCAACAAGTTTTGCAAAACATGATAAGAGTTTCTACACTGATACAACAAATCTTGAAAACACATCAAACAGTTTAGGACTCACTTTCAAAATTTAAAATGAGATAATCATTATTGTATACCTTGTTTGCTTAATAATAAAAGATACATCTAGATGCTAGGTACACAATGGTGGATACACGGGGTGGTCGAAAAGGTCTAAACCTAACGTCGATGACCAACCCCTAACCAATTCACAATAGCACGTGTCAATTCCTCAACCACATGAGCGAACCGAACGTCGTTGGCTAGCATTAGAGGAGATAACTCGACACGAGGGGAGCCTGTAGAGCATACCCTAGATAGAGGAGCTTTAGTACACTCCTCTAGGCATAGGATAGAATAGGAAGCCTTCCAGCATGAGGGTGTTCCACTCGAGAGCCATTATCGAGACCGCAATGCATGCGCATCCATGGGATCGACCGAAGAGTTTGTTGTGTAGGGGACCAGGTTGGTGCCCCTACGTACTAAGTCCATAGGAGGATCCATGGCTCCACCTTATGAGTATAGAAGGACTAGAGATCCACCCATTCAAGGGTAGGCAGATAGGCTCGCTACCGAGCATAGGTCTAACCATACTCCCATGCATGGTCCACCATGCAAGATCACCATTGATATATCAAAGGTGGGAGATAATGGCACACCATCGCATGAGCGATGGTGGTCTAGATAGCTAGAGGGTCTAGGTAGTGTTTTAGAGTAGCTAGGCTACAAGCCTTCTACTCCACCCACTCGTGCCTCGAGTGAGCATAGCGTGAGTGTCGTCAAGACTACTAGAGAACATGGAGAGGCTTCTAAGCACCCTCATGTCACACACCCACTATCTATGCATGGTGGTTCATAGTATAGGACATAGCAAGAGGCCAATGTCATCTTCATAGATAGAGGCAAAGGCACAACACATCAGTCCGATGGGTACAGAACCCACAAGGTCACTCATATAGAGTAGGGATACCAGAGGCCTCCCATGATCGATCAGATCGATAGATCACATCGACTGGTATCGAAGAAAATGCCAACTCCTCCAAGATCAATTGGAGGATGCTCACCTAGAGAGGCAGTGCATTGAAGATGAAAATATTCAAGCACAGAGGCTCATTAGATAGAGGCTATATGAGCAGTGCATGCACGAAGAGTGTATCCTTACCCAGAAGGAACGCATGGAGCAGGAGGATAGGTTAGCTAGGGCTGGCCTATATCCTCATGATGAGCATAGAGAGCATGTATATAGGAAGGCTTTATCTCAAGCTGATATGCATCAAGAGCAAAGAGATGCTCATACTCATGCTAGTGCCAAATAGAGGGAGTGACCATCGTCGCTCGATAATCAGAGGTAGAGGTAGCATGAAGAAGTAGAGGGAGATGGATACGAGCAAGAATATCTTGAGAGCTCCCGAGCTGAGGAGGAGGAAGAGCAATGCCCTCCATATCATACGAGGAAGATAATACCTCCTAAGCCACCTCCACGTCAACTTAGGGAGGAGGACTTTCTATCTTTAGAGGCCTATAAGGCCTTAGCCGAGAAGATCAAAGCCATCGAGAGACAAGGCATGACTATTCAAAAGCTGACATTAAGGAAAATCCATAATGAGCCTTTGGATCCTTTGGTGCCTACTCCGACTTACCCTGAGCATTTTGATATGCCCAGGTTGGACAAGTTTAAGGGTGATGAAGATGCACAGGAACATGTCACGAGCTTCCTGGATGCTTGTTTTTAGATAGCAAGCAATGATGCATTATTGTTACATACGTTCATCATGACACTTTTAGGTCCAGCCTGAGAGTGGTTCAATCAGCTAAAGAAACATAGCATAACCAGTTTTGAGCAATTAGTTGATGCCTTTCTTGAATGCTATTCCTTTGGCATCAAGAAATAGGCCAATATTTTTGATCTAGCTACGCTAGCTCAATGCGATGATGAGCCAATAGAGCAATACAAAAAGATATGGAGGAGACTAATGGTGAAGTTGCCATTCCCTATTCCTACCATAAAGTTAACCTAAATGTTTACGAAGAGTTGTGCCAAGCACATCTCATTACTACTACAACTGCAATAATATCCTACATTCAAAGAGGCTTTGGCGCAAGCCAAAGTGATTGAGGACATCAAGTTGCAGGAAGGCAACTTGAAGCTCAAGAATAGGAGAGAGGGACAAAAGAAGAGTGCCACAAAACAATAGGGCAAGCAGGCCCATGTGAATCAAGTGGTGTTGAATCTCCAAAGGGAGAACAAGGGGCAACAAAAATAGAATTATCAGGCCCAACCTCCCCCTGCAATATGATAAGCGCAACAACAATTATAAGGGCAAGAACAAATATCAACGCCCACCTCACTAGTTCACACCATTGATGAAATCATTGACATCAATTTTCCATCAACTATGCGAGGCCAAGGCAATTAGATTACCCAAAATCAAGATGATAGACCCCAATCAACCCAAACCAAAGGGGTACCAAGAAGATCTATTTTACATTTTTCATCGAATGAAAGGCCATGACATTGAGGTGTGCTAGAATTTCAAACACATGGTGCAAAATATGATTGAAAAAGGTGAGCTTGTAGTGCCGCACAACCCGTAGGCACCCGATAATCAGAATATGGGGATTTACAAAAACCCCTTGCCAAATCATGAGGTACCTCACAACAACGTTGGCCAAGTCAACCAGGTGTGAGTCGAACCACCTACCCAGGGGTTCATAGGCATGGTGAACATTGTCACTAGGCATGGGAGATATGAACAACAGAATCAACCTCATGCTCCCATTCAAATACAAGCCATGCCAAATCAGTGATCAACACAAAATATTCTAGGCCCACCAACAAGACCGATGGTGACCATAAGGAGCAGGTTGGTCCAAAACCTATAGATAACTCCTACAAAGTTGTCAATATATGAGTTAATACAATAGTCCCGTAGGCACAGGGAGACTCTTATGGATATTTTGAGGTCCATTGAAGTACAGTCCTAGGATGCACAAGCATTTACTAATTTTATGGGACATGTACAGCAGTGTCAGGAACCGATGATCCAATTTTATGATCATGAGATAAGGATGGTTTCTACAACTACGATTGACCCATCATTGCACATAATCGCATGTGTTAATCACATGCCATTTAAAAGGGTCTTGATCGATACTAGCTCATCGATCAACATAATAATGACCAAGGCGTTGAGTCATTTGAAGCTACCTAAATCACACATTGTGCCCACTACATTTACATTGAGAGCATTTAACGATGCACTATGTTCGACTATTGGCACAATTATCCTACCCATACAGGTAGGCTTGAAGACCATCTCAGTAATGTGTCATGTGATAGAAGGGGCCATGCAGTACAACATATTACTCGATAGGCCTTGGATTCATGAAATGCATTGCATCCCCTCGATATTGCATCAGTGCGTGAAGTATATTCATGAGGGACAGGTTCACGTAGTGGCATCGGATGAAGAGCCATTTAAGTTCATGAACCTAGAAGATTTTCCTGGGGGTTTCATACTCCCATCAATGCACCTGGATGTTCGGTCATCATCGCCAATAAAGAAACTAGGAGGTAAACAAGTACGTGCTCAACCAATGCCATCTGTGTCACATAGATCGGAGCACACCACTACCACTTCCTTGAAACCATCGGCATCAGTCATGCATCGAGATGATAGGAAGTTGAAGGTGAAAATGGGTGAGAAAGAGAAGGAGCGTGAGCCCGAGCCAATCATCGAGGAGGTTCCCATTCCTATGGAAGTTGAGGAACCCCAAGACAAAGCCGAGGAGGCACCTCAGCCTACCTCACCTACATCTTCAGTAGGGTCATCCACACCATGGGTGATGGTACATCTCGCTAACACTAGATTAGGTGAGTACCTTGTGTAGAATGTAACCTTCGAACCGATTCTGAAGACTACGCAAGAGATGGGCCGACCATCCACTCATCGTTACCTAGTTGGATCGATGGTTCCATTGGGAGAGCCACCTAACCAGACTAACTTCATCTATGTGGGGCTAGACCAACTTCCAACGTGAGAGCCCATGGATGAAGATGATGAGGAACCTTTCACTATAAACATTTATTATCTATCCAATCCAGAGTATGCCATGCATATTTTTGAGCTATATCATTGGCATGGATACGACCTTGGTCTCTTTGAACAAGGAAGGAGGACTCCATTGGAACCTCATTATCAGTTAGTCATTGATAGGTTCGGTTTAGGGTTACAGATATAGGGGTAGGATGATTTGCTCATAGCATCCCTAGATCATTTGTACCTTAGTATGGTGGATGATGTGGATTTTAATCCATATCATCTAGATCCTTCCAAATTCTAGAGGAATCACCCTATGATATCTATTGTCATCGTTGAGCCACTCGAAGATCATCATGAAGGGCTCCTTGAGCAGACTGAGATAGAAATGAACCCCAGAGATCACCTGGGACACCAAACCCATGATGCAGTCGATGACACAGACGTGTAGGGGCATAACCCCATTACTGTATGTGATCTCGAGCTAGGAGATATTTGTAATGAAGATGGAGTGGAGTCCACCTCCGATATGAGTGGACCAGGTTATGATGCAGATGAAGAATCCTCAAATGATGATGAATCTAGGGATGAAGTCGAAGGTGCCTATGAGAGGCCCTAGCATGCACATCATTTATTGCCTATTGAGTCGATACAGGTTACCGAAGAGATCCTTCCCAATATTGATCATTCAAGGGAAGAAGCAGAGCTAGATTTCTTGGCGATGTCACACTTACGATATAATTATCCGATTTATCCAGATAGTGATGACAATGATCAAGCGGTCAGATTCATGGGGCCGCACTTCCAGAGCACCCTCCAGGAGTAGGGGTGAATGAAGGATTCTATTATGATAGTGATGAAGAAGATGAGCTAGAGAGGGCCTACCTTGGTCCTCCTTATTTGTATTACCATCATCAACCCATCGACATTGATGAGGTCTATCGGTAGCTACATGTTGGTCCTCATCTGAGAGCAAGACGGTTAAACTTGGATCAAATTCATCGATTGGTTAATCCCCTTCTACCAACCTACATGGAGCTCCATGAGCCAAATGATCCTATTTTGCATTCAGTGCATAGGGAGGATCCAATTGTTCATAGTCCTCACAAGGAAGACCCCTTTGTGCCTGTGCCATTAGAGCCAGATCATGGGTATGAGGACTACGCAGATTTTGTAGAAGTTAGTCCATGTGGTCCTGGAGATCAATTCCATTCCATAAACATGGTCTCCATTGATTTGACCACTCCACTCCACAATCCAGCAGATCCATCCAAACCATTGTATCTTAACAAAGATGCTATCGATTGGGATCATATTGATTCACCCATTGAGCCTGAGGATTTCTTCCCCAATGAAGAAATGTTGCAACCTTTCCATTTTGCACCAGGCTATGCATATGATGTTTATCATGCCAAAAATACTTCCAACATGGAACCGATCAACCCGAATGATGACATCCATCTGATTCCTATGCCTCACCAACTTGAGGAGGGATCACATATGTCAGTAGAGGAAACCTTTGAGGTGGATATCAGTAATGATCCCGCCAATACAAAGAAGGTTAAATTTGGAGAGAGTCTCACTCCAGATGAGTGGGCCACCCTCATCCCTCTGCTGAAAGAGAGACCAAATTTGTTTGCTTGGACGTACAAGGATATGCCAGGTCTAGACCCAAAATTGGTTACGCATAACCTTTCGCTAGATCTGACGAAGAAGTCGATCAAGCAAAAGCTTAGAAAAATGCACCCAACAGTAGCCTTAATGGTGAAATATGAGCTACAAAAGTTGTTGGATGTGGAATTTGTGATCTCCATCGATTATCCAGAATGGGTGTCCAATATGGTACCCATGGGAAAACCCGATGGAAGAATCCATATTTGCATGGATTTTAGAGACCTAAATAAGGCAACACCCAAAGATTCATTTCTATTGCCCAATATTGATGCTCTCGTAGATGCAACTACAGGTCATGAAATGCTCTCCTTAATGGACAGTTTTTTTGGTTACAATCAAATTTGGATTAAACCCGAAGACCAGCATAAAACCATATTTATAATGCCATGGGGAACATTTTGCTATAAAGTTATGCCATTTGGCCTCAAAAATATTGGTGCCACATATCAATGGGCCATGACATACATTTTTCATGACTATATGCACAAAATTCTAGAAGATTATATCGATGACTTGTTAGCCAAGTCATTGCTATGAGAAGAGCATGCAGAGGTCTTAAGGAAAGTCTTCGATCGCCTGATAGAGCACAATGTCAGGCTGAATCCTAAGAAGTGCGTATTTGGCGTAACTTCTAGAAAATTACTAGGATTCATCATCTCTAAGAGAGGCATCGAAGTAGACCCAATGAAGGTCAAGGCCATTTTGGAAATGTGTCCTCCCACCAATATTAAGGAATTAAGGAGCCTTCAGGGCAAGGTAGCCTCGATAAAGTGATTTATCACCCAACTATCGGATAAATGTCGACCCATGAATCGACTACTACATAAGGGGGTCCCATTCAACTGGGATGAGGACTGCAAGGTAGCCTTCACTGAGATAAAGCAATACCTAGCAAGTCGCCAGTGCTAGCTCCACCAAGGCCAGAGGTGCCTTTTCTACTATATATATCGACAACTGACTTTGCATTGGGAACCATGTTAGCCCAAAAGAATGTGCAAGGCAAAGAACAGGCCATATATTATATTAGTCGAACCTTGGTGAGCTATGAGCTCGGGTATGCATATGTGGAAAAATTATGTTTAGCAGTAGTGTTCACTACAAAGAAATTGTGACATTATATGTTAAGTCATACGACATATGTTATATCCAAACAAAATCCTTTGCAGTACATGATGAGTAAGACTTATCACAATACGTGTACTACAAAGTGGATCATGCTATTGATGGAATTTGATCTAGAATTCATAAGCCAGAAGTCCATTAAGGGATAGGTCATAGCAGATCAATTAGCTGAGGCACCACTATCAAATAGTAGGCCTCTAACAATCGAGCTTCGGACGATGTAGTCTTCATCATATCTGAAGCTCCCAAACCCGAAGAACTAGAGAACAATGCTGATATGACTCTGTTCTTCGATGGTTCAAAGTGCGAACAAGGAGGTGGTGCCAGAATAGTGTTCTTCATACCACAAGGAGCTCCAATGCCCTTGTCATTCAAGTTGGATTTTTTATGCACCAACAACAATGTTGAGTATGAAGCCCTACTACTAGGCCTCCACACAGCCATCACCATGAATATTAAGAGATTGAACATCTTTGGTGACTCCTTGCTCATAGTAAATCAAGTCAAGGGGTTTTTTCAATGTCGATGTCCCATACTGAAAGCCTATAAAGATCTAGTTGACACATATTTGGCCAAATTTGAATGGTATGACATTGAGGCAATCCCTCGATCATCAAATAGGTTTGTAGATACCATGGCATCTTTGGGATCTTTAATCCCTTAGAATCCATCTACTGATTTCACTACCATCCATGTCAAGATGCTCTCACATCCAAATAGAGCGTGCAACCTATGATAACAGAGAATCGATCAACATGATCAGTGTAGAACCAAAAGTTGAATGGTTCTACAAAGCTGAAGACTTTCTTAAGAAGGCACCCTAGGGGTCATTAACCTCTTAGAGTCCTATGGGGAGTGGTACTACCATTCACCATAGGGTTGTTTTGAGTCTGCATTTGCAAAGGTAAATACGTAGGGGAGCAAGTCATCTTAGCAGTCGAAGCTGAGATTTATCAAAATTGGATGTCACAAATTAAAGACTTCCTAAAGCTTAGTATAATCCTAGAGGGATTACCGCATGTCGTGAAGCGCACATTTAAATAGAAAGTAGCCAAATATGTCTTAATAGGAGACATCTTGTACCGACAAGGCTACGATGGAGTTCTCCTTCATTGCTTAGAGCCCCAAGAGGCATCATGGGCGATTTTGCAAGCCCATGATGGTACGTGCGGTGGCCATTTTAGTGGCATGGCCATCATCAAGCGCATCCTTTGAATGGGCTACTATTGGCCCACTATGGAGAAGGAGTGCAATGTGTATGTCAAGAAATGCATTAAATGCCAGCATCATGCTAATCTTATGCACTTGCCATCATAGGCCTTACAACCCATTCAAGCGGCTTGGCCATTTGCTCAATGGGGATTAGATCTTATAGGCAAGATCTCTCCTCCATCATCGGGTTGACATACATTCATAATCATGGCTACTGAGTATTTTACAAAGTGGGTGGAAGCAATACCCTTAACAATGACAACTGGAGCTCGTATAGCAGAGTTTATACTGGAGCATATCATAAGTCATTTTGGGATTCCATCCAAAATAATATCGGATAATGGAACGTCTTTCAAGAACAAAACTGTGAGAGCTTTGACATCTAAATATAGAATCAAACATAGTTTTGTGACTCCATACTATCCACAAGCAAACGGGTAGGTTGAGGCTTCAAATAAGATAGTGGTGGCCATATTGAAAAATATGGTACAAGAAAACCACAAAGACTGGCATATCCAACTGCCCCTTGCATTATGGGCTTACAGGACTAGTATTCGGATGCCCACTAGGGCAACACCATTCTCACTAGTATATGGCATTGAGGCCATTATGCCCTTGGAATTAGAAATTCCAATGCTACACATCGCATTGAAAGAGTTCATCGATGATGACACTACGCGACAAGCTCGACTGGATCAACTGACGCTACTTGATGAACATCGCGTGAATGCCCTAGAGCATCTTCATATTTATCAAGAGTGACTAAAATGAGCTTACAATATCAAAGTCCACCAGAGAGACTTTGAAGTTGGGGATCTTGTCTTGAAAGAGAACCAACAGAACTCTAATTTACCACTAGATATGCGAGACAAATTCATGGCTAATTGGCTAGGACCCTACATCATATCTAAAAATATTGGTCTAGGTACCTATCACCTAACATCGCTAGGGGGTGTTGAAGAGCCTGAACCTCTCAACATCATCCATATTAAGGTATTTTATGCTTGAAGAGCATAGTAAAAGGCTTCGAGGGTTGCTTGTAACTGCTCGGTCATCCTAAAAAGCTCCAAACACTATCATAAGTAGTTTGGTCAATCAAAAAGCTCCAAAGGCATCTGTAAGCCCTTTGGTCAACCTCAAAAAGCTTTGAGGGTTTGTTTAAAACCACTCGATCATCCCAAAAGGCTCCAAGGGTTCCTAAAACCACTTGGTCATGTCATTAAAAGCCTCAAGGATTTTCTTATAATCACTCGATCATCCTAAAAAGCTCCAAAGGCATCTATAAGCCCTTTGGTCAAACTCAAAAGGCACCAAGAGTTTCTAAAAACTGCTTGGTCAACCCAAAAGCTCCAAGGATTCTCAAAATCACTTGGTCATCCCAAAATGCCCCAAAGGTACCCATAATCCCTTTGGTCAATCCTAAAAAGCTCCAAGGATTCTTAAAAATTGCTTGGTCAATCTAAAGGCTCCAGAGGCATGTACTCATCATTTGGTCAGATATGAGGCTCAAAACTCATAAAAATTATAAAATCAATAAAATCCAAAAAAATTGGTAAAGCATAAAATCCAAAAACATTTGCATTTTGCATTTGAATTTTGCATTCTCATTTTGCATTCACACATGCATTCGCTGCATTACTGCATTGCATATAGGCATTCATCATCCATTGCATTCCATAGTAGGAGGGATTATGTTTGTCAATCTTACAAATGACACCATGTTTGTGTTTAAATCATGCATCTCTACATTTATCATGATCCATCATTCATGTGAGTAATTGTGTTTTTCAACACAACCTATAATGTTGCTATGGAGATATACTAGGGTTTTTCGGTCACTCAACCATACCTAGTGGTCTTATCAAGAGTTGGTAGAAAGCTTGCTTTGCTTTTGTAGCTAAGGTTCAGTTAGTATAGCCCTTAGCATATCAGAAGCCTATCACTAATCAACAAATTAAACAATCCTAACAAGGACTAGGGGAAGATGAAAGCCATGAAGCAGGACCGGGTATCCTGAAGTGAAAAGAGTTATTCTTGCTTATCCCTCTATGTGGATGGTATGGGAAATATTGGTAGTTGGAAAAAGGATAGGTTAGTTCCCTATTCAAAATCCCTTGCTTACGATAAAATGAGCAATATCCCAAAGTGATATCCCACATCAATCCTCATGATTGATACCCTAGATCGATATCATAGATCGACTTCCAAGATTGATATCCCATATTGATATCATAAGATCGATATTCTCAATCGATATACCAAAAATAATTTTCCCAAGTAAATCCCCCAAAGGAAAGTTTTTGAAGAAAATTATCAAATGTAAATGCCAAAAAGTGAAGATCGAATGAAGATCAAAAAATAGGCTTAAATCAAAGTTCAAAGTGAAGATCAAATGAAGATCATAAATCAAAGTTCGAGTGGAGATCAAATGAAGATCCAAAATCTAGTTCAAAGAGAGATCAAATGAAGATCCAAAGATAGTTCAAAATGAATATGGAATCGACTCCCTTGCTTCACTACATATGAGCAAGTATCCCAAAAATTGAAGGATAGAAAGGAATGAGCCTGAATCCCTAGAATTGTTGGCACTACTATACCTTACGCATGATGATATGTCTGATGCATTAGCACCTCGCTTATGAACAAGACCAATGTTTGAATGTGGAAGAGCTAGCTTCAGGTGTCCTGCATTGCCTAGTGGCTTAGTCCAACTAAAATCTAAACTTGGGATTGGATAAGACATTTGTGGAACCCCTATCTTAGCAATGGGCTGAAATAATCCCGCCTGACATCGGGGAACGCTCATGTCTTATCTTAAAATAATCATGTGCACACACAGGGATAATGAACAGTTAGGGCCTATCCTAGCAAAAGCCTTTTATCTCAGAAGTCTAGTGTGGTTAGTATGCAACTTTTGATAAGTCTATTAGGGTGTTTGAGTCTCATGGAAAACCTCAAAAATTTCTCTCATAGCAACAAAATATCAAATATCTCAAACCATATAAAATCATCAAATTGCAAAGTATCGAATCCATGATACATCATCATATAAAGCACAATCAAAATATAGGATAGATACCAGATGGATATTAGAAATAATATTTAGATAACCACTGACTATATCATGCATATTTTTCAAATTTGCAAAAGAAAATAGAATGACACATTATATCATTCGCATCATAACAATTGCATTCATTGCATTTCATATATGGGTGATTAATTGATTAAATTCTTATCTTAAGGATTTTCAATTACATTCATGATTTTTATACATTATGTGGTGTCATCCATTAGATTGATAAACATATTTGCATTCATTCCTTATGTTTTAAGTGATTAAAGCATACAGGTTCATTTACATTAGATTACCATCATGTAAATAAATCATTACATACATTAATGCATACAATAAAGCAATATCAAATATGCATTAAGAGAAAACATTGCATCCATATGCATCCATCATAAATCGCACATCTAAGCATCTAGATCACTACATATAATCATCATCATAAATCAAATAGCTATCTAGTGCATGTCATCCATACATCACATCATATAGCATCAAATTAACATAAGCATTGCATCCATGTGCATCAAATAAACATAAAATTAAAAACATATAAATCAAGTACACATAATGAGCCAAAATGATAATGATCATATCATATATATAAATATGTGTCTCAAAGTACATCAGATGAGTACAAAATACCCATAGGCTACAATCATGTAGGTCCTCGACCTTACACCAAAAATGATACATATACAAAAAGTAGTTGTCATCTAATAAGAGCCCTAGCTCTGTCGGCTCCCCAAAATGGAGCTCTCACCACCTCCCTCAGCCCTATGACCTAGAGCCTACTCTATAGATCTGCCCTACTGTGCCCTACTAAGGGCCCATGTACCACCTAGCCCAAAGAGGCCTAGCACACTAGAGATTGGTATGCCCATGCGGCTAGTCCTATGGCTAGAGGTCCCACCTATCTCCTTGTGGCTCCTATGTGAGCTGCCACCATGTGTGCTAGAGGACCTGTGCATCCTCTCTATCCTATGGGTCCACTGGCTCGAGCTAGCTATGGACTACCCCGTAGTCCTAGACCTAGTCCGTTGAGACCCTACAACATGAGAATCCTCTAAGACCGTGCCACCAATCAACCTGATGTAGCCCTCCAACTGGTCTATACGGGCTACCCTACTAGTATGTCTATCATTGCCCTCCTCCATGAGGGCCTATAAACATTGGATCTCTAACATGGGATCATGACCGCTAGGTAGCACTAGCACTGGTGATGCAGGTGGTGCCATAACAACATGAGAAGATGAAGGATCTCCTCTCTGAGCTAGGGCCAAGTCCCTCTCTACTATAGTTATACCTAGTGTACCTCTACCAAATCACATGCACTAGTGAGCTCCTGGACCCTCCCTCTACTACGGTAGCCCATGTAGTCAGACTAGTGATCTATTATGCTACCTCGATCAGTCTATGATCCCTATCAATCAACTATGCCCATAGAGTAGCAATAGTAGTGTCTCGCTCTAGCTATTGAGTGACATATCTACCAAGCTGACTCTACAAGTCAGCAACCTAAGCTAGGAGCAGCCCCTCTATACTATCAAGAGGGACCTCACCCTCCTCTAGAGCCTCATCATCTAGGATCAACCTCAAGAGCCTCCTCGATGGTGGCCTCTATGCCCCATCCACCCTCTATCTATTGGTGCACCCTACACCCATCAAGATCTACCTCTACCTCTTCCTGGTCTAGCACTCTACCTAGAGGCCCTGATCCATGCCATCAGAGCATGGACCACCATCCATCATATGCTAGTGTGGTAGTAGCCCTATCAACTCTAGTCTCCTAGAAGTCATCTAGCTCATCTCCTAGAGTCGAAGGTCGAATCCATGGTAGATCCTGCTCTAAAGCCAAGCACCTATATGAAAATGGGATCTCTGGGATGTCCTGACACTATCCCAAACTAACATAAGATGTGAGAGTAGAACTGATACTCTCTAATATTGACCTTCGATCGAGTAGCCACCTATCTCTATGAGCCTATCGAAGCCACTCACCCACCTCAACCCATGCTGGGCAATCCATATACGACCACCACTCAATATCATCAAGGCCGAGTGATCCAAACCATGTGATATAATGTTGGACATCACCAGCATGGGTCCTACTCCTAAACCCCTCCTCCTCTCAAGGCACAAGTGGACATAACACTGGTGAGCATCATCAATATCTATGATGTGTAGTGGTAGCTCTCCAGGATGCTCTATCCTGATGTGCTACCAACCCCAAATCTGAAGAAGTAGGCTACAGCTAATGCCTCGATGGCTACGATCTAGTGATATGGTATAACTCTCTATACAAGTAGAGAAGGTGCTCCCCAGGCCAGTCACAGCGGTTGAGTCATTGAGCTCTGAACCACTCTATGGATAGTGGCTAGGAGGTTCCTAAGGAATCCTCATGCCGAGGAGTCTAGAAGAACAACTTGCACCACTAGGTGCATAAATATGACCTCGCATACAGAGAAGATGTTCTTCCCCTACTAGTATCCGATATGGACTCCTCCATGATCGATACTACGTTGAGCCTCCTAGCTCCGATCACCAAAGATAGCATCAAAAATGGGCCCTTTGGCCCTAGAAGTAGAAGAGATGATGGCCTCACCATCAATGGGGATCCTGAAGATCCTGTAGACATCCTCTAATGTAACAATCATTTCACCTATAGGCAGGTGAAATGTGTTGGTCTACGCATTCCAGCATCGGGCCAATGTAATCAAGTAGGCTTGATCTACCCTAATCATGGGTAGATCCAAGACGTAGCCAAAGTCGATAGCTCCGAACCATTCCCGCTCCCTAGGAGTGAGCTCTCCATGAAGAGTCTTAAGGATGTTAGGCTCTCGAGCTCTAGAGGTCAACCTCTAAAATAAAAAGCATAATATAAGGAAAAATCTAACTAAAAACAAGCAAAAACATTTAAAAATGACCTAAAAATCATCAAAAACATCTAAAAACTGATAAAAGTACAAAAACATGTCATCATGCAGTCATAAAAATAAAAATGTCACTTAGACAAGTCAAAAATGCATTAAATGACATTATTTGCCTATTAAACCTTAGAAAAATTAAAAATTTGATAAATTTTTCCTAAATTTTGCGAACCATGGGTCAACCCTACGGTCCGCATGCGGTCAAAAATTGATCATTGGGATTTTAAATGTAGACCATATTCGGTAGCTACGGTCCCCAATTGATCAATTGGGAACCGTAGCTAGTACCTACGGTCTCCGATGGAGATCTCGTCAGGTATTTTACCGTGGATAAAAATGAAAAAAAAATTAAAAACAAAGCCTAAACTACCCTAACCTAAGGTGTGGTTCATTACCAATAATTTAATGTGATTGATTAACCAATTAATTAATTTGGTTCATTTTATTGGTAATGGATGCGAGGTCTTGGTTTCGAATTACCTTGCCCTCGCCTCGATCATCGCGGCTAGAAGAAGCTTGCCCACGCTCTGCCATCGTGCGATGTGTAGGGTGTAGGTGTAGAGTTTGATAGGGTTTTAGGTGAGTTCTCAATTGTCACTATCAGAGCTCCAAATGCCAAGTCATTGTCAAGGAATAATGAAAGAAATTTGAAAATTGAGCCTTTTATAAGCTTTTCTTATTCCATGGACCGTAGGCCCTAGCCACGGTTCCCAAAATTGCAATTGGGAACCGCAGACCCTAGCTATGGTTTGCAACTGGTAGCAAATCTAGTCAAATCCCACCATGGGAAGGTCTAAAAAGGTAAATTAATGACTCCCATTGGATCAAATTTTCAAAAAAAAAACAATCAATGTTGCAAATTTGGTGATGTTCAAAGCACCAGGATCAATTAAAAAAATCAAAATTAACATTAAAAAAATCAAATAATTAAAAACACCAAATGTGCCTCGTATTCAATAATTTACCCTATACACTTGGTGGTTGCAGCGACTTGCGCTCCATGCAATCCGACAAGATGAGTAAATTACCATAAGGACATTTGGGGTAAAATTGTCATCGTTGATCTGATATGCTTCTTTTCAATCCCTAAGAAGGCCTTCATGGCTGGACTTCTCCATGGGAACGAGGTGTTTCATGTCATGTCTTCTATGACATCTTTCAGCAAATCATCGATAATTTGATTCAACACAAATCTAATTGGATTTGTATCAATTTGATTCCCTAAGATGGCTATTGTAGCCCGACTGCTCCATGGGATAGGAATGTGCAAATACTATTAATAGTTGGAATCAAAAGTTGAACTAGGCCTAGCCAAGGCATTAATTTGCTCAAATCTAAATTTGTTCAGATCATCCATGGTGGTCAAGTGACATCGTCGCTTTAATCATTGTCATTACCCTCATCGACTCATCGCTTGAGGGGGTAGTCATAATATCAAATCATAATCAAAATCAATAGAAGATCCCTGAAATCGTAGATCCCTTGATCTTGTCAAAATTGTATTCGTCCTTGTGAATCATTGTCAACAACTATCATAAGCTTACCCCTTTGCTTGGGGCAAATAGCAAATATGATAATTTGTTTGTATCTCTTCTCATTTCAGTTATATAGGCCTAAATACCTATTGTATGCATCAACTACACCGAATGACGATGAGAAGTGCAAGCTTTTCAAATTTAAGCCTTTCAAAGAGTTGGAAGCAATGATTCTAGGATGTGCATCCTTTTGCTGGACAAGAGGCATCTAATGTTGATTTGAAAAATGATCATCATAGAACCTTCGACATCATTTTAGGAGGTATATTTTTGCTCAGCATTGTTCGATCTCACAATGCATCTCAAAAGGGGCATCTGTAGACACCTAAAATACATCATGTCGAGGGCGACTACTCATATGGACATGCTACAAGACCATATGGAGGATCTTGGATAGACTCCAAGATAGAGTAATGGTTCTAACCACTCAATTTGGGCTCCTTGGCCTAATCAGTCTGAACCATAGCCCAGACCTACGGTTTATAGGCTGAACCATGATTGAGACCTATGGTTTATAGTCTAGACCATAATTATGACCTACGATCTTAACTGAAGTTCAGTTGGCCTTCAATCCGAGCCAAATCGGTTGGAATGACCATTTGATCTAGAAGAAGGTGGTTAGAGGATGGAAGCTTCCAATCCAACTATCCTAACCACCCCTTCTTGATCTTGGCTTCTCCATGAAGCCACCCCTAGCCCTTGGGTAGTCCTATAAGTACCCCTCAGAATTAGGGCAAAATATAAGAGAGAGCATTGGAGATTTGAGCAGCGAAGCCCTATCGAATTGTACACTCAACCGAGTATACTAAGAGAGAGCTATTGCACTTATCCCCTACCTACTTGCCAAGATTCATGATGAATTGCATTATGGATGCCCTAGGAGCCTAGGAGAGCCAAGAAGTGCATATTCGGGCAAACGAAGGCCCTTCACAGTGAATCAACCACCAAATCAGTCTGAGGACACCAAAGGCGACCATTGAACATCAATTTGGACAAGGAGGTCAAGCCCACTACCCTTGGAATTGAGGGTAAACCTATCAGATTGCTAACCGTGGCTTTCAGCCATGGTTTACAGTGCAGACCGCTCATCAGAGCTACGGTTTAGCAGAGGTATCACCACCTTACCTTTTTCATTTCTGTCTAGTTAATTAGCTTAGTTTAGCTATTTTCATGGTTCAATTGTAGTTTAGCAGACTTCTGACCGATAGAATTAGGTTAGATTAGTTTCTTTATGTTAAGCATCAAATAGGACATTAATGGATTCTTTATGCACTTTCATGCTTTATTTCACATAATTGGTCCATGCATAGTGTAGTTGTTGTCTTTCTTTATGCAATTCCATGAATCTTGATTCAATTTACATAGTTTAGAAGTGCTTTTCATGCTTTCTTGATTATACATGCTTAATGGTGTCTTTATGCAATTTTCCTAAAAGGGCCTCATCATGAGAGGTTGCCTATATTTTTGACACTCTTATGTTGTTTCTTGACCACAGGGAATAGATTCAAAGGAGATTCAACCATCAAGTTCCTTCCTCAACGCGAAGAAGAGGGCAACTCCACCCTAGAGCAGTTTGTGACTAGTTGAAAAGCAACATTAGTGCGCCTACCCTATTGAGGGCTTTGGCATTGTATTAATCGTATCATCATTTGGGTGACCCTAAGAGGGGCATGATTGTAATCGAGATTCTTTGCAATTATTAATACAAGAAACATTTTATTTTGTTGAATCTATGCAATCTTGTCATTTTTATGCTTTGAATGAATGAATACGACATAGTACAGTAGATGGGTGCACGCTTTTTGGTTGGATCACCATGTCATATATTGGTCCTATAGATGAGAGTGAGTCACATGGGCGATCAAAATCCTTAGTGGTTGGAATGGTGAGCGGTGTGATGGTGATGTCTTGGACCACATACTAATACCAGGATTAGTGAGGTGGACCTTGACTTGAGATGATGTGGAAGGAACATGATTGGATAATGGCTCAAGGAATGGTGGAGGTTAAGACGTCTCACAATCTGTCAACTCGACTTGTGAAACATTGACTGATGGTGATGGATTGGATTGGAAAGATTGTTGAATGGAGGATGATGACATGGAAGGCAAAGATGTGGATTGAATTTGACTACATGTGCATCTAGTCAATGATGAAGATTATTGGGGATTTATGATAAGGGACTCCTCAAGAATGGGATATTTTGATGAATAAATGGATAGATTGGCTAACAGTGATAGGAAAATATGGGTGGAAGGAAGCATGGATTCATAAGAATTTGAAATGAAATTACAATACTTAAATAGTTCGACATACGCTAGTATACAATGTACTTGTCCCTCATGAACGTATTTCAAGCATTGATCTAGAATGGATGGGACACATCTCATTTCCCTCATACAAGATATTCCAAGGAGTATATTGTACACCATGGATCCTTCCAAGATGTGGAACATAGTGTGCAATAGTTTGACCCCCACTTCGATGGGTAAAATAATAGTGCCAACTGTGGAACACAAAGCATCATTGAATGCTTTTAGGGTGAAGGATGACTTGGTGATATGAGAGAGAGGAAGGTTCAGATGATGAAGGATAGACATGGTGATGATATTGATAGAGGAACCAGTATCAATTAGAAATATTTTGAATGGCTTCTTGTAAATTAGAGCCATGATATTGATGGAGGAACCAGTATCAATTATAAATATTTTGAATGGCTTCTTGTCAATTAGAGCCATGATATGCAATTAGAGCCATGATATTGATGGAGGAACCAGTATCAATTATAAATATTTTGAATGGCTTCTTGTCAATTAGAGCCATGATATGCAATTAGAGCCATGATAAAATGTAATGGAAGACTCCATGCATGTTTGAATGCTCCCTACAAAGTTGTTGAAGGCATTAGGATCTTGAGATTGTAATTCATTAGTTTCAAAATATCCATTAATGCCTCATAATGTGGGGAAGACCGTTGAATTAGCTCATATATTGAAAATTTGGTAGAAGTCATCTTTAGGCTTGTGGTTAATTGGTCACTCAATGAGATGACTGGTCATGGAGGATGATTTATGGGAGGAATGGGGGGATTTTATTGGATGGTAATATGAATTGGCGATGAAGTATTAGGATAAATTTATATGGGAGGTGATGTGATAGGTTGTGACACACTTGCTTGAGGTTGTTGTCTTGCATTTTTTTTATTGTTTCATTGACCTCTAGTGACCATGAACCTACAAAACCTTGGTATTTTTGGACATGGTTAACTTGATTGGGAGGATTTTTGGTGTTATCTCCTCCCATAGTTGGCTGTACCTCCTCATGATGAGGAATTGGTGTTTGAAAAATACCATAATTTTAGTTTTGTTGAGAAAGGGAGTTGTCAAGCTTGATGGCCTCCAAGTCAATAAGGTCTTGAACTATGTCTTTGAATACATGGTAATTATTGATATCATGCCCATTTTGCCTATGGTAAGGACAAAATAAATGTTCTTGATAATGTTTTCTATGTTTAGTTGGATCATCTTGTTTTATTTTGGTAATGCAAGTTTATTTGTGTCATACAACCTTTGAAAGAGGGAAGCATACGACTCAACCAAGGGAGTGTATTGGCAATTTTTTTGAATAGACTATGATCGGGGACAGTTCTATAAAGCTGACACTATATTTTGCATAGCTTCAAAAATTGAGGGTACTGCATGATAAGAAACTTATTGCGGTGGTTGTTGCACTAATTTTTGTTGAGCCATTACCGGCTCGCTCATGACCACTTGATTGACATGATTAGGTTGATTGGTCAAAGAGGCTTGTGTTGATTTTTATTGACCAAAATAATTACTTTTATATTGTCTCTTGTTTTGCCATTACTTTTTTATAGGCTTAATAATGTCCTCTTGTATTTTTATTTCCTCTATGACACTAGCCTGTGCTAGAGCTTCTTCAAATGAATGATATGTCTATAACTGAAGCATCTAAGATATGAGTTTTAGACAACTCTTAGTAAATAATTTGATAAGCTCTTCCATTGGTAAGGTGAATGGTAACTTGGTAATGATGATCCTCCAACGATTTCTAAAATCGTAGGTAGACTCATCGTCATGTTATCTTAAAGAATAAACGTCAAACAATGAGACTTTATTTCTAACATTTAGAACAAAGCGTTCAAAAGAATAGGTCAATCAATTTTTTGAAAGTATAAATACTATGACTAGGAAATTGGTTGTACCACTCTATGGCATCTCATCATAATGTCTAAGGAAATGTTCTAAGCATGAGAGAATTGTTATTTTGAATTCTAAAGCATGAGTGTACAAATGTGCTTACATGCTCTTCGGGGTCCTCAGTCCCCTTGAATTTATCAAACTTTGGCATCATGAAATCTATTGGATATGGTGGTGATGGTACCGAAGGATGAATGGGTTGGTTAATCAGTTGATGTAAGGTTGGCTTCTAGTTTATCATACCAAGAGTATGTTGTATAAACTGATCAATTTGTTGTTACATGGTCTTGATTCTAGGGTCTTCCCCAAGAATGTGGAAGCCCTAAATCACTTGATGATAATGAATGGTGGAAAAATATTGTGGGGTAACTAGATGATGATGGGATTGATTATGATGACTAGGTGAGGTTGATGGAAATTGATGAAGAGGATATTGATGATGAATATGTGGAGAATGTTGGAATGGGGACAATGCATGGGGGCTATGGTTGGGTTGACCAATGGGAATGTAATTGGTATAATTTATGGGAATGGGATGGGTATTGGTATGGCTTGATGGAGGAGTAGGTATGGAAACCACAAAAGATTATGGTACCCATGATAGACCTTGGATAATGAGGGTGGGCTAAGTAGAAATTGGTAGAGGCTTAGGATTCACTTGTACTTGTTGAGCATCTTGATGTTGCTTAAGTAATTTGTTTAAATGTTCCCACACTTCATGAAATTCTCTATCAGTGGTGGAAGGTATGGAGACATATGGTATGGAAGACGTGGCTAAGGGATAAGTTACACTTGGCATGGTAACCTTGGAGGCAGAAACTTGTGAAGCAACATTTACATGTGCTTCATATAAGGGATTGGTGTAATTGGATGTGTATGAAGATGGGATAGAAGTGCTAGGAGTACTTGGGTATTGGGATATGGATACATAAGAAGAAGGTGTAATCAAGGCCTCAAAAATAGGGTTAGTGTACACCTGGGTAAAGTTGGATAGTTGGGAATGAGCAATTTCCTATTGTAAATTAGGATCTTGTCTAGGTGAGTTGAGTACTGAATGTAAGACAGTTAGTAGACTTCATAAGAGCTTCTACTTGTGTAGTGTCTATGTGGGTAATGTGGTGATAAATTATTGGTGAGGTTGACTCTATTTGGATAACATCCATATGAAATGTTGTGGGTGACATGGAATGTGAAGGACATATAGACAAATCTATCTGTGTCACATTTGGAGAATCTACCACAAAAGTAGTAGGGAAGGTGGATGAATTTTCCATGAAATTATTTTGATTTAATGCTTTTTATTGATTTCTTGTTAATACCATAAGAAACTAAACCAAATACAATTTTTTTAGTAAAATGTAACGCATAATTAAAACTCCACAAAAATAAAATAGAGATAAATCAATGCTAAGTTTATTCAAGAAATGTCTCTTGCCTCATTCATTGATTATCTCATTTTAATGTGCATTCATTTTATTATATTTTAATTTTGTGTGCTTCAGTGTGCTAGTCTGAATTAAATGGGTGAATCCTATGGTTTGGATGGGGCAACGAGATTCTTACTAGTGATGAAATCTAGCAAGTTTGCTTAGGAGTAATCTAAGGTGTCTAGGGGTAGATATTGGTGGACAAAGATGAAAGCCACCATCACTAAATCTCAAGCAATAGCTGGTGATGAAATCCAACCATTATTGTTTAATGTGAAGCATGAAGTGTGTGATTCTTTTTAAAGGTTTTCAATTCTCTATTGTGTGCATACAATGTTAGAAAAATAACTACTTTCGATAGTCTAAATCAAAATCCAATATCCAGAATACCAATTTCTCCAAAGGATGTAAAGTACACTGCTTAAGACCGCTCTCTAAACAAAGGAGGGTTCATCTACTCCTCTGCCTAGAATCACCCAAATGTGGGGATACTTTTGGTATCTTGACACTGTTCCTATTTAGACTTACAAAAATAGAAATCTCTAACCCTAGGATGCAAACTAATGTATGCGCTTAATAGTTCAAATGCAAACAATAATGCAATAAACCAAAAAATTAAGAAATATTTTAAGCAGAAATATGTGGATGAATGCAATACTTAATCTAATGCCTAAAATGCAACTAAAATGATTTATTTTTTTAATATTTATTAATTACGTTCATTTTAATCTAGAAATATGAAAAAAAAAATGTAAAAGTGCTAGAATACATAAAAATAGAAAGTTAGGGTTTGATAGTAAACTTACCCAGAAGCTTACTTTTTTGTCATAACTCTCTATAAAATACCCCTTTGTACTTCTAAAACACATATGGGCATTTTTGGATGTTCCTCAAGTGCCACAGGGTGTTCACACACCTTCTACAACCTTCTACGAATACTTAGAAACCCTAATCCAGCAAAAAATGCAAAATACAACCTTCTACGAATCCTTCAAAACCTTAATCTAGCAAAAAATGCAAAATCTACCCTTCTAAAAATCCTGCAAGATGAGACTAAAAATAGCAAATTAGTCAACAAGGTAAATCAGAATGAGAAAAACTTAGGGGGTCCCACTGTGATCGTCATTTATAGATGCAAAAGGGAAACACAAAAAATATATAGCAAAATAAGTTGAAATCAAGACCCAATATTGCACAAAAGATATGTTTTTATTAATATGGGGGAGCCTCAAATCTCCAAATGAAATAATTGATTTCTTTGATACAAATGTTTACAATAACTAGGGTTCTCCAAAACCCTAGTGAATAACACTAGTGGTATCTTCAATATCACTTATAATACCAATAGGGGTAAGTAGGCTTCGTGCTTATCCAATAATGGATGACTCTAGCTTAAACAACTGCACAATGCTTATGTATCTTCCCAAACCTGCACATAGACAATAAAAACAAAATATTAGTAGAAACTATGAGGACTCCATTGCATGAGACCCTTAGACAGGAAACAAAAACCCTAGTTGTAAAATAGAAATATTGTAAGCAGGCATTAGAAGATTAAAATAAATATAACAAGGAAAATCTTGCCTTATTGAACTTTTCATTTTTTTATCTATGATAATTTTTGTAGGAAGTTGGTGGAGCGATGCCCTAGCATCACTTGAGGACTTCGTTAGTCTTCAACAGTACGTTCTGAGATGCTTGTGGGTGCTCGACATCGACAAGAAATGCATGTGGGCACTTGGGGATGGCAAGAAGTCCCCAATGGTGCTTGGTTATGGAAGGAAGTACCCAGAGGCACTCAAGGGTGATAGGGAGTGCCTAGAGGTGTTCAAGAGCTGGGGTGGAGATCTATAGAAGCATATCAGACTAAGCGAGAATGGTGGTGATGGATGCGAAGGTGAGGGTGAACGAGGATGGATAGCGTGAATTACTCAATGATCACTCATACATGAATTGCTTAGGAAAACTTAGGGCAAAATACTAAAGGAAAACTTAGGGGTTGAGCCATAAAAGTGGACTCTATTAATAATCCACACTAGGGTATGTTAGGTTTTGAATGACACGAATTTTGTAGCTCAGATTAAAACATGTCAGAGGGTGGATATTAATTTTAGGTGTGTGGCATGGATTGATGTAGATGGATGGCTAGAATTAAGTCAAATCGGATGGCTGGGATTTTTTTACATATATAATATTTATATTTATTAAATATATATCAAATATAATATTTAAATATTAATATTAAACATGTATTTAACAAATATGCCTAAATATATACAAATAAATGGGTAAAATGGAGAGAAGACCTGGATGGAAGATAAGTGGATAGGTTTTGGTGTCTACAGTTATCTACTTCAATATTTTGCTTATGCAAAAGTGATGCTTTTAGGCAATCTCTTGGGCTCTTGCCTTACGAATTTTTTTTAAAAATGTCAACAAAATCATAATCTAGTTTGATCTACAAGGACTTGTGAATGTGGGTATATTGGAATATATTACATTATTTGGTACATTCCAATGTACCACCTTGGGTACATATTTAGATTAGGAGTTTGTCTTAGATTAAGGTTTGAGTAGTTACTTCATGCAATGTAATAAATGTACAAGTTTTAGAATGTGCAATGATGTAAATGTGCATGTAGTCCACATGTACATGAGTCATAGGTTAGGTACATGAAGAGTCATGGGTAGATGAAATGCCAAGGGACATATCTCCCTAAATATAGGCCTTTGAGAGAGAGGCTATATGTTGGATGCTAGATGCTTGATTCTAGATAAAGGCTAGTTAGATAGAGTAAGTATAGTGAGTACAATGTAGATCTTTCATAAATTTTGGAGTGTTCATGTCCTCCATCATATTACATTGTACTATTTTTGTGAGATTTCATTAATGGCTATTTTTTGAGTTATTGCAGAAGTTTATCATATAATTTTCTTGCATTTTATATTGCCATTATCATATAGTTATCATTGTTTGCTCATTTTACATCTTGTGGTTGCATTTCCTTAAATATAGATCATCAAAAGCTAATAATGGTATCATAGCTCAAGGTAGATTGATAGGAAATAGAGAGATCTATAAGAGAGATTGAGAGGATATAGGGAGAGTTCATTTTCAAAATTTCTAAAATTGTATTTAGCTAGAGTCTTTTCAAAAAGTTGCAAAAAAACTCATGAAGACTAGGAATCAACATTAATTCCACTATATTGACAAATAAACTAGTGAAGATTCATTATCTCTATATTTAAAGTTTTATCTATTACAATTTTTCTAATACTTTGTTGTAGAAAAAAGAGATTCAAAGAAATTTGGGAAGTTTCCTCCAAGAACTAGGAAGAATATCTTCTTTAGAATCAATCCAGTACTTGAAGCAACAAGTTGAATATTAAAAATTTGGAGGCCTAAGAAAAAGGTCCCATTGTAGGATTTGCAGATTAAAGATTCCAAGTAAAATATTGAGAAGAGAGGAAGAGGCCAAAGAAGCCATATTGAAGACTACAGATCAAGGGGGAGGTCCAAGAAAGAAGACCCCATTGCAGATTGAAGATTGAGGAGAACCAAGAAGGAGGCCCTCATAGAAATCTAAAGATTGAAGACTTCAGAGTGAAGAAAGAAGAAAGCAACTCTAGAAGGAGGAGACCTAAGAGAAAGGTCTCATTGAAGAACTTCTAGATTTGGAAGATTGAATATTGAAGATAGAGGACTAGAAAAGTCCTATTGAAGATTTTATAAGATACAAAAATTAAAGACCCGAGAGAAGAGGTCTCAAAAAATAAGTAGTCAATAGTGTTGTCTATAACATCCAATAGGTAGCCCCTAGGATTTTTATGTAGATAACCTGTCATTGAATGCTACTCTTTTTTCTATGCAATCATAAGTGATAATAACTTATTTCAATGGCTCCACTATTCCAAGTGACTCGCTGCTTATAGGGCTGGATTTGATGGAGGAAAATAGTGTTTTTAAATACCTCGATTCTTGTACATGTTAGCTCTTCAATGGCTCCTTCCTCTAACCAAAAATATACTGATCATGTGAGCTCTTTGGTGGATCCTTCCTTTTTTCTAGAATGATGATCATGTGAGCTCTTCAATGGGTCCTTCTTCTTGCTGGAAATTTGTTGGATAAAACATCCTTACTACCCCCTATAAATAGTAATACTTTTGTCTTTCCAAAGGAATAAAAAAGGTATTTTTTGTAATAGATAGATCTTGCACCAAAATGAAGAATTTTTATGTAATCCTTCTTGCTTATTCTTCTTTGGATGATAGTAAATCCAAGTTAATGAAATGTTGTTTTAAATAAGGATTCATACACTCTATGCTGAAAAAGAAACCCTTATAGTCTCCTTGAATCTTGAGACTTCCAAGGTCTCGATATGAGGTTTCCTTGAAGGACTTCAGTGGTGGATTTCTACTCCACCTTTTTACTTGTAATGGTGACTTCTCAAAATTTATTTCAAAAACCTAGGATTTGATGGTTTGTTCTTCTCTATTAATATTCTCCTTTTGATCATGGATTTGGAGAAATATTTATGCCTTCTTGGTGTGAAAGGTAATCTTCAAATCTCCCAAATTTGGTAAGATTCTTCTGTCTTCAAGTCTTCTTATCGAATTTTGACTTCAAGCAAGATATTCTTCTCAAGACTCTGAATGTCTTGATATATTTTGTATCTTCTTTGGTAATCCTTGCCAATTATTCTTCTCCTTATTGGGCTTGTTTTTGGATGATGATAATAGTCCCAATTATTTCCCTCATTAAAAACTTTCTCCTTGATGGAGAATTTCTCCAATGAGTTCTTCTAGGAACTCTTTTGATGATCTTGCTTCAACAATAAGGATCTCCAAGACTTTTTCTTGAGAACTCTCCCAGACATTCGATTTTGTAACTTATTTGGTCTTCCTTGAAACCTTCTTCTTCAACTTTTTGAATTAAGATCTCCTTCCTAGATCTCTTAATTCTGTTGCTTTTGGATTTGAATAGGATTCTCCTAGTCCTTCTCATCCTTCCAATAATGGAAGTTTCTTCAATGATATCTTTGCTTGATCTCTTCACCTTCAAGTTTGCTTTAGGTGTTGGATTTATTTTTAAGAAGATACTCTTCCTAAATATATTGTAGGAAGTTTCCCAACTCACTGAATCTTCTTTCCCTTCAAAAAATTATTAGTACTAAAATCTGAATTTGCTTCTGAATCAGGTACTCTCTTCTGGAGTTTTTTTCAAGATCAAGGCTTTTGTGGCATTTTTTCATATCAAGACTTTTGTGGCCTTTTTTTTTCAAATCAAGGCTTATGTGGTATTTTTTTAGATCAAGGCTTCTATGGCCTTTTTTAGGATAAGAATTCTATGGCATTTTCTACTGTAAGTTGATTATATCGATGGAGATCTTCAATATCTATACTTCACCACTACTCTTTCTCCTATAGTCTCTTCTATAGCATTCTTCTTTTGCAACAACTAATATCTACACTATGAAGGCACTCTGACCTTCGGGAAATAAAGTTAAAATCTCCTAGATTTTTATTTTAGGAGGTATCGCAATCATCTGAGAGTTAGTTTCATGCAATAAAAGAAAACGTAGGCAATAGTAAACTTTTTAGATCTCTTAGATGAGCTTCACTAGTTGATTCATCAAACTAGTGGATCAAATGTTGAGTCCTTATCTTCATGAGTTTTTCTATAATTTTATGGGAAGACTCTGATCTAAATGAGTTTCACAATTTCTCTTTTTAGTCTGTTCTACCAAACAATCTTAAGGCAATGCAATTTACATGCAATGGGTCCAACAAAATATCTAGTTTGCAAAAATCAAAACTATGGTGACTGGCTCAATATTTAAGAAAAGTACTTTCTCGAAGATCTCCCTACCACCTTGATTCTTCTAAATATTTTTGCAAGAGCATGTGCACTATGGCGAATCAAGTTCACAAAAAATTTAGGCTCAATAATAATGGTGGTTCTCCTCTCAATCTATAGTAGCTAGTTCTACTATGACTAGATCTACCGTGGCTTTGATACTTGTATCACTCCAAATTTTTTGCATCCTTACCTTCAGGATATAGGATCTGCGCTTGAAATGGGGATGTGAGAAGGATGGGACAATACCTCGGAATGAGAGGCCCTTTGAAGGTCGTGTCTCTTGGGGGAGGGGTATAAGGGTGAATTTTCGATGGATGGTGGGTTCACCAGGAAACTTTTGAGTGGTAGTTTCCACGCCTAGGTTGAAAATAGGTTTGATGTGTTCATTTTGTACTTTAATCATTTAATTCCTAGGTTTGGCCAAGATGAATCTAAGCTATTCTATATGCCAATGCTGATTTATATGAACACAAAGAATGAATAAGTTCTTAACACAGAAAATATGCTAAATAAGACAAAATATACCTGATTTCGAATGTTTGATGAATATTTTGTGGTTTGTAGAAGTCTAGATCGTCTCAAATCTTACATTATCATCTGCAATTTCATAGAATCATCTCAGATCACAGTCGATCATCTGAGATCAGACGAGATCGTCGTCGATCTGACAAATTCATCAAAAACCTACAATTATAGAAACAGATACCAAGGACCAAAAATGCAACTGCAAAAGCAAGGGAAAATGATAGAAATAATAGTAAATTTACCTAAATGATAGATCTAGATAAAAATTAAAGGAAATGCATTAATTTGATAATTTCTTTTAACTTTATCATGCATTTATGCTAAATGATGTGAACTCCAAGATGCAGAAATAGAATAAACTAAGTCAATGCATAAGGAATTAAAGAAAGAAGATAAAAAAAAATGCAAACTCTGGGCTCTGATTACCCCCAATCTGGACTACAGTCGAGATCACCTCCAATCGTACGAGATCGTCGTCGATCTACAACAGATTCATTCGAAATCATCTGGAATCGCCTACGACGATCCGAGCTTGCTCCGGATGAAAAAAATAAAATTCCTACAAGAAAACTTGAAATACACAATGCAAACAATGGTGTGAAGGTGTTCTAATGCACAAGAAACTAAAGTTGTAGGGAAAATCAGTCAGCCAGGGGGATAAACTAAGAAAATCCCAGTTTATATAGGATTAGGGAGAGGTTAGGAGGTTGGAGATCACCCCAATTTTGGAGATCTCCAACGGGGGAGACTCTAATAGTGCAGACACACTTTCTGCCCAAGTTAGAGAAGTTGTTGAACATAAGCTAATTATGAAAATTCAATTTTGGGACAAAATCGTCTAGATGTTCTGTTCTAGACGAATTCGTCATATCTGGGATGATTTCGTCTGATCGTCGACGATATCATCCAACGGTCAAAACAAATCCTAAAAATGGCACGAAAAATAAGGGGAGCGGGTAACGGGCGATTAACGGGCGGTTTGGGTTAAGATTCAAATTTTTATCTTTTCCTAAGGGTTTAACTGCACCAATTTTAGGGTGCTACAATACCACTATTAAATTTTGAGGTAGATCACAATGGGAGATGGCAATCACAAGATGTAGAAATATGAGAGAAATTAAATTTACGAGATTACAAAAATATGCTATAAATAGAATTGACAAAAATAAATACAATATTGCTATGGAGAAAATGGACACTCCATGCAAGATTCTACAGGACTACATTGTACTCCATCACTAATGGAGTTACACATTATTACTACTACTACCTACTCTCTTACCAATCTCTTACAATGAGGCCCTTTTATAATGGAATATAGATTCTTTGGCCAACACTCTACCTAGTTGTACAAGGGACACCTTTCACATTTATAACTTGCACATTGACACTTGTGCATTTATTACATTGCATAAAATAACTAGATAACTTCCCCCTAAAGTAATCTAATGTCCTAAGTATGTACCTATAAAGGTGCATTTACATGATCCAAATGATATAATAGACTCTAAATCTAACATAGAGGCTTACCCTTTACATGACAATGAAAGCATATGCTATATGCTTTCATTATTTAGAAGAATTTGAGGTTATGACATTAGCAATTTGTTTATTTTTGCTACTCAAGAATATGATATTTATGTCCTTTTCATATTTTTATGTAGAGGGATAATCATTAACCTCTAGATGCACAATTAATAATTTTTTGTTAAACATAATATTTATTACAAAAGTATGAGTCTTGTGGTGGATGTACCACTTACTTCCCACCTTTTATTTTCCTTTTTGCTATATATTTGAATGATTTTGGGCTTAGACAATATTGAAGGGGCCATAGGCACTAGAACCATAGATGGTCATGCAATTGTTGGTTTGGATTTGGGCATCAACATCTTATAAGGATATGTCATTGAACCTTTCTACTTTGTTGATGACCTCTCTTATAGCTTTGATGCAAAGCCAAATGCTTGCAATGAAGAGTCCACTAGAAGGAATTTTTTCCTAAATGGATATGGTACTAAAGATCACTAACATAGCTCAAGATTTGGTTCTTATCATTAGTATGAATATCCAATTAATTGAGAACTTCATAAAACTTGTTAGTCTTCTTTTGGATAGATTGGTCTTTGTGTTAATGTAATTACTGAAAATAGATATATTTGTCCTCATAGTAATGCAATGGATAGAAGTTGTTATGTACTAGTTTGATGAAATATAGGTTATGATGGAATCTTCTCCATATATGAGCCTTCTATTGGTGGGTTACCACCAATATAAAACTAATTTTAACATTTTCAAATATATAAAAGATATTATATTTGAGTTAGAGATTCAATTGTTAGAAAAGTAGGGTTCAAATTGTTGAAGCCATATGTCCAAATCTTAAATATTAATCCAATTTGATAAGACTAGAATGTTAATTTTATTTTTTACCTTGAGAAGGTTGTGGATTTGAAAAGGATTAGGGTTGGTAGTTGAGGATGGGACTCCCATATTATCATGATACTTGGAATTGTTAGAATAGTACATTATTATATCCTTTGAGAGTATCTTATATGAGCTTCTTAATGTTCCCTATCTTGTTCTCAGTTGATGAGATTTTCATCTCTAACATTTCTATACAAGTGTGATATTCTTGAAGATACTTGAGCATAGAATAGACGTGATGCATTTATTCTTGTACCATGAACATGTGTTAGTGGATATTCAATGATGAATCAAATTGAAGGCTCTATTATTGACAATAACCATTATAAAGAAGATAATATGAGATGAAAGAAGACATATGAGTATCAAACTACTCTAATGCCAAGGCGGTACATGGGATAACTCCTAGAACAAGCTTGTGGTACCTAAAAGTTATGCTTTAGAGTTGTGTAGCTAGAAACACAACACATAAATATTCCTTAGCACAATAATATGTCTTTACTTTATATATAATACAAATATGAATACACTACAAAATACAAGCCACATGTAGCCAAGTTGGTAATAATATAAATTTCTAGTATATGGGATGCATAATATTGCGAGTTGTAGGGCACTCTATTCTAGTAAAAATTAACAAAATATGAGACTGGGTATGTAGGAACAACCTAATTTATAGGGAGATAGAGGAAAAGAGAGAATGCATTGAATGAACCAAATAATTCAAAGAAGAAATGAATTTCCCCTACTCAAAGCTTTATACAAATGTACAATCTTTACAAGAAATTGGAAGATGAAACGATTCAACTGCCAACTAATTAGAAAATATTTTCATAAGTAGCTATAAAATTATCCATTATATTTCCTTTGTAGCTAGTGTTAGTCCATGAAGTTTTATGTGGTAAGATTGGATGAGCGTAAGTGTGTCCCTAATGCATGGCATTGGAAATATTCACACTATGCATTCAAAGACTTTTTGGTGAGATGTGGTTTTGGTGCCACAAGTCCATCTATATATAAGCATTAGTGCTACTTAGGTTCGTGCCATTAAAAATCTTAGTGACATAGTGTTCATGATGCCATAAGTAGATTTGTCACCATGAGGAGGTTTATTGCCTTAAGAAGAAATTGTGTTAACCTCTCTAGAAAAGATCCTAGAAAGGTGCAAAGGCTTAAAACTTAAAAGTGTTATGGCATAATTATCCTTGGGAATTTGGTCAACTTCTACTTTACTTAAATCAAATTTTTATTTTTTTTGCTCAGTACAATTGTCTTGTCTTACTGATGATTACACAATGACACTGAGAGGGGGGGGTGAATCAGTGTAGCTATTAATTTTTATATCTACAGCATTTAATATGAAATAAAGAGAACTTGACAACTGAAAAACAACTTGAACAAGAGAGCACACCACAACACTCAATATACCGAGGTTCACCAATTTGGCTACTTCTCAAAAATGACTGCTTGGACTCCAATCCAAATCCAGTCTTTGCAAAATCAATTTTACAAACACTTTACCAGAACCAACTGGAAGGAGCACCAACCCCTGTAATTTTCTATTGCAACGAGATGGAGCACCAACTCCTAGTACCAAGCACCAACTTGGACTGCAATTCGGATAAATTTAGAATGACATAAAAATGTCTTCACTTTATGCACGACCCTGACTGGTCTGCAATTAACCCAACTCTGCACACTCTCACGACTCTGCTTATTTTTCTCTTGATTCTTTTCTAACCCTCCTTTTACAACAATTTCTCTCTAACAGCAACAACGTCTTCTTTGTACGATTATTCTTTTATAACCTTTCAATTCTGCATGCAATCGAATCACATACTCTGACTGTTCGAATCCATGCAATACAGCTGTTCGGTTCCATGCATTTCGACTGTTTGAAACCCTGCAATACGTCTTTTGAAACCATGCAATTCGGCAATTTTGTTTCATGCACTTCGACTATTCAATTTCTTCGAATACGGCTTTTCGAATGCTTTTTCGAAACTCCATATGTGATTCTTCGAAAGCTTTTCGATTCTTCATGTTCAACTTTTCTGTATGCTTCAAATACGTCTGTTAGAATGCCTACAAATACGACCTTTCGAATGCTTTTATTATCCTTCATATTCGGCTTTTCGAATGCGTTTCAATTATGCATGTTTGGCTGTTGCATTGCATGTCCAACACCTGTCAACGTTTAACTGTCTGTCTGACTTCAGTTACTTTTTACGTAACTGGCTGCATGATTTTCCTGTCGGCTTTTTCGACACGTGTCACCTTGCATGTTCCTGCGGGTTTTACCTGCCAGACTGTTACCTGTCGCGATATCGTGACACTTTTAACTTATGCTGACGTCACCCTGAAGGTTGTCGCGAAATCGCGACCATTTTGGCCTTGAAAGCTTTTCCCCCGCTCATGTCGCGATATCGCGACACTTAGAACTTTTGCTGATGTCATCCTTAAGCATGTCACGAAATCGCGACCGTTTTGGCTCTTGGAAGCTTTCCCTGCATCTTGTCACGATATCGCGACACTTTGAACTTTTGCTGACGTCATCCTCAATGTTGTCGCGAAATCGCGACGCTTCCGGCTTCCAGTAGCTTTCCTTTCATCCTGTCGTGAAATCGTGACACTTTTCAACTTTGCTGACGTCATCATCAATGCTGTCACGAAATTGCAACGCTTTCGGCTTCCAGCAGCTTTCCTTTCATCCTGTCGTGAAATCGCGACACTTTTCAACTTTGCTGACGTCATCATCCTGCTTGTCGCGAAATCGTGACACTTCCGGCTTCCGTACACTCTTCTTTGCCAGCAGCAGCGAAAAAGGAACATGTCGCGAAATCGCGACACTTTGTTCTTCCGTACAACTCTCCTTGCCAACTCCAGCGAAAATGGAACATGTCGCGAAATCGCGACACTTTGCTCTTCCGTACAGCTTTGCTTGCAAACTCCAGCGAAAATGGAACATGTCACGAAATCGTGACACTATGCTTCATGCAATGGCGAGATTTTTACATCTTTGTGCCTTGTGTTTTCACCTTGCCTCTTTTCATGAAATTTTGACTTGTAATATCATTGCTGCATCTTTCAGTTCTACACTTTTGACTAGTAGCGAAATCGCTACACCTTAGTTTCCCTTTGTTTCAACATGTAGCGCCATCGCTACACCTTAGTTTCTCTTTGTTTCAACATGTAGCGAAATCACTACACCTTAGTTTCTCTTTGTTTCAACACGTAGCGATATCGCTACACCTTTGTTTCCATTCATTTCAACATGTAGCGATATCGCTACACCTTTGTTTCCATTCATTTCAACATGTAGCGATATCGCTACACCTTTGTTTCCTTCTCTGCCAGCATGTCGCGAAATCGCGACAGTTTAGCTTTCACTTTCTCTCTCCTCTGCCATGTCGCGATATCGCGACAATTTGGCGTGCATTTTCTCTCTCCTGCTTTTTGTCGCGAAATCGTGACACATTTTCTCTCCTCAACGAAAACTCGACATGTCACGAAATCGCGACATTTTCGGCTGCGCCTTCTCTCTCCTCGACCATGTCGCGAAATCACGATAGAAAACATGTCGCGATATCGCGACAGTTTTCTTCCTTGTCTCTTTCTGCCAGTTTCTGAATCTGGGTCACCTTTGTTTTCCTTGAAACTTTTTGCACTTGATCTGACTGACCTCTCAACTGCATCAATCTGACTGTGTTGACAACAATGACAATACTTTTGCAATTCTTTTGCTACACCTTGCTCAACACTTACATTATGTATCTTGAGCTCCCTTATATATTTTTATTTCTTCCATGCAAGGTGTCTTGTAATAGTAATAACTATGTGTTGTTGTTTTGTACATTTGTTGTGTGTTCTTGAAATGCAAAGAAGAATCCTATTAAATGAGATGAGAGTTGTTAGATTGTTACTATTTGGATGGTGCTTGAGAAGAAATATTCTTTTTCTTGGTGGTGTTATGATTTTGATATTTAGATATTGTGGCTTGTTCAATTGAAAATATGGAATTAGAGGAGGACATACCTCCTAAGGAGGATGTAGGAGTTCATTGGGGTTTATGGTGGATTATATGCTCACCAAAATGGGCACTTGGAAGTTCCCTCCACTTTTACCCATGATGAA
Organism: Wollemia nobilis; assembly: GCA_028583015.1. NCBI lineage: Eukaryota > Viridiplantae > Streptophyta > Pinopsida > Araucariales > Araucariaceae > Wollemia > Wollemia nobilis. Next base: position 1,271,816 of record JAQPPZ010000057.1, read on the forward strand.
GTTGCCAAGAAAGTATGTTATTCTTCTTATTTTCTTAAAAGACAAAGAATTAAGCCTTATCGAAGAATTAAAAATAAAATACCTGCAACGGTTAAATTTATAATATGAATGGACTGTTGTCATATATATTAATTAATCAATATAATTTTGTCATTATCTCTTTACGTCACCATCAGTAAAATGCATAACTGGCTTCCAAATTCATAGCTGCCGACCCAATTTGTCCTATTTCCAGTTAGAATGTAGCTTGACGTTTCAAAAGCAAAAGGATTTCAAACGACTTCAAGAACAACTTTTAAGTTCAATAAAGACACAAATAATTAATAATATTTTATTCTTCTTAAAATTAGGTCAATTACTCTTCACATATATAGTTATTTAATTTAAAAGCAGCTAGAGTACTAAAGCTTGCATCTTTAACTTATTTTTGATAATGCCAAAACGATAATTACATTTTTTTTAATAAAACAAATTAGAATATATTAATCTATTGACTGGAATACAATATTTCTTAAAGTTAAGCAACTTTATAGATTTTAAATTCTAAATTTTTTATTAAAAAATAAAAAATATCAACTATTGGTTGCCATCGTTAAATCTAAAGTAAAAATGAACAATAACTTTCTTAACAATACCAAATCAATAAAAAGATTGATTTTAACTATATACTTGATATCGTATCTCTTAAAATTAAATAACTTTATGAATTTTTGCATCTCCTGTTGGTCTTTTTCACCCAGTTTCCTAAATATATTTTTATGTAATTTTTAAATTTTTTAATAAAAAATATAATAATAATATTATTTCAGAAAAGAAATAAAATACATAGAAAATCACACCTCAGTTAAAGTCATTAAATCACAATTGTCAAATTGCGAATCAACCACAGATTATATATGCAACAAGAGGTATGAGTCATAAAGATGTGGTGTATCTAGATCCTAGAGGCCTACTCATTCAAATGTGGATCTTGAGTGTTCAGTGAAAGATCTAGCCCAGTTGACACTTTGATGAGTTCATCTACCTGTGCCATCCCTAGACTCTCCCGTCATAGGACTAACAAGGCTTAGACCAGGAAAAAAACCTGTCATGCCATCCTTAAGCTCTTTACTCATAGGGTTTAGTCATAGGGTTGACAAGGCTGAGACCAGGAGACTTGTAGTGCCATCCCTAGGCTTTCCAGTCATAGGGCTAACAAGGCTGTGGATTGTAAGAAACTTGTCGTGCCATCCCTAGACCCATAGGGTTAACAAGGCTGAGACCAGAAGAAAACCTGTAATGCCATCCTCTCCCGTCATAGGGCTGATAAGGCTGAGATAAAGAAACTTGTAGTGCCATCCCTAAGCTCAAAAAGGTGACAGGACTAAGAGGGACAAGGTGGGTAGCAATTCCGTCCTAAATTTTCTCAAATATTTTGGATAAAAATTTAACAATTTAGCTGCTATACCAACAAATCTAAGCAGTCTAACCTGCACGCAAACTTATTATTGGTTAATTGTTTTTTTACAGGTGATGAAATTGTAGAGGTATAGCAAAGCTATATAATGCTAATATAATCATTCTGTTTCCACCATGGAAGGGCCAAAATCAGAGGCTACGTTTTCCACTTTTGATGGATATACTTTATCAAAACAATTGCCCTGTTTCATACTTCTATTAAAACTTTGCCTTAAAATGTAAAATTAGATTACAGCATGGACACAAAATGGAGCGTTCTTGCAACCCTTTCGCGTAGAACTTCTAAAAGTCAGGTCTTCAAATCCCCTGTTTTTTTTTTCATGGGAGTGTTAAATTCTTTTAAATCTTCTTCTAAACATAATAAAGAACTCAAAACCAACTTCTTCACAGTTAAACCCTTCTATATAACAAAAAGACGGAGCAAGAAGTTAAACCCACTAATCTGAGTTTGATTATTATGTCCCGTTATATTAATATTAATTTCGTTAATTAAAAAGGACTACTGGTTTCCCATACTGATTTTTTCTTTTTTCTTTTTTCCATTTTTCCCTTTGTAACTCTTTATGGGTCCTTCAGGAATAACACAAAATTCATTTTCAAATTTGGAAATATTCATTTGAGAAGTAAAAGCAGAAATATTTAAAGCACTAAAACAGTTAGATCCCTCGAGGTATGTGACCCTTGAAGAATTTGCAGCAGTCGACTCCATTTTACTCGTTTAGCCAACAACATAACTTCCGACGGAGAAAGCACCTCTTAAAACCCACATGGATTGATATTCAAATGATTTCAGCCACATACATGAAAGAATGCTGCTTCTTAATCATACATATATATATATATTGTACAAAGATTAATACTGCTTCTTAATCATATTAGTAAATATAGCACGGGACTAGATTTACAGACCCCAATTGGAAGTGAAATACATATAGACATAAATCTCATAAAGTAAGCAGTCCTATACTAACCTCAAACTCGACAGTGCCCTCGTGACCTTGAAGGAAGGAAAAAAAAACTACATACAATGATATCATGTTCGAGTCTCAGGTAGCTAAGACACGAGAGGGGCAATTGCGTTGGGATTGAGATTGGGATTGCCCTTTCCACAGCACAAACACCAACGACTCTTGGAGGCGATGACAACGCCATGATGAGACCTTGTTTTCCCCAAATTGAGTCCACTGCGTGTGAGAGCCTTCAAAGTGTGCTTTACTGCGCGAGCAACAGAATTAAATATCTCCCTTTTTATTCTCCCCCGCCTTGGAGGAAAACAATTCCTTCTTTCCATCTTACAAAAAACCTACTCTACAGATTGAAGCCCAGAAATGCAGGATAACAATGCGGGACTTTCCTACTGATCTCAGTTCGTGAACGCGTGGGATAAGAGCCACTGGATTTTCCTTCCTTAATAACGTTTGCAGACTTCCACGTTGCGGGCCCAGACCTGTCTTGGAAATTTGTGTTCGTACTATGATGTAACATCTGAGATTGACAAGTTAGATTCTATTATGTGCGTTGCGATGGTGATCTTAGATTCTGCGCGTCAAAATAGTGCTATTGGATGCCAGATACATGAAACGGTTTTTCTTGTCCGCATGGTGTACGAGTTGAATCTCTTTCCTCCACACTTTCCTTTAAAATTGGCATCCATTTTATACGCTAACATTTCTATTGGGCCGCATAATTGAGGTTCATACTTTTGGAAGAAATTTAGATAATGTATATAAAAGTTTAATAGGCAAGTGCCATCTATTTTAAGGTTGAGCATATGTTTTATTACGACAACAATAATTAGTTTAGCATGCGTTCTCTTAGAGAACAGACAAATTGTTTTACATAATGTTGGCCCAAAGAGGGGCAATAACTATTATAGTAATTTTTTAAAAACTTTTGACTCGATGTTAGCGACAAGGGCATAATTAATACAGGACTTTAAGATAAATTAATGTGTTAAATATTTTGGATCTAGTTAGTATGATAGACTCCACCACCAATGTATAGGTTTAACAATTTCTTCTTAGGAGGAATTTAATAAACAGTCATCATATATTTATTTTTCACACATTTACTCGATATAAAATTTGAACCTCAAAAAAAAAAATTATATTATCCAAAACATGTGATGAAATTTTATTATAAAAAAGATAAATTATTTATATAAAAAAATAGTTTAAAATAATAAATAGTTTGTAAATGACATTTAAAACAAAATAATAAATAGCTTGTACGAGAAGTTTGAAGGTTGGCGTTTCGACAAGTTTTTTTTATATTGAACATCGTTTACAAATTTTTACAAATTCTCATTCGAGCAAACACAAGACGAAGACCTCACAACCACATGGATGATAATAAAATATTAGAAAAAAATTAATAATCTAAAATTCTTCTTAAATATGGGATTTGAATAGTTTAAAATTTAGCATTTTGCCTTTGGAAATATATTTTAATTTTTAAAAAAATGAGAACCATAATTATATATTTTTAAAATTTATAAAAGATAATTTTTTTTTTTTTGGATTTGGGTAGTGTGATAAATATTTGCAGATGATGCATAGGGTTGAGCAGTTCCCCCAACCATGACCTCTCAATATGCTTAGTTAATTGTTTATATAACAAGTTATATAGATATTTATATTTTATTAAGAGTAAATGACTTCTAACTAATTGCATATTATTATTTTATATATATAAATAGATAGATGGGATTTTGACAGAGTCCTCGAATATTTTACAAGCCAAAGAAACCCACAAAGATCAAGAGCCAAAAATAATTTGATCGAGAACCAATGCATCAAAAGAAAAAAAGACACACCAACTACCATCCAAAAATACCCCAAGGAAGCCTCCACACCCTAGCTCAAAAACCACCTAGAGGGAGACTTGTAGAATAGGACATAACGACCATCCTAAAATCATTGCAAAAGCACCTCCCATGCAGAGGAAACCTTAGACATAGACTTGACCAAAAAATAAAAGATCACTCAGAAAACATGCACCCTTAATTGGATTTGTTATCTAGTTTGGATTTGACCAACTCCACTAGAGAATCAGGTTGGTGTCAATTGATTAGGGCTTTGATAGCTTTGGCACATAAAATAGCTGCTCTCATGAGATCAAAAATAGAGTTATGTATATTTGTTGCCAAGGTCCTTATAGGAGTTCAAGGGGGCGCTTGCGACATCTTCATGTCTGCCTCTGATTTTGGTTTGGGATTACATTATGTTTCTTTCATGAAATTAACTTTATTTATGATTGAGGTAATAATTTCCATCGTATCGTCTATCTTTTCTAGGTTCAAAGAAGTCTATTTAGAAATCGAACACTGAGACCTCCTCATACTAGACCCACTATCTGTTAAATCTTGAACAATGAGAGTCACTCAAGATTTAGTCTGATTCAAGCGGGGCCATAGCAGAAGTTGTTATGGTTCCCAACTTATAACTTCTTACTGAGCCAATTAGAGGAGAGGTCAAGTCTTTGGAAGAATCTTGAGTATCAAAAGATAGGACCAATGACCATTGGGGTGTCCATCCCTGCATGTGAAACCAACTTGTCCCTAGAGTTAGGTTTGGACTCCTAGATTGATGAATATGATTCCATTGAAGAATATAACACAACCACAATATCAGGGTTAGCCGAAAGAGTGGCTACAATGCCAACTCTCGAGAGACATCTAGTTGCCAACATAATCAAAAATGATTTTAATCGGACCTTGGTGGAGGGGGTTGTTAACTTTACCTTTTTGGACCCTCCAAGATGAATTTTCCAAGGAATGAAACAAGAAAGCCAAGACATTCATGGCTTTTTTCCTTTGAAATTGGTTTAGAAACATGATGTGGAAACTTCTTAGCATCTCTTGATATTTATCTAGGGTAAAGTATTTCATGCCTAGGAGGGTAATCCTATCCCAAGGATCCTTTAGAGAGCTCCTTTTGAATTCGTTCTGATATTCTTCTAAGGACTCACCAACATCAAGGAAATTCATCATCTCCTTGGATAGAGAATTTTTATCCCTATTATGACAAGCCCCGTCAGTAGGGAGACCAGTGGCTTTGACAATTAGCTAAATGGAGACAGATAATTCCAGCTCATTGACTTTAAACTTACCATTCCTATAAGAGAGGGCCACATACCTGGCTAATAGGAGGTGATATCCATTGAACTTATGCAATAATTTGGGAATTCCTTTATGTTTAAGGATCTTCTTTAAATTATCATCAAATTTCAACCTGTTGGGTTACAAAATGATGTTTTCCTTCTTTTATGGCCACATGATGAAGATATCTCTACACTCAGTCCTCCACCACATTTTGAGAAGAAATACGTGCCTCAACCTCTCAAGGTACCCCCACAAATCTCTCTCCAAAATATAACCACTTAACATAATTCTAGTCTACCAAGGGACCTTGCAGTGCTTAAATACAACTTCTTGAGGACTTTTGCATTTTTGATGATGTTCAATGTTTTGCACTAGCTTCACCTTTCTTCATTATTGTTGTTTAATGATTTGGAACTTCAAACAACAATAAGGAAAAAAAGGTGAAGTCTCCTCTTTGACTAATAGGTTCTTCTAAATCTTGGCTTTTCTTGTTCATGATTTGTCTTTGTAGCTTCCATGATTTGTTGGACTTTTGTTTGGTTGATATTGCTTAACAAGCTTACTAAATGTTCAATATGTTTAGGCCTAACAAATTTACCAACCTCTCATATTGTCCCTCTTCTTTTTTTTCCTTTTATCCTTGGACTTCACTCTTTTGGCATAATTTTGATGCCCTTTACAAATAGCAAAATCCAATTACCAAAAGAGTGTAGTTATCTCTATTGGTCCTCATAATAGACTAACAGGCATGCCAAAAATTACAATTTGGATGTAGGTATTATAAATAGAGGAGTGCCTTTAGAAAATATTGGGATGAATTTTCCTAACACTGGTATTGCTACTGGGCTGCCATCAATGACAATGACTACCTTAGCTAACATTGAGAAAGTGAGGTCTAAGGTATAGACCAATTGGTGCAATGAAACCCCATAAGGGGGACAAATACCTATGGTTCAAATCTTGGGCCTCGTCGAAATGAATTCTTATCCATTTATTGGTTATTTAAGTGGTGTAAAAGATTTAAAATGATTGTGGCATGGTGGTTATAGGGGAAAACTACATGAAGTATTGTGTGGCAGCTTCTAGGGTGGACAATGCAAAATACTATGGCAGCCATAAACGATGGATATTATGCATAGATCATCATGGTGGCTACCGATTCCACCATGTAAAAAAAACATTAATAAAGCTAGAATTGATCATCCTCTACCTTCAATGGATCAATGGTTCCTCATGGCACATAAATTTTTATGCTCATCTATAGCTTTCATTTGAGGCCATTCCTCTTGTGTATCTCTACCATTCTTACACCACCAAAAACTTACAGTCAATAAAGCACCTCATAATGGGCTATACTTCAAAAATGATGCAATGCTAAAGGGAGAGGTATCCTTATATAGACTTCTTCATCTAGAAAGTTGTTGATGAATCGTTATGTTCATTATTTGTTTCTTCAATTTTGACTTTGCCAACTCATAAAAATGATATTTTCAATGAAATTGAGTTAGCAACCAACATAATTATTTACCTTAATCCCCTTAATTCACACATGTGATTTGGCTAGAGCATTTCTCAAAAATTTGCTATTTAGCTACATGTTTGGTCAATAGTTTTATTACATTTAGCCATAACCAACTTTATTTATGTGTAGCCTATGAACATAAAATTATTCTCATGCCAATGGTGCTCAACTTTGCTTCTTCATTAGAATCTATAGTGACTCAACCATAAAGTACCTAATTTGCACTTTTCTCACATATTAACATCTTGGAATGAGTAACTTGTTCTACCAAAGAGTTGTCATTGGGTTGGCTTTGAGTAGGGATGAGTTCCAAATCCTATTTGACATATGGCATTGGGACTTAACACATGAAATTTTTCTTGATCATATGAGTGACTAGCTATCTCTCCCATATGTTTTGGTCTATGTGCTAGATCAACATTCGATGTTAGGAGAGTTCCAAGGTGCATGATTATTTTTACCTTGGGATATAGCATAGAAATTTTCTCAACTATATGTAAGTTTTTTGCTAGTTGCCCTTGATTTTTTGGTTGTGTTTGTTGGAACATGCCATCCACCAAGATTTGTAGCTACTTATAGATGACCTCTAGATTTTTCAATTTTCCTTGTTTGATAAAATTGCCATATTGAGATTTTAATCACATAGGGTACATTCCACATTAGCTCTAACTTTCCTTCTTGCCATTCTTCCATTTTCATCTAGGAATGCTCCTTGATTTTATCCTCCATATCTTACAATATGATAAGACTTTATCTTTTCTCCATAGATGCATACCAAATTTTATATGCAAGGGATAATCATGTGTATAGAATCTCATGCCAGGTTTCCTTAAAATTACTCTAAAAACTCATTTAATAGGCACATCCCAAATAGCAATGGTAATTCAATGACTACACATCTTGAATTGTTGCAAAGTCTAGAAAATTATGCAGCAATGTTGGAATATTTTTCATGACCCTTACTATTTGGACTAGTATTCCATTAAAGTGTAGTGTCCCAAAATTAGTTGCAACATGTTTTAATCTTATCATATTATAGATTGACTAGGGCATGATTATGATGTCAACTCTTGGGTCCATTATGCAATCATGTGACCCCCCAACCTTCCATGCATAAGGATAAGTAAAATGGAAAAGACTTCATCTTACCCATATTGAGAGATGGTCACCTTTATGCTAGCTTGAAGTCTAGAAGGGTAATTTTACTAGTTGTTGAGTTGTTTAGAGCTACTTCAACCAAGTTTTCTTATTCGCTCCTCTCGTGCTGCCCAGTCTCATACTTTCTCAAATAAAATATTCTAAAAATACCTTGAGCAACTCTACGAGAGTCTTGAGCCATTATCCCTCATGTATCCCATGATGACCCTTGATATAGATATTAAGTATGAGATATATGAAATCTGATTATTTACATTGAGAAGTGTTACATATTTATAGGCATTAAATGCCTATTACAATGCCATCATAGGTGGCAAATAGGTGGCAGGATAAGATCGACTTGCCACATAGATTACATTATCCAAAATATTACCCAGACAAAAATAATTATTTAATATTAATCTCTTTATCATTCCTCCCCACTAAAGAAGCATTGGTCCCCAATGCGTAGAGGAGAAGAAGTGGGAAAAAACAAGGAGTGTCGGGTACCATCGAAAATGCACTTTGAAATACAAAAAGAATACTGAAGATGAGGTGGAGAAGGTCTTCATAAAATAGATAAATGATGTTGCCACTGGATCTCCATGTGGGGAAAAGCAAATTAATGCATGGTTGGGAAAAATGGAATAATGCATGGTGTAGAGCGAAAAAACAGACGGAGCAGGAAACAAATGCTCTGGAGACACTTTTTTTTTATGCATGATTTATTTATTTATTTTTTAATCATTGTAGATAGAATACCGCAAAGAGCGTGCAAATATCATGGTGAATATATGATTGGGGAGTAAGGGTTTTGTAGAAAATAGGGATAGTAGAGGGGAAAATATATCGTAGCACTAGGGGAATTTTACCTGGTTTAGGCATGCACATGAAAAGAAAGTGCAAGCAGGAAAAAGAATAAAGATCCATAAAAAATGCTACGAGGGAAAACTGCATAGGAAAACTAAAAAGGAAAACCACACAAGAAAACTGAATAAGAAAACTACATAGGAAAACTACATAAGAAAATTGTGAGAGATGGCCATGGTGGGGCGCATGTGCACGTAGGCCAAGGATGGCCACAGGTTTGGGGGAGCTATTTTTTTCCTTTCTTGAATATGTGTTCATTATTATGATGTGCAGAGGATGTTGCTGGAGAATATGCAGAATATCATGGGGAAAATTATGGCATATTGAACGAAACTCGAGCAACAATGGAGGCCAAAGTGGAGGCCAAGTAGTAGGGGCATGTTGGTATAGAAGTTTTATAGTGATGGAAAATTGAATTCCACCATTATCATTCAAACCCTCATCAAATGCAAAATACAGAGGGGTCGACTGAATTTTTGGTTGCCGTTCAAATATTGCTGAAGAGTCCATGTTCATGGCAAAATGCAAAGGCACAAGATACGAGAGGGCTTGAAGGTCACTTTCATCACCATTGTCATAGCAGCAACAAGAAGTTGCTTAGGTAGAACAAAAGCGAGAGCAACAACAAAAACTACGACATCATCAACAACATTAATGTTATCATGATCTCTTCATCAATTTCTTCCATGTCCAAATTTTCTATAGCAGTATTACCTAGTGGAAAGGTGATGGGCTTCTTGCCCATAGACCCTAGTTTGATTCTAGGTACTACTTCATTAGAGGAATCTTTGTCTTCAATAGGAAGTTCTTTCATTGCCATTTCCACCAATATGGCAACACGAATGGACTCAATATCCATCAAGAGCACTTTGTCTCTTTGAGAGATTTGTTCGAGAGAGAGAGACTCTTTTTAGGTTGCATGGTGTCTTAAACAGACAAATAGAAAAAGAGCAGGAACGAATGCCTTGATACCAAACTGATACAGATATTAACTATAAGATATTCGAAATATGATTATTTACATTAAGAAGTGTTACATATTTATAGACATTAAATGTCTATTATAATGCCATCATAGGTGGCAAATAGGTGGTAGGATAAGATCGACTTACAACCTAGATTAAATTATCTAAAATATTAGCCAGATGATAATAATTATTTAATATTAATGTCCTCATCAGCCCTCATGGTGGTATATAAAGCACAACACCCACATAGAGCTTTGCAAATCAAGAAGCAGGCTTTTGGGTGAAATACCCTAGTGGAAGTAGGCCAACCATGATCCAACCTCTCAAACGAGTGAATCATGGCCAAGTCGTATGCTCCATCCTCTCCTGTGGGAGCATCGCTCGATGGTGGTGAGTGTGGAGTTCTACCCATGTGTGGTTTTCATTGGTTTATTTCTCTTATGGGCCCCATGTTATATCTAGGGTTTTTTATTTGCTCCTATTATACTACCTAGTCCCATACTTTCTCAAATAAAATATTCTAAAATTACCTTGAGCAATGCTACGAGAGTCTTGAGCCATTATTCCATATGTATTATACGATGGCCTTCATGGTGGTATATAAAGCACAACACCTACATAGAGCTTTGTAAATCAGGTTGTAATGCCCTAGTGAAAGTAGGCCAACCATGATCCAACCCGTCAAACAAGTGAATCATGGCCAAGTCGTATGCTTCATCCTCTCTTGTGGGAGCATCTCTCAATGGTGGTGAGTGTAGAGTTCTCTCCATGTGTGGTTTTCATTGGTTGATTTCTCTTGTGGGCCCCATGTTATCTCTAGGGTTCATTCTTCGCTCCTCTCATACTTCCTAGTCTCATACTTTCTCAAATAAAATATTCTAAAATTACCTTGAGAAACACTACAAGAGTCTTAAGCCATTATCCCACATGTATTCCATGATGGCCCTTATGGTGGTATATAAAGCACAACACCCACATAGAGCTTTGCAAATTAGGTTGTAGGCTTTTGGGTAGAATTCCCTAGTAGAAGTAGGCCAACCATGACCCAACCCCTCAAACAAGCGAATCATGTCCAAGCCATATGCTCCATCCTATCCTTTGGGAGCATCACTCGATGGTGGTGTGTAAAGAACCTCTCTTCTCATTCCATATATATTTCAACAATTTATCAAAATATTCAACATGCATCCACAAATAAATTTACTGCATAATAAATTTCTCAATAAAATAGAGATTGATTATACCCTTCAGGTAGGGAACACCATACAATGCTCCATTTGGAAGTAAGAAACTCCACAAGATCTCTAGATCTATGAGCCAATAATTCTCCAAGAATTCATCATAAATTGATCCCATTTTACATTGGGGGTATATCTCTCTTTATACAAGAGTGTGATGGTTCACTTTCCATGAGTTACAAAGATCACCCATGTGGGAGTTCACCTACCATGAGTTACAAAGTGCATAATGATATGATAATATTCCTTGCGGTTACATATGACAATATTCCCCAATGTTTACATATATGATTTGATATTCTCACAATGACACTAAGAGGGGGGTGAATCAGTGTAGCTATTTAAATTCAAATCTACCACTCTTAAAGCTGAAGCAAAGAGAACTTAAAAATAGATAAAAAAATTATCACAAGAGAGCACACCACAACACACAATGTAACGAGGTTCACCAATTTGGCTACTCCTCAAGAATGACTGCTTGGACTACGGTCCAAATCCAGTCTTTGCAAAACACCAATTTTACAATCTGTTTACCAGCACCCACTAGAAGGAGCACCAACCCCTAATTTATCTGCACCAACAGAAAGGAGCACCAACCCCTATCCAAGCACCAACTTGCATCATAGTTTTGAAAGTTATATCAATGACATACAAATGCCTTCACTTTTTTTAAGACTCTGACTGGTCTCCAATTTATCAAAACTCAGTAAACCCTTACTGCTCTGCTTGTCTCTCTCTTACAACACTCTTCTAACCCTATTTCAGCAGCACTTTCACACATTCGGTGGCAACCTTAATTCTTTGTGCAACTGCCCTTTTATAACAAACCTTTTGCTTGTAACTCCAGTTACAATGCCTTCTTTCATTCCTCATATGCCACTTGTCAATTGTAACTATTTCTTTAATATTCTCTTCTGCCACTAGTCAACTGTAACTCCTTTATGTAACTCCTTTTGTATATATAGAATGGGCATTTCGTTAAACACGTTACATGCAATGTATACCTCTACCATGACTGTTCGTCTTCTTGGTCATGACTATTCATATCCTTTTCTATGCATGCATACATTTTTTGATTCTATTTATGCGACTGTTTGATTTCTCCTTCTTCGAAAGTTCTTAAAATAGCTTGCATGATTTCTACCTGTAACTGCAGCTGTAACTGTCACACTGACTCTAGTTAACTGTCCGTAATCGTGCTGTTGTGACCTGTCACGAAATCGTGACACTTCTGTATCTTTCTCTTCTTCTTGGCTTGTACCCACAAAAATACATGTCACGAAATCACGACAGTTTCTGCCTCCTTGTCCTTTTATCATCTTGCACTTGCAAAAACTAGACATGTCACGAAATCGTGACATTTTTTGCTTCCTTGCACTTCTCTACCTTTCGCCCGTGAAAACGGAACATGTCACGAAATCGTGACACTTTTTGCTTCCTTGCACTTCTCTGCCTTTCACCCATGAAAATGGGACATGTCACGAAATCGCAACACTTTCGCTACCTTGTGCCTTTTCTGTCTTTGGCTCGTGAAAACACAACATGTCACGAAATCACGACACATTTGCTGCCTTGTGCCTTTCTCTGTCTTTTGCCCGTGAAAACACAACATGTCACGAAATCATGACACACTTGCCTCCGTACACTCTCTCTCCTCTTCGGGTCATGAAAACCCGACATGTCGTGAAATCGTGACACTTTTTCTCCTTGGCGCTTTTCTTCCCTTTGGGTCACGAAAACTCGACATGTCGTGAAATCGTGACACTTTTTCTCCTTAGCGCTTCCTCTTGCAAATTGTCACGAAATCACGACACTTTTCTTGCCAGCTCTTTGTCTCAAACATGTCGTGAAATCATGACACATTTTCATCCATACTGCCTCTCTTGCAGATTGTCATGAAATCGCGATAGTTTTCTTTTCCTGCGCCTTATCACCAAACATGTCACAAAATCGTGACAGTTTTTCTTGCATGCGCTTCTTCTTTGAACATGTCACAAAATCGTGACAGTTTTTCTTGCATGCGCTTCTTCTTTGAACATGTCACAAAATCGTGACAGTTTTTCCACTTGCTTTCTTCTCTACCAACATGTCGCGAAATCGTGACAGTTTTGCCAACATTTTCTCTCTCCTCCGATATGTCGTGAAATCGTGACAGTTTTGCTAGCATTTTCTCTCTCCTCCAATATGTCATGAAATCATGACATTTTGTCCAACATTTTATCTCTCCTCCGATATGTCACGAAATCATGACATTTTTTCCAGCATTTTCTCTCTCCTCCGATATGTCGCGAAATCACGATAGTTTTCTTACTTGTCTTTTTCTTTGTTCTTCTGAGTGTTGGCCTCTTCTATCTTCTTGGAAATTCACTGTACATGCTTTGACTAACCTCTGAACTTCTATCCACTGCATCAACTGATCTATCTGTCTGTGTTGACAACAATGACAATACTATTTTTGCACCTTGCTCAACAATCTCCCCCTTTGGAATTGTTGGCAACACATGTGCAATTTCCTGTAATTCTTCTCCCCCTTTGACAATAATACCAAAGGGCTATTGCAGACTCCCCCTGAGTCTATGCACAACATTCTCAGACACACATTGTTATAGTTAGCAAAAATCATGAATATGACCAAAACTATAAACATAGGCATAAATGCTCCCCCTGAGAATGTGATCCCAATTGATAGTCAGTTCTTGGGAAACATGACAACTCCCAACTTACTCCGAAGGTACTCAAAAACTTCCTTGGGTAATGGTTTTGTGAATATATCTGCTACTTGCTCTGTAGTTGGAACAAAATCCAATTTGACCTCACCTTCTACAACTTTATCCTTCAAGAAGTGATACCGGATTGCAATATGTTTGGTTCAAGAATGCATAACCGGATTATTTGATATGTTAATAGCACTAGTGTTATCACATTTAACTGAAATTGGCTCTTTGAAGTGAATACCAAGATCTTTCAGGGTTTGTCTCATCCATAATATTTGTGTACAACACGTTGTTGCTGTAATGTATTCTACCTCTGCTGTGGATAGAGAGACTGATTCGTGTTTCTTGCTGTGCCATGCTACTAGCCTGTCTCTAAGATAAAATGCTCCTCCACTGGTACTCTTTCTGTCATCTATACATCCTACCCAATCTACATCAGAATATGCAATAAGAGTGAAGTCCTTACCTTTTGGGTACCATAACCCATACTCCATAGTACCCTTGAGGTACCTAAAAATCCTCTTCCACAGCTGTCACATGAGTCTCTTTGGGACTAGCCTAAAATATTGCTACCATGCATACTGCCTGTAGGATGTCTGGTCTAGTAGCTATCAAATACAGCAGACTTCCAATCATAGATCTGTACATGGTTTGATCTACATCTGGAGATGTGTCATCCTTGCTCAATTTGCAACCTATTTTCATGGGAGTGCGAAAGGTTTACTATCCTCCATTGTGAAATTTTTCAACATTTCTTTCACATATTTAACTTGAGAGATAAAAATGCCCTTTTCATTTTGATTGACTTGCAGTCCGAGGAAATAAGAAAGTTCACCAATCATAGACATCTCAAATTCTTTCTTCATTTTATTTACTATGTCTCTACAGGACTGATCATTGCTACTGCCAAAAATGATATCATCTACATAAAAAACAAGGACAATAAGATGGCCATTCTCTATTTTGACATACAAATTTTTGTCCACCAAACCTTTCTTGAACCCCTGTTGAATCAGATAGTTATCCAGCCTTGCATAACATGCTCTGGGTGCCTGTTTCAAGCCATACAAAGATTTCTTCAACTTGCAAACAAAGTTGGGATTATCACCGAGTTGGAACCCATCTGGCTACTCAATGTAAACCTCTTCTTTCAGTTTTCCATTCAGAAATGTTGATTTCACGTCCATTTGATATACTTTGAAATTTTTATGAACTGCTAAAGCTAGAAACATTCTGATTGCCTCTAATCTAGCTACTGGTGCAAAGGTTTCCTCAAAATCAATACCTTCAACCTGTGCATAGCCATTATAGACTATTCTTGCTTTATTCCTTACAACCTGTCCATCTTCGTTCAATTTATTTCGAAAAATCCATTTAGTACTGATTATATTTTTATTTTTCGGCCTTGGTACTAACTCCCAGGTTTTGTTTTTCTCAATCTGATCTAGTTCTTCATTAATTGCCTTCATCCAACTTTCATCTGTGCTTGCTTCAACAATATTTTTAGGCTTAATGCTGGATAATAGAGAGTAGTTCTGTACTACTGCTCTTCTTATCTGAATACCAACTGTTGGGTCCCCAATAATCTATTCTCTGGGATGATTTTTTTGCCAGCTGCCTATTTTGAATTTCTTGTTTTCTTCTTCTTCTGAGTCAATTCTTAAATCATCTGGGTCAATTTTTTGATTCTCTTTTGTTTCCTTTTCTTCATCTCCTTCAATGACTTCTTCATAAATAGGGTAGTTTTCTTGATAAGTAATTTTTCGTTCTCTACTTTCATCAACTTTAACATTAGCACTCTCCACAATTTTCTTTAGCCTCTTGTTGTAACATGTGTAGGCTTTGCTTTTTGTTGAGTAACCAAGAAAAATACCTTCATCAGCTCTATCTTCAAACTTACCGAGATTATATTTAGTTCATTTGATGTAGCACTTGCTGTCGAACGCTTTGAAATATCTTGCTGTTGCCTTTCTACCGAACCATAGCTCATAAGGTGTTTTGCTTTCATGCATCCTTAGCATGCACCTATTTTGAATGTAAACCACAGTATGGACTGCCTCTTTCCAAAATCTGTCAGCTATTTTGTTCTCAGCCAACATTGTCTGTGCCATTTCCTACACTTGAAGAACACAAGCTTATACTGAGAGGGGGGTGAACAGTATAAGATCCCTTTTTACTTTTTCCTTTATATTTCAAAATAGTAAAGCAATATACCCAAAGCAATATCAAAGCAATGCACAAAATCATCCACAAAGTGACATCAATTTTAGCGTGGTTCACCTAGAAAGGCTGGGCTACATCCACAAAACTTTTCTCTAAAAGTTATCTCAAAGTTCTTTGGGAATCCTTCCCAATTACAATGTTTATGAGCCTAGACTCAAAGGAGATACCTTCCCCTCTACTTTGGAAATGATCCCTCAGAAGATCAACTGCCTCTACCTCTTGCCAGCACGTGGAACTCATTTCCATCGAAGACCTCCTATCCTCAATGCTTAGCCTAAGAGACCTCTATCTTCTATGATCACGTCCACGATGACTCAGTAACCTGTACCAAACACAGTCAGTCGATCTAGTACAAGTCTTCTTTTGTCTGTCAGATCTATCCAAATCTTGAATAAATCAACCCTCTGCATACAAGCCTTCTCAAAGACTTGCCAACTATCCTCAAGTTCTTATCATAGAACCAATGCACCTCTATCCTCAAGCAGCAGCACTCCGCATTCGTCTTTGCCCTTTGTGCTTTCTATGCCTTCTAGTTTCTTTGTGCAATCATAGTCGCACTTGGTCGAGCTTCAACCTTTGCACCTCTGTGCAATCATAGCAGCACCGTCTTCACACACTCTACTTCCTTTGTAATATTTCACACTTATAATGATTCGACGAAATGCACTCTGCACACTATGATCGAATTTCACACTCTATGCTCTAACTACGAACGTCGCAACTAACCATATCGAACTCTTCAAAATAGCCTACCTTTTATAATAACACTTTCAAGATCAAAACCTTGATCTTAGTCGATTGTAACCCTGATCTTTAGTTGGCTGCACAACCCTAAACTTCATCGGCTGTAAACCCTAATCTTTGTCGGCTCAAATTTGACTTTGTCGACTTCATTGCCTCTGTAACTCTTCTGTAGCTTCTGCCACGAAACTACAACATGTCGCGATATAGCGACACCTTTGCAATCATACACTTTCTTTTGGATTTTTTTGCGATATCAGAACACTTCAGCCTTTTTCAAATTTAATTAAGCTCTTGCCACGATATCATGACACTTTTGTCTTTGCCAACATTAACTTTGCTTTTGTCATGATATCGTGACACTTCTCCCTTCGTCGACCTCCTTTTTGCTTTTGTCACGAAATCACGACACTTCTCCTATAGAAGACCTGCTTTCAGTTTCTGTCGTGAAATCATGACACTTTCACTTCCTTGCACTCTTCTCTGCTTGCACTAGCGAAAACATGACATGTCATGAAATCGTGACACCTTTCGCTTTTGTACACTCTTCTCTGCAGGCACTAGCAAAAATGGAACATGTCGCGAAATCGTGACACTTTCGTTGCCTTGTGCTTTTCTCTGCCTTACGCCCACAAAAACGGAACATTTGAAATCATGACGCTTTTGCCTTTAAGCTCTTCCTTCTTGAATTTATCATGAAATCGCGATGCTTCTTCTTCCATGCTCTTTCGTTTTGCTTCTGTCATGAAATCATGACTCTTCTCCTGTTGAAGACCTGCTTTCTGTTTTTGTCACAAAATCATGACACTTTCTCCAACCGTATGCTGCCATCTCAATTTGTCACGAAATCATGACACTTTTTGCATCCGTAAGCTTTATCTTCAACCTGTCATGAAATCACGACATTTCTTACTTCGAAACCTTTCCTTTGCTGCATGTCACGAAATCGCGATAGTTCTTACTTGGAACATTTTCATCTGTAGCATGTCATGAAATCGCGACGGTTCTCACTTCGAACTCTGTAGCATGTCACAAAATCATGACATTTCTTACTTCGAACTTTGTAGCATGTCATGAAATCATGACACTTTTCGTGTTACTTTCTCTCTCTTTGAACTTGTCGTGAAATCACGATAATTCACACTATAGACTCTCTCTTCTGCATTATGTCACGAAATAACAACACTTTTTCTTTCGGACTCTCTCTCCTGCAACATGTCATGAAATTGTGACACTTTTTCATCCGTACAACCTTCCTTGCAATATGTCACAAAATCGTGACATTTCTGACTCCGTACATTCTCTCTCCTCTTTGAGTCGTGAAACTACGACATGTCGCGATATCGCGACACTTTTCTAACTTGCTTTCTCTCTCCTACTTAAGTCACGAAAATGTGACATGTCGTGATATCGCAACACTTTTCTAAAAATCTTTCTCTCTCCTGCTTAAGTCATGAAAATGTGACATGTCGCAATATCACGGCATTTTTCTAACTTACTTTATTTCGAACTTGTCATGCTGTAACCTTCATCAAAACAAATTATTTTACATCAAATCAAATTCCTTCAAAAGCTTCTTGACATCAATGACAACTTATACACTTGAGCAAAAGCAATGTACCCAAAGTATCCAAAATTACCAATAATCTCCCTCTTTGTCATTGATGGCAAACCATTACGAAAAACACGTCTCAAGAGCCAAAACTGAAACCAATAGTGCTAACAACTGAGAAACTGTGCCCACAACTGAGAATATTCCTTTGAAGTTTTGCTCCCCTTGACTTGAAGCTTTCCTCTTCACTTGAAGCTCTCCCCCTTACTCATATCTCTCCCCCTTTGTCATCAATGGCAAAGGGTCACCTTTGGGGCTCGGGACTAAGAATGAGCTTCTTAGCTTAGTCCCTCCCCCACCTTATGATGAGGTGATTAATTTTGGGGTGGGAGTAAAACTCCCATTAGGCACTGATCATCATCAGCATCTATAATTTCCTTGTCGAGCCTTCTCTTGAACTCTTTGCTCGTATTCCTGTTCTTGTCACTGTTCTTGTTCTTGTTCTCATCCCTGTTCTTGTTCATGCCTTGATCCTTGGACCTGATCATGCCACTGTTTCTGTTCTTGTACCTTGGAAGTTCAACTCTACACTGTCTAGCTATGTGACCTTCATTGTTGCACTTATAACAAGTAACAATGTTATTTCTTTGAGGCATACTTGTTCTTTGAATCCACCAATTCTGACCAAACCTATTTTGGCCAAACCTATTCTGACCAAACCTGTTCTTGTTATTTGCCTTGCAATAAACTGCCTTGTGCCCAAACTGTTGACAAGAGTAGAAATACCCTTGAAAGTAACTAGCACTTCTAAAACTGTCATTTACCTTCTTCACTTGAGCCATGCAATGTGAAGCCATGTGACCAAACCTGTGACACGCAAAACATCTACCTTGAAATTTTCTTTTATTTGACCTCTTGGGTCTTGAAAACTTCTTCTTATTCTGAATTCTGTTTTCTGTTTCTGCGCTTCTATCATTCAAAGACTCATTATCTGAAATACTTTCCTCATCAGAACTCTCTTCCTTTTGGAGTCTCTTACTAGACTCTCCAACTTGTTCCTTGTGTGGTTTAACAAAACCAAGGCCTATTTTATCTGTTGTTTTTCTTTGACCTTTGATGAGTGACTTAACCTTTTTGGAGCTATCTTGAAACCTGTAAAGCTTATCCTTGTACTCTTTAGTTTTCTCTTTCAAAGAAGACATTTTTTGTTCCAACTCACTATACTCAAGAACCTTAGACTCTAACTCATCCTTGAATTCTTGTGTCTTAGCTATAGAGAAATCAAGATTTTCTATAAGATCATCTCTCTCCATACAACATTCATCTAATTTATCCTTGAGTCTATCATTCTTCTTTCTTTCCTTTTTCAAAGCACTAAGAGCATTAATAAGTTCACTTTCAAGATCCTTTATTTGTTTGCTTTCTGAATCATCAAAGCCTTTTTCAGATTTATTATCACTAGAGGTGCTACCTTTTTCAAAAACCATACAAGAATCTTCCTTATAGTTTTCTGAAGCATCCTCATACATACTAGAAACCAAATCATTATTTTTACAATCATCCTCAAGGTGACCAAAGTTTCCACATCTAAGACATTTCATGATAATGAATCTATGTTTTGGTTCTTCCTCTTTTTTTGATATGAACAACATCTCATTTTCATCATCACTTGAAGAAATTTCACTATCACTACTAGAACACTTACTTGCTTTGTCTAGGTAGAAACTCTTCTTGTGCTTGTGAGAATACCTCTTTCCTTGATTGTTGTACTCATATTTGTTCTTTCTGTGATGCATGTGCTTTTCAGAATCCTTGCTCTTAG
This sequence comes from Wollemia nobilis, assembly GCA_028583015.1. Classification (NCBI taxonomy): domain Eukaryota; kingdom Viridiplantae; phylum Streptophyta; class Pinopsida; order Araucariales; family Araucariaceae; genus Wollemia; species Wollemia nobilis. Next base: position 1,292,163 of record JAQPPZ010000057.1, read on the forward strand.
AATCCTGTTTATCTTCATCACTTTTATTCTTGGAAATAGTACAGTCAGTAGCATAATGACCAAACTTTTCACAATTGAAACATCTTATATTTTTCATGCTTTTGTGCTTTCTAGAGAACTTGCCTTTCTTGCTATAATATGCCTCTTCATCACTAGAAGACTCATCACTATCTTGAAGTTGTTTACCCTTGGATTTCTTGGTAGCCTTGAAAGCTACCTCTTTCTTGACATCAACCTTCACTTGAGTTCTCAACTCAAATGCTACAAGTATACTATGGAGCTCATCCTTTTTTAATTTATCCAAATCTTTAGCTTCCTCAATAGCAAAAATATTTTCACTAAATCTATTAGGAAGAGATCTTAAAATCTTATCACAAACATCATTTTCAGCAAGCTCAAGACCTAATTCTTTCATGGAGTTAACAACCTCATCCATACGAAGCATGTAGTCACTAATATTTTCATCATCATTCATCTTGAGTTGTTCAAACATACCTTTGAAGTGTCTCAACTTGGCCTTTCTAACATTTGTATCACCTGTATGAACCACCTGCAACTGTTTCCACATTTCGCTAGCTATCTTGCAGTGAATCACTTTGGTGAGATCTGCTTTTTGTAAGACTTTCAGGATTTCATTCATTGCTTTTGAATTGCTGTGATGTAGGAGCCTTTCTTCTTTAGTATTTGGAGCATGTACAGGAATAGTGTACTCATCTTCAATTACTTCCCATACCTCATTACCAAGTGCCATTAGATGAACCTTCATCCTTGCACTCCAAAGACCAAAATTTGACCCATCAAGAATAGGTGCTGCATTGCCACTTGAATAATCCATTGTGTTATTTACTAGATTTTCCTTCAAGATGTTAAACTTTTCGAAGGAACCCGCTCTGATACCAATTTAAGAACACAAGCTTATACTGAGAGGGGGGGTGAACAGTATAAGATCCCTTTTTACTTTTTTTTTTAATATTTCAAAATAGTAAAGCAATATACCCAAAGAAATATCAAAGCAATGCACAAAATCATCCACAAAGTGACATCAATTTGAATGTGGTTCACCCAAAAATGTTGGGCTATGTCCACAAAAATTTTCTCTAAAAGTTATCTCAAAGTTCTTTGGAAATCCTTCCCAATTATAATGTTTATAAGCCTCGGCTCAAAGGAGATACCTTCCCCTCTTCTCTAGAAATGATCCCTCAGAAGATCAACTGCCTCTACCTCTTGCTAGCACGTGGAACTCCTTTCCATCGAAGACCTCCTGTCCTCAATGCTTAGCCTAAGAGACCTCTGTCTTCTATGATCATGTCCACAGTAGCTCAACAACCTGTACCAAACACAGTTAGTCGATCTAGTACAAGTCTTCCTCTGTTTGTCAGATCTATCCAACTCTTGAACAAATCAATCCTCTGCATACAAGCCTTCTCAAAGACTTGCAAACTATCCTTAGGTTCTTCTCATAGAACCAATGCACCTCTGTCCTCAAGCAGCAGCACTTTGCATTCGTCTTTGCCCTTTGTTCTTTCTATGCCTTTTGCTTTCTTTGCACAATCATAGCTACACTTGGTCGAGCTTCAACCTTTGCACCTTTGCGCAATCATAGCGGCATCGTCTTCGCACACTCTGCTTCCTTTGCGATCTTTCACACTTAGAATGATTTGATGAAATGCACTCTGCACACTATGATTGAATTTTGCACTCTACGCTCTAACTGCGAACATCGCAACTAACCACATCAAACTCTTCAAAATAGCCTGTCTTTTATAATAACACTTTCAAGATCAAAACCTTGATCTTAGTTGGCTGTAACCCTGATCTTTAGTCAGCTACACAACCCTAAACTTCATCGACTGTAAAACCTAATCTTCGTCAGCTCAAATTTGACTTTGTTGGCTTCACTGCCTTTGTAACTCTTCTATAGCTTCTACTGCAAAAATACAACATGTCATGATATCATGACACATTTGCAACCGTACACTTTCTTTTGGATTTTGTCATTATATCGCGACACTTCAGCATTTGTCGACTTCAACAAATCTCTTGTCGCGATATCGTGACACTTTTGTCTTTGCCAACATTAACTTTGCTTTTGTCGTGATATCGCGACACTTCTCCCTTCGTCGACCTCCTTTCTACTTTTGTCATGAAATCGCGACACTTCTCCTATAGAAGACCTACTTTCAGTTTATGTCACGAAATCGTGACACTTTCACTTCCTTGCACACTTCTCTGCTTGCACTAGTGAAAACATGACATGTCACAAAATCGTGACACCTTTCGCTTCTGTACACTCTTCTCTGCAGGCACTAGCAAAAATAGAACATGTCACAAAATCATGACACTTTTGCTGTCTTGTGCTTTACTCTACCTTACGCCCATGAAAACAAAACATGTCGCAAAATCACGATGCTTTTTCCTTTGAGCTCTTCCTTCTTGAATTTGTCATGAAATCGTGATGCTTCTTCTTCCATGCTATTTCGTTTTACTTCTGTCACGAAATCGTGACTCTTCTCTTGTTGAAGACCTACTTTCTATTTCTATCATGAAATCGTGACACTTTCTCCAATCGTATGCTGACATCTCAATCTATCGTGAAATCATGACACTTTCTGCATCCGTAAGCTTTCTCTTCAACCTATCGTGAAATCGTGACATTTCTTACTTTGAAACCTTTCCTTTGCTGCATGTCGCAAAATCACGACAGTTCTTACTTGGAACATTTTCATCTGCAGCATGTCATGAAATCATGACGGTTCTCACTTCGAACTCTGTAGCATGTCACGAAATTGCAATAGTTCTTACTTTGAACTCTGCAGCATGTAACGAAATCGTGACACTTTTCGTGTTACTTTCTCTCTTTGAACTTGTCATGAAATCATGAAAATTCACACTACAGACTCTCTCTTCTGCATTATGTCATGAAATCATTACACTTTTTCTTTCGGACTCTCTCTCCTGCAACATGTCATGAAATTGCGACACTTTTTCTTCTGTACAACCTTCCTTGCAATGTCACAAAATCGTGACATTTCTGACTTCGTACATTCTCTCTCCTCTTTGAGTCGTGAAACTGCGACATGTCGCAATATCGCGACACTTTTCTAACTTGCTTTATCTCTCCTGATTAAGTCACGAAAATGCAACATGTCGTGATATCGCGACACTTTTCTAAAAAGCTTTCTCTCTCCTGCTTAAGTCATAAAAATGCGACATGTCACGATATCGTGACATTTTTCTAACTTACTTTCTTTCGAACCTGTCATGCCATAACCTTCATAAAAACAAATTATTTTACATCAAATCAAATTCCTTCAAAAGCTTCTTGACATCAATGACAACTTATACACTTGAGCAAAAGCAATGTACCCAAAGTACCCAAAATTGCCAACAGCATTGTCCTATTCTTCCTTTCTACAACACCATTCTGCTGAGGTGTCCTTGCTGCTGAAAACTGTGTTCTGATCCCATATTTTTGACAGTACTCTGCAAACTCTTCTGAGATAAAATTTCCTCCTCTGTCTGATCTTAGGCATTTAATTCTTTTTCTAGTTTGATTCTCAACTTATTTTTTAAAAATCTTGAACATCTCAAAGGCATCTGATTTAAGCTTTAAAAATAGTACCCATGTCATCCTGGAGTAGTCATCTATGAAAAACATAAAGTATTTGTCACCATTTATGCTTTGTGTTCTCATGGGTCCACACAAATAAGTATGTATTAGTTCTAAAGGCTTACTGGTGAAGTATTCCTTTGATTTAAATGTGGCTCTAGTTTGCTTCCCTTTTTGGCATGAAGCACAGATGCTATTTACTGGTTTGCCAATGGTGGGTATATCTCTTACTGCCATTTTTGAACTTATTTTTACTAGATTATCAAAGCTAATATGATCGAGCCTCTTATGCCATAGCCAATTTTCATCTTCTTGTCCAATCAAGCATGCTCCTTCTAATGTTTCTGAGAGAGTATATAGATTTCTAGAAGTCCTCAATCCAGTAGCTATCAGCTTCCCACTGTGTGCTTTTCTGACTTCACAACCCTACTTCTTAAAGATGACTTCATGACCTCTGTCATAGATTTGACTTACGCTCAGTAAGTTGTGCTTCAAACCAATCATAAACATAACTTCTTTGGAATTGATATTTCCATCACTTATCTTGACTGATCCTTTGCCAACTATCTTGGCTCCATCATTATTTCCAAACTTTACAGAGCCCCCTTCATATTTATGTAATTTTTCAAACTTTTTTTATCTCCTGTCATGTGACTGGAGCATCCACTATCTAATATCCATGGTGTAGATTTGTTCTATGCTTTGAATGCTGTCTGAACAATCAAGGATTCCTTTTCTTCCTTGGGTCGCTCCTTTTCTTTCCACTCTGGTTTGGCTACAGTTTTAGTCACTTGTTTAGACTTTTCTTTGTCAATAGCCTTTGCATGTTTTTTTGGGAATTTTATGGTTTGCCTTAATCTGTTTGGTTGATATCTTCTTCCCTGATATCTGTTTTCTACATATGTGCTTCTACAGTTTCTTGCAACGTGTCCAAAGTTATGACAGTTATAGCATTCTACTGCATAATCCATCAAGGGTGAAAAGACATTTCTACTGGTGAAATTTCTTTGTCCTATATTATGAATGCAGTCTGAAATCTTATGATCGTAAGCATTGCATTTAAAACAATAACTAGAAAAGGAATGATTGAACCTAAAAATTGGTCTTTGCCATTTTGCAGTAGGAGCCACAAATTTTCTTCTCCTTTGATGTGTGACTTTTATGAATCCCTCATTGTTAGCACTCTTCTCGTGCCTGACACTGTTGCTTTCTTTTGCCTGATTCATTTTTCCTTGATCAACATTGATCTTATCTTCTTTCTTTACTTGTTCTACAGTTATGGCCTTTGATGCACTTGACGATTCTCCTTCGACAAAGCCCAAGCCAAATTTGATGCCTGTAGTCCTCTGACTATTTATAATCTTTTCAAGCTTCGTAGAAATTCCTTCAAGTTTGTGATAGCAACTCAATTTTTGATCTTTTTCTTCTAGCTGCATTCTTAAGACAACAATCTCTTCTTCCAGTTTGCTGCACTCATCTATTTTCATGGTTAACTGCACTTCAAGTTCTTTAGATATTTTCTTAAATTATTTTGTTTGTACTTTCAAAGTGTTTACTATGTCATGCGCATCCTCAAGATTTCTTGAGACCTTTTTATTCTTTTTCCTTTCTGTACTCAACTCTTTAAGTGCAGCAACCAACTCTCCTTCCAGATATACTTTAGCCTCATCCTCAATGTTTGTGTCACCTTCCTGTTTTTCTTCTGTTTTGTATTCTTCAAATGCCATGAACAGAGCTTCACCTATTTCTTCTTCAGAATCTTCACCTGAGCTATCTTCAAAAGAGCTGAAATTATTGGATATGAAACTTTTCTTTTTGAAGTTGTTTTTTCTAAAATTTGGTTTCTTCCTCCAGTCACTTCTTTCTTGGTGTGACCCTTCATCACTTTTGGTTTTCTCATTCATTGGACACTTAGCTGCAAAGTGATCGACTCCTCCATAATTGAAGCACTTAAATTGTAACTTTCCTCTATATTTTCCTTTTCCTTTTGTAAGTTTTCGAACAAAGTTAGCTTTCGTTTCATCCGATGTCTCTTCATCCTCATATTCTTGTTCAACTTTTACATTTTTGTGTGCTTTAAAAGCAGCTTCTCTGTCTATGGGCTTAGTTTGTCCTATTCTCATTTTGTATGCATTCAAAGAACCATGCATCTCATCCATGATAAAATTATCTAGATCTTTAGCATCTTCTATTGCAAAAACTTTAGAATTAAATCTTTTGTGAAGAGTTTTAAGTATCTTTTTCACGACAACCGCATCTTCGATTTCTTTGTCAAGTCCTTTGATTGCATTAATGATTCCATTGAATATCAACATATAGGCCTCTATGTTCTCATCATCATTCATTTTTAATGCTTTGAACTGAGTTCGATGCGTTTGTAGCTTGGCTTCCTTGATATTGTTGTCTCCTTCATGGATGCTCTTCAATTTGTCCCACATGTCTTTTACCGATTTACAGCTCATGATCCTTATTAGTTCACTATCTACTAGCCCACACATTATGGCATTCTTTTCTTTGGAGTTATTCTCAAATTTTTTCTTCTCAACAGTATCTGTTGGAGGAGTAGCAGGTACTGTGTATCCACTTTCTATTGACTCCCAAATGTCGTATCCTAATGCACTCAGATATGTCTGCATCCTGAGTCTCCAGAATGAGTAATTAGTTCCATCAAACAAAGGAGCTTTGTTTTATGAGAATCCTTCACCACCTGCCATTATGTTCCTTCCAATATCACCTTAGCTGATTAAGCTTGTTCAGGAACCTTGCTCTAATACCAATTGATATTCTCATAATGACACTGAGAGGGGGGGTGAATCAGTGTAGCTATTTAAATTCAAATCTACCACTCTTAAAGCTAAAGCAAAGAGAACTTAAAATAGATAAAGCAATTATCACAAGAGAGCACACCACAACACACAATGTAACGAGGTTCACCAATTTGGCTACTCCTCAAGAATGACTGCTTGGACTACGATCCAAATCTAGTCTTTGCAAAACACCAATTTTACAATCTGTTTACCAACACCCACTGGAAGGAGCACCAACCCCTAATTTATCTGCACCAACAAAAAGGAGCACCAACCCCTATCCAAGAACCAACTTGGATCATAGTTTTGAAAGCTATATCAATGACATACAAATGCCTTCACTTTTTTTAAGATCCTGACTGGTCTCCAATTTATCAAAACTCAGTAAACCCTTACTGCTCTGCTTGTCTCTCTCTTACAACACTCTTCTAACCCTCTTTCGGTAGCACTTTCACACATTCGGTGACAACCTTAATTATCTGTGCGACTGCCCTTTTATAACAAACCTTTTGCTTGTAACTCCAGTTACAATGCCTTCTTTCATTCCTCATATGCCACTTGTCAATTGTAACTGTTTCTTTAATATTCTCTTCTGCCACTAGTCAACTATAACTCCTTCTTTATGTAACTTCTTTTGTATATATAGAATGGGAATTTCATTAAACACGTTACATGCAATGTATACCTCTACCATGACTGTTTGTCTTCTTGGTCATGACTATTCGTATCCTTTTCTGTGCATGCATGCATTTTTTGATTCTATTTATGTGACTGTTCGATTTCTCCTTCTTCGACAGTTCTTAAAATAGTTTGCATGATTTCTACCTATAACTGCACCTATAACTGTCACACTGACTTTAGTTAACTCTCTGTAATCGTGCTGTTGCGACCTGTCATGAAATTGTGACACTTTTGTATCTTTCTCTTCTTCTTGGCTTGTACTCACGAAAATACATGTCATGAAATCATGATAGTTTTTGCCTCCTTGTCCTTTTCTCAGCTTGCACTTGCGAAAACCAGACATGTCACGAAATCATGACACTTTTTACTTCCTTGCACTTCTCTACCTTTCGCCCACGAAAATGAAACATGTCGCAAAATCGTGACACTTTTCGCTTCCTTGCACTTCTCTGTCTTTTGCCCGCGAAAATGAAACATGTCACAAAATCATGACACTTTTGCTGCCTTGTGCCTTTTCTGTCTTTGGCTCATGAAAACACAACATGTCGTGAAATCATGACACATTCACTGGCTTGTGCCTTTCTCTATCTTTTGCCCACAAAAACACATGTCACGAAATTGCAACACACTTGCATCCGTACACTCTCTCTCCTCTTCGGGTAACGAAAACCCGACATGTCACGAAATCACGACACTTTTTCTCCTTGGTGCTTTTCTTCCCTTTTGGTCACGAAAACCCGACATGTCATGAAATCGTGAAACTTTTTCTCCTTAGCGCTTCCTCTTGCAAATTTTCGCAAAATTGCGACACTTTTCCTTGCCAGCTGTTTCTCTCAAACATGTCATGAAATCACGACACATTTTCATCCATACTATCTCTCTTGCAGATTATCGTGAAATCATGATAGTTTTCTTTGCCTACGCCTTCTCTCCAAACATGTCATGAAATCGTGATAGTTTTTCTTGCATGTGCTTCTTCTTCAAACATGTCACGAAATCGTGATAGTTTTTCCACTTGCTTTCTTCTCTGCCAACATGTGAAATCGTGATAGTTTTGCCAGCATTTTCTCTCTCCTTCGATATGTCATGAAATCACGATAGTTTTTCCAGCATTTTCTCTCTCCTTCGATATGTCGCGAAATCGTGACATTTTGTCCAGCATTTTCTCTCTCCTTCGATATGTCACGAAATCGTGACATTTTGTCCAACATTTTCTCTCTCCTATGATATGTCATGAAATCATGACAGTTTTATTACTTGTCTTTTTCTTTGTTCTTCTGAGTGTTGGCCTCTTCTGTCTTCTTGGAAATTCACTGTACATGCTTTGACTGACCTCTGAACTTTTGTCCACTACATCAACTGATCTATCTGTCTGTGTTGACAAAAATGACAATACTATTTCTACACCTTGCTCAACATGATTCTATGACATACCTATTTCTAATTTGACATGTCACTTGCCTTAATAAATAATTAATTTATGGATCATACCATTATATAATACAATATTAAATTATTAAATATTAAGTACCTATCTTGGGTACCTAACATGGTGAGTGTGGATTTCTCCCCATGTGTGGTTTTCATTGGTTGATTTCCCTTGTGGGGCTCATGTTAGCTCTAGGGTCCATTATTTGCTCCTCTCGTACTACCCAATATCATACTTTCTCAAATAAAATATTCTAAAAAAAACTTGAGCAACACTGCAAGAGTCTTGAGTCATTATCCCATATGTATCCCACGATGGCCCTCATGATGGTATATACAACACAATACCCACATATAGATTTTCAAATTAGGAAGCAGGCTATTGGGTGAAATTCCCTAGTGGAAGTAGGCCAACCATGACCTAGCCCCTCAAACGAGCGAATCATGGCCAAGTGGTATTCTCCATACTCTCCTAAGGGAGCATCACTCGATGGTGGTGAGTGTGGAGTTCTCCCCATGTGTGGTTTTTGTTGGTTGATTTCCCTTGTGGGCCTCATGTTAGATCTAGGGTCTATTATTTGATCCTCTCGTACTGCTTAGTATCATACTTTCTGAAATAAAATATTCTAAAAATACCTTGAGCAACCCTATGAGCATCTTGAGCCATTATCCCACATGTATCCCATGATGGCCCTCATGGTGGTATATAAATTACAACACCCACATAGAGCCTTGCAAATAAAGAAGCAAAATTTCGGGTAAAATGCCCTAGTGGAAGCATACGAACCATGACCCAACCCCTAAAATGAGTGAATCATGGCCAAGCCGTATGATCCATCCTCTCCTATGGGAGCATTGCTCAATGGTGGTGAGTGTGGAGTTCTCCCCATGTGTGGTTTCTATTGGTTGATTTCTCTTATGGGCCCCATGTTAGCTCTAGGGTCCATTCTTCACTCCTCTCATACTGCCCAGTCTCATACTTTCACAAATAAAATATTCTAAAATTACCTTAGAAAAACTATGAGAGTCTTGAGCCATTATCCCACATGTATCCCATGATGGCCCTTATGGTGGTATATAAAGCACAACATCCACATAGAGCTTTGCAAATAAGGAAGTAGGCTTTTGGTTGAAATTCCCTAGTGGAAGTAGGCCAACCATAACCCAACCCCTCAAACAAGTGAATCATGAGCATTTGAATAATCCAAAATTATTATTAAATATGGGATTTGAATAGTTTAGAATTTAGCATTTTGCCTTTGGAAATATATTTTAATTTTTTAAAAAATGAGAACCATAATTATATATTTTTAAAATTTATAAAAGATAATTTTTTTTTTTTGGATTTGGGTGTAGCACCCTAAAATTGGCGCAGTAAAATTGGAATAATTACATTCACCTTAGTAAATAAATTTAAATTCAAATTTAACCTCCCAAACCGCCCGTTAACCGCCGAGAAACCCGTTTCCCCTTTTTTCGTGCCATTTTTAGAGGTTGTTTTGACCGTTGGACGATATCGTCGTCGATCAGACGATATCGCCCTAGATTTGACGATTTCGTCTGGACTAGAACGTCCAGACGATTTTGTCGCAAAACTGAATTTGCATAGTTGGAATCCGTTCCAACGGGTCTCCAATCCGGGCGAAGCGTGTCTGCGCCATTGGGACCCTCCCCGAGTTCGCCCACTAATTGGGAAGATCTCCAACCTCCCAACAACTCTCCCTAAGCCTATTTAAACTCTAAGATTTTCCCTCCCCAACCCCTGGCTGAATTTATCTGCAAATTGAACCCTTCTGCGCTAAAACATCATAATCTATCTTTTGCACTAGTCCTATAGCCATTTTTTTGTAGGTACACCACTGATTTTCAGTCGGAGCCAGCACCCATCGTCGTCGACGAACCTGTCCAGATCGGAGACGATCTCATCAAATTCGAGACGATTTCGTACTGATGCGAGATGATCTCGACTGCAGTCCACATCGAGGCAATCAGTGCCTGGAGTTTGCTTTTCTCAACTTTGTCTCTATTATTTTGTTTTGCAAATTAGATAATCTATTTAGTTTTTATCCTATTTTGCATCTGGAGTTCACCCATCTAGTCTAGATTGCATGTTAAGCTCATAATCTGCCATTAAAGCACAGTAATTTGCATTAATTTCTGTTCTTGAATAGTTTTCAGCATTCATATTATCATTTGGTGTAATTTGCCTCTGTTAGCATAGTGTTATTTCTTGCATTTTGCATCTATTCTCTGTTTTGCAGGTTTCTGACGAATTCGTCAGATCTCAGACGATCTCGTCTGATTGCAGGCGATTCTGTAGAATTCCAGATGATCCAGACTGCATCAACCGCCAGAATCTTCTTCAGACATCCGGATCAGGTATTCCCCATTTTCCTCCTGTAAATTCTCTATTTTCTGCTTTCAAAATCTGTTTTCTGTATTCATTGAAAGTTGCATTTTCATATAGATTAAGTTAGATTCATTCGGCCAAACCTAGGATGAATGCTTAAAGGATAAAACGAACTCATCTAAACACATTCCAAAACCTAGGCGTGGAAACTGCCGCCAAATGTTTCCTGGTGAACCCACCATCCGTCGAAAAATCACCAAAATACACCTCCCTTGAGAGGCGGGACCTTCGTGAAGTCCTCTCGTCCGAGGTACCGCACCATCCTTTTCCCATCCTCCTTCCGGGCGTGGATCCAATAGCCTGAAGGTAGGGATGCGAAAAATTTGGAGCGATACATTTTGGTGAACCCGACGTGAATGCATCATAACCTTTTGAAAAAAACAAAAACAAAAAAATATATATGTATACAAGAAAAACAAAAACAAAATCATCATTTCAAGTTTGTATGTTTTAGATTCAATTCTAAATAGTAGATGCTAAATATTACTTTTAGAAGTACTAAAGAAACCATGAGTTTTTACTCAAATCAATATGAGCCCATCAGTAATGTTGGAAGAATTCAGCCAAATACATTTGTTGATTATGACCAACCTTATCCCTATTCAACACCACCTCCATCACACTCTTCTTATTTTTCATCCATAACCCAACAAAACAATCCCTTTGCCAATCCTCTTCATAATGATATTATCTATTCTCCCATATATCCATATTATGTCTATCAATCCACATATAATCCTCCACCACCTTTTCAATACTCTTCTTTCAATACAACACATCCATTTCAACAAGAAAATACTTATTCTTCCAATTCTACCATGCACTCACCTCCTACATCGCAATCTTCCTGTCATCATTCTACCCATAATAAAGAAAGTAGAGGTGAGAAACCATTAGGTCCTTTTATGACGAAATTCCTAAGGCATTTATCAAAAACCTCTCAAAAACCTTCATCACGTAAATTTACTAAGCTCAATCAACCAATGGATATAATTCTCAAGTATTTACTTGACACAAATAAGATTGAACTCCCTTCCATAAGACAACCTGATACCACAACAGATTGGTTTAAACCTGAGCTACATTGTGAATATCATAGAGTAGATGGACATATGACACAAAATTGTAAAGATTTAAGATGTGCAATTCAAGATTTGATTGATAAGGGTCTTTTTAATATAAAGGAATTACAATCTACAACTGATTATAAATCTCCAGTAAACAATCAAACTCCTACACAACAAATACCAATAATCAATCAAGACATGGGGATCTCCCAAGAACCCCTATTCAATTATCAACAACAAGAAACCAATCAAATATTGCATGTTAATGTGTCCCATCATGATGATATTATTAATATTGTAACAAAAACTACAAATGAGCAACCTCAAGTTCAATCAACTCAATCCGATATTCAAGATATGGATTCCTCATTTGACCAACCTTCAAAACTATCTTTGGCTCTAGAGAATGATCCAAAATGGAATGTAAGCATAGAAAGCTCATCTTTAGAATCAAAATCTCAATCTGAAATCCACTTTGATAACCAACAACAAGTGATTAATCCTCAAGCAAAGATATCCCTTTTAGAAGTATTACAAATTTCTCATAAGGAAATTTTGTTCAAAATACCTAGCCAACAATTTGTTCCTCATCATATTTTCTCTAAGAACATAATTAATGGTATAAACCCTCTTGAGGTTAACCATATTTCATTCTATGATGAGGATATTCCTTCCTCTACTCCACAAGAAGACTCCTATCTTTACATTACCGGATCTAGTAAAGAAACACCTGTTAAAACTATCATGGTAGATAATGACTCCTCTCTTAATTTATGCACTTATCAATTATTCCAAAAACTCAAATTAAAGGAAGAAGATATTAATGAATCAAATGTTCTTATAAAATCTTTTAACAATGAAATTCAAGAACCTCAAGGTACTATAATTCTTCCCTTTAATATTGGATCCAAGATCCTGGATATTTTATTCTATGTAGGATATTGTCCTTCACCTTACAACCTACTTCTCCAGAGTCCTTGGATTCATACGATGAGGGTTTTCCCTTCCACTCTTCACCAATGTTTGAAGTTTGAACTTGCAAATAAAATTGTTACCATACATGGTGACCCAAAACCATTTGAAGAATATTTAACGATTGAAACATCAAGTTCTATACATTCTCTATTGTCACAATTATCTTCTATCCATCACTTTTCTTCATCCATATATGATCATCCTTGTTTACCAAATAACATCCATGCATATCTTTCACATATACTTTCTCCATCTTATCAAGACTTGGAATATAATAATAAGAATGAAGAACCTTCTTATCCTTCTGACATTTTATTTTGTAACATGATCAATTTTCCACATATAAAAGTCAAATCTTTTTCTACATTATTCTACATTATAACAAAGCTTTTGTTATCACTACCTTTTATTCATCACCTTCTATTCTTACCTTCACCTCAACCAGATTATCCTTCAAAACCTCCTTTGATTTTGAAGCAACCTTAGACATGCTATACTCAAATAACCTTGTATAGTGTATATAGATCATCTTGTATATACCACCAATTTCAATTCATAAATTAAAATCAAAATACAAAAAAATCAAAATCCTCAAAATCTTCAAAAAAAATACAAATGCAACCAAGGAACTTAAAGGTAAATTTGAGCCCAACTGGCTTGGACCATACATTATTACTGCAAAATTTGAATCAAGAGCATATAAATTATCTACCTTAGATGGTAAAGAACTTAAAGAACCCATGAATATTTTACATCTCAAACGTTACTATGCATAAATTTGGTCATTTCATCCATGTATATATTTGTTCAAAGTTACTCTCTTGTATTTCTTTCAATTTATAAAAAAATTCAAAAACACCAAAAACATTCATAAATCATCCAAAAATCTTCAAAAACTATCTATTGCATTTATTTAAAGCACTTGTTAAAGTTCTTTTTGCTCAAAAACAAAAATCTAAATAAAAATCTAAAAACAACTATATGCTTGACTCTTTCGAAACCAAAACAATATACGGAAGAAAGAGAGAGTCAACATTCTCCCAACTTCTAAAAAAATCATGTATATATTTTCTTACAATTATTGCAGTTATATGTTTCAACTTATTTTGGATACAATTAGCATTTATTTGGCATCCCTCACTTGCACACTCACAAACAATAAATATCTTGATTTTATCTGGCATGATTACTAATCTCTCTTATATCAAAGTTCACAAATTTCAATTAAATAAAGTTTGAGCATAGAGAATTGATCTTGTTATTTACTTAAACCAAGCACATCTTTTCACAATAAAATGATTATATTTGTAATTTCCATGTTTTGCTACATAGTAGAACCGATTTCTTGGGTGAAAAGTTTCCCCTGCTATCCTATCATGCACATGGTCTAGAATCTTTGAGAATTGGCAAAAGGACAAGCTCACCCCTACCCAGAATAAAAATCCCTTGCTCTACAGCTAATCTGAGCAAGTATCCCTAGCACAGAAAAAGAAAAAAAAAAAAAAAAAGTTCAAGAAAGAAAAAAGAGAAAAGAAAAATGTTATTTCAGCAATATTCCAAGCATTATCAAGCAAAAGAAATACAAAAGAAAAAGAAACAAAGTTCAAAAGAAAGCAAGAAAGCAATAAAATCCCTTTCCCTACCCTTTGAAAAGAAAAGAAGGGTTGATGAGCTTGAATCCCTGGAATTCTCAATTATTCGAAAAGCATGAGGTAAGCCCCATAACAGGTGGTTTGTGCCCAACCTGCTTGGCCTTGGGTAACTCCTAGCATGGCGATATGTCTGTCACATTAGCGACCTTCTTTTGTACGAACCTATGTCTGCTTATGGATTAGCTAGCTCTTGATAATCCGATCTACATAGTAGTCTAATATGGTTATATGCATCTACATCATGGTTAATGAACACTTATTTGGTTTCTTCAAATCACTTGTATCATAGTATCTTGCTCAAACCTGGTAAATGAACCATACAATTGCACACACATTTGTATTTGAGAGATTTTGTCTATCATTATGATAAATCAAGATTGGAAATGAATTCACATATGCACATGGGATTCCTTATAAATCTAATTTTTGTCTTCAAAATACTTTGAAATATTATTTTTGCAACTTGTTTGGAATAATCAAGTACAATTATTTTTCATAAAGACAACTATATAATAGAAAAATCACAAATTTCTTTCAAAACATATCATACATATCATATCGACTTTCGCGACGATGGTATAGTTTCAAAACCAAAATTGAAATTATATGCCTAGCGCAAGTCCTCATTTTCATATTTTCTGTTCATCAAAAATCAACCATGCAATAAAACTATTTTCTTTGATTTTCGCGATGATGGTATAAGTCTATACCTACATATTCTATGCCTAGCGCAAGCCATTGTAACAATTGTTATTCCCATTTATCAAAAATCATAAAAACCATATGACTTCATTATGTTACACAAATTATGCTTTTCAAAATCAAACCCCTTTTCATTATTTCATATCATTATGTCAACCTTTAACTTTGCAATGATGGTATAATTCCTAAGGAATTATTCACAAATTTTATCACACTTAGGAATTTATGCCTAGCAAAAATCATTTTAAAATATTTCATGCATAATATTTTTCATGAAAATCTGAAAACAAATTATTATCATCACCATCATTTTTCATCATTGCACCAAAGTCTTAAGACAGTCTCTTAAGCACTCCTTTTACTTTTAACAATATTTCTACACTGGGATTAGCTTGACGACCGAGTGAGCGGCGACTCCATGAAATGGTCTATAATAGCGACAATGTCCTTTGAAATTATTGTTAGAAGTCTCTTTTTATTTTTATCACATTTCATTACAAACAACCAATTTGTTACATCAGATTACTTCATTTAAAATCTTATAGCATGACATCAAAATTATAATGTTTCAAAATGACATAATTACATGAGTCATTGCATCAATCAATCAAAACATTAAAAGCATCATAAAAATACACAAGACACAAGTCATATGATCAAAAATATCTCATCTATATATATCAACAAAATTATGTACATCATATCAACCATTTTTGCTTTCAGAGCTCTAAAACCAAAAAATGAACAGTAAAAATGAATTAGGGTTTTACCCTATTTTTCTTAATTTTATTCAACAATATTTTTTTTGCTTTTTCGCGTTTTTACCTCAAACGTTCGATTTGGGTAAAAACACGGAGGGGGCACCATAGTAAGTCGTCGTACGATTCGACCAAGAATCGTCGCCTAAAAATGGGTATCATTTTTTGCTTTCTCGTAGATCGAGAAGAACTCATCTTTAACGCATTTTCTTCGAAAAATTCGCTAAAGAGGGGGCAAAATGTAGCACCCTAAAATTGGCGCAGTAAAATTGGAATAATTACATTCACCTTAGTAAATAAATTTAAAATCAAATTTAACCTCCCAAACCGCCCGTTAACCGTCGAGAAACCCGTTTCCCCTTTTTCCGTGCCATTTTTAGAGGTTGTTTTGACCGTTGGACGATATCGTCGCCGATCAGACGATATCGCCCCAGATTTGACGATTTCGTCCGGACTAGAACGTCCGGACGATTTTGTCGCAAAACTGAATTTGCATAGTTGGAATCCGTTCCAACGGGTCTCCAATCCGGGCGGAAGCGTGTCCGCGCCGTTGGGACCCTCCCCGTTGGAGATCTCCCAAATTGGGAAGATCTCCAACCTCCCAACAACTCTCCCTAAGCCTATTTAAACTCTAAGATTTTCCCTCCCCAACCCCTGGCTGAATTTATCTACAAATTGAACCCTTCTGTGCTAAAACATCATAATCTATCTTTTGCACTAGTCCTATAGCCATTTTTTTGCAGGTACACCATTGATTTTCAACCGGAGCCAGCACCCATCGTCGTCGACGAACCTGTCCAGATCGGAGACGATCTCATCAAATTCGAGATGATTTCGTACTGATGCGAGACGATCTCGACTGCAGTCCACATCGAGGCAATCAGTGCTTGGAGTTTGCTTTTCTCAACTTTGTCTCTGTTATTTTGTTTTGCAAATTAGATAATCTATTTAGTTTTTATCCTATTTTGCATTCGGAGTTCACCCATCTAGTCTAGATTGCATGTTAAGCTCATAATCTGCCATTAAAGCACAGTAATTTGCATTAATTTCTATTCTTGAATAGTTTTCAGCATTCATATTATCATTTGGTGTAATTTGCCTCTGTTAGCATAGTGTTATTTCTTGCATTTTGCATCTATTCTCTGTTTTGCAGGTTTCTGACGAATTCGTCAGATCTCAGACGATCTCGTCTGATTGCAGGCGATTCTGTAGAATTCCAGACGATCCAGACTGCATCAACCGCTAGAATCTTCTTCAGACATCCGGATCGGGTATTCCCCATTTTCCTCCTGTAAATTCTCTGTTTTCTGCTTTCAAAATCTGTTTTCTGTATTCATTGAAAGTTGCATTTTCATATAGATTAAGTTAGATTCATTCGGCCAAACCTAGGATGAATGCTTAAAGGATAAAACGAACTCATCTAAACACATTCCAAAACCTAGGCGTGGAAGCGCCGCCAAATGTTTCCTGGTGAACCCACCATCCGTCGAAAAATCACCAAAATACACCTCCCTTGAGAGGCGGGACCTTCGTGAAGTCCTCTCGTCCGAGGTACCGCACCATCCTTTTCCCATCCTCCTTCCGGGCGCGGATCCAATAGCCTGAAGGTAGGGATGCGAAAAATTTGGAGCGATACATTGGGTAGTGTGATAAACCTTTACAGATGATGCATAGGGTTGAGCAGTTCCCCCAACCATGACCTCTCAATATGCTTAGTTAATTGTTTATATAACAAGTTATATAGATATTTATATTTTATTAAGAGTAAATGACTTCTAACTAATTGCATATTATTATTTTTTATATATAAATAGATAGATTAGATTTTGAAAGAGTCCTTGAATCTTTTACAAGCCAATGAAACCCACAAAGATCAAGAGCCAAAAATAATTTGATCGAGAATCAATGCATCAAAAGAAAAAAAGACACACCAACTACCATCCAAAAATACCCCAAGGAAGCCTCCACACCCTAGCTCAACAACCACCTAGAGGGAGACTTGTAGAATAGGACATAATGACCATCCTAAAATCATTGCAAAATCACCTCCCATGCAGAGGAAGCCTTAGACATAGACTTGACAAAAAAATAAAAGATCTCTCAGAAAACATGCACTCTTAATTGGATTTGTCATCTAGTTTGGCTTTGACCAACTCCATTAGAGAATCAGGTTGGTGTCCATTGATTAGGGCTTTGATAGCTTTGGCACACAAAATAGCCGCTCTCATGAGATCAAAAATAGAGTTATGTATATTTGTTGCCAAGGTCCTTATAGGAGTTCAAGGGGACGCTTGCGATATCTTCATGTCTGCCTCTGATTTTTGTTTGGGATTGCATTATATTTATTTCATGAACTTAACTTTATTTATGATTGAGGTAATAATTTGCATCGTATTGTCTATATTTTCTAGGTTCAAGGAAGTCTATTTAGAAATTGAACACTGAGACCTCCTCATACTAGGCCCATTGTCCCCTAAATATTGAACAATGAGAGTCACTTAGGCTTTAATCTGAGTCAAGGGGGGCCATAGCAGAAGTTGTTATTGTTCCCAACTTATAAATTCTTACCAAGCCAATTAGAGGAGAGGTCGAGTCTTTGGAAGAATCCTGAGTATCAGAAGATAGGACCAACGACCATTGTGGTGTCCATCCCTGCATGTGAAGCCAACTTGTCCCCAGAGTTAGGGTTGGACTCCCAGGTTGATGAATATGAGTCCTTTGAAGAATCCAACACAACCACAATATCAGGGTTAGTCGAAAGAGTGGCTACAATTCCATCTCTCGAGAGACATCTAGTTGCCAACACAATAAAAAATTATTTTAATCGAACCTTGGTGGAGGGGGTTGTTAACTTTACCTTTTTGGACCCTCCAAGACGAATGTTTCATAGAATGAAACAAGAAATCTGAGACATTCATGGCTCTTTTCCTTTGAATTTTTTTTAGAAACATGATGTGGAAACTTCTTAGCATCTCTTGATCTTTATCTAGGGTAAAGTATTTCATGCCTAGGAGGGTAATCCTATCCCAAGGATCCTTTAGAGAGCTCCTTTTGAATTCATTCTGATATTCTTCTAAGGACTCACCAACATCAAGGAAATTCATCATCTCCTTGGATAGAGAATGTTTATCCCTATTATGACAAGCCTCATCGATAGGGAGACCAGTGGCTTTGACAATTAGCTAAATGGAGACAGATAATTCCAGCTCATTGACTTTAACCTTACCATTTCTCTAAGAGAGGGTCACATACTTGGCTAAGAGGAGGTGATATCCATTGAACTTTTGCAAGCATTTGGGAATTCCTCTACGTTTAAGGATCTTCTTTAAATTATCATCAACTTTCAATCTGTTGGGTTACAAAATGATTTTGTCCTTCTTTTATGGCCCCATGATGAAGATATCTCTACACTTAGTCCTCCGCCACCTTTTGAGAAGAAATACATGCCTCAACCTCTCAAGGCACCCCCACTAATATCTCTCCAAAATATAACCACTTAACAAAATTCTAGTATACCAAGGGACATTGCAGTGCTTAAATACAACTTCTTGAGTACTTTTGCATTTTTGATGATGTTCAATGTTTTGCACTAGCTTCACCTTTCTTCCTTATTGTTGTTTAATTAT
Source organism: Wollemia nobilis (assembly GCA_028583015.1). NCBI lineage: Eukaryota > Viridiplantae > Streptophyta > Pinopsida > Araucariales > Araucariaceae > Wollemia > Wollemia nobilis. Next base: position 1,311,879 of record JAQPPZ010000057.1, read on the forward strand.
TTGGAACTTTAAACAACAATAAGGAAAAAAAGGTGAAGTCTCATCTTAGAATAATAGGTTCTTCTTAATCTTGGCTTTTCTTGTTCATGATTTGTCTTTGTAGCTTCCATGATTTGTAGGACTTTTGTTTGGTTGATATTGCTTAAAAATCGTAGCGAGTGTTCAATATGTTTAGGCCTAACAAACTTACCAACCTCTCATATTGTCCCTCTTCTTTTCTTTTTCTTTTATCCTTGGACTTCACTCTTTTGGCATAATTTTGATGCCCTTTACAAATAGCAAAATCCAATTACCAAAAGAGTGTAGTTATCTCTATTGGTCTTCATAATAGACTAAGAGGTATGCCAACAATTGCAATTTGGATGTAGGTATTGTAAATAGAGGAGTACCTTTAGAAAACATTAGGATGAGTTTTCCTAACACTGGTATTGCTACTGGGCTACCATCAATGACAATGACTACCTTAGCTAACATTGAGAAAGTGAGGTCTAAGGTATAGATCAATTGGTGCAATGAAACCCCATAAGGGGGACAAATGCCTATGGTTCAAATCTTGGGCCTCGTCGAAGTGAATGCTTATCCATTTAATGGTTCTTTAAGTGGTGTAAAAGATTTAAAATTATTGTGGCATGGTGGTTATAGGGGAAAACTACATGAAGTACTGTGTGGCAGCTTCTAGGGTGGACAATGCAAAATACTATAGCATCCATAAACGATGGATATCATGCATAGATCATCATGGTGGCTACCGATTCCACAATGTAAACAAAACATTAATAAATCTAGAATTGATCATCCTCTACCTTCAATGGATCAATGGTTCCTCATGGCACATAAATTTTTAGGCTCATCTATAGCTTTTATTTGAGGTCATTCCTCTTGTGTATCTCTGCAATCCTTACACCACCAAAAACTTACAGTCAATAAAGAACCTCATATTGGGCTATACTTCAAAAATGATGCAATGCTAAAGGGAGAGGTCTCCTTATATAGACTTCTTCATCTAGAAAGTTGTTGAAGAATTGTTATGTTCATTCTTTTTTTCTTCAATTTTGACTTTGCCAACTCAATAAAAATTATATTTTTAGTGAAATTGAGTTAGCAACCAACATAATTATTTACCTTAATCCCCTCAATTCGCACATGTGATTTGGCTAGAGCATTTTTCAAAAATTTGCTATTTAGCTACATGTTTGGTCAATAGTTTTATTAAATTTAGCCATAACCAACTTTATTTATGTGTATCCAATGCACATAAAATTATTCTTATGCCAGTGGTGCTCAACTTTGCTTCTTCATTAGAATCTATAGTGACTCAACCATATAGTACCTGATTTGCACTTTTCTCACATATTAACATCTTGGAATGAGTAACTTGTTCTACCAAAGAGTTGTCATTGGGTTGGCTTTGAGTAGGGATGAGCTCCAAATCCTATTTGACATATGGCATTGGGACTTAACACATGAAATTTTTCTTGATCTTATGAGTGACTAGCTATCTCTCCCATATGTTTTTGTCTATATGCTAGATCAACATTCGATGTTAGGAGAGTTCCAAGTTGCATGATTATTTTTACCTTGGGATATAGCATAGATATTTTCTCAACTATATGTAAGTTTTTTGCTAGTTGCCATTGATTTTTTGTTTGTGTTTGTTGGAACATGCCATCCACCAAGATTTGTAACTACTTATAGATGACCTCTAGTTTTTTCAATTTTCCTTGTTTGATAAAATTGTCATATTGATATTTTAATCACATAGGGTACATTCCACATTAGCTCTACCTTCCCTTCTAGCCATTCTTCCATTTTCATCTGGGAATGCTCCTTGATTTTATCCTCCATATGATAAGACTTTATCTTTTCTCCATAGATTCATACCAAATTTTATATGCAAGGGATAATCATGTGTATAGAATCTCATGCTAGGTGTCCTCAAAATTAATCTAAAAACTCATTTAATAGGCACATCCCAAATAGCAATGGTAATTCAATGACTACACATCTTGAATTGTTGCAAAGTCTAGAAACTTATGCAGCAATGTTGGAATATTTTTCATGACCCTCACTATTTGGACTAGTATTCCATTAAATTGTAGTGTCCCAAAATTAGTTGCAACATTTTTTAGGCTTATCATATTATAAATTGACTAGGGCATGATTACGATGGCAAATATTGGGTCCATTATGCAATCATGTGATCCCCAACCTTCCATGCATAAGGATAAGTAAAATGGAAAAGACTTCATTTTACCCATATCGATAGATGGTCACCTTTATGCTAGCTTGAAGTCTAGAAGGGTAATTTTACTAGTTTTTGAGTTGTTTAGAGCTACTTCAACCAAGTTTTCTTATTCGCTCCTCTTGTACTGCCTAGTCTCATACTTTCTCAAATAAAATATTCTAAAAATACCTTGAGCAACGTTGTGAGAGTCTTGACCCATTATCCCTCATGTATCCCATGATGGCCCTTGATACAGATATTAAGTATGGGATATATGAAATCTGATTATTTACATTGAGAAGTGTTACATATTTATAGGCATTAAATTCCTATTACAATGCCATCATAGGTGGAAAATAGGTGGCAGGATAAGATCGACTTGCCACATAGATTACATTATCCAAAATATTATCCAGAAGATAATAATTATTTAATATTAATGTCCTCATCATTCCTCCCCACTAAAGAAGCATTGGTCCCCAATGCGTAGAGGAGAAGAAGTGGGAAATAACAAGGAGTGTCAGGTACCATAAAAAATGCACTTCGAAATACAAAAAGAATACCGAAGATGAGGTGGAGAAGGTCTTCTTAAAATGGATAAATGATGTTGCCACTGGATCTCCATGTGGGGAAAAGCAAAATAATGCATGGTTGGGAAAAAATGGAATAATGCATGGCGTAGAGAGAAAACACAGACGGAGCAGGAAACAAATGCTCTGGAGACACTTTTTTTTTATGCATGATTTTTTTTTAATCATTGTAGATAGCATACTGTAAAGAGCGTGCAAATATCATGGTGAATATATGATTGGGGAATAAGGATTTTGCAAAAAATAGGAACAGTAGAGGGAAAAATATATCACAACACTAGGGAAATGTTTACCTGGTTTAGGCATGCACACAAAAATAAAGTGCGAGCAGGAAAAGGAACAAAGATCCATCAAAAATGTTGCGAGGGAAAAATTCATAGGAAAACTGAAAAGGAAAACCACATAAGAAAACTAAATAAGAAAACTACATAGGAAAACTACATAAGAAAATTATGAGAGGTGGCCATGGTGGGGCGCATGTGCATGTAGGCCAAGGATGGCCACAGGTTTGGGGGAGCTATTTTTTTCCTTTCTTGAATATGTGTTCATGATTACGATGTGTAGAGGGTGTTTCTGGAGAATATGCAAAAGATAATGGGGAAAATTATGGCATATTGAACTAAACTCGAGCAAAAATGGAGGCAAAAGTGGAGGCCAAGCAGTAGGGGCATGTTGGTATAGAAGTTTTGTAGTGATGGAAAATCGACTTCCACCATTATCGTTCAAACCCTCATCAAATGCAAAATACATAGGGGTGACTGAATTGTTGGTTGTTGGTCAAATTGTTGTTGAAGGGTCCATGTTCACGGCAAAATGCAAAGGCACGAGATATGAGAGGTATTTAAGGTTGCTTTCATCACCATTGTTGTAGCAACAACAAGAAGTTTCTTAGGTAGAACAGAAGTAGAAGCAACAACAAAAACTACAACGTAATCAACAACATTAATGTTATCATGATCTCTTCATCAATTTATTCCATGTCCCTATTTTCTATAGCAGTATTACCTAGTGTAAAGGTAATGGGATTCTTGCCGATAGACCCTAATTTGATTATAGGTACTACTTCATTAGAGGAATATTTGTCTTCAATAGGAAGTTTTTCCATTTCCATTTTCACCAATATGGCAACACGAATGGACTCAATATCCATCAAGAGAACTTTGGCTCTTTGAGAGATTTTTTTTTTCGAGAGAGACTCTTTTTAGGTTGTATGGTGTCTTAAACAGACAGATAGAAAAAGAGCAAGAACAAATGCTCTGATACCAAACTGATATGGATATTAAGTATAAGATATTCGAAATATGATTATTTACATTGAGAAGTGTTACATATTTATAGGTATTAAATGCCTATTACAATGCCATCATAGGTGGAAAATAGGTGGTAGGATAAGATCGACTTGCCACATAGATTACATTATCCAAAATATTATCCAGAAGATAATAATTATTTAATATTAATGTCCTCATCAGCCCTCATGGTGGTATATAAAGCACAACACCCACATAGATCTTTGCAAATCAGGAAGTAGACTTTTGGGTGAAATACCCTAGTGGAAGCAGGTCAACCATGATCCAAACCCTCAAACGAGTGAATCATGGCCAAGTTGTATGCTCCATCCTCTCCTGTGGGAGCATCGCTTTATGGTGGTGAGTGTGGAATTCTCCCCATGTGTGGTTTTCATTGGTTTATTTCTCTTGTGGGACCCATGTTATATCTAGGATTATTTATTTGCTCCTATTATACTACCTAGTACCATACTTTCTCAAATAAAATATTCTAAAATTACCTTGAGCAATGTTACGAGAGTCTTGAGCCATTATTCCACATGTATTATACGATGGCCCTCATGATGGTATATAAAGCACAAAACCCACATAGAGCTTTGCAAATCAGGTTGTAATGCCCTAGTGGAAGTAGGCCAACCATGACCCAACCCGTCAAACAAGTGAATCATGGCCAAGTCATATGCTCCATCCTCTCCTATGGGAACATCACTCAATGGTGGTGAGTGTAGAGTTATCTCCATGTGTGGTTTCCATTGGTTGATTTCTCTTGTGGGCCCCATGTTATCTCTAGGGTTCATTCTTCGCTCCTCTCATACTTCCTAGTATCATACTTTATCAAATAAAATATTCTAAAATTACCTTGAGAAACACTACAAGAGTCTTGAGCCATTATCCCACATGTATTCCACAATGGCCCTTATGGTGGTATATAAAGCACAACACCCATATAGAGATTTGTAAATCAGGTTGTAGGCTTTTGGGTAAAATGCCCTAGTAGAAGTAGGTCAACAATGACCCAACCCCTCAAAAAAGTGAATCATGTCCAAGCCATATGCTCCATCCTCTCCTATGGGAGAATCACTCGATGGTGGTGTGTAAAGAACCTCTCTTCTCATATGATATATATTTCAATAATTTATCAAAATATTCAACATGCATCCACAAATAAAGTAATTGCATAATAAATTTCTTAATAAAATAGAGATTGATTATACCCTTGAGGTAGGGAAACACCATACAATGCTCCTTTTGGAAGTAAGCAACTCCACAAGATATCTAGCTCTATGATCCAATATTTCTCCAAGAATTCATCATAAATTGATCCCCTTTTACATTGGGGGTACATCTCTCTTTATACAAGAGTGTGATGGTTCACTTTCCATGAGTTACAAAGATCACCCATGTGGGGGTTCACCTTCCATAAGTTACAAAGTGCATAATGATATGATAATACTCCTTGCGATTACATATGACAATATTCCCCAATGGTTACATATATGATTCTATGACATACCTATTTCTAATTTGACATGTCACCTACCTTACTCAATAATTAATTTATGGATCATACCATTATATAATACAATATTAAATTATTAAATATTAAGTACCTATCTTGGGTACCTAACATGGTGAGTGTGGATTTATCTTCATGTGTGGTTTTCATTGGTTGATTTCCCTTGTGGGGCTCATGTTAGATCTAGGGTCCATTATTTGCTCCTCTCGTACTACCCAATATCATACTTTCTCAAATAAAATATTCTAAAAATACCTTGAGAAACACTGCAAGAGTCTTGAGTCATTATCCCATATGTATCCCATGATGGCCCTCATGATGGTATATAAAGCACAACACCCACATATAGCTTTTCAAATTAGGAAGCAGGCTATTGGGTGAAATGCCCTAGTGGAAGTAGGCCAATCATGACCTAGCCCCTCAAACGAGTGAATCATGGCCAAGTGGTATTCTCCATACTCTCCTAAGGGAGCATCACTCGATGGTGGTGAGTGTGGAGTTCTCCCCATGTGTGGATTTTGTTGGTTGATTTCCCTTGTGGGACCCATGTTAGCTCTAGAGTCTATTATTTACTCCTCTCATACTGCTTAGTATCATACTTTCTCAAATAAAATATTCTAAAAATACCTTGAGCAACCCTATGAGCGTCTTGAGACATTATCCCACATGTATCCCATGATGGCCCTCATGGTGGTATATAAATTACAACACCTACATAGAGCCTTGCAAATAAAGAAGAAAAATTTTGGGTGAAATTCCCTAGTGGAAGCATACGAACCATGACACAACCCCTTAAACGAGTGAATCATGGCTAAGCCATATGATCCATCCTATCCTATGGGAGCATTTCTCAATGGTGGTGAGTGTGGAGTTCTCCCCATGTGTGGTTTCTATTGGTTGATTTCTCTTATGGGCCCCATGTTAGCTCTAGGGTCCATTCTTCGCTCCTCTCATACTGCTCAGTCTCATACTTTCACAAATAAAATATTCTAAAATTACCTTAGAAAAACTATGAGAGTCTTGAGTCATTATCCCACATGTATCCCATGATGGCCCTTATGGTTGTATATAAAGCACAACATCCACATAGAGCTTTTGCAAATTAGGAAGTAGGCTTTTGGTTGAAATTCCCTAGTGGAAGTAGGCCAACCATTTCTCAACCCCTCAAACAAGTGAATCATGGCCAAGACGTATGATCCATCCTCTCCTGTGGGAGCATTGATTGATGGTGGTGAATGTGGATTTCTCCCCATGTATGGTTTCCATTGGTTGATTTCCCTTGTGGGACCCATGTTAGCTCTAGGATCCATTATTTGCTCCTCTCATACTACCCAGTATCATACTATCTCATATAAAATATTCTAAAATACCTTGAGCAACACTACAAGAGTCTTGAGACATTATCCCACATGTATCCCATGATGTTCCTCATGGTGGTATATAAAGCACAACACCCACATCAAGATTTTCAAATCAAGAAGCAAGATTTTGAGTAAAATGCCCTAGTGGAAGTAGGCCAACCATGATCCTACCCCTCAAATGAGAAAATCATGGTCAAGTTGTATGCTCCATCCTCTCCTTGGGAGCATCACTCAATGGTGTTAAGTGTGGAGTTCTCCCCATGTATGGTATTCATTGGTTGATTTCCCTTGTGGACCCCATGTCAGCTCTAGGGTCCATTCTTCACTCCTCTCATACTTCCCAGTCTTGTACTTTCTCAAATAAAATTTTCATTTATTTCACAATGTTGTCTTTGATAGTATTTGATAACTTGTTTTCCTCCTACCTTTATTGTTTGAATAGTCCTTATTATCATTCAACTATCTCTTCTCTCTACTTCCTTGTTATAGGCGGGTAGAATAAGTTTTGGTAAGCCTCTCTACTTTGTTTTTATACTTGTAATATTTCTATATTGGGTTTCGTTGTAGATAAATTTAACTTTTGATTCTCATGCTACCCTCTTTATGAATGCATTGTTGCTTCCAACTCTTCCATCTCAGTTTATCCCTCGTTTTGCTCTATAATTTCTTGATTTTTGATCTTCTAAGGATATAATGGAAAATAAGCATGTCCAAATATTACAACTAGATTGACTAGGCCCTCTAAAACAAAATATTGTTTTGAATCCATCACAAGGGCTACAGGTTCACCTAATTCACAAACTACACTTGGACAAAAGAGGGGTTGATAGCCTTGATAGTAATTAACATTGTCATAATTCTTAAATGTTGAACACTTATGTTTAACCATTCTAGAGAATGAACTATATTCTTGATTTCAATCAATAAAAAATGTTTTCCATCAACCTTAAAAATTGACATCATTTGGTATTTTGAGATAGAGGAAGATTCTTTTTTAAGGTATACTTCAAATGTGAGTTTACTATTTTGTTGCTTCACAACATCAAGCTCATTTGTCAAGTGTTGGATTGCAATCCTTAGTTCTTGTATCTTCTAGGATTTCAAGGTAGGCATGATGGGTACAATTATTATTAGGATAGGATATGGGAGATATGATCTAGACCATGTATTTGGTGAAGGGAATACCAAGGCTAGAAAGGAAGCTTGTGGGATTACCTGATAGATTTAAGGCATATTTAGCATGGTAATTCTAAGAAGAATATTTTTAACTGATATGAGCATATTCTCTTCTATAACAACCATCGAGAAAATTTATGAACCTTCTCTCATTAAACTATCAAATAAAAAGTCTTAAATTTAGGGTGAAAGCATAAAGGTAATATATATAAGCTTGGGTATGTGACAACCTTATTTCATGAGGTTTCCTCCTCTAGGTTCTCCTAAATTAGATATTAAAATTAGTGATACTCTCCTAAGATTACCTTTGAATAAAGTAAAACTAAGCAAGCAATAAGAATGGGTTCCCTATATCATGAAACTCTATTATGAGGGTTTAGCTAGGTCACCTCAAGTCCTAATGCTATTGTATTCTTAGAAGTTTTACTGTAGTAGCACTTTGTATTAAAGAGATAGAGTGAAAAGTCTCACCATTACATCCTCATGTGTAATATTATAAATGGTGGCCATAGCAGTAATATCTTGACAATGATCATAGGTTGTTTTTCCACCACAATCATAAGCATGTAAGGCTTTTAACATGACATGAGAGAATTCATGGAGGTCTAGCAGGTTAAGATGTCTAACACTATTCCATGCTAGATAAATTTGTCCAACCATAGCTTTAGGAGTAATGTGTTATGATGTCTTTGGAGCCATTGATATGCTTAATATCCAGTGAGATATCTTGGTCTATGGTCTTGTTATCGTGCAGTCCTTGAGCTATTTTACCAATAGAGTCATTGATTTCTCTAGTTCTTTAAGAGTGGAGTCACCAATGAACCAATTTCTTGATCTTGGATATCCAAACTTCACTAGGGTTCTACTCAACCATCAATTTTCTTCTTAATTAGGAGATATGGGACCAAGGTCCCACCTATGATTATTTGTGAGACAAACTAGATTGGTTTAGTTGCATCTAACATGCCATAAAATATTGGTCTAAAATATTCCTTAAGTGGATTAAGTGAGCACCCTAGACATCAAAAAATATTGAATTACTTCGAATTTCTTGTTAGTTAACCTCCAAAGAAGATCGATTCCTTGTTAAAATTTAAAAATAAAAGGAATTTAGACTAAAGTAATCAATGCAAGGGTTAGAAAATAATGTAGGGTCATAATTATATCTAAATGTGGCTAAGATTTAGCTAACAACAATGGAATATACTATATGAATATCTCACATTCTTTTAAAACAATGACCAATAGGCTAACTTACATAGAGTTTTGTAAAACATTATTTAAATTAATTTGTATATCCTTAAGAATTCCAAGAACTAAATGAAAAACAATCCAAATAATAATCCAGATCAATAGAATTTTCTAATAGAATACACCATTCATGAAGCATAAACATAAATGCATGATGACATAAATCACATTTTTAATTGAATTATGTAACACCTTTTAATAGAGGATGAACAAAACTTATTTCTATTGAATATAAATCAAATGTTACATAGCATATTAGAAGTAGACAACAACGAGATGACCCTATTTTTGAGGTATAATGAGCTATTAACAATATTACATCCACTTCCTATTACCTCTAATAATTACACCTAGATTATTTGTAGGCCTAACAAGGGTTAGTGCAAAATATCAGTGTCAAAGTCAACTTGGCCCTACTTAACTAATTTTATTATATGGTGTTGATGTGGTTAGTCTTGATTTTATCCATAAGCTTGAAATCTACATACCTCCCATAGATCTCAAGTATCTTTTGACAAGTTTACTTTTTGTCACTATTCTTACTTATTGGGTTAGTTGTCTAGGGATAAGTGTATGGTCTAGGAATGTCCAGGTAATTTGATCCTCTCAAGGGTGATTTTGGATGAAAGAAGTAGATCTGAAGTCTTCTTCATTCACTATTAGGTCCTAGAAGCCCTGTTGGGACTTCTACCTTTTGGAAGGACTTCAAATGTTGGACCAAATTTTTCCAATGCTCAAGTGACATCAACTTCTTAGAAGTTTGAAATTTTTCCATGTTGGGTTATTTGATGTGTTATACCTTTTTGCTCCTTCTGATGACATTATCACTTCAAAAGTTTGACCCTCTTCAACCCTAGTATTTTGACTTAACAAAATTCTAAGATTGGCAATGCAACAAAGTGCCAAAATTTCCTTGCCCTTTAAATGATGTCAACTTCATGAATGTTTGGTATTTTTTATGTTGGGATTCCTACCTTACTAGAATTTTGTGTTCCTTAGGATGACATTAGTGTTTCAAAAATCTAGCCCTTTTCCACCCTAGATTTTTGCCTTTGTGAAATTTTGAGTCTAGCGTTGCGACAAAATGATGAAATTTCTTTCCTAAGCAAAATTTTGGGCTTTACGAGATGTTTTTTAACACTTGACTACCTTATTGACCTATGGATTGATATCCATCGACCTACTATTGCATAGAATTGAAAGGGTGTATAGTTTGATAGTTTGCTTATGCAAAAGTGACGCTTTTAGGAAAGCTCTTAGGCTCTTGCCTTAGGAAAATTTTGACAAAATCTCAACAAAGTTATAATCTAGATTGATTTACAAGGACTTATGAATGTGGGTGTAACAAAAAGATATGAACACAAAATAGAAACACACAGATAGGAGAATTGACAAAAATTGCTTTTCTATTAATTTTTTTGATACAATGTTTACAACTTTTGAACTGCCCCAAGTGTTTTGGTAGCAATGTTACAATATCTCTCTCTGTATGGTACAATCTCTTCTGATAAAGGAATGGGATCTTCCAGATCTTCAACAAGGTACAATATTCTTCAATATTCTTCTACAACTTTAAAAAGGTGAGTGGGCTTTGGTATCTAACACGGGACCACTCCAACTTCAATAGATTATCCCAAAATACCTGTCACTTGCACACATGAAAACCAATAAAGAGATCAATAGCACCTATAAATCCAAGAATAAATATGATGTTATAAAACCTTGTGTAATAAATCATAAAAATCCTTGCCAAAAATAAGTTTTATCGATTGGATATGATCTATGTTCTCATCTCTACAAAACCATGGATGCGTAGTGGTAGATTGAAAACTACGGATGCACGGTGGTGATACTACAGGTGTGTGGTTCTGAATATGAAACCATGGACCAATAATTTTGGTTGAATGGTAGAATACCTCAAAATAGGATCTCTATGCCTAAAATATGGTTTCTCTTTGGGATGTGTGTAGATATCTGATCCTATTTTGGCAACCTGATGGTGTCAATGTTCAACTCCCTTAATTTGGTGGGGTGAAGGTGCCTTTATAGGCTCCTTAGGATTTTGGAGAGAAATAAGAGGTGGTAAGCCTAGACTACCACATGGAGGGGAATTCATAGTGAGTTACTCAATATGCCTCACTTAACTCGGGTGATGTGGCTACAAGTGGAGTGATGTGTGAGATTTTATTCCATGTGAAGGGGAAAATGGGACAAGGGTGGATGAGATGTAGCAAAGATGTTGGGTGACGTGGCTAGGATACATTTCTAGTGGGTAGGTAGGGTATCCTAGGCTAATTTTCTAGATTTAATAAATATAGAAAATAGGATAATGGTGTAGGATTTATATGCCTAAGTCTAAACTTAGACATATAACTTTATTATGCAGGATTTGATGTGGGGTAGAAAATGTGGTGTTGTGATTGACCAGATTTTTGTGTCTAAAGATACCCCTTTTTGTATTGCATTGTGTGAAACACAATGTACTGTAAAAACCAACATTGGATGGATGAACTCAACTCTTATCGATGCACAAGAAGGAATGATGATTTTTTTTTGAAATTTTTGATTTGTTTACTTACCCATCAATTGGTGAATGGGTGAAGTATGAAAACCATGATCCAATTGATTGAATTTGGATGATTAGGTGATGTAGATTGTGGTTTATGTGAATATGATGTAGATTTAGATATTGTCAAATTGATGTACCAAGTTTGGGATTGTTTGCATATTACAAATTTGCCTTTGGTTTCGATGAGGCACACAAGTTTTTGGTAAAACATTTGGCCACTTTCAGAGTTCTTTTTCCACTATGACTTTCACGAATTCCTCTCAAATGATTACTTCAAGGAATGAGTCATTTGAGAATTTGATACTCCAATGATTTTTGATTACACCATGATTTGATTTGTTTTCCCCTTTTGATCCAACGTAAGGGTTTAATGGTATCCTATTACAAATTTGAGTTGACTCAAATAACGACCAAGTAATACATATCAATTTATTTTATGCCATAGTGATGATGATGAATTAATGTCCTTATTGTACGTTGCCCTTCCTATCGGATTGCATGGATTGCTAGTCACTACAATCGCTAGGTTTCTAGGGTAAACGACTTGATACAAGGTTCACTAAATGATTTATGCTGGTGATTTTGATGATGATGTTTTGGATGAAGTTGATTTGTGTTTGAACTATGGTATGAATTGTGTTATTTTTTTTGGCAAATCATACACCTGCAATTCTGTCTCTTTGCACCGCGTGTTTACGTTATGCATCACAAACCACGAGTCTGCAGTTTAGCATGCTCTATAAAATGTGGATGCACATTTTGCACCACAATCCATAGGTAAGTGGTTTTGCATGCTTCATGAAATACGAGTGCATGGTTTTCTTTGCAAAAAGTGGTTACATTAAATTCGTGGGTCGCTTTCATTCATTATTTTCTTTTTCCAAATGTAAAATTTGCTCTGGTGTTTGTTAGGATGAGTGAGATAGAGGTCGGTGAGGGGAGTGGCAGTGGTGCGAATGCGAGTTTGGGAGGTGGTGGTTTGGTTGGAGCGAAAGCCGATGTCCACTACACCAAGGTAGGTGTTCTAAGTTTTTTTTTTGTTATTGGTTGTTTGTTTGTTGTTTTCTTGTTTTTTTTTGTTTTCAAAATCACTAAGAGGGGATAGAAAAATTTTATTTGTTTAATTTTATTTGTTTTTTGTTTTGTTTTCACAACCACTAAGAGGGGCTGGAAAAATTTTGTTTGTTTTGTTGTTTTTTTTAACTACCATGCATGGGTTAGGTTGAAATTTTTTTTTTTTTGAAATGCAATATATTGTGACATGCTTGTTTTTGTGTTTTTTTTGTTTTTGAGATGCAAATTTTTCTAAAATGCAATGTTATTTTTTTGTTTTTTGTGTTTTTGAAATGCAATATATTCTAAAATATAATATTGTTGTATTTTTTTTATATATATTGAAATGTTATGCACTAATTTTTCCTTTTGTTGTGTTGCAGGTTAAGCTCATTACCACTAGGCATCTATGGCCTCACACTGTTTTAAAAGTGTGAAAGGATCTCATAGTAGATGATTCAAAGTTATTTGAGGTTGTGGGCTTAGACAGGTGCAGAATGATTAAGATAGTCCAAGTAGATGAGACACTTTTATTTGTACTTGTAGAGAGATGAGATCTAGATAGGGGTTCTTTTCAGCTCCCAATCAAAGAGCTTACTATTACTCTAGAGGATGTATACCACATATTTCGATTGCCTATCAAGGGTCCACCAATGAGGGTGGACCACGACAAGCAGGAGATTCTCAGGCCTATTTATAGTGATCTTTGGGATGTGGACTATAGTAAGGGAGACATCCGCTACCTTGAATTATTCAAGGGAAAGAAGTTGGCTACAGTTCTAAATTTCTTGAAGTATATTATGGGCAACATGGTGTTGCCCAGTAATATGGGATCGAGGATCTTGTAGAACCAGGTTCTTATTGTTTTGTAGTTGATTTCTAATCCACAAAAATTAGCATGGGCTCCTGCTCTCTTGTGCCAACTATATAGTGAGCTTTATGAGGTAAAGATGTGAGAGCAGAAGAGATTTAGTTGTAGCCTATTACTTTAGATTTGGTCTTGGGAGAACATTAGAGTGGATCATATTGAGGGGTTACCTTGTGCATGTAATCCTATACTTCCTTGTGCTTTCCACTGGCATGTTAGCAAGGAGTATTCTCCCACATGCCCTTCTATTGAGGTTGCTACATATAGGGATAAATTTAGTGGCCTGACTAAGGATGATATTTGTTGGCGATCGTGGAGGCCCATGGCTTGGGAGAGGGATGTTGGTGAGCTTCGTCAGGTTAGATAGGGGAGATGGTTTATGGGAAACCATACATGAGAGATGGAGTACATCTAATTCTCATAGTTTCTAATATAGTTTGGATTTTTTTAGGGAGTTCCAGATGCTCTCGTGATATACAGACGGTGGGATGACGAGCTAGGCCTACCCTGACTCTAGAATTTTAGATTATGGATGACACGAGTGATGATGCAGCTATGGAGATTTATGATGTAGATGATGTAGGTACTACTAAATATTATGATGTTTGGTTTTTGGCTTAGCCTCCTTAAAGATCAAGCCATTTATTGGATGATGTGGTTAGCGGTGATGAGCCAAATGCTGGTGATCAGGTTTTTAGGTGAGTGAATCACCATTGAGGTAGTGGTGGTAGGAGGTAGTCTGTTGTTGACATAAGTAGCTAAAGATTAATATTGGGCATGATGGGAGTGATGGGGATGATGGATATGGAGGTTATGGAGGTTATGGAGGTGATCAAGGCTAGGGAGATGGGAGATATGGAGCTGATGGAGGCTAAGGAGAGCAAGATGCTCCTTCTAACCATATAGAGGAGGTGTGGGGGTGCTACAAGTACAATGAGATAGTCTGGATGAGGAGGTGATGAAGCTTAAGGGTGAGGTGATCTTAATTTAGGGAAATGTGGCTCAATTATAGGGTGAGGTGGATGATATATGGAGTAGATCAGGTGAGAGTGATGCCATTGTAGCTTGAGATATAAAGATTGTGAGGTTGCAGGGTGAGTTGGATGGACTACAAGCTAAGACAAGTAGTGGTGATGACTCTGCTACCATTGTAGCTTTAAGGGTTGAGATAGACAAATGGGTGACCTGTGAGGGGTAGGATTTGGTTGTAGCTCAGATATAGGCATGGTACATGGCATCCTTGGAGGATACTTTGCACCAAAACATCACATTCCACTATCGCTTCAACCTTCTTATTTAGTCTCAAGATCCAATAGGTAGAGATTCCAGGCCAGGAAACTCTAGGTCTCATCGATCATCTGGGTCACATGATCCCTCTTGGTCATCGGCACATGGGCCCCCCAAGGGTCATGGGAGCACTAGATAGTAGTGCTTTATTACCTATTTTTGTAGTTTTCTATTTCTTTTTGCTATGAGCCTTAGTGCTTTGATGTATACAGCTTATGAGCATTTTGTACTTAGTGATTTATATATATATACATGGCTTTTATTATGATTTGTGTCGTACACTTTTATTTATTATGGTATGGATCCATATGGAATGATGATGAATGTAGTGTAATTATAATTAATGTTATGCTCTATTGGTGATTTGGTAGCTTTAAACTTAGCTTGATAAACATTGTTCTTATTGTTTAATTAGGGGCATCAATGTATGATTTTTTATGGATATTACGATGTGTATTAATGCAAATGATATGATATGATTTAAGGGATTTTTCTAGGGTGTTTTACAAAGACTCAGACATTCTAGTGATTCAAACAAATCCGGTTGTATTTCACATATCTTCTTTATGTGAAGGTTATCCTAGTGTTTTCAAATTTCTCAAGGACCAACTTTGTGTGCAATGATCATTCATTTTCCATTATGAGCTAGGTCAAACTAATCAATTGTAACTTATGCCAATAAGCTAGTTTATCCGAAAGTGGCCATAGATATTTATAAAATAAGTTCGCTAATGTGATAGCCTTGATGCAACGCGTAAGGATACCCCATTTCCAGGTGGGATACATTCAGCCCATTATTGTAATGAGGATCAACCCATGGTTCTTGAGATACTAAGAGTTCTAGGAAATCAATATCCTTCCCTTATTTTATTGCTTTTGATTTTTGGGGGATTGCTCATAATGCAACATGGATTTTTATTACACTTGCTTGGAAAAGCAAGGGGAATTTTATTGCTTTGATACATTTTTTGGAATTTTTGACCACTTTGAGGAAGGGCAAATGGGGAACTTATTTCTTTGAGACACTTTTTGGGATACTTGCTCGAATTGAGGGAGAGAAAGGGATTTTTTGGGGGATACTCACTTGATTTGAGGAAGAGCAAGGGATTTTTGTTTTTTTTTGGATGAAGGTGGAGCTTGTCCTTTTGTCAACTCTATAGCACTTTGAACCATGCACATGATTGGATGAATAGGGGAAACCTTTCACTTATGGCAATAGAAAATTTTGGCTTCATTATTCCCAAGACTCACAATATTTTTATTTTTTGTTGTGTTTTGTCCCAGAGTAATTTTGATTGACCAAGAATGACCTGTTGCATCTAGAGATTGCTTAACTCTGGATAAAATTTGTTCAAGATACTAGAACTGGCTAAGTTATTGGAAACATTGGAAATCACTTTTAGGATGATGTGGTTTTACGATGTTTGTGATACTTTCGGTTCAATATTTTAAAAATTAAAAGATACACCAAAAATAGCCAGTGGTCGCTTAATTGTTATTACTAGAAATTAAATGGTATCTATCTTACTTCACGTGAGTCCTTTAATTAAGAAAATATTATAGGGAAAGTTGCATATTATTTTGGAGTAATGGATTGTAGGATGCCCCTGATTAAGGCAACAAGACATGGTGGATTAGCAATCATCCAAATTAACCAAAGATTCAATGCAAAGAGTTGTATAAACAAAAAGTCTAAAGTGTATATATGATGTGTGTATGGATTTGTGAGATGCAAAATGAAATATTTTTGAAATTTTTGTTATATATATTTGTTTTTTTTAGCCATGTATATGTACATATATAAACTACACTATACATAAAATACCTTTATATTAATTATGTTCAATGGTTCAGGTTCCAATATTCCTTCCAAGTTGGCAATTCTATACATTCTTGGTCCCATTTTTTGTTTGAAAATGTATGGACCTAACCAATTAGCCATGAATTTATTTCTCAAGTGTGGCAATGCATTGGTGTTTTGTTTATTCTCTTTAAGCACAAGATATTCCACTTGAAATTTTTGAGGATGGACTTTTGTATTGTAAGCACGCTTGATTTTGTTTTGATATACTCATAGATATTCCAAGGTATTGATACATATTTCATCAAGGAGCATTAATTGGTGAAGACGTGCTTGTCTAGCTGTGTCATCATCCATGAATTATTGCAATGAAATCATAAATAATGGATCTCTAGCTCAAGAGGTATGATTACTTTCGCATCATAGACTAGTAAAAAATGTGTTGCCCCTATGGTCATTCTAATGCTTATTTCATAAGCCCATAGTACCAAGGGGAGTTGAGTGTGCCAATATCTATGATTTTTTTTAACAAGTTTATTGAGAATGACTGTCACTATCTTGTTGGTCACTTTGGCTTATCCATTTACCTATGGGCAATAAGGAGTCGAGAAACTATGTTGGATATTGTTCTTGCTCCATAAGGTTCGAACATCCTTATTTTTAAATGACTTGACATTTTCTAAAATTATTTTTGGAAGGAATCCCAAAATGATAGATAATATGTTGAAGTATAAACTCCGCTATTCAATGTACAATCGTAGTGGTCATTGGAATTGCTTCGACCCACTTAGTGAAGTATTCCGTGGTATTTATGATGAATTTATGTTGTTCTAAAGAGGTAGGTGAAATTTTGCTAATAAAATCTAGGTACCATTGTGAAAATGGTCAAAGGTTTTGAATGAGATATAAATATTGTGATGGTACATGAGTTAAATTGGCATGATATTGACATTTTTGACACTTATTAACATACCAACAACAATCACTTTCCATGGTGGGCCAATAATAACCCATACACAAAATACGCTTTACAATGGCCATTACACTAAAGTGGCCACCACAAGTACCATAATGGACTTCCATTATAGCTTGTTGTGCCTCAACGACATCTAAATATTGAAGTCGTGCTCCATCATAGCCACGTCTATACAACACATCCCCCAAGAGAGTAAAATGAGCTGCTTTTTGTTTGAACATTATTTTTTAAGTTCATGTCATTTATATTGGGAGGGTCCTGGACTTGAAAAAGTCTCTAATATCATCAAGATAAGAGTTGTAGGGTTTCACATGGACTAAATTAACACTCTTCTCACCTTCAGATTTTGCTCATTTGATTGCTATTTTGGACACTATTTTTATGATAAGTGGTTGGACTTCTGCATGTTTATTCTTAGGAATCAAGGATCCCAAAGAAGCCATTGCATCCACAAATTTGTTATTTGAATGAGGCAAGTTACTAATTTCATACCAGTCAAATTTCTCTAGCAACTTCATTGCTACTTCGTGATATTTCTTCAAGACTGGTTCCTTGCATTGATATTCCCCCTTCACTTGATAAATGATAAGCTGAGAATAATCAAATATGCTTAGTAATTTAATGCCCATAGCTATATCTTATTGAAGCCCTAAGATTAGGGCTTCGTACTCTGAATTGTTTTTTGTACATGGGAAGTCAAGTTTGAATGATAACATAATCAAAATTTCTTTAGGTGTGTAAAACATGACCTCATCACCTTTTCCTCTTTCAAACTTGGATTCATCAAATAATATTGTCATGTCAATGTCATCCTCAGGAGGGACTAAATCTTCTTATTCATTGACAAAAAATATCGAATCATTTGGAAGCTCAATGATAAGTGGTTTATCATTTCGTAATGGATCTTCTGCAATTTGATCGACTATCACTTGACATTTGATAGATTTTTGACTAATGAATTCAAGATAAAATTCTATTAAAAGAATTATCCATTTTGCAGTACGGGCGTTGTTGTATGTGCGATTCATCATGTATTGTAGAGGGGTTTCTCTATCTATGACATAGGTAGTGTTACTTAGCATGTAATGTTTGAGTTTCTTAGTGGCAAAAATCACTGCTAAGCATAACTTTTTGACATAAGCATATCTTGTCTCGTAACTTACCAATGTTTGAATGATGTAATATATGGCTTGCTACTTATGATTCTTTTATTTCTAAGCAAGTATTATCCCTAGTATAAAATCTATTGCAGAGACATAAAGGTGAAGGGGAATCCTAAACAAGGTGGTGTAAGAACTGATGGTGAAGTTGGATACTTCTTTATATCATCAAATACCTCTTGATATTTAGTTGTCCATGAGAACGTCACCTCATTTTGTAGCAAGTGATTGAAAGGCCTGCATTTTTTAGAGAGTTGTGCAATGAATCATAGGATATATTGAATCTTTCCTTGTAAACTACGCAACTCTCTCAAGTTTGTTGGAGGTGGCATCTCGATAATGACCTTGACCTTATAAGGGTCCACTTCAATGCCTCACTTGGAGATAATGAACCCTAGATATTTTCCTGATGTGACACCAAATACACACTTCTTGGGATTCAACCTTACCTTATGTTCAAGCAATTCATCAAATACTTTTTCTAGGACTTCAATATTCTCAAGATGTGTTTTTGATTTGGCAATCCGATCATCCACATAATCCTCAATGATTTTATGTATATAATCATAGAATATGTACATCATGGCACATTGATATGTAGCTTCTAAATTTTTAAGGCCAAAAGGCATCACCCTGTAACAAAATGTCCCCCAAGGTGTTGTAAATGTTGTCTTGTGTTGGTCCTCAGTATTAATTCAAATCTATTTTTATTCGAAGAAACCATATGTTAGTGAGAGCATTTCACGGCCTGCATAGGAGTCTACTAATTGATTGATGTTAAGTAGAGTAAAATCATCCTTTGCACATACTTTATTTAGATCTAAAAAATCAATGCATACGTGTGCCCCCCATTTGACTTACGAATGGATACCATGTTTGAAAGCCACTTTGGGTAGTCAATTGGGACTATGAAATTCACATCTAGTAGTTTTTGTAGCTATTATTTGATAATTAATGCAATGTTTGGATGAAGTTTCCTAAGTTTTTGCTTGAAAGGCTTAGCATCTGACGCTAAGGTAAGGTTTTTTACCACCAAGTTGTGGTCAAGGCCAAGCATATCTTTGTATGACCACACAAAAATGTCTTTCTTTCATATCAAGATGTCAATCATATGCTCTTTCTCCTTTGTAGATAAATATTTTGTAATTTTGACAATTTGTGGAATATCTGTATCTTGGATAAGGTTACATCGATAGATTATTTGATCAGTATATGGGAACCTTCCTCTAGCTAATGTGGAGTTGGGATGAGATGAATATCATCCTCCACATTCTCAAATTACTTAGAGGTCTCCCCCTCTACTTAGATTTGTAAAACTGAGGTAAAGAAAGATGAAGGTTGATGTAGAATGTAAGCGTTTGAAGCTCGTAGTAAATATTTAGATAGGATGAACTCAATGATGGATGGTGAGGATGAAATCATGTCCATGGTGATAAGGCTAACATCGACCTGAATCAAATTCACCAAATTGTATGGGTTACAGACTGGGGTGAACAAGTAAAAAAAATCATATTGAATTGGTGGAAATGAGGTGGTTACAATTCAATAGGTAATGACTCACTCTCTATAGGTTGCAATTGACCTAAGCTGGATGAATGGCAGTTCTATAGGAGTAGCCAAGGTGGTAGTGATGGATATGGATCAGGTCACTCACACTCTTTATTGAAGCAAAATATGGTGTGATCTATGGGAAATATATTTGTATAACACTCATATCTCTTGATGGGTTCAATAGAAACCACATCATATTGAGGATCGTCAAAGATTCAAATGATCCAATATAAATTTGCTTCCATATTTTGAAATTACCCAAAACCTTCATCAGAGATATAATATCCAAATATTCATTGGAGATATAATTATATGGCATGTGATTAATCATGAATGTATGCAATACAATCTCTAAAAATGCCTCATGTAGATGAGGTGCAAATTCACGGTCTAGGTATTCATCATCAGTATCATCACAATCATCACACTCCTCGCTCTCCTCATCCTCTTCTTCATACTCAAGAGTGAGTCATTGGAAGGTTTGGCTGAAGGAAGAGTCTAAGGTAGAGGGTTTGTACCCTAGAACAAAGTGGTCATGTGGTTATCTATATTTAGGTTCAAAAATATGACATGGAACCTGCTCATGTTGTCCAAGTTCATATCCTTGCCAGTTGAACCTACAAAAATATCATAAAGGGAAATCTGAGTTGGATAGATAATCCAAATTTTCATTAAATTCTTGTAAGGGTTTTTCATTAGGAGGAGGTGAATTAGATGAAGAATCCACTCCCCATATATGAGATTAATCCTGTCTAGTTGGGAACCCATTTTTTATACTACACCTATGGCTAAAGGTGGATTGCATGGATGACCATAGTCTTTAAATAACTCAATAGGTGGTGTAACTATGAAAATCTCAATGATGTAATCACCAGTTCTTGGATTGACAATATGTACTACAACTTGGGATGGTTGGGATAGTGATGGCTCAGTGGATGAGGAGGGCACTTCTAGGATGTCCTGTGGTTCAGGTGGAGGCAGTGGCTCCTCTCAAGTAGGTGATCCTATTTGCAATACTATGGGTGGTGATGTTTGAGATGGATTAGGTTTGATGGATGTGTTAGTTTATGGTGTAGGTTGGGTTGTGAATATGAATGGTGTTTGTGAAGTGGGTGGTATGGTTGATGGAGTTGATTATTGGTTAGCAAGATGATCAAGTGCGGTGGAAAAATGAAACATAGTGGAGGAGGGTTGAATAGAACTAACACTTTTAGATGCAAAAGTAGGGTTAACTATTAACAATTCCTCTAAGATGGGGACTTTTGCTGAAGTGATGTTAGTGGTAATGGTTTAGATGATGAGTGTTTGGATGGATAGATGAGTGGATGGAAGTAGTGGCTCATAAGGATTTTAGATCAAGTTTTAGTATTTAAAATGCTCTGTATCTACTGGGATGCAATGTACCTTGCCCTCGTGTACATACTTTAGATATTGGTGCAATGTCAATGGCACACACTTCATATCCCTAATCCAAGTGTGTCCAGGAAGTATGTTGTATTGCATCACCACTTCCAATATGTGGAAGAGGACATGTATAGTTTTTACCCCCATAGTGATAGGAAGAACTATGTTCTCCACAGTGGAGCATAAAGCATCATTATAGACCCATAAAGTGAAGGTGGATGATGTAATGTGGGATGATGGTATGTTAAGGTTTTTTATGGTAGGAGTGGCAAGGAGGTTTATGGAGGAGATGGTATCAATAAGCACTCCCTTGAATGGATTCCTATCAATATGAGCAACTATGTGCAATGGAGGATATGATAAATTTGATGAAACATTCTTCTCCTCAAAGTCATAAAATGCTATTGAGGGCTCCATGCATTTTTGTACACTCCTTACAAAGGAGTTGAAGGCATTAGGATATTCTAATTGTACTTGGATGGATTTTAGGATTTACATAAATGCCTCTCGATGTGGGGGAGACTTTTGTATTAGATCATAGATTGATAGTTTTTTCGATGCCATTTTCAAAATTTGGGTTAACTGGCTGCCTAGGGTGATAGTTGGTTGATATGGATTACTTGGATTATGAAATGGTAGAGGTGGAATGGAAGGCCCTAGGTGTATGGGAACACTTGGTTGTGTTGTGAGAGCTTGGGTTGTGCGATTTTCTTGTCTCTATCGAAGGGTGACCACAGTGATAACACCTATAAAACCATGGTGTAGTTGAGACACATAGTTGACTTAGTTGGGAGTAACTGTAGAAGTTGATGCTCCCATTGCTTATTGATTTACCTCATGATGAGGCAAAGGTGTTTGATATATACCAATTTTCTTATTATATTGAGCTAGTGGATTGTCGACTTTGATCTTTCTCACTTCTAATAAGTCTTGCACAATACCATTAAATCCATGGCAAGTTTCAAAATCATGTCCTTTTTATCGATGATAGATGCAGTATAAGTGCTCTCTATAGACCTTTGATTTTGTCTTGCTAGGGTCCTTAGGTTTAATATTCAATAATTTGAAAAGTTGTGCCACATACAACTTATGAAATACAAATGAGTAGAGCTCTTGCAATGGTGTGTAATTGTGCCTAGACCTAAAGTGATGCTACTTGATTTTTGCATGTTGTGTTTGATTTTGTACCTTCTATGGGGGTGGAACCGCTTGATAATTTGATTTTTGTGATTGTTGTTGTTGTTGTTGTTGGGGTTGTTGGATTTGAACTTGGGCTTATTGATTTGACTGTGAAGGTTGGCCCAAGACTATATAATTAACCTGGGTAGCCTTGGACTAGCTGTGGTTATTCCCCTTATGGTTCTTGTTCTACCACTCTTTTTTCTTAGGCTTGATCTCACCCTCTTGGATCTTTATCTCCTCTATCACTTTGGATTGAGCAAGCACCTCATTGAATGTACTATACTACTATGACTGTAGTAACAAAGAGATGGTCTTGTCACAACTCTTCATGAACATTCTTGTTATTTCTGACATGGGGAGGGAGAATGACAATTTGAACATAATCACCCTCCAATGATTGCCAAAATCATGGACCTATTTGTTAATATCACAATGACACTGAGAGGGGGGGGTGAATCAGTGTAACTATTTAAAAACTTGAATCTGCAACTCTTAAAACTTAAAAATACAAGCTTAAAAATAGATAAAGCAAGTATAACACAAGAGAATCACACAACACAAGATTTAACAAGGTTCACCGATGTGGCTACTCCTCAAATAATGACTGTTTGGACTACAATACAAATCCAGTCTTTGCAAGGATTCAATCTTTACAAATAGTTTACCAGCACCCACTGGAAGGAGCACCAACCCCTAATTTTTCTGCTACAACAGATAGGAGCACCAACCCCTTTTACCAAGCACCAACTTGAATTTCTATTTAAAAAAAAATTGACATAAAAATGTCTTCTCTTTTGCAAGACCCTCACTGGTCTATAGCTCATACAACTTAATCTCACAGAAGCATAAAGAGAATTGTTAGAATCTTAATATCTTCTTTCACAGTCTAAAACCTCTCTTCTGATTTTTCAATAAAAATTACATTCAAGTTTTTGTTCTTTTACTGTACTTCATGCAGCACTCTTACTCAACCTTTTCTTTTGTTTTTCACTAATAACCACGGTTGCAGTAACCTCTCTTACTGTACCTATTCGAGTCTTTATACTTGATTTCCTTGAATGGCTCAATTTGAAACGGCTTAAATTTTCCCTCCAATATTCCATGCAATATCGGCTATGATCAATCTGTCAAACCCTCTCTGACACATTCTGCCTTTTAGCTGCTTTCTTTCTGTCTTATTCTGACATTCTTCTCTGCACATTCTGACAGCCTTTTTTTGACAGCCTTTTTCTGCGTATCCTGACACCTTTTTCTACGTATCCTGACAGCCTTCCTGCGTATCTCGACGCTCTGTTCTTATTTCTTCTCTTTTGAATTATGTGCTTTTACTTTCTTCTACATGCAACTATCATTTATTGATATACGCAACCTGTTAATTAATTTCTCTGTAATCGTGATTCTTGATATCCACCCCTGTAATAGTTGTTCTATCTTCAATAGACAGTTCTTGTAACTGCCACCTTTGTCAGCCATGCTACAACAACCGTTCTTTTCTTTAATATGTTGTTTCATACCTTCCTTTTGTAACTCCAGTTAACTTGTCCTTGGTTGGCTACATGAATTTTCCTTAGTGCTTTTCGACATCTGTCACTGTGACTGCAATTCTAGCTCTAGTTAGCTCTTACATAACTGGCTGCATGATTTTCATTTTCACCTTTTTGACACCTGTCACTATGCATGCTTCTTCGGTTTTTTCCCGCCAAACTATTACCTATCGCGATATCACGACATTTCTTCCTATTTGACTTTATCTTGAACTGTTGACCATGAAAACTTGACTTGTCATGACATTGCAACGTTTTCTGCCTCCTAGACCTTCTCTCTGCATGCAACCGCAAAAACATTACATGTCGTGAAATCGCAACGCTTTACGCTTTCCTGCACTTTCCTTCGCTTGCCTCTGCAAAAATGGAACATATTACGAAATCGAGACACTTTGGACTTCCGTACACTTTCCTTCGCAAGCCTCAGTGAAATCGAAACATGTCGCGAAATCACGACACTTTGGGCTTCCGTACACTTTCCTCTGCAAGCCTCAGCGAAATTGGAACATGTCATAAAATCGTGACGCTTTTCTGCCTTAGCGTTGTTATTTGCTTTTTGCCTGCGAAAATGCAACGTGTTGCGAAATCGTGACATCTTTAGTGTCCATACATTTTTCCCTTCATGCACCAGCAAAATCAAGACATGTAGCGAAATCGCTACAACTTTGTGCCTTGCGCTTCCAACTTTGCTTCGACTCGCAAAACTTTAGACTTGTAGAGAAATCGCTACACCTTTGTGTCTTGTGCTTCGAAATTGTAGCGAAATCGCTACACCTTTGCGCCTTGCATTTTGAACTTGTAGCGAAATCGCTACACTTTTGCGTCTTGCGTTTCGACCTTGTAGCGAAATCGCTACACCTTTGTGCCTTGCATTTCGAACTTGTAGCAAAATCGCTACACCTTTGCTCTTTGGCATCTGAACTCTGCTTCGGCCCACGAAAGTCTGACATGTAGCAAAATCGCTACACTTTCTTGACTTAGTGCTTTTTCTTTGCTTTTTCCAGCGAAACTCCGACATGTAGCAAAATCGCTACACTTTTGTTGCCGTACATTCTCTCTCTTCTTCGGGTCACGAAAACCCGACGTGTCGCGATATCACGACACTTTTCATCCTTAGTGCTTTTCTTTCGAAACTGTCGCGATATCGCGACACTTTCTCTCTCCTCTGTTTTATCGTGAAATCGTGAAATTTTCAGCTACACCTTCTCTCTCCTCATTTTTGTCACGAAATCGTGACATTTTTGGCTACATTTTCTCTCTCCTCCTTTTTATCGTGAAATCACGACATTTTCGGCTATGTTTTCTCTCTCCTCCTTTTTGTCGTGAAATCGTGACATTTTCAGCTACATTTTCTCTCTCCTCCTTTTTGTCGCGAAATCGCGACATTTTCGGCTGCATTTTCTCTCTCCTCATTTTTGTCGCGAAATCGCGACATTTTCGACTGCATTTTCTCTCTCCTCCTTTTTGTCGCGAAATCACGACATTTTCGGCTGCATTTTCTCTCTCCTCCTTTTTGTCATGAAATCGCGATAGAAAACATGTCGCGATATCGCGACAGTTTTCTTACTTGTCTTTTTTTGCAAAATTCTGAATCTGGGTCACTTTTGTTTTCCTTGAAAATCACTGCACTTGATCTGACTGACCTCTGAACTGCATCAACTGCATCAATCTTTCTGTGTTGACAACAATGACAATACTTTTGCAATGCTTTTGCTGCACCTTGCTCAACAATATCCCCCTTTAGAATTGTTGGCAACACACAACCTTGCTCAATTTCTTCTCCCCCTTTGCCAATAATACCAAAGGGCTGCTGCAGACTCCCCTTGAGTCTATGCACAACATTCTCTAGCATAAATGATTTGAATGCTCCCCTTGAGAATGTGTTCCCTATAGCTAGTCAGTGCTTGGGTAGTGTGACTACTCCCAACTTCTTTCGAAGGTACTCAAAAACTTCCTTGGGTAATGGTTTTGTGAATATGTTTGCTACTTGCTTTGTAGTTGGAACAAAATCCAATTTGACCTCTCCTTATGCAACTTTATCTTTTAAAAAATGATACCGGATTGCAATATGTTTGGTGCGGGAGTGCATGACCAGATTCTTTGAGATGTTGATTGCACTAGTGTTATCACATTTAACTGAAATTGGCTCATTGAAGTGAATACCAAGGTCTTTTAGTGTTTGTCTCATCCATAATATCTGTGTACAACATGTTGTTGCTGCAATGTATTCAACTTCTGCTATGGATAGAGAGACTGATTCTTGCTTCTTGTTGTGCCATGCTACCAGTTTATCTCCAAGATAAAATGCTCCACCACTGGTACTTTTTCTGTCATCAATGCACCCTGCCTAATTTGCATCAGAATATGCAAAAAGAGTGAAGTCTTTTCCTTTTGGATACCATAGTCCATATTCCATAGTACCCTTGAGGTACCTGAAAATCCTTTTCACAGCTGTCACATGAGTCTCTTTGGGACTAGCCTGAAATCGTGCAACCATGCAAACTGCCTGTAAGATATCCGGTCTTGTGGCTGTCAAATACAACAGGCTCCCAATCATAGATCTATACATTGTTTGATCAACATCTGGAGATTTATCATCCTTGCTCAACTTGCAGCTTGTTGTCATGGGAGTGCTAACAGGTTTACTATCCTCCATTGTGAACTTTTTTAGCATTTCTTTCACATATTTAATTTGAGAAATAAAAATCCCTTTTTCGGTTTGATTAACTTGCAATCCAAGGAAATATGAAAGTTCACCAATCATAGACATTTCAAATTCTTTCTGCATTTTGTTTGCTATGTCTTTGCATGAATCATCATTGCTGCTCCCAAATATTATATCATCTACATAAACAACAAGGACAATGAAATTGCCATTTTTAGTTTTGATATATAAATTGCTATCTACCATACCTTTCTTGAATCCTTGCTTAGTGAGATAGTTGTCCAATCTTGCATACCAAGCTCTAGGTGCTTGTTTCAAGCCATACAATGCTTTCTTCAGCTTGCAAACAAAGTTAGGATTGTCACAGAGTTGAAAGCCATCAGGTTTTTCAATATACACTTCTTCTTCAAGATTTCCATTTAGAAATGCTGATTTCACATTCATTTGATAAACTTTGAAGTTCCTATGAACTGCTAAAGCCAAAAACAGTCTTATAGCTTCAAGTCTGGCTACTGGTGAAAAGGTCTCTTCAAAATCAATCCCCTCAACTTGAGCATATCCTTTACAGACCAATCTTGCTTTATTCCTCACAACCTGTCCGTCTTCATTCAGTTTGTTTCGAAATATCCATTTAGTACCTATTATGTTTTTATTTTCAGGTCTTGGTACTAATTCCCAGGTTTTGTTTTTCTCAATTTGATCTAGTTCTTCATTTACTACCTCCATCTAGCTTTCATCTGTGCTTGCTTCAATAATGTTTTTGGGCTCAATGCTGGATAACAGAGAATAGTTATTTACTACTCTTCTTCTTGTTTGAATGCCAACTGTAGAGTCCCCAATAATCTGCTCTTTGGGATGATTTTTCTGCCAGCTGCCTGTTTTGAATTTCCTATTTTCTTCTATTTCTAAATCATCTAATTCTAATTTTTGTCTCTCTTATTTTTCTTGATTTTCATCTTCTTCAATAAATTCTTCATAAGTCGGGTAGTTTTCATTATGGCTGAATTTTTGTTTCCTACCTTCATCGACCTTAACATCTGCACTCTCCATAATTTTCTTCAGTATTTTTTTGTAGCATGTGTAGGCTTTGCTTTTAGTTGAGTAACCAAGAAAGATACCTTCATCAGCTCTATCTTCGAATTTGCCAAGATTGTCTTCAGTCCGTTTAATGTAACACTTGCTACCGAATACTTTGAAGTATTTTGCTGTAGCCTTCTTGCCAAACCACAGTTCATAAGGTGTTTTGCTTTCATGCGACCTCAACATACACCTATTTTGAATGTAGACTGCAGTATGAACTGCCTCTTTCCAGAACCTGTCAGCAATTTTGCTCTCTCTTAACATGGTCCTTGCCATTTCCTGCATAGTTCTGTTCTTTCTTTCAACTACTCCATTCTGCTGAGGTGTTCTTGCTGCCGAAAACTGTCTTCTGATCCCATGTTTTTCATAGTATTCTGCAAACTCATCTGAAATAAACTCTCCTCCTCTATCTGATCTTAAACATTTAATTATTTTTCATGATTGATTCTCAACAAGATTTTTGAAAGTTTTAAACATCTCAAAGGCTTCTGATTTAAGTTTCAGAAATAGTACCCATGTCATTCTTGAATAGTCATCTATACATAGCATAAAATATTTGTGTCCATTTATGCTTTTCGTTCTCATGGGTCCACATAAATCAGTGTGAATTAGTTCTAAAGGCTTGCTCGTGAAGTATTATTTTGCTTTGAAAGTGGCTCTGGTTTGTTTTCCCTTTTGGCATGACTCACAAATACTATTTGAAGGTTTACCAATAGTTGGTATGTCTCTTACTGCCCCTTTTGAGCTGATTTTTACCAGATTATCAAAGCTTATGTGACCGAGTCTCTTGTGCCACAGCCAATTTTCTTCTTCCTAACCAACCAAGCAAGCTCCTTCTGAAGTCTCTGAGAGTGTATACAGATTTCTAGAAGTTCTCAGTCCAATGGCTATTAACTTTCCATTTTTTGTCTTTCTTACTTCACAGCCCTCCTTAAAAATCACTTCATGACCTCTGTCACAAATTTGACTTACACTTAGTAAGTTATGCTTCAAACCCATCACAAAAAGGACTTCTTTAGAGTTGATTTTATTGTCACTTAACTTAACTGATCCTTTTCCTACTATCTTGGCTCCATCATTGTTTTTGAATTTTACAGAACCACCTTCGTATGTCTGTAGCTTATCAAACTTCTGTTTGTCTCCTGTCATATGACTGGAGCATCCACTATCCAGAATCCAAGGTGCAGATTTATTTTGGGCTTTGAGAGATGTTTGAACGATTAGGGATTCCTTGTCTTTCTTCGGTTCTTCCTTTTCTTTCCACTGAGATTTGACAGCAGATCTGGTCACTTGTTTTACCTTCTCCCTTTCATTGGCTTGTGACAGTTTTTCGAGAAATTTTCTATTTTGTTTTAATCCAGTTGATTGATACTTTCTTCCCTGGTATTTATTTCCTGTAAAAGAGCTACGACAATTTCTTGCAATATGTGTGAAGTTATGACAGTTATAACATTCTACAACATAATCTATCAAAGGTGAAAAAATATTTCTACTAGTAAAATTTCTTTGTTCTACATTATATCTACAACTTGAGATTTTATGACCATATGCATTGCATTTAAAAAAATAACCAGAAAAGGAACGAGTGCACCTGGGTAATGGTTGTTGCCATGTTGTAGTAGGAGCCTTGGGTCTTCTTCTTCTTTGATATGTGACTTTGGTGAATCCATCATTTGCAGTACTCCTTTCAAGCTTGGCCTTATTGTTTCCTTTTGCATGATACGGTTTTTCTTGATCAACTCTGATCTTGTCTTTATTCTTTATTGGTTCTATAGTAACAACCTTTGAGTCCTTTGAGGATTCTCCTTCATCAAAGCCCAAACCAAATTTGATGCCTGTAGGCCTTTGATTATTTAACATTTTATTCAGCTTTGCAGAACTGTCTTCAAATTTATGATGACAGCTCAATTTTCGATTCATCTCTTCTAGCTGCATCCTTAATCTAACTACGTCTTCTTCTAGCTTATTACACTCATCTATTTTCATGGTTAGCTGTGCTTCAAAATCTTTAGACTTTTTCTTAAATTCTTTAGTTTGTACTTTCAAACTGATTATTAATTCGCTAGCATCCTCAAATTTTCTTGAAATATTTTTATTCTTTTTCCTTTCTGCACTTAACTCTTCAAGTGCAGCAACCAACTCACCTTCCAGATCTACCTCAGCCTCATCCTCTAATTTTTCTTCACACTCCTGGGTTTCCTCTGTTCTTTGTTCTTCAAAAGTCATGAACAATGCTTCACCAGTTTCTTCTTCTGAGTCCTCACTGGAACTATCTTCAAAAGAGTCAATATTTTTGGAAATAAAACTTTTCTTCTTGAAGTTCTTTTTTCTAAAATGTGGTTTCTTCTTCCAGACATTTCTTTCTTGGTGTGTCCCTTCATCACTTTTGTTTTTCTCATTCATTGGGCATTTTGCTGCAAAGTGCCCGATGCCTCCATAGTTAAAGCACTTGAACGATAGCTTACCTCTGTACTTTCCTTTTCCCTTTACTAATTTCCTAACAAAGTTTGCTTCAGTTTCATCTGTAGATTCTTCTTCCTCGGATTCTTGTTTAGATTTTGTATTTTTCTCGTGCTTGAAAAGCCGCTTCTCTGTCTGAGGGCTTAGTTTGTCCAATTCTCATTTCATATGCTGTTAAGGAACCGTGCATTTCATCCATACTGAAAAAATTTAAATCTTTAGCTTCTTCTATGGCAGAAACTTTTGCATCAAATCTTTTATGGAGAGTTCTTAGTACCTTCTTCACAACAACTGCATCTTCCATCTCCTCGCCGAGTCCTCTTATTGCATTAATGATTCCATTTACTCTCAGCATATAGGCTTCTATGTTCTCATCATCAGTCATCTTTAATGCTTCGAACTAGGCACGATGTGTTTGCAGCTTAGCTTCCTTGATCTTGTTGTCTCCTTCATGAATGCTCTACAGTTTGTCCCATATGTCTTTTGCTAATTTGCAGTTCATGATGCGTATCAACTCACTGTCTACTAATCCACACATAATAGCATTCTTGGCTTTTGAGTTGTTCTCAAAATTTTTCTTCTCAGCCGCATCTATTGGAGGAACAGAGGGTATTGTGTATCCATTTTCAACGAATTCCCAGATGTCATATCCCAGTGCACACAGATATGTCTGCATCCTGAGTCTCCAAAAAGAGTAATTGTTCCATCGAACAAAGGAGCTTTGTTGGAAGAGAATCCTTCACCGTCGGCCATTGTGGATCTTCCAATATCACCTTAGCTAATTAAGCTTGTTCAGGTACCTTGCTATGATACCAATTATTAATATCACAATGACACTGAGAGGGGGGGTGAATCAGTGTAACTATTTAAAAAATTGAATCTGCAACTCTTAAAACTTAAAAATACAAGCTTAAAAACAGATAAAGTAAGTATAACACAAGAGCATCACACAACACAAGATTTAACGAGGTTCACCGATGTGGCTACTCCTCAAATAATGACTGTTTGGACTACAATCCAAATCCAGTATTTGCAAGGATTCAATCTTTACAAATAGTTTACCAACACCCACTGGAAGGTGCACCAACTCCTGATTTTTTTGCTACAACAGATAGGAGCACCAACCCCTTTTACTAAGCACCAACTTGAATTTCTATTTTAAAAAAAATTGACATAAAAATGTCTTCTCTGTTGCAAGACCCTCACTGGTCTATAGCTCATACAACTTAATCTCACAGAAGCATAAAGAGAATTGTTAGAATCTCAATATCTTCTTTCACAGTCTAAAACCTCTCTTCCGATTTTTCAATAAAAATTACATTCAGGTTTTTGTTCTTTTACTGTACTTCATGCAGCACTCTTACTCAACATTTTCTTTTGTTTTTCACTAATAACCACGGTTGCAGTAACCTCTCTTACTATACCTATTCGAGTCTTTATACTTGATTTCCTTGAACGACTCAATTTGAAACGACTCAAATTTTCCCTCCAATATTCCATGCAATCTCGGCTATGATCAATCTATCAAACCCTCTCTGACGCGTTCTGCCTTTTAGCTACTTTCTTTCTGTCTTATTCTGACATTCTTCTTTGCACATTCTAACAGCCTTTTTTGACAGACTTTTTCTGCGTATCTTGACACCTTTTTCTGCGTATCCTGATAGCCTTCCTATGTATCTCGACGCTCTGTTGTTCTTTCTTCTCTTTTGAATTTTGTGCTTTCACTTTCTTCTGCTCATGATTGTCATTTCTCGATATACGAAACCTATTAATTAATTTCTCTGTAATCGTAATTCTCGATATCCACCCCTGTAATAGCTATTTTGTCTTCAATGGACAATTCTTGTAACTGCCACCTTTGTCAGCCATGCTGCATCACGGCCCTGCAACAGCCGTTATTTTCTTTAATATGCTGTTTCATACCTTCCTTTTGTAACTCCAGTTAACTTGTCCTTGGTTGGCTACATGAATTTTCCTTAGTGCTTTTTGACTCTATCACTGTGACTGCAATTTTGGCTCTAGTTAGATCTTACATAACTGGCTGCATGATTTTCCTTTTTGCCTTTTTGACACCTGTCATTGTGCATGCTTCTTCAGATTTTTCCTGCCAAACTGTTACCTGTCGCAATATCATGACATTTCTTCCCATTTGAATTTATATTGAACTATTGACCGTGAAAACCTGACTTGTCATGACATCACGACGTTTTCCACCTCCTAGACCTTCTCTCTGCATGCAACCGCGAAAACATTACATGTCGCGAAATCACGACGCTTTCTGCTTTCCTGCATTTTCCTTCGCTTGCCTCCATGAAAATGGAACATGTCATGAAATCGTGACACTTTGGACTTTCGTACACTTTCCTCCGCAAGCCTCAGCGAAATCGGAACATGTCACAAAATCGTGACACTTTGGGCTTCCGTACACTTTCCTCCGCAAGCCTCAGCGAAATCGAAACATGTCGCAAAATCACGACGCTTTTCTGCCTTAGCGCTGTTCTTTGATTTTCGCCCGTGAAAATACTTGTCGTGAAATCACGACATATTTAGCGTTCGTACATTTTTCCCTTCATGCACCAGAAAATCAAGACATGTAGCGAAATCGCTACAACTTTGTGCCTTGCGCTTCTAACTTTGCTTTGAATCGCGAAACTTTAGACTTGTAGCGAAATCGCTACACCTTTGTGTCTTGTGTTTCGAACTTGTAGCGAAATTGCTACACCTTTGCGCCTTGCATTTTGAACTTGTAGCGAAATCGCTACACTTTTGCGTCTTGCGTTTCGACCTTGTAGCGAAATCGCTACACCTTTGCGCCTTGCATTTCAAACTTGTAGCAAAATCGCTACACCTTTGCTCTTTGGCATCTGAACTCTGCTTTGGCCCGCAAAAGTCTGACATGTAGCAAAATCGCTACACTTTCTTGACTTAGTGCTTTTTCTTTGCTTTTGCCAGTGAAACTCCGACATGTAGCGAAATCGCTACACTTTTGTTGCCATACATTCTCTCTCTTCTTCGGGTCGTGAAAACCTGACGTGCCGCGATATCGCGACACTTTTCGTCCTTAGTGCTTTTCTTCCGAAACTGTCGCGATATCGCGACACTTTCTCATGCACTTTCTCTCTCCTCTGTTTTGTCGTGAAATCATGACATTTTCAGCTGCACCTTCTCTCTCCTCCTTTTTGTCGCGAAATCGTGACATTTTTGGCTGCGTTTTCTCTCTCCTCCTTTTTGTCGTGAAATCGTGACATTTTCGGCTGCATTTTCTCTCTCCTCCTTTTTGTCATGAAATCGCGACATTTTCGACTACATTTTCTCTCTCCTCCTTTTTTTGGCAAAATCGTGACATTTTCGGCTGCATTTTCTCTCTCCTCATTTTTGTCACGAAATCGCGACAGAAAACATGTCGCGATATCGCGACAATTTTCTTACTTGTCTTTTTCTACAAAATTATGAATCTGGGTCACTTTTGTTTTCGTTGAAAATCACTGTACTTGATCTGACTGACCTCTGAACTGCATTAATCTGTCTGTGTTGACAACAATGACAATACTTTTGCAATGCTTTTGCTGCACCTTGCTCAACACTATTCATCATCATATTGCTTTAGACTAAGTAGATCGGTAAATGTGGTTTTATTTCAGACATATAGGGTGAATTGCTCCAAGAATTGGTCCATAAGATGCTCAAAGGTGTAAACACTCTAGTGTGGTAAGTGGTTGTACCAATCTTGGGCTTCTCCCCCAAGTATTTGAGAAAATGTGTGTAGCATCATTATTTTTAATCCTAAAACACACATTTAAAAATATTATCACATGCTCTCGTGGGTCCTCATCCCCCTTAAATGTATCAAGCTTCAACATATAAAAAACCTTTGGATAAGGTAGTGCATGTATCGAAGCATGGATTGAGTTATTGAGTAGCTGCCTTAATGTGGGATTTTGATACTACAAACCTAGTGTTTTCATGGTAGGGCTATCAATTTGGCTCTATAGGAACTAGAACTTAGGATCCTCCATTGGATTAAAACCCTAGTCTACCTGATGCTAATGGTAATAAGGTGCATTGCACATAGATTATGGATGATGGGGATGTTGGGCTAAAATGCATGATGGTATGATGGTTGATGAAGGTTCTGATATGGATGAGGTGATGGAGGCATGATGGTATGCTAAAATAATGAATTAGCATACATGTGATATGGTGGATTAGTTGTTATGGTAGTGGTTGGGATGCAATACCCAAGATGGATCTTGGATAAAGGTATGGGTTTTGTGAGAGGTATATGGTGGGTTCTACTTAATCCTCTATAAATGTTGATTAGGTTCAGGGTTAATGTTGTGGTTAGCGTTATTCAAAATCATTTGTTCCAGCTATAAGAAAGCCTACTGCATAGCAATCACATATGATGTGGATGGTTGGGTTGGATGTGAGACAACCATGGTAGTGGATGTGAGTAGAGGGTAGGTATCAAACGTCATTGCCATAAAATGAGGGGTGATATGATGTATGGAGTCTGTAGGTATAGTATATGGAATGGATGTGGGTATCTATGAAATAATCTGAGTTGTTGCTTCATAAAGCGATTGGTGCAAGTGATTTATATTGAGACAATGTGAGGGGTGGTTGGCTAGAGGATCATGGGTGGCTAGCCAAGGTAGAAGTAGTCAACTCAAAAAGTGGATTTGTAAATAATTTTCTAGACTGTTGTGGGTTTTTCAAGGTGGATTCTTGATGCAATGATGGTATGGTGCGGGATGGGATGGTAAGTGGTGTTAACGATGGAAAAACCATTCTAGCTACACTCAGATACATCCTAAAAGTGTCCATGTATACAAGTGTGACACAACCATTCATTGGTATGGGTGGCTCACTCCTAGGAGTCTCAAGGATAGCAATATGGGTAGCCCAATGCATAACATCTATGTTTGAAATGGGTGCACTACTAGAGGGCCCTACATTTAGGATCTGGGACATAGGAGGAGGCATACTACCTTGCCCTACCACTAAAGTGTTAGG
Source organism: Wollemia nobilis (assembly GCA_028583015.1). Lineage (NCBI taxonomy): Eukaryota > Viridiplantae > Streptophyta > Pinopsida > Araucariales > Araucariaceae > Wollemia > Wollemia nobilis. The sequence continues at coordinate 1,347,902 of JAQPPZ010000057.1, forward strand.
TACTTGACTAGGATGAGACACCATGGGGGAAGACAACTGACTCTGGATTAGTGCTAACTTTATTTTTTGATTTTTTGGATTTTTGGAGTTTGAAAAAATAAAAGTTCATGTGCAAAATGTTTTTTCCTAATATGATTCTAGGATTTCACTTGTATACTCATAGCTTGAAAATCGTTGATGAAGTCCAGTCATGTAAACCCACCAAAGTATGGAGATGAAGCCCATACCCGATCAGGGAGCATAGGTTCTACCAATCGTTACCTAGTACTCACTTGGTTAGCATTATACTCTTTGAAGAGAAATACATGCAAATTTTCCAAGATACATCAGATCTTGGAGCCGGCCTTGGCCAAAAGTAAGGTAATAATGTTGGTGGTTGGTGATGAAATCCAACATGGTAGTGATGAAATCCAACCATTTTCCAACGTTTAAGTGAGTGTGTGTTAGGTTTGTTAAATTTATTGTGTAATGCAACTAAGATGCAATTTTTTTTATGCCTACATGTAGGAAAACAAGAAAAAAAATAGTAGACAGAATCAAATCAGGGGATAAACACTAACTTCATGTAATATTTGATGAAGTTTTGTTTAACAGGGCCAACCGTAGGTGGGTGGTTGGATCTAGTAAATCACGAATGCACAGTTCACCAACCACACACTTGCATTTGTGAAATACCAACCACATATGCATGGTTTCTTTCTAAAAACATAACAAGGGAAACACAGGTACAAACCCTAAAAAATATGCCTAAGTTATTTCTAACCTGACTATGCAAGATGATTGTTCCCTAAAATGATAAATGTAGATCCTATTTTTTTAAATCTATATTTGGATGAATGCACAAATAAAAATATCTATCTTAGGACCTAGATGCGAACAATGGCACACAGGAAAGACCTTTAATTTATCCTATACACATGCAAAAACTTGAAAAATAGAAACAGAAACAATGAACATGGGTACAAACCTCTTATCCTTTCACTGCTCCATCCAACTATCAATTGTAGGTTTGCAGTTCTATAGTGCATAAACCATGTGAGTGTGTTTCTCTAGATCTCAAACTACAAATGTGCATTCCTCTGATTCCTTCACCGTAGGTGTACAGTTTCTCATATTTGTAATCATGGGTACGTGGTTTTGCATTGACAAGGATGAATGTGATAGGTTTCAGATCTATTAACTCGATATTGAACCCTCATGCTCTTCGAACTTTCAAAACCTGGAGATCCAAAAACATATATTAGTAACTAGGTAAAGGAAAGGCAAAACAAAATGGAACACTTAGGGGGTCCCACCATGATCACCATTTTTTGTAACAAAAAGATATGAACACAAGATAGAAACACACAGAGACAGGAGAATTGACAAAAATTGCTTTTATATTGATTTATTTTGATACAATGTTTACAACTTTTGAATTGCCCCAAGTGTTTTAGGAGCAATGTTACAATATCTTTCTCTATATGGTACAATATATTATGATAAAGGAACGGGGTCTTCCAGATATTCAAAAAGGTATATTGTTCTTCAATATTCCACTACAACTTCAAAAAAATGAGTGGGATTTGGTATCCAGCATGGGACCACTTCAACTTTAGTAGATTCTACCAAAATACCTGTCACCTGTACACATGAAAACCGGTAAAGATATCGGTAGTGTACGATCCAAAAAGGCTCACACCTAATGGTTCCTATTGCAATAATTGACAAGAATGCATAATGCATACAAGAATGAGAAAATGACCATAAATTGAAAAGAAAAATACACTTTAATTCATTATATTTAAAGTCAAACTCAAATTACAAGTACATCCCTCTTAAGGATAATCCTTTCGATACAATAGTCACATTATGATGTAATGTTTCCATCTCAAGGGTAGGTGTGATTTCCAAGTGCCTTTGAGGATAACATGAACTTATCTAGGGTGTCGATGACCCTCTTCTCCATGATTAGAGGTATTTGTTGCCTTGCATCCCAAAACCCTATTAGTCATGTGTGCAATAAACAACAAGAAACATTAGAAACAAAGGAGGCCTCTCTTGATGAGGCTTTTAAGAGTCATTGTGCCAAAAGATAACATGATAACAAGAAATCAAGAAACTGATTAAATGCATGTAAATTGACCTAAATCATGATAATATACCATTAGAAACATAAAAGAAACTAAGATGTATCTATCTAAGCTTCTAATTAATCAATTAAAGACATGAAAGCATAAAAATATTCATTATACCTACATTACAATAATGAAAGGAAATTGCAATTAACTCCTAATATGCTGATAAAAAACATCTAGAATATTGAATTAAACCTACAATATGCTTAACATAACCTAATTAAACAAATTGCAAAATAGAAATCAAATATATCAGGGATTACCCTCTGACTGCGGGTCCAAGCGAGGAGCACTGTTCACCATGGCTGATAGTCGTGGCTGAGCCTAAAGTATATTTGCCCTACAAATCAAGGCCAAATATTTGATTCTACTTGCCAAATTTATGGTCAAGGGTCGCCTCTGTGTCCTTTGACAGATTTGGCAGTTGAATTATTCAATGAGTGCACAAATTGCATGGATTAGCATTTCTTGAATCTTCTAAGCTCCTAGGACCTCCATGACAAGTGATCTCCAATTGGGTAGCAAAAGTGTCCCTCTCAATGCACCTAGGTGAGTATACAATTTGATAGGGCTTCGTTGTGTTTCAATTCAATATGTGTCTATATATTTTCCCAATTTAGAGGGGGGTTAAATAGTGTTTTCCAAGGGCTATGGGTAGCTTCATGAGGAAGCCAGAACAAGATTGGGTAGTTGATTTTTTTGGATGGAAGGATCCAGAACCTTCCTCACTCAAACCACTTCAATCCACAACCAATTGGCCATTGCAACCAACTTTGGGTTGGATGAAGGCCAACTGATTCTAAGTATTGACCGTGATTGACAAGTGCTGTCAGCTCTGCTAACCGTGGATGTCAGCAGTGACTAGTATTGACAAGGAAAATGTGCCTAAATGAGTGGTTAAAACCACTGCTATATGTTGGAATCTATCCAAGGTCTTCCATATGGTTTTATAGCATGTCCCATATGAGTCGTTGCCTCGACATGACACGTTTTAGGTGTCTATAGATGCCCCTTTGAGATGCATTGTGATATCGAAAAACTCTAAGCAAAAATAGACCTCCTAAAGTGATTTTGTAGGTTGGATGATGATCATTACTCTTATCAACATTAGATGCCCCAGGTCTTGCAAAAGGATGCACATCCTCGAATAATTGTTTTCAACTGGATGGAAGGCTTAAATTTGAAAGAGTTTGCACTCATCATCAAAAATTTGGGTAGCTTTGGTGCTACATTAGGAGTTAGGCCTATATAATCGAGAGGAGGATAGCTACAAACAAACTATCATATATAATATTTGCCCCAACAAAAGGGTAAGCTTATGATAGTCGTTGGCAATGATTCGTAAGACAAATACAATTTTGACAAGATCAAGGGATCTAAAATCAAGGGATATTCTATTGACTTTGATTATGATTATGATATGATGACTACCCCCTCAAGTGACAAGTCGATAAGGGTAATGACAATTAAATGAAATGATGAGGTCGCTTTATGACTATGAGTGATCTTGAACAACTTAAGATTTAGCATTTGAATACTTGGCAAGGCCTAATCAGCTATGATTGCAACTATTAATGATAACTGTCTATCTCTATACCATGGAGCGGTCCAACCATGAAGGCCTTCTTAGGAAATCAAAATGAGGACAATTCCAATTAGGTATTTGTTGAATCATATTGTCGATGATATGCAAAAAATATCATAGGAGAATTGGCATGGATATCTCGTTCCCCTGGAGCAATCCGGCCACCTGGGTCTTCTTAGGAATTGAAATGAAGCATAGCAATTCTACGATGATGAATTTGCCCCAAATTTTATTATGGTAATTGACTCATATTGTCGGATTGCATGGATCACAAGTCGTTACAACTACCAAGTGTATAGGGTAAATAGCTAGATACAAGGTGCATTTGGATTTTAAATTTATTTGAATTTTTTGTTATTTTTTTAATTTTTAATTTTTTTTGCATTTTTTGATTCGGTTGGTATTTTTAATTTACCATTAGACAACTCTCCTTGGTGGGAATTGAGAGCAGTTATTACAGTTTGCTAACTGTGCTTGTCAAAAGTGGTCAATTTCCTTGACTATGGATCGGATCCATGGGTGCAAAACCCTAATTCAGGGACCACGGTTGTCAGCCGTAGCCTGAACCGAATTCAAACAGGTATATAAAGTTTTGCCTTTTTAAAAAATTTCATTATTTACCTGATATTGACAATGAAACTGAGAGCTCTAAGAGGTAAAAAGTGACATTTGACACAAAATGCTATCAAAAAAATTCATTAATTCCCTATTATCCACACCGATGGCCGACCAGTCAGAAGATTCGATCAATGGGAGAGCCTGTGTCTCCAAGGTAACACACAAACTAAGATCACGCTTCTAAATTACCATATTTAAAATTAACCACACTAAGTAATGGGTTAAACGAACCACATTAAACTATCGATAATGAACCTCACCCTAGTTAGGTTTAGCATAGGTTAGGTTAGAGGGGAGGGTTTAATTTTGGGTTTATTTTTGGAAGGAGGTGATCCTAAAAGGATTATGCTCCTTACCTGTGAGTGGCAGACATGGTCCCCAATTGGAAAATTTTGGGCCATGGCTATCATCCGCGACGGGATTTAAATCCCAACAGTCACATTTTTGACCATCGCGTTGACCGCGGTTCCGAATTGGGGTGTACAAAATTTTAGAAAAACATTTCAAAAATTTTATTTATTTTTGGGTTTTTAGGGCAATTAATGCCATTTAATGCATTTTTGAAGTGCTTTTTTTTATTTTGTTTTGAAATTTTTGATCATGTGTGTGCATGCTTATGGTTTTTCATGAGATTTTATGATTTGTTTGTCATTTTTTTGTTATTTTTAATTTCTATTTGTATTTATTTGATTGCTCTCACTCAGGCCTTGATGAACAAAGAGAGGGAGACTTATCTTCTTTGTAACTTATGTCGCACTCTCACTGGCATAGAGTGAGAATGGTTTGCTGCCATGGGGTTTGGTTACGTCTTAGACCTCCCCACCATCAAAGTGGATCAGTCATACATGACTGCCTTGGCCCGTCACTAGGATGCATGGACCAACACATTTAACCCATTGACGAGTGAAATGACTATTACTATAGAGAAGTTTTACCACATATTTTACCTATGCATTGATGGCGAGCCCATCACTTCTTCTCCTACCATGGCGAATAAGGCTGTGTTTAATGCGATCTTTGATAGACGGAGCATTGAGGTACATGTTTGCATTGACCATGGAGGCATCCACATTGAGGAGTGGTTCCAGGCCGGATTATTTTCATAGTAGGAGGTAGTATTCATGCCCCTGATTATCCAAATAGTCCTCCTAGACTCATCAAGCATGAGGTTCCATTGGAACATCTTGGCTAGGACCAAGGAGTTTATGGTTAGATTGACCAAGCATCCTCTCATTCTGGTATGGGGGAGTACTCTTCTAGCATAGCTCTATCATGATTTGTATCATCATATCACACATTGTAGTAGAGTGGGCATCAACTATAGCATACTTTAATAGATTTGGGGCTGGTAGCACATTTTGATAGATCACCCTATTGATTTACCCCTAGAGATTACTACTATCCTTATGGATCGTTAGTGTTATGCAACCTACTGGCATTGGGAGTAGGAGGGTTTCAATAGTAGGTCTCATGCAAGAGACCTAGACCACTATATCTCCCAATTTGTATAGTTCCACCCTAAGCACATACAGTGGAAACCATACATGGGCTTCCCAACCTAGACAAATGTCGATAGATACCTACACCAGGTGTGTGAAGATAGGTGGATTATTGACTTAAAGACCGATATACTTGAGTATTAGTTCTTATCTCACATCCTAAGGTAGTTTGGGATTTGATAGGTTGTCCCAGAGGTGCCTACTATCTACATATGCTTGGTCCTAGAGAGGGACCTGACTTGGCCCTAGGTGACTCCACTAGGATATGTTGATGATGGCTTTCAAGAGTCAGACATGGTGGAAATAGGCACTACTATTGATTATGATACATGGTGGTTTGGCTTACAATGGCACGAAGAGGGACCTCTAGACTAACCAGTAGATGGCTTTGCAATTGAGGGTGTAGAGGTGGACCCTCATGGGTGTAGGACCCATTTGAGGATCAAGGGCACATGGGGCACAAGATCCGTAGAAGAGGAGGGCCTATAGGTAAATGAAGAGAAGGAGGCATCCGAGGAGGGAAAGGCACCTCTTGACAGAGATGTAGGGTATTTGAGGGCACATGATTCCTACCTCTAGAGCTAGGTTGGGAGACTTCATACTCAACTCTTGCATAAGGTTACTACTATCATCACTTTAAAGGTAAAGTTATCTCATGGCCAGAGCTAGTTGCATGACTATGAGGAGGAGAGGTACACTCTACAAGTGAGGATTGCCACGATAGATGCAAAGATACAAAAGCTCACAAAGCAACATAATATTTTTTAGTCTGAGGTAGATACTTTTTTAGTACTACTTTCCACTTATGAGGTTGGGGGATCAACTCCCTCATCTTCACAAGTTGCTTTAGTGCCCCCAACTGTTTCAATAGTACCAGTAGTACCAATAGTGCTGGAAGCTCAGGGATTGGTAGGGTTGGATCAAGGGGCTAAGATTAGGAGACTTCAAGCTCTAGTTGAGTGGCACATTTATGATACCATCCACAAATTTGCATATATCACCACTCTAAGAGGGTGAATTGGATTACTCAAGGGTGAGGTTCTAGAGATGCCCCCAATTTTAGGGTCTGAGAGGACTCACACTCAGTAGACAGGACAATACTCAGCTAGCTCAAGTTGTAGGACTCACAAGTTTGAGAGATCTTCTAGTTCTATCTCATAGATGACCCAACGGGATGGCAACGGTGATGGCGAAGCCTCACAGACTGGGTGCATAGGCTAGTACTGATCTTTGAGATATTTTATTGTACCAGTTTTTAGTGTAAGGTCAAGGACCTACACATATGTAGCCTGTGGGTATTTTTGACCATGCCAATGCACTGCACATTATTATTATTTTTGTACACACACACATACACACACACACACACACACACACACACACACATATATATATATATATATGATATGATATGATGTTGGAGCCTCATTATATGTGTAGATTTTATGTGTTTTATTGTTTATGTTTTATGAGATGCACATGGATGCAATGTTGATATGTTATGTTGATTTGATTTTATATGATGTGATGTATGGATGACATGCACTAGCTAGATATGTGATAGATGATTAGATGCTATGAGTTATGTATGTAGATGGACTACTTATGATGGATGTATATGAATGCAATACTTTGATTTTAAATGCATGTATACTTTGTTTCACTTGTATGCATTTAATTTATACTGCTATGACATAATCTATGCCATGTATGTACTGCATGATTTTTCTATGAGGATATATGGAAATGGACACGTATGCTTTAATCATTAAAACATAATGCATGAATTTATTATGTATTTAATAATCTAATGGATGACACCACTGAATGTATCGCAATCATGAATTAAATTTGCTTTATATTTTTGTGAAAGGTAGTACACCCACATGTGAGATGCGATTATATATGGTTTCTATTCATGGGCTTTTGTAAATTAAAATAATATGGATAACATAGTTAGTGGCCATATAAATATAATTTCTGACATCCATCTGGTATCTAACAGATATTATGAATAATTCTAATAAACAAACTCTCATAAAAAGAAATTGATGTTTTGATTATTGCATTGAAAATTGGTTGTTGCTATTTAGGAATTTTTGAGGTTTTCCATGAAACTCAAACACCCTAGTTGACTTATCAAAAGTTGCATTACTAACCACACTAGAATTCTAAAACATAAGGCTTTCTCTAGGATAGGACCTAACTGTTCATTATCCCTATGTGTGCAAATGAGTATACTGAGATAAGGCATAAACATAACCCGATGTCAAGTGGGATTCTTTTAGCCCATTGCTAATATTGGGGGTCCACATATGTCTATCCAATCCTAGGTTTAGATTTCAACTAGACTAAACCACTAAGATATATAGGACACCTGAAGCTAGCTCTTCCACATTCAAACATTATTTTGTGCATAAGTAAAATGCTAATGTATCAGACATATCATCGTGCATAAGGTACAGTCGTGTTGACAATTCTAGGGATTCAGGTTCACTCCTTTATTTTTTTCAATTTTTCTAGGATACTTGCTCATATATAGTGACAAAAATCACTCTTTATTTTGTATATCCTTTTTTTTTTTTTTCTTGAGCAAGGGATTTGATACTAAATTTATTTTCTTTGTACAACTTGATATTCATTTGATTTGAATTTCTGGGATTTATATTTTGTAAGTTGATTCAGAAACTTCCTTGGAAGATTTTGCTTTGGGGGACTATTTTTGGGATATCAATCCAGGATGTCGACCTTAGGGTATCAATATGAATGATTGATCTAGGATATCACTCTGTGATATTGCTCATTTTAATGTAAGCAAGGAATTATGGGTAGAGAATAAACCTATCATTTTACCAATTGCCAATATTTCCTGGACCATTCACACATGGGGATAAGCAAGAATAAACTTTTCACCTCAAGATACATGGTCCTGCTTCATAGCTTTTATCTTCCCCTAGTCCTTATTAGGATTGTTTAATTTGTTGATTAGTGATAGAATTTTTATATTCTAAGGGCTATACAAACTAGATCTCATCTACAAAAGCAAAGGAAGCTTTCTCTCAACTCTTCAGAAGACATCTAGGTATGGTTGAATGACTAGAAAATCCTAGTATATTATTTATAGAAACATTTGGGGTTGTTTTGAAAAACACAGTTACTCACAAGGGTGATAAAAGGATGAAAAAGATAATGCATAGATTCATGATTGAAACACACAAGTGGCATCATTTGTAAGATTTTAAACACCATTGATTCTAATGCAAGTGCAACGGATGGATATGGCTAATGCAATGCAAAGAGGAAAAACATGTGGAAAATGAGAATGCAATGATGCAAAATGCAATGCAAAGATGCAAATGAAATGCAAGTATTTTTTTTATTTTGATATTTTCCAATTTTTTTGGATTTTATTGCTTTTTATATTTTTTATGGATTTTAAAAATTTTGATTGACCAAAGGGCTTAGACATGCCTTTGGAGCCTTTTATTGGGATGACCAAAGGGCTTATAGATGCCTTTGGGGCCTTTTTACTGGGATGACCAAAGGGCTTACAGATGCCTTTGGGGCTTGACCAAGCAGTTTTGAGAAACCCTTGGAGCCTTTTGAGATTGAATAAGAAGTTTTGAGAAACCCTTGGATCCTTTTGGGATTGACCAAGATATTTTTCAAAACCCTTGGAGCATTTTGGGGATTGACCAAGTGGTTTTAAGAAACCCTTAGAGCCTTTTGGGATTGACCAAGCGGTTTTAAGAAACCCTTGGAGCCTTTGGTATTGACGAAGCAGTTTTGAAAAACCCTTGGAGCCTTTTAGGATTGACCAAGCAGTTTTGAAAAACCCTTGGAGCATTTTGGGATTGACCAAGTGGTTTTGAGAAACCCTTGGAGCCTTTTGGGATTGACCAAGCAATTTTGAGAAACCCTTGGAGCCTTTTGGAATTGACCAAGCGGGTTTGACAAACCCCTTGAGACTTTTGGTGGTTTTAGGGATAAAATGCTTTAAGATGAAGCATGTTGAGAGGTTCAAGCTCTTCAACTCCTTCCAAACATTTCAAGAAGTATGTCCTAGGTCCAATCTTCTCAGAGATCATGTAAAGACCTAACCAATTAGCCATAAATTTATCTTGCATTTTTGGCAGTAAATTCGAGTTTTTTGGTTCTCTTTCAGTATAAGATCACCAACCTCAAAGTATCTTAGATGGAATTTGTTATTGTAATCTCATTTTAAGCACTCCTAATAAACATGAATGATGTTCATCAAGTAGCATCAATTGATCTAGGTGACCTTACCACGTGGTTTCATCATCTATGGACTCTTTCAATGCGACACACAACATTAGGATCTCCAACTCTAAGGGAATAATGGACTCAATGCCATATACTAATGAAAATGGAGTTGCCCTAGTGGGTGTCTGAATACTAGTCCTATAAGCCTATAATGCAAGGGGCAGCTGGATGTGCCAATATTTGTGGTGCTCTTGTACCATATTTTTTAAGATGGAGACCACTGTCTTATTTGATGCCTCAACTTGCTCATTTTCTTGAGGATAATATGGAGTCGTAAAATTGTGTTTGATTCCATAATTAGACATCAAAGCTCTCACATATTTTTTTTGAATGATGTTCCATTATCTAAAATTATCTTAGATGGTATCCCAAAATGACTTATAATATTAGTTAGTATGAACTCAAAAATATGTGCTCCAATTGTTGTTTTTAAGGGAATGGCTTCCACCCACTTTGTAAAATACTCAGTAGTTGTAATAATGAAAGTATGCCAGCCCGATGATGGAGGAGAAATATTATCAATGAGATCCAAACCCCACTGAGAAAATTATCAAGTTGCTTGAATGGGCTGTAAGGCCTGTGATGGTAGGTACGTAAGATTAGCATGATGCTTACATATAATGCATTTCCTAACATACACATTGCAATCCTTCTCCATGGTAAGCCAATAATATCCCATTCAAATGATGTGTTTGATGATAGCCATGTCATTGAAATGGCCACCGCATGTACCATCATGAGCTTGCAAAATTGCCCAAGATGACTCTTGGGGCTCTAGACAAAGAAGGAGAACTTCATCGTAGCTTCTATGATATAAAATGTTTCCTAGAAAGACATACTTTGTCACTTTTTTATTAAATGTGCATTTTGTGACATAGGACAAACCCTGAGGGATTACACCAAGCTTTAGGAATTCATGTATCTATGACATTCAATTCTGGTAATTATCAGCCTCAACTGACAAGACAACATTTTCCCCCTATGGTTCGATATTTGAAAATGCATACTAGAAAACAACCTTATGGTGAATGGTAGTACCACTCCTTGTTGGACCTTGCAAGATCAATGACCCCCAAAGTGCTCTCTTGATAAAGTCTCTAGCTCTATAGAACCACTCATGATTTGGTTCTATATGGATCATGTTGATTGACTCTTTGTTATCCAAAGCTTCATGCTACAAAACAAAATATGACAATGTTTTGACATGAATGGTAGTAAAATTGGTAGAAGGATTCTAGGGGATTAATGATCCCAAAGATTCCATAGTATTTGCGAATCTATTTTACAAGCAAGGGATTGCCTCAATGTCATACCACTCCAACCAATCTAGATAAGTATCAATAAGATCTTTGTAGGACTTCAGAACATGACACCTACATTGAAAAAGTCCCTTCACTTAGGTGAAAATGATAAGGGAATTGCCAAAGATGTTTAACCTTTTAATATTCATGGCGATAGTTTTTTGGAGACCCAAAATTAGGGCTTTGTATTCAGCATTATTTTTAGTGCAAGGAAAATCCAACTTTAATGACAAGGGCATTGGAGCTCCTTGTAGCATGAACAACACTATTCCTGCACCACCCCCTTGCTCACACTTTGAACCATCGAAGAACAAGGTCATATCCACTTTATTATCTAGATCTTTGGATCCAGGTGCTTCTGATAAGGCAAATATTGCATCATCAGGAAGCTCTATGGTGAGAGACCTACTATTCTCAAGAGGTACCTCATCCAATTGATAAAATATAACTTGTCCCTTGATGTAATTTTGGCTAATGAATTCCAAATCGAATTCTATCAATAACATGATCGACTTTGCAGTACATTTATTATGATATTTCTTGCTCATCATATACTACAAAGGATTTTGTTTTGATATGACATGCATCGTATGAATTAACATATAGTGCCACAACTTATTTGTATCAAACACTATTGCTAAACATAACTTCTTCACATATGCATATCCTAGCTCGTAACTAACCAAGATTTGGCTAATGAAATATATGGCTTGCTCTTTGTCTTGCACATTATTCTGGGCTAACATGGTTCCCAATGCAAAGTTAGTTGCCTATATATATAGCAGAAATGGTATATTTGATCTTGGTGGAGCTAGCACTGGTGGCATTACCAAGTATTGCTTAATATTAACAAAGGGTACTTGGAAGTATTCATACCAATTGAATGAGACCCCTTGTGTAGCAGTCGATTCATGGGTCAAAATTTATCTGATAACTATGACATAAATCACTTTATGGATGCTACTTTGCCTTGAAGGCTTCTTAATTCCTTGATGTTTGTGGGGGGATGCATTTTTAAATAGCCTTGACCTTTTCTAGGTCAACTTTGATGCCTCACTTTGAAATGATGAATGCTAAGAGTTTTCCTAAAGTTATGCCAAATACACACTTCTTAGGATTCAACCTAACATTATGCTCTATCAAGCGATCGAAGACCTTCCTCAAGACCTCTACATGCTTTGAACACAGCAATGACTTTGTCAATAAGTCATAGATATAATATTCTAAGATCTTATGCATGTAGTCATGGCAGATATATGTCATAGCCCACTGATATGTAGCACCAACATTTTTAAGACTGAATGGCATTACCTTATAGCAAAATATTCCCCATGGCATTATAAACATGGTTTTATGTTGGTCTTCGGGCTTAATCTAAATTTGGTTGTAACCAAAAAAACCGTCCATTAAGGAGAGCATTTCATGACATGCAGTTGCATCTACAATAGCATCAATGTTTTGCAATAGAAATGAATCCTTTGGTGTTGCCTTATTTAGGTCTCTAAAATTTGTACAGATACGGATCCTTCCATCAGGTTTTCCTATAGGCACCATGTTTGATACCCATTTTGCATAGTCGATGGAAATGATGAATTCTACATCCAGTAGCTTCTAAAATTCATCTTTAACCATGAAGGCTACTATTTGATGCATCCTCCTAAGCTTCGTCTTGATTGGCTTCTTAGACAGATTTAGCAAAAGGTTATGAGTAACCAATTTCAGATCTAGACCTAGCATGTCTTGGTAAGTCCAAATAAAGAGATTAGGTATCTCTCTTAGTAGAGGGATGAGGTTGGCACACTCATCAGGAGTCAAATATTTTCTGAATTTAACCTTCCTTAGATTGATGGGATCATCACTAATATCAACTTCAATGGTTTCCTCTACTGACATATGAGATCCCTCCTCAAGCTGGTGAGGCGTAGGAATTAAGTGGATGCCATATGCTGGGTTTATGGGTTCCTCATTGGAAGCATCTTCAACATGATAAACAACATGTACATAGCCTAGCATAAAATGAAAAGGTTGCAACATTTATTCATTGGGGAAGAAATCCTCAGGATCCAAGGGTGAATCAGTGTGATCCTAGTCGATAGCGTCTACATTAAGACATAATGACTTAGATGGATTAGTTGGATTGCAAACTGGAGTGGTCAAATAAATGGAGATCATATTGATGGAATGGATCATGTCTCCAGGACCACGTGCATGTGACTCTACATATGTGTGACTTCCATCCTTGAGATGTGGTTCTAGGGGTATGGGGATCTCTGGATCTGGTCTATGCACAGACTCAAAAGTAGGATCGTTCGTTTGAAGGAGCTCTCTAAATGTCAATGGATCAGGAAAGAGTATATGATAAATCCAATCCAAATTAGGTGGTCTTCCTCTAAGAAAAGGATTAATATTAATCTCTCTATGCAAATCCTCCATAGTGTAAGGTGCATTATGATGACATAAGTAGGGAGGTCCCAAATAAACTCTCTATTTCATCTTCATTGTCATTGTCATAATAGAGACCTTCACCTATACCTACTAGAATTGAGAGATTAGGAAGATGGGGTTCCATGTACACCAACTCCTGATAACTACTATCACTCATGAAGGATTGATCATCCTCGATGACTGTCTCCTCCGGTAATAGATAACATAAATAAAGAGGGCCCAGATAGGCCAACTTAGTCTTGTCCTCATATTGCTCACTATTTGAGGACTCATCGTCATCATCACTCTCATGTATGCAACTTGGTCCACCTATCTCGTAGATGGACTCTACGATATCCTTGTAAGAATGATCTTCTAACTCAACATTTATCGCTAAATTAGCATTATGAAACTACATGCCTGTGTCATCAACTACCTCCTGATATCTCCTAAATTTTTTAATCCAAGTTTTCTCTTGGTATATGATCTAGACCAGTATCCACCAAGATATCCTCATGATATGTCTCAGGTGGTTCTATAGTGACATGAGACACTATCCGGTTATCCCTCCAAAATATAGAAGGATTAGGGTGATACAATTGAAATCAAATTTACCCCCAGCCTAAGGCACAAGTGGTCTAACGATATCATGAGGAGTTCATCCTATACTTCGCTATAAAATCCCAACCCAAACCTATCAGTAGGTAACTGATATTGTGGTTCTATAGGGCTCCTGTGCCCCTGCTCAAATAATCTGAGACTATAACCATGCTAATGGTTGCATTCAAAATATCACAAGGCATACTATGGTTTGGAGAGATAATGAAAATTTATATAAAATGGTTCATCATCATCTATATCCATGGGGGTACGAGATGCAAGCTGGTCGAGCCCTCCATAGATTAAATTTGTTTGGTTAAGGGGCACCCCTAATGGTACCACTATCCCTATGGGAAGGTGATGGGTATTCGGTCGGCCCATGTCTTGTGTAGTCTTGATGATCGGCGTAAATGTCATATTTTGCACAATGTATTCCCCCAAGCCAGGATTAACCAAGTGAATGGTCACCTGCAGTGTAGATGACCTTGCTGAAGATGCAAGTGAAGCAGGTTGAGATACCTCCTCAACTTCTATTTGAGCGTTCTCTACTTCCATGGGAGTAGGAACCTCAATCACAATTGGTTTGGGCACATGCTTTATATCTTTTTTGTCCATATTTACTTTTAACTTCTCATCATCGTGATGCATCATGGATGCAAGAGGTCTATTGGAAGCAATTGTCATGTGCTTCGATCGTTGAGATGCAAATGTTTTTGGTTTAGCACACACTTCTTTCTTCTTGCCTCCTGGCTCTTTGATCGGTGATGTAGGTTGTATGTCCACATGTGTTGAGGAGAGCACAAAATTCCCTGGTAGGTCTACAATATTTATGTACTTAAATGGTTCCTCATTTGATGATACCACATGAACCTGTCCCTCATGTATGTATTTGATACATTGATGTAGAATGGAATGGACACAACACATTTCTCTTATCCAAGGTCTCTTAAGGAGTATATTATATTGCATAGTACCTTCAATGACATGTCACATCATGGGGATGGTCTTCAATCCTACCTAAATAGGTAACACTATAGTACCGACAGTCGAGAATAATGCATCATTAAATTCTCTCAACGTGAAGGTAGAAGGTATGATATACATATTTGGTGACTTCAGGTAAGTTAACGCCTTGGTTGTGATAATATTGATTTATCATCCTGTATTGAGAAAAACCTGTTTGAACAGTATGTGATTCACACATGTGATAATATGGAGTGGATGGTGATGCATAGTCGTTATACCATCATTAATTCTCAATGAATCTGTCAATCCAGGGCAGTGTACAAGGCTATCTGCGGGAGAAGAAGTGAAATAGCTATAACTTAGGTCAATCTAGGGCAACAAGTCTTATTGGTGGAACCGGTTGTGTGGGGGTTTTTGGAACATTATTATATCTAAATTGCATAAATTAAATCTTAATCTAAGTTGCAAAATTGGAAACTAATCATTAACTGCAGAAATGAAGTCGTAATTACAATTGCAGAATGAGACCTAATTATATTGCAGAATTAACTGTTGCAGAATTGAAAGTCTGATCCTAATTGTAGAAAGGAAATCTAATTAATTTTGCAGTAATGAAATTTTAGATCTAATGTGGAAATAAAAACTATCAAAGTTTTGTAACAGAAGGTTGTCAATATTCTGTTCAGATTTTGACAGCAAAATATAAAATGTAGGAAATTGCTTGAAAAACAAGAAATTCGGAAATAACAATCTGAAAATAAAGTGGAAACTTTGCTGAAAGTAAGATTGCAACTAAAAATTTAAGCACAAGATTAATATAAGCATAAATAAACTTAATACTGCAAATATTTTCAAATATTTACAAGCAATTGAAATAACAAGTTTTACAACTCATTCTGCTGCAGCAAAATTAGAATAAGAACCTGCTTTGTTAGTCCTCCTCCTAGGTCTGGAAGTGGCCAGCCTCTTTGTCTAGAAGAAGGTGTAAGTCTCTCTTTTTTTCTAAATCTTAATCACACTCATTTTCAAGTAATTTGAAATAGAACTGGTGCACTTTATTGATCAAAAGACATGATTACAAGAATTGCTTGAAAAGCTATTACTGAGAACTGTAACAGTCAATTTCTAGTTATACTCTGTATTTTTTGCTAGCTTCCTTACTCTATTTTCTACCTCATTTTCTATCTCTCTCTCTATCTCTCTAGGCTCAACCTGAACAAGAGCAATATTTATAGCTATTCTATGATCTGATTACAAACAAAGAATATCTCAAAAGATCTAATCCTACAATGCTGCAACAAATTCTAGTTTTATCCTAGAAAAGGACTAAAACCTGATCTTTCCCTTAATGATGGCTTTGGTCGGAAATGACGACAAAGACAGATGGAAGATATTTCTCTTTACTTTTTCCAACCTTTATTTCCATTTTTTCGGCTTCAGAAATCGGTCAAAAGGTCAAAAACACATTTTGTTCTTCATTCTGAAGATAAGTGGCTTCGTTCCGAAGACAATGCAGTTTTCATTCCGAAGATCGCTCATTTCGAAGATACTGCATTCTCATTCTGAGGATCACTCATTCCAAAGATATTGTATGCTTCATTCCGAAGATCCGCTCATTTTGAAGACGCTGCATTCTTCATTTCGAAGATCCCTATTCATTCCGAATATACTTCGGAATGAACAAATGTATGATTTTCCAGTGATTTTTTTTGCATATCTCAGGTGGGTTATCTCCTAAGATCAAATTCTAATGGTCTTCATCCCTTTCCTAATGTGAATTCCATGCCTTGCTATTTATGGACAGCTGGATGGAATTTATATGGAAAAGACCAGTTTTTGCTGCACAGCAATAGTTTGCTTGCACTGTTGCCAGATTAGGTGAAGTAAATGCTCTTGTCAAATCAAAACAAGATTAGTGAAATGCTACTATTATTCTAAGCATATCCCATTGTAGCAAATCATAGAAAAAAGAACACAAAACTATGCAAAAAGCTATAAAATCAGCATATAATATTTCAAATACATTGATCATGCAAAATGGTTAATATACAACATATTGAATCAACTTAACTAACATATCAAATAAAACATAAGAGTTTATAGGCATTTTTAGTGTACAAAACATGTTATGATTGAGGCATTTCTAGGCTTCATCATTTTCCCCCCAAATTATATTAATGCATGCCCTCATGCATTCTTTTGGGCTATGGAATCACATATGTCCATGTTTAGATTCTATGACCTGTAGAATAACTTCTTGCCTATGTAATACCCCCTATTTTCCTGAATGTTTTTGAGCCAATATTCAAATTGTTCATCAGGCTGGGCATCTTCTTCAAAGTAGAATGGAACTGGAGTAATGATGGTTGGAGGCCTGAACCTGAGACCTATCCAGTTATATTGCATGATCTGAATCAGTTGGACTACACCTTCTGCTCTTCTTTGGACCATTCTAAATTGATGGGGGAGATAGGTTCTCTTTTCCTCAAAGACATGGAAATTTCATTCCATCTGTCTCTGCATACTGACAATGCTGGGAAGAAATTGTGATCACAAAAATTGTTAAATCTGGCCACATAGTCCCTCAAATTGTTCAAGTACATTCTCTTAATATCATCCCTGTTCATCATTGAGAAGTGTTGTTGAGTGATATTTAGGTGATTTGGCTGGATTGCTCTGACTAACAACTTAGCCCTTGTTTCAATCACTTTATTCTGCCTTTTCTTGTGATCCTAATAAAGTTGATTTTGCAAAGTAGACATAAATGCTCTCAACTGAACATCTCCAATGTAGATTTGAGGATGAGAGTCAACTTCCTCTGGAATAAAGAAACTGTGTAAAAATAGTTCACACAGGAGATTTTTTTGCTCAAAGGAACTGTTAAAATATGCTTCCAGAAAATCTTCAATAGTGTCCAATTTATAGGGAAGATTTGAAGTAATCCTCATGACCTGCCATCTGAGGTACTTTTCCTTCAAAATAAGGCTATAAAACCTAGCTGGTCGTCTAAATTGGACTAAAAATTCAACAATTTGGCATAAGTCAGACACCTTTTCTTTCAATGCCTGAATTTCTGTGTCCTTGGCTTCTAGCTGTTTTGCTTCCAATTTGAATTTTTTAGTTTTATTGGCAAGCTATTTATATCTAAGGATCCAGCTAGCTATGTCTGCATTGTACTGCTCTAGAGACACAGTATTAGGTGGTCTTACTACAAGGGGGATCCTAGGCAACAGATTTATCTAAACTCTTTTTCTGCTACTTCCACTGGCTGTTCATCTGTCAATAACTCTACTTGCACCCCCTTATTTGCTATTTCTATGGGGTTGTCATTAGATAGTATTTCTACTTGTACCCCCTCATCTGTTGTTTCTATTGGAAGTGTAGCAAGTTGAAATGCAGGGATCTCAGTAGGAGTACTTACTTGAACATTTTCTTGCTGTTGGGACTGTTTCTGTGTTGGTGGCTCATTTTCAATATCCTCTACAATATTCCTCACCATTTCTGAAGCATCTTCAGAACAAGAATGCAATGCTTCAGAATAGGATGGTGCTGCTTCATAATGAACAGGCACTTCTTTAGAATGAAGGAGTGTTGTCTCAGGATGAACTCCCATGTCTGCTTCATCAGAATCATCTGATCTTGATAAACCCAGAAGCAATTGAGCCAAATTATCTTCATCACGGGATATAGCTGGCTGTTTTTTAGATTGTGACAATAATTTTTTCAGTTCTGCCACTTCCTGCTGAAGCTCTATAATTTTTCTTTCTTGCATCTTAATGATGCTTTCTTTCTCTGTGATCCATCTGGTCTATGTTTTGACAACACTCCTTGCTGCCCTCAGCTGCTCTGTGATGTCTTCCACTTCTGTTTCTGCTTCAGAAGCTGATGTAGACAAATTAGCTGTAGTTGGCTATTCAACCAATATTTCTTCTTCTTCTACAATAGTTTGTTCTTGTTTAGGAGGCTCTGTGAGACTGTCTATAAGGATATCTACCATATCTGTAGCTTGTTGAACTGTAGCCTCTTTTGAACCAACCTGCTTAGTTTTTGCCTCAGCTATCTGTTCAGGGAATTCTGGAAAGTTGTCAGATCTTTGGTTGTATCTCTGTGACATTTGGGCTGCTTGGTCTATCTTCTTCCTCCATGACCTGTTCTGCAGTTTCTTTCAAATGGATTCTTGTAGACCTCCTAGTTCTAGATGCAAAATTCTTCTTTTTGCTATGTTTTCTGGTGACAGCAGGGTCATGGGGTCAGTTTTAGATGCCTCTGTTTCCCTTGTTTCACTTCTTTGTTCTGATAAGTCAGTTGCAGCTTCAGCAAACCAAACTTTCTTTTATTTTTCTGCTCTACTGCTAGTTCCAGATCCTCTTCTCTTTTGTCTCTTAGCCTGTGAAGTTGAGGGTTCAGGAGCAAGGTTTTCTGTTGCTGCTGTGGGGTGTAGTTCTATAACAGCTTCAGGGGCACCTTCTGCAGCTTCTTCTACAGCATCCTCTACAACATTTTCTATAGCAGCTTCTACAATATTTTTTGTAGCAACTGTTTCCTCTTCTGCAACAACATCAGTAGTATTTGGTTCTTCTTCTTCCTCACTTTCATCCCAAAAAATGACATCATTTAGGTTAGAGTAAAACCTGTCAAAACTCCTAGGGTTTCCTTTAAAATGGTGTTGGTAAACTAATTTGATGAGGCCATGATGGCGAAGGCTTCCTTTACCCTCCTGATATCTTTTTGCCATGTTCTTCAACTCTTGATACAGATATAGGGGAAGATTTACCCTAACTTCTGGTTGTTGTCCACCATGTCTGAGATGGTTCAAAATTTGTAGATGATGCCCTGACAATAGCACATACTACCCTTCACAAGTTAAAAACTTAATTACCCAGGTGGCTACTTCATCCCGGGGTTCCTGCAGGCTGGCCCTTTTTAACCCTTTGCATGTGTTGTTATGGGTTAAGTATTCAGTTTCTCTATCATTTTCTTCTACAAACTGATTAACTACATTTGCCAATGTGTTCTTGCTAGATCTAGTAATTGAAATCCCTTCTAATGGTAGCTCTGTAATCTGGCTTAAAATTTTAGGGCTTACCTCAATAGACATACCGTTAACATGTGCTCGGTTGTTTATGAATGTATGGGCGAACATGCCAGCTAAATCTTCAGAAGACCCATTGAATTTATCCAGAAATGTCATAAACCCTTCGTCTTCAAAAATCTACACAACTACCAGATTTTCTCGGAGGTAAGTGGTATCTACAGGCTCTGTTCTGATCTTTCGCCCCATTTTTCTTTGTTAAAAAAAAAATTGTATACTGCGGCTACTATTTTACTACAGAATTTCTGGCTGTTTTCTATTGCAAATTTACAGAGTTTTAAGTTGAACCCTTCGTTGCCCTGTTTCTCGTCTTCTTCTTCGGAATGAACCGTATCCTATGCACTATACCTCACAACACGTCTTCGAAAAGAAATATGGCACACATTTCTACTTTTGCACTATACACCTGTTTGTTGATAATTGCATGGATGTCCTTGCCGTCAGATCCACCTCATTAGTTTTGCAGATTCTCACGTGCATGTTAATTGTCATTAAAAACTGGTGGCATATGGTTGGTCATGTTCTCTGTATTTTCAATGAGTGCAAAAAAAAACCATGTGCTGATTGACACATGTCCCTTCCTCGCATGCAACTAAGAAAAAATCTTAATTTTGTCATACCTTATCTTCTTGGATGCCACGTGGAAATGCTCTTTCCGAATATTATGACCTCATTTCGAAGACAAGTCTTCATTTCGAAGACAAATCCTCATTCCAAATATTATGACCTCATTCCGAAGATAGGTCTTCATTTCGAAGACAAATCTTCTTTGTAAAATTTTCATTCCAAATATAGATCTTCATTCCAAAGATCAATCCTCATTTCGAAGATTAATCCTCATTCCGAAGATCAGGCTGTATTGTGAAAGTAAATCGTCATTCCGAAGACAGACCCTCATTCCGAAGATAAATCTTCATTTCGAAGACAGATCTTCATTCCGAAGACATCTTCATTCTGAAGATGATGCAGCAAGTCGTCATTCTGAAGACCAAGTTTCATTCTGAAGAAAAATTTTCATTTCGAAGACAAAGTTTCTTTCTGAAGACAAAGTGCAACATTCATTTTGTTGTCATTCTGAAGACAATTTCATTCCGAAGATAATATAGCAGACACTGTTTTTTGGCATTCTTGTTCCGAAGATTAGGCAGAAATCAATATTTTCATTCTCAAAACATGTTTTTAAGTATGCCAACTCTTATGAATACCTTTTATGTTAATGGTTAATTGTCACATACTATATACCAATAGTTTTACAATGAAGAAATGTAAGAAATATATACCTGATAAAAATAGTTAATGCCATTTTTTAAAGAATGACTGCTTTTGTTGATATTCTGCTGAGATTTTCTGCAACATTTCAAAACAAGTGCACTAGGTGAATTTGTACAATGATGGTTCAAAAATTTCTCAAGGTTATGCATGCCAGAAAACTGGTTTTCATGCACACCAACTCAGTAGTGCCTTAAGAAAAGGTTTTCACTGCTGGGTTATTCATTTTTCTCTTTTTTTTTTTATTTTTTTAATTTTTACCTCTCCTTTTCTCTCTTTTTTTTTTTTTTTTTTTCTTGATCCTGACTATGCCCATGAAGGAATTTCATGATTTCCCCTGAAACCATGCCCATGAAGGAATTCATACTCAGAATTTATTCATCTTTTTATTTTCTATTTTTTTGATTTTTTTTTTGTATTTTCTATTTTTTTCTTGAAATCCACTGATCATGTTGATTGTTTTGAAGTGGAAGAAGGAATCTCTTCCACCTGCTATGTATCCAAACTATCAAGTTGCTGCAAGAATTCTTCTTTAGTCAGAGGTGTATGGTATACCCTGAGGTGATGTCCATTCACTACCAACTTTCTTCGTGACCCATCAATAGGGGATAAATGAGCTGCTCCATTGTTAAATACCTCTTCAATCCAGTAAGGTCCCAACCATCTAGTTCTCAGTTTTCAGGGAAGTCTTCATATTGAGAATCAAATAGTAAAGCCCAATCTCCTTGTTGAAGTTTCCTCTGTTGAATGTGACTGTCATGCCACAGCTTCCTCTGCTCCTAAATTACCTCAGTTTGGTGCAGAGCATCCAATCTAAGTTCATCCAATGCATTCAGCTACAGAATCCTATCGGTCTGTGCCTGCGACAATTCAATTCCAATCTCTAGTGTTGTGCGCAATTTTAGTAGCTCAAATTCAATAGGTAGGAGAGGCTTTTTACCAAAGACTAGTTCATAAGGTGTGAATCCAGTAGTGGACTTCCAAGTAGTATTGTAGGCCCAAAATGCTTTCGGTAATTTATCTAGCCAATTTCTCCTATGAAAAGCTACTTTTTTTGTCAAGATGTGTTCTAGTTCCCTGTTTGTTACTTCAACCTAGCCATTTGCTTGTGGGTGGTAAGGTGATGATTTTCTATGTTTGATTTCATACAATTCTGTAAATGCTTTTATGACTTTGGATGCAAATTGGGGTCCTTGGTCTGTGGTGATAGACCATGGAGCTCCAAATCTCTGAAAAATCCGAGTATACAAGAAATCGGTGACCTTCTCTTCACGAGCATGTTTGAAAGCACGCACCTCTACCCACTTTGTCGGGTAATCAGTGCATACTAGAATATCCACCTTTCCTTGAGAAGGTGGATCAATATGTCCTACAAAATCAAGCCCCCACCTCTCAAATGGTTCTAAAACCATTTGAGGCTGTAGTGGCATCTCATTTGTATGAGTGGGTTTCACCATTCTTTGGCATGCATCACAATGCCTGATGTACTTTTTCACATCTTTGTGAAGAGATGGCCAATAATATCCTATCCCCAAGATTTTTCTAACTGTGCTTTTTATAGAATAGTGTCCACCTAAGGGTTCATCATGACAAGCTCTAAGGATATCATACACTTCATCCTTTCGGATGCACCTACGTAACACATGGTCAGGACTGCACTTAAAAAGCATACCTTTAATCCATTCAAAAGAAGAACTCTGTTTGATCAATTATTTTTTTTGTTTTGAAGTAAAATGTGGAGGAACTTTCCCTGTGACCAAATAATTGGCTATATCTGCAAACCAAGGTGATTGAACTGATATAGCAAATAGTTTTTTATCAGGAAAAGTGTCATCAACTAATTCTCCTTCCTCTGTGTTCTGCAACCTAGACAAGAAATCTGCCACAACATTAGCTTTTCCTGGTTTGTTGATTATGGTGATATCAAATTCTTGCAGCAACAACAACCAACAAATAATTATTGCACTTACCATAGGTTTATTCATCAAATACTTAATGGCTGTATGATCTATGTGAATAAATATTTGATAACCTGTGATATAATGCCTGAATTTTTTGATGGCATAAATTACTGCTAGGAATTCTTTCTCAGTTGTTGTATAATTTTTCTCTGCTCTTGTCAAGTTCTTGCTAATGTTGTATATGGTATAATGTTCACCATTATCAATTTGTCCTAATGCTGCTCCAATTGCTGTATTGGAGGCATCAGTCTGAATGTGAAATGGTAATGTCCAATTAGGTCCTCTGAGCACAGGTGGAGTTATCAATTTCTCTTTCAAAGCTTCAAATGCTTCCTGACATTTTGCAGTCCAGGAGAATTCAGAATCTTTAGTCAATAAGGCAAACATAGGATTGGATATTGTACTAAAGTTGGGAATAAACCTGTGGTAAAAACCAATATATCCTAGGAAGCTTCTGACATTAGTCTGAGTTTTAGGAGGAAGGAGATTCTTGATAATTTCAACTTTCTTTGGATCAACTTGGATCCCTTCAGGAGAGATGTGATGACCAAGAACTATCCCTTCCTTCATCATCATGAAGCATTTATCTGGATTTAAGGATAAGTGGTATGTTTCACAACGAGTTAAGACTTTGTCAAGATTTTCCAATGTGAAATCAAAAGTTTGTCCACATACTATGAAATCATCCATGTAAATTTCAACACTTTTGGTGGTCAGATCAGCAAAAATTGCTAGGATTGCTCACTGAAAAGTTGTTGGGGCATTACACAAACCAAAAGGTAAAACCCTATAGGCAAATGTTCCCCATGGACATGTAAAAGTTGTCTTTTCTTGATCTTCAAGTGCAATCTGAATTTGATTATATCCACTAAATCCATCAAGAAAACAAAAGTATATTTTTCTAACAAGAGTATCTAACACTTGATCTATGAAAGGTAATGGAAAATGGTCTTTGTATGTCACCTTATTCAATTCTCTATAGTCTACACATACTCTCATTTTTCCATTTTTCTTAGGAACTATTACCAATGGAGAAACCCATTGGCTATCAAAAATTGGGTAAATGAATCCTACTTCCGGGAGTTTTTCAATTTCTTCTTTCACAATATCTCTTAAGGCAGGATTCAATCTTCTTTGAGGTTGTCCAACTGGCTTGACTTCTTCAGTATAGATTCTATGGGTACATATATCAGGATGAACTCCTGACATATCTTTGTAGTTCCAAGCAAAAGCATGAACATGCTTCTGCAAAACAACTATCAATTTTTCTTCCTCTTCCCTAGTAAGCTGGCTATAGATGTTCAAAAATTTGCCTGGCTGGACTTCTATTTGTTTTGTATTTAGAAGGACTAAATTCACTCCTTCATACTTGGTGTTTAAGGGATTAAGAGGACATTGCTGAGATGGGATAAAAGAAGCAGTTTCTGTTTTATTGCTACTTGAGGGAAGCATATCTTGTATGGAACAGTGAGAAGGAAAAATCAGATGATGGTGCCATCCATGTGGTAGTGAAACAGAGTTTCCCTGTGATAGCACAGATGATTCATCTTCAAATTTTTGATTCTCCTCATTACTTATCAACTGTTGGATATTTGTTGCTTCCCCTTATAAACCTTGTTCATGCGAGAACATTCATCGGGATTGTTTCATTTTCTAAGTTTTCACGTGTCATCGAGGTCTTCTGTGTGTTCTCTTACTACTAAGGTAGCTAGTGTATAAATGACCTCTTCTGGTTCCTCATCTGAGTCAGAAAACCATAACTAATCTGAAAATTTTCTAGATGGTTTTGCAGGAGGATATAAAGAAATTTGTTTTAGCTCAATACCATTTGAAATAGTCATATTTCCAGATCTGCGGTCTATGAAGGCTGCTGCAGTTGCAAGCCAAGGTCTTCCCAAAATAATGGGATATCCATGTGTTGAATTTCTTGGCTGTAAAACCAGAAAATCTACAGGGAATTCCCAAGAAGAAACTTCTATAGGGACATCTTCAATGATTCCTTCAGGTTTTGCAACTGACCTATCAGCCATTTCTAAAACTGTAAATGTGGGGCTAAGATGTTTGAGTTGTAATTATTCCATTGTATCTTTAGTCATGACATTTATTGCAGCTCCTAGATCCACTAAAACATTTGATACTGGTACTGAACCTATGGTGACTGTGATAACTAGGCTTCCTGGATCACTATACTTTGAAGGTAGTAGTTTTCCAGATAAGAGATCAGCTATCTTCCCTTCAACCTGCACAGTCTTGGGGAATGCTTTATTATTTTTTCCTGCTCTTTTAATGCACAAATTTTGGACAGTACTATTAATTTTTGGTATTTCCTTAATGGCTTGCAATAAGGGCAATGAGATAGTCAATTTTTTGAGTTCTTTGACCAATTCTGACTTAGAAATTTCTAGTATTGCATTAAGTCTTTCAGGATATGGAACTATCCTTGGTAATTGTTCTGCTTGTATCTCTTTTTCTATTTTTGGATCCAATTTTTCTATTTCTATTGTTGGTTGGATTCTCTCTAGTTCTGATGATTCTTGCTTTTCATTATCTTTGATTTCCATTAAAACTAGTTCAGGTACAACTTTCCCTGAACGGAGTTGGATGTCACTACAATCAAGAACATTAATTTCAATATTTTCTTCGACTTGAGCCACATAGACAGGAGGTGTCTGTCTTACACTGTTTGGATTAGTGATTGGCTGAGCTGGTAATTGAGGTTGTTTTACTTGCTGTGTTTGCTATTGTTTTTCTTGAAAATTCTGATTAGGTGCAGGCAACAAATGCTGAGTTTGACCTTGATTCCTTTGCTACCTTGGATAGGACTGGTATTTATGATTCCATTGTGGTTGGTTTTGCACCCAATGTGGATTAGTCTGATTTTGATTCCAAGCTAGATTGTTTTGATTCCATGAGGGATTGTTTTGATTCTGATTCTAGGCTGGGTTACTCCAATTTGATTATGGCCATTCTTGGGAATTTGTCCATTGAGGATAATTCCAAGGACGTTGGGGTGGTTCTGATTGTCCCCAAGGCATAGTACCGGGATTATGCCCCCAATTTGTAGGAAAACGAGGGGGATTTTGATATTGAGAGAAATTTCCCCCTTGTTTTGGTCCAATATAGTTGAGTTCCTCGATCTGGTTTTCTAACACGGTTTTGAGTTGTGGTAGCGGTGGCATTGATCAGTTGAATGCCTTTTTGAACAGATACCACAAATGGCTGAGATAGATGTTTTATTCAAAGGACACTCCTACAAAGCATGTTTACTTCTACATCTTGGGCAATAAATTGCCAAAGGTTCTATGTTTTTAGCTTTTGTAGAGATTTCCCCTAAAGTAGTGTTTAGATGCATTAGGATATCAGTTTTGAAATTTGCAAGTTCCTCTATCAGGTCCTTTACATCAGTACCATTTGTGTAGCTTTTTCTTCTTCTCTGCTTAGTGCAAGAGTAATTCCTACAGAGATCCATAATTTCCTCATTACTGAGAGTGGTTACATCCCCTTTTCCCATCAAATCCAAAACTTCTCTGGATTCATCTTGCAATCCTCTCAAAAATATGGTTTTACATAATTATGGTTCTACTAGTCCACATCTCCTTTGAACAAAGGAGAACCTATCAAGATAATCTTCCAAGGTCTCATCATCTTCCTGCTTGATTCTAAATAACTCACTTTTCTATTCCTTACATGACAGTATTCCTGATATTTGTCTAAAAAGAAAGTCTCCATTTGATCCCAGGTTCTTATGGAATTTGGCTCTAAGCTCATGAACCAGCGTAATGCTGAATCTTTGAGAGTTGAGAGAAAAACCTTAAGTTTTTTATTGTCATTTATATAATCATAGGTCTGACACACTACCTTGAATTTGAACAAAAACTAGTCAGGATCTTCAGATACAACACCTCAGAATGTTGGAAGTACTGAAGGTGAAATGGTCTTCATGGAAGAGTTTTGTGTTGGATTTAGATGAATAGGATATTCAAATGTTCTGGACGGTTGGAGTATATCCTGATCATCCCCTTCATTATGAACATAGCCATGCTAGCCATCTGCATTGCCTCCTTCTGCCATAGTTTCTTGTTTCCTAGGAGAAGTTAAAGCTTTCCAAATTGTTCTCTCAAGAGGTCCAAACTTTTCTTTTGATGATTCTGATGAATTATCTTCCTTAAGATATTCTGTTGATAAAATTGGTGATTTTCCTTTCTCTAAATGTTCTACTGATGGTGAGACTGGTGATTTTTTTTTCAATCTTTCAGGTAGTTCAAACACAGGTGATTCACCCCTTAGGCGTGAAGATCTCCTTAATGGGAGAATCCAGGGATCCTTTGGGGTCTCCCTAGACTTACTCATTCATGTTTACTCCTAAATGACATAAATTAATTCAATAGTTGTTATCTTACTCTCTTTGTTATATTCATATTTTAACCTGAATGTTCATAGTTTAGTCTGATTATAGCTATTGGACTATTTATTTTCTTCTAACAACACTATTCCTCGACAACGATGCCAAAA
The DNA here is from genome assembly GCA_028583015.1 of Wollemia nobilis. NCBI lineage: Eukaryota > Viridiplantae > Streptophyta > Pinopsida > Araucariales > Araucariaceae > Wollemia > Wollemia nobilis. Next base: position 1,376,130 of record JAQPPZ010000057.1, read on the forward strand.
TTATGCGTAGTCGTTATACCATCATTAATTCTCAATGAATCTGTCAATCCAGGGCAGTGTACAAGGCTATTTGTGGGAGAAGAAGTGAAACAACTATAACTTAGGTCAATCTAGGGCAATAAGTCTTATTGGTGGAACCGATTGTGTGGGGGGTTTTGGAACATTCCTATCTCTAAATTGCATAAATTAAATCTTAATCTAAGTTGCAAAATTGGAAACTAATCATTAACTACAAAAATGAAGTCCTAATTACAATTCCAGAATGAGACCTAATTATATTACAGAATTAACAGTTGAAGAATTAAAAGTCTGATCCTAATTGTAGAAAGGAAATCTAATTACTTTTGTAGTAATGAAAGTTTAGATCTAATGTGAAAATAAAAACTATCAAAGTTCTGTAACAGAAGGTTGTCAATCTTCTGTTTAGATTTTGACAGCAAAATATAAAATGCAGGAAATTGCTGAAAAACAATAAATTATGGAAATAACAATCTAAAAATAAAGTGGAAACTTTGCTGAAAGTAAGATTGCAACTAAAAATTTAAGCACAAGATTAATCTAAGCATAAATAAACTTAATACTGCAAATATTGTCAACTATTTACAAGCAATTGAAATAACAAGTTTTACAACTCATTCTGCTGTAGCAAAATCAGAATAAAAACCTGCTTTGTTAGTCCTCCTCCTAGGTCTGGAAGTGGCCAGACTCTTTGTCCAGAAGAAGGTGTAAGTCTCTCTTTTTCTAAATCTTAATCACACTCATTTACAAGTAATTTGAAATAGAACTGGTGCACTTTATTGATCAAAAGACATGATTACAAGAATTCTGCTAAAAAACTGTTACAGGACTGTAACAGTCAATTTCTAGTTATACTCTGTATTTTCTGCTAGCTTCCTTACTCTATTTTCTACCTCATTTTCTATCTCTCTCTCTCTCTCTAGGCTCAACCTGAATGGGAGCAATATTTATAGCTATTCTATGATCTGATTACAAACAAAGAATATCTCAAAAGATCTAATCCTACAATGCTGCAAAAAATTCTGGTTTTATCCTAGAAGAGGACTAAAACATGATCTTTCCCTTAATGATGGCTTTGGTCGGCAATGACGGCAAAGACAGATGGAAGATATTTCTCTTTACTTTTTCCAACCTTTATTTCTCTTTTTTTGGCTTCAAAAATCGGTCAAAAGGTCAAAAACACATTCTGTTCTTCATTCCGAAGATAAGTGGCTTCATTCCGAAGACAATGCAATTTTCATTCCGAAGATCACTCATTCCGAAGATACTGCATTCTCATTTTGAAGATCGCTCATTTCGAAGATACTGTATGCTTCATTCCGAAGATCTGCTCATTCCGAAGACGCTACATTCTTCATTTCGAAGATCCCTGTTCTTTCCGAAGATACTTCGGAATGAACAAATGTATGGTTTTCCAGTGATTTCTTCTGCATCTCTCAGGTGGGTTATCTCCTAAGATCAAATTCTAATGGTCTTCATCCCTTTCCTCATGTGAATTCCATGCCTTGCTATTTATGGATAGTTGGCTGGAATTTATATGGGAAAGACCAGTTTTTGCTGCACAGCAACAGTTTGCTTGCACTATTGCCAGATTAGGTGAAGTAAATGCTTTTGTCAAATCAAAACAAGATTAGTGAAATGCTGCTATTATTCTAAGCATATCCCATTGTAGCAAATCATAGCAAAAAGAACACAAAACTATGCAAAAAGCTATAAAATCAGCATATAATATTTCAAATACATTGATCATGCAAAATGGTTAATATACAACATATTGAATCAACTTAACTAACATATCAGATAAAACATAAGTTTTTATAGGCATTTTTAGTGTATAAAACATGTTATGATTGAGGCATTTCCAGGCCTCATCAGAGGGTTCGCTATAACAATGGAAACCATCTTTACTTCATGATCATGAAATTGTATGAACGATTCTTGGCACTATTGCACATGTCCCATGAAATGTGTGAACACTTCAAGATCTTGGGATTGCACCTCGATGGACCTTAAAATATCCTTAAGAGTCTCCCTATGCTTAGGAGACTATTGAATAAGCTTATAGATTGACAACTTCATCGAATTTGTCTATAGGTTTTGAACCAACTTACATCTGATGGCCACCACCAGTCTAGTTTATGGACCTGACATATTTTGGGCTGGCCTTGGAGGAGGCAAAAATTGGACTCTAACAAGGACTTGAGGTTGATTTGGTATTTCATACCTTATGTTCCTTGTGACAATTTTGACCATTCCAATGAACCCATGGGTTGGTGGTTCGATGCGTACTTGGTTGACCTGGCCAACATTATTCCTCGGTGCCTCATGGTTGGGTAGAGAATTTTTGTAAATCCCCATATTTTTATTATCAAGTGCTTACAGGTTATCTACAAGAAGCGTACCTATTTCAATCATATTTTGCACTAATTTTTTGAAAGACCAACATACTTCGATGCTGTGGCCCTTAATTTGATGAAATATGCAATACTGATCATATTTATACCCCTTAGGCTTGGGTGGATCCATTAATTTTACTTTGGGTAAATTTATGGCCTTGACCTCACATAACTGATGGAAAATCAAAGCTAATGACTCCAATAACTGAGTGAATATGTGCCGTGGGTGATGTTTCTTATTTTTACCCTTGTAGTTGTTATTGTGCTTTTCATACTGCGTAGGAGGAGGTTGGGCTTGATAGTTGCAATGTTGTTGCCCCTTATCCCCTTATTGAAGGTTTAACACCACCTGATTAACATGGGCTGGCTTGGATGGTTATTTCTCTATGATTTTTCTTATTCCATTCCTTCTTATTCCCGAGATTCAAGTTACCCTCGTGTAACTTAATATTCTTGATCACTTTGGCTTGCACAAAAGCCTCCTCAAAAGTCTGGTACTGTTGATGTGTGAATGATATATTTGGCAAGCGGCTATGCGAGGGTTTCATCTGGGTTGAGTGCAAGCAGCTCCAGAGGTTGGTTTTTAGGGCCTTCGGGCCCTAGCGGCCAATATTTTTGTGGTTTATGCTCAATATTTTAGTAGGAAATGTTGCAGGGGATACAAGATGGGTTAGAAATTTGTCTTTCAATAGATCATACTGTGAACTTGAGTGACAATGGCTTCCAATTTTCTGCACAAAAGAAAAGTGAAAACCATACCTTTCCACGATATCTAGGGCAAGGATTAAAGAGACCACAAAATAAGTTTCAAGCACTTGATCAAAAAATGGCTCATATCTCAAGTGAATCTGGTGCTAAGGTGCACCCACAAAATAATTCTACTATGAAAACCCCTATCAAGGGTAAGAATTTTGAAGACTCGGTCCCAAAAATGAATTTTAGGGATGCCCTTCATGGTGGACAGCCTCAGCCCAATGCTAATATCAATATTAGGGCTTCTCATAAACCTCTAAGAATGCCTAATATTGATCCCAGGAAAATGGAGTTAGGATGTCTTAAAGCAGCTGATGGAACTCCTATTGTTAAGCTTGATATGGGTAACATTCAGATTGGCATTGAAGATTTGGAAAAAAGAGGACTAATTTGTCGGTTCGTGGGTTTTCGTCCGAGTCTATCTGCTTTCAAAGTCTGGGCTGCAAAAAGCTGGAAAACTAAAGGTGAGTTACAAATCTCTATTTATCCAAATGGTTATTTTCTTGTTTTATTTGCTAACAATGAAGATAGAGAGAAAACTTTTCAAGGGGGTCCTTGGTTTTTTGGAAGGGCAGGGCTTTTCATGAAGCCCTGGCATACTAAATTTAAAGCCGAAGAAGAGATGCCTTCTATAGCTCCCATGTGGGTTAGACTCTTTGGCCTCCCTATTGAATTTTGGAATCCTACTATTTTTTCTTCAATTGGAAACTCTTTAGGAACTTTTATGATGACCGCTGATTGTACTCAAAATTTTGAACATATTATTTATGCTCGAATTTGTGTTTTAATGGATTTTGACAAACCCCTACCTAAAAATATCACATTACAATTTGGGGAAGACACTTGGGAGCAAGTAGTGGACTATGAGAACATTCCTTTTCGTTGTAGAATTTGCCATGAATATGGTCATTTGGCCGGTGCTTGCCCAAATAAAATTCCTGATCAAAAGAAAGAAGATATAAACCCAGAGAGGTTTCCAAATACCTAAGAAGAAGAACACTCAGAAAAAACCAAGTAATGAAGGATCAATCAAAGTCATTTGCTAATATGTTTGAAATCCTTTCCACAAATGATGTCCCAAGTGAGGAAGAGGAAATAATGGAAACTAAAATCTTAGAAACACAATTTAAATATGAAGGAAAGAACTCAGAGACAAACCAACAAATCAAAGGTTTTCAACGAGAAAAAAAGGAGAAAATTTACACAAGAAAAACAATATTTCAAATGTCAAAACTTCAAATAATGCAGGTCCCAATATAGACTCCATTGAACCATCTAGTAAAATTTTGGTTGTGTATGAGCATTCTTCAAGGTTAGAAGCCATCTCAGATTCAATTGGAATAAGTCAAGAAATAGGGAAAAACAAATTGAAGATGGATTCTAATCAAAAAGTAGGTCGCAAGACCAATCAATATCATATGGTAAAAGAAGGTGAAAATCTTGTAGAGGAAGGTAAGATTAATGCCCTTCCCAACATTTTTAGCCCTGGTATTAATGAAGATCATCACTTGGAATATTAGAGGACTCAAAGGGAGTCTTTCAAAACAAAATGAAATTAGAAGAATGATTCAGATAAATCATCCACATCTTGTTTTCCTTCAAGAAACAAAGATGTCAATGGAGGATATGGACTTAATTGCGTATAAAATTTGGCCAGCTGGAAAAGTGGTTTCCCTCAATTCCCAAGGGACTTCGGGTGGCATTGCTTGTCTTTGGGACCCAAAAGAGGTAGTTATTCACCATATGGTTGGCAGTTGGGGTTTGTTGGCTATAGCTATTCAAAGTAGACATTCCAACCAGATTATGCTCTGCATTATTGTTTATGCCTCGACTTCTTTGGAGGAAAAAAGAAGACAGTGGAAGGATATTACTCATATTATCTCTCATTTTCCTAAAGCTTGGATCTTGATCGGAGGAGATTTCAATACCATCCTCTCTCTGGATGAGAAAAGGGGGGGAAATAGAAATTTGGACAAAAGTACTGACCTCATGAGCGAATATATTGCAAACCTCCATCTTGTGGATATCCAACCAGATAATGGCCTTATGACTTGGTCTAACAGAAGGCAAGGCTTAGCTTGTATAATGGAGAGATTGGATAGGTTTTTGCTCTCTGAAAATTTCTTAATCCATGGTCACATTCCTAAAGTGAAGACTCTTAATAATGCTGGTTCGGATCATTGGCCAGTCATGGTGGAAATGTGGAAAACCAATGTGAGTTTCTCTCCTTTTCGTTTTCAATTAATGTGGCTTAGAGACATTTCCTTCAGACCTCGTGTGCAACAATGGTGGAAGGAAGGTAAACCTAGGCATGGGACTAAGATGTTCTATTTTTCCAAAAGACCGCAATACATTAAATCCAAAATCAAGACTTGGAACTGGAAAGAGTTTGGGGATGTTCATAAAAAAAAACATGAAGTTATTGCTCATCTTGAAAATTTGAATTAGAAAATCCATTTAGATGGCCTCACAGAGAAGAGAAGTGCAGATGAAATTAAACTCACAACTCAGTTAGAGGAATGGGAAAAAAGAGAAGAAATCTTATGGAAGCAAAAATCTAGAATTCAATGGCTCAAAGAAGGAGATCGAAACACAAATTTCTTCCACAAATATCTTCTAGCTCGAAGATCTCACAACTTTATTTCTTCCTTAAAATCAGATTCTGGAGATGTTGTTTATACTTGGGATGGCATGAACTCTATTGTTGTTGATTACTTTTCCAATATTTTTATTGCTACTCCTCTTGACTCGGCTTCACAACAAAATTTTCTTCAAGCAATCCCTTCTCTTATCACTTCGAGGAGAACTCTATTTTTACTACTTCATTACTATCAATGAGCTTCAACAAGTAGTTTTTAAAATGCAAAAAGGGAAAACCCCGAGTCCCGATGGTTTTCCTATTGAGTTCTACCAAGAGTTCTGGGATATCCTTCATGTTGATTTATTAGAGGTGGTGGAAGAAGCCAGGAAATCCAAAGAAATTTTGAAGGTTATCAATAAAACTTATATTACTCTTGTTCCAAAAGCTCAAGAGGTTGATCATATCTCAACTTTTAGACCTATTGCTTTATGTAATGTTCTTCTCAAAATTATTACTAAAATCATGGCAAAAAGGTTGAAGCCTCTTTTGCATAAGATTATTTCCCCAGAGCAAGGGGGATATGTGGAAGGACGTCAAATAGTAGATGAGATAGTTCTTGCTCAGGAAGCCATCCATTCCATGGATATGCAAAATTCTCCTTCTATGTTCATCCGGTTAGACTTATCCAAAGCTTATGACAGAGTGGATTGGCACTTCCTTATCAAAGTTTTGAGGCAATTTGGTTTCTCTAAGGATTGGATGGATTGGATTATGGGATGTATCTCTTTAGTTTCCTACTTAGTTCTTATCAATGGCAGGCCTTCTCAGTATTTCCCAGCTTCCAGAGGTATTAGGCAAGGTGACCCGCTATCCCCTTATTTATTCATCATTCTTATCGAATGCTTGGGTAGGACTATAACCAAAAAGAGGGAAAAACAAAACTCTTGAGGGAGTTACCATTGCTCATGGAGCTAGACCTATCTCTCATCTTCAATTTGTGGATGACTCTACCCTTTTAGGTAAAGCTACGGTTAAGGAAGCTTCTAATATTAAGCAAATCATTAGCTATTTTTCTAAGGCTATCGGGCAGTTGATCAATGAAGACAAATCTAAAGTTATTTTCTTTCACTGCTCTGCTAGACAGGAATCCATGGTCTTGGATAAATTAAGATATAAGAAGACCTCTCTTCCAATCACTTATTTAGGTATTCCCATAAATATTAAAAGGCAGAAAAATAAATATTGGAATTGGTTGTTGGACAAAGTCAAGAAGAAAATTGGAAAGTGGACCAACAAGTGGCTTTCTTCTAGGGGTAGAATCACCTTGGTAAAATCAGTCCTTCAAGCTATTCCTATTTATGTTTCTTCATTTTTGAATATCCCAAAGGCTGTTCTTCGAGAATTGGATCAAATCAGTCATCGTTTCCTTTGGAGTGGTACTAAGGAGAAAAGAAAATGGGCCTTGGTGAAATGGGATACTTTATGTCTTCCTAAGAGTGAAAGGGGGTTAGGATTCCGGTCTTCAATTAATAACAACAAAGCTTTAGCTGCTAAATTATATTGGAGGATGTTGCATAACCCCAATGCTCTTTGGGCCAATAATCTTCGTGCTAAATATGCTGAGAACAAAAGTCCTGAAGACCTTGTTCGCTATCAACTTCCTACCAAAGGTTCTCCCATTTTAGCAGTTCTTAAGACTCGTGAGGATTTGATAAAGAAAAAATTATTTTGGATCATTCATAATGGTCAACATGCAAATTTTTGGACAGATTCTTGGGATGGTCACAAGCCTTTGATAACTCAGTTTCCCGATTGGAGGCCTTGGATGGAGGAGCTTCACCGAGCTAATTGGATAAAGGTGGCTAATTACTATCGGTACCATACTGGTAATTCAAAGGTTGGTAGATATTGGATCCCTATTGAGGACTGGCCTATTCAAATCCCAGAAAGGCAAAGACAAGATATCCAAGGCATCCTTCATATGAGATCCCTCTCTTGGTCCCATGAAAAAGATTGTTTTGGATGGAACAACACTACTAAGGGTGAGTATTCAGTTGCTCAAGGTTATTTGACCTTATGCCATAATAATCCCAACCATTCTTCTGACATATTTTCTCAATTGTGGGCTCAAAAGCTCTGGCCTAAGGTGAGGTTCTTTAATTGGATTTTATTGCATCGTAGGGTTCTTACTGGTGAGCAACTTATGAAGCGTGGTTTTCATGGCCCTTTTAGATGTGAAATGTGTGAAAAGAATGTAGAAAATATCAACCATATTTTTATTGAGTGTACTTTAGCCTCTGAGCTATGGAGGAGAATGGCAACTTTACTTGGCTTACAGTGGTCCAATTTTTTCACTTTTGAACAGCTTTGGAGGGATTGGCCTAATCAAGAGGGTGTTGATCATTTTATTAGGCAGTTAGTTTGGATGGGTTCTACCATTCTTCTTTGGAATATTTGGAATGAAAGGAACAACCAAATTTTTAATCAAGATAGGAAGGATATTCACTATATTTGGCAAAAGACCATAGCCAACTTAGTTGAATCAGTCCATCAACTCCTTAATCACCCCCAAAACTCCCACCAAATATGGGATCAAGTGATGCAAAGATTGAAGATTAAACCTTCTAAGGGCAACCAACTTAAAGGGAATGTGAGTATTAGTAAGATGGATAGGACTAGAAATTGGCAACCTCCTCCTAAGGATTTTGGAAAAGTCAATACCGATGGAGCCTCTAGAGGGAACCCTGGAAAAGCCGGTGTGGGAGGAATTGGTAGACTTTCGGATGGCTCCCTGGTTTTTACTTTTTTGAGAATTTGGGTATTCTTTCCAATAACCTTGCTGAGGGGTATGGTATCCTTAGAGGCCTTCAGGAGGCTACTAAGGTTGGATGGGAAAAGGTGTTAGTTGAGTCCGACTCTCAACTTATGATTAATCTCTTGAAGACTCCTTCTAAGAATCATAAGGTGGATTGGAGAATAAAAAGAATTATTGAGAAGATTCAGTTAATCCAGATGGGATTTTTGAAAGTTGATTACAATCATGTGGTCAGAGATCAAAACAAGAGTGTTGATGCTTTAGCTAATTGGGCTTTGGACAAAGGTGATCTTACTTGTTATGGCCACCCTCCTATATGGTGGGCTTCTCAAATTAGGGAAGCTCTTCTTTCTATCATTTCTTTGGATGGCTCCAGTTCTGAAGGTACCTAGTTTCTTCTTGTTTTTTTTTTTTTCTCTTTGGTTCATTCAGTTTTTTTAGTTCCCTAGCTCATTCTATTCTTTATTTTGTTTCCTCTGTTGATTCTTGCATTAATAGTCTTCTGGTCTAGATAGGTCATTGTTTTGTTCATTTTTTTTTCTTTTGTCTTCTTTGTTTAGTTTTTTAAGGTGGGTGGGTTCTTTTGTTTTGTTTTGTTTTTGTGTTCTTTGTGTTTTTTTTTGTTGTTCTTGTGTTTCTGTTGTTTTGTTTTTTTTTATTGTTATTGTTCTTGTGTTTTTTTCGTTCTTGTTCTTGGGTTTCTCTTTGTTTGTGTTATTTCATTTATTTTTATGTGTGAGTGTTTTCTATGTTTTTTATTTTTGTTTATTTTCTGTTGTTGGTTGTTTTTATTTTTATTTTATTTTTTAGGTTTTGGTTGTGTTTATTTTTCATGTTTTTTTGGGTTATGTCTTTGTAGTGTCTTGTTGTTTTTGTCTTGTTTGTGTTTTGTTATGTGGTTCTTGTGTTTTTCTATGTGGTTTGTGTTGTGGTTTCTTTTATCTTATTGTGCGTGTTTGGTTGTGCTTTTGGTTTTGACACACTCAAGGAGCATGTTTTTTATTTTATTTTATTATTTTTGTTGTTATTTACTTTTTTTAATTTGGTTTTGTGTGTTTGTTTGCTCCTTGAGTATGTCAAAGGTGGTAGGCCAGGTCCGAGTCCTGGGCATTTTTGGTGGAATGGATACCCCTGCCTCCTTGGGTCTTAACCGAAAGTGGCATCCCTTTTGGGATGTTTTCCACAAATTAAAAAAAAAAGTCTGGTACTGATACAATTGTAATAATAACTAAATATTCTTGGTGTAACTTTTCATAAAAATTCTAGTCAATTCAGAAGCAAGGATAGAGAACGACAACTTGGCCATCATATTCCTCCATCCTTTCCCATAATCCATAACTGGCTCATCATCATGTTGCATTAAAGTAGCCATATTAGATAAGTTTACCTTTTTATTGATGCTAAAGGAGAATCATTTAAGAAATGCATTAGCTAATTGCTCAAAATTGGTGATACTGTGCCTCTTGAGTTGGTTGAACCACTCTCGAGATGGACCTGAGAGGGTCGTAATGAAGGTCCACAGGAGCAAGGCATAATTGCTTTCAATCTTAAAGCACATGTCTATAAAACCCATCACATACTCTTGAGCGTCATTCTCTCCTTTAAACTTATCCAGCCTAGGCATCTCAAAATGCTTAGGATAGGCCGAAATGGGAACATATGGGCTTAAAGCTTCATTGTAAATTTTATTCAAAGTAGGCTTTTGATAAGTCATCCCTTATTTTTAAATGGATTTGACCTTTTATACCAAGGCCTTATAGGCCTAAAAATATAGGAACTCCTCTTCTATGGATTGCCTTGTAGGTGCCTTCAAAGGTAGATTCCTCTTCAGTTGAAGTGATGGATTAGGCTCATCCACCTCTTCGACTAGGGAGATATTAGGATATTATTGATCTAATACCTCTCCCACGTAATTTTCATACTACCTATTCCCACGATGTTCAGACATAGGGCACCGATCTTTGTGTTGGATCGTAAGGCAAGTACGAGTGTCTATGTTCTCAGGGTGCAAATCAGGTTGTGAAGCAGCTCATCTATCAATGTGCTTCCTATTCTCACTAGGGGGATGTAAGCCAACACTAGATAATCGATCATCCCTCTCAACACACTCATTTTGATCAAGGATGTATTGTTCACACATGTGTTGTTCTTATAAACGCTATCTTATGAACCTTTGCCTTTGAGTTTTCTCATTTTTGAGGCATTCTTGCTCTATGCAAAAATCCTCCAATTGGTCTTGGAGGATCTGACATCTTTGCTTGGACACCAGTATATGAGATCTATCTATATGGTTTCCCATTTGAGACCTCTGGTGTGTGTGCTCTCTTCGAGCAAACTTATGGTTATGTCCCCTAGTGGACTGATTTGCTACACTCTTACCCTTGTCTATGAAGATGACATTCATGTCTAGTTTTCACTCATACTCTATGCCTGCATGAGATGTAGGAGTGCACATATCTTGAGAGAACTTGGAGCACTCTCCAGGTTCTCTAATAGTCCTAATGGTGCTACCACTATGCGCACTCGTAGGGTGAGAATGCACAGGGGTAGGCTTATAGCGTAACTATCCTAGGACTCTGTCTAGACCATTCAACTGTCTACTACGCCATGGCTCATGAGGTGGCATACCATTAGCTCCCACTTTAGATATATCGATGGTGATCCTACAAGGATCACTTTTGGTGGGAGTGTGTATGGGCCTATGCTTGGAAGTGTCCTTGTCCACTTACCCCTAAATGGGAAGATCCTGGAATTATCTATACTCAGAAGGTGGGGGCCTCAAGCCTCCCCTAGACATAGGATGAAGGGGTACCAATCTGGATTCCTCAATGACATACTCCTTAGTAGATCCCGTAGATGCACGTGGAATGCGATCATGGTAAATGCTAACATGTTCAGAACCCCCATTATGGGAAGTTCCATGCTTTGATCTATGTCTAGAAGAGTGTCTAGTAGCTCCTTTAATAGGGGTATTCTCAACAAAATTCCCATGCGTAGAATTATACCCTTTAGTGCTCACTGAATGATATTTAGGAGGATTATACGATTGAGAATTCTATGCAACTTGCTGTGTGATGGGTGGAGCTTTGACTTTGATCTTGATTCTATGCCCAAATTGGCCTCTCCGTATAACCACCATTATGTGTATCCTATGTCTAGATTTAAATTTTATTAGCACGCAAAGAATACAATGATGATTATATCTTTTAAGTTTTAAAATGAGCCCAAAACTATTTGGTGTGTTTTGCAATTTTTTGTATCAGTAAAGTAACTCTTATCATGTTCGTAATATGTTGATGATATTCTCCATTGTTAAAGGGCTTTCACCTATATACTCGCATAAGTCAAAATATGGTGATGAAGACCATACTCAACGAGGTAGCATAGGTCCTCCCAGTCCCTCACCCAATCTCACTCGATCAATGTCATACCCTCCAAAGAGGAGTATATGCAAATTTTACAGGCTACAAATGGTTCTTGGGTCTGATATTGGTATAGTAACACAAAGGATTGAAGGATTTGGGACAACGAGTGGAAATAACTACCACTGTCATTGAAACCCTACTAGTGGTTGGATGTGACTCCCAACTCATTAGCATTTAAATTTGTTGTGGTGTGTGTGGGTTCCTTTTACTTTACATGAAATAAAAATGCATAAAACAACACTCAAATTATTCTACATGCTTTTCAAAAGAATGTTTCACTTTTAATAAAAAGTGTGACCATGCTAGATGATATTCAGAGAATGCAACTATCTATGACATAAATGGCCACTGATTGGGCCGCATGCATGCAAAATATAAACAAGCAATGTCCTAGACTGTTGGAGACTAGGGCGGACTACAATCAGATATCTGCTATTCCTAGCAGTGACTAGTAGAAAAATAAGAAAACCTCTAGGATTTTGCCATTTTACTTTTTTTGCTATGTTTTTCTAGTTAGCATCCATATATTGCATTCTACTTCTATAAAAATATAGATAGAAAAATATAGAGAGGAGAAAATGATCCTACCTTATATCGCGGATATCAGGCGTAGCTATGATCGTTGCTCATAGGTGTCAGTTGTGGTGACAACTATTAACCATAGTTGTCAACTACAGTGAGCACCTGTCAACAAATAATCATAAAATTCAGTTATCCATGGCATGAAATGCAAAGGTCCCACTGTGATCACCTTTTGTATGATCCAAAAAGGCTCACACCTAATGGTTCCTATTGCAAGAATTGACAAGAAATACAAAATGCATACAAGAACAAGAAAATGACAACAAATTGATAAGAAAAATATGCCTTATTCCATTATATTTGAAGTCAAACTCAAATTACAAGTACATCCCTCTTAGGGATAATCCTTTCGATACAATAGTTACAATAGGATGTAATGTTTCCCTCTCAAGGGTAGGTGTAATTTCCAAGTACCTTTGAGGATGACATGAACTACTTTAGGATGTCGATGACCCTCTTCTCGATGAGTAGAGGCATTTGTTACCTTGCATCCCAAAACCCTGTTAGTCCTACATGCAATAAAAAACAAGAAACATTAGAAATAAAGGAGGCCTCTCTTGATGAGGCTTTTAAGAATCATTGTGCCAAAAGATAATATGATAACAAAAAATCAAGAAACTGATTAAATGCATGTAAATTGACCTAAATCATGATAATATAAAGTGTATCTATCTAAGCTTCTGATTAATCAATTAAAGACATGAAAGCATAAAAATATTCGTTATACCTACATTACAATAATGAAAGGAAAATGTAATTAACTCCAAATCTGTCAATCAAAAATATTTAGAATACTGAGTTGAACCTGCAATATGCGTAATCTAACCTAATTAAATAGATTTCAAAATAGAAAAAAAGATATCAGGGATTACCCTCTGACCGTAGGTCCTTCAAGAATGGGGCACTGTTCACCACGGTTGATAGTCGTGGCTGAGCCTAAAGTATATTTGCCCTCCAAATAAAGGCAAAATATCTAAATCTTATTGCCAAATTGATGGTCAAGGATTGCCTCTATGTCCTTTGATAGATTTGGCGATTGAATTATTCGGTGAGTGCATGGATTAGAGTTTCTTGAATGTCCTAACCTCCTAGGACCTCCATTACAAGTGATATCGAATTGGGTAGCAAAAGTGTCCCTCTCAATGCACCTAGGTGAGTATGCAATTCAATAGGGATTTACTGTGTTTCAATTCGAGATGCATCTATATATTTTCCTAATTTGGAGGGGGGTTAAATAGCATTTTCCAAGGTCTAGGGGTAGCTTCATGAGGAATCCAAGAATAATATTGGGAAGTTGAGTTTGTTGGATGGAAGGATATGGTACCTTCCTCACTCAAACTGCTCCAATCCGTAACCAACTGGCCATTGCAACCAACTTTGGGTCGAATGAATGCCAACTAATTTTGAGTGCTGACCATGACTGACAAGTGTGGTTAGCTCTGCTAACTGTGGGTGTCAGTAGTGGCTAGCACTAACAATACAAATGTACCCAAATGAGTGGTTAAAACCACTACTATACCTTGGAATCTATCCAAGGTCTTCCTTATGGTCTTCTATCATGCCCCATATGAGTAGTCGCCTCGGCATGATATTTTTTAGGTGTCTACAGGTAGCACAAAAATATCCAAGCATAAATATGATACTATAAAACCTTGTGCAATAAATCATGTAAATACAGACAACAGAAGCATGAAAACCATAAAAAACCTTGCCAAAAATAAGTGTTACTGATCGGATATGATCTATGTTCGTAGATCTATGAAATCATGGATGTGTGGTTGTGAACTTGAAATCATGGACATGCAGTGGTGAGACCGCAGGCATGTGGTTCTGATGGTGAAACCGTGGACCATCAATTTTGGCTGAATGGTATAATACCTCAAAATAGGATCTCCATGCTCAAAATTTAGTTTCTCTTTGGGATGCATGTAGATATCTCATCCTATTCTAGTATCCTGGTCGTGTCAATGTTCAACTCCCTTAATTTGGTGGGGTGAAGGTGCCTTTATAGGCACCTTGGGATTTTGGAGGAAAATAAGAGGTGGTAAGCCTAGACTTCCAAGTGGTAATCCTAGGCTGCCAAATGGAGGGCATAGTCATAGTGAGTCACCCAGTGTGCCTCACTGACCTATCATAAAAACAAAGTGCCTATCTACAACATCAATCATAATCAACAAAAAAGCATATAATAATAAAAAATATTGCACATAATAATAAAATGGATGTTTCTTTTATTAAGATTAGAAACGAATCTCAATTACAATCATGCCTCTCTTAGGGTCACCCAAATGTTGATACAATTGATAAAATTCCAAAGCCCCCAATGGGGTAGGCACAATACTAAGGCTCTCTAAATAGTCAAAAACTGCTCTAGGGTGGATTTGATCCTCTTCTTCACATTGAGGAAGGAATTAGATTATTGAATCTCCTTTGAACTTGTTTCCTACGATCAAGAAACAACACAAAAGCATTAAACAAATAGGCAACCTCTCATGATGAGGTCCTTTGAGGAAAATATGCATAAATATGTCATAAAAACTATGAAATCAAGAATATGAATAAAACATATTAAACTTGTGCAAGATTCATGAAGATTTTTATAAACATGAAAGTAAAATGTGCATCTATCTATCTATTAAATCAATTTCATGGAATGAAACAAGATAGCATAAAAATAAGCCATTGATGTCATACTTGCTATGATGAATTAAACTTATTATAATCCCTAATTAAACTACTCAGAGTCTCTAAACTATTAAAGAAATCATTAAAATGACTAATCTAACCTAATTAAGCACACTAAAATAAAAATAGTAAGGATATCTGTCACCTATTGCAAACTATAGCTCTGATGAGTAGTCTGCACTGTACACCATGGCTATCAACCATGACGAGAAATCAAGTGGGTTTTCCCTCCAAATATAGGGTCATGGGCTTGATACTCATTGTCAAATTGATGATCAAGGATCACCTCAATGTCCTCTAATAGATTTGGTGATTTAATTCCATAATTGGGCCTCTGTTTTCCTGAATTAGCGTTTCTTGGCATTCTAGCTCCTTAGGGCATCCATGGCATGAATTGTCATGATGTTTGGTGAATTGGCAAGTAAATGGCAACTAGGCTCTCTCAATGCACTCAAGTGAGTCCACAATTTGATAGGGCTTTGCTACTCTAATCTCCAATTCTCTCTCTGATCCTATTTCGACAATGCTTCGCTATCAAAATGCACTATATCTTTGCCCTAATTTGAAGGTATACTTATAGGACTACCCAAGGGCTAAGGGTGGTCTCATGGAGAAGCCAAGATCAAGAAGAGGTAGTTGGGATAGTTGGATTGAAAGCCTATGGAATATTCTATCCTTAAAGTACCTTCTTCTAGATTAAATGGTTGTTCCAATCGATTTGACTCGGATGAAGGCCAATTGAACTTCAGTTTAAACCAAAGGTCACATCTGTGGCCTAGGCTGTAGACCGTAGATCTTAACCATGGTTAAGATTTTAGATCGTAGGTTTCTACTATGGTTCAGACTGATTAGGCCAAGGATCCCAAATTGAGTGGTTAGAACCACTGCTCTATCTTGGAGTCTATCCAGGATCTTCCATATGGTCTTGTAGCATGTCCCATATGAGTAGTCACCCTCGACATGATGTGTTTTAGGTGGCTATAGATGCTCCTTTTGAGATGCATTGTGAGATCGAACAACACTGAGAAAAAATAGACCTCCTAAAAATATGTCGAAGGTTCTATGATGATCATTGATCTAATCAACATTAGATGCCCCAATTCCTACAAAATGACATGCATCCTATAATCATTGCTTTAAATTGGGTGAAATGTTTAAATTTGCAAGAGTTTGCACTCATCATTAAACATTCAGGTAGCTTTAGTGCTACAATAGGATTTAGGTCTATATAATCAAAAGGATGAGAGTTACAAACTAACTATCATATATGCTATTTGCCCCAAGCAAAGGGGTAAGCTTATGATAGTTGTTGACAATGATTCATAAGAAGAACACAATTTGACAAGATCAAGAGATCTACGATCAAGGGATCTTCTACTAGTTTTGATTATGATTATGATATTATGACTACCCCCTCAAGTGACAAGTCCATGAGGGTAATAATAATGAATAAAGCGATGAGGTCACTTGACCACAATGAATGATCTGCACAAACTTAGATTTGAGCATTTAATTACTTGGCTAGGCCTAGTTTAGCGTATGATTGCAACTGTTAATAGTAATTGTACATTCCTTTCCCATGGAGTAGTCGGGTTGCAATAGCCTTCTTAGGGAATCAAAAGGATACAATGTTGAATTATATTTATGTTGAATCAATTTATCGATGATCTGCTAAAAAAAATGTCATAGAAAAAATAACATGAAATGCCTTGTTCCCATCGAGTAGTCTAGCCTTGAAGGCATTCTTCAGGATTGAAAAGAAGCATATCAAATCAACGATGATAATTTTGCCCTAAATGTCCTTATGGTTATTTACTCATCTGGACAGATTGCGTGGAGCATCACTCACTGCAACCACAGAGTGTATAGGGTAAATGAATTAATATGAGATGCATTTGGCTTTTGATTATTTGATTTTTTTTGGTTAATTTGAATTTGTAATTGATCGTGGTACTTGAAAATCACCAAATTTGTTAATTTGGTTGCTCTTATTGAGAGTCTAATCCATTAGGAATAATTAATTTTCCATTTAAGACCTTCCCATGATGGGATTTTAGTGTATTTAATGCCATTTGCAAACCGCAAATACATTTTGTGATTGGTATTTCAAATTTTGGGAACCACGGATCAGGGCTGCGATCGCAAAATCCTAATTATGGGACCATGATTTTAAGTTGTGGTTTGACGAAATTAGAAAAGAGTATATCAATCTTCCCATTTTGCAAAATTCTCATTATTCCTTGAAAGTGATTTGAAACTAGAGAGCTTTGAGATGTGAGAAAGCAAATTTGACGAAAAGTGCTGCTAAAACCTCTACCTGATACCTCACACATATCTCGATGATAGACCCTGAACAACCGTCTACTAGCAGAGACCTCGGTGCAGGGTAAATAAAAACCTAGTCCTCATATTCTTTACCACTTAAAAATGAACCACATTAAGAAATGGGTTAAATCAATCTCACTAAACTGCTGGTAAATAACCTCACAGTAGTCTATGTTTGATTAGATTTTAATTTTCTAGGCTACCAGGCTAGGAAGTGACCCAAAAAATGTCACGTTCCTAGACCGCAACTAGCAGATGTGGTTCCCAATTGTCATATTGGCGACCGCAACAAAAAATTGATCTTTATATGGACCGTAGCTTTAGCCTGCGGTTCCCGAATTTCGAATTTGTTTTCAAATTTTAATGATTTTTTTATATTTTTCTTGGCAATTAATGCCATTTATTGCACTTCTGAGATGCATTTTTGAATTTTCTTGAAATGTTTGATCACTTTTTGCATGTTATTGTGTTTTTAACAATTTTTAGATTTTTTTGACGTTGTTAGGTCATTTTTTAGCTATTTTAGTTATCTTTTTCCTTATGTACTATTTATTTTCATAAATTGACCTCTAGATCCAGGGAGCCTGATCTCCTATGCACCCTCCATAGATAGATAACTAACCTGGAGTAGCAGTGGTTTAGTGTGGTTGGATTTGGCTATGTGCTTGATCTACCTATGATTAGGGTATATCATGCATACATGACTATGTTGGCCCAACGCTGGGAGGCACGTACCAACACATTTCACCTGCCCACAAGTGAAATGACTATCACATTGGAGGACATCTTCTGGATCTTTAGGATCCCTATTGATGGTGAGCCCATCACCTCCACTCCTTTCACTAGAAAGGAGGATGTATTTGATGAGATCTTTGGCGACCGTAGTGAGGATGCCCAGGGCAAGGCTGATCATAGGGGCATCCACATCAGATACTAGCAAGGGGAGTGCATCTTCTCCATATGATAGGTTGTATTTATGCACTTGGTTGTTCAGATTGTTCTTCCAGACTCCTCAGGTGTGAGTATCCCCTGGAACCTCCTGGCAAGTGTTAGGAGAGTTAAATAGATCTCTACATAGTAGCCACTACTCTTGGCTTGGAGTAGCACCTTACTATATCATTTTTATCAAGATTTATATTAAGCTATGCATAGGATCCAATTTGGCATCAACTACAACTTGTTTCTTCATATCTGGGGCTGGTAGAATATCAAGATCAAGAGATCGATCAACCTTCCACTTGTCATAAATACTATCCATGATGCATGCCAGTATTATGTAGCAAGTTGGCACCATGAGGAGGAGGGGTTTTGAAGTAGGTCCAATGCTAGGGACGTTTATCACTATATTACTAGATTTGCATAGCTCCAGGTGGATGACATAGAGTGACATCCATATATGGACTGCCTTGCATGGGAGGAGGTTGGAGAGTGACTACACAAGGCTAGGAAAGATAGGTGGTTGCTCAGCCACAAGGCTAAGATCCATGAGCATCAATTTTATTCACGTGTCCTCTACATGTTTGGGATCGTACAAGATATTTTAGAGCTACCTATCATTTATTGGCACCTAGTATTGGAGACGCATTTACCTTCGATTCAACCAAAACCACTAGGGGATGAGGTTGACAAATTCTAGGAGTCGGTCATTACTAGAGCTAGCACCACCCCAACATATGACACTTGGTGGCCCCTACTATAGTGGTAGGGAGAGGGGCCACTCGACCAGGTGGATGATAGTACTAAGGATGATCCAGAGGGGCGCAATGTGCGGCATCGGACCGAGGGTGTATGGGGTTCAAAGGACCCTACAAAGGATGCTCCATAGGATAATGCAAAGGGGGAGGCCCTAGAGGATGGTGAAGTGTCTTTAGACAGTGAGGTGGGGTAGCTATTGGCTTAGATTGTTGACCTTTAAAGTCAGGTTGGGAGGCTACAGACCCAAAAATTATAGCGAGATACTTCTATCGCCACTATGGAGGCAAAGTTGGCTCACAAGAAGATGCAGTTAGCATAGGCCTAGGAGTAGATCATAGCTCTCACAACATGAGCTATAAGGGTAGATACATAGGTCCATGATCTCACTAGTGCACATGATCTAGAACAGGTGCAGCAGAGTGCAACTATTATAGATAGAGATCTGCTTAGGGTACATAGGGAGGATCCTTCATCTTCCCAAGCTATCATGGGACCTCTAGATACACCATATTCATTGCTACCAGGTTGTTGCAACCCCATGCAAGATATTTAGTGCTTATAGGTCCTCGTGGAGGAGGGAAATGATAGGCACACATGCAGGGTAGCCTGCATAGAATAGCTAGAGGGTTACATCAAGTTGATTGGTGGGAAGGTCCCAGAGGATCCACATGCTTTAGGGTCCCAACAAACAAGGACCAGGACTACAGGGAAGTCCTATGTGATCTCTAGCCATCAGACCCATGGAACTAAGAGGACACATAGATCCTCTAGTATGCATGGAGCCAACTCTCATAGGAGCCATAGGGATGGTGGGGGTGATGGCAGTGACTCTCAAACTGGGGGTGCAAGCCATCTGTAGTACATATCTATTGAGATATTTATTGTACCATTTTTGAGTGTAAGGTCGAGGACCTACACAGTTGTAGCCTATGGGTATTTTGATATACTCTTGATGTACTCATTGATACACATATTTATATGATATTGATAATTTTGGCTCATTATGTGTACTTGTTATTTTTATATTTTATGTTTATGTTTATGCACATGGATGTAGATGTTTATATTGATGATATATTCATATGATGTGATGTATGGATGACATGCACTAGATAGCTATTTTTTATTTATGACAATGATGATATGTAGTGATCTAGATGTTTAGATATGCTACTTATGATGGATGCATATGGATGCGATGTTTAATTTTAAACGCATATTTAATTTTGCTTTATTGTATGTATTTAATTTGTGAAGATGTCACACTATACTGGTGTAATGTATGTAATGCTTTATTTACATGATGGTAATCTAATGTAAATGAACCTATATGATTTAATCACTTAAAACATAAGGAATGAATGCGATATGAGTTTAACAATCTAATGGATGACACCACCAAATGTGTAAAAATCATGAATGTAATTAAAAATTCTCATTCCAAAAATTTACTCAATTAATCACCCATATATGAAATGCAATGATATGCAGTGGTATGATGAAAATGATGTAATATGTCACTTTATATTCTTTTTGTAATTTTGAAAAATATGCACAATATATTCAGTGGCCGTTTAGATATCATTTTTGATATGCATTCGGTATCTATCCTATATCTTGATTGTGCTTTATGTAATTATGTATCATGGATTCGATACTTTGCAGTTTGATGATTTGCATGACTTTATTTTACATGGTTTGTGATATTTGGTATTTTGTTGCTATTAGAGAAATTTTTGAGGTTTTCCATGAGACTCAAACACCCTAGTAGACTTCTCAAACATCACATACTAATTGTACAAGGCTTTTGTTGGACAAGGCTTTCATCGTGAATGACCCAACTGTTCATTACCCCTGTGTGTGCACTTGAGTATTTTTAGATAGACCATAGGCATACCCTAGATGTCAGTCAAGACTCTTCCAACCCATATGTGAGATCGGGTTCCTCCTATGTTTGTATCATCCTTGTTTCAGACTTGATTGGAATATATTGCTAGACAATCCCAGGCACCCAAAGCTAGCTCATCTCGTAAATTGATCAGGACTACCCCTCAAAAAACAGTTGAGACTCTTTCAACCCATTACTGTAATTAGGGATCACCCAATATAACTACTACTATGAAAGTAGGCGAGACTCTTCCAATCCATTACTAAAATCGGGGTTCATTCTATGGCTTTGAATAGTGAAAAATCAAGGGATTCAAGTTCTCACCCCGTTTTTGATATTTGCTCATATGTAGTGATAAAAATCATTGTTTTTCATGTTTTACTTTGAGTGATAAAAATCATTGTTTCTCACATTTTTCTTGAGCAAGGGATTTGTATAGTGCTTTTGATTCACTATATCACTTTAGATTTGAATTTTGAACTTTAGGTTTGAGATTTAAACTTTGTATCTATGTGCAAGTAGGGGAAATTCTTGACATTTTGCCAAGGTTCACCACTCTAGACTAAACTATTTGCAAGATAAGCAGGTAATAAAACCCTTCTCTCTAAATACCCACGACAACTTTTGCAGATTTCATCCTCCCTTATCTTAGTAGGATTTTAAATGTGTCAATTAGTGATGGGATAATAATATGCCAAGCACTATCACAACTAGTGACTTCATCTACAAAAGCAAAAGAAGCTTTCTACGACATTTGAGAAACCCACTAGGTATGGCTGAGTGACTGGAAAACTTTGGTATACATACATACATATTTCATAGCAACAGGTGTTGTGTTGACAAACACATTTACTCACATGAATGATGGATTATGATAAATGCAGAGGTGCATTATTAAAACATAAACGTGGTTTCATTTGTAATACTGATGAACACAATCCATCCTACTACATAATGAAATGGATGAGGAATACCTATATGCAATGCACTGTTGAAATGAATGCATGTGTAGATGAAAATGCATAAGATAAATGTAAATGTTTTTGGATTTTATGCTTTACCAAATTGTTTAAGATTTTATTGATTTTATAATTTTTATTGATTTTGAGCCTTTATATTTGACCAAATGATGATTTCATGCCTTTGGAGCCTTTAAATTGACAAAGCAATTTTTCAAAAAATCCTTAGAGATTTTTAGGATGAATGAGCAGTTTTAAGCAAACCCTTAGAGCATTTTGGGGTTGACCAAAGGTTTGAAATACCTTTGGAGCTTTTTGATTGACCAAACTACTCACAAGAGAGCTTGGAGCCTTTTAGGATGACCGAGAGGTTTTAAGCAAACCCCCAGGGCCTTTGGGCTGACCAAGTGGTTTCTTAGAAAATCTTGGTGCCTTTTTGGATGACTGAGTGGTTATAAGAAAATCCTCAGGGCCTTTAACTAGCACGACCAAGCGGTTTTAGGAACCCTTGGAGCCTTTTGCTATGCTCTCAAGCATAAAATACCTTAAGACAGATGATGTTGAGAGGTTCAGGCTCTTCAACACCACCTAGCGATGTTAGGTGATAGGTACCCAAACCAATCCTTTCAGATATGATATAGGGTCCTAGCCAAGTAACCATGAATTTTTCTCCCATATCAAGTGATAAATTAGAGTTTTGTTGGTTCTATTTGAGCACAAGATCCCCAAATTCAAAGTCTCTCTGATGTAATTTGATATCATAAGCTCATTTTAGTAACTCTTGATAAACGTAGAGATGCTCTAGGGCATTCACACGATGTTCATCAAGTAGTGTCAGTTAATCTAGTCAAGCTTACCGTGCGGTGTCATCATTGATGAACTCTTTCAATGCAATGCACAACGTTGAAATTTCTAGCTCTGAGGGCATAACAACCTCAATGCCATATACTAGTGAAAATGATGTTACCCTAGTGGGCATTCGAATGCTAGTCTTGTAATCCCATAATGCAAGGTGTAGTTGGGTATGCTAGTATTTATGGTTTTCTTGGACCATATTTTTCAAGATGGCCACCACTGTCTTGTTTGAGGCCTCATATTGCTTGTTTGCCTATGGATAATAAGGAGTTGAAAAATTGTGCTTGATTCTATATTTATATATCAAAGCTCTCATAGTTTTTTTCTTAAATGATGTTCCATTATACAAAATTATTTTGGGTTGAATCCCAAAATGACTTATGATATGCTTCAATATAAAATCTGTTATACGAGCTCTAGTTGTTGTTGTTAAGGGTATTGTTTCCACCCACTTTATGAAATACTTAGTAGCCGTGATAATAAATGTATTCCATCCCAATGACGGAGGAGATATCTTACTGATAAGATCTAATCCCCATTGAGAAAATGGATAAGAAGCTTGGATGGGCTATAAGGCCTCCTATGGCAAGTGCATAATATTAGCATGATGCTAGAATTTGATGCATTTATTGACATACACATTGCACTACTTCTCCATAGTGGGCCAATAGTAACCCATTCAAAGGATGCACTTGATGATGGCCATACCACTAAAATGGCCATTGTACGTACCATCATGAGCTTGAGAAATCATCCAAGATGACTCTAGGGTCTCAAGACAATGAAGGAGAACTCCATCATAGCTTCTATGGTATAGGATATCTACTAACAAAACATACTTAGTTTTTTTTTCTTGAATGTGCATTTTGTAGTATGCGACAATCCCTCTACGATTATACTGAGTTTTAAGAAGTCTTAGATTTGCAATATCCAACTCTGACAAGCCTCAACTTTGACTGCCAAGACGACTTGCTCCCCCTACGTATTTACTTTTGCAAATGTATACTAGAAAACAACCTTGTGGTGAATGGTAGTACCACTTCTCGTCGGACTTTGAGAGGTTAATGACCCCTAGGGTGCCTTCTTTAGAAATTCTTCAACTTTGCAGAACCATTCAGCTTTTGGTTTTATGCTAATCATGTTGAATGATTCTTTATTATCAAAGTCTGCACGCTCTGCTATAGGATGTGAGTGTCTTGACATAGATGGTAGTGAAATTCATAGATGAAATCTAAGGGATTAAGGATCACAAATATGCCATGGTTTTTGTGAACCTATTTTATAAACGAGGGATTTCCTTGATGTCATACCATTCCAAATTAGCCAAATATGTAGCAACAAGATCTTTATAGGCTTTTAGTATGGGACATCGACACTGAAAGAGCCCCTTAACTTGGTTGAATCTGAGAAAGGAGTTGCCAAATATGTTTAGTCTCTTAATTCCCATGGTGATGGCTATGTGGAGGCCTAGCAGTAGGGCTTTGTACTGAACATTTTTTTTGGTGTATGGAAAGTCTAATTTAAATGAAAATGGTATTGAAGCTCCTTGTGGTGTGAAAAATACTATTCCTGCACCACCCCCTTGATCACACTTTGAACCATCAAATAACAAGGTCATATCAGCATTATTATCTGGTTCTTCAGGTTTGGGAGCTTCGAATATGACGAATACTGCATCATCCAGAAGCTCAATGGTCAGAGGCCTACTATTTTATAGTGGTGCCTCAGCCAGCTAATTAGCTATGAATTGTCCCTTAATGGAATTTTGGATTATGAATTCTAGATTGAATTCTATCAGTAGCATGATCCATTTTGTAGTATATGTATTATGATACGTCTTACTCATCATGTACTACAAAGGATTTTGTTTTGATATTACATATGTCGTATGACTTAGCATATAGTATCACAATTTATTGGTAGCAAACACTACTATTAAACATAGTTTCTCCACATATGCATACCCTAGCTCGTAACTCACTAAGGTTTGGCTAATATAATATATGACTTGTTCTTTGCCTTGCACATTCTTTTGGTCTAACATGGTCCCTAATGCAAAGTTAGTCACCGATATATATAGCAAAAAAGGCACAACTAGCCTTGGTGGAGCTAGCATTGACGACATCACTAGGTATTACTTTATTTCAGTGAAAGATGCTCGACAAGCCTCATACCAGTTGAATGGGACCCCCTTATGTATCAGTCGATTCATGGATCGATATTTATCCAATAACTGAGTGATGAATCATTTTATTGATGCTAATTTACCATGAAGGCTCTTTAACTCTTTAATATTGGAGGGAGGATGCATCTCTAAGATATCCTTGACCTTCACTGGGTCGACTTCGATGCCTTGTTTAGAAATGATGAATCTTAAGAGTTTACCAGAAGTTATGCCAAATATGCACTTCTTAGGATTAAAATTGACATTGTGCTCTATCAGGCGATCGAAGACCTTCCTTAGGACCTATGCATGTTCTTCCTACATCAATAACTTGGCCAACAAGTCATTGATATAATACTATAGGATCTTATGTATGTAGTCATGAAATATATATGTCATAGCCCACTGGTATGTGGCACCAGCATTTTTGAGGCCTAATGACAAATTTATGGAAAAATATACCCCATGGCATTATAAACATGGTTTTATTCTAGTCTTCAGGCTTAATCTAAAATTGATTGTATCCAAAAAAATCGTCCATCAGGGAGAGCATCTCATGACCTGCATTTGCATCTACAAGAGCATCAATATTCGGAAATGAAAATAAATCCTTTGGTGTTGCCTTGTTCAGGTCTCTAAAATTCATACAAATACGGATCTGTCCATCAGGTTTTCCTATAGGAACCATATTGGATACCCATTCTGGATAGTCGATGGAGATTACAAACTCTACATCCAACAAATTTTGTAGCTCATATTTCACCATTAAGGATACTATTGGATGCATATTTCTATTATTTTGCTTGAATGGCTTCTTTGATAGATCTAGTGAAAGGTTATGAGTAACCAATTTTAGGTCTAAACCTGGCATATATTTGTAAGTCCAAGTGAAAATATTAGGTCTCTCTTTCAATAGAGGAATGAGGGTGTCACGCTCATCTGGAGTGTGACTCTCTCCAAATTTAACCTTCCTTAAAATAGTGGGATCACTGTTGATATCCACATCAAAGGTTTCCTCCATTAACATGTACGATCCCTCCTCAAGCTGATGAGGCATAGGAATCAAATGGACATCATCAGCAAAGTTGATAGGTTCCGTGTCTGAAGCACCCTCAGAATTATAAACATCATAACCACAGCCTGACGTAAAATAAAATGGTTGTAGCATTTCTTCATTAGGGAAGAAATATTCAAGCTCAACAGGCAAGACAACATAATCCCAGTCAATAGCATCTACATTTAAATGCAATGGTTTGGATGAATCTGCTGGATTTCAAAGTTGTGTGGTCAAATCAATGGATACTATATTGATGAAATGGAATTGATATCCAAGACCACACAAAAAAACATCTACATCATCGATGTAGCTCCCATATCAAATATCTGGCTCTATTAGCATGGGTAAAAATGGGTCCTCTCTATGTGGGCTATGGATAATCGAGTCCTCTCTATGCACTAATTGCAATATTGGATCATTCAGCTCAATGAGATCTATGTACATAGGCAGATCAAGAAACACCATGTTATAGATCACATTGAAGTTCGATAGTCTTCCCCTAATGTGAGGATTGAGATTGATCTCTCTACGCATGTTCTCAACCATATAAGGTGCATTACAGTGATGTAGGTAGGGAGGTCCTAGATAGGCTTTCTCCAAATCATATTCTTCATTGCTATCATAATACAATCATTCATTTGCCCCCACTAGAATGGGACATTCTATAAAATGTGGCCTCATATAGGCTATTTCCTTATCACTATCATTGTTGTTCGATAAAATTGGATATAAGTATCGTAAATACAATACTGCCTCATAAACCAGCTCAGCCTCCTCCCTTGACTGAGTGTTGGGTGAAGACTCACTGTCCACCAAGATATTCTCATGATACGTCTCGGGTGGTGTTATGGTGACATAAGACACCATCCAAATATACCTATGGAACATAGAAGGATTAGGGTGATATGGTTTAAAATACACATCATCCCCTAGACTAAGGTACAAGTGATCTAAGGATGCTACGAGCAAATCATCTTGTCCTTGTATATGTAACCCTAGCCCGAACCTATCAGTTGCCAGCTGATAACGCGACTCAAGCGGAGTCCTACGTCCTTATTAAAAAATACCAAGGCCATATCCATACCAATGATATAATTCAAAAATATGCATGGAGTACTTTGGGTTGGATAGATAATGAATATTTACTATGAAAGGTTCATTGTAATCTTCATCCATGGGCATCTGCATTGGAAGCTGATACAACCTAGCATAGATGAAGTTAGTCTGATTGGGTGGCTATCCCAATGGCACTACTGATCCAACCAAAAAATTATGAGCATGCGGTCGGTCCATCTCTTGTACAGTTTCTAGAATCGGCTCAAAGGTTATATTCTACATAATATACTAACCTAACCTTGTTTTGGCGAGATGTACAGTCACCCGCAGTGCGAATGACCCTGCTAAAGATGTAGGCAAGGTAGGTTGAGGTACCTTCTTGGATTTATCTTAGGCTTCCTCCACTTCCATGGGGATGGGAACCTCATTGGTGATTAGTTCGGGCACATGCGTCTTTTTCTTTTCACCCATTTTCACCTTTAACTTCCTATCATCCCGACGCATCGTTGATGCAGTTGGTTTCAATGAAGTAGTAGTCGTGTGCTCAGATATATATGATACAAATATCTATGGTTGAGAACACACTATTGGTTTACCTCTTGGATTCTTAACCTGTGACACATGACAAAATTCTAGGTGCATTTATGGGAGTATGAAACCCCTAGGCAAATTTGCTAGGTTCACAAACTTGAAAGCTTCTTCATCTGATGACACTACGTGAACCCATCCCTCATGTAGATATTTTACACATTGATGTAATATAGAGGGAACACAATGCATTTCTTGAATCCAAGGCCTCTCAAGTAGGATGTTATATTGCATGGCACCCTCGATCACATGACACATCATAGATATGGTCTTTAGGACTACCTAAACATGTAGGATGATTGTGACAACCATCAAGAATAGAGCATCGTTAAATGCTCTCAATGTGAAGGTGGTGGGAACAATATGTGACTTGGGTAGCTTTAGATGATTCAATGCCTTGGTCATTATTATATTGATCGATGAACCAGTTTCTATCAGGACCCTCTTGAATGGCATTTGATTAACACATGCGATGATATGCAACAATAGGTCAATCATATCTATAGGAACTGTCCTAATTTCACGATCATAAAATTGGATCATAGGCTCCTAGAACTGTTGTACATGTCCCACAAAATTGGTAAATGCTTGAGCATATTGAGACTGTAATTTGATGGAACTTAGAATGTCCATGAGAGTCTCCCTATGCCTAGGGTACTGCTATATCATCTCATAAATAGACAACTTCGTAGGAGTTATCTATAGGTTTTGGACCAACCTACTCCGTATGGTCACCACTGGTCTCGTTGGTGGGCCTAGAATATTATAAGCCGATCATTGATTTGATGTATCTTGTATCCTAATAGGAGTACGAGGTTGATTCGATTGCTCATATCTCCCATGTCTAGTAACAACATTCACCATGCTATGAACCCCTGGGTAGGTGGTTTGACATGCACTTGGTTCACCTGGCCAATGTTGCTGTGTGGAGCCTCATGTTTTTGCAATGGATTTTTATAAATCCCCATGTTTTGGTTTTTGGGTGCCAACATATTATGTTGCACTACAAGATCGTCCTTATCGATCATATTCTACACAATATGTTTGAAGGACCTAAACACTTTGATGTCATGGCCCTTCGCATGATGGAAGATGCAAAATAGGTCATCCTAATACCCCTTTGACTTGGGCTAATTAGGATCAACCAGATTAACCTCGCGTAGTCTGATTGCCTTAGCCTCACATAAATGATGAAATATTTATGTTAATTATTCTATCAAATGCGTGAACTGGCGAGGTGGGCATTTTTTGTTTTTTCCCTTATAATTATTATTGCATTTTTTGTACTATGGAGGAGGAGGTTGGGCTTGATAATTCTATTTTTGTTACCCATTATCCTCTCTCTAGAGGTTTAGCACCACTTGATTTACATGGGCCTACTTACCCTACTATTTCATGGAGCTCTTCTTATGCCCATCCTTCTTGTTCTTAAGCTTTAAGTTGCCTCCTTGCAACTTGATATCCTCAATTAATTTGGCTTGCACCAAAGCTTCCTCAAATGTTGGATACTTTTGCAGTTGCAACAATAATGAGATGTGCTTGGCACAACTCTTAGTGAATATTCGGTTTAGTTCTGTAGTAGTAATAGGGAATGGCAACTTTACCATTAATCTCCTTCACCTATTTTGGTACTATTCAATTGGCTTATCATCGCACTGAGCTAGCATAGCCATATCAGAAAGGTTAGCCTATTTCTTGATGCCAAAAGAAAAGCATTTAATAAAAGTGTTAGACAATTGCTCAAAACTAGTGATACTCTACTTCTTCAACTGATTGAACCACTCTTGGGCTGGGCCTGAGAGGGTTGTGATGAATGTATGTAACAACAAGGTATCATTACTTACAATCTAGACACATGCATCTAGAAATCTTATGACATGCTCTTGCGCATCTTCATCACCTTTAAATTTATCTAACCTGGGCATGTAAAAATATTGAGGATATGCTAGAGTAGGCACCGAGGGGTCCAAAGGCTCATTATGAATCTTTCTTAATGTCAGTTTTTGAAGAACCACATCTTGCCTCTCGATTGCTTTTACCTTCTCAACTAAGGACTTATAAGTCTATAAGGATAGAAATTCCTCCTCCCTAAGCTAACACGAGGGGTAGTATTGGAGGTACATTCTTCCTCTATCAAGGTGGAGGGTGTTGCTCTTCCTCATCCTCAACTTGGGAGTCTTCAAGATAATCTTGATTATTTTCCTCTCCCTCTTCTTCCTCATATTGTTGTTGCCTCTTATATTTGAATGGTGATGGCCATTCTCTTTGTAGGTCACTAATATGAGTGTGAGTATCTTTGCACTCCTGTTGCACATCGGCTTGTGAAAAAGCCTTCCTTTGAATGCACTCTCTATTCTCCATGTGAGTGTATAAACCAACCATGGCTAACCTATCCTCCTACTCTACGTGCTCCTTTTGGGTAAAAATGCATTCCTCACACGTGCACTACTCATATAGTCTCTTTCTAATGGGCCTCTATGCCTAAATATTCTCATCTTCGATGCACTACCTCTCTAGGTGAGTATCCTCCAATTGATCTTGGAGGAGTTATCGTCACTGCTTAGATACCAATATATATGATCTATCAAGGTGATCGACCATAACAAGCCTCTGGTATGCATGCTCTGTGTGAGTGATCTTATGGGTTATGTACCCATATGACTAATTTGTGATGCTTTTGCCTTTATCTGTAAAGATGACATTGGCATCTTTTTGAGCCTTGTTCTATGTACCACCATGCGTGGATGGTGGATGTGTTACATGAGGGCGCTTAGAAGCCTCTCCATGCTCTTTAGCAGTCCTAATAGAACCCCTGCTACACTCACTTGAGGCACAAGTGGGTGGAACTGAAGGATTATATCCTAGCTACTCAAGGATACTACCTAAGCCATCCAACTGTCTAGATATCCACTACTTGTGTGGTGGTGTGCCATTGGTTCCCACTTTAGCCATATCAATAGTGGTATTTCAAGATTCACTACATGTGGGAGTCTGCACACCAGTGGTGGCTCTATCTGCATCCCCTTGAATGGGTGGGTCTCGATCCTATATGTACTCTGAATGTGGAGTCATGGATCCTCTTACAGAGCTATGACGTAGGGGTACCAAATTGGACCTCTTTATAACATACTCTTCGATCGATCTCGTGGATGCGTGTGAACTAAAATTTTGGTAATGGATTTTTAGTGGAACACCCTCATGATGAGAGGCTCCATGCTCTATTCTGTGTCTAGAATAATGCACAAGAGCTCCTCTATCAGGGGTACGCTTAATAAGTTCTCCTTGTGTTGAATTGTCTCCTCTAATTCTTGTTGAACAATGTTCAGGAAGCGCATGTGGGTGAGGGTTCAATATATGTTGTTGTGAATCTATTGAGACTTGGTCATTGGCATTAGGCTTATACCTTTGAAAACCACCCCGTGTCTCCACCATGGTGCACCTAGTGTCTAGATTTATCTTATTATGCAAACAAGGTATACAATGGTGATTATCTCTTTTACAATTTAAAATGATCCCTAAACTATTTGATGTTGTTTCAATGATTTGTTGTATTAGTATTAGAAAATCTTCTCATTTTTTAAAGCTTTTTGGATGATATTCTCAATTTAATTAGCATTCATCGATATGCTCATAGCTCAACAACATAGGTGTGAAACCAAACCACGTAAATCCCCCGTGTGTGGTAATGAAACTCCACACTTGTACAAGCAGCAGTGGTCCTACTAATCCCTAACCCATTTTTCTCTATTTAGTGTTATACCCTAAAAAGAGAATACATGCAAATTTTCTAGGGTACGAAAGGTTATTGGGCCTGTCCTTGATCTAGAACAATAGGTACGTGGGAGTTGGGCCAACAGATGGAAATTACTGCCACCATCGTTGGACCCTACTAGTGGTTGGAGGTCACTACCAACTCACTAGCGTTTAATTGAAACATGGTGTGTGTGGTTCTTTTTAATATTTGCATAGAAAGGAAAATGCATAATACATCATGAATGATTATCTCCTACATGATATGCAAAAATAAACGTTTCATTTTTAGACAATGCATGCTATATCCTATATGAGTTTTTGACAATGCAAATTATGATGATATAGCCTCTGATTGGACCTCAAGCATGTAAACCAAAACACAATATAAACCTAGCACATTGTATTTTAGGGTGGACTGCACTCATATATTCACTATTCCTAGTAGCACCTAGCCAAACTCATAAAAATAAACCCCAAGACCTAATTCATTTCCCTTTTAGTGTCTTAATTAGATTTTCCCTTTTCTACTTTTTGGAAAACATAGATAGAATAAAAAAGTATAGAGAGTAAAAAATGGGACCTACCTCAGGTCCTCATCCAATCAAGCTTTGGCTCCATATTATATAATGTGTCTACTATGAACCGTAGGTCTGATGTATGGTTGAGACTGTAGACTTCATTTTGCAACCGTAGGCCGACAATAAGACTGTAGCTGTAACCTATGGTTTGCACCTAATATCAAAAAATATAGGGGTCAGATATCAGTTGCATAAATTGTAGAGTTCCATCGTGATCGCCTTCTGATCTATCCAAAAAGCAATGCACCTATCTACTACATCAATCAGAATCAACATAAAAGCATATAATAATAAACAAGATTGCACATAACAATAAAATGGATGTTTCTTTTATTAATATTGGAAGCGAATCTTGATTACAATCATGCCCCTCTTAGCTTCACAAATTTTTTGATACAATTGATACAATTCCAAAGCCCCCAATGGGGCAGGCATAATACTAAGGCTCTATAAATAGTCACAAACTACTCTAGGGTGGAGTTGACCATCTTCTTCACGTTGAGGAAGGAATTAGATGATTGAATCTCCTTCGAACCTATTTCCTGCGATCAAGAAACAACACAAAAGCATTAAATGAATATGTAGCCTCTCATGATGAGGCCCTTTGAGGAAAATATGCATAAATATGTCATAACAACTATGAAATAAAGAAGATGAATAAAATATATTAAACTTGTGCAAGATTCATGAAGATTGTTAGAAACATGAAAGTAAAAAGTGCAACTATCTATCTATTGAATCAATTGCATGGAATAAAACAAGATAGCATAAAAAAATAAGCCATTAATGTCCTACTTGCTATGCTAAAGTAAACTTATTATAATCCCTAATTAAGCTAGTTAGATTCTATATACTATCAAAGAAACCATTAAAATGACTAATCTAACCTAATTAAGCATACTAAAATAGAAATAGTACGAAGATTTGTCACCTGTTGCAAACCGTATATCTGATGAGCAGTTTGCACTATATACCATGGTGATTGAATTCCATAATTGGGCCTCCGTTTGCCCAAATTAGCATTTCTTGGCATTCTAGCTCCTTAGGGCATCCATGGCATGAATTTTCATGATGTTTGGTGAATTGGCAAGTGAATGGCAACTAGGCTCTCTCAATGCACTCAAGTGAGTCCACAATTCAATAGGGCTTTGTTGTTCTAATCTCTAATTCTCTCTTTGATCCTATTTTGATAGTGCTTCGCTATCAAAATGCACTATATCTTTGCCCTAATTTGAATGGGTACTTATAGGACTACCCAAGGACTAGGGGTGGCTTCATGAAGAAGCCAATATCAAGAAGAGGTAGTTGGGACAGTTGGATTGGAAGCCTCTGGAATCTTCCATCCTTCAACTACATTATTCTAGATCAAATGGCCATTCTAATCGATTTGGCTTAGATGAAGGTCAACTAAATTTTAGTTTAGATAATAGGTCATAGCTAGGGCCTAGGATGTAGACCGTATGTCTTAACCATGGTTCAAACTATAGACCACAAATCTCTACTGTGGTTCTAACTTATTAGGCCATGGAGCCCAAATTGAGTGGTTAGAACCACTGCTCTATCTTGGATTCTATCCAAGATATTCCATATGGTCTTGTAGCATGTCCCATATGAGTAGTCACCCTCGATATTATGCATTTTAGGTGTCTAAACTCACTTAACTAGGATTATGTGGCTGCAAGTGGAGTGATGTCTAGGGTTTTTCCCCATGTGAAGGGACAAATGGGACAAGGGTGGATGAGATGTGGTAAATATATTTAGTGAGGTGGCTATGATACAAGTCTAGTGGGTAGACAGAGTATCCTAGGCTAATTTTCCAAATTTAATAATTCTAGAAAATAGGATAATGGTGCAGGATTTATATGCCTAAGACTAAACTTAGGCATATAACTTTATTATGAAGGATTTGATGTGGGATAGAAAATGTGGTGTTTTGAGTGACCAGATTTTGGTGTCTACAGTGGGTAATCATATTGAACCATAATTCTAACCTAAAGGAATAATTATACATGTATCTATAGGATAAGGGCTTCAAACTCAATGGTATTATTGATAGAGAAAAAAATAAGCTTAACTGACAAAGACATTAACTATCATCAAGAAGTGACCAAGATGACTCCTATCCCTACTCTTATTATGCATCTAGCACTATCAAATTATAGTACATGAGTTAGGTTGATCTACATATAGGCTAAATATTGAATCATCAAGAAATTCAATTGCTAAGTGATATCTAGATTCTCAGTGTGTCGTTGTTAATTCATTAGTAATGACATGACATTTTATAGAATTTTGGCTAACAAAATCAAGATAAAATTTACCAAGTTTAATAAACCACTTAACTATTTATCTTGCAAGGTGAGTCTTGGATATGAGATAACTCAAGGAGTTGACCATCATGATGATAAGGTTTTTATGGTTGAGCATGTAGTATCTAAGATTTTGAGAAACAAACACTACAACTAGGCAAAGCTTCTTCAAAAGGTATAACAAACTCTCTAATTGACCAAAATATTACTAATATAGGAAATGGATTGCTCTCTATGTTGGTCACTGGACTATGCCAACATATATCCTATGGTATGGTTGATCACTACTACATCCAACAACAAGTTCCTAGAAGGGTTAGAGGAATTAAGACATGAGAAGACAAAAGGTAGGATTTGAGAGCATCAAAGGTTTTTTGAAAATCAATATCCAATTCAAATATTTCATCCTTAAACATTTAGTGAAAGGTTGACACTTGTCATCCAACTAGGATATGAATATACATATATCTTGGATTTTGCCTTGGAGACTCCTAAGCTAAGTTAGAGTTTGAGGATGTGGCATATTGATAATAGTTGATATCTTGTTAGCATCAACTTTGATACCATAGTAGGATATGATGAATTCCAAATATTCTTCTTGATGTAACACCAAGATGTATTTTTAAGGCTTTAAATATACCTTGTGCATCCACTTGAAGATGTGTCTTAGGTCTCAAACATGATATTCCAAGTTTAAATATCGATCAAGAAGATCATCAACATAGTATTGCATGATATCATGAATCATGCCATGAAATATATATGCCATGGCTCTATGGGGGATACCTCCTATGTTATTCAATTTGAAAGGCATGGCTTGATAGCAAAAGGTTCCCCAAAAGGTGGTGAAAGCTATTTTGTCTTGTCCTTAGGAGTGATCTTAATCTAATTATAGCTTGAGAATCCATCCATCAAAGATAACATTCTACATCCTATAGTGAAATAGACAATCATATTGATGTTAGATAAAGGGAAGTTGTTCTTAGGATATGATTTATTAACGTTCAAAAATCTAGCACATACTCTAATGTTACCTATTTCCTTAGAAACAAAGAAAACATTGGAGATTAAATTAAAGTAGTTGATGGATTTGATGAATCCAACATATATGAGATTTTTAAGTTCCTCTTTGACTTGCAAGGCAATTTTTGGATGTATTTTCATAAGTTTTTCTTGACAATTTTTCCACCAAAAGTGAAACAAATATGGTGGAAATCTAGAAAAATTGTCATGACCTAGCATATCAACATAGGACCAATCAAAGATATCCTTCAACTCTATCAAAATCTTGGTGTATTACCCGAACTTATTTTGAATTAAGACTTATCTACGTTATGGATCTTAGGATCTTTAAAAGCACCAATACTGATGTCCATGGTTTCCTCAATCAAACTAGGAAATTCATATTCTACTTGAGGAAGATTTGGTATAACTCCAAAGTTTTCAAGATATATAAGATCTATGGTTGGCTAATTTTTATCAATTGGCTATGAGATAACAACATTCATGATCTAAGGAAAAGATCCACCAAAAACAAAAGTCATTTTAGCTTATATAGTCTACTGGGCCATCTTAAGGAGGATCATTTAGGATGTCCTCCATATCATAGTTTTCTTCATTAGAAATCAAATTAAAATAGGCTAGGGTTAGTAGAATTACACTAATAAATTATATAAATCAAAAGAGGATAGGATCTATGAAGAATGATGACACATTATCATCCTCCTCATCCAAATTTGTACCATCTAAATAAACAATGTCATCATGGGATTCCGTATCAAGAAGGATGGCTTCCTCATAGGGTTATGCATAGTGATGAATTATCATAAATTCATGAATATTAAGAATTCAAAAATTTAAAATTGGTAAATATGAGAACCCTTGACTAGGGTCCATTCACCTAGAATTTCTAGCTTCAATTTGTTTTGCATCAACTTGCCCTACTTTGATAATAATTTTACCATATTTATTTTAAATTGCCAACATTCTCACCTAAATAATAAAGATTTTTACCTTGAAATTATAAATAATTTTATTTATACCTCCAAATTTCTCTCTTATACCACTAGTATATACATCTAACACGATAATGATACTCCTCAAAAAATGATCTATAGCAACAAAAAATGAGCGGTTGACAACAAAGGTATCTAACAACAGTGAGAAGTAGAGATGATCAATTGATACTAAAGAGGTGACTAACAATAAGGAAGATCATTTGACAAAAATTATGACCAAAAATAATAATAAATAAAAATGATCAATTGATATAATAAATAACCATCATCTTTGAGAAGCAGAGATGATCGATAGCAATGAGAAGTAAATATGACTGGTTGATAGAAGATGTGATCAACAATAGATAAGAGTAGGGACAATATATTAATTATTGAGCAAGGTGCAGTGACAATATTGTCATTGTTGTCAACACAGTCATATAGATCGGTTGATGCAGTGGATAGGAGTTCAGAGGTTACTCAGAGTATGTACAGTGATGTTAGATTCTTATGAGGATGTTTACCCACCTTTTTACATATTTTCCAAGAAGACCGAAGTGGCCCATATGCTAAAGATCAAAGAAAAAGCAAAACACCGCAAAGAAAAAAAAGTGTCACGATATCGTGACATGTTGCATTTTCATGGCCAAAAGAGAAGAGAAAAAGCAAGGAGAAAAAAGTGTCACGATATCACATGTATTTTTGTGGGCCAAAGCAAAGAGAAAGAGCAAGGAGAAAAAGTGTCACGATATCGCGACATGTTGTATTTTTGTGGGCCAAAGCAAAGAGAAAGAGCAAGGAGAAAAAGTGTCACGATATCGTGACATGTATTTTTGCGGGCCAAAGCAAAGAGAAAGAGCAAGGAGAAAAAGTGTCGCGATATCGCGACATGTTGTATTTTTGTGGTCCAAAGCAAAGAGAAAGAGCAATAAGGAAAAAGTGTCACGATATTGTGACATGATGCATTTTCATGAATCAAAAAGGGCAGGCATACAGAGAAACAAAAGTTTCGCGATATTGCGATATGTTGTATTTTTGTGACTCAAAAAGGGCAAGCAGGCAAAGAAACAAAAGTGTCGCGATATCGCGACATGTCGCATTTTTGTGACTCAAAAAGGGCAAGCAGGCAGAGAAACAAAAGTGTCACAATATCGAGACATGTCGTATTTTGCGACTCAAAAAGGGCAGGTAGGCAGAGAAACAAAAGTGTTGTGATAACGCGACATGTCACATTTTTGTGACTCAAAAAGGGCAGGTAGGCAGAGAAACAAAAGTGTCGCGATATCGCGACATGTTGCATTTTCATGACTCAAAAAGTGGCGGCCCCATAAGGAATATTTAATGATTTGAAATCATTTAAGATGGTCGTTACACGTGGAAATAAGCGGATGCATGTCCATGTGGAGAAAACGAACAGTTATGGAAGGAGAAAACGAACAATCAAGGAAATAAGCGGATAAATGCCCATGTGGAGAAAATGAACAGTTATGGAAAGAAGCGGATGAATGCCCATGTGGAGAAAAGGAAATGAAGGGCCTCAAAATAGAAAT
The DNA here is from genome assembly GCA_028583015.1 of Wollemia nobilis. Lineage (NCBI taxonomy): Eukaryota > Viridiplantae > Streptophyta > Pinopsida > Araucariales > Araucariaceae > Wollemia > Wollemia nobilis. The sequence goes on from JAQPPZ010000057.1 coordinate 1,414,159, forward strand.
GAAAAGCTTTTTCAAAAACCAAAACAAATGCATGCACAAGGGAAAAGAAAACGAACATTCATCGAAGGAGAAAACAAACAGTCATAAAGGAGAAAACGAACAGTTATGGTAGGAGAATATGGTGTAAATTCTTTGCATGTGACGTTTTTGATGAAATGCCTTCTCAATATATACAAAAGGAGTTACATAAAGAAGGAGTTACAATTGACAAATGACATATGAGAATATGAAAGAAGGTGTTACAATTGACAAGTGGCATATGAGAATATGAAAGGAGTTACAATTGGAGTTACAAAGAGAAAATATTGTTATAAAAGGAGTGTTTCTTGGAGAATTTTAAAGTGTGCGAGAGGCGAGTGAGAAGGGTGTGTGTTTTGCGAATTGTGGTAGACGTTGGGTAAGCAATAGACCAGTTAGGGTCTTGTAAAAGTGAAGGCATTTTTATGTCAATCTTCTAGTTTCAAAATTGAAGTCCAAGTTGGTGCTTGGCATTAGGGGTTGGTGCTCCTTCCAGTTGGTGCTGGTAAATCAGGGGTTGATGCTCCTTCTAGTGGGTGCTAGTAAATTGATTGTAAAGTTGGTACTTTGCTAGGGCTGGATTTGGATGGGAGTTCAAACAATCATTTCGAGGAGTAGCCAAATCGGTGAACCTCGGTACATCTTATGTTGTGTGATGTTCTCTTGTTATACTTGATTTATTTGGTTTTAAGTTTTAATTTTTTTGGTTTTAAGAGTTGAAGATTTAAGTTTTAAAATAGCTACACTAATTCACCCCCCCTCTTAGTGTCATTATGAGTGTATCGCTCTAAATTTTTTACATCCTTACCTTCAGGCTATAGGATCCACGCTCGAAATGGGGATGTGAAAATGATGGGACAATACCTCAGACTGAGATGCCCTTTGAATGTACCGCCTCTCGAGGAAGGGGTATAAGGGTGAATTTTTTATGGATGGTGGGTTCACCAGGAAACTTTTGAATGGCAGTTTCCATGCCTAGGTTGATAGTGAGTTTGATGTGTTCATTTTTATACTCGATCATTCAACTCCTAGGTTTGGCCAAGATGAATCTAAACTATTCTATATGCCAATGTTAATTTAAATGAATACAAAAAACATGAATGAATGATAATAATAGAGAATATGCTAGCTAGAATGTATCATATCTGATTTCGGATGTTTGATGAATATTCTGAGTTTTGTAACAGTTCATATCGCCTCAATTCGTATGTAATCATCTGATATTTCACAAGATCATCCCAAATCACAGAAGGTCATCTAAGATCAGACAATCATCTAAAATCTGACAAATTCGTCAAAAAAATTTGTTAGAAACCTACAATCATAGAAATAGATACAAAATACCCAAGATGCAACTACAGAAGCGAGGGGAAATAACAGAAATAATTATAAATTTGTCTGAATGACAGATCCAAATAGTAATGAAAGAGGAAAAGCATTAACTTCATAATTTATTTTGATTTTATCATGCATTTATATTAGATGAGGTGAACTCCAAGATGCATAAGTATAATAATTTAAGAGAATGCATAAATACAACAAAAAAATGTAGAAAAGCCAAAAAAATGCAAACTCTAGGTTCTGATTGCCCCCAATCTGGACTACAGTTAGGATCGCCTCCAATCGTACGAGATCGTCTGCGCTCCTTGAAAAAATTATCTGTAATTGTCTGAGATCGTCTACGACGATCCGAGCTAGCTTCGACTGAAAAACAGTAGATTTCTTGTAAGAAAATGCAAAATACAAAATACAGATAGTAGTGCGAGGGAATAAGGAACTAAATCTTTAGGGAAATCCATCAGCTAAGGGGTTTAGGGGGTTCAAGGGGATAAACTAGAAAAATCCTAGTTTATATAGGATTAGGAAGAGGTTAGGAGGTTGGGGATCATCCCAATATGGGAGATCTCCAACAGGAAATCTCCAACTGTGCAAACACATTTCTGCCCAAGTTGGAGAGGCTGTTGAAATAGAAGCTAATTATGAAAATTCGGTTTTGGGATGAAATTTTTTGGACATTCTGTTCCAAAAGAATTTTTCAGATCGGGGATGATTTCGTCTAATCTACGACAATATCGTCCAATGGTCAAAACAAATCCTAAAAATGGCATTGAAAATAGGGAAAGCGGGTAACAGGCGGTTTAACGGGTAGTTTGGGGTTGAAATTCAAATTTTTATCTTTTATATTTTTACTAAGATTTTAACCGTGTCAATTTTAGGGTGCTACATTTTGCCCCATATTTAGCTAATTCTTCGAATAAAATGCGTTAAAGACGATTTTTTCCCATTTTACGAGAAAGAAAAAAATATACTCAATTTTTTAGACAATGATTCTTGGTCGAATCGTACGAATGCTGACTATGGTGCCCCCTCCGTGTTTTTACCCAAATCGAATGTTTGAGGTAAAAACGCGAAAAAACAAAAATTAAAATGTTGTTGGTTTTTGAATAAAATTAAGAAAAATAGGGTAAAACCCTAATTCATTTTTACTATTCATTTTTACTATTCCAAAGCTCTACAGAGAAAAAAATGGTGGAGACAGCGCACAGAGCGACAGAGGTCCGACGCGGGCTATGGGTAAGGATCTAATCCTAGTAGATTAGGTTTTATTTAACTTTGTGCAAGTTTTTTTATTTAAATTTGATTGTTTGGGGCATCACGGCCGTTTTTAGGCCATCGACGTTGTTGGGACAAAATTGTCCCGATTTTGTCGAAATCGTCCCGATTTTGTCGAAATCGTCCCTAGATCGTCGATTTCGTCTGAGGGCAAAATCGGCGAATTAGGGACGATTTCATCCAAAAAGGGGCAATATCCAAGTTGCAAAATCGAAGACGATTTCATCCTCACAAAGGATGATTTTGCCTAATTTGGGACGATATCATCCAATGGTGGACGGTATCATCTTTAACTTGATTTTAAAATGTGTTTAATTTGATTTTAATGATTAATTTATTAATGATTTTGTTGTTTTATTGTTTGTTTTGTAGAAAGGGTTACTAAAGAGCCGAGAATGGAAATACGGTGGACTAAGATATGACATAGCCACGCTCGACCAGGTAGAGTGTGACCGACTAGCACAGGTCGGTCTACAGCATGTGGCAGAGATGCCACAAGTGCCAATTGACATGGGGCTACTGACAACCCTAGCAGAGATGTGGTATCTGGGGTTGTCCTACTTCTGGTTACTGATAAGGGAGATGGCTCCCACTCTAGAAGACATATGGAGGATCATGAGGATCTCCATACAGGGATAACTGATGACGCCTACGACCAATCAGGGCCAGGCGATGATGAGGCTCACTAGAGATCCGAGCTTTGCCCTAGAGAAGGGTGGGGTGAACATCGAGTCTCTACGATAGATGCCTGGGGCATCTAGGCTAACTCGAGTTTTTGTAGGAGTGGTCGGTGGCTTACTACTGTGCCACCAAAGCGGGTGTAGACTACTATGGGTGCTCTCAGACATAGTCTGTGACATGAGAGACCATGGGTACAGATTTGCATGGGGCAACTTTGTACTTTGCCACTTGTATAGGATCCTGCATGGGGTCGTATACAAGGGAGGTCGATATCTGGTCTTGACATCGCTGCTATAGGTTTGGTGTTGTGAGCACATTACGGTGCAGAGGCCGGTAGGGCTCCCATTGACAGGGGTTTACCAAGAGAGGCCTCAGGTTTTCTAATGGTGGCTATAGAGGGGGTCACAGCGACGAATAGATCTACCAATGTCATAGAGGTTGCTAGACGACCTCATCTAAAACCAGATCACCTGGAGGCCATGGTGAGAGCATCTAGGGTGGGCAGAGGATGGGCAAGAGCTGGCTCACATCAAGTGAGTCTGCTAGCTGAGGATGGAGTGATAAGAGGTAGAGATCCATCGCTACGTTCGGGTACTATGGCAGTTCGGTCTACAGTAGGGGATCCCTTCTCTCAGGGATTACGAGTACTCCCAAACTATTCAAGATAGTACTACATTGATCGGGGCTCCAGATATGCAGTGATTTTGGAGTTAGGATGTGGACGATGCCCCCATCCAGCCAGTGGATGGTGACTACGTCAGGGTTGCAGCCGGCTACGATGCCTGGTATGTAGGCATTCGCCCTCCTTGGATGACGAGGGTGCAGGGTCTAGTGCATTCCATGGTGCACCATATGGGGAGGCAACAATAGGCTGCTATTGAGGTAGCGTGGGGTCGTAGGGGGAGAGAGCAGTGACGGTCCCCACAGGAGATATGCCAGTGGATGGGTCAGGCTCCATAGAGGTCGTGGGAGATAGGGTGGAGGGGAGAGACTCCCTTCACAGTAGGGGGAGATACCACCATTGCATGATAAGGGTAAGGGTGTTGACATAGGGGAGAGTAACAAGATGATGGCTCTCTGGGCTGAGGCTGCTCACCTTCAAGCTCAGGTGCAGTCACTGCAGGACGAGGCCACTCAGCTCAGGGCATAGGTATGGACATTATAGGATGAGACTACACGACTCAGAGCACGAAGCGGAGGGACGAGCAGGGATGAGATAGTGTGTTCTATGATGCAGACCACATTCTACCAGGGGATATACTTCTAGCTGGTTCCAAAGGGCCAGAGGGTACAGCTGCTAGCCAACATTGCGGAACCAATCAAGATGGGATCGGTGAGGACATCCTCACGATTGATGATGAGGACCCGAGATATAGCCTGGAACTCTATGGGACAACCTACTCCATGTTATGGTGGGGGATGATATGAGGCTGAGAGCTCGAGGGCTTATCGAGGCTAGCTATTGCAGATTGTAGAGAGATTATATAGATTTTTTAGAGGATTGAGTATGCCAGGGTATAGATTGTGGCATACCAATCCAGTTTTGATATGATGTACATAATTATATATATATATATATGATATTTTTTATATGACTTTTTCATATGTTTTTATGATGCTTTTAATGTTTGAATTTGTTGCTTGTTTGATTGATGATTCATGTAATTATGTGGTTTGGAAATATTATAATTTGAGGTCATCTTTGTAAAATTTTAAATGAAATAATCTGATGTAAACAATTGGTTGTTGTGATGTGATTTGATAAAAAATAAAAAAAGACTTCTAACAATAATTTCAAAGGACATTGTCACTGTTATAGACCATTTCATGGAGTCATCGCTCGCTCGGTCGTCAAGCTAATCCCAAATATAGAAATATTGTTGAAAAGTAAAAGAGTGCTTAAGAGACTGTCTTAAGACTTTGTGTTGTGATGATAGAAATGATGATGGTGTGATGATTTGTTTTTAGATTTTCATAAAAAATATTATGCATGAGATACTAAAAGAAATATGATTTTGCTAGGCATAAATTCCTAAGTGTGATAAAATTTTGAACAATTCCTTAGAAATTATACCATGGTTGCAAAATTGAATTTTGACATAATGACATGAAATAGAATAAGTGTTTGTTCGTTTTAAAGCATAATTGTGTAACATAATGATGCAAGTCATATGTTTTTATGCATTTGTTTTAAAATAAATGGAAAATAAAATTAGAACAATGGTTTGTGCTAGGCATAGAATTTATAGGTATAGACTTATACCATCATCACGAAATCCAAAGAAGAAAAATAGATATTTTGGTTTTATTGCAAGATGAATTTTTGACTTTTGATAAACAGAAAAATAATAATATGAAAAGTTTTGTTTGAAATAATTTTTTGAGATTTTGTAAAAAGGTGTATGTAATTGCTTTTATACAAAACAAAAATTCTGAAATAAAAGGATAAAATTATTCCGAAAAGAATTACAGAAACATTTTAAATTATCTCAAAGACAAATGTAGATTTATAAGGGATCCTCATGTGCAAATGTGAGTTCATTACCGATCTTGATTTATCATAATGATACAAAATATCTCAAATACAAATGTGTGTGCGATTGTATTGTTCATTCACCAATTTTGAGCAAGATAATTTGATACAAGTAATTTGACTTAACCAAATGAATGTTCGTTGACCATGATTTATATGCATGTAACCGTATCAGACTACTATGTAAGTTAGGTTATCAAGATCTATCTAATCCATAAGTCGACATAGGTCTATACAAAATAAGGTTGCTAATGTGATAGACATATCACCACGCTAGGAATTACCCAAGGCCAAGCGGGTTGGGCACAAACCACCTGTTATGGGGCTTACCTCATAGTTTTTGAATAATTGAGAATTCTAGGGATTCAAGCTCATTCACCCTTCTTTTCTTTTCAAGGGGTAGGGAAAGGATTTTATTGCATTTTGCTTTTGCGTTTCTCTTTTGCTTCTCTTTATTTTCTCTTTTTTTGTATTTTTGCTTGATACTGAGATAATGCTGGAATATTGCTGTGATGGTACAAAATAACATTTTTTTTTTCTCTTTTTCTTGAACTTTTATTTTCTTCCTATGCTAGGGATACTTGCTCGGATTGGCTGTAGAGTAAGGGATTTTTATTCTGGGTAGCGGTGAGCTTGTCTTTTTGTCAATTCTCAAATATTCTAGACCATGTGCATGATAGGATAGCAAGGGAAACTTTTCGATCAAGAAACCATTTCTACTATGTAGCATCATATCGAATTTGCAATGAAATCATTTTAATGTGAAAAGATATACTTGGTTCAAGTAAATAACAAGATCAGTTATCTATGCTCAAAACATTATTTAATGCCAGTGTGGACTTTGATATAAAAGAGATGAATAATCATACCAAATAAAATCAAGATATTTATTCATGTGAGTGTGAAAGTGTGGGATTCCAAATAAATGCTAATTTGTCCAAAATAACTGAAAATATAACTACAATACTACACGATTTGACAGGTACAAAAATAAAAGATGTTTGTGAAGATGTTGATGATTTTGATGTTTTTGATTTTAAGTTATGAATTGAAAAAAAATACAAGGTGATTGTTTTTGAAAAGTTTTAAATAAGTGACTAAAAGGAAATAATATGCAAAACAAATATATACAATGATGAAATGACCAAATTTTATGCATAGTAGCGTTTGAGATGCATAATATTCATAGGTTCTTTAAGTTCTTTACCATCTAAGGTAGATAATTTGTATGCTCCCGATCCAAATTTAGCAGTGATGACATATGGTCCAAGCCAGTTGGGCTCAAATTTACCTTTAAGGTTTTTAGTGGCATTAGTATTTTTTTGGTTTTCTTTTAAGACAAGGTCGCCGATCTCAAAGGATCGGTGATGAACTTTCTTGAGATATGCTCTCTTAAGCTTGTTTTGGTAGGCACGAAGATGCTCCAAAGCATTGATGTGCTTTTCATCTAGAAGTTCTAGCTGACTCAGTCTGCCAGCACAATATTCATCCCCTACTTCAGTATCTTGAAGTAGTAGAGCTAAAGAAGGAACTTCTAATTCAAAGGGAAAAATTGCTTCAGCACCATAAACCAAGACAAAAGGTGAAGTTCCAATGGGGGTTCGAACACTAGTTCGATAGGCCCACAAAGCAGGATATAATTGAATGTGCCAATCTCGACCGGATTTATTGACCAATTTTTGGAGAATTTTGATTAAGGTTTTATTAGATGCTTCTGCTTGGCCATTACCCTGAGGATAATAGGGAGTGGACCAATGATGTTGAATTTTATATTTTTGACATAATTTTTTAACATCTTTATTTTTTAAACAAGTTCCATTATCTGAAATGAGATTGGCAGGAATTCCAAACCTACAAATAATTTGGTTAAAAATAAATTTGGAAACTTGTGTTCCAGTGCAAGAAGCTAATGGCATAGCTTCAACCCACTTCATGAAATACTTAGTGGTGGTTATGATGAATTTGTGTCCATCGGATGACACAGGGTTGATTTTTCCAATGATGTCTAAGCCACATTTTGAAAAGGGCCAAGGAGATGAAATAGCCTAAAGTTCTTGTGCAGGCGCATGGAAAAGGTCAGCATTTTTCTGGCACTTGTCACAATGTCGCACATAATTATGTGCATCATTTTCCATGAGTACCATTATTTGGCTTAATGTGAGCATTAATTCATCCCTATGGGTAGGAGAAGATCTTAATAGGTCCAAAAGGGAAATTCTAGCTGTAGTATTGGATAATTGTTCATTAATATTATAAGGAGGCTTAGGTTGAACATTAGGCGCATAATTCCCTTTATTGGGATTTTTCAAAACAAATGGAACTGATCCATCGTTCTGAGTTTGATCCTGTTGAGAGTTTTGAGCCTGTTGTCTGGTAATGGCTCCGATGGTTCCTACAATATTATTTTGCAAGTGATGAATAGGTCTTGGTCTAGCATTTATGGCTTGTTCATTAGAAAGTATTTGGTGAGAATATGGTCTAGTAGTGACTCTTCTAGGAAATGGTTCTTTTGGAACCATAGAACTTGTGATAGGTTGAATAGGATCTGATTCATCTTTAGAACTATTCAATTGATGTGAGGTGATTTCTAGGTCACTTTCAGTCTCATATTCGGTGTCACTAAGATCAAGCATCCAAATATTATGTAGAGGTCTGGTCATAACTGTGGATAAAGTTGTGTCAAATATTTGAGGATCATGAACAGGTAACTGTCCACTAATAGTCCCTACATATCGGGTAGGAGGGGAACATTATGATGCTCAATTTGATTAGCCACCTCTTTACCATGCTTTGGTAAAGGATGTTGAAATATGTCCAATGATTGATTGGCATTCTGATTTTGATTTTGGGGAATGTTCTTTTGAGCATTATTAGCAATATTTTGTTTAGGTTGAAAGGCTTGCACCTCCATATCATTGTTATCAATTAAATCTTGTATTTTATGTTTTAATATTTTACAAGAGTTGGTAACATGTCTAGGTCCTCTATGGAAATCACAATGTAAATCAGCTCTGTATCCGAGTATGATTGAATCAGGTTCTCAGATAGTTGGTAATTGGATTAAACCTCATGCTAGTAATTACGGGAGAATGGTTGATAAAGGTTGATTTAACCTAGTAAATTCTCGGGGTGGTTTATCAGGAGGTTTCAATATAAACTTCTTTGTTGTTTTCATAGTATTAACATTGGCAATGTTTCTGCTATCAGTGACTCCATCACCCACAACTTGTTTATTTTTATATTGATTTTTGGATGTTTTCTCATCATCTTTCTTTTTGAGCTGACCTCTTCTAATGAAAGCATTTTCCACCCTTTGAGCTAAATCGATAGCTTGATTGAAAGTGGTCAAGGTAGCAGTTGATAAGTCATAGGATAGTTGTTCTTGTAAATTATTGATAAAAATATCCAACATTTCTCGATAAGGTAACACAAAGTGTAATTTTCCTATCAACTGCCTCCATCAAGCTAAGAAGTCAGCAAAACACTCATCTTTGTATTGTTTTAGGTTGTACAAATCTTTAATGGTTACATGCCTTTCGATATAGACACTAAATTGATGCACAAAATATTCAACGGTTTCTTCGAAATTCCTTAAAGAATGAGTGGGCAATTGATAATACCACTCCAATGCCATCCCCCCTAAGCTTTTCGGGAACATTTTTAGTAATAAAAAGTCATCATGCGATATGTCATGACATGTTATCCTAAATATACGAATATGCTCTATGGGATCTTCGGTTCCTTTATATATAGGTAGGACAGGCATAGGAAAGTGTTTGGGATATGGTTGTGCTACAACTATAGGATCTAAAGGTTGACTACACATCTCTCGATAATTGTACGAGGGACGATAGGGATCTATCTGGTCCATGCGAGAGACTAACTATTTCACCATGGCTTCCATATTACCAGTTTGTCCACCATATTGGTTTGGTGGTACATGAGTATGGGATTTGTGAGCGTAGGAAGACGGAACATAAGGATTAGATGCTATATTGTTGTTATGCAAATGATTGGTAGGAAGAGTATTATGAATAAGATTTGGTGTAGTATTATGTTGTATCCCAGATTGTTGGAAATTGGTATTTGGTTTTGTTTTAGGATTTTGTTGATTTGAGGTATATTGATCAATAGCTTGGCAAAATAGAGTAGTGAATGAAGGTTTATTTTGTGTGGGAATAACCCTTGGCTTGGTAACAGGCACTCTAGGTGGTTGGGTAACCTGTTGTTGTTGCATGTTCTGGATTATAGTAGCCATGTCCAAATTGAACGGTCCAGCTTGATCACTCTCTTGATCAACAAAGGACAAAGGATTAGTGCGTGTGTGATATATATCTTCTAGGGTTGCTTGAGTGTCACTAATTTGATCTTTGTCCATATGAACTGCTCTATTAAGAGTGCCAATATTAGTATTGAGAAATTTCCAAAAATGTTCCATGTTCTCAAAAGTAACAGCTCCTTCTGGAGTTATTTTAGGAGATGAGGATCCTTCCTCTCTATCATTTTCTTTTTGTTCATTTGCATCCACAAATTCTTCTTCTTGTTGGTTTAAGGTTCCTTCTTCCTGAATTGGGTCTTCAAGAAGGGCATCTAGTTTATTTATGGTTTTTCCTAACCAATCTTCTTCTACTTCAATTTGTTTTCCATTCCTGAGTCTAGTCATTATGTCTAAATTTAGATTTTAGCAAATATATATTAATATATTTGCAACAGATTTTGGGAGGTATATATTTTAATTATATACCTACTATAATGCTTAAAAGAAAATGTTTTGATTTTTGTTATGATTTTGTTTTTTTTTTTTTTTTTTTTTTTTTATAAAGACAATAAACAACACACTAAATGCAAGAAATAACAATAATAAAATAATAGCTTAGTTTTCTATAAATAGTTTATAGATATCATTGATAGGATCAAGTTCATCAAGAGTCATGAAATGCTCCTCTTCAAATTGGAAATGGTTTTTCAAGAACTTGATAAAGTGTGCTATAGTGATATTATCTGTTTCAGATTCTGTTTTGTAAAAATAAATCTCATGGCAATACTCTCGATATAACACAGCTTTGGGAACTCTATTCCATCTTTGTCTATCTATAAGAATGACATCTTGGTCCTCTATACGAGACATAAATTTATGTACTATAACTACATTATCGAGGTATTCCTCAAAGGTATACAATTTAGAAGACACAAGGGCTCTTTTATCTGCTAACCACCTATGGCAAGCTCTCTGAAGTTCATGATACAAAGTCACTTGATTGAGATCCAAGATTCTATCTAGGACAAACCTCTTGATTTGCCTAAGTTCGGTTGCTCTAGATGAAATGAGATTCAATATCCTATCAAGTTCGTCCCACAAAGGTTGAACCCTACTTGTTTGAGGTACTCTAAGCACAGAAGTAATCTCTATAGTTGCTAGTTGATTTTCAACATTAATGGTGACAACTCGTCTTTTATTATAGTCTACCATATAAATATGATATGCAATTTTTTAATTCTAAATGCATTTAGGTTTTGTTTTTTTTTTTTTCAAAAGGTTTTTGTTTCACGTCGGGTTCACCAAAATGTATCGCTCCAAATTTTTTGCATCCTTACCTTCAGGATATAGGATCCATGCTCGGAAGGGGGATGTGAAAACGATGGGACAATACCTCAGACTGAGAGGCCCTTTGAAGGTCCCACCTCTCGGGGGAGGGGTATAAGGGTGAATTTTTGACGGATGGTGGGTTCACCAGGAAACTTTTGAATGGCAGTTTCCATGCCTAGGTTGATAGTGAGTTTGATGTGTTCATTTTTATACTTGATCATTCAACTCCTAGGTTTGTCCAAGATGAATCTAAACTATTCTATATGCCAATGTTGATTTAAATGAATACATAAAACATGAATGAATGCTAATAACAAAGAATATGCTAGCTAGAATGTATCATACCTGATTTCGGATGTTTGATGAAGATTCTAAGTTTTGTAATAGTTTAGATTGCCTCAATTCATACGTAATCATCTGATATTTCATAGGATCATCCCAAATCATAGAAGGTCATCTGAGATCAGATAGAATCATCTAAAATCTGATGAATTTGTCAGATGAATTCATCAAAAACCTATAATCATAGAAATAGATACAAATTACCCAAGATGCAACTACAGAAGTGAGGGGAAATAACAGAAATAACTATAAATTTGTCTAAATGATAGATCCAAACAGTAATGAAAGAGGAAAAGCGTCAACTTCATAATTTATTTTGATTTTATCATGCATTTATATTAGATGAGGTGAACTCCAAGATGCATAAGTATAATAATTTAAGAGAATGCAAAAATACAACAGAAAAATGCAGAAAAGCCAAAGAAATGCAAACTCTAGGTTCTGATTGCCCCCAATATGGACTACAGTCAGGATCGCCTCCAATCGTACGAGATGTCTGTGCTCCTCGACAAAATCGTTTGTAATCATCCGAGATCATCTATGATGATCTGAGCTAGCTTTGACTAAAAAATAGTAGAGTTCCTACAAGAAAATGCAAAATACAGAATACAGATAGTAGTGCGAGGGAATAAGGAACTAAATTTATAGGGAAATCCATCAACTAAGGGGTTTAGGGGGTTCAAGGGGATAAAATAGAAAAATTCTAGTTTATATAGGATTAGGAAGAGGTTAGGAGGTTGGGGATCATCCCAATATGGGAGATCTTCAATAGAGAAATCTCCAACTGTGCAAACACGTTTTTGCCCAAGTTGGAGAGGCTATTGAAACAGAAGCTAATTATGAAAATTCGATTTTGGAACGAAATCATCTGGACATTCTGTTCAAGACGAATTCGTCATATCGGGGACGATTTCATCTAATATGCGACGATATCATCCAATGGTCAAAACAAATCTTAAAAATGGTGCAAAAAATGAGGAAAGCGGGTAACAGGCGATTTAATGGGCAGTTTGGGATTGAAATTCAATTTTTTATCTTTTATCTTTTTACTAAGGTTTTAACCGTGCCAATTTTAGGGTGCTATAGTGAGACTAACAATTGGTATTAGAGTGAGGTTCCTGAATAAGATTAATCATCTAGGGTGATCTTCAAAGTGGCACAATGGCAGGTGGTGAAGGCTTCTTATAAAACAAAGCACCATTGTTTGACGAAACTAATTATGCATTTTGGAGACTTAGGATGCAGACATATCTTTGTGCTTTGGGATACGACATTTGGGATTCAGTAGATAGTGGATACACAATACCCACCACTTCTCCAACCGATGCTATCGGTAAGAAACTGTTTGAAAATAACTCAAAAGCAAATAATGCTATCATGTGCGGATTAGTGGACCATGAACTGGTAAAAATTATGAGTTGTAAAATGAAAAAATAAATATGGGATAAACTGAGGAGCATTCATGAAGGAGACGTTAAGATCAAGGAGGCCAAGTTACAAACACATCGAGCTCAGTTTGAAGTATTAAATATGAATGATTATGAGAACATAGAGGCATATATACTGAGAGTTAATGAAGTCGTTAATTCGATTAGAGGACTCAGCGAGGAAATCAAAGATTTTTTCATCGTGAAAAATGTATTAAGATCTCTTCCCCAAATATTTTATTCTAAAGTTTCATCTATAGAAGAAGCTAAAGATCTAAATTCTTTTAGTATGGATGAGATGCATGGTTCTTTGACTGCATATGATATGAGAATAGAAAAATCTAAACCCACAGACAGAGAAGTTGCTTTTAAAGCCCATAAAAATATGAAAGCAAAACAAGAATCCGAGGAAGAAGAGACATCAGATGAAATGGAAGCAAACTTTGTTTGAAAACTAAAAAGGGGAAAAGAAAAATACAGAGGAAAGTTATCATTTAAATGTTTCAATTGTGGAGGCATTGGGCATTTTGTAGCTAAATTTCCACTTAATGAGAAGAACAAAAGTGATGAAGGATGGCACCAAGAAAGAAGTGACTGGAAGAAAAAAATAAATTTCAGAAAATGCAACTTTAAGAAGAAAATTTTCATCTCCAAGAATGTTAGTTCATCAGAAGACAGCTGCGGTGAGGATTCTAAAAAGGAAATAGGTGAGGCTATTTTCATGGAACTCAAAGAAGAAAAAATAGAAAAATAACATGAATGTGATGAAGAAGAAATTGATGCAGAAGTAAATTTGGAAGAGGAACTAATTGTAGCTCTGGATGAATTGAAGACAGAAAGAAAAAAGAATAAGAAAATTTCAAGAAATCTTGAGGATGCAAATGAAATCATAACCAGTTTGAAAGTACAGATAGAAGAATCCAAGAAAATATCTGAATATATCGAAGTGCAAATAACCATGAAAATAAATTATTGCAGCAAGCTAGAAGAAGAGACTGTTGGTTTAAGGATGCAGATAGAAGAGATGAATCGTAAAATTAGTTGTTATCACAAACATGAAGAAAGTTATATGAAGCTAGATAATATCATAAATAACCAAAGGACTACAGGCATCAAATTTGGTTTGGGCTTTGATGAAGGAGAATCATCAAATGGATCAAATAATGAAGATAAGAAACAGGTTGATCAAGAAAAATTGACTCATGCAAAAGAAAGTAATAATGTAAGGCACGAAAGGAGAATTGACAATGATGGATTCACCAATGTCACACATCAAGGAAGAATAAGATTTATGACTCCTACGACAACATGGAAAAGACCATCACCCAGGTTCAATCATCTCTTTTCTGGTTACTATTTTAAATGCAATGGTTATGGACATAAGATTTTAGATTGCAAGTATAACGTAGGACCTAGGAATTTTACCAGTAGAAATAGTTTTTCACCTTTGATGGATTATGCAATAGAATGTTATAACTGTCATAATTTTGGGCACATTGCAAGAAATTGTCGAAGTACATTTGCATCAAATCAATTTCATGGAATAAAATTTCAACCAAATGGAATGAGACAAAATAGAAAATTTCTTGAAAAACATGCACAAGCTACTAAAAAATAAAAGTCAAAACAAGAGCCCAAAACTATAATCAAACTAGAGTGGAAAGAAAAAGAGCGATCTAAGGAAGAAAATGAATCCTTGATCGTACAAACAACATTTAAAGCATAGAATAAATTTGCACCATGGATACTTGATAGTGGATGCTCCAGTCATATGACAGGTGACAAACAAAAATTTGAGAAGTTACAGCAATATGAAGGTGGTTCAGTAAAATTTGAAAATAATGATGGAGCTAAGATAGTTGGCAAAGGTTCAGTTAAGATCAATGACAGAAAAATCAAGTCAAAAGAAGTCTTGTTTGTGGTTGGTCTAAAGCATAACTTGTTGAGCGTAAGTCAGATTTGTGATAGAGGTCATGAAGTGATTTTTAAGAAGCAGGGTTGTGAAGTCAGAAAAGTAAATAGTGGAAAGTTGATAGCAACTGGATCGAGGACATTTGGACACCTGTACACTCTCTCAAAGACTTCAAAAGGAGCTTGCTTGATTGGACAGGAAGAAAAAAATTGGTTGTGGCACAAGAGGCTCGATCATATCAGTTTTGACAATCTAGTAAAAATCAACTCAAAAAGGGCAGTGAAAGATATTCCCACCATTGGAAAATCATCAAATAGCATTTGTGCTTCATGCCAAAAGGGGAACCAAACTAGAGTCTCATTTAAAACAAAATAGTACTACACAAGCAAACCTTTGAAACTAATACATACTGATTTATGTGGACCCATGAGAACACAAAGCATAAACGGTGATAAATATTTTATGTTGTGTATAGATGACTATTCCAGGATGACATGGGTACTATTTTTGAAGCATAAATCAAAAGCTTTTGAGATGTTCAAGGTTTTCAAAAACCAAGTTGAGAATCAAACAAGAAAAATGATTAAATGTTTAAGATCAGATAGAGGAGGAGAGTTCATTTCAGAGGATTTTATAGAGTACTGTGAAAAATATGGTATTAGGAGACAAGTTTTCAGCAGCCGGGACACCTCAACGAGAATGGTGTGGTAGAAAGAAAGAACATGACAGTGTAGGAAATGGCACAGACTATGTTGATCGAGAGCAAAGTAGCAGATAGATTTTGTAAAGAGGTAGTCCATACTGCGGTATACATCCAAAATAGGTGCATGTTGAGGATGCATGAAAGCAAAACTCCTTATGAGTTGTGGTTTGGTAAAAAGGCAACAGTAAGATACTTTAAATTTTTTGGCAGTAAGTGTTACATCAAAAGAACTGAAGAAAACCTTGGTAAGTTTGAATATAGATCCGATGAAGGTATTTTTGTTGGCTATTCATCAAAAATCAAAGCTTACAAATGCTACAACAAGAAGCTAAGGAAAATTGTGGATAGTGTCGATGTTAAAATTGATGAAGGTAGGGAATGAGTAATTAGCTATGAAGAGAACTACCCAATTTATGAATAGGTTATTGAAGGAGATGAGGAAAAGGAAATAGAAAAGAAAAAAAAAATTGACTCAGATGATTCAAACAGTGATTTAGAAGTGGAAGAAAATAAGAAATTCAAAACAGGCAGCTGGTAGAAAGATCATCCTAGAGAGCAAATAAATGGAGACCCCACAGTTGGTGTTCAGACAAGAAGAAGAGTAGTAAGTAACTACTCTCTATTATCCAACATTGAGCCCAAAAATGTTGCTGATGCAAGAAAATATGAAAGTTGGATGAAGGAAATAAATGAAGAATTAGATCATATCAAGAAAAACAAAACTTGGGAGTTAGTACCAAGACCTACAAATAAAAATATAATTGGTACTAAATGGATCTTTCGAAACAAATTTATTGAAGAAGGACAAGTAGTCAGGATTAAAGCAATATTGGTATGTAAAGGCTATGCACACATTGAAGGTATTGAATTTGAGGAAACCTTTGCACCTATGGCTAGACTAGAGGCAATTAGAATGTTTTTGGCTTTAGCAATTTACAAGAATTTCAAAGTTTATCAAATGGATGTGAAATCAACATTTTTGAATGGAAAACTTGAAGAAGAGGTTTATATTGAGTATCCAGATGGTTTCCAACTTGGTGATGATCCCAACTTGGTTTGCAAGTTGAAGAAAGCATTATATGGATTAAAACAGACACCTCGAGCATGGTATGCAAGGCTAGAAAACTATCTTACTCAACAAGGGTTCAAGAAAGGTATGGTGGATAGTAATTTGTATGTCAAAATAGAAAATGGCCATATTATTGTTCTTGTTGTATACGTAGATGATATCATATTTAGCAATAGCAAAGAAAATTCATGTAAAGATTTAGAAAATAAGATGCATAAAGAAGTCGAAATGTCAATGATTGGTGAACTTTCGTATTTCCTCGGATTGCAAGTTAATCAAAATTAGAAGGGCATATTTATTTCCCAAATTAAATATGTGAAAGAGATGTTAAAAAAGTTCACAATGGCGGATTGTAAGCCAGTTAGCACTCCCATGACGATAGGTTGTAAGTTGAGCAAGGATGAAAAATCTCCAAATTTTGATCAAACCATGTATAGATCTATGATTGGGAGCTTACTGTACTTGAAAGCTACCAGACCAGATATTTTGCAAGTAGTATGTATGGTAGCATGATTTTAGGCTAGTCCCAAGGAGACTCATGTGAAAACAGTAAAGAGGATTCTTCGGTACCTCAAGGGTACTATGGAGTATGGGTAATGGTATCTGAAAGGTAAGGACTTCACCCTTATTTCATATTCAGATGCAGATTGGGTAGGATGTGTAGATGACGGAAAGAGTACCAATGGAGGTGCATTCTATCTTGGAGACAAATTGGTCGCATGGCATAGTAAGAAACAAGAGTCAGTCTCCTTATCCACAGTAGAGGCAGAATATATTGTAGCAACAACGTATTGTACACAAGTATTATGGATGAAAAAAACCCTGAAAGATCTTGGTATTAACTTCAGTGAGCCAATTTCAATTAAGTGTGATAAAACTAGTGCCATTAACATATCAAAGAATCCGGTTATGCATTCTCGCATAAAATATATTGCTATCTAGTATCACTTTTTGAAGGAGAAAGTTGCGGAAGGTGAGGTTAAGTTGGATTTTGTTCCAACAACAGAGCAAGTAGCGGATATATTCACAAAACCATTGCCCAAGGAAGTCTTTGAGTACCTTCATAATAAATTAGGAGTGGTCACGCTTCCCAAGAATTGACTAGCTATCGGGACCACATTCTCAGGGGGAGCATTTGTGTATTTGTTTATCTTTTTGCTCATGTTTGTGATTTTTGCTAAGTGTAATAATTTTTTCCTGAGAATTTTGTGCATGGACTCAGGGGGAGTTTGCAGCAGCCCTTTGATATTGTTGTCAAAGGGGGAGAAGAGTTACAGGAAATTGCACGTGTGTTGCCAAAAATTCCAAAGGGGGAGATTGTTGAGCAAGGTGCAGCGACAATATTGTCATTGTTGTCAACACAGTCAGATAGATTAGTTGATGCAATGGACAGGAGTTCAGAGGTTACTCAAAATATGTACAGTGATGTTAAATGCTTATGAGGATGTTTACCCATCTTTTTGCATATTTTCCAAGAAGACCGAAGTGGGCCAATATGCTAAAGATCAAAGAAAAAAAGTGTCATGATATCGCAACATGTTGCATTTTGGCAGCCAAAAGAGAAGAGAAAAAGCAAGGAGAAAAAAATGTCGCAATATCGTGACATGTTGCATTTTTGCGGCCGAAAGAGCAAAGAGAGAAAAAGTGTCACGATATCGTGACATGTATTTTCGCGGGCCAAAGCAAAGAGAAAGAGCAAGGAGAAAAAGTGTTGCGATATCGCGACATGTTGTATTTTTGTGGGCCAAAGCAAAGAGAAAGAAAAAGGAGAAAAAGTGTCACGATATCATGACATGTTGTATTTTCATGGGCCAAAGCAAAGAGAAAGAGCAAGGAGAAAAAGTCTCAAGATATCGCGACATGTATTTTTGCAGTACAAAGCAAAGATAAAGAGCAAGAAGGAAAAAGTGTCATGATATCACGACATGTCACATTTTTGCGACTCAAAAAAGGTAGGCAGGAAGAGAAACAAAAGTGTCACGATATCGTGACATGTCACATTTTTGTGACTCAAAAAGGGCAGGCAGGCAGTGAAACAAAAGTGTCACAATATCATGACATGTCGCATTTTTGTGACTCAAAAATGGCAGGCAGGCAGAGAAACAAAAGTGTCACGATATTGCGACATGTCACATTTTTGTGACTCAAAAAGGGCAGGCAAGCAGAGAAACAAAAGTGTCGTAATATTGCGACATGTCGCATTTTCACGACTCAAAAAGGGCAGGCGGGCAGACAAAAGTGTCGCGATATCGCTAAATGTCGCATTTTCGTGACTCAAAAAGTGGTAGGACCCATAAGGAATATTTAATGATTTAAAATCATTTAATATGGTCGTTACACATGGAAAGAAGCGGATGCATGTCCATGTGGAGAAAACAAACAGTCGTGGAAGGAGAAAACGAACAGTCAAGGAAAGAAGCGGATGCATGTCCATGTGGAGAAAATGAATAGTTATGGAAAGAAGCGGATGCATGCCCATGTGGAGAAAAGGAAATGAAGGGCCTCAAAATAGAAACGAAAATCTTTTTTGAAAACCAAAAAAATGCATGCACAAGGGAAAAGAAAACGAACAGTCATCGAAGGAGAAAACGAATAGTCATGAAGGAGAAAACGAACAGTCATGGTAGGAGAATATGGTGTCAATTCTTTGCATGTGATGTGTTTGATGAAATGCCTTCTCAATATATACAAAAGGCATTACATAAATAAGGAGTTACAATTGACAAGTGGCATATGAGAATATGAAAGAAGGTGTTACAATTGACAAGTGGTGTATGAGAATATGAAAGAAGAAATTACAATTGGAGTTACAAAGAGAAAATATTGTTATAAAAAGAATGTTTCTTGGAGAATTTTAAAGTGTGCGAGATGCGAGTGAGAAGGTTGTGTGTTTTTTGAGTTGTGGTAGACATTGGGTAAGCAATAGACCAGTCAGGGTCTTGTAAAAGTGAAGGCATTTTTATGTCAATCTTCTAGTTTCAAAATTGAAGTCCAAGTTGGTGCTTGGCATCAGGGGTTGGTGATCCTTCCAGTTGGTGTTGGTAAATCAGGGGTTGATGCTCCTTACAGTGGATTCTGGCAAATTGATTGTAAATTTGGTGCTTTACTAGGGCTATATTTGTATGGGAGTCCAAATAGTCATTTTGAGGAGTAGCCGAATCGGTGAACCTCGGTACATCTTGTGTTGTGTGATGTTCTCTTGTTATACTTGCTTTATTTGGTTTTAAGTTTTCATTGTTTCGGCTTTAAGAGTTGAAGATTTAAGTTTTAAAATAGCTACACTGATTCACCCCCCTTCTCAGTGTCATTGTGAGACTGACAAAAAAATGATGTATAGTAACAAAAAATGAGCGGTTGACAACAAAGGTATCTAAAAACAGTGAGAAGTAGATATGATCAATTGATACTAAAGAGGTGACTAACAATAAGGAAGATCATTTGACAAAAGTTATGACCAAAAATAATAATAAATAAACATGATCAATTGATATAATAAATAACTAACATCATTGAGAAGCAGATATGATCGATAGCAATGAGAAGTAAAGATGATTGGTTGATAGAAGATGTGATCAACAATAGGTAAGAGTAGGGACAATATATTAACAACATAGATGTTTTAAAATATTAATAAACATAAATGATTGGATGATATAAGAGGTGATCAACAATAGGTAAGAGTAGGTATGATCGATCGATAAAAGAGGTAGCTAACAATAGTGAAGAATAGGGATAATTGGCTAATAAAAGAGATGACCAACAACAGGGTAAAGTAAAGATGATTGATTAACAATATAGACAATTGAAAATAATAATAAGCGGAGATGATAGAAAGTAGAGAGCATAGACAAGTGATAATTTCCCTTGTACAAGTTGTAGAATTTTCACACTTTTAACATCATGTTCATTTTTTTACATGAAATATTTTTTATATACAGGTACAATGGCACCTTCTTGTAGTGGAAAGAAGGGAGACTAATATTATATTAAAAATAATATCCTAAAATATTTTATCCATATTTTGAAATCAAGTGAGGTATAAACATTTGCACAAATTTAAGGTACATATACATTTTACCTACTAAACAGTTATGTTTTGTAAGTTATTACAAAAGATAATATAGAACACCTTTGTATGTAGAAAACACTATTAACCTTGATATGCATCCACTTGAAGATATTCCTAAGGATGAAATTCCCCCACATGAATTATTTTTTGACAATGAGATGCAACAACCACTTGAAGGGATTCCTAAATTTAACACGTCAATCAAAAAATAAAATGATCATTCTAATACAATCCCAAATTTTGGAGTCTTCTACTCAAAAACCTAAATGTAGAAAGTTAAATAGGTGGACTATTGGAAGAACATTTCAGCTTGAATTATCATCAAAATATTTATTTATTGAGCTAGTGCAACCAAAGAACAATAATGAAATTTCAATAAAATGTAGATGCATGATTTGTAGTTGAAAACTAGGAAAGGATCATAAGATGTGACTTAAGTTGGATACAATAGAAAAACATTGTGGAACATTTTATGTGACAGTAAAAGAAAGTGATGGAATAACTAAGAATAAAATTAGGTAGAAGGATGCATCAAAATGTGTACATGCCAGATATGCACAAGAATATAAAAAGAAATGAAAACAACAAACTCTTTTTGAGAAGGGTGGAACGATTCAAGCCCAAATTTAAAAAATTCATAAGATCACTTTAGTTTTTAAAAGTTTATAGTTTGCTATTGTATATAGTATTCATAAAAAGGGTATACCTATACCTAGTTTTATTGATTATAAATATTTATTTTAGCTAGTTGATGTGTAGAAAAGTTCCAGTTCCCATTAGTAAAATCAAAGTGGTTGGGTAATGGTAAAATCTCTCTCATTATTTAGGAAGGAGAACCTCCAAGATAAAGTAAAACATGCCAATTTTATTTCAATTTCAATTGATGAGGTAACTACTATTGACAACACATCTTGGATTTGCATGAATGTTTACACATTGTAAAATTAGTTAAGGCAACCTCATTTACTAGAACTACATAAGATGGTAAAAAGTTGTAATGTAGAAAAGCTTTACAATGTTGTTGTAACTAGTTTAAAGGATATTGCAGGTGTAGGCCCAAAATTTTTGCACCCCTTTCTTCTAGGCTAATGGATCCATGCTTGAAAGGGGGAGGGAAAATGTTGGATCTGCATATCATACGAGAAGCACTTGAGTTGCACTCTCCTTGGTGTTTGTTGATGAATTGGATAGGTTCACCAGGAAATACTTACAATTTCCACACCTAGGTGAGGTAGTAGTTTGATGTGTTATTTTTATAAGCACACTCCTAGGTTTAGCCAAATGCAATTTCTACCTAGCTATATGCAATTCTATCTTTCGAATGAAAAAAAAGTATACAAATTCCAACTAGAAAGCTTTACAAGGTTTAACTAAAATGCAATCATTTTTGTAAAGCAAGAAAAAAAGATTTATGCTAACATTTTTTTGTTTGTTTGTATGTTTTTAGCTAATATGAAAAGGAATGCGATGGATTCTATGTTTTTGGTCTTTTTTATTTTTGGCATTTGATACTTATGCTTATAGAATAGAAAAATATGAATTTTAAGTATAAGAAAAAAGTCTAGATCCTTACCTTATCCAGATGTTTGATTGTAGAAGAAATCGGTGCTTATGGGTTAAAATCAAATGTTTGTAATCTGAAATCAAACGTACAATTTTGTCAGTCAAAATCAGATCATACGATTTTGTATAGAACCTACAATTTTACAAAGAAACACTAAAATTTGGAATTAGGGGTGAGGGATCTGCTTAGATCACATCAGATCGAGACTTGTAATAGTTAGATCCCATCGATTTATTTAGTAAATCATATGAAAATAAATGGATCTAAGGATATAAAGAAAAATATATGTATTTAAATGCAATAAATATGCCAAAAATAATAAAGTACAGTGAAGTAGGTACAACTATAAATAAAATAAATGCATATGTGAATCAGATTGACAGTCCTGCAAATCAAAATTTTTCCCCCAACGTAACTTGGTACAAAATCAGATCTCAGGTATGAAATCAAACTTTTCGATGTATAAAATCAGACTTTTCGATAATATCCAATGGCTAGTTCTACAAATACTGATCAAAAATTAGGTTTTTCATGATAAAATTGTAAGATCCGATTTTGTTCTAAGCAATGTGAAAACCAAATTAATGTCAATCATAAACTGAATTTGATCTTGCAGTGGGTTACGCCATGGCTAAAAGCTCTTTGAATGGTGATCTAAAGACTCGAATCCTTGCTGTAACCTACAATAAAACTTTGAAATATCCTTATCAAACAAATATTTTTGTAAATTATTCACCATTAGTTCATTTTTGAGGATGTCTAAGGGATTAAATCCTAATGTAAGTCAAAGGATTAGGAAGGGAGGTAAAAATAGGCTCCTTAGTTGGGCCAATTTTAGGTTTTCGATTGATTTGGATGAAATCAAAATTATCAAGAATTTGGACTTGCCCATATTAGTTCAAGGATCCTAACAATGCACCCAAATTAGGTGCACATGGGATTTGGATGAAATCGAACGTTTCGATTTTGTCGAAAAAGTACAATTTTGTCGATTTTTCTCAATTTTCTAAAAAAGAGGAAAATTAAATAAAATTTCATTTTCTTGGCACAAAAATTGAGATGGGGGTATTAAGGGTAAATTACACATTGCTAGGGTAAACACCCTATTTTACTTGAGAAAAGTAAATTTTGAAGTGCATCAAAATTTTGCGACTACATTTTGCCCCCTCTTTGGCGCATTTATGAACAATAAATGCGATAAAGAAAGATGTAGCGGGAATGGATATTATGCTTGTAAAAAAAAAAATTATTAATTTTTTTTTTATGTTTATTGTCTAGTATACCCCTTCGAGTTTTGTAAAAAAGTCATCCTTTATTGCAAAACTTGAAATTTAAAGCGAAAAAAGAGGTAAAAAGAGGATATAAAATAGAAATTAGGGTAAAAACCTAATTCATTTTTACCTTCACTTTTACTGAAATGAAACTATAGAGACGGATGAAAAAATGACCACCACTATGCATCGAGCAAACAAAGTTCAAGCCAAGGACAACAGAGCAGGCGAGAGTATGCAGGTAAGTGATTCTATCACCTCTGTTTTGGAATTTTTTGGTTATTTTTAGGATTTTGATTAATTTTTATTTTTTGACATGGCTTGCCATCGTGCGACAAGAAGTGACAATTTCAAACTTTTTTGACAAAATTGGATGTTTGAATTCGTTAGAAAACACATTCGATTTGATAAAATCGAACGTTTTTCGATGAATTCATACATCCGATTTTATTATTAAAGAGTTCAATTTGGCAAAATCAAATGTCTATTTTTATTTCCAAAAAGTTTGATTTTGTATTTTTAGTTCGTTTTTATAAATTAGGACCGATTTTATGATGTATATTTCATTATTTCATGATTTTATGATATTTTATGATTTAAAAACTAATTCATTTTTATTTTTATTATTATCTTTATTTTGAAGTAGGAAGTACTTAAGAACTATGAGTGGTGGTACACTGGACTTGATGAGGATGTCAGAGCCTTGAGTGCAGATGCGAATAATATTTTGATAACAATGGACCTTAATCATGTGGCTGAGATGCCACGTGTAGAGGCAGATTACAGTTTACAAATGGTATTGGCAGAGCGATGGTATTTGGGATCATCAATATTTTGGCTACCAATATGGGATATGGTCCCTACCTTGGAGGATATCTGGAGGATCCTTAGAGTGCCCATCAGGGACTAGTTTGTATATGAGTCTTTGTCCTAGGCACAGGCCATGAGGTAGCTGATAGGAGACCCATCATTCCCTATTACACAGAGTGGGGTGAGCATAGATGGGCTAATTGGTACAAAGGGAGTGTCCCACTTGACACATGTATTATCAGGGATAGTTGTTGAATTATCAGGATGCCATCAGAGTGGCTAGTACCTACCATGTCCCTTAATAGATGTTGTGGACAATATACGAGATACCAACATGCATTTTTCTTGGGGGTCTTTCATACTATGTTGCTTATACAAGACCTTATTTAGGGTCCTGTATAAGAAGGGTTGCAACTTGAATTTGACCTCAATTTTTTAGGTTTGGTGTGAGGAGCACATTGCTATGAGGAGACCATTAGGGCTTCCTCATGAGGATGTGGAGGATGAATGGCCTACCATATTTCACTAGGATCCAACAAGATGCTGAGGAAAGAGGAGGAGTGACTTAGATGAGGCCAGGTGGGTGGTTGATGACTTGGCTGCACCACAAATTTGTTGGAGATCCTGATGAGGGTATCACGGATGGGATGATGATAGGGTGGATCTATCTCACGGGATACGAGTACAATGGCTCCACATGAAGAAGGAAGAGATAGATCTATATCGAGAAAATATAGTGTTGCATTAATTTGACTTAGTTTAGAGGATACATGAGGTTTATGACTTTACATACTCATGGGTAGTTCAAGATTCGATGACCACCAATGGGGCACTGAATCTGAATAGATTTTCTAAAGTTGATGAGGATGATGTAGTGGTCAATATTGTAGAGGCTGAAGATGCAGGGATTGTGAATGGGTATTCCACTTGGTATGCCAATATCTATCCTATGAGGATAAATCAAGTAAGGGATATAGTCGATCAAGTGCATTGAGTGATCCATGAGGTTACAGATGATGCTCTGCTTGACAACAAGAGGGACAGAGGCCATTGAGGAGAGAGGGAACTAAAATGAGAGGAGGAGGACTACCATAGAGATAATCATGGTGGGAGAGGATTCTCTAGATTATGGGAGGGAGTGGGTAATGACAGTGGGTAAGAGAGTCTCAGCAGGATCTACCTCTACCAGAGTAGATAGTTTCATCTCCATAGTAGGAGACCCACACTACCCTAAGACCATATTTTCTTGGAAATGGCATTGCTACAGAGGTGGGAGAGTCGAGTAGCATGGGAGAGGTGTCTACTCTATAGGTAGATATTGATGGTCTTAGGAGTTATATCGCATTTCTGGAAAGCCGTATCTAGTTATTAGAGGGATAACTCTCTCAAGAATAAAATCTTGTGAGTCAAGCTCAAGCTCAATTAGCCCGAATGCAGGGATATGGATTGTCACACCAGACATAGTCATAGTCCCATAAGTTTACGAGTATGACTTTAGGCCAGTCCTCAGGGAGTAGGATAGTGATGGCAAAGTTAGTCGCAGCATCACAACAAGCATATTTCTATTAGGTATTGTACTATCAACTTATTTCGAAGGGTTAAAGGATTGCTTTACCCCCAAAGTGTGCTCCTCTGAGTCATGCTAGATCAGGATCTAGGACAATGTCTAGGGATAATCCATTTCATGAGCCCATAAAACCTCTAGGTGATAACACCCAAATTTCTAGAGGTTCTAGGGGATGATACACTAAGTTGGATTTTGCGATGTACCCCCTAGTGATTGAGTATGTCGATTTTATGATTGTGGTATGCCAATCAAATTTTTTTGTTCTATTGTATTTTTGATGGTTATATATATATATATATATATATATATATATTGCTTATCTGATGTGTTGATGTTTATGTGTGGATATGTAATATAATTTGTTTTTGATGATCTACATAATCATGCTTTTAGTCATGTTTTACGGTTTTTGATGTACTTTTTATCATGGTTAATCAAGATATAATTGTAGGAAAGTAAAGTGTGATTTGATGTAATTGATTTTTGTAGTATAGTATGATTGAGTTTTCTATAGAGGAAAAATTGTTTTGGGAAATATACCCTTATAATTTTGATCAATCAACAATAATACCTCGAAGATGTGTGCTTGTATATGATTTTTTATGAAGACTATTTGCTTGCTTTAGTCGTGAAGCGGATCTTGTGTGAGGTTTTGATGTTATGATGATAGCAAAGGGTTATGATCCAAAATTATTTTGAATTTATTGATTGAAAGTGATGTAGTTGATAATAAGTAATGTGTGTGCTTTTAAGATTAATTTTTTTTTAATTTTAAGGGAAGTATTTTGGAAAGATAGTAATTAAGCACAAAAAATTTGGATAAAGGACTTGTGCTAGGCATAAGGTTCCTAGAAATATTTTATTAGGGTTATCTCATGCCATCATCGCAAAGTCAATATGTAGTTTACATGAGAAAGTGACTATGTATGATCAAATGCAAGTTTTTGTAAATGATAAGTAATCATGCAATATAGTAAAATTGACATATTTATGCTAAGTGATAGGTATGAAAATGCAAGATTAACTATTTTTTAGGACCAATTGTATATGCTAACAGACATACAAATCCATGATGAAATAATGACATTTGCTAATCAACCTTCAAGAAAAATATTGGTCATTTCTAGGATGAACTCAAATTTATCAAGAACCAGTGTGTGATTTGTGTATTCATTTTTCATCTTGACCTTAATTATGATACAAAATCTCTCAAGGATAAAATGTGTGTGCTTATGAAGTTCATTTACCAATTTTGAGTAAGGTAATGATGCAAACCGACTTTAAGAACCAATGTGTGTGAAAATAATGGATTCATTTACCATGATTTTATGCATTTAGTTAGACTTAACTACTATGTAATAAAAGCTACCAAAAGCTAGCTAATCCACAAGATGACATTGGTCTATACAGAAGAAGGTCACTAATGTGATAGACATATATCCACACATAAGGATACTGCCATTCCCAAGTAGGCTTGATGCCACCTAACTTGTAATGAGTATCATCCCATGGTGTTTAAATAATGGAGGAATTCCAGGGATTCAATATCATTACCCCTTTATTTTCTTTTGATTTCTTTGAGTAGGGATTCTTGTTCATTTTGTTTTTGAACAATGAGATTTTATTGCTTTGTAGTAAAAGGCATTTTGCTTTTGTTTTTTTTTTGGGATACTTGCTCAGCTTAGACAAAGCACAAGGGATTTTATTTAGGTAGGGGGGAGTTTGTCCTTTTTCCAATTATCAACATTATAGACCATGCACATAATAGTATAGCAAGGAAAATATTTCACTTAAGGAGCTAGGACTACTATGTAGCATCATATTTCCTTGTGCAAAATCCTTTTTAAGATGTGTAAGTGATTCTTGGTTCAAAAAGTGGCTAGATCAGTTCCCAAAATTTCAAAATTTATTTAGTGAGGAAATAGTGCTTTTGGTTCAAGAGAGATTTATAATCAACATCAAAAATATAGTTATTAAAATGTGTATTTTAGTGAGTGGTTCAAGATAATTTTTGAATTCTTCCAAAGTAAACCAAAATTAACTATGAATATTGACAACATCAATCTAATTTATAAGTAAAATAATAATTGGATATGACCGTATGACATATGTAATTGAATCACAATTTTATTTTCATAAATTCATAAATAAATGCAATTAAGTGAAAGATGATCTAAATATGATGATTGAAGTGTATGTAAAAAGTGTATGGACAAGGTATTTACAACTATGTACAATGATGAGATTTCTTGATTTTATGTATAGTATCATTTTAGGTGCATTATATTCATGGGTTCCTTAAGTTATTTTCCATCTAAGGTTACCAATCAATATGCACTTGATCCAAATTTTGTAGTGATAATGAATGGGCCTAGCCAATTTGATTGAAATTTTCCTTTCAAATTAGTTCAAGCATTTGTGTTTTTCTGATTTTTTTAAGAACTAGATCTCTAATATCAAAATATCTAGTGTGGAATTTCTTAGAATATGATCTTTTGAGTTTATCTTGATATGAGCAGAGGCACTCAAAGGCATTTATATGCTTTTCATCTAGTAATTCCAATTGGCTTAATTGTCCCACACAATATTCATATCCTAATTCGGTGTCCTAAAGTAAAATACCTAAAGAGAGGACTTCAAGCTCAAAAGAAAATACGACTTGAGCACCATATACTAAGACAAATGGTGAAGCGCCAGTAGGGGTTCGAACACTAGTTCGATAAGACCATAATACTGGATATAATTGAGTATACCAATGTCATCCTGATTTATTAACCAATATTTTTAGTATTTTAATTAAAGTTTTATTATATGCTTCATCTTTGCCATTTCCTTGCGGATAATAAGGAGTAGACCATCTGTGTTGGATTTTATATTTAGCACAAAGTTTTTGAATGTATTTATTTTTTAAACATGTTTCATTATATGAAACAAGTGTAGATGGAATACCAAATAATAAATTTTGAGACTTGGGTTCCTATGCAAGAAGTCAATGGAATAGCTTCTACCCATTTTGTAAAGTATTCTATTGCTGCTATAATAAATTTATGGCCATATGAAGAAATTGGGTTGATTTTCCCAATGATGTCTAGGCCCCATTTTGAGAAAGGCCATGGGGAAGAACTAGCTTAAAACTCTTGGGCATGTGCATGGACAAGGTTTGCATGCTTATGACATTTGTCACATTTACGTACATACTCAAGGGTATATTTTTCCATGGAGGGCCAAGAGTATGGAGAGCCAATTTTAATTAACAAAGAAAAGACACAATTTTATTTTGAAGCATGGAAAGCTTTACAATTCATAACTATGAAAGATTACACAGTACAGAAAATGCCAAAAGAAGTCGCAGCCTTCGTCTCTCTAGCCTCCGCAATCCTTCAAAAAATCTCTTTTTATCAACACAGGTTCTTGCTGCAACCGTCATTTGTAACCGTCCCTATAACTGCTGCAACAGTTCCCTGGAACTGCCTTAATGACTTTTGAAACTACCAACTGTCATTCTGCAACAGTCTGTAAAAAAGTAACATGTCGCGTTTTCGTGACACCTTTACATTTCGCTCTTCTCTCTCCTAGCCAGGTCATGAAAATGCAACACTTTTTCCTCCATGTCCATCCGTCATGATATCGCGACACTTTTTTGGCTTTTGTCTTTGTTAGCCAATGTGTCGCGATATCGTGACACTTTCGTTTGCTCACAACTTTTCTCTAAGTTCGTCGCGATATCGCGACACTTGCATTTTGTTCTTGCTATTGTTCTGAGTTATCGCGATATCGCGACAACTTTTATGTTGCGATATCGCGACACTTGTCATTTATGCCCGCCATTGTTTCTGAGTTGTCACAATATCGTGACAACTTTTGTGTCGTGATATCGCGACACTTGCAATTTTTGCCCGTCGTTGGTTCTGTGTTGTCGCGATATTATGACAAACTTTTATGTCGCGATATCGTGACACTTGCGATTGCGCTCGCCATTGGTTCTGAGTTGTCGCGATATCGTGACAACTTTTATGTCATGATATCGTGACACTTGCGATTTGCGCCCACCGTTATTCTGAGTTGTCGTGATATTGCGACAACTTTTATGTCGCGATATCGCGACACATTCAACACTTAGACATTTTTTTTTCATACTTAGAACTTTTTTTGCTTGTTTCTTTTGTTTGTTTTTTTTTGTGATGCAAGATTGTTGTGCTGCTCCTGGATGCTCTTGCATCAGACACCCAGGGTAGATATTTAGAAGTGATCCTCACTTCTAGACGGTCAAAGGAAAACCTAGATGATCAACCTCTGATTTGGACAACCATGTTGCATCTTTGACAAGTCAGTTCTTCCACTTGACCAAATACTTCGAATATTTCCTGTTTCAAGTACTTCTACCTTCATGAGTGTCGAGTATGTCTTCAATTTCTTCTTTGTCTGGAGTGGATGCTGGAATGTTCCACAGATTTAGACTGGGTGGTTCGCTACAACTTTCTGCATGATATTCAACCAAGTCTGAAATATTGAAGATAGGTGAAATATTCAGCTCACTTAGGAGATCAACTTCATAGGCATTTCCTGAATCTCATTTACCTATGATCCGACATGGTCCAAACCTCTTCATTTTCAGCTTATTATAAGTTTTTGTAGGAAAACATTCCTTGTGCAAATGAACCATGACTTCATCCCCTATCTAGAATTCCTTGAAACGTAGCTTCTAATCTGCGTGGGCTTTGTAAGTAGCATTCATTTTACTGATATGTTATTGTATCTTCATGTAAATTCTTCATGTGTGCTGCAAAGTCTTCAGCTTCAGCACTGCGCTTATCACCCTTATCCATCAGCCTCAACTCAGAAGCGTTTCTCGGGTTGTTCCCATGCACTATCTGGAATGGGTATTTACCAGTACTGCGATTGACAAAATTATTGTAAGCAAACACTGCCTGTGGTAAAATTAGATCCCATCCCTTGGGTTTATCTCCTACCAAACATCGTAGAAGATTACCCAAACTTCTGTTGACTACTTCGATCTGTCCATCAGTCTGCGGGTGGTACGCAGAACTGAATTTCAATTTTGTTTTTAAGCTTCTTCCATAGGGTTCTCCAGAAATAACCCACAAATTTGGTATCTCTATTCGAGACAATGCTTTGGGGTAGACCATGAAGGTGCACAACGTCCCTGAAAAACAAGCCTGCAATATGAAAAACATCACTTGTCTTCTAACATGGAATAAAATGAGCCATCTTCGAAAACCTGTCAACAATAACAAAAATGGCATTATTTCCACATTGTGTCCTTGGCAAACCAAGAACAAAATCCATACTGATGTCCTCCCACGGTCTCTCTGGTATAGACAATGGCTGGTAAATTCTTGTATTCTGGTTGACTCCTTTTGCCATCTGGCACACTCTATAACCCTGCACAAATTTGGTCACATCCGGCTGCAATTGCGGCCAATGGTAATTCTCACTAACGAGAGCAATGGTCTTATCTCGACCAAAATGCCCTGCTAGTCCTCCGCTATGTTTCTCTTTGATCAAATTTTCCCTCATGGAACTTCGTGGAATGCACAACTGGTTCTTTCAAAATAGCATCCCATATTGGATCATAAAATCCAACCACTTAGTGCGATCCATAGTAGTAGGAGACACACATACCGTCCATGCCTCTGCAAAATCTGGATCTGCTAGGTATAAACTCTTGAGTTCATCAAACCCAACAACTTGCACTCTCATTTCTATCAACAAATTATGCCTTCTACTCAATGCATCTGCAACTCTATTAGATTTACCACTTCTATGCTTTAGGACAAAGGTATAACTCTGCAGGAATTCAACCCACTTCAAATTTCGCTGATTAAGTTTACCTTGACTATTTATATACTGCAAAGCTTGATGGTCAGTATATAAAACAAACTCTTTGGTTAGCAAATAATGTCTCCATTTCTTAAGAGCCTGAATGATAGCATAGAATTCTTGATCATAAATAGAGTATTTCTTTCTAGCATCATTTAACTTTTCACTAAAGTATGCAACAGGTTTACCTTCTTGGCTCAACACAGCTCCAATTGCACTGCCACTAGCATCACAGTCAACCTGAAACACTTTATTAAAATCTAGAAGTTCCAGAATGGGCTATTCTGTCACTTTCTTCTTCAATATTTCCATACTGGTACCTGCCTTGGTAGTCCACTTAAATTCTCTCTTATCCCCTCTCATAGTTTCTGTCAGCGGTGCACAAATACTGCTAAAGTCTCTAATAATTTTTTGATAGAAACTTGCAAGACCATGAAATGATCTTACCTCTGTTACATTCCTTGGGGCAGGCCATTCAATGATAGCCTTCACTTTTTCAGGATCCATTTTCAGACCCTCCTTTGAGATAACAAATCCCAGGTAAATCAACTCTTTCTGTACAAAACTGCACTTATGTATATTAATCAATAACTGCTCCTCACGCAGTTTTTCAAAAAATGTCCGCACATGCATCAAATGCTCTTCCAATGTTTTATTGAAAATTAAAATATCATCCAAATAAACTATCACAAACTTTTCTAGGAAGTCACGCAATACTTCATTCATCAGCCTCATAAACGTACTGGGTGCATTAGTCAATCCAAATGGCATAACTAACCACTCATACAAACCCTCTTTGGTTTTAAAGGCTGTCTTCCATTCGTCACCCTCTCTAACACGTATTTGGTGATATCTGCTCTTTAAATCAATCTTAGTGAAGTATTTAGCTCCACTCAAACAATCCATGATATCGTCCATTCTGGGTAATGGAAAGTGATATTTAATGGTAATTTTATTAATGGCTTGGGAATCAGTGCACATTCACAATTCGCCATTCTTCTTTGGTGCAAGTACTTCTGGTACTGCACAAGGGCTCAAACTTGCTCGAATCAAACACTTTTGCAATAATTCATGAACTTGGCGGTTCAACTCTTCATTCTCTACAGGAGACATTCTATGGGCGGCCTTATTGGGTAAACTAGATCCTTGCATTAAGTCAATCTGATGACTAATCTTCCTCATTGGTGGCAAACCCTTAGGCACATTGTCTGATATAATATCAAGAAATTCTGCTAACAGATGTTCAACTTCTACTGGAATGTCAGTAGTATCTTCTCTCTTTATAGCAAGAATTAATGCATAACACAAATTTTTTTTGCCATCTACTAAACAAATTCTAGCATTATTGCATACCTTTTCCTCAACCTCCTTCAATGGCTTCAGTTTGTGGCGTACTCCATATTTTGTCAGGGAATATGTATTTGCATGCCCATCATGTGCTGCACTTTTGTCAAGTTGCCATGGTCTTCCCAGCAAAAAATGGCAAGCATCCATCGACAAAATATCACACAGGACCTCATCCTGGTATCTTCCAATTTGAAACTTGACCAAGCATTGTTCACTGACAAATGCTCTATGGTCCTTCTGCAACCATGCAATTCGGTATGGATGCGGGTGTTGTCTTCTTTATAGCTTTAACTTAGCTACAATTTTCACAAAAACCAAATTATTTGTACTTCCATTATCAATAATAATATTACAGATTTTACCTGAACATTTGCACCTCGTGCGAAACAAGCTTTTCCTCCAGTCTGGTTCCTTCTCTTCATTCAACAAGGTTCTCCTTGTGATCATCACTTCTCCTCGCTCTGCTTCTTCAAAGTGCTCAGATTCAACACCATACTCAACAAATATAGCTCTGGCATTACCTTCAGGCCTTCTGTTCGGTGTTTCTTGGTGTTTGGGACACTCATATGATCGATGCCCCTCTTCTCCACAATTGAAATAGGTTCCACAAAATTTGCCTCTTCCATATTCGTGTCCACCTCTACCTCGTCCACTTTGATAATCATTGTTCTAATTACGGGGTTAGTAAGCATTATCCTCCTATTCCTGGTGATTGCTGGTTTCTCCAGTCTAGTTTTGGTCATCATATTTACCTCCACTGGTTCTTCCACCACAACCTCTTCCTCTTTGCTTACTATCAAATCTACGGTTTAGTTTCTCTTCCACTTTTAGAGCAAACTGGTAAGCATCTTCAATGGTGCTCATTCGAACCAGACTCAATTCTTCTTGCACGCTGGTTCTCAACCCATTAATGTAACGGGCTACTCTCTCTTTATTTGCTTCGTATGACCGGTTCTGATAGAAATTTTAAAAAATTCCTCTGTATATTCTTTAATAGACTTGCTGGACTGGCGCAAACTCTACATTTTTCTCAGTAGATCTAATTCGTAATCTATCGGAATAAACTGCTGTTTCAGTTTTTCAACCATTCGATCCCACCTGGTGATCTTTTCTTTTCCTCTACGGTTTCTTTCTAGTTGCACTCCTTTCCACCATATGCCAGCATGGCCTTTCAACTTTATTATGGCAAATTTTATTCGATTTGGATCTTCAACCTCCTCATATTCGATCGTTTGCTCAAAAATTTGCTCTAAGTTTGTCGCGATATCGTGACACTTGCGTTTTGTTCCTGTTGTTGTTCTGAGTTGTCGTGATATCGTGACACTTGTCATTTGCGCCTGCCATTGTTTCTGAGTTGTCACGATATTGTGACAACTTTTGTGTCACAATATTGTGACACTTGTGATTTTTGCCCATTGTTGGTTCTATGTTGTCGTAATATCATGACAACTTTTATGTCGTGATATCATGACACTTGTGATTGCGCCCGCTGTTGGTTTTGAGTTGTTGTGATATTGTGACAACTTTTATGTCACGATATCATGACACTTGCGATTTGCACCCGCAATTATTCTGAGTTGTCGCGATATTGCGACAACTTTTATGTCACGATATCGCGACACATTCAACACTTAGACATTTTTTTTTCATACTTAGAACTTTTTTTGCTTGTTTCTTTTGTTTGTTTTTTTTGGTGATGCAAGATTCTTTGTGCTGCTCCTAGATGCTCCTGCATCAGACACTCGGGGTAGATATTTAGAAGTGATACTCACTTCTGGACGGTCAGAGGAAAACCCAAATGATCAACCTCTGATTTGGACAACCATGTTGCATCTTCGACATGTCGGTTCTTCCACTTGACCAAATACTCTGAATATTACCTATTTTGAGTACTTCTGCCTTCGCGAGTGTCGAGTATGTCTTCAATTTCTTCTTTGTCTAGAGTGGATGCTGGAATGTTCCACATATCTGGACTAGGTGGTTTGCTACAACTTCCTGCATGATATTCAACCAAGTCTGAAATATTGAAGATAGGTGAAATATTCAGCTCACTTGGGAGATCAAATTCATAGGCATTTCCTAAATCTCATTTACCTATGATCCGGCATGGTCCAAACCTCTTCATTTTTAGCTTATTGTAAGTTTTGGTAGGAAAACGTTCCTTGCACAAATAAACCATGACTTCATCCCCTATCTGGAATTCCTTGAAATGCCGCTTTTGATCTACGCAGGCTTTGTAAGTAGCATTCATTTTACTGATATGTTGTTGTACCTCTTCATGTAAATTCTTCATGTGTGCTACAAAGTATTCAGCTTCAGCACTGTTCTTGTCGCCCTTATCCATCGGCCTCAACTCAGAAGTGTTTCTCGGGCTATTCCCATGTACTATCTGGAATGGGGATTTACCAGTACTACGATTGACAGAATTACTATAAACAAACTCTGCCTGTGGTAAAATCAGATCCCATCCCTTGGGTTTATCTCCTACCAGACATCGTAGAAGATTACCCAAATTTATGTTGACTACTTCGGTCTATCCATCAGTCTATGGGTGGTATGTAGAACTGAATTTCAATTCTATTTTTAGCTTCTTCCATAGGGTTCTCCAGAAATAACCCACAAATTTGGTATCTCTGTTCGAGACAATGCTTTGGGGTAGACCATGAAGGTGCACAACCTCCCTAAAAAACAAGCCTACAATATGAACAACATCACTTGTCTTCTGACATGGAATAAAATGAGCCATCTTTGAAAACCTGTCAACAAAAACAAAAATGGCATCATTTCCACGTTGTTTCCTTGGCAAACCAAGAACAAAATCCATACTGATGTCCTCCCACGATCTCTCTGGTACAGGCAATGGTTGGTCCATTCCTATATTTTGCTTGACTCATTTTGCCATCTGGCACTCTCTGCAACCCTGCACAAATCTGGTCACATCCGACTGCAACTGTGGCCAATGGTAATTCTCACTAATGAGAGCAATGGTCTTATCTCGACCAAAATGCCCTGCTAGTCCTCTGCTATGTTTCTCTTTGATCAAATTTTCCCTCATGGAACTTCATGGAATGCACAACTGGTTCTTCCAAAATAGCATCCCATCTTGGATCATAAAATCCAACCACTTAATGCGATCCACAGTAGTAGGAGACACACATGCCATCCATGCCTCTCCAAAATCTGGATCTGCTGGGTATAAACTCTTGAGTTCATCAAACCCAACAACTTGCACTCTCATTTCTATCAAAAAATTATGCCTTCTACTCAAGCCATCTGCAACTCTATTATATTTACCACTTCTATGCTTCAGGACAAATGTATAACTCTGCAGGAATTCAACCCACTTCAAATGCTACTGGTTAAGTTTACCTTGACTATTTATATATTGCAAAGCTTGATGGTCAGTATGTAAAAAAAACTCTTTGGTTAGCAAATAATGTCTCCATTTCTTAAGAGCCAGAATGATAGCATAGAATTCTTGATCATAAACAAAGTATTTCTTTCTAGCATCATTTAAATTTTCACTAAAGTATGCAACAGGTTTACCTTCTTAGCTCAACACAGCTCCAATGGCACTGCCACTGGCATCGCAGTCAACCTGAAACACTTTATTAAAATCTGGAAGTGCCAGAATGGGCTGTTATGTCACTTTCTTCTTCAATATTTCCATACTGGTACCTGCCTTGGTAGTCCACTTAAATTCTCTCTTATCCCCTCTCATAGTTTCTGTCAGGGGTGCACAAATACTGCTAAAGTCTCTAATAATTTTTTGATAGAAACTTGCAAGACCATGAAATGATCTTACCTCTATTACATTCCTTGGGGCAGGCCATTCAATGATAGCCTTTACTTTTTCAGGATCCATTTTTAGACCCTCCTTTGAGATAACAAATCCCAGGTAAATCAACTCTTTCTGTACAAAACTGCACTTATGTATATTAATCAATAACTGCTCCTCACGCAGTTTTTCAAAAACTGTCCGCACATGCATCAAATGCTCTTCCAATGTTTTATTGAAAATTAAAATATCATCCAAATAAACTATCACAAACTTTTCTAGGAAGTCACACAATACCTCATTCATCAGCCTCATAAACGTACTGGGTGCATTAGTCAATCCAAATGGCATAACTAACCACTCATACAAACCCTCTTTGGTTTTAAAGGTTGTCTTCCATTCGTCACCCTCTCTAACACGTATTTGGTGATATCCGCTCTTTAAATCAATCTTAGTGAAGTATTTAGCTCCACTCAAACAATCCATGATATCGTCCATTCTGGGTAATGGAAAGTGATATTTAATGGTAATTTTATTAATGGCTCGGGAATCAGTGCACATTCACAATTCGCCATTCTTCTTTGGTGCAAGTACTACTGGTACTGCACAAGGGCTCAAACTTGCTCGAATCAAACCCTTTTGCAACAATTCATGAACCTGGCGGTTCAACTCTTCATTCTCTACAGGAGACATTCTATGGGCGGCCTTATTGGGTAAACTAGATCCTGGCATTAAGTCAATCTGATGACTAATCTTCCTCATTGGTGGCAAACCCTCAGGCACATTGTCTAATATAATATCAGGAAATTCTGCTAACAGATGTTCAACTTCTACTAGAATGTCAGTAGTATCTTATCTCTTTACAGCAAGAATTAATGCATAACACATTGAATCCCTCTTTAGACCATCCAAATTTTTTTGCCATCTACTAAACAAATTCTAGCATTATTGCATACCTTTTCCTCAACCTCCTTCAATGGCTTCAATTTGTGGCGTACTCCGTATTTTGTCAGGGAATAGGTATTTGCATGCCCATCATGCGCTGCACATCTGTCAAATTTCCATGGTCTTCCCAGCAACAAATGGCAAGCATCCATCGACAAAATATCACACAGGACCTCATCCTGGTATCTTCCAATTTGAAACTTGACCAAGCATTGTTCACTGACCAATGCTCTATGGTCCTTCTGCAACCATGCAATCCGGTATGGATGCGGGTGCTGTCTTATTTCTAGCTTTAACTTAGCTACCATTTCCTCAAAAACCAAATTATCTGTACTTCCATTATCAATAATAATATTATAGATTTTACCTGAACCTTTGCACCTCATGCAGAACAGGCTTTTTCACTGGTCTGGTTCCTTCTCTTCGTTCAACAAGGTTCTCCTTGTGATCATCACTTCTCCTCACTCTTCTTCTTTAGAGTGCTTAGATTCAACACCATCCTTAATAACCACAGCTTTGGCATTACCTTTAGGCATTTTGTTCAGTGTTTCTTGGTGTTTGGGACACTCATATGATCGATGCCCCTCTTCTCCATAATTGAAATAGGTTCCACGAAATTTGCCTTTTCCATATCCGCATCCACATCTACCTCGTCCCCTTTGATAATAATTGTTCTGATTACGGGGTTGATAAGCATTCTCCTCCTTCTGTTCCTGGTGATTACTAGTTTCACTAGTCTGCTTTTGGTCATCATATTTACCTCCACTGGTTCTTCCACTAGTTCTTCCACCATGACCTCTTCCTCTTTGCTTACTGTCAAATCTACGGTTCAGTTTCTCTTCCACTTTCAGAGCAAACTGGTAAGCATCTTCAATGGTGCTCATTCGAACTAGACTCAATTCTTCTTGCACGTTGGTTCTCAACCCATTAATGTAACGGGCTACTCTCTCTTTATTTGCTTCTGTATGACCGGTTCTGATAGAAATTTTAAAAAATTCCTCTGTATATTCTTTAATAGACTTGCTGGACTGGCGTAAACTTAGCATTTTTCTCAGAAGATCTAATTCATAATCTACCAAAATAAACTACCGTTTTAGTTTTTCAACCATTCGATCCCACCTGGTGATATTTCTTTTCCTCTACAGTTTCTTTCCAACTACACTCCTTTCCACCATATGCCAGCATGGCCTTTCAACTTTGTTCTGGAAAATTTTATTCGATTTGGATCTTCAACCTCCTCATATTTGAAATATTCCTCCATGTTGTTAATCCAGTGAATCAATTCTTCTGGATTTAAATTTCCAGAATATGTGGATACATCAATCTTTGACCTTTTTCCAATTTGAGAAATGGCTTTAATCATTCGAGCTTCTGCAGCACTCATTGCTTCTTCTTCTTCTTCAGATGGGTCATCAACTCTACAAGCTTCATCATCACTTTGGTATTCTCCTCTTGGCTCTACTCCTCTATGCAATTCTTCTTGTAGGGCCTGCACTTGCCTCTGCAATGCTCGAAAGTCTCCTTCAGGAACCACGTTCCTTCCAGCACCACGATTTCTTCATGATGGTATTCTGCTTCACTTTTTCTCAAAACCCGTAACCCTAGATCCTGGTGCAAGCTACCTCACGTTCGGTGCTCTGCTCACACACTCAGAATCTTACTACTCTGATACCACTTGATGGGGAGCCAATTTTAATTAACAAAGAAAAGATGCAATTTTATTTTGAAGCATGGAAAGCTTTACAATTCGTAACTATGAAAGATTACACAGTACAAAAAATCCCAAAAGAAGTCGTAGCCTTCGTCTCTCCAGCCTTTGCAATCCTTCAAAAAATCTCTTTTTATCAACACAGGTTCTTGCTGCAACCACCGTTCATAACCGTCCCTGTAACCGCTGCAACAATTCCATGGAACTGCCTTAACGGCTTCTGAAACTACCAACAGTCATTCTGCAACAGTCCACAAAAAAGTAACATGTCACATTTTTGTGACACCTTTGCATTCTGCTCTTCTCTCTCCTAGCCAGGTCATGAAAACATGACACTTTTTCCTCCATGTCCATCTGTCATGATATCGCGACACTTTTTTGGCTTTTGTCTTTGTTGGCCAATGTGTCGCGATATCGCGACACTTTCGTTTGCTCACAACTTTGCTCTAAGTTCA
Organism: Wollemia nobilis; assembly: GCA_028583015.1. Lineage (NCBI taxonomy): Eukaryota > Viridiplantae > Streptophyta > Pinopsida > Araucariales > Araucariaceae > Wollemia > Wollemia nobilis. The sequence continues at coordinate 1,454,399 of JAQPPZ010000057.1, forward strand.
TCGCAGCGACACTTGCATTTTGTTCCCGCTGTTGTTCTGAGTTGTCACGATATCGTGACAACTTTTATGTCGCGATATCGTGACACTTGTCATTTGTGCCCGCCATTGTTTCTGAGTTGTTGCGATATCGCGACAAATTTTGTGTCGCAATATCACGACACTTGCGATTTTTTCCCACCGTTGGTTCTGTGTTGTCATGATATCGCGACAAATTTTATGTCGTGATATCGTGACACTTGCGATTGCGCCCGTCATTGGTTCTGAGTTGTCGTGATATCGTGAAAAACTTTTATGTCGTGATATCGTGAAACTTGCGATTTGTGCCCATCGTTATTCTGAGTTTTCGTAATATCTCGACAACTTTTATGTCACGATATCACAACACATTCAACACTTAGACATTTTTTTTTTCATACTTAGAACTTTTTTTGCTTGTTTCTTTTGTTTGTTTTTTTTGGTGATGCAAGATTGCTATGCTACTCCTGGATTCTCCTGCATCAGGCCATGGGGAAGAACTAGCTTAAAACTCTTGGGCATGTGCATGGACAAGGTTTGCATGCTTATGACATTTGTCACATTTATGTACATACTCATGGGTATATTTTTCCATGGAGGGCCAAAAGTATCCCATTCGTATGAGCTTTTTGGCTCTAACACCTCCACTAAAATAACCTCCACAAGATCTGTCATGGACCTCCTTTAGATCTCTTTTGGATTCATTGAGGTTGAGGCATCATAAGAGGATACCTTCAAAGGATATTTTATACAAATTACCTTATATTATTACGAAGTGGACAACTTGCTTACCCAATGATCATTGTTGATTTCTATATAGGCCATCTGGAAATGATCCATCTTGGATAAAATTTAAAATATATTAGTACCATGGTTCTAAAAATACTTCTTCAATTGTGAAGACATCTAAGGGTTCTAGAAATGACTCTAATGATGTGGGTTCCTATATTTGGTGAATAATTATAGTAGCATGATCATCATCCAACTCCAAAGAGATAAGGAAAGAAACTTCTGCCATAGCATCCATAGAATGGTTACTAGTACGAGGGATAGTTTCTATAATAACCTTATCAAATAAAGAAATAAGTTTTAAAATATATTATTTATAAGGACAAAGTTTCTCATCTCAAGTTTGATAGATGTTGTTAATTTGATTCACCATGAGTTGTGAGTCTCCAAAAATTGATAATATTTTTATATTGAGAGCTAACGCTACTCATAATCCAAGGATTAAAGCTTCATATTCTGTTGTATTATTTGTGTAAGTAAATAGGAGCTTAAAGGATAATAAGATAAGTTTCTTTTGTGAATATATCAATATGATACTTGCATCTGCACCACTCATACAATGAACTCTGTCAAAAAATAGAGACCATGATTCCAATGAATCACTATCTAGATTAAGATATTCATCAGGGAATTCTATCATCAAGGGATGAGTAGATTCAAGAGGGGCAAAAACGAGTTTTTCTACTATGAATTTCCCTTTAATGGATTTCTACCCAATAAAGGTTAGGTTAAACTCACTCAAAGCGAGAACTGATTTTGCTACTCATCTTGATAAATAGGGTCTACTTATCAGATATTGCAATGGATCAAAATTTTCAATGATATAGGTTTTTTGACTAAGCATGTAGTGGCGTAGTTTTCACGTAAAGAACACAATAGCTAAATAGATATTTTCTAAGTGGGTGTAACAAGTTTCATAGCTTATTAAAGTTCTACTTATGTAGTAAATAGCTTGTTCTTTCTTATCCTCATCATATTGTGCTAGAATTGCCCCTAATGTAAGTTCATAGGTAGATATATATAATACAAAGGGATGTTCCAATCTAGGTGGAACAAGTACTGGTGGGGTAAGAAGATATGTCTTAAGAGTTAACATTATTTATACCATAATAAAGGAGTGTCTTTCTTAAGCAACCTAAGAAAATGTTTACATTTATCTACCAATTTATCAATGAAACGATAGATGGACTAGATCTTACCCTATATAATCTTGAGTTTTGTTAAGTTTTTGGGTGGTGGCATATCAATGATTGCCTTAATTTTAATAGGGTCTATTTCTATACTGCACATAGAAACTATAAACCCTAATAACTTACCCTATTTTATTCCAAACACATTTGTCTGGATTCAATCAGACTTTATATTCACAGAGTCTATCAAAGACTCGTAAATAAAGAATATGATATTCTTGTTTTATATATCGAGCTATGATGTCATCCACATAATCATGCATGATTTCATATATCATATCATGAAATACATATTTTATATCTCATTGGTAAGTTTCCCTTGCATTCTTTAGACCGAAGGGCATTACTTTCCTAAAACAAGTCCACCAAGGTGTAATGAAGGTAGTTTTAGGTTGATCTTCTGGTGCTATATAAATTTGATTGTATCCTAAAAATCCATCCATGAGTGATAAAATTCCACATCCTATTGTGAAATAAATAATTTTATCCATATTAGGAAGGGGAAAGTCATCTTTGGGACATGCAACATTGATGTCTCTAAAATCAGTACAAAATTTGATTTTAGTAGCCTCTTTTTTGCTTACTGGAACATTATTGGATATCCAATCAGAATATTCTATAGATTGAATGAAATTTACATCCAAGAGTTTTTGTAATTTATTTTTTACCAATAAGGCTAATTTAGGATGCATTTTCCTAAGTTTTTGTTTGACAGGTTTAACATCAGGACAAACCACTAAGTGGTACATAACCACAAAAGGATTTAGGCCTGGCATATATGCGTATATCCAAGTGAAGATATCAGGTTATTATGTGAGAAGTTATGTATATTTAATCTATTATTATTTATTTAAATCAGTCCCAATTTTATCCATGCAGGTATTATTTTCTATTCCAATATTAATTTTTAAAATAGCCTCTATTTCGATACTTAAATCTATTTTGAAGTTGGGAGGAGTGGGCAAAACACCCATTTATTGAAGTTCTTCTAAGGATAAGTGGGCTAACTTTTCTTGTGTGGCTTTCTAAATGTGAGCTACACATGGGATAGACCCATCGAAGAAGAACTTATTCCTCATAATTTCTTTATGAGAAATGTCATAAAATATGTCTCCCTCTACACACTCTTTTGGAGCAACCATTATTTCTGGATATACTATTGATAACATATTGCAAGAAAATCCATGAGCTTTCTTGCGTTTCTTTAGTTATTCTTGTTTTTCTAAATATTCTCCATATGTGATAAGGTGATCATCCTTATCAAAGGGGAAAGGTTGAGTTTTTGTGGGGATATATCCTATACCAGATCTAGAAGGCCATTCCTCTACCTCGAAAGGCTCACATATTCCATTTTCAAGATGATCTAAACCTTTACATTTGTATCCCATATCACACATCATTTGTTTATATTTTATATACTTATTAAAAAAGAAGTATTGAACAAAACTATTCTCTATCATACGTAAAACTCATTTACCTAATGTTAATTTTATCAAGAGTACATCAAACATAAATAAAAGTACAATTTCCAACATGATAGATGTTTCTTTGTTTTTGTGGTAACCCAACTATATGTGGAGATGGTTGTAATTAAGATAATACAAGGGAATATTGTATATTATAATTATCCTATTTTATGGGCTCTAATATGGTGGATAAATCCTATAAGACTTCATCTGTCAAAGGGTATGATGTAGAGGGATTGTTATCATTAGAAATTTTAGGTGATTCAGAAGGAGGTGATGATTCTGATTTGGTTAAAGAGGTCTTAGAAGATTTATGTTCTGTTGAGAAGCAACACACCCCCACTAAAAAATGAGATTCCATCCTCTTGAAAGCCCTGAAATTCCATTTTGCAGCAGGGACCCTCTTGATTATTTTCAGGTTTAATTCCAGTTTTTGCTTGCCTGCTTTTAATGTTGTGCTTTCTCTTGTATTCTAGCTTTGATTATCCCAGACTTAACTTTCTACATGCTAGAAATCATTCATGCATAAAGAAAATCTTGCACCGGTACCGAGAAAATCCAGAAAATAGTTGCATAAATTCATGAAAAATCAAACTTTCCATTTTTGGTAGTGTCGCGATATCGCGACACTTCCATTTTTGGAAATGTCGCGATATCGCGACAGGAAAATACAAATGCAGCTAAGTCGGAAAAGTGTAGCGAAATCGCGACACTTTCCATTTTTGGAAGTGTCGCGATATCGCGACATTTCCATTTTTGGAAAGTGTCGCGAAATCGCTACAGGCCGGAGGAGAGAGAAGCAGATCGTACGGAAGCGATTGCGACATGTCGCGAAATCGTGACATGTCGCATTTTCACGGTAGGAGAGAGAAATGCATGAAAATCCAATACAAGTTTTAGGACATGTCGCGAAATCGTGACAACCTAGAGAGCAAGTCATTGATAGCGAAATCGCGACACTTTCCATTTTTGGAAGTGTCGCGATATCGCGACATTTCCATTTTTGGAAACGGGGAGAGGGAGAAGAAATAGAAGCCGATTTTGTGACATGTCGCATCCGACGTCGATCGTGAGGAAAGGAGAAAATGGCTAAGTCCAAATGTGCGCGAAATCGCGACTATGAAGGTCGCGATATCGCACTTCTTTGGAAGCGCGACATGAGTGTCCAAATCGCGAAGGAAGAAGGGAAGGAGAAAGATGCGCATCGCGACGTTCGACGTCTAAATCGCGAAGGGAAAGGTTGCAGCGATGCGCTGCATGTTTCCAGGTGAAGGGAGAAAAGTTGCAGCGATGCGCTGCATGTTTCCAGGTGAAGGGAGAAAAGTTGCAGCGATGCGCTGCATGTTTCGAAGTCGAAGGGAGAAAATGGCAGCGATGCGCTGCATGTTTTGAGGAAGTTGTACGGCGGCCGGCAAGAGGCGCGATTTCGCGACATGTCACGAAATCGTGACATGTCGCATTTTCGTGGCCGACAGAGGGAGAAGCAGCGCAGCGTTGGAGACGTCACGATTTCGCGACATGTCGCGAAATCGCGACATGTCGCGATTTTCGCGATAGGAGAGAGAAAGTCCTCAAAGGGCCTGAAAGTGCATTCCAACTGAAACAGAAGGCATCCTGGGGTAGCGACACGTGTCAAAGCGCGTAGCAGGCAGAGCAAGGCCGACATGCAAGCTTTTTAGCTGATTTTAATCTGTTTTAATGTTTAAATGCTTTGATTTAATGATTATTAAAGTGCTAATATAATCTTTTGTCTTTCATGCAGGATTCCATCTGGCACTTACGGGACAACCGAGAAAGGCCATAAAGGCAAAGTTAAAGTGCAGATTTGATCAAGGGCCGCCATGCTAGAGGAGAAAAGACCAGTAAAAGCATTCAATGGCAAATTTATGGTAGAATTGATGGCATGAAGATATTTTCAACTCCGGGATGGCTTTGAGAGAGGATCAAATTGATGGAGAAGTGGTGACTCACCCGGCTTACCAACAGGAATTAATGAGGGTATTTATTTGTAGCTACGGATGAATGCAAGTGGCATTCGATTCTATCTTCTCCATTTATGGCAATTGACTGCACTGATTTGCAGAAGGGTTAAGTTCTATCCGGACTTTGGTCTTAAGATGGCTTTTTATTGTAAAACCCGGGTCCTAGGGTTTAGAAAGATAAGATTTGCAATTATGAGAAGAAGATATTTCTGAAAAGATCAGGGTCTGTCCTGAATCTATAAATACTTCTTCTCAATGTAATTGCGGGAGGCGGAGACTTAGAAATAAAAGGCTTATAAGCAATTTCTTGCAAATCTTGTGAAATCCTTTTGTTTCTGGACTTGGAGTTGATGTGCTTTAGCTTTTCTTGTGATAGCATGGCCAGGAGCCTAATATTTTGCAGAGTGTGATAAGTGTATCTTCTTTTGTTATCCGTTCCATTTAAAGTTTGTTAGATATATGCTGTGAATCTGTATTATCAAGTTTAAATATGTTGTTAGGGCTTCGCTTGTTCTATTGTCTCGCTAGGGGAAATTACAGATTTGAGGTTAAGTTTGTTCTAATTGCTCTGTCTTCACTGTGTGAGCTAGGGTCGCCGGTGAAAGATACCAGCTTTAACCAACTTCCTTGGATTTATAATTTTTTGCTAGATCTGTTCCACTTCGCCTTGTGCTCTTAGTTGAAAGTGATCTTAGACTGACCGGACACTTTCTTCTTTGATTTGTTCTGTTGTGAAGCTCGTAGCATAGATAAGATTGATAGTTTAGGGTTTTACAGCTTGATGTTCGATAAACTTCTCTTTCTCGCCTCTACCCTACCCTCTCTTTGTTTTCGGTGAATGATCCATTTTTATTTTCTTTGTTTGTCTTTTATTTAAATCGTCGACCCATGAGAGCTAGATCAAGAATTCAAGTTAAATCTGATCAACAACGTGCAACTACTCGAACAAGTTCAAGAACCCCCTGTAAGGTAACAGAGCGTCCATATTGAAATCTATTCAGAAGTGGAAAAGAGTGAATAGCCATTCGACCCAACTCTGTAACTCGCACCTTGGATAACCAGCTAGATCCTAAAGTGAGTGGGATCCGTCCCGTGGATGTCTCCGGAGCTTTCCTTGCTTCATCCTTTCCGGGGTGTGCATGAAAGCCAGACCAACATCTAATTGGCGCTAGAAGGAGGGCCAGGGAACTCATTTCAAGTATTGTAAGGACCTAACAACAACATTTTGAAGGACCCACAAGAACTCCTATAAATTTCTTTTAAATTGTCAGGACTTGTAAATTGTCAATTTTAAATTTCCAAATTCGGAACCTCTGTTGAGAACTCGGCAGTTATAAGTGCTTGTGAAAGCTGGATTCTACATACAGGGTAACAAGGTCCCACCCCGGAGCCGGAGAGCTCCTTGTCCCCGAATTAGAAACTCCGAGAAGAAGTAGCCACGTAAGGGCCACATCTCTATCACAGATAGTTTTATCACCACTGATTGTTACTCCAACCAGAGCTCAGAATATCCCTGTTAATCCATTAGCTATGGCAAATTGGTTGGGCTCCACAGCCTTGAACATTCCGGGTATAGCCCATGACTTGCCCGAAATCCGGAAAGATACCTCCCTAGGTATAAACATGATGGGACAAGAACTCGCAGAGGAACACTTAGTTGCATTCAAGAATGCACTGAAGTTATTAAATGTACAACATGAGGATGTTGCCTGCAGACTCTTCCCGTTCACTCTCCAGGAGGGAGCCTATGATTGGTTTCTAAATCTTACCAATGATTCCATCACCAGCTGGAATGACTTAGAAAAAGTCTTTGTGTCACAGTTCGGTGAAGTGATAGATCCCAGCATTTTATATCAACAGTTTTCTAGCATCAAAAGAGAACTGAATGAGTCTATCAGATCCTATAATGTCGATTCCGTAAAGCTTATGGTAGACTCACTCGGCTATTATGTACCTAATGCCGACTCGGCATTAGAGATTTTCAGGAACTCTCTAGACCCAATGACCTCTCGTCTTCTTGAAGAGGGATGCCACTGTTACTAACTTGACAGAAGCTTATAAAGAAGCTTTAATCCCGGAAAGACAGCTTGGGACCCCAACCTTTAAATATTCAACAAACTCCTCTCGATCACTCAAGTCGCTCCCGTGTTCAATCCCATTCCACATCGATGATGCTGCCAGTTTGTCAGACTTTACCATCAGCAGCACCATGGCTGCTGCACCCGTTGAGAATGTACATAACCCGGTAAAAGAGGCTGACAATGCTAGGATTGAAGAAGTTTCAAAGATTGTTCAGAAGCCGGCCAATGATTTTTTGAGCTTTAAAAGGCAAACTTCTACTGGAGACAATCCCAACGGATATTCATACCAACCAAACAGATTTAACGAGCCCCCATATGAACCTAATAAAGATTACAAGGGTAAAGCTCATGATGTGAACATTTGTGACTTGGCCCCCGCCCAACCGGTGCAGAATTCATGCCACTTCTCAAAGATGGGGAGTTAGATTGTGTGGAATTTTGCAATGCATTTGAAGCCTTGTCGGAGATTTGATCTCCCCTAAAAATCAAAGAACTGCTGAGGGCCCAAGTTCATCTGGACACAGTGCAGCTATGGTCTTGGATTCTTTTTCTTTCCCGGATGAATCTGAGAATGTAGTTGAAATGCCCATGGATGAAGTACAGGCTTTCCAACAAAGCATGTAAGAGATAATTACAACCTCGAGGAACAGGAATCCAGAGCCTAATACCACATCAACTCCTCCCGATAATTCTCACAATATTCCTCCTGACCCCTCTCCAAGCAATAATCCACCTCCACCAAAGGGAGGAGCTCAAAGAGTACCAGATGTTGCTATTCCTCCACTTAACAAAGGATATAACATAGTGGAGGATATGAAAAAGATTAAGGCTAACATTACTTTGCATGAGTTGGCACAGCATTTCGGAGCAGAGAGATAATCCGATAAAGACATACTCCGGCCCCGCCGCTAAACCTCGTGGATAAAGGGAAGAAAATAGCCAATGCCAATCTGGCCATGTACAAGGAAAAGACCGAAGTTCCCCCATTTTTACCGACTCGTCAAAATTTTTGGGAAGAATTTACATAATTGTTTGGTAGATTCAGTGCATCTCGCTAATGTCATGCCACCGGCAATTTGTCGACAGCTGGGGCTGACCCCAATGAAGTCTCGAGAGGAGAGTTGTCCAATTGGACAAGTCAGAAGTTAAGGTTGTGGGAGAGCTGCAAAACATTCACATTCAATTGGCATCCGAGCCAAGGGCTCAACATAAGATCGAAATCCAAGTTGTGGATATCCCAATGGGGTATGGAATGTCGTTGAGTAGGGATTGGTCTAAGTCTCTAAATGGATATCTCGGCAACAGACTTTTCACACATGTGGTTGCCATGGAAGGGTGTGGCCAATCAATTGCGGGTTGACAGAGAACCCAAGTACAAGCACACGATTACATAGTACAATGCTGCAAATGAAACCGTCAATATTGCAGAGGTAGACATTGGTGTCTACAATTTAACAACTGGGCAGAGTAACCAGTTTAATAAAGCTCATCCTCGTACATACTAATGAAGTTTGGACACTTCATGTGGATGGAGCCAGATGTAAGTGTGGTTCTCGGAACAGGGGCAATCCTCAAAGGGCCTCAAAGTCAGACATTTTTTATGTCTTACCGCCTGTAGTTCCCATGTACTAATAATTTAGCAGAGTATGAAGCTCTGATTTTAGGTTTAAAATTTGCATTGGATAGAAATGTGAAAAACATTCAAGTTTTCACTGATTCAGAATTAGTGGCAAGCCAAGTCAGGGGTAAGTTTCAATGTAAAGCCTCTTATCTGAAAGGATACAAGCACAGAGCTTGGGATCTTGTGGAAGGCTTTGATGCATTTAACTTAACACATATACCCAGGGAACAAAATTCACATGCAGATGTCTTGGCATCTTCAGCTGCAAGTTTAAAGCCATTGGAAGATTTTAAGTGGGATAAGTTTTCAATTGAGTTAATCCCCTGCCCTTTAGTTCCTAACAATATAGATAGCTTTCAAGTTTTCTCGTATGATCAGCAGATTGTGCACTTCTTACAGAGTACTAATACCTTTGAGAATGCTATAATTGATGAAGGCCAAAGGGACACCCTGATGGAACAGTTAGATGATGACAGGGGAATCATGAGATTGAAGGACAACAGAATCCCAAAGGGAATGGTAGAGCTGGAGAGGCTATTTGATGTTGACAAGATCAGGCAGAGGGTGAATCCTGAAGATTATGTGGGCACCACAGACAATGAGACTGAAAACTTGAATGTAGGCACTGAGGAGGATCCAAAGAACATCAAGTTGGCAAAGGATTGTGATCCGAAAATAAAGAGAAATATGATTGATTTCCTGCACAAGTCCAAGGATGTAATGGCCTGGTCATACAAAGATTTAAAGGTATTTGATCCAAAAGTTTACACTCACATCATACCTTTGAAAGAATCTTGCAAGCCTTTCGTACAAAAACAGAGGCATGTTAATGCTCTGTTAGAACCCCTTATCCTGAAAGAAGTGGAGAAACTCTTGAGTGCAAGCAATTATTTTTCCTATCGTGCATTCTACCCGGGTGGCCAATCTGGTGCCGCCAGGAAGAAGAATGGGGAGATCCGCCTTTGTGTGGATTTTAGGAATCTGAACAAAGCATCAAAAAAGGACAACTATCCCCTGCCTTCTATGGATGAAGTACTACAGATTGTTAATGGCTCAGAGATGATGTCTTTCCTGGATGGCTTCTCAGGCTATAACCAGATATTGGTGGAGAAGGAAGATAGAATGAAGACTCGCTTTACAACCAAGTGGGGGACTTTTGCTTACAAGAGGATGCCATTTGGTTTGATAAATGCAGGAGCAACATTTCAGAGAGCAATGGACCATGCCTTCAAGGGGCTTATGGGCAAATGTATTGTAGTTTACATGGATGATCTAACAGTATTTTCCAAATCTAGATTTGACCATGTCAAGCACTTAGAGTCTGTGTTTAACAAGTGCAGAGAGTTTGGCATCTCTTTGAATCCAAAGAAATGCATATTTGGTGTAACAGAAGGCAAACCGCTTGGGCATTTGGTCACAAAGGATGGCATTTCTATGGATCCAGGCAGAGTTGAGGCCATATCTGGCATACCATTTCCCAACTCCAAGAAAGAGTTGAGATCATTCTTTGGAAAGATTAACTTTGTCATAAAGTTTATCTCGTGCTTTGCAGAGATAGTTAAACCAATGAATGATATGTTAAAGCAAACCGCCCGCATTGCCTGGACCACCGAAGCTAAGACTGCTTTTCAAGAAATCAAGACAACCATTAAACAAGCACCAGCCTTAGTAAGCCCGCATTTCAAGTGCAGATTTCTATCTCGTACACATTCTCTTCTCGAACATACACTTGCCGCAGCTGTCGACTCAACGGAGAGATACAGGAGAACATCCAATTGCTTTTAAGAGCACTAATTTGAAGGGAGCTGAACTGAAATATTCCCGTTTAGATAAACAGGCTTATGCTTTGGTAAGGGCAGTGAAACAGTTCAGACATTATATACTCAGGAGCAAAACTCATGCCATAGTGCCAGACCCAGCTGTGAAGTACCTTCTAAGTCAAAATGAGTTGGGGGAACTGAGGGGCAATTGGGTCACCAGGCCGCAAGAGTATGACTTGGAGATTAGGCCTGCTAAACTGATCGTAGGACTTGGTTTGTCCAGGCACATTGCTGAAGTGCCTCCACAACAGGAAGTTAATCAATTAAACTCTGAATCTGATGATTGGTATGGGGATATCATTCATCTCGCTACAGCTTGGAGTTTGCCCATCCCATTTGAATAGAACTCAAAGGAGAGCATTAAAGTTAAAAGCCGCTCACTATCTCCTCAAGGCAGGTACTCTGTACAGGGAGAATTATGCTGGCATCTTCCTAAGGTGCATCTCTCCCAGTGAAGTCAGTGAAGTCATGGCTAGCTTTCATGAAAAACTAGGGGCAGGACATTCATCAGATCTGCCACCGCACATAAGATACTGAGAGCAGAGCTACATCGGCCTACACTTTTTAAGGATGCACATCAACATGTCGAACCTCGCCATCGCTGCTGACATTTGCAGCCAAAGAGGCAAACCGAGCTCGCCATTGCAACCAGCTTGTGATAAACAAACCTTTCATGCAGTGGGGACTTGATTTTGTGGGGGTGATCAATCCAAATTCCTCAACAGGACATAAATATGTGCTAACAGCTATTGACTATTGCACAAGGTGGGTTGAAGCAACAGCCACCACAAGAAGTACAACCTAGGAAGTGATTGATTTTCTTGAATCAAATGTCATAACTAGATTTGGGGTTCCCCCGAATTTGGTCTCGTGATAATGGGCCAGCCTTCCAATCATTGGAGTTTGCAGATTGGGCATACCATGATGGGGATAGTTATCGATTCTCATCCAACTACTATCCCCAAGGCAATGGATTGGCCGAGTCAACAAACAAGAACTTAATGAATGCCATCAAAAAGTCTACAGCAGATAAACCCAGGTAGTGGCATACATTGTTAAAATATGCACTGTGGGTTGACCGGATAACACACAAAGTGGCTCTTAAGACCTCTCCCTTTGTTTTGCTGTATGGAACCCGACCAATTGTTCCCATCTCCTTGAAGTTGCCCACCTACCAATTTGCCTTAGATTATTTTGAAGATCATGATGATGCAGAAGCTCGAGTTTTAGACCTCACTAACTTGCAGGATGAAAGACTCCAAGCCCTGGAGCACTTCAGCAGGCACCAAGAAACTGTCAAGCGGTGGTTTGACAAGAGAGCCAAGGTGAAGGCTTTCAGGCTGGCAGACTTAGTGCTTCTGTGGGACAAGGCCCATGAGAAGAAGGGTAAGCACACAAAGCTGCAGCCACCGTGGATAGGCCCCTACCAAATTGCTGAAATATTGGGTAACAATGCTTTCCGCTTGCAAGACCTGGATGGTAATTTTCTGGACCTCCCTGTTAATGGCCAGTACTTGAAACATTATTTTTCCGCTATTCCATCCAATGTATCATTTGAGTAAGCTATGAAGAAGTTGTAACATGTGTACATATTGTGAATAGCTCTCCCGATTTTATTTTGTTCTAGTTTAGTTTATTCGCTTGCTTTAGTTTATTTCAGTCTGTTATTGCTTTTAGTTTTCATGTTCTAGCTTTAGTTGCTTTGCTTCAGTTCTTTTAGTTTATTTCTTTTATTTCTTTTTATTTTCTTTTCTTTTTTCTTTTTGTTTTATTTTATTTTTCTTTCTTTATTTACTATGTTTTTATTCTGTTTTGCTTTTCAAGCCTGTGCCTGTCCTTGGATGCCTGTACAAAGTCCTTCAGCTTTTGAAATCTGTCTTTTAACCTTTGCCTGAGCAATCAATGAAAAGTCAGCCTGCTAAAATTGTTTATTCTAAGCTGATCAATCCAGCCTCAATCCAATGCCCATGTGTCACCATTCTAATTGAGATAGTCTGCTTGCACTGAACAGTAGAACTATTTTGTTATCCAGGACAAAGGTAGAGAGATGATTGGATCTTGTGTCTTACTTGCCACGCTTGTTTTAATGATAGAAAAACTGCTATGCTATTTAGTTGGAGGAACTCCCGGGGAATCCAAGAAAAGCTAGTTATAAGAGGGGACTATGGTTCATGCAATTATTTGGGTATCACTAGAGGCTATCAATGCCTAGACTGAAACAGTTCCAGATTGATCAAATGATAAAAGAAAATTGTAATTTCTCTAAGGTCTTCCAGATAGTGATATATTTCAAAAGAGAGATAAAAAAAAAAAAAAGAAAAAAAAGAGTTGAATAATTAAAAGAGGCAGCCAATACTTCCAAAAATATTTTCTTCTAAGTTATAGATTCTACCCTGCAGTTGTAAATTGGGTCGTGTAAATCTAAAGGGTAACTCTGTCTAGGCTGTAAAGGCTAAACTAGTAAACAGAGCTCTACTCGGTTTCCCCTTTTACAATCTAGAAAAGTTGATTAATCCAAGTTCATCATTCAATTCAATCATCCTTGAAGAAAGTTTATACCCTTTGAAATTGCACATCAAAAATCTTCCTTGAAGTAATTCAACCTAGTATGTCCTTGGGAAATTTTAACAACTAGCGTTAGCATCAATTTATTGTGAAGAATGTCTGTGGCAAGGCATGATGCATGGTCTTTTTGTTTTGAAACCAGAGTCTTGGGTTCTAAAATAGTGCTACTATTTTACCCGCAGATATCGCCATTTGTTGAGAAGCAACACACCCCCACCGAAAAATGGATTCCAATCCTCTTGAAAGCCCTGAAATACCATTTTGCAGCAGGGACCCTCTTGATCATTTTCGAGTTTAATCCAGTTTTGCTTGCCCCCTTGTTAAAGTTGTGCTTTTTTCCAAGTCATTCTAGCATTGTTATTCCAAGACTTAACTTTCTTCATGCTAGAAATCATTCATGCATAAAGAAAATCTTGCACCGATACCGAGAAAATCCAGAAAACAGCTTGCATAAATTCATGAAAAATCAAACTTTCCATTTTTGGTAGTGTCGCGATATCGCGACACTTCCATTTTGGAAATGTCGCGATATCGCGACAGAAAATAGACAAATCCTAAGTCGAAATCTTTGAAATCGCGACACTTTCCATTTTTGAAAGGGTGATATCGCGACATTTCCATTTTTGGAAGGTCGCAATATCGCGACCCATGAAGAATCCGAGGAGAGAGAAGGAGATGAAATTAAATGTCGAAATCGTGACATGTCGCATTTTCGCGAAGAGAGAGAAATGCATGAAAACCTCAAGAAAATGCAAATCGAAATAGAAAAAAGAAAAATCGTGACACTTTCCATTTTTGAAGTGTGCGATATCGTGACATTTCCATTTTTGGAAAGTGTCTCAAAATCGCGGAGAGGAAATCGCGACGAGGAGAAGAAGATGACAAGATTGACATGTCACAAATCGTGACTGTCCGATTTGGAAAGGAGAAAACGAGAGTCAATCCGACCATTTTCCAAATCCCGGAAGAGGAGCAGAAAGATGCGCAGATCCAAATCGGAGGGTGCACGATGCGCCGCATGTTTCAAGTCAAGGGAGAAAGTTGCACGATGCGCCGCATGTTTCCAGGTGAAGGGAGATAAGTTGCAGCGATGCGCTGCATGTTTCCAAGTCGAAGGGAGAAAATTGCAGCGATGTGCTGCATGTTTTGAGGAAGTTGTACGACGGTCGGCAAGAGGCGCGAAATCGCGACATGTCGCATTTTCGCGGCCGAAATAGGGAGAAGCAGCGCAGTGTTGGAGACGTCACGATTTCGCGACATGTCGCGAAATCGTGACATGTCGCATAATCGCGATAGGAGAGAGAAAGTCCTCAAAGGGCCTGAAAGTGCATTCCAGCTGAAACAGAAGGCATCCTGGGGTAGCGACACGTGTCAAAGCGCATATGAGACAGAGCAAGGCCGACATGCAAGCTTTTTAGCTGATTTTAATCTATTTTAATGTTTAAAGCTTTGATTTAATGTTTATTAAAGTGCTAATGAATCTTTTTGTCTTTCATGCAGGATTCCATCTGGCACTTACGGGACAACCGAGAAAGACCATAAAGGCAAAGTTAAAGTGCAGATTCGATCAAGGGCCGCCATGCTAGAGGAGAAAAGACCAGTAAATGCATTTAATGGCAAATTTATGGCAGAATTAATAGCATGAAGACAATTTCAACTCCGGGATAGATTTGCAGAGATGGATCAGATCTGAGAGAGGTGGTGACTCATCCGGCTCACCAACAGAAATTAATGAGAGCATTCATTTGCAGTTGCGGATGAATGCAAGTGGCATTCAACTCTATCTTCTCCATTTATGGCAATTGACTGCACAGATTTGCAGAAGGGTTAAGTTCTATCCGGACTTTGGTCTTAAGATGGATTTTTATTGTAAAACCCGGGTCCTAGGGTTTAGAAAGATAAGATTTGCAATTAAGAGAAGAAGATATTTCTGAAAAGATCAGGGTCTGTCCTGAATCTATAAATACTTCTTCTCAATGTAATTGCGGGAGGCGGAGACTTAGAAATAAAAGGCTTATAAGCAATTTCTTGCAAATCTTGTGAAATCCTTTGTTTCTGGACTTGGAGTTGATGTGCTTTAGCTTTTCTCTGATAGCATGGCCAGGAGCCTAATCTTTTGCAGAGTGTGATAAGTGTATCTTCTTTTGTTATCCGTTCCATTTAAAGTTTGTTAGATATATGCCGTGAATCTGCCATTATCAAGTTTAAATATGTCGTTAGGGCTTCAGCTTGTTCTATTGTCTCGCTAGGGGAAATTACAGATTTGAGGTTAAGTTTGTTCTAATTGCTCTGTCTTCACCGTGTGAGCTAGGCCGCCGATGAAAGATACCAGCTTTAACCAACTTCCTTGGATTTATAATTTTTTGCTAGATCTGTTCCACTTCGCCTTGTGCTCTTAGTTGAAAGTGATCTTAGACCGACTGGACACTTTCTTCTTTGATTTGTTCTGTTGTGAAGCCGATAGCATAGATAAGATTGATAGTTTAGGGTTTTACGAGCTTGATGTTTGATAAACTTCTCTTCTCGCCCTACCCTACCCTCTCTTTGTTTTCGGTGAATGATCCATTTTTATTTTCTTTGTTTGTCTTTTATTTAAATCGCGACCCATGAGAGCTAGATCAAGAATTCAAGTTAAATCTGATAAACAACTTCTGAAACTACTGAACAAGTTCAAGAACCCCCTGTAAGGTAACAGAGCAGTCCATATTGAAATCTATTCCAGAAGCGGAAAAGAGTGAATAGCCATTCGACCCAACTCTGTAACTCGCACCTTGGATAACCAGCTAGATCCTAAAGTGAGTGGGATTCGTCCCGTGGATGTCTCCGGAGCTTTCCTTGCTTCATCCTTCCCGGGGTGTGCATGAAAGCCGGACCAACAGGTTCCAATTATGAAAACACATAATAAAAGAGAACATCGATAGGTTCTACTACTACACACATTTCAAATGATCTAGGATCACCATGGATAGTGACCAACTAATTCTTAAACTCAAATTTAATGCCTTGATGTAAATAAGAGGTAATATCCCTCATTGCATTGATCCAAGGATATCCCAAATGAATTTTGTAAGATGTTGGGCAAGATACAACAAATGTGGACATGTATAAAATCTTGAGACCAACTTATAGTGGAATAGATATCACACCACAAACCTCTTGTGTTTCATCATTAAAAGATTTAATAATCATTTCAGTTTGTCTTAAGTCTTCTTTCCTGAATCCAAATATTTTGAAAAAATCATAGGTTCATATATTTAAGGATGAGCCATTATCAAATAATACTATATTAACACATACATCCCCAATTAAAGCTATTATATAAAGAGGATTATCTCTATACATACTTTAGGGAGGGATGTCTTTATCATGAAAGTCAATCTAGTATGTTCCATGAGAGACTACATTATTGATTATAAAAGTTGGATCTATATCCTAGGGTACCATCATTTGGCTTAAAGTGTTGTTTAGTTATTATCTATGGATAGTTGAATTTATAAGAATGTCGAGAAGGGAAATCCTAGTTGTTGTGTTAGCTAGTTGTTTTTTGATATAAAATGGAGTATTTTTTTATAGTCAAATTATGTTATTTTCCTTATGAGGCAGTTTTAGAGAAACAGGTGGTTGATCAACATAATTTGATTGAGTTTGAGATTGAGAGTTTTGTTCTTGAGCTTGCTATCTAGTAATAGCTCCAATCATACCAACAATATTATTTGATTGGACAACTAGTGGTCTTGTAGAACTTGTTGTGATAAGGAATGAGTAATTATTTTTGTAAATGGTTCTTCTAGGGTTAGTGAATCAGTAATGGGAAAGATTGGCCCTGAGTCATCTTCTAAACTATTATAATGTTGTGAGCTAATATCTATTTCAGACTCTGATTCACTTTTCATTTCATCCAAGGGTAACTTTTGTGGTTTTATTCCTTGGAGTTGCTTAATTGTCATGATGGATTGAGTAGGCACAAAAATAGTTTATGAAAGTTGATATGGTAAATAATTGTTAATTGCTCCCACATAACATGTTGGATGAGGCATATTTTTATAATCTAGCTAATTTACAACTTCCTTACCACAATTTGGTAATGGGTTTTGAAAAATATCTAAGTTTTGATTTACATTTTGTGCCTATTGTTGTTGTTGTGTATTTGTCACTAGAGTATTTTTATTAGGTGGACTTACACTTCTAGATTTTCATCATCAATTAAGTATTGTACTAAATTTTTTAATTTTCTACAAGTATTTGTTGGATGTCCATCAACTTGGTGGTAATCACAATGTTGATCGGCTTTGTACAAAGGTTGAGAGGCGGCAGGTTGCCATATATATAGCAATTTTATCAGACCTATTTCTATTAGTTGTGGTAAGAACATTGTCAAGGGTTAACTTAATCTTGTAAAATTTTGTTTATGAGGTTTTTGGGGTGTTTTCAACACAATTTTTTGCATGATTTTTGTGGCATTGATATTTTGAGGGGGTCTACTATTCGTGACCCTATCTACCACATGTTTGTTTTTGTATTTATTTTTAGATGATCTATCTTCATATTTTCTTTTAAATTGTTCTCTCATGATTAGGGCTTCTACTATCCTTCTTGCTAAATTGATATCTTGGTCAAAATATGTTACAATAGCTATAGCTAACTCATAATATAATTTTTCTTACAAATTCCCAATAAAAATATCTAGAATTTCTCTTGGAGGTAAAGCAAAATGTAATTTTCCTAAACTTTTCCTCCATCAAGCTAAGAATCCTCTAAAGCTCTCTTCTTTTCATTGTTTAAGGTTTTACAAATCCTATATTATGATATGCCTCTCTATGTAGGCACCAAATTTATGTACAAACATTTCTACGCTTTCTTCAAAAATTTTCAAGGAATGTGTTGGCAATTGATAATACCATTCCAATGCCATGCTTCCTAAAATTTTTGGAAATATTTTTAGCAATAGCATATCATCATATGCGACATCATGACATGCTATCCTAAACATGCGAAGATGCTCTATGGAATATTTTTTCCCTTATATATCAAAAGAACCGGTATAGGGAACCTTTTAGGATATGGCCTAGCAGTGACCGTAGGATCTAATGGATGATTGCACATCTCTTTATAGATATATGTAATATGATATGGGTCTATTCGATATAATTGTGAAGCTAATTGCTTCAATATAGATTCAATATGATGTGATGGTTCACTATTTTTTATTTTGGTTTACTATGTTGCCATGTGGAGGATAATAAGTTTGTTGTGCTGCCATATAAGGGGTTGAAATGGAAAAACTATTATGCATAGGGTTCAAAGTAGGAGGAGGATATTGAATTTTATAGGGAGTTGCATTTTTTTGGACATTTGATCGAGGAGAATTTGAAACTTGTATATTTTTATTTTTTTGGGAAGTAGAATTTAGGGCAAATATATGTTGAAAATATTGAGAAAGCAAATAAGGGTTACTAGATGAAGATGGTTGATTTTGATTAGGAGTAGTTGTAGTAGTTACAACAATGGGTTGTTGTTATGGTGGTTCAGATTCTTGTTTTTGGGAATTACCCTCTCGAGGAGGAATATTTTTGGTATCATCTAAAGATAGGTTATTTTCAGTGTCATGTTGTAATGAAGTGTTTATGTACATTTCAGGTTGTGGTCGAAGTCGAAAAGATACTTATAAAGCTGCTTCCATCAGGAAATCACTCTTTGTGATCTGATATTCTATATCCAACACATTAGTGAAGGCAACTCGATTTTTATTTAAGAAGTCATAGAAATGTTACATGGACTAAAAATGAATGTCTCCTTGAGGCCCTAGTTTTGGGTCAATATTGTTGACAATTTCATCTTCTTCACTTTGTCCTTTTTGGGGTTCTTGTTCTTCTAAGACTTCTTCTATTTCATCTTCTACAATAGGGGTCTATATCTAGTTCATCTTCATAGCTAGTTACCACTTTTTTACCACTCCTTTAATTTTTAGGCATATTTCCTAGCGATGCTAATTAAAAAAAAATTGTTTGTTTTGATTTTTTTGTTATTTTTTTTGTTTTTATTATTTTTTGTTGTTTTTTATATTTTTAGGCAAACAATCTACTATGCTTTAACTTAAGTATTTACAAGATTTTTGAAATCAATGCTAAGTGGTTTTAATATTCCTTAAAGAGCGTGTAGATGTCATTGATGGACTCTAAATTTGCAGGACTCATGTAGTGTTCTTCCTCAAAGAGAAATCATCTACTAAGAGTTGGATGAAGTGGACAAAGCTAAGTCCCTTAGTTTCTAAGTCAAAATGTTTGACTTGTAATTCATAACAATACTCTCAAAAGAGGATTTCCCTAGGTTCTTTATGAAATCTTTTTCTCTATTCTAGGGTTACCTCGTTCTTCTCTAAGTATGCTAAGAATTTATGGACGTTGAAGGCTTCTTCCAAGTAATTATCCCAAGGATAAATGTTTGAGTGGACACAAGCTCATTTATCCGCAATCCAACACTTACAAATTATTTTAATTTCAAAGCAAGGAGAGTGGAAACTTGGTCTTAAGGCTCTAGAAACATCAATTATTTTAATTCATATAATTTATTTTGATTTATTTTCAATGATGCCAAAGTTTTGCCACAAATCTACTTGATGTTCTATGCTATCACATTTATAGAAGAGATCAACCTCTTGTTCTATGAGTGTTCTTCTAAGATCTATAAATAAAGACTCCTTAAGACTATTTTCTACCATCTAGTAAAATTTTTGTTTCATTTGTTTTGATTTTTTTTTATTTTTGAGTAAGCAGTAAAGTTTAACAATTTTAGAATAAGAGTGTTTTCATGTCGGGTTCACCAAAGAATGTAGGCCCAAAATTTTTGCACCCTTTTCTCCCAGGCTAATGGATCCTTGCCTAAAAGAGGGAGGAAAAATGTTGGATCTGCATCTTGGATGAGAAGCACTTGAGTTGTGCTCTCCTTAGTGTTTATCGATAAATTGGATGGGTTTACCAGGAAACACTTGCTATGGTGGTTTCCATGCCTAGGTGAGGTATTAGTTTGATGTGTTCTTTTTATATGCATACTCCTAGGTTTAGCCAAATGTAATTTCTACCTAACTATACACAATTCTATATTTTGAATGAAAACAAAGTATATAGATTCTATCTAGAAAGCTTTGCAAGGTTTAACTAGAATGCAATCATTTTTGTAAAGCAAGAAATAAATATTTATGTTAACATATTTTTTTTTGTTTTTATATGTTTTAAGCTAATATGAAAAGGAATGCGATGGAATATATATTTTTGGTATTTTATGTTTTTGGTGTTTGATACAGATGCTTATAGAACAAAAAATACAAACCTGAAGTATAAGAAATAATTTTATATCCTTACCTTATCTAGATATTTTCTTGCAGATGAAATTGATGCTTACAAGCTAAAATTGGATGTTTGCAGTCTGAAATCGAATGTTCGATTTTGTCAAACAAAATCGGATCATACGATTTCATGCAAAACCTACAATTTTACAAAGAAACACTAAAATTTGGAATTAGGGGTGAGGGATCTACTTAGGTCACATCATATCGAGGCTTCTGATAGTCAGATCCCCTCGATTCATTTAGTAAATCTTATGAAAATAAATGGATCTAAGGATCTAAAGAAAAATATGTATTTAAATGTACTAAATACACTAGAAATAATAAAGTATAGTAATGTAGGTACAACATAAAAGAAATAGAATGCATATGTGAATTAGATTGAAAATCTTGCAAATCAAAATTTTTCTCCCAATGTAAATTGGTACAAAATCGGATCTTAGGTATGAAATCAAACTTTTCAATGTATGAAATCAAACTTTCTAATAATACCCAACAACTAGTTCTACAAATATTGTTCAGAAATTGGGTTTTCCATGACAAAATCGTAAGATCCGATTTTGTTCTAAGCAATGTGAAAACCAAATGAATGTCAATCATAAACTGAATTTGATCTTACAGTGGGTTGCACCATGGCTAAAAGCTCCATGAATGGTGATCTGAAGACTGGAATCCTTGCTGTAACTTGCAACAAAACTCTAAAATCTTCTTCTTCAACAAAGCTTTTTGAAAATTATTCACCTTTAGTTCATTTTTGGAGAGGTTTGAGGGATTAATTCCTGATGCAGGTTGAAGGATTAGGAAGGGAGGCAAAAATAGGCTCGTTAGTTGGGCCAATTTTATGTTTTTTCTTGATTTGGATGAAATCAAACTTTTTGATTTTGTCGAGAATCTGGACTCACCCAAATTAGTTCAAGGATCCCAACGGTGCACCCAAATTAGGTGCACGTGGGATTATTAGTTCAAGGATCCCAACGGTGCACCCAAATTAGGTGCACGTGGGATTTGGACAAAATCGGGCATTCCAATTTTGTTGGAAAATTTTGATTTCATTGATTTTGCTCGATTTTTTGAAAAAATAGGGAAACTAAATAAAATTCTATTTTCCTAATACAAAAATCAAGGTGGGGGTGTTAAGGATAAATTACACATTACTATGGTAAACACCATGTTTTACTTGAGAAAAGTAAAATTTTAATTGCATCAAAATTTAGCGCCTACATCGGGAATGAATGATATAGAAATAACCACTTAGTTAATATGTGTTGGAGCTCACAGTGTTACTACAATGTAAGGATATAGGAATGTTCTTTGTGTTTGACTTCAGACATCAATTTTCCAATATTTGATCCCCATTCATTGCATGGATCATAGAATGAATCTTGCATACATAATTGTGAGCACATTTGAAAATATTGTGAGAGTGGAAGAACTTGTCCATGAAATACATGCTTATTTTTTATGTAATCCAAAAATATTTGTAGAGTTTCAATAGTTTGCACTAGGAGTTACTAAAGGTAGAAAATTGTTAAAATATGTAGATACTAGGTGGATTTCATTGTTTCAACCTGCATATAGAGTTTTTAAAAAATATCAATCCTTGGCAGGGTTTATGTATGCAAATCGTAGGGTAGTTGATAAGGAAAAATATTTGCTATACCATATGATTGACTTGGAAACACTTCTCACATTATGTGGTATTCTTCCAATGTTGCAAGAAATGAATGCTTTGATTAAACTTGCACAACAAATATCCATTTATATTATCAATTTCATCAAGATGAGAAAACAAATATGTATGCATATTGATAGGTTGTACTTGTCTAGAGAAAGTTTTATGGATCCCTTATTTGAGAGTTGGAGAACTTTAAAAAATGTCAATGATCCAAAATTTTTTTGAAATTCAACATCAATGATCATATTTGTATTAATGTTCATTGAAAAGGAGATACCTTTATATTTTTTTAAAAAGTGATCGCATATAGTTATAGATGATGTTGAACAAATTTCCATAACATACAGCAGATTTGATGTAGTTGTACACAATACAAAGATTAAATTGAGAAAAATAGCAGAAACCTTGACAAGAGAAATAAGAGACCATTTTCAAAGAGATGAATTGCTTGAGGTCATGGGTGTGGTTAACCCCATGTTCTGGGATCCTTGTATTGACTATAATAATATAAGTGATTTGTTTATCAAATACATGGGTACTCTTGTTAAACATTTCACTAAACGTGTGGAAGTCAATGGTATTGAAATCAATGGTATTCTCAATAAAGAACTTTTGATAAAACAATCAGGCCATTTTGGACTGACAATGGTTGATCAAATTTTGTGATTGACTAACCCTCATGAGCTAGGTTCTATTACACGTTTGTGGAATAAATTGTATCCCAATAGTGTCTTACAAGATATGACCAGTAAATATTTTCATTTATATGAATTATGTCAAACGATGATTTTGGGATCTATGGAAGATGAAAGGGTTTTTAGTGCATTATCTTTTGTGAAATCTAAATTTCGTAACAGGTTGGATAAAAATTTGGAAAATTGTTTGAGAATATATGTGTCATCTTATGAGCTGGAAAAGTATCCTTATGATAGAGCTTTGGCATATTGGAAATCTCTAGCAGACAAAAGAGGTATCACTAATACTCATGATAATGAGGATAATGATACTTGCAATGATCAAATTGTAGAGACATAGAGATCAACTATGCGTACAAATGATTTTGGATAATCTGAGAAGTGTTTGTTTTAGCTTCCTCCATTGTGATATTTTGAAGATTTAAAAAGTTTGATATATTTCATAGTATTTGTTATCAATTGTCTACTAGATTTTACCCTATGAAATTTATGTTTGATATCATAGCCTTGTTATTGGATTATTTGTATATGTTCATACAATCTTATGTTTAATTTCATAGCATGTTGTTATTGGATTATCTGTTTATATTCAAAAAAATAATGTTTTATATCATAGCCCTATTATTGGATTATCTATATATGTTCATAAAAATTTATGTTTTATATCATAGCCCTATTATTGGATTATCTATATATGTTCATAAAATTTTATGTTTTATATTTAAGCCTTGTTATTGGACTATTTGTCTATGATCATAAAATTTTATATTATATATGTATTGTAGAAATCCTCTATGGCTCAATAGATATTTGTATAATGTAAATTTAAAGTCCCCTTGGGTACATCTATGTTGCAAATAACCATATTAACATAGCAAGCAATTTGCTCATTCATATCAATCCTAATAAAACAAATGAAAGGAAGCAAGTGTGAAAGGATTAGAGCTATAAAACCACTATTAAAGGTGATATTACCTCCACTTTTTCATTCACAAGAGCTACTTTCCTTAGTTAAAGTAAATGTGACCACTTTAGTCGAGTCGATTACCCCTCTTATGTCCATCCATTGATTTGATCCTAAGTGATCCTACTTTGACCATTTAGATCTCACTTGCTACACCTAATCTTGGAGAAATTTGCATGATATATCTATGGTAACAATTTACTCCTTGTATGCACCTAGTTGTCTACTTTCTTGGACAATACACAACCTACAAGTATCACTTCATTGACTCTCTAAACAATTAGATTGAACACATAGGTGCTCCCCATCTAAGTATTGAGATTAGAGCAATTTTCTCCATTAACTAGTGAATTGGCCAATCACTCTTTCTAAGTTGTTATAGCACCCAAGAGAAGTTTTTACCTATGTCCATATTGACTAGCAATTCATTACATCAAAATTTTAAAAAGTTTTAATAAGAAATAAATTTGATCTATCTTCTATTTCACCCACCATGGACACCATTTCTATAGAATAGGTTATCATAATTGCCAATCTAAAGTTCCAACAGTAAACATAATTGCATCCATATTATCAAATTTAAACATCATTATTTTTAAAATTCCATAGTTTCAATGGTAAACAAATATAAACCAGTACACAAATATAAATCGAAACAATATTTAAAAATACAATACACAAATTTTTGAAAATGTCTTTTTTATTAAGTTGAAAAGCATATTATTACAATTTACAAAATTGTTGACTACTATACAACAAAATTTGTAGTCAACTATTGAATTTTTGTTCACTTTCTCCATCTACAAGGGGCCTAAAGCATATTTTTTCTCTCCTTGAGGTTGAGGTTGTGTTTCCTCAATAGTTTGCTCTTGTAGTGCACCAATTCTTATTAGGTCTTCCTGTGTTGTTTCCAAACCCACCAACAACACCTTTTCTTCTTTTGTAGGATCTTATTTTAATGTTGAAGGCATTTATTTCTCCTTCTATTTTAGCAAAATATTAGGATCTAAATTGTGTTATTTTATGATCCTCTTGAAGGCGTTGTTCTCTTTTATTGTGATTTGTAAACATTCTTTTAATTTAACAATCGCTTGCAGATTTTTTTGGCAGTGTTTAGATAAACATTCAGGTTGTTCATCTACTTATTTAGGTTATCAAAATTGGACTACAAAAGAGAAGAAAAATATGTCAGTTGAAAAATATAGGAAAAAATAGAATAAACAACTCTTATGCATAAATATATGACTTACCTCAACAACATCTCTTGCAGCCTCTACAACTTCTACTTTTTTCTTATCAATAGCCCATTGATTATAATATGCTTGGGCTTTGGTATTGAGGTTTTTTAACCTTTTAAAAATAACTAAAATTTAATCACTATATACAGAGGTGGCCTTCACCTTTCCAAATATATCTTGATGTGATAAAACATCAAAATTTTATGGGTCATTCTCCACTAATGAAAAATATCCTATCTTTTTGACAAAAAATTATATTACACATTTATTTTCTTGATCAGAACCTTTGCTTGATATTCTCTCTTATTTCAACACTATCTTGAAGAAAATTTCCTTTAATACTTGCTTCAAAATTATCATACAATAAAATATCTTCTACAAATTTAATTTCTCATCATAAGTGAGAGAAAGAGGGTCACCTATTCGATAGGAAGGGGAGGAGCTCTCTATAGCTACAACTAACTCTTCAATTTGTTGTGCTTCATTATGATTTTGTGGATCTTGAAGCACATAAGTGGCTTTGAAAAGCTCAGAGTTAAAAATGCTGCCCTGAAAAAGAAAATCCTCATCAAGTGGAGGATTAGCCAATTCTAAAATTTCATGTAGACTTGAAATATTTCCAAGAGAGAAATTTGGAAAATCCAAAAAATTCTGGCTTACTACTCCTCCCTGAATCCTTACAAAAAATAATATTTTCCCATGCATATGTTGTTGGCCTCTCATCAAGTGTGGCCATGGTGGAGGTGGCAGCATATCTTATCATCTTCTATGGCTTAATTAAGTCAGCTTCCTTATAAAATATTACAATAAAATTTTATTTAAAACTATTGTAAAAAATGATGCAATAAAATTTAATTTAGTGTAACTACACTTACCAGAGGAAGATGTGACCTGTAAAGCCTGATTCCATTGGATCCATTCGATGTTGCTCTAAAAACATATTAAAAAATTCATTAAAACTAATTATAATTTTAAATAAATAATATACATAATATTAAACCAAAGTTTTAAATAGTAAGGTTACCTGTCATGGGCTGGTGGACTTCTTAAAAATCAATTGAAACATCACATGCAACTAATGGAGGTGCATGAGAAATAGGTGAAGAAGACTTGAAATATTTTGTATATCTTGCAATTAAAGGTGTTGATTCAGAGTGTGTATTTGAATATATAGTGGCTTATTGCATATGACCTTGTATAGCAACATCCCTTCTAGAAGAAGAAGATGATGCTCTTTTTTGCATTCAATTTCAAGTACATATTTAAAAAAAATAAAAAGTATTTGAATATAAGAATAATGACTTTATTCAAAAAATTAAATTTACCTACACCTGTTGGACTATCATACCAACAATCCTCAAGTTTGGGTGTAGTGAGGTTGGTATTGGGGTATCTTGCACATTATAATATGCTTCATAAAAAAATAAAGAATAAAATTTGTGGTTGTGACAAAGGCATTAGTGTTTCTTTGGGTGTTGAGGAGATCCCCTTTAATGTGGTTGGAAATATAGGTACTCCAATCAAATTTGGTGTGGCCAAGACACCAAACCAAATAGGCCAATGCCCAAAATAGAAGGTCTAATGTTCTTCCTTGCAAAATGAGTTGTGCTTGTATATTGTTCATCATCCAATTTGTTGTTGTCTATAGTTTGTTGTTTGTTATTTTACTGTCTATCATCTATCATTTGTTATGTTATTGTGTATCATTTTTATCTTTTATATTATATTCTATTATCTATTTTCTATTGTGTTGTTGTCTATCATCTATTTTTTGTAATATTGTTGTCTATTACCTATCATTCATTATTTTACTGTCTATTGTTTGATATTTATTATTTTATTATCTATCATCTATCATCCATTATTTTATTGTCTATCATCCATCATCTATTGCTTTATTTTCTATCATTTGTCATCCATTGCTTTGTTTTTTATCATCCATCAATCATTGTTTTGTTGTGTCATTAATTGTTCATTATTTTATTATTGTTGCTTTTTTGTCTATAATCTTATGTTGTTGTCTATCATTCATCATCCTTTATTTTACTATCTATTATCTTTTATCCATTATGTTGTTATCATTAGTCTAGTGTCTATTGTCCATCCCTTGTTATTGGTAGTCTAGTGTCTATTATCCATTTTGTTGCTATAATTAGCCTAGTGTCTATCATCCATAATATTGTTATCGGTTTTCTAGTGCCTATCATCCATTTTGTTGTTGTTGGTATCCTAGAGTCTATCATCTAATTTTTTAGAAATATTATGACAATTTTGTAATTTTTTGTATAACTTTTCATGCACAAAAATAATTTTACCATTGTTAGCATATGGCATATACTATTGTATTTCATTTCTTGGCAAAAGTATCGCTCGTAGGCGATCTCTAATTCGTTGATTAACCAACTAGTTGGTTAATCAACTGCTTTGTATTCTTTATATTCAAATCAATGAGAATGAATCAAGTGCTTCACCGAATTCTTCATGGTATCAGAACTACAGACAGAACGACTGGCAGGACCCTGACTCGGAAAGCTGTGGATAGAACGACTGAGCAGACTGAAGACAGGAGACAAGCAAAACGACCGAAGACAGACCCTGATGGACCAAGCAGACCGAAGACAGGAGATACGACTGGGACAGACCTTGACGGACCAAGCAGACCGAAGACAGGAGACAACGCAGACAGAAGCGCGACAGACCCTGACAGACTCTGACGGACCGAGCAGACCGAAGACAGGAGACAACGCAGACAGAAGCGAGTGATTCGTGGCTCGGGGACGGTTCGACGATAGGGAGGCAAAAGGACGGGGACGGGGTGGTTGCCCGAAGGCAACCGAAAGCATTAAGCGCTTTCGACATTTTTTAAACCCCCCCACATTGGCCGCACAGGCCATGTGGGATTATTTTTTTTCCCTGATTCTATCGCCCTCGCGTTTACAATACAAACAGCATGCCTACTCCTTCTCGTCGGGCTCTCTGGCTCAGGCGGTAAGTCAGGTTCTTGTTTGGCGGAAGGTTCCCGGTTCCAATCCCTCCGGGGAATTTTTTTGACGCCCTTCCTGTTCCTGTGACGACGGAACACGCAGTTGACGCCCAGTGAGTCCCAGTGACGGCGGGCTTGTTTTTTTGACGCTCCGAATGGTACAGTGACGGCGGACAGAACAGTTGACAGCTGTTTTTGACGCTCCGAATGGTACAATGACGGCGGACAAAATAGTTGACGCCGGCAGAATGCAGTTGACGCCTGTTCATGCATTTTTTACGGCTGCAATCCTGGTTTGACGGCTGCATACCTTGTTTTTAGGTATTTTTTTCCACTTTCTTGTCTCATTTGCAACTTGAAAGGGGGGAAATCCATATATACCTTTACAAAATTGTCAGACAAAGGGGGGAAATCAAGCTATTTGGCAGACAAAATTTTTGCTAGAATAAAATAGGTGCTAAAATTTGTGGGCATTTATGATTGTTATTTTTTGCATTTAAATATTCTGTTTTCTTGCATTATCAATCATAAATTACAAATATAAGACCCCAAATTTATACCCTATTTGTGCAATTTATTGCACAACAGCGTTCGATATTTGAGATACCTCTGGTCCACACTTACAGGTAATGTTGTCGTGCTTTGGACTACTGTATTCGCCGCCTAATATAGCTGCAACAACGACGTCTGAGCTTGTTCTCTATAAATCGTCGGGGAGAAATAAGGCAAACCAGTTTTTTTATTTCTCATTTCATACCCACATCGTGATTGTTGTTAGGCGTAAATCCTGACGAAAGCTCTTTCTTCCAAAGTGTTTAGGGGAAGTTACGCCCCACGCATGCGAAATAAAACTTTCTATGGTAGGTGTCATTAACAACACGATGCCCTTTCAATATCGCCTATGTTCAATATATTGTGCTTCTCATATGTACTTATAGTCTCCCTCTCGTAAGGGCGAGTACATATTGAGTAGTATACTATTCCTATATACCTATAGTTTCCCTCACGTAAGGGCGGGTGTATATTGAATGGTTACAATATAACGATCTCGTAGGTATAAAGAAAGGGAGACCAATTGGTGATATAAGGAACCTTCATAATGGCCACAATTCATAAGTATCTCTCAGATTCCCAATTGTTGAAAGGTCCTAACTTTGTTCCATGGAAGACAAAGATGAAAGCCATACTTCAGTTGGAAGATTTATGGGATGTAGTGACTGGCACTGAAAAACGTCCTCAATCAACAAGAACAGATCAAGATGACTGGGATAAGAAAGACCAGAAGAGTCTTGTATTTATCTTACTTGCTACCACAGATGAGGTGCAGCCTCATATTTGTGATGCAAAAACTAGTAAGATAGCTTGGGATGCTTTGCTCATAGTATATGAAGGGAAGAATCAATCCACTATTCTCCATCTTCAAACTCAACTACATAATCTCAGTATGAGTTCTGGAGAAACAGTTTGACATATTCCTATGCAGAGTGGCAGATTTGAAAGCAAAGCCGAATGCTATGGGAAAACCTGTGGATGATGATGTCTTGAATTCTGTTATCTTGAGAGCATTACCAAGTTCCTACAAGATGTTGATCACCTCTCTCAATGTTTCCGGTAGACAAGTCTCTTTTGTGGAAGCTGGTAAACTTGCTTCGGATCGAGGAGGCAACTCGGGTCCAGAAAAGATGACATGCCAGATAATGCTCTCTCCACACAACAGAGTGGTAAACAACAAGGCCAGTTTCAAAAAGGAGGTGCTTCTTCCAAAGGAAAAGGAAAGCAATCTCAGCAAAAAGATACAAAATATTGCAAAATTTGTGATATGAATAACCATGACACCAACAGATGTTGGTTCAAAAACAAGCAACCAAATGAAAGAGGTTCCCAAAAGAAGGGCAAGCACAAGAAAAAATACAATAAGCATAAGCAGTCTAAAGGCCATGTTGCTTATGCTGAATCCAACTCAGACTCACATTCTCCTGAGTCCGATTCAGACTCTGACTCTGAACGAGCACACAAGGTGCTCATGACTCATACTTCGTCTTCCCAGATAGATGCAGTATGGTATATTGATTCAGGAGCTAGCAAACACATGACTGGGGATAAATCCTGGTTTGATACGTTTGTGGAAAAAGAGGGTAAGCCAGTCACAATTGCTGACAATCAGGTATATCAAGTAAAAGGAGAAGGGGATATTTTTGTGTCTCTTCCTGATGGTAATTGTCAAATTGAAAAGGTTCTCTATGTTCCGAGGCTTAGCCAATAATCTGCTTTCAGTCACCCAAATGTTGGATAGAAACATGGAAGTCGTGTTTCGAGTTGTCAATGGCCAGAAGAGATGTTTTATCACACACAGTGGTAGACATGTAGCAACTGGATCTTACCAACATGGCTTGTTTATTCTCGATGCTATATCCTCTTCCCATGTTGCTTTGGCTGCAACTACAAAAGAGGCCACCTCTCTCTGGCATCGACGTTATGGGCATCTCAATTCCGGATATTTGCTTGAATTACACAAATATGGGATGGTGACAGGTCTTCCGCCCCTCTCATCTATCTTACCGGTTTGCTCGGATTGCTTAGCAGGGAAGCAACATCGAGTGCCTTTTGAAGCCAGCTCCTCTCGAGCTGCAAAACCTTTAGAGCTGGTCCATACCGATCTGTGTGGACCTATGCCAACCAGCTATGGTGGGAAAAAATATTTTCAACTATTTGTTGATGATTACTCACGAAGGATGTGGGTTTTCTTTCTTCAGTTGAAATCAGAAGCGTTTCTCTACTTTCAACAGTTCAAGAAACTTGTTGAGAAAGAGTCGGGATGTTTGATCAAAACCCTCCGCTCAGATCGAGGGGGGAATACACCTCTGACGAGTTTTCAGAGTTTCTTAAGAAACATGGGATCAAAAGACAACTGACTACAGCCTATACACCTCAGCAGAATGGAGTTGCAGAAAGAAGAAATCGTTCCATTATGGAAATGGCTCGATGTATGCTAAAAGGAGCACATCTTGAGGATCAATATTGGGTAGAAGCAGTAAATACATCATCATATCTCCTAAATAGAGCACCCACTAGAGCTCTACAAGGGAAGACTCCACAAGGAGCATGGAGTGGTAGGAAACCTTCCATTGCTCATCTGAAGGTGTTTGGATGTAAAGCATTCATGCACATTCCAAAAGAAAAAAGGAGAAAGCTGGATGAGAAAACCTTGCAGTGTATCTTTCTTGGCTATGATGAGTACTCAAAAGGTTATCGATTGATTGATCCTAAGACCAAGAAGACACATGTAAGTAGAGATGTTATATTTGATGAAGCTCTCACATCAAAAGACACATCCACAGCTGTATACCTAGATGAAGAAGAACCTAAGAAGGAGGTTCAACTTCCACAACAAAAACAGAAAGTTCCAAAATGGTATACTAGCACTTTGAGAGATGCTAAGTTGAAATCCCTTCCAGATCTATCTCTTGATAGGCCATGTACTCGCAGTATGACTCAACAGATGAAAGCAGAAGAATCTACTTCAGAGGTTGATGAACTTTGTCAACACTTTGATGATTTGTCAGTGGGTACAGAAAATGATAGAGAGGAAGATAAGGATGGAGAAAAAATTTATATGTCTACATTGAATACAAACGAACCCACAACGGTTCAATCTGCACTTGATGAACCACAGTGGAAAGAGGCCATGGATGTAGAACATCAATCTCTCCTTAAAAATAATACTTGGAAGTTAGTCGATCTGCCAAAGGGAAGAAACCCATAGGCTGCAAATGGGTGTTCAAAGTGAAGTATAAGGCAGATGGATCTATTGATAAGCATAAAGCCCGGCTTGTTGCAAAGGGATATGCTCAGAAAGAAGGCATAGATTATGAAGAGACTTTTGCCCCTACTGCAAAAATGACTACCATTCGTGTACTTTGTGCCATGGGAGCTCAGTTTGGGTGGAAATTACATCAGATGGATGTTAAAAGTGCCTTCTTGAATGGTGACTTAGAAGAAGAAGTATATATGACTCAACCAGAAGGATTTGTGGAAAAGGGACAAGAACAAAAAGTATGCAAATTGATTAAATCCTTGTATGGGTTAAAACAAGCTCCTCGAGCTTGGTATATCAAGATAGACAGTCACCTTGTGCAGCATGGATTCGAAAGAAGTCCTTCAGATGCAAATCTCTATATCAAAAGAAATGGTTCTGATATAGTGATTCTTGTACTTTACGTAGACGATCTGATCATCACAGGAAGCTCAGAAAGTATGATTGGCTTAGTGAAAAATGACTTGAAGCAATCATTTGAAATGACAGATCTAGGACTTCTGCACTATTGTCTTGGTTTAGAATTTACTCAAGAACAGTTTCATATTCGAGTAACACAAAAGAAATATGCCAAGACTTTAGTAGAAAAATATCGGATGACTAATTGTAAGTCCAAAGCAACTCCAATGGAGCAAGGACTTAAGTTATCTCGATATGATAAGTCACCTCAGGTAGATGGAACTCGCTATCGCCAGTTGATTGGGAGTCTCCTATATCTGACAAATACCAGACCAGATCTCAGTTTGCTTGTGGGATATCTTTCACGATTCATGCAAGAGCCTAAGATGAGTCACTGGAAAGCAGCAAAAAGAGTTCTTCATTATGTTTGTGGTAGTTCAAATTATGGTCTGGAATATAGAAAGAATAATAGTTTTTTCTTACTTGGATACACAGACTCAGATTATCTTTGGATCTCTTGATGATCGTAAATCCACTTCCGGATATGTTTTTCATCTCGGGTCTGGACCAATCTCATGGCACAGTAAGAAATAGCATGTGGTTGCTCTATCTTCAACAGAAGCAGAATATCGTGCAGCCAGTGAAGCAGTCTACGAGATAATGTGGTTAAGTCGCATTCTTACAAACATGGGCCTTCCAAAGAATCTTCCACTTCATTTGCTTTGCGACAATCAAGGTGTTTTGAATCTTGTCAAAAATCCAATTTTTCATGAACGTACCAAACATGTTGATACCAGATGTCATTTTATTCGAGATGAAGTTCCAAAGCACCATATACAACTTCGATACATTTCCACTGATGCGCAGGTTGCAGATATCTTCACCAAAGCACTTGGCCGTATCAAATATGAAAAATTTCGAGATACGATTGGAATTTGCCAATAATGTAATACGGGGGGATGTTAGCATATGGCATATACTATTGTATTTCATTTCTTGGCAAAAGTATC
This sequence comes from Wollemia nobilis, assembly GCA_028583015.1. NCBI lineage: Eukaryota > Viridiplantae > Streptophyta > Pinopsida > Araucariales > Araucariaceae > Wollemia > Wollemia nobilis. The sequence goes on from JAQPPZ010000057.1 coordinate 1,488,048, forward strand.
GCTCGTAGGCGATCTCTAATTCGTTGATTAACCAACTAGTTGGTTAATCAACTGCTTTGTATTCTTTATATTCAAATCAATGAGAATGAATCAAGTGCTTCGCCGAATTCTTCAACCATGTCTTCTATATGAGTTTGGACATGATTTGCCTCAATTTTGAAATTGATCCACCCCTTTTTTATAAATACATTTTGGGTCCAACCCATTATGCATAACACTACTTCCTCATCACTATCAAAAGAGGAAGAAGGGAGAGGCTAACTATAGTTGAGTACATAACCTATCCCATAGCATCCCAACCAAGCTTTGGTTTGTATAGAATATTTGATGCCCTACTCATATAGGCCTAATAATTTACCTTGATACTGCATATTATAAAACATCTTCTTAGTAATGGAATATGATTTTGGTAAGAAGTAAAAATCATGCTATAATTCAATTAAGAAAGGTTTACTACCATGGATTTTCATATCATTTGCATAAATGAATGAGCGACTTCTTATTTACACTATTTTACTCTTATTGATAGAAGACAAGCATAAGCTTCAAGGAGATAGGAGAAGCTTGGCTAGGTCTAGGATAGGTTGATTTTTATCTAAATTATTATCATTAATATTGGTTAGATTAGATCCTGATCCTTAGATTCATTGTTAGATGGATTTTGTAAGTTAAGAGACCTTAATGCATTACTTATTGGAAGCTAAGAAGAAGAAGAAGAAGAAGAATATGATGATGATTTAAGAGATGAATTGAAAGAAGGGAAAATATGAGAGTTAGTGTTCTCGATATCGATCACCTAGTAGTAGGTAAAAGGATTGGAAAATATTGGAATATGATTCATATTACCCCTATATTCATGCTTGAGGTACTGATGAAGAATTTATGGGATGACCCATATATTTTGGATCCATAGTATCCCAATAAGCATGTTATAGGTTAAGTCATAAGGCATAACATAGAAGATATTAATGAGAAAGAGAGGTCCAACATGAAGGGGTAATATTATAGTGCCACTAGCCGTATATTTTCATCATCAAAACACCTAATAACAATATTATGAGAAGTCAAGAAGGGAAATTTTTGTAGGGGCACTTTCAATTTTATGAAGCAAATCAAAAGTTCCCTTAGCCTTGGCTCTTGATTGGATTATTAGTGGAGGTTGTTTTTGGAAATAATTTATTTTTATACAAAAGACTAAGGGGGTATAGAAGGTTGATTAAATTCTAAATTTCTTTGTTGTTTGGATACACAAAAATTATAAGAGATATAATTAGAAGAATGATGCATCCCAACCATCCTTTAATTTGGACATGGGACGTTCCTATAGTGAATGATATTCTTTGTGTTTTGATTTTGATTATGATTGGGCAACAAATTTTGAAATATTCCAAGACCTTAATTAGAATAATATTTTTTTTGAAAAATTTGAAAAAACTTGTATTAAAACAAATATCAATTACAAATTGGGAAGAGACTCTTCCCAGTCGAAGTCAGAGAGAACACATGCTTACAATAGTAAAAGAAGATTTGCAATGGAGCCAAATCTCTTGAACCATTAACTAGCTAACAGAGGGATTGACATAGTCAGTTGATGCAACTTGTCATGAAATCGCGACACTCTTTCCTTCTTCTCCTTTGGCCGCGAAAATGCAACATGTCGCGATATCACGACACCTTTCTCCTTTGGCCGCAAAAATGCAACATGTCACGATATCATGACACTTTTCTCCTTTGGCCGCAAAAATGCAACATGTCGTGATATCACGACACTTTCTCCTTTGGCCACGAAAATGCAACATGTCGTGATATCGCGACACTTTTTCCTCATTTGGCCGCGACGAAGCAACATGTCGCGAAATCGCGACATTTTTTCTTCTTGGGCAGCGGCGTTGCAACATGTCGTAAAATCGTGACACCTTTTCCTCCTTTGGCCGTGATGAAGCAACATGTCGTGATATCACAACACTTTTTCTCTCTTGGCCATGATGATGCAACATGTCACGATATCGCGACACTTTTTCTCTTTCGGTCGCGATGAAGCAACATGTCGCGATATCGCGACACTTTTTCTCTCTTGGCCATGATGTAGCAACATTTCATGATATCACTACACTTTTTCTCTTTCAGCTGTGATGTTGCAACATGTTGCGATATTGTGACACTTTTTATCTTTCGGCCGCGATGAAGCAACTGTCGCGATATCACGACAATTTTCACCTTTGTCCGCGATGAAGCAACATGTCACAAAATCGCGACACCATTTTTTCTTTGGTCGCAAAAATGCAACATGTCACAATATCGCGACACCTTTTCTCCTTTAGCCATGAAAATGCAACATGTCGCGAAATCGTGACACCATTTTTCCTTTGGTTGCAAAAATGCAACATGTCACGAAATCGCGACACCTTTTCTCCTTTGGTCGCAAAAATGCAACATGTCACAATATCACGACACCTTTTCTCCTTTGGCCATGAAAATGCAACATGTCGTGATATCATGACACCTTGTCTCCTTTAGGTCGTGAAAATGCAACATGTCACGATATCGCGACACCTTTTCTCCTTTGGCCACAAAGATGCAACATGTCATGATATCATGACACCTTTTCTCCTTTGGCCACAAAAATGCAACATGTCGCGATATCGTGACACCTTTTATCCTTTGGCCGCAAAGATGCAACATGTCGTGATATCGCGACACCTTTTCTCCCTTGGCCACGAAAATGCAACATGTCACGATATCGTGACACCAATCCTCCCTTGGCTGCGACAAAGCAACATGTCGCGATATCGCGACAACTTTCCTCCCTTGGCCGCGACGAAGCAACATGTCACGATATCGTGACAAATTTCCTCCCTTGGCCGTGATGAAGCAACATGTCACGATATCACGACAACTTTCCTCTCTTGGCTGCAATGAAGCAAAATGTCATGATATCATGACAACTTTCCTCTAGTGACCGCGATGAAGCAACATGTCACGATATCGTGACAACTTTCCTCTAGTGACCGCAATGGCACAACATGTCGTGATATCACGACACCTTTCCTCCCTTGGCTATGACAAAGCAACATGTCATGATATCATGACAACTTTCCTCCAGTGACTGCGATGGTGCAACATGTCACGATATCGTGACACCTTTCCTCCCTTGGCTGCGATGAAGCAACATGTCACGAAATCACGACACCTTTCCTCCCTTGGCCGCGATGAAGAAACATGTCATGATATCACGATAGCTTTCCTCCCTTTGCTATTTCTTTGATCATTAGCTCAAGGACATTTCAAGACCCTGCCTAATCACCTCATCCTCAATAGCCATGTCACTATGCAACTAAACCCCTACCTCCTTCTCAGCACCCATCTTAGCTAGGAATTCGGCCACTTTGTTTAAATCTCTACTCCTATAAACTGGAATCACATCATCTAATTCCCTCCATAATTACTTAATTTGAGTGACAAGAATCCTCAACCTCCATGCTTTCAAAGCAAAGTTCCTCATGCAATCTAGAGCTCCAACCATTATTTGAGAATATGATTCAAGTATTATCCTCTTGTGGCCCTGTTTCACTGCCCAAATAGAAGTAGATTTGATAGCTATGGCTTCTGCTTCATTGTTTGTGGCTCTTCCAAAGCCTTGCAATTCCAAATAGAGCACATTTCCAACATGATTTTGGCAAACCACTCCAATTTCAGCTCTACCCGGATTGCCTTTTGCAGCTCCATTAGTATTAATTTTAATCCAACCTTCTGGGGGAGCTTTCCAACTCGCTCTATCCTGTCCCTCTTGCACTTCAAATCCTTATTCCATTGCCCCAATAACAACTTGAGATTCCTCTTTAGCATAGACAGCCACAGTTTCTGTGACTTTTCTCCAAATGACCAGACAAACTCCATCTAACAAAGAAAAAGTTTCTCTAAAAATTCTAGCATTTCTCTCCAACCACACTTCCCACCAAATAAAGTTTAAACAAAGATCCCAACCAATACGAAGGGCTTTAGATTTAAATCTACACATTTTCCATATTTCCTAGATATTAATCTGATTCAAGTCACCATTAACTTGAATTTTATAATATGAGAACCATCTCTTCCAAATCTGGCACATGAAAGGGCACTCAAACATCAAGTGATTAGTTGTTTCGTCACTCTTGTAGCATAAGACACATTGAGAAGGACCGATGATTCCTTTACATTTGAGATTATCAAAATTGAGAATTCCATTATGCATGAACTACCAGGCAAAAAAGTTTACTTTCAGCCAACCTTTGGAATGCCAAATCTTTCTCCAATCCTCAACCTGATAAGTATGAGGGGGAGGCTCTGGAAGGATCTTGTCATATCCTTCCTTCACTGTGTAGACACCAAGGCTCCCATAGCCCCAAGCTAATTCATCCTCCTTGTCTCTACCTATGAGAAATATTTTTGTCAAGATTTTAGTCATGATGGGTGCCAAATCCAGAGGGATTGAAATTGGCCACTCATCCAACTTCTTGAACTGCTTAAAATTATACTCCCCCAGCTGACTAGTGGTGAAATAAATTTCAATTTGGACCCATCCCTTGGTTTCAATGGCTGCTTTTATTGGTTGTAATTCAAGAAATTCAACAATGATAGGTGGGTATTGATCTCATGAATCTGTCCAAAAACATGCCTTCTCCCCTCTCCCCACTTTCCAAAATAATCAATCTTTTACTACCTGAGATCCTAAATTGAGAGCCTGCCACACTAAGGATCCAATACCATCCAAAGAGAAACGACCCACCTCATTTGGGTTAACATGTCCCATATATTTACTAGTTAGGATTCTACTAAATAAGGAAGTTGGTTGGGAAATCCACCTCCAGTACAGCTTTCCATCCAAAGCGTTGTTATTTATCTTGGATCTTCTCAGTCCCAAACCTCCTTTAATCTTGGGCTAGGTTACTTTGTCCCAACCTACTAAGGCCCATTTACTCTCTCCTTTTACTCCTTCCCATAAAAATTTTCTAGCCATATTGTCCAACTCTTTCCATATAGTATGTGGGGCATCCAGGATAGAGAATTTATAAATTGGCATGGCCTAAATGACTGACTATAAAAAAGTTAATCTACCCCCGTAGCTTAACCATTTGTGAGACCAATTATTAATTCTATCCTTGATACAATCCAAAAGATTCCTCCAGATATCTATTTTTAGTTTTTTAAAGTGCAAAGGGACCCCCAAGTAAACCACTAGGAGAGAAGTCCTTGTGAATCCCAAGATCTCTAAAACTCTATCCTAAAGCCTTTGATCAAGATTGAAAAAGACCACTTTGGATTTTTTATCATTGATGACTTGGTTTGTAGCCCTAAGGTAGACACTAAGAGTATCTCTAATCATTCTTGCTTCCCTGAAGCTGGCCACTCCCACCAATCCAGTATCATCCACAAAATGTAGGTGAGTCAAAACTTCCTCACCCACCTTGATACCTGTTAGCAAACCTTGTTGTCTTCTCCTCAGGAAAATTCTGCCTAGTCCTTCAGCCAATATGAGAAAAATATAGGGAGAGCAAGGATCCTCTTGATGAAGGCATCGAGTGGCTCCAAAAGTTTGCGAGGGAAGACCCTTGATTAAAACTGAGTATGTCAGAGTAGAGACACAACTCATAACCCATTCTATCCAATCCTGAGAGAAACCAAAGGCTGCCATCATCTTAGCCAAGAAGCTCCATTCCACCCTATCGTAAGCTTTTGACATATCTAATTTTATGAACATACCTTTATTACCAGATGTTTGCATTGAATGGATTGCCTCTTAATCTAGAACCACCCCATCCAGGATCTGCCTACCCTCTACAAAACCCCCTTGCTCGGAGGAGATAATGTTATGCAAAAGAGGTTTTAGCCGCTCAACCATTACTTTTGTGATTATTTTATATATCACATTGCATAAGGCAATAGGACTATAATCTGAAATATGTACCCCCTCCTCCCCTTTTGGAATTAAGGTAATGAAAGTATGATTTAGAGCTTTAAGCATTCTTTTACTACCTTTGGACTCCTCTATAACAGCCATTACATCCTCCTCCAAGTTATCCCAAAAGGCCTGAAAAAACTCAATTGGAAAGCCATCTAGACCTGGAGTTTTTTCGGTGCTCATTCCAAAGACCACATTCTTCAGTTCCTCTCTATCAATGGGTTTAAGAAGGGTCTGATTTTCTTCTTCAGAGATAACGAAAGGTATGACAACAATAATGTTGTTTTGAGCCTCTTCATCTTGCACCATACTTTCCTTAAAAAGTTTATAAAAATAATCCATTGAATGGGAATGCATACCTAGAAGTGTATCAAAGGAGTGCCCGTTATCATATTGAAGAGCTTCCATATTATTCATCTGTATCCTAGCACAAGTAGTCTGATGGAAAAATTTGGTATTTATATCACCTTCTAATAACCAAGTGGTTCTTGCTCTATGTTTCCAATAGGTCTCCTCTTGGTTGTCAATGTCCTCAACTGCTTTACGCAAGGCATCATCCTCGGCTTTGAGCTGCTCTATAATTGTTCCTTCCCTAAAGTGTTTTTGAACCTCATCCCATATGGCCACCAAAGGAGCTCTTTGGACCTGGAAGTCTGTCTTGTTAGCTCACCTCCAATGTTTCAGTTGAGCTTTGACATAATGAAGTTGTTTGTGGAATCTAAACATTGTTGTCCCATATGTTGGATGGCCTTCTTCCCACCACTGTGGAATTTTCTTTTGAAGTTCCTCTTTTTGTAACAAAAAATTCTCAAATTTAAATGGTTTGTGATGCTGCCCTGTTTTAGTCCCTCCTTCCAAAAAAATGGGAAAGTGATCTGAAACTGGACCTTCCAAAATCTGAAATTTTGTATTCGATTTTATAAATGCCTCCTCTGAAACCAAAAAATAGTCTAACTTTACCTTCCTGCTATGTGGCTCCCTCCTCTTATTAGTCCAAGTATAGTTGGTTCTAGGGCATTTAATATCCACTAAGTGTAAATCCTGGACTTGGGCAATCATAAGTCGATCCCTTGGGTCCAAAATTGGGGTTCCCCCTTCTTGATATCTAGAGGATAATTTAGCATTAAAATCCCCAACAATAATCTAGTCTAAATCTTCCCTTGAGATTCTCATGTTATGCACAACTTTCCATTGAAGCCTCTGACCATCAAGGTTTTGAGTCCCATAAAAATTTGTGATTAAAACATGTTCAGTTGTGACATTATTCCTAAAATGTAAAGTGAGAACACCCCTCTAAGCTAGATGTTCTATTGTAGTCCATTCAAGAGAGTTCCAAAGAGTAACAATCCCCCCTGAGGCACCTTGGGCAGCCACTTCCATATGACCAGCACCCCTCCAAATTTTGTTAACTGTTTTACACATAAGATCTAACGATATTTTTGTCTCCTGAATAAGAAAAAAATATTTTTTACATTTTTCTAATAGTCTTCGAACAACAGATTGATGGGTTCTATTGTTTAAACCCCTAACATTCCATGATTGTATAATCATTGGTTACCTTGAGAGTAGTAAGAATCTATTGGCCTCACCGATCCTCCAGTGATCAGTTTGTCTCCTTGAACTTCTAGCAATTCCTTATTTGATTTTCTACCCACTCCTTGAGAGTTGCTATTTTTTGATCTCTTTTCCACCTGATTTATCCCTAAAGTTGGCCTTTCTCTATTATTTTCTGCTATTCCCATGATGAAATCCTTAATTATTGGCTACTCTTGGTTATGCACTATCAATTCCCCTGCACTCTCTGGCTATGGTAACTCACTGAGGTCAATTACCTACTCTATGACGGGGGGAGATGAAAGAGGAGATTGAACAAGGATGTTATTATTTTCACTATTACCATCCACTCCTTCCATGAATTGTTCCTCTTGGTCCACTAGTGTCTTAAATATCTCATACCTATTGGCAGGCTTGAGATGGGTTTTCTCTTTACCATCTTTTTTCTTTTGCCTTCTCCTTCTTTTGGGCTATTCAAAACCATCTCTCTGAGCTTCTTTACCCTAAGAAGTATTGGTTGGTTCTTTGTTTTTTGTTGCCTTACCCTCCTTAGGATGATTTGACATTCCTAGAGGAGCCTCCATTTTTGTGTTCATATTATTTGGGAAAAATCGGGCCAAATGCCCGTATTTGTGGCAAACTCTGCATCTAAAGGGCAGAGCCTCATAATCCAATTGTTGAATCCAAGATAGTCTTGCAATTTCAAGTTCCACCTTTGCCGGTAGAGGCTAGCTAAGATCCATTTCCACGCATATTCTTGCATAAAAAGTTGTGTTCCCTTCTATTGTGTCTTTGGATACACCCAAATGTCTTCCAAGGGAATTACCGATCATCTCCAAAACTTGCTCACTCCAAAACTCCATTTGAAGTGCATACAAATGGATTCAAACTGGGACAACAGTGGGTTAAATTCGAGGATCGAATCCCACTCTCTAGGGTTGAACAAATAATCCTGCTGGACCATGATTTCTCTTTTCTGATTCGAAAGCCCTATTTCTATCGGCCAGAGAAGAAAAACTAACAATAAAATACCCATTGCTAATAAACCAGAAAGAGTACTCACCATGAGGCTCCCAGTTTTGTCGGACCCAGGAGTGCAAAAAATTCAAGGTAGGGCGAATACCCATGAATTTATAGATCAAGTCATGATTGGCTCTGTATAAGACTATTTCTTTGACCATCCTTGGCTCAATGACAATCTTGGGCCTTGATTCAGACTGCGGTAGGCATCCATTAACTCGATGTGTTATTGATCTGTTCCTAGCAGCCGTGAAGAGCATTTTAAATGTAGTTCTTTGAGCTTTGTCAGTCTTGGAGGGAGATTTATCTTTGAACAAATTTGCATAAGAGCTATTTTTCCCTAAGAGAGGATTCGAAAAAGTCCCCATTGGACCCTCCTGGGGCAGCAATCTTTCCTTCAGATCCATAGTAACCAGAAAACACTTCGGAAATCCAACAAATGCCCTAGATTTTCCTTAGCACCAGAAACCCTAGTTCATCGCTTCTCGCCTGCTCGCTTCCCCGTGAAGATTAGGAATTGGCTAGGGTCTTTCCCTTAATTAGAATAATATTAAGAATCAAAGTTATTGATAAAACTTGACCTTTGTTAATTAGGTCTTAAACTAGGTTTCTAAGGCTCATGCACCTATCGGTCTTATGACCATTGATGTAGTGGAAGCTATATTGACCATTAGGACAAAACCAAGGAAATTTTTTCCTTTTAGGTTTTAGAGGCTTGATAGGTGGAAGTTCTACCATTTTGGATTTCAAGAGTTGATCTAGGATAGTTGAAAGAGGTTAATCGAGTAATAAGCACTTCCTATTATATTTCTATTTGTATGGCTTCCTAAATATAAGCTTGTGAATTTTTTTTATAACACTAACGTTATTTTTTTAGTATAATTTTGTGACTCCATTATCTATAGCATGTTTGGTATTATATTAGAACTTTAGGTTATAGGAAGATTTATCTTCCTCCTTATAGGATCTAGTATTCAATTGCCCTCTTTTGATATGAGCAATCTCTATTCTTATAGCCTTGTCAATTAATTATTCAAAAGAAGATACATTGGACATATCTAGTAGAATTTCAATTGCTCATTAAGATTACCTATAAACATATCTAAAATATATCTAGGTGGAGAGACATACTATAGTCTCCCCACAATGTAGATATAAAATTGTTTGAAAAACATCTCTATAAGGTCTATAAAGCTTTTAATAGAATGCCTTGGTATTTGGTAGTACCATTTTAAAGTAGGGCCACTAAATCTGTTAGGGAAGATCTTAAGAAGTAATATTTCATCATAATAAATATTTCCACAAATAGTTATAAACAACTTAAGGTGATTGATGGGATATTCCTTCCCTTAATACATTTTAAACATAGGATTTTTATAATTGGTAGGAAAAGGATGACTAGCTATAGAAATATCTAATTTTTGGTTGCACTATGACTAGGAGAATGCCTTTGGTTGATGGCCATTGTTGTTTCAATAGGTCTATTTGAGAAGTTAGAGTTTGAAGTTCAAAAGAAGTAGGATTTGATGGCATAAAAGGTAGGTGCTAAGAGATAAGAGAAATTTGTTAATAATTGATATAAGAAGAAGGTTGTTTCACTTGGGAGTATGATTTTGAGGTTGGCATCATATGATTTATGCTCAACATGTTTGATATGAAAGGATTAGAAGATGAAGAATGATAGGTTGTAGGATAAGCATTTTGTGTGAAACCTATACTCAATATTTTGATATTGGAATAAAGGTTGTTGACATGAGGATTAGAAATTAGGACACTTGACGATACACCTTGATTAAGAACATAGATCATGCCTACATATCGAGATACATGAAAATTATTTTTTTTGATAATAATTTATCAACAGTATGAAAAGATGAATAATATCCCAAGAAAATGAGAGAGTATTCCTCTCATCATATATGGAAGTGGTGAATATAGGATTATTCAAATCATTAAAACTAGAAGTTTATGCATTAATATTTATATTTATAGATCTAAAATTGATTTAGAGACAAAGGGTTTGGTCTAGGTTATATAGGATGGTTTATAAATGAATTCACATTTGTATAGATGCCTAAGGTATCATGAAATTCCATAAGCAATGATTCCACAACCTCCTTATTATTCTACAAGAAGTAAGCCATGTGAGTTATAAATTGGAAAACTCCTCTTTCTTCCTCATTAAGGATAGGTGTTAGAAAACATGAGGGAATGGAAACATCCTATTATTATTTAAATTATGGGTTTTAAATGGTGGTTTTTCACCATGAAATTATATATGAGGGTTAGAGTTCATGTTCAATTGATGAGTAGTATTATAGGTTGAAGAACACAAGATTATGAGAAAAAAATCTACACTACCTTGTTGATGAGACTTCTCCCAGCCTTAGCCAAAGAGAACACATGTTTACAATAGTAAAAGAATATTTGGAAGAAAAGAGAGACGTTTTTTGTAGGACTTCCCAAACTGCCGAACTTTTTTTGGCCATATCTCACTCATCCGAACTCGGATTGAGCTGAAATTTTGAGGGTAGATGCCTGAAAAACCCTAGAACGTCTCCACAAATTTTCATATCATTTGGAGCAACACATATCCTAGCGCATCCCTATGTGTGAACGATATATTTGGCAAGCGGCTATGCGAGGGTTTCATCTGGGTTGAGTGCAAGCAGCTCCAGAGGTTGGTTTTTAGGGCCTTCGGGCCCTAGCGGCCAATATTTTTGTGGTTTATGCTCAATATTTTAGCAAGAAATGTTGTAGGGGATACAATATGGGTTAGAAATTTGTCTTTCAATAGATCATACTGTGAACTTGAGTGACAACGGCTTCCAATTTGCTGCACAAAAGAAAAGTGAAAACCATACCTTTCCACGGCGTCTAGGGCAAGGATTAAAGAGACCACAAAATAAGTTTCAAGTAGTTGATCAAAAAATGGCTCATATCTCAAGTGAATCTGGTGCTAAGGTGCACCCACAAAATAATTCTACTATGAAAACCCCTATCAAGGGTAAGAATTTTGAAGACTCAATCCCAAAAATGAATTTTAGGGATGCCCTTCATGGTGGACAGCCTCAACCCAATGCTAATATCAATATTAGGGCTTCTCATAAACCTCTAAGAATGCCTAAGATTGATCCCAGGAAAACGGAGTCAGGATGTCTTAAAGCAGCTGATGGAACTCCTATTGTTAAGCTTGATATGGGTAACATTCAGACTGGCATTGAAGATTTGGAAAAAAGAGGACTAATTTGTCGGTTCGTGGGTTTTCATCCGAGTCTATCTCGCTTTCAAAGTCTGGGCTGCAAAAAAACTGGAAAACTAAAGGTGAGTTACAAATCTCTATTTATCCAAATGGTTATTTTCTTGTTTTATTTGCTAATAATGAAGATAGAGAGAAAAATTTTCAAGGGGGTCCTTGGTTTTTTGGAAGGGCAGGGCTTTTCATGAAGCCCTGGCATACTAAATTTAAATCCGAAGAAGAGATGCCTTCTATAGCTCCCATGTGGGTTAGACTCTTTGGCCTCCCTATTGAATTTTGGAATCCTACTATTTTTTCTTCAATTGGAAACTCTTTAGGAACTTTTATGATGACTACTGATTGTACTCAAAATTTTGAACATATTATTTATGCTCGAATTTGTGTTTTAATGGATTTTGACAAACCCCTACCTAAAAATATCACATTACAATTTGGGGAAGACACTTGGGAGCAAGTAGTGGACTATGAGAACATTCCTTTTCGTTGTAGAATTTGCCATGAATATGGTCATTTGGCCAATGCTTGCCCAAATAAAATTCCTGATCAAAAGAAAGAAGATATAAACTCAATAGGTTTCCAAATACCTAAGAAGAAGAACACTCAAAAAAAACCAGTAATGAAGGATCAATCAAAGTCATTTGCTAATATGTTTGAAATCCTTTCCACAAATGATGTCCCAAGTGAGGAAGAGGAAATAATGGAAACTGAAATCTTAGAAACACAATTTAAATATGAAGGAAAGAACTCGGAGACAAACCAACAAATCAAAGGTTTTCAACAGAAAAAAAAGGAGAAAATTTACACAAGAAAAACAATATTTCAAATGTCAAAACTTCAAATAATGCAGGTCCCAATATAGACTCCATTGAACCATCTAGTAAAATTTTGGCTGTGTATGAGCATTCTTCAAGGTTAGAAGCCATCTCAGATTCAATTGGAATAAGTCAAGAAACAGGGAAAAAAAATTGAAGATGGATTCTAATCAAAAAGTAGGTCGCAAGACCAATCAATATCATATGGTAAAAGAAGGTGAAAAGCTTGTAGAGGAAGGTAAGATTAATGCCCTTCCCAACATTTTTAGCCCTGGTATTAATGAAGATCATCACTTGGAATATTAGAGGACTCAAAGGGAGTCTTTCAAAACAAAATGAAATTAGAAGAATGATTCAGATAAATCATCCACATCTTGTTTTCCTTCAAGAAACAAAGATGTCAATGGAGGATATGGACTTAATTGCCAAGTAAAATTTGGCCAGCTGGAAAAGTGGTTTCCCTCGGCTCCCAAGGGACTTCGGGTGGCATTGCTTGTCTTTGGGACCCAAAAGAGGTAGTTATTCACCATATGGTTGGCAGTTGGGGTTTGTTGGCTATAGCTATTCAAAGTAGACATTCCAACCAGATTATGCTCTGCATTATTGTTTATGCCCCGACTTCTTTGGAGGAAAAAAGAAGACAGTGGAAGGATATTACTCATATTATCTCTCATTTTCCTAAAGCTTGGATCTTGATCGGAGGAGATTTCAATACCATCCTCTCTCTGGATGAGAAAAGGGGGGAAATAGAAATTTGGACAAAAGTACTCACCTCATGAGCGAATATATTGCAAACCTCCATCTTGTGGATATCCAACTGGATAATGGCCTTATGACTTGGTCTAATAGAAGGCAAGGCTTAGCTTGTATAATGGAGAGATTGGATAGGTTTTTGCTCTCTAAAAATTTCTTAATCCATGGTCACATTCCTAAAGTGAAGACTCTTAATAATGCTGGTTCGGATCATTGGCCAACATGGTGGAAATGTGGAAAACCAATGTGAGTTTCTCTCCTTTTCATTTTCAATTAATGTGGCTTAGAGACATTTCCTTCAGACCTCATGTGCAACAATGGTGGAAGGAAGGTAAACCTAGGCATGGGACTAAGATGTTCTATTTTGCCAAAAGACTGCAATACATTAAATCCAAAATCAAGACTTGGAACTGGAAAGAGTTTGGGGATGTTCATAAAAAAAAACATGAAGTTATTGCTCATCTTGAAAATTTGAATAAGAAAATCCATTTAGATGGCCTCACAGAGAAGAGAAGTGCAGATGAAATTAAACTCACAACTCAGTTAGAGGAATGGGAAAAAAGAGAAGAAATCTTATGGAAGCAAAAATCTAGAATTCAATGGCTCAAAGAAGGAGATCGAAACACAAATTTCTTCCACAAATCTCTTCTAGCTCGAAGATCTCACAACTTTATTTCTTCCTTAAAATCAGATTCTGGAGATGTTGTTTATACTTGGGATGGCATGAACTCTATTGTTGTTGATTACTTTTCCAATATTTTTGCCGCTACTCCTCTTGACTCAGCTTCACAACAAAATGTTCTTCAAGCAATCCCTTCTCTTATCACTTCTGAGGAGAACTCTATTTTGACTGCTCCTGTTACTATCAATGAGCTTCAACAAGTAGTTTTTAAAATGCAAAAAGGGAAAACCCCAGGTCCTGATGGTTTTCCTATTGAGTTCTACCAAGAGTTCTGGGATATCCTTCATGTTGATTTATTAGAGGTGGTGGAAGAAGCCAGGAAATCCAAAGAAATTTTGAAGGTTATCAATAAAACTTATATTACTCTTGTTCCAAAAGCTCAAGAGGTTGATCATATCTCAGCTTTTAGACCTATTGCTTTATGTAATGTTCTTCTCAAAATTATTACTAAAATCATGGCAGAAAGGTTGAAGCCTCTTTTGCATAAGATTATTTCCCTAGAGCAAGGGGGATATGTGGAAGGACGTCAAATAGTAGATGAGATAGTTCTTGCTCAGAAGCCATCCATTCCATGGATATGCAAAATTCTCCTTCTATGTTCATCCGGTTAGACTTATCCAAAGCTTATGACAGAGTGGATTGGCACTTCCTTATCAAAGTTTTGAGGCAATTTGGTTTCTCTAAGGATTGGATGGATTGGATTATGGGATGTATCTCTTCAGTTTCCTACTTAGTTCTTATCAATGGCAGGCCTTCTCAGTCTTTCCCAGCTTCCAGAGGTATTAGGCAAGGTGACCCGCTATCCCCTTATTTATTCATCATTCTTGTTGAATGCTTGGGTAGGACTATAACCAAAAAGAGGGAAAACAAAACCCTTGAGGGAGTTACCATTGCTCATGGAGCTAGACCTATCTCTCATCTTCAATTTGTGGATGACTCTACCCTTTTAGGTAAAGCTACAGCTAAGGAAGCTTCTAATATTAAGCAAATCATTAGCTATTTTTCTAAGGCTATCAGGCAGCTTGATCAATGAAGACAAATCTAAAGTTATTTTCTTTCACCGCTCTGCTAGACAGAATCCATGGTCTTGGATAAATTAAGATATAAGAAGACCTCTCTTCCAATCACTTATTTAGGTATTCCCATAAATATTCAAAGGCAGAAAAATAAATATTGGAATTGGTTGTTGGACAAAGTCAAGAAGAAAATTGGAAAGTGGACCAACAAGTGGCTTTCTTCTGGGGGTAGAATCACCTTGGTAAAATCAGTCCTTCAAGCTATTCCTATTTATGTTTCTTCCATTTTGAATATCCCAAAGGTTGTTCTTCGAGAATTGGATCAAATCAGTCATCGTTTCCTTTGGAGTGGTACTAAGGAGAAAAGAAAATGGGCCTTGGTGAAATGGGATACTTTATGTCTTCCTAAGAGTGAAGGGGGGTTAGGATTCCGGTCTTCAATTAATAACAACAAAGCTTTAGCTGCTAAATTATATTGGAGGATGTTGCATAACCCCAATGCTCTTTGGGCCAATAATCTCCGTGCTAAATATGCCGAGAACAAAAGTCCTGAAGACCTTGTTCGCTATCAACTTCCTACCAAAGGTTCTCCCATTTTAGCAGTTCTTAAGACTCGGTGAGGATTTGATAAAGAAAAAATTATTTTGGATCATTCATAATGGTCAACATGCAAATTTTTGGACAGATTCTTGGGATGGTCACAAGCCTTTGATAACTCGGCTTCCCGATTGGAGGCCTTGGATGGAGGAGCTTCACCGAGCTAATTGGATAAAGGTGGCTAATTACTGTCGGTACCATATCGGTAATTCAAAGGTTGGTAGATATTGGATCCCTATTGAGGACTGGCCTATTCAAATCCCAGAAAGGCAAAGACAAGATATCCAAGGCATCCTTCATATGAGATCCCTCTCTTGGTCCCATGAAAAAGATTGTTTTGGATGGAACAACACTACTAAGGGTGAGTATTCAGTTGCTCAAGGTTATTTGACCTTATGCCATAATAATCCCAACCATTCTTCTGACATATTTTCTCAATTGTGGGCTCAAAAGCTCTGGCCTAAGGTGAGGTTCTTTAATTGGCTTTTATTGCATCGTAGGGTGCTTACTCGGTGAGCAACTTATGAAGCGTGGTTTTCATGGCCCTTTTAGATGTGAAATGTGTGAAGAGAATGTAGAAAATATCAACCATATTTTTATTGAGTGTACTTTAGCCTCTCGAGCTATGGAGGAGAATGGCAACTTTACTTGGCTTAAAGTGGTCCAATTTTTTCACTTTTGAACAGCTTTGGAGGGATTGGCCTAATCAAGAGGGTGTTGATCATTTTATTAGGCAGTTAGTTTGGATGGGTTCTACCATTCTTCTTTGGAATATTTGGAATGAAAGGAACAACCAAATTTTTAATCAAGATAGGAAGGATATTCACTATATTTGGCAAAAGACCATAGCCAACTTAGTTGAATCAGTCCATCAACTCCTTAATCACCCCCAAAACTCCCACCAAATATGGGATCAAGTGATGCAAAGATTGAAGATTAAACCTTCTAAGGGCAACCAACTTAAAGGGAATGTGAGTATTAGTAAGATGGATAGGACTAGAAATTGGCAACCTCCTCCTAAGGATTTTGGAAAAGTCAATACCGATGGAGCCTCTAGAGGGAACCCTGGAAAAGCCAAGGTGGGAGGAATTGGTAGACTTTCAGATGGCTCCCTGGTTTTTACTTTTGCTGAGAATTTGGGTATTCTTTCCAATAACCTTGCTGAGGGGTATGGTATCCTTAGAGGCCTTCAGGAGGCTACTAAGGTTGGATGGGAAAAGGTGTTAGTTGAGTCTGACTCTCAACTTATGATTAATCTCTTGAAGACTCCTTCTAAGAATCATAAGGTGGATTGGAGAATAAAAAGAATTATTGAGAAGATTCAGTTAATCCAGATGGGATTTTTGAAAGTTGATTACAATCATGTGGTCAGAGATCAAAACAAGAGTGTTGATGCTTTAGCTAATTGGGCTTTGGACAAAGGTGATCTTACTTGTTATGGCCACCCTCCTATATGGTGGGCTTCTCAAATTAGGGAAGCTCTTCTTTCTATCATTTCTTTGGATGGCTCCAGTTTTGAAGGTACCTAGTTTCTTCTTGTTTTTTTTTTTTGTTTCTCTTTGGTTCATTCAATTTTTTTAGTTCCCTAGCTCATTCTATTCTTTATTTTGTTTCCTCTGTTGATTCTTGCATTAATAGTCTTCTGGTCTAGATAGGTCATTGTTTTGTTCATTTTTTTTTTTCTTTTTGTCTTTTTTGTTTAGTTTTTTAAGGTGGGTGGGTTCTTTTGTTTTGTTTTGTTTTTGTGTTCTTTGTGTTGTTTTTTGTTGTTCTTGTGTTTTTGTTGTTTTGTTTTTTTTTTATGTTTTTTGTTATTGTTCTTGTGTTTTTTTTGTTCTTGTTCTTGGGTTTCTCTTTGTTTGTGTTATTTCATTTTTTTTATGTGTGAGTGTTTTCTATGTTTTTTGTTTTTGTTTATTGTCTGTTGTTGGTTGTTTTTATTTTTATTTTTATTTTTATTTTTATTTTATTTTATTTTTAGGTTTTGGTTGTGTTTATTTTTCATGTTTTTTTGGGTTATGTCTTTGTAGTGTGTTGTTGTTTTTGTCTTGTTTGTGTTTTGTTATGTGGTTCTTGTGTTTTTCTATGTGGTTTGTGTTGTGGTTTCTTTTATCTTATTGTGCGTGTTTGGTTGTGCTTTTGGTTTTGACACACTCAAGGAGCATGTTTTTTATTTTATTTTATTATTTTTGTTGTTATTTACTTTTTTTAATTTGGTTTTGTGTGTTTGTTTGCTCCTTGAGTATGTCAAAGGTGGTAGGCCAGGTCCGAGTCCTGGGCGTTTTTGGCGGAATGGATACCCCCGCCTCCTTGGGTCTTACCCGAAAGTGGCATCCCTTTTGGGATGTTTTCCACAAATAAATAAATAAAAAAGAACACAACCTTATACCTCTTTTAGAAATACTTTCTTCAACTAGGCACTTCAGACATATTCTACCTAAAATTGATTTAACCTCTGGAACATATAGAGAATTATATGCATTATAAAATACCCAATATGTTCTTCACATTCAAAAATATTGCATTCATCTAATCCAATATCTAACTCTTGCAAAATCCCTTTCAAATAAAATCAAACTAGTGTATAACTTAGATTCACAAAAATGATCTATATTTATTGCAATTTTTCTCTAAAACATCAACCACAATAATGCATAACTGCTTCACAAATTCTTCCAAGAAGAATGCACAAGTTATTCTCAAAACCTTAACTCACATGTTTCCAAATTCACTCACCAATGATGCACAATATGCTTTCAAAATATAGCTCAAATATTTCCAACAATACACACTAATCAACCCGTTTATATCCACCTTATAATTTTGAATTATTTGCTCAACCAAATACTCTAGAGAAGCAATAATGTCAACATACATCTCACTTTGCTTTGATGAAAAATACCTTCAAAACCTATTCCAAAATAATTCTCTTTTTTCCACTTTAAGAAGTTAGCCAATTTTCTTTTCAAATCAAACACAATAATCTTTCCTCAAAAGTTTACACAAAATTATCCTCCTTTTATTTTTATCAAAATAAGGCTTTTAATTGAAGAATAAAAACCTTTTAATTTTCCTTCACCATGCAAAAATTACACACAATAATTTTACCATAAGACACCTTATAACTCCTACTTTAAAACACACACAATCATACAATAAAAATCCTTATCACACCTTATTTCTCCTTCTAAAAAGATTTTAAATTATAATATCAAAAACCCTTTTATTTTCCCTTCCAATAGATTTAAATTCTAACACCAAAAATACCCTTTACACAACTTATTTCTCCTATATCAAATGTGCAAATATTAAATACCAACTTAACCTTATAAATCCACAAAAATCAAAATGTAAATTAAAAATTTAAATACCTCCTTATAATCTGCCCTCAATGCGATTCGAACTTCTCACCTCATGAGAGCAAAGCACCCAACCAAGGAGCCACGACCGATTGTGCTAGTGTAGCTTGTGAGAGCTCTAAGGTGCAATCTACCTTTTATCCTCTTCTACCATGTGCTTCACCTGAACCAAAAGAAAAGGTCTGCAACGGGTTTTGAATTCTAAACCTCCTCCTTGCAACGTCTTCAAGTTGGGTCAACCACCAACTGGTCTAGCTAGCTAGACGGGTTTAGAATGCGTACTCACTTGAATATTATTCCTCCACTTTCACCTCAAAGGACTATGCTTCCTATCCTTTCTTCTTCTCTGTTGAACGCATGAATGTTGAGCGGATTATCCATAATTTTTTCACACACTGCAAGTGACCTTAGGCAATAATATTTATATGCTTTATTTGGTCTTCATCCAACATCGGTGCCATTTTTTTTTCACCCATATGACATCAGCCATTTTATAATTCAAATTTATCTTCAATTTCTTGGTGCTCAAATCTATATAAAAAAACTTTATATTATAATAATAAAATTATTATAATATTGCTCCTTTTGAACCTTGCCTTTATAATTAATATTATTGCCTTCAATAATATTAATAATATTAATTCTTTTGAGCCTTGCCTTCATATTTAATATTATTTTCATCAATAATATTAATTCTTTTGAACCTTGCCTTTATATCCTTTTAAACCTTACCTTCATATTCTTTTAAACCTTACCTTCATTTTAGACCATTGTTCCAAAGAGCCTTTAAACCTTTTTTCCTTCATTATAATATCTAAAATGCAGATATTATAATGCTTTTATTAAACCAATATTAAAATAATAAATATTATAGTATTATCAATGACAACTACTAACATATTATCTTTTGACATCAACCTATGACATCAATCCTTTAACATCAATGACAACACACTATACTCAAAATTTCTAACAATCTCCCCCTTTGTCATTGATGGCAACCCTTTTTGAAAATTCCTTTTCCAACCACTGGATTCCAAATTTTCTCCCCTTGAGAAGCTTCTCCCATTGACTGAATGCTTTCCCCCTTACTCAAATCTCTCCCCCTTTGACATCAATGACAAAGGAACTCCTTTGGGGCTAAAGATAAGACTCTTAGCTCAGCCTCCTCCCCACCTCCTTTCCTTGAGGTGATTAATTTTGGGGTGGGAGTATCTCTACTCCCAGCATACAATGCTCTTTTTCTTTTTCAACCTTATTTTTAAACACTTTTGTAATCATGCTCTTTAGATCCTTTTGAGTGTCCCTATTCTCGCTTGAATCTAGAAGTTCTGGAAGCTTTGTTCTACACCACTTGGCCATATGCCCAATATTATTGCACTTGTAACACCTAATGTTGTAGTTCTTGGAAGGTGTAAGTGTCTTAAAGTTCCTCTTGGTGAAGTCATAATCATTTCTATCATGGACCCTGTAGTGGATTTCTTTATCACCAAAGTGATTACAAGAGTAGCAACACCCTTGAAATAAATATCCATATTTGAATGAGTTAAAGTTCCTCTTAGTGAAACCATACTCCTTTCCATGAACCCTGCAATGCATAGCCTTGTGACCAAAACAATTACATAAAAAACAATGCTCTTTGAAGAAGTATTTTTTTGAAACCTTTGGTATCTTAGTCATTTATTTGCCTCCTCTATGATGATCCCTATTTCTTGTTTATGCATTGTTTTATTTCTTAGATAAGCTTCTATTCTTCAAATTATCCGTATAAGTCTTAATTTCTTCTTCACTCTCTTCCTATGAAACTTCCTCTTATTTTGAGCTTGAGATTGACCCTTATTCTTGCTTCCCTTGTCCTTATTCAAAACCAAGTCCTATTTTGATAGATGAATATCTTTGTGCATTCATAAATTTATCCAAAGTTTTTAAAATTTTACCAAACCTGTGTAGCTTGTCCTTATAATATTTCACTTCCATACTTAAAGAAATTATCTCATGTTCTAATATTTCACATTATAACTATTTTACCTCTAACTTTTCAACCATGACCTCTTTAAATCTCCTTGCCTTAGCTTTTGAGTTTGTCAGATTTTGTAAAAGATTTTATTTTTCTTCCTCATGTTCTTGAAATTGAGCCTTTAGACTTGAATTATGCTTTCTAACTCTTTTAAAATCTCTGAGAGCAACAATAATTCTTCTTCTAGATCAACTGTGTCTTATTAATTTTCTAAATATTTCTCTTCTTCTTGGTTTTCAAGAGCATCTTCATACCCTTCTACTTTATCTTCAACAAGAGCATTTTATTCTATTACCAAAAATAGAATCTCTTATTATTCACTATATAAGAGTCTTTCATCACTATCACTTAAAGAATTTATTGCCTTGCTAACATAGAAAATCTTCTTGTGCCTTTGAAATAACTTCTTTTCATGCTTGCCTTGACCATAACTGTTTTTCTTTTCATGCCTAGATTTTCCTTCTTCATTTTTCTTATGATCCTATTTCTCTTCACTGCTACTGCTTCTAGGTTGTGGAAAATTAGATGCATAGTGCAAAAAATTACCACAATTAAAATATTTCATAGTATTCATACCTTTGTGCTTTATTGAATCCTTCTGATTCCTACTCACATAGTTAGCTTCTTCATTACTGCTTGAATCACCACTTGATTTTGGTTTCTTATATTTTGTCTTCTTTGAAGCTTTGAAAGCTGCATATTTTTTGGAATTAGGATACTTTACTATTATCATCTCATAAGATATGATAATTCCATGTAACTCATCCATAGTCAACTTATCAATATCTCTCGTCTCTTCTATAGTTGAAACCTTTACATCATTCCTTATAGGGAGTGATCTTAATACTTTCTGAGCAACACTATGGTCTTCAATTTTAAATCCAAGTCCACGCATGGTATTAACAACTTCATCCACATGAATTAAGTATTAAGCAATATATTCATCTTCCATATTCAAATTCTAAAATATTTTCTTATGGTTTTGTAGTTTTGCCAACTTTACCTTGTTATCTCCTTCAAATGTTTGCTTTAGTTTATCCTATATCTCTTTTGCTATTTTTTAGTGTATAAATTTCATATATTTTACTTCACGTAATACACTTAAGATTCCATTCATAGCCTTGGCATTATTCACATGTAACTGCTTACCTTTCTTATATGTGGGAGGAGTAGCTGTAGGTGTGAACCCATCCTCAACAAATTGCCATGTTTCATATCCTTGTACCATCAAGTAAGTCTTCATCCTTATACTCAAAAAAGCATAATTGTTTCCATAAAACAATGGAGTCTTGTTTAATGAAGATCCACTATGATATGTCATATATGTTCCTATAATATCTTCCTTCAAGCTGTTAAACTTTTTTGAAGGAGCCCGATGTAATACCAATTGAATAACACAAGCTTATACCTCTTTCAAAAATACTTTCTTCAACTAGGCACTTCAGACATATTCTACCTAGAATTTTTTTAACCTATGAAAAATATAGAGAATGATATGCATTATAAAATACCCAGTATTTTCTTCACATTCACACATATTGCATTCATCCAATCCAATATCTACCTAAAATCCCTTTCAAACTAAATCAAACTAGTGTATAAATTTAATTCAAAAAATTGGTATAACTTTCTTGCAAATTTTCTCTCAAACATCAACCACAATAATGCACAACTGCTTCACAAATTCTTCCAATAAGAATGCACAAGTTGTTCTCAAAACCCTAACTCAAGTGTTTCCAAATTCACTAGTCAATGATGCACAATTTGCTTTCAAAATATAGCTCAAATATTTCCAAAAATACACACTAATCAACCCTTTTATCTCCACCTTATAATTTTGAAATATTTACTCAACCAACTACTCTAGAGAAGTAATAATGTCAACATACCTCTCACTTTGCTTTGATGAAAAATACCTTCAAAACCTATTCCAAAATAATTCTCTTTTTGCCACTTTAATAAGTTAGCCAATATTCTTTTAAAATCAAACACAATAATATTTCTTCAAAAGTTTGCACAAAATTATCCTCTTTTTATTTTCTCAAAATAAGGCTTTTAATTGAAAAATAAAAACCTTTTAATTTTCCTTCACCATGCAAAAATTACACACAATAATTTTACCATAAGACACCTTATAACTCCTACTTTAAAACACACACAATCATACAATAAAAATCCTTATCACACCTTATTTCTCCTTCTAAACATATTTTAAATTATAATATCAAAAACCCTTTTCATACCTTATTTCTCCTTCCAAAATATTTAAATTATAACACCAAAAGACCCTTTACACAACTTATTTCTCCTATATCAAATGTGCAAATATTAAATACCAACTTAACCTTATAACTCCACAAAAATCAAAATGCAAATTAAAAATTTAAATACCTCCTTATAATCTGCCCTCAATGCAATTTGAACCTCTCACCTTGTGAGAGCAAAGTTCCCAACCAAGGATCCACGATCGACTGCGCTAGTGCAGCTCATAAGAGATCTAAGGCACAATCTGCCTTTTATCCTCTTCTACCGCATGCTTTACCCGAACCAAAAAAAAAGGTCTACAATGGGTTTTGAACCTGTAAAATCCTTGCAACATCTTCACACCGGCTTAGCTACCAGCTAGTCTAGTTGGCTGGACATGTTTAGAATGCATACTCACTTGAATATGATACCTCCACTTTCACCTTAAAGGATTGTGCTTCCTCTCCTTTATACTTCTCTGCTGAACACATGAATGCCAAGCGGATTATCCATAATTTTTTCACACACTGCAAATGACCTTAGCCAATAATATTTGATATTCTCACAATGACACTGAGATGGGGGGGTGAATCAGTGTAACTATTAAAAAAAAACTTGAATCTGCAACTCTTAAAACTTAAAAATGCAAGCTTAAAAATAGATAAAGCAAGTATAACACAAGAGCATCACACAACACAAGATTTAACGAGGTTCACCGATGTGGCTACTCCTCAAATAATGATTGTTTGGACTACAATCCAAATCCAGTCTTTGCAAGGATTCACTCTTTACAATTATTTTACCAGCACCCACTGGAAGGAGCACCAACCCCCGATTTTTCTCTTGCAATGAGAAAGGAGCACCAACCCCTTTTTCCAAGCACCAACTTGGATTTCTATTTTGCAAAATAAATTGACATAAAAATGCCTTCACGTTTACAAGACCCTCACTTGGTCTATAGCTCATACAATTTTATCTCACGAAGCATAAAGAGACTTGTTAGAGACTCAATATCTTCTTTTCAAATCTAAAACCTCTATGTTATTTTTACAAGAAAAATGTGCGGGTTTCGGTTCTCTTCCTTGTTGTTCATGCAGCACTCTTACCACACCACGCCTTTTGATATATTCAATAAAGCACGGTTGCGGTAAAAACTTCTTTCTATGCCTGTTCGATCCTTTTATTCTTGATTTCTTGGAACGGCTCAATTTCAAACGGTTCGAATTTCCCTCCTAATTTACATGCATCTTCGGCTACGAACAATGTGTCAAACCCTCTCTGACACGTTCTGCCATTTAGCCGCTTTCTTTCTGTCCAGTTCTGACATTCTTCTCTGTACATTCTGACGGCATTTTTTGACAACCTTTTTCTGTGTGTTCTGACACCTTTTACTGTGTATCTCGGCGCTCTGTTCTTCTTTCTCCCTTTTTGAGTTCTGTGTTACCTTTTACTTCTGCACTCGACTGTATCTTCTTGATATACACAACAAAAAAAATCTCTGTAATTGATTCTCGGTATACTCAACCCTATGACAGCTGTTCTGTCTTTAATGTTTAGTTTCGTAGCTTCCCTATGTAACTGCCACCTTTCCCAGTCATGCTGTATCACGGCCCTGCAATAGCCGTTCTTTTCTTAAATGCACTTGTCTTGAAACTCTCACTTGTAACTCCAGTTAACTACGGATCCGACCCAAGTTAACTTTCATGAATCGGTTGCATGCTTATTCGACACCATCCATTGTGCATGCATCTTTGGCTTTTTCCCGCCAAAACTATTACCTATCGCGATATCGTGACATTTCTTCCAATTTGACTTTCTCTGGTATGTTGACTGCGAAAAACTGACTTGTCGCGATATCACGACGTCTTCTGTCTCCTAGACTTCCTTTCTGTATGCAACCGCGAAAACATTACATGTCGCGATATCGCGACGTTTTCAGCCTCCTTCTACTTTACTCGGCATACACCCACGAAAATGAGACATGTCACGAAATCGCGATGCTTTCCACTTTCCTGCACTTTCCTTCGCTTGCCTCCGCGAAAATGATACATGTCACGAAATCGCGACACTTCTCAGTTTTGCTGACGTCATCTTCAATCTCGTCGCGAAATCGCGACGCTTTCGGCTTCCTGCGGCTTTTCTTTCAACTTGTCACGAAATCGTGACACTTCTCAGTTTTGCTGACGTCATCTTCATTGTCGTCGTGAAATCGTGACGCTTTCGGCTTCCTGCGGCTTTTCTTTCAACTTGTCACGAAATCGTGACACTTCTCAGTTTTGTTGACGTCATCTTCCGCTTTGTCATGAAATCGTGATGCTTTCGGCCTCCGTACAATTCTCACTTCATGCAGCCGCGAAAACCTTACATGTAGCGAAATCGCTACACTCTTTTGACTTAGTATTTTTCTTTGCTGTAGCTTCCTCTTGCTTCTACTTGCTAAGCTTAGACTTGTAGCAAAATCGCTACCCCATCTTGTTCTATGTTTTGCACTTGTAGCAAAATCGCTACACCTATCTCCCTTGCATTCTGAACTTGTAGCGAAGTAGCTACACCTTTGTGCCTTGTGTTTCAAACTTGTAGCGAAATCGCTACCCCATTGTGCCATGCATTTCGAACTTGTAGCGAAATCGCTACATCTTTCCGCCTTGCATTTTGAACTTGTAGCGAAATCGCTACCACTCTTCGCCTTGCATTTAACGAGAAAACGAAGCCACTTGAACTTGTAGCAAAATCGCTACCACTCTTTGCCTTGCATCTTGGACTTGTAGCGAAATCGCTACCACTTTGTGCTTAGGCATCTGAAGTCTGCTTCGGCCCGTGAAAGTCTGACATGTAGCGAAATCGCTACACTTTCTTCACTTAGTACTTTTTGTTTGCTTTTGCCAGCGAAACTCAGACATGTAGCGAAATCGCTACACTTTCTTCACTTTGCTGCTTTGCCTCCAACATGTCGCGAAATCGTGACAGTTTTCATCCTAGGCGCTGCTTCTTCAAACTTGTCATGAAATCGTGACACTTTTCGTCCTTGACGCCTTTGCTCCAAACTTGTCGCGAAATCACGATAGTTTTTCAACTTTGCTTCTTTTCTTCCAGCATGTCGCGAAATCGCGACAATTTTTCATGAACTTTCTCTCTCCTTCGATATGTCGCGAAATCACGACATTTTTGGCTACGTTTTCTCTCTCCTCCTTTCTGTCGTGAAATCGTGACATTTTCGGCTGCATTTTCTCTCTCCTACTTTTTGTCGTGAAATCGCGACAGAAAACATGTCGCGATATCGCGACAGTTTTCTTCCTTGTCTTTTTCTGCAAATTTCTGAATCTGGGTCCCCTCTGTTTTCCTTGAAATTCACTGCACTTGATCTGACTGACATCTGAACTGCATCAACTGCACCAATCTATCTGTGTTGACAACAATGACAATACTTTTGCAATGCTTTTGCTGCACCTTGCTCAACAATCTCCCCCTTTGGAATTGTTGGCAACACACTGTAACCTTGCTCAATTTCTTCTCCCCCTTTGCCAATAATACCAAAGGGCTGCTGCAGACTCCCCCTGAGTCTATGCACAACATTCTCAGGCATAAAAGATTTTAATGCTCCCCCTGAGAATGTGTTTCCCATAGCTAGTCAGTGCTTGGGTAGTGTGACTACTCCCAACTTCTTTCGAAGGTATTCAAATACTTCCTTTGGCAAAGGTTTGGTAAATATGTCTGCTACTTGCTCTGTAGTTGGAACAAACTCCAATTTGACCTCTCCTTCTGCAACCTTATCCTTCAAGAAGTGATATCGGATTGCAATATGTTTGGTGCGGGAATGCATTACCGGATTCTTTGAAATGTTGATTGCACTAGTGTTGTCACATTTGACTGAAATGGGCTCATTGAAGTGAATACCTAGATCTTTCAGTGTTTGTCTCATCCATAATATTTGTGTACAACATGTTGTTGCTGCAATGTATTCTGCCTCGGCTGTGGATAGAGAGACTGATTCTTGCTTCTTGCTGTGCCATGCCACCAATTTATCTCCAAGATAAAATGCTCCTCCACTTGTACTTTTTCTATCATCAATACATCCTGCCCAATCTGCATCAGAATATGCAAAAAGAGTGAAGTCCTTTCCTTTTGGATACCATAGGCCATACTCCATAGTACCTTTGAGGTACCTAAAAATTCTTTTCACAGCTGTCACATGAGTTTCTTTTGGACTAGCTCTGAAATCTTGCAACCATGCAAACTGCCTGTAAGATATCCGGTCTTGTGGCTATCAAATACAACAGGCTCCCAATCATAGATCTATACATTGTTTGATCAACATCTGGAGATTTATCATCCTTGCTCAACTTGCAGCTTGTTGTCATGGGGGTGCTAACAGGCTTACTATCCTCCATAGTGAACTTTTTCAGCATTTCTTTCACATATTTAATTTGAGAAATAAAAATCCCTTTTTCAGTTTGATTAACTTGCAATCCCAGGAAGTATGAAAGTTCACCAATCATAGACATTTCAAATTCTTTCTGCATTTTGTTTGCTATGTCTTTGCATGATTCATCATTGCTGCTCCCAAATATTATATCATCTACATAAACAACAAGGACAATAAAATTGCCATTTTTAGTTTTGATATATAAGTTGCTATCAACCATACCTTTCTTGAATCCTTGCTTAGTGAGATAGTTGTCCAATCTCGCATACCAAGCCCTAGGTGCTTGTTTCAAGCCATACAAAGCTTTCTTCAGCTTGCAAACAAAGTTAGGATTGTCACAGAGTTGAAAACCATCAGGCTGTTCAATATATACTTCTTCTTCAAGATTTCCATTCAGAAATGCTGATTTTACATCCATCTGATAAACTTTGAAATTTCTATGAACTGCTAAAGCCAAAAACAGTCTTATTGCTTCAAGTCTGGCCACTGGTGCAAAAGTCTCTTCAAAATCAATCCCCTCAACTTGAGCATATCCTTTGCAGACTAATCTTGCTTTATTCCTTACAACCTGTCCGTCTTCATTCAATTTGTTTCGAAATATCCATTTAGTACCAATTATGTTTTTATTTTTAGGCCTTGGTACTAATTCCCAGGTATTATTTTTCTCAATTTGATCTAGTTCTTCATTTACTGCCTCCATCCAGCTTTCATCTGTGCTTGCTTCAATAATATTTTTGGGCTCAATACTGGATAACAGAGAATAGTTATTTACTACTCTTCTTCTTGTCTGAATGCCAATTGTAGGGTCCCCAATAATCTGCTCTTTGGGATGATTTTTCTGCCAGCTGCCTGTTCTGAATTTCCTATTTTCTTCTCTTTCCAAATCATCTGAATCTGATTTCTGTCTCTCTTCCTTTTCTTGATCTTCATCTTCTTCAATAAATTCTTCATAGGTTGGGTAGTTTTCATTATTGCTGATTTCTTGTTTCTTGCCTTCATCAACCTTCACATCCGCACTCTCCACAATTTTCTTTAGTCTTTTGTTGTAGCATGTGTAAGCTTTACTTTTTGTTGAGTAACCAAGAAAAATTCCTTCATCAACTCTATCTTCAAACTTGCCAAGATTGCTTTCAGTTCTTTTAATGTAACACTTGTTGCCGAACACTTTGAAGTATTTTGCTGTAGCCTTTTTGCCAAACCACAGTTCATAAGGTGTTTTGCTTTCATGCGGCCTCAACATACATCTATTCTGAATGTAGACTGCAGTATGAACTGCCTCTTTCCAGAACCTATCAGCAATTTTGCTCTCTGTTAACATGGTTCTTGCCATTTCCTGCACAATTCTGTTCTTTCTTTCAACTACTCCATTTTGCTGAGGTGTTCTTGTTGCTGAAAACTGTCTTCTTATTCCATGTTTTTCACAGAATTCTGCAAACTCATCCGAAATAAACTCTCCTCCTCTATCGGATCTCAAACATTTAATTCTTTTTCCAGATTGATTCTCAACAAGATTTTTGAAGGTTTTAAACATCTCAAAGGCTTCTGATTTCTATTTCAGAAAGAGTACCCATGTCATTATGGAAAAATCATCTATACACAGCATAAAATATTTGTATCCATTTATGCTTTCTGTCCTCATGGGTCCACACAAATCAGTGTGAATCAGTTCTAACGGCTTGCTTGTGAAATACTCTTTTGCTTTGAAAGTAGATCTGGTTTGCTTCCCCTTTTGGCATGACTCACAAATGTTGTTTGATGGTTTACCAATAGTGGGAATGTCTCTTACTGCTCTTTTCGAGCTGATTTTTACCAGATTATCAAAGCTTATGTGACCGAGTCTTTTGTGCCACAACCAATTTTCTTCTTCCTGTCCAACCAAGCAAGCTCCTTCTGAAGTCTCCGAGAGAGTATACAAATTTCTAGAAGTTCTCAGTCCAGTGGCTATTAACTTTCCATTTTTTGTCTTTCTTACTTCACAACCCTCCTTCTTGAAAATTACTTCATGACCTCTGTCACAAATTTGACTTACACTCAGTAAGTTATGCTTCAGACCTATCACAAAAAGAACTTCCTTAGAGTTGATTTTACCATCACTTAACTTAACTGATCCTTTACCCACTATCTTTGCTCCATCATTGTTTTCGAATTTCACAGAACCACCTTCGTATGTCTACAGCTTATCAAACTTCTATTTGTCTCCTGTCATGTGATTGGAGCATCCACTGTCCAGAATCCAAGGAGCAGATTTATTCTGTGCTTTGAGAGCTATTTGAACGATCAGAGATTCCTTGTCTTTCTTCGGTTGTTCCTTTTCTTTCCACTGAGATTTGACAGTAGATCTGGTCACTTGCTTTACCTTCTCCCTTTCATTGGCTTGTGACAGTTTTTCGAGAAATTTTTTGTTCTATTTTGATCCAGTTGATTGATACTTTCTTCCCTGGTATTTATTTCCTGCAAAAGAGCTACGACAATTCCTTGCAATATGTTCGAAGTTATGACAGTTATAACATTCTACGACATAATCTATCAAAGGAGAAAAAATATTTCTACTAGTAAAATTTCTTTGTTCTACATTATATCTACAACTTGAGATTTTATGACCATATGCATTGCATTTAAAACAATAACCAGAAAAGGAACGAGTGTACCTGGGTAATGGTTGTTGCCATGTTGTAGTAGGAGCCATGGGTCTTCTTCTTCTTTGATATGTGACTTTGGTAAATCCATCATTTGCAGAACTCCTTTCAAGCTTGGACTTATTGTTTTCTTTTGCTTGATACGGTTTGTCTTGATCAACCCCGATCTTGTCTTTATTCCTTATTGGTTCTACAATTATAGCGTTTGAGTCCTTTTAGGATTCTCCTTCATCAAAGCCCAACCCAAATTTGATACCCGTAGGCCTTTGATCATTTAACATTTTATTCAGACTTCGCGAAGCTTGTCTTCAAATTTATGATGACAACTCAGTTTCCGATTCATCTCTTCTAGCTGCAACCTTAATCCAACTATGTCTTCTTCTAGCTTGTTGCACTCATTTATTTTCACGGTTAGCTATGCTTCAAAATATTTAGACTTTTTCTTATATTCTTCAGTTTGTACTTTCAAACTGATTATTAAATTGCTAGCATCCTCAAATTTCCTTGAAATATTTTTATTTCTTTTCCTTTCTGCACTTAACTCTTCAAGTGCGACAACCAACTCACCTTCCAGATCTATCTCAGCCTCATCCTCTAATTTTTCTTCACACTCCTGGGTTTCTTCTATTCTCTGTTCTTCAAAAGCCATGAACAAGGCTTCACCAGTTTCTTCTTCTGAGTCCTCACTGGAACTATCTTCAGAAGAGTCAATATTCTTTGAAATGAAGCTTTTCTTCTTGAAGTTCCTTTTTCTAAAATGTGGTTTCTTTTTCCAGACATTTCTTTCTTGGTGTGTCCCTTCATCACTTCTATTTTTCTCATTCATTGGGCATTTTTTTGCCAAAGTGCCCGATGCCTCCACAGTTAAAGCACTTGAACGACAGCTTACCTCTGTACTTTCCTTTTCCCTTTACCAATTTTCTAACAAAATTTGCTTCAGTTTCATCTGTAGATTCTTCTTCCTCAGATTCTTGTTTAGATTTTATATTTTTTTGTGCTTGAAAAGCTGCTTCTCTGTCTGAGGGCTTAGTTTGTCCAATCCTCATTTCATATGTTGTTAGAGAACCATGCATTTCATCCATACTGAAAAAATTTAAATCTTTTGCTTCTTCTATGGCAGAAACCTTTGCATCAAACCTTTTATTGAGAGTTCTTAGTACCTTCTTCACAACAACTGCATCTTCCATTTCTTCCCCGAGTCCTCTTATTGCATTGATGATTCCATTTACTCTCAGTAGATAGGCTTCAATGTTCTCATCATCGGTCATCTTTAATGCTTCAAACTGGGCACGATGTGTTTGCAGCTTAGCTTCCTTGATTTTGCTATCTCCTTCATGAATGCTTTGTAGTTTGTCCCATATGTCTTTAGCAGATTTGCAGTTCATGATGCGTATCAACTCACTGTCTACTAATCCACACATAATAGCATTCTTGGCTTTCGAGTTGTTCTCAAACTTTTTCTTCTCAGCCGCATCTGTTGGAGGAACAGTGGGTATGGTGTATCCATTTTCAATAGATTCCCAAATGTCATAACCCAATGCACATAGATAAGTCTGCATCCTGAGTCTCTAGAAAGAATAATTTGTTCCATCGAACAGAGGAGCTTTGTTAGAAGAAAAACCTTCACCATCGGCCATTGTGTTTCTTCCAAGATCACCTTAGCTGATTAAGCTTGTACAGGTGCCTGGATCTGATACCAATTGATATTCTCACAATGACACTGAGAGGGGGGGTGAATCAGTGTAACTATTTAAAAAACTTGAATCTGCAACTCTTAAAACTTAAAAATGCAAGCTTAAAAATAGATAAAGCAAGTATAACACAAGAGCATCACACAACACAAGATTTAACGAGGTTCACCGATGTGGCTACTCCTCAAATAATGATTGTTTGGACTACAATCCAAATCCAGTCTTTGCAAGGATTCACTCTTTACAATTATTTTACCAGCACCCACTGGAAGGAGCACCAACCCCTGATTTTTCTACTGCAACAGAAAGGAGCACCAACCCCTTTTTCCAAGCACCAACTTGGATTTCTATTTTGCAAAATAAATTGACATAAAAATGCCTTCACGTTTACAAGACCCTCACTGGTCTATAGCTCATACAATTTTATCTCACAGAAGCATAAAGAGACTTGTTAGAGACTCAATATCTTCTTTTCAAATCTAAAACCTCTCTGTTATTTTTACAAGAAAAATGTGCAGGTTTCTGTTCTCTTGCTTGTTGTTCATGCAACACTCTTACCACACCACGCCTTTTGATATATTCAATAAAGCACGGTTGCGGTAAAACCTTCTAACTATGTCTGTTCGAGTCTTATATTCTTGATTTCCTCGAACGACTCAATTTCAAACGGTTCAAATTTCCCTCCTAATTTACATGCATCTTTGGCTACGAACAATGTGTCAAACCCTCTCTGACACGTTCTGCCATTTAGCCACTTTCTTTCTATCCAGTTCTGACATTCTTCTCTGTACATTCTGATGGCCTTTTTTTGACAACCTTTTTCTGTGTGTTCTGACACCTTTTACTGCGTATCTCGGCACTTTGTTCTTCTTTCTCCCTTTTTGAGTTCTGTGTTACCTTTTACTTTTGCACTCGACTGTATCTTCTTGATATACACAACAAAAAAAATCTCTGTAATTGATTCTCGGTATACTCAACCCTGTGACAGCTGTTCTATCTTTAATGTTTAGTTCCGTAGCTTCCCTATGTAACTACCACCTTTCCCAGTCATGTTGTATCACGACCCTGCAACAGCCGTTCTTTTCTTAAATGCACTGTCTTGAAACTCTCACTTGTAACTCCAGTTAACTGTAGATCGACCCAAGTTAACTTTATCAGCATGGGTTGCATGCTTATTCGACACCTGTCACTGTGCATGCATCTTTGGATTTTTCCCGCCAAAACTATTACCTGTCGCGATATCGCGACATTTCTTCCAATTTGACTTTCTCTGGTATGTTGACTGCGAAAAACTGACTTGTCACGATATCGCGACGTCTTCTGTCTCCTAGACTTCCTTTCTGTATGCAACCGCGAAAACATTACATGTCGCGATATCGTGACATTTTCAGCCTCCTTCTTTACTCGGCATACACCCGCGAAAATGAGACATGTCGCGAAATCGTGACGCTTTCCACTTTCCTGCACTTTCCTTCGCTTGCCTCCGTGAAAATGATACATGTCACGAAATCGTGACACTTCTCAGTTTTGCTGACGTCATCTTCAATCTCGTCATGAAATCGCGACGCTTTCGGCTTCCTGTGGCTTTTCTTTCAACTTGTCACGAAATCGTGACACTTCTCAGTTTTGCTGACGTCATCTTCATTGTCGTCGCGAAATCGCGACGCTTCCGGCTTCCTGCGGCTTTTCTTTCAACTTGTCGTGAAATCGCGACACTTCTCAATTTTTCTGACGTCATCTTCCGCTTTGTCACGAAATCGCGATGCTTCCGACCTCCGTACAATTCTCACTTCATGCAGCCGCGAAAACCTTACATGTAGCGAAATCGCTACACTCTTTTGACTTAGTATTTTTCTTTGTTGCAGCTTCCTCTTGCTTCTACTTGCTAAGCTTAGACTTGTAGCGAAATCGCTACCCCATCTTGTTCTGTGTTTTGCACTTGTAGCGAAATCGCTACACCTATCTCCCTTGCATTCTGAACTTGTAGCGAAGTAGCTACACCTTTGTGCCTTGTGTTTCAAACTTGTAGCGAAATCGCTACCCCATTGTGCCATGCATTTCGAACTTGTAGCGAAATCGCTACATCTTTCCGCCTTGCATTTTGAACTTGTAGCAAAATCGCTACCACTCTTCGCCTTGCATTTTGAACTTGTAGCAAAATCGCTACCACTCTTTGCCTTGCATCTTGGACTTGTAGCGAAATCGCTACCACTTTGTGCTTAGGCATCTGAAGTCTGCTTCGGCCCGTGAAAGTCTGACATGTAGCGAAATCGCTACACTTTCTTCACTTAGTACTTTTTGTTTGCTTTTGCCAGCGAAACTCAGACATGTAGCGAAATCGCTACACTTTCTTCACTTTCTTGCTTTGCCTCCAACATGTCACGAAATCGTGACGGTTTTCATCCTAGGTGCTGCTTCTTCAAACTTGTCGCGAAATCGTGACACTTTTCATCCTTGATGCCTTTGCTCCAAACTTGTCGCGAAATCGCGATAGTTTTTCAACTTTGCTTCTTTTCTTCCAGCATGTCGCGAAATCGCGACAATTTTTCATGAACTTTCTCTCTCCTTCGATATGTCGCGAAATCGTGACATTTTTGGCTACGTTTTCTCTCTCCTCCTTTCTGTCGCGAAATCGTGACATTTTCGACTGCATTTTCTCTCTCCTACTTTTTGTCGCGAAATCGCGACAGAAAACATGTCGCGATATCGCGACAGTTTTCTTCCTTGTCTTTTTTTGCAAATTTTTGAATCTGGGTCCCCTCTGTTTTCCTTGAAATTCACTGCACTTGATCTGACTGACATCTGAACTGCATCAACT
Organism: Wollemia nobilis; assembly: GCA_028583015.1. Taxonomy (NCBI): domain Eukaryota; kingdom Viridiplantae; phylum Streptophyta; class Pinopsida; order Araucariales; family Araucariaceae; genus Wollemia; species Wollemia nobilis. The sequence goes on from JAQPPZ010000057.1 coordinate 1,522,867, forward strand.
GCACCAATCTGTCTGTGTTGACAACAATGACAATACTTTTGCAATGCTTTTGCTGCACCTTGCTCAACAATATTTATATACTTTATTTGGTCTTCGTTCAACGTTGCCACCCTTTGTTTTTTTCACCCATATGACATCGACCATTTTATAATTTGAATTTATCCTCAATTTCTTAGCACTCAAATATATATAAAAAACTTTATATTATAATAATAAAAATATTATAATATTGCTCCTTTTGAACCTTGCCTTTATAATTAATATTATTGCCTTCAATAATATTAATTCTTTTGAGCCTTGCCTTCATATTTAATATTATTGCCATCAATAATATTAATTCTTTTGAACCTTACCTTTATATCCTTTTAAACCTTGCCTTCATATTCTTTTAAACCTTGCCTTCATTTTAGACCATTGTTCCAAAGATCCTTTAAACATTTTGTCCTTCATTATAATATTCAAAATATAGATATTATAATGCTTTTCTTCAACCAATATTATAATAATAAATATTATAATATTATCAATGACAACCACTAACATCTTCTCTTTTGACATCAACCTATGACATCAATGACAACACACTATACTCAAAATTTCCAACATAGGTTAGGTAGTGTTTCTCTCCCATAGGTTTGGAAGGAAGGATTATATTGATTAAGTTTTAAAGTTTATAGAGTTGATTAAAGGATAAAGAGAGGATGTTTTAAAATCCTTATATCTCCTTCTAGCAACATACCAATATTGACCTATATACATCGAGGGACTCCCTAAAGACCCAAGATCCTTATATACTTGGGTCCTCTCTATATAATCATTGGTACATGAGAAAAACCAATACATGGGTTGCCAATGGTATGTGGAAGTGATTACTCCTATACATCAACAATATGTTATATGAGGGGTAATAATATGCCTCCTTGTGACTCCCACTACCCATTATAATATACTCCTTACTAGGCATAAGTACATGTGAGACCCTATATGGGCAATTGGAGGCCCAATCTCACTATATAGCCAATATAGCTTAGCAACTTGTATGACAATACTCAAAGGATCATGAATACCCTTAGTAGACTAGTAAATGGTTATGTTATTATTATACAAAATAAACATGATATAATATAAGCAAACAATATTAAGTGGTATTGATTAAAGTTTAATCATTTTTAGATTGCTTAAGGTTTATATTGAACTAATAAGATATTTGGACTCACAATGGTGTTCATGTTGGGTTCACCAAATTGTGATGAGGGAAAAAAGGAAAATGTCATGAAGGAACTTATCATAATGGATTTTTAACTTCTACTTTGTCACCTTGAGGATTGGGTCAGTTTTTTTTATTAGAGTATATTAAATTATTTGATATATGATAAGGTCAAGAGTCTCTTATACATGTGTCAAGATAAGAATATCAAAGGTATTTTTGTAAATCTATATTCTGGACACAAAGCTCCATAATTGGATTTTTGTACAAGCTTATCATATAATAAAATTTTATAGATTGTGTTTTATTTTATTATTGTAAGTTTCACTCTTATATTGTGGCCCATATTATTTTTCTTACATCATTTTTTTGATATTATTATATTGTGGCTACCAAAAATTCGATCCTATGAATTATATTTTAAGATTTTACATTAATATTAAGGCTTCAAAGTCCATTAGTGGTATCAAATATACACCAAGAAGTTCTTGCATGGGGTGAATTTGTTTAGCTGCATAATCAATTTGTGTCTAGTGTGACAAAATTGGTTGGGTCTTCCCACTAGGATGAAGGATAACCAATGAATACAAGGACTCCTATTGGAGGTGAATCAACTTTAAGATAATTGATTATTCAAGGAAATAGCCAACCCTTGACATATAGACCTTGAAAATTGGCTTGACATTGGAAGCCATATAAAAGTTTTAGAGATAGAGAAGATTTTAAGTCATTTAAAGATCTTGACATTGGTTTGAGAAACCAATATAGAAGATACAGATCCAAGAAGTTAAATAGGATTGAGACCCTTCAAATAAAGAGTTCTAAAGTAAATATTATGGCCCTTTATTAATGAAAATATAAGAAGCCATATTTGATACATATAAGTTTCTTATTATAGAATATAAAGAAGACTTGAATAAAGGTTTATGAGGTAAGCAAATGGAATCAATGAACCAAAGAAATAAGGTTAGAGAACCATAAGGCTCATAGAAACATAGAAAGAAAGTCTAAAATTCTAAGATAGGAAGACTCTTCTAAGGAAAGAGAAGAAGTATGAAAGATAATAAGCCTATGCTAAAATATAGACATGTAATGATCAAAATTTAAGGTAAATAAGCCCTATTTGGATATATGGAAAATATAGGTAAGAGGTCAACATAAATGAAGCAAGCATAAACTAGAAGTCTATATAGATAGCAAAAAATAGCACAAGGGAAAAGTAACCCACAAAATTGTAGATGATAAGAAGCATAAATAATATTGCTATGAGAGCACTATCCAAATAACTAGTGTTAAAGCAAAATAACATCGATGTTTGATTTCACAAAATCCAATGATAAAGAGGTGCAATATCTAAAGCAACCAAGTAGAGTAATTTAAGGTAAGGAGTGTCATCTACCAAGCAAAAATGTGAAGGAGCACCATTTATCAATAAAAATAGAGTTGTTAGTAGCATAAGAAGATGCCAAAATAAATAAATGAAAGACGTCTAAGGTAGAAATAATGCTTAGTAAAAGAACACACATCAACAAGTTAACATAAATAATGCATGTGAATTGAATTACCAAATAAGAATATCAAAGATAGAAGGAGCTTCGAACTAGATACCAAGCACAGTCAACAATGAGCCATAGGAGAACTAAAGCAAGGTTGATGTCTAGTAAGTAGTAATATCTGTAGCACCCTAAAATTGGCGCAGTTAAACCCTTAGTAAAAAGATAAAAATTTTAATTTTAACCCCAAAACTGCCCTTTAACCACTCACCCCATTTTTCGTACCATTTTTAGGAGTTGTTTTGACCGTTGGATGATATCATCGCCGATCAGATGAAATCATCCCAAATCAGATGAATTCATCTAGAACAGAACGTCCAGACGATTTCATCCTAAAATAAAATTTTCATAATTATCTTCTATTTTAACAGCCTCTCCAACTTGGGTAGAAGCATTTCTACACAGTTGGATATTCCTCCGCTGAGAATCTCCCAGATTGGGATGATCCCCAACCTCATAACCTCCCCCTAATCCTATATAAACTGGGATTTTCTTAGTTTATCCCCCTTGGTTGGCTGATCCCATGATTCCCTGATTGATTTTCCCTACCATTTAGTTTTGCTATGTCAAGACGTCCTATCCACCATTGTTTGCACTCATAGTTTTAAGTTTTCATTGCAGGTTTTCATTGTGCTTCAGTTGGAGAAAGCTCGGATCGTCGCAGGCAATTCTAGATGATTTCGGATGATCCTATCGTAGATCGACGATGATCTCATATGATTGGAGGCAATATCAACTGCAGTTCAGATTGGGGGCAACCAGAGCCCTGATTTTGCATTCCTCATTTGTCTTCTTTATTTTACTATGCATTAGTTTGATTTATTTTCATTTTGCATCCTGGAGTTCACCTCATTCAGCATAAATGCATGATAAAGTTAAAATAAGGTATTAAAACAATGCATTTCCTTTAAAATGTTGTTTATATTTATCAATTAGGCATTTATACTATCATTTCTATCATTTTGTATTATTCTAGCAGTAGCATTTTCATTTTTTTGTGTCTATTTCTATGATTGTAGGTTTCTAAAAAATTCATCAGATGAATTCGTCAGATCAACGATGATCTTGTCTAATCTCAGATGATCACCTATGATCTGAGATGATTCTTTACAATTGCAGATGATCTTGTCATATTCGGGACGATCTGGACTCCTACAAGCTTTAGAATCTTCATCAGACATCCGAAATCAGGTGCATTATTTCTCATTTCGTATAATATTTATATTTAAGATTCATTCCTACTTTCTATATTCATATAAATCAACATTTTCATATAGAATAGCTTAGATTCATTCTGGCCAACCTAGGATTATGAATGATCAAGTATAAAATGAAAACACCAAAACCATTCTCAACCTAGGTGTGGAAACTGCCACTCAAAGTTTCCTAGTGAACCCACCATCCATCGAAAATTCACCCTTATACCCCTCCCCTAAGATGCGTGACCTTCAAAGGGCCTCTCAATCCGAGGTATTGTCCCATCCTTCTCGCATCCCCCTTTTGGGTACGGATCCTATAGCCTGAAGGTAAGGATGTGAAAAATTTGGAGCGATACATTTTGGTGAACCCGACATGAACCCTACAGGTCAGAATCTGAGATAGATCATATTACTATAGCACACTTTGTCAAATTTTTGAAGAACCATTTTCAATTTGAAGAGGAGCATTTCATGACTCATGATGAACTTGATCCTATCAATGATATCCATAAATTATTTATAGAAAACTAAGTTATTCTTTTATTATTGTTATTCCTTTTGCAACTAGAATGCTATTTGTTATCTTTATAATAATATTATAAAACACAAAAACACAAAAACAATATAAAAACAAAACAAAAAATCAAAACATTTCCTTTTTATAGTAGGTATATAATTAAAATATATACCTCTCAAACCTATCACTATATATATATATATATATATATATATATATATATATATATATATATATATATATATATATATATATTTGCTGAAATCTAAGTTTAAGAACAATGCCTATACTTAGGAATGGAAAAAAAACTGAAGAAGAAGAATATTGGTTAGGAAAATCATTAAATAACCCGGATGTCCTTCTTGAAGATCAAGTTTAGGAAGAAGAAATCCTAGATCAGCAAGAAGAAGAGCTTGCTGTAAGAAATAAACAAGAAGAAACTAATAGAGAGGAAGGATCCTCATCCCCTAAATGTCTCTAGGAGGAGTTGTTACTTTTGAAAACATGGAACAATTTTGGAAGTTCCTTAATACTAATATTGGTGTTCTTAATAGAGTAGTCTACATGGACAAGGATCGAATTAGTGACACTCAAGCAACTCTAGAAGATGTATTTCACACATGCACTAATCCCTTGTCATTTATCGAACAAGAGAGTGATCAAGCTGGACCATCCAATTTGGATATGGCCACTATAATCCGAAACATGCAACAACAACAGGTTACCCAACCATCTAAAGTGCTTGTTAGTAAGCCTAGGGTCATTCCCACATAAAAGAAACCCTCATTTACTGCTCTATTTCTCCAAGCTATTGAGCAATATACCTCAAATCAACAAAAACCCAAAACAAAACCAAACACCAATTACCAACAATATGGGATACAACATAATACTACTACAAATCCTCTTCATAATACTCTTCCTACCAATTCTTTGCATAATAGAAATATAGCATCTAATCCTTATGTCCCACCATAATAAACTCATAAATCCCATGCTTATGTCCCACCAAACCAATATGGTGGACAAACTAGTAATCTTGAAACCATGGTGAAATATTTAGTTTCTCGCATGGACCAGATAGATCCCTACCGTCCCTCATACAATTATCGAGAGATGTGTAGTCAACCTCTAGATCCTATAGTCATAGCACAACCGTATCCTAAACATTTTCCTATGTCTGTATTGCCCATATATAAAGGAATCTAAGATCCCATAGAGCATCTTTGTATGTTTAGGATAGCATGTCATGATATATCGCATGATGACTTATGATTGCTAAAAATGTTCCCAAAAAGTTTATAAGGAATGGTATTAGAGTGGTATTATCAATTACCCACTAATTATTTAAGGAAATGTGAAGAGACTGCTGAGTCTTTTGGGCATCAATTTAGTGCCTACATCGAAAGGCATGTGACCATTAAAGACTTGTACAACATAAAACAAGACAAAGATGAATGTTTTTCTGATTTCCTAGCTAGGTGGAGATAGTTGATAGGAAAATTGCACTTTGTGTTACCTTATAGGGAGATGTTGGACATCTTTATTAATAATTTACAAGACCAACTATCTTATGAATTGTCAACTGCTACCTTGACCACCTTTGATCAGGATATAGACTTAGACAAACGAGTGGAAGATGCTCTCATTAGGAGAGTTCAACTTAAAAAGAAAGATGATGAGAAAACATACAGAAATCAATATAAAAATAAACAAGTGGTGGGTGATGGAGTCACTGATAGTAGAAATATTGCTACTGTTAATGCTACGAAGACAATGGAGAAGTCTATACTAAAACCTCTCGATAAACCTCCTCGAGAATTTACTAGGTTAAATCAACCTTTATCAACCATTCTCCCACAATTATTAGAATGAGGTTTGATTCAATTACCAACTATCCGGGAACCTGATCCAACTATACCCAGATACAGAGCTGATTTACACTCTGACTTCCATAGAGGACCTGGACACACTACCAACTCTTGTAAAATATTAAAACATAAAATACAAGACCTGATTGATAACAATGATATGGAGGTGCAAGCCTTTCAACCTAAGTAAAATCCTCATAATAATACTCAAAAGAACATTCCTCAAAACTAGAATCGGAATGCCAATCAATCATTGGACATATTTCAACATCCTTTACCAAAGCATGGCAAGGAAGTGACTAATCAAATTGAACATCATAATGTTCCCCCTCCTACCCGATATGTAGGAACTATTAGTGGGCATTTACCTGTTCATTATTTGGAAATATTTGACACAAATTTATCCATAGTTACAACCAGGCCTCTACATAACATTCAGACACATGATATTAATGATACAGAATATGATACTGAGAGTGATATGGAAATCACCTCAAATCAATCGAATAGCTCTGAAGATGAATCAGATCCTATTCTCCCTATCACAATCCATATGGTCCCAAAAGAACCATTTCCGAGAAGAGTCGCTACTAGACCATCGTCTCACCAATTAATTTCTAATGAGTAAGCCATAAATGCTAGACCAAGACCCATTCATCATCCATAGAATAATATTGTGGGTACCATCGAAGATGTTACTAGACAACAGGCTCAAAACTCTCAACATGATCAAATGCAAAATGATGGATCAACTCCATTTGTTTTGAAAGTTCCTAATAAATGGAATCGGGAACCTAATGTGCAACCTAAACCTCCTTATAATATTAATGAGAAACTATCAAACATTATAGCTAGAATTTCCCTTTTGGACCTTTTAAGATCCTCTCCTACACATAGAGATGAATTAATGCTCACATTAAGCCAGATGATGGTACCACAAGACTTTCAACCTAAAGCCATGCCTAATACTATAATAACTCGTGAAGTTGATTGTATTGACTTTCAGGATAGAGACATACCTCAACATAGTTTACATAAGGATAACCCCTTATATATTATTGCCTTAATTGGAGATGTAGTAGTTAAACGAGTTTTGATTGATAATGGTTCATCTTTAAACATATGCACTTTTTAATTCTACCAAATATTTGGGTTTAGAAGTGATGAAATGAAAAGAACTGATATGATCATAAAAGCCTTCAATGACGAAACAAAAGAAACGTGTGGAGTTATTACCATTCCATTACAAGTTGGTCTGAGAACCTTGGATACAGCCGTTTTTATTGTACATTGCCCTGCATCATACAATATACTCTTGGGTCACCCTTGGATCAATGAAATGTGAGCCATTCCCTCAACTTTACATCAATGTGTTAAATTCAAATTTAAGAATCAATTGGTTACCATCCATTGTGATCCTAGACCCTTTGATATGTGTGCTTTGGCGGAACCTTTTGGAGTTCAATTTTGCCTCGCTCTATCATCCACACATCCTAATTCTCATTATCCATCTAAACGTGTGAAACATACACCCACAATGCCATCTACTCTTCTACATCGTCCCCCTTCTAAACTCAAACTCCTCTAAACAAACTACATTAGGACCTCAGGAAAATCCTAATCCCACAACCAAGGCTTCTTATTTTACTCCTATCACTTCTATCCCTATAATAGACTCATCCATCAACATCTCTACAACATCTACATCCACCAAAGGCATAGTTTCTGCATCAAAAGATGTAGGAAATGTTCCTTCTACCTCTTATGCTCTTACTAACGAGCTCTTACCCGATTTATCTAAAATTCTTATATCAGATAAAACGAATGCTTCTATGCAAGATTCCCTTATCTTAAATAATTTGCCACCATCTCCTCGTACCTTGGGTCTCCCATAGCCTATGGGAAGTATTTACCAAGTCAGGAGCTATGCTTTTATTTACAAGGGATATGATTGGGGTAGAATACCCAAAGACAACAAGACTCATTATGATGGATATGCTCGATGTTATTTTACTAATGAGTATATTAAAGCCAAATCTATAATGCTTAAATTGGGATATAAAGGGAAAGGTTTGGGACCTTTCCAAAATGGCATGAAAGAACCCTTTGAGGTAGAACCATGGCCTGCCCAATGTGGTGTGGGCCTATTTCCTAGTAAAGGTCAGCCCTTCCCATTTGAGGATGATGACCATCTCATATGTTACCAAGATTATTTAGATAAACGTGATGCTTTAAGTTTAATGAATAAGCCACTTACATGTTATATGCTTTCTATAGCCTACCCTGAGATGATCGTCAAATCCAACGATGAGTTGGAGGGAGATATCTTCCATGATGTCTCCATTGAGGAATTATTACATCATGAATTTTATTTTGATGGCTCTATACCTAGTATAGCCTAGATTGAGGCCATGACTCCTCAAGATGAATTATCCAAACTAACCTTGGAAGAATTACAAGAATTGGGTGTTTCACCCACCCCACCTAATTTTGAGAAAAATCTACACATGGAAGTAGAAAATGTCATAAAAATTAACATTGGAACTGAGGGTAATCCTCACATAATCAACATTGGATCAAAATTGAGTCAAGAAAAATAGGATAAATATATTGCATTTCTTAAAGAATATGAAGATGTCTTTGCTTGGAAATATGAAGATATGCCAAGATTAGACCCTTCTGTAGTTATACATCACCTAGTAGTCCATCCGGATGCTAAACATGTTAAACAAAAACTTAGAAAAATGCATCCTAAAGTGGCCTTACTAGTCAAAGGGGAGTTAGAAAAACTCTTAAATGTTATTTTTATACAAGCCATTGATTATGCTTGAATGGATCTCGAATGTAGTACTAGTAACTAAGAAAGAAGCTACTAAGGTTAGGGTTTGTATAGAATTTAGAGATATTAATGTTGCATGCCCTAAAGATGATTTTCCTGTTCCCAATATGGATCGGATCATTGATTTTACTTACTGGGAGTGGAATGATATCCTTAATGGATATATTTTCTGGTTATAATCAGATCGGGATAGCTCCTGAAGATCGAGGATAAAACAACCTTTATTACCCCTTGGGGAACCTTTTGTTGGAAAGTGATGCCATTCGGTTTAAAGAATGTAGGTGCAACCTATCAATGAGCCATGACTTATATCTTTCATGATATGATGCATGATATACTACATGATTATGTAGATGACATTATAGCTCATTCTACTAAAGAAGATGACCATTTAGATGATTTGAGAAAAGTATTTAATCGATTAAGGGAATATCTTATCCGATTGAATCCAGCTAAATGTATATTCGGAGTTAAGTCCAGTAAATTATTGGGGGTTATAGTTTCTTTATGTGGCATCAAAATTGACCCTCTCAAGATTGCGGCTATCACTGAAATAATTTACAAGGTAAGCTTCAAGCTATCTGTCGCTTCATCGATAAGTTGGTGGATAAAACCAGACCCTTTCTTAAGCTTCTTAATAAGGATGTCTTTTTCCATTGGGACTATGAATTTCAGCAAGCATTTGAACTCCTCAAACAATATCTTCTTAACCCACTTGTGATTTCACCACCTAGACCTGATCACCCATTTATCTTGTATATTTTTACTTCAGATCTTGCCTTAGGAGCTATGTTAGCTCAACTTGATGATGAGAAGAAAGAACGTGCTAATTATTATATCAACAAAACATTAATCAGTTATGAAACCCATTACACAACATTAGAGAAGTTATGTCTAGCAGTCATATTTTCTACACAGAAATTATGCCATTATATGCTCAGTCAAAAAACCTATGTTATTGCTAAATTCGATCCTTTGTGGTATCTCATGAGTCGACCGTACTTATCTGGTCGCACAACAAAGTGGGTTCTTGCCCTAAGCGAGTTTGAACTCATGTTTATAGGACAAAAATCTTTTAAGGGTCAAATCATAGCAGATCAATTAGCTACTACACCCTTAGAGTCTACCCATCCCCTCATCATTGAGTTTCCTGATGAATGCCTTAAACTAGAGTCAGATCATTTAGAGCAATGGTCCTTATACTTTGACGGAGCCCGATGCATGAGTGGGGCTGGTGCAGGTATTATTTTAATATCTCCACAAAAACATCTTATCCCTCTATCCTTTAAATTAACATTTGCTTGTACTAATAACATTGTTGAGTATGAGGCTCTAATCCTTGGATTACGAGCTACCTTGGCACTAAAAATTAAAAATCTATTAGTTTTCGGTGATTCTCAACTTGTCATAAATCAAATTAATGATGTTTATCAGACCAAAGATGATAAATTGTGCCCATATAAAGAATATGTATTACAATTATTATCTTTATTTGATCAAGTTACCTTGGAAGCTATTCCTCAAACTAGCAATCGTGCGGCTGACGCTATGGCTGCAGCTGCATCCCTTTTACCCCTGGAGTTAGAGGATGAATATGCTACCATCATTATTCATCGACTCCAAGAACCCACTTCAAATAAATCATGCTTAGAACCTTTGGATGTGTTTCTAATCAACGAAACTACTCCTGAACTTTGGTACATTGATATATTCAATTTTCTTCAAAATGGGACCTTCCCTGAAGGTTTTAACAGAAGCCAACATCGATTATTACGTACGAGCAAGCGCCCCAAAAAAAAAAATATATAATATAGGGACCTCGCGAGGCCCCGGTGTTGCCGGGGGCTATTAGTCAAAAAGTGACTAACTACAGAAAAATAGCTGATGCACCCTTTTTGCATATTTCCCAAGAAGACCAAAGTGGCCCATATGCTAAAGATCAAAGAAAAAGCAAAACACCGCAAGGAGGAAAAAGTGTCGCGATATCGCGACATGTTGCATTTTCATGGTTCAAAGCAAAGAGAAGGAGCAAGGAGGTAAAAGTGTCGCGATATCGCGACATGTATTTTCGCGGCTAAGAGCAACAAAAAGGAGCAAGAAGGTAAAAGTGTCGCGATATCGTGACATGTTGCATTTTCGTGGCTAAGAGCAACAAAAGGGAGCAAGGGGGAAAAAGTGTCGCGATATCGCGACATGTTGTATTTTCGTGGCTAAAGCAAAGAGAAAGAGCAAAGAGGAAAAAGTGTCGCGATATCGCGACATGTTGTATTTTCGCGGCTAAGAGCAAGAGAAAGAGCAAGGAGGAAAAAGTGTCGCGATATCGCGACATGTTGCATTTTCACGGGCAAAAGCAAAGAGAAAGAGCAAAGAGGAAAAAGTGTCGCGATATCGCGACATGTTGCTTTTGTATTTTCGCGGCTAAGAGCAAAGAGAAGGAGCAAGGAGGAAAAAGTGTCGCGATATCGCGACATGTTGTATTTTCGTGGCTAAGAGCAAAGAAAGGAGCAAGGAGGAAAAAGTGTCGCGATATCGCGACATGTTGCATTTTCGTGGCTAAAGCAAAGAGAAAGAGCAAAGAGGAAAAAGTGTCGCGATATCGCGACATGTTGCATTTTCGCGGCTAAGAGCAAGAGAAAGAGCAAAGAGGAAAAAGTGTCGCGATATCGCGACATGTTGCATTTTCACGGCTAAAAGCAAGAGAAAGAGCAAAGAGGAAAAAGTGTCGCGATATCGCGACATGTTGCATTTTCATGGCTAAAAGCAAGAGAAAGAGCCAAGAGGAAAAAGTGTCGCGATATCGCGACATGTTGCATTTTCACGGCTAAAAGCAAGAGAAAGAGCCAAGAGGAAAAAGTGTCACGATATCGCGACATGTTGCATTTGGCTAAAAGCAAGAGAAAGAGCAAAGAAGAAAAAGTGTCACGATATCGCGACATGTATTTTCGCGGCTAAAGAGAAGAGAAAGAGCAAGAAGGAAAAAGTGTCACGATATCACGACATGTTGCTTTTTCATGGTCTAAAGCAAAGAGAAAGAGCCAAGAGGAAAAAGTGTCACGATATCGCGACATGTTGCATTTTCATGGCTAAAAGCAACAAAAGGGAGCAAGGAGGAAAAAGTGTCACGATATCGCGACATGTCTCATTTTCATGGTAAGAGCAAAAAAGGAGCAAGGAGGAAAAATGTCGTGATATCGTGACATGTCTCATTTTTGCGGTGAAGGCAAAGAAGAGCAAAGCAAGGAGACGAATGTCATGATTTCATGACATGTCTCATTTTCATGGTAGAAGCAGTAGAAAAGCAAAGCAAGGAAAGAATGTCACGATTTCATGACATGTCTCATTTTTACGGCTGGAAGGCAAAAGAGCAAAGCAAGAGACGAATGTTGTGATTTCGTGACATGTCTCATTTTTACGACTGGAAGCGGAAGAAAAGCAAAGCAAGGAAAGAATGTCACGATTTCATGACATGTCTCATTTTCATGGCTGGAAGCGGCAGAAAAGCAAAGCAAGGAAAGAATGTCATGATTTCGTGACATGTCTCATTTTCACGGTGGAAGCGGAGAAGAGCAAAGCAAGGAAAGAATGTCATGATTTCATGACATGTCTCATTTTCTGCGGGAGGCGACAGAAGAGCAAAGGAAGAGACGAATGTCACGATTTCGTGACATGTCTCATTTTCATGGCTAGAAGCGGCAAAAGAGCAAAGCAAGGAAAGAATGTCATGATTTCGTGACATGTCTCATTTTCACGGTGGGAGGCAACAAAAGAGCAAAGGAAGAGACGAATGTCATGATTTCATGACATGTCTCATTTTCATGGCTGGAAGCGACAGAGGAGCAAAACAGGAGACGAATGTCATGATTTCATGACATGCCAACTGTAAAGGAATAGAGTATATTTTTGGCAACTAGGGACATGCACTGACATCAGGTGCTGATTTCTGAAGAATGGTCTATTGATTATAACTTGGCAGGTCCGTTGGATGATTGCAGAATAACAGGCTCACCTAAAATTAGCCAGAAGGAAATTTATCCAATCTATGGGAAATCCTTTGTGTATTATTAGAAACTGCAGACAATTACTTGTAATTGATTGAAGAAATTAAAAGTACGTAGTAGAAGATACTCTTTTTAGGGTATAAATAGGAGTGAGTCGACCAGAAAAAGGGTCGGCTCTTGGACGTTTACAAGCTTGATGTGCATGTACTGGATTACAAGCAATAAAAGATTTCTTCTTTTGGCTTCCGAAACTTCTGTGTGCAAGTGTATGTTCCTGGTGTTTTAACTTTTATTCACTCTAAGTTTTATAATGTATCTATTCTAAAATCTGGACTATGCATGCATAAATCTTGTTTCTAGAGTTGAACATTAAAAGATATTTACATGCTTTTAGATGAACATCTAAAAGTCACACTCAAGAATTCATGTTTTCTATAAAGAAGAGTTCTAGCTTTGCTGTTGTCTAAACTGCATCATCAATGTTTGTTGTTGTCTAATCTGTACCGTGAGAAAAGTTCTAGCTTAGGCTATATTTCCCTTATCTCTTGTTCCCCTTTTCTCTAAAAAACTCAAAGGAACCAGCCTTCTCTGGAGACTAGACAGATGATCTCAAGCAAGATCTGTCTATTCAATGTTGGCAAAGTCTAAGGCGCAACACTATTAACCGAAGGCAGATTTTGTTCCAACAATTTTTGGCACACCTGGTGGGATAGTTTTTGGCACACTCGGTGGGACCAACAATCCCACAGTATTGTATAAGTTTTGGTGTTTTACCTTAAGAGCCTTTTGTTTGAAAAATCTCAAGAAAAATCACCTGGCGACTCCGTTGCATTTAGACCATAAAAGAAAGACCTTGTCTAGAAACCTTCTGGTTATATAGCCATATGATAACCAGATCCCGAGCTAGAAACTCTGAAGAACCTATCGAGTTTTTTGAACTACATCTCGGAAGCCTAAAAGCACACCCTGTGCTAGCCGCAAGATCAAATCCGCCCGACACCATTAGCACCTCTTTAACACCCATTGTAGGAGCATCTGCAAGCAATCCCATAGCGGTTGTAACTCCTTTAGCAATCATGGCAGCCACCCCTACCCCAGCGCATCTTGTATGGAATCAAACTGGCCCTTTGAACTTGGGAACACACCACCAAATTCCACAAGCTGCACTAAAAGCATTGTCGACCTTTGACGGAACAGGCAAAATAGTAGATGAACACTATTTAGATGTATCAGAGCTAGCATCTATTTACAACATCACTCAAGAAGATGTAATGGTCAGATTGTTGATTATATCTTTGAAAGGAAAGATGCTCTATTGGTACAGAGCGCTTCCCGCTGGATCCATTACTTCTTGGGCGATACTAGCCGACCGTCTGGTCGATGAATTTAATATACATGCAGATCCTTTCACATTGCTGAATCAATTCACTATCATTGAAAGGCATCCACAAGAAGAAATCCAAGATTTCAACATCAGATTTACCAGAACTCGTGATAGAGTACCGCAAGGCCTAAAGCCCATGGAAGAACAAGCTATATGCTATTATTTAAGGGCTTTTGATTCAGATCTCAGTATGATAATAAGGCAATCCCGTGTAACCACTTTTCCTGGGATCTATGTAGAGGCAGCAAAGGGTGAAGCTGATCTCATCGCTACAAAAAGATATCCATCAAAAAGTCTATTGCCAATTTTACCAGAGCTTTCCCAAGCATCAATTTCTAAACTGCCTGTACTCCCATCAACGCATGCCCTCCCAGCTATAGCTGCACCTCCTACATTCCTTGCATTACCAGCCACACCCCTTGCATCAACTCCCCCCAATGATCAATACACGACCATAATTGATACAATGAAGACATTGTCAAATGAAATGGCATCCATGAAAAAGAGAGAGGCGGAAAGGAATATTCAAGCAAGAAGATTTCCACAGATACAAAAGGAAGGTGCTTCAACAAGTGGAAGAGGACAAGATAAAAAAAATGTGGTGTATGCGAATGAGATAGGAGATAATGGAGAACCCACTAATTTCGACTACTGGTGTACCACTTGCAATGATCCTCATGGAGAAGATTCATGCATGATTCATCAACATCATGTGCAAGCGGTTATTAATGAAAGAGCCAAAGAAACCGGCAAGGGACAGGTGAACATAATCAGAGAGGTCCACCACAATTTGGCAATGCCATCAGTGGAGCAAGTATCGGTCCTAACAAGATCGAGAAAAAAGTCATTACAAGCTGACCCTAAGGAACTCCAACCACTAGGTTTTCCTCCTGCCCCTAGGGCAACTCCGTAGAAGAACCTGTCCAGTGAGAAAGGACGTTCTGACCCTCCTCAGACTTCTGCGACTACACCAAGAAAAGAATTTCCTCCTAGAAAAGGGAGCGAAGCTCAAGAGCAAGCGAAGGAAAGACTCAGATTTCCTTCATTGACAAAAAGGCAAAGAACAGAAGCTACGCAGGTCTACAGAGACAGATATGATGCATCGACTAGTGGAAGGGAGAAAAGTGCTGAAGTATCCCCAGCTGCAACTCTTTCGTTCAACATTGCAGAAGAAATGAAGAGGACCCCCTCCAAAATAAGCATGTATGATGCACTGCAAATTCCTGGTCAGATTGACCTCCTCCAAGAATCTTTAACTTTAAAGAATAATACCTCTTCCTCAAATGTTATACAAGCAAATGTTGTGTCAACCTCTAGAAAAAATAGACCGCCCCCATTCTATTTATCTTTGCAAATGGAGGGGTGGATAGTTCACAATTGCATGATTGATTCAGGGGCCGCAACTACGGTGATGCCGAAAGCCGTATGTGACATAATGGGGATGGAATATACTCGAAGTCATCCTGGTGTGTTGCAATTGGATGGTACTCCAGTAAAAACTATCGGGGTGATCAAAGATATACCTATTCAACTCCACAGAATGCCAGAAGCAGTCGTCATACAAGAAGTAGTCATTGTAGACTTAGAACCATATTTCGGTATGTGTTTATCCAGAGAGTTCACAGCCAAACTGGGAGGTTATCTATCACTAGATTATTCGCATTTGGAGGTACCTTTCAAAGGTAAAAGAGTCAAGATCTACAATGAGAAACCATCTACTTTTCATGTGGAAAGACTAGAAGAAATAACTACTATCAACATGATGTCCGAGGAATTTGAGAATATCGATTTAATGGAAGAAACCCTGGAGGAACTCCAATATGAAGATCAATTTTCAATGAAAGACTTCAATGCTATGATAGAGACAGAAATGGGAAGCTATTCCATTGAGAAACCAAAAAAGCTCCCTATTGTTGTCCCTAAAACAGATGATTCAGTCAACCAGTTATGGAAATTGTACTTTGATGGGTCAAGGTGCAAAAATGGAGCAAGAGCTGGAATCGTCCTGATTTCACCCACTGGAAAAGAAAAAGTCTTTTCATATAGGTTGACATGGAGTTGCACCAATAACGTAGCTGAGTACGAAGCCTTGTGTTTGGGACTCAAGAAAGCTAAAAAACTGGGTGTAAAACAACTGCTGATCTATGGAGATTCAGAGCTGATCGTTAAACAGGTTACTGGCAAGTGCATTTGTAAGCAACATTACCTAAGGGCTTACAAAAACAAAGTGTTAGATCTATTGGAAAATTTTGAAGCACTAAACATGAAATCCATTTCCAGAGAGAAGAACACACATGCAGACCTGTTAGCATCAGTAGGATCAAATTTTTGCCCAGTCAGCAATGTTATTCAGAAGTCTAAAATAGTTAGACTTATATACAGGCCTTCAGTGCCCGACAAAGACATTTTTTGGCAAGTATTCAAAAATGATGAGCAGATCCTAGATTTTTTGATTCATGAGATGAATTGCTCTACAGATAGAGCGTTACAAGAAGAGGACGAAGAGAGCCTTATTCAATTGAAAAACAACCATATCCCCAGGGGACTGATCACCCTGGAGAGCCTTTTCGACAATAGCGATAGAGCTGTAGGTCGAAGGATCAAGGTAGATGAACGCCGGTATAAAGAAGTAGAACTAGAACCGGGAAAAATGATCAAAGTAGGGACCGATTGTACAGTGGTAGAACTAGAGAAAATAAAATAGTTATGTAGAGAGTATCCAGATATAATAGCCTGGACTTATAGTGATCTGAAAGTGTACAGGAAAGAGGTCATTCAGCATACCATTGAACTGGAGGAAGGAGCTAAACCTTTCAGACAGAGGCAGAGGCCTGTGAATCCCAAGATTGAAGCCTTAATGAAACAAGAGTTGTTAAAACTCCTGCAGGCTAAGATAATATACCCAATCAAGCACTCTACCTGGGTGGCAAATTTAGTTCCAGTCCGCAAGAAAAATGGAGAGATACGACTATGCGTCGATTTCAGAAATTTGAATAGAGCCTCTTTAAAGGATCACTATCCTTTACCCCAGATTGACCCAATCCTTCATACTGTGGCGGGAGCAAAAAGGTTTTCTCTATTAGACGGCTTTTCTGGTTACAATCAAGTTTGGGTGAGAAATGAAGATCAATACAAGACTCGCGTTCACCACTAAGTGGGGAACATTTGCATACCAAAGGATGCCCTTTGGATTATCTAACGCAGGAGCAACTTTCCAGAGAGCCATGGACGTAGCTTTTGGGGAGCTTGCGAACAAAATTATTGTCGTCTATTTAGATGACATGACTATTTTTTCTCACAACAAAAAGGACCATGCCACTCATCTGCAACAAGTATTTGAGAAATGTAGGGAATTTGGGATATCACTAAATCCTACAAAATCTATTTTTGCTGTGGAAGAAGGAATACTCCTTGGGCATGTTATTTCTAAAGCTGGGCTATCAATTGATCCTGATAGAGTAAAGGCGCTTCTTGAGTTGTCTCTCCCAGTTAACAAGAAAGGTTTGCAGTCTTTCTTTGGGCAAATAAATTTCGTCAAAAAATTCATTGCGGATTTTGCCCAAACAGTTAAACCAATGACTGAATTATTGAAAAAGGACGCTCCTTTCAAATGGATAGAGCCAAGGAAAGAAGCTTTCCAAAAAATTCTAGAAGCCATCGCTCAAGCTCCTGTGCTAGTCAACCCTGACTATTCCCGAGGTTTCATACTATATGCTTGTCGGAGAGCAAAATAGTTATGTTGCAGTTCTCACTCAGAAAGGAGCAGATGACGAAGAAAGACCCATAGCCTTTCTGAGTTCCACCATGCACAAACATGAGGAAAGGTACAACTTCATAGAAAAACAAGTATACGCAATTATGAAATCCTTGAATAAGCTAAAACACTTCTTATCCCGGAGTCGGACGATGGTGTATGTTATTCATCCCGATGTAAGGAACTTCATAATTCAAGGAGAATTGGGTGAAAAAAGAGCTGGATGGGTGACTCGCATCCAAGAGTATGATGTAGAAATACATCCTACTAAAATAGTCGAGAGGGAGAGCTTTGTGCCAGGAATTGGCCAAGCAAGCTGCAAGTGGATATGGGGAGAGCCACCCCGTCATGGCAAACACAGAGCAACACCAAGACAGAGCAAGTTCGGGTTGGATCGATGACTTTGTGAGGTATTTTCAGACTGGGTCATGTCCTGAAGATATGAACGCTTCCCAGAGAAGGAGATTCAGAACCCAAGCATTGAAATATACCCTTCGAACAGAGGGGTTGTACAGGATTAACATCGATGGTGTATTGTTAAAATGCATTCCCGATAATGAAAAGCAGAAAGTGTTAGATGAATTTCATGGGGGTTTTTCAGGGGGACATTATGCAGGCCGAACTACAGCTTTGAAGATCCTTAGAGCTGGATGTTATTGGCCTTCCATCTTCCTAGATGCGTACAAAGTGACCCAGAGGTGTGAACAGTGTTAGAGGTATGTGGGAAGAAACAGGAATGCACCTATGCCCTTAAAAGCTATTCAAGTCGAGGAACCATTCCAGTAGTGGGGGTTGGATTTCGTAGGGATAATAGAGCCAAACTCATCATCAGGCCACAAATACATTCTCACTGCCATGGACTACTTCACCAAGTGGGCAGAAGTAGTGCCTACGAAGAAAGCTGATTCAGAAGTGGTGATAGAATTCATCGAAAGTCTAATCACAAGGTTTGGCATACCAGATTCTTTGGTTACAGACAATGGATCCCCTTTCACTAGTGCAAAGATGATCGAATTCGTCAGTAGATATGGAATTTACCTGAAGACTTCCTCTAATTATTACCCACAAGGTAATGGATTAGCTGAGTCTACTAATAAGAATCTTCTGAGAATTCTGAAAAGAACATTAGAGGACAATAAGAAGAACTGGCACTCACTCCTGAATCAAGCCCTGTGGGCTGACAGAATCTCAATCAAAAAATCAATCAATACTTCGCCATATGCTTTGGTTTATGGCAAAGAAGTTGTTCTACCGATTCATATGGAGATACCCGCATTGAGGATGCTAAACCAAGTTAACGAAGATGAAGGTCATCCAATGGATGCCCGACTGATGCAACTTCTACAGCTTGAAGAATCTAGGGAACAAGCCTACGATCATCATCAAAAGCATATGGTAAAAATAGTCGGGTGGTTCGATAAGAAAACCACTTTCAAGAAATTTAAAACAGGTGACCTGGTATTAAAATGGAATGTCAAGAAAGCAAAGCCAGGACACCATGACAAGTTTGATGCTTTCTGGGAGGGGCCATTCAAAATTGTTTCAGAAAAGCAATTCAATGCCTTCCAGTTAAAAGATCAAGATGGATGGGTTCTACCCATCACGGTGAATGCTTTTCACCTAAAATTGTATTTCCAGTAAAAGCTACAGATCACCATTATATGTACAGTATATTATAAGTTTGAAGTTTTGTAAATATTTCCCTTTTTACGGCCTAATAAGAATCAAGTGTGCAAAACTTATCAAGAGATAATTGCAGCCATGGACAGAATCAGAAGATCTAAACATCAGGGGTAGCAGCCAGCGGCCAGAGCTGGGACCAGCTCCCAGAATTGAATTTTTGTGTTCTTCAGACAAAGGTTAAATACCTAAGTGGTAAAAGAAAGGTTCTAATAAGGTGAAGATCACTTGTATTCCAAAGTGCATTCTTTTTCTTTTGTTTTTCCACTCAAAATTTTTCTTTTCACAACTGTGCTGGTGACTCCGCTTCCCAATGGATGAAGGCCTGGTCTCTATTTTTTGCTAGCAAAAATTCCCCCAGAAGGCGCCAAGAATGTTAGTCAAAAAGTGACTAACTACAGAAAAATAGCTGATGCACCTTTTTTGCATATTTCCCAAGAAGACCAAAGTGGCCCATATGCTAAAGATCAAAGAAAAAGCAAAACACCGCAAGGAGGAAAAAGTGTCGCGATATCGCGACATGTTGCATTTTCACGGTCAAAGGCAAGAGAAAGAGAAAAGTTCCAACACATATTAAAAAAAAAAACAAAAGAAAAGTGTCCCATATCCACATGTTATTTCCCAAAGCAAAGAAAGAGCAAGAGAAAAGTGTCGCGATATCGCGACATGTTGCATTTTCACGGCCAAAGCAAAGAGAAAGAGCAAAGAGGAAAAAGTGTCGCGATATCGCGACATGTTGCATTTTCGCGGCTAAAAGCAAGAGAAAGAGCAAAGAGGAAAAAGTGTCGCGATATCGCGACATGTTGCATTTTCTGGCTAAAAGCAAGAGAAAGAGCAAAGAGGAAAAAGTGTCGCGATATCGCGACATGTTGCATTTTCGTGGCTAAAAGCAAGAGAAAGAGCCAAGAGGAAAAAGTGTCGCGATATCGCGACATGTATTTTAAAAAAAAAAAAAAAAGAAAGAGCAAGAGGAAAATTGTTCGATATCGCTGACATGTTGCATTTTGAGGCTAAAAGAAGAGAAAGAGCAAGGAGGAAAAAGTGTCGCGATATCGCGACATGTGCTTTTTGCTTTTGTCAAAGAAGAGAAAGAGCAAGGAGGAAAATGTTCGATATCGACATTTCGAAAAAGGAAAAGAGAAGAAAAAAGAAAAAGAGAAGGACAAAAAGCAAAGCAAGGACGAATGTCACGATTTCGTGACATGTCTCATTTTATGGAAGGGAGAAAAGCAAAGCAAGGAAAGAATGTCACGATTTCGTGACATGTCTCATTTTCAGGGAAGGAAAGAGCAAAGCAAGAAAAGAATGTCGACGATTTCTCCGACATGTCTCATTTTCACGTGGAGGAAGAAAAGCAAAGAAGGAAAGAATGTCACGATTTCGTGGCATGTCACATTTTCCGGAAGAAAAAGCAAAGCAAGGAAAGAATGTCACGATTTCGAGACATGTCTCATTTTCAGGGAAGGAGAAGAGCAAAGCAAGGAAAGAATGTCACGATTTCGTGACATGTCTCATTTTCACGGTGAGAGCGGCAAAGGAGCAAAGGAAGAGACGAATGTCACGATTTCGTGACATGTCTCATTTTCATGGCTGGAAGCGGTAGAAGAGCAAAGCAAGGAAAGAATGTCACGATTTCGTGACATGTCTCATTTTCATGGTGGGAGGCAACAAAAGAGCAAAGGAAGAGATGAATGTCATGATTTCGTGACATGTCTCATTTTCATGGTTGGAAGCGGCAGAGGAGCAAAACAGGAGACGAATGTCATGATTTCGTGACATGCCAACTGTAAAGGAATAAAGTATATTTTTGGCAACTGGGGACATGCACTGACATCAGGTGCTGATTTCTGAAGAATGGTCTATTGATTATAACCTGGCAGGTCCGTTGGATGATTGCAGAATAACAGGCTCACCTAAAATTAGCCAGAAGGAAATTTATCCAATCTATGGGAAATCCTTTGTGTATTATTAGAAACTGCAGACAATTACTTGTAATTGATTGAAGAAATTAAAAGTACGTAGTAGAAGATACTCTTTTTAGGGTATAAATAGGAGTGAGTCGACCAGAAAAAGGGTCGGCTCTTGGACGTTTACAAGCTTGATGTACATGTACTGGATTACAAGCAATAAAAGATTTCTTCTTCTGGCTTCCAAAACTTCTGTGTGCTTGTATGTATCTGGTGTTTTAACTTTTATTCACTCTAAGTTTTATAATGTATCTATTCTGAAATCTGGACTGTGCATGTATAAATCTTGTTTCTAGAGTTGAACATTAAAAGATATTTACATGCTTTTAGACGAACATCTAAAAGTCACACTCAAGAATTCATGTTTTCTATAAAGAAGAGTTCTAGCTTTGTTGTTGTCTAAACTGCATCATCAATGTTTGTTGTTGTCTAATCTGTACCGTGAGAAAAGTTCTAGCTTAGGCTATATTTCCCTTATCTCTTGTTCCCATTTTCTCTAAAAAACTCAAAGGAACCAGCCTTCTCTGGAGACTAGACAGATGATCTCAAGCAAGATCTGTCTATTCAATGTTGGCAAAGTCTAAGGCGCAACACTATTAACCGAAGGCAGATTTTGTTCCAACAAGCCCATGATGGATCTTGTGGGGGACATTTTAGTGGTAGAGCCATTGCTAAGAAACTCCTTAGGATAGGATATTTTTGGCCTACCATGGAGAATGATGCACATGATTATGTGCACCATTGTGACAAGTTCCAGAAACATGCTGACCTTGTCCATGTGCCTGCACAAGAGCTACAGGCTATTTCATCTCCTTGGCCCTTTTCAAAATGGGGCTTAGACATCATTGGAAAAATCAACCCTGTGTCATTTGATGGACACAAATTCATCATAATCGCCACCGAGTATTTCACAAAGTGGGTTGAAGCTATGCCCTTAGCTTCTTGCACTAGAACCCAAGTTTCAAAATTTATTTTTAATCAAATTATTTGTAGGTTTAGAATTCCTGCAAATCTCATCTCAGATAATGGAACTTGTTTCAAAAATAAAGATGTCAAGAAATTATGTCAAAGATATAAAATTCAACATCGTTGGTCCACTCCCTATTATCCTTAGGGTAATGGCCAAGCAGAAGCATCTAATAAAACATTAATTAAAATCCTCAAAATACTGGTCAATAAATATGGTCGAGATTGGCACATTCAACTATATCCTACTTTGTGGGCTTATCGAACTAGCGTTCGTACCCCCACAGGCACTTCACCTTTTGTTTTGGTTTATGGCGCTGAAGCAGTTTTTCCCTTTGAATTAGAAGTTCCTTCTTTGGCTCTGCTACTTCAAGATATTGAAGTAGGAGATGAATATCATGCTGGCATATTTAGTCAGTTGGAACTCCTAGATGAGAAGCGCATCAATGCTTTGGAACATCTTCAAGCCTATTAGAACAAGCTCAAGCGAGCATACCTCAAGAAAGTTCATCATCGATCCTTCGAGATCGGTGACCTTGTCTTAAAAGAAAATAAAAAAAATACTAATGCAACTAAAGATCTTAAAGGTAAATTCGAGCCCAACTAGCTTGGACCATATATCATCACTGCTAAATTTGGATCGGGAGCATACCGATTAGCTACCTTAGATGGTAAATATCTTAAAGAACCTATGAACATTATGCATCTTAAGCGCTATTATGCATAATTCTGGTCATTTCATCATTGTATATATTGTTATTTTGCATATTGTTTCATTTTAGTCATTCATATAAAAATTTCAAAAACAATCACATTGTGTATCTTCTCAATTCATCAATCAAAATAAAAATATAAAAACATCAAAATCATCAAAATCTTCAAAAACATCTTTTATTTTTGTACTTGTCAATTCTTGAAGTATTGCAGTTATATTTTTAGTTATTTTGGATAAATTAGCATTTATTTGGAATCCCACACTTTCACACTCACATGCATAAATATCTTGATTTTATTTGGTATGATTATTAATCTCTCTTATATCAAAGTCCACAGTTGAATTAAATAAAGTTTTGAGCATAGAGAATTGATCTTGTTATTTACTTGAACCAAGTATATCTCTTTACATTAAAATGATTTCATTGCAAATTCAATATGATGCTACATAGTAGAA
This sequence comes from Wollemia nobilis, assembly GCA_028583015.1. NCBI lineage: Eukaryota > Viridiplantae > Streptophyta > Pinopsida > Araucariales > Araucariaceae > Wollemia > Wollemia nobilis. Next base: position 1,546,973 of record JAQPPZ010000057.1, read on the forward strand.
GTGGTTTCTTGAGCGAAAAGTTTCCCCTGCTATCCTATCATGCACACGGTCTAGAATCTTTGAGAATTGACAAAAGGACAAGCTCACCCCTGCCCAGAATAAAAATCCCTTGCTCTACAGCCAATCCGAGCAAGTATCCCTAGTATAGGAAGAAAAAGAAAAGTCAAAGAAAATGAGAAAAAGAAAAATATTATTTTGTACCATCGCAGCAATATTTCAGCATTATCTCAGTTCCAAGCAAAAATACAAAAAAAAAAAAAAAGAGAGAAAAAGAGAAAAGAAAAAGCAAAAAGCAATAAAATCCCTTTCCCTACCCCTTGAAAAAGAAAAGAAGGGTGAATGAGCTTGAATCCCTGGAATTTTCAATTATTCGAAAACTATGAGGTAAGCCCCATAACAGGTGGTTTGTGCCCAACCCGCTTGGCCTTGGGTAATCCCTAGCATGGTGATATGTCTGTCACATTAGTGACCTTCTTTTGTATAGACCTATGTCTACTTATGGATCAGCTAGCTCTTGATGACCCGACTTACATAGTAGTCTAGTATGGTTACATGCATATAAATCATGGTCAATGAACATTCATTTGGTTAATTCAAATTACTTGTATCAAATTATCTTGCTCAAAATTGGTAAATGAACAATACAATTGCACACACATTTGCATTTGAGAGATTTTGTATCATTATGATAAATCAAGATCGGCAATGAACTCACATATGCACATGAGGGTTCCTTATAAATCTACATTTTGTCTTTGAGATAATTTAAAATATTTCTGCAACTCTTTTTGGAATAATTTCATCTTCTTATTTAAGAACATCTGTTTCGTATAAAAACAATTACATACATTGTTTTCAAAAATCCAAAATTTCTTTCAACAACATATTCACAATCTAGCAATAAAGTCACGTTTATATATTTTTTCTGTTTATCTCAAAATCAAAAATCAATTATGCAATAAAACTATTATTTTTTTTTTGGATTTCGCGATGATGGTATAAGTCTATACCTATAATTCTATGCCTAGCGCAAACCATTGTTCTAATTTTATTTCCCATTCATTATTTATAAAAACATATGGCTTATATCATTATGTTACACAATTGTGCTTTAAAAAGAACGAACACATTTTTCTATTTCATTTCATTATGTCAACATTCCATTTTGCAACCATGGTATAATTCCTAAGGAATTGTTCAAAATTTTATCACACTTAGGAATTTTATGCCTAGCAAAAATCATATTTTTAATATTTCATGCATAATATTTTTATGAAAATCTGAAAACAAATCATCACCATCATCATTTTCATCATCACAACACAAAGTCTTAAGACAGTCTCTTAAGCACTCTTTTACTTTTAACAATATTTCTATACTGGGATTAGCTTGACGACCTAGCGAGCGACGACTCCATGAAATGGTCTATAACAGCGACAATGTCCTTTGAAATTATTGTTAGAAGTCCCTTTATTTTCATCAAATCACACCACAAAACAACCAATTTGTTTACATCAGATTATTTCATTTAAATTTTACAGCATGACATAAAATTATACTATTTCCAAATGACATAATTACATGAATAATCAATCAACAAATCCAAAATTGAAGCATCATAAAACATGTGGACAAGTCATATCACAAAAATATCATATATATATATATCAAAATATATGTACATCATATCAAAACTGGATTGGTATGCCACAATCTATACCCTGGCATACTCAATCCTCTCAAAAATATACAATCCAGTCTATGCCACTAGTCTCGAGAAGCCCTCGAGCTCTCAGCCTCATCTCCTCTCCCACCCTGAGGTGGAGGAGGTGGCCCCATCGGAGTTCGTCCTATGTCATGGGTCCTCGACGTCGATCGTGAGGATGTCCTCGATGACCCCATCCTGATCGGCTCTGCAATGCCAGCTGGCAGCTGTAACCTCTGGCCCTTTGGAACCAGCTAGAAGTATGCTCCCTGATAGAATGCGATCTGAGCAACCGACCGCACTAGCTCCAGAATGCTCGCCCCTCTACTTCGAGCCCTGAGCTATGTAGCCTCATCCTACAGAGTCTACACCTGAGCTCGTAGGTGGGCATTCTCAGCCCGAAGAGCCGCCATCTCACTGCTCTCCCCCACCTCGATACCCTTGCCCTTATCGGGCGATGTTGGCCTATCCCTCTACTGAGAAGGGAGTCCCTCCTCCCTCCTCTCAAGCTACTGTGGTCTCTCCAGAGACTGTGGCACTCTTCAGCATCTCTCTTGAGGAGACCGTCATTGCTTCCTCCCCTTGTGACCCCTCGCTGCATCGATAGCATCCTGGCATCGCCTCCCCATCCGTCGCACCATGGCATGCATCGGACCCTATGCCCTCATCATTCGAGGAGGGTGGATGCCTACGTACCAAGCATCATACCTATCTACCACCCCTACGTCATCCCCATCCACTGGCTGAATGGGGGCATCATCCATGTCCTGACTCTAGAATCACTGCATATCTGGAGCCCCGCTCAGTGTAGTACTATCTTGAATAGTCCAGGAGTACTCGTAATCCCTAAGAGAAGGGATCCCCTATTGTAGACCGAACTACCGTAAAACTCGGTCATAGTGGTGGAGCTCTACCTCTCCCCACTCCATCCTCAGCCAGAAGACTCACCTGATGTGAGCCAACTCCTATCCATCCTCTCCCCACCCTGGATGCTCTCTCCATGGCCTCCAGGTGATCTGGTCTAGGATGAGGTCATCTAGCAACCTTCGAGACATCGACAGATCTATCCGCCATTGTGACCCTCTCTGGAGCCACCAATAGAAAACCTAGGGTCTCTCCCGGTCAACCCCTATCAGTGGAAGCCCTACCGGCCTCCGCATCGTAATGTGCTCCCAGCACCAAACCTATAGCAGCGATGTCAAAACCAGACATCGACCTCCCTTGTATACGACCCCGTGCAAGATCCTATACAAGCGGCATAGCACAAAGCTGCCCCAAGAAAATATGTAGCCATGGTCTCTCATATCGTAGACCACATCTGAGAGTAGCTAGGGTAACCTGCATCCACTCTGGTGGCATAGTAGCAAGCCACCTACTACCCCTGCCAAAACTCGAGTCAATCGAGACATCCCAGGCATCTACCGTAATGTATCGATGTTCACCCCGCCCTTCTCCAGGGTGAAGCTAGGATCTCCACATAGGTGCATCATGGCATGGCCCTGATTGGTCGTAGGAGTCATAAACCGCCCTTGTATGGGGATCCTCAAGATCCTCCATACGTCCTCTAGAGTGGGAGCCATCTCCCCTGTCGATAACCAAAAATAGGATGACCCCGGATACCACCTCTCTACTAGGGATGTCAGTAGCCCCATGTCTATCGATATTTGTGGCATCTCTACCACATGCTGTAGTCCAACCTCTGCCAGTCGGTCTCGCTCTACCTTGTTGAGCATGGCTATGTCATCTCTGAGTCCCCCGTATTTCCACTCCTAAATTTTTAGTAATCCCCTCTACAAAATAAATAATCAAACAATAAAAATCATCAATAGATAATCATTAAAATTAGTTAAATCAATTTAATCTTCTAAAAACAATGATGATATCATCCACCATTGGATGATATCGTCCTAAATTAGGTCAAATCGTCCTTGGTAGGATGAAATCATCTCTGATTTCGCAACTTGGGGATCGCCCCTTGTTGGACGGGATCACCCCTATTTCGCCGATTTTGCCCCTAGACGAAATCGGCGATCTAGGGATGATTTCGATAAAATTGGGATGATTTCATCCCGACGTCGTCGACGGCCTAAAAACGGCCGTGATGCCCCAAAACAATCAAAATTTAAATAAAAAATTACACAAATCAAATTAAAAACATAATTCACTAGGTTTAGATCCTTACCCGCAACCCGCATCGGACCTCTGTCGATCTGTGCACTATTTCTACCATTTTTCCTGCAGAGCTCTAAAAACAGTGAAAATGAACAGTAAAAATGAATTAGGGTTTTACCCTATTTTTCTTAATTTTATTTAAAAACAACAACATTTTTTAAAAATTTTTGCTTTTCCATGCTTTTACCTCAAACGTTCGATTTGGGTAAAAACACGGAGGGGGCACCATAGTAAGCAGTTGTACGATTCGACCTAGAATCGTCATCTAGAAAATTGAGTAAATTTTTGCTTTCTCGTAAAACGGGAAGAACTCGTCTTTAACGCATTTTCTTCAAAAAATTTGCTAAAGAGGGGGCAAAATGTAGCACCCTAAAATTGGCGCAGTTAAACCCTTAGTAAAAAGATAAAAATTTGAATTTTAACCCCGAAACCGTCCGTTAACCGTTCACCCCATTTTTTGTGCCATTTTTAGGAGTTGTTTTGACCGTTGGACGATATCGTCGCCGATTAGACGAAATCGTCCCAGATCGGACGAATTCGCCTGGAACAGAACGTCCAGACGATTTCGTCCCAAAACCAAATTTTCATAATTAGCTTCTGTTTTAATAGCCTCTCCAACTTGGGTAGAAGCGTGTCTATGCAGTTGGAGATTCCTCCACTGAGGATCTCCCAGATTGGGATGATCCCCAACCTCCTAACCTCCCCCTAATCCTATATAAACTGGGATTTTCTTAGTTTATCCCCCTAGTTGGCTGATCCCATGATTCCCTAATTGATTTTCCCTACCATTTAGTTTTGTTGTGTCAAGACGTCCTATCCACCATTGTTTGCACTCGTAGTTTTAAGTTTTCATTGCAGGTTTTCATTGTGCTTCAGTTGGAGAAATCTCGGATCATCGTAGGCGATTCCAGATGATTTCGGACGATCCTATCGCAGATCGGCGATGATCTCATACGATTGGAGGTGATCTCGACTGCAGTTCAGATTGGGGGCAACCAGAGCCCTGAGTTTGCATTCCTCATTTGTCTTCTTTATTTTACTATGCATTAGTTTGATTTATTTTCATTCTGCATCCTAGAGTTCACCTCATTCAGCATAAATGCATGATAAAGTTAAAATAAGTTATTAAAACAATGCATTTCCTTTAATTTGCTATCTAGATTTATTAGTTAGGCATTTATACTATCATTTCTATCATTTTGCATTATTCTAGCAGTAGCATTTTCATTTTTTGGTGTCTATTTCTGTGATTGCAGGTTTCTGACGAATTCGTCAGATCGACGATGATCTTGTCTGATCTCAGATGATCGCCTGTGATCTGAGATGATTATGTACAATTGTAGATGATCCTATCATATTCGAGATGATCTGGACTCCTACAAGCTTCAAAATCTTCATCAGACATCCGAAATCAGGTGCATTCTTTCTCATTTCGTATAATCTTTACATTTAGGATTCATTCCTGCTTTTTGTATTCATATAAATCAAAATTTTCATATAGAATAGCTTAGATTCATTCTGGCCAACCTAGGATTATGAATGATCGAGTATAAAATGAACACACCAAAACCATTCTCAACCTAGGCATGGAAACTACCACTCAAAGTTTCCTGGTGAACCCACCATCCATCGAAAATTCACCCTTATACCCCTCCCCCAAGAGGCGCGACCTTCAAAGGGCCTCTCAGTCCGAGGTATTGTCCCATCCTTCTCGCATCCCCATTTTGGGCACGGATCCTATAGCCTGAAGGTAAGGATGCAAAAAATTTGGAGTGATACAATATCAAACAATCATCAAGTGGTAAAGTGAAACTAAAGAGACACTAGAGAATGGAGGGAAATTTGGAAATTAGAAATTTTTGAGTGCATTGGACATTGAATGAAATGTCTATCATCAGAGATGTTTTCCTCTTTGTCTTTAGACATATACATTAGAATTTTAGCATAAGGATATAGAATATTGTTTAAGCCACATAACGTTGAGACAAGCAAAAAAAGGTAGAAGATAAAATGGTGTTTATTCCACGTAGCTTTAATATGAATAGAAAATGGTGGAAGGTAGAGTGTTAATCAAATCGTGTAGTATGAGAGCATGCAGAATAACGTCATTGCCTAGGATATTCAACAGACATCAATGCAATATAGCATATGAAGAGGAAGAAGAGCACGAGCACCAACATCAATTTAGAGTGGAGGTAAAAGATTTAGGTTTTTAAATTTGAATTTGAATTTAAACCTAAGGTTTAATTTGGAGTTATAAGGTTTTTTATTTGATTTTTGAAGTTATAAAGTTAGTAGTTATTATTTAATTAAATTTTGGAGTGATAAGTAGTTTATTAGAAGCTTTGATTATTTTATATAGTCGAGAGATAAGTAGATTAAAGAATTATTAAGTTTTTGGAGTTATAATTTTTTAATATTAATATGCTTTATTTAATTTTTTGAAAAAAATTGATTATTGAATATTTTCAAATTAAATAATTTGGAAGACAAAAGGTATTCAACTTTAACATTAGAAAATTATTTTTGCAAAGTTCATATTTTATAGTTTCTAAACATTAGGGAGATTTAAGGTAGTCTATATCAAATGCCATTATGGATTATTGGTACATAGATTTTGGATCCAATAGGCATATGACTAGAAACAAACTATGGTTTAATATGTTTCATGAAAAATATGAGAAGCCGATTGCTATAGCAGATAGTAAGACTTATGAAGTGAAAGGAGTAGGAGTTGTTATAGTCAATTTAACAAATAGAAAAGGAATAATTTATAATGTGCTATAGGTCCCAAGATTAACTACTAATCTAATTTTAGTTTCTTATCTTATGGATCAAAATTTGGCCATGGAATTTAACGTTATCAAAGAAAGAAAATAATATCATATTAAACAAGGAAAATGATAGCTTTAGGGTCTTACAAAGATAGTTTATTTACTCTAGATATAGTAAAAAATTTAGATCTTTTAGTAGGAATATCTAAGACAAGAAAAAATTGGCATAAGCGACTAGGACATACAAGTGTGTCATCATTAAATGAAAGGGTTAAATATCAAATGGTAGAAGGGTTACAAAAACTCTATTGGGAATCTATAGTATGTCCAAAATATTTAGCAAGAAAACACCATAGAATACATTTTGAACTTCATAAGCATAGAGACCAAAAATGATTGGAACTAATATATACAAATTTATGTGGGTCAATGAATATTACTAGTGTTAAAGGACATAAACATTTTCAATTATTTGTTGATGACTATTCTAAAAAATTGTGGGTATATTTTATAAAGTACAAATCTGAAGCATTTGGTTGTTTTATATAATTCACACTTTAATTTGAAAAGGAATTAGGGAAAACTATAAAAAATCTTCATTCAAACAAATGAGGTGAATTTTTTTCAAAAAAATTCAATTTATTTTTAGAAGAAAATGGAATAAAGAGACAATTGACTACATTATATTCACCACAACAAAATAGTATTGCAGAAATAAGAAATAGGTCTATCATGGAAATGGTTAGATGCATGATAAAAGAAGCTCATATTGATCATAATTATTGGGTAGAGGTTGTTAAAACAATTGTATATTTGAAAAATAGATTACCTACAAGAATACTCAAGAATGTTACACCAACAGAAGTATGGTTAGGAAAAATGTAAAGAGATTAAGAATTTTTGGATGTAAGGCCTATATGCATATTCCAAAATAAAAAGGGATAAAATTAGATGATAAAATTATGAGTGGTATATTTATTTTTTATGATGATGAGTCTATAGGATACAAAATAATTGATCCAACCACAAATAAAATCCATATAAGTAGAGATGTAGTTTTTGATGAAAAATTAAAGATGTCATTGAATAATAGGAAACTAATGCAGAATTTCTAAATTTTTTAGAAGAATATACATCAAATGAAGATATAGAATCAATATTTCAAGATGAAAAAAATGAAAGGATAGAAATTTCTACAAATTCATAGAGAAAATAACTTGTATGTCTTAGAAATATACTTGGATATTCAAATATTGAGCAAATGTCATATCTTACTACTACAAGACTATAAACTTGCAGTCTAAATAGAATAAATAGAGGTTTTTTAAGCACCATAACAAAACCTACAACACTTCAGGATTTAAATCATCCAAAATGGAAGGTGACTATGGAATCAAAATATATATCATTACTAAAAATTAAAACATGGAATCTAGTTGAGATACCTCCAAGAAAGAAAATAGTTGGTTGTAAATGGGTTTATAAGGTGAAATATAAAGTAGATGGTTCACTTGACAAGTATAAGGTTTGACTACCAGAAAAAGAAGATACATAAATAGGAGGAATTGATTATGAAGAAAATTTTGCACCAACAACAAGGATGACTACTATCAGAACAATGTGTGATTTGGCAGCACAACATGGATGGAAACTTCATCAAATAGATGTAAAAAAATCATTTCTTAATGGTGTTCTTGAAGATGAAGTTTATATATCACAACTAGAGGGATGTGTAATTAAGGGACAAGAACACAAAGTTTTTAAATTAAAAAAATATTTATATGGAATAAAGCAAGCTTCGAGAGCATGGTATATAAAAATCAATAACCATTTATTACAACATAATTTTAAGAGAAGTTTATCAGATCTAAATATCTATACAAAGAATGTTGGAAATGATATAACAATACTTATAGTATATGTTGATAATATAGTAATAACAAGAAGCTCAAAGGAGTTAATAAGTGAAGTTAAAAAGGATCTTGAAAAGGATTTTGAAATTATTGGTTTGGGACATATGCATTACTATCTTAGAAATTCATAAAAATAAAGATACTATTACTATAACAAATATGAAGTATGAAAAATGTTTTACTTGTGAAATATAGAATGAACAATTGTGAGCCCAAGGATACACTTATGGAACAAGAACTATAATTATCTAGATATGATGAAACACCTTTTGTTGTAGCAACAACCTATCATAAAATGATTGGAAGTCTCTTATTTTTAACAAATACGCAACCAAATATAGTTTTTTTTGTAAACTATCTCTAAATATTTATACAATAACCCAAAGAAAGTCATTGGAAATCTATAAAAAGAATATTATAACATATCAAAAAGACTACAAAATATATACTAACATATAAAAATGATGATAAGAATTTTTTTCTACAAGGATATTCAAATTTTTATTATGTTGGATCTAGTGATGATAGAAACTCAACATCAAGATACATTTTTTTTTATCTTGGTTCAAGACCAATATCATGGTATAGTAAAAAACAATGTGTAATAGCAGTTTTGTCCATTGAATCAAAGTATCATGCAACAAAGTATGTAGTATATGAAACATTATGGCTACAATACATTTTTTTAGACATGGAATCAAAATAACTTCTACAATAATAAACTATGATAATCAAGGAGTATTGAATTTGATCAAAAATCCAATCATATATGAATGAACCAAAAATATTGAAGCTCAATGTCATTTTATTAGAGATCATTTTTAGAGTAATCATATTAAGTTGAAACATATTCCTATGGAAGAATAGATTGCAAATATTTTTACAAAAGCTCTAGGTCAAAACAAGTTTCATGTATATAGAGATCATCTATGTAGATCAAGAGAAATTCACATATAATAATGTTATACAAGATGGTGTTGGAGTATACTACATTATTTGATATATGATAAGGTCAAGAATCTCTTAGATAGGTTTCAATATAAGAATATCAAAGGTATTTTTGTAAAGCTATATTATGGACACAAAGCTCCAAAAATAGATTGTTGTACAAGCTTATCATATAATAGAATTCTATAGGTTGTGCTCTATATTATTATTGTAAGTTCCACTCTTATCTTGTGGCTCATGTTATTTTGCTTACATCATAGTTTTATCTTATTATATTGTAGCTATCATATATCTGATCATATTAATTATATTATGTGAACTTACATTAATATTAAGGCTTCAAAAGCCATCATTGTTAGATTAGAGAATAGTGTTTAATGGATTGACTGAAGAACATTTATGTTTCTCCTATGATAATTTTTTGAATTAGCTTATCCCTTATCTAGCCTAATGCACTATAAAAATGCAATGATAAGGACTAAAAATAAAATACTTTTTGCTTTGGATGATAAAGTAAATGAAAATATATATTTTTAAGGCAAGGACACACGAGAATGCAACAAGTACTAAGTGCAACTACACATAATTTTAATTTAATGCTAAAGCTTGATTATTTAATTGGCCCCATAAGTGATTAATGCTAAACTAATTCCTTCTTTACATTTACTTATTTCACTAAATAAAATAGAAAATAGAAAATTATCAAGTAGAAAAAAAACAATATTAGATCCTAAATCTTAAAATGATAGGGGTTATGGAGCAGAAAAAATTATTTCTACCATAGAGGTCGAAGCATTGTCTATCCATAGAAACATTGTTGATAGTCCAGGGTTATGCACAACGGTGAATATTCACTAATTGGGCTAGTATTTGCATTTTTTAAAATTCAAATTTTCTATTTTGGAGGACCGAAACATTGGCCCTTTCACCAAAAATTTTCAAAAAAAAAAAATTAGGTGTCAGTTCATCGTGCGTTGATAATAGTATTATGGATTTTTTTAAAAAATTCACCATGAAAAACACAAGCTTATACTGAGAGGGGGTGAACAGTATAAGACTACTTTTTAATTTTATTTCCCAACCAGTATTAATCAATATAATCAATGGCAATATCAATAGCAATAACCAAAGCAATGCACAACTCATCACACACAATAGAGACACCAATTTAACATGGTTCACCCAATGTGAGTTACATCCACAAATAAAATATTTCACTAAACTTTTCTCAATCAATATCTTTGGGAATCCTTCTCAATTACAATTTTTATGGACCTTTGTCCAAAGGAGACACCAATCCCCTAAATCAAGTTTGTGGATCTCTATCCATAGGATAACTCCTTCTCATCTGCTCTAGTTGGTGATCTTCTAGAAGACTACCACCTCCACTACACTAACTGGTGGATCTCTCTCTACTTGAAGACTCTTGTCCTCACTTAGAAGATCTATCCTCAATGTCTTGGCTAATGGATATCTATCCATTGGAGACTCCTGTCCTTTATGCTCTATCACCTCCAAAGCTCTGTCTCAAATTTGTACTAAACATAGTCCAGTCGTTCTAGCACAAATATACTCAACTCTTGCACTAGACATAGTCCAGTAAATCTAGCACAAGTCTTCTCAATAATCTCACTCAAATATACACTAAAAATAGTTCATTAAATCTAGCACAAATCTAATCAATCTCTATCTTTGGTTTGGTACAAAACTATCCTCAAATATGCACCAAAATCTGCTCTCAAATCTACACTAAACATAGTCCACTTGGTCTAGCAAAGATCTATTATCGATCTCTGTTCTTAAGCCTTAACTCAAAGCTTGAATTTACTCTTCTAGATTTGCCCCAAACCTTAACTCAAGGTTTGAAAAAATTAATTATATCTACCCTCAAGTCTTCTCAATACTTATCTCAAATATGTCTTGTAAGCTTCCTCAAAAGCTCACACTAATTTGTCCACAAGTCCTCACTAGAACTTGCTCAAATATTCTCAATAGGTCCACTCAAAACCTACTACAATCTACTCAATAGGTCCACTCAAAACATGCTCAAATATGGTCAACATATCCACTCAGAACCTGCTCAAATATACTCAATAGGTCCACTCAGAACCTGCTCAAATCTGCTCAATAGGTCCACTCATAACCTATCTAAATCTCAGAGAAATAGAGAGAATTGTTAGAGACTCAATATGTTCTATACTCAATGCTCAATCACTCTCAATCACATAGAAGCATAAAGAGAATTGTTAGAGACTCAATATGTTCTATACTCAATGCTCAATCACTTTCTCAACTCAATCTCATAGAAGCATAAAGAGAATTGTTAGAGATTCAATATGTTCTATTCTCAATGCTCAATCACTTTCTCAACTCAATATCATAGAAGCATAAAGAGAATTGTTAGAGACTCAATATGTTTTATTATCACAACTCAATATCTTTCACAACTCAACTCAGAATATAGAATAGTTTGTTTTATGGAACTTGAACAATCACTTCATACATTCACTTGACTAGGATCAATCAACTCTACTCAACTAATCACTCAAGAAACAACCCTTTATTCCAAACCCTAGTCCAATCATGTAAACACCAACTCAAAAATTTTCCAACAATGCTCAACAAAAAATATCACATAACAATGATACTCATGTTCTTTTCAAACCCTAGTTCAAGTTCTTTGCACAATCAACTCACTTCAACAACAATGCTTATAACTCAATCTTCACATAACAATGATACTCATGTTCTTTCAAACCATAACTTAAGTTCTTCACAAAACCAATGGCTTCAACAACAATTCTTATAAAATAATGTTTTATCACTCAACTCTTTATTCCATAAAAACCTTGAAGCACTAACTTGAAGCTTACTCAATGATGCTAATCAAATAAGATTCCCTAGCATCAACTCTCTTCAAAAAACTATACTCAACAATCAACTCACAAGGGAATACCAAATCAAATCCTTTTCACTCCAAATTTGTTTTCAAAAAATCAACCAATCACTTTAACCAAGAAATAATTTGCCCATACCTTTTGCTTTCACTGAAGTAGATCACACCAATCTACCACAACCAAAAATAATACTTTTGACAAACTCAAATGGGTTAGTAGGCAGAATATTATTTCAATATTTTCTCTTCAATATTTTTCTTGCTTGATGCTTATAAATAACACGTGCAATATATCAATGGATATTTCTTATCACTCCATTAAAATAATATCCAACACCACATAGAATAAAAATAAACTCTTTCAAATTTATCCTTACCTTATTGCTCCACCATAAAATAATATTCAAATGTTAAGGACAATTATAGTGCAATAACACATTAACTTTATTGAAAAAATAACTTTTGTCCTTTTAAAAAAACCTAACAGTTCAATGTGGCATTCAAACTTCACCTAGTGCAATTAACTCTTATTACTCCTAATTAATTTAGAAATTAATTTCAGAAAACACCTTATAACTCCCAATGTTGGGCAACACACATTAACTTGCACTAAAAAGTATTTACCTTTGCCTTGGTGGGAATTGAACCCACAATGTAGCTAATGACCAACGCCCTAGCCATGAATCCAACCACCGTGCAAGCTAGGCACTTGCTTGGTAATTGGGAAGAACCACGTGCTTCTTAACTTCCCTCCTTATACCTTGATAATGTGCACCTCTACCTTGGTGTCCAAGCAAAACATGCACTTACTTTACCACTGTCCAAAATGTCTTCCATTAGGAATGAAAATAAGGACTCCTAGTTTCCAAACGTCTTAGCTGTTTCCCTCTTGCCACAAGGCCACACTGCCTTCGTTGGCTTCCAATTTCGGTGCTTCTCCCTTTGTCCCTTGCTGCTGGTGCTGTCATGAATTTCGTTGTCTTCTTCTTCTTCGAGGGCTTAAAATTAATTTCGAATAGTATAGACTTAAGGTAAAATTTTGCCTTTATATAGTAGTCTCCATTGATTTAAAAATGTCGACGCTCATGCTTAACTTTTGTCCATCGAAACTTTAATTAATTAATTTATAAATTATTTAAATTCCTTTTGAATTTAAATTTTATAAATTAATTATTTTAAGACCTTTACTTTTATTAAGGTTAATCTTTAATGAACACTTTATAATTATAATATTTATTTATAAAATTTTAACTCAATTTTAATTTAAATATTTTATAAAATAAATATTAAACCTTTTAGTGTTCTTATGAGCTTCCTTCTTTGGCGGTTTTAAATGAAAACCTTTTATTTTTCTTCGTCAGGGTTTTAACAAAAACCTTTGCAACTTGTTATTCATAGATTCTTTTTGGACCAATCAATTGCATTTTTCCTTGGGATATTTTGGCATCAATGACAACTCAACTTGTCCTAAAAACTTGCTCAAATTTCCAGCAATATACCCCTTTGTCATTGATGGAAACCACTCTTTTAAAAATGCCAATACTAAACTTTTTCTTCTTCCCCTGAAGATTTGCTCCCCCTGACTGAAAGCTCCCATCCTTACTAAATATCTCCCCATTTAACATAAATGTAAAAGGGTCACCTTTGGTGATCGAGGCTAAGAATGAGCCTCTTAGCTTAGCCCCTCTCCCACCTTCTGTTAAGGTGGTTAATTTCAGGGTGGGAGTATTTCTACTCCCCAAAAGCATTGTTATTTACCTTTATCCTCTTCCCTTATTTTCTAAATTTTTTATTTCTCTGACTGTTTCTATTCCTATTCATATCCATGTTCCTGTTGCTGCTTGATTCTGGAATATTTTCTCTACACTACTTTATTGTGTGACCATCAATATTGCACTTATAACACTTAGTGTTATTATTCCTTGGGGTGCAAATGTCTTAGGATTTCTCCTAGTGAAGCCATATCCTCTTCTATCATGAACCCTGCAATTCATATCCTTGTGACCAAACCGATTACATGAGTAACAATACCCATGGAAAATCTATCCATTCCCATATTCCTATCTTTCATGTGTCCTGCATTGTGAAGCCATGTGCCCAAATCCGTGACATGAAAAACATCTTTCATTGAAGTTTTCTTGTCTTGACCTCATTGGTCTCTTAGTCTCTTCTACCCATTTCCTGGTCCATCTGTTTCTTACTTGTGCATTGTTCCTTTCCTTTTTGAACTTTCTATTGTCCAACTTATCCTTATAAGTTTCACTCTCTCTTTTAATTACTTATTTTGATGCTTTTTATTTTTTGGTGTTTGATCTTGACTCTTAATATTGAGTTCTCCCTTTTTAATTCTTCAAGAGTAACCATAAGTATTTCACATTCTATATTTTTTACCTTTGATTGTTCAACCATACCTTTTTCAACTCTTTTTTCCTTTTCAACCTTATCTCTTAAATCAGAGAGATATTGTAGAAGATTTGTCTTACATTTCCTACCCTCTTGGATTTGAGCCTTCAATTCTAAATTCTCTCTTTTCAATTCAACAAGTTCCTTAAGAGTGGCTTCCTCTTTTTCTTTTTTTGAATCTTCCTCTTCTTTCTTTATTTGATATTTTATAGGAGCATCTTATTTTTCTTCTATTATTTAAAGTAGAGTTTCTTCTTCATACATGTTTTGATTGTCCCTATTATCATTTCTTGAATCAACCTCTAGGATTTCATTTCCAAAAATATCATCTTCATCTTCACCACTACTAAACCCATTGCAATAACCTGCATCATGACCGATTTGACCACAAAAAAATATTCTTCACCTTCTTCTGGACAATAAGCTGCATGGTGACATGTATTCCTACATCTAGAACAAAACTTTATCAACCTGGTTATTTATCCATTGTTTGATTCATCTCTTGAATCTATTTCCATTCTTCCTCCCAAAACAACAATATTGAATTCATCTTCCTTTTATTTCATAACCATGTGTGTTCTTTTATTCTTGTGTCTCATGGTTATACTTATGCCTTTCTTTGCCATTTGTGTTCTTGTAAGATCTTCCTTCAAGCTATTAAACCCTTTTCGAAGGAACTAGCTCTGATACCAATTGAAGAACACAAGATTATACTAAGAGGGGGGTGAACAATATAAGACCACTTTTTACTTTTCTTTCCCAAATAGTATTAATCAATATAATCAATAGAAATATCAATAACAATAACCAAAGTAATGCACAAATAATCACACACAATGGAGACACCAATTTAACGTTGTTCACCCAATGTGGGTTACATCCACAAAGAAAATATTTCACTAAAATTTTCTCAATCAATCTCTTTGGGAATCCTTCCCAACTACAATGTTTATGGACATCTATCCAAAGGAGACACCAATCCCCTAAATCAAGTTCGTGGATATCGATCCACAGGATAACTCCATATCCTATGCTCTAGATGGTGATATTCTAGAATACTATTGCCTCAACTGCACTAACTAGTGGATCTCTCTCCACTTGAAGACTATTTTCCTCACTCAAAAGATCTATCCTCAATATCATGGCTTATTGATCTCTATCCAATGGAGACTCCAATCCTCTATGCTCTATCACCTCCAAAGCTTTGTCTCAAATCTATACTAAACACAGTCCAGTCATTCTAGCACAAATTTGCTCAACTCTTGCACTAAACACATTCCAGTCGATCTATCACAATTCTTCTCAATAATCTCATTCAAATATACACTAAACATATTTCATTTGTTCTAGCACAAATCTGCTCAATCTTTATCTCTATTTTAGTACAAACTTTTCGTCAAATATGCACCAAACTCTACTCTCAAATATGCACTAAACACAATCCACTCAGTCTAGCATAGATTTATTCTCGATCTCTATTCTCAAGCCTTAACTCAAAGCTTGACCTGAATCTGCTAGATTTTCCCCAAACCTTAACTCAAGGTTTGAACAAATTAATCAGCTCTACTCTCAAGTCTTCTCAGGACCTATCTCAAATCTATCTTGTAATATTTCTCAAAAGATCACACTAATCTATCCACAAGTCCTCACTCAAACTTGCTCAAACCTGCTCAATAGGTCCACTCATAACCTACTCCAATCTGCTCAATACGTCCACTCAGAACCTGCTCAAATCTTCTCAACAGGTCCACTCAGAACCTGCTCAAATTTTCTTAATAATTCCACTCATAACCTGCTCAAATCTACTTAAAAGGTCCACTCAAAACCTGTCCAAATCTCATAGAAACATAGAGAGAATTGTTAGAGACTCAATATGTTCTATACTCAATGCTCAATCACTCTCAATCACATAGAAGCATAAAGAGAATTGTTAGAGACTCAATATGTTCTATACTCAATGCTCAATCACTTTCTCAACTCAATCTCATAGAAGCATAAAGAGAATTGTTAGAGACTCAATATGTTCTATTCTCAATGCTCAATCACTTTCTCAACTCAATATCATAGAAGCATAAAGAGAATTGTTAGAGACTCAATATGTTCTATTCTCAAAAATCAATCTCTTTCAAAACTCAAATTAGAATATAGAATAGTTTGTTTTACAGAACTTGAACAATCACTTCATATATTCACTTGACTAGGCTCAATCAGATCTACTTAACCAATCACTCAAGAAACAACCCTTTATTCCAAACCCTATTCCAAGCATGTAAACACCAACTCAAAATGTTTCCACAAATTCTCAACAAAAATTCTCACATAATAATGATACTCATGTTCTTTTCAAACCCTATTTCAAGTTCTTTGCACAATCAACTTACTTCAACAACAATTCTTATAACTCCATCTTCACATAACAATGATACTCATATTATTTTCAAACCCTAACTCAAGTTCTTCACACAACCAATGGCTTCAACAACAATGCTTATAAAATAAGGGTTTATCACTCAACTCTTTATTCCATAAAACCTTGAAGCACTAACTTGAAGCTTACTCAAAGATGCTAATCAAACAAGATTCCCCAACATCAACTCTCTTTAGAAAACTATACTCAACAATCAACTCACAAGGGAATACCAAATCAAATCCTTTTCACTCCAAAGTTATTTTCAGAAAATCAACCAATCACTTTAACCAAGAAAGAATTTGCTCATATATTTTTCCTTCACTAAAGTAGATCACCCCAATCTGCCACAACCAAAAATAATACTTTTGCCAAACTCAAATGGGTTAGTAGGCAAAATATTATTTCAATATTTTCTCTTCAATATTTTTCTCACTTGATGCTTATAAATCACACATGCAATATATCAATGGATATTCCTTATCACTCCATTAAAATAATATCCAACACCACATAGAATAAAAATAAACTCTTTCAAATTTATCCTTGCCTTATTGCTCCACCATAAAATAATATTAAAATGTTAAGGACAATTATAATGTAATAACATATTAACTTTATTGCAAAAAGAACTTTTGTCCTTTTAAAAACCCATAACAGGTAAATGTGGCATTCAAAATTCACCTAGTGCAATTAACCCGTATTACTCCTAATTAATTTAAAATTTAATTTCAGAAAACGCCTTATAACTCCAAATGTTGGGCAACACACATTAACTTGCACTAAAAAGTATTTACCTTTGCCTTGGTGGGAATCGTACCCACAATGCAACCAATGACCAACGCCCTAGCCATGACTCCAACTGTCGTGCAAGCTAGGCTCTTGCTTGGTAAGCAAGAAGCACCACGTGCTTATTAACTTCCCTCCTTCTACCTCAAAAATATGCACCTCTACCTTGGCGTCCAAGAAAAATATGCACTTCCTTTACCATTGTCCAAAATGTCTTCCGCTAGGAATAGAAACTGGGACTCCTAGTTTCCAAACATCTTAGCTACTACCCTCTTGCCACAAGGCCATGCTACCTTCGTTGGATTCCAATTTCGGTGCTTCTCCCTTTGTCCCTTGCTACTGGCGTTATCATGAATTTCATCGTATTCTTCTTCTTCAAGGACTTCAAATTAATTTCGAATAGTATAGATTTAAGGTAAGGTTTTGCCTTTATATAGTAGCATCCTTATATTTAAAAACATCGGTGCTCATGTTTAACTTTTGTCCCTCAAAGATTTAATTAATTAATTTATAAATTATTTAAATTCCTTTTGAATTTAAATTTCATAAATTAATTATGTTAAGACCTTTACTTTTATTAAGGTCAATATTTATTGAACACTTTATAATTATAATATTTATTTATAAAATTTAAATTCACTTTGAATTTAAATATTTTATAAAATATATATTAAACCTTTTAGTGTTCTTATGAGCTTCCTTCTCCGACGATTTTAAATGAAAACCTTTTATTTTTCTCCATTAGGGTTTTAACAAAAAACTTTGCAACTTGTTATTTGAAGACTTTTTTTGGACCAATCAATTGCATTTTTCCTTGGGATCTTTTGGCATCAATGACAACTCAACTTGTCCTACAATCTTGCTAAAATTTCCAACACGCCAAAAATCCCGCCTAAATAGAGGACCCTTTTTACCATAATTTTTTTTAAATTTTAAACTATCTCGCCCAATTCACCAAGTATACCAATATATATAATTAACACTCGAATGATAACTTTTCATTTTTAGACCCTGTTCTACACTAAATGGATATCCCAACCCAGTTCTACACTAGATTGGATCCATTTTTGTACTAGACCAGATCCATTTTTGTACTAGACCAGATCCATTTTTGCACTAGATCAGATCTTGTTCAACACTAGACAAGATCAAATCTTGTTCTACACTAGACTAGATATTGTTTATCACCAGACAATATCAAACCATGTTCTACACTAGATCAGACCCATTTTTGTTGTATATCAAATCATGTTATGCACCAGGTCGAACCTATTCTAGACCAAGTTGATATTTGGACCATGTTCTGGACCAATATGTTATCTAGATCCTATTCTACTTTTAAATGGACTACCAAACCTTGTTCTGTGCTAGATTGATATTCATACCTTAATTTACATCTAAACAAACTACTAGACCTTGTTCTATACCAGGCCAATTTCCAAATCTAATTTTGCACCAAGATAGACCCTATTCTGCACTAGTTCGATGTCCAGACCCTATTTTGAGCTAAGATTGATCTTGTTCTACACAAAGTCAATTTTTGGACTCTATTTTACACCAAGCCAAACCTTGTTCTGTACCAAACCAGTATTTGGATCCTATTTTGTACCAAGTCAAGATTTGTTCTACACTAGGTCAATATTCAAACCCTATTTTGTATCAGGTCAGGCACTGTTCTACACTAAGCCAATATTCGGGCCCTATTTTGCACTAGGCTAGACCCTATTCTACACCAGATCAATTTTTGGGCCCTATTTTGCACTAGGTTGGACCTTGTTATGCACCAAACTGATTTTCAGATCCTATTCTACACTAGTTCAATTTTTGGACTCTATTTTGTACCAAGTCAAACCCTATTCTACACTATATCAAAACCTATTCTACACCAAGCCAATATTCAAACCCTATTTTGCACTAGGTCAGACCCTATTCTACACCAAGCTAATTTTTGAACCTTGTTTTGCATCTGAATGGAATACTAGACCCTGTTTTACAAAGTGAAAAATACATCTATTTTTGGCTTCAGGGGCACTACCCCCCCTAGACCCCCGCGATGACATAGTAGGGGGTGTGTTTCCCCTACACCCCATTCACAGAGTGGATCCAAGTGCAGTTAAAATAAGACCTCCAAAATAGAGAGAGAATCAAGCTCTACAACCAGTACCATGTTCTAAGAACAAACCATTTTATACACCTAGTTTGAGGTTGGACAATTTTTTGTTCCACACGGTCTAGCCAAAAATGTCAAATTCACCATTTTTTTCCATTTTTTCAAAAACTAAGGTAATTCACCATTTCCTCTGACATGAGGTTGGCCAGGATTTGCCACAGTTTTGAAATGGATTCGCCTATTTTTTACAAGTACATTTTGGGTCTGACCCCTTATTCATAATCCTAGTTGATACATTTACCTACTGAGGGCACTTTTTACTTCCTACAAAGTAGATAGAAAAATATTGGGTTAGAAGTAAAGGGGTCTATCTAAGCTAGAAAAGAATGTTGGACTCCCTTGGACTACAATTGGGTCTCTCTTTAAATAGATGTAAAAAATAATAGAAATGATAAATGCATGTGATAGTTGGTCTATGGAAAAAGTACCATAGGCTCAATGATAGTACCATTGGTTATTTTTCCTAATAGATAACTCTTTCTCTCTTTGTGTCCATGTAAAACTAGAGAGTGATAGTGTCATAAAACTTGTAATCTAGTGATGCTTTCACTCAAAAAAGTAAATAAGTAGAGTTAAATGTATTTATGAATTCTTTAATCATAAAATGATGAAGACATATAACTTGGGAGTACATAGGATCTATCAAATAAATAAAAAAAGCAATTTGCATACTTAAAGTAAATATTAAAATGACAAAAATGCTAAACTAGATGAAAATGCAATATACAAAGCTAGAAAATATGCACAAGACTAAATCTAAAAGTTTTAAAGAAAATGAGGATCATAAGCAAGGGAAAGGACACAATACAAGATGTTAAGGCTATTTCCCCTTATTTATAAAAGCTTGTTGGAAGCTTGCTAGTTTGCTTGTACACACATGAGAGCTTGAGCTTGGAGGCTTGAATGTTATATGCTTGAGTGTTTGAATATTGATTTATTAATGGTTGATGGATTGAAAAAGAACTTGGATGCTTGGAGGATATATTTATGCTTGAATCATATCCTTCACAAGATTATGACAATATTTTGGCATAACCTTTCCATGCATAAAGATGAATTCATATGATTCTAGATGGATTTTGGAAGAATTTTGCTACTCCAAAAATCTTGATGAATTGCTCACCCCAAGTACTAGTTCTATAGGAAGCCACAATTCCTTAGGGGAAGGATTGAATTGAAGTTCATAGGACTGGAGATGGTAATAATTTAAAATGATATTAATATGACATTAATAGATGAATATTTAAAATGATAAATATTGCATTGTGATTTTTATTTGAAGCTATGAATTAGATCTTGATGATTGGATCCATAAATGGTGGATAGCTTGGAAGGTATCAACAATCAGTTTTTTTTTAATTCTAGTGCAAGATAGTCAAAAGAACTAGTGAGGCAAAAGTGTTGGTGGCACTTTTAAGGGGGTGTTTTTATCATCATTATTTTTGGAGGTCAAATATATGTGGGAAAGATTAAAGTCAAACTTTTTGTAAAAGTGCTATCAAGGATACAAAAGTACTGGTAGCACTTTCACTCATTCCTTGACACTTTCACTTTTGGAACAAAAATACTCCAAATTTGGTTATAATAATGATTAGATCAATATACTTAATTTATTAACTAATTGATGAGGAGATTGGAAGAATTGAAGATTAACAATGCACGCAAAATTGAGTGTCTACAGTGATAGATGCTCCAAGTCTTTATTTAGCTATCTAAGGAATAAAAATATTATTAAAGAGATGCCTTGCTTACACATGGAAGATGTATTAGTCACAATAGATGCATAACCCATTGCAAATGCATTATTTAAGTATTATGATAAAATGTTTTCAAAAGAGAACACAAATAAATTCTATCTTGTTTTGGCCTCTTATGTTTAAGAATGTATTCCCAACCTTGTTCCCCCATGTTCATCCAAATAGTTAGAGAAAGTTGTATTAGATTATGAGTTTAAACAAGCACTATGAAAAATGAAAAGGGATAAGGCTTTAGGTATGGATCTCCTCATAATGAAATTTTACCAAAATTGCCAATGCTCAATAGGGACTTTCATATAATGTAAAAGGATGATTTAACAAATGGATTTTTGAGTTTCTTTATTAATCAAGGCCCGATCAAATTAACCTTGAAGAAACGTAGTAAGGAACATATCTCCTATCATACATCCATTACCCTTCTCAATATGTTTTATAATATCATTGTAAAGTATTTGGCCATGATGTTAAGACTTGTTTCCAAAAAATTATTAGAAAAAACCATATAGGATTCATTCAATAAATGATACATTTTGGATAATCTAGCCTAAGAAGTGTCATAGTATGAACATGAGTTTGGGTAGGATGCTCTACTTTTTAAAATTGATTTTGATAGATCCTATGATCAAATACATTAATAGTTAATCCTTAAAATGCTACTTAGCTAAATTTATAGGATAAGTTCTACCAACATATCTCTCTACTCTTCAAACATGCTTCAAGATGTATTCAGGTGAATGACATTTGGTTAAATAATTTTAGTTTACATAGATCAATAAAACAAGGATGTCCAATTAATCCTCTACTTTAAATTACCATTATAGATGCCCTTAGAAACCTAATAAAAATATCATAAACTAATAATCTCATATTGACAATCAAATTGCCAACCAAAAAGCTATGACCAATTTTCATTCTGTAGATGTTTCCATGTTATTTCCCTTAGGATAGTAAGGAGGATATAAATACCACTAAGGGAGTTATTTAAGTTTGTTATGAAATATTTGATTTTATTATTAAAAATATTAAAATTGATATGTTTTAATGTTATTCTAATCCATAATTAGGTAATATACAAACAACATGGAAAGTTATCCCTCATGCCCAAATTATTTAGTACTTAGGGGTCACATTTGGTATTGATGTATCTTCCACATAAACATGGGACTAGGTGTTAGAAAAATTCCTAAATAAGTTTTAGCATAGCCCAAAACCTCTTGTCTCTAGCTAAAAAATTGCAAGTAGTTAGTGAAGTGCTTATAGACAAATATGTTTATTACTCTTCAACTTGGTTAGCATCTGAAAGTGGATACCAAATACTTAATCAAGTCATACTATCATAACCCTAGATTTCCATTCCAATTGTGAACAATTATTTTTTATTTACAAATGCCTTCACTTGTTAGGGATTTTACCATTCCTTTTAATAAGGAACCTCTCCTAAATTACAACTAAATATCTTAAGATCCCCTAACTGAGTTAATTTCCCATCACAAATTTGGCAAAGTTTCAAACCACTTAGATCCTTCATAGAGAACACCCATCCCTAAAACTTACATAGGCCTATCTATGTAAGTGCACTAGGTGTATAATCATATTCAAACTATCATTATAATTTCATCCAATGAGCTAGCTTATTATTTTTATTCTGTTGAAAGGGGGCACACTCATCACCACATTCTGCATAAATCCTTCCATGTAAATATATTATGCGTGTAGGGCTCATACTATCCATGTTATATCCATGTTGAGATAGCCTTCCCACCTCTAGGTCTCTTCCAATTTTATCCTATGGATATAAAGTGATTAAAACCCATCTCCCTCTTTTCACTATTAAGGTCCATCATGAAAATATTCTAAGTTATAACGATAGTCAATCCTTCTCAGATGGAAGGAGTTTTCCATATTCATTACCAAATTCTTAATCAAATATCAAGTATCATTTAGAACTTTTCGATGATCATTACTTGAGACACACATGTTGTAAAACTTGTATAGATTACATAAATCAGAAATCCTTATGGAATATTGTATTCCAAAGGCTATTTAATGTTAGAGATACTAGATTTCACCTTAACTCAAAATTTATCCTTACATAAGGAAAATGAAATGAGTTCTCATATTTCTAGTTACTGATACTTTTTTCTTTGCTTAATTCCAAAGCACATATTAGATAAATCTATTAAGATCATTTAGGCTACTTTTGAAAGTTTTTCTATCATTATGCTTAACAAGAAGGTTTCACTAAATCCTTATCTCAATTTCTGAAATCTAATTGCTTCCTCAAAAAATAATATTTATATCTTAAATAAATAAATAAACATTTTCATGCTTAGTTAAAACATCAATATCTCTTCCCTTAATATTGCTAGAAATGAAAATAACAATATTCTACTATACACACATCAACTAGACCAAAGCAAAAATTGTTGGTGCAAATATTTTTAACCTTTCTTTCCTTCATAACATATAATTTACTAGATTACATAGTATTCAAGGATTTTTCTTTATCCAATAGAATCCTAGAAACAATAATTACCATATACATACATCCAAATATACTTTAGTAAATTAAAATTACAATATAAGTTTTTTATAAATCCTTTCAACAAGATCCATAAAAGGCAGCTGAATTCTTGTCATTGTTCTATACTCTTATACAAATTATTTTTAATCTTCTTTGTCTTATTTCTTTAACCACAAATATGGATATGTGTTTAAGGGATAAGGATAACTCCCCTAAATATGCTAATGCAATTCTAGGCGCATGATATAACATTGTATATAACAAACCAACAAACTTATTCAATCAAGTTCCTTCTTGGTAGTCAAGTTGAATAAATACAATTCCTAATGATGCAAATGCATTCCTAGATGCATGCAAGATCTTTCATTGCATAAAACAACCAGTGCATCCAAAAATTAGTCATTCAATTTTTTTTTTTTTGGCAACCAAAAATTCCACAAAGATACATAGTCCTCCAAATTAAACCATATTAAATAAACATATACATACTTAATCCATGAACTTAATTTCCAAATTATAATTATAGCAACAACGTAATTCCAAACTCCACTTTGAATCAAAACATACAATTTCTATTATATCTTGGGAGCAAGGAAAACTATACCCAGACTCTACTCCATTTGACTCACTAAACCATCACTATTTTACTTCAAAGATGTC
This sequence comes from Wollemia nobilis, assembly GCA_028583015.1. Lineage (NCBI taxonomy): Eukaryota > Viridiplantae > Streptophyta > Pinopsida > Araucariales > Araucariaceae > Wollemia > Wollemia nobilis. The sequence goes on from JAQPPZ010000057.1 coordinate 1,572,091, forward strand.
CCATTAAAACATGATAGGACCATTAAATAAGAGTTTGCTGCTCAACACCCACTTAGTATTACATAGCCATACACATTCACAAATATATTTTAAGGTTTTAGGGACACCAATAAAATCCTCCATTAGATAGGTTTTGAATGGACGCATACATCAATACCAATATGATGGTATACATGAAGCTTAAGTCCTTACTTTGGTCTCTTAGAGTCTGTGATACACTATAAAGACTTTTTCAATTTAAATATTATTTACAGAGAACAATATCCAAATCCCTGGTTATGTCTCCATCCAAAGTGAGCTCAGAAATAACTATTATCAGGAAGGAAAAGATAATATATTCAACTCAGCTTCAAAATTGAAGTTCGCTTATTTTAAAAAAAATAAATAATATATTATTTTGATATTCAATGAGCACCAAATTATTATTATAAATTTATCTTAGTATAATTACATATAAGCATGTGTTTTAATACTTATCTCATAATCTATATGCATAGTCCAAATAGATAAATATGAATTCATTATTTATTTTAAATCACAAACAAAAGAGCACAGTTCATATTCATTAATTTCTCTTTCATTCTCAAAGTCATTCTTGGGTTTTTCAATGCTCTTCGCAGTGTTATGTTCAATGAAGAGATAACAACATACAATTTTCCTAGATTAAGAACCACAAAAGTCATTTTTCAGGCATTTCCAATCAAATTTTTTATAAATATTTTGTTTGAGCAACACTATGTCTTTGACATACATGGATAACAAACACAACCCAGTTGTTTGGTGCTGGCAGATACGCAGATGAGGAAAGACATATTATTAAATGATAAGATTTTCAACCATCCATATTGCATAGGTTTCCAAGATGTAGATTTAACTCACACCTAAATTAGCTATATTTCAAAATAACATCATTTAAAATGAAGTGAATGAAGTCTACCTGAAATTTCTATCAAATTTTCCAGAAACAATCCAGATGATGCAACACAAATTGGTTTGCATCCTTTGTCTCTCACCATATTTTTCTCTTCATGTCTATTTTCCTTCCCTTTATGCTCTTTTCCAATGGCCTTTGATCTACCTTATTTCCATCATCTGATTCCTCCATGTGCACTCAAGAGACCAAGTTCTATTCAATAACTAATCACCCTCATATCCTCTATGAAAATAGATAGTAATCAAATTTACAAACAATATTTCAAGAAGAACATACCGATGATACTCTAGTGACAAAAAAAAATTCTTGGACCATAGGTAATAGCTCAAGCTACTATTGATTAATAGCTAATATTATTAACCATGTCAACATGGACCTTATATATACCATAACCTATTAAAGGAATATACCCTTTAAATTTTCTTGTGTAAGAATAAACCCATATACTTGAAATATTTATTTATGAAGGATAATAAATCTCATTGTAATGAAATATTATCACAAGCATTATATATTTTATTTAAAACAAAGAGAGAAAGCATCTAAAAAGCATGAACAAGGCAAAAAATCATCAATTGAACAAAATTTGTTTAAGCAAGCATATGTCAAACAAAAGCATGAAGGGTTTCTTTTCAATCTAGCATTTTTTATATCATCTTTCATTCAATTGAGTCCATTGTTTTCTTTAAAAACAACCACCCTGTCAATGATTTATTTTCACATGCAAAATACAATATGCAACTACATGAGAGGAAATTCCATCTTCCTAGAAGCTATCACCTTTAAAAGTAATCTTCATTTCTCTTTTTTATGACATTGTGTTCTTAGTGGTTAATAATTTCTCCTCACCCATGAGAAGATATATTCCTACGAAAGTGTACATTTATTAGTAGAATCATATTCTTCCATGCAATATTTGTTTTATAGAAACTAATAATGAAATAGGCAATCATTCCTACAACAAGTTACATTATATTCTTCCATGAAATATATGTTTGTAGAAATTAGGCATAAAATAGTTAATCATTCTATCAACCGGATAACATAGCCAATCATGGACCATCCTATGAAATTTTTTCCATGGGAGGGTCATGACATCCTACCACCTTAGGCTAAACATAGTCCTCTGTGTTTCATCATAGTCCAAACATAAAACAATAATTACATTCATTAACAAATAGAAATGGAAAATGTCTTTGCATATCTGCCACTTTCTTCAAGTAGCATTTCTTTCGGAGTAACGATCCCACTAGACCTTGCATTAATCTAGAGTCTCCTTACTCATTTATTTGGAGTGGAACTCTAGGATATTTATTGGATGTACCTCAAAGGCCTTTGGGTCCGCCATATATAATTTAGAAAAATCCCATATATGTTTAGGGTTAGAAATATATTTCTTAAGCAAGGATATATGAAAGGTGTCATGAATATTTGACAATATGGGTGGTAGGGCAAGTCTATACACCATATAACTAATCTTTTCTATGATTTCAAAAAGTTTAAAAAAGCAAGGATCTAGTTTTATGGACTTTATGGAACACTTATTTAGTCTCATCCTTAGAAACACTCTGTCACCTATGAAAAATCTCTTGGCAACCTCTTAAGATTGACATGACGTTTTTGAAAATCTACGAATTCCTTAAGTCTCTCTTCGATCAAACTTAATTGTTTCTCCATATCCTTAACCATTTCTGGCCCAAGAACAACTCGATCCTCTATATTATCCCAAGATAATGGTGTCCTACATATCTTACCATATAAATCTTCAAATGGAGCCATACCTAAGGTCGAATGGTGACCATTGTTATAAGAAAATTATACCAGATGTAGATAAACTTCCCATCAAGATTTCTGACCCATACAATACATGTGAAGCATATCCTCCAACACCTGGTTCACCCTTTTAGTTTATCCATCAGTATTTGGATGATACGTAGAGCTGATATTTAATATGATGCCTATGATTCGATGTAAAGCTTATCAAACTATAGATGTAAAATTGAAGTCTCTATCTAAAATAATTACCTCATGAAAACCATGAATATTTAAAATTTCCTTGGAAAATATATTAGCCACAATAACAATATCATATTTCATGCTTTTGGATATAAAATATATTGACTATAACAAGGATTGCATCATACTAGAACCTAGTTTTAGGTAAACCTACAATGAAATTCATTAAAATCACTTACCATTTTTGCATGGGTATGTCACATGGATACAAAATTCCTACAAAATGTCTATGTTCAACCTTAAAATTTTAGCATTCAAGGCACTGGAAAATGAATTAAGTGATATCTTTCTTCATTCCTAGCCAGTAAAATATTATATTCATGTTTTCTATCATCTTAGGTTCCCTTGGGTGAGCAAAGGAGATATATGTGCTTCATTCATGATAATTTTTCTTAGATCACTTATCTCAGGATTGAATACTCGATCCTTGAAACATAGAAAGCCATACTTGGTGCTAAAATCCCTACTTTCTTTGGGTTTATTTTCTATTTTATCCTGAATTTAGTTGTAATAATCATCATGATATTGTATTTCTTTAACTTGATCCATCAAGTCTACATGGATGTGGGTCAAGGAAGTAATGTATTTTCCCCTACTTGTGAAATGAATCTCCAAGAATGTAGAAGCCCAAACCAACACCAAAATAAGGTAGAATATAGTCCTAATCAACATCCAAAAGATCAATATGCATAAAACCATGAGTGTGCAAAAGTGGAAGATATGTTTGAAGAGATTACATCAAGGAAGAATCACCAATATCCTACTGCATAAGTGATGATGAGCCCATGGAAGAAACAAGAGAAAGAAGTGTAGGCTTAGAAACCTCACAAGAATCAACATGGTCTTCAGGATCTCCAAGTGAGAGTCCAACTGAAGACAAAATATTTGTATCCAACTCCTGTATAAGTAGATAATCCAATATGAAAGAAATAAGAGAAGAAAATGGTGGACAAGGTGGCTCACTCAAATAAGGAGGGCACACCAAAAAAGGGTCCAAAAAGGAATAATTACATGGAGGAGATACAATGTATACATCATCATCAAATAAATGAGTGATCTCCTCATACATGTTAAGAAAATCACGTGTGACTCTTAATGAAGAGAGAGGCAACACCATCCAAGAAGTCATCTGTATGTAAGGATGTAACATGCCATGAAATATTTGTTGTATATTATGCAACATCAACATGATCATCTACATAAGACAAGTATGAAGATGTATCCTCTAAAATATTTGTAGCAGGTACTATAGCATCAACCTCATCATCCAAAACATCATGTGATAGTGACTCCAAAAATAAATATGCAATGTCACAAATGATGTCCTCCATGCAAGCAATAGTAATAGAAGGTTCCTTGGTTAAAAAATTTATTTTCAACATATGATAAGCAAGGTGGGGTGTGTTCTTGTGAACTCCAATAAAATTTTGAATCTCATAAAGCATGCTAGAGATCCTTAAATTGTTCATGGACCATGTCCTATACTCCTTATCCTTCACCATTGGTTTGGATTTTGAAGTTTTGAAAAAATTATCCAAACCTTGACTTTGACATAATGAACAAATTACCTTAAACCATGCTTCAAAAGTTTCAGCATTTGCCTCTATGCTAAGTGTAAAAAAATAAATTTTCAAGATGTCTTCAAAAGTAGAAGAGGCCCCCCAAAATCAAATACCATTATAATGTGAAAGGTCTAGTGTGATGTCACAAGGTAGTGCAAAAAACCACAAAATCACATCAATGCATACATGAAGCCTCTGGACTCTGAAAAGTTTCTAAAGGAATTACCAAAAGAATCCCCTCTTTCAAACTAAGTGTCTCAATGAGGAAGATTGGCACAAGAGGATGCACCACAACAAAGCAAGGGAAGTCAAAGACAAAGGACTCCTCAAAAACAAAAATGTGTAGGCTCCACCAATACTGAAAACCAAGTAAGCTGATCAAAAAGTTTAAAACTAAGTGGACAAACATAAAATTAGGGAATATGGGACTTTATAACAATAGTCCATATACCGGTTCAAGTGTAAATACCCTTTTTCATAATGCAATATTGAGTGTGTAGTCATAAAATCATTGTAAATATCTAAATACAGATCCAAAAAATATGAATTTTTACGAACATATCCGAAAAATGATTTTACAGGCCTAGAAAAAATTTCGCTAAGAAAATCCCAATATTTCTCCTAAAATAACGAGTTTACTAAAAATAGTAAAATCATTGTAACTGTAAAAATACAGCTCAAAAGTCTTTGAAATTTTATGGGATGGTCTATAATATGATTTTACACATTCTATAAAAAACTTTGCAAAAAATTAGAATTTGGATGAAGATATATGGAGATTACTAAAACATTGCAAGTTTTCGTAAAATCAAGATATCTTGAGGAATATTAATCCAAATGAGCTGAAATTTTGGGCACAAATCAAATGAATGCATCTACATACATCTAAAATATTTTATGGAATAATGGAATTTATATCAGGAGATACATGTAAAATATAAAACGGGTTGGGTTGGTGACCCTGCCAAAAAAGAAAATGCTCAAGAAGAAAAATTCTTAGGATAGATCCAAGGGAATGAGGCTATTTTAGTATAGGTAAAAGATATTTTAGGAGGCTAGTTATGATATTACAATGGAAGGAGTGACACAAACTGGCAAAAAAACTCCACCAAGGGCCCGATCACAAAAAACTAAAGCTTCCACACCAATCTTCGAACCTGCAAGAGAAACAAATTCACAACACTCACAAATGGATGACTGCAACACCTATTGCTCTGATACCATGAAAGTAATGATAATCAGATCATTCCAATATGCAAGGATCTCAAGTGTCAACAGAAACACCACATTCAACCAAAATAAGAATCTAAAAGCAAATTGACAACATACGCTTACAAATAGATATGCAAACAAAAGAGCAACAATATCATATATTAGATCTGAAAATGGAACTTCCTATTCTCAATGAGTACAATGAAGGTGCCTTGATTATATAGGCAAGGATGATCAACCATAGCAGTAGGATCAAGCTAAGGATAAATATCCACCCTACAAAAGGAATAAGTGATATGGTCCATATATCTATAACGTCTATGGGGAGAAAGAATATCAACCCTCCAAATTTCACCTAAAGATATCCCCATAACACCTATGAATAGTCAAACCTAAAAATATCCCATAATATCTAAGAAATAAATATGTGACATCTCATAATATCTAAATAAGATAAATGAAATATCCATACATAAGTGGGTGGGGAAAATACATGGAATAACAAATAAAGAGAAATAAATTACCTAGATGAAAATGATCTAAGGTAAACAACCTACCCTAACACCCACCCTCAATTGAAGCTAGGTGCCAAAAATTTAAGTGGCATATCCACAATGTAAGTCCCTCCAATAAGGCCTGATTAGGTACTCATGTACAATGTGTATCTAGAAGGTGGAAAACCATGTGGAAAAAAACATCCAACTAGAAATAGAGAAGAAAAAGTAGGAATGGAGCCAAGGAGTTCTCCCAACACCCCCATAGAATGATGAGCTCCATGAAGAAGTCCTATGAAGAAGTGGATGCCTCTACAATGAACAATGTGTCTCCCACAAGGAAGAAAGTAGCCATGAAGCATTCGTCAAATGTCTTCCCACTCCAAGTGAGTGTGAGAAGATGGGAATAAAATGTAGAATGATGATGTAGAATCCTTCAAACTGAGCTAAAGTGAATAAGATGTCACCAATAAATTATGAAATGAATCTCCAATAATGTAGAAGCCCAAACCAACACCAAAATTGGGTAGAATATAGTCCCAATCAACATCCAAAAGATCAATACGCATAAAACCATGAGTGTGCAAAAGTGGAAGAGATGTTTGAAGAGCATCCATAAAGGAAGAATCACCAATATCCTACTGCATAAGTGATGATGAGCCCATGGAAGCAACAAGATAAATAAGTGGAGGCTTAGAAGCCTCAAAAGAATCAACATGATCTTCAAGATCTCCAAGTGAGAGTCCAACTAAAGACAAAATATTTGTATCCAACTCCTATAGGAGTACATCATCCAATATGAAAGAAATAGGAAAAGGAAGTGGTGGAAAAGGTGGCTCACTCAAAGGAGGGAACACCAAAAAAGTGTCCACAAAGGAAGAAGTACATGGAGGAGATACAATGTATACATCATCATCAAATAAATGAGTGAGATCCTCATACATGTTAAGAAAATCACATGTGTGACAATGAAGAGAGAGGTAATCCCATCCAAGAAGTCATCTGTATGTAAGGATGTAACATGCCATCAAATATTTGTTGTATATGCTGCAACATCAACATGATCATCCACATAAGACAAGTGTGGAGATGTATCCTGTAAACTATCTGAATTAGGTACTATAGGATCAACCTCATCATCCAAAACATCATGAGATAGTGACTCCAAAAATAAAGTTGAAATGTCACAAATGATGTTCTCCATGCAAGAAATTGTAAGAGAAGGTGCCTTGGGTAAAAAATTTCTTTTCAACATATGATAAGCAAGGTGAGGTGTGTTCTTGTGAACTCCAATAAAATTTTGAAGCTCCTCACAAACTGAATAATAAAGCATTTTAGAGATCCTTACATTGTTCATGAACCATGTCCTATACTCTTTATCCTTAACCATTGGTTTGGGTTTTGGAGTTATGAACAAAGGATCCAAACCTTCACTTTGACATAATGGACAAAGTACCTTAAACCATGCTTCAAAAATTTTAGTATTTACGTCTATGCTAAGTTTAAAAAAGGAAGTTTCCAAGATATCCTCAAAATTAGAAGAACCTCCCCCAAAATCAATTACCATTATAATGTGAGAGGTCTAGTGTGATTTCACAAGGTGGTACAAAATACCACAAAATTACATCAATGCACAAATGAAGATTCTAAACTTTGAAAAAATCTCCAAAGGAATTTTCAAAAGAATCCCCTCCTTCAAACTAAGTGTCTCAATGAGGAAGATTGGCACAAGAGGATGCACCATAACAAAGCAAGGGAAGTCAAAGACAAAGGACTCCTCAAGAACAACAATGTGTAGGCTCCACCAATACTTAACACCAAGTAAGCTGATCACAAAGTTCCAAACTAAGTGGACAAACAACAAATGAAGGAAGATGGGACTTTATAACAACAGTCCATATACCGGTTCAAGTGCAAAAATATTTTTCACAATGCAATATTGAGAGTGTAGTCATAAAATAATTATAAATGTCTAAATACAGATCCAAAAATCATAAATTTTACAAAAATATCAGGAAAATGATTTTACAATCCTGGAAACAATTTCGCTGAGAAACTCTCAATATTTCTTCTAAAAGGACGAGTTTACTAAAAATAGTAGAATCACTATAACAGTCAGAATACAACTCCAAAATCTTTGAAATTTTATGAAAATGTATATCATATGATTTTACACATTCTGTAAAAAAATCTGCAACAACTTCGAATCTTGGATGAAGATATATGCAGATTACTAAAAAAGTGCAGTTTTTTTCATAAAATCATGATATATTGAAGACTACGTATCCAAATGAGCTGAAATTTTTGGCACAAATCATTTGAATGCATCTACAGACCTCCAAAAACTTTCTTGGAAAAATTACATTTCTATCAGGATATAGATGCAAAATATAAAAATTGGCTGGGATGGTGACCCTGCCAAAAAAGGAAATGCTCAAGAAAAAAATACTTTTTATAGATCCAAGGGAATGAGGCTATTACAGTATGGGCAGAAGAGATTTTAGGATGTTGATGATTATATTACAATGGAATGAGAGACACAAAATTACCAAAAACCTCCACCAAGGACCCGATCACAAAAACTGAAGCTTCCACACCAATCTTCAAACTTGCAAGAGAAATAATTGCACAACACTCACAAATGGATGACTACAACAACTATTTTTTGGCCAATTTAAAATTATCACCAACCTCCTAAAATATCTTCTACCCATACTACAATAGCCTCATTCCCTTAGATCTGTCCTAAGCATTTTTTTTCTTGAGCATTTCCTTTTTTACCAAGGTCACCAACCCAACCTGTTTTTATATTTTGTATGTATATCATGATAGACATGCCATTTTTCCATGAAAGTTTTTTGAGGTCTATAGATGCATTTATTTGATTTGTACCCAAAATTTCAGCTCATTTGGATTAGTATTCTTCATGATATCTTGATTTTATGAAAACCTACAATTTTTTTGTAATCTGCATATATCTTCATCAACAATTTTTATTTTTTGCATATTTTTTTACAAAAAATTGCAAAATCATATTATAGACCATCCCATAGAATTTTACAAAAATTTGCAAAATCATATTATAGACCATCCCATAGAATTTTAGAGAATTTGGAGCTGTATTTTTACAATTACAACGATTTTAATATGTTTAGTAAACTTGTTATTTCAGGAGAAATATTGGGAGTTGCTCAACGAAATTTTTTCTAGGCCTGTAAAATCATTTTTCTGATATATATAAAAATTTCAGATTTTTTGGATCTATATTTAGACATTAACAATGATTTTATGACTGCACTCTCAATATTGCATTGTGAAAAAGGGTTTTTGCACTTGAACCGGTATATGGACTATTGTTATAAAGTCCCATATTCCCTCATTTTATGTTTGTCCACTTAGTTTGAAACTTTGTGATCAGCTTACTTGGTGTTCAGTATTGGTGGAGCCTACACATTGTTGTGCTTGAGGAGTCCTCTATCTTTTACTTCCCTTAATTTTTTGTGGTGCATCCTCTTGTGCCAATCTTCCTCATTGAGGCACTTAGTTTGAAGGAGGGGATTCTTTTGGTAATTCCTTTGGAGACTTTTCAGATTTCAGAGGCAAATACTGAAACTTTTGAAGCATGGTTTAAGGTACTTTATTCATTATGTCAAAGTGAATATTTGGATCCTTTGTTCATAACTCCAAAATCCAAACCAATGGTGAAGGATAAGGTGTATAGGACACGATTCATCAGCAATTTAAGGATCTCTAGCATGCTTTATTATTCAGTTTGTGAGGAGCTTCAAAATTTTATTGGAGTTCACAAGAACACACCTCACCTTGCTTATCATATGTTGAAAATAAATTTTTTACCCAAGGCACCTTCTCTTACTATTGCTTGCATGGAGGACATCATTTATGACATTGCATATTTATTTTTGGAGTCACTATCTCATGATGTTTTGGATGATGAGCCCTGCTTCAGATATTTTACATGATACATATCCACACTTGTTTTCTATGGATGATCATGTTGATGTTGCAAAATATACAACAGATATTTCATGGCATGTTACATCCTTACATACAGATGACTTCTTGGATGGTGTTGCCTCTCTCTTCATTGAGAGACACATGTGATTTTCTTAACATGTATGAGGAGCTCACTCATTTATTTGATGATGGTGTATACATTGTATCTTATCCATGTAATTCTTCCTTTGTGGACCCTTTTTTGGTGTGCCCTCCTTCTTTGAGTGAGCCACCTTGTCCACCATTTTCTTCTCTTGTTTATTTCACATTGGATGATGTACTTATACAGGAGTTGGATACAAAGATTTTGTCTTCAGTTGGACTCTCACTTAAATTTCTTGAAGACCATGTTAATGTGAGGCTTCTAAGCCTCCACTTCTTTCTATTGCTGCTTCCATGGGCTCATCATCACTTATGCAGTAGGATATTGGTGATTCTTCCTTGATGGATTCTATTCAAACATCTCTTCCACTTTTACACACTCGTGGTTTTGTGCATATTGATAGTTTGGATGTTGATTGGGACTATTTTCTACCATTTTTTGGTGTTGTTTTGGGCTTCTACATTCTTGGAGATTCATTTCATAATTTATTGGTGACATCTTGTTCACTTCAGCTCAGTTTGAAGGATTATACATCATCATTCTATATTTTATTCCCATATTATCACACTCACTTGGATTGGGAAGATATTCGATTGATGTTTCATGGCTACTTTCTTCCTCGTGGGAGACACATTATTCATCACAGAGGCATCCACTTCTTCACAAGACTTCTTCATCGATATCATCATCATAGGAGGGTTTTGGGAGCACTCCTTGGATCCATTCCTACTTTTTCTTCTCTCTTTCTAGCTGGATGGTTTTTTTCCACATGGTTTTCCACCTTCTGGATACACATTGTACATGAGTACCTAATCAGGCCTTGTTGTCGGGACTCATATTGTGGATATGCCACTTTATTTTTTTGCACCTAGCTTCACTTGAGGGGGGTGTTAGAGTAGGTTGTTTACCTTGGCTCATGTTCACCTAGGTAATTTATTTTTATTTCACAAATAAATATGATGTGGAATATTATGTGTGGATATTAGAGTATCCATCCAATATTTCACAAATGGATGTTAGAGTAGGTTATTTACCTTAGCTCATGTTCACCTAGGTAGTTTATTTTCCTTTTATTTAGTTATTCCATGTGTTTTCTCCACACACTTATGTGTGGATATTTTATTTATCTTATTTAGATATTATGAGATGTTACATATTTATTTCTTAGATATTATGGGGATATTTTTAGGTTTGACTATTCCTAGGAGTTATTGGGATATTTTAGGTATATTTGGAGGGTTGATATTCTTTCTCCCCATAGCGGTTACAGATCTATGGACCATATCACTTATTTCTTTTGTACGATGGATATTTATCCTTAGCTTGATCCTACTGGTATGGTTCATCATCCTTTCCTATATAAGCAAGGCACATTCACTGTACTCATTGTAGGAGAAGAGGAAGTTCATTATTCATGTATAATATATGATATTGTTGCTCATTGTTTTGCATATCCAAGCTTATGCTATCAATTTGCTTTTAGATTCTTATTTTTGTTGAATGTGGTGTTCTGTTAACACTTGAGATCCTTACAACTTGTAATGATATGATTATCATTCCTTTCATGGCATCAAAGTAATAGGTGTTGCAGTCAACCATTTGTGAGTGTTGTGCAGTTGTTTCTCTTGCAGGTTTAAAGAATGGTGTGGAAGCTTTGATATTTGTGATCGGGTCCTTGGTGGAGTTTTTTGGCCATTTTGTGTCACTCATTCTATTTTAATATCATCACCATCCTCCAAAAATATCTTTTATCCATTCTGCAATAGCCTCATTCCCTTGGATCTGTCCTAAGCATTTTTTTCTTGAGCATTTCCTTTTTTGGCAGGGTCACCAACCTAGCCTATTTTTATATTTTGCATGTATCTCCTGATAGAAATACCATTTTTCCACAAATTTTTTTTGAGGTCTGTAGATGCATTCATTTGAGTTGTGCCCAAAATTTCAGCTCATTTGGATCAACATTCTTCAAGATATATTGATTTTATGAAAACCTGTAATTTTTTAGTAATATGCATATATATTCATCAAAACCTTTGATGTTTTGCATATTTTTTTACCGAATGTGTAAAATCATATTATAGACCATCCCATACAATTTCAGAGCATTTGGATCTGTATTATGAAAGTTATAATGCTTTTACTATTTTTAGTAAACTCGTCATTTTAGGAGAAATATTGGAAGCTACTCACTGAAATTTTTACCAAGTCTGTAAAATCATTTTTTTGATATGTCTGTAAATTTTTTTTTTTTTTGGATCTGTATTTAGACATTTACAATGATTTTATGACTGCACTCTCAATATTGCATTGTGAAAAAGGGTTTTTGCACTTGAACCTTGTATAAGGACTATTGTTATAAAGTCCCATCTTCCTTCATTTTCTATTTGTCCACTTAGTTTGGAACTTTATGATCAGCTTACTTGGTGTTCAGTATTGGTGGATCCTACACATTGTTGTTCTTGAGGAGTCCTTTGTATTTGAATTCCCTTTCTTTGTTGTGGTGCATCCTCTTGTGCCAATCTTCCTCATTAAGGCACTTAGTTTGAAGGAGGGGATTATTTTGGTAATTCCTTTGGAGACTTTTCAAAGTTCATATACTTAATTTGTGAATTTATGTGATTTTGTGGTATTTTTTACCACCTTGTGACATCACACTAGACCTTTCACATTATAATGGCATTTGATTTTGGGGGGGCTCTTCTACTTTTGAGGACATCTTGAAAACTTATTTTTTTAAACTTAGCATAGAGGAAAATGTTGAAACTTTTGAAGCATGGTTTAAGGTACTTTGTTCATTATGTCAAAGTGAAGGTTTGGATCCTTTGTTCATAACTCCAAAACCCAAACCAATGGTGAAGGATAAGGAGTATAGGACATGTTTCATGAAAAATATGAGGATCTCTAACATGGACTGTTGTTATAAAGTCCCATCTTCCTTCATTTGTTGTTTGTCCACTTAGTTTGGAACTTTGTGATCAGCTTACTTGGTGTTAAGTATTGGTGGAGCCTACACATTGTTGTTCTTGATGAGTCCTTTGTATATGAATTCCCTTTCTTTGTTGTGGTGCATCCTCTTGTGCCAATATTCCTCATTAAGGCACTTAGTTTGAAGGAGGGGATTATTTTGGTAATTCCTTTGGAGACTTTTCAAAGTTCATAGGCTTCATTTGTGAATTTATGTGATTTTGTGGTATTTTTTACCACCTTGTGACATCACACTAGACCTTTCACATTATAATGGCATTTGATCTTGGGTGGGCTCTTTTACTTTTGAGGACATCTTGAAAACTTATTTTTTTAAACTTAGCATAGAGGAAAATGTTGAAACTTTTGAAGCATGGTTTAAGGTACTTTGTTCATTATGTCAAAGTGAAGGTTTGGATCCTTTGTGCATAAATCCAAAACCCAAACCAAAGGTGAAGGATAAGGATTATAGGACATGTTTCATGAACAATATAAGGATCTCTAACATGCTTTATTATTCAGTTTGTGACGAGCTTCAAAAATTTATTGGAGTTCACAAGAACACACCTCACCTTGCTTATCATATGTTGAAAATAATATTTTTACCCAAGGCACCTTCTATTACAATTGCTTGCATGGAGGACATCATTTGTGATATTGCATATTTGTTTTTGGAGTCACTATCTCATGATGTTTTGGATGATGAGGTTGATGCTACAGTACTTGCTTCAGATATTTTATAGGATACATCTCCACACTTGTTTTCTATGGATGATCATGTTGATGTTGCAGCATATACAACAAATATTTCATGGCATGTTACATCCTTACATACATATGACTTCTTGGATGGTGTTACCTCTCTCTTCATTGAGATTCACACATATGATTTTCTTGACATGTATGAGGAGTGTACTCATTTATTTTATGATGATGTATACATTGTATATCCTCCGTGTACTTCTTCCTTTGAGGACCCTTTTTTGGTGTGCCCTTTTTTGAGTGATCAACCTTTTCCACCATTTCCTTATCTTATTTATTTCATATTAGATTATGTACTCTTACAGGAGTTGGATACAAATATTTTATCTTCGGTTGGACTCTCACTTGGAGATCCTGAAGACCATGTTATTTCTTTTGAGGCTTCTAAGCCTCCACTTATTTCTCTTGCTACTTCCATGGGCTCATCATCACTTATGCAGTAGGACATTGGTGATTCTTCCTTGATGGATGCTATTCAAACATCTCTTCCACTTTTGCACACTCATGGTTTTGTGCATATTGATCTTTTGGATGTTGATTGGGACTATTTTCTACCCTATTTTGGTGTTGGTTTGGAATTCTACATTCTTGGATATTTATTTCATAATTCATTAGTGACATCTTCTTCACTTCAACTCAATTTGAAGGATTCTATGTCATCATTCTACATTTTATTCCCATATTCTCACACTCACTTAGAGTGGGAAGACATTCAACGAATGCTTCATGGCTACTTTCTTCCTTGTGGGAGACACATTGTTCATTGCAGAGGCATCCACTTATTCATAGGACTTCTTCATGGAGCTCGTCATCCTAGGGGGTGTTGGGAGAACTCCTTGGCTCCATTCCTACTTTTTCTTCTCACTTTCTAGTTGGATTTTTTTTTTCACATGGTTTTCAACCTTGTGGATACACATTGTACATGAGCACCTAATCAAGCCTTGTTGCTAGGACTCATATTGTGGATATGCCACTTTATTTTTTGGCACCAATATTCACTTTAGGGGGGGTGTTAGAGTAGGTTATTTACCTTATCTCATGTTCACCTAGGTAATTTATTTTCCTTTTATTTAGTTATTACATGTAATTTCCTCACCCACTTATGTGTGGATATTTCATTTATCTTATTTAGATATTATGAGATGTTACATATTTATTTCTTAGATATTATGGGGTTATTTTTAGGTTTGACTATTCCTAGGAGTTATGGGGATATTTTAGATATATTTGGAGGGTTTATATTCTTTCTCCCCATAGCGGTTACAGATCTATGGACCATATCACTTATTCTTTTTGTATGGTGGATATTTGTCCTTAGCTTGATCCTACCACTATGGTTGATCATCCTTGCCTATATAAGCAAGGCACCTTAATTGTACTTATTGTAGGAGAATAGGAAGTTCCTTGTTCATATATAATATATGATATTATTGCTCATTGTTTTGCATATTCATTTGTAAGCTTATGCTATCAATTTGCTTTCAAATTCTTGTTTTGGTTGAATGTGGTGTTTTGTTAACACTTGAGATCCTTGCATCTTGGAATGATCTGATTATCATTCCTTTCATTGATAACCTTATTTTATTTTCCTTTTATGTATTTGATCTAAAAATCATACTCAATGAGAAACTTCATCCATCTCCTTTTCTTGGCATTAAGCAAAGGTTGTGTAAATATATACTTCAAACTTTGATGGTCAGTTCTCTGTGAAAGGTCTTACCACCAAATAGTGTTGCTAGACTTTGAGAGCATATACAATCACTGCTAATTCTAGGTTATGAGTAGCATAGTTGACCTCATTCCTCTTGAGTTTCCTTGAACTATAAGCTATGACTACTCCATCCTAAGAAAGCACTTCTCCAAAACCTTCCAAATATGCATCCGTGCATATTGAAAAATTACCCTGAGGATATAGAATATTTAATATGGGTGTTGTAGTGAGATTTTATTTGAGAAATTTAAAAGGTGCCTCACATTTATCTATCCACTTAAATTCATTTTCCTTTATCTGAAGGTTAGTTATTGTAGAAGCTATCTTGTATTAATCCTTAACATAACACCTATAATAACTAGTCAAACTAATGAAGCTTTGAATTTTAGACACATTTGTGGGCACTGACCAACTCAACATAACCTCTATATTCTTGGGGTCCACTGCAATCCCTTATGATGATATTATATGCCCTAAGTACTACACTTCTGACACATAGAAGTTACACTTAGATAGATTCTTGTATAGTTGATTCTTCCTTAGCAACCCTAGCATGATTCTGAGATGTTTTTGTGCTCCATTCTATTTCAAGAATATACTAAAATATCATCCAAAAATATAAAGTATAAATCAATCCATGTGATTTATGAATACACTATTCATCAAGTTCATGAATGTTGTTGGAGCATTTGTTAGTCCAAATTATTAAACCATTAAATCATAGTGGCCATATCAAGTTTTAAATGCTATATTGTGGGTATATTATTTATGGATTCTCAATTGGTGATATCCAAATTTTAGATCATTCTTAGAGAAGATAGTGGCATCCTTTAACTGGTCAAAGAGATCTTCAATTCTAGGTAGAGGGTTATATGTTTTTGATGGTTGCTTTATTAAGTATTCTATAATATATGCATAGTTACAAGGAGTCATCCATCTTCTTAAAAATCAACATGGGTGCACCTCATGGTGACACACTCAACCTGATGAAGCCCTTTTCTAGTAACCCTTGTAACTATACCTTTAGTTTTTATATCTCAATGGGATTCATCCTATAAGGAGCCCTATGAATAGGCTCTATTTTGGGTTTCAACTCAATAGTAAAATTAAATTCATTTTTTAGAGGGAGTCTAGGTAAATATTCTGGAAACACATCCCTAAATTCCTAAAGTACTGGGTGTTTCCCAAACACCTCTTCCCTCTTTTCTCCTTTAATTTCATTAAGTTTAACTACATAAAATATTCCTCCCTTCCTAATAGCTTTCTTAAGTTGCATTGTATATGAGGTTGGAAATTCCTTTGAAAGCTATAGATACTTTATATTTTCTTGCCATCCTTTGAGTATTCAATACAAATTTATTTAAAATTTATTATAGCCCTATGGGCTTGTAGCCAATCCATCCCTAAGACTATATCAAAAGCATGTAGCAGTGCTACATAAAGACATCCAATGGTCGTTCTACTAGGTAAGGTAATTTCAGTTATAGGATAGAATTGATCCACAAAGTAGGTTTATCTAGGACCATACTCGACCTTCCACCCATGTGCCAAGATTCTTGGTCTTTCTGGTATATCCTCAATCAAACTAGTTGAAACAAAGCTATCTGTAGCTCCACTATCTATTAGAATTTTAACATATTTACCAAAAATATTACCCTTTATAAGTAGGAGTGGCTTGCCCTTCTATATTTTGACTCCCTATCACTACATAAATCTTATGAATAGGTTCCTTGTGTGCATGTTCTTTGTAAGTGAGTTATTTTACATTAGAACTTGATCCTACTTTGAGCAGGCAATTATTGGCATAATGAGTTCCTCCACAATCATAGCATACACCCTTGGGTCTTGGATGATTTCTCTGCTTCTATCCTTCAAATTTCACTACTAGAGGAGGGTTATAATACCCCTGTGGTGGTGGCTTGCTATTATTGTTGTTACGATTGTTATTCTTTCCTCATTTTTTTTCCTAAAATTTCCCTGTTTCCTATCATTTCTTTTGTCCTGCCCTTATCTGTTATCTCTTCCATTTCATGAAACCAACACTATTTATTTTCTTGAGTTCCTATCTATCCTACTTAGATGCCCCTTCATAATCAAATTAGGGCTTAAGATAAGTCTCTACTTTCCTAGCCATATCATAGGATTTTTTAAGGGTCTTAGGCTCACGCATATTCACTTCGTGCCCTATCTTGGGATTTGCCCCCAAAATGAATTTATGAATTTTTATTTTCTCATTATACATGGGCACATACTTCAACAACTTTACAAAGTTTTGGTAATGAGACTCAACCATCTTATTTCCTTGTCTAAGATTAGTGATTTCTTGGCATAAAAAATTCTCTATGAGAAATATTTCCTTAAAATATATGACAAAATCCTCTCATTTAAGGCCAACTTCCTTGATTCCTTTTTCTATACTAAAAGCCTCTGATCAATCTAGTCCACACCATGTAAATATATAATGGCATACAAAATCTGAGTTCCTATGGAGTAATTCTTCAAAGTGAAGAATATTTCTAATTTCTTCAGCTAGGTTATAACTACATCACCCCCTTCTTCACAATTAAACTTGGAGGATCATACATTCTTCAAATATTGGGCCATCTTGACCTCCAAATAAATTATAGCTTTTTGTGCCTTTGTAAGAGGTTAATTAACCTATCTAACCCTAGATCTCCTAGCCTGTGAATCTAGATTCACTATAGTTTCTAACAATTGTCTTTGTTGTTCCATCTATTCTTGAATCAAAGTAACTACTATAGTAAGTTCCTCCTCTCCATTAGTAGGATTTCTTACACCTAAATCTGGTCATTTGTCCTCAATATTAGTTCGTCATGTCTGCCTCTTTAGTGGGACAACACTTCCTCTCCTTATTCTTGGTGCCATTATCCTTGGTCACACACAAGAATGAGAGTTTGGATTAGGTCATAATTCCTTCTCCGAATTGTACCACTTTTATAACTAAACAAGTCATTAGCTTGACTAAACAACAAAATTGATTACCCTATCCCATGTAGGGTGTAATCTCTATTAATGATTTTATTCCTTCAAAATATTTTCTTCACTTAGTCTAGCTATGCCTAGGTATTATATAAGGAAGCTTATAGTCCTACAACCATGAGATCTGATACCAAATGTTAGAACCCTAGATTTCCATTCCAATTGTGAGCAATTTGTTTTTATTTATTTACAAATACATTCACTTTATAAGGATTGTACCATTCCTTTTAATAAGGAACCTCTCCTAAATTACAACTAAAGGTATTAAGGTCCCCTAACCGAGTTAATTACCCATCATAAAGTTGGGTAAGTTTCAAATCATTTAGATCCTTCATAGAGTACACCCATACCTACAACTTATATAGGCCTATATTTGTATGTGCACTAGGTGTATAATCATATTCAAGCTATCATTCTCATTTCCTCTAATGAACTAGCTTATCCCTTTTTTATTCTATCAAAAGAGAGCACACTAATCACCACATTCTACATAAGTCATTCTACGTAAATGTATTAATCATGTAGGGATCAAACTATTTGTCTCATATTCATGATCATCTAGCCTTCCCGTCTCTAGGTCTCTTCCTATTTTATCTTATGGATATAAAGTGATTAGATCCCATCTTACTATTTTCACTGTTAAGGTCCATCATGAAAATATTCTAAGCTATAATGATAGTCAATCCTTCTCGGATGGAAGGAGTTCCCTATATTTATTATTAACTCCTTAATAAAATATCAAGTATCATTGAGAACTTCTTGATGATCATTACTTGAGACACACTTGTTGTAAAACTTCTATAGATTATATAAATCAGAACTCCTTCTGGAATATTGTATTCCAAAGGCTATTTAATGTTAGAGATACCAAATTCCACCTTATCTCAAAACTTGCCCTTACATAAGGAACATGAAATGAGTTCTCATATTTATAGTTACCAATACTTTTTTCTTTGCGTAGTTCCAAAGCACATATTAGATAAATCTATCAAGATTCTTGAGGCTACTTTCAAGTGTTATTCTATCATTATGCTTAATAAGAAGGTTTCACTAAATCCTTATCTCAATTTCTAAAATTTAATCACTTACTCAAAATATAATATTTCTAGCTTAAACAAAACACATATTTACATTTTAATGCTTAGTTAAAACATCAACATCTATTCCCTTAATATTGCCAGAAATAAAAATAACAATATTAAACTATACTCACTTCAACTAGACCAAAGCAAAACTTGTTGATGCAAATATTTTTAACCTTTCTTTCCTTCATAGCATAGAATTTACTAGATTACATAGTATTCAAGGATTTATCTTTACCCAAGAGAATCCTATCAATAATAATTACCATATACATACATCCAAATATCCTTCAATAAATTAAAATCACAAAATAATTTTTTTAACAAATCCTTTCAGCAAGATCCATAAAAAGGTATATGAATTCTTGTTATTGTTCTATACTCTTATACAACTTTTTTCCAGTATTCTTTGTCTTCTTTATTTAACCACCAAGTTGGAGATGTGTTTAAGGGATCAAGACAACTCTCCTTTGTATGCTAATGCAATTCTAGATGCATGATATAACATTGTGTACAACCAACCAACAAACTTATTCAATCAATTTCCTTCTTGGAAATCAAGCTGAATAAATACAATTCCTAATGATGTAAATGCATTGCTAGGTGCACACAAGATATTTCAATATACAAAAAAGCCAGTGCATCCAAAAATTAGTCATTCAAGTTTTTCATTTTATCAACCAAAAATTCCACAAAGATACACAATCCTTAAAATTAAACCATATTAAATAAACATATACATAATCCATAAGCTTCATTTCCAATGTACCATTTTAGCAACAACGTAATTCCAAACTCCACTTTGAATCAAAACATATAATTTCTATTATATCATGGGAGCATGAAAAACTATATGCAAACTAGACTCCATTTGACTCATTAAACCATCACTATTTTATGTCAAAGAGGTTCCATTAAAATATGATAGGATCATTAACTAAGAATTTTCTACTTAGCACCCACTTATTCCTACATAGTCGTCCACATTCACAATTCTATTTTAAGGTGTTAGGGGTGCAAATCAAAGTCTCCATTAGATAGGTTTTGAATGGACACATACATCAATACCAGTATGATGGTATACACAAGGCTTAATTCATTACTTCGGTCTTTTGGAGTTTGTGATACACTATAAAGACTTTCAATCTAAATCTTCTTCGTAGAGAACAATAACCCAACCCTCGGTTACGTCTCCATCCACAGTGAACTCAGAAATAACTAAGGAAAAGATAATATGTTCAACTTTTCTTCAAACTTGAAGTTCCCTTATTTTTGAAAGGTTAAATAATATATTATATTGATAATCAGTGAGCACCGAATAATTATTATAAACTTATCTTAGTATAATTATATAAAAGCATGCATTATCATACTTCTCTCATAATCCATATGCATAGTCCGAAGAGATAAATATTAATTCATTATTCCTTTTAAATCACACATAAAAGAGCACATTTCATCTTCCTTAATTTCTCCTATGTCCTCAAAGTTATTCTTGGGGTTTTTAATTCTCTTCATAGTATTATTTTCAACAAAACGACAACAATATACAATTCTCCTAGATTAAGAACCATAAAAGTTATTTGACATTGACAATAAAAGGTTTTATAAATATTTCATTTCAACAACACTACGTCTTCGACACACATGGAGAACAAAAGCAACCCAGTCGTTTGCTACTGGAGGATACATAGATGAGGAAAGACATCTTATTATATGACAGATTTTCTAGCCATCCGTCTTGCACAGGTTTCCAACATGTAAATTTAACTCACACCTAAATTAGCTATATTTCAAAATGACATCATTTAAAATGAAGTGAATGAAGTCTACCTAAAATTTATATCAAATTTTCTAGCTACAATCCATATTATGCAACACAAATTGGTATGCATCCTTCGTCTCTCACCATATTTTTTCTCTTCCTCTTTGTTTTCCTTCCCTTTATACTATTTTCTAATAGACTTCAAGCTATCTTATTTCCATAATTTTATTCATTTGAGTGCACTCAAGATACCACATTATAGTTAGTAACTAATCACCCTCATCTCCTCCAGTAAAATTGGAAGTAATTAGATTTGCAAACAATATTTCATGAAGAACATACCAATGATACTCTAATCACAAAAATTATTGCTTGGCCCATAGTTAATAACTTGAGTTATTATTGCTTAATAGCTAAGATTCTTAACCATGTCAACATGGACCTTTTATATATGTATCATAACCTATTAAAGGAATCCACCCTTTAAACTCTCTCTTGTAGAAATAAACCCATAGACTTGAAATATTTCTTTCTTAAGGACAATAAATCTCATTGTAAATGAAATATTATCACAAACATGATCTATTTTCTTTAAAATAGAGAGAGAAAGAATCTAAAAAGTATGAGCAAGGTAACAACTCATAAATGGAACAAAATTTGTTCAAGAAGGCATATGTCAAGCAAAAGCATGGAAGGTTTCTTTTCAATTTAGCATTTCAGATATCAACTTCCATTCAATTGAATCCATTGTTTTCTTCAAAAGCAACCTCCCTTTCGATGATTTATTTTCACATGCAAAACACAATATGCAACTACATGAGAGGAAAGTCCATATTCCTCAGAGTTGTTGCCTTTAAGAGAAATCTTCATCTCCATTTTTTTATGGCATCTTGTTCTTTGTGGTTAATTCTTTCTCCCAACCCATGAGAAGGCATGATCTTACAAAAGTGCACATCTATTAGTAGCATCATATTCTTTCATACAATATTTGTTTTGTAGAAACTAAACATGAAATAGACAATTATTCCTACAATAAGCTACATTGTGTTCTTTCATGAAATTTATGTTTGCAAAAATTAAGCATTAAATAGTTTAATCATTCCATCAACCAGATAAAATAGTCAATCATAACCCATCCTATGAAAATTTTGCCAAAGGAAGGTCATGACATATACACCATTAACTTTAATCCAAATGGAATGGATCAACTAGAATTATTGGAATATTGTGAAAGCTATGCACAATTCCAAAAGCTAAAGGAGGGCTTGGTATCATTGATCCAATGATACAAAGTAAGATTTTGGTTGCTAAATGGATAGTAATATACCTACAAGTGGTATATTTGTGGAAGGAATTAGTTCAAAAAAGTTTTATTTGATCCTCTTTTAAAGAGGAATACATATATATCATATGTAAACATAACGTATTAAATGCATAATAATTTTAGATAAATGGGTCCTTGTCTCTTAAGAAAAATTATATAGCATGGGGAGAAGTTGCATAAAATATATCTTGGAAGCATGATGCTTAAATAATAGGGCCAAGAATTTGTCTCTCTTGTATGTGGTGGAAAAAAGTGATACTTCAGAGAAAAAACCACTAGTCCTTTATCCTACCTCAAGGCATTAACTTTTTCCAAAAAAATAGAATAAATATTATATTAGACTTATGGGGTCATTCAACATACTCCTTAATCTTCTACATAGTTTTTAAAATTAAATTTACCTTATATTATTGTTTAAGAATATCTTTTAAAAAATAGGTAAACTTATTCCAAGATTAATTTATGTAAAGATAGAATTTTTTGTTGTTGATATCCATTGAGACTAATATTGGACAAATGATTCTCCTATTCAAGATTTTAAGTCTCACATTGTTTAACCTAAAATGCTTTCAACCTTTTACCTTGCTTCTAGACTCAACAATGTATGGTTGGTACCTTTCTTTGAGTGGGAGTAGGTCTATATTACAAATCAAATTTGGAAAACAAAGAAAATGCTAAAATTCAAGTCATAGGATTGCATCTCCTCATTTTTATTGTCCAAGAATTTGTTGTCCTAGCTCTTAACTTAGGTTGTATTGATAAATATAGTATTTTTTTAGGAGTAGATATCATACCTCACTTGTTTGGTATTTAAGGTTTTCCTAAAGTGTTAGGTGTCTCATAGGCCTAGTCTTTTCAAGTCTACAAATTTGCTAGGAAACAACTCTATTAGAATTTATTAAACTAGTATTTTATAGTCTGATATGGGAGTTATATAGATAGGTTACTCTTAAATGTATTTGGAAGAAGAGATGTATGGATGTGTTTAGATGTTCGATACATCCTTGTAGGATTTTTTATTGAACTTATTTTTTTATTTGATCTTATAGGATCTTGAGCATTCATAGTGATGTTCATAGTCTAGACAAAAATGTAGATGTTATGACTAACAAGGTATAATGTTTATGATATTAGGTATAACAATAGCTTTCTACACACAAGGAGGAGAGTTCTAAGTTGGCAAATCAATAAAACTTTCTACCTTTATTTCTCATACTTAGTCCTTTATTGATTCTGTGGATCAAGGGATAACTATGATAGTAATGGATCTTAAAAGTAATGACAATCACTCTCCTAGTAGCTCTTCAGGAAAATAAACACATCTCATGGATTTTTTTAATGATATGTTTGTATTATGGTTGAGCCAATTTTGATTCAATGGATGGATCAAGAGTTATTGCTCAAAGTATTTTTTTATATTACATTTTTGTTATTGATGAACATGTTGGTAATTCTTCCAAATTATCTTATAGGTTAATTTTTCTAGGATCAATATCAATCACATAAAATCATATTCACATAATAAAATCAATATATCACAAAGTAAAGATTCATTGATAATCAAAGTAATAAATCAAACTTCATTTGATTACATTGCATGAAGTTTTATCTCAAATATATAACTTTACAAATGGCTCTTCAATATTATTTACTATTGCTCTTCTTAAACTCCTAGGATATGTATTTCAAATGCCTCACATTATGATAAAACACTTCATGACTCTTTACTTCCATACTTGACACCTATCGTCTATTCACTTGCACTCTTGAAACCTATCACCTATGACTCTTGACTTGCATACTTGACACCTTGCACACTCACATTTTCACACCTCACACTTATACTCTTGACACTTACAAAATTTGTTACATGACACATAATACTCTCTACACTTTGGCATATCTAATAGATAAATATAGAACTCACACTCATAAAATAATATTTATTAAAATACCCATGGTACTTCAATATATCAAATAATGTAATATCTTCAACATCCCCCCATCTTTCATCAATTGGTGTTAAGACTTTTAGTCTTTAATCTCTAATTCTCATCTTTGTACTTTATCTTTGGCTCTCGCACTACTTGAAGTTTTGGAATTTATCTAATAACCTATTCCTTGCAACATTTATTAGATTTTCTTTGTGTCCATAAAAACATTGTAACATGTCTATGATTCTATTTCAATTTGATTTATCGATCCATTCATATTGTACTAAAATTTTCTTTTTGTGATCTATTTTTAATTTGGTTCTCTTGGAAATTTTACATTTTTGAAATGATCTTGAATTTAATCCTTGTCTTTCATCTATTTTTGCTATCTTATTTTCAACTACTTTTATTTCATCTTTAGAAACATCAGTGCCTTTAGGATGTTTTGAATCAATTTTGTCTTCATCTTTAATGTCCATAATCCTTCCCATAAGGGTTCTTATTTCATTTTCATCCTCATTTTTTGTTTCTTGAACTTCTTGAACTAAGTTTCCTTTTTTATTTTTTTTATTTGGTCATTGTTGTTGCACATGTTAATATTGAAGCTGATATTACCTCTATTCGAACCTTTGAAATGCTCTATTCACTTGATTTTTTTGACTCAAAAAATTATATTTATATTAAATTGTAGTATGACCTTCTATATTGCATATGTGACAATATCACCATCTCCATTCAAGTTGATATTATGATGATGCTACAATATTATTTAATGTATTTTTTTTTATATCAAAGCATTATTAGTCATTTTAGCTCTTACTAGATTTTCCATTTCATATTATTGAAGAAAGTTGATTAGCTCATCCAAGGTTATGATTTTATTTAGAAATTGAAGAGAAGTGACAAAATTTTTTAATGTCGCTTGAAGTGCTCTTAATTTAACTTGGACAAGAAACTTGTCTTCTACTTTTTCTCCCAAAGTTTGTAACTTATCTTTTAATTTCGTTATCCTTAAAAGAAAGAGTTATATACTTTCTCCACTATTAACTTTTAAGGAATACAATTATGAATAACCTTTAATGAATACCATTGTGACTAAAAATCCAAGATAGTTGCTTCATTCTTTCCTTCAAATATTTTACTTAATTTTTTCCAAGCATTTTTTAAATTCTTTGCTTCACTTATATATGGTTGAATTTCATTTATTATACCAAATGTGATTAGCATAAGGTCTTTTGCATCATCTTCCTCAATTTTTTGTTTTCCCCTTTCATCTTTTGGTTTGTTCTTTTTTTTATTCACTATATCCCAAGGTTTTCTCACATTGAGAATTAATTTCATTTTTTTTCCTCCATGATGCAAAGTTTGGTCCTTTGAGAAGTTGTGATTTAGAAAGGAAAATTTTACTATTTTTCATAATAGAACTCATTCAATATTCTTTAAATTCAATTTATTTCAAATTCTTTTAATCTTATTTTATCTCCCAAATTTTAAATTTCACAAATTCCCTCTTTCAACAATAATCAAAGAATTATCCTAGGGGGACGGATCGACTTAGAAAGGTGGTTCGCGCTGTGGCGATTTGGCGGGAAAACTTCTGAACCGATGTCGGGTGCTGCTCATGGGCCTTTGGCCCGACAGATCTTCCCAGAGCCTTTGTTTGATTGTTTCTGCACTACTCTGAAGACTTGTAAGCTATTCCGGGAGGGCCCGATGGGGTCTCCTCCAGTCTCTTCTGCTGGAAAAAAGAGTTCATACGCTGAGATGCTGAAAGAAAACCCCTCGCCCTCCACTGGTGAAGCGCAGAGGACTGCTTTTTAGATGTTACTCAAGAACGCTGGCAAGGGTGCTTCCACACATCGAGTTAACGGTTGCCTTCCGCAATCAACTTCCAGACCAAAGATTATTATAGAATCAAAACTGGTCGAAGACACAATCTCCTATCGTGCTCATCACGACCTGATTTGCAAATTCATGGGTATCCGTCCCACTCTGAACTTTCTGCACACCTGGGTTAGACAAAATTGGGAGCCACTAGGTGAGTACTCCTTATGGCCTATTAGTAATGGATATTTCATTATTAGTTTCTCTTCTTTAGCAGATAGAAATAGAGCATTTGAATCAGAGAAGAGGAACCATGGCCCATCTGGGTTATTTGTTCAACCTTGGAGAGTGGGTTTTGACCCTCGTATCAAACCCACGGCAGTCCCGGTCTGGATCCGACTGTATGCTCTCCCGATGGAGTTTTGGGGTGAGCAAGTTTTAGAAATGATTGGTAATTCATTAGGTAGATTTATAGGAGTCTCCAGAGACACTATAGAGGGAAACACAGCTGTCTTTGCTAGGATCTGTGTTGAAATGGACATTAGCCAGCCTCTACCAGTTGAGGTGGAACTTGAGTTGACAGGGCTCTCCTGGATACAACAGTTAGATTATGAGGCACTACCTTTTAGATGCAAAGTCTGCCATAAGCACGGCCATCTGGCGAGGTTCTGTCCAAATATTTTGAGCACAAAAGTGGAGGCGCCTCTTGGAAATCCAAATCACCCCAGAGAGGGCAAGTTTACCCCTGTCCAAGATCCATCTAGTATTCCTCAAGATTCTGATCTCCAGAAAGATGGTTTTGAACAACCGAAGCGAAGGAGAAATAAAAAGAAAAATTCCAAGGAGCAGGCACAACTTAAACCAACCAATCGGTATGAAATATTTAAATCCCTAGTAGATCAAGAGGACCAAGTTATGGAAGGAGTGGATGGGAATGTTGAGGATATTAACATTCACTCTCAGGCTTCCCCTTCTTCTACTCCGATCTTAGAATAGGTAATGGAACCCTCTGGGACAAGGCAGCCAGAGAACTCAGGGACACTGGTAATCCACTCCCCAGCACAACCGGTTATTAAGGACATCAATATGGGAAGCTCTAAAAAGAACAGGGAAAGGCCGGTTCTAGGGATTACCCAGGTGGAGAAGAGGTCTAAAAATAGTAATTCCCAAGGAGCAGGCATAAAATTCAATAAGGATCTACTAGCAGTACAAGGAGACAAGCTGATCAATGGAGGATCGGTGAGGCCAATTGAGTCTTATTGCTCACAAGGTCCTCAATGATTATTCAATCCTGGAATGTTAGGGGTTTAAACAGTAGAACCCATCAATCTGCTGTTCAAGGAATTTTAGGAAAATGTAAAACAGACTTTTTGCTCATCCAGGAGACAAAAATGTCTGTAGATCTTATGTGCAAGACTGCTAACAGAATATGGCGGAGTGCTGATTATATGGATGTGGCTGCTCAGGGTGCCTCGGGGGGGATTGTTACTCTCTGGAACCCTCAAGTTTGGATAGCTTTAGAACACATAGCTTGGAGGGGTGTTCTCACTTCTCTGTTTAGAAACAATGCCACAGCTAAACATGTTCTTATTACAAACTTCTATGGGGCTCAATGCTTTGATGGCCAGCGGCTCCAATGGCAAGCTGTACACAACATTAGGTCATCCTGAGAAGTTTTTTACTGGATCATAGCTGGGGATTTTAATGCCAAATTGTCTGTTAGGGATCAGGAAGGTGGTGCCCCAGTTTTGGATCTTGGGGACCGGTTCTTGATTGCCCAAATCCAGGCCTTTAATCTGGTTGATATCAAAGACCCTGGAACCTACTTTACTTGGACAAACAAGAGGAAAGAGCCACACAGCATGAAGGTTAAGTTAGACCGGTTTTTGGTTTCTGAAGAGGCATTTATTAAATGGAATCTTAAGTTCCAGATTTTGGAAGGTCCGAGTCTCGGACCACTATCCCCTTTTGTTGGAGGGAGGGCCGATGACGAGTCAACACCTTAAGCCATTCAAATTTGAAAATTTTTGGTTACAAAAGGAGGATCTCCGAAGGAAAATTCCACAGTGGTGGGAAGAAGGACGCCTACCCTTGGGGACTGCAATGTTCAAATTCCATAAACGACTCCATTTTGTCAAGTGTAAATTGAAACAGTGGAGACAAAACAATAAGTCGGACTTCCAGCTCCAAAGGGCCCCCTTGATGGCTAGATGGGAGGAGGTGCAAAAACACTTTAGGGAAGGTACCATTACTGAGCACCTTAAAGCTGAGGATGATGCTCTGCAAAGCGGTTGAGGACATTGATAATCAAGAGGAAATTTATTGGAAACAAGAGAGCAAGAATCACTTGGTTACTAGAAGGTGATATAAATACAAAATTTTTCCACCGCTCGACCTGTGCAAGGAGACAAATGCATAACATGGAAGTCCTTCACGATGAGAATGGACACTCCTTTGATACTCTCCCTGGAATGCATTTCCACTCAATGGATTATTTCTCAAACCTTTTTAAGGAAAGTGGGGAACAAGATGTGGAAGCCCAAAATGAAGTTATTAATGTCATACCTTCTATTATCTCTCACGAAGAGAATCAGACTCTCCTTAGACCCATTGATAGTGATGAACTAAAGAAAGTGGTCTTTGGGATGAGCACGGGAAAATCGCCAGGTCTAGATGGCTTTCCTATAGAATTCTTTCAAGCCTTCTGGGATACTCTGGAGAAAGATGTTTTGGCTATCGCAGAGGAGTCCAGAACTAATAAAAGAATGCTTAAGGCTCTCAATCACACCTTCATCACTTTAATTCCAAAAGGGGAGGGGGGGGTTCATCTCTCTGATTTCAGACCGATTGCCTTATGCAATGTTATTTATAAAATAATCACGAAGATTATGGCTGAACGGCTAAAACCTTTTCTCCATAAAATAATTTCCTCTGAGCAAGGGGGTTTTGTTGAAGGAAGACAGATCTTGGATGAAGTGGTCCTTGCTCAGGAGGCAATCCATACAATGCAAACTTCAGGCAACAAAGGAATGTTCATAAAGTTGGATATGTCTAAGGCTTATGACCGGGTGGAGTGGGGCTTCTTGGCAAAGATGATGGCAGCCTTTGGCTTCTCTCGAGACTGGATTGACTGGGTCATGAGTTGTATCTCCACACCTTCTTTCTCTATTCTAATCAATGGGCTCCCCTCGACTCCTTTTGGAGCCTCTCGGGGTCTTCGTCAAGGGGACCCTTGCTCTCCTTACCTCTTCCTCATCTTAGCAGAAGTATTAGGCAGACTCTTCCTGAGAAGACGACGGCTAGGTGTGATAACAGGTATTAAAGTGGGGACGAAAGTTTTGACCCACTTACAGTTTGTGGATGACATAGGATTGGTTGGAGTGGCCAGCCTCAGGGAAGCAAGAGGAATTAGAGATACTTTAAACATCTACCTTCGGGCCTCAAATCAAGTCATTAATGATACAAAATCCAAAGTGGTCTTCTTCAATCTTGACCGAAGGTTACAGGAAAGAGTTACTGAGATCCTGGGATTTACTAGGACTTCTCTACCTGTTGTTTACTTGGGGGTTCCACTGCATTTCAAAAAATTGAAAATTGATATCTGGAAGGATCTTTTGGATGGCATCAAAGAGAAAATGAATCATTGGTCTCATAAATGGTTAAGCTATGGAGGCCGACTAACTTACGTACAATCAGTTATTCAGGCAATGCCAATATATAAATTCTCCATCCTGGCTGCCCCACATTCTATATGGAAAGAGCTTGACAAAATGGCCGAAGCTTTTTATGGGAGGGTGCAAAAGGGAAGAAGAAATGGGCCTTGGTTGGATGGGATAAGGTCACCCGAGCCCAAGGATAAAGGAGGGTTGGGACTGAGAAGCTCCAAGCTTAATAATCAAGCTTTGGCTGGTAAATTGTACTAGAGGTGGATTTCCCAGCCAACATCCCTCTTTCGCAAAATTCTTTCTAGCAAATACCTAGGCCATGCTCACCCCAATGATCTTGGATGTTTCCCTTTGGAGGGTAATGGATACTTAGTATGGCAGACTCTCAAGCTGGGAGCTCAAGTTATCAAAGATCAATTGTTTTGAAAAGTGGGGAGAGGGGAGAAGGCCCATTTTTGGACTGACTCCTAGGATCAGCACCCTCCCATCATTGCTGTGTTTCCAGAATTACAACCCATTAAATAAGCCATAGAAGACAAGGGATGGATTCATATTGAGAGTTATTTCAATACCAGCCACATTGGGGAGTACAAGTTCAAAAAGTTCAAGAGGTTGGAAGAGTGGCCAATTCCAATCCCACCAGAGCTGCGATATCGTGACGATTTTACAATGGAATTCTCACCTTTGACAATCTTAGACACAGAGGCATCATCGGTCCTTCTCAGTGTGTTTTATGCCGCAAGCATGAGGAAATTGTTGATCATTTGATGTTTGAATGCCCCTTCTCACGGCAGATTTGGATGCGCTGGTTTTCCCACTTCAAAATTCAAGCCAATAGTGAGGTGACTCGGACCAATATTTGGAACCGATGGAAGAGAGGCAAATTTAAATCCAAAGCTCTCCGAATTGGCTGGGAGCTGGGCTTTCTTTTTATTTGGTGGCAGGTGTGGTCGGAGAGAAATGCCCGCATTTTCCGTGAAACATTCTCTTCACTTGATGGAATATGGCAGGTTATATGGAGCAAAGTGGTGGAAACGGTTGCCATCTACGTTGAGGAGGAACATCGATCTGTTTCTATGCCACTGCTTGATGGAGTTGTTGCTCTTGAAAGACAAGCTCAGGATAGATGGCACCCTCCCCCAGTAGGCTGGATCAAAATCAATACTGATGGAGCTGCAAAAGAAAATCCGAGTAGTGCTGGTACTAGAGTTGTGTGTCGTGATCATGGTGGGTCCGTGCTTTACTGGGAACTGCACGGTTTGGGTCATGCCACAAACAATGAAGCAGAGGCCTTGGCTGTTAAATTTGCTTCTATCTGGGCTGTCAAGCAGGGCCATAGAAAGATAATTCTTGAGTTCGATTCCCAAATTCTGGTGGGCGCTCTCGATTGCATGAGGAACTTTGATTTGCAAGCCTGGAGGTTGCGGAGTCTTGTATCTCAGATAAAGGATCTCTGGAAAGAATTAGATGATGTGGTTCCCATCTATGTGAGTAGGGATTTCAACAAGGCGGTTGATTTCCTTGCTAAGATAGGTGCTGAGAAGGAAGTTGGAGTGCAGATGCATAGTGATATGCCTGTGGAGGATGCTGGGATTCGACAAGGCCTTGAATGCTATCTATGATAATGTGCAAATTTTTTGCTGCTAAGGAAGGTTTTTGTCGCAATTTCAAGACATGTAGCAGCGTCGTGGCCTCTTGTTGGAAGTTGTCGCGATATCGCGACAGGTTTTGCCTTCTCAGCCTTCGAAAGGAACATGTCGCGAAATCGCGACATGTCGCGAAATCACGACGTTTTTGGTGCAGGGATGATAAGGAGGTTATCATCGCGATATCATGACATTTTTGGTAAACTTGAGTAAAGGGCACATTTCGTCGTGATATCGCGACATTTTTGTCGATTGGAAGCTGCATGGTAAAATTGTCGCGATATCGCGACAGTTGGGGCACACTGGCGTCATCTGGATTTCTTGTCGTGATATCGCGACAATTTTGAAGACTGGCTGCAATGAGGATTATCATCGTGATATCGCGACTTTTTTGGTGAACTTGAGCAAAGGGCATATTTTGTCGCGATTCCGTGACATTTCTGTCGATCGGAAGCTGCATGGTAAAATCGTCGCGATATCGCGACAGTTGGGGCACACTGGCGTCATCTGGATTAATTGTCGCGATATCGCGACAATTTTGAAGACAAGTTGCAATGAGGATAACTTGTCACGATATCGCGACAGTTTTGAAGATTGGGAACTGAAAGGAAAATTCGTCGCAATTTTGCGACACTTTTGGAACACTCAGGACTTTGGTAAAAATTGTCGCGATATCGCGACACTTTTGCGGACTGGGAGTCAAGATGAGAATATGTCGCGATATCGCGACACTTTTGCTGGCTGGGCGCTTCGGAAAAATTTTGTCGCAATTTCGCGACCCTTTTGGAGATTTGATGCTTCCTGGAGTTCTTGTCGCGATTTCGTGACGCATGTGATGATAGACCGTCGGAGGGAGTTGCTGTCGCGATGTCGCGACTTTTTTGGCGATCGGACGCGGAGGGCTTTATCTGTCACGATATCGCGACATGTCACGTTTTCGCGACTGATGGCGCTGCTGCGGCCGCGACGGGGTTGATTGTCGCGATTTCGCGACATGTCGCATTTTCGCGCCTTGTTGTCTTCTGTGCTCTGTGGGGGTTTGCGTTGCCTTTGTGCTCTCCACTTGTTGTCTAGCTCTCTGTTGTTGGTTGGGATGATTTTTCTCCCTTGTGTATTTGCCTTTTGTATTAATACAAGTTTTTCAATTTTTCAAAAAAAAAAAAAACAATAATCAATCAATATTCAAATTTCAATTCATCATTCACCATTCATTCATTCAATTTTTTAATTTTTGTATACCTCCCAAGTTCAATTTCACTTTCAATTTCAATTTAATCCACACTCCAGTTAATTTACACTTCAATTCAAATTCCATGCATTTAGTTTTCTTATATCTCCCATTCATCAATCCATTCATTCTTGAAAAATAAATGTTCATTCACCATTCATCAATTATTAAATTGCAAACTTACTCTTCTTATATCTCCCAAAACAATATTCCAAATTCTTAATTCCTCCTTTAATTAATTAATTACTTTAATTAATTATTTTTTTCATTCATTCCTTTAATTAATCCTCTTCTTATCTCTCAAAAAAACAATTCAATATTATAACACTTTACACCTTATACCTTCTAGCAACCAAAATGAGTTCCCAAAATTAAACTTTACTTTATTGCTTTTGAAGTAACTGACATGTCAGGGAAAATCTAATAAAAATGATAACACTCTATGGAAAATATTTCACATGCACAAATGTTATAGTTTGCATGACACAGTGAACTCAAATATCCCCCTTACAACAATTCTCAAATCTTTGTCTTCTTCAAAGTAGTGTCTTAGATATCTCCTACTGTGCAGCTGATGTATACTATCTTTCTTAAGATTAATTTATCAATTTAGATAAAGTGGGATAAATTCCACTAACTTCATTGCAACCAAAATTCCCATTTTTTTCTTCCACGTGATGTGATGTGAAAAAGCTTGGACGGTGATCTGACATCTCCAGGAACGATTTTTTCAAAGATTTCATCATTACTCCGTTAACATATCATAGTCTTGACTGCATCAGCATGTATTGTCGGGTATTTGTACAGTGGAAAGTACTGTGTTTCCCTTTGTCAATCCTATCTGTTATAGGCAAATCTGGTTTCATAATGACAGCCCACCGACATCCCATCCACGGTGGTCTCGTCTTTATGGAAAGAGTATAGGAGCTTTCATAACCAATTGAATGTAGTTATCGAATCCTCTCTGCAAGGTCTTGGAAAGCACTATGTTTCCCTTTGTGAAATCCATCTCTGGAAATGTTATAGCCACCGACATCCCATTCACGGCGGTTTCGTCTTTATGGAAAGAGTATAAGAGCTTTCATAATCAATTGAATGTAGTTATGGAATGCACTCGGCAAGGTTTTGTCGTTATAACAAATTTAACACTTGGACGGCTGGCAAAGACATGACTGATGTTAAAGGTCGCGACTTTAAGTTGATGTACATTACAACTTCTTTAGAACTAATGTTCGTTTATTCGTTATTTTATCAAGATCTCGTAACCTACTTGACCGTCGAAGACAAGAATTTGGACGTGACATCCACGTTGCTGATGATGAATTCTAAGCAAGAATATGATCGGCAATTGGTATTAATCTTGATAATTCATTCATCTTAATTGGTTTTCTTTTTTTTAATGTTGATATTGATTTGTAATTTTTTCATTTGAATATCTAATATTTTTTTATTGGTTTCATGTAACTATTTTATTATGGTAATTTTAATAATGAGTTTATTTGCTCCTTGATCTTTTTATACCACTTTTTTGATGTTCTTATACTACTTTGATGTATGGTCATCCTAGTGCTTTCTATACAGCCTTTTCAATCTTGTCTCTTATTGTATTGATGGTTTTGGTACAAGTGATAATGTTGGCATGTATGGGGAGGATGGATGACTCATTTTCATTCCTTCTAATATCAGTTGTTAGCATATGGTGGGTGCTGGGCATTCACCTCGTGAGCATACCTCCATTATTGACATGATTTAATGCATGTTTTTTGATGTTGTGCTTGGTGACAAGTTTAACCTTGTTTTTATTGTTTTGAGTAACACTGCCTAACTCAACCTAAGTTAGTGTGACTACATATTGGGGTGTGCCTATCCACTTTTTTTTTTTTGTTGTAAAGACTTGTATTTTTAAATTAATTAAAAGCTAGGCCTTTACATTCAAAAAACAAATGTTATGCTTTCTCTACCAAATATTGTCATACGTGGTATCTTTATGACTCTATGTGGATTCATAAGATTGTTGCTCTAAACCATACCTGTAAGATAATAGTTGCCCAAGTGATGTATCCTTAACGCCTTAATATATTGTTGTTCTATTTTATGTTTTTATGTTATGCTCTCATCTTTTGGTTTGTTCTTAAATCCATTTTTTTCTTCTTTGATTTTTGTTACCACCTCCTCTTGTTTGATGTGCTTTTGTTTCTTGTTTCTCTGCAATAACTTCTTATTTTT
Organism: Wollemia nobilis; assembly: GCA_028583015.1. NCBI lineage: Eukaryota > Viridiplantae > Streptophyta > Pinopsida > Araucariales > Araucariaceae > Wollemia > Wollemia nobilis. Next base: position 1,607,557 of record JAQPPZ010000057.1, read on the forward strand.
TCCTGGATCTTTGCTCCATAAGCTGGAAAGTATCTTGGAGTGTTATCTTCTTCTTTTTTACCATAACTTCTTAAACGTATTTTCCAATTTGAAATTAATATTTACAGTACCCAAAGAATCCATCCATGGATAATCTAAAATAATATCCACATCATCCATCATCAACGATAATATCCTTGAGTGTAATTTCTTTAATTATTTTTGCTTTAACATGTCATCTCTTAGTTAAAGCAATATTAATAAAATTACATGTGTTGTTAGGGTTTATAGAAATAACAACCTTTTCATTTTGAATGCAATAATGAACCTATAAAATATTTTTTTTATATTCAAACAAACATTTTTGTACATTGTTTTGCCCATCTGACATCCAAGATGTGGTTTCCTTAGCCTGCACACTATCACCCTTATCTTTTCCTTATGTCAAATTCTTAAAAAATTCCATCTCTCTTTTTAATTCTTTTTGTTCATTCTAGAGCCTAGTTGTCTTTTAAATTTTTTCTCTAATCTCAATTTGCTAAAAAATGTAACTTCAAATTCTTCCTTTGTGAATAAAATATCATGGTCATATTTAAAGCCCATATACCAATCCTTTCACAGAGAGTCACAAATCTTATATCTTCATAACAAATCAGAAGAATTAAAAAATTTCCACCATTCCCAATCAAAATTTTCTTTTAAGCAACTAGTGTTTGAAAAAAAATAGGGTTTCTCAAAAATAAAATTACTCAAATATCCTCTATTCCTTGTTACCAACAATTAATTCTATATTTTTTCTTTAAAAAAATGGCAACTTATATGCTTACCTTGACTAAAAGATATCTAAATTTTAGTTTAACTTGAAATATTATTGTTGCCCTTTAAATATTTTTTAGTTCTACACAAAATGGTGCATGATTTTTTATTTTTTTTAATATTGTCCTAACATTGCAATCCATATAAAATAAAAAATCCCACTTTGCTAAAATCACTACTATGTACCACTTATTATTAACCTCAATTTTTATTAACAAAACATGTTCACCATTTCTATGTACCTTTTAGATAGAACAACACCAATAATATTCTTTAAGAAAGTAAATAACTCTAGATCCACTCCACAAGCCAAAACCATTACAGAGAATACCAATATTTTTACTTGGTTACAATGACAAAATATTTCTTTATTTACTCATCTTCTTAAACCCTTAAAATATTGTTTATAATATAATAAAAATAATATTTTCTTTTAAAAGCATCAAGTCATTTTGCATGGTTTATTCCATGTAATTTATTTTCCTTTTTACAGGAGTTAAGTATTCTTCACAAGAACCACAATTTTTTATCACTCTTTTGTAAATAATATTTTCTTTTAAAAGCATCAAGTCATTTTGCAATTTCCTTTCCAAAGCACATCAGTTAGGGTTTTCATTCCTTTCAAAATTATTTAAGCTAGATATTTTCAAATATTTTTCTTGTCTTTAGATTAAAATTCACTCTCTTTCCACATTATTATAGTACATTTTAGAGTAATCATATTAAGTTGAAACATATTCCTGTGGAAGAATAGATTGCAAATATTTTTACAAAAGCTCTAGGTCGAAACAAGTTTCAAGTATATAGAGATCATCTATGTAGATCAAGATAAATTCACATAAAATAATGTAATACAGGACGGTGTTGGAGTATACTACATTATTTGATATATGATAAGGTCAAGACTCTCTTAGATAGGTTTCAATATAAGAATATCAAAGGTATTTTTGTAAAGCTATATTATGGAAACAAAGCTCCAGAAATAGATTGTTGTACAAGCTTATCATATAATAGAATTCTATAGGTTGTGTTCTATCTTATTATTGTAAGTTCCACTCTTATGTTGTGGCTCATGTTATTTTTCTTACATCATAGTTTTATCTTATTATATTGTGGCTATCATATATTTGATCATATTAATTATATTATGTGAACTTACATTAATATTAAGGCTTCAAAAGCCATCATTGTTAGATTAGAGAATAGTGTTTAATGGATTGACTGAAGAACATTTATGTTTCTCCTATGATATTTTTTTGAATTAGCTTATACCTTATCTAACCTAATGCACTATAAAAATACAATGATAAGGACTAAAAAGAAAATACTTTTTGCTTTGGATGATAAAGTAAACGAAAATATATATTTTTAAGGCAAGGACACACGAGAATGCAACAAGTACTAAGTGCAACTACACATAATTTTAATTTAATGCTAAAGCTTGAATATTTAATTGGCCCCATAAGTGATTAACGCTAAACTAATTCCTTATTTACCTTTACTTATTTTACTAAATAAAATAGAAAATAGAAAATGATCAAGTAGAAAACAAACAATATTAGATCCTAAATCTTAAAATGATAGGGGTTATGGAGTAGAAAAAATTATTTCTACCATAGAGGCAGAAGCATTGTCTATCCATAGAAACATTGTTGATAGTCCAGGGTTATGCACAATAGTGAATATTCACTAATTGGGCTAATATTTGCATTTTTTTAAATTCAAATTTGCTATATTGGAGGACCCAGACATTGGCCCTTTCACCCAAAATTTTCAAAAAAAAATTTAGGTGTCAGTTCATCGTGCGTTGATAATAGTATTATGGTTTTTTTTTTTAAATTCACCATGAAGAACACAAGCTTATACTGAGAGGGGGGTGAACAGTATAAGACCACTTTTTAATTTTCTTTCCCAACCAGTATTAATCAATATAATCAATGGCAATATCAATAGCAATAACCAAAGCAATGCACAACTCATCACACACAATAGAGACACCAATTTAACATGGTTCACGTAATGTGAGTTACATCCACAAATAAAATCTTTCACTAAATTTTTCTCAATCAATATCTTTGGGAATCCTTCCCAATTACAAATTTTATAGACCTTTGTCCAAAAGAGACACCAATACCCTAAATCAAGTTCGTGGATCTCTATCCATAGGAGAACTCCTTCTCATCTGCTCTAGTTGGTGATCTTCTAGAAGACTACTTCCTCCACTGCATTGACTGCTGGATCTCTCTCTACTTGAAGACTCTTGTCCTCACTCAGAAGATCTATCCTCAATGTCTTGGCTAATGGATATCTATCCATTGAACACTCCTGTCCTTTATGCTCTATCACCTCCAAAGCTTTGTCTCAAATTTATACTAAACATAGTCTAGTCGTTCTAGCACAAATATACTCAACTCTTGCACTAGACATAGTACAGTTGGTCTAGCACAAGTCTTCTCAATAATCTCACTCAAATATGCACTAAAAATAGTTCATTAAATCTAGCACAAATTTGCTATATCTTTGTCTCTATTTTGGTATAAACCTATCCTCAAATATGCACCAAACTCTACTCTCAAATCTACACTAAACATAGTCCACTCGGTCTAGAAAAGATCTGTTCTCGATCTTTGTTCTTAAGCCTTAACTCAAAGCTTGACTTTACTCTTCTGGATTTGCCCCAAAACTTAACTCAAGGTTTGAAAAAATTAATTATATCCGCCCTCAATTCTTCTCAAGACTTATCTCAAATATGTCTCGTAAGCTTCCTAAAAAGCTCACACTAATCTGTCCACAAGTCCTCACTAGAACTTACTCAAATATGCTCAATAGGTCCACTCAAAACCTACTCCAATATACTCAATAGGTCCACTCAAAACATGCTCAAATATGCTCAACATATCCACTCAGAACCTGCTCAAATATGCTCAATAGGTCCACTCAGAACCTGCTCAAATCTGCTCAATAGGTCCACTCAGAACCTATCTAAATCTCAGAGAAACATAGAGAGAATTGTTAGAGTCTCAATATGTTCTATACTCAATGCTCAATAACTCTCAATCACATAGAAGGATAAAGAGAATTGTTAGAGACTCAATATGTTCTATACTCAATGCTCAATCACTTTCTCAACTCAATCTCATAGAAGCATAAAGAGAATTGTTAGAGATTCAATATGTTCTATTCTCAATGCTCAATCACTTTATCAACTCAATATCATAGAAGCATAAAGAGAATTGTTAGAGACTCAATATGTTCTATTCTCACAACTCAATATATTTCACAACTCAACTCAGAATATAGAATAGTTTGTTTTATGGAATTTGAACAATCACTTCATACATTCACTTGACTAGGCTCAATCAACTCTACTCAACTAATCACTCAAGAAACAACCCTTTATTCCAAACCCTAGTCCAATCATGTAAACACCAACTCAAAATGTTTCCAAAAATGCTCAAAAACAAATATCACATAACAATGATACTCATGTTCTTTTCAAACCCTAGTTCAAGTTCTTTGCACAATCAACTCACTTCAACAACAATGCTTATAACTCAATCTTCACATAACAATGATACTCATGTTATTTTCAAACCCTAACTTAAGTTCTTCACAAAACCAATGGCTTCAACAACAATGCTTATAAAATAAGGTTTTATCACTCAAATCTTATTCCAGAAAACCTTGAAGCACTAACTTTAAGCTTACTCAATGATGCTAATCAAACAAGATTCCCTAGCATCAGCTCTCTTCAAAAAACTATACTCAACAATCAACTCACAAGGGAATACCAAATCAAATCCTTTTCACTCCAAATTTGTTTTCAGAAAATCAACCAATCACTTTAACCAAGAAAGAATTTTCCCATACCTTTTGCTTTCATTGAAGTAGATCACACCAATCTGCAACAACCAAAAATAATACTTTTGCCAAACTCAAATGGGTTAGTAGGCAGAATATTATTTCAATTTCTCTTCAATATTTTTCTCACTTGATGCTTATAAATAACACGTGCAATATATCAATGGATATTGCTTATCACTCCATTAAAATAATATTCAACACCACATAGAATATAAATAAACTCTTTCAAATTTATCCTTACCTTATTGCTCCACCATAAAATAATATTCAAATGTTAAGGACAATTATAGTGCAATAACACATTAAATTTATTGAAAAAATAACTTTTGTCCTTTTAAAAACAACTAACAGGTCAATGTGGCATTCAAACTTCACCTAGTGCAATTAACCCTTATTACTCCTAATTAATTTAGAAATTAATTTCAGAAAACACCTTATAACTCCCAATGTTGGGCAACACACATTAACTTGCACTAAAAAGTATTTACCTTTGCCTTGGTGGGAATTGAACCCACAGCGCAGATGATGACCAACGCCTAGTCACGAATCAAACTGCCGTGCAAGCTGGGCACTTGCTTGGTAAGTGGGAAGCACCACGTGCTTCTTAACTTTCCTCCTTCTACCTTGATAATGTGCACCTCTACCTTGGTGCCCAAGCAAAACATGCACTTCCTTTACCACTGTCCAAAATGTCTTCCGCTAGGAATCAAAATCGGGACTCTTGGTTTCCAAACGTCTTAGTTGTTGCCCTCTTGCCACAAGGCCACACTGCCTTCGTTGGCTTCCAATTTCGGTGCCTCTCCCTTTGTCCCTTGCTGCTGGTGCTGTCACGAATTTTGTTGTCTTCTTCTTCTTCGAGGGCTTAAAATTAATTTTGAATAGTATAGACTTAAGGTAAATTTTTGCCTTTATATAGTAGCCTCCATTGATTTAAAAACGTCGACGCTCATGCTTAAATTTTTTCCATCAAAACTTTAATTAATTAATTATAAATTATTTAAATTCCTTTTGAATTTAAATTTTATAAATTAATTATTTTAAGACCTTTACTTTTATTAAGGTTAATATTTAATGAACACTTTATAATTATAATATTTATTTATAAAATTTAAACTCAATTTTAATTTAAATATTTTATAAAATAAATATTAAACCTTTTAGTGTTCTTATGAGCTTCCTTCTTCAGCGGTTTTAAATGAAAACCTTTTATTTTTCTTCGTCAGGGTTTTAACAAAAAACTTTGCAACTTGTTATTCAGAGACTCTTTTTGGACCAATCAATTGCATTTTTCCTTGGGATATTTTGGCATCAATGACAACTCAAATTTTCCTACAAACTTGCTCAAATTTCTAGCAATCTCCCCCTTTGTCATTGATGGAAACCACTCTTTTAAAAATTCCAATACTAAAATTTTTCTTCTTCCCCTGAAGATCCTCTCCCCCTGACTGAAAGCTCCCCTCCTTACTCAAATCTCTCCCCCTTTGACATAAATGTAAAAGGGTCACCTTTGGGGCTCGGGGCTAAGAATGAGCCTCTTAGCTTAGCCCCTCTCCCACATTCTATTTAGGTGGTTAATTTTAGGGTGGGAGTATTTCTACTATCCAAAAGCACTATTCTTTAGCTTTATCCTCTTCCCTTATTTTCTGAATTTTTGATTCCTCTGACTGTTTCTATTCCTATTCATATCCATGTTCCTGTTCCTGCTTGATTCTGGAATGTCTTCTCTACACCACTTTATTGTGTGACCATCAATATTGCACTTATAACACTTAGTGTTATTATTCCTTGGGGGTGCAAATGTCTTAGGATTTCTCCTAGTGAAGCCATATCCTCTTTTTTCATGAACCCTGCAATTCATTTCCTTGTGACCAAAATGATTACATGAGTAACAATACCCATGGAAAATCTGTCCATTCCCATATTCCTATCTTTCATGTGTCCTGCATTGTGAAGCCATGTGCCCAAATCTGTGACATGAAAAACATCTTTCATTGAAGTTTTCTTGTCTTGACCTCATTGGTCTCTTAGTCTCTTCTACTTATTTCCTGGTCCATCTGTTTCTTACTTGTGCATTGTTCCTTTCCTTTTTGAACTTTCTATTGTCCAACTTATCCTTATAAGTCTCACTCTCTCTTTTACTTACTTATTTTGATGCTTTTTATTTTCTGGTGTTTGAGTTTGAATCTTAATCTTGAGTTCTCCCTTTTTAATTCTTCAAGAGTAACCATAAGTCTTTCACATTCTATATTTTTTACCTTTGATTGTTCAACCATACCTTTTTCAACTCTTTTTGCCTTTTCAACCTTATCTCTTAAATCAAAGAGATATTGTAGAATATTTGTCTTACATTTCTCGCCCTCTTGGATTTGAGCCTTCAATTCTAAATTCTCTCTTTTCAATTCAACAAGTTCCTTAAGAGTGGCTTCATATTTTTATTTTTTGAATCTTCCTCTTCTTTCTTTCTTTGATATTTTATAGGAGCATCTTATTTTTCTTCTATTATTTAAAGTAGAGTTTCTTCTTCATACATGTTTTGATTGTCCCTATTATCATTTCTTGAATCAACCTCTAGGATTTCATTTCCAAAAATATCATCTTCATCTTCACCACTACTAAACCCATTTCAATAACCTGCATCATGACCGAGTTGACCACAAAAAAATATTCTTCACCTTCTTGTGGACAATAAGCTGCATGGTGACATGTATTCCTACATCTGGTACAAAACTTTATCAACCTGGTTATTTATCCATTGTTTGATTCATTTCTTGAATCTATTTCCATTCTTCCTCCCAAAACAATAATATTGAATTCATATTCATTTTCTTTCATAACCATGTGTGTTATTTTATTCTTGTATCTCATGGTTATACTTATGCCTTTCTTTGCTATTTGTGTTCTTGTAAGATCTTCCTTCAAGATGTTAAACCCTTTTTTAAGGAACCGACTCTGATACCAATTGAAGAACACAAGATTATACTAAGAGGGGGTGAAAAATATAAGACCACTTTTTACTTTTCTTTCCCAAATAGTATTAATCAATATAATCAATGGAAATATCAATAGTAATAACCAAAGCAATGCACAAATAATCACACACAATAGAGACACCAATTTAACATGGTTCACCCAATGTGGGTTACATCCACAAAGAAAATATTTCACTAAAATTTTCTCAATCAATCTCTTGGGAATCCTTCCCAATTACAATGTTTATGGACATCTATCCAAAGGAGACACCAATCCCCTAAATCAAGTTTGTGGATATCGATCCATAGGATAACTCCTTCTCCTATGCTCTGGATGGTGATATGCTAGAATACTACTACCTCAACTACACTAACTAGTGGATCTCTCTCCACTTGAAGACTCTTTTCCTCACTCAGAAGATCTATCCTCAATATCCTGGCTTATGGATCTCTATCTAATGGAGACTCCAATACTCTATGCTCTATCACCTCCAAAGCTTTGTCTCAAATTTGTACTAAACATAATCCAGTCATTCTAGCACAAATCTGCTCAACTCTTGCACTAAACACATTCCAGTCGATCTATCGTAAGTTTGCTCAATAATCTCATTCTAATATACACTAAACATATTTCATTTGGTCTAGCACAAATCTGCTCAATATTTATCTCTATTTTAGCACAAACTTGTCCTCAAATATGAACCAAAATCTACTCTCAAATATGCACTAAACACAATCCACTCAGTCTAGCATAGATTTGTTCTCGATCTCTATTATCAAGCCTTAACTCAAAGCTTGACTTGAATCAGCTAGATTTTCCCCAAACCTTAACTCAAGTTTTGAACAAATTAATCAAATCTGCTCTCAAGTCTTCTCAAGACCTATCTCAAATCTATCTTGTAAGCTTTCTCAAAATATCACACTAATCTATCCACAAGTCCTCACTCAAACTTGCTCAAACCTGCTCAATAGGTCCACTCAAAACCTACTCCAATATGCTCAATATGTCCACTTAGAACCTGCTCAAATCTACTCAATAGGTCCACTCAAAACCTACTCAAATTTTCTCAATAAGTCCACTCATAACCTGCTCAAATCTGCTTAATAGGTCCACTCAGAACTTGTCCAAATCTCATAGAAACATAGAGAGAATTGTTAGAGACTCAATATGTTCTATACTCAATGCTCAATCACTCTTAATCACATAGAAGCATAAAGAGAATTGTTAGAGACTCAATATGTTCTATACTCAATGCTCAATCACTTTCTCAACTCAATATCATAGAAGCATAAAGAGAATTGTTAGAGACTCAATATGTTCTATTCTCAATGCTCAATCACTTTCTCAACTAAATATCATAGAAGCATAAAGATAATTGTTAGAGACTCAATATGTTATATTCTCAAAAATCAATCTCTTTCAAAACTCAACTCAGAATATAGAATAGTTTTTTTTATAGAACTTGAACAATCACTTCATACATTCACGTGACTAGGCTCAATAAAATCTACTCAACCAATCACTCAAGAAACAACCCTTTCTTCCAAACCTTAGTCCAAGCATGTAAACACCAACTCAAAATGTTTCCACAAATGCTCAACAAAAATTCTCACATAACAATGATACTCATGTTCTTTTCAAACCCTAGTTCAAGTTCTTTGCACAATCAACTAACTTCAATAAAAATTCTTATAACTCCATCTTCACATAACAATGATACTCATGTTCTTTTCAAACCCTAACTCAAGTTCCTCACACAACCAATGGCTTCAACAACAATGCTTATAAAATAAGGGTTTATCACTCAACTCTTTATTCCAAAAAACCTTGAAGCACTAACTTGAAGCTTACTCAATGATTCTAATCAAACAAGATTCCCTAGCATCAACTCTCTTTAGAAAACTATACTCAACAATCAACTCACAAGGGAATACCAAATCAAATCCTTTTCACTCCAAAGTTATTTTCAGAAAATCAACCAATCACTTTAACCAAGAAATAATTTTCCCATACCTTTTGCTTTCACTGAAGTAGATCACACCAATCTGCCACAACCAAAAATAATACTTTTTCCAAACTCAAATGGGTTAGTAGGCAAAATATTATTTCAATATTTTATCTTCAATATTTTTCTCACTTGATGCTTATAAATCACACATGCAATATATCAATGGATATTCCATATCACTCCATTAAAATAATATCCAACACCACATAGAATAAAAATAAACTCTTTCAAATTTATCTTTGCGTTATTACTCCACCATAAAATAATATTCAAATGTTAAGGACAATTATAATGTAATAACACATTAACTTTATTGCAAAAATAACTTTTGTCCTTTTAAAAACCCATAACAGGTAAATGTGGCATTCAAAATTCACCTAGTGCAATTAACCCTTATTACTCCTAATTAATTTAAAAATTAATTTCAGAAAACACCTTATAACTCCCAATGTTGGGCAACACACATTAACTTGCACTAAAAAGTATTTACCTTTGCCTTGGTTGGAATCGTGCCCACAATGTAGCCAATGACCAATGCCCTAGCCACGAATCCAACTGTCGTGCAAGCTAAGCTATTGCTTGGTAAGCGGGAAGCACCACGTGCTTCTTAACTTCACTCCTTCTACCTCAAAAATATGCGCCTCTACCTTGGTGTCCAAGCAAAATATGCACTTCCTTTACCACTGTCCACAATGTCTTCCACTAGGAATAGAAACTGGGACTCCTGGTTTCCAAACTTCTTAGCTACTACCCTCTTGCCACAAGGCCATGCTACCTTCGTTGGATTCCAATTTTGGCACTTCTCCCTTTGTCCCTTGCTACTGGCGTTATCATGAATTTCATTGTATTATTCTTCTTAAAGGGCTTCAAATTAATTTCGAATAGTATAGATTTAAGGTAAGGTTTTGCCTTTATATAGTATCCTCCATCTATTTAAAAACATCGGTGCTCATGCTTAAATTTTGTCCCTCGAAGCTTTAATTAATTAATTTATAAATTATTTAAATTCATTTTGAATTTAAATTTTATAAATTAATTATGTTAAGACCTTTACTTTTATTAAGGTCAATCTTTATTGAACACTTTATAATTATAATATTTATTTATATAATTTAAATTCACTTTGAATTTAAATATTTTATAAAATATATATTAAACCTTTTAGTGTTCTTATGAGCTTCCTTCTCTGACTGTTTTAAATGAAAACCTTTTATTTTTCTCCATTAGGGTTTTAACAAAAATCTTTGCAACTTGTTATTTGAAGACTTTTTTTGGACCAATCAATTGCATTTTTCCTTGGGATCTTTTGGCATCAATGACAACTCAACTTGTCCTACAAACTTGCTAAAATTGCCAACACGCCAACAATCCCGCCTAAATAGAGGACCCTTTTTACCATAATTTTTTTAAAATTTTAAACTATCCCGCCCAATTCACCAAGTATACCAATATATATAATTAACACTCGAATGATACTTTTTCATTTTTAGACCCTGTTCTACACTAAATGGATATCCCAACCTAGTTCTACACTAGATTGGATCCATTTTTGTACTAGACCAGATCCATTTCTGCACTAGATCAGATCTTGTTCAGCACTAGACAAGATCAAATCTTGCTCTACACCAGACTAGATCTTATTTATCACCAGACAAGATCAAACCATGTTCTACACTAGATCAGACCCATTTTTGTAGTAGATCAAATCATGTTTTGCACTAGGTCGAACCTATTCTAGACCAAGTTGATATTTGGACCCTGTTCTGGACCAATATGTTATCTAGATCCTATTCTACTTTTGAATGGACTACCAAACCTTGTTCTGCGCCAGACCAATATTCATACCCTAATTTACATCTAAACAAACTACCAGACCTTGTTCTATACTAGGCCAATTTCCAATTCCAATTTTGCACCAAGCTAGACCCTGTTCTGCACCAGTTCGATATCCAGACCCTATTTTGTGCTAAGATAGATCTTGTTCTACACCAAGCCAAACCTTGTTCTATACCAAACCAATATTTGGATCCTATTTTGTACCAGGTCGAGCTTTGTTCTGCATCAGGTCAATATTCAAACCCTATTTTGTATTAGGTCAGGCCTTGTTCTACAATATTCGGGCCCTATTTTGCACTAGGCTAGACCCTATTCTGCACCAGATCAATTTTTGGGCCCTATTTTGCACTAGGTTGGACCTTGTTATGCACCAAGCTTATTTTTAGATCCTATTCTGCACTAGGTCAATTTTTGGACTGTGTTTTGTACCAAGTCAAACCCTATTCTACACTATATCAAAACCTATTATACACCAAGCCAATATTCAAACCCTATTTTGCACTAGGTCAGACCCTATTCTACACCAAGCTGATATTCAAACCTTGTTTTTCATCCGAACAGACTACTAGACCCTATTTTACAAAGGGAAAAATACATCTATTTTTGGCTTCATGGGCACTACCCCCCCTAGACCCCTGTGATGACATAGTAGGGGGTGTGTTACCCCTACACCCCCTTCACAGAGTGGATCCAAGTGTAGTTAAAGTAAGACCTCCAAATTAGAGAGAGAATCGAACTCTACAACCAACACCATGTTCTGAGACCAAACCATTTTCTACACCTAGTTCGAGGTTGGACCATTTTTTGTTCCACCCAGTCTGGCCAAAAATATCAAATTCCCCATTTTTTTCCTTTTTTTCAAAAACTAAGATAATTCACCATTTCCTCTGACATGAGGTTGGCAAGGATTCGCCACAGTTTTGAAATGGATTCACCTATTTTTTACAAGTACATTTCGGGTCTGACCCCTTATTCATAACCCTAGTTGATACGTTTTCCTACTGAGGGCACTTTTTACTTCCTACAAAGTAGATAGAAAAATATTGGGTTAGAAGTAAAGGGGTCTATCTAAGCTAGAAAAGAATGTTGGAATCCCTTGGACTACAATTGGGCCTCTCTTTAAATAGATGTAAAAAATAATAGAAATGATAAATGCATGTGATAGTTGGTCTATGTAAAATGAACCATAGGGTCAATGATAGTACCATTGGTTATTTTACCTAGTAGATAACTCTTTCTCTCTTTGTGTCCATGTAAAAATAGAGAGTGATAGTGTCATAAAACTTGTAATCTAGTGATGCTTTCACTCAAGAAAGTAAAGAAGTAGATTTAAATGTATTTATGAATACTTTAATCATAAAAGGATGAAGACATATAACTTGGGAGTACATAGGATCTGTCAAATGAAAAAAAAAAAACAATTTGCATACTTAAAGTAAATATTAAAATGAAAAAAATGCTAAACTAGATGCAAATGCAATATACAAAGTTAGAAAATATGCACAAGACAAAAGCTAAAAGTTTTAAAGAAAATGAGGATCATAAGCAAGGGAAAGGACACAATACAATATGTTAAGGCTATTTCATCTTGTTTATAAAAGCTTGTTTGAAGCTTGCTAGTTTGCTTGTACACACATGAGAGCTTGAGCTTGGAGGCTTGAATGTTATATGCTTGAGTGTTTGAATATTGATTTATTAATGGTTGATGGATTGAAAAAGAACTTGGATGCTTGGAGGATATATTGATGCTTGAATCATATCCTTCACAAGATTATGACAATATTTTGGCATAACCTTTCCATGTATAAAGATGAATTCATATGATTCTAGATGGATTTTGGAAGAATTTTGCTACTCCAAAAATCTTGATGAATTTCTCACCCCAAGTACTAGTTCTATAGGAAGCCACAATTCCTTAGGGGAAGGATTGAATTGAAGTTCATAGGACTGGAGATGGTAATAATTTAAAATAATATTAATATGACATTAATAGATGAATATTTAAAATTATAAATATTGCATTGTGATTTTTATTTGAAGCTATGAATTAGATCTTGATGATTGGATCCATAAATGGTGGATAGCTTGGAAGGTATCAACAATAACTTTTTTTTTTTAATTCTAGTGCAGGATAGTCAAAAGCTAGTGAGGCAAAAGTGTTGGTGGCACTTTTAAGGGGGTGCTTTTATCATCATTATTTTTGGAGGTCAAATTAATGTGGGAAAGATTAAAGTCAAACTTTTTGTAAAAGTGCTATCAAGGATACAAAAGTACTGGTAGCACTTGCACTCATTCCTTGACACTTTCACTTTTGGAACAAAAATACTCCAAATTTGGGTATAATAATGATTAGATCAATATACTTGATTGATTAACTAATTTATGAGGAGATTGGAAGACTTGAAGATTAACAATGTATGCAAAATTGAGTGTCTACAGTGATAGATGCTCCAAGTCTTTATTTAGCTATCTAAGGAATATAAATATTATTAAAGAAATCCCTTGCTTACACATGGAAGATGTATCAGTCACAATAGATGCATAACCCATTGCAAATGCATTATTTAAGTATTATGATATATTGTTTTCAAAATAGAACACAAATAAATTCTATCTTGTTTTGGCCTCTTATGTTTAAGAATGTATTCCCAACCTTGTTCCCCCATGTTCATCCAAATAGTTAGAGAAAGTTGTATTAGATTATGAGTTTAAACAAGCACTATAAAAAATGAAAAGGGATAAGGCTTTAGATATGGATGTCCTCATAATGAAATTTTACCAAAATTGCCAATTCTTAATAGGGACTTTCATATAATGTAAAAGGATGATTTAACAAATGGATTTTTGAGTTTCATTATTAATCAAGGCCCGATCAAATTAATCTTGAAGAAACCTAGTAAGGAATATATCTCCTATCATACATCCATTACCCTTCTCAATATGTTTTATAATATCATTGTAAAGTATTTGGGCATGATGTTAAGACTTGTTTTCCAAAAAAATATTAGAAAAAAACATATAGGATTCATTCAATAAATGATACATTTTGGATAATCTAGCCTAAGAAGTGTCATAGTATGAACATGAGTTTGGGTAGGATGCTTTACTTGTTAAAATTGATTTTGATAGATCCTATGATCAAATACATTAATATTTAATCCTTAAAATGTTTACTTAGCTAAATTTATAGGATAAGTTCTACCAACATATCTCTCTACTCTTCAAATATGCTTCAAGATGTATTCAGGTGAATGACATTTGGTTAAATAATTTTAGTTTACATAGATCAATAAAACAAGGATGTCCAATTAATCCTCTACTTTACATTACCATTATAGATGCCCTTAGACACCTAATAAAAATATCATAAACTAATAATCTCATATTGACAATCAAATTGCCAACCAAAAAGCTATGACCAATTTTCATTTTGTAGATGTTTCCATGTTATTTCCCTTAGGATAGTAAGGAGGATATAAATACTACTAAGGGAGTTATTTAAGTTTGTTATGACATATTTGATTTTATTATTAAAAATATTAAAATTGATATGTTTTAATGTTATTCTAATCCATAATTAGATAATATACAAACAACATGGAAATTTATCCCTCATGCCCAAATTATTTAGTACTTAGGGGTCACATTTGGTATTGATGTATCTTCCACATAAACATGGGACTAGGTGTTAGCAAAATTCCTAAATAAGTTTTAGCATAGCCCAAAAATCTCTTGTCTCTAGCTAAAAATTTTCAAGTAGTTAGTGAAGTTCTTATAGCCTCATATGTTTATTACTCTTCAACTTGGTTAGCATCTGAAAGTGGATACCAAATACTTAATCAATTCATACTATCATAACCCTAGATTTCCATTCCAATTGTGAATAATTTTTTTTTGTTTACAAATAACTTCACTTGTTAGGGATTTTACCATTCCTTTTAATAAGGAACCTCTCCTAAATTACAACTAAAGATCTTAAGATCCCCTAAATAAGTTAATTTCCCATCACAAAGTTGGGTAAGTTTCAAACCACTTAGATCCTTCATAGAGAACACCCATCCCTACAACTTACATAGGCCTATCTATGTAAGTGCACTAGGTCTATAATCATATTCAAACTATCATTCTAATTTCATCCTATGAGCTAGCTTATTCTTTTTATTATGTTGAAAGGGGGCACACTCATCACCACATTCTACATAAATCCTTCTATGTAAATATATTAAGCGTGTAGGGCTCAGACTATCCATGTTATATCCATGTTGAGATAGCCTTCCCACCTCTAGGTATCTTCCAATTTTATCCTATGGATATAAAGTGATTAAAACCCATCTCCCTCTTTTCACTATTAAGGTCCATCATGAAAAGATTCTAAGTTATAATGATAGTCAATACTTCTCAGATGGAAGGAGTTTTCCATATTCATTACCAAATTCTTAATCAAATATCAAGTATCATTTAGAACTTTTCGATGATCATTACTTGAGACACACATGTTGTAAAACTTGTATAGATTACATAAATCAGAAATCCTTATGGAATATTGTATTCCAAAGGCTATTTAATGTTAGAGATACTAGATTTCATCTTAAATCAAAACTTACCCTTACATAAGGAACATGAAATGAGTTCTCATATTTCTAGTTACCGATACTTTTTTCTTTGCTTAATTCCAAAGCACATATTAGATAAATCTATTAAGATCCTTTAGGCTACTTTTGAAAGTTTTTCTATCATTATTCTTAACAAGAAGGTTTCACTAAATCCTTATCTCAATTTCTGAAATCTAATTGCTTCCTCAAAAAATAATATTTATATCTTAAATAAAAAAAAATATTTTCATGCTTAATTAAAACATCAATATCTCTTCCCTTAATATTGCTAGAAATGAAAATAACAATATTCTACTATACACACATCAACTAGACCAAAGCAAAAATTGTTGGTGCAAATATTTTTAACCTTTCTTTCCTTCATAACATAGAATTTACTAGATTACATAGTATTCAAGGATTTATCTTTATACAATAGAATCCTAGAAACAATAATTACCATATACATACATCCAAATATACTTTAGTAAATTAAAATTACAATATAAGTTTTTTATAAATCCTTTCAGCAAGATCCATAAAAGGCAGCTGAATTCTTGTCATTGTTCTATACTATTATACAACTTATTTTTAATCTTATTTGTCTTATTTATTTAACCACCAAGATGGATATGTGTTTAAGGGATAAGGATAACTCCCCTAAATATGCTAATGCAATTCTAGGCGCATGATATAACATTGTATATAACCAACCAACAAACTTATTCAATCAAGTTCCTTCTTGGTAGTCAAGTTGAATAAATACAATTCCTAATGATGCAAATGCATTCCTAGATGCATGCAAGATATTTCATTGAATAAAACAACCAGTGCATCCAAAACTTAGTCATTCAATTTTTTTTTTTGGCAACCTAAAATTCCACAAAGATACATAGTCCTCCAAATTAAACCATAATAAATAAACATATACATACTTAATCCATGAACTTAATTTCCAAAGTATCATTATAGCAACAACATAATTCCAAACTCCACTTTGAATCAAAACATACAATTTCTATTTATATCTTGGGAGCAAGAAAAACTATACCCAGACTCTACTCCATTTGACTCACTAAACCATCACTATTTTACTTCAAAGATGTCCCATTAAAACATGATAGGACCATTAAATAAGATTTTGCTGCTCAACACCCACTTAGTCTTACATATCCATACACATTCACAAATATATTTTAAGGTTTTAGGGACATCAATCAAAGCCTCCATTAGATAGGTTTTGAACGGACGCATACATCAATAACAATATGATGGTATATGTGAATCTTAAGTCCTTACTTTGGTCTCTTAGAGTCTGTGATACACTATAAAGTCTTTCAATTTAAATATTATTTACAAAGAACAATATCCAAGTCCCTGGTTATGTCTCCATCCAAAGTGAACTCAGAAATAACTATTATCAGGAAGGAAAAGATAATATGTTCAACTCAGCTTCAAAATTGAAGTTCGCTTATTTTTTAAAAAATAAATAATATATTATTTTGATATTCAATGAGCACCAAATTATTATTATAGATTTATCTTAGTATAATTACATATAAGCACGTGTTTTCATACTTCTCTCATAATCTATATGCATAGTCCAAAGAGATAAATATGAATTCATTATTTATTTTAAATCACAAAAAAAAGAGCACAGTTCATATTCATTAATTTCTCCTACATTCTCAAAGTCATTCTTGGGGTTTTCAATGCTCTTCACAGTGTTATGTTCAATGAAGAGATAACAACATACAATTTTCCTAGATTAAGAACCACAAAAGTCATTTTTCAAGTATTTCCAATCAAATTTTTTATAAAGAGTTTGTTTGAGCAACACTATGTCTTTGACATACATGGATAACAAACACAACCCAGTTGTTTGGTACTTGCAGATACATAGATGAGGAAAGACATATTATTAAATGATAAGATTTTCAGCCATCCATATTGCACAGGTTTCCAACATGTAGATTTAACTCACACCTAAATTAGCTATATTTCAAAATAACATCATTTAAAATGAAGTGAATGAAGTCTACCTGAACTTTCTATCAAATTTTCCAGCTACAATCCAGATGATGCAACACAAATTGGTTTGCATCCTTTGTCTCTCACCATATTTTTCTCTTCCTGTCTATTTTCCTTCCCTTTATGCTCTTTTCCAATGGCCTTTGATCTACCTTATTTCCATCATCTGATTCCTCCATGTGCATTCAAGAGACCAAGTTCTATTCAATAACTAATCACCCTCATATGCTCTATGAAAATAGATAGTAATCAAATTTACAAACTATATTTCAAGAAGAACATACCGATGATACTCTAATGACAAAATTTTTTTCTTGGCCCATAGGTAATAACTCAAACTATTATTGATTAATAGCTAATATTATTAACCATGTCAACATGGACCTTATATGTACCATAACCTATTAAAGGAATATACCCTTTAAATTTTCTTGTGTAAGAATAAACCCATATACTTGAAATATTTATTTATTAAGGATAATAAATCTCATTGTAATGAAATATTATCACAAGCATTATATCTTTTATTTAAAACAGAGAGAGAAAGCATCTAAAAAGCATGAAAAAGGAAAAAACTCATCAATTGAACAAAATTTGTTTAAGCAAGCATATGTCAAACAAAAGCATGAAAGGTTTCTTTTCAATCTAGAATTTTTTATATCAGCTTTCATTCAATTGACTCCATTGTTTTCTTTAAAAACAACCACCCTGTCAATGATTTATTTTCACATGCAAAACACAATATGCAACTACATGAGAGGAAATTCCATCTTCCTCGAAGCTATCACATTTAAAAGTAATCTTCATTTCTCTTTTTTATGACATTGCGTTCTTAGTGGTTAATAATTTCTCCTCACCCAGAGAGAGAATGCATATACATACATCTAAAATATTTTATGGAAAAATGGAATTTATATCAGGAGATACATGTAAAATATAAGACGGGTTGGGTTGGTGACCCTACCAAAAAAGGAAATGCTCAAGAAGAAAAATGCTTAGAATATATCCAAGGGAATGAAGCTATTGTAGTACAGGTAAAATATATTTTAGGAGGCTGGTGATGATATTACAATGGAAGGAGTGACACAAACTGGCCAAAAAACTCCACCAAGGGCCCGATCACAAAAAACTGAAGCTTCCACACCAATCTTTGAACCTGCAAGAGAAACAACTTCACAACACTCATAAATGGATGACTGTAACACCTATTGCTCTAATACCATGAAAGGAATGATAATCAGATAATTCCAATCTACAAGGATCTCAAGTTTCAACAGAAACACCACATTCGACCAAAACAAGAATCTAAAAGCAAATTGATAGCATACACTTACAAATAGATATGCAAACAAAAGAGCAACAATATCATATATTAGATCTAAAAATGAAACTTCCTCTTCTCAATGAGTACAATGAAGGTGCCTTGATTATATAGGCAAGGATGATCAACCATAGTGGTAGGATCAAGCTAAGGATAAATATCCACCGTACAAAAGGAATAAGTGATATGGTTCATATATTTGTAACGTTTATGGGGAGAAAGAATATCAACCCTCAAAATGTCACCTAAAGATATCCCCATAACACCTATGAATAATTAAACCTAAAAATATCCATATCTGTAGGATCAAGCTAAGGACAAATATCCATCGTACAAAACGAATATGTGATATGGTCCATAGATATGTAACCGCTATGGGAGAAAGAATATCAACCCTCCAAATGTCACCCCTAGGAATAGTCAAACCTAAAAATATTCCCTTAATATCTAAGAAATAAATATGTAACATCTCATAATATCTAAATAAGATAAATGAAATATCCACACATAAGTGGGTGGGGAAAATACATGGAATAACTAAATAAAAGGAAAATAAATTACCTAGGTGAACATGAGCTAAGGTAAAAAACCTAATCTAACACTCCCCCTAAAGTGAATCTAGGTACCAAAAAGTAAAGTGGCATATCCATAATATGAGTCCTGACAACAAGGCTTGATTAGGTACTCATATACAATGTGTATCTAGAAGCTCCTGAGCCAGAAGGTGGAAAACCATGTGAAAAAAAAACCATCTAGCTAGAAAGAGAGAAGAAAAAGTAGTAATGGAGCCAAGGAGTGCTCCCAATACCTCCCTAGGATGATGAGCTCCATGAGGAAGTGTTATGAAGAAGTGGATGCCTCTACGATGAACAATGTGTCTCCCATGAGGAAGAAAGTAGCCATGAAGCATCCGTCGAATGTCTTCCCACTCCAAGTGAGTGTGACAAGATGGGAACAAAATGTAGAATGATGACATAGAATCCTTTAAACTGAGCTGAAGTGAAGAAGATGTCACAAATGAATTATGAAATGAATCTCCAAGAATGTAGAAGCCCAAACCAACACCAAAATAGGGTAGAATATAGTCCCAATCAACATCCAAAAGATCAATATGCATAAAACCATGAGTGTGCAAAAGTGGAAGAGATGTTTGAAGAGAATCCATCAAGGAAAAATCACCAATATCCTACTGCATAAGTGATGATGAGCCCATGGAAGCAGCAAGAGAAATAAGTGGAGGCTTAGAAGCCTCACAAGAATCAACATGGTCTTCAAGATCTCCAAGTGAGAGTCCAACTAAAGACAAAATATTTGTATCCAACTCCTATATAAGTACATCATCCAATGTGAAATAAATAGGAGAAGAAAATGGTGGACAAGGTGGCTCACTCAAAGAAGGAGGGCACACCAAAAAAGGGTCCACAAAGGAAGAATTACATGGAGGAGATACAATGTATACATCATCATCAAATAAATGAGTGATCTCCTCATACATGTTAAGAAAATCACATGTGTGACTCTTAATGAAGAGAGAGGCAACACCATCCAAAAAGTCATTTGTATGTAAGGATGTAACATGCCATGAAATATATGTTGTATATGCTGCAACATCACCATGATCATCTACATAAGATAAGTATAGAGATGTATCCTGTAAAATATCTAAAGCAGCTATTATAGCATCAACCTCATCATCCAAAATATCATGAGATAGTGACTCCAAAAATAAATATGCAATATCACAATTGATGTCCTCCATGCAAGAAATAGTAAGATAAGGTGCCTTGGTTAAAAACTTTCTTTTCAACATATGATAAGCAAGGTGGGGTGTGTTCTTGTGAACTCCAATAAAATTTTTAAGCTCCTCACAAATTGAATAATAAAGCATTCTAGAGATCCTTAAATTGTTCATGAACCATGTCCTATACTCTTTATACTTCACCATTGGTTTGGATTTTGGAGTTATGAACAAAGGATCCAAACCTTCACTTTGACATAATGAAAAAAGTACCTTAAACCATGCTTCAAAATTTTGAGCATTTGCTTCTATTTTAAGTGTAAAAAAATAATGTTTTAAGATGTCTTCAAAAGTAGAAGAGCCCCCCAAAAATCAAATACCATTATAATGTGAAAGGTCTAGTGTGATGTCACAAGGTGGTGCAAAATACAACAAAATCACATCAATGCACACATGAAGCCTCTGAACTCTAAACAGTATCCAAATAAATTACCAAAAGAATCCTCTCATTCAAACTAAGTGCCTCAATGAGGAATATTGGCACAAGAGGATGCACCAGAACAAAGCAAGGGGAGTCAAGGACAAAGGAATCATCAAGCACAACAATGTGTAGGCTCCACCAATGCTAAACACCAAGTAAGCTGATCACAAAGTTTCAAACTAAGTGGACAAACATAAAATGAGGAAAGATGGGACTTTATAACAATAGTCCATATACCGGTTCAAGTGCAAAAACCCTTTTTCATAATGCAATATTGAGAGTGCAGTTATAAAATCATTGTAAATGTCTAAATACAGATCCAAAAATCTGAAATTTTACAAACATATCATAAAATGATTTTACAGGCCTGGAAAAAATTTTGCTGAGCAACTCCTAATATTTCTCCTGAAATAATGATTTTACTAAAAAAATTAAAATCGCTGTATTTGTAAAAATACAGCTCCAAATTCTTTGAAATTTTATGGGACGGTCTATAATATGATTTTACACATTCAGTAAAACAATCTGCATAAAATCAGAATTTTGGATGAAGATATATGCAGATTACTAGACAATTGTAGGGTTTCGTAAAATCAATATTTCTTGAGGAATACTGATCCAAATGAGCTAAAATTTTGGGCACAACTCAAATGAATGCGTATACAGACCTCCAAATCATTTTGTGGAAAAATGGAATTTCTATTAGGAGATACATGTAAAATATAAAAAACGGGTTGGGTTGGTGACCCTGCCAAAAAAGGAAATGCTCAAGAAGAAAAATGCTTAGGATAGATCCAAGGGAATGAGGCTATTATAGTATGGGCAGAATATATTTTAGGATGTTTGTGATTATATTAAAATGGAAGGAGTGACACAAACTGGCCAAAAAACTCCAAAAATGACCTGATCACAAAAAACTGAAAATTCCACACCTATCTTCGAACCTACAAGAGAAACAACTACACAACACTCACAAATGGATGACTACAACACCTATTTCTCTGATGCTATGAAAGTAATGATAATAAGATAATTCCAATATTCAAGTATCTCAAGTTTTAACAGAACACCACATTCAACCTAAAAATATCCCCATAATATCTAAGAAATAAATATGTAACATCTCATAATATCTAAATAAGATAAATAAAATATCCACACATAAGTTGGTGGGGAAAATAAATGGAATAACTAAATAAATATAAATAAATTACCTAGGTGAAAATGATCTAAGGTAAAAAACCTACTCTAAACCCCCCCCTAAATTGAAGCTAGGTGCCAAAAATTTAAGTGGCATATCCACAATGTAAGTCCCTGCAATAAGGCCTGATTAGGTACTCATGTATAATGTGTATCTAGAAGCTGGAAAACCATGTGGAAAAAAAAATCCAACTAGAAAGAGAGAAGAAAAAGTAGGAATGGAGCCAAGGAGTGCTCCCAACACCCCCCTAGGATGATGAGCTCCATGAAGAATTCCTATGAAGAAGTGGATGCCTCTATGATGAACAATGTGTCTCCCACGAGGAAGAAAGTAGCCATGAAGCCTCCGTCGAATGTCTTCCCACTCCAAGTGAGTGTGAGAAGATGGGAATAAAATGTAGAATGATGACGTAGAATCCTTCAAACTGAGCTAAAGCGAATAAGATGTCACCAATAAATTATGAAATGAATATCCAATAATGTAGAAGCCCAAACCAACACCAAAATTGGGTAGAATATAGTCCCAATCAACATCCAAAAGATCAATATGCATAAAACCATGAGTGTGCAAAAGTGGAAGAGATGTTTGAAGATCATCCATCAAGGAAGAATCACCAATATCCTACAACATTAGTGATTATAAGCCCATGGAAGCAACAAGAGAAATAAGTGGAGGCTTAGAAGCCTCAAAAGAATCAACATGATCTTCAAGATCTCCAAGTGAGAGTCCAACTAAAGACAAAATATTTGTATCCAAATCCTATAGGAGTACATCATCCAATATGAAATAAATAGAAAAAGGAAGTGGTGGACAAGGTGACTCACTCAAAGAAGGGAACACCAAAAAAGAGTCCACAAAGGAAGAAGTACATGGAGGAGATACAATGTATACATCATCATCAAATAAATGAGTGAGCTCCTCATACATGTTAAGAAAATCACATGTGTGACTCTCAATAAAGAGAGAGGTAACACCATACAAGAAGTCATCTATATGTAAGGATGTAACATGCCATAAAATCTTTGTTGTATATGCTGCAACATCAACATGATCATCCACATAAGAAAAGTGTGGAGATGTATCCTGTAAACTATCTGAAGCAGGTACTATAGGATCAACCTAATTATCCAAAACATCATGAGATAGTGAGTCCCAAAATAAAGTTGCAATGTCACAAATGATGTTCTCCATGCAATAAATTGTAAGAGAAGGTGTCTTGGGTAAAAAATTTCTTTTCAACATATGATAAGCAAGGTGAGGCATGTTCTTGTGAACTCCAATAAAATTTTGAAGCTCCTCACAAATTGAATAATAAAGCATGTTAGAGATCCTTAAATTGTTCATGAACCATGTCCTATACTCCTTATCCTTCACCATTGGTTTAGGTTTTGGAGTTATGAACAAAGGATCCAAACCTTCACTTTGACATAATGAACAAAGTACCTTAAACCATGCTTCAAAAATTTTAGTATTTACCTCTATGCTAAGTTTAAAAAAGAAAGTTTCCAAGATATCCTCAAAAGTAGAAGAGCCTCCCCCAAAATCAATTACCATTATAATGTGAGAGGTCTAGTGTGATGTCACAAGGTGGTGCAAAATACCACAAAATCACATCAATGCACAAATGAAGCTTCTAAACTTTGAAAAAATCTCCAAAGGAATTCCCAAAAGAATCCCCTCCTTCAAACTAAGTGTCTCAATGAGGAAGATTGGCATAAGAGGATGCACCACAACAAAGCAAGGGAATTCAAATACAAAGGACTCCTCAAGAATAACAATGTGTAGGCTCCACCAATACTTAACACCAAGTAAGCTGATCACAAAGTTCCAAACTAAGTGGACAAACAACAAATGAAGGAAGATGGGACTTTATAACAACAGTCCATATACCGGTTCAAGTGCAAAAATATTTTTCACAATGCAATATTGAGAGTGCAGTCATAAAATAATTATAAATGTCTAAATATAGATCCAAAAAATCTGAAATTTTATAGACATATCAGGAAAATGATTTTACAGTCCTGGAAACAATTTCGCTAAGAAACTCCCAATATTTCTTCAAAAAGGACAAGTTTACTAAAAATAGTAGAATCACTATAACAGTCCGAATACAACTCCAAAATATCTAAAATTTTATGAAAATGTATATCATATTATTTTACACGTTCTGTAAAAAAATCTGCAACAACTTCGAATCTTGGATGAAGGTATATGCAAATTACTAAAAAAGTGCAGTTTTTTCGTAAAATCATGATATATTGAAGACTACGTATCCAAATGAGCTGAAATTTTTGGCACAAATCATATAAATGCATCTACAGACCTCCAAAAAATTTCTTGGAAAAATTACATTTCTATCAGGATATACATGCAAAATATAAAAATTGGCTGGGTTGGTGACCCTGCCAAAAAAGGAAATGCTCAAGAAAAAAATACTTTGGATAGATCCAAGGGAATGAGGCTATTACAGTATGGGTAGAAGAGATTTTAGGAGTTTTATGATGATATTACAATGGAAGGAGAGACACAAACTTACCAAAAAACTCCACCAAGGACCCGATCACAAAAACTGAAGCTTCCACACCAATCTTCAAACCTGCAAGAGAAATAATTACACAACACTCACAAATGGATGACTGCAACACCTATTTTTTGGCCAATTTCAAATTATCACCAGCCTCCTAAAATCTCTTCTGCCCATACTGCAATAGCCTCATTCCCTTGGATCTGTCCTAAGCATTTTTCTTCTTGAGCATTTCCTTTTTTGGCAGGGTCACCAACCCAACCCGTTTTTATATTTTGCATGTATCTCCTGATAGAAATGCCATTTTTCCATGAAAATTTTTTGGAGGTCTGTAGATGCATTCATTTGAGTTGTGCCCAAAATTTCAGCTCATTTGGATCAGTATTCTTCAAGATATCTTGATTTTATGAAAACCTGCAATTTTTTAGTAATCTGCATATATCTTCATCAAAAATTTTGATTTTTTGCATATTTTTTTACAAAATGTGTAAAATCATATTATAGACCATCCCATAAAATTTTAGAGCATTTGGAGCTGTATTTTGACAATTACAATGATTTTACTATTTTTAGTAAACTCGTCATTTCAGGAGAAATATTGGGAGTTGCTCAATGAAATTTTTTCCAGGCCTGTAAAATCATTTTTCTGATATGTCTATAAAATTTCAGATTTTTTGGATCTATATTTAGACATTTACAATGATTTTATGACTGCACTCTCAATATTGCATTGTGAAAAAGGTTTTTGCACTTGAACCGGTATATGGACTATTGTTATAAAGTCCCATCTTCCTTCATTTGATGTTTGTCCACTTAGTTTGGAACTTTGTGATCAGCTTACTTGGTGTTCAGTATTGGTGGAGCCTACACATTGTTGTGCTTGAGGAGTCCTTTGTCTTTGACTTCCCTTGCTTTGTTGTGGTGCATCCTCTTGTGCCAATCTTCCTCATTGAGGCACTTAGTTTGAAGGAGGGGATTCTTTTGGTAATTCCTTTGGAGACTTTTCAGAGTTTAGAGGCTTCATTTGTGCATTGATGTGATTTTGTGGTATTTTGCACCACCTTGTGACATCACACTAGACCTTTCACATTATAATGGCATTTGATTTTGGGGGGGGCTCTTCTACTTTTGAGGACATCTTGGAAACTTCTTTTTTTAAACTTAGCATAGAGGCAAATGCTGAAACTTTTGAAGCATGGTTTAAGGTACTTTGTTCATTATGTCAAAGTGAAGGTTTGGATCCTTTGTTCATAACTCCAAAACCCAAACCAATGGTGAAGGATAAGGAGTATAGGACATGGTTCATGAACAATTTAAGGATCTCTAGCATGCTTTATTATTCAGTTTGTGGGGAGCTTCAAAATTTTATTGGAGTTCACAAGAACACACCTCACCTTGCTTATCATATGTTGAAAAGAAAGTTTTTACCCAAGGCACCTTCTCTTACAATTGCTTGCATGGAGGACATCATTTGTGACATTGCATCTTTGTTTTTGGAGTCACTATCTCATGATGTTTTGGATGATGAGGTTGATGCTATAGTACCTGCTTCAGATATTTTACAGGATACATCTCCACACTTGTTTTCTGTGGATGATCATGTTGATGTTGCAGCATATACAACAGATATTTCATGGCATGTTACATCCTTACATATATATGACTTCTTGGATGGTGTTGCCTCTCTCTTCATTGAGAGTCACACATGTGATTTTCTTGACATGTATGAGGAGCTCACTCATTTATTTGATGATGATGTATACATTGTATCTCCTCCATGTACTTCTTCCTTTGTGGACCCTTTTTTGGTGTGCCCTCCTTCTTTGAGTGAGCCACCTTGTCCACCATTTTCTTCTCCTATTTCTTTCACATTGGATGATGTACTTCTACAGGAGTTGGATACAAATATTTTGTCTTCGGTTGGACTCTCACTTGGAGATCCTGAAGACCATGTTGATTCTTTTGAGGCTTCTAAGCCTCCACTTATTTCTCTTGCTGCTTCCATGGGCTCATCATCACTTATGCAGCAGGATATTGGTGATTCTTCCTTGATGGATGCTCTTCAAACATCTCTTCCACTTTTGCACACTCATGGTTTTGTGCATATTGATCTTTTGGATGTTGATTGGGACTATATTCTACCCTATTTTGGTGTTGGTTTGGGCTTCTACATTCTTGGAGATTCATTTCATAATTCATTGGTGACATCTTCTTCACTTCAGCTCAGTTTGAAGGATTCTACGTCATCATTCTACATTTTATTCCCATATTCTCACACTCACTTGGAGTGGGAAGACATTCGACGGATGCTTCATGGCTACTTTCTTCCTCGTGGGAGACACATTGTTCATCACAGAGGCATCCACTTCTTCATAGGACTTCTTCATGGAGCTCGTCATCCTAGGGGGGTTTTGGGAGCACTCCTTGGCTCCATTCCTACTTTTTCTTCTCTCTTTCTAGTTGGATGGTTTTTTTTCCACATGGTTTTCCACCTTTAGGAGCTTTGGATACACATTGTACATGAGTACCTAATCAGGCCTTGTTGTCGGGACTCATATTGTGGATATGCCACTTTATTTTTTGGCACCTAGCTTCACTTGAGGGGGGTGTTAGAGTAGGTTTTTTACCTTAGCTCATGTTCACCTAGGTAATTTATTTTCCTTTTATTTAGTTATTCCATGTATTTTCCCCACCCACTTATGTGTGGATATTTCATTTATCTTATTTAGATATTATGAGATGTTACATATTTATTTCTTAGATATTATGGGGATATTTTTAGGTTTGACTATTCCTAGGAGTTATGGGGATATCTTTAGGTATATTTGGAGGGTTGATATTCTTTCTCCCCATAGCGGTTACAGATCTATGGACCATATCACTTATTCCTTTTGTACGATGGATATTTATCCTTAGCTTGATCCTACCGCTATGGTTGATCATCCTTGCCTATATAAGCAAGGCACCTTCATTGTACTCATTGTAGGGGAAGAGAAAGTTCATTATTCATGTATAATATATGATATTGTTGCTCATTGTTTTGCATATCCATTTGTAAGCTTATGCTATCAATTTGCTTTCAGATTCTTGTTTTGGTTGAATGTGGTGTTCTGTTAACACTTGAGATCCTTGCAGCTTGGAATGATCTGATTATCATTCCTTTCATGGCATCAAAGCAATAGGTGTTGCAATCATCCATTTGTGAGTGTTGTGCAGTTGTTTCTCTTGCAGGTTCGAAGAATGGTGTGGAAGCTTCGATTTTTGTGATCGGGTCCTTGGTGGAGTTTTTTGGCTAGTTTGTGTCACTCCTTCCATTTTAAGATCATCACCAACCTCCTAAAATATCTTCTACCCATACTGCAATAGCCTCATTCCCTTGGATCTATCCTAAGCATTTTTTTCTTGAGCATTTCCCTTTTTGGCAGGGTCACCAACCTAGCCCATTTTTATATTTTGCATGTATCTCCTGATAGAAATACCATTTTTCCACAAAAATGTTTTGGAGGTCTGTAGATGCATTCATTTGAGTTGTGCCCAAAATTTCAGCTCATTTGGATCAGTATTCTTCAAGATATCTTGATTTTACGAAAACCTGTAATTTTTTAGTAATCTGCATATATATTCATCAAAGCTTTGAATTTTTTGCATATTTTTTTACAAAATGTGTAAAATCATATTATAGACCATCCCATAAAATTTTAGAGCATTTGGAGCTGTATTATGATAGTTATAGTGATTTTACTATTTTTAGTAAACTCGTCATTTCAGGAGAAATATTGGGAGTTGCTCAGTGAAATTTTTTCCAGGCTTGTAAAATCATTTTTTTGATATGTCTGTAAAATTTCATATTTTTTGGATCTGTATTTAGACATTTATAATGATTTTATGACTGCACTCTCAATATTGCATTGTGAAAAAGGGTTTTTGCACTTGAACCGGTATATGGACTATTGTTATAAAGTCCCATCTTCCTTCATTTTCTGTTTGTCCACTTAGTTTGGAACTTTGTGATCAGCTTACTTGGTGTTCAATATTGGTGGAGCCTACACATTGTTGTGCTTGAGGAGTCCTTTGTCTTTGACTTCCCTTGCTTTGTTGTGGTGCATCCTCTTGTGCCAATCTTCCTCATTGAGGCACTTAGTTTGAAGGAGGGGATTCTTTTGGTAATTCCTTTGGAGACTTTTCAGAGTTCAGAGGCTTCATTTGTGCATTGATGTGATTTTGTGGTATTTTTCACCACCTTGTGACATCACACTAGACCTTTCACATTATAATGGCATTTGATTTTGGGGGGGGCTCTTCTACTTTTGAGGACATCTTGGAAACTTTTTTTTTAAACTTAGCATAGAGGCAAATGCTGAAACTTTTGAAGCATGGTTTAAGGTACTTTGTTCATTATGTCAAAGTGAAGGTTTGGATCCTTTGTTCATAACTCCAAAACCCAAACCAATGGTGAAGGATAAGGAGTATAGGACATGGTTCATGAACAATTTAAGGATCTCTAGCATGCTTTATTATTCAGTTTGTGGGGAGCTTCAAAAATTTATTGGAGTTCACAAGAACACACCTCACCTTGCTTATCATATGTTGAAAATAATATTTTTACCCAAGGCACCTTCTCTTACAATTTCTTGCATGGAGGACATCATTTGTGATATTGCATCTTTGTTTTTGGAGTCACTATCTCATGATGTTTTGGATGATGAGGTTGATGCTATAGTACTTGCTTCAGATATTTTACAGGATACATCTCCACACTTGTTTTCTGTGGATGATCATGTTGATGTTGCAGCATATACAATAGATATTTCATGGCATGTTACATCCTTACATACATATGACTTCTTGGATGGTGTTGCCTCTCTCTTCATTGAGAGTCACACATGTGATTTTCTTGACATGTATGAGGAGCTCACTCATTTATTTGATGATGATGTATACATTGTATCTCCTCCATGTACTTCTTCCTTTGTGGACCCTTTTTTGGTGTGCCCTTCTTTGAGTGAGCCACCTTGTCCACCATTTCCTTCTCTTATTTCTTTCATATTGGATGATGTACTCCTACAGGAGTTGGATACAAAGATTTTATCTTCGGTTGGACTCTCACTTGGAGATCCTGAAGACCATGTTGATTCTTTTGAGGCTTCTAAGCCTCCACTTATTTCTCTTGCTACTTCCATGGGCTCATCATCACTTATGCAGTAGGACATTGGTGATTCTTCCTTGATGGATGCTCTTCAAACATCTCTTCCACTTTTGCACACTCATGGTTTTGTGCATATTGATATTTTGGATGTTGATTGGGACTATATTCTACCCTATTTTGGTGTTGGTTTGGGCTTCTACATTCTTGGAGATTCATTTCATAATTCATTGGTGACATCTTCTTCACTTCAACTCAGTTTGAAGGATTCTATGTCATCATTCTACATTTTATTCCCATATTCTCACACTCACTTGGAGTGGGAAGACATTCGATGGATGCTTCATGGCTACTTTCTTCCTCGTGGGAGACACATTGTTCATCGCAGAGGCATCCACTTCTTCATAGGACTTCTTCATGGAGCTCGTCATCCTAGGGGGTGTTGGGAGCACTCCTTGGCTCCATTCCTAATTTTTCTTCTCTCTTTCTAGTTGGATGTTTTTTTTTCCACATGGTTTTCCACCTTCTGGATACACATTGTACATGAGTACCTAATCAGGCCTTGTTGCCGGGACTCATATTGTGGATATGCCACTTTATTTTTTGGCACCTAGCTTCACTTGAGGGGGGTGTTAGAGTAGGTTGTTTACCTTAGCTCATGTTCACCTAGGTAATTTATTTTCCTTTTATTTAGTTATTCCATGTATTTTCCCCACCCACTTATGTGTGGATATTTCATTTATCTTATTTAGATATTATGAGATGTTACATATTTATTTCTTAGATATTATGGGGATATTTTTAGGTTTGACTATTCCTAGGAGTTATGGGGATATTTTAGGTATATTTGGAGGGTTGATATTCTTTCTCCCCATAGCGGTTACAGATCTATGGACCATATCACTTATTCCTTTTGTACGGTGGATATTTGTCCTTAGCTTGATCCTACCGCTATGGTTGATCATCCTTGCCTATATAAGCAAGGCACCTTCATTGTACTCATTGTAGGAGAAGAGGAAGTTCATTATTCATGTATAATATATGATATTGTTGCTCATTTTTTTGCATATCCATTTGTAAGCTTATGCTATCAATTTGCTTTCAGATTCTTGTTTTGGTTGAATGTGGTGTTTTGTTAACACTTGAGATCCTTGCAGCTTGGAATGATCTGATTATCATTCCTTTCATTGATAACCTTATTTTATTTTCCTTTTATGTATTTGATCTCAAAATAATACTCAATGAGAAACTTCATCCATCTCCTTTTCTTGGCATTAAGCAAAGGTTGTGTAAATATATACTTCAAACTTTGATGGTCAGTTCTCTGTGAAAGGTCTTACCACCAAATAGTGTTGCTAGACTTTGAGAGCATATACAATCACTGCTAATTCTAGGTTATGAGTAGCATAGTTGACCTCATGCCTCTTGAGTTTCCTTGAACTATAAGCTATGACTACTCCATCCTAAGAAACCACTCCTCCAAAACCTTCCAAATATGCATCCGTGCATATTGAAAAATTACCTTGAGGATCTAGAATATTTAATATGGGTGTTGTAGTGAGCTTTTATTTGAGCAAGTTAAAAGGTGCCTCACATTTATCTATCCACTTAAATTCCTTTTCCTTTCTCTGAAGGTTAGTTATTGTAGAAGCTATCTTGTAGTAATCCTTCACATAACACCTATAATAACTAGTCAAACAAATGAAGCTTCAAATTTTAGACACATTTGTGGGCACTGACCAACTCAACATAACCTCTATATTCTTAGGGTCCACTGCAATCCCTTATGATGATATTATATGCCCTAAGTACTACACTTCTGACACATAAAAGTTACACTTAGATAGATTCTTGTATAGTTTATTCTTCCTTAGCAACCCTAGCATGATTCGGAGATGTTTTTTATGCTCCATTCTATTTCAATAATATACTAAAATATCATCCAAAAATATAAAGGATAAATCAATCCATGTGATTTATGAATACAATATTCATCAAGTTCATGAATGTTGTTGGAGCATTTATTAGTCCAAATTATTAAACCATTAAATCATAGTGGCCATATCAAGTTTTAAATGCTATATTGTGGGTATATTATTTATGGATTCTCAATTGGTGATATCCAAATTTTAGATCATTCTTAGAGAAGATAGTGGCATCCTTTAACTAGTCAAAGAGATCTTCAATTCTAGGTAGAGGGTATATGTTTTTGATGGTTGCTTTATTAAGCATTCTATAATATATGCATAGTTACAAGGAGTCATCCTTCTTCTTAAAAATCAACATGGGTGCACCCCATGGTGACACACTCAGCCTGATCAAGCCCTTTTCTAGCAACCCTTGTAACTATACCTTCAGTTTTTATATCTCAATGGGATGCATCCTATAAGGAGCCCTATGAATAGGATCTATTTTGGGTTTCAACTCAGTAGTAAAATTAAATTATTATTTCAGAGGGAGTCTAGGTAAATATTTTGGAAACACATCCCTAAATTCCTAAAGTATTGGGTGTATCCCAAACACCTCTAACCTCTTTTCTCCTTTAATATAATTAAGTTTAACTACATAAAATATTCCTCCCTTCCTAATAGCTTCCTTAAGTTGCATTGTATATGAGGTTGGAACTTCCTTTGCAAGCTATAGATCCTTTATATTTTCTTGCCATCCTTTGAGTATTCAATCCAACTTTATTTAAAATTAATTACAGCCCTATGGGCTTGTAGCCAATCCATCCCTAAGACTATATCAAAAGCATGTAGCAGTGCTACATAAAGACATTCAATGGTCATTCCACTAGGTAAGGTAATTTCAGTTATAGGATAGAATTGATCCACACAATAGGTTTATCGAGGACCATAATCGACCTTCCACCCATGTGCCAAGATTCTTGGTCTTTCTGGTATATCCTCAATCAAACTAGTTGAAACAAAGCTATTTGTAGCTCCACTATCTTTTAGAATTTTAACATATTTACAAAAAATGTTACCCTTTATAAGTAGAGTGGTTGTCCTTCTATATTTTGACTCTCTATCACTACATAAATCTTATGAATAGGTTCCTTGTGTGCATGTTTTTTGTAAGTGAGTTATTTTACATTAGAACTTGATCCTACTTTGAGCAGACAATTATTGGCATAATGAGTTCCTCCATAATCATAGCATCCACCCTTGGGTCTTGGATGAGTTCTCTACTTCTATCCTTCAAATTTCACTACTAGAGGAGGGTTAGAATACCCCTGTGGTGGTGGCTTGCTATTATTGTTGTTACGATTGTTATTCTTTCCCCATTTTTTTTCTTAAAATTTCCCTGTTTCCTATCATTTCTTTTGTCCTGCCCTTATCTGTTATCTCTTCCATTTCATGAAACCAACACTATTTATTTTCTTGAGTTCCTATCTATCCTACTTAGATGCCCCTTCATAATAAAATTAGGGCTTAAGATAAGTCTCTACTTTCCTAGCCATATCATAGGATTTTTGAAGGGTCTTAGGCTTACGCATATTCACTTCATGCCCTATCTTGGGATCTGCCCCCAAAATGAATTTATGAATTTTTATTTTCTCATTATACACGGGCACATACTTCAAAAAATTTACAATTTTTTGGTAATGAGACTCAACCATCTTATTTCCTTGTCTACGATTAGTGAAATCCTTAAATTTCTTGGCATAAAAAATGCTCTATGAGAAATATGTCCTTAAAAGCTATGACAAAATCATCTCATTTAAGGCCAACTTACTCGATTCCTTTTTCTATACTAAAATCCTCCCATCAATCTAGTCCACACCTATTTTTAATTTGGTTCTCTTGGAAATTTTGCATTTTTGAAATGATCTTGATTTTAATCCTTGTCTTTCATCTATTTTTGCTATCTTATTTTCAACTACTTTTATTTCATCTTTAGAAACATCAGTGCCTTTAGGATTTTTTGAATGATTTGCATTATCATTCTTCTCATAGTCATTCTCAATTTTGTCTTCATCTTTAATGTCCATAATCCTTCCCATAAGGGTTCTTATTTCAATTTCATCCCCATTATTTGTTTCTTAAACTTCTTGAACTCAGTTTCCTTTTTTATTTTTTAATTTGGTCATTGTTGTTGCACATGTTACCTCTATTCGAACCTTTGAAATGCTCTATTCACTTGATTTTTTTTTATTCAAAAAATTATATTTATATTAAATTGTAGCATGACCTTCTATATTGCATATGTGACAATATCACCATCTCCATTCAAGTTGATATTATGATGATGCTACAATATTATTTAATGTATTTTCTTTGATATCAAAGCATTATTAGTCATTTTAGCTCTTACTAGATTTTCCACTTCATAAAGAAAGTTGATTAGCTCATCAAAGGTTATGGTTTTATTTACAAATTGAAGAGAAGTGACAAAATTTTTTAATGTTGCCTGAAGTACTCTTAATTTAACTTGGACAAGAAACTTGTCTTCTACTTTTTCTCCCAAAGTTTGTAACTTATCTTTTAATTTTGTTATCCCTAAAATAAAGAGTTATATACTTTCTCCACTATTTAATTTTAAGGAATATGAATACAATTGCGACTAAAAATGCAAGATAGTTGCTTCATTCTTTCCTTCAAATATTTTACTTAATTTTTTCCAAGCATTTTTTAAATTCTTTACTTCACTTATATATGGTTGAATTTCATTTATTATACCAAATGTGATTAGCATAAGGTCTTTTGCATCATCTTCCTAAATTTTTCGTTTCCCCCTTTCATATTTTGGTTTGTTCTTTGTTTTATTCACTATATCCCAAGGTTTTCTCACATTGAGAATTAATTTCATTTTTTTTTCTTCATGATGCAAAGTTTGGTCCTTTGAGAAGTTGTGATTTAGAAAGGAAAATTTTACTATTTTTCATAATAGAACTCATTCAATCTTCTTTAAATTCAATTTATTTCAAATTATTTTAATCTTATTTTATCTCCCAAATTTTAAATTTCACAAATTCCCTCTTTCAACAATAATCAATCAATCTTCAAATTTTAATTCATCATTCACCATTCATTCATTCAATTTTTTAATTTTTGTATACCTTCCAAGTTCAATTTCACTTTCAATTTCAATTTAATCCACACTCCAGTTAATTTACACTTCAATTCAAATTTCATGCATTTAGTTTTCTTATATCTCCCATTCATCAATTCATTTATTCTTGAAAAATAAATGTTCATTCACCATTCATCAATTATTAAATTGCAAACTTACTCTACTTATATCTCCCAAAACAATATTCCAAATTCGTAATTCCTCCTTTAATTAATTATTTTTTTCATTCATTCCTTTAATTAATCCTCTTCTTATCTCTCAAAAAATCAATTCAATATTATAACACTTTACACCTTATACATTCATAAATTATTAAATTGCAAACTTACTCTTCTTATATCTCCCAAAACAATATTCCAAATTCTTAATTCCTCCTTTAATTAATCCTCTTCTTATCTCTCAAAAAAGCAATTCAATATTATAACACTTTACACCTTATACATTCATCAATTATTAAATTGCAAACTTACTCTTCTTATATCTCCCAAAACAATATTCCAAATTCTTAATTCCTCCTTTAATTAATTAATTACTTTAATTAATTATTTTTTTCATTCGTTCCTTTAATTAATCCTCTTCTTATCTCTCAAAAAAGCAATTCAATATTATAACACTTTACACCTTATACATTCATCAATTATTAAATTGCAAACTTACTCTTCTTATATCTCCCAAAACAATATTCCAAATTCTTAATTCTTCCTTTAATTAATTAATTACATTAATTAATTATTTTTTTCATTCGTTCCTTTAATTAATCTTCTTCTTATCTCTCAAAAAAGCAATTCAATATTATAACACTTTACACCTTATACATTCATCAATTATTAAATTGCAAACTTACTCTTCTTATATCTCCCAAAACAATATTCCAAATTCTTAATTCCTCCTTTAATTAATTAATTATTTTTTTCATTCATTCCTTTAATTAATCTTCTTCTTAATTAATCTTCTTCTTATCTCTGAAAAAAGCAATTCAATATTATAACACTTTACACCTTATACCTTCTAGCAACCAAAATGAGTTCCCAAAATTAAACTTTACTTTATTGCTTTTGAAGTAACTGACATGTCAGGGAAAATCTAATAAAAATGATAACACTCTATGGAAAATATTTCACATGCACAAATGTTATAGTTTGCATGACACAGTGAACTCAAATATCCCCCTTACAACAATTCTCAAATCCTTGTCTTCTTCAAAGCAGTGTCTTAGATATCTCCTACTTTGCAGCTGATGTATACTATCTTTCTTAAGATTAATTTATCAATTTAGATGAAGTGGGATAAATTCCACTAACTTCATTGCAACCAAAATTCCCATTTTTTCCTTCCACGTGATGTGATGTGAAAAAGCTTGGACGGTGATCTGACATCTCCAGGAACGATTTTTTCAAAGATTTCATCATTACTCCGTTAACGTATCATGTATTGTCGGGTATTTGTACAGTGGAAAGTACTGTGTTTCCCTTTGTCAATTCTATCTGTTATAGGCAAATCTGGTTTCATAATAACAGCCCACCGACATCCCATCCACGGTGGTCTCGTCTTTATGGAAAGAGTATAGGAGCTTTCATAACCAATTGAATGTAGTTATCGAATCCTCTCTGCAAGGTCTTGGAAAGTACTATGTTTCCCGTTGTGAAATCTATCTCTGGAAATGTTATATAGGCAAATCTGGTTTCATGGTGACAGCCCACCGACATCCCATCTACGGCGGTTTCGTCTGTATGGAAAGAGTATAAGAGCTTTCATAATCAATTGAATGTAGTTATCGAATGCACTCAGAAAGGTTTTGTCGTTATAACAAATTTTCTTCCAATAAAAAATTCGAAAGATCTTATGTAAAAAATTCCATCTTGTTTAACACTCGGACGGCTGGCAAAGACATGACTGATGTTAAAGGTCGCGACTTTAAGTTGATGTACATTACAACTTCTTTAGAACTAATGTTCGTTTATTCATTATTTTATCAAGATCTCGTAACCTACTTGACCGTCGAAGACAAGAATTTGGACGTGACATCCACGTTGCTGATGATGATTTCTAAGCAAGAATATGATCGGCAATTGGTATTATTCTTGATAATTCATCCATCTTAAATGTTTTTTTTTTAATGTTGATATTGATTTGCAATTTTTTCATTTGAATATCTAATATTGTTTTAGTGGTTTCATGTAACTATTTTATTATGGTAATTTTAATAATGAGTTTATTTGCTTCTTGGTGTTCTTATACCACTTTTTTGATGTTCTTATACTACTTTGATGTACGGTCATCCTAGTGCCTTTTATACAGCCTTTTCGATCTTGTCTCTTATGGTATTGATGGTTTTGGTACAAGTGATAATGTTGGCATGTCTGGAGAGGATGGATGGCTCATTTTCATTCCTTCTAATACCAATTATTAGCATATGGCGGGTGATGGGTATTCACCTCGTGAGCATACCTCCATGATTGACATGATTTAATGCATGTTTTTTGATGTTGTGCTTGGTGACAGGTTTAACCTTTGTTTTTATTGTTTTGAGTAACACTGCCTAACTCAACCTAAGTTAGTGTGACTACATATTGGGGTGTGCCTATCCTTTTTTTTTTTTTTTTGTAAAGACTTGTATTTTTAAATTAATTAAAAGCTAGGCCTTTACATTCAAAAAACAAATGTTATGCTTTCTCTACCAAATATTGTCATACGTGGTATCTTTATGACTCTATGTGGATTCATAAGATTGTTGCTCTAAACCATACCTGTAAGATAATAGTTGCCCAAGTGATGTATCCTTAATGCTTTAATATATTGTTGTTCTATTTTATGTTTTTATGTTATGCTCTCATCTTTTGGTTTGTTCTTAAATCCATTTTTTGCTTCTTTGATTTCTGTTACCACCTCCTCTTGTTTGATGTGCTTTGTTTCTTTTTTCTCTGCAATAACTTCTTATTTTTTCCTGGATCTTTGCTCCATAAGCTGGAAAGTATCTTGGAGTGTTATCTTCTTCTTTTTTACCATAACTTCTTAAACTTATTTTCCAATTTGAAATTAATATTTACAGTACCTAAAGAATCCATCCATGGATAATCTAAAATAATATCCACATCATCCATCATCAACGATAATATCCTTGAGTTTAATTTCTTTAATTATTTTTGCTTTAACATGTCATCTCTTAGTTAAAGCAATATTAATAAAATTACATGTGTTGTTAGGGTTTATAGAAATAACAACCTTTTCATTTTGAATGCAATAATGAACCTACAAAATAATTTTTTTATATTCAAACAAACATTTTTGTACATTGTTTTGCCCATCTGACATCCAATATGTGGTTTCCTTAGCCTGCACACTATCACCCTTATCTTTTCCTTATGTCAAATTCTTAAAAAATTCCATCTCTCTTTTTAATTATTTTTGTTTCATTCTAACTTTGAAGCTGAGGAAAGGAATGGAGCAAAGCGGGAGCGGAGGCAGGTGCAATTTTTGCAAACATGATTTTCATTCTGCTGGAGGTGGGAAACAGGGTTTCCAAACCCCTGGAAGCTGTGAGGCTCAAGGAGGGAACAAGCAA
Source organism: Wollemia nobilis (assembly GCA_028583015.1). Taxonomy (NCBI): domain Eukaryota; kingdom Viridiplantae; phylum Streptophyta; class Pinopsida; order Araucariales; family Araucariaceae; genus Wollemia; species Wollemia nobilis. Next base: position 1,646,699 of record JAQPPZ010000057.1, read on the forward strand.
GGTTCTGAAGCAACTGAGGAAGAGCAGGTGGACAGTGATAAGGACACTGAGGGTTTTAAAAAATTAGAGGGACACGAACCCCTGATATTATTTTTGATAAGAAGGCCCACATCAAGAATCCTGAGGGCAATAAGTCTTTTGCACAGGCCCTTAAAGGTGGCAATAGGGTTTCCTTACATTCCTTACCACCTCTCACTCCCAATGGGCAGAAGGTATCCGTGCCTGAAAGCGTAATGGCAGACTTTATATCGATGGAAAATTTTTCTCTGGTAGGAAAATTCATAGGGGCGAGGCCGAATATTGAAACGATTCGACGATGGGCATCCTTGAAGTGGAAGACTTCTGGACACATGGAGATTATTACATTATCAAGTGGATTTTTTGCGGTACGCCTTAACAATAGTGAAGATGCTAGTCGTATTCTAACAAGAGGACCTTGGTTCTTGGGTCGAAGAAGTCTTTTTCTTAGGAGATGGGCTGAGGATTTTGACCCAAAAAAGTAGAGCATAAACTTTGCCCCCATTTGGGTCCGTCTCCCAAATCTCCCGTTTCATTGGTGGCATGAGTATTTTCTTCAGGGTATTGCCAAGACCATAGGGGAATTGGTGGCCATTGACAATCCAACCCTTGCACGCACCAGAATGACACATGCTAGGATTTGTGTAAATGCAAATCTAGAATCTGAGCTTCCTACTCATGTGAAGTTAGAATATGGAAATAAAACAAGATTACAGGTCATCAAATATGAAAATAGACCGGAATTTTGCTCTGACTGTAATATTCAAGGCCATCTCAAAGGACAATGCTCTTTTTTGAGAAGCCGACAAACCCTTCCTAGGAATAATGACTCCAAGCGGCAGTCTTTCAGAAATAATGGCAAATACACAGGGATGTACAGGGTTAAAGATCCAAATGTTGAAAAGGCAAAGGCATCTAGTTTGGGGCAAATGGAGAATGAGGCTGAGCTTCACATGGACAATGGTAAGGACAAGCAAATTGCTACATCACAAACTAACCAACAAAAGGTATGCTCTCCTTTCGAAAATCTAAATAAATTTAACATTTTGGCTGAAAATCAAATAATTACAGAGGAAAATCAGAATGAAGGGTCTAATGTTGAGGATATAAATCTTGGTCTCCCTGCTTACCTTGACTCCCCAACCAAATCTGGACCTTCCAATCCTCCTCCTATTGGCCATAAAGAATGCCCTAATGATGAGTCTTTTTACGCCCCAAAAAGAGAAAAAGTGCTTTCAGAGTTAATCAGCCCTTCCAAGCGACATTTTTCACCTTTGTCTTTGTCCCAATCCAGAGAAGGGGTTTCCAGTACTGTTATCCAATAGGTTACCCAAACCAAATTTAGCCCGAAACAGACTAGAAGCTCAATGAAGTCCCCCATGATTGACTATGGAGGTGAGAAAAAAAAGGGAAGAAAGTCAAATGCCCAGCAATGGAAAGAAGAGGTCCAAGATGAGATAGCTAATGGAATTTAGACTACTCTGTTTCCATCAACTGGAAATCTTCCCTTTGAAGAAAACAAAATTCTTAAGCCCCCTCAAGTCCAAGGCAGGGGAAGAGGAAAAAACTTTAAAAGTTCCAAATGAAGATCATATCCTAGAATGTAAGGGGGCTCAATGGCCTTCCTAAACAGCGGTTAGTCAAATATTTAAGAAGATATTTTGATCCCACTATTCTTATTTTGCAAGAAACTAAAGTCGATGAAGTTTTGTCTAGAAAAATTGCCCTCAATATCTGGAAAAAGGGAGAAGCAATTTTTTGCAAAGCCAATGGAACCTCAGGTGGTCTTCTTTGTATCTGGAATCCGGGGAAGGTGGAAGGCAAGGTTATTCAATTAGGGGAAAGGGTAATGAGCATTATTTTTAAGGATAAGGTTAGTGACCTTTCTTGGATATTAACAAATGTGTACGCCCCTAATTCTATATCTGGGAGAGCTGATCTATGGAATTTACTCAGTCATTTCAAGGAAGCTTTTCAGGATATCCCATGGATAGTGGCGGGGGACTTTAATACCCCTCTTTACCCCTCTGATAAAAAATGGGGAGTAGGAATTCTAGCAAGAAGTATGGAGGAATTTCAAGATTTCATCAACAACAACAATTTATTGGATGTCAAATTGAAAAATGCTAAATTTACTTGGAGCAATAGGAGGTTTGGAAATCAACTTATAATGGAAAATCTTGATAGGTTTTTTTTGTCACAGGAAGCAATACAATCTTTTGGGGATGCAAATCTGTTGTCCTTGCCTCGCATTGGGTCTGACCACAACCCGATTTTACTTGAAATTGAAGAGACTCCAAAATTCAAAAGGCCTTTTAGGTTTGAATCTATGTGGATGCATCACCCTGATCTCAGAGATAGAATTTCTCAGTGGTGGCAGCATTCTTGTCAGGGCAAGCCTTCATTCAGATTAGCACAGAAACTTAAAGTGGTGAAAGAAAATCTAAGGATCTGGAATAAAGAAATTTTTGGAAATATTTTTGAAAACAAGAAAGTCATCTCTGAAAGGTTATCAATCATTGAGAAAAAACTTGAAGAGGGATTGCCAGACCCTTCCCTACGAGCGAGATGAAAAGAAAGCCCTTGTTGAGTACCATAATGTTTTAGCCTGCGAGGAGACTTTTTGGCGGCAAAAGTCTAGAGCTACCTGGCTAAAAGAAGGTGATGCCAACACAATATTTTTTCATGCATCTACCTTAAGGAACAGAAGCCACAATAGAATTAAATAACTTGTTAGAGATGATGGGTCATTCCTTTCTAGTCCTAATGAGATCAGAAATGAAGCAGTTTCCTATTTTTAGAATCTTTTAGGAGAAGAACATTTCAGTTCTGCCTTAGCCTCAGAATCAATGCTTTACCATATTCCTCATTTAATTTTTGATGACTTGAATGGGGAGTTAATTAAGCCTTTCACGGATGAAGAAATCAAAGAGGTCCTCTTCTCAATGAACCCTAATAAAGCTCCAGGTCCAGACGGGTTTTCACCTCATTTTTTTCAGGCTTTTTAGGATATTGTAGGTTTTGATGTATGTGCTACTATCAAGGAATTTCAGTCCACAAAGCATATTCCGAGAAGTTTTAACTCCACTTTTATTGCTTTAATCCCAAAGATTCCTACTCCTAGATCTATGATGGATTTTAGATCTATTAGCCTTTGTAATGTTGTTTATAAAATTTTGACCAAGGCGATTGCAAATAGAATGAGGAAGATCCTTCCTATGTTTATTGATGTTTTTCAAGGCAGTTCAGTCCCTGGAAGGTCCATCCTTGATGGTGTCATAATAGTTCATGAAGCCCTCCATTTCGGTAGTCCAGACTAAAAAACATGCTTTTTCTCTCAAGCTGGATATGAACAAGGCTTATGACCGCATAAACTGGAGTTTTGTCTCTGCCATTCTTCAGAATTTTGGTTTTCATCATGAATGGATCAAGCTTTTGGAAGGATGTTTTATGAAACCTTGGTTTTCAGTCCTTGTTAATGGTGCTCCTGCTGGATACTTTCAAAGTAAAAGGGGCCTAAGGCAAGGTGACCCTATCTCTCCCATGTTGTTTATCATTGTGGTGAAGCCCTTGGGAGGACAATCAAAGTGCACTGTAATATTGGTCTTATTTCAGGAATTAAAGCATCATCACAAACACAGGCAGTTACACATGAACAGTTTGTGTATGATACTTTGTTGTTAACTCTTGCATCATTTTTTGAGGCTAAGGTCATAAAACATATTCTAGAGCTATATGAGGATGTTGCGGGGCAAAAGGTAAATTTTTCAAAGAGTAAAATTTATTTCTTTAACACTCCCATTCAGAGACAGATTAAGATTGCTAGGATTCTTGGATGCTCAGTGTCTACTCTTCCATCAACATACTTAGGCCTTCCTTTATTCACATGCAGAGCTACTGATTCCATGTGGACTAATGTAATTGAAAGAATTCAGAGGAAGCTGGCTGGATGGAAAGGGAATTTGTTATCTCAAGCTGGCAAGGCAGTTCTCACCAAGTTTTCCATTCAAAGCATCCATGTTTACTTTCTCTCTATTTTTAAAGCTCCTACAAGTGTCTACACTAAAATTGAACAGATCCAGAAGAGGTTCCTATGGAATGGTTCTAAATCTAAGCAGCGCTTTCACTTGGTGTCCTGGGATAGGGTTTGCAAACCAAGGGAGTTTGGAGGTATTGGGCTAAGGAGAATACAACATTTAAACATGGCCCTCCTGGCCAAACAAGCATGGCATCTTTTGACAAATGCAAATGCAGAATGGATTACTATAATCAGAAGAAAGTACTTGCAAGAAACTGAATTCTTAAGCTATTCCTTTCCTCCCAGGGGATCAATTTTTTGGAAATCAATCCTTCAAACTAAAAACCTGCTAAGCAAAGGGCTACGTTGGAAACTGGGAAATGGAAGAAACATTGATTTCTGGGACCACAAATGGTTAAAGGACTATCCCCTCTCTACAGACCCCATCCTTTCAACCCTTAGAGCTTGGACAATTGAAGTTTTTGGTACCAAAGTTGCAGATTTTATTACTTTGTCAAACAATAGAAGGGTATGGAAGCCAATAATGAACAATGATCTACCAGGGGCATCAATAATACTGGAGAATGAATTAAGACAGGCTTTACTCCCTTCTGGCATTCTTGAGGACCAGCTTATCGGGGAAGCTTCAGAAAATGGGGAATTTTTTGTCAAGACTGCTTATCTGATGCTTATTGATAATGATGAACCTACTTTCCCTCACTTGGAAGTTTGGCCCAAAAGCATTGTTCCGAAGGTTGGGTTTTTTGCATGGCTGGCCATCCAAAATAAGATCCTCACCATGGATAACTTCATAAAAAGAGGTGTGATTGTTGTTAATAGGTGTTATCTCTGTATGTCTGAGTGGGAGTCTATTGATCATTTGTTTCTGTATTGTAATTTTTTTGTCTCAATCTTGTTATGTTTGTTACAAGTGTTTCATATTTATTGGGTCCATCCTAAGTCCATTTTTGACTTATTTGTCCAGTGGCCTTCTCCCTTTTTGAATAGGCATCTTAGGTATATGTGGAAGATCTGCCTTCATCACTACTTGTGGCAGATATGGTTGGAAAGGAATCGTCGGGCCTTCTTGGATAAGGTTTCTCAGTCATCCTCTGTCCTGTCAAAAATTTTAGTATATGCTAATGAGAATGCTTGTTTAGTGCCTGCAGCATCTAGACCTCCAAATCCTTTTGAAGCTTCATTAGGCTAGTCATTAAACTTACCTCTCATTGATGGCCTCAATCATCCTCAAGTCTATCCTAGAACCATGATCACATGGACCCCACCCCCCCTAGGGTGGATTAAGTTAAATTTTGATGGGGCATCTAGGGGCAACCCAGGTGAAGTCAGGGCTGGTGGCTTACTTAGAGACCACAAGGGTGAGGTGCTTGTAGCTTTTGCTTGACATCTTGGAGCTCAAACTAACAATGTGGGTGAAGCGAGGGCGGTTTGGAGGAGCCTCAAGGTGGCGAGAGAATTATCCAGGGAAACTGTTGGTGGAAGGTGATTCTCTTATTATTATAAATCTTCTAAAGAACACTAAGAGAGCTCATTGGAGATTTGATGACTACATCCACGAAGCAAGGGCTCTAATTCATGATTGACCTGAGGCCATAATTTTGCATACCTTCCAGGAAGCAAACATGGCAGCTAATAGGCTGGCAAATGAAGGCATTGTAACAGCAAATTTGATCACGTGGACTGAAAATCTTCCTCATGTAGTCTCAATGGTGATAGATAATGAAAAATTTTAGATTGGAAGGCTCAAAGTGGATCAATGACAGAAAATGGGGGCATTTTTAAAAATATTTTTTTGAACCTTATAATGGCTTTTGTCATATTTGTTTTTTTTGTTCATGTGACTAGTGTTTTTTGTAGCTGGTGGGGCACTGATATAGGTTTTTTATCTACAAATTCATGCATGGGAAACATCTGCTTTGGCCTCAAGTATTTCCCAAGGTGTGTTTGGATTCGATGTCGCAAAAAGGCCCTAGCAAGAAATAACAAAGTTTTGGAGATCCCTGACAATGAGGTACCAGACCCCACCATAATAGTCTTGGAGAAGATGAAAATTTCATCAACCTCCAACAGTATCAACCAGTTGAAGAGTCTATCTGGCCTCATCAGTGCAGCTGTTGATTTGTGTGATTCTCTAAATCTTCTATTTTATAGCCAGCAGTTCCAGGGGAACAAGGAGTCGAAGGCAAAATCTAAAGATGATGGCAAGGAGGATGATAAGAAGTTAGATGAGGACTACAAGGAAGACTGCTTGGCCTCTTGGCTGTCCATTCTATGGGATGTTTTTTTTACCATATTCTATTATTTTATATGGGCACAAGCTACTCTACATGGTGCTTGCATGATTAGTTTTTGTCTTTGTTAGTTCTATTTTGCGTCTTTCTTTTTTGATGGCCATAATATTAGGCTTCCATAGTTTAGTTTGGCTATATTCTGATGGAAGAGTAGGTCTTGGCCCTTTTTGTTGTCAGTTTAAACTTTTAGGGCTTGGCCTTTGTCCAGTTGGTCAGTGGACCCTATTTTGTAAAATGGTTTTGGGTCAACCAGTTAAAACCCGGTGTTAATTATAGTATTCTCTTACTTACCAAAAAAAAAAAAAATTGTTCATTCTAGAGCCTAGTTGTCTTTTAAATTTTTTCTCTAATCTCAATTTGCTAAAAAATGTAACTTCAAATTCTTCCTTTGTGAATAAAATATCATGGTCATATTTAAAGCCCATATACCAATCCTTTCACAGAGAGTCACAAATCTTATATCTTCATAACAAATCAGAAGAATTAAAAAATTTCCACCATTCCCAATCAAAATTTTCTTTTAAGCAACTAGTGTTTGAAAAAAAATAGGGTTTCTCAAAAATAAAATTACTCAAATATCCTCTATTCCTTGTTACCAACAATTAATTCTATATTTTTTCTTTAAAAAAATGGCAACTTATATGCTTACCTTGACTAAAAGATATCTAAATTTTAGTTTAACTTGAAATATTATTGTTGCCCTTTAAATATTTTTTAGTTCTACACAAAATGGTGCATGATTTTTTATTTTTTTTAATATTGTCCTAACATTGCAATCCATATAAAATAAAAAATCCCACTTTGCTAAAATCACTACTATGTACCACTTATTATTAACCTCAATTTTTATTAACAAAACATGTTCACCATTTCTATGTACCTTTTAGATAGAACAACACCAATAATATTCTTTAAGAAAGTAAATAACTCTAGATCCACTCCACAAGCCAAAACCATTACAGAGAATACCAATATTTTTACTTGGTTACAATGACAAAATATTTCTTTATTTACTCATCTTCTTAAACCCTCATCCTACTCATTATTATAATAAAAATTAAAATATCATCAAACTTAAGTTATGTGTGGCCTATGCCAACTATTTATAACACCCCTACACAAAATAATATTATATTCGTATATTTCTTATAGTTCTTCAGTCTTAAAATATTATTTATAGCTTAAGGTTGTAGAAGATCCACTTTTGTGGGTTTAACTACTAATAAATAAAAATCAAAACTTTAAGTTAAAAAAAATGAGGAAAAATTGTTTAAGTGCCCTTTCATGTGTATGCAAGAGATAATTTGTATTTTATAAAATACAAGCCAACAGTCATTTGGAAAAGAGGCAAATCTAAATATGAAGCTCTTTGTATTGAGTGGAAGCTTGGATTAAACTTTATTTGGTAGTAGTTATGGTTGGAGAGAAATAGAAAAAAATTGTTGAGAAACCTTTTCATCTTTAGATGACATCTCATAGGTAATTTGGAACAAAGTGATGGAAACTGTGATAGTGTATGCTAAAGAGGAAATTCAGCCTAATATAGGTAAGATGGAGAAGGAAGCTAAAGTGTAAGAGGGATAAGACAAAGCTAGTTGGAAACCTCGCCCCAAAAGTCTAGATTAAAATTAATCTTGATGGAGCTACAAAAGGTAATTCAAGTAAAGCTAAAATTGGAGTGGTCTATAGGAATCATGTTGATACAATCCTCTATTGGGAACTGTAGAGCGTGGGCAAGGCCATGAATAATGAAGTAGAAGTATTAACTAACAAATTTGCTTATATTTAGGCAGTAAGACATGGTTATAAGAGGATAATAATAGAATTTGGTACTTAAATATTGATAGGAACTTTAGATTATTGTCACCCAAATTAAGAAGTTGTGTAGGAAATTGGTTAATTACAAAAACAAAATATTATATTGCTCACTTTACATTTATAATAAGTTAAATTAAATCATATTCAACTTGTCTTCCTATCAAATATATTCTTCATTTATATTTCTATCAAAGATATTCTTCATCGTATCTAATATTCATTCTTCTCATCATATTTTCATATATCCATTTATTTCTAGACATCTCCCAATATCATCTCGTTGAGTTTCACACATTCTTCTTGTACATATTTTCATGCATGCTATATCCTTTATTCTGCTTCCATTGCATATACACATCACTTCCCTTTTGCATACATATCCATGCTTGTACATTATCCTTATAGAAATGTGCTCATGAGGGATTAACACACACACTTGTTAGCATCACCACTTGGATGCCCACTCATATTTTTAGGATTACAAATTGTGTAGCATTTTGCATTATTTTGACTAATCGCTAGTTGATCCAATCAAACATCACCTCTAGTTGACAAGTTCTTATGCTCCCCACAACTTTCCTTGGGTGGTTCGATTTCTTTCAGGGACCATTCACACATGTCATATTTTAAGAAAATTTTGAGACTAGGGATGACAACACCTTGCATAGATATTGCTCTCTGGTGAATGGTTCCCCCTGCTTATCCTATCATTTGCATGATCAAAATATGAACCGAGGATAAATAAATGGACAAGAATAAACAAAAACAAAAGATGGGTAGAAAAAAAAAGACAACGCCCATGAAAAAAAAGAGAAATAAAAAACAAGAAAAAATAAAAGAGCACCACAAAAAGAGAATCAAAAGAAAGAGGGATAGAAAACAAAAGAAAAATCCTCCAAGAGTACTACTGTTATGCTTGTTCTCCTTTGGTCCTTCGATTTAACATAACATCACAAGATGATTTCCATCGCCAGTAATAGGTTCTAAGAGCCTTCTTGCCAGTGGAATAGTCTTACAAGTGGTGACACATCTATCATATTAGTGACATTATTTTGTACAGATCACTGCGCACTTGTGGATGTTCTAGCTATTTTAGCTAATTTTACACAAGGTTAGTCCTACCTCCCTCAAAATGGATAAATGAACATCACTTATTGCACACACTAGTCCAAGATATACTTTGATCCAGTTAGGTTAGTTATGAGTTGTGGTTGAACCTTGCTCAATTTCTCATGAGGTTTGATTGCTAAAAATATGATAGTCAACTTTACTACATAATTCCTATGCCATCCTACATCCTTGAGATAATTGAACGAATCACATTGCCACTAGTTCTTATATGATACAAGTGCTTCCTCTACGCATTTCATCATACACATACATGCATCATTGTATCTACATTACATTCACACATATGCATTATATCAGATTTAATCATGTCTACTCTACAATAATCTCATTCTCATACACTTTACCACATTCCTACATGCTATTTCATTTGCCATAACTTCCCTTATACATACACATAATCCCACACTATCCATCCATTCACACAAATCATAACACATGTAAATAAAAAGCCATAAATAGAAGCATATATATATATATATATCATGATAAAAAATCCCTTGGGCTACAAAAATAGAGGATGTCTATCATATATTTGTGGTTGGCATCTTTAGCCACCACCTCACTAGTTAGCACTACTACATACATCTCATACTTTCTGATCTCTAGGAGTCTCACCACTCCCCTCTTGTGCCATTGTATCCAACTCCACCTCTTGTACCTCTACCGCTCCACTCAACTCTAGAGTAACTCCCACAAATTATGTTGCTACCAGCATTGCAACACTACCCAACTCTAGAGTATCTCCCACCACTTACAATATCACAGGTGTCACCATCCTTATATCCATTGAAACTATCAATTGAACACTCCACTAGCTCTACTATGGGTATGTATGTGTCTACGACCATGACCTCAACCTTACCTGTGAATATGAATACTCTGGAATCACATGACCATATGATTTTAAGGTAATTTTACACTACACTCTCTTTGATGCTTCCCTTAAATATCTATCCAATAAGTTTGCATGTACTCGTCACCAACAGTATGCCTCTACCCTTAAACCTAGCACCTCAACCCTCAATCCTACCACCTTAACCATAGCTTGCTCATCCTCCATCCTAGCCCAATATACCTCCTCTTATGCCTGTAGCTATCTCTCTATATCATTACATAGTCATGCTACCTCTACCTCATGTGTAGCTTACATTGTATCTAAATCAGTTTGCACTCATTGCACACTCTCTTGTAACAATGTTATCTCTACCTCATGTGTAGTATGCACTGCATTAGTGTACACCTACACCCACTGTATATTCTTCTATAAAACCACAATCTTGGCTCTCACTATCACTTTGGAGGTTATGATCTCCTCTACCTAGCATCATAGGTCTTTCACACACTCAACATGTCTAGAAAACTCAACTACTAACTATACCCTCATCACATATCTTTCTACCGCCAACCACTCCTCTACTCTCTGCCTCTCCTCCATCAATATCCCTCTATCCAATCCCCAATCGATCTCAATATCAGTTACCCTTCCCTTCAAATCCCACACTCTCTCCCACAATATTACTAGCTCATTATGAGGATACATATTTTTTGTATGTCAAATAACACATAGGGTATACCTCCATCATACTCCTCCATCTTTGCTACCTCATCTGATGACTGGCTCTCATTACCCTCATTTTTCCCTGGTAACTCACCCTATAGAGACCCTACTATCTCATCTACCACTATGCAACCTCCCTCCACCTCCATTTGTATAACCTCATCTAAAGGCTGACCCCCACTTCTAGATTATCACTCTAGTGATCCTACAATAATCACTCCTACCCCATCATATTATCATCTCTATTATTGTAATAGATACTCCTCCATCTCCTCCTTTGAATCTACATCAAGTATAGGTATAGTTTGTCTTGGTACCTATCCACCCATTGTGATAAATCTTTGTATCGCTCCAAATTTTTCGCACCCCTACCTTCAGGCTATTGGATCCACGCCCGGAAGGAGGATGGGAAAAGGATGGTGCGGTACCTCGGACGAGAGGACTTTGCGAAGGTCCCGCCTCTCAAGGGAGGTGCATTTTGGTGATTTTTCGACGGATGGTGGGTTCACCGGGGAAACATTTGACGGCAGTTTCCACGCCTAGGTTTTGGGAATGAGTTTTGATGAGTTCGTTTTATTTTTAAACATTCATCCTAGGTTTGGCCGAATGATTCTAACTTAAACTACATGAAAATGCAATTTAAATGCATACGACAAACAGAAAGGAAAACAGAAACGAGAGAATTTGCGGGAGGCCAATGAAGATTACCCGATCCGGAAGTCGATGGAGTTTACGAAGCTTGAAGCGATCTGGATCGTCCGCAATTCAACAGAATCGCCTTCAATTTGATAAAATCGTACGAAGCGACAAGATCGTCTGAAATCTGACGAATTCGTTAGACGAATTCATCAGAGACCTGCAAAACAGCAAAAATATGCGAAATACGAGAAATTCTATTTTGCAAACGGGGGCAAACTATGTAAAACGATAATATGAGTGTTGAACAATATACGAGAACGAAGTAAATGCAAATAAGCTGTGTTTAGATAGCAGAATATGATCTTAATCTGTAAACTAGACAAAATGGGTGAACTCCAAATGCAATATAATATAAAAACTGAATAAACAATCTAATTTATAACATAAAATGACAGAGAAAAGAGACAGAAGAACAAACTCCAGGCATTGATTGCCTCGATGTGCGCTGCAGTCGAAATCGTCTCGCATCGATACGAGATCGTCCCGAATTTGACGAGATCGCCTCCGATCTTGACGAGGTTAAGTCGACTGCGATAGGTGCGGCTCCGGCTGAAAACCGAGTGGTGTACCTGCAATGAAATGACTATAGGACTAATGCAAAATATGAATTACGATGTTTTAGAGCATAAGGGTTCAATTTGCATAAAAATTCAGCCAGGGGTTGGGGAGGGAAAAGCCTTAGAGTTAAATAGGCATAGGATAGTTGTTGGGAGGTTGGAGATCATCCCAATTTGGGAGATCTCCAACGGGGGAAGGGTCCCAACGGCGCAGACACGCTTCGCCCGGATTGGAGACCCGTTGGAGCGGATTCCAACTATGCAAATTCAGTTTTGCGACGAAATCGTCCGGACGTTCTAGTCCGAGACGAAATCGTCAAATGCGAGGCGATATCGTACGATCGGAGACGATATCGTCAAGCGGTCAAAACAAGCTGCTAAAAATGGCGCGAAAAAGGAGGAAACGGGTTTCTCGGCGGTTAACGGGCGGTTTGGGAGGTTAAATTTGAATTTAAATTTATTTACTAAGGTGAATGTAATTATTCCAATTTCTTTGCGCCAATTTTAGGGTGCTACATTTTGCCCCCTCTTTAGCGAATTTTCCGAAGAAAATGCGTTAAAGATGAGTTCTTCTCGATCTACGAGAAAGCAAAAAATTATTCCCATTTTTAGGCGACGATTCTTGGTCGAATCGTACGACGACTTACTATGGTGCCCCCTCTGTGTTTTTACCCAAATCGAACGTTTGAGGTAAAAACGCGAAAAAGCAAAAATTATTTGTTGAATAAAATTAAGAAAAATAGGGTAAAACCCTAATTCATTTATTCTTTGTTCATTTCTTGTTTTGAGAGCTCCGGAGCAAAAATGGTAGAGACGGCGCACGGATCTGGAGAGGTCCGCCGCGGTCTACGGGTAAGGGTTTAAACTGATCTAGAATTGATTTAATTTGATTTTACATGCTTTTTAGATGGATTTTTAGGTGAATTTTGAGCATCGCGGCCGTTTTTGGCCATCGACGTCGTCCGGACGAAATCGTCCCTAGTTCGGCGAAATCGTCTCAAGTTCGTCAATTTCGCCCAAGGGCGAAATCGGCGAAAAAGGGACGATTTCGTCAAATTAGAGACGATTTCGACACGCGAAATCGGAGACGATTTTGCTCAAATTTCGGACGATATCGGCCAATAGTGGGCGATATCATCAATTGCAAAATTTTGATCTTTAAGTTGCATTATTGATTGCTAAAATTGTTATTAATGATTGTTTGTTGTTTTGATGTTTATGCTTGCGAGAGAGGATTACTAAATAGCAAGGAGTGGAAGTACGGAGGGTTAAGAGATGACTTGGCCGCTCTCACCCGGGCGAGAGCGAGATCGGTGGCACGAGCCGGCTTACTACATGTGGCGAGAGATGCCACAAGTATCTACGGACATGGGGCTACCGACGGCCCTAGCGGAGAGGTGGTACCGGGCTCTTCATGTTTCCGGTTACCGACAGGGGAGATGACTCCCACACTAGAGGATGTATGGAGGATTCTTAGAATCCCCATACAAGGGAGGATGATCACACCTGCGGCCAATCAGGGCCACGCGATGGGACGACTCTGCGGTGACCCGAGCTTCGCCCTGGAGAAGGGCGGAGTGAACATCGAGGCACTGCGCCAGATGCCTGGGGCATCTACAGCGACACGAGTTTTGGTTGGGGTGGTTGGTGGACTTCTGCTGTGCCACCAGAGCGGCTGTAGGGTACCATGGATGCTGGCAGATGTGATCTGCGACATGCGCGACCATGGCTACAGATTTGCTTGGGGCAGCTTTGTTCTATGCCGATTGTATAGGATCCTGCATGGGGTCGTATACAAGGGCGGCCGATGTCTGGTTATGACATCGCTCCTACAGGTTTGGTGCTGGGAGCACATTGCGGTGCGGAGGCCGGTAGGGCTTCCACTGACAGGGGTTGACGGGGAGAGGCCCCGAGTCTTCTCTTGGTGGCTCCGGAGAGGGGCACAGTGACGGATCGACCTGCCGGTGTCTCGGAGACTCGCTGGATGACTTGGTCCCAGACCAGATCACCTGGAGGCCATGGAGAGAGCATCCGGGGTGGCCAGAGGACGGATAGGAGCTGGCTCGCATCAGGCGAGTCTGCTGGCTACGGATGGAGAGGGGAGAGGTGGAGCTCCACCGCTATGACCGGGTTTTGCGACAGTTCGGTCTACAGCAGGGGATCCCATCTCTCGGGGATTACAATTTTTCCCGGACTATCCGGGATAACACCACGGTTAGCGGGGCTCCGAGATATGCGGCGATTCTGGAGTCGGGACGCGGACGATGCCCCCATTCGGCCGGTGGATGGGGACGACGTAGGGGTAGCCGATGGCTACGATGCACGGTACGCGGGCATCCGCCCTCCTCGGATGACGAGGGCACGGGGGACCGATCCACGCGGTTGTGCGTCGGATAGGGAGGCGGTGCCGGGCGGTGGTAGAGGCGGCCGGGGTCGCGGCGAGAGGAGAGCGAGAGGAGGCCACGAGGCACGGGGAGAGGCCGCGACGGAGGGAGAGGGAGAGGAGGGAGGCGAGACCCTCATCTCCACAGAGGCCACCATCGCTGATAAGGGCAAGGGTGTGGACATTGGAGAGAGTAGCGAGATGGCTACTCTCCGGGCGAAGAGAGATCGTCTATGAGCTCAGGTGCAGACGTTACAGGATGCAGTTGCACAGCACCGAGGCGAGGTGTCGCGGCTACGAGACGAGAATGCTCGTCTCGGGGCACGAGGCGGAGGGGTAAGCACTCGGGGAGCTGCTGCGGTCGGTTTCTCGGACCGCATTCTATCGGGCGCTATACTACCGAGGCGGTGCCGAGAGGGCCGAGAGGATACGGGTGCCACCTGCCATAGCAGAGATCCGATCGGGACGAGGGTCGACGAGGAGCTCATCCCGGTCGACGACGAGGACTCGCAGTACCACACATACTGCGATGGGACCACCTCGTCCTCCGCAGGGCGGGGGAGGAGATGAGGCCGAGAGCTCTAGAGGCTCTCGAGGCTAGAGGGCGGGATACTGCCACTGATATTGTATTATACTTGTATTGATAGAGGATTGAGTATGCCGAGGTTCAGATTGTGGCATACCAATCTAGTTTTGATGATGTATATATTCTGTTGATATATATAGATGAGATATTTTTTTGATCATATGACTTGTCTTATGTGATGCTTATGATGCTTTTTATGTTTGATTGATTGATTGAGTTGATTGATGTAATGATTTTATTGATGATTCATGTAATTATGTCGTTTTGGAAAATATTATAACTTGGATGTCATGCTATAAATATTTTAAATGAAATAATCTGATGTAACAAATTGATTGGTTGTAATGAAATGTGATAAAAAATAAAGAGATTTCTAACAATAATTTCAAAGGACATTGTCGCTATTATAGACCATTTCATGGAGTCGCCTGCTCACTCGGTCGTCAAGCTAGTCCCAGGATAGAAATATTGTTAAAAGAAAAGAGTGCTTAAGAGACTGTCTTAAGACTTTGTTGTGATGATGCAAATAATGATGATGATGATGGTTTGTTTTCAGATTTCCATGAACATATTATGCATGAAATATTGTAAAAATGATTTTTGCTAGGCATAAATTCCTAAGTGTGATAAAAATTGTTGAATAATTCCTTAAGAATTATACCATCATTGCAAAATGCAAAGGTTGACATAATGATATGAAATAATAAAAATGTGTTTGCTTTTGAAAAGCATAATTTGTGTAATAGAATGAAGTCATATGGTTTTTATGAATTTTGATAAATTGGAGAAAATATTGTTACAATGGTTTTCGCTAGGTATAGAATATGTAGGTATAGACTTATACCATCATCGCGAAGATCAAAGAAAAGATAGTTTTATTGCATGATTAATTTTTTATGAACAGAAAATATGATAATAATGACTTGCGCTAAGCATAAAATTCCAATTTTGGTTTTGGAATTATACCATCGTCGCGAAAGTCGATAAGATATATATGATATGTTTTTTTGATTTTGTCTTTGTGTTAAATAATTGTACTTGATTATTCCAAACAAGTTGCAAAAATAATATTTCAAAGTATTTTGAAAAAAAATTAGATTTATAAGGAATCCCATGTGCATAAGTGAATTCATTGCCAATCTTGATTTATCATAATGATAGACAAAATCTCTCAAATACAAATGTGTGTGCAATTGTATGGTTCAGTTACCGGTTTTGAGCAAGATACTATGATACAAGTGATTTGAATAAACCAACTAAGTGTTCATTAACCATGATGTAGATGCATATAACCATACTAGGCTACTATGTAGATCGGATTATCAAGAGCTAGCTAATCCATAAGCAGACATAGGTCTGTACAAAAGAAGGTCGCTAATGTGACAGACATATCGCCACGCTAGGAGTTACCCAAGGCCAAGCGGGTTGGGCACAAACCACCTGTTATGGGGCTTACCTCACAGTTTTCGAATAATTGAGAATTCCAGGGATTCAAGCTCATCAACCCTTCTTTTCTTTTCAAAGGGTAGGGAAAGGGATTTTATTGCTTTTCTTGCTTTCTTTTGAACTTTGCTTATTTTTCTTTTGCTTGATTTTTGAGATAGTGCTTGAAATATTGCTGGAATGATATAGAATAACATTTTTCTTTTCTCTTTTCTTTTTCTTGAATTTTTCTTTTCTTTTTCTTTTTCTAGGGATACTTGCTCGGATTAGTCTGTAGAGCAAGGGATTTTTATTACGGGTAGGGGTGAGCTTGTCCTTTTGCCAATTCTCAAAGATTCTAGACCATGTGCATGATAGGATAGCAAGGGAAACTTTTCACTCAAGAAATCGGTTCTACTATGTAGCAAAACATGGAAATTACAAATATAATCATTTTATTGTGAAAAGATGTGCTTGGTTTAAGTAAATACCAAGATCAATTCTCTATGCTCAAACTTTATTTAATTGATTTTTGTGAACTTTGATATAAGAGAGATTAGTAATCATGCCAGATAAAATCAAGATATTTATTGTTGTGAGTGTGCAAGTGAGGGATGCCAAATAAATGCTAGTTTTATCCAAAATAAGTTGAAACATATAACTGCAATAATTGTAAGAAAATAATGATTTTGAGAAAGTTTTGAAAATGTTGACTCTCTCTTTATTACTGTATATTGTTTTGGTTTCGAAAGAGTCAAGCATATAGCTGTTTTTGGATTTTTTATGTTGATTTTTGTTTTAAAGCAAAAGAAACTTTACAAAATAAATGCGATAAATATTTTTGAAGATTTTTGAAGATTTTATGAATGTTTTTGAGGTTTTTGAATGATTTTGAACAAATATGTACATGGATGAAATAATCAAATTTATGCATAATAACGTTTGAGATGTAAAATATTCATGGGTTCTTTAAGTTCTTTACCATCTAAGGTAGATAATTTATATGCTCTTGATTCAAATTTTGCAGTAATGATGTATGGTCCAAGCCGGTTGGGCTCAAATTTACCTTTCGAGTTCTTTGGTTGCATTTGTATTTTTTTGATTTTCTTTTAGAACAAGATCGCCAATCTCAAAGGATCGATGACGAACTTTCTTATTATATGCTCTTTTAAGCTTGTTTTGGTATGCACGGAGATGCTCTAAAGCATTGATGCATTTTTCGTCTAGGAGTTCCAGCTGGCTGAGTCTGCCAGTGCGATATTCATCTCCTACTTCGGTGTCTTGAAGTAGCAGAGCCAAAGAAGGAACTTCTAATTCAAATGGAAAAAGCTGCTTCGGCACCATATACCAAAACAAATGGTGAAGTGCTCGTGGGGGTTCGAACACTAGTTTGATAAGCCCACGAAGTGGATATAATTGAATATGCCGATCCACGGCCAGTTTTATTGACTAGTCTTTTGAGAATTTTGATTAGAGTTTTGTTAGAAGCTTACGCTTGACCATTACCCTGAGGATAATAGGGAGTAGACCAGCGATGTTGAATCTTATATTTTTGACATAATTTTTTAACATCTTTATTTTTGAATGGAGTTCCATTGTCAGAGATGAGATTTGCAGGAATTTCGAACCTGCAGATGATTTGATTAAAAATGAATTTAGAGACTTGTGAACCAGTGCAGGAAGCTAAAGGCATAGCTTCGACCCACTTCGTGAAATACTCAGTGGCGGTTATGATGAACTTATGTCCATCAGAAGACACGGGGTTAATTTTACCAATAATATCCAAGCCCCATTTAGAAAAGGGCCAAGGAGAAGAAATAGCCTGCGAGCTCTTGTGCGGGCGCATGGACAAGGTCGGCATGTTTTTGACACTTGTCGCAATGGCGCACATATTCATGTGCATCCGTTTCCATGGTAGGCCAAAAGTATCCTATCCGAAGGAGCTTTTTAGCAATGACGCTACCACTAAAGTGTCCTCCACAAGATCCATCGTGGGCTTCACTTAAGGCTGATTTAGACTCTTCTAAATTTAGACATCTTAATAGGATACCTTCAAAAGATCTCCTATATAAAGTATTGCCAATGATTACAAATCGACTTGCTCGTCGACGTAATAACCGACGTTGGTTGCGATTAGAATTAGCAGGGAAAGTCCCATTTTGGAGGAAATCAAATATGTCTGTATACCAGAGTTCAGGAGTGGTTTCCTTGATTAGAAACACATCCAAAGGCTCTAAGCATGACTTATGTGAAGCGGGTTCCTGGAGTCGACGAATGATGATAGTGGCATATTCGTCGTCTAACTCCAAGGGCAAGAGAGATGCAGCGGCGGCCATGGCGTCGGCTGCACGGTTGCTAGTTCGAGGAATGGCTTCCAAGGTAACTTGATCAAACAAGGCCATTAGTTGTAAAACATAGGCCTTATATGGGCAAAGTTTATCATCTCTGGTTTGATAAACTTCATTAATTTGGTTTATAACCAATTGGGAATCCCCAAAAACTAAGAGGTTTTTAATTTTAAGCGCTAAAGCAGCTCGTAATCCAAGGATTAGAGCTTCATACTCAGCGATATTGTTGGTGCAAGCAAAGGTTAGTTTGAAGGACGGAGGAATAAGATGTTTTTGCAGAGATATTAAAATAATACCCGCATCAGCCCCACTCATGCATCGGGCTCCATCAAAGTATAAGGACCATTGTTCAACAAGGTCTGCCTCTAATTGAAGGCATTCATCAGGAAACTCGATAATGAGGGGATGAGTAGACTCTAAGGGTGCAGCAGATAATTGATCTGCTATGATTTGACCCTTAACGGACTTCTGTCCTATGAAGGTGAGATCAAACTCGCTTAGAGCAAGAACCCACTTTGGTTGTGCGACCCGATAAATAAGGTCGACTCATGAGATATCTTAAAGGATCATATTTGGCAATGACATACGTTTTTTGGCTAAGCATGTAATGTCGTAATTTTTGCGTAGCAAACACGACTGCTAGACATAACTTTTCTAATGTTGTATAGCGAGTTTCATAACTGACGAAAGTTCGGCTAATATAATAATTAGCGCGTTCTCGTTTTTCATCATCAAGCTGAGCTAACATAGCTCCTAAGGCAGAATACGAAGCAGAAATATATAAAAGAAATGGGCGATCAGATTTAGGCGGTGAAAGCACCGGAGGGTTAAGGAGATATTGCTTGAGAAGTTCAAAAGCTTCTCTACATTATGTATCCCAATTAAAGGGGACGTCCTTCTTAAGGAGTTTAAGAAAGGGACCAGTTTTGTCCGCCAGCTTATCAATGAAGCGACGGATAGCTTGAAGTTTACCTTGTAAACTTCGTAATTCAGATATATTAGTGGGTGCGGGCATATCAGTGATAGCCGCAATTTTGAGAGGGTCAATTTCGATACCACGTAAAGAAACTAAAACCCCTAATAACTTGTCGGATTTAACTCCGAATATACATTTTCTTGGATTTAATCGAATGAGATATTCTCGTAATCGATTAAAAACTTTTCTTAAATCGTCTAAATGATGATCTTCAATAAGAGAGCGAGCTATAATATCATCTACATAATCATGTAGGATATCATGCATCATATCATGAAAGATGTAGGTCATAGCCCGTTGATAAGTTGCCCCGGCATTCTTTAGGCCAAAGGGCATCACTTTCCAGCAAAAGGTACCCCAGGGGGTAATGAAGGCTATTTTAGCCTGGTCTTCAGGGACTATCCTGATCTGATTATAGCCGGAGAATCCGTCCATTAAGGACATCATCCCACTTCCGGCAGTAAAATCAATAATTTGGTCCATATTTGGAAGAGGAAAGTCGTCTTTAGGGCATGCAGCGTTAATATCTCTGAAATCTGTGCAAACCCTAACTTTGGTGGCTTCTTTCTTGGTGGCTGGAACTACATTGGAGATCCATTCAGCATAATCAATAGCTTGTATGAAGATAACATTCGGGAGTTTTTCTAACTCCCCTTTGACTAGCAGAGCCACTTTGGGATGCATTTTTCTAAGTTTTTGTTTAACGGGTTTAGCATCCAGGATGGACCACTAGATGGTGCATGACTACGGAAGGGTCTAGACCTGGCATATCTTCATATGTCCAAGCGAAGACATCTTCATACTCTTTAAGAAATGCAATGTATTGTTCTTGTTTTTCTTGACTTAGTTATGCTCCAATGTTGATTATGTGAGGATTGTCCTCAGTTCCAATATTAATTTTAAGGACATTTTCTACCTCCATGTGTAGATCTCTTTCAAAATTAGGTGGGGCAGGTGAAACGCCCAACTCTTGTAACTCTTGTAAAGTTAATTTAGATAATTCGTTATGAGGGTCGGTGGCCTCAAGTTGAGCTATGGTTGGTATAGAACCATCAAAATAAAACCCGTTATACAACATCTCTTCAATAGAGACATCATGGAAGATATCTCCTTCCAACTCTTCATCGGGGTCAGCAATCCTTTTGGGGTATGCTATGGATAGCATGTTGCATGAAAATGACGGATTTTTAAGAGGTAAATCAACATGTCTATCCAAATAGTCTTGATAGCATATGAGATGATCATCATCCTCAAAAGGAAAGGGTTGACCCTTACTAGGTAATAGGCCCACACCACATCGGGCAGGCCATGGTTCTACCTCGAAAGGTTCTTTCATGCCATTTTGGAAAGGTCCTAAGCCTTTCCCTTTATATCCCATTTTAAGCATCATGGGTTTAGCTTTAATATAATCGTTGGTAAAATAGCACCGAGCATATCCATCATGATGGGTTTTGATATTCTGAGGGATTCTTCCCCAGTCATATCCTTTGTACATGAAGGCGCAACTCCCGACTTGGTAAGTACTTCCCATAGGTTGTGGGAGGCCCAAAGTACGAGGAGATGGCGGCAATTGATTTAAAAGGTCTGAATCTTGCATGAAATCATTCATTTTTTTTGATATTAAGGTTGTAGATAAATCCGGTAAAAGATCATCAGAAAGGGCATAAGATGTAGAAGGCTTATTACCTATGTTTTGAGATGTGGAAGGTATGATAGATGTGTCTGAAGGTTTTGAATTTATGGGATTAGAACTTGAAGAATTGGTTGTAGTTTTAAGAGCTTTTTGATGTTCTACAGTGATTTGTTTAGCAGGTGGTTGATCTATATGGGAAGATGAAGTTAATGGAGGAGGAATAGATGAAATGATGGGTTTATATTTCATAGTTTTAGATGAAGAAGAACTAGGATATGTGGATGACGGAGCGAGGGCAAAATTGCACTCCAAGCTGGTTCTGCCAATGCACACATATCAAAAGGTCTAGGGTCACCATGAATAGTGACCAACTGATTTTTAAACTCAAACTTAACACATTGGTGTAAAGTTGATGGGACTTCTCGCATGGCGTTAATCCAAGGGTGACCCAAAAGTATATTGTACGATGCTGGGCAATGTACAATGAACACAGTTGTCTCAAGGGTTCTAGGACCAACTTGCAATGGGAGGGTAATGACTCCACACGTTTCTTGTGTTTCGTCATTAAAGGCTTTGATAATCATATCGGTCTTCTTCATTTCATCACTTCTAAAACCAAATCGTTGGTAGAAGTCAAAGGTGCGAATGTTTAGAGATGAGCCATTATCAATCGGGACTCGTTTGATGACTACATCCCCAATTAAAGCTGTAATATACAAGGGATTATCCTTGTGTAAAGTGTGTTGTGGGATATCTTTATCCCGAAAGTCAATACAATCAATCTCTCGCGTGATGATAGTATTGGCCATAGCTTCGGGTTGGATGTTTTGAGGTACCATCATATGGCTCAAAGTAAGCATCAATTCATCCCTATGGGTGGGGGAGGATCTTAATAAATCTAAAAGGGAGATTCAGGCGGTGGTATTAGACAATTGCTCATTAATGTCTGTAAGGAGGTTTAGTTTGAACAATAGGAGCATGATTTCCTTTATTAGGATTTCTCAGAACAAATGGAGCTGATCCATCGTTCTGGTTTGGTTCTTGTTGGGGATTTTGAGCTTGTTGTCGGGTGACGACTCCGATGGTACCTACAATGTTATAGTGATGACGTTGAAAGGGTCTCGGTTGAGAGTTTATGGCTTGTTCATAAGGAAGGACTTCATTAGAAGAAGGTCGAGTAGTGACTCTTATGGGAAATGGTTCTTCTGGAACATTAGCATCTGTGATAGGTTGAATAGGATCTGATTCATTTTCAGAACTATTCGATTGAATGGTGTCTACTTCACTTTCACTATCTGACTCTATATCGCTAGAATCAGAAGTTTGAAAATTATGTAAGGGCCTGGTTGTAACCAGGGATAAGGTTGTGTCGAATGTGTGAGAGTCCTGAACAGGTAATTTCCCGCTAATGGTTCCTACATATCGGGTAGGAGGGGGAACATTGTGATGTTCAATTTGATTAGCTACCTCTTTACCATGTCTTGGTAAAGGGTGTTGAAATATGTCTAAAGTTTGATTGGCATTCTGATTTTGATTTTGGGGAGCAGTATTTTGGGTATTATTAGGAGGGTTTTGTTTAGGTTGGAAGGCTTGCACTTCCATTTCATTATTGTCAATCAAATCTTGTATTTTATGTTTCAATCTCTTACAAGCGTTGGTAGAATGTCCAGGACCTCTATGAAAATCACGAGTGCAAATCAGCTCTATATCCGGGTATGCTTGGGTCGGGTTCCCGGATAGGTCGGCGATTGGATTAAACCTCTTTCAAGAAGTTGAGGTAAAATAGTTGATAAAGGTTGGTTTAATCTAGTGAACTCTCGAGGAGGCTTATCGGGGAGGTTTCAAGATGAATTTTTCTGTTGTTTTTGTTGCATTGACATTAGCAACATTTCTGCTGTCAGTGACTCCATCATCGACAACTTGTTTGTTTTTATATTGATTTCTAGATGTTTTCTCATCATCCTTCTTTCTAAGTTGGCCTCTCCTAATGAGGGCATCTTCTACCCTTCGAGCTAAGTCTATAGCTTGATCGAAGGTAGTCAAAGTAGCTATTGATAGCTCATAAGAAAGTTGTTCTTGTAAATTGTTAATGAAAATGTCTAACATTTCCCTATAGGGTAGCACAAAGTGCGGTTTTCCTATCAATTGTCTCCATCTTGCTAAGAAATCAGCAAAACATTCGTCTTTATCTTGTTTTAAATTGTATAGGTCTTTAATAGTTACATGCCTCTCGATGTAGGCACTAAATTGATGAACAAATGACTCATATGTTTCTTCAAAGTTTCTTAAGGAATGAGTGGGCAATTGATAATACCACTCTAACGCCATTCCACCTAAACTTTTGGGGAACATTTTTAGTAATAGCAAGTCGTTATGCGATATGTCATGACATGCTATCCTAAACATGCGAAGATGTTCTATGGGATCTTCGGTTCCTTTATAGATAGGCGGGACGGGCATGGGAAAATGTTTAGGGTATGGTTGAGCTACCACTATGGGATCCAATGGTTGGCTACAAATCTCTCGATAATTATACGAGGGACGGTAGGGATCTATCCGGTCCATACGTGAAGCCAATTGTTTCACCATAGCTTCCAAACTACTAGTTTGCCCCCCATATTGATTCGGTGGGGCATTGCCATAAGTGTTATGGGCGTAGGATGGAGGAACATGCAGATTAGATGCCATGTTACTATTGTGTAAAACATTGGTAGGAAAGATATTATGGAGGAGTTTTGAAGTTGGATTGTGTTGTATTGTAGATTGTTGAAAGTTTGTATTTGGCTTTGTTTTAGATTTTTGTCTATTTAAAGCATTTTGCTCAACTGTTTGGAGGAAGGAAGTAGTGAAGGGAATTTTATTTTGTGCGGGAGTGATTTTAGGTTGAGTAACAGGTTGCTTAGGAGGTTGGGTGACCTGTTGTTTGGTCATGGCTTGGGCTATAGTGACCATATTCGCATTAGATGGTCCACCCTTATCACTTTCTTGATCAATGAAAGACAAAGGATTAGTTTGCATATCAATCGCCCGTTCTAAGGCTCGCTTGAGCATCACTAATTTCCCCTTTATCAATACGGACTGCCACATTAAGGATGTCGATATGTTGATTAAGAAATTTTTGAAAATGTTCTGCGTTGTCAAAAGTGATGCCTCCATTTGGAGCTATTCTAGGGGACGAAGATTCTTTAACACTTCCTTCTTGTTCCTTATCTTCACCTAAGTCTTCATCTCGATTGACCTAGAGTTTCACCTTCCGGATTTGTATCTCCAAGAAGGACATTTGGGTTTTCAGTTGTATTTTGTAGCCAATCTTCTCCTTCTCCTAAAATTTCTTTACCATTCCTAAGTTTAGTCATGGTGCTAAGTTTTGATTTCAGCAAATATATATATATATATATATATATATATATATATGCAACAAATTAAAAGGTATATATTTATATATACCTAATGCAATATTGTAAATGAAATGTTTAAGTTTTTTACTATGTTTTTTTTTTTTTGTTTTTTAGTTTTTAGTTTTTAGTTTTTCTTTGAAACAATATAATAAAGACGGCAAATGAAACAATAAATGCACACAATAATAATAAGGCTAAAAGTAGATGAACTAATCTTCTATGAATAATTTATGGATATCATTAATAGGTTCAAGATGTTCAGGGGTCATGAAATGTTCTTCTTCAAATTGAAAGTTTTCTTTTAAGAATTTGATGAAAAGGGCTATGGTGATATTGTCTATCTCGGATCTTTGGTTGGAAATAATAATTCTCACGACAATATTTACAATATAACATAGCTCTAGGAGTTTTGTTCCATCTTCTCCTAACTATAAGATCATCTTCTAAGGAATCTATATGAACTAAAAATGGGCGCACTATAACGGTGCTTTCAAGATCTTCCCTGAAAGTTAAAACTTTTGCAGATACAAGAGCTCTCCTATAGGCTAACCACCTATGGCAAGCTCTCTGAAGTTCATGATAGAACACTAATTGATGAGGATCCAGGATTCTATCCAAGACTAGCCTCTTAATCTGTTTAAGTTGTGTGGACCTAGATGAAATGATACTAAGTCTCTCGATAAGCTCGTCCCACAAGGATTGATTTCTACTTGCTTCGGGGACACTAAGGACAGAATTAACTTCTATGGCCGCTAATTGGTTTACTACGTTTATAGTAACTGCTAACCTCTTTTTAGGAGCTACCATCTAAACATGATTTTGAACCTTAAATGTTTTAAAATGCATCTAATTTTTTTTTTTTTTTTGTCTTGTTTGTTTTTGTTCAAAAGGTTATGATGCATTCACGTCGGGTTCACCAAAATGTATCGCTCCAAATTTTTCGCACCCCTACCTTCAGGCTATTGGATCCGCGCCCGGAAGGAGGATGGGAAAAGGATGGTGCGGTACCTCGGACGAGAGGACTTTGCGAAGGTCCCGCCTCTCAAGGGAGGTGCATTTTGGTGATTTTTCGACGGATGGTGGGTTCACCGGGGAAACATTTGATGGCGGTTTCCACGCCTAGGTTTTGGGAATGAGTTTTGATGAGTTCGTTTTATTTTTAAACATTCATCCTAGGTTTGGCCGAATGATTCTAACTTAAACTACATGAAAATGCAATTTAAATGCATACAACAAACGGAAAGGAAAACGAAACGAGAGAATTTGCGGGAGGCCAATGAAGATTACCCGATCCGGAAGTCGATGGAGTTTCTGAAGCTTGAAGCGGTCTGGATCGTCTGCAATTCAACGGAATCGTCTTCAATTTGATAAAATCATCCGAGCCGACAAGATCGTCCGAAATCGACGAATTCGTCGGACGAATTCATCGAGAGACCCGCAAAACGAGCAAGCGAGATGCGAAATACGAGAAATTCTATTTTGCAAACAGGGGCAAACTATGTAAAATAGTAATATGAGTGTTGAACAATATACAAGAACAGAAGTAAATGCAAATAACTGTGTTTAGATAGCGAGAATATGATCTTAATCTGTAAACTAGACAAAATGGGTGAACTCCAAATGCAATATAATATAAAAACTGAATAAACAATCTAATTTATAACATAAAATGACGAGAGAAAAGAGACGGGAAGAACAAACTCCGAGCACCGATTGCCTCGATGTGCGTTGCGGTCGAAATCGTCTCGCATCGATACGAGATCGTCCCGAATTTGACGAGATCGCCTCCGATCTTGACGGGTTAAGTCGGCTGCGATAGGTATTGGCTCCGGCTGAAAACCAGTGGTGTACCTGCAATGAAATGACTATAGGACTAATGCAAAATATGAATTACGATGTTTTAGAGCATAAGGGTTCAATTTGCATAAAAATTCAGCCAGGGGTTGGGGAGGGAAAAGCCTTAGAGTTAAATAGGCATAGGATAGTTGTTGGGAGGTTGGAGATCATCCCAATTTGGGAGATCTCCAATGGGGGAAGGGTCCCAACGGCGCAGACACGCTTCTTCCCGGATTGGAGACCCGTTGGAACGGATTCCAACTATGCAAATTTAGTTTTGCGACGAAATCGTCTGGACGTTCTAGTCCAGACGAAATCGTCAAATGCAGGCGATATCGTACGATCGGAGACGATATCGTCAAACGGTCAAAACAAGCTGCTAAAAATGGCACGAAAAAGGAGGAAACGGGTTTCTCGACGATTAACGGGCGGTTTGGGAGGTTAAATTTGAATGTAAATTTATTTACTAAGGTGAATGTAATTATTCCAATTTTACTGCGCCAATTTTAGGGTGCTACAATCCTACTACTGGATCCACCCACCCATCTATCACCCTAAATCTATGTCACCAACTTATGTCACCCACAATATATCATATTTTGAAGTCATCCTTGCATTATCTACATTAGGGATGACCATCAATAGATCCATTGATACATCCAATGGAGGCACTATAGGTCATACTCTTGGATCTCTAGCCATCCTCTATATCACGACCAATGGATTTGGTTGCCCTTATCGTAGGCCAAACTACTGCATCACCCTACTAAATGGAAAAAAATCCACCTATCACATATATTTCCCCATCACCATCGCCCTCGATGGATCTTCCCCAACTACTTTGCATCCTCATACCATACGGCCCTATTCTTCCAAGGTCACCATATGATGTGCTTAGGTCGTAAATCACCTAATGTCATCCAAAACAAACCATCTCCCTCATGCCCCTTCTTTATCTTCTTCTCCATATTCGTACGCCATCTCAAGGTGTAAGGTACGAAGTCTCCCATTAGCCCATGTGCATAATATGGTAATAACGATGACCTCTCCATCATGATATGCTCCTGTTGGAATTTTTGGCACCTTGCCACATTGGGAATTTTGCTGGAGTATTTTGATGCAATATTTTGATGACGTTTTGGCGAATTTCAGAGATAATTTCACATGTTCCTTAATTTTTTACATATGCATTCTTTTTGCATTGATGTTACAAGTGCTTTTGTAAGCTTCATTGGGTATTCAAGTTTGCTTTCTTCTGAATGTATCAAAAATGAAAGTATATTTGGGCCTATGGTGATAAAAAAAATAATGAATGGTTTAGTTGAAAATTTAAAAAAATTATAAGTGTTTCGGATGCAACAGTGCATTCACCCCAAGGATGGGGCAAATGCGCCATTTACCCCATGTTCAGGAAAACAAAACAGTAAAGTATTTAAAAAACTCAAATAAGAGGTAAGAAGAGGCACATAAAAACATATTCACGTTCGCCCCTCCCATGGGCGAATGCAACCCACCAACAGAATGCAGATACATTCACCTAAAAATGAAGTACATTCATGTTCACCCCAATTGAGGGATGAACATCCCATTTGCCCCTCCTATTGGTTAATGTACCTCGAGATGATATTATTATCGTGTTCATCCCGATTGAGGGGTAAACATCCTATTTACCCCTCCCATGGGTGAATGCATTTTGAAGAAGTATCGGGTACACAGGATAGATAAGAGATGTTCGAGTGAAGGATTTTTTGTTAAAGGGACAAATGTAATTCTTGGGTGATATGGATTATGGTCAAAATTAGAAAAGGCACCACATTTATGAGCATTAAATAATGGTGACAATAAGTAACTCCAATCATGGATCCTGAGTAAAAAAGAAGTCGCATGAGAAGAACATGAGAATTTTCATGATTTCAATGGCATTGATGCATTCCCAAAGTATTCAATGATTTCCAAAGTATTCAATGATTTCCAAATTATTTGTGCATCAATGCCCAAGTTGCTGGTTTCCTTGGAATTGTTCCCTAAAATATGGATCGCTGTCCTAGAGGAATAGATTTTCAATAATTCCAAGGAGGAATTACCTAATTCTAGTTTCTTATCTGTGATCATTTTGTTCTCTTATGCATTTAATGAAATATGTGAAATCCTCTATAAATACTAAGCAAATTTCTAGTGTAAGGAGGTTGGACATTCTATAGGAAAACTTATTGAGTTCTCTGCATCAATAGAAGAGACTTGGCTTCTGAAATTTATAAGCCTTCTTGTGTGTGTGATTTCCATCTATTTTTTAAGCATTTATGTTTATACTCATGTTCCTTCTATCAAGTTTAAAATTCTATTTCTAGATTTAAAACATTGCTGGTGAGTGAGTGAGTTTTTGGAATGCAATCAAGAGGTTGTATCTACAAAGGTGTGAGTGAAATTCTATTGCTTTCCCTCTATTACATGTTGTTATAAAATTTAGTAGAATTCTTGTTGTTAGTCTACCCCAAATACTATGCTTTCGACCTGTGGACATATTTTCCATTTCTTTCCGTAGTTTCTAATTTCTTTCTTGCATCCCTAGTCTTCAACCAATGTAGAATTTAGTTTGGGAACTAGCCCTCTCTGGATATTGGCATGAAGGACATTTATTTTCTCCAACCTTTCAATTTTGGCCATATATAGGGTGTAAAAATGCAGTGTTTGTTGATTAGGAAGATATTTGACCAACAATTTTTGGCATGCCCTGTGGGACAGAAATTTTCTATCCTAGTAAGATCCATAGCCGGTGGAACAAGTATTATCCCAAGTTGAAAAACCCATCGGTGCCAACAGTTTTTGGTACACCTGGTGGGACCTTAAAGTTCCACTTTCGATAGTATTACGGTTTGATGTTTGCCTTTGTGCTGTAATATTAGAACATATAGTGACTCGACTATACTCAAAAATATTTGAATGTGAGAGTAGTGAAAGTTGTGTCTCATGAATACAATATCGAAGGCCAAAAATCTAGATCATCAAATCGAGTTCTACAAAATTGATATTCAAAGGTTGGAGGAACACCCTCAATTAGCTACTTTTTAGTGTACATCCTCATTACCACATATCTCATACACCATCTTTCACATATTCACGATTAGCTGGTGTATTTTCCGCTCTTGTAAGACCAGTAAGTACTACCACAAGTTTTCCTCCACCTCTGCCTCACATGACCATAAAAAATCCCCATACTACACCCCATATACCATTCCATATGGCTCAAAATCCTCCACCAAGGTAGTTCCTAGCCTGGAATAGCTCGGGGGCTTTAAACCTGCAAGCACAAAATTCGGTCCTGCAAGCTGCTTTGAAATATATGCCGACCTATGATGGTACCGGTAAAACTACATATGAGCATATCCAAGATGTGGCTTCTTTGGTAACCACCCATGACATAACAAATGAGGATGTAATGATAAAGTTTCTAGTATTATGTTTGAGATAGAAATTGTTGTATTGGTACTGATCACTACAACCAGGCACTATTACATCATGGGATCAGTTGGCGGAATTGCTAATTAAAAATTTTCATGAATATGCTGGTCCATATTCTTTGCTGCACTAGTTTACAATAATATAAAGATATCCACAATATGAGATAGTTGAATTTAACATCATGTTCACATGAATATGGTAAAGATTCCCTGATAGTTTATGACCCACACATGAGCAAGTTGCGTTCTACTATCTCAGGGTGTTGAGCACTGAAATTGGTATGGTCGTATGACAGGCCAATGTGACTACATTTCCAAAATTTTATACGCAAGCTCAGAAATCCAAATTTAATTTTATTATTGTCGGTAGGCTTCCCCCAAATATGACTATGTCCATTGTCCCTGATCTTCCATAGTATTTGTATTCTAGTGCATTTTTGCAACCCATGTCTTCCATAGACCCAGTTCCCTCATGGAATTATAGCCCACATCATATTGCTCCAATCCCCACCCCACAAAATTTAGACCTAGGTTTTTTATAGTTACCCACTCAATCAGTTCACCAACTATCGACATATCCCTTTTCTAACATTGCCAGTGCCTCTGATCCCTTTGTTGTTACCTGCACCACTAGCACCTTTACCTTTACCGGTTCCAACCACATCATCTAATCCAGATCCTATCACAAAATTACTGCAAGAAGTAAAGTCTAACAACACAACTTTAATGACAATATCCAATGAAATTAAAATAGTAAGTAAAACGTAAGTGGAGGATGAATTATGGTCGAGGAGATTTCAAACTCCACCAATTACTCGGGAGTAGGCTTCTACCAGTAGAGGCCCTGAGAAGAGCTCAATAGTGCTAGCAAATGAGGAGACTAGTGCAACAGAAAATGCATATTGGTGCTTGACATGCAATGATCCTCATGGAGAAGAAACTTGCATGGTGCATATGAATTATGTGCAAACACTAGAAGAGAGTTCAGCTAGCGGACAAGTTAATATGATTAGAGAAGCTAAACATAATTTTATGATGCCATATTTGGAGTAAGTTTCGATCCTCATGAGGTCTAGAAAGAAGCTAGTAACTGTGGATCCAACTGAGCTCAAACCTTTTAAGGTGCCTACAAATCCAAAGGTACAAGATGAAAAGTGGTCACCTCTAGGGAAAGCACCTAGTGTGAGGACTAAGGAGAAATATTCTATCATAAATTAAGAGACTTATTGCCTAAGAAAGCTCAAGAGAAAGTACAAACTAAGGCATCAACTTTGTAACCTATAGTAGCTACTCAAATGTAGAATGAAAAAAAAGAGCAGGACAGGGAGCAAATTAAGTACCCACCATTAACAAAGAGGCAAAGAGTAGAAGCTACTCAATAGTATTGAGACAAATATGAATTAGCTCCAGAAGAGAAGGTTTCAACTACTCCAATCTACAACATCGTATAGGAAATGAAGAATATTCCAGCAAAAGTTAGCTTGTATGATGCGCTACAGTTTCCAGGACAAATTGATTTGTTGCAAGAGTCCCTAAATACTGCTAAATATCAAAAGAAGTATCCTTCTCAAATAGTCCTAGCACAAGTATTACCCACTTTTGCGATAGGAAAAAATAAGCCTCCCCCATTTTTTTTGTCACTAAGAATAGAAGAGTGGATTGTACACAATTGTATGATCGACTCTGGAGCTACAAATACAGTCATGCCAAAGGAAATATGTGAAGTGATGTGATGGAATAGACAAGCAGTAGCCTAGGAGTGTTATAATTGGATGACACTCTAGTCAAGATAGTGGGAGTGACAAAGACATCCCTATTATTCTCCACTCTATACCGTAAATCACAGTCATTCAAGAAGTATTAGTAGTTGACTTGGAGCCATATTTTAGCATGTGCTTCTCAAGGAAGTTCATGGATAATATGGGAGGATACCTTTCCTTATATTATTCACATTTTGAGATACTGTTCAATGGGAAAAGGATTCGTATCCATAATAAAAATCCTTCACCTTTTCACTTTGAGAAGCTAGAATATGAAGAATAGTCTCTAGGTGTAGTAAACATGATGACTGAAGAACTAGAAGAGGTTGAATTTTTGGAAGAAGCATTGGGGGAGCGTCACCTGGAATATGAGTTTTTACTCATAGATTTTAATTCAATGATCAGGATAGATATTGGTTGTTATTCAATAACCAAGCCTGAGAAAACAGAAGTAGTCCCTGATTCTCAGGATTCTGACATGGATCAGTTATGGAAATTATATTTTGATGGTGCCAAATGTAAGAATGGCGTAGGAGCTGGTCTCATGTTGATCTCTCCAAAATGGTTACAAAAAACTTATTCTTATAGGTTGAATTGGATTTACACAAATAATGCAACTGAATATGAAGCATTATGCCTTGGATTGAAAAAGGCTAAAAATTTGGGCATTAAGCAGCTATAGATTTTTGGTGACTCATAGCTTATTGTCAAACAGACCACTAATAGGTGTGTATCAAAGTAGAATTACCTTAAAGCCTATCACAACAGGGTCTAGGATTTATTTTAAGCTTTCTCAGCTTTGAACATTTAGTCGATCTCCCGAGAGCAGAATAAACATGCAAATATTTTAGCCTCTCTTGGCACAAATTATTCTCATTTGGAGCAAGTGGTATAGAATCCCAAGACTGTCAGGGTGATCTATCGACCTTTAGTCCTAGGTAATAATATTTACTGGAAAGTATTTGACAATGATGAACAAATAGTCAATTTATTGCTCAGAGAATCTGCTAGCATAGATGACAGAGTGCTTGTCGAGGAAGAGAAGGAAGAGATGATTCAATTTAAGAATAACCATATACCCAGAGGTTTGATCCTACTGGAGAGTTTATTTGATAAAAATGACAGATATGAAAAGCACATAATTAAGGTTGACACTAAGGAGTACAAGGAATTACAGTTGGAACCAGAAAAGGTTATCAAAATCGATATCGATTGCATACTGGATGAACTTGAGGGCATTAAAAAATTGTGCTATGAGTACCTTGATATTGTGGCATGGAGTTATCAGGATTTGAAGGGGTATGACAAGGATGTGATCCATCATACCATAGAGCTTTAGGAGGGAGTAAAGCCTTTTAGATAGAAGCAGTTCCTTGTCAATCCTAAAATCGAAGCACTCATGAAGGTAAAATTGTTGAAGATGTTAGAAGCAAAGATAATATATCCGATAAAGCACTTGACATGGATGGAAAAATTGGTCCCAGTGAGAAATAAAAACAATGATATTCAGTTGTGTGTTGATTTTCGCAACCTGAATTAGACATCGCTTAAAGATCATTATCCCCTACCCCAGATTGATCAAATTCTTCATGTGGTTGCTAGTGCACAAAGATTCTCACTATTATATGGTTTCTCTAGATATAATAAAATATGGGTGAAGGATGAGGATCAATATAAAATAGCATTCACCACCAAGTGGGGCACCTTTGCCTACCATAGGATGCCCTTTGGGCTCTCGAATGTTGGTGCTACCTTCTAGAGAGCCATGGATGTCGCCTTCGGTGAGTTACTAAATAGAATTATTGTGATATATCTTTGATGATATGATTGTATTTTTGCACCATAGATAAGACCATGTTGCTCATTTAAGGTAGGTGTTTGAGAAGTGTCACGAGTTTAGGATTTCCATTAATCCAAAGAAGTCGATGTTTGCTGTTAAAGAAGGAAAATTATTGGGTCATGTAATCTCACAGGAAGGGTTAACGATTGAAACTGTAAGAGCTAAAGTGCTCATGAAATTGCCTCTGTTGACCAATAAGAAGGACCTACAATATTTCTTTGGTCAAATAAATTTCATCCAAAAATTTATTGTTGATTTCGCTCAGGTTGTGAAGCCCATGACTAAAATTTTGAAAAAGAATATTGAATTTAAGTGGACTAAAGATAGGATAAGAGCTTTTCAGAAAATAAAATAAATAATCACTCAAGCTCCAATTTTAATTAATCCTGATTATTCAAAATACTTCATTCTTTATGTAGTGGGTGAGCATGAAAGCTATGCTATAGTTTTGACCCAAAAACAAGAATATGGAGAAGAAAATCCAATTGCCTTCTTGAGCCAAGTTATTGTGCCGCATTAGGAGAAATACAATTTTATTGAGAATCAAGTGTACATGGTGATGAAATCATTGAAGAAGTTTCGACACTTTTTTTCTCAGAGCAAGACTGCAGTTTATGTTATTCATCTTGATGTTAAAAATTTTATACTCTAAGAAGAACTAGGCGATAAAAGGGTAGGTTGAATCTCAAAAATTAATGAATATGATGTGTATATCCGACCAATAAAGTTGATTTGTGGGTGAGCTTTATGTCAGGAGTTAGCTAGAGTGTTGCCTATGATACATTTGATGTATTATATGAAGAGGACATTGGCGAAAGAATTTGGGCAAATCACACTATGAGCGACCATGATTGGATAGAAGAATTGATTGATTATTTTACATCTAGGAGATGTCCAACTCACCTCGATGCCTCATAGCATTGGAGGTTTAGGCTGCAAGCGCTCAAGTATGTGTTGTTGCCCAATGGATTGTATCATAAAAAAATCAACAAAGTTCTTCTCAGGTGTGTGAAAACATCCAAAAAGGAGAAGATATTGGAATAATTTCATTATGGACTATCTGGAGGTCACTTAGTAGGCATGCCCATGACTTTAAAGATAATCTAAGCTGGTTATTATTGGCCCACTTTGTTCACTGATGCTCATAAAATAAGTCAATAGTGTGATAGTTGTCAGTGATACATTGGTAGAACTAGGAAAGGAGCTTTAGCCCTATGCCCAATCCAAGTGGAAGCACTTTTTCAATAGTGGGGTCTTGACTTCATTGGGGTTATTGATCCACATTCTTCCACGGAGCATAATTACATCTTTACAGTGACTGATTATTTCACTAGATGGGCAGAGGCTATTCCCACTAAGAAAGCTTATCAAGAAACTATTATCTCTTTCCTAGAAGGGCTTATTACTCATTTCGGTATCCCTAATTCAATTGTAACTGATAATGGCACTCCATTTATTAGGGCCAAAATTATAGAGTTATCTAGCAAAAATGTATTTATCTAAATGCATCATCCAACTATTATCCGCAAGGGAATGGGTTGGCCTAATATACAAACAAAAATTTGTTGTGAATCTTAACAAGGATGATGGGAAGTAATAAGAGAAGTTGGCATTTGTTGTTGAATCAAGTGCTTTGGGTGGATCGTATCTCAGTGAAGAAATCTATCAAAATGTCCCCGCATACATTGGTTTATGGAAAAGAGGATATCCTTCCCACTCATATTGAGTTGCTAGTATTGCAAACATTACAATTATTCCAGGATGAAGATGAATAATATGATCCTATGAGTGCAAGGTTGGCATAGTTGTTACAGCTAGAGGAAAATAGGGAGCAATATTATCAATCATTTTTTGAGCACACTAAAATGATGAAGAAGTAGTTTGGAAAGAAAATAATTGAACGTAGCTTCCAGGTCGGAGATTTAGTTTTAAAATGGAATGAAAAGAAGGCTAAGCCAGGGAATCACCATAAGTTTGATGCTATCTAGGAAGGCCTCTTTCAAATTTCTACGATGAGTTCAGTGAATGCTTATCACCTTCGTGATCTGGAGGGTTATGATCTCCTAATTCTAGTAAACGGTCTTCATTTGAAGGCCTATATTCAATGATGATATTCTGGTAAGATACCACTTTGTACATATGTAAATATTGTTTTTGATATTATTTTTAGATCATTGATGATATATATATATATATATATATATATAAATAAAAGATAAAAAGAAGAAAAAGAGAGGTGGAAGAAAGGCAAAACTTTTGTCTAAGGGGCACCTTCGCCCAAGTGATGGGTTCATTGGCTATGGCAAAGTCTATAATTTGGGCAAGAGAACAAGCAATACACTATGTGCAAAATGCGTTTGCCCTTGTAAATTGGAACTCGGTCGTACACCTTGTGGAGGAGGTTAACTTGATTCACCAATCGTACATTAGGTTAGGTGACAACAAGCATCATATTGACATCGCGTTCACCCTGAATGATGGGTGAACGGGCTGTTCACCCTTGTTATGGGCGAACACGTCAAGAAGGGCGATGAAATTTTGTTTTTCTTTTGCATAAGTTTAAAAATTAAAAGTGCATGTTTTTTATGTTCAAAGTTTTTGTATTTATGAGCACTTTTGAAGGAAAGAAAAATCATAAAGCCCAGATAGAAGAAAACAAAGAGAGAAAAGAAAAGCCTTAAGTTATTTTTAGAAAAATATGATTTTCTAAATATGTGTGAAAAAGCAAAAGCAGACAATGTTTTCTTAAAGCAGACAATGTTTTCTTAACTTTACCTGTTTGAAAATCACACTCATTATCCTCCTGAAACAAATGATGAAAATCTATCATTTCTTCTATATATTCTTCAGATTCATTTTCAAATTCATTTTATTTAATTTCAAAAAATTCATCTTTCTCAGATTCATTCTCCTCAATTTCAAAGAATTCATCTTCCTCGGATTCATATTTTGGTAAGACAAGAGTTTCTTCAATGGGATCAATTTCTGTATTTTGTTTTATAAGATCATCCCAATCCTATTTTGTGAATAATTGCTCTAAGTTAGTTTCTACATTTTGATCAACTTGATCATCACAATGTTTATTAATGGGTATTGACTCTCAAACCTAACCTCATTCTCAACATCTAAGGTAGTTGTGACATTTAAACTATCAATATCTACCTGACTCATTTGTGATCTTTGATTATGATTTTTAGGTCTAAGTCTGTATATTTGTTCCATATTAACACCTTGAGATATCAATTATTGTTCAAATATTTCTGCCTCATTGTAATCTCTAAGCAATGATGTAATTTTAAGACCTTCCAAAAACATAGAAGTAACATGATCAAAGGTCCCCATTTATATTTGAGTAGCTTTGTCTTCTAAAATGATAAAATGTGTTCCCACCTCAGTATACAACCTATGGAATTTATCATTAAATGATCTCATGGGTTCGTTAAATTTTTTACAAATGGAGACAAATTGATTTAACATCATAACTAGGTCATCCAATTTTCCAAAATGTTTAAGAAATGGTTTTTCTAGTTTAACCCAAGAAGTAGCATACCTTATAGGTAATTATATGTACCACTTAAGCGCAACCTCATCCAATGGGCATGAAAATAATCTACAAGGAATATATCCTTGCATGAGCTGCAAATGACTTAACGCACTCTTGTATCTCTGAATATGGTCCTTGGCTTGATCCACATCATGCCTAAATATAGGTAAACAAATTTCTATACCTTCAAGAATTTGATAAATAAGCATGTTTAAACTGCTATAATAATCACCTATCCAAGAAGCCATCATTTCCTTTATTGAAGTAGGTGATGTCATTAGTGAACTTTAAAGAACACCGTTTTAATGCCAATATTATTAGTCAAAGTAATGTATTTTACAAATAAGCATAAAATGACTAATAATTAATCAAAAGATATGCATCAGTTAGACCTTGGAATTAAATAACATCCTTCAATTTGTAATTTTTTTTTAACTACGATTTGAATGACTATGAATGCAAATCGAATATTTACCTTTCATGCCCTCCTTCTAGCGCCAATTTATTATGGTGTGATTTTATCCAATTATAAATATCACCTGACAATTAGGATCGTAATCCTCTATTGCAAAGAAAATATGTTTATCCAAGGTTATTTTACGTAACACGTTATGAATTTATGTCAATTAAATACACAAAACATCTCAGGGATTAACAATCAACTGTTAACAAGGGGCCTAGTATAATAAATTATTTGATCTTGAAATCATTACTTGCATTTTCATCAGTATAATTTAATTTCTCAAAATGAATAAACTTACCTTTTAAAGCTAATATTTGAGAATGCAAATCTATTTTTAAAGATGAACTTTCAATAAAAATGCTTTTAACTTTATATTTAACTTGCATGAATGTTTTAAAGCA
Organism: Wollemia nobilis; assembly: GCA_028583015.1. Lineage (NCBI taxonomy): Eukaryota > Viridiplantae > Streptophyta > Pinopsida > Araucariales > Araucariaceae > Wollemia > Wollemia nobilis. Next base: position 1,684,858 of record JAQPPZ010000057.1, read on the forward strand.
TTTTAATTCAAATGCTTGCATTTATTTCATGTATGAAGCTTAAAATCAGATCTAATAAATGATGAATAAAATAAAAACCCTAATTATAAAATGTGAAACACTTTATAATCCCTATATTTGGGTCTTTAGAATATCTTAAGCTTTATAATCCTTGCTTCTTTTCATAGAATATGAATAATTAATGTGTACGAATTCTAATTATAAAGTTTTGTACTTTATAATATAAAAATTAGAATTCATATAATCTTTTAAACCAAATATTTATTAATTCAAATATTTGAAATAAATAAATATAAAATAATTAATATGTATGAATTCTAATTATAAATTTTTGTACTTTATAATATGAAAATTAGAATTCACGTAATCTTCCTTAATGTGATGTTTATTTATTTTCAAATATTCATTAAACTAAATATTTGAAATAAATAAATTTAATCCTTTCAATAGTACTTTGGAATTTATGATTTGAGATTGAAAATTTTAATAAATCACACTTCAAGAAACATAAATAAATCTTAAATTATGGATTTTAAAATTTTATGATATTAAAATCAATAATCCATATAATCCTTCTCTGTCTCTAAAATTTATTTGTCAAATATTTATTAACTTAAATATTTGACCTAAATAAATTTTGAAGAACACAATCTTATACTGAGAGGGGGGGTGAACAGTATAAGACCTCTTTTTACTTTTTCCTTTATACTTCAAAATAGTAAAGCAATATACCCAAAGCAATATCAAAACAATGCACAATATCATCCATAAAGTGACACCAATTTTAACGTGGTTCACCCAGAATGGTTGGGCTACGTCCACAAAAACTTTTCTCTAAATGTTATCTCAAATTTCTTTGGGAATCCTTCCCAATTACAATGTTTATGAGCCTCGACCCAAAGGAAATACCTTCCCCCAATCAGAATTTATGAGCCTCTGCTCAAAGGAGATACCTTCCCCCAATCTAAATTTATGAGCCTCTGCTCAAAGGAGATACCTTCCCCTCTGCTCTGGAAATGATCCCTCAGAAGATCAACTGCCTCTACCTCTTGCCAACACATGGAACTCCTTTCCACCAAAGACCTCCTGTCCTCAATGCTTAGCTTAAGAGACCTCTGCCTTCTATGATCATGTCCATAGCAGCTCAACAACCTGTACCAAACACATTCAGTCGGTCTAGTACAAGTCTTCCTCTGTCTGTCAGATCTGTCCAACACTTGAAAAAATCAATCCTCTACACACAAGCTTTCTCAAAGACTTGCCAAATATGTCCTCAGGTTATTCTCAAAGAACCAATGCACCTTTGTCCTCAAGTTCTTTGATAGAACTAACAAACTCAGCTCACAAGTCCTCTGCTAGTAACTATCCAAATCTGCTCACAAGTCCCCACCGAAACCTATCCAAAACCTACTCACAAGTCCCCACCGAAACCTGTCCAAAACCTTAGCAAGCTCACCAAGAAAAACTTTCTTAGTAGGAAATCACAAGGTGAATTGTTAGAGACCCAATGTTATTTGTCAAACTCATAGAAGCATAAAGAGAATTGTTAGAGACTCAATATGTTCTATACTCAACTCCCAATCTCAAAACTCAACTCAAATCAACTCAGCTCAAACTCAATCTCAAATCTAAAATGGATAGGATAGAATGCTTTCTTTCAAGAACATGAAACCCCAACAATTGCCAACTATGCAAAGAATCACATAACAATGATACTCATGTTCTTTTCACCATCAATTAGGGCTTCAACAACAATACTCATCAAACAAGGTTCAATCAACATCATTCAGCTTAAAACACAACCTTGAAGCATTTCACAATCAACATCAAAAAAGGAAACAAGTAGAACTCTTTTTCTCTCCAATATTGTTTGAACAAAAAGCATCCACCAACTCAACTCACAATAGCATAAAACAACTTTTCAATTCATCAACAAAGGAGTAAGCCCATCACTTTAACCAAGTAAAGAATAGCTTGATTATAACCAATTTAATGAAATCAAATGTCAATCTCAAAGCTACCCTCTTAAGGTTTCACAACTTCACACAAGAAGTAATTAACCTTAAAACATCATGCTTTCATTTCCATAATCAACCAAAAGTACTCTCAACATTACAAGAAGGATTTATCCATTATACACCTTATTTATCCCTTATTGTCTCATCAAAAATAAAATTTATCTCTTATAAGAATGCAATAAGATATTTCAACAACACCTTCAAACTAATCTTTTATCAAAATAACAACAAGCTTTAAAACCCTTATTACTCCTAAGTTGTTTTTCTTCTAACAAACTTCGTCCATCCGCAACATACACTTAGCAAAAGATTAAATTCGAAAATACCTTAGCCAACATCAAAAAATTGCTTTGGAGAAATTTGCGCCCGAAATCTAACACCGCCCGATGCGTCCATGATGAAAAACCCTTTCGCGTGATTCGAACACGAAACCTCCCGTTCGGATAGCGCGCCAACAGCCTAGTTGCTACCGGTGCACCAAAGGCACCCGGTGAGGTTAAAACCTCACGTTGTTATGCTTGTCCCTTCTATGCCAAGAAAATAAAACACAGTCCTCCCTTCCTTCTGACGCGAATTCGCAGACACCAATCTCTATGACAGATTCGATAAACGGTGAGACAAACGAATGAATAGCGGATACAAAAATCGGTGAAGACACACATACGATCAGCGGATTACAAAAATAGGTGAAGACAAACACACGATTAGCAGATTATGAAAACCGATGAAGACAAACAGTCGAATTTACAGCGAGCAACTCCTTGCCATAAGCTCTTTGACGTCGGCGAGGAGTTTAACACATCGACGGAGGTCTTGGTTAGCGCCCACCATGTTAAAACATTTGGACCATGGATTAGGAGAACCCATTGCAAATAATTAATATTTATTTTAAAAATAATTAAAGGGAACCTTAACAAGGTTTTTAATTATTAAAATAAATATTTCCTCCTGGACCCAATTGCATTAAACTAATGCATCCACCTGTAATCTTTAAACCTGCCAACTTGGGGTTTACAAAAGACCTTTGAAGCTGTCATGTCAAACCTTCATCATAAAAAATTATTTGACATCAAATCAAATTCCTTCAAGAGCTTCTTGACATCAATGACAACTTATACACTTGAGCAAATGCAATGTACCCAAAGTACCCAAAATTGCCAACAAATTTTACAGCCCTTTCTATAAATCTGAATCTTTTAAATTCAACCTAGGGTTTTAATAAAATAAATTCAATGAACTTTATAAACTTTATGAAATTTAAAATCAAAAGTTCATTGATTCCCTCCTCTGTGAAATTTATTCACCTGGAATATTTATAGAATTAAATATTTGAGTGATAAATTCAAACTTTAACCTAGTTGTAAAATTTAAATCTTTTATAAAATAAACTAGGTTTTATCTTAAATATTCATGTCTCAAATACATTAAAAAGGTCTTAGGGTAAAGAAACAAATTTGAACAAAATGTTCGGACAAACTTGCTACAGCATAGAAAAGCACAACTTTGAAAACCAAACTAAGGTAGACTAGATTTTAATTAAAAAAAATTATTACAATCAACTTATAAATTAAAAACACCACAATAGTGCTTGCTTTCAATAAAAATTGAATTTGATATAAAATATTAGATCTTACAATGAATCCAACAAAGCCTTTGTATTCGTGTGCAAATGTAGCTTCCTCTACAACTTGGTCTTCTATTTGGCTCCTTTCAATCTTTCCTATTTTTCTCCAACCTATCCAACCCCCTCTTTGGTTTATAATTCTCCATTTATAACTTGAGAAATTCATTCCTCTTGATTAGTTTACTCCGTTCCATCAGTTTAAAAAAAATGAATTCTTGAAACCCTAATATCAATAAAGCCTTTTCAAAAGATTTATTATTTCTCCTCATTGGCATTCAAAAATTAAAATTAAGACATATCCATGAAACCCTAATTTCACCAATGCATTTTCAATATACTTTAATAATCCTTCCAACAAGACAAATATTAATTAGAATATAAAACATTTATAAAATAACCTTATTAAATATAATTAAATTATAAATATAAAACTTTATAATTTAATTAATTTAAAACATAACATAACTAAACATAAAATACGAACAAACATACATAACACCACACACTAACAAAATAATCTAAAAATAATTAAATCTACAAAAAACATTAACTTCATGCCAAATTGATGGAACCACAATGTGCTAGAATTAAAGCATAGATCCAAACTCTCACACCTTTTGGTGATTTAAACCCTACTATACGACCTTCCTAAGGGACACCAATTTTGTGATATTTCAAATGGTAACAATGATAAACTAAGGCTTTAATCACTAAATTACAACATGACCCTGCAAACATAACTCAAAATATTTTAGATCTCAACGTGAAATTTGACAATGCACTTGCTATAAGATAGAACACATAAAGATGAATATTATTGACATTCCAATGGTGACAATATGAACTATAAATGCAGGCAATGCATTGGCATCAACTTCCAAATTTTAATTGCAGGTAATATTTTGGCATCAACATTCAAATTTCAAGTGGGTCCCAAAATTTTGGGGTCGTTGTGAAGGACATCACAACAGGACCCATATGAGGACTCTATGGCAAAAATTGGAGACTGCCTTATCACTCATAAAGAAGTGGAGATATTAATGCAAGATGTAGAAGTGGCAATGAGCTAGGGAGTATCAAAAAACAACTAGCTAAAGGTACCTTATAATTCACAACTATCCTAGTATTTGTGTAGACCGGTTCATCCATGCCCTATGTTGGTGCAGCTCATTGCCCAATTTTATGATCCATTCACCAGGACTATTAGAAATACAAGAAGAGAAATATTGTTTACTATCACTCCAGATGAATTTTAGGAGGCTTTCGCTTGTGGATTGAAGTCTCCTTGTTACAAATTTAATAAGAAGTTGCATACTTATGAGCAATAGGACAAATACGTCTTTATGGTGACTATGCACCATTTTATGGAAACTCAACTGGTTAAAGAGCCGCAAATGGGGTAGCTTCCCAATTTTCTGAAGCCATTGTCATATTTTAAGATCATGAACATATATTCAATGTTGGTATGGGTCACTGGGTTGCCTTCGGACAAGATAGTGCATAAATGACAAATGACCTTAGCACAATGTATTTTTAAAGTTGAATTTTATTCTTTCGCATCTATGAGGCAAGTCAACAACCCCATTTTCTTGGATTGGGTAGATTTTATTTCTCAGAGGTTGAATTCTCAATTGGATAAAATGCAAACTAGACATTCAAATTTTTTTAGGCATACTTTCTTTTTGGTATGGTTTTTATTTTTTTAGTTACAACAATGCTTCCCTTTCATTGTTGTATTGTAGGTGTGCAAGAAAAATGAACTCATGTCAGTTTATATGTGGAATCCTATGTTGTCAAGAAGGGAGTCATTTTATAGCTTCAACAACTAGTTTTTGGGACCAGCTATATAATTTTTTTCGGTAACTACGAGAGAGTGCCACGAAATTTAAGGGATGCAGTTGTTGTGCAGGAGAAGGGCGATATTTTTCTACTTTACTCAGGGCATAGTTATGTGAATTTTTGGTTTCATGAGTAATCCATTTTTGTTGTTGTATTTCACCATAGAACATGTATTTTCCATGGATGTTGTGCACTAGATAGATTACGTAAATGATATATATGGAGCTAGGCATGGAAAGAAGACTACATGTAATATGTTGTTCAAATTTGGTAGTCTAGAAGTGAGCAAATTGGGATAAAATTGGCTCCTAATAGTGGCGCTACAAGATTTGGGCCTGATAGAACTACCACAACACTAGAGATATGACCCATTGGGTAAATTCATAGCTATTGTAAAAGCTACATCATTTCATTGTTGTCGACGACCAGATATCCATAAGAATAGAAACAATTTTGATGGGCCGGACATGAATTGGCACATTGAGAAAATGACAACACTCCCATCATGGCATTATTATTATGAGCAGGAGGTAGAGTATAATCTAGATAAATATAAGATGTAAATCCCTCCATCAGGTTTATTCAGTTCTATCCAAGAAAGTGCACCCACCTGGACTAAAGAGAAAATAATGAATTGGTGGATAATGAGAATTCATTGTGGTAAACCAACCACTCCTTACGGGTTAAAATGGGATGAGCAATTTTTTAGATACTTATGACAAGTTTATAGACTCGTATCATCCTGTCACCTTCACCAATATTTTGTTGCAAAGCTTCCAGCACTATCACAATGGTGAGGGAAAAATCGAACAAGAACATACAATGGTCGATGTTGATACTCTAGAAGAAGAGGAACAATAATATGTGTTTAAAAGGAGATCTCATCAAATAAGATAACAGGTAGAGGAAATGCCTGCACCCAAAAAGCAGAATCTATCGAAGGTTCCCCCATTTCCAAAGGCAGTGAAAAGGCCAAGGACTAACGCAATTGTTACTTCTACCATTGAGGCTTCAATTACTACTAATTCTACAATTTAAGTTACTACAGTTTCTACAGTACTAGTTGTAGTAGTTCCTATAGTTATTGATGTTTCAGTGGCAGTTGTAACTCCTTCACCCATGGTAGAGCTTTCGACTAGAGTTGCACAAATATTTCTGATGGTACAAGAGTAGGAGGAAGATTATAAGTCAAAAATATCTCACATGGAAGTTATGGATGGTGAAGAAAACCTGACATCAAATAAAGGGTAAAGTGCAGCAAGAAGAGGTAATTTCTTAGTTGTCCTTGTCACTACATTACATGATGCTCATGCCTAAAGGTACATATTATCTTCCCTCTCTTTCTTATTCAAAGCACGCAGTGATTTTAGTTTCAATTTCTTCTATTCCACTTCCATCATCATCAGTATTCCTTTCTCCACCATTTGGTATGCCATCTACATCCGTTTCTATTCCATCTTATTCTATCCCTGAAATCACTGTTGCTTCTTCCTTTATTCCCATTCCTTCATATTCCATTTATTTTAGTTTGTATGCATCAGGGCCGGATCCCTTTTCATACCCTTCTCCTTCCATTATTACCACCACTACCATCAAAGTTGTAAGTACGCAAGCTCCTCCCAGAGTAAGCATAACTATAGTCGAACCCACTTCCTCCGTCAAGTCTGCCATATCCATTTTGCCCACCATTTCTATTCCACCCATTTTGACTGTATCATCTACCTCTACTGAGCCCATTCGCTCAAATATTTTGGTCCTGTTCACCCCATTTTTAGACTGTAGATAGTTCCTGATGTATAGGTGACCCGTAAGCATCCTGATGTAGAAAATATCAATCAGGTACACATAAGCTCTTTGCAGTGGTTGAATACCATGAGGCATAAAAAGACCCTAGATCTAGCTCAAACAATCAAGAAGGTTGCATTTGATTTGGTTACCATGGAAGCCCATCACACTAAGCTCACACCCTTGGTTCAAAAGTCATAGGGAGAAATGTTGTCGAGTGACTATGTTAGCGAGACTATCATAGAGGACCTCACCAGGATAAATCCAAAAAAAAAATGGGCAACATATAGGTGGATATGAGCTTAGTATATTTGCATTGTGATCATTATAAAGAGAAGTATTTTTAAAATGAAAACAATATTCTTGAGCTCGAGGATACCCTAACTAAAATTAGAGCATAGGAGGAGAAGACGACCACTAAAAATGAATATTTGCATCAACAAGTCAAAGTGCACTTGAAGGAGCATGATACCGCCAGGATTGAAATGCACAAGTTCCAACAGTAGCTTGAGGAGATTAAGAAGTAGTTAGTTTAGAAAATAGCATAGGTTTCTAGTTTTTCACCGAACAACGTCAAAGGGACACATCTTCGCTCTGCACAAAACTACGAGAAATTGGCCATGAAAGCAGTAAAAGTATTGCACTATTTGTGGGAGGCATAGATATATATATATAGTTAGGGTAGAAAATAATTGAACACATAGAGGAAAGTCTCATGCCATACATGGAGATGGACATGAATATCCATGCCTTAGCTAATACCAATTTATACATTCACCCCCTCAGGGAAATGGATCACGCCTGGTCCAAAGGCAAAGTCACTTTGCACAGTTATTTTTATTGAATGGACCTAGTCAGGGAAGGACGATCAATTCTCAACACTATCAAACGTGAGCATACTATTTCCATGTATCATTTTAATACTATCACTAAGTTGGGATTTCTGACTTTTGTATATGAGTGGGGTTAACCATTGCTGATCGAACATCTGGAAGTGCTCTAGAAATTTTTTGTTGATGATTCCTCCAAAATTGATGCTTGGGATGAGCCTCTAACATAAGTGTAGGTGTTTCCCCTAATTCAAAAATATACGTGCTTAGAACTATCATTGCATGAGTTGGCTCAATGAAAGAAGCACCTCATTTTGACAGATATTTAGAATTTTCACTTTTTTTACGAGTCCCTCAGTGTCCCCTACCTATTCAATACTCATGCTTGGGATGAGGTGGTCCATGCTTACAAATTCATTTTTGAGACTATTAAAGAGCAGGAGGAGCAAGCAGTAGAGGAGCGCGTAGTGACAACGAAGGCAGTAGAAGAAGTGAAATGAGTTGAAGTGCTCAGGGTAGTGGCTAAAGTGAAAGATAAGGAGTACATCAAGGAGGAAGCACGTTAGAAGGCACCTACAACATCAACGAAGGTGCTAGCTAAGGCGACTAGGAAGAACGACTCCATAGCCCAATGAATAAAGGCTCGGTATCACTTGCATCCATGTGAGATGGATATCCAATTTTGACACCTTACCACATTAGGAATTTTGCTAGAGTATTTTGATGACATTCTGGCAAATTTTATTTCAAAGATAATTTCACATATTCCTTAATTTTTTACATATGCATTCTTTTTGCATCGATGTTATAAGTGTTTTTGTAAACTTCATTTGGGATTCAAGTTTGCCTTGTTATGAATGTATCAAAAATGAAGGCATCTTTAGGCCTGTAGAGATAAAACAAACAATGAATGATTTAGTTGAAAATTTAAAAAAGTTATAAGTGTTTTGGAGACGTCAGCGCGTTCACCCCAAGGATGGGGTGAACGCCCCATTCACCCCATGTTCGGGTGAACGAAACAAAAAAGGATTAAAAAAAACTCAAAGAAGATGCAAGAAGATGTGTGGCAAAACATATACTTGTTTGCCCTGGTTGAGGGGTGAACATCCCGTTTGCACCTACCATGGGTGAACGCACCCCAAAAGTAGAATATAAACATGTTCACCTGAAAATTAAGTGCATTTGTGTTCACCCCAATTGAGGGGCAAACATCCCGTTCACCCCTCCTATGGGCGAACATAACTCAGGATGACATTACTATCGTGTTCACATTGATTGAGGGGTGAACATCCCGTTCACCCCTCCCACGAGCAAATGCATTTTGAAGAAGGATCACACATGTAGGATAGATAAGAGTTGTTCAGGCAAAGAAGTTTTTTTAAAGGGAAGAATGTAATTTTTGGGTGAAATGGATTACTGTCAAAATTAGCAAAGGCACCATATTTATGAGCATTAAATAATGGTGACAATAATTAACTCCAATCATGGATCCTAAGTAAAAAATAAGTCGTATGAGAAGAATAGGAGAATTTTCATGATTTCCAAGGCATTGAGGCATTCCCAAAGTATACAATGATTTCCAAATTATCTGTGCACTGATGCCCAAGTTGCTAGTTTCCTAGGAATTGTTCCCTGAAAGATGGATCACTATCCCAAAGGAATATATTTTCAATAATTCCAATGAGGAATTTTCTTTATTCTTGTTTTTTATCTATGATAATTTTGTTCTCTTATGCATTTAATGAAAGAGGTAAAATCCTCTATAAATACTAAGCAAATTTATATTGTAAGGAGGTTGGACATTCTACAGGAAAACTTCTTGAGTTCTCTGCATCAATAGAAGAGACTTGGCTTATAAAATTTAAAAGAATTCTTGTGTGTGTGATTTCCTTCTATTTTTTAAGCATTTTTGTTTATGCTCATGTTCCTGCTATTAAGTTTAAAATTCTATTTCTAGATTTAAAACATTGTTGGTGAGTGAGTGAGTTTTTGGAATGCAATCTGGAGGTTGTATCTGCAAAGGTGTGAGTGAAATTCTGTTGCTTTATCTCTATTACATGCTATTATAGAATTTAGTAGAATTCTTGTTGTTAGTATGCCCCAAATCCTATGCTTTCGGCCTATGGTAATATTTCCCATTTCTTTCTGCATTTTCTAATTTCTTTCCTGCATCCCTAGTCTTTGACCAGTGTAGGATTTAGTTTGGTAACTAGCCCTATTTTTAGATTGGTATAGAGGATATTTATTTACTTTGACCTTTCAATGTTGGTCGTATCTAGGGCACATAAATGTAATGTTTTTTTATTAGGCAGATATTTGACCAACACCTCCCATGCCCATACTTGCGATAATGGGTTAACAATCAAACCTAATCATCCCACCCTCACCACCTTGTACAACTCTTTGTATACCTAATTTAATAGAGTGTGTGCCTAGGTATACACCACCCCATGCTCCACCATATCACACACTATGCCCATCATGTTCCAATGGAATATCACCCCTGAACTAAATGATAAAGCATAAGTAGCTATCATGAGCATTGGCATACAATGGTGGTTTGATAGCATATAATTCTCCAAATAGTGCTCATAATACACCCCTTCCCATGATTCACCTCACCCTACCTATCACCAAAGGTCCATTATAGTACCTTATCCTGTGTCCCCTTTGATGCCACTTTCACTATCACACCATATATCAGTAGCTTATATATCCTATATATATCTTCCAGCGTGATTTTCATATCCCCTATTGGAATATGGAAGGTGTTCCTGTCTAGGTCCCACCTCTCACATAATGTTGATATGTAAGCCATGTTGCCATGTATACTCTGTAACTTCCACAGGCCCTTAATACAAACCTTACCTAACTATTCTCCATCAGCTTCTATCTATTTCTTTCCTAGAGTATCTTGTAAATTCCACACGTAATGTTGCGGCTCAATATTCCTCACCTACATTCATCCCAACACATCAAAAAAATTTCTTATCATTATTATATAAATTCATTCATCACATACACACATTATTCCTTATACATCATATATTATCAAAAAAACTTTGGTTCACACCCTGGCATGCGAACCTGGTTTGCACCCTGCCATGCAAACTTGGTTCGCACATTGCCATGTGAACCATGCAAAGAGGACATTTTTGGATACCCATTTTTACCTTTCATGGTTAAAATCTATTCAAATTCCAAAAATAGTACACCATTCCCACCATAAAACCAAATTCAACCTCACAAGCACACACTTCGAGGCTCATATTCACATGAAAAAATAAAACATCACAAAATAGAAAATAAACAACATTTCTAGACACCCATTTTGATCTTTCACAATGAAAGTTCATTCAGATTTCAAAAATTGTACACCATTTCCACCACAAAAATGAAGTCAACCCTTATATATATGCCACACGCTTTACAAGTCAAACATTACAATCCAAAGATCAAAAAAGAAAACAAAAAACCTTTCTGGATACCCATTTGGCTATTTTTATACTTTGTGCACACATCTCAATCAAACATAACATGAATTCACTCAGTCACACTCAAACATGCATTTTCTACTTTTTAATATTTCACATAAATAAAAAAGTTAGGGTTTTGTACACTTACTAGTGGTATACCGCTCCTGCCACTCACCCCAACATGTCTTCCCACCATCTCTCTGTACCGGTAGTGCTTCACTTCACAACTTCCCTCTATCTCCTCTCCTCCAATGATCACATGACACATGATGTCCACACATGCGAAGAGAGGATTTATTCCTCCATTATGCTTAGTTTACACCTTGCCATGTGAACCTGGTTTGCACCCCATCATGCAAACCTAGTTTGCACCTTGCCATGCAAACCAACCATCACCACCTCATCTTCACCTTTTTATGAATTTTTCATATTCCTATTCACTTTCCATCCTTGTTTTCCACCTTGCTCCACTTTTGGTTACCATTTTCTTCTATCAATCGACTCATCATCATATTTGATTCGTATCATTATTAATTTCTCCCTTTATAGTGTATTCATACACAAATTTTCTTTACACATGATCAAAAAACCACACATCTAATCACGAATGTCACATATGTCTACAAATATTTTTGCTAAAGATTATCTCAACATAAATTCAATCCTAATCAAACATTTGTTAGATCACAATAGCCATGCACAACAACAGACATATATTGATGCTATTCATGATAGTGGCCCTGACCACACACTAAATAAGGCACTTGATATATTAAAACACATCTTTATTTTATTCTATATATTAGCTCTAACCACATACTAAATGTTACACCTGATCTAGGGTTATGCATAAGGGGTTGGACTCAAAATTTACTTGTAAAAAAATGATGAATATTAAATGAAACCAATGTGAATCATGGTGAATCCTAATAAAAAAAATCAATCATCTTCACATGAAATTTTGGGGCATTTGAAGCCGTAAAATGTAAGGTCATATTTAGGGTAATTTTTGACATATTAAACCACCTTATAAATTGATAGAAATACCACCATTAGATCATGCTCAAAAAGAGCTTTCCAATGAGTACAAATATGACTATGTTTGGATATATTGTGGTGAATTGACCCTAAGAAACAATTAATCTTGGAAATTCTAGGTGAATGTGCCAACTTCGAGAGTCCTCATATTCGCCAATTTCTAGTTTTAGAAATCCTAATATTCACCCAATTTATGAATATTCGCCACTATGCATAACCCTAACCTGATTTATCCTTGCCACTTAACTCAAAAATTTTGATAAATGTCATCATGCACTCATCAATCAATTAGAAGCAAAAATTTGGATAGGCATTAGTTCTATTAATAATTGGATCATCTTGTGTTGATCACAAGAACAAAGTAGTCTTATGGTTCCCTCACAAACAACCAGTACGATATTTCAAAATGTTCTACTAAATTGGAAAATCACCTGTCTCACCATTGTGTTTCATTTGTAATCATCTACATTCATGCATCCACACATTCTTCATCCTCCCAACCACTCCATCACCTTATTCTATCATATTTTTTACTAAACTATGTCCTACATAGCATAGTATAAAAATAGGTAAATGTAGACACCCAAATGTCACACATTAGCACTTGTAGTCATTTGTATGCTTGCATAAGCACATGTAGGCCATCATGGGTACTCATAGGCCATCATAGGCCTTCATAGTCCATCATAGGCCATCGTAGGCCATCGTACGCAATTATAGTTATCCCTAGGTGCAAAACCTACAAAAAACACACAAATGGCATCCAAAACACCTCCTATTCATGAAAGGTCCACATACAAACCCCTTTAGGCCACCTAAGCCCTTTTTTATGCCTAATTAGGGCCCCCATGGGTTTGAAAGTCACTTTTCACTTAAGTGCAATTTATTACCTAAATAGGTTTAATTAGGGTTAAGATCTAAATTAGCCCTAATTCTATCCTCAAAAATGTGTGCACTCACTTAGCTAGGATATTTCCTAAGATATCTAACCTAACTTCCATCTAACCTAGGGATTAGCTAATCAAGGTTAACCCTAATATTGGCTCACACATGTGTGCACCTAGGATATTTCCTTTAGGGCACATGAGGCAATGCCTTAACACTCCACATCATAATACTAACTTCACCATGGTAGGACTTGACCCTAGAGTCTAGGACACCTAACTCCCCCTAGCCTTGGCCCACTCTATAAATAGAGGGCCATTTCCTTCATAATTTTCTCTCTCTCCCTTTTGGCTAACATACCAAAACTTTGTTGAAATTACCTTAGAGTATATTCTACTATTTATGCATCTGATAAATATAAAAAAACATTATCTAGAATACATACGAATAGAAAATTATCATCAACAATCAACAACCACATAGTTTTCATGCCATCATATGAACCCGATCACCGGTTCACACCCCTCCATGCAAACCTAGTCTATAGCAACTTTGCAACTCCAAATCAGGTAGGTATACTTTGCTTATGGTTTTTACAGTATTTCCTCTAGTTTTTATCAAGTTTTATCATATTTTCATGTCATTTTGTCTATATAAACATGAGGTTTGATCCATGATAGGTCCCCAAATGCATTAACATAATTTTACAAGTTTATATAGGTCTATACAACACTCCCAAGCATCCAACTAGTGGCACACATACAAAGAAGCCCACCTGCATTGAGGGCATCGAAAAGCATCAACAAGTTCATTTGTATTTACATTGAAAGAGAAAGGAAAATTTGTCTCAAGAGAGACTATGTTGTAACACTCTTTTGAAATCAATAGTAAAGGACACTTTGCATATTTCCATTAGTTTTGGAATTGATGTTCTACTTTCTGCATGTTACAATTATCCATGTATCTCTTGGAAATATTTGAACCTTGGTATCCTCCTTCAATGTTGAAGAACTTAAGTGGTTGAGCTAATGCCACTTGATTTTATTTTAATATTTTTTGACATAATAAGGCTTATAGAATTTTTACAAATTATTTAATTTTGGAGAGATACGAAAGTCTACTTCAAATTTAGGAATATTATATTTGTAAAATTCTTATTTTCTAGTTTCTAATAAATTAGGGAGCCATAATCTCTACCTCATAGGTCGTGCCTGCCAGCTCTACCTTGATTTCCATGTCTAGTCCAAGTCTTCGTCCAGTGGTTGTCCGCCACATGTCGATCTAGGTCAGGTTGACATGTTAGCTCCTAATCCTCAAGAGTCATGCCAACCACCACATATCCATGGTTATGTTGGAGTCCACCACATAAACACCTTGGGATATGTGCTTAGGATGACATATGAAGAGTCAGTGATTGAATTTGTGTGCAAGGTCCATAAGTTTGTCATCCATCTTGGGAAATTTGCTGGTGTCAGGTCGGGTCAGAGTCTGTCCCCTGTGTCAAGGATGATCGGAGTGTCTTGTGTCATGTCAGTTGGTCAGTCTAGCATGTCCATACTTTTAGGGACTAGGCTATCATGAGGGTAGTCATACCCTTACATGGCTAGTCACCAGTGATCAGAGGGCCACCTGCCCTCTCGAATCCTGGTCGTCAATTAGTCTGGGGGCGGGCTTGCCCTCACAGATCGGTTGGTTTCCAGTATTGGTCCCATAGGAGGGTGCTCCTACCCTCCTCGATGGCCTGGTCATCAGCAGAGGGTGGTCCCATGGCCAGACCAGAAAAACAACTTCTATCACTGATCCACAGTGCCTTCCTCTCTTAGGGGGTGCAGAGTCTAACACCCACACCCAGTCCTATTGGCCTTAGGTCCAAAACAAAAATTTGAAACCTTAGAATTTAGAAATAAAATATTTAATGACCAATTAAATCATGACTTCCTATGACTTCCTCCTTTGAATACGTGGAATAAAATATGTCGCCTTGTCCAGCTTGGAACAACTCTCCTGTCTTTGCCAAAGATCTAATACCAATGTTACGTAGGTAAGCATTAGCAAATATATTAATGTGCAAGTGCTTAAATATCACTATAGGATGCCAATAATAAAATTAGGATATTAACAAAATAATATCCTTAAAAATCGTTAACAAAGTATACGTATATAAGGTTACCCCCCAATTTAAGGTAGCTAACCACTAACCTAGTCTAGGAAATCATGCTAACCTACTAACCAACTAGGTAGGATAGTTAACGTAGTCAAAATGACTACAATGACTAACTAACCCTTGGTAAATAGTAAAAAGTAAATACTAGTGGTAAAAAGTAACAGACTACTTTTTACCATGCGGTAAATAAATTCTACCTACTGTAGGAAAAGGGTAAATATCCTAAATGATGGAATATTACTCTAATAGACATAAGGTAGCCTACATCAAATATATTCTTAACATCATTTTGCATATCATGGAAGAAATTATTAAGAATACATTTAATGAGGATAGTGAAGACATGTTGTCGACACTTATATTTTACCCTCAAAACTTAATAAGTGACTTTGATGAAAAGAAATAAATGTTTAATGTTTTAAAAGAAAATTTGACTTTGTTTCTCAAAGAAGCAAAAGAAGGAAATTTCACATCTCTTATAAGCTATCTTCATGAAAAATTTAGGACATGGTGGGATTCCCAAAACACCATTATATTTTCTTCGAGAGAGTGTTTAGTGATGTATCTATCATTAATTAGTTTTGAGATTTTCCAAAGGAAGAGACAAGTTGAGAAATATAACGAAGCATATGAGGAATAATTGATATCAAAACTATATTATTGTGATGACTTACTAATTGAATGCTTAGGAGGTATATCATCAAATATATCACAAATGAAATTATAGAAAAATAAAATAAGAAAGAGGAAGAGAAGAAATCATAATAGAAAACTTGAATCCAAAGACAAGGTTAAGCAAGAAAAATAATAAGATTAGAAAATTCTTGAGAAGGCAAAAAGAGAACAAAGGAATCTCAAGCTCCAAGATCATATGAATATGAAGACCTTGATTGAAGACTAAAGTCATCAATAACAAAATAACGTAATGCATGGGTGTTTTAGATAATATTACATTATTTGGTACATGTTAATATACCACCTTGGTATATTATTGTAAATATTAGATTAGGGTTGTGTCCTAGATTAGTTAGTGAGTTAATATTTTATGTAATATAATAATATGCAGAAAATGCACAAGTGTCATGTAAATATGTGTGCAAGTGTTATGAGTGTAGATGTGCACAAGTGTCTAATATGTAAGTGTGCATGTGTCCTTAGAATAGGAAAATAAAGAGTTATTAAGAAGAGTGAATGTCAAGAGTGCAACATATGAAGAGTCACATACAATTAAATATTTGTGACTAAGCATTGTAATATTATGAAGGTGAACCAAACATGAAAATATTTATGCTTGCATTATTTTTCAGTATTTTTCATGTGCAGTTTTGTGAGCATGTTTATGTGATTATTATTATGAGTTACTCAATTTGCTATTACATTCTAAAATATTATTAGGTTCATTATATTGCAACTTCATTATATTAGATCTTGTGATTATTTTTGTATGTGATGATTTATATTAAGTATTACAGTATCAAAATTGAATAATCATATCATCCTTGCTACTCATTTTTGGTGTAGCATCTATTACCTGGATGAAAATTTTCATATATTTATTCTTTTGCTTATCTCCAACTTGGACCTCCATACTTCTATCCAGGGCATCCTACTTTCTATATAGGGCATATTGAATTCCCATTAGGGATTTCATATATGTCTTTCCTTCCATACTAGATAGTGGGGCTTACTCTCAACTTGTAGTTCCTCTTGGCTTGAACTTCCTCTTAGCTCACACTTGTTATTGAATTGCATTCCCTTCCACCTCACACTCACTCTTGGCTTGCACTCCCTCCTTTTTTACACTCACTATTATCTCTTATTTCTCCCAACATTCCTTTATTTTGGTATTTCTTAAAAATACTGTTCTATGCATTAGTGGTAACGATTTGAAGTATTGATGCACACTGGATGAACCCACTACTCTTCCACCATGATCAAATCCAGGATCACACACCCTATTAACTCACACTCCCTTCTAGTTTGCACTCCCTTCTTCCTCACACTCCAATTCAACAATAGAAATTAAGTATTTTTATTCAAATTATTAAATTTAAATCACCTGCATTTATTAATTAGCACTTGGAAGGTATAAATATGAATATTTTTCTTAATTAATACCTTATAAATATAAACATTTAATTTTTTTGTATAATATTATAAGAAACATCAAATTAATTATTCTCATTACTATTGATAATTCAAGGTCTCCACTTCTTGTTATGACCTATATAATTTCTATCATCCCTATTGAGATCGTTAAGGTGATTGATAATATTCAAACAATTTTCTAGGTTTCCCTATTATTCAATGATATTCGTTGGCTAATATACTGGCATCCTTGATCTTCATAAGATGTTAAATTGTGAAAGAGTAATTTGCTAAAGTTGATTTGGCAATTTTTCTCAATCTCAAATTCCAACAATGCTCATTAGTTTATGCCCTAGTCAATCTTTGTGTTTCACCAATATCCACTTTATCACACACCACATGCTACCTTCTATACAACACATTTTTCATTGGGATCCACACTATATTTTAGTAGGTTTAAATAGTTTCTAACTTTCATGTTTGATAGGAAAACTATATCCACCTTATGACTCGTCAAAATTCATCCCATTCTATTACAAGCATCAACTAAATATCATATGTAGGAATAATGGATGAAGCTCCTCTCATTTTTTTATTTATTAAGGTTCTATATTGAATTAATGAGGGTTTTAGATATTTATTTGTCTTCATATAATTTAAATATATCCTTGAGATCCTTTAATTCACCCTAGATATGCTTCTCAATCATTATTCTCATAGCCCTAATATCCAAAGTAATCATGATCCTTTATTTGTATGACACGTAATGATAACCTTGTGGATATTTTGTAAGGATGGAACTAGAAAACTGTGTAGAAGTCAAGGGTAGGGTAAAATTCTAGAGAACTATCTGTGAAGGATATTTGAATACCTTTCTCGAAGAATACTAGGATTTTTATGAAGATTTATCTAGGAAGGCTACAACAACTTAGAAAGGGGATTAGGTTAATATTAGGGAAGTGGTCTTTAAATTTTCCCTTCCTCTAATTTTTTAAATAATAGAGCTAAATATCAATGGAATACTATCTTCCAAAAAGTAGTTAATGATTTGTAACACGTTGTTATAGTTTTAGTATCGTATTTTGTTTTGGTATTACTTAGGATTTGCAATATTATTTACTTGATAAAAAAAATACATAATGACATGAGTTGAAATATTTATACCTTACCTTATTTATATCCTTGTGGATTGTTTTTTATTTCTATAAAAATGATTAATCATAAAATGTAGGTCAATTTAGTTAATTAAAAATTTTATAGCTAAGAACTATGAAGAATGAAGTTATGTTGTAACAAAAGCAACTTGTACAAAAGTAGAAATTCTACAATGAATTTTATAATAATATAACAAACAAAATAGAATAATCAATAATAACAAGTATAATATAAATTTAACATATCTAAATCCAAATCACTAAATAAAATCCAATAAACATAGAGACTCAAAATTATCGTATGTGTTAGAGTTAAATTATTCGATACTTGTGTTATGAAAGTGAAAGATTATTTAAATACAATGGATACCCAAATATGGCACAAAAACATACAACTATCCTTTTCCCTTAGTGAACTTCACAAATCATGTGTTGAGTGGTTACTCAATTTACATTCACTTTATACATGATGTAATAAATCCCAACATTTCCCCTTATTAAATCATATTATTGGAGAGAAAACTTTAGAATTATTCAAATTTAACATGTCCAAGTGGTTTGGTGAAGATGTCCACATGTTGCTCTTGTAGAAATTGAGCTAGATGTGCTATTAAAAATGTTTATGGATGAAATAAAATTCCATGTCAATATTCTTGGTTATTTCAGAAAAATTGATTACAAACAAGTTTCAGTATTTCTTGGTTGTCATAGTGCATGATTATAGGTTTATCTTGTGGCAATTCCATATTTTTCAACATATGTTTTAACCATATTGATTCATAGAGAGATCCTCTTGTTGTACAATATTTTGCTTCAATGGAAGATCGAGCAAATATTTGTTGCTTCTTGCTTTCTGATGTCATAGGTGTATACCCCAAAAAGAATACATAGCTAGAGGTAAATGCTTGGTCACAAATTGTAACCTATATAATTTGCATCTTTCTAACCTGTTAAGAGGAACTAGTCACACTTGTATTCTAGACCATTGTTAGTAGTACCTTGTATATATCTTAAGACTCTTTTTACTACCTTCAATGTGTCATCTTTGGTTCCTATGTGAAAAGTGAGAGATAACTCACTATAAAATTGATATAAGGTCTTATGTAAGTTAGGTAGATGAGAGTCCCAATTAATTATCGATAGAGCATTGTATTTGCTATAGGATAGGAACCAAAATGTAAGATTTGTAGACCTAATTTCATAGGAGTTTCTAGAGGTTTCCAACCTTCCATGTGATATTTCTCAAGGAGATTATTGGTATATTTGCTTTGTGAAACAAATATTTAATTATGGTTCTATTATACCTCTAATCCTAGGTAGTAGCATACTAACTCAAGACTTGTCATGTCAAAATATTTTTTCAAATATTCCTTTGTCGCTAGAATAATTCTTATAGAATTTCTTGTGATGACCAAATCATCTACATATATATTGATGAATATAATTTCGCCCTTGCTCTTTATAATACAAACTTGGATTATACAAGTTCCTTTTATAACAATGATTTCTAAAATGTTCATCTATATTTATATACCATGCTTTAGGAGCTTGTTTTAGACCATACAAATATTTTCCAATTTGCATATTTTTATTTCTTGTCTAGGTATGATGAATCCTTCGGTTGATTCATACAAAATTATTTTAAGTCTTCATTGACAAAGATAGTTTTCACATCTATTTTATGGATTTTGCATCCATATTATGTAATTAAAGCAAAAATAATTATGATTGATTTTATTTTTTCTATAAGGGAAAACATTTCTTCATAATATTTGCCTTCCTTTTGTGCATACCTCTTTACTACAAGTTGTGCTTTGTATTTATCATTACTATCAAATAATTTATATTTATATTTGAAAATTTCATTTACATCCAATAACATTTTTCTCTAGTGGAATATCAACAACATACCATGTCTTCTTTTTCAATAGTGCTTTATATTCAGTGCTCATGGTATTTTTCTAAGCAATAGATTGAAGGGCTTCTTGTACTATATATGACTCAACTATACTCATTAGAGCCATATTTTATGCATTGTGAGTCATACTTTGTGTTCTTGGTCTTGTATAATGTGTCTTGGATTCCATCTATCCTAGATGCTTTTAATGTACTACTGTGATGCTTGGGTATCCTCCTTGTGTGCTATGGTGGAGTAGATAGATCTATTTCAACATTGAGATCAATGAAAAATTTCTTATTTGTAATCATTACTAGAGCTAACCTAGATGAAGATTCATGTGATGATGATGAAGGTGATTTTTCTTCCTCATCAAAGACAACATCATAACTATTATATATTTTATTCAAAGATGAATTAAATAATTAGTAGGCCTTTGATTCATCAATGTAGCTGAGTAGGATGCATTGCTAATATTTTCATCCAATTTATATATTTTCTCCTTTGGAATTGTTGTTGTGATTGCACAACATGCCATAGTTTACATGGACTAGGGACCCACATTTTTTATTTATTTTAGTGAATTTTCTTCTATTTTCTTGGGATTGCGCATAATAGTCAACCATTCAAAAATTCTATGTTCATAGTTGAAAGCTCGTAATCATGGATGCCCAATTTTTGTATACCTTGAGTTTATCAACAAATGGTTTCTTCCATTAGAATAGGTTCAAAATAATATTTCCAAAAAGTACCCATAGGCCTATGTTTCCAAAGCCTTTATACCGCAAGCCTATTTAAATTAAGACATTATAAATTTGGCAATTCCCTTGGTAGAATGGATGGCATCCCTTATAATGCCAATATATGCTTCAAAAATTAGTAAAATTTCCTAAATATACTTATATTTAATGCAACTCATAAAGATATTTTCAATGAATATAAGCTTTGTCTATATTTTGAGAAGAATTGACTTCTCGAATGGCCTATTTTTAGTATGTTGTCTAGATGCCTTGATTGATCATAAATGCCTGCCTAATCACACAACTCTCACTTTTAAGCCCTATATATCTTATAGTACTTAATAAATTTTTTTGAAACCCCTCCATTGGATGTGGCTCAAAAATATATTTCCAACGAATATAAATTTTCATATGTTTTAAGGAGGTTTGAAGCCCAAAATTGCTTTTTTTCTATATGTTGTCCATGTTATTGTGACCAAGGAAAATTTAGGTGCAAATATAATTTAAATTCTGACTTCCTTAATTTGGTTAGAGTTATTATCCACTTTAGGGGATACTTTAAAATTAAATTAATTTGCAATTAGAAGACCATGGGAAAATAAAAAATTAGAAGAAGTTCCAATTTAGAGACTCCATGGAAACAAAAAATTAAAAGTACCAATTGGAAATCCCCATGAGAAAATAAAAAGAAATGCCAATAGAAAGCCATTGGGAAATAAGAAGAAGTGCCAATTTGGATATCCATATGAAAAAAAAAGTAAATACTAATCAAAAGTGTTGAGGGGAAATATATCCTGCTAAACATCTATTGCGCAAACTATAGATTCAGTAAAAATGTGGCCATTGAAATCAACAACCTGAAAAGGTTTTAAGAAAATTATAAAGGGAAGGCTTTTAAATTTTTCTAAGCTAAAAATAAAAGGTTTTAAAATAAAATATTGAAAAAAAAGTTAAAATTCTCGATAAAGCATTAGAACACGTGATCATAGGTTTTAAATAAAAATCTTAAAAGAAATTTTTGGCAAAGTTCTAAAATATGCGATCTACGGTTCTATAAAAAAATGGGCTTAGGGAAAAGTTTTAAAAGTTCTACTCTATAAGGTGAGATATAAGGTTTTTAAAGAAAAACTTAGGTAAATATTGAAAAGGGGGCCCAAAAAGTAGAGAATCATAAATTTTTAAAGAAAATCTTAGGGAAATCTTAAGTCGGGAGCATTAAAAAAATAAAGTTCCAATTGGGGATTTTAAAATAAAATCTTAAAAGGAAAAAAATTAAATTTGTGCCAAAGCTTTAAAAGGCACAATTAAAATTTTTGCCAATAGAAATTTTTTTAAAGGGTTTGACAATTTGAGATTTATAGAAAATATAAAGTTACAAATGAAATTAAAAGCCCTATAAATTAGAGAGTTGTGGAAATTAAAACTTGATGGATTTATAACCATGCAAAGAAGAAATTTATGAGAACATTTATAACCCTGTCAATTGAAATATCTTGAACAATGTAAGATTTATCAAAAAAAAGTGGAAATATAACGAAGGTTGTAAAAGGAAATAAAAATCTATAGAACTTCCCAAAATATTTTTTACCAGAAAGTGCACATATTCTTAAAAATGCACAAAATGAGAGAAGAATGAGTATTAAATAAATAATAAGAAAATAATAATAATATTAAATAAATAAGTAAATAATTAAAAATAAAATAAAAAATAAATTTTGATACCTATAATTTTTAAATTTTATGTTTAAGGATATTTGATACACATGCATAGAATTCAAAGGTAATAGATGTGGGATTTTTAAAGATGACTAGGTGAGTACAAGCATATAGGATGACAAACATGGTAAAACTAATTATCAACCCATATTTTGTAGAGAAATAATGAGGTACGGTTGAGGTGTAGTAGAAGCAACCTTAAGGAGCACACAAAGAATTAATGAGGTATGGTTGAGGTGTAGTAGAAGCAACCCCAAGGAGCACATGTCATATGGGAGAAAATCAAATATTGTGTTTGATACCCCCATATTAAAAGAATATAATAACGAAAAAAATATAATAGTGATTTACTATAAAAGTAAAACTAGGTGAATAGCCACCAAGTTGTATAAATATTAGCTCTCTAGTGAGTTACATACATCAAAAAACCATCCATTAGCAAGGCCAACAGACACAATTTATTTATTTCTTAGTTTTTGTATTTGTATTTGGATGGAATTTCTAAACCAAGCTTGAAATTGTTTGAGCTTTGTTCATGTAATTCACCAAAGTGGATAGTTTTGAATCAAATGCACTCCATGATTATCTTTCTAATGCAAGGCTCTTGAAATTTTGTGTTCAATTTGTGCATTCTAATGGTGGTTATACTCAGTCTATTTATCATTTGAATATTTTACCATCTTAGATGTTAAGTTGTATGAATACTGATTGGGTCAAATTTAGTTTTAATTGGAACTACCACTTTACTAGATCGAAACTGAAATTTAGGGCAATTAAGTTTATTTTTTTCGTTTTTCCTTACCCTTAAAACCTTTTATTTTTCTTCAAACCTTGTTTATATTAGGAGTATATTAATTTCCATATATGGATCAGGTAACTACACTTTGCATGGTTTAAATTTATCTTTCTTTTACCCTATTTCAATTATGCTCATATTATGTATGTTGTAATATCAATGTAGTGAAATTGTTTTAAGATATAAGCTTTTAATTTAAAGACATTGTTCCTAGGATATTTCTCTCTTTAATTTATACAAATAAATGCCCCTTTAAGGAACAACTATAAACAACCTCTGAGTTTATTTGCACCTACCAAGACCTGGCATACCCAAACATTGGGGGAAACAAATTCCGTTTCAAGAGGGAATAGACTCTAGTCCAAGTAATTTATCTTGCCCTTGATAGACCAACAGTTGGATTTATCTCTTCATGTGTAGCAAGGAGGGTTAAATTTATTATTATTTTGAAAACATCTACATGCCTTTCTCTCTCCATGAGCTTTTAAAATCAAAAGCAAACCTTATTATAAAATATCACTAGGCCCTTTTGCTAATAGAAGTGGAATTAGAGAGGAAAAATTTAAAGTGTGTTATTTGAATGCTCAAAAGAACTAGTTCTACGGGGGTCATAGACTTTAAAAATTAAATTTCCCATAGTTTAATGTTTATATTACACATATTGACTATCAAAGCTAGAACCAAAGGTTATCATCACTAGGTCCAAGTCATTTGTAGGTGGCATTGAATTTCTTAGCCTTTCCCCATACAAAAGACCCAAAGCTGATAAAGATAGACCCAATACTTCTCAAACTACCAATAGTTCTCCTAGAGATATTATCTCTTTTGTTGATCCTTTTACCATTCCCCAAGGTCCACCAATGGCAGCTCTTACTCCATGGTTAGTAGGAAGTAGCCCTTTGAACATACTAGGGCCTACACATGATATGCCTAAGAATGTTGAAAATATATCCCCTTGGTATAGGCATGATGGAACGAGGTTAGCTGAAGAACATATACAAGACATACAAATATGCCTTAATTTATTTACAAATTGAACATGAGGATGTTGCATGTAGGATGTTTCCACATACATTGGATGAGTTTGCATATGACTAGTATATTAGCTTACCTTCAGGAGCCATTTTAGATTATATACCTAATTTCACTATGATATATCATCAGTTTACCTCTACCCATAGAGAACCTAATGAACCCTTAAGACTATTCAACACTAGGTTCCATAAATTATACACCAGGTTGGTGACACCTTACACCCTCATAGAGGAAGTAACCATCCAAATGTACCTTAGATATTTAGACCCATTAACTTCTATGTTTGTGAGGAGAGCTCCTCAAATCACATCCTTGCCCATGGCATATAGTGAGGCTCTAACAATTGAACAATAATTAATACCTCAAGATTTTGGTTTGGATCAATTACCTTCACTTGGACAACCAAGAGCTTATAATCAGATACCACTAATAAATCAAGCCCTTACATAACACCTTCCCATGTTGAACCCATTACTAGGAGTCATGTATCCAAACCAGAACCAACCCTTCAATATGGCACCCTTGAATCAAATAATACCTAATATGAGAAATCAATAGACCATTCTAACATACTTAAACAATCAAGTGACCATAAACAACATTCTCAATCATACACCTCTAACAAATAATCAACAAGCCTTACCCATATTTCTAAATACATCTACACTTGTAAATAATGTAATAGGTCAACTAGGACCAAGTCAACCTAATAACTCAAATCCTAAGTTAGAAAACATACAAAGGATGGTTCAAAAACTAAGCAATGATATGCTTCAACTACAAAGGCAAGTTCCTCAAAACCCACCTACAAATAATAATCAGAATAGGAACTTTAACTTCCAAAGGACTAATCACCAATGGAATACTCACCCAAATAATGGAGTCCCAAATCCTACTAGCAACCAAAATCAATCAAATAATAACCTAGGTACTTCAGTAAATTTGGTAGATCTTGCTTTGCCCAATTGGTGTAGGGTCCATTCCATAGCTCAACATGGTGAAACTAACTATTCAAAGTTTAAAACTACTCTAGATATTGTCCAAAAAGAGATGGAAAATTTGGAGTTAGTACCCACCAATGAGGATTATAGGAATCAAGCTAATAAAAATGTAGGGACAACCTTAGTTTTAGAGACATATGAACTCTCAAGAGTGGATGAAGAGGAACCCAAAGAATACCTAGAAGAAGAGGTGCAAGCTTATCAATAATTTCAGAGAGGTAACAATTATATTCTTTAGAGTAAAGGGAAAGCACCAATGACTTCTTCCACACCTCCCAACAAAACCTCTATCCCACCTGATGAGTAGGCCAATAAGAACCTAGTCCCACCTAAGGGTCCCACAGTGCCTACACAACCAAAATCCAATATACCATTACCATAGATAGAGAAAATCCTAGAACAAAACAAATCTAGATATAATATTATTGAAGACCTTAAGAAAACCAAGGTAAATATTTCTCTATTTGAGGTAGCTCAATTAACTGACCAAAAGGATTTATTGCTTAAAACTCTCTCTAGCAAAAATAAAAAAGAGATAAAAAGGCTACTGATGCTTAAGTGGCCATATACAAAGAAAAGGTAGAATCTCCACCTTTCCTTTTGACTATTAGAATTGCTGGTAAAAATTTACATAATTATCTTATGGATTCAGGTGCTTTTAGCAATGTGATGTCATATATGGTCAGCCAAAAATTAGGACTAACTCCTACTCCCTCAAACAAGAAGGTTGTTCAGTTAGATAAGATAAAGGTAAATGTGGTTGGGGTGCTGAATCAAATCCATATACAGTTGGTTGTTGAACCTAGGATACAACAATGCATTGATATCTAAGTTGTGGATATCCTAGATGCATATGGGATGTTGCTCAGCCATGATTGGTCAAGAACATTGAATGGCTATATGGAAATATATTTTTTACATATGTGGCTTCCTTGGCATGGCATAGCCAATCAAATTTAGATAGAAAGAGAGCCAAGGTTGAAGGAGCTCATCATTAAGTACAACAATGTCAATGAGATTCTATACACTAAGCCAAAATTAGGAGTCTACACTATGGTAGTGGAAACCCAACTTGAAGATAATAATCTAATAGTAGAGACCCCACCAAGTAAATAAAAAGTAACTGAAGACTAGTTATGGACTCTCAAGTTTGATGGGTCAAAATGTAAGCATGGCAATGGTACTAGAATTGAATTAGTCAACCCTAAAGGAAAATCATATCTTGTTGCTTACCAATTGTAGTTCCCTTGCACCTATAATGTTATTAAGTATGAGGCATTGATTCATGGATTATAATTTACCATCAAGAAGGGAGTCAAATATGTACATGTCCTAGGAGATTTTGAATTGGTGATCAAGCAAGTGCAAAACTAGTATGCCTATCATGACAAACATCTCTCAAATTACCATAGCCATGTGTGGGATTTAATCAAAGAGTTTGATGCTTTCAATATCCAAACCATTTCATATAAAAAGAACCATACTATAGATTCATTGGAAATAGTAGCAAGCACCCTAGAACTAGTTGCTCATTCCAAGATAAAGTGGTTCTTAATAGAACTAGTTGCCACTCCCTCTATACTAGACAATATCCAAAATTTTAGGTATTTGAAGATGATAAGCATATAACTAATTTTATTACTAATTTGAGTATATTTGAAACATAGATCATAGATGAGGAAGACAGAAACTATGTAGAGCTAGATGAAGAAGGTGAATTGAATTTGAAAACAAACACCATTCCCAAAGGTATGATTTCTTTGGAATATTTATTTGATATGGATTATCATACCCACAAGTAACAAATTACTTCATCTAAAAAGGATCATACGAAGCATATAATCTGGGAAATGTTGAGAATCCCCAAAATATTTTCTTGGGAAAGGCCTGTACTGATGAGGAGAAAAGGGGAATAATTCAAGCCTTAAAGGATTACAGAGATGTTATAGCATGGAGCTATGAAGATCCTATGATGCATCCATCATTACCCATACCATTCCCTTGAAGCCTAGAACGAAACCCTTTTAACAAAAATAGAGACCAGTGAATCCATTATTGGAGCCTCTCATTCTCAAGGAGATACAAAAACTATTGGTAGCCTGCATTATTTTCCTTATAAGACATTCTACCTAGGTTGCAAATCTAGTACCAATCCATAAGAAGAATGGAGAAATACACTTATGTGTAGATTTTAGAAATCTTAATAGAGCATCTAAGAAGGATAATTATCCTCTCCCTTCTCTAGATGAAGTGCTACAAATAATGAATGGCTCTCAAGATGATGTCCTTCCTAGATGATTACTCAGATACAATCAAGTAATGGTAGATCCCAAGGACTAGATTAAAATTGCATTCACTACAAAATGGGAAATATTTGCATACAAGAGGATGTCATTTGGTTTGATCAATGCAGGAGAAAATTTCCAAAGAGCTATGGACATTGCCTTCAAGGACCTCATTGGGAAATGCATAGATATTTACATGGATGACCTCACTATATTTTCTAAAAAATATGGAGACCATGTGGAAGACTTGAAAAGAATACTACAGAGATGTTGAAAGCATGGAATTTCATTAAATCCTAAAAAGTGCATTTTTGGAGTTATAGAAGGAAAAATCCTAGGGCATGTCATTTTAGAAGTTGGTATTTCCATTGACCTAGAAAGAATTGAAGCAATTCAAAAAATTCCCTTCCCAAAAGCAAAAAGGAGTTGAAGTCCCTCTTTGGAAAAATTAATTTTGTAAGAAAATTTATTTTTGGCTTTGTAAAAATAGTCTGACCTTTAAATGTGATGCTCAAAAAGGATGCCAAGATTATATGGACTAGGGAAGCACAAGCTACTTTCCAAGAAATTAAAAAGGCAATCACAAATGCTCCTATATTAATCAGTCTAGATTATACTCAACCTTTTTATATTTACTCATTTGCATCCAAGCATTCAATTACTAGTGTTTTAACTCAGAGGAAGGAGGCTAGAGATGAGAGACCAATAGCTTTCATAAGCTCACCATTAAAGGATGCTCAACTTAGATACTTAGTAATTGACAAACAAGCCTTTGCTTTGATCAAAGTTGTGAAGAAATTTTGACACTATATCCTACATAGCAAAGTGTTTGCAATAGTGCCTGATCTAGCTATGAAAACAATGTTGATGCAGAATGAGCTAGGAGAATGCAGAGGCAAGTGGATGTCTATCTTGCAAGAGTTTGATCTAGAAATTCAGCCTATGAGAATTTTTAGAGGATAGGGATTAAGAAAAACATTGGCCAAAGTTGACTCTTAGATTTCATGCCAACAGTATTCTATGGGAGAAATTATAAATGATGAGTGGTATCGAGACATTGTTTATTATTTACTAAATAGAGTATGTCCTAATCACTTAAATTCCACCCAAAGAAGAGCGTTGCATCTCAAAAGTGCAAACTTCATGATAAAATCAGGCATTCTATATCAAAAAAATCATGAGGGAATCTACCTAAGATGTTTGAACAAACAAGAAGTTGTTGAAGTCCTCAAATATTTTCATGGAAAATATGGAATAGGACATGGCTTAGGGAATGCCACAGCACACCAGATACTAAGAGTTGGTTACTACTAGCCCCACATCTTTAAATATGCACATGCACATGTTCAATCATGTCATATTTTCTAGATTATAGCTCATCGAGAAAGGAATTCTCCCATGCCATTACAACCAATGATTGAAGCTCACCCATTTGCATAATGGGGACTGGAATTTGTTGGTATCATCAATCCTAATTCATCAACCAACCAAAAATTCATCTTAACTACCACTGATTATTGCACCTATTGGATAGAGGCTCAAGCATCCAAAAACTACACAATAGAGGTCGTGATCCAATTCCTTGAAGATAACATCATGACCAAGTTTGGGATGTCATATGCTCTGGTATGTGATAATGGACCTGCTTTCTCTTCTTTACAATTTGTTGAATGGGCTTATGATAATAAGGTAACTCTAAAATTTTCTTCTAATTACTATCCTCAAGGTAATGGAGTAGCAAAATCAACTAACAAAAACCTTCTAGAAATAATTAAGAAAATTTTGGACAAAAATCCTAGGGACTGGCATAATAAACTGAAGTATGCATTGTGGTTAGATAGGATGAGGATTAAGTCTTCATTAGGCACATCTCCCTATCATTTGGTTTATGGTTAGGATCCTATATTTCCCACCAACCTCAAGATCCTTACCCTACAATTCATGAAAGACTACTTAGAAATAGATGATAGGATGGAAGCCAGGTTGTTTAATTTAATGAGTCTGGATGAGAAAAGGGAAGATGCACTACAACATTTTAGTAAGCATCAAGGAATGATAAAATGATGGTTTGATAAGAGGGCCAAAATAAAGCCTTTTAAAATTGATCTAGTGTTATTGTGGGATAAAGCCCATGAAAATAAAGGAGACCATGGAAAATTTGACACCCTTTGGCTAGGTCCCTTCTAGATATTAGAGATTCTAGGAGAGAATACCTTCAGGCTAAAAATCCTAACTAGAGAGGATGTCCCATTACCAATGAATGGGCAATTCCTCAAACACTACTTTAGTGCCTAAGAGTATTCCAATTCTACCTTGTAAATAAGCCTTGTACATAGTTTTTATTTTGAGTTTTTGGTGTGTTGGTCTTGCTTCATTTCATTTTTGTTTTTGATTTTATTTTATCTTTAATTTTGCTCTATCTTATGCTTTCCTCTCTTTGGCTTAGATTGGTCAAGTGCAACTAGTTTTTGGTTTCTCTAATGAGGGAGTGTTTTCTACATAGTTTGGAGATAAAAGGTCCTACTTTAAACTCAATGAAGCTGAGATTGGCTTAATCATTCATTTGGTGTATATCCATTATCTTGGGGCAAAAAAAATTAATCTGGAAGTAATGCAAAAGGATGTTACAACTTCACAATAAAAATATTTTAAAGAGATTCTAGATCAAGAGGAATGAAACCATTATGGTTTGGTTCTTAGGCAAAAATCATTTAAATGTTCACCCTCATGTTTCCATAGTGATCCCCAACCCAAAAATAGACCCTAGTTCTTGTAAATTGAGCAAAAAAAAAAAATTGAAAAAGAAAAATAAAAAGGAAGAAGAAAGGGAGGATTTATTGCTTGGGGGATTCAGATAAACTCTATAAGGGCTATGAATGCTCAACTGGAAGTAAAGAAAGTTCTAGAATGGGATTAGAGATAACTTCATTAGGGATATAAATGTCTAGATAGTAGTTGAGAAATACTTATCAGTTGTTGATATTTCTACCTATGAGCCAAAGCTCATTAGTGGTATACCAATGTTTCTCAAGGGTGAACTAGACTAATTTTCAAATTGTGATGGTAAATTCCAACTAATTTTATAATAAGATATACCTTAGACTTTTGTGGTCTATCCTTAGCTCGAATGGATTTCCCAACAAGTAGTGCATCTAAACCTTTAGTGCATCCACAACTGCTACCAACTCTAGGTCATGTATAGCATAATTCAACTCATTCTTCTTGAGTTTACTAGACTCATATGCTACTATAGCTTCATTCTAGGACAAAAACCCATCCCAACATTCTAAAAAAACATCTATACACACTATAAAATTTTCAAGAGGATCTGATATCCTAAGAATTGGTGCTATAGTTAGAATGTTTTTAGGGTTTCAAAGGTGATCTCACACTTATCCATCCATTTGAACTATTATTATTTTCTCTAAATTTTGGTTATAGAGTAGGTAATTCTTGAATAGTCCTTCATAAAATGTCTATAATAACCAAATATCACCATGAAGCTTCTAACTTTTGACACATTAGTGGGTACAAACCAACTCAAAATGGCCTTAAATTTCTTAAGGTCTACAACAATCCCTTCTATACATATGATATGTCCCAAATGCTAAACTTGTGAGGCATATAACTTACACTTAGACAACTTTACTTAAATTTGGTTTTTCCTTAACACCTCTAACACTAACCTTAGATGTTGGTCATGTTCCTCTTGGGTATAGAAATAAATCAAGATATCATCTAGAAATATTAAAATAAATCGATTTTAATATTTTATAAACACATTGTTCATTATATTCATAAAAAGTATTGGTACATTTTTCACCCTAAATGGCAACACTATGAACTCATAGTGTCCATATCTAGGCCTGGGATATATTTTGGAAATACATCCCTAAATTCATGTAGAATTGGATATCTCTTAAATATTTTCTCATCCCCATTATTGCTTTACCATTTATCTTTACTACATATAACATACCACCTATTTTAGTTGTCTTCTTTAGCTACATAGCTAACAAAAAATGAGGTTGAAAAGGCCCTTGCCTACTTTGAACCCTAACTCTTTCTGTATCCTTATCAAAATAGTCCATTCATATTTCTTGGAAGTTTATTAGGGCTCCATAAGCCTTTAACAAACCCATACCTAGGATAATATCAAAGGCATATAGTGGAACTACATATAAGTGTCAAATGGTGGATCTGTTGAGTAAGGTGATTTCAACCATAGGCAAACACTGATTCACTAAGTTTTTCTAGACCCAAACTCGACTTTCCACCTTTGTGATAAAAATCCAAGTCTTTTTAGCATACCCCCAATAATACTAGTGGAAATAAAACTATTTGTAGCTCCACTATCAATTATAACTTTAACATTATTTTTGAACAACTTACCATTTAGTATCATAGGGATTGTTTTTTCATCTAGGTTCTAACTCCTTATGGATGCATAGATTTGGTACAACTACTTCTTAAATCTATTACTCCAGTTTTGCTATTGGGGATACTTATTGGCATAATGAGGAACCCCAAAAATAAGCAACCTATCCTAGGTACCTAAGATCTTTACTTCCTTTTATCCCATGTTCCCTCCTTCTGAGATAAATCATTTCTCTTCTAAGGTTGAAGGTTGGAATTGTCCTCTTTATAGAAATTTTTCTTATAGTTCCCTTGGTTCCTCTTGTTATTAGTTTTTGAACTTTGGTCCCTCTCTTTAGTTTCCCTTTCCTTTCTAATTTTTGGATTCATTTTTAACAAGTATTTCCATCATCTCCCATTGTTACTCCATATGATCTTGAAGCAACCTAACTAATGATGTAAGTTGCTCAATTTTTTCTTGTAGAAACTTAACTATATATGTGATGTTGATCATTCTCTGGTATATGACAATATCCTTGCTTTTTTCTTATTACAATTTGTTTAATAGGATTATGATAATTAGGTAACTCTAAAATTTTCTTCCAATTACTATTCTCAAGGTAACAAAGTAGCATAATCAACTAATAAAAACCTTCTAGAAAGAGTTAAGAAAGGTTTAGACAAAAATATTAGGGACTAGCATAATAAACTGAAGTACATGTTGTGGTTATACAAGACGAGAATTAAGTATTCATTAGGCACATCCCATTATCATTTGGTTTATGAATAGGACCCCATATTTCCTACCAACCTTAAGATCATTATATTGCAATTCATGAAGAACTAATTGAAAACAAATGATAAGATTGAAGCCATATTATTTAATTTAATGATGGATAAAAACTGGAAGATGCATTGTAGCATTTTAGTAAACATCAAGGAATGACAATATGTTGGTTTGATAAGAGGGTTAAAATAAAATCCTTTAGAATTTTAGATATTGTGGGATAAGGCCCATGAAAAGAAAAGAGATCAAGGGATATTTAACCCCCTTTGGCTAGGATCCTTCTAGATATTAGAGATTCTAGGAGAGAATACCTTTAGGCTAAAAAGCCTAAATAGAGATAATTTCCCATTACCAATGAATGGGAAATTCCTAAAATACTACTTCATTACCCAAGAGTATTCCAATTCTACCTTGTAAATAATATTTGTACATATTTTTTGTTTTTTGGATATTTTGATGTGTTATTCTTGCTTCATTTAGTTTTAGTTTTTGCTTTTATTTATCATTAATTTTCCTCTATTTTATGATGTCCTCTCCTTAACCGAGATTGGTCAAGTGCAACCTACTTTTGGTTACTTTAAAGAGGAAGTGTTTCTACATATATTGGAGATAAAATTTCCTACTTTAAACACAATGAAGCTTAGATTGGATTAATCATCTATTTGGTGCATATCCATGTCTTGGGGTAAAACAATTTAATATGGAAATAATGCAAAAGGATGTTGCAACTTCATAATAAAAACATTTTAAAGAGACTATAGATTAGGAAGAATAAAATCATTATGGTTTTGAACTTAGGCATAAATAATTTAGATTTTCACCCTCTTATTGCCATAGTATCCCCAACCCAAAAATAAACCCTAGTGCTTGCAAAATGAGTAAAATAAATTTATTTTCAAAAAAAAGAAGAATAAATGGGGGCTTAATTTCTTGGGTGATTTAGACAAAATCTATTAGGGATATGAATTCCCAACTGGTAATAGAGCAAGGTCTATAGTAGGATTAGAGATAAATTTATTAGGGCTATAAATATTTGGCTAGTAGCTAATCAATACCCAATAGTTAGTGATATGTCTACCTATGAGCCAAAGCTCATCAATAGTAGACCAATGTTTCTCAAGGGTGAACTAGCATAATTTTCAAACTATGATGGTAAAATTTAACTAATTTTAGAATAAGAATGAATCCATGTATACATATTTTGTTGAAACAAAATGGATAACTACTTTTAGGTTAATTTCTTAACCGCATCCTTATATGGATGTCAAATTTTTGGTTTTATTGATCTTGAAGTTTCATAATTTTAGAAAGGTTCTTTATTTTCCCAAAATGCTCATGAGCATTTTCTAACAAAGTTGTCATTTTTTATCGTGCTTTCATGATACCCCCTAGTATAAATGGACTAGGGACCTATTTTTTAATTTATTGTAATGAATTTATCTTATTTTATTAGGCTTGTGTGTAATAATCAACCATCCAAAAAACCTAGGTTCTTAGTTAAAATTTCCTAAATGTAGATGCCCAATTTTTGCATGCCTTATGTTTGTCATGGTGCTTATCATAATTTTTGTGTATGGACAGATATTTAAAATGATAAATGGTTTCTACCCTTAGAAGAAGCTCAAAATAAACTTTCCAATAAGTACCCATAGGCCTACATTCCCAAACCTTACTATGCTAAGCTTGTTTAAATTAAGGCACTATAAATCTGGAAATTCCCTTGTAATATGGATGACATCACATATAAGATCCATATCTCCTTAAATACATTGTGAAAATTCCTAAAACCACTTCCATTAGATGTGTCTCAGAAATATATTTCTGACAAATATAAACTTTCTTATATCTCAAGAAAAAATGTCTCCTAAATGGCTTATTTTTAGTATGCTATCTGGCTATCTTGATTGATTGGAAATACCTATCTAATCATGCAATTATCACTTTATGTCCCTATGTCTCTTGCAATACTCAATAAAAATAAACCACTCCCATTGATGCAACTTGAAAATATTTCCAAACAAATATAAATATGCTTATGTTTTGAGGAGGTTTGAGGCCAAAATAGCTTATTTTATATAGGTTGTCTAAGTTGTCATGACCAAGGGAAATTTAGATGTAAAATAATTAAAATCCCAACTTCCTTCATTTTGGTTATAGTTGTTAGATACTTGAGGGAAAACAAAAAAAATTAAAATAAGTTCCAACCAAGAAACCACTATGAAACAAAAAATTAAAAGAAGTGTCAATAGGAATCCCCTTTGAGGAAATAAATTCCAATCGAAAACCACAAGGAAATAAAAAGAAGTGTGAATATAAAGCCCCATAGGAAAATAAAAATAAATGTCAACTGGAATCCCCTACAATCAAAACTTTTTAGGGGAAATATATTTGTTTAATATCTACTGTCCAAAATGCAGAATACACAAATATGTAGCTATTAAAATCAATAGCCTTGTAGGTTTTAAGAAAATCTTAAAAACGCTTTCAAAAGTTCCACTAAGATGAAAATCATAGGTTTTAAAGCAAAATATTGAAAATAAAAGTTTAAAAATTGTTAACTCTTGATGAGAGTATAGTATAGGGAATACAACCACAAGATGCGAGATAACTAATTGATATACATATAAACTAATGGCACAATAATATGCAGGAAAATAATGAAATGAACATCTAGAAATAACTCAAAAATATGCCATTAATAAAAGTGACAAAAAAATTAAAATGTTATATAATGGAGGACATGAATACTCCATGAAAAGATATGAAAGAACTACATTGTATCATGCTACTAAACTATAACACATAGTATATATATTTACTACACCACTCTATATTTACTACTACTCTCTAAATCATTCACTATGAGCCCTTTATATAGGAAGACAGATTCCTTGGCCCTTACTCTATTGAGGAATCGTGTACGTGTGGACTACATGCACATTTACAACTTGCACATTGACACTTGTACATTTATTACATTACTTGAAGTAACTAATTAACTTTACTCTAAAGTAAACTCCTATCCTAGTTATGTACCAAAGGTGGTACATTTACATAACCTAAATTATGTAATATACGCTAACACCTCCCCAAATTACATTATTTGGGTATTGAAAACTTTAGTCTTCAATATGGATCTTTGATCTGGTACTGGAGTTTGAGTTCTCCTTCTCTACTGTCTGTGTCTTATTCAAGAAAGTAGTTAGTATCTTCATATTGTTCAGATTCTTTTTCTTTTCTAGGTTGTAGATGGCCAAGTAAGGCATAGTGTAGTTGTCCCCTCATCCTTTTAATTTTGAACCTTCCATTTCTTCTT
Source organism: Wollemia nobilis (assembly GCA_028583015.1). Taxonomy (NCBI): domain Eukaryota; kingdom Viridiplantae; phylum Streptophyta; class Pinopsida; order Araucariales; family Araucariaceae; genus Wollemia; species Wollemia nobilis. The sequence goes on from JAQPPZ010000057.1 coordinate 1,721,688, forward strand.
TTGTTTTTATGATATATAGGTTCTTCATTCTCTTCAATATGTTCTACTGCATTAGTATTATTTTGAAACATAATAATATCTTATGAAGTTTTGATAGAATCTAGAGCATATATATTTCTATGGATTGATCCAGTAGCTTCAATCTCATTTTGATGTATGATAAGACACACATTAGCTCCATTTATGTATCTAAAGTCAATCACCCTTTTACTTTCTACTAACTTGGATACTGAAATGAGATTGGATGTTAGTCCAAGAACATACATTACAATATGTAGTAGAAATTTTAGAAACAATTGACTAGGTGAAACACACTCATATCTATAAATCTAAGATTAAGGTAAGCTTAGATTAAAGTTAGGCCAAGGTAAAAATTGACACAGAAGAAATTCACAGGCGAAATATTCATTAAATTAACCAGATTAAACATTACATTAAATTAAACCTTATATAGGCTTAATACCAGCGGAATAGTAGGGAAGGGATGTTGGAGGAATATCGAGAGGAGTAGAGAGAACGAAGGAGTAGGAAGTGGAATAGGAGGTGGCAGCGGGCGTGGGGAGAGGAAGTAAGTGGAGTGATAAGGGAAAATGGATGGCAGGAATGGAGGAAGGACAATGGAGGGATAAGGAGAAAATAGCGGTGAAGGATAAATAAAATCATGCCGACCATCAGACATGTTTAGCCGACAAAAGGTAAGTGAGTTCACACTTGCTTAGAAAAACTAGATTTTTCTAAGCTTGTTTAAAGATAAACCCTGTTCACACTTGCTACATTCTCCCCCTTAAAGTTGAGAGGACTGACTATACAGTCTCTCAGCTTTACAAATTGAGCTTTGGCCAGCGCCTTGGTGAATATGTCAGCGACGTTCTCCAAAGTATGGAAATAGTGAAGCTCAACAGTATCAGTTTCCACCATATCTTTGATGAAGTGGTAATTCATATCAAAATGCTTTGATCTACTATGGTGGACAAGATTGTATGCCAACTGAATGGCACTGATGTTGTCATAGAATATTCTAGTTGGACCACTTTTTTGCTCTCCAATCTCTTCTAATACCTTTCGTAGCCATAGATCTTGAGTACTAGCATGAGTAACCACTATATACTCAACTTCTATTGAAGATAGCACTACTACTGTCTGATTCTTGGAACTCCAAGTTATTAGGACCGAACCAAGACTAAAACAGTTACCCAATGTGGATTTTCTATCATCAACATTGCTGCCCCAATCACTATCACTAAAGCCTTCAAGCTTGATAGTATCACTTTTGTAGTACTGGATTCCAAAATCCAATGTACCCTTCACATATCTCAAAATTCTTTTAGCTGCCTGCAAATGCAGCTCAGATGGATTAGACATAAATCTAGAAACAAGAGATACAACATACTGAATGTTTGGTCTGGTGTTGGTGAGAAACATCAAACTCCCAACAATGCTTATGAAAGTGGTCACATCAACTTTCGGTGCTCCATCATCCTTGTTTAATTGGATCCCATGTCCAATTGGAGTTGCAACTGATTTGCATTGCTCCATAGCAAACTTCTTAATCATATCTTGAGCATACTTAAGTTGAAATATGAAGATCCCTAAATTTGTCTGATGGACTTCCATTCCAAGAAAGTATTTCATTAAGCCAAGTTCCTTCATCTCAAATTCCTGCATCATGGAGTGCTTGAACTCCATGTTAACTTTTTCATTACTACCCATAAAAATGAGATCATCCACATACAAACAAACTATGAGGATGTCATTTCCTTGATTCATGTAGTAGAGCGTGGGTTCATTTTTGCTTCTGATGAACCCATAATATTTAAAGTACCCATAAATGCATGAGTACCAAGCTCTCGGTGCCTTCTTGAGGCCATAAAGAGCCTTATTCAGTTTGTAAACAAGATGTTCCTTGTCTTTCTCTTCAAATCCTTGTGGTTGCTCAACATACACTTCTTCTGTCAAGTAACCATTTAGAAATGCACTCTTTACATCCATGTGTTGGACTGTCCATCCCTTGTGTGTAGCTAAGGCAAGAATTGTTCTGATAGTCTCCTATCTAGCTACAGGAGCAAAAGTCTCTTCATAATCAATTCCATATTTTTGAGTAAATCCCTTTGCAACTAATCTCGCCTTGTGCCTCTCGATGCTTCCATTAGCATTAAACTTGGTCTTGTAGACCCACTTACATCCAACATGTTTCTTTCCTTTAGGAAGCTTCACCAGCTCCCAAGTGTCATTGTTTTTTATAGAGGTGATCTCCTCTTTCATGGCATCTTGCCAAATATTTTTAGTACAAGCCTTCTCATAACTAGAAGGTTTAAGCTGTGTATTAGTTAACAAAGAATAGTTAACTAGATCTCCCCTAGGTTCCTTCTGGGAAACATCATCACCATACAAGTGCATATTTTATAATATTTGTAGAACATAATTCATTTCACTAGCTTGACTCCTAGTGGATATTTTTGAAAAAAAATTATCCAACATCTGATATGATGGATGATTCTGTAGAGTTCTCTCACCTCTGGATGGAGAATCAATGTCCATTGGTGAGGAACTTACTGATCTCTGTGGAGAAGGACTTGGTGAAGAAGTTGAATCGAAAGATGAACTTAGGTTTATGGGAGGAGACTGCTTACCTTTCTGTGGTGTCTGTTGTTGCACCTGATTAGAAACTACATCACTAGATTCATCATCACTGAAAATATGGGGCTTACCCCATTCTCCCCCTTCATCAAAAATCACATCCCTGGAAAGCACAAACTTTCTAGTCCTGGGATTGTAGAGTCTGTAAGATTTTGTATTCTCATAGTATCCTAAAAAGATGCATGCATGAATCTTTGGATTGAGCTTCTCTCTTATCTCATCAGGAATGTGAGAATATGCCAGCGAGCCAAACACTTTGAAATACTTAACATTTGGATTTTTACCATACCAAGCTTGGTAAGGTGTCTGCCATTCCAAACTTGCAGTAGGACTTCTGTTCAAGATATGTATGTTGGTCTTGGCTACATCTGACCAATATGAATTATTCAAATGCTTCATCTGAAGCATAGACCTTGCCATCTCCACAATGGTACGATTCTTCCTCTCTACAACACCATTCTGCTATGGAGTGTAGGTAGTTGTGAATTGCCTCTTAATGCCATGTTGCTTACAGAAATTCAAGAACTCATTAGAGGAGTATTCTCCTCCCCTATCTGATCTAAGACATTTTACAAAATATCTACTCTCACTTTCAACTCTTGTTTTGAAATTGACAAAGCATTCAAATGCTTCATCCTTATATTTCAAAAAATATATCTAGCACATTTTAGTAAAATCATCAATGAAGAGTAGGAAGTAAGAGTTATTACTAAGACTCTTGGTCTGCATTAGACCACAGATGTTTGTATGCACTAGCCGGAGTGGATAGATGGCCCGCCATGCTTGTCCATGAGGACATTTTTATTTGGCATGCTTCCCAAGAGCACACCCTTCATAGACTTCCTTACTATCCTAAACTTTAGGAAGTCCGGTTACCATTGCTTGTGAAGTTAGCATTTTCAAACTAGCTGAATTCAAATGACCATATCTCAAGTGCCATAAGACAATCTATTCTGATTTCCTCATCTATTAGGAGTTCCACCTCTCTGATTATTTTTGCCTCTACCTCTATACTGTCCTCTTCCACGACCTCTACCTCTGCCTTCATGTGAAACAAAGGCTTTATCATCTCCTCTGTAACTTGTGGAAGGAGTTTGTTATAATCTCTCTTCATGTGAGAGAAGTGAGCCAATTAGGGCTTCAAAAGATAGAGAAGTTAGGTCTTTGGATTCTTCTATAATTATGGCAACTGAATTCCACTTAGGAAGAAGTGTCCTTAACACTTTCTTCACTCTAAATTCAGGCTTTACATCTTCTCCTAAAGTGACCATCTTATCTACTACGAATTTCACACACACGCAGTAATCACCAATATTTTCACTCTCTTGCATTTTAAGAGTCTCAAAATCTCATTTCAAGGTTTGTAGTTTAACTTGTTTGAGTTGGTCACTACCCCTATAACTTTATTTTAAAGCATTCCAAGTAGATTCAACAGTTTTAAAAGAAGTTATTCTAGTGAAAATACTTCTGTCAAGGGCGGCTTGGATATGATAAAGGGCAAAAGAATTATTATTCTGAGTGTCCTTTTTACCCCTTTTATCAGAAACATTCAAAGCTTCCCAATCAGAAGTAGTAGGTTCAGTATATTCCTCTTCAATCACATCCCAAAGACCTTTGCCAATCAAAAGAGTTTTCATTTTAATTGACCAATACTCGTAATCACCACCATTGAACTCAAGGATTGGTAGACTAGTATTGGATGCCATTTTAGAAAGCAAACTTTATTTCAACTTCAAACAAGTAGTACAAAGAAGTACAAAATAGATCACTGATTTAAATCAAATCTAGCTTTCTTAATATGCTCACTGATTTGGCGTTCTTCTTCTCGAGGATCACCCAAAACTAGAAAGGTGAAATTATCTTCTTCGTCATCACTAATTATAATGACTTCTTGTGCTACTGCTGGCTCATAATGTCTTTTGAGAACATTTCATTCTTCAGTTACAGGTTTCACCTCCACTGGTTCTTCTTCCTCTTCTTCTTCTCCTTCTACTTCTTCTGGGCGTGGTGTATAGCTCTCACTTGTTTCTACTTCAGGCACTGCAGGTGTATAATTGTCACTTGACTGTCCTTTAGGTACTATTTCAACCATCTCGGATTCAACTATCCTTTGCCCAAAGATATTATCTTTAGAATTTGCCTCGTATCCAGAATCTGGTTTCCTCAGATGAGCAATCACTTGGTTTTCTAATTGGCAAAACACTGTATGAAGTCCATACCTCTGGACTTTCTCGTCAAAGGAATCAGGAGTCTCTCTTCTCAACAGAGAGAGTAATGCATTATAGCATCCGGTCGACCGGATCATCTACCCAGAATCACACCGTATGAACTGGGTTACAACTTAATATGATGCCAAAAAAAAAGAACTTTTTATCTCAAAATATCTTTGCACCCTTTTATTTTTATAAAAAAAAATTCTAAAATTTGTTTTAATAAAGACCTTTAATTTTTTTTTTTTTAACAATTTCCTATATATATATTTTTAATTATTTTTTTTTGTAAATAAATGGATATTTAAAAAAAACATAATAAAAATAAATATATAGAAATTACTAAATTATTTTTTTAAAACCTTTTAGAAAAAACAAATAATAAAAAAATTAAATAAAAAATAAACCTTTGTTTTGAAATCCCCGATGAGATTTGAACTACTGACCTCCGTCGTCTATCTGAAAGGATTAGCCACTGCACCATGCGGATCACTGTGCAAGAACAGTATAAAAAAAAACATAAATCCTCGTTTATCGGCAAAGTACCAAAAGAAATAAAAAACCTTTTGTTTTTTTTTATACCGACGAGATTTGACCCCGGGTCTCTTCTCTGCAAGCGAGAGACTTAACCGCTAGACCACCCTAGCTAGATGAGAGGAATAAGATAACAAACTATATTTCAAATGGTCAGCTAAAACATTTTTTTTTTTAATTTTTAGTCCCACATGCAGTGGGAGGTGGATGTTTCAGGCTTTATCAAAGCCTGCGAACACACATTAGGTCGATTGCCTCCGGGTAATCGATCTGTCCAATCCTTTTATTATTTCCTCAACCAATAAAGCTCTGCCACATGGCACACTCAGTGCGCCTCTGCCACATCAACACCCAGCTCATCCACATATGCTCGCTATGCCACGTCAGCTCTCAGCTTGTCCACGTCAACACGCTTCTTGCTATACCACGTCAGCTCTTGGCTCATCCATGTTAGCATGCTGCTTGCTATGCCACGTCAACTCTCGGCTCGTCCATGTTAGAACCCTACTCGCCTATGCCACATCAGCCTCGATCCATGTGCTACCAGCTCCATTCCATGTTAGCAACTGCCACATCAGCTGCCGCCTAGCTTCGCCACCAGTTTGACACTGCCACATCAGCCTGTTGTCTGCGTCCAGTAAGATCCTCAGGATCTGTGTGCTCCTTGAGATCCATGCACTCCTCAAGATTTGTGTGCTAGTCACTCATCAGTCACTCACCAGTTGCTCCTCAGGATCTTTTCATCAGTCACTATGCTCGACACTCCTCGATATTTGTGCACCAATCACTCGCCAGTAACTATGCTCGACTTTCGTGCCTTACCTTGGCCCTAGAGATCCGTGCCCCCTCAGCTCTGATACCAGTGTAAATCTAAGATTAAGGTAAGCTTAGATTAAAGTTAGGCCAAGGTAAAAATTGACACAGAAGAAATTCATAGGCGAAATATTCATTAAATTAACCAGATTAAACATTACATTAAATTAAACCTTATATAGGCTTAATACCAACGGAATAGTAGGGAAGGGAGGTTGGAGGAATATCGGGAGGAGTAGAGAGAACGAAGGAGTAGGAAGTGGAATAGGAGGTGGCAGCGGGTGTGGGGAGAGGAAGGAAGTGGAGTGATAAGGGAAAATGGACAGCAGGAATGGAGGAAGGACAATGGAGGGATAAGGAGAAAATAGCGGTGAAGGATAAATAAAATCATGCCGACCATCAGACATGTTTAGCCGAAAAAAGGTAAGTGAGTTCACACTTGCTTAGAAAAACTAGATTTTTCTAAGCCTGTTTAAAGATAAACCCTGTTCACACTTGCTACAATATCCATATATATTATAGTTATTTCCATTTGCAATTTTCAACTTGTAGCTATTGGTGACTTTAAGACAATCAAACCAATGTAGATTTCTTGTCATGTGGTGGCTTGCCCCTGAATCAATATACCAAATATTCTTTTCAATTTGACTTGTGAAATTATTTGAAGTAATTTTACATGTATGATATGGTATATTGGATGGATTTAGATCTTGAGTCCTTTTGTAATGTGTATCTCTTCCTACTTTATCCATTGTAGTGTATGATAGGGTTATTTTATTACTTTAGATAGATCCTTTGAAGTAGTCTACCTTATGACTCCCTAGTTTAAAGTATGTGAACTACTTTGATAAAATCTTTCATGATTTAGATTTTGTAGAATTCCTTGTCTCTTTCATTGTTATCAATCAGGTCTTGTATTTTATGTTTTAATATTTTACAAGAGTTGGTAGCGTGTCCAGGTCCTCTATGGAAATCACAGTGTAAATCAACTCTGTATCCGGGTATAGTTGGATCAGGTTCCTGGATATTTGGTAATTGGATCAATCCTCGTGCTAGTAATTGCAAAAGAATGGTTGATAAAGGTTGATTTAACCTAGTAAATTCTTTGGGCGGTTTATCAGGAGGTTTCAATATAAATTTCTCCGTTGTTTTTGCAATATTAACAGTAGCGATATTTCTACTATCAGTGACTCCATCACTCATAACTTGTTTATTTTTTTATTGATTTCTGGATGTTTTCTCATCATCTTTCTTTTTGAGCTAACCTCTCCTAATGAGAGCATCTTCCACCCTTCGAGCTAAATCTATAGCTTGATCAAAGGTGGTCAAGGTAGCAGTTGATAACTCATAGGATAGTTGTTCTTGTAAATTATTGATAAAAATATCCAGCATTTCCCAGTAAGGTAACACAAAGTGCAATTTTCCTATCAACTGTATCCATTGAGCCAGGAAATCAGCAAAACATTCATCTTTGTCTTGTTTTAGGTTGTACAAATCTTTAATGGTTACATGCATTTCAATGTAGGCACTAAATTGATGCACAAAAGACTCGGCGGTTTCTTCAAAATTTCTCAAAGAATGAGTGGGTAGTTGATAATACCATTCTAATGCCATCCCTCCTAAACTTTTTGGGAACATTTTTAGTAATAACAAGTCGTCATGTGATATATCATGACATGCTATCCTAAACATATGAAGATGCTCTATGGGATCTTCAGTTCCTTTGTATATTGGTAGGACATGCATAGGAAAGTTTTTAGGATATGGTTGTGCTACAACTATAGGATCTAGAGGCTGACTACACATCTCTCGATAATTGTACGAGGGATGGTAGGGATCTATCTAGTCCATGCGGGAGACTAACTATTTCACCATGGCTTCCAAATTATCAGTTTGTCCGCCATATTGGTTCAGTGGTACATGATTATGGGATTTGTGAGCGTAGGATGGCATGACATAAGGATTAGATGCTATATTGTTGTTATGCAAATGGTTGGTAGGAAGAGTATTATGAAGAATATTTGTTGTAGCATTATGTTGTACCCCAGATTGTTGGAAATTGGTATTTGGTTTTGTTTTAGGATTTTGTTGATTTGAGGTATGTTGATCAATAACTTGGCAAAATAGAGCAGTGAATGATGGTTTCTTTTGTGTGGCAATAACTCTATGCTTGGTAACAGGTACTCTAGATGGTTGGGTAACCTGTTGTTGTTGCATGTTTTGGATTATAGCGGCCATATCCAAATTGGATGGTCCAGCTTGATCACTTTCTTAATCAACAAAGGACAAGGGATTAGTGCATGTGTGATATATGTCTTCTAGGGTTGCTTGAATGTCACTAATTTGATCCTTGTCCATATGGATTGCTCTATTAAGAGTACCAATATTGGTATTGAGGAACTTCCAGAAATGTTCCATGTTCTCAAAAGTAACCGTTCCTTTCGAAGACATTTTAGGAGATGAGGATCCTTCCTCTCTAATAGTTTCTCTTTGTTCATTTGCGTCAACAAACTCTTCTTCTGGTTGGTCTAGGGTTCCTTCTTCCTGAATTGGGTCTTCAGGAAGGGTATTTGGTTTACTTACGATTTTTCCTAACCAATATTCTTCTACTTCAGTTTGCTTTCCATTCTTGAGTCTAGTCATTATGTTTAAATTTAGATTTTAACAAATATATATTAATATATTTGCAACAGATTTGGGAGGTATATATTTTAATTATATACCTACTATGATGCTTAAAAGAAAATGTTTTGATTCTTGTTTTTGCTATGATTTTGTTTTGTTTTTATTATTTTTGTTTTGTTTTTATGATTATAAAGACAACAAACAACACACTAAACGCAAGAAACAACAATAATAAAATAATTGCTTAGTTTTCTATAAATAGTTTATAGATGTCATTGATAGGATCAAGTTCATCAGGAGTCATGAAATGTTGTTCATGTTGACAAACATATGTCCACATATTACTAAAAAAATTAAAATTTCAATCAAGTGGGGTATCTCCCATGCCTATTCTAGACTCAAAAACATAATTCTCAAGTGCATGATATGGCCATAATCAGTGACCATTTACTGTCAACACGGTGTTGCTACCACCAATAGTTCTAACATGCACAACACCATTGTTTATTAGTTCAATCACCTCATATGGCCTCATCCAATGCTGCATGAGTTTATACTTTCTTTCCTAGAACCAGGAATCATACAAAAATGACCATTATCCCATACTACTTTGGTCGAATGTGATGATGATGCCATCAGATTCTCTATTTATGAATGACTTATATTTGATGCAAAGCATCCCATCGGTATTAATCCAACTGATTAAGCTACTGAATCTATTCTTTCCATGCTTCATCTAGATTCAAATCTAGTTCTATTGTAGTTATGGGAGTTCTGATTTCAAATTCTATAGGAATCATAGAATTCTTCCAATATACCAAATAGAATGGTGTAAAACTAGTGGTAGTTTTCTAGGTGGTTTTGTAAGCCCAGACTGCTTCTGGTAATCTCATAGCCCAGTATTTCCTATTTTGTTGCATCATTTTTGTTAGAATATTTTCCAATTCATGGTTAGTGACTTCTACTTATCCATTTTCTTGGGGATGGTAAGGAGTGGTCTTATTGTACCTTATTTTGTATTGTTGAATTAGTTCTTGGATTAGCTTCGAAGTGAATTGGGGTTCCTGATCAATAGTAATTTCTCTTGGAACACCAAATAATGTGAAGAATGCAAATCAGAAATCTGCTACAATATTTTCCTTGGAATTACACAATACCTACACCTCAAACCATTTAGTCACATAGTCAGCGCAAACTAAAATATATCTTTTACCTGATGACTATGGATTAATGGGCCCTAAAAAATCCATTCCCCATTTGTCAAATGGCTCAATTTGCACATGTGGTTTGAGTGGAATTTCATATTAGAGAGTTTGTCTACCCATCGTTTGACATTAGTCACATTGAATCACATGTATGGTTGCATCCTTAAATAGTGAAGACTAGAAATATCCAACCTGTAATACTTTAAATGCAGTTGTTTTACCTGTAAAATGGCCACCATAGAGTTCATCATGGCAAGCTTTAAGAAAATCTGCAATGTCATTTTCAAAAACACACCTTCTCATAACTTGATTAGGCTCGATTTTAAACAGGCAACCATCAATCGATGAAAAGACCCCACTATTCTATATTAATGTATATTTTTCATGTGGTGAGAGTGCAGGGAATAGTTTACATGTGGCTAAGTAATTAGCCATATCTACATACCATAGTATTTTTCATCAAAGGTAAAGATATGCTTGTCTGGAAATTGATATTCTGTGGTTGTATGATCTAGAGGTGTCAACCTGGAAAGAAAATCTGCAACTACATTGTCTTTACCTGGTTTTTCAATAATTGTGATATCAAATTATTGTAAAAGTAAAATCCATATAATAAATCTACCACTACTTGCAAGTTTGTTCATCAGGTATCTTATGGTTGAAGGATCAGTATGCACAGAAAGCTTGTAACCTATAATATAATGGTAAAATTTGTTAATAACATGAACAACTGCAAGGAACTCTTTTTTTTGTGATAGTGTAATTAAACTCAGCACTTGTAAGATGTTTACTAACATAATAAATGAAATAAAATTCTTCACCTATTTCTATCTCAATACTACCCCTATCGCATTATTAGATGCATCTGCATATATGTGAAAGGGAATGGTCCAATTTGGACATCAATACTAGAGAAGTGGTCAATATCTCTTTCAAAGTTTGAAATGCCTATTCACGTTTATCTATCCAAACAAAATATACATATTTTGACAACAATGTGGTCAGGGGTTTAGGAGCTTCTATAATTTAATTTTAACAATCTCTTTCATAGTTGGATTCATCCTATGTTGTGGTTGTCTTACCGATATTACTTGTTCTTCCACATATATATGATGAGTACTAGATTTAGGAGCAATTTCCCTCATGTCTGAATAGTCCCAAGCAAAATCATTTTGGTGTTTGACTAATATCTCTTTCAGGGTGTCCTCTTGAACAAGTGTCAACTCATTGTTTACATTCAATATCCTCCCAGGTTCAACCTCAATTTTTTTGATGCGGTGATCTTTACTTCCAAAAAGTGGTGATTCTAGAGGAGGGTAGGAGGATTCTCCTTAAAAAAGTTTGACGTAATTCTTTCTTCATCATTTTTCATCCTCAATCTCATCCAATGCTATTATTGGTTGAATCATTGATAAATCACCAATATTTTTATTTTCATAGTCATGTTCTCCCAACAAGTCAATGGATTGTGTAGGTGGATGAATACTTTAATTTTAACATTCTGACCATTAGAAATGGTCATTTATCCATTCCTATAGTATAGGAATTAGATGTTGCCAACCAGGGTCTACCTAAGATGAGTGGATAACCAACCAACCTAGAATTTGATTGCAACACCAATAAATCTATTGGATATTCCCATGCATCTATTGTAACTATAATGTCTTCCAATATTCCTTCAAGGAGTGTTGTAGACCTGTCAGCCAATTGCAGAACAAATCTAGTTGGCCTCAAATTTGTGAGTTTCATTTTCAGCATAGTATCCTTGGACATGACATTAATGGATGCCCCCTAGGGCTATGCATAGTGGTTAATATTTGCAAATTGGGTGAATATTAGAATTTTCAAAATTAAAAATTGGCGAATATGAGGATCCGCGACTTTGGCCCATTCGCCTAACATTTTTGGTATCAAGTTTTTCATAGGGTTAATTTGCCATAATATATATCCAAACATAGGAATATTTGTACTTTTTGGAAATATATTTTCAAGCCTAATCTAATGGTGGTGTTTTTATGAATTTATAAGGTGATTTAATAGGTCAAAAGTAGATCCAAATATGACCTTACTTTTTAGGGCTTCAAATGCCCCAAATTTTGGTATGAAGATGATTGATTTGATTTGCCTTGATTTTGATTAGGATTCACCTTTTTTTACAAGTACATTTTGAGTCCAACCCCTTATGCATAACCCTGCTACCCCTAGATCTACTAGTGTATTGGGTAATGGATAGCCTTCAATTTTGATAGTTAAAATAGGGTTTCTTGGGTCAAAATATTCCTGGTGGTAGGTTTTTTCCAACATGATATCAGCTAGTTTTCCTACCATATTAATTGCTTTCATTGGCCTTCAACTTGGATTTCTCATACATAGTTCTTGAATGGTATTTGTGTAAATTTGAACATATATTATAGCATAGAAAAGAAGAATTGTGACTGTTAAATTTTTTAGATTGGATAAGATGTCAAACTTTGATTGTACTAGCTTTCTTGGTTCTTGTAACATTTTAGGAAAAGGTGGAACCTCTTCTCTATCATTTTCTGTAATTGGTTCTTCCTTTACTTCTACAAGAGGTGATTCCTAAAATTCTACTTCTACATTTTCCTCATCTTCTACAAAAGGAGCTACTTATACTCCTATTTGTCTGTCTGGCCTTAACTGTACAGGATTACATCCTACTCTAATATTTTACATTGGAAACATCTCATTTTCCACTTGGTATGCTATATAGTTTGATTTTTTGTTGTTGGGATTTGATGTGAGTTGTGCAGAAAGTTGAGTAGGTCTCAAAGTAGCGAAAGCTAGTAAAATCTGCTATAGTGGGACTTGCGATGCATTCTATGGAGTTGAATTCCATGCATTATAGTTTATCCACTAAGGTCCAGGCTGCTAATATGGCATCCATGGGTATGGATTACAAGGAGTGGCTCCTTGGAGGGTTTTTTTCCAAGGTTGTCATTGTCCCCACCAACCCATATTAGGTGGTTGAACTTGACCTCCCCCATAGGGTGGCATTCCAGTTGGCATGTTGTTTTCCATAGTATATTATTGTTAGTTTCTCCCATTTCCCATGAAATATACTTCATCTACTCTAGGATATTCTCTGGATTTTGGAAATTGTGGGAACAACTTTATATTATGGTCTTTCTGACAAACAACACATACTCTAATCTTGTTTTCTAGATATGCATTTTTTGAGGGCTTCCCTCTACATTTGGGATATAAATAGGCTAATGCTACCTCATTCTCCTGCTTATTTTTTTGAAGTAGAAGGGTATCCATTTGAAGTGCAAGATATGACACCATATCACTCTTTATGTCTTCTAGCATGTTACCTATTTCATTTTTGGTGACTATGGATGCTGATTTGATATTTCGTGAGGTTGGTTTACCTTTTGTTTGTGAATAATTATAACATAAACATTGGATATTTATCATTTGATGCTAGTAAACGTCAACTCCTAGTATCATATTCAATGCTTCAAGAGACTCATTGGTGATTCCTTTTAATAAGACACTTCTTTAAGGACCTATCACTCAGTTTTCTCAGTTTTGCATGGGAATATCTTTGTAGGTTAAAGCTAAATATATCCCAATATTCTTCCAATGATTCATATTTCTTATGAGTCATATCAAATATTGCCTCTCTAGAATCTCATGCCCTACCAAAGTTTTGGTATTGGTCTAGGAAGATTCTTTTCATAACTTCCTAGGTAGTAATCAATTTATTTCCTAAACTAATGAACCAGTGTAGGGCTGCATTATCTAATGTTGAGGGAAACAATTTCAGTCTCTAGGCATTATTCTTGTAATCTATTGACCTACATAGAACATCATACTTAAAAAGGAATAGGTCAAGATCTTTAGTTTGAAATACTCAAAAAATAGGAAGGTAGGAAGGAGATATGTGTTTTATTTTTATCTCTTGTTGCCTCTTCTATTGGAAAGTTAAAACTGGTGGATGTCTCTTTAGTGTCAACCATTTTTTTAGAAAATGGGGTATCTACACCTGCATCTCTCAAAGCAGTCTCTAAGGCTCTTCTATCATTTTGAGTATTCTATATAAGAATATATAAGTCAGTTGATGATATAGTTCCATCCTCTACATATTTTCAACATTAGTTGTACAGTAAATCCTCCATATATTGGATTCTTCTAAATTTGTTATTATCTACCATTAGTTCTTCATCAAGATTTGGTTATTTTGGTAAAGAACTTTGTACAAAAATTGGATGTTGATTCCAATACACTAGTGGATGTCATGGAGGAGATGAAATTTAAAATTTAGAATTTGATACAACTAATTCAGGGGCTTCCTATGAAACAATGTTTTTACTCTTGAGAAAATGATCGTCCGGTCCTCTGGTTCATGGTAGACTCATACAAGATTAGGTGGAAATATTTTGTAGATAAGTTAACCTAAAATTTTAAATTCACTTGCTACAAAATAGTATTTTATAGTTGTTACTTCCCCGACAATGGTGCCAAAATGTTAGGCAAAATATTGGTTAAACTATAGTTGATTTATTACCTCCATTTAAATTTTCAAACCTGGGAATGCTCGTAAAATTTGTGAAGTACCATGCATAGTTTATGCCTGTAAAACAAACAGGATGAATCCATCATGTCCTAAGGTTTGGGAGGATGGTTTGTGGTGTCATTTTATTTTTTTTCCAAAATATTAAGCTAGCCTACATTATCAAACACAAGACTAGAAATAAACTGTAGAAAGTAAAAACACACACTTGCTGGAAATATAGAAAAAACAGGGAAAATTATAGTAATCAAGTAAACTACATAAAATATAGAAAAGTGAGAATAAAAAGTGTATAAATAAATTATAGAAAATAGGAAATGGGAGGAATACTATTGCAAGTGGGCCCAAGCTTCCAATAATTTTTTCCCAATTGAATTCATGCACACTAAACGCTAAGAAATATAAATATGAACACTTGAATGAATTGTATTATAGCTTCAAAAGTTATTTTCAGGGGTGGTATGTGCATTTATATAGTGTACACCATCCCTAATTACATAATTAGGTAATTCTAGTTTAGACTTGTCGTTACAACAAACATGCAAAAAAAATCTTAAACAACGAAAACACTCTAAATTTATCCTTCACAAGATAAATTAGGTGTGTTCTATTTATCAAACAAAATATATCTCAATCAATATCCATAGTTTCATACAATCGATTTATGTGTTTGCTTAATCATTAATGAGAAATGAATAATTTTTTTGGTTCATTATGTTATCCTTCATCCGTATATATCATTGAAAATCACCATTTTATTTCTTCTAAAAATAGAGTTTTTTTTGCACTCTGATTCAATGGGAGTCATGTGTCATCTAGCCTATCACTAGAAATCAGGCATTGTTGACTCCAAAGTCAGTATTCAGGTCTCGACGACCCCAAATCCAAAACTCAGGCATCTTTGATCTTGATTTGGGAGTTAGGCACCTTTAACCCTGAAGTCGAGAGTCAAGCACCTTTGAACCTAAATATGGGAGTCAGGTGTCATCCTTCGAAATACAAGAGTTAGGTGCCTTTTAGCTTTTGGCCCAAATTTGGGCACCTTAACTTAGCGTACGTAACTCTTTGTTGCAATCCTCTTTTATCCTTACTTTTCCACCATTAAACATGAAGTGTCAGGTCCACATGGGATCTTAACATAAATATGCAAAAAAGTGGTAAAATTATTGAATCTACACACAAATCACATTCAAAACATATATTAGAGAATATACACAATTTTCTATTAAATATATATAAAACTTTCATAAAATTACATTCTTTAAAAATAATGCCACATAATATGTTATTAATCCTTACAAAAATATGATTATTTTTGGTGCTCATTAGACCCCTTCTTTACATGGCATCTATTCCATCATAGATATCAACTAGTTCAAATTTTACTATTACAGATCCCTCTACTACTCTCATGCATCCTACTTTGTACAAAAAATTATTCTCGTTAACAAAAATCATTCACCAATATGTATAGATATCAAATCATTCATCCACAAATAATCATCCACAATAATAATCTACACAACAAGACA
Organism: Wollemia nobilis; assembly: GCA_028583015.1. Taxonomy (NCBI): domain Eukaryota; kingdom Viridiplantae; phylum Streptophyta; class Pinopsida; order Araucariales; family Araucariaceae; genus Wollemia; species Wollemia nobilis. The sequence goes on from JAQPPZ010000057.1 coordinate 1,737,781, forward strand.
AATGTAGATAATACCCTTAAGGTAAGGCAACACCAATAATACTCCTTAAGGAAGCAATAAGATCTCCCAAGATGATAGTATCACTTAAAGAGGGAAAATATAATTACATTTTTTATCTCCATGATAATTACAATGATAAATATTCCTTCTTTATATACCCATATTCTAATTCTACTTTGGGGAGATGACTACTAATATAATATAATCAACCTTGGGTTATGTGTAGCCCATGCCAACCCTTATACAATATAATATAATATCCCCATATATATATATATATATATATATATATATATATATATATATATATATATATATATATATATATATATGTATATATATATATGTGTGTGTGTGTGTGTGTGTGTGTTTGGGGGGTACCCTAACAATCCACCCTCCTTACAAATATTTCATCCTCAAAACATATGAAGAAACAAGATGATATGATTTCCTAAGCAATGTTAGCAATTGGTACCAATATCAATCATCCATACATCCAAGTGGAAAATTGATTGGTGGTGGTCTTTGTTGATGCTAGTATGTCGTTTTTCCACTTAGGTATCCAAATTTTCTTTGTTGGATCCAGCTTCTACTACTTCATATTAAAAATTTGAATGATGGATCCACTTGTTCCTTGATACTAATACACCACTCAAAAACTAGGATCACTATGCTTTCTCTACCAAAAATTGCCATAGTTGGTGTCTTTCTGATTCTATGTAGGACTATAATATTATTGCCTTGATCCATGCCTCTAAGATTGTTGTTTCCCATGGTGGTGTGGATGGTGATATGCTACAACCTTAACTTAATGTTCTACCTTATTTGAATCCTCAACATTTGGTTCCATTGTTTTGAATTCTTCTACATGTTGTTATTTCATATTCTTTTTGTTTGATGTGTCCTTGTGCTATTCTATCAAAGCTTCCTTGGACTCTACTAATGTTATTTCCATAGACTCTATTTATATTGCTTCTTCCATAGACTATGTTGTTGTTATTTCCTTCTTGTATTCTATTTTAGGTTCTTCAATTTTTTCTTTAATTTGTTGCTTTGAAACCACTTCTTGGTCTTCCTTGGATCCTTTCTCCTTAATATGAGAAATATCCTACAATGTTATCTTCTTTTTCCTCTACCATAACTTCATAAAATTCTTTTGAACATTAATGTTGATAGTACCCAAAGAATACAACCAAGGATAACCAAGAACAATATCCACATCATCCACCTCAATAGCATGAAAATCTGAATGTAAAACATATTTATCCATGATAATCTTTGAATATTCAAAAATATGAACATTACCACCCTCAAGATGTATGTCCTTTATTTTTGTTGCTTGAACTTGCAACCTTAGCCAAAGCCATATTAATGAAATTATACTTGTTTCTAGGGTTAATGAAAATAATGAATTTTTTAGATACCCTTGCCTCCTTGGGTCTTACCCGAAAGTGGCATCCCTTTTGGGATGTTTTCCACAAATAATAAAAAAAAATAATGACCTTTTCCTTTTGAATGCATCCATGGACCTATAAAATAGAAATTTTAAATGAATTTAGATGCATCTCTTCCGTATGTAAATCTAAATATGTGGCTTCATTATTCTCACTATCTTCCTTCTTTTTAATAGTATTAATTTTGTCTCTTGAAAACTTCCCATTCTACTTTCATTTCATTTCACTCATTTTGAATCCCTTTAAGTTTGATAACATCCATCAGGATTTCTATATTTTTATATTTTTCCTCAAGATCTCTCTTACAAATATCTAACTTTATTTGTAATTGAATAGGTACCCATTTGCTCAAGAATATTGGTTCCATTTATTTCCAAGTGCACCTGGGATTATTCCTAACAAAGATTTATACCCATTGTAAAGCTTCCCCCAAAAAAATACCATGAAATCCAAAGCATAACATGTTGTCACTATATTGAGATTTTACTATTTTTAACCACTCTCTCACATCAATATCATTTTATCCAGAAAACCTTTGAAGTGACATGAGTTCACATCCACATAAATGATAATGTAAACTAGGGTTTAAATAAAAAAAACTATATCCATTGATTTGTAGCTAAAATTCCACATAAACAATTAGATCTGTAATATTTTTCAAAAAAAATAAACTACAATTTATTTGCTTACCTTGACAAATAAATTTGATCTTCCAAAAAAGATTTACAATTTAAAAAATTGGCATTGCCCTTGTTCCAAATGACTGAATTCACAAGGACATACCTCCCTCAATACTACTTGGATTCCTTTATATGACCACTCATTTAAAGCTCTTCAAATGTCACATAAAATGGTCCAAGAATTATCTAAATAAGATAAAATTTCACAAAGATATTGCTCTTGAAATATGAGATATGTTTGCAAAAACATCTTGATCTAATTATGTAATCCACAAAAAAAGCCATCCCCACTTTGCCAAAATTGTTGCTTTGATATCACTTTTTATAAAACTTTATTCTTATTAATATAAATCATTCACCAATATGCAAAACTACTAAATAATTCATCCAAAAATAATATTCCACAATGATAAACCACATAATGATACAAAGATAGATAATACCCTTAATTTAGGGCAACACCAATAATACTCCTTAGGGAAGGAATAACTCCATAAGATCTCCCAAGATGAGAGCACCACTTAGAGAGGGAAAAATCCCATAAGCCACTTCTTGGGTAAATATGATTACATATAATTAATCTCCATGATAATTACAATGAAAAATATCCCTTCTTTATATATCCATCTTCTAATTCTACTTTGGGGAGCCAACTACTAATATAATATTATATTATAATATAATGTTTTTTTCAACGAGTTTACACAGTTTTTTATGAATAATATAATATAATATTACAATATAATAAACCTTGGGTTAAGTGTATCCCATGCCAATCCTTATACAATATACTATCATATCCTCATATATATATTCCTAGGTACCCTAACACACTTCTATTTTCCTTGGATCCACCATTGGCATCCTCAATGTTCTTCACGTTCTTGGATTGTTAATACTGCTTTCCTAGGATTGGCCTCCTTTGAGGACATATTTGAAGCTAATTTCTAAGGGTATATCCCAATTATATTTCTCTTTCATAGGTGTTACTATGGCTAGTCATTTTGGGTGAGCTTGGATATTAGGTTTGGAGAGTTTTTCTACCATTTGGATTTTTGTACAAAATCCATTTTCTTTTGATCTGCTTCTTGGATCTGGGTCCATGGTCTATTTTTTCCTTGTGGCTATTTCTTTTCTAGTTGGGAGTTTTTCCCACTAGATTGTGCTGAAAACTAAAAAAATTTGTGATTCATTATGCATAAATGGTTTGGTTGGTTTGTAATAACTTTCCCTAGATACCAATGATCTAACTACATGATATTGGCATTATTTCCATCCTCTGTTGGTTGTATCTAAATTTTCTTAGCAGAAAGGATTTTCATATCAATTTCTCCTCCCATCATCCCATCATCATCCTATGGTTTTCCCATGTTTTAACTCCTTCGTGGGCCCATAGGCCTATCGGTCAAATATATGCCTAATCAATAAACATTGCTATGCGCCCTAGATACGACCAACATTGAAAAGTTGAAGGAAAGATATGTCCTCCGTGCCAATATCTAGAGAGGGTTGGTTCCCGAAATAAATTATATATTGGTAAAATACTAGGGATGTAGGAAATAAATTAAAAGTAACCAAAAGATATGGGAAATATGGCCACAGGCTGAAGTACAAGATTCGGGGTAGACTAATAGCAGGAAAACACCCAAGCACAAAATAACATTTACAAAAGGAAAAACTATAGAATAAACCTGTAATATTGCAAAAATAACTTTCAAAATAATCACTCCGACATTCACTCTCTTACTAGCAATATTTAAATCCAATCACAGAATTTAAATCTAACAACAAACAAGAAATACGAATGTGAAAAATAAGTGCACAATACAGAAAGAAATTACACACAAAATCACTTGTAAATTCAGAAGCCTGATGCCTTGTATTAATGCAGAGAACTTGGAGAGTATTCTTGCAAAGTGTCTAACCTCCCTTACAATAGAAATTTGATTAGTATTTATAGAGGTTTTCACCTCTTTCATTTAATGCATCAGAGAATAGAATGTCCAGGGATCAGGGACAAAAACAAGGAAATCCCTCAGAAATATTGAAAATATGTCTTTCTTGAGGAACAATATCCATAAAATCAGTGACTTAGGCATCGGTGCATAGATAATTAAAACATTATTGAATATCTGGGAAGCGTCCCAATGTTTTGGAAATTAAAAAGATTCATTCATCCTTCCCATTCAGCTTCTCCCCTACTCGAGATTCACAACATGAGTTACTCGGCACCACCATTATTTAATATTCATGATTTTGGAACCTTCAAAATATTTGACCATAATTATTTTGCCCTGAAATCATGTTCACCTCAAAATATACTTCACCCCATATCCCTTATAGTTGCATGCACTTTCTTCATTCAAAACACGTTCACCTCTAGAAGGTGCGAATGACGCATTTGCCACAAAGAAAGGGCGAACGTGATATCACCTTTCCTTTGAAGTTCATTCGCCCATGGGAGGGAAGAATGGGATGTTCACCCCTCAACCAAAGTAAATATGAATTGACACTATTTTTGGGTATGTGTGATTACGTTATTCTTTGGGGTACGTTCGACCATAGAAAGGGTGAATGGTGCGTTCATCCCATAGAAAGGATGAATGCGAATATACTTTGAACTTTTGCTCACATCAGATTTTTGGAACTTCATTCACCCTTCCAAAGGGTGAATGGGGCATTCACCCCTCCTTTGGGGTGAACGTAAATACAATTAGACACTTTTCAAAGTTTTACTTAGGCCTTTCATCCTTTTTCAGATTTTTACAAAAACCTTCCTTTCGAATGAATTCATGATGTAACAAAGTTTTACAAAGGAAGTTTATAAAATACTTCACAATTTTTCAAATGCGAAAACATAAAAAATATATATGAAAAAAAATTAGGAGCATATAAAACTATTTTCAAAAGTGTTGCCATATACTACATAAAAACTTCCCAACAAAATCCCCAATGTGGCAAAATGCAAAATGGCCAACATTTTTGGTGACTCATAGGGTATCTAGCTCACATGGATGCAAGCAATCCCAAGCCTTGATTCATTGGGTTGTAGAGTCCTTTTTTCTAGCCATTTTAGTGGGTACCGCTACCTTTGCTGCAGATGTCTTCCTTCGAGCCACTTCTTCCTCTGCTCGCTCCTTCTACTTAGCCTCTTCCGCTACCCAGAGCACTTCATCCCACTCTACCTCTTCTGCTTCTTTGTTTGCTACCATACACTCTGCTACTGCCTACTCCTCTTGCTCTTGGATTATTTGGTAAGAACCTCATAAGCACGAATGACCTCATCCCAAGCATGAGTGGTGAATAGGCATGAGACACTAAGTGACTCATAGACAAAGTGAATATTATGCACATCCATCAAACTGAGGCACTTAGATCATTGAATCAAATCGTATAGTGATAGCTCCAAGCACGTATACTTCTACATCAAGGGCAACACTTGCACTTCAGTGAGAGGTTCTTCCAGGGCATCAATTTTTGAAGCATCCTCAATGAATTTTTTTCTAGAGCGCTTCCAGGTCTTCCATGGAAAGAGGTTCTCCCCAATCATCCACAAAATTTGGGAAGCCCAACCCATCAATAGTCTCAAAATGAGTCATAGAAATATTATGCTCATGCTCAATAACATTGAGGATGGCCCGCCCCTCCCTCACTAGGTCCATGCACTGAAAGTAGTTGCACAGAGTTATTCATGCCTTAGACCAAGCGTAATCCATTTCACTGAGAGGGTGAATGTACAAATTAGTGTTCAAAAAAGCTTGTATTTTTATGGTTGTCTCCATGTAGGGCAAAAGCATCTCCTCCATGGTGTCAATTAATTGTTTCTCGAGATGAATCTGTATCCACACCTCTCACAAATACTGCAGTACATTAACAACATGCATATCTAATTTTTCAAAGTTTTGATCATAAGAAAGTTGGGTGCCTTTAATGCTATCACGTGAAAATCTGTGGCATGTGCTACATTTTCCTCCAACTGCTTCTTCATGTCTTCAACCTGCTTTTGAAGCTTATGCATTTCAATCCTAATAGCATCATGCTCCTTTAAGTGTACTTTGACCTAGTTGCATATGTAATCATTCTCTATGGTTGTCTTTTCTTTTGTGGCTCTACTTTTTGCTAGGGCATTTTCAAGCTCAATTATCTTGTTTTGACTTTCAAAATACTTCTCCTTGTAGTGCTCACCATGTAGGTACACTGAGCTCATGTCGACCTGAATGTTACCCATTTTCTTGATCGGATCAATCCATGTAAGATCTTTTGTAATAGTTTCAAAAATGAGGTCACCCGACAACAATTCTCCCTGAGGCTTCTGGACCAACGAAGTGATCGTTGTTATGTGAGCCTCCTTGGAAATAGGGTCAAAGGCTACTTTATTTATCAATCGAGCTGGAGCTAAGGTCCCCTTATGGTGCATGCTCTTTAACCATTGTGAAGATCTCTGATTAATTTTTTCTATGTCAAGATGTTTACGGGCCACCTGCATGTCAGGAACTGGTTGCAACTCCAAAAATGGGGTAAAATGGACCAAAATGTTTGAGTGACTAGGCCTAGTAGAAGTGGATGACACTAAAAAAAGTGGGGGGGTAGAAATAGAAATGGTGGAAGGGAGGGAAATTGTAAATTTAGTAGTGGACATGGGCTCTATTGTAGTTACACTAACCCTGGGAGGAGCCTGTGTAATTATAGCCTCAATGGTGGAGGTTATTATGACTGAAGGGGTAGAGCACGAAAAAGGATTTGATCCTGATGCAAAATAACTAAAAGAAGCAGAGGAAAAATGAGCAGGAATAGAAGGAGGAACAATGATTTTGAGAGCGAAATAAGATGGTATAGAAACCAAAGTGGAAGGCATACCAAAAGGTGGAGAAATGGAAAGTGGAGGAGACAAAAATGTAATAGATGGAATTGAAATGGAAACCACTACTTGCTCTGGGGGAAAGAAGAAGAAGAAGGAAAAGAAGACGTACCTTTAGGTGTGGGTGCCATGTGCTAAGGAGATGGAGGTGGCTGTGAAACTACCTCCTCTTCTTGTTCTTCAGCCCTTTTTTCAATATCAAGAACCTCTTCTTCATCCATAATATCTACATGGGAACTCTTCGATGGTTGTTCCTATTCCTCTTGCTGGATAATCAAAAAAAATTATGCAACTGAAGGCAGGAGTTCCTCAGCAGGTGAAGGGTTCAAGGCTGGTGCATAAGCAATTACCAAAACTGCTACAGTCGGTGTTGCAAAAATCATAGCAACCAAAGCTGTGGACACCTTAAAAGTGGAAGTTATGGTTGTGCTGGTTTGAGGCCTTTTCACTACTTTCAAGAACAAAGGTACCATTGATATCTTCATATTTTTAGGCATGGACACTTCTTATGGTGGGTTCTTCATCCTTTGAGACCTTCTTTGGAACCTATACTATTGTTCTTCCTCCTCGGAGGTCTCATATTCAAAAATAGGGTGCTTCCATTCGATTTCGCCTTCGCCACTATCAAACTGCTAGAAAATTTATGGCAAAATATTCATGAAGGTGATGGGTTGATATGAGTCTACAAAATCATTGTAAGCATTATAAAACTGCTCATCTAATTTCAACCCATAAGGAGTGTGTGGCTTCCTATGATGAATGTGCATAATCCACCAGTTCATAATATTTTCCTCAGTCCATTCAGGTTCTACTTGTTTGACAGTTCCAAATAAACCTGGTGGAGGAATATGAGCCATGTTCTTGGCTGGATTATATTTTGTTGAGCAAAGTGCAGCAAATAGTATTGTCATTGTTGTCAACACATTCAGACAAATTTATTGATGCAATGGACAAGAGTTTATTGAACATCAAGGTGCAGCCAAAGTACAATGGATAGGAGTTCAGTGTTGAGCAAGGTGTTGCGGGAGGATTGTCATTGTTGTCAATACGGTCAGTTAGATCTAATGATGCAATGTACAGATAGTTCAGAAGTCACTCAGATGCAGAGGATAAAGTTTAGAAGTTAGTCAGATCATGAGTCCTTAAATGATAGATGCACAGAAATAGAAAACATAATTCAGAATGAGAAGAAGAAGTCTTTAGAACCTGAGATGTCAAGAAGCGGAAAGGTTTTTTGTGAAAACCAAGGCAGTCAAAATAAAAAGTTTTATTTAAAACCATGGATAACAGATTTGAAATGGGTTTTTCTTAAAACCCAAGTTGGCTCTTCGTTTCGTTGAAAAAGATGCCCCGGTGATGAAGATATTTAATTTTAAATATTTAGTTTAAATTTTAAAGGTTTTTTGTGAAAACCAAGGTAGTCAAAATAAAAAGTTTTATTTAAAACCATGGATAACAGATTTGAAATGGGTTTTTCTTAAAACCCAAGTTGGCTCTTCGTTTCGTTGAAAAAGATGCCCCGGTGATGAAGATATTTAATTTTAAATATTTAGTTTAAATTTTATTTTATTTAAAATTTAAATTAAAATATTAAATTAAATTAAAAGGGTCGACGTGTTACTATTTCGTGGCAATAAGCTACAGGAAAGTGACGAAGGTGGAAGAAGAGTTTGAGGCCGACAAAGTTAAATCTGGGCCGATGGATTTTAGGGTTTGGCAGCTGACAAATTCTAGGGTTTCTCAACCAACGTTCTTTTAGGGTTTGTTCCTAAAACTTCTTCTATAAAAGCAAGGGTACTTCGAGTTTGAAAGAGTGGGGTGTTAAGATAAAGTGCGAATGCGAGCATAGTGTTTGTGAAAGTGAAGTTTGTGTTGAGCGAGAGAGCGAGAATGTGAAACGACACGAGTGTGCGAAGCGTGTGTGTAGAGAAAGCGAGTGTGCGAGAGAAGCGCGAAGGGCAAAGTTGATTGCAAAGTCCGGTATGTAGCAGTGCAGACAGACCGTGTGAAGTGATTGCGCAAGAGAGAGCAGAGTGCACAGAGATTGCAAAGGTGATGTAGACCAGTTAGAGTCTTGCAATAACAAAGGTATATGTCAAACATTTTTTATTCAATATTGAAGTCCAGTTGGTGTTGGCAAATTAAGGGGTTGGTGCCTCTTTCCAGTTGGTGCTGGTAAACAAATTGTCCAGTTGGTGCTGGAAAATTAAGGGGTTGGTGCCTCTTTCCAGTAGGTGCTGGTAAAATAGGAGTTGGTGCTCCATTCTGTTGAAGCAGATAAAGTTAAGGGGTTGGTGCTCCTTCCAGTTGGTGCTGGTAAAGGATTATGTAAAGTTGTAGCTTTACATTGATTGGATTTGGATGGTAGTCCAAGCAGTCTTTTTGAGGAGTAGCCACATTGGTGAACCTCGTTAAAATGTTGTGTTATGTGTGATGCTTTCTTGGTATTTCATTTATCAGTTTTAATCTGCTGCTGGATTTAAGACTAATTGTTTTAGAAGTATTTTAAAAGGAACACACTGATTCACCCCCCCTCTCAGTGTCATTGTGATTACAACAATTGGTATCAGAGCCAAGTTCCCAATTTTGGCTAAATCAGTCAGGGTTGATCTTGGATTAGTACACAATGGCTAAGAAGAATAGATCCTCATCCAAAAAGGCATCCCAGTCAGTTTCGGTTCCTGTAGAAGAGAAATTTGAACCGAAAAAGGTAGAAGAAGTGAATCCTGAAGTTTGTGATGAAAATCTTGAGGCTGAAGTAGATTTTGAAGGAGAGTTGATATCTGCTCTTGAAGAGTGGAGAATAGAAAAGAAAAAGAACAAAATACTGTCCAAGAAATTAGAAGAATATGAGGATGAGATTGAAGATCTCTTCCTACAAGTTCAAAAGGCCAAGAAATCAGAAGAAGCCTTGAAGACACAGCTGGATAATAAGAATGATGTATACAGCACAATTGAAGAGGAATATAAACAGGTTATTGTTGATCTAAAGCTGCAAGTAGAACAGAACAAAAGGATTGAAGATATTCTTAGGTCTCAGATCAATGAGAAAGAGAGCGTATGTCTGCCAACAAGAAGAAGAGATTGTTTCATTGAAGAAACAACTAAAAGAGGCCAATATAAATCTCAAATTTGAGAAGAGCACAGAGTTGCTAGATACAATGATAAATCAACAAAGAAGCTCCACAACTAAGTTTGGTCTTGGATATGAAGCTGAACAACCTTCATCCTCCAAATATGCAGAGAAGAAGAAGTCCTCGGTTGAAGGATTGAAACAAGAAAAGTCTGAAGCTGAATCCTCAAAAGGAAGAAAATATCAAAGAAGATCTACAGACAAAGCAACCACAGCAAAAGAGGTTCTCTCACTCTCACTCTTTTAATAATAATGCTTTTTATGGCTATTGTTCTAAATGCAACCACTTTGGTCACAAGGCAATTTATTGTGGACTGAACAATAGATCAAAGAGTTATCCTGATAAAAATACTTCTATTTTTTTGAGTGAACACCCTGTGCAATGTTTTAAATGTAATGGCCATGGGCACATAGCAAAGTTTTGTTCAAGCACTTATGTATCCAATCTAAGGCAATACCATAGATTTCATCATACACATAGAATGCAATACAAGACGGGGAATAAAACATGTGCAATGTTTTAAATGCAACGGTCAAGGGCACATAGCAAGGTTCTGTCCAAGCACTTCTATATCTAATCTAAGGCAAAACCCTAGATTTCATCGGACACAAAGAGGACAACACCGACAAGGAACATATCATGTGCATAAAAGAAAAGAAAATAATCATCCATCAAGAATGCACAAGAGACAACCCCACAAGAGAAATGTTCAAGTTCACGAACAGGAGCAAAATAGGGATGTTGTTGAAAAACCCAAGCCCAAGTTCAGGAAAGTCTGGAGAAAGACAGAAGAAAGGAAATTGTGTCTCCTTGGACTGAAGGAGGCTACTCTGCCATTGCTCTAAGCAACTCCTGGTGGCACATCCTCGGGAGGAGCAATATTAAAGTTTTATTTTAATGCTCCTATGTATTTGTCTAGGTATCTGAGGATGAAAGGTAAGCGGTCGGGTTAATGTTGTATAGTTGTTAAAGTGTGTTTTTCAGTTTATATAGTGGTTTGTGGAAATGCCGTGAAGTGTGGTGTTTAATTTGAGAGCTGTCACCATTGGTAGTTTTGAGATATGTCAACTGTTGTACTTGTTGATGATTCTTAATACCACTTGTTCAAAATTATGAATCATAATAGTCCAGATAATTTGCTCAACGAAAGAATGCTTGCCCTAGTTGTGTATTTGTGTTTCGAGCAGCATGTATTTGTTTTTACTCTTTGATGTGAAGATTGCCGGATCTTTCATGACACCTTGGTGAATATATTTAATTCACAGACAGTTTTGTTTTAACTATTGATTTAATGCCAGTCCAAGGATAAGAAGCTTGAGGCTGAGTAAGGTGCACTACGGTTGGCCATAAAGTGTTTGACAAAATGTCTTCTTCCGACATGCATAGTTGAAAGTAAGATTTGGCAGTAAAATTGTAGTGTTGGACAAAAATTGGTACAGATGTGAGTCACTTGTCAATTCTGTTGACAAAAGTGAAATCAGCATGTTGAATGGGAAGATTGAAGAAAAAGTTTTTTTGAGCAGCCAGATGATTTCCAGCCTGGTGATGAATAGTTGAGTTGCTTTCATAGTGGTTGTTTTGATCAAGTTAATGCTTTTCTTGATACATGATTTGGACTTACTCCATTGAGTTTGATTTGAGCAAGTTATTCTTTGCCTTGGTGATTTATGTTGGTGGCTATCTTGTTCAAATACCTTTGGAAGGAAAAGGATGTCTACTAGTTTCCTTTTCATGTAGTGATTGGTTGAATGCTTCAAGGTTAATCTTGAGTTGAATGACGTTGGTTAAACCTTGTCTATAAGCATTGTTGCCAAAGCCCTAATTGGTTGAGAAAAGATGTTGGTTGTGTTGTGGTACAGTGTTTGGTACTTGCACAGAGTTGAAAGTGGCTGTCATTGGGTTCAAGCTTGTTGAGAATATATCCAAGATGCATGGTGAAGTTGTATGCAGATGTTGTTGGCATTGCAGAACAAAAATTTGGCTATATAAGATTATTGTATGCCTTCACTAACAGTGGACAAGTTTGAGTTTGCAAAGCAACAGAGGGTAGTTGCATAGAAGACAGTGGTTCAGTCATGTTCTTACACATGTTATATTGGTGAAGTTGACGGTGATGGTGTCATTCATTGGTTATTGCTTGCTATTCACATTGTTGATTTTATTGATGCCTATTATGCTTATCATGATGTTGTCAATCGGTGAAATGAAGTGGTCTTGGACTCGGGGGGAGCATTTGTGTATTTGTTTTTCTTCTTGTTCATGCTTGGAATATTTGCTAATTGTAATAATTTGTGTCTAAGAATATTGTGCATAGACTCGGGGGAGTCTGCGATGAGCCCTTTGGTATTATTGTCAAAGGGGGAGAAGATTTACGAGGAAAATTGCACATGTGTTGCCAACAATTCCAAATGGGGATATTGTTGAGCAAAGTGCGACAAAAAGTATTGTCATTGTTGTCAACACGGTCAGACAGATTTATTGATGCAATGGACAAGAGTTTATTGAACAGCAAGGTGCAGCCAAAGTACAATGGATAGGAGTTCGAGTGTTGAGCAAGGTGTTGCGGGAGGATTGTCATTGTTGTCAATACGGTCGGTTAGATCTAATGATGCAATGGACAGGTAGTTCAGAAGTCACTCGGATGCGAGAGGATAAAGTTTAGAAGTTAGTCGGTTCATGAGTCCTTAAATGATAGATGCACAGAAACAGAAAACATAATTCAGAATGAGAAGAAGAAGTCTTTAGAACTTGAGATGTCAAGAAGCGGAAAGGTTTTTTGTGAAAACCAAGGCGAGTCAAAATAAAAAGTTTTATTTAAAACCATGGATAACAGATTTGAAATGGGTTTTTCTTAAAACCCAAGTTGGCTCTTCGTTTCGTTGAAAAAGATGCCCCGGTGATGAAGATATTTAATTTTAAATATTTAGTTTAAATTTTAAAGGTTTTTTGTGAAAACCAAGGTAGTCAAAATAAAAAGTTTTATTTAAAACCATGGATAACAGATTTGAAATGGGTTTTTCTTAAAACCCAAGTTGGCTCTTCGTTTCGTTGAAAAAGATGCCCCGGTGATGAAGATATTTAATTTTAAATATTTAGTTTAAATTTTATTTTATTTAAAATTTAAATTAAAATATTAAATTAAATTAAAAGGGCCGACGTGTTACTATTTCGTGGCAATAAGCTACAGGAAAGTGACGAAGGTGGCAGAAGAGTTTGAGGCCGACAAAGTTAAATGCGGGCCGATGGATTTTAGGGTTTGGCAGCTGACAAATTCTAGGGTTTCTCAACCGACGTTCTTTTAGGGTTTGTTCCTAAAACTTCTTCTATAAAAGCAAGGGTACTTCGAGTTTGAAGAGTGGGGTGTTAAGATAAAGTGCGAATGCGAGCATAGTGTTTGTGAAAGTGAAGTTTGTGTTGAGCAGAGAGCAGAATGTGAAACGACACAGAGTGTGCGAAGCGTGTGTGCAGAGAAAGCAGAGTGTGCAGAGAAGCGCGAAGGGCAAAGTTGATTGCAAAGTCACGGTTGTAGCGATGCAGCGAGCTGTGTGAAGTGATTGCGCAAGAGAGAGCAGAGTGCACAGAGATTGCAAAGGTGATGTAGACCAGTTAGAGTCTTGCAATAACAAAGGTATATGTCAAACATTTTTTATTCAATATTGAAGTCCGAGTTGGTCTTGGCAAATTAAGGGGTTGGTGCCTCTTTCCAGTTGGTGTTGGTAAACAAATTGTCCAGTTGGTGCTTGGCAAATTAAGGGGTTGGTGCCTCTTTCCAGTAGGTGTTGGTAAAATAGGAGTTGGTGCTCCATTCTATTGAAGCAGATAAAGTTAAGGGGTTGGTGCTCATTCCGAGTTGGTGCTTGGTAAAGGATTATGTAAAGTTGTAGCTTTACATTGACTGGATTTGGATGGTAGTCCAAGCAGTCTTTTTGAGGAGTAGCCACATTGGTGAACCTCGTTAAAATGTTGTGTTATGTGTGATGCTTTCTTGGTATTTCATTTATCAGTTTTAATCTGCTGCTGGATTTAAGACTAATTGTTTTAGAAGTATTTTAAAAGGAACACACTGATTCAGGTGGATTATATTCTACCTCCTGCTCATAATAGTCATGCCATGGCGGGAGGGAAGTCATTTTTTCAATATGCCAGTTCATGTCTGGCCCATCAAAATTATTCCTTCACTTCTGAATGTTAGGACGAGGATAGCAATGGAACGCCTTTGCTTTTAAAAACTCTAAAAACTTCCCACGTACCACTAGCGTTGTGGTAATTCAATAAAGCCCAAGTCCTAGAGCGCTACTGTAAACAATCTATTTTGTCCAACCTAATTCACCTCTATGCTCTTGAACTTGAAAGGCATGGTGCAGGTAGTCTTATTTTTGCACCCAGTGCCATATATGTCATTCACATGGTCATTTTGGAACACGACTCCATTGCAAACATATGCACTATAGCAAAATACAACAGTAAAAATGGATTACCAGTGTATCCAAAAATTTAGACAACAATGCCCTAGGTAAGCAGAAAAATATCGCCCTTTTCTTCTATGATGACTGCATATTTCAACTCCTACGATACTCTATCACAGGTACCATACATAAATTCAATAATTGGCTCTAAAAACTAGCTGTTAAAACTATACACTAACTCCTTTCTTAACAAAACTAGGGTCCACATATATACAGGTAAGGGCTCATTATTTTCACCCAATGTTGAGACTGTAATAAATGAAAGACGTTGCTGCAACTGAAAGAAAAAGAACCATACCAAAAATGATGTATGCCAAAATGATTGAGACTCCTCGGTTTGCATTTTTTCCAATTGGGAATTAATTCTTTAGGAAATGAAGTCCACCCAATCAAAGTAAATGGGATTTCCCCCTTGTCTCATGGCGAAAGGGGAGTAAAACTCAACTTTGCAAATGCATTGAGCCACAACTACCTGCCACTTATGCACTATCTCTTTCGAAGGTCTCCCAACAACCTAAGACATCATAGAATAAATATCCTAGCTCTTAAATTCAGAGAGTGACTTCAAAAAATTTAGCAGTTGCCCCATCTATGGCTCCTTAATGAGTTGGGTCTCCATAAACTGGTGCATGGCTATAGTGGAGACGTATCTGTCTTCCTGTTCATCTGTGTGGATCTTCTTATGAACTACATGGGAAGGAGGCTTCAACCCACATGCAAAGGCTTCCCTAATTTTGTCTAGAGTAATTATGAACATGATTTCTCTCTTAGCATTCCACATGGCCTTGGTGAAAGGGTCATAAAATTGTGCAATAAGTTGCACCAACTCAGGGCACGGGTGGACGGGCGAACACAAATACCAAGAGAGCTATGAATTATAAGGGACTATGAGCCAACTATTATACCAAATATCCTAACTCACCATCGCCTCCACATCTTGCCTCATTTTTTGACCCTCGTATTTGTAATTAGGCAATCTATCACCTTTGCCACAACATATTCATAGGGTTCTAGATCTACGTAATCATTTTTATGAGCCTTTTTAGCTCTCGAACTCCTTTCCCTATTTTTTGCTTTCTTAGGATCTTCGGCCTCTTTGACATCCTTGGGTTCTTTACTTCTCTTCCCCATATTTTTTTCCCTTTGAAAAATATTTTGAACAAACTTTTGCAACTTTTCTACTCTAAGGAAGCTTCTACAAATTCTTCGCAACTGAAATGCAAAACGCAACAGAGAGGAATTTTAAAAATAAGAAAGAATGATAAATTTTGGGCAATTTAAAGTCCCACATTTTCTTTCTTTAGTTGTGTTTTTTTTACAATAATGATGCCCTAAATGCACTCTAAAGGCATCCTAGGAAACCTAGGCTTATAAGGCACAAGATCCATCAACCTGCATATTTCTAGCTTTCTAGGAGGTTTAATTTTAGAAAAGTATACTCATCCCCATTCGAAGGGGGATAACCATGCTTGGATGCGTGTGTAGGTGTTTTACATATTCATAGAGAGAAATGTACACATGCTAGTTCAATAATTGGATATTGATTCTATCCTTGAAAGGAGAACGCTGAAATTTTGATCAACCAGAAGTGCTCAACTGCGAACACATCAGTAGACATTGACTTTTCAATAATGGGGAGGCGCTTGACTTCTATAGGCATCTAACTCCCATTATTGGAGAGTCCAATATATATTTATATAATATTCTTGATATTTAATAAAAGGGTGCCTATTTCCCATGTATTGAAGTAAGGCACCTGACTTCTGGTCTAATGGGTGCTTGTTTCCTGTAAATTGAAGTAAGGCACCTAATTTATAGCAAAAAGGTGTCTGACTTCTATTCTAATGGGTGCCTGAATTCTATTCTAATGGGTTCCTATTTCCTATGTATTGAAGTAAGGCACCTTATTTCTAGCAAAAAGGTGCCTGACTTCCATTCTAGTAAGTGCTTGTTTCTTGAATATGAAATAATCTTTGACATTTGAGAAGCGACTAAAGCCATGTCAGCATTTTATCCACGTGATAAAATTCAAACTTCTTATGGATAAAAATATTTTTCCCTTCAATATTTATACATATTCCAAGAAAATTAACAAACGAATTCCAAGGAGGGATGTGTGTCATCCCACATAAAATTATTAGTTTAATATTTTTCTTGCATATTTTTTTTGTAGGGAACCTTGAATGGAAAGAAAATTGCAGCACCCAAGAATAATTTTTTCACATGGGAAATATGCATGACATTATTTGTTCTGGTAATCACAGTCATCATGATACAACCAATTCGTATGCACCACAAGTGTATACACATAATGCACGCATGAAACATTATTTGTGTGTATTCAATTTTTTGTTTATATGTATATAATTTTCATGGAAAATACATTTCTATAAATAGTGGCATCACATTATCCATAGACATCCATCCAATCATCATACCCAATTCTGCATTTATCCATGGGTCGGTGATTAGTTGGGTAAATAATTATAACAATCATCCATTAAAAATCCATCACACGATTTTAACAATATTTTGCACACATCACTATAATTATTTGTAATTATGGTGAAAAAACACTTGATTGCATAGATACAATTGAATTGAGATGATATGTTAAAATAACCTATGAGCAAAGGTAAATTGCAGAGAACTCTAGATAATAATAAAAGAATTTTCAGATGAAAAATAGAGAGTAATTCACCATGGGAGAAAAATCAACAATCATTTGCTTTAAAAGAACAAACCCAAATATCTTTTATGGATCAATGAAGATGTTTAGAGGTAATTTGAAGCTATTGGATGGATGGATCACTATCTCCTAGTTAGTCAACACTAGGACGTTGAAGTAACCAAAGAATTTATAGAATTCTTGAAGGATGAGGTCATTTGAATGTGTGGACTAAAAATTCTAGTCACAAAGGCCCATCTTGTTGTAGTCACTGCTCTCCTTCAAATAGGGGATCATGTATAGAAATGTGATAACCTTAAAAATTGTACATAGAGGTTTTTTGGGCAACCAACGATGTATCTGATGCATTCTGGAATACCGAGACAATACCTCATAAATATTTGAAGCTAATTCTTTGAACAAGTGGCCTGATTCTTCACCTGCACGGGTAAGCACTCATGGCTCAATGGAAATCATTTTTTTAAATCTATTATATGTGCCTTAAAGGATGAGGTCATGTAGTATCATGTAGGGACAAATACTTCCCTAGCATACCATAGATTGATTTCATATCTAATAAAGCATGCATAGGCACCAATTGAAGAAGATGATATTTCAAATCAACAAGATATGGTAGAGGCACCTGACTCCTGTAGTCACTCGATTTTAGGGGCATCAAGACCAACCAAGTCGATGTCTGCCTTCTATGATTATTAATTAATAGGGGAGGTAGGGAAACCTCCATCCCCTATTTCTTAGTATTTTAATGAAGAATCAGGACCAAACATATCAAGACCTACTCAGATGATGATCTACCCAAGTACCAAAAGTAGTAAAAAGATAATGTCCTTGGTTGTCTCCAATGCATAGAGTACTTAAGAAGTCATTGGCATGATTTAGGATGAATTTTTTGCCCAGGTGTTGTAGAACATTGTCAATGGTGAACCTTTTCACCCATAAGTCCAAGAAGATATATAGAAATAGTTGCAGATACTAAAGGAATAAGCCTTCATTTAGGAAGACAAGTACAAATTAGAGCAGGCTCTCTTTGAGGTGTCTAAAAATGCTACTACAAAAAAGCACCTAGATATGTATAACACCATGTGCCACCTATAGGACACAGTGCAACTATTGAAATCACAGATGCATCAAACAAAGGTTGGTCAACTAGCTAAGATTGACACTCTAGTATAGATAGACTAGGAGATGGATGTGCCTATGACTTCTCTAGATTCTAAGGAGAAGATTACTTCTTCTGGCTATTTTAGGTTAGATATCAGGCAAGAAACCAACATAGAATCTAAATTAGGGGACCTTTCTAAGGCCTCTTCTAAAACCATTTGTGAAGAATAAGGGAGCCATGTTGTGCAATAGAAACCTCCTATCATAGAAATTGATGATAGCATGATAGAGGAGTTAACTGGGATACCTGATGCTACCTAGTATGATGGCTAGCCACCAAATGACCAAACAAGAGTGGCACAGTCAGTTGGGGAATTTGAAGCACAAGTTTGTGCCACTCAATCAACTTATGATACATAAAAATTTGCACCTACTATCTAGATAGAAGTAGGGCAAGGAAAATACTTTAAAAGGGTCACCCACAAGGGTCAATCGGTCCCACATAGGCTACATAATTAGCTAGTCATCCAATGGTTTACCAAACTGAGGCTAAACAATTGGATGAAAAGATCATAATTGGACCAATTAGGAACACACGAGGGACCCAAGAAAAGCAATATGTAGAGTCCTCCAAGGTCCAAGAGATACCATCCCTGCAGAAGGAAGAGGAGGTTGGTCCTTTGGCTTCCATAGTTGAGGAAGCAACACCTGGACCATTAAGGAAATTGCAACCTAAAAGCAAAGCTGATAGCATCATAGAAAAGGCTAAATACAAGGGCTAGAACAATAAGGTAGCAAAAGCAAAAGGCCACCCAAAAAAAAGTGAAGATGCAACTAGACATGAAATTAGATGAAGAGTGGGATGCATCCATGAAAGCCTTCACTAGCCAAAAGGAGTAGTTCCATGAGCTCCAAAAGAGCCTGAAGGAAGCTAAAAAGGAGTGAAAGGCTTATAGAAGAATGGCTTGAGAGCCAGGCATTTTAGTAACCCTACACAACCAAAATAGTTCTATAATCTATATGGTTCAAAATATGCCAATCCCTCAAGGATGAGGGAATATCTGAACAAGATGGGCATATTTAGCAAGGAGCCAATGATGCCACAACTAGTTCAAGTATATAAATATCTTCCTCTTGAGGATGTTGAGGAAAATGATGTAGAAAAGAATACTATAGAGGATGCCACACTTGACCATGACATAGAAAATTTTCCAAGAGCCCAAGTGCATGATACATTCCATTATCTACCATGGTACAAGCATGACTTTCTAGTGGCAATCTAGCTTCCCCCAAACTATTAGTATTGGAAGCAAGTTGAGCCTACATTCTAGAAGGCTACCACTACATTTACAGGATTCTATGTCACATAAGCAATAGGTAAAAATATGTGGAGTAGAACAAAGCCACCTATAGAAGTAGGATTAAGTCAACCCCTACGGTGAAATCCATGGAAAAAGACACCCGAAATAGATCCTAATAAATCGAGATAAGGTGGCAAAAAGAAATGTAATAAGGAAATATAATGAGCCACAACCAGGGAAATAAAATGTAGAAACAAAGCATATTGGCGGGCTATTGACCAAAAAAGGTACTACCAATATAAAGTGCTAGAGGGCGTGGCAATAGTTAGGCATGGAGAATGATGAGAACAAAAAATGCTCATATTTTTATATGGATTAATAACATATTGCACGACATTATTTTTATTGAATGTACTTTTTATGAAAGTTTTATATATATTTAATAAGAAATTGTGTATATTCTCTAATATATGTTTTGAGTGTTATTTATGTGTAGATTCAATGATTTTGCCACTTTTTTGCATATTTACATCAAGGTCCCATGTAGACCTAGCACTTCATGTTTTATGGTGGAAAACTAAGTATAAAAGAGGACTGCAACAAAGAGTTATGTACGTTGAATTAAGGTGTCTAACTTCCTACCAAAATTTGAAAGGCATATAACTCCTATATTCCAAAGGATGGTGCTTGACTCCCAACTTTAGGGTCAAAGGTGCTTGACTCTCGACTTCAAGGTCAAAGATGCCTGACTCCTGACTTCAGGTTCAAAGGTATCTGACTCTTGGCTTTAGGTTCGATTATGCCTGAATCCCAAATTTGAAGTCAACAATACTTGATTTTCAATGATAGGCTAGATGGCACCTGACTCCCATTGAAGTAGAATGCGACAAGAACCCTATTTTTAGAAGAAATAGAATGGTGGTTTTCAGTGATATATATGGATGAAGGACAACAAAATGAATCAGAAAAATTATTCATTTCTCATTATTAATTAAGCAAACATGCAAATAAATCATATGAAACTATGCATATCGATTGAGATTTATTTTGTTTGATAAATAGAACATGCCTAATTTATCCTGCGAAGGATAAATTTAGAGTGTGTTCGTTGTCTAATATTGTTTTCACATGTTTTTTGTAATGACAAGCCTAAAATAGACTTGCCTAATTTTGTAATTGGGGATGTATGTACACTATATAAACGCATAGGCCACCCTTGAAAAATGATCACCGAACATTTTTTTTTTTAAAATCACTTCTGAAGCTACAATACAATTTATTTGAGTGTTCATCTTTATATTTCTAAGCGTTCAATGTGTGTGAATTTATTTGGGTAAAATCTACTAGAAGCTTGGGCCATTCTCAATAGTATTCCTCCCATTTCCTATTTTTTGTAATTTATTTAAGCACTGTTTATTCTCTATTTTTTGTCTTTTAAGTAGTTTACTTGATTACTATAATTTTTCCTATTTTATCTATATTTTGTAGCAAGTGTGTGTTTTTACTTTCTACAGTTTATTTCCAGTCATGTGTTTGATAATGTAGGCTAGCTTAATGGTTTGGATAAGAAATAAAATTACACCACAAACCATCCCCCAAACCTTAGGACATAGTGGATTCATCCTATTAGTTTTAAAGGCATAAACTATGCATGGTACTTAACAAAGTTTACGACCATTTCCAAGTTTAAAAATTTAAATGGAGGAAATCAACTATAGTGTAACCAGTGTTTTGCTCAATATTTTGGCATCATTTTCAGGGAAGTACCAAATGTAAAAACCTACTCTATAGAAAGTGAATCTAAAAAATTAGGTTAACTTATCTACAAAATTTTCCACCTAATATTGTATGAGTCCACCACAAAATAGACGATCAAACGATCATTTTATCAAGATTAAAAACACTTTCACAGGAAGCTCCTGAATCAGTTGTACCAAATTTTGAACTTGAAATTTCATCACCTCCATCATCTTTGCCAGTGCATTGGAGTCAACATCTAATTTTTGCACAAAATTCTTCTTTACCAAAACAACCAAATCCTAATAAAGAAATAATGGTAGATAATAACAACTTTATAAGAATCTAATATGTGGAGGATTTATTGTACAACCAACATTGGAAAGTTGTAGAGGATGGAACTATATCGATAGTTGACTTAGATATTCTTGTGCAGAATACTCAAAATTATAGAAGAGCCTTAGAGATTGCTTTGAGAGAAGCAGGTCTAGATACCCCATTTTATAAAAATATGGTTGAAACTGAAGAGACATCTACCAGTTTTAAATTTCCAATAGAAGATGCAATAGGAGACACAAAACTGAAACACATCTCTCCTACCCACCTTCCTATTTTTAGAGGATTTCAAACTAAATATCCTGACTAGTTCCTTTTTAAGTATGATGTTCTATGCAGGTTAGTAGATTACAATATTGATTCCCAAAAAATGAAATTGTTTCTCTCAACCTTAGATGATGTAGCCCTACACGAGTTCATAAGTTTAGAGAAAAAAATGCAACACCAAATAACAATATATAGATTGAACTCAAAAAGACAATATTGCATAATGAATGATTTTTATTAATGGGGGAGAGCCTCAAAACTCCATTTTTACAATAAAGAATATTTGAACTCTTTGATAAAAATATACACAATGTTAGGGTTCTCTTAAAACCTAGCTACAATGCAGGTGGAATATTTAGAATGCATTCTTGCTCCCAATATAAATGAGTGGGCTTATGGTTATCTGATGTTGGGACACTCTAGCTTAAACAGTCACATAATACTAATGTAACACTTCTAGATCTGCACACAAGAAGATAGCAAATAGGTCCACAATGTGAGACCTTCAGAAATTAGTATAAAAACCCTAGCTATGTAGTACAAATAAATGAACAAAATCTAAAAATGTATAAAATGAAATAACAATAAAAAAAAAATTACCTTGAGAAACTTGCTATTTTTTGATCTGTGAGATTTGTTGTAGGAAATTAGTGCGATGATGCCCTAACATCACCCAAGGACTAGGAGGGCTACAGATATCTGGTGTAAGATACTTGCGGGCACTCGACGACTATATAAAATATTCGTGGATGCTTGAGAATGGTGGAGGGCACCTAAATGTGCTTGGCAGTGAAGGAGAAGTTCTCAAAGGCACTCGATGGTAATAGAGCATGCCCAAGGGCATTCGACGATTGAAGGGAAATTTTTTAGAAGCATATATGGATGATCGAAAGGGAAAGTGGTGGATGTGGGTATTATGGTGAGTGAGGATGGAAGGTGATATTACTTGGATACTCTAGGGAACTCGGGGGAAAATTTCAACTTAGGATTCAGGATGAGAACTTAAGGGAAACTTCAACTTAGAAAAACTCAAGGGTTGAGTCATCAAAATGGATCCTATTAATAATCCACACTAGGTATGTTAGTGTAGACACCTAAAACACATCGTGTTTAGAAGGACTACTCATATGGGCATCCATAGACCATGTGATTAAAACTTGAGACCTTCTAAGTGCCAAAAGTGGTTTTCACCACTCATCTGGGCAGTCTTAGCCCATCCAAGCCTGGCCACTATGAACCAAAGTGGCTAAACCTTGGCCACTGAAACTCAAAGCGGCCAAACCCTAGCTACTATAGATGACAGCGGATAAGCTTTAAAATGTAATTTGTCACCAAAATAGCCTAATCACAGGTGGAAGTGGCAGTTTGCATGTAATAAGGTCGAGCAGGGATAGCTTTACATTCCTCCTCACACAAAGTTTACATGAGAGACTCAAGTCCAGGTTTAGACATCATTTTAACTGGTATTCAAGCACATAAAAATACAAAACTTCTTATGCTAACCTCTAGTGTGCATGAAGAATTCAATCCTAGGGTTGGACATTGACCTAGGGTTTCAAAGAAATTATAAGGTGCAAACCTAAGAGCACCAAAGGGAGAATTCAGAGACTTTTTGTAGAGATACAACCTAGGAGATATTTTTTTAGACTTGGAGAGCTTTTCTTGTAGCAAAGCCCTTTCAGATCGGAGAGCAAATTGGAGCACTTTTTAGGAGTAATGAAGTGTTGACTGACTTAGGGGTTACCATCTATAGGATATTCAACACATCGGACTAAAAATGATAATCATTTCAACATCATCAAAAATCCTAGATCCATAGCCTTGTAACAATAGAGACAAATTTTCATCTTAGCGGCCATTGTTTTGGATAGTGGCCTGCAGACCTAGTCTAGGGTTCTTAGCATTAGTTTCTTTCATTTAACTTATTACATGTTTTCACACCATTAGCATAGATTTGATTTATTACATTCATAGCATTATTTTCTATTATCATTGAGCATCTTCTTGTTTATCATTAGGGTTATTGCTAACAACCTCATTCGAGGAGGCAATCTCGGATACCTAAGCGTTTGTTGTTGTTTTCATTCTTGTAGGACTATAGGTTCACTAGACAAGTTATTAACATACGAAAGTAAGAGGATCCCTCTAGGAGACAAACCTAGATAAGGAGGTATATGTAAGCCCTCATATAGTTTTGTGTGCATCATCGGGAAGCCTACAAAAGTGCACTACCCATTGCAAGGGGATATCATACATCTGCTGCCCCTATTTGTAAAATATATATCAAATGAAGGGAATCCCTCAGAGGGATCTATATGTAACCAAACTTGAGAAAAAACAATAAAAAGCATTATCTATTCATTTCTTCATATTTTGGTTGTATCTTTCATTTAATGCATGATTAAGTAAATATTATTCACAAATAGAGTAGTGGACGATGTGCCGCTTCCCCGGGGTCACTATAGATGGGGATCATAGTGGGACCCCCACCAAGTTTTTATTTTCTGCCGCTTTACTGATCCATGTTTTTATGTGTAGGTTTAGCCGCTTTGTTCTATAGTGGTCGGAAATTAGTCGCTATGGTCTACAACGGCCATAAATTAGTCACTCTGGTTGACAATAGATGGAACTGAAGTGTAGCAGAGGATAAAATATTGGTTCTCTGAGCTGTATTTGAGGTTGGTACAACTTTTTTGATGATTTATGGTTCTCTATCTACTTTTTTTTTCCTAAAACAATGAAATTAAGACACATTTCAATTTGGAAACTAAGGAATAGAAAGGAAATAACTTGCATCTTGCGCATCTTAGGGTTTTCTTTTTATATTCCCACTAGGTTTTTCTAGGAACAACGACTTATGCTTATAAAGTCTACCCTAGAATCCAATGTGCTAGAAATCGTGTGTTTATTTGCTTGCTTTGATGCCCTTCCAGAGGCCATATTTGCACAAAATAGAGTGCATCCATGAATCTCATACTTGTTATGCATCTTTCTGAAAAGTGAAACATAATTTATATCAGGCATATAGGAAAGAGTCATTACTGTTGTATGATGTGTTTTACTTTATGTAAACTTAAAATGAACCCCACACACACACATATGTTTTAAACATTGGGGAGTTGAATTTCATCACCAACCCTTAATTCAGTTTAGTGACATTGGCATTCATATCCTTCCATTCGCTTACCCCCTAGATCTTTCTAGAATGGAATAATAAACTTCATTATAGTGGTAATAAGTTACTCATGTTCAAACTATCTCCCACTGTTGGAACAATAATTGGTTCAAAGTGGAAGAGCTAGGTGAACCCCCCATTGGGACTTTAGTGGTGTACCCTAGTTTCTTTTGAGAAAATCATGTTTGGCATGGTTGTTCTTGATTCCCACTATGGATGAGTCTCCTCATTCTAAATCCAAAACAAGAGCAATAAAACAAGAACAAAAACACATCAAAACATAGCAAACAATTTAGGGCACACATAAATTGGTAATCAAGATAACAACATGCTTGATATTGTTTGGCTATCTCTAATTGCAAAATAAAAGACTAATTCACAAGAACAATGGTCAAAACTAGAAGTAAACACCCTCAGTCCAGCATCGATGTAGAATTTGAAGCAACACATACCCATAGGTGAAGTCATAGCAACATTGAAACACCTACTCATAAAATTATGGGATGCAATTTCACAAACCTAAGGGGTCATAACTCAACCCTTGGGATTTCTCCTCGAGAAACCCCACCTAGGGAGTCACATCATGGGACTAAGTCACAAAAAAATAAAGAGGCTTCATGGCCATCATCATCAAGAAGACTCAAGAAGGCCTCAAGGCCCTCCTCTCAACACAAAAACTTCTCAAAGACATGAGGAGGCTTCAAGAGCTTCCTCCCCACATGGACATAAAAGGGACTCTAGACCCAAATTTTCACATAGATATGATGAGGTTTCTCGACCTACATCATCATGGAGAAAATGTGGGGCCATAAATCCATCATCACCAACAAGACACACAAGAGTCACAACATCTCAAAATTCACATGAGACACTGATAACAGGTCTTCCCACTGAAGGGTAAGAAAATAGAGCTACATCCAGTCATAAATATCAAACAGAAGATACCCTTCACACAAGAGAAAGGATTCCAATATATCATGACCTCATTGGAGTAAATGGAAATCCATGGGATCAGCCATGGAAAATAAGACAATTAGATGATTTGGATCGGTTTCATTCGAGAACAACTCCCAAAACTATAGCCATAAAAAATTCTACATCTGGAAGTTCTAAAAGTGTAACTTCTAAAAACACAACTCAACCTAGGGTTGCCTCAAGGCAACCCCGTAGTGCACATACATATTCTGATCATAGAGGCAATTATCAATACACTGAAAATGTTACATTAACTAGCGAGAGCAAAGAAACAATCGAAACTCCTTCAAGGAATTTGTGAGTCAAAACCTGTATCGCTCCAAATTTTTCACACCCTTACCTTCAGGGTATAGGATCCGTGCACGAAAGGGGGATGTGAAAAGGATGGCGTGGTACCTCGGACTGAGAGGCCTTGTGAAGGTCCCACCTCTCGGGGGAGGTGTATTATGGTGATTTTTCGATGGATGGTGGGTTCACCAGGAAACATTTAGTGGCAGTTTCCACGCCTAGGTTGGGAATGTGTTTGATGTGTTCATTTTTAGCCTTAAGCATCCATGTCCTAGGTTTGGCAAAAATGCATCTAAGCTATTCTATATGAAGATGCAAATTAAATGAATACAAAAAATAGAATTAAGACAGAAAACAAAGAAATTAAGCAATATTAAAAGAAAATATCTGATCTGGATGTCTGATGAAGATTCTGACTCTTGAAGAAGTCAGGATCGCCTCTGATTTGACAAGATCATCTGAGATCAGAAAAGATCGTCTGAGATCTAACAAATTCGTCAGACGAATTCGTCAGAGACCTACAAACAGAGAAATAGGTGCAAAACACAGAAAATACAAAAATGCTAACATAGGGAAACAATATAAATTGACAGTAGCAATATCAAACTGAGGATTATGAACAGAAATATGAATGCATCATACTGATTAAATAATAATTATGACTTAATTATGCATTTGATCTAGATGGGTGAACTCCAAAATGTAGAATAGCATAAAATACTGAATAAACTAGCTAATTACAAAGCATAAAACAGCAGATTGAAAGATGAAGAAATGCAAACTTTAGGCACTGATTTCCTCAATGTTGACTGCAGTCGAAATCATCTCGCATTGGTACGAAATTGTCTCTGATTCGACAGGATCACCTCCGATCTGAACAGGATCGTCTGCGACGATGTAAACTTGCTTCGGCTAAAAAACACTAAGGTAGCTACAACAAAAATTGTATAGAACTAATGCAAATAGAAATTTGGGAGGTCTTAATGCATATGAAGTCGAGTTACAAGGAATTTTAGCCAGGGGGTGCTAAGGGAAGGGCTTAGGATTAAATAGGCTTAGGAGGGAGGTTAGGAGGTTGGAGATCATCCCTATTTGGGAGATCTCCAACGAGGGAGGGTCTCTAACGGTGCAGACACGCTTCTGCCCGGATTAGAGACGTCGTTGGAACAGAAGCTAATTGTGCAAAATTAGTTTTGGGACAAGATCATCTGGACGTCCTAGCACAAATGAAATCGTTCGATCTGGGGCGATATCGTCTGATCGACGATGATATCGTCAAACGGTCAAAACAAACTCTAAAAATGGCACAAGAAAGGAGGAAACGGATTAAGTGGCGGTTAACGGGCGGTTTGGGAGGTTAAAATTTGAATTTGAATTATTTACTAGAGTAATT
Source organism: Wollemia nobilis (assembly GCA_028583015.1). Classification (NCBI taxonomy): domain Eukaryota; kingdom Viridiplantae; phylum Streptophyta; class Pinopsida; order Araucariales; family Araucariaceae; genus Wollemia; species Wollemia nobilis. The sequence continues at coordinate 1,765,635 of JAQPPZ010000057.1, forward strand.
ATAATTATTAAGATTTCACTGCGCCAATTTTAGGGTGCTACATTTTGCCCCCTCTTTAGCAAATTTTCCAAAGAAAATGCGTTAAATATGAGTTCTTCTCGATTTACGAGAAAGCAAAAGTTATTCCCATTTTTAGGCGACGATTCTTGGTCGAATCGTACGACAACTTACCATGGTGCCCCCTTCGTGTTTTTACCCAAATCGAACGTTTGAGGTAAAAACGCAGAAAAGCAAAATTTGAAAAATGTTTTTAATTGTGTTTTGAATAAAATTAAGAAAAAATAGGGTAAAACCCTAATTCATTTTTACTGTTCATTTTTCTAGTTTTTAGAGCTCTGCAAGCAAAAATGGTGGAGACAATGCACAGATCGACAAAGGTCCGGCACGGGCTACGAGTAAGAGTCTAGACTTAACTTAGAATGCTTGAATTTGAATTTACATGCTTTTTAGGTGAATTTTGATCAATTTTTTAGCATCGCGACCGTTTTTGGGCCATTGACGTCGTTGAGACGAAATTGTCTCAAGTTCGTCAATTTCTTCTAATGACGAAATCGGCGAAAGGGGGACGATTTCATCAAATTAGGGACGATTTCAGCTTGCGAGATCGGAGACGATTGTGCTCAAATTTGGGACGATATCGTCCAATAGTGGACGATATCATCAGTTGTATAAAATTGAACTTATTTTAACTTGCATTTTTAATTAATGAGTGTTATTAATGATTGTTATTTTTTTGTTGTTTATGTTGCAGAGAGGATTGCTAAAGAGCAGGGAATGGAAATACGGGGGGTTGAGAGATGACTTGGCCACTCTAACACAGGCAGAGTGGGATCAGCTGGCACAGGCCGGCTTACAACATGTGGCAAAAATTCCATAAGTGTCTACAGACATGGGGCTATTGACAGCCCTGGCAGAGAGGTGGTATCCGGGTTCTTCCTGTTTCTGGCTACCTACAGGGGAGATGACTCCCACTTTGGAGAATGTATGGAGGATTCTAAGAATCCCCATACAAGGACGGTTGATCACTCCTACGGCCAATCAGGGCCATGCTATGATGCGGTTGTGTGGTGACCCGAGCTTCGCCCTGGAGAAGGGTGGAGTTAACATCGAGACGCTGCGTTAGATGCCTGGGGCATCTAGACTCACATAGGTTTTGGCTAGAGTAGTTGGTGGACTTCTGCTGTGCCACCAGAGCGGGTGTAGGGTACCATGGGTGATAGCAGATGTGATCTGCGACATGTGGGACCATGGTTATAGATTTTCTTGAGGCAGCTTTGTGCTATGTCGGCTGTACAGGATCCTACATGGGGTCGTGTACAAGGGCGATCGATGTTTAGTTATGACATCACTCCTACAAGTTTGGTGCTGGTAGCACATTGCAGTGCGGAGGCCGATGGGGCTTCCTTTGATAGGGATTTATGGGGAGAGGCCCCGATTTTTCTACTGGTGGCTTCGAAGAGGGTCACAACGACGGATTGACCTATCGATGTCCAGGAGACTGCTGGATGACCTTGTCCCATACCAGATCACTTGGAGTCCATGGCGAGAGCACCTAGGATGGGCCAAGGATGGATAGGAGCTGGCTCGCATTAGGCGAGTTTGCTGGTTGAGGATGGAGAGGGGAGAGGTGGAGCTCCACTACTATGACCGAGTTTTTTGATAGTTCGGTCTACAGCAGGGGATCCCATCTCTCAGGGATTACGAGTTTTCTTGGACTATCTAGGATAACACCACAGTGAGCGGGGCTCCAGACATGCAGCGCTTCTGGAGTCAGGACTCGGATGATGCCCCCATTCATCCAGTGGATGGGGACGACACAGGGGTAGTCGATGGCTATGATGCCTGGTACGTAAGCATCCGCCCTCCTCAGAGGATGAGGGCTCAGGGTCTGATTCACATAGTTGTGCGTTGAATAGGGATGCGATGCCAGGCGGCTATGGATGCGGCCCAGGGTCATAGCAGGAGAGAGCAAAGGAGGCCACAGGCATAGGAGAGGCCATGGCAGTGGGAGAGGAGGGCGGAGAGACCCCCTTCTCCATAGAGAGAGACCACCATCGCTCGATAAGGGCAAGGGTGTCGACATTATGGAGAGTAGCAAGATAGCAACTCTCCGAGCAGAGACAATCCATCTCCAAGCACAGGTGTAGACCCTATAGGAGGAGGCTGCACAACACTGAGCTGAGGTTACATAGCTCAAAGACGAGATTACATGCCTCAGAGCACGAGGCAGAGGGGCGAGCACTCAGGAGCTATCGCGATCAATTGCTCAGACAACATTTTACCAGGGTATCTACTTCCAGATGGTGCCAGAGGGTCAGAGGGTACAGCTGCCAGTTGACATTGCTGACCCAATTAGGATTGGGTAATCAAGAACTTTGTCCCGATTGATGAGTAGGACTCGCAGTACCATGCATACTACAATGGGACCACCTCGTCCACCTTAGGGCGGGGGAGGAGATGAGGCTGAGAGCTCGAGGGATTCTCGAGGCTAGACTACTGCATGACATTGTACAGATTGACATATAGTTTTTATGATTTTTGATAGAGGATTGAGTATGCCGAGGTACAGATTGTGGCATACCAATCCAGTTTTGATATGATGTATATATTGTTGATATATATAGATGAGATATTTTTGATCATATGACTTGTGTATTTTTATGATGCTTTTATGTTTGATTGATTGATTTGATGATTGGATTGAGGATTCATGTAATTATGTCGTTGGAAAAATTATAATTTTGATGTCATGCTGTAAGATTTTAAATGAAATAATCTGATGTAACAAATTGGTTGTTTGTGATGTAATGTGATAAAAATTAAAAAGAGACTTCTAACAATAATTTCAAAAGACATTGTCGCTATTATAGACCATTTCATGGAGTCGCCACTCACTCGGTCGTCAAGCTAATCCCAGTATAGAAATATTGTTAAAAAGTAAAAGAGTGCTTAAGAGACTGTCTTAAGACTTTGGTGCAATGGTGCGAATGATGATGATGATGGTTTGTTTTCAGATTTTCATAAAAATAGTACACATGAAAAAAAATGTTAAAATGATCTTTGCTAGGCATAAATTCCTAAGTGTGATAAAATTTTTGGATAATTCCCTAGGAATTATACCATCATTGCAAAATTGAAGGTTGACATAATGACATGAAATAGTGATAATGTGTTTGCTTTTTAAAAGCATAATTTGTGTAACATAATGATTTAAGTCATATGTTTTTCATGATTTTTAAATAAATGGGGAATAAAAATTGGTACAATGGTTTGCGCTAGGCATAGAATATGTAGGTATAGACTTATACCATCATCGTGAAATCCAAAAAGAGATAGTTTTATTGCATGGTTAATTTTTGATAAATAGAAAATATGAAGATAAGGACTTGCGCTAGGCATAAAATTCCAATTTTGGTTTTAGAACTATACCATCGTCGCAAAAGTCAATAATATATATATATATATATATATATATATATATATATGTTTTGATTGTATGGTTTTGAAAGAAATTTTGATTTTTCTATTATGCATGTAGTTGTCTTTAGACTAAACAACTGTACTTGAAGAAGAAAATGAATTTATTTCAAACAATTTTGCAAAAAAATATTTCAAAGTACTTTGAAGACAAAAGTTAGATTTATAAGGAACCCCATGTGCATATGTGAATTCATTTCCAATCTTGATTTATCATAATGATACACAAAATCTCTCAAATATAAAATGTGTGTGCAATTGTTATGTTCATTTACCAGTTTTGAGCAAGATAATATGATACAAGTGATTTGAATGAACCAAATAAGTGTTCATTAACCATGATGTAGATGCATATAACCATACTAGACTACTATGTAAGTCGGATTATCAAGAGCTAGCTAATCCATAAGCAGACATAGGTCTGTACAAAATAAGGTCGCTAATGTGACAGACATATCGCCACGCTAGGAGTTACCCAAGGCCAAGTAGGTTGGGCACAAACCACTTGTTATGGGGCTTACCTCACAGTTTTCAAATAATTGAGAATTCCAGGGATTCAAGCTCATTCACCCTTCTTTTCTTTTCAAAGGGTAGGGAAAGGGATTTTATTGCTTTTGCTTTTGCTTTTATTTGTTTTTCTTTTGTATTGTTGCTTGATTTTTGCTTGGAACATTGTTGTAATGATATAAAATAACATTTTTTTCTCTTTTTCTTGAACTTTGCTTTTCTTTATGTGCTAGGGATACTTGCTCAGATTAGCTGTAGAGCAAGGGATTTTTATTCTGGGTAGGGGTGAGCTTGTCCTTTTGCCAATTCTCAAAGATTCTAGACCATGTGCATGATAGGATAGCAGGGGAAACTTTTCGCTCAAGAAACCACTTCTACTATGTAGCAAAGCATGGAAATTACAAATATAATCATTTTATTGTAAAAAGATGTGCTTGGTTTAAGTAAATAACAAGATCAATTGTATATGCTCAAACTTTATTTAATTGAATTTTGTGGACTTTGATATAAAAGAGATTAGTAATCATGCCAGATAAAATCAAGATATTTATTTTGTGAGTGTGAAAGTGAGGGATTCCAAAAAAATGCTAATTTATCCAAAATAATTTGAAACATATAACTGCAAGAATTGTAAGAAAATATATATAAATGTTTTTGGAGAAGCTTTGAGAATGTTGACTCTCTCTTTCTTCTTTATATTGTTTTGGTTTCTAAAGAGTCAAGAATATTGTTGTTTTGATTTTTTTTTTTTTTTTTTTTTTTGAACAAAAAATTAACAAGTGCCATAAATAAATACAACAAATAGTTTTGAAGATTTTGATGATTATGAATGTTTTTGGTGTTTTTGAATTTGAAATAAATACAAAATAGTGATTGTGAAATATTTTAAACAAATATATACAAGGATGAAATGACCAAATTTATACATAGTAACGTTTAAGATGCAAAATGTTCATGGGTTCTTTAAGTTATTTACCATCTAAGGTAGATAATTTGTATGCTCCCGATTCAAATTTAGCAGTGATAATGTATGGTCCAAGCCAGTTGGGCTCAAATTTACCTTTAAGGTCCTTAGTTGCATTGGTATTTTTTTTATTTTCTTTTAAAACAAGGTCGCCGATCTCAAAGGATCGATGACGAACTTTCTTAGCATATGATCTTTTAAGCTTGTTTTGGTAGGCACGAAGATGCTCCAAAGCATTGATGCATTTTTCATCTAGGAGTTCCAACTGACTGAGTCTGTCAGCTTGATATTCATCTCCTACTTCGGTATATTGAAGTAGTAGAGCCAAAGAAGGAACTTCTAATTCAAAGGGAAAAATGGCTTCAGCACCATAAACCAAAATGAAAGGTGAAGTTCCAGTGGGAGTTCGAACGCTAGTTCGATAGGCCCACAAGGCTGGATATAACTAAATGTGCCAATCACGGCCAGTTTTATTGACCAATATTTTGAGAATTTTGATTAAGGTTTTGTTAGATGCTTCTGCTTGACCATTACCCTGAGGATAATAGGAAGTGGACCAGCGATGTTGAATCTTATATTTTTGGCATAATTTTTTAACATCTTTATTTTTGAAACAAGTTCCATTGTCAGAGATGAGATTTGTAGGAATTCCGAACCTACAAATGATTTGATTAAAAATAAATTTAGATACTTGGGTGCTAGTGCAGGAAGCTAAAGGCATAGCTTCAACCCACTTCATGAAATACTCAGTGGCGGTTATGATGAATTTGTGTCCATCAGATGACACAAGATTGATTTTGCCAATAATATCTAAACCCCATTTTGAAAAGGGCCAAGGAGATGAAATAGCCTATAGTTCTTGTGCAGGCGCATGGACAAGGTCAGCATGTTTTTGACACTTTTCATAATGGCGTACATAATCATGTGCATCATTCTCCATGGTAGGCTAAAATTATCCTATCCTAAGGATCTTTTTAGCAATGACACTACCACTAAAGTGTCCTCCACAAGATCCATCGTGGTCTTCAATCAAGGCTGATTTGGATTCTTCTAAATTCAAACATCTTAATAGGATACCTTCAAAATATCTCCTATATAAATTATTGCCAATTATTACAAATCGACTTGCTCATCTACGTAATAATCGATGCTGGTTTCTATTAGAATTGGCAGGGAAAGTCCCATTTTGAAGAAAATCAAATATGTCCGTATACCAAGGTTTAGGAGTAGTTTCATTGATTAGAAACACATCCAAAGGTTCTAAGCATGTCTTATTTGAAGCAAGTTCTTGGAGTCGACGAATAATGATAGTGGCATATTCGTCATCTAACTCCAAGGGCAGGAGAGATGCAGCTACGTCCATAGCATCAGCTGCACGGTTGCAAGTTCGAGGAATAGCTTCCAAGGTAACTTGATCAAATAGAGACATTAGTTGTAAAACATAGGCTTTATATGGGCACAATTTATCATCTCTGGTCTGATAAACTTCATTAATTTGGTTTATAACCAGTTGAGAATCACCAAAAACTAACAGATGTTTAATTTTTAGCACTAAGGCAGCTCGTAATCCAAGGATTAGAGCTTCATATTCAGCAGTATTGTTGGTGCAAGCAAATTTTAATTTGAAGGACAAAGGAATAAGATGTTTTTGTGGGGATATTAAAATAATACCCGCACCAGCCCCACTCATGCATCGGGCTCCATCAAAGTATAAGGACCATTTTTCAATATGGTCTGCCTCTAATTGAAGGCATTCATTAGGAAACTCGATGATGAGGGGATGGGTAGACTCTAAGGGTGTAGCAACTAATTGATCTACTATGATTTGACCCTTAACAGACTTCTGTCCTATGAATGTGAGATCAAACTCGCTTAGAGCAAGAACCCACTTGGCTGTGCGACCCGATAAATAAGGTCGACTCATGAGATACCTTAAGGGATCATATTTAGCAATGACATAAGTTTTTTGACTAAGCATATAATGGCGTAATTTATGCGTAGTAAACACGATTGCTAGACATAGTTTTTCTAATGCTGTGTAGCAAGTTTCATAACTGATGAAGGTTTGGCTAATATAATAATTAGCACGCTCTCTCTTCACATCATCAAGCTGAGCTAACATAGCTCCTACGGCAGAATCTGAAGCTAAAATATATAGGAGAAATGGGCGATCAGGTTTAGGTGGTGAAAGCACTGATGGATTAAGGAGGTATTGTTTGAGAAGTTCAAAAGCTTCTCTACAGTCATCGTCCTAATTAAAAGGGACATCCTTCTTAAGAAGTTTAAGAAAGGGATCGGTTTTGTCCGCCAGCTTATCGATGAAGCGATGGATGGCTTGAAGCTTACCTTGTAAACTTCGTAACTCAAATATATTAGTAGGTGAGGGCATATCAGTGATAGCCACAATCTTGAGAGGGTTGATTTCGATACCACATAAAGAAACTAAAACCCCTAATAGTTTACCGGACTTAACTCCGAATATGCATTTTGTTGGATTTAATCAAATAAGATATTCTCGTAATCGATTAAAAACTTTTCTCAAATCATCTAAATGATTATCTTCATTAATAGAGCGAGCTATAATATCATCTACATAATCATGTAGGATATCATGCATCATATCATGAAAAATATAAGTCATAGCTCGTTGATAGGTTGCACCTACGTTCTTTAATCCAAATGGCATCACTTTCCAACAAAAGGTACCCCAAGGGGTAATGAAGGTTGTTTTAGCCTGATCTTCAGGAGCTATCCTGATCTGATTATAACTGAAGAATCCATCCATTAAGGACATCATCCCACTCTCGATAGTAAAGTCAATGATTTGATCCATGTTTGGAAGAGGAATATCATCTTTAGGGCATGCAACGTTAATATCTCTAAAATCTATGCAAACCCTAACTTTGGTAGCTTCTTTTTTGGTAACTGGAACTACATTTGAGATCCATTCAGCATAATCAATAGCTTGTATAAAGACAACATTCAGGAGTTTTTCTAACTCCCCTTTGACTAGCAGAGCCACTTTGGGATGCATTTTTCTAAGTTTTTGTTTAACGGGTTTAGCATCCGGATGGACCACTAGATGATGCATGACTACGGAAGGGTCTAGACCTGGCATATCTTCATATGTCCAAGCGAAGACATCTTCATACTCTTTAAGGAATGCAATGTATTGCTCTTGTTTTTCTTGACTTAATTCTGATCCAATATTGATTATGTGAGGATTATCCTCAGTTCTAATGTTAATTTTAATGACGTTTTCTACCTCCATGTGTAGATCTCTTTCAAAATTAGGTGGGGCGGGTGAAACACCCAATTCTTGTAATTCTTGTAAGGTTAATTTGGATAATTCATCTTGAGAATTAGTGGCCTCAAGTTGGGCTATAGTTGGTATAGAACCATCAAAATAAAATCCATTGTGTAACATCTCTTCAATGGAGACATCATGGAAGATATCTCCTTCCAACTCTTCATCAGGGTCAGTAATCATTTCAAGGTAAGCTATGGATAGCATGTTACATGTAAACGACTAATTTTTTAGAGGCAAATCAACATGCCTATCCAAATAATCTTGATAACATATGAGGTGATCGTCATCTTCAAAAGGAAAGGGTTGACCCTTACTAGGAAATAGGCCCACACCACAGCAGGCAGGCCACGGTTCTACCTCGAAAGGTTCTTTCATGCCATTTTGGAAAGGTCCCAAGCCTTTCCATTTATATCCCATTTTAAGCATTATGGGTTTAGCTTTAATATATTCATTGGTAAAATAATGTAGCACCCTAAAATTGGCGCAGTCAAATTGGAATATTTACATTCACCTTAGTAAATAATTTTAAATTCAAATTTAACCTCCCAAACCGCCCGTTAACCGCCGAGAAATCCGTTTCCCCTTTTTTTCGTGCCATTTTTAGAGGTTTTTTTGACCGTTGGACGATATCATCGCCGATCAGACGATATCGCCCCAGATTTGACGATTTCATCTGGACTAGAACGTCCAGATGATTTTATCACAAAACTAAATTTGCATAGTTGGAATCCGTTCCAACGGGTCTCCAATCCGGGCAGAAGCGTGTTTGCGCCATTGGGACCCTCCCTCGTTGGAGATCTCCCAAATTGGGAAGATCTCCAACCTCCCAACAACTCTCCCTAAGCCTATTTAATCATTAGGACCTTCCCTTCCCAACCCCTGGCTAAAATTCCTTGTAACTCGAATTCTACACGCACTAGACCATCTTAAATCACTGTTTGCATTTGCATTTTTTTCAAGTTTGTTTGCAGGAACTTCATTGTTTTTTCAGCCGGAGCAAGCTCAGTTCGTCTCAGACGATCTCGTACAATCTTGGACGATCACACCACAATTCAAGACGATTCTTCATTTTGTAGCCAACGTTGGGGGAAATCCGTGCCCTGAGTTTGCATTCTATGTCCATTATCTATTGTTTTTGCTTTGCATTAGTTAAGCTTATTACTGCTTTGCATCTTGGAGTTCACCTCATGTAGCCTAGATGCATAATAAAGTCAAAGTTAATCATTAAAACAATGCATTTTACTTAATATGTTATCTAAAGTTGTCATTCTAACATTCATACTTTCATTTCTATCATTTTCCCTTGCTTTTGCAATTGTATTTTTTTTCTTGGTATCCATTTCTGTAGTTGCAGGTTTCGACGAAATCGTCAGACGATTTCATCAAATTAGAGACGATCTTGTAAAATTAGAGATGATATCGTCAGATTAGAGACGATCTTGTCAGATTAGAGACGATCTTGTCAGATCAGTAGATCAGGGACGATCCTGTCAGATCAGAGACGATCCTATCAAATTCTAGATGATCTGGACTACTTCAAAAATTAGAATCTCCATCAAACATCCGAAATCAGGTATGGCTTTTCTCATCTAGCATATTTTCTATGTTTTATGTTTAATTTTGTTTTCTGTATTCATTTAAATTGCATTTTCATATAGATTAAGTTAGATTCATTCGGCCAAACCTAGGATGAATGCTTAAGGATAAAACGAACTCATCAAAACACATTCCAAAAACCTAGGCATGGAAACTGCCACCAAATGTTTCTTGGTGAACCCACCATCCGTCGACAAATCACCAAAATGCACCTCCCTTGAGAGGTGGGACCTTCGCAAAGTCCTCTCGTCTGAGGTACTGCATCATCCTTTTCCCATACTCCTTCCGGGCGCGGATCCAATAGCCTGAAGGTAGGGATGCGAAAAATTTGGAGCGATACAAATAACACCGAGTGTATCCCTCATGATGAGTTTTGATATTCCGAGGGACTCTTCCCCAGTCATATCCTTTATAAATGAAGGCACAACTATCGACTTGGTAAGTACTTCCCATAGGTTGTGGGAGGCCCAAAGTACGAGGAGATGGTGGCAAGTTATTTAAAAGAATTGAATATTGCATGAAAGCATTTGTTTTTTTTGATATTAAGGTTGTGGATAAATTTGGTAAAAGTTCATCAAAAAGAGCATAAGATGTAGAAGGATCATTCCCTATATCTTGAGATGTGGAAGGGATGATAGATGTTGATAATGTGGAAGTGTTAATAGATGGGTCTATAGGTTTTGAAATTATAGGGATAGAACATGAAGGATTGGTTGTAGATTGAAGATCTTTTTGAGGTTCTAGAGTGGGTTGTTTAGAAGATTGTTGATCTATATATGAGGGTGAAATGAATGGAGGAGAAATAGGTGAAGTTATGGGTGTGTGTTTCATAGTTTTAGATGAAAAATAAGATTTAGGATGTGTGGATGATAGAGTAGGGCAAAATTGCACTCCAACAGGTTTTGTCAAAGCACACATATCAAAGGGTCTAGGGTCACCATGAATAGTGACCAACTGATTTTTAAATTTGAATTTAACACATTGGTGTAAAGTTGATGGGACAGCCCGCATTGCATTGATCCAAGGATGACCCAAGAGTATATTGTACGATGCGGGGCAATGTACAATAAACATGGTGGTATCTAGAGTTCTAGGACCAACTTGCAATGGGATAGTAATAACTCCAAGCGTTTCTTGTGTTTCGTCATTGAAAGCTTTGATAATCATATCAGTTTTCTTCATTTCATCACTTTTAAAGCCAAATATTTGGTAGAAGTCAAAAGTGCAAATGTTTAGAGATGAGCCATTATCAATCAGGACTCGTTTGACAGCTACATCTCCAATTATAGCAGTAATATATAAGGGATTGTCCTTATGTAAATTGTGTTGTGGGATATCTTTATCCCAAAAGTCAATACAATCAACCTCTCGAGTAATGATAGTATTGGCCATGGCTTCAGGTTGAATATTTTGAGGTACCATAATTTGGCTTAATGTAAGCATCAACTCATCCCTATGGGTGGGAGAAGATCTTAATAAATCCAAAAGGGAAATTAACGTTTGTAGTATTGGATAATTGCTCATTAATATTGTAAGGGGGTTTAGGTTGAACATGGGAAGCATGATTCCATTTATTGGGATTTTTCAAAACAAATGGAACTGATCCATCATTCTGATTTGGTTCTTGTTGAGAATTTTGAGCTTGTTGTCGGGTAACGACTCCAATGGTACCTACAATGTTATATTGAGGACGCTGAACTGGTCTCGGTCGAGCGTTTATGGCTTGTTAATTTGGAAGGAATTGATTAGAAGAAGTTCGAGTAGTAACTCTTCTAGGAAATGGTTCTTCTGGAACCATAGCATCTATGATGGGTTGAATAGGATATGACTCATTTTCAAAACTATTTGATTGGTTTGAAGTGATGTCAATTTCACTTTGAGTATCTGATTCTATATCACTAGAATCTGAAGTTGGAATATTATGTAAGGGCCTGGTTGTAACCATGGATAAGGTTGTGTCAAATATTTGAGGATCAGGATTAAGTAAATGTCCACTAATAGTTCCTACATATCGGGTAGGAGGAGGAACATTATGATGTTCGATTTGATTGGCCACCTCTTTACCATGTCTTGGTAAAGGGTGTTGAAATATGTCTAATGATTGATTAGCATTTTGATTTTTATTTTGGGGAATGGTATTTTGAGTATTATTAGGAGCATTTTTTTTAGGTTGGAAGGCTTGCACCTCCATTTCATTATTATCAATCAAATCCTGTATTTTATGTTTCAACCTTTTACAAGCATTGGTAGAGTGTCTAGGTCCTCTATGGAAATCATAGTGTAAGTCAGCTCTGTATCCGGGTATAGTTGGATCAGGTTCTCGGATAACTGGTAATTGGATCAAACCTCTTTCGAGTAATTGAGGTAAAATAGTTGATAATGGTTGATTCAATCTAGTAAATTCTCGAGGAGGCTTATCAGGAGGTTTCAATATAATTTTTTTTGTTGTCTTCGTTGCGTTGATATTAGCAACATTTATGCTGTTAGTGACTGCGTCACCTACGACTTGTTTGTTTTTATATTGATTTCTAGAGGTTTTCTCATCATCCTTCTTCCTAAGTTGGTCTCTCCTAATGAGGGCATCTTCTACTCTTCGAGCTAAATCTATAGCCTGATCGAAGGTAGTTAAAGTAGCGATTGATAGCTCATAAGATATTTGTTCTTGCAAATTATTGATAAAAATGTCCAACATTTCCCTATAAGGTAGCACAAAGTGCAGTTTTCCTATCAATTGCCTCCATCTAGCTAAGAAATCGACAAAACATTCATCCTTGTCTTGTTTTAAGTTGTATAAATATTTAATGGTTACATGCCTCTCAATGTAGGCACTAAATTGATGGACAAATTATTCAGCTATTTCTTCAAATTTTCTCAAAGAATGAGTGGGCAATTGATAGTACCACTCTAATGCCATTCCACCTAAACATTTTGGGAACATTTTTAGTAATAGCAATTCATAATGTGATATATCATGACATGCTATCCTAAACATGCGAAGATGCTCTATGGGATCTTCGGTTCCTTTATATATAGGCAATATGGGCATGGGAAAATGCTTAGGGTATGGTTGAGCTACAACTATGGGATCCAAAGGTTGACTACAAATCTCTCGATAATTGTACGAGGGACGGTAAGGATCTATCTGGTCCATATGCGAAGCTAATTGTTTCACCATGGCTTCCAGATTACTATTTTGCCCACCATATTGGTTCGGTAGGGCATTGATATGGGATTTGTGAGCATATGATGGAGGGACATGAAGATTAGATGCTATGTTGCTATTGTGTAAATTTTTGGTAGGAAAGGTGTTATGAAGGAATTTTGAAGTTGTATTATGTTGTATTCTAGATTGTTGAAAATTGGTGTTTGACCTCATTTTAGGTTTTCGTTTACTTGAAGCATATTTATCAATAGTTTGGCGAAGTAAAGCAGTGAAGGAAGTTTTTTTTTGTGTGGGAATGATTTTAGGTTGAATAACAGGTTCCTTAGGAGGACAGGTAACCTGTTGTTTTGACATGTTTTGAATCATAGTGACCATATCTGTATTGGATGGTCCAGCCTTATCACTTTCTTGATCAATGAAAGACAAGGGATTAGTGCGTACATCAAACATATGTTCCATGGTTGCCTGAGTGTCACTAATTTGCCCTTTATCAATACGAACTGCCATATTAAGAGTGTCAATGTTATCATTGAGAAATTTTCAAAAATGATCTACGTTGTCAAAAGCAATAGTTCCATCTAGAGCTACTCTAGGAGATGAGGGTCCATCCTCTTTAATATTTTCTTCTTGTTCATTGTCTTCACCTAGGTCATCTTTTGGTTGATCTAGAGTTTCTCCTTCCAAAATTGGATCTTCAGGAAGTACATTTGGGTCTCTAGTTTTATCTCCTAACCAATCTTCTTCTTCTCCTTCAGTTTGTTTACCATTCCTAAGTTTAGGCATTGTGCCTTAATTTTAGATTTCAGCAAATAATATATATATATATATATATATATATATATATATATATATATATATATATATATATATATATATGCAACAAGCTTAAGAGGTATATATTAATTATATACCTACTACAATATTTAAAATGAAATGTTTTTGGTTTTTGCTATGTTTTTTAGTTTTTTCTTTGTTTTTGAAATAATATTGTAAAGATAACAAATAACACAATAAATGCAAGAAATAATACTAAAAGTAATGATCTAGTTTTCTATAAACAATTTATAAATGTCATTAATAGGCTCAAGTTCTTCAGGAGTCATGAAGTGTTCTTCTTCAAATTGAAAATTTTCTTTCAAGAATTTAATGAAAAGAGCTATAGTAATACCATGTATTTCAGATTCTGGTTGATAATAATAATTCTCATGATAATATTCATGATACAACATAGCTCTAGGAATTCTGTTCCATCTTCTTCTAATCATAAGATCAGTTTCTTGGGATTCTATATGAACTAGAAATTGACGTACCACAACTGTGTTCTTGAGGTATTCCTCGAAAGTGAAAAATTTTGAAGATACAAGAGCTCTCCTATAAGCTAACCATCTATGGCAGGCTCTCTGAAGTTCATGATAAAAGACGAGTTGATGAGGATCCAGAATTCTATCTAGGACTAGCCTCTTGATTTTTTTAAGTTTTGTTGACCTAGATGAAATGACACTAAGTCTTCTATCAAGTTCATCCCACAAGATTTGATTTCTATTTGTTTCAGGCACACTAAGCACAGAATTGATTTCTATGGCTGCCAATTGGTTTTCAACATTTATAGTAACTGCTAATATTTTCTTAGGAGGTACCATATAATATGCAACTTATTAATTTGAAATGATTTGAAATGCATCTATGTTTTAGTTGTTTTATTTTTTTTGTTTTTGTTTTCAAAAGGTTTTAAGTGCATTCACGTCGGGTTCACCAAAATGTATCACTCCAAAATTTTCACACCCTTACCTTCAGGATATAGGATCCATGCCCGGAAGGGGGATGTGAAAAGGATGGCATGGTACCTCGGACTGAGAGGCCTTGCGAAGGTCCCGCATCTTGGGGGAGGTGTATTATGGTGATTTTTTGACGGATGGTGGGTTCACCAGGAAACATTTAGTGGCAGTTTCCACGCCTAGGTTGGGAATTTGTTTGATGTGTTCATTTTTACCCTTAAGCATCCATGTCCTAGATTTGGCCAAAATGCGTCTAAGATATTCTATATGAAGATGCAGATTAAATGAATACAAAAAATAGAATTAAGACAAAAAACAGAGAAATTAAGCAATATTAAAAAAAAATACCTGATCCGGATGTCTGATGAAGATTCTGACTCTTGAAGCAGTCAGGATCGCCTTTGATTTGAAAGGATCGTCTGAGATCAGACAAGATCGTTTGAGATCTGACGAATTCATTAGAGACCTGCAAACAGACAAATAGGTGCAAAACATAGAAAATACAACAATGCTAACATAGGGAAACAATATAAATTGATAGTAGCAATATCAAACTAAGGATTATGAATAGAAATATGAATGCATCATACTGATTAAATAATAATTATGACTTAATTATGCATTTTATCTAGATGGGTGAACTCCAAAATGCAGAATAGCATAAAATACTGAATAAACTAGCTAATTACAACATAAAACAACAGATTGAAAGATGAAGAAATGCAAACTTTAGGCATTGATTGCCTCAATGTTGACTGTAGTCGAAATCGTCTCGCATTGGTACGAAATCATCTCTGATTCGACAGGATCGTCTCCGATCTGAACAGGATCGTCTGCAACGATGTAAACTTGCTCCAGCTAAAAAACACTAAGGTACCTACAACAAAAATTGTATAGAACTAATGCAAATAGAAATTTGGGAGGTCTTAATGCGTATGAAGTCGAGTTACAGGGAATTTCAGCCAGGGGGTGCTAAGGGAAGGGCTTAGGATTAAATAGGCTTAGGAGGGAGGTTGGAGATCATCCCTATTTGGGAGATATCCAATGGGGGAGGGTCTCTAATGGTGCAGACATGCTTCTGCCCAGATTAGAGATGCCGTTGGAACATAAGCTAATTGTGCAAAATCAGTTTTGGGACAAGATTGTCTGGACGTCCTAGCCCAGACGAAATCGTTCGATCTGGGGTGATATCATCTGATCGACGACGATATCGTCAAATGGTCAAAACAAACTCTAAAAATGGCATGGGAAAGGAGTAAATGGATTAAGCGGTGGTTAACGGGCGGTTTGGGAGGTTAAAATTTAAATTTGAATTATTTACTAGAGTAATTATAATTATTAAGATTTCACTGCGCCAATTTTAGGGTGCTACAAAAACACAAGAATAGAATTAGACAAACATGAATCTTCTTTGATATCACAATCTAACCACATGCGGTGGTTAGAAAATGCATTGCACAAAGAGTGAGAGCTAGTGGAAGCTCTCAAACATGATAAAAAGAGAAATGCTTTTGCACCAACATGAGTAGCATTTAAGGAAACAAGCTGAGAAGCTAGCTCGTATAAATGGTAGTTATCACCCAAGAAATGAACACACTGACTCACAATAATAAGGGTGCATTAGGCAAGAAGATAACCCAAAATGAAACCACCACTCAAATCATGAACAAAATCAAACTTGTGGAGAAAGGGTAAACATGATAAATCAGTATCAAACACATCATAAATCCCCTCATAGGAGGGAGGAGAATAGAACAAGTCATGTGGATAGTGGGTTACCTCCATTACCACTACGAGTGGGCCTACAAGAAGAGGAAATCCTCACCTCAAAGGCATTCTATGAGCTTGAAGAGAAAATGAAATTCTTTGAGAAGCAAGATACGATTGTGAACCAACCAACATTGAGTAAAATACACAACCAACCATTGTGCCCATCAGTTCATATTCTTGCATATCCTAAACACTTTGAGATGCCTAGGTTGGAAAAATTCAAGGGTGAAAAGGATGCACAAGAGCATGTCACCAATTTTATCAATGCATGTTTTAATCTTGAGGATGATGATGCTCTTATGCTAAGGACTTTCATTATGAAATTTTTGGGTGCTGCCACTCAATGGTTCAACCAACTTCCTAAGCATAGCATATCCACTTTTGAACAACTGTTGAACACTTTCCTAAAATTTTTCTCTTTCGGTGCTAAAAATAAGTTGAACCTTTCAGACCTGGCCAACTTAAAATATTATGATAATGAGCTAGTAATAGATTATGGGGATAGATGGAGAAAAGTCATGGTAAATTTATCATTATTCATCCCCACAAAAGAGATTGTCTGCATGTTTACCAAGATTTGTTGTAAACATATTTCCCTCTTGCTACAACTTCAACAATATCCTTCATTTGAGGAAGCCTTGGCATAGGCCAAACTCATTGAGGATATAAAAATAGATGAGGGAACCATTAAACTTCGAGACAAGAAGGAGTGGAACAAGAATGGCAAGAATGACAAATACAAGCAGAAGTAGGGAAACCTTGCTCCAGTTAATCAAGTCGTATTGGCTGCACCTAAGGATGGGGCTGCATAGAAACCCCAAAATTATCAAGCAAAACCTCCACTAGTCAATTATGATCAAAAGAAAAATCAAGGGTAAAACAAGGAACGTAAGCCACCTTGCTACTTTACACCTCTATCATAATCAATGCGATCAATTTTCAACCAGTTGAGCGAACCTGGGAAGATCATATTTATTGACGTACCTATTTTATATCCCAACCATCCTAAGCCAAAAGGATATAGGGAATATTAGTTTTGCCCTTATCACAGAATACTGGGGCATGACATTGAAGTATGCATGGGTTTCAAGGACGAGGTGCAAAATATGATTGAAGCGAGAAAAATTAAAGTTGACAACCCATTTTCTCTTGATAACAGAGATATGGACATATACAAAAACTATTGCCAAACCATGAGGTCCCTAGAGGGCAAGGTGTCTAGGTCAATCAGGTATTAATCGATACACCTACCCATAGATGCATTGGAATGGTTGAAATTGTCAATATAGCCACAAGGACTAGATGATATGATCAACCATAACCTATTATGGCTCCCATTAATTTCCTAGCAGTATTTGGGTAGAGGTAGGGGTAAAACAACCTTCCAGGTCCACCAACCCAACCTGTGGTGATTGTTCGAAGTAGACTAGAACAAAAAATACAAACAAATTCAAAAAATTTATCTATCTATGAGGTCATACAACAATCCCCAAAGCACAGGGAGACATTTATGGATATTTTGAGATCAATTGAGCTCCAACCACAAGATCCCAATGCATTCACACATTTCGTGGGACAAGTACATCAATACCAAAAACCTGTAATCTGATTTTATGATCATGAGATTAAGATAGTACCTACTACCATACCAGACCCTCCGTTGTACATTATTGCTTCAGTCAATTATTTACCTTAAAAGCAGGTCTTGATAAATATAGGTTCATAAATCAACATCATCACAACAACAACAATAGGTCACCTTAGGATCCCCAAATCCAATATCGTTCCAGGGGCCTACATGTTGAGAGCTTTCAATGATGCATTATGCTCTACTATGGGAACAATAGTCCTACCCATAAATGTGGGGCATAAGACCATCCCTATGATGTGTCATGTATTGTAAGGGGATATGCAATACAACATCCTCCTAGGGTGTCCTTGGATAAGAGATATGAAGTGTGTTCCTTTGATTTTACAGCAATGTGTCAAGTATGTGTATGATGACAAAGTCTATATAGTTTTGGTTGATGAAGAGCCCTTTAAATATGTCCATTAGGTGGATATTCCAGGATATTTTGTGATTCCTTCCACTCACCTGTATGTAAGACCTTCATATCCAACTACTCAACTAGATAACATAAAAAAAGGGGTATGAAAAGACCCTTCCACATTAGCCCTCCTCTTACGCCCAAAACAACTTAAGCTTCTAAGAGACCATCAACATCAAAACCTAAAGATAATCAGAAGCTAAAGGTGACCTTGATCAAGGAAGAAAAGCCCAAGGAATTTCCAACTATATCCATTGCAAAAATCCCAAGTCCCATGGAAGAAGAATATTTCTAGAATCAAGCTGAGGAAATACTAGAACTCGCTTCACTAGTGTTGTCTGTGGGGTCATCCACATCACATGCGGTGATACACTTGGAAAGTACAGGGATAGGAGAGTACCTTGTGTAGAACATAACATTCATGTCCTTCATTGAGTCTGCACAAGACATGGGATGGCCAAAATACCTAAGACCACCAGTGGGAATAGTGGTTCCACTTGGAATCCCTCCCAACTAGACCAAATTTATCTATGCTGGCTTGGAATGCACCCATAAGTCTTCAAACATAGAAGAGACCAATTATGAACTATTCACCATCAATTTTTGTTACCTCTCCAATCCCTAGTTTGCTCTATGATACTTTGAATGTTACCATTAGCATGGCTATGGTCTTGATATATATGAACAGGGGTGTAGGCATCCATGCGAGCCACAATATCAGCTTCACACTGACAATTTTGGGTTAGGCTACCACATCAGAGACCAAGATGACTCTCTAGTAGCATCCTTAGACAAATTAATCTTGGGGTTAGGAGAAGACATCAATTTTATTCCTTATCACCCACCAAGTACAATACATATGATTAACATGCAAGTGGCTATGGTAAACATACCACCACCAGATATTTATCATCCAAAATTCTCAATTGATGCCACCCCCACAAGTTGCACCTTGTGGGATGAAGAGTGAGAAGAAAGCAGATATAGGGCAAGCAATGATGAAGTACAAACAAGCTTAGCCTATCATGGGTCTCACTATTTATAAAGTCTTGCATGGTACAACCATAATGAGAGTGGGTATATATCAAATGGAAGTGGTTATGAGTTAGAGGACTCAATAGAAAGAGCCTACCTAGGGCCAAGGTAGTCGCCCCACAACTTAGGGCAAGACACTAATTCAAATGGCATCTTCATAAGTGACGGATAATATGAGGATGAAACAGATATGGCCTACTTAGGGTTAAGACACACACCCCTTGTATTGGGACCACATATCAATGCTAATGGTTTCTAGATAAGTTATGATGAATTTGAAGATGAGAGTGATATGGATTATCTTAGG
Organism: Wollemia nobilis; assembly: GCA_028583015.1. Lineage (NCBI taxonomy): Eukaryota > Viridiplantae > Streptophyta > Pinopsida > Araucariales > Araucariaceae > Wollemia > Wollemia nobilis. The sequence continues at coordinate 1,785,587 of JAQPPZ010000057.1, forward strand.
CCTCATCACTTGTGGAAAGTCAACATGCTGGTAGAAAGAGAAGTGGAATTTCATTCCATAGACCCTGGCTTACGGTTTTTGGGGAGACCTATCGACTTAGATGTCATTTACTATGCAATAAATCCCCATCTACCTATGTTCAGAGAGCTCTTGGAACCCAACTATCCTATTATCTAGCCTACTCATGGGCCAGACTAAGAAATTCCTTTTCCTCCAGAGCCTCATCACGAGCATGGGGGAGAAGCCTATGAGATAAGATTTCACCCATGTGGTCTTGGAGATTTCATTCCATCCATCAATAAAATCTCCATTGATTTGACCACTCCACTTTATAACCCAGCAGATCCTACCAAACCATTGTATCTTGATATAGGTGCTATAGATTGGTATCACACTAATTCACCTATAGAGCCTTAAGATATTTTCCCTAGCAAAGATATTTTACAATCGTTTAATTTTGCATCAGGATGTGCATATGACGTATTCCATGCTAGTTTGGATCTTGGGTTAGTAGGACCTATAAATCATGTTGATGACATTCAATTGATACCCACACCTCACCATCTAGAGGATGGGTCGCATATGGCTATAAAAGTGACTTTTGAGGTGGACATCAGCGATGATCCTAATCAACCAAAGAAAGTTAAGTTCAAAAAAAAATTATCTCTAGAGGAACAAGCCATCATAATCCCTCTCCTCAATGAGAGGCCAAACCTTTTTGCTTGGACTTACAAAGACATGCTAGGGCTTGATCCAAAGTTCATTGTTCACAACCATTCATTGGATCCCATGAAGAAGCCAGTAAAGCAAAATCTAAGTAAAATGCATCCAACTGTCGCATTGATGGTGAAGAACGAGATACAAAAACTACTGGATGTGATTTTTATCGTTCCTATTGACTATCTTGAATGGGTCTCGAATAAGGTGCCCATGGGAAAACTCGACATAAGATTCAGTATTTGCACAAACTTCTAAAACTTGAATAGGGCAACTCCAAAGGACTCGTTCTCATTGCCTAACATAGATTCTCTTGTTGATGCCACTACAGGTAATGAGATGCTCTCCCTAATGGATGGTTTTTCCAGGTACAATCAAATCAGAATAAAACCCGAAGATCAACACAAAACCACTTTTATTACTCCATGTGGAACATTTTGTTATAAGGTGATGTCATTCAACCTTAAAAATGCTGGTTCCACATATCAGTGGGCCATGACATACATATTTTATGACTATATGCATAAAATAATAGAGGACTAAATGGACGAATTACTGGCTAAGTCTTTATTGCGGCAAGAGTATGTTGAGATCCTTAAGAAAGTCTTCAATCACCTCATTGAGCACAACGTTAGATTGAATCCTAAGAAGTGTGTGTTTGGCATAAATTCTGGTAAACTCTTTGGGTTCATCATCTCTAAGAGAGGCAGCATTGAAGTCGATCCTACAAAGGTAAATGCTATATTTGAAATGGCCACCCCTACCAACATTAGGGAATTGAGAAGCCTACAACGCAAGGTAGCATCCATCAAACAATTCATTGCACAATTATCAAAAAAATTTCAACCCATGAATTGGCTTCTATGTAAAGGAGTTCTCTTTCAGTGGGACGAAGAGTTCCAATAAGCCTTTGTAGAGATAAAAACTTACCTGGAAACACCATTGGTATTGGCTCCACCAAGGCCAAATGTACCATTTTTACTATACATATTGACTACTAATTTTGCTTTGGGCACCATGTTGGCCCAAAAGAATGCACAAGATAAAGATCAAGTCGTATATTACATCAGTCACACCTTGATGAGTTATGAGCTAGGGTATGCATATGTAGAAAATTTATGTATAGAAATGGTCTTTGCAACCAGAAGGTTGCGACACTACATGTTGAGCCATATGACCTAAATTATATCAAAATAAAATCCTTTGCAGTACATGATGAACAAGACCTATCACAATACACGTACTACAAAGTGGATCATGCTATTTATAGAGTTTGATCTAGAGTTCATAAGCCAAAATTCCATCAAGAGACAAGTCATAGTTGATCAATTAGTAGAGGCACCTCTTCAGGATAGCAAGCCTCTCACCATAGAATTACCTGATGATGCAGTATTTACATTATTAGATCTATCAAAACTCGAAGAACCTAAGAAAGAAAGATATATGGAATTGTTTTTTGATGGTTTGAAGTGTGAGGAAGGGGGCGAAGCAAGGATTGTCTTTATCACACTGTAGGGCATGCCATTGCCCTTATCATTCAAACTAGACTTCCCTTGCACAAAAAATAAGATCAAGTATGAGACCCTAATCTTGGGACTCCAAACGGCCATCACAATGGGTATTAAAATATTGAATATCTTTGGTGACTCCTTGCTCATAGTTAATCAAGTCAAAGGTTTGTTCCAATATTGATGCCCACTCTTGAAAGCTTACAAGGAGCTTTTTGACACTTACCTAGCCCGACTGGAATGGTATGACATCAAGGCAATCCCTCATACATAAAATAGATTTGAAGATACCATGGCATCTTTGGAATCCTTAATCTCTCAAAATATATCTATATATTTCACAACCATTCATGTTAAAGTGCTCTCGCACTCAACGATGTAGCGTAATGCTATTGATAATCAAGAGTCAGTCATTATGATCAATATTGAACCAAATCAGGATTTGTCCTTCAAAGCTAGATATTTCTTTAGAATGGCACCTTGAGGGTCTTTGATATCTCAAGGTCCTGTGGAGTGTGGTACAACCATTCACCATTGTTTCTCAATATATATTCACAAGTTCTAGGAAGCAGGAGGAACATGTCATATTTTCTATAGAAGTTGTGGCTTATTAGGATTGGATTTCCTAGTTATGGGATTTACTAAAGCTTGGAATGGTACCACAAGGCCTATCACATATTTAAATATGAACATTTAAACATAAGGTAACAAGGTACATGTTATTGGGAGAGATCCTTTATAGACAAGGTTACGATGGAATGCTCCTTCGTTGTCTTGAGCCGTAAAAAGCATCTTGGGAAATTTTGTAAACTCATGATGGTACGTGTGGTGGTCACTTCAGTGGCATGGCCATCGTTAAGCACATATTGATAATGGGTAACTATTGGCCCACTATGCAAAAATATTATTGCGAGTATGTCAATAAATGCATTAAGTGTCAGCATCATGTGAACCTCACACATCTACCATCACAAGCCTTGTAACCCATCCAGGAAACATGGCCCTTCTCGTAGTGGGGACTAGACTTAGTTGGGAAGATCTCACCCCCATCCTTAGGCCGATACATGTTCATCATAAATACCATTGAGTATTTCACCAAATAGGTCAAAGTGATTCCCTTGACATCGACAACTGGACCAAGGATTGCGGAGTTTATACTCCACAATATCATAAGTCATTTTGGGGTCCCTTAAAAAATAATATCGGATAATGGGCCATCTTTCAAGAAAAAATATGTGCATGCTTTGATGAAAAAATACCATATTCAACATAATTTTTCAACACCCTATTATCCACAAGCAAATGGGAAAGCGAAAGCCTAAAAAAAATAATAGTCTCCATCTTGAGGAAGACAGTGAAATATAATCATAAGGATTGGCATCTGCAATTGCCTCTTGCGTTATGGGTATACAGGACTAGTGTACGGACGCCCACTAGGGCAACACTATTCTCACTTGTATATGGTACTAAGGCCATCATGCCCCTAGAGTTGGAAATTCCAACCCTACACATAGCATTGAAGGACTTCATAGATGATGACACCATGTAGCAAGCCCGCCTTGATCAATTAATGCTTCTTGATGAACATCAATTCAATGCCTTGGAGCATCTCCATTTTTATCAATATCGCCTTGCACGAGCCTACAATAGTAAAGTCCACTTAAGAGAATTCAAGGTTGGAGATCTTGTGCTCAAAGAAAACTAGCAAAACTCAAATCTGCCGTCGCACCTACGAGACAATTTTATGGTAAATTGGTTAGGTTCATACATAATCTTAGAAAGCGTTGGGCCTGGAGCATATCACCTCACATCATTGGATGGTGTTGAAGATCTTGAGCCTCTCAATATCATTCATTTGAAGGAATTCTATACATAAAATACAAAAACATTCAAATATACATAAAATACAAAAACATTCAAATATACATAAAATACAAAAACATTCAAATATGTCATAAAATTACAAACAAATCATAAAAACATAAAAGATTCAAAAAAAAATGCTCCAAGGGTATCTTCATGCCGCTTGGTCAAATTCAATCAAAAATACTCCAAGGGTATTTTTATGCCGCTTGGTCAAATTCAATAAAAAAAAAAATTTCAAGGGTATCTTCACGTCGATTAGTCACCTCAATCAAAAATGCTCCAAGGGTATTTTCATGTCGCTTGGTCACCTCAATAAAAATTCTCCAAGGGTATCTTCATATCGCTTGGTCAAAATCAATTGAAATACTTCGAGGATATCTGCATACCATTTGGTCAACCCCTAAAATCCCCAAAGGCACAATAAGCCCTTTGGTCAAGAAATGATCAAAAACACAAAAACAATACAAAATAATCAAAAAAATAAAAACAATACAAAATAATAAAAAATATAAAAACATTTGCATCTTATATTTGCATCCACATAGCTGCATCACATTCATATCCATTGAATTTGCACATGTTATGATCACAATCTTGTAAATGATACCACAATTTGTATCACAACCACAAATATTCAAATCCATCTTCATTCATTCGTCCATGTGTGTAACTATATTTTTCAACAAAACTGTTTTTGTTGCTATAAATAATAGGCTAAGGTTTTTTGGTCATTCAACCATATCTAGTGGTCTTATCAGCTTTTGTGGAAAGCCAACTTGATTAGTAGAGGGTAAGGTCTAGTCGTGAATGCCTCATATATTTAGTATCCTATCACTAATTAAAAACACTAAAATATTAGTTGGTACAAGGGAAAGATAAAAGCTACAAAAGTGGTCTAGGTTTCCTTAAGCAAAAAGGGTCTTCCTTGCTTATCCCCCTATGCGACCAATTCAAAGATGCTGAGAATTGGCATAAGGAAAAGTTCTGCCCTACCCAAAAATAAGTGATTATCATCACTACATAAATCCCTTGCTTTCATTAAAACAAGTAGAATCCCAAAATCAAGTAAAATTCAAAGTTGAAACAAACAAGTGATTTTCATCCCTACATAAGTCCCTTGCTCAAGAGAAAAATCAATCAAAAATAAACAATTATTTTCATCACTAAGCATGAGCAAGTATCCCAAATTAAATGAAGAAAATAAGGGAATGGAACTTGAATCCCTGGAATTATTAGCATTGTACAAAACTGGAAGGGGATCCCCATTATAGGTTTGGTGTACAACCATACCTGGAAATGGTGATACCCTTACACATGATGATATATCTATCACAATAGCATCTTGCATTTGTGTAAACCAATGTTTGCATGTGGATGAGCTAGCTTCGGGTAACTCAATAATGCCTAGTGGTATAGTCCAACTAAGTCCAACACAAGATCAGATGAACAATTGAGGATCCCCAATCTTAGCAATGGGTTGAAAGAATCCTTCCTGAAATCGGAGCAAATGCTTGAGTTCTATCTAAATATATTCATTTGCACAATCTCTAGGTCCATGATGAAATCCTTGTATTTCAAAATTCTTGTATAGTCAGTACGCATTTGTTGATAGGGTAACTAGAGTGTTTGAGTCTCAGGAAAAGCCTCAAAACTTCGTATATGGCAAAAAATCATATCATAAATCTCATCATCAATTTTCTTTATGAGGTTTTGTGAATTAAAAGGTATTAAAAAGTAGGCTAGATATTGTATGGATGTCATAAATGATGTTTAGATTACCACTGACTATTTTGTATATTTTAAATTACAGAAGCTTATCAAGAAACTACACACAATCCACACAATTACATTTCACATATGGATGTTTAAACAATTAGTTATTTTAATAGGAATGATTGTTTACATTCACAACTAATATTCTTTCTGTGGTGTCATCCGTTAGATTGTTAAAATCATTTCATGTGCATTCCTTATGTTTTAAGTGATTAAAGCATATAGGTTCATTTGCATTACATCAAAAACCATGTAGATAATGCATTCCACACATTGCATTTGCCACATCATAACATAAGTCAAATGCATACAACTAAAAGCAAAATTAAACATGCATTTAACAAATAAAGTTGTATAGATCATAAATCATCCACATACACCTAAGATAGGATCATTGCATCCACATACATTACATCATATAACCATAATTAAAGCACGTAAATCCATATTAGTATCCATATATGCATACACCATAAACCTAACATTAAATCAACTCATAATACATCACATCATAGTAATAAAAAACATCTACATAAGCACCCATCTAGAACATCCGCATTATCATAAATATCACCTATCATCTAACACATACATCATTACATCATAACACCATCATCACATCACATAAATAAAACAAAAACATAAGCAATAAATGATACACATAATGAATCATAATGCAAATATATCATATAAATGTGTGTACCAAGTACATGGATGTACAAAAATACCCATAGGCTACAGTCATATAGGTTAGCTGACCTCAAAAATTGGAGTCAAAGTGCATCATAATCAAACTAGGTTGGTTCCCCCTGTAGCACCACTTCCTATGGTGGTATCCCTAGGAGAGTGGTGTGAGCTAGATCCTTCTGGTCTCTCTGTATATTCTGGGTCCTCTTCCTAGGTCATATGGAAGACTGCCCTGATGTGGAGCACTCACTAACCTATGATCCATCGACTACTGCCCTCTCCCTAGGAGTGGCTCTTAGCCTCCTAATATGCATCGATAGAGCAGCAATGTAGGTTGCATCATCTAAAATCTTCACCTCATACTCGTCTAGCAAGGTCTACGTCTGCCTAGTATTTGCCCTTGGATCTGCCTCTGTAGGAACCTATGGTGTAGGAGGATCAACAACAATATGCATCCTAGCAGCACCTCCCCCGATAGCAACCTATAATGCATGTATCTGAGTTGTGAGCTGCACTATAATGGCATCTCATTGTACTATGGTGGCATCTCGCTATGCTATAGTAGCATCATGCTACTGTACCTAGATCTTCGTTGACTAGAGATCAAAATCTACCTCATGTAGCTGCACCCTAAGAGGAAAATATCTCTTCTCAGGATCCAACTCCTCCTCCTCCTTAGGAACCTCCTGCCCCTCCTCTGTCGGCTGGCCCCATCCCTTATTCCTAGCTCAGACTTTGTGCCATACTAGGTCTGCGCCTCCATCACCACTGTCATCCTTGTGGCCCAAACTACCATCACCATACCACATCTGATCACCCCACCACTATGCAAATGCATCTATGACTCCCCCAGTGACTTCTGGTTCAACCCTTGGGGCATCCTCCTCATCAATCAGCTCTATGATCCATGGTGGAGCGAGATCTCTCTCTACTCCAATGCACCTATACACAAATGGGATAAGTGGAAAATCCTACTATAATCCGTACTGACAAAGAAATTGAGAGTAGAAGAAATACTCCTTGAATGCCAGCCTTATAGCCAATGAGCCACCACTCATGTCGCATCTTAGCTGTAAAACTAGTTGGATAATCCCAAGCTGAACACTCATGGTATGGGCACCATATGACATCTCTGACTTGCAACCTAGTAGAAGTAGCAATGCAATGGGGAATCTACCCCATGGAAGGGTGGCTCTTACGCTCCTCACACTCTCGAGCCCATCTGGAATAATAGCATTGCATCCAAGCATAAATAGTTGTAATCATAGCAGGGATCCCTCTAGGATGATCTACGTTGATATACTTCCATCCCCATATTTGAAGTAGTAAGCTATAAGCAATGTCAACATGACCCTACTAACATATGTGGTACAAATCATCATAACATTTTGCCAATAAGGACCTCCCCCATGCATAGATGATAGGCTCTACACTATCCATAAAGTCCTGAACCATTGCAAGGAGGTTCCACGGGAACCTCAAGCCTGAGTAATCTGGGATAAGAATATTGTTGATGACCATCAACAACATTGTATGCTTCTCTGAGAAGACCCTCTCCCTAGACCATCATAGGATAGATACACCTATAGACTTGGTGTCCTTGAAGGCAGCCACAACACACCTCTTGAACACCCTAGCAAAGACTATCTCACGGTCATTAGTGGCTGAAGAGACAATGGCCACTCTGTAAAAAGGGATCCTAAAAATCTTGTACACATCCTCTAGTGTGATAGCCATCTCACTAGTAGGGAGGTGGAAGTTGTTAGTCTGAGGATCCCATCAGTGGACCAAGGCCATGAGGTAGGCCTGATCTGACATAATATGTGGTAGCCTGGTCATAAACTGTACTCTATGGGCCTTAAACCAGACCTAGTCTACATCATCCATGAGTGTAAGGAGATCATTTAGGAGCTTCAGGTCTCAAGCCCAAGCAATGAGAATCTAAGTGCCAAAATCAAATACATAACTACAATTCATCTAAGGCATAAATCATAATAAAACATGAAAAATGATACAAATAATAATAGACTATCCTAATTCTAAGTGAAAGAGTTGTTAAATGCACCTAATCATGAAAAAAAATTCAAATTAAATAACTCAAAAATCCAAAAAGAATCAATTAACTATCACAAAAATGAAAAAAAAAATCAAAAACTCACTTGAGGTTCCTGGCCGCTTTCACCTACAGTGACTAGAAATCGGCCGATGAGGCTAGTAGTGGCCAATCCCCAATGGTCAAATTTTTTTACTGTTGGGATTTGAACTAGTTGCGGCCATCTATAGTAGCCAGGTCAAGGGCCAAAATGACCGCTCTGAGCGGTAGTGGCCAATGGGTGACATGAAAAACGCATACACCCTAGGCTAGAAATACCAATTTTTTTTGAAAAAAACACAAAATGGGGACAAGCCCACCTAAACAAAACCTATGTTAAACCTATCTATGGGTGTGGTTCGTTACTGGTGAGTTTAATGAGATTAATTCACCAATTACATAGTGCGGTTCATTTTTACCAAAAATACAAACAGGGTTAAGGTTTGAAAAAAATACCCGAGAAGCTTCAGATCCTCCGCTTGCGAATGCCTCACCTTGCACAGCCATAATCCTCGACACAAAACGCTCCAAGTTTCAAACTATCACTTTCTCTCCAGAGATCTAAAAAGTGAATTTCTAGTTGGAAGAATGAAAATTCAAAACCCTAGGGTACATTTTATACTTCCCAAGTTATGCCTTGGTCGTCGCTGTCGTCAACGACCTAAAATTCTTGGACACTTAGGTCGAGAGCAGCCATAAGCAGGCATTTAGGGGTCATTGGACCATAAAAATGCCAAAAGAATAGATAAAAACAATAAAATTCCTCCAATAAGGAATAAAAAAAATCAAATAATCACAATTTGATGGTTCAAATCATCATAATGCTCAAAATAACAAAAAATTACATAGAAACAAAATCTCAAGTAAGCCTCATATCTAGTTACTCACTCTATCAACTCGAAGGTTGTAGCGATTTGCAATCCATACAATTCGATGAGATGAGTGAGTTACCATAGGGATAATTAGGGTAAATTAATCATTTTACAATCATGATGTGCCCCCTAAATCTTGAAGAAGACCAAGATGGTCAGACTGCTCCAAGGGTATGGTGGAATCATCCTAATTTTTTTATGACATAACAACATTGAGCCAAGTGATTCAACAAAGCCTAAAATATAATCACTCATCCTAACTCCCTAAGAAGGCCATGTATGGCTGGACCACTCCTCGATATAGGGATGAATGATCATCATAAACAGTTGGAATCACACTTGGATGGGGGTTTTCTCATTAAAATAACAAGCATTAGAAAGGAACCAAATTAGTCATATTGGTCAAGCAACTTGTCTCTTCATTCATCGTCCTTCCCTCATCAACTCGTTGTGTGAGGGGGTAGTTAGATCTTTAAATAATCATGATAAAAGTCAACCAAATATCACTCAATCATATCAAGATCGCATTCATCCTATGAATCATTGTAGACAACTATTACAAAATATTCCTCTGCTTTCTAGGTTCATAAGCAAGATATGACATCTTCGGTTTGCAGCTCTCCTCTGGTTGGATATCACTGTAGCAACATAAGCTACCCGATTGTGTTTGAGGTGTAAGTTCAAGTGAATATGTGCAAGCCTTGTACTAAGTTAATCCTTCCATTCTATTAAAGCAATGATTAAAGGATGCGTGTCGTCTTGCATGATTGGGCCATCCACTGTTGATTAGACCAATGATCATCATACACCCTAAAAACACAATAGTCTACTTTTTTTCTCAACGCTGTGTTTTTCCCACACAGTGCATCCCAAAAGGGTCATCTGTAGACACCTGAAACACGTTGTTTTTAGGACTACTCATATGGGCATCCATAAACCATATGACTAAACCTTGGGACCTTCCAAGTGCCAAAAGTGGTTTTCACTGCTCATCTAGGGTAGTGTCAGCCCATCCAAGCCTGGCTGTTATGAACTAGAGTGGTTGAACCTTGGCTACTCAAGCTTTTTCCAAATCCTAGCTGCTGCAAATGACATCGACTAAGCTTTAAAATGTGATTTACCACCAAAACAATCTAATATAGGGTAGAAGTGGTAGTTTTCATGCAATAAGGCTGAGCAGGGATAACTTTGCATTCCTCCTCATAGCTAGTTTACATGAGAGACTCAAGTCCAAGTTTAGACATCATGTTAATTGGCCTTCAAGCACAAAAAAGACAAAATATTTCATGTTGACCTCTAGTGTGCATGAAGAATTCAGTCCTAGGGTTGGACATTGAACTAGGGTTTCAAATATATTATAAGGTGCAAACCTAAGAGCACCAAAAGCGGGAATTTAGAGACTTTTTGTAGAGATACAACCTAGGAGAGCTTTTTTTAGACTTGGAGATATTTTCTTGTAGAAAAGCCCTTTCATATCAGAGAGAAAATTGGAGCACTTTTTAGGAGTAATGAAGTGTTGTCCGACTTAGGTGTTACCATCTACATGATATTCAACACATCGGACCAAAAATGACAATCATTTCAACATCAACAACAAGCCTAGATCCATAGCATTGGAACAATAGAGATAGGTTTTCATCTTAGCGGCCACTATCTTGAACAGTGGCTTGTAGGCCTAGTCTAGAGTTCTTAGCATTAGTTTCTTTCATTTGTCTTATTACATGTTTTCACTTCAATAGCATAGATTTGATTTATTGCATTCATAGCATTAGTTTTTATTATCATTGATAATTTTACTATTTATCATTAGGGTTATTTCTAACAACCTCATCCAGGGAGGCAATCTCGGATAGTTGAGTTTTTGCTATTGTTTTCATGCTTGCAATACTACAAGTTCACTGGACAGGTTATCAACATATGAAAGCAAGAGGATACCTCTAGGAGCTAGACCTGGAGAATGAGGTATCTGTAAGCCCTCATTCATTTTTGTGTGCATCATCAAGTAGCCTACAAAAGTGCACTACCCCTTGCAATGGGATATCATACATTTTTTGCCCCTATTTGTAAAGTATGTATCAAATAAAGGAAATCCCTCAGAGGGATCTATATGTAACTGAACTTGAGAAAAAGAAATAAAAAAAATTATCTATTCATTTCTTCATATTTTTGTTATATCTTTAATTTTAATGTATGATTAAGTAAATATTATTCGCAAATAGAGTATTGGACGGTGCACCGCTTCCCCGGGTCGCTACAGTTAGGTTTTAAGTGATACGAATTGTGTGGCTTAGATTAAAATATATCAAAGGATGAATATCAATTTTGGGTGTGTGACATGGATTTATGTGGATGGATGGATATGATTAAGTTAAATAAAAATAAACCCTAGCTATGCAATAAAAGAATGGGAATAGATTCTAATAACATAATAGAATATAATAAAATGATTTAGATTTACCTTGATTATCTACCTTTCTGATCTAGTGTGATTTGTTGCAGGAAGTGGTGTGACGATACCCTAGCATCGCCCAAGGGCTAGGAGGACTGCAAAACTCTAGTGTAAGATACTTGTGGGTGCTTTGTAACTATATAAAATGCTCATGGATACTTGAGAATGGTAGAGGGTTCTTATAGGCACTTAGAGGTGAAGGGAAAATTCCTGAAGGTGCTTGGCAGTGATAGAGAGCCCCCAAGGGCATTCGACGGCTAAAGGGAAAGTCTACAAAAGTAGATCTAGCTAAGCAAAAGGGGTTATTATGGATGCAAGGGTTATGGAAAGTGAGGATGGAAGGCAAGAATACTTAGATACTCTAGGGAAATCAGGGGCAAAATTCAACTCAAGATTCAGGTCTTAGGACTTAGGTGAAACTTCAACTCAGGATTCAGGGCTTAGGACATAGGGGGAAATTCAACCTAGGAAAACTCAGGGCAAGAAAACATATAGCAAATTACTTAGGGAAAATACTTAAGGAAATACTTAGGAAAAACTTAGGGGTTGAGCCATCAAAATGTCTCTTATTAATAATCCACATTGGGGCAACACGAATTGTGTGGATCATATTAAAATATAAAAGAGGGTGGATATTATTTTTAGGTGTGTGGCATGGATTTATGTTTATGGATGGATAGTTTTAAGTTAAATCGGATGGCTGGTATTTATTCACATATATAATATTTATATTTATTAAATATATATAAAATATAAAATTAAAATATTAATATTAAACATGTATTTAACAATTATGCCTAGATATATATAAATAATTGGTAAAGATGGTAGTAAGACCTGGATAGATGACAAGTGGCTAGGTTTTGGTGTTTACAATTAGTTTAGGAAATAAAGAGATTACTACCCAGGAAGATATGAAAAGACTCTTCCTAGACCAATACCAAAATTTTGGTAGGGCACGAGATTCTAGAGAGGAAATATTTGATATGACTCATAAGGAAGATGAATCATTGGAAGAGTATTGGGATAGATTTAGCTTTAACCTACAAATATCTCCCCATGCAAAACTAAGTGATAGGTCCTTAAGAAGTATCTTCTTAAAAGGACTCACCAATGAGTCTCTTGAAGCATTGAACATGATATCAGGAGGAGATGTTTACCAACATCAAATGACAAATATCCGATGTTTATGTTAAAATTATTCATGAAGGAAAGGTAAACCAACCTTTCAAAATATCAAATCAATAGCCATAATCACAAAAATTAAAATAGGTAACATTATAGAAGACCTAAAGAGTGAGATGATGTCATCTCTTGCACTTTATTTGGATACCCTTCTACTTTATAAAAAAAAGTGAGGTATTGAGGCAACATTAGCCTATTTCTATCCCAAATGTAGAGGGAAGCACCCAAAAAATTCATGTCTAGAAAACAATATTAGAGTATGTGCTCTTTGTCAGAAAGACCATAAGATAAAGTTGTGCCCATAATTTCCAAAAGCTAGAGAAGATCCTAGAGTAGAGAAAGTATATTTCATGGGAAATAGGATAAACTGACAACAATATCCTATGGGAAACAACATGCCACCTAGAATGCCACCCTATGGGGGAGGTAATTACATGAATTAAGGTCAATTTTAGCCACCTAATATAGTTTGGTGGGGATAACAACAACCTTGGAAAAAAACCCCCCAAGGAGCCATTCCTTGAAGAACACAAGCTTATACTTAGAGGGGGGGTGAACAGTATAAGACCTCTTTTTATTTTTTCCCTTTATACTTCAAAATAGTAAAGCAATATACCCAAAGCAATATCAAAGCAATGCACAATATCATCCACAAAGTGACACCAATTTTAACGTGGTTCACCCAAAATGGTCGGGCTACGTCCACAAAACTTTTCTCTAAAAGTTATCTCAAAGTTCTTTGGGAATCCTTCCCAATTACAATATTTATGAGCCTCGGCCCAAAGGAGATACCTTCCCCTAATTAGAATTTATGAGATACCTTCCCCTCTGCTCTAGAAATGATCCCTCGGAAGATCAACCGCCTCTACCTCTTGCCAGCACGTGGAACTCCTTTCCACCGAAGACCTCCTGTCCTCAATGCTTAGCCTAAGAGACCTCTGCCTTCTATGATCACGTCCACAGCAGCTCAACAACCTGTACCAAACACAATCAATCGGTCTAGTACAAGTCTTCCTCTGTCTGTCAGATCTGTCCAACGCTTGAACAAATCAATCCTCTGCACACAAGCCTTCTCAAAGACTTGCCAAATCTATCCTCGAGTTCTTCTCAAAGAACCAAGTGCACCTCTGTCCTCAAGTTCTATGATAGAACTATCAAACTCAGCTCACAAGTCCTCTACTAGGACTTGTCCAAATCTGCTCACAAGTCCCCACCGAAACCTGTCCAAGACTGCTCACAAGTCCCCATCGAAACTTGTCCAAAACTCAGCAAGCTCACCAAGAAAAAAACTTTCTTAGTAGGAAATCACAAGGTGAATTGTTAGAGACCCAATGTGATTTGTCAAACTCATAGAAGCATAAAGAGAATTGTTAGAGACTCAATATGTTCTATACTCAACTCCCAATCTCAAAACTCAACTCAAATCAACTCAGCTCAAACTCAATCTCAAATCTGAAAACTCAACTCAATATCTGAAATGGATAGGATAGAATGCTTTCTTTCAAGAACATGAAACCCCAACAATTGCCAACTATGCAAAGAATCACATAACAATGATACTCATGTTCTTTTCACCATCAATTAGGGCTTCAACAACAATGCTCATCAAACAAGGTTCAATCAACACCATTCAACTCAAAACACAACCTTGAAGCATTTCACAATCAACATTAGAAAAGGAAACAAGTAGAACTCCTTTTCTCTCCAATATTGTTTGAACAAAAAGCATCCACCAACTCAAATCAACAAGAGCACAACACAACTTTTCAAATCATCAACAAAGGAGTAAGCCCAACACTTTAACCAAGTAAAGAATAGCTTGATTATTACCAATTTAATGAAAGCAAATGTCAATCTCAAAGCTGCCCACTTAAGGTTTCACAACTTCACACAAGAAGCAATTTTAACCTTAAAACATCATGCTTTCATTTCCATAATCAACCAAAAGCACTCTCAACATTACAAGAAAAATTTATCCCTTATACACCTTATTTCTCCCTTATAGTCTTATCAAAAATAAAATTTATCTCTCATAAGAATGCAATAAGATATTTCAAACAACACCTTCAAAAGAATCTTTTATCAAAATAAAACAAGCTTTAAACTCCTTATAACTCCTAAGCTGTTTTTCCCTCTAATAAACTTCCTCCATCCGCAAAATACACTTAGCAAAAATTAATTTCGAAAATACCTTGGCCAACATCAAAAATCATGCTATGGAGAAATTGCGCACGAATTCTAACACCACCCGCTGCGTCCACTTCATGATGAAAAACCCTTTTGCATTATTCGAATGTGGAACCTCCCGTTCGGGTAGCGCGCCAACAACCTAGCCGCTACCGGTGTGCCAAAGGCGCCCGGTGAGGTTTAAACCTCATGTTGTTAGCCTTGTTCCTTCTATGCCAAGGATTAAATAAAACAATAGTGCCTCCCTTTCTTCTGACGTGAACACGAAGATGAAAACCTTACGACGGATTTACGACAAACGGTGAGTACAAAAAAAATGAACAACGGATTCACGAAAATGGCGAAGACACAGTCGAACAACAAGTTTACAAAAATGGAAAAGACACAATCGAACGACGGGTTTACAAAAATGGCGAAGACACAATCGGAGAAGAAATCCGAACAATGGATCACGAAATCACAATGAGGAAGAAATCGAACAGCAGATCACGAATTCACAGCGAGCAACTCTTTTCAAAATGTGGATGGGATCATTCTTGATTTTCATCGAGGGAGATTTATATGCATTTTTACCATAAGCTCTTGACGTCGGTGAGGAGTTTAACACGTCGGCGGAGGTCTTGGCTAGCGCCCACAATCTTAAAACATAGCGCCATGGGTTAGGATAACCCATTGCAAACAATAATTTAATATTTATTTAAAAATAATTAAAGGGAACCTTAACAAGGTTTTTAATTATTTAAATAAATACTTCCTCCTGGACCCAAATGCATTAAACTAATGCATCCACCTGTAATCTTTAAACCTCCCAACTTGGGGTTTACAAAAGACCTTTGAAACTCGTCATGTCGTAACCTTCATCAAAACAAATTATTTGACATCAAATCAAATTCCTTCAAGAGCTTCTTGACATCAATGACAACTTATACACTTGAGCAAAGGCAATGTACCCAAAGTACCCAAAATTGCCAACAATCTCCCCCTTTGTCATTGATGGCAAACCTTTACTGAAAACACTTCTCAAGAGCCAAAACTGAAACCAACTGTGCTAACAACTGACCAAGTGTGCCCACAACTGAGAATCTTCCTTTGAAGTTTTGCTCCCCCTGACTTGAAGCTCTCCTCTTCACTTTGAAGCTCTCCCCCTTACTCATATCTCTCCCCCTTTGTCATCAATGGCAAAGGGTCACCTTTGGGGCTCGGGACTAAGAATGAGCCTCTTAGCTTAGTCCCTCCCCCACCTCCTGATGAGGTGATTAATTTTGGGGTGGGAGTAAAACTCCCATTAGGCACCGATCATCATCAGCGTCTATAACTTCCTTTCTGGGCCTTCTCTTGAACTCTTTGTCCATATTCCTATTCTTGTCACTTGTTCTTGTTCTTGTTCTCATCCCTGTTCTTGTCCATGCCTTGATCCTTGGACCTGATCATGCCACTGTTCCTGTTCTTGTATTCTAGAATTTCAGCTCTACACTGTCTGATTATGTGACCTTCATTGTTGCACTTGAAACACTTGACGATGTTGTTTCTCTGAGGTAAACCTGATCTTTGAATCCACCTATTCTGACCAAACCTGTTCTGACCAAACCTATTTTGACCAAACCTGTTCTGACCAAACCTATTCTGACCAAACCTATTTTGATCAAACCTGTTCCTGTTATTTACCTTGCAATAGACTGCCTTGTGCCCAAACTATTTACAAGAGTAGCAATACCCTTGAAAGTAACTAGCACTTCTGAAACTGTCATTTACCTTCTTCACTTGAGCCATGCAATGTGAAGCCATGTGACCAAACCTATGACAAGCAAAACATCTGCCTTGAAACTTTCCTTTATTTGACCTCTTGGGTCCTGAATACTTCTTCTTCTCATTCTGAATTCTGTTTTCTGTTTTTGTGCATCTATCATTCAAGGACTCCTTTTCTGAAATACTTTCCTCATCAGAACTCTCTTCCTTTTGGAGTCTCTTACTAGACTCTCCAACTTGTTCCTTGTGTGGCTTAACAAAACCAAGGCCTGTTTTATCTGTTGTCTTTCTTTGACCTTTGATGAGTGACTTAACCTTTTTGGAGCTATCTTGAAACCTGTAAAGCTTATCCTTGTACTCTTTAGTTTCCTCTTTCAAAGAAGCCATTTTCTGTTCTAACTCACTATACTCAAGAACCTTAGACTCTAACTCATCCTTGAGTTCTTGTGTCTTAGCTATAGAGAAGTCAAGACTTTCTATAAGATCATCTCTCTCCATACAACATTCATCTAACTTATCCTTGAGTCTAGCATTCTTCTTTCTTTCCTTTTTCAAAGCACTAAGAGCACTAATAAGTTCACCTTCAAGATCTACTTCACCTTCCTCTATATCTTCCTCTATTTGTTTGCTTTTTGAATCATCAAAGCCTTTTTCAGATTTCTTATCACTAGAGGTGCTACCCTTTTCAAAAACCATACATGCATCTTCCTTATAGTTTTCTGAAGCATCCTCATACATACTAGAAACCAAATCATTATTTGTGCAATCATCCTCAAGGTGACCAAAGTTTCCACATCTAAGACATTTCATGATAATGAATCTATGTTTCGGTTCTTCCTCTTTTTTTGATATGAACAACATCTCATTTTCATCATCACTTGAAGAACTTTCACTATCACTACTAGAACACTTACTTGCTTTGTCTAGGTAGAAACTCTTCTTGTGCTTGTGAGAATACCTCTTTCCTTGATTGTTGTGCTCATCTTTGTTCTTCCTGTGATGCTTGTGCTTTTCAGAATCCTTGCTCTTAGAATCCTGTTTATCTTCATCACTTTCATTCTTGGGAACAGTACAATCAGTAGCATAATGACCAAACTTTCCACAATTGAAACATCTTATATTTTTCATACTTTTGTGCTTTCTAGAGAACTTGCCTTTCTTGCTGTAATATGCCTCTTCATCACTAGAAGACTCATCACTATCTTGAAGCTGTTTACCCTTGGATTTCTTGGTAGCCTTGAAAGTTGCCTCTTTCTTGACATCAACCTTCACTTGAGTTCTCAACTCAAATGCTGCAAGTATACTATGGAGCTCATCCTTTTTCAACTTATCCAAATCTTTAGCTTCCTCAATAGCAGAAATATTTTCACTAAATCTATTAGGAAGAGATCTTAAAATCTTATCACAAACATCATTTTCAGCAAGCTCAAGACCTAAGTCTTTCATGGAGTTAACAACCTCATCCATACGAAGCATGTAGTCACTAATATTTTCATCATCATTCATCTTGAGTTGTTCAAACATACCTTTGAAGTGTCTCAACTTGGCCTTTCCGACATTTGTATCACCTGTATGAACCACCTTCAATTGTTTCCACATTTCACTAGTTGTCTTGCGGTGAATCACTTTGGTGAGATCTCGCTTCTGTAAGCCTTTCGAGATTGCATTCATTGCTTTTGAATTGCTGTGATGTAGGAGCCTTTCTTCTTTAGTATTAGGACCATGTTCAGGAATAGTGTACTCATCTTCAATCACTTCCCAAACCTCATTCCCAAGTGCCATTAGATGAACCTTCATCCTTGCACTCCAAAGACCAAAATCTGACCCATCAAGAATAGGTGTTGCATTGCCACTTGAATGATCCATTGTGTTCTTTACTAGCTTTTCCTTCAAGTTGTTAAACTTTCTGAAGGCACCCGCTCTGATACCAATTGAAGAACACAAGCTTATACTGAGAGGGGGGTGAACAAGTATAAGACCTCTTTTTATTTTTTCCTTTATACTTCAAAATAGTAAAGCAATATACCCAAAGCAATATCAAAGCAATGCACAATATCATCCACAAAGTGACACCAATTTTAACGTGGTTCACCCAAAATGGTTGGGCTACGTCCACAAAACTTTTCTCTAAAAGTTATCTCAAAGTTCTTTGGGAATCCTTCCCAATTACAATATTTATGAGCCTCGGCCCAAAGGAGATACCTTCCCCTAATCAGAATTTATGAGCCTCTGCTCAAAGGAGATACCTTCCCCTCTACTCTAGAAATGATCCCTCAGAAGATCAACTGCCTCTACCTCTTGCCGAGCACGTGGAACTCCTTTCCATCGAAGACCTCCTGTCCTCAATGCTTAGCCTAAGAGACCTCTCGCCTTCTATGATCACGTCCACAGCGAGCTCAACAACCTGTACCAAACATAGTCGATCGGTCTAGTACAAGTCTTCCTCTATCTGTCGAGATCTATCCAACGCTTGAACAAATAAATCCTCTACACACAAGCCTTCTCAAAGACTTGCCAAATCTATCCTCGAGTTCTTCTCAAAGAACCAGTGCACCTCTATCCTCAAGTTCTCTGATAGAACTATCAAACTCAACTCACAAGTCCTCTGCTAGGACCTGTCCAAATCTGCTCACAAGTCCCCACCGGAACCTGTCCAAAAACTGCTCACAAGTCCCCACCGAAACCTGTCCAAAACTCAAGCAAGCTCACCAAGAAAAAAAACTTTCTTAGTAGGAAATCACAAGGTGAATTGTTAGAGACCCAATGTGATTTGTCAAACTCATAGAAGCATAAAGAGAATTGTTAGAGACTCAATATGTTCTATACTCAACTCCCATCTCAAACTCAACTCAAATCAACTCCAAACAATCTCAAATCTCAAAAACTCAACTCAATATCTAAAATGGATAGGATAGACTTTCTTTCAAGAACATGAAACCCCAACAATTGCCAACTATGCAAAGAATCACATAACAATGATACTCATGTTCTTTTCACCATCAATTAGGGCTTCAACAACAATGCTCATCAAACAAGGTTCAATCAACACCATTCAGCTCAAAACACAACCTTGAAGCATTTCACAATCAACATTAGAAAAGGAAACAAGTAGAACTCCTTTTCTCTCCAATATTGTTTGAACAAAAAGCATCCACCAACTCAAATCAACAAGAGCACACACAACTTTTCAAATCATCAACAAAGGAGTAAGCCCAACACTTTAACCAAGTAAAGAATAGCTTGATTATTACCAATTTAATGAAAGCAAATGTCAATCTCAAAGCTGCCCACTTAAGGTTTCACAACTTCACACAAGAAGCAATTTTAACCTTAAAACATCATGCTTTCATTTCCATAATCAACCAAAAGCACTCTCAACATTACAAGAAAAATTTATCCCTTATACACCTTATTTCTCCCTTATAGTCTTATCAAAAATAAAATTTATCTCTCATAAGAATGCAATAAGATATTTCAAACAACACCTTCAAAAGAATCTTTTATCAAAATAAAACAAGCTTTAAACTCCTTATAACTCCTAAGCTGTTTTTCCCTCTAATAAACTTCCTCCATCCGCAAAATACACTTAGCAAAAATTAATTTCGAAAATACCTTGGCCAACATCAAAAATCATGCTATGGAGAAATTGCGCACGAATTCTAACACCACCCGCTGCGTCCACTTCACGATGAAAAACCCTTTCGCGTTATTCGAACGTGGAACCTCCCGTTCGGGTAGCGCGCCAACAACCTAGCCGCTACCGGTGCGCCAAAGGCGCCCGGTGAGGTTTAAACCTCACGCTGTTAGCCTTGTTCCTTCTGCGCTAGGGATTAAATAAAACAATAGTGCCTCCCTTTCTTCTGATGCGAACACGAAGATGAAAACCTTACGACGGATTTACGACAAACGACGAGTACAAAAAAATGAACAGCGGATTCACAAAAATGGCGAAGACACAGTCAAACAACAGGTTTACGAAAACGGCGAAGACACAATCGAACGACGGGTTTACGAAAATGGTGAAGACACAATCGAAGAAGAAATCCGAACAGCGGATCACGAAATCACAGCGAGGAAGAAATCGAATAGCAGATCACGAATTCACAGCGAGCAACTCTTTTCAAAATGCGGATGGGATCATTCTTGATTTTCATCGAGGGAGATTTATATGCATTTTTACCATAAGCTCTTGACGTCGGCGAGGAGTTTAACACGTCGACGGAGGTCTTGGCTAGCGCCCACAATCTTAAAACATAGCGCCATGGGTTAGGATAACCCATTGCAAACAATAATTTAATATTTATTTAAAAATAATTAAAGGGAACCTTAACAAGGTTTTTAATTATTTAAATAAATACTTCCTCCTGGACCCAAATGCATTAAACTAATGCATCCACCGGTAATCTTTAAACCTGCCAACTTGGGGTTTACAAAAGACCTTTGAAACTGTCATGTCGTAACCTTCATCAAAACAAATTATTTGACATCAAATCAAATTCCTTCAAGAGCTTCTTGACATCAATGACAACTTATACACTTGAGCAAAGGCAATGTACCCAAAATTGCCAACATTCCTTATAATCCATACCCATTGATGTCGTATTAGTAGCCTGGACATTAGTGGAGAAACTATAATGCATGGAATTCAACTCCAAAAAATGCACAAGTCCCACTATAGTAGAGCTTACCAGCTTCCCCTACTTTGAGACCTGCTCAAATTCCTGCACAGCCCACATCAAATCCCAACAAAAACAAATCAAACCAACTAGTATACCAAGTGGAAAATGAGATGTTTCCAATGTACAATATTAGAGTAGGATGTAATCCTATATATTTAAGGTTAGGCATACAAATAAGAGTAGAAGTAGATCCTTTGGTAGAAGAGGAGGAAAATATAGAAGTAGAAGTTGAGGAATCACCTCTTGTAGAATTAGAGGAAGAACCAATTATTTAATATTATAGAGAAGAGGTTCAACCTTTTCCTAAAGGTTATAGGAACCAAGAAATCCAGTACAATCAGATTTTGACATTTTATCCAATATAAAAAATTTAACGGTAACAACTCCTTTTTTTCAGGCTATAAGAGATGTTCTAATTTACACAAATTCCAGACTGGAACTATATTTGAGAAAAATAGGCCGAAGGCCAACAAAAGCAATTAATGTGGTAGGATAGCTAGCTAATATCATGCTATGAAACACCTACCACTAGAAATATTCTAACCCAATAAGCCCTTTTTTAACTATCAAAATTGAAGGCTATCCATTACCCAATACACTAGTAGATCTAGGGGTAGCCATTAATATCATACCCAAGGATACTATGCTAAAACTAAAACTCATAAATCTGAAGCCAACTAAAATTGTTAAGCAATTGGTTGATAGGTCTATAGTGCTCCCTAAAGGAATGTTAGAAGAAATTATAGTTACAATATCTGCATGGGAATATCCAACAGATTTCCTAGTGTTGCAATCAAAGTATAGATTGGGTGGTTATCCACTCATCTTAGGTAGACCCTGGATGGTCACATTTGATATCTACATAAGCTATAGGAATGGAAAATGACCATTTCTAATGGAAATAATGTTAAAAATCTGATTATTCATACACATGCACAATCCATTTACTTGTTGGGAGAACATGATTGTTAAAATAAGAATATTGGTGATTTATCAATAATTCAACCAATAATGGCATTGGATGAGCTTGAGGATAAAAATTATGAAGAAATAGTTATGTCAACAAATTTTCAAGGAGAATCCTCCCACCCTCCTCTAGAATCACCACTTGTTGGAAGTAAATATCACCACATCAAACAAATTGAGGTCGAACCTGAGAGGATATTGAATGTAAACAATGAGTTGACACTTGTTCAATAGGACACCCTAAAAGAGATATTAGTCAAACACCAAAATAATTTTACTTGCAACTATTCATACATGAGGGGAATTGCTCCTAAAGTTTGTCCTCATCACATATAAATGGAAGAACAAGTAAGATCGGTAAGACAACCACAACGTAGGATGAATATAGCTATGAAATACATTGTTAAAACAAAATTATATAAAATCCTAATTGTTGGATTTATCTACCCTATATTTGATAGTGAGTTGGTATCACCTTTGGTGGTGATATGCAAGAAAAATAGAAAGTGGTATATCTATGTTGATTACAGGATGCTCAATAAGGTAACAAAGAAAGACCACTTTTCCTTACCCTTTATAGAAGAATATATAAGCAATACAATATAATCTCATGTAGGTTAAATGGTTGTAACAATTCGCCAAACATGGCCAACCACTTAACTAATAGATAACTATTTTCTAAATAAGGATGACAACTAACTGCTAGAAGACAAGACATATCATAACAGTTAACGAAACATCCAACAACATAACAACCTATTTCCAACATCTGTATACTATGCCTCACATGAATACAAAGTGCAAGAAATAGGAAATTAATAAAATAATAAATAATACTTAGGCTTCATTGGATAAGCCTAAGTATCCTCAACACTCCTCCCAACCATAGAAGCATTGGACCTCAATACTCTCAATAAATACAAAAATTCATGGGCCATATCATGGTGAGGAATTCAATGAGCCATGTGTGGAAAATAATAATAGTGGATGACAAGGTAAGTAGTGGAAGAACCCTATCGAGTGTGATGAGTCTTCATCTTGAAAATTCTATGTGAAATGAGAGGAAGCTGAAAATCAGGTGCCACTATTGCTATAGGATTGATGACAAGATTAGGTACCAAAAGAGGATCCTAAAATGGTGTCTTTAGAAAGTAGCACTTATCCAAAGGAATCCAAACTATGTCTCCAACCTGTGATGAGTGAGGATTGTGATGCTTATGCACCATGCTCTACTTCTCATGTGAAGTCTCTTGAAAGTCCTATGCTCTTACCTAGAAGATTCTTTCAATGATCAATGAAGGAAGTGTCCTTAGATTGCTCCTCCATGTGTGATATGGTGGGAGGTGAGAAAGCCAAAGGCAACTTATATGGAGCAAATGGTTGTGTATCCAAAGGTGTACCCGAAATGATGCCAATGAAATATTTCTCATGAGTGAGATTGACGAGTTCCTTAACCACTTGCTCTTGTGATTGTTCATTTTGTGGGAGTGAAGCTTCTTATTTATCATGTACCTTTGATGGTTCTTGGTATTCAACATGTGTGGAAATTATGCAATTAGGAGCCAAAATGAGTACTTGAATTAGTGGCTTCCAAACATACCTACAACTTAACATCGAATTTGATGTGGGTGTAGTGCTTTGTATCAAGTAGGTTTTATCATGCAAATCCAATGTGTAGGTGTTATTTTTAGCATGATAAATAACATTCCTATCAAATTTATAGGGTTTACCTAGCAATAGTCCATAACAATCCATAGCTATGACATCACATCTTAATTTATCCATAAAATTATCACCAAAAGAAAAATTCAAGGTGTAAGTGTGTGTGATGTTAGATGTGGAGTCTACATATTTCCACCCAAGTGCATATGGTTGGTGATGTGGCTTTATGGGAAGCTTCAACTTCTCCACAATGGAATTCACAATGAGGTTATTTTGTGATCCGTTATCTATGATACAATCAACATAGAAATCATGTGTAATGTGGGCTCTAGTGATAAACAAATGGTCATGACCCCCTTGAGAAAACACATTTGATATGAAGGTAACTTTATTTAGTTTACCCTTTAAATCAGGATGCTCTTCTTTTTTCCTTGTAGTCACAATGGGACCATTATGTGGTTCCTCACTTGTAGGTTGTACAAGTAGGGACTTATTCTTAAATTTTTTAAAAGTAAAGCATTTGAATTTTACATGACCATGATTTTTACAAAATTTACAATATATTGAAGAATAAGGATCTTTAGGATGAGAAGAAGAAGAAGAATGTGCTTTAGAATAAGTGGAAGGAGAAGAAGAATGAGAATTTTTCTTCACCTTTTATTGATGTTGATTCCCGCCTCTAGAATATCTCTCTTGTGATGAACAAGATTTGTGATATGCACCAACTTTCTCCTCTACAATAATGGCATGGTTTAATGCCACATCCAAGGTGAGGAAAACATTGAACTTAATTTTTCTAAAAATTTGATCTTGCAAGCCATGAGTGAACTTATTAATCAAATCCTCTTCTGAATATTTCACACCAAGAAGCACTCTTAGCCTATTGAATTGAAAAATGTAGTCCAAAACATACATACTATAGGTTTACCTTAATCTATACCACTTGGTCATGAGGTCACTTTGATAGTTTGGTGGAAAAATATGTTTTTCAAATGTGAATCAATTCTTTCCAAGTCACGGTGGAATTATGGCTTTGTATTTCTACAATTAAAACTTTTGGTAAGCTTGTGAGTTTGATTGTAGAAAATGCAACCTATTCATCTTTAAGAATTTTAGCATAAGAGAACCAAGTTTGCATATCTAAAATCCATGTAGACAAGACATCAGGATCCCTAGATCTGTCATACAATTTGACCTCACATTTAGCTTTGTTGGTATGATTGTGATGAAATTTTATATCACTAGGAGTCAATTGCACAATAATGTCTTTTACCTTATCTGCCAAAATATCTACGACAATAGTAAGGTTTTCCATGTTTGATTTGAGGTCATTAGCCATGCTTTTCTATGTATATGCCAGAATAGGAGGATTACAAAATGGTCTTTACAAGAACTAATCTAGGCTTTAGGAAAAAATTTACAAGTTTCCTAATGCACAAAAATTGCCTAGATTTTACAAAAATTTTCCTTCCCAAAAATTAGCAAAATGGGCTATTTAAGTGCTCTTTACAAAATCAAATTTTGCAATACAAATTAGCACTAAAATGAAAAATTTAGCCCTTTACAATGCAAAAATTCATCTTAGGAGGGAAATACTTGATCAATTTTACAAAAATGTGCAAGCATTTGCTAAAATTTGATAAAAAAAATGGTAAAAATATCACCTTGGGTTGATTTGCTAGTTTTGGCACCAAATTTGAAAATTTGAATTTTAAAAATTCTGAATTTTCGCCAAAATTGGTTGTTGGTGACAATTTTTTTTTTATTTGAATGGGCAGTCAAATCCCATGGTTGAACGGTCCACAACCAACCTGCCCAATGGTTCAAAGTCAACCAAGTCAAATGATGCATAGCTCAAGGTCAAACATGGGTAAATATTCAAACAACTTAGCAATATCACCACCATGATCTCGTGAACAACACCAATTAGGCACTCTGGTGCATGTACAAGGAGCTTCTAGTGGGTGACCATCATAAGGTGGTTGTTATACCATGTGTGATCTAGCGATTTTAAACCATGCTAGGTATACTACATAGCAGATGTGGGACTATATCCCAAGTTTATTTTTAAAACTAGAAACTTCGGTGCGAGCCACGGATGAAATCCATCAGAGATTGGTAACTATGGTCAAAAAACCCTAGAAGGTATCAAAAATTCCAAACCTATGATTAGGAATGAGAAATTTTTATCAATTTTTTAAATTTCTCATTGTGATTTTATTGTGGTTGCCTGATTAGTCAATCATCACTAAAAACTTATAAATCCCCGTTGGAAGTAGTAATATGTGCCCCAGAACCACCCAATGTCATTGAAAATTATTGTCTATTATGGAAATTTGTGTTTCTATTGAAATATCTCTTTATCTCATTTAGAAACACACACATAATAAAAAATCACTCATGTCATTGGAGGTGCAATGAGCGTCACTGGGAATCACTCAAATCACGTCGTAACTCTATCGATCTTGCCAAAATTTTGATTCTTTGGTAGAGAAACATGCCAAAAATACAAGTTGTCTAAACACCATGTTTGTAACTCTTATTGGCTGGGAGATTCCTCATGGGATCCACATGTAGTCCAAGGATTAAATGAGGATTTAGCGTTGAATCTCCTCCATGATTGGTCATTTGTATAACCTTAGTTTGTTATTTAATTTTTTGTAAAATAATTTTACCACCTACAAAAAAATATTTTTCATCGCAACTGCACTCAAGAACCTGTAACTACGGCCTCCACCTACTGCTTATGGATATGTGTGCCACATTGAAGGTGGGGAAGGGCATTATGGCCTTGGACATATTGTATAACTTCCTGCACCATTTAGCAAGGGTGGTCATTTGTGTCATTTGATTGTACAAGGGATGAGTGATGGTGGATTAATGGGTTTTCTTAGAGTGGGAGGTATAAGGGATTGGTAAGGGGGATTGAGGGTGGGGGGTGGGG
Organism: Wollemia nobilis; assembly: GCA_028583015.1. NCBI lineage: Eukaryota > Viridiplantae > Streptophyta > Pinopsida > Araucariales > Araucariaceae > Wollemia > Wollemia nobilis. The sequence continues at coordinate 1,812,920 of JAQPPZ010000057.1, forward strand.
GCGGCAGTAGTGTCTGTCATTCCTTACCCGAAATATTTTTGATCAACAAGTAGGCCGATCAATCAATTGGAAGGAGAGAAAAGTATTAAAAAATAGGAGAAGGAGGGTTTTTACCAATCCTCTGAATCCTCCAATAATTATGATTTCTCTCTGGTATATTCAAGATCTTAAACCTCTTGAAATCATATTTTTCTTTGACAACCTTGTGTTATCTCTTGGAAATGAGTACACAATATTCCTTTTGGGTAAAAAATTGGCCTTCAACTTATGGAACTCACCTTCAAATATCTTCCTTCAAATCTTCAAGTAGATATAAATGTTTTTCCAAACAAGAAAAAAATTTCTTGCCACACCATGCAAGTCTGGTTACCCTTTGGTATCTTCTAGGGGTATTTAATGCAAGGGTAATTTCTGCCCTCTACCACCTCCTAAGCTTCACAAATGGATGTTGTGGCTGGCCTCAAACCAATTTCACACAAGCATATACCTATGATATTGATGAACTAGCTAAAAATCTCAACTAAACACCTAGAAAAAAGTGGCAACTTGTCTTCTTGCAAAAAAATATCCTCGACTTTTATTACCACTGATGTAGGAACTCAATGTGAATTTGATTTATTATTAGCTATAGAATAATATATAAGCAATACAATAGAATCTCATGTAGGTTAAGTGGTTGTAACAAGTTTCCAAATAGGCCCAACCACTTAACTAACAGATAACTATCTGCTAAACAAGGATGACAACTAACTGCTAGAAGACAAGACATATCCTAATAGTTAACTAAACATCCAACAACATAACAACCTATTTCTAACATGGGCATACTATGCCTCATGTGAATACAAAGTGCAAGAAATAGGAAATTAATAAAATAATAATTAATACTAACTTAGGCTTAAATGGATAAGCCTAAGTATCCTCAACAAATCAGGTCCTTGACACCTTAGCAGGAAAAAAGTACTTTTCTTTCTTGGATGGGTTTAGTGGATACAATCAAATAAATATTGGGGAAGGGTATCAGGATAAAAAAAAATTCACTTGTCCACGGGGAACCTTCGCTTACCGAGTCTTACCTTTTAGTTTATGTAATACAGCTGCCACTTTTCAAAGGGTAGTATTGAGTATATTCTCTAATATGATTGGATAAACTGTGGAAGTATACATGGATGACTTCATAGTTTATGGTGAGACTTTTGAGGAAGTCATAACACATTTGGAAAGAGTGCTTCAAATATGTAAGGAAACTAATATGTCCCTGAGTCATGAAAAATATTTTATGTTAATGCAAGAGGGGATAGTATTAGGACATCGTATTTCTGGATATGGGATAAAGGTAAATAAAAATAAAATAGAGGTAATCAAAAATTTTCCCACTCCTAAAACTCATAAAGATATCTGAAGTTTCCTTGGTTCTTCTGGATATTATAGAATATTTATATCATATTTCAATAAAATTTCTAAACCTCTAACCACATTGTTGTAAAAAATATAGAGTTTTTTTGGATAGATGAATGTGAACAGGTATTTCAAACCTTGAAAGAGAGACTAAACACTGCTCTGGTATTGAGAGGTCCAAATTGGACCATTCCCTTTCACATAAATGCATATGCATCCAATAATGCAATAGGGGTAATACTGGGATAGAAATATGGTGAATAATTTTATGCCATTTATTATTTTAGTAAACATATTACAGGTGTAGATTTTAATTACACTATCACATAAAAATAGTTTCTTATAATTTTTTATGCTATTAACAAAATTTGCCATTATATTATAGGTTACAAGGTTTTTGTGCATACTGATCATTCAACCATCAGATACCTGATGAAAAAACCTGCAATTAGTGGTAAAATTATTAGATGGCTTTTAATTTTGAAAGAATTTGATATCATAATTATTAACAAACCAGGTAAATATAATGTGGTTGTAGATTTTCTTTCTAGGTTGACACCTCTAGATCATACAACCATAGAAGATCAATTTCTAGATGAGAATCTCTTTGCCCTTGATGAAAAAATACCATGGTAGATAGATATGGCTAATTACTTAGGCATGGGTAAAGTATCCCCTGCAATCTCACCACATAAAAATATAAATTAATAGAGAAGAGTGGGTTCTTTTCATGGATTGATTGTCACCTATTTAAAATCAGGACTGATCAAGTCATGAGAAGGTGTGTTTTTGAAAATTATATTGCAAAAATTCTTAAATATTTCCATGGTGAACCATGTAGTGGTAATTTTGTAGGTAAAAGGATTGCATTTAAAGTATTGTAGACTGGATATTTTTGGCTTTCACTATTTAAAGATTCAGCCAGACATGTGAGTCAATGTGACTAGTATCAAAGTATGGGTAGACCAACTCTCCGAGATAAAATGGTACTCCAACCACATGTGCACATTGAGCCATTTAACAAATGGGGAATGGATTTTTTAGGGCCCATTAATCCATAGTTAGTAGGTAAGAGATATATTTTAGTCTGCACTGACTATGTGACTAAATGGGTTAAGGTGTAGGTATTGCATGATTCAAGGAAAATACTATAGCATATTTCTTGTTTGCATTCATATTCATGTGATTTGGTATTCCAAGAGAAATCACTACTGATAAGGGACACCAATCCACTTCGAATATGATCCAAGAAATAATGCAGTAGTACAAAATCGGGCACAATAAGACCACTCCTTACCATCCCTAAGCAATGGACAAGTAGAAGTCACTAACCGTGAATTGGAAAATATTTTGATAAAAATAATGTAGTAACATAGGAAATACTGGGCTATGAGATTACTAAAAGCAGTCTAGGATTATAGAACCACCTAGAAAACTACCACTGGTTTTACACCATTCTAGTTGGTATATGGGAAGAATGTTATGATGCCTATAGAATTTGAAATCGAATTTCTCAAAACTTTAGCAAAACTAGATTTTAATTTGGATGAAGCACAAAAATAATGGATTTAGTAGCTTAATCAACTAGATGAATACTGGTGGGATGCTTTGCATAAAATAAAAGTCATTCAAAAATAGAAAATATGATGGTATGATCATCACATATAGCCAAAATATTTCAAGGTGGGAGAATGGTCATTGCTGTATGATTTCTAGTTCTAGGAAAGAAATGAAAAACACATGCAATGTTGAATGGAGCCATATGAGGTGATTGAACTGATCAACAATGGTGTTGTGCATATCAACACTATTGACGGTAGCAACATTATATTGATAATCAATGGTCACCGATTGCAACCATATCATGCACTTGAGAATTACATGATTGATTCCATAATAGGCATGGGGGAGACCCCACTTGATTAAAATTTTAAACTTTTTCAATAATATTTGGACACATATTTATCCACATGAACCACAAACAATTTATTCTTTTTAAAGTCCCACATTTTCTTTCTTTATTTGTGTTTTTTTTTTTGTAGGAACGATGCCCTGAATGCACTTTGAAGGTAGCTAGGAAACCTATACCTATTATGCATAGGATCCATGAACCTGTATATTTCCAGATTTCTAGGAGGTTTAATTTTAGTAGAGTACACTCATCCCCATCCAGAGGGGGATAACCATGGTTGAATGCATGTGCAGGTGTTTTACATCTCCATAAATAGAAATACCCACATTCTTGTTCAATTAGCAGATGTTGATTCTATCCTTGAAAGGAGAATGCCAAAACTTTGATCAACTAGAAGTACTCAACTGCGAACACATCAGTAGACATTGACTTTTCAATAATGGGTAGGTGCCTAAATTCGACAGGCACCTGACTCCCATTATTGGAGAATCCAATAAATAAATAAATAGATATATAGATGTATATATATATATATATATAGTTCTTGATATTCAATGAGCAGGCACCTATTTCCCATGTATTGAAGTAAGGTGTCTTATTTCCAAAAAAAATATGCCTAACTTTCGTTCTAATAACTACCTATTTCTAGTATATGAAATAAATATTCGGTATTTGAGAAGCGGTCGAAGCCATGTCAACATTTATCAAAGTCAAACTTCTCATGGATAAAAATATATTTTTTTTTGTTTATTTCTGCATGTTCCAAGACAATCAACAAATGAATTTCAAGGAGGTATGTGTGTCGTCCCATAGAAAAGTATTAGTTTAATATTTTTCTTGCATGTTTTTTTAGCAAGGAACCTTGAATGGAAAGAAAATTACAGCACCCAAGAATAATTTCTTCACATGGGAAATAGACATGACATTATTTGTTCTGAAAATCATAATCATCATGAGACAACCAATCCGTATGCACCATGAGTGTCTACACATCATGCACACGTAAAAAATTATTTATATATGTACTCAATTTTCTGTTTTATATGTATATAATTTTCATGGAAAATATATTTCTGTAAAAATTTTCATCATGTTATCCATAGGCATTCATCCAATCATCATACCCAATTCTGCATTTATCCATGTGTCAATGATCAATTAGGTAAAAATTTATAACAATCATCCATTAAAAATCTGGCACATGATTTTAAAAATCCTTTGCACAAATCACTATAATTTCTAATTATGGTGACAAAGTGCCTAATTGCACATATACGATTGAATTGAGATGATATGTTAAAATAACCTATGAGCTAGGGTAAATTACAAGGAAGACTAGAGAATTAGAAAAGAATTTTTAGATGAAAAATAGAGAGTAATTTGCCATGGGAGGAAAATTTACAAATCATTTGCTTTAAAAGAATAAGCCCAAAGATATTTTAGGGATCAATGAAGATGTTTAGAGGTAATTCGGAGCTGTCGGATGGATGGATTACTACCACCTAGTTAGTCAAAACTAGGATGCTAAAGCAACCAAAGAATTTGTAGAATCCTTGAAGGATGAGATCGTTTGAATGCGTGGACTAGATATTCTAGTCACAAAGGCCCATATTACTGCAATCACTAGTCTCCCTTAAACAAGGGTACCATGTTTACAAATATGATAACCCTACAAATTGTACACAAAGGTTTTTCGGGTAAGCAACGACTTATCTGAAATGTTCTAGAATATCGAGACAATACCTCCCAAATATTTAGAGCCAAGTCTTTGAGCAAGTGGCCCAATTATTCACCTACATGGGTAGGTACTCATGGCTCAATGTAAATAATTTTTTTTTTCTAAATCATCTATTACATGTGCCCTAAAGTATGAGGCAAGGCAGTATCAAGCAGGGACAAGTATTGCCCTAGTGCACCATGCGTTGATTTTAGCCCTAATCAGGTATGCAAAGACACTAATTGAAGAAGACACAACTATTCCAGAGTAGTAGGAGATGGTAGAGGTGCTTGACTCCCATAGTCACTTGGCTACAGGGGCATCAAGACAAACCAAGTCGGTGCCTACCTCCTATGGTGATCAATTAATAGGGGAGGTAGGGCAACCTACGTCCCCTATTTATCAAAATTTTAATGAATAAGCAAGACCAAACATGTCAATCCATTCTCATATGATGACCTACCCAAGGATCCAAAGCAGGATAAATAGAACATCCTTGGTTTTCTCCAATCCATCTAGTAGTGAAGAAGTCATTGGCATGATTGAGGATGAATTTGCTACCCAGGTGTTGTAGAACATGGTCGGCAGTGAAAATTCTCACCCAAAATTCCAAGAAGAATATATATAGAAATAGTTGCAGATACTAAAGGATTAAGCCTTCATTTGGAAAGGCAAGTACAAAATAGAGCAGACTCTCTTTGAGATGTCTAGAAATACTACTTGGCTGCAGGGGCATTAGGACAAACCAAGATGGTACCTACCTCCTATGGTGATCAATTAACAGGGAAGGTAGGGCAACCTTCGTCCCCTATTTATTAATATTTTAATGAAGAATCAGGACCAAACATGTCAATCCATTCTCATATGATGACCTACCCAAGGACCCGAAGCAAGATAAATAGAACATCCTTGGTTTTCTCCAATCCATCTAGTAGTGAAGAAGTCATTGGCATGATTAAGGATGAATTTGCTACCCAGGTGTTGTAGAACATGGTCGGAGATGAACCTTCTCACCCAAAATTCCAATAAGAAGATATATAGAAATAGTTGCAGATACTAAAGGATTAAGCCTTCATTTGGAAAGGCAAGTACAAAATAGAGTAGACTTTCTTTGAGGTATCTAGAAATACTGCTTAGCTATAGGGGCATCATGACAAACCAAGTCGGTGCCTACCTCCTATGGTTATCAATTAACAAGGGATGTAGGGCAACTTTCGTCCCCTATTTATCAAAATTTTAATGAAGAAGTAGGACCAAACATGTCAATCCATTCTCATATGATGACCTACCCAAGGACCTGAAGCAGGATAAATAGAACATCCTTGGTTTTCTCCAATCCATCTAGTATTGAAGAAGTCATTGGCATGATTGAGGATGAATTTTCTACCCAGGTGTTGTAGAACATGGTCGGCGGTGAAACTTCTCACCCAAAAGTCCAAGAAGAAGATATATAGAAATAGTTACAGATACTAAAGTATTAAGCCTTCATTTGGAAAGGCAAGTATAAAATAGAGCAAACTCTCTTTGAGGTTTCTAGAAATACTGCTACAGAAAAACACCTAGAAATGTATAACACCATGTGCCACCTGTAGGACACAGTGCAAAAAATAAAGGTTGGTCAACTAGCTAAGGTTGACACTCAAGTCTAGAAATATTTGGCGATGGAGGTTCCTATGACTTCTCTAGATTCTAAGGAGAATATTTCTTCTTCTGGCTAGATTAGGTTATATGTCAGGCAAGAAGCTACCATAGAAATTGAAGCAGAGGACCTTTCTAAGGCCTTTATTAAAATTATTGGTGAAGAACAAGGGAGCCATGTTGTGCAATAGGAACCCCCTATCATATAAATTGATGATGGGATGTTAGATGAGTTAGCTAAGATACCTGATGCTACACAATATGATGTCCAACCATGATATGACCAAACAAGAGTGGCACAATCAGTTAAGGAATCTAAATTACAACTAGGTGCCACTCAACCAATTGACAATACACAAAAATTTGATCCTACTATCTAGAAAAAATTAGGGCAAGGGAAATACTATGAAAAGGATCAACCTCGGGTGTTAGCCAGTTCCATAGAGGCTGCACAGTCATCTGGTTAGCCATTGGTCGATCAAACTGAGGCTGAATAATTGGACAATAAAACCATAATTGGACCAACTAGAAACACATAAGGGACCCAATAAAAGCAATATGTAGAGTCCTTCGAGATCTATGAGATACCACCCCTATAGAATGAAGAGTAGGTTGGTCCTTAAGCATCCACAGCTGAGGCAACAACACCTAGACCATCAAGGAAATTGCAGCCTAAAAGAAAAGATAGAGCACCACAAAAAATATTGAAGACAAGGGTTAGAATAGCAAGGTATCAAAGTAGAAGGCCACCCAACAAAAATTGAAGGTGCAGCCAGATCTAAACTTAGATGAAGAGTGATTTGCATCCATGAAAGCCTTCACCATCTATAAGAAGTAGTTCCAAGAGCTCCAAACGACCTTGAAGGAGTCTAAAAATGAGCGAAAGTCTTACAGAAGAATGGCTCGAGAGCTAGATATTTTTGTTACCCCTACACATCCAAAATATTTATGGAACCTATATTATTCAAAATATGGAAATACCTCAAGGATGAGGGAATATATGGACAATATGGATATATTTACCGAGTAAATTATGCCACAACTATTTTGAGCATCTGAATATTTTCCCCTTAAGGATGTAGAGGATAATGATGTAGAGGAAAATTATGTAGAAAAGAATGTTGTAGAGGATGCCACGCTTGAACCTGAGGTGGTAAAATTTCCAAGGACCCAAGTGCATGATACATCCCATTATCCACCATAGGATAAGCTTGAATTTCCAGTGGTAGTCCAAATTTCCCTAAACTATCAGTATTGGAAACAAGCTGAGCTTGCATTCTAGAAGGGTACCACTACATTTAAAGGATTCTATGTCATAGAAGTAGTAGGTAAAAATAGGTGGAGAAGAACAAGGTTGCATATAGAAGTAGAACCAATTCAATCCCTATGACACAGTCCATCAAAGAAGGCACCTGAAATAGGTTATAATCATCCAAAATAGGGTGGCAAATGGAAATGTAATAAGGAAAGAGACCGAGTCACAACCAAGGAAAGAAAACATAGAAACAAAGCATACTGGTAGGTTGTTGACCAAACAGGGGACTACCAATAGAAAATTCCATGAGGATGTGGAAAAATTTAGGCATGGGGGGATGATGAGCATTAAAAATGCTCATATTTTTGTATGGTTTAATAATATATTGTGCAACATTATTTTTATAAAATGTTCTTTTTATGAAAGTTTCATATATATTTAATAGAAAAATGTGTATATTCTCCAATATATGAGTGTGATTTGTGTGTAGATTCAATGATTTTACCACTTTTCTATATATTTATGTCAAGGTCCCATGTGGACCTGGCACTTCATGTTTTATTGTGTAAAACTAAGGACAAAAGAGGACTGCAAAAAAGAGTTATGTACATTGATTTAAGGTGCCTAAATTTCGGTCAAAATCCAAAATGTGCCTAACTCCTATATTTCGAAGGACATCACCTAACTCCCGACTTCAGGGTCAAAGGCACCCAACTCCTGACTTTAGGTTCAAAGGTGGCTAACTCCTTACTTCAGGGTCAAAGGTGCCTGACTCCCGTTGAAGTAGAGTGCAACAAGAACCCTATTTTTAGAAGAAACATAATGGTGATTTTCAGCGATATATATGAATGAGAAAATATGCAAATTTATTGTATGAAACTATGCATATCAATTGATATTTATTGTATTCGATAAATAGAGCATGCCTAATTTATCCTGTGAAGGATAAATTTACTGCGTGTTAGTTGTCTAAGATTATTTTTCACATGTTTGTTGTAATGCCAAGTATGAAATAGAATTACCTAAGTTTGTAATCAGGGATGGTTGTACACTATATAAATGCACAGACCACCCCTGAAAAATTATTGTCGAACAATTTTCTATAAAATCACTTCTGAAGCTGCAATACAATTCATTTGAGTGTTCTTTATATTTTTAGGCATTCGATGTGCATGAACTCATTTGGGTAGAATCTACTGGAATCTTGGGCCCACTCTTAATATTATTCCTCCTATTTCCTATTTTTTTGTAATTTATTTATGCATTGTTTATCCTTTGTCTTCTATCTTTTCTGTAGTTTACTTGATTACTGTAATTTTCCCTGTTTTCTATGTATTTTCCAGCAAGTGTGTGTTTTTAGTTTCTACAATTTATTTCCAGTCATGTATTTGATAATGTAGGCTAGCTTAATTATTTGGATAATAAACAAAATGACACCACAAACCACCCCCCAAAACCTTAGAACACAGTGTATTCATCTTGTTGGTTTTACAGGCATAAGCTATGCATGACAATTCACAAAGTTTACGAGCTTTCCTAGGTTTGACAATTTAAATAGAGGCAATAAATCAACTATAGTGTAACCAATATTTTACCCAAAAGGGTATATTTTATCGATTTATGGGTTTTCTACGAACATTCAAGTTATGGGCTACCAAATAATGGAGAGCCAAAGATGAGTTTCAAATTTTTAATTATCCCAATTGGTATTTTAAAGTCATGTTTGATATAGAAGAGGATAGAGAAGATATATTTCAAGGAGGACCATAATTCTTTAGAATATCAACGCTCTTCATGAAACCTAATCATTCAAATTTTAAAATAGAGGAGGAAATTTCCTCAACTGGACTTATTTATGTAAGGATTTTTGGTCTGCTAGTAGAATTTTGAAACCCATAAATCCTGGTTGCAATTGGTAATACCCTAGGCACTTTCATGATTATAACTAACAATACTAAAAATTTTGAACATTTTATTTTATTTATGGATAATCAGTTTGTGGGATGCCAAAAATATCTTGTGTAGCACATCCAAATGGCTTTATGTGTAATCAATTATATCAAATATTGGTAGTGATCCTTATAAGGGGATCTTCTTTGTAACCTCTTTGTAAAAGAACAAGATATTATCAATAAAAGGGCACCATCCATCATTTTTTTATTTCATTCTTTATCTGAATGGTTACATTAGATTTGCTACATTTCAATATTGCATTTCTTTGTATGGATGTATGAAATTTTTAGTTATCTACACTTTGAATCCTAAGAAATCAATCTTTGTAGTGCATGAAGGAAAATTATTGGGGCATGTGGTATTAGAAATAAAGCAACTAGAGAATTGGGTTGAACAATTGCATCACTACTTTAATTTAGGGAAATATCTGGATGGCTTGACTACATCCTAGAGGTGGAGATTCAGATTACAAGCTAGAAAGTATGATCTGAATGAAGACATCCTATATCAAAGAAACTTTGACAAGGTACTCTTAATATGCCTGCCTCTGAATAAACCTAGAGAAGTACTTGAGGAATTTCACAATAGCTTATTAAGAGGCCACTATTCTAGATAGACTATAGTAGCTAAGATTTTAAGGGTCAAATATTATTAGCCATCCATTTTTTCTAATAAATTCAAGTGGGTCAAAGCCTATGAAAATTTTCAAATGTTTGTAGGTAGAGGTAGACATCCAACAATGCCATTACAGTCGATAACCAAGGAAGAGCCATTTCAACAACGGGGTTTGGATTTCATTGATATGATTAACTCAAATTAATATACCATATATAAGTACATTTTAATAACAATAGATTATTTCACAAAATGGACTGAGGTGGAAGGTATGAAATATGTTGATGAAGATATCATGATTATATTATGGAAATACTAATCACTAGATTCAAAATTCTAGCAACCATTGTATCTGATAAAGCCAAATATTTCCTAGGAGCTAAAACTATTGATTTTACAAGAAAATATGGAATATTCTAGAATGCTTCATAAAATAATTACTTTCAAGGGAATGGGATTGCAGAGTCTACCAACATGAATCTGCTAAAAATCATCAAAAGGAGTATTGCAAATAATCCCAAAAATTGGTATTTATTGTTGGATCAAGCACTATGGACTGACCAAATCACAATCAACAAGACCCTAAAAACTTCACCTTACGCTATAGTTTATGGTAAGGAAGTGGTGCTATCAATCAACCTAGAACTTTTGACATTAAGATTCATTAAGGAGAACAGTCCAGATGATCTACAACTCGTAGAAAGAAGGATGGTGGAACTTTTTCAATTGGAATAAAAATGTGAACATGCATATAAAATTTTTGTCACCACTAGAAAACCATAAAAAACTTGTTTGACAAAAAGGATACATTAAAAACATTTAAAGAAGGTGACCTAGTGGTGAAATTGGATGTTAACAGATTGAAACTTGACTCACATGAAAAATTTGCTTTGATGTGATTCGAACCATACATGATTTAACACAAGAAAGACTTGAATGCTTTTCAAATGTGACACCTATATGTTCGTCTATTTTCAATTTTGGTAAATGATTAGTACATAAAGCATTATGCTTAGGAAAAGTGATGCTCATATTGTATATTTGTAAATATGATGCATGTACATTTCTTGTAAATATTATTTTTATCTTTCCTGATCAAGGTGTTGTTTACTAAAATTTATGCTCAAAGGTGGGTATATCATCTATCTACCTGGTATATTAGATTGCACAACCTCTTATCGCATCCCAATTGAGACACTAATCAACAGGTCCAAAAAAATATTGGCATTCTCGGGCACATCTAACAAATTGGTTATCAGGTTAACAATTTTCAGAATCCATAGGCTACACATAATTCAATAAATTATATAATTTCATTGGTTAGATAAAAAATTAAGTGTTAATGTTACAATGGTTGGCGATCCTAGTAATATTTTCTTGAAAAATGCAAGTCAGTGAAATTATGTGACCTCAACCAAATCTATCAAAATTGATTGGTTATCAAAAATTCCAATAACATATTGTAGGGTGGTGGTGCTCCTTTCAAGCATATGTGTCAAATTTACTAAAGGGGTAGAAATTTCCTAAGTAAATCCATATCAACATGCACAAATTCATTGCACAAAGGCATTAACATATCCAAGCTGATGAAACATCTATAAAAACAGTATAAATTGACTTATCCCTTGCAAACATTCCCCATTCATGATAGTTATGAGTAAAAGTACATTAAAAAGCCTTAGATATTTGAAGGATAATCAGTGGTTATTAATAAAACCAAAGTTAGAAAAATAGATAGAGAAAGGAAAAGCACCACTATACAGAAATCCACAAGTGAGCTAATGGATCATCTGGCAAGAATCCATGATCCAGTGCTCAAAATTAGGTCCAAGTTGAAGATCTCTCAAATTGACTATGAATAAAAGGGGAAATTTTTTTCTAAAACTCATTCAACTAGTGTTGCTTACTACTCAACCTTAGCAAATTTATGCCTGAAGTGGTACACCCATGTCTAGAGCTCATCCATGCAATAGTACAGTTTTACAATCCTAGTACAACTACTATTTGTAATTCTAAGTTTGAGCCACTATTCACCATAAATAGGGAACTCTTAATGGAGGTATTTGTGGTAGAAGAGACCTTAGGAACTAGGCTAAGGTAAATTGGGATGGAACAATAAATATTATACTTAAAAAATAGACTAGTTTAAGATTGACTCGTTGAGGTGGGAGGGACGTTACTAAATGCATTCATGACTAAGAATAGAAGGCTTGTGGAATTCAGTAATGAGGCACATCCTATATTCTCTATGTTGGTGATAATATTGGGATTAAGAATGGATGCAATAGTTTACACTTATCAGATGGGTATGGTGAATGTAGTTATGACTACCTTCACACATGTCACTCTATATTGGGCTGAATTTTTGGTCATTAGCATACATGAAAAATTAAAGTATATGAAGAACAAGATATGCAATGCATTCACATGCCCATCCTATGTGGCTTGGCTATTTATTTTTTATGACTTCTATAAATGAACACAATATTCGAGTGCAAAAGATATATGAGCAAGGTGTGGTTCATCTGGTATTAGATTGGACTCATGTACTAAAGGATAGTAGTTCATATTTTAAATTCAAAAAATAATTCTTGGGACTAGTACTAGAAACAGTCTATGGTAAATGCCCCAAAATTACATTGGAAGTTGTAGATATTTTAAGAGGAAAAGTGTAGGAGCAAGGATATTGGTACTTTTTGGAGTAAGGCACCATTATCAAATTTTTTGGTTTCTCCAAATTCCTCTACTTACTACCATATTATGTAACTAACTAGATATTTGGATTGGAATACTATATGTAGATCTACGTGATAGAGCAAAGCCTTGGTCCAAGAGCCAATAAGGCCACAATATTCAAGTTTCCTATAAAATTTGAACATATCATAATGTCCAAAAGGGAGCTATAGTAGTACAAAGACCTAGAGGATAAGCTCACTACATTGAAGCTACTAGTAGTACCATAAATGTGGCACTATGACCTAGAAGGTATCTTGACTAAAAATTTTAAGGTAAATATTAAAGCACCTGGGTTCAAGCATCTATCATGAACAGAGATTGAAAAATACAAGAACCTTACTAAATATCATGTGGCACCAATCGACTATAAGGATATGCAAGAAATACCACCATGGAGAAATTATTACAAGTATGAGTGGGCATATGATCTAGAATGGAATTCAGATTAGTTGCTCGATCCAAGTCTTATCGATATAGTCAACGATATCATAGGTTGGGAGGAGTAAAAAATTAAATAATTTTGGGTGATAAATTATAAATATAATTTATTCAATAAAGTAAAACCCAATGACTATACTGACAAGTTGTTCAATGAGAATTTTGATGCAAAATATATCAATTGGAAATAGAAACATGAAAAGGAACTCTTCCCAAAGTTTTGAGGATACAAATGGTTGAAGACATAAGGTTGAGGAATAATAACAATCAGCCTCTCCTATAGAGGATGATTTTGAGGCAAAAGATGAATCATTCCCTCATAATCCACCCACAGTCCACACCAGAATATCGGTTATACCCAAAGTAGCAGAAGCACATTAACCTGAAATTTTCAAATAGAGCTATAAACTGAGTAGGAAGTTAAAGTATCACTCAAGTGCTAGGATTTTTGATAAGGAAACTAGTAAATAGATATTTCTAGAAGAAAAATATATGTGATTACATAAGAGGCAAGAAATACAACAAGAAGCACAAAGGTGCAAGGTAGTACTTATAAAAGCAGAAGTTGAGTAGGTAGGAAGGAGTGATCTCATAATAGAATAAACGAAGGCTATGCACTAGATTCAGGAGCACAAGACATAGGTATATCTCCTAAACATAATTCTCCCCAAAGTACTTCATCAATTGAAGTCATAATCTCCCTACCTCACCAATTCCAACCACCTTCAAGAATGATTCCTACAATTGTTGATATTATAGTGGAAGAGCATCCTTCTACCTTAATTTGGCCTTCCACCTCACAAACACCACCTATTTAACCAACTATCTCACCATTCCTTGATTCTATCTTGTTGTCTCAATAGTACATCTTTCAAGATTCCCCAACACATTCTCCTCTTTACACTCCTCTGCACACAACCCAAAAGAGTTAAAATATGCAAAAATATACTCCTCTTACAAAATCTATAATTTCCTATCCTCTTACTCCATTTCTAGCCTTCTTAGCTACACATGTCATAGTTGCTACTTATAAGACATTTCTAATTGTTTTCTCTACCATTCAGCTAGTAGAAGAGAACCAACATAAATGGAGGGAGGAATAAGAGCAATTTGAATAGTTGCAAGGGAAGGAAGAATAAATTTTCACTATGGGCTATGACATGATAGATCCCATTAGAGTAGAAAGGATCAAGGTGGTGGCAAAACCAAAAGTAAAAAATATTACCCCCTAAATGAGACCAGAATATTGGAAAATAGAAAAATACAGAAGATATATCTCTATGATATCAAAGGTAGAAACCATTTGGGCCTTCACACAGAGGTAGACACATTGCTTGTACACTCCAAAAAAATGGATTAAAGTTTAACAGCTACTAAAAAGAAAATTAAAACCCCTAAGGTCAAGCTTGCCAAGGATAAGTTGGATAACAATACCCTAAAGAATGATGTCATCAAGCTAAAAGGCATCATTGATAAGACCCCTTCTAAAAATGAGTTGTAGCTAAAGATGAACAAATCAAACAATTGTAGGTTGAGTTGCAAAAGGCACAAGAAGAGAAAGAGTAGTAGATTTTAGCACTAACTAAGATGAAAAAATATATATATAAACAAGAGGAAGCCTTATCCATAGCCACGAATGAGTTGTAGTATGAAAATGATAAGCCTCATGGCTCATAGATCTCTAAATATTGGCTCAGAAAATTCAGGGACCAATATTGGAGACAAATACAAGGGGTAATATTGCTTGCTTTCCCTTCTTTTATACAAAGCTTCAAAAAATTGGTGCTATTTCTAAAGAGTTCAGAAATTATATAGCAAGAGTAGATAATTATTTGACATCTAAGTTCCAAGAAGCACAAAAATTTAGAAAGATGTTGAGAAATCCTAAGAAGTTTCATGCTTTGGAAAAATATCCCAACAAAGATATAGAATACTAGAGACTCATGGATTACCAAATCTATCATGCAAATGAGATCATTGAGATAGGATGAGAGATATTTTTGGTTAGGATCCCACATCCTAATATTTATTTATAAGATTGAAAGTAACCAAAAAAGTGTTCTTATGGGAATCTACCTCTCTTGCCAAATTGTTTGGATAACCAATCGCTGCAACCACCAGGTGACTAGAGTATATCACTAGATACGAGGTTCACTTAAAAATCTAGGCTTGTGAATCTAGATGATGAATGCAAGAAAGAAAAGGTAGGAAATTAAAGGGAATAAATTGTGTCATGTATGTGAATGCGAGGCAAAGGGTGAAACCTTTGACAAAAGGATGTAACCTTATAAACTTGATAGCTGATGTGATGTGAGGTGTGAATGCAAGGTAAATGGCATAATATTTAACAAAAGGATTTAACCTTTTGAACTTGGCAATCGATGTGTTGATTAAATTTTTGCATTGATAAAACCATACCAAAGAATTGATGGTGAGGCAAAAGCACTTGATTGAGTTATTTATGGTTTCCATAAGGAAGGTGTGATACCTTAAGCATTACCAAGGTGAAAATTGTTTGATTTTTTTGATAGGGAAGGTGTTAGACCCTGAATCCCTCCAATTGGTGGTGATGATTGCTTGATGTGATTTTTGATGAAGGTGCGAGACCTTTAACCCCCTAGTTGTTTGATTTGATTGATTGTGCATGTATATATGTAATTATGGATGAATGAATGTAATGGTAGATGACCTTTAGATGTATGCTTATATTTGTAGATATGATAATGTTTATGATATGATAGAGCTATTATGTATGCATTGAGCTAGGTATGTATGTGATGGACTGATGACATATGACAATTTGAATGATGCAAAATATGAATGTTTGTGTAAATAATGGAATGATAATGAATGAATATGTGATACAATAAAAAACTAAGTATAGCCACTATAGAATGTATGGAAATCACAAATCAATATTTAAACATTTTCATCAAGGGCATACACACTTGGATAGAAACCAAGCAAAACAAAGTGAATTGATAAAATATGAATGTATGGAATGGTGAATAGTGATAAGTCACAAGGGGAACATCATACTTTTAGGAGACTCAAACACCCTAGTTGACCAGTTAAAAGTTGTATACTGACCATGCAAGAACCTGAAGGATAAAAATCTACTGGGAAGACCAAGATATTCAATATCCTTGTGTGTGCATAGTGAAGTTCATTTCTTTGACTTTGTACTCAGTTGGACCTTACTAATTTGTAATGCAAGCCACCAAATGCTAGCTCATTCATAAGATGACATTGGTTTGTACAAAATAAGGTCGCTAATGTGATAGACATGTCACCATGCATAAGGCTACTCCACTACCAGTCCAGTATCTATAGTCCATTTCTAGCGGTGGATATTGCCCTAAGGTTTTTGAAAAAATAAGAATTCCAAGGATTCAAGCTCTATTTCCTCTCTTTTTTTAGGGGGGGAGGGGATACTTGCTCGTTTTGAAGGAGAGAAAGGAATTTTATTTTCTTTTTGAGGGTTTTTACTTGTTTTGGAGAGGAGCGAAATGGAATTTGTTTTGGGGGGAGCTTTCTCGTTTTAGATAAGAGCAAGGGATTTTATTACTTTTAGTACTTGCTCATTTTGGAGAGGAGCAATGGATTTTATTGCTTTTGGGATTTGCTCATTTTTTAGAGAAGCAAAGGGTTTTTTTTTAGGGGGAGAGGAGGAGTTTGTATTTTTTTCAATTCTCAGTCTTCTAGACCATGCACATAATAAGAGAGTAAGGAAAACCTTTTGATTAATAGGAAAGAACTAGTTTATAGTTTCATATTTCCTTGTTTAGAAATCGTATTTAAAAGTGTGAAAATATGTTATAATTTTGAGATAAGCAAGGTACAATCAAAGAAAAACCCTACTACCATAAATCTAGATGGCTTTCCACAAAATATGAAAGGAAACTAGGGATGACTAAATGACCAAAGACCTTATTGGACACCTTATGACAACTACTTAAAGGGAAAGTAGGAGAGATTTAAACAAACAAGGAAGGGTAATGTGGATCGGAATGAACTATGGTATGGGATGTTTTCCTTATGAACTTTTAAAAATTAAGAGGTGTGCATAAAATATTTAGTGGTTGTATGAACACCATTGTTGATGGTCATAAATATCTATCCTATCTTACGAGGAGTGCTTAATAGTCAAAAAACTGCAAGAAAAATTGTAAGCAATGACAAGAGAAAAAGCTTGATCAAGACAAATATCATTCATACAAACATGGTTCTATGCTTAATGCTCATAAGAAAATACTAATGCAAATATAGTGGTATAAATACCTAATGCAATATGACGACTAGTGCAGCTAAACATTGTGGAATGCAAAAATGAAGATATCAAAATGCATGATGTAATAAATGATGATATGCAATGCAGTGGTAATGTGCAATTATATGTGATGTATGATGAAATGAGAAGATGCTATGTTTTTGTGCTTTTGTAATTTTTTTAAGTTTTGTTTTTTTTTTGTTGTTTTTTTGTGTTTGTGTAGGAAAGGTATGATACCTTGAGCATCCTTGACTTGTTTTATTTTTGTGATGTGGTTGAAAAGGAAGGTGTGATACATTGAGCATCCCCAATATGGTTCTGGTGGCTGTCAATATTTTGATTGGATGGGATGAGCAAACCATCTATGGAAAATGCCCCCCTGTCAATAAGATCTTGGACCACATTTTTAAATGTGTAACAATTATTGATGTCGTGGCCTGCTTGTTGATGATAAAGACAAAAGTGATCTTGCATATATGACCTTAAGTGGGGTACTTTTCAAGTGAAACATTTTTTTTGCCTCCTACAAATTATGAATTATTATTAACAAGAGCTGAAATAGGTGGTTCTAGGTATAGGATTGGTTATTTGAATGAGGTGGACAAGGTGGATGAGTTTGATGAGGTGGATGAATTTGATGAGATTGATGAGGTTCATGATGTTTCAATTGTAGCTCAATTTTTGTTAGTTGATTCAATATTTGTTGTAGAATTATAGGAGTGTTTTGGTGACTCCATTTTAGCTCATATTCACCTTTGAACCGGTCAATCTTAGGCACCTCAAAATGGGATGGATATGAGTGTGAGGATACATATGGATTAATGGGTTTATGGTTGAGGTGCCATAAGGTAGGTTTTTGAGAAACCATGATAGATACTTGACTTTCAAGGAAGTTGATGTGCTTAGTTAGCAAGTGATAAGCTTCTAGCCAAGTTATGTTGGTTTCCAACCTTGTATTTTGATGTTGTATTGGATACCTTTGATTTTCAAGACCATGCACAGTCCCACTACCTTTATGTTGGGGGTGACTGATAGGTTTCACATAGGTAGGTGGCACCAAAGCACAAAAAACTTGAGAGGGTCATCTATAAAAGAAAATAGAGGGATGATTTGGATAAGAATCCCTTAAAACATAAGCAGATGTGGATGGTTTATTATGATTTTTCTAGTGTATTTTCCATATGCTCATATTCATGATTCAATTCAAGGTTCTTAGCTATGATAGCTTGAGTATCCCTATTTTGGTGTAGTGTGTACACCTATTCCTAATCTAATGGGTATGTAGGGTGAGTCATAATATGAATACGTGGTAATTACCTCCCTGGTACCTCAGTGGAAAGATAGTTGTCTTTATATAAGGTACATAAGGTAGTGTAATCTAGATAATCAATATCTTGATCACCGTAAAGACCCATGGGTGGGTTTTGAATGGGTATGCCCAACATGTTGGGGTCTATGGGATGATGTGTAATTTTTGAGTCATGGTGGATGCTAGGATTCCACTCAAGGATGACAAGGTCCTCTTAATTAATTTGAAAATGACCATGACTCATGGTGATGGATCAACAATACATGCTCGTGATTGATTATGACTACGTGTTACAACTATATGTTAGGAAAATGGTGCATCAAGAGCCATGACAATGATTTCAAGATATTTCTAAGCTATGAAAACACCAATAAAGAAACACAATCAATAAAGACCTTTTGTTTTTTATTTTGATTTTTAGATTTTAATTTTTTATTTTTTATTTTTATTTTTTAGTGTGTTTTTGTTTTTGAAACTCTATTCCTAAAAAAACTAAGGTAGATGAAATAAAAATTAAATAAGGGTGGTTTGTGCACAACCTCTATCAAGGAATATGACAAAATGGTAAAAATGACCTACTATAGTAATATATGGATGATAGGTAATGCTATAAGAATAATACCCCCCCAAGGAGGGGTTGCGCTATCTAAATCATGCTACTTTCCTAGTCGGGATTTCGCTTCACACTCGGGTGTACTCAAATACAAATTATAGCTATGTTCCATAAATTATTAAGCCCTGTGGTTAAGGGGTATCTAAACCTAACCTACTTTGGGATGCACCCAAAAGTAGGGGGCTCCTTGGTGATGAAGTCCAAAAAATCACTTGTGGGGGTTACTATGGTATCAACATCCTTAAGGTTTAGCTCCATAGTAGCCAATTGATGATATTGAATCTATATTTATCCCTCCATATTAGAGAAAATGAGTGTCATATGGGTCAAATACATGGAAGAGTTTTGAGGATAAAAAAATGGGTTACTCTACATTTTTAGTTATCTTTTGTTGAACATATTGCTACACTTAATCCTAAACCTACTGAAATTGAGGCAGCAGGCCATAAATGGTAGTTATCAATCAAGTTCTAGTTAACTATTGTTGGATTTCAATAGGCATAACCAAGGGATTTAAGAAGGTCAAATTGATTAGTTTATTTGAAAGGGACAAGGTGGTGGGAGAAGGATCGATAGAGAATGGCAAGGTAGTGGGAGCTACATACAAGATCAATTAGGAGGTAATGAGTGGTAGAGAGAGTGGACGAAATAGGAGTGATGATAAGAACAAAATCTAAATATGTTACCATTGGAGTGAACATAGGAACATCATCAAAATATGGTGTTGTTTAGGAAAAAGTGATAAGTGGCATAGTGGTTGTGACTTTAACCAATGATATTGCATCTAACTATATTTGAATAGTGTCTTTGATGACTACTATTAGATATGGTGGAGTCCCTTAGAGTGGAGTCTCATTCTTCTATTTCTCTATTGATGATTCTAGTGTGAGGATCAACCTTCATTTTCTTTGAGGATTTTCAGTCTTGCTTAAATCACCCTATGTTGGATTTATCTTTATGGGTATGGACTAGGATGATGCAACCATATCTGGGGGTACCAAAGAAAAAGTTATGGTTGGATTCACTTCTTGTCTTGGTGGTAACTTTAAGAGAACATATATGCCATCCTATTAGGATCCTTCCACTATTTTTTATCGATGTCATTGTACACTCACAAATTCATCACTTCCTTCTGAAAAGCCAATAATTTCTTTTGGGTTCTCCTCATTGTAACATTGGCTAAAGGTTTCATCATAATTTACTTTTATGTCCTTGAAGGGTATCTTGATATCATTAATATATTGGTAGATTTTCCACCATGCATTGGTATTTTTATCACTCTAGCCCAAATTCTATTGAAATTCCTTCTTATTCGGATTGACTTGAGACTTGGGGTTGGCATCATGCACTTTCATATAGGATCTCTCATACCATTTTTTCTAGGGTTAAAGCAGCAAGAAATATTCTCTCTAAAATAGTAAGTGAACCCCCTCTTCTACACTTTGACATACTTCAGTCTCAAGATTGGGTTCATGGAATAACCTTCTCAAGCCTTTCATGTCTGCCAACCATACAATAAATTTTTCATTTGGATCATAATTCTAGGCATCATCCAAAATTTCCAATCACACCTCTCATAGCCTAGTTTCTAAATCTAGGGTTGCTTTCCTCTTCAATAGAAACACATTTTCCAAGAGTATAGGGGGTTTTTATAATGTTGTGTTCCTCTACCTACTCCCATAGGTGGAATTAATTGCATCTAGTTGTCTCAATATTTCCATAGAATTCACTCTCTCTATTATGTAACTTAACAATAGGTATACTAACTTGTTGAATCCAAAAATATATATAATTGTGGCATATTCTAGAAGATACTAATCCATATTGTACTAGCAATGCAATTCTCTAGAACTTATTTTTAGTATGCACTGGAGTCTTCCTCCTATAATCATTCTCAAGGTTGGTGCCAAGAATCCATCCATAAAAGCATAATAGGAGGAAGTCTATTAGAGGACTCTTGTCTAGAAGGAGATAATTTGTTTTTTATTTTCCTCATCCTTAATCTTCAAATTGAAATTCCTATACAACTAGGTATTCTAAAATAACATAAAATATGCCAAGAATAAACAATACCTAAACATGTGGGCTTCCATGAACTTATATAACTCTTCATGAATTTTATAGGCTATAAAATTATTGTTGTCCAATATTAGTGTCCTATATTTTTGGGCATACCTATAAATGTGGATTGTTCCTAGCTCTTCTTGCAACACCTTCTTGTCATCATCGACATTAAAAATGAATACCACCATGCTTAAAGCATCCTTGGCATTATAATTGAAGGTTTATTGGTATAAGAGAAATTGTGGCATGGATATTTCTAAATTCTAAAGTTCCAATTTCAAGCACTTCAACTTGTTGTGGATTCAGGTATAGTACCCATTAGTAGTCTTTGGATTTATCTTGAACCCTTTTGGCACCATCAATATTTGTTGCACAACCTCCCCTAAAGTAAATAACTTGAAGTGGTTTTTGTAGTCCCTGACATCTTTATAATGAGGTTATAATTTGATTTGCATGCCTTCAAAAATTTATAGGGATAATATGTAAGCAAATAAAATAACACCAAGAAAATACAATAAAGAAACACAAGCAATTTTAATGAAATTAATTTGTATTGAACTTTGTGGAGCTTTTATCTTCCTTTTATAGTGCTTTACCCTGAGTGCGCATGGGTATTATTACAATGCTTTTGCTTGCTTCCTTAGAACACAATGAATAAAAGGAGGAAGATGTCCCTTTTGCGATTACAAATTAATGATGGTGTCAAATGTTTTATTTACTACAATCAATATGGGGATGGGCTTTAGTTATCTTTGTGGACCATCTATTGCTCCAACAACATCCAATGACTTATCACCTGCACCTGCAAGAATACAAACAAAATAAAAGGATCAGTAGCATATAAGGGGCCTCCAATGTGTGAGGCCCTATTTGATATAAATAAAATTCTACAAAACCCTAATTTTAATGTTTGTAGATTATATAACAAAGTGTAGAATACATACAATAAATAAATAAAAAATGACCTTGTTTATACCTTATTTTGATTTGTATCTTCTCGAGCTAAAAATTTCACTAAGCAGATATGGTACTACACCTAGGGATTGGCTAGGCACACTCCAATACCTATGTAGATGTAGAGCCACATCTAGGACTATTTATGCACCCTTCCACATCTAGCTCTATGTTGTAAAACTATCGAGATCAATTCAAAAATTCAATGACTTGATTTCTAAGCTTCAGTTAGAGTTACTCTCGTAATGTTGATGTGGATTCTTGGTGCTTTTTTTGGGGTCTTCATTCACAAAAGTTAATTATGTTTTATAAATTCTATAAGGCTAGGGTTAGGGTTTAGAAGTGGTGCTCTAGCATTGCTAAGTGGAAAGCTAGTATTGTGATTTGATGAATGGCTAGGATTTATCTATATATAAATAAATAAATATATATATAATATTTATATAAAAATATATAAATAACAAATAGCTAGGATTGGGTATCTACAGATGCCCAATTTTATGCTACGTTGTGTAAACCACAAAGCGGTGCAAAAATGAGAGACATCTTGTTCTATTGGATGAAGAAATGGGTTCTTTCCTCAATGCACAAGAAGAAAGATTTTGAGAATCTGATTTTAGATTACCCTCTCAATTGAAAAATGGGTGAAGAATGAAACCCATGAGTCAAATGAATGAATGTGGATTATGGAAAGGGACGGAAGTGATGGATGCTAATATTGAAAATAAGGATCAATTTGGTTGCCTCAGGTTTGGAATGGGTTTCTTTTTTGAAAGTTTGCTTTTGGTATGATGATGATCAATTTTACTATGGTAAATGAACTACTCATTAAGGGTATGCGTATGATACTAAAATTGTTTGATGGATAGTTTACCTCAATTGCAACCATCACGTCTTCAACCCATATCAAAATGGCATAGTGTATATCCATTTACAATTTTGTAAAAGTTTTCCACTTTTGTGACCTGATAGAGAGAGTTTTATGATAGCCTTGAGCAAATTTTTCTTCAATGTAGGAGATTTTCAAAATTGAGTTACCAAATTGATTAGATTTCAAGAATGATGATATGATATGATGTTTTAAAGGTATTGATAGGTTGATGTGATAATTTTTTGGAGTGTTTGATTATTTGGGGGCTTTTGAAGTCATTTGCATTTGAAAGTTACTTGTGTAAGATGCTCACAAATAAAATTTAATGTGGGTTTCCCCAATCATGGAAAATATGCACATCGTCAAATCATTACTTTTGACACATTTATGGTATTTTATTTTGGTAAACTTTTTAGCCATGGGTAGATGTCAAAGGAGAGGTCTACGCTTTAGGATTTAGGTCTACCTGCACTTAATAACCTTTCAGCCATAGGTAGACCTACAAGAATATTATCTACCAAGTAGACTTTAGGTATACCAAGAATTTGTTTGATTGAAATTTTTTCTTATTATTTGCCCCAACAAAAAGGGTGTATGATAGTCTTTGGTAATGATTCTTGAATGAACATAATTTTCAATATTGAGTGTTTTGATTATTGACTTGATTTGAGACTATAATTTGTAGATATTATCTACCCCCTTACGTGATGAGTCAATGGCGAAGAGATGAAATAATGAAAGTGATGAAGCAGATGAAAAAGGTGAGAATGATTAGAATGAAATGAAGGTTTTTTTTATTGTTGAACAAGCATCCTTATGGTGATTTACCCATCCTACTTGATTACATGGATAACCAATTGCTACAACTACCAGGTGTCTAGAGTAAATCACTAGATACAAGGTTCACTTGAGAATTTAGTTCAGCTAGTACAAGAAAGTAAAATATATTGTAGATTTTGACCAGAGGGTTTTGATGCCTCTAGAGCCTTTCAAACTGAATACCATAGGGGTAAGGTACCTTTGGATCATTTTGATTAAAATGTGATCAAAGGGGTTTGGGTGACTTTAGAGTTTTCAAATTGAAGTGTGAATGTGACCAAAGGATTTTTGTGCCTTTGGAGCTTTTGAATGAATGTAATGATGATTTTCCTTATGGTAATATACTCATCCTACCATATTGCATGGATAACCAATCGCTACAACTTCCAAGTGACTAGTGTAGAGCACTAGATACAAGGTTCACTAGGCTAGTGAATGTAGTGGATGGTTGGAAAAAATAAAATTCTAGAAAGTAAAATGAAATTAAATGTGTTTGTGAAGATGAGGGAAAGTGTCCAAAATTTTGAACCTGGAGTTTTATTGGTTGATTTATGTGTGGTTGATCAATTTATTGATTGATTTGTTTGTTGGATTGGTGGGGAAGATGTGTTACTTGAAATATCCCCATGGTGTGTCTATGATTGTTTGATGTGATGTTGATTGCTGGGAGAGGTGTGATACCTTAAGCACCCCTAGTTGGTTGATTGTTTTATTGGGAAATATGTGATACCTTGAACATACTCAAGTGGATTGTTTACTTTATTGATTGTTGGTTGATTTGCATGTTAGATTAACTGATTTATGGGGAAGGTGTGATACCTTGAGTATCCCCAAGTTGTTTGATTGATTGCTTGTTTGATTGCTTATTGGGGGAATATGTGATATCTTGAACATCCCCAAGTTGCTTGATTGATTGTTTAATGTTACTGATGGATAATGTGTGATACCTTGAGCACCCCCAAGTGATTTACTACTTGATGTGATTATTGAGGAAGGTGTGAGACCCTAAATCCCCCCAATTGGTTAATTATGTGATTATGGATGTATATGTGTAATTATGGATTATTCATATTTTTTTTAGGTGTACATGTGATGAATAGAATGTATTATGAATGAATGTAATTGGTGACAATGTGTGCAAATGGTTGAACGATGTTGCCTCATTAATTGTCATTCGATGAGGTTATGGACCATTGTTTATCAAACTTTATCTTTATTGTGTAATCAGGGGCACCACCATCTAAAGATTAGAAGGTGAAGTAGCTTATAATATATAGCTAATAATGGACTATGATATAGGTTTGAAGCTCACTTGTGACTTTGTTTGCTTTAATGATAAGAATCTAGAATTGTTTTGCAGAGGCTCAAACATCCTAATGATTTCAAATAAACTCATCTATTAATCTAGCAAAGAAGAGTTAAATTTCTCAAAGACCAATTGTGTGTGCAATGGATGTTCATTTACCAATCATGAGCATGGTAATGACTCAAGCCAATTAAGAACCACTATGTGTGTAAATGAATTCATTTATCCATCTTGAGTATGGTGAGATTAAACCTGTAATGAAGAGAACTAGAAAGCTACCTTGTCCTTATGTGCATTTAGAGGTCTCTTGAAGAGATATGCGTTACCATCCAATATTAATGTCTTCAAGATTTTGGAAATCTGATTCTCAACCACTCGAATTGATTCATGATGAGAATGAAACCATATACTTACTGGTTGAAGCCCAATTGTTATTATGTGTTTACAAATTGAATTAGAGCTTTGGTAAATTGGATCCTCAACCACTCGAATTGAGTCTTGATGAGGATTTAACCCTACTATTACTACTCATGCTATTATGGTATTTTTATTGTGATAAGAATTAGATATTTTGGAAATCATATTCTCAACCACTTGAATCGAGTCCTGATGAGAATGTTACTCTTATCCTTACCTCTCTATCTTGTGTTTTTGTAAATTTTTGTAAGTGGTGAAGACCATTGTTTTAATTTTTATTTTGGACAATATACGTAATGGGACAAGCATGAAGAATTTTTTCACCTCAAGGTTCAATCTAGATCATGGCATCATTTCTCTGACATAAAATGTTATTAATAAGTGTGGTATGTGTTTGGTTTGAAACAAATGGTAAATTAAACTCCCAAAACTTAAAATTTTCTTAGCAAAAATTGTGGTTTGATCCAAGAGGAAACTTGATGTTCAATGGAGCTTGCTTGAAACACTAGGAGTACCTAAGTGATCAAAAACACCTATCAGTGGAGCTTGACTTGTGAAATGGAACTAATATAGGATCAAAGGTGCACCTGATTAAGGCGATAAGACTTTTTGGACTAACAATTATCCAAAATGAGTGAATGACAACTAGTATGGCAGGTGACATGAATGGATGCAAATGATACAAATGCATGAATGCAGTGTAAGTGGAATATATGATTTATGAATGCATGAATGGATGCACAAAATGCAATGTGAATGATTTAGTGTTAATGAAATTTTGTGTTTTTTTAGGCCATGTATATATGTACATATATAATTCTCATTAAGCATAGAATGCTCTCAAGTGAATAATATTCAGTGGTTCGGGCTCTTCTATTCCCTTAAAATTGGCAAGTCGATATGTTATTGGGCCAAATTTTTATTTGATAATGTGTAGACCTAACCAATTAGCTGTAAATTTATTGCAAAGATGTGATAATGCATTGGTGTTTTGTTGATTCTCTTTAAGTATGAGATATCCTACTTGGAATTCATGTGGATGAATTTTGGTGTTATAAGCACACTTGAGATGATCTTGATACACTCGTAAGTGCTCCAAAGCATTGATTCACCTTTCATAAAGGAGCATGAGTTGGTCAAAATGTGCTTTCCTAGTGGTGTTTTCATTAATGAATTCCTGTAACGAAATGTGTAGTCAGAGGATCTCAAGCTCAAGAGTCATAATTGCTTCAACACCATAGACCAATGAGAATGGATTTTCCATTGTAGGTGTATGAATGCTCATTATATAAGCCCATAGTTCTAATGGAACTTGAGTATACCAATATCGATGATTTTTTTACTAGTTTTTTTAGAATGGCTATCAATGTCTTACTGGTTGCCTCAGCTTATCCATTTTCTTGTGGGTAGTAAGGAGTCAAGAAACTTTTTTGGATACTATATTTCTTACATAGTACTCAAAAATCCTTATTTTTTAAATATTTACCATTATCAAAGATTATCTTTGAGGGAATTCCAAAATTATAGATAATATGTTTGAGTATGAACTCTGTAATTCAAGGTCCTATCGTATTGGTCATAGGAATTGCCTCGATCCAATTTGTGAAGTACTCAGTGGTAATGATGACAAACATGTGTTGTCCTGAAGAGGGAGGTGATAT
Source organism: Wollemia nobilis (assembly GCA_028583015.1). NCBI lineage: Eukaryota > Viridiplantae > Streptophyta > Pinopsida > Araucariales > Araucariaceae > Wollemia > Wollemia nobilis. The sequence continues at coordinate 1,840,866 of JAQPPZ010000057.1, forward strand.
TTTTCCAATTAAATAAGGACCCAATTGTGAAAAGCTTCAAATACTTTGGATTGGTTGCAATGCATGTGATGAAACATGAGTTAAATTGACATGTTTACATTTTTTATATTTATTAACATAGTTGCAATAGTTGTTTTCCATGGTGGGTCAATAGTAACTCATGTGCAAGATGCACTTTACGATGGCCATTCCACTAAATTTGCCATCACAAGTACCATCTTGAACCTCATTTATGGCTCTTTGTGCCTCTGCGGTATTGAGATAACAAAGTAAGACTCCATCATAACCACATATATACAATACATCCCCTAAGAGAGTGTAACGAGCTACCTTCTATTTCAAATATCATTTGGTAGTGCATGACAGTTATGGTGGAAGCATACCAAATTTGATAAAGTATCTCAGTTGATTAAGCCAAGGCTCATATGGATCTGCTTGGATAAAACAAGCATCCTTCTCATCCTTAGATTTAGTTCATGAGATTGTAGATTTAGATATTGTCATGATAATCAATGGTTGGATGTCCTATGTATAGTTCTTTGGAATAAATGAACCTAGGGAAGCCATATCATCTATGAATATGTTATTAAAATGAGGTAATTTTTCAATATCATACCAGTCAAATTTTTCTAGCAGTTTCATTGCTACTTCATTGTAAAGTTTCAAGACTGGTTATCTACATTGGTATGATCTCTTTACTTGATAAATGATAAACTGAGAATCACCAAATATTCATATGTACTTTATATCCATAGATATGGATACCTGAAGTCCTAATATTAGGGCTTCATCTTTTGTATTATTGTTTTTACATGGGAAGTTTAGTTTAAATGATAATGGGATGGGTGTCCCTTGTGGTGTATGAAATATAACTCCTGCACCTTATCCTTTCTTGTACTTGGAACCATCAAAGAATAGGATGATATCAACATCATCTTCAAGAATGATATCTTCCTCCTGTGCAGTAATATTGAATACCAGATCATCTATAAACTCAATGAATAAAGGTTGATCATTAAGAAGTGGAGCTTTTGTGAGCTAATCGGCTATCACCTAACCTTTAATGGACTTTTCACTAATGAATTAAAGGTCAAATTTTGTTATCAAAATTATCCATTTTGAAGTGCAGGTTTTGTTGTATATGCGAGTCATCATATAGTGCAAAGGATTTTCTTGAGCTATAACATAAGTTATGTGACCTAGCATATAATGTCTAAGTTTCTTGGTAGAGAAAACCACTGCTAGACATAATTTTTCCACATACGCATATCTAGTTTCATAACTTACCAATGTTTGACTAATATAACAAATTGCTTGTTCTTGATTGTTTCCATTCTTTTGTGCAAGCATTGTCCCTAATGCAAAATCCATTGCTAAAATATAAATATGAAAAGGGATCCCCGAGAAAGGTAGCATTAGGATCGGTAGAGAAGCTAAATATCATTTGATATCATCAAAAGCCTCCTGATATTCTTTGGTCCATAAAAATGTGACCCACTTTTGTAGCAGGTGATTGAATGACCTACATTTATCTGATAGTTGCACGATGAAGTGATAGATTGATTGGATATTTTCTTGTAATCTATACAACTCCTTCAATTTTTTTGGAGGAGGCATTTCCATAATGACCTTAACCTTGTTTGGATCCACTTTGATGCCATTATTGGGCGCAATGAACCCTAGAAGTTTACCTTATGTAACTTTGAAAACATATTTCTTAGGATTTAACCTCACATTATACTTGAGAATCCGATTTAAGAAATGTCCAATACATCGATGTGATCTAGACATATTTTATATTTAGTTATCAAATTATTTACATATTCTTCAATTATCTTATGCATATAATCATGGAACATTGGTATGTAGTTTCTACATTTTTTAGACCAAATGGCATCACCTTGTAACAGAAAGTCTCGCAAGGCATTGTCAATGTTTTTTTATGTTGGTCATCAGGATTAATTTAAATTTGGTTATATCTTGAAAATATTTCCATTAAATAAAGCATTTCATGGCCCACAGTATTTTCTACAAGAGTATCGATGTTTGGAAAAGGAAAACCATCCTTAAGACATGCTTTATTGAGATCTCAAAATTTTATTCAAATATGAATCACCTTCTTATACTTACGAATGGGTACCATGTTTGAAATCCACTCAAGATAGTCAATGGGTTGAATGAAACCCACATCTAACAAGTTCTTCTTTGACCATGATGACTATGATAGGATGTAACTTTCTTAAATTTTGCTTAACGAGATTCACATTAGGATCCATGGTGAGGTTGTGAACTACCACATTAGTATCAAGGTCATGCATATTTTTATGGGACCATGCAAATATGCCTTTATTTATTATGATTAAGTATATGAATCACTCTTTCTATTTGGTAGATAGAATTTATCCAAATTTTATAATTTGTGGGTTGTTTGCATCAGTACTTAGGTTCACATCTATAGTACCTTCAATTTCCATGTGTAAAGCCTCTTCTATATGATGGGGCATTAGGATTAGATGAATATCATAAGCAATATTTTCAAACTCTGCTAGCACAATATCTTTTATTTTAGTGTGAAAGATAGAAGTATCGAAGGTTGTGGAGGAATATAAGTGGCAGAAGCTCTTAACAATTCCTTCAAATGGATGAATTCAGAAATGGATGGGGGTGATGAGATCTGATTCATATCAATGATGTTTATGTCAATAAGAATTAGTTTTTCCAAATTATATGGATTGTAGAGGGGTGTTATCAAGTCAACAAAAATTATGTTAACTTTGTGGGAGAATGGTGGCTACAATGTGGAGGGTGATTTTTCTCGTTCCCACTCTCTGGAGAGAAAATGAACTAGAATTAAAAAATGGACCTTATGAACATAGAGAGTAGCAAGCGACATGTGTGAATGCAAATGACAAGGATGCGTAAATGCAATATACAAGAAAATGATAGTGAAATATATATGAGTTATGGATGCATGAATGTATGTACAAAATGCAATGTTAATGTCTATGCTGATTTTGTTTTTGCTATTATATGTACATATTTTACATTAGATGTACAGAGGTGACCAAGGTGGCAATTTTGGTTCAACATATGGCTCAACTCACTCCCTCGAAAGGAGCAACCAAAATATGGGTTGATGAATTGGAAACATTCTAAGTTAGCACTCATCTCCCTAAATGAAAGGTGCAATTGGAGCTAACTCTTCTTCAAATTTGTTTGAGGTTATGGATATTACTTTGTATTCCTCATACCAGTCATATTTGAAGTTGCTATAATCATTATTCTCATATTCTTCACCATCCCATTTAGGATATATAGTGAGTCATTAAAATGTTTGTTTAAAAGGAGTAGAGGATTGTGACCTATATCCTAGACCAGAGTGATCATACGCCTCTCAATGGTGAGGTTCAAAGATATCATAAATACCTTGTTCGTATCATCCTAATCCATATCCCTATCAGTTAACCCATTGAAAGTATCTCATTGGGAAATCTAGGTTGGACATATGTTCTATACAAACTTGTTATCTAGGTTCATCAAGAGGGAATGAATCAAACAAAGAATCAATTTTGTCATAGAAAATTTTAATTCTATTCAAAGTTGAACATATGTTATAAACCACACCTATGGCTAAGTGTGGGTCACATGGGTGACTGTATTATCTAATAGTATCAATAGTAGGTGGGTTTATTTTGACACTCTCAACTATGTACTCACAAATGCTAGGATTACTGAGATGGACTACAACTTGGGTAGGTGATGATGTGGATGATGTGGATGTAGAGGTAGAGTGCTCAAGGATGATTTGAGACTTAAGTTAGGAAAAATAAATATGCTACAATGATGTCTCATAGGTAGATAAATCAATATGTACAATATTTTCCTATTGAGGCAGAGGTGGATTTGGTTAAGAATATTTACTAATGGTTAGGTCTCAGGCCTATATGAGATGATGATAGGTGCCTATAATGAAGTGGAAGGCTAGTTTTATGATGTAAAGGTTTGGTCCCCTTGTATGAATATGGGATGAGTGGATTGTTGGTTTAGAATATGGTATGATGTGATTTGAATTGATGAAAATAATAATTGATTAGATATTTTATTAGGTGTGATGGTAAAATAGAATGAAGTGGATGAGGAAGCCTACTTTGGATTAGTGGTCTAAGATGTGAAAGCAGGATTGGTAATCAAAAGAGTCTCCGAGATGGGTGCTTTTCATGAAATATTTTGATGCAAGGTTGAATTTGTGGTGAGAGGTGTGAGGGATAAATGGGTAGATGGAAGTGATGGCTCATACATATTTGAAATAAAACTATAGTACTTGAAAGGATCTATATCAGCTAGTATGCAATGGATCTTTCCCTCATGCATATGTTTCAAACATTAGTGCAACATTGAGGGAACACTTTGTATTTCCCTAATCTAGGATAACCAAAGAAGTATGTTATAAGCCATGGCACCATCTAGAATATAGAACATAGTATGGATGGTTTTGACCTCCACTATCACAGGTAGGACTACCATTCCTACTATGGAATATAAAGTATCATTGAATGCTCGTAAGATGAAGGTTGATTTTATGATATGTGATGATGGTAGGTTGATGTGTAGTAGTTTTGAGGTGGTGATAACATTGATAGAGGAGCTAGTGTCAATTAGCACTCGTTTAAAAGTATTTTGATCGATATGAGCAATGATATGTAATGGAGGATATGGTGGTTCTGATGGCACAATATTTATTTCAAAATCATAAAATGATATTGAAGATTCCATGCATGTCTGAACATTCTCCATAAAATTGGTGAAGGTATTGGGATCTTGAGTTCAAAATTTGAGGGATTTTAGGATTTCCATAAATGCCTTGTTATGAAAGGGAGACTATTGTATGAGCTCATATATCGACAATTTGGCTGAAGCCAACTTAAGGCTATGCATTAACCAACTTCTCAGTGTAATAGTGGGCCTTGGTGGATGATTTGGAAGATGAATTTATTGAGCTGTGTTGATGTGATTAGGTTTTTGAGGCACAATATATGTTGATACCATAAGAGGGAGTATTGTTTTTTGTGGATCATTTGATTGTTGTGTTATATTCATATTTCTTTGACTAGTGACTATATGAATAGCACCAACAAAACCTTAGTAATTTTAAGCATTATATATATGATTAACCTGAATAGTGGAACTGTAATCATGGTTAGGAAGAAGTGTTTAATAAATACCAAGGTTTTAATTTTTCTATGCTAAACGGTTATCAATTTTGACGCACCCATTGTTTATTGTGTGTTCTCATGGTTAGGAAGAAGTGTTTAATAAATACCAAGGTTTTAATTTTACTATGCTAAACGGTTATCAATTTCGATAGTCTTCTTCTCAATCAAATATTGCATAATATCTTTAAGTGAATAGCAATTATTGATATCATGAACCTTATGGTGATGATAGGTATAGTACTGGTACTCCTTATAATTCCTACCCCATGGCTTTTTGGGGTATTTTGGCTTAATTTATAGCAATGTAATCAATTGTGCCTCATATAACTTTTGAATAATGTTGGATAATGGTTTAGGTAATGGAGTATAGTTGTAGGTTGGCTGAGTATACTATCAACATTGGCAATTATTTGTTGTTTGAGTTTGAACATGCAATTGTTGTGGGGGTGGTACCACCTGATAAATCTATTGTTGTAGTGATTTTTTTTGTTGCAAGGTTGTTGAAGTTGGACTTGAGATTGTTGAATTTGTTGTGTTGGTTGACTCAAGACCACTTGATTGACTTGACTAGTTTTGGGCTAGCCTTGGCTATTCCCACTTAAAATTTTATTCTACCATTTTTTATTTTAAATTTTATCTCACCCTCTTGAAATTTAATTTCTTCAATGATACAAGCTTGGGTGAATGCTTCCTCAAATGTTCTATATTTTTGTAATTGTATCAACAAGGTGATGGGTTTTTAACAACTTCTGGTGAACATTCTTGTGAGTTCCACCATGGGGAGGGTGAATGGCAACTTAGTAATAATTTCCCTCAAACGGTTTCCAAATTCATATACCAACTAATATTTAAAATTGTTGTAAGTTGAATAAGTTAATGAGTGTAGTTTTGTTTTTTATATTCAGAGAGAAATGCTCTAGGAATTGGTCTACCAATTGCTTGAAAGTATAAATACTATGGTGTGGCAAATGGTTATACCATTCTAAAGCATATCCTCAAAACATCTGAGGGAAATTTCAAAGCATTAAGGGATTATTTTCTTGTATTATAAAACATACATGGATAAACCCACTTATGTGCTCTCTGCGATCCTCATTATTTTTAAATTTGTTTAACTTCGATAATGTAAAATCTACTAGATAAGGTGGTGATGGTACCAAAGGATGAATAGTTTGACCAACTGTTGTAATATAGGTTTTTGATATATAATATTCTTGAATCTTGCATAGCCAAGCTGTCAATCTGGTTTTGCAAAAATTGGAACTTGGGATCCTCTAATGGCACTTGGAAGCCCTGGTTTGCTTGGTAGGTGTAGGTGGGTGGTGTTTGTTGAGTTATGATTTTTTATCGTGGGATGAAATTCTGGTTGGCCAAGGAATTTATGTGAGTGGGTACTTGATGATGTTGAATATTTTATTGTAATCGATTATGGATTGATTGATCTGGATGAGGTGGGCATTTCTAATGATGTGAAGTTGGAAGGATGGTTGTGTGTTGAAATAGTGAGCTATTGATGTTGTTAAGCATATGGGTTGGTATAGTTATTTTGGGTGGTTGATATGCCTAGGACGAATATTGAGAAAATGTGTTTGGGTTTAAGGTGGGCTGATGATTAAAATCTGCCACCTATGATTGATATTGTGACATGGGGTGAACACTTTGACTAGCACTACCTACAAGTAATTACTGTAAATGTTGTAATATTTATTGTATAGAAATTTCATATGGTTGCATGGCTATAAATGGGTATTGCATGGTTGTATGGGTGGTAGAATTTTATATATGATTAGTGGCTATGACATAGGTTGAATTTTGTGGAGGATAAGTTGTGAAGGGGGTCACAACCAAATGGGGAATAATATTAATGAATCCAAATTATATAGGTGGGATAAAGGTTTTGGCTTGTTAAGTAACATTGACCCGTGCTTTGTAAAATGAGTTAGAACAAATGGTACTAAGGGTGTATGGGATTGAGATATATGAGTTGGATGATAATGGTAGGTTTCAGTTTGTGGATGTTGGTTTGAATATGGGATTATTGAAGAGATGGATAGTGTTTTTAGGGTGTGGATGAGTGGGTTCTTGCAAAAAGGTAGGAAAAAGTGGGATAGTAAGGGGTGGTAAATATGGGAAGGTTGTGTTCACATATGCTCTAACGGTGTCAAAATCTATATAGGTATGCAATTATTAGTAGGTGTGCATAGTTTCATGTGGGGTATCCCAAGGATAGAAGTGTGGATCACCCTCTACATTATGTCTGCATGAGAGGGTCCAGTGGACACATTGGATTGGCCAACCATAGAAGTGGATCAGGTATGGGAAGTTTGCAAGGAGTGCTCCATGGATAAATGTGACTGGTTTATGGGCAACTTATCCAAATCTCTGGTTTGACTTCGGGTCAATACCATAAGCTAGGGATATTGTGCAATATGTGTGTCAATATGTAAGATCTACCTAAAAATCAAGAAAATAATAGTTTTCAATTTTTGTAATTTGATTATTATTTTATTTTTTACTTTTAATTCTTTTTTGGTGTGTGTTTTATGTAAATCCTATACCTAGAAAACTATGCAAGGTGGGTTGTGGAATGAATCTAAAAATGTGTGTTCAAAATCACCCCTATGATGAAATATGAATCATGAACGACTAATATAGCTTCCTAAATGGAGGGTTGGCAATGATTGCAACCTAAGGAATCAAAGTTACCTCCCCAAAATGAGGTTGCAATGTTTAAGTCCTGTTACTTTCCCAGTCGAGATATTGCTTCACACTCAAGTGTGCTTGAACAAGAATGACAACTATGATCTACTAATAATTTAGCCCCATAGTTAAATGGCATCTAACCTAGTGATCACCTTGAGATATACCCAAGAGTGACCAATCACCTGGTGATGAATTCCAAGTGTCTATCATGCTAACTATGTTTTTTTTAGATCTCTACTGGTTGTTGGTGATGAAATACAACTTTCTTTAGAAGGTTTTCCTTGCACTTGTATTACAGTGATGTGGAATGATAATGTGTACAAAGTGTGTGATTTTTTTCTAGGGGTTTACAAGGAACAAAGAAGAAAATTACCCTAATATGCAAATCTACCATGCAATTTTGATTTCTTGCCTACAAATACAATCAAGAAACACATAAGCATATATAAATGTAAAATAGATAAAACCCTAACTTAAATACAATAAAAAAGTTACAAATACTTCCTAATATGTTCTTTAGAACACATAATTACCCCTAAATGCAATTAATATGATTTATGCAATGTGATAAAAAAATATATGCCCTAAATTGCATCTTATTTTAGATTTTTGCAAAAACACTTGAAATACCTAAAAACCCTAAAATACTTACCAAATGTCTAATCTATTGCCTACACTAAAAACAAAAATATAATAGTAGAGCTTTCATTTTATTTTTATTTTAGAAGTACAAAATAAATAGATCTAGAGTACCTAGAAGCCTTTCACTCTCTCTTGCCAACTCTCTAGACATGGCACTATGTCTGTAAAGGATTCCAAATATAGAGGGGGGGCATCTTCTTAGGGTACCAGATGTAGAGGTGCATCTACGTAGATCTCGTAGAAGCAAATTTATGTCTTCTCAGGACAAAATAGACCTGAACAAACTTCAAAACTTTTGAATTTAATTTTTCAACTTTTCATGTGATGGGACTCCAAAACCTACAACAAAAAACATAAATCAGTAAATAAAAGATAACAAGGCAGATCCAAAATAGAACCTTTTGGGGATCCCACCATGATCACCATTTTATAAGTTAATAAAATGACACCAAGAAAATAAAATAAAGAAACACAAGCGATTGTAATGAAATTAAATTGTATTGAACTTTGTGGAGCCTTGATCTCCCTTACACAGTGTTTTACCCAAAGTACGCAGGGGTATTATTACATTTCTTTTTCTTGATTTCTTAGATTACAATGGGCAAAAAGATGAAGATAACCCTTTTGAAAATTACAAATGAATGATGGTGCCAAATTTCTTCTTTGCTACAATCAATATGGGGATGGGTTTCAGTTATCCTTGCAAACCATTCATTGCTCTAGCAGCATCCAATGACTTGTCACCTACACCTGCAATAATACAAACAACATAAAAGGATTAGTTGCATATGAGGGGCCTCCATTGTGTGAGGTCCTATTTGATATAAATGAAAATATAAAAAATTCTAATATGAATTTTTATAGAGTATATAACAAGGTGTACAAGACATACAACAAATAAACCAAAAACTGCCTTGCTTATACCTAATTTCGATATGTGTCTTCTAGGGCTAAAAATATCACTGAGTAGATGTTGTTTTGCACTTAGGTATTGGCTAGGTGTACTCTTGCACCTCTACATATGTAGAGCCACATCTATGACTATGTAGGTGCCCTACCACATCTAGATTTGTGTTGCAAAACTATCAGGATCAATTCAAAACTTTGATGACTCAATTTCCAAGCTTCGGTTAGGGTTACTCTCACGATGTTGATATGGATTCTAGGTGCTTTTTCGAGGGTCTTCATTCACATGAATCATGTTTTATAACCTTTTAAAAGGCTAGGGTTAGGTTTTGGAAGTGGTGATCTAGCATTGCCAAATGATAAGCTAGGATTGCCATATGGTAAGCTATAATTGAGATTTGATGAATGGCTCGGATTTATATATATATATATATATATAAACATTTATAAAATATTTATAAGTTTTTATATAAATATATATAAATAACAAATGGCTAGGATTTGGTGTCTATACAATACACTTGGGGAACCAGGTATTGAACTAGAAAACTAGTCTAAATCTATATGGAAGACTCATTTCTATTATTGAGGTACATTTGATAGGAATATTCTCTCAAAATTCTTGTTCTATTTGATAGTTTTTGGTTTTATTCCTCTTTTGCAACATCTTCAATATGTTATATAGGCTTCATTTATGAACATGAGTGTGGGTGTCTCTCCTTGAAGTAGAGTGAGATGTTAAGGATTTTCATGATGATGAAGGAATATCACACTTCTCCTAGACTCCATGGTTTCCATGAAATTTTTGGAATCTAAAAAAATTTGCTACCCTTATTCCTTGCTACTCAACCCTTCATGCTTCAAAGCTTTGAATATTTTAGGTGAAGTAGACTTAGGGAAGCAAGGGTTTTAATAGGCTTAACATTCCCTCAACATAATTAATGTGCATGTTGATTTTTCATTTTTTTTGGCTAGTGGGAATGGTTGTGATATTTTCTTAGGTAGAAAGGCTTATTAATTTTTGTACCTTCTCCTATTATTGGTCATTTTTAAATTTATAGTTTTATCTGAAGAACACAAGCTTATATTGGGAGGGGGTGAACTATATAAGATCAAACTTTTACTTTTCTTTCCAAAGCAATATCATCCAATATTATCAATTGCAATAATGAAATAATGCACAAATCATCACACACATAAGAGACACATATTTAATGTGGTTCATCCAATGTGGGCTACATCCATAGAGAAATATTACTTATAAATTTCTCAACAAATTTTGTGGGCTCCAACCCACAGGAGACACCAATCCCCTATTACAATGTTCTTGGACACCAATCCATAGGAGACACCAATCCCCTCTCAAGTTTTGTGGACACCACTCCACTCTTTTCTAGTTTTGTGGACACCACTCCACTCTGTTCTGGTTCTATGGACACCACTCCACTCTATTCTAGTTCTATGGATACCACTCCACTCTATTCTAGTTTTGTGGACACCACTCCACTCTATTCTGGTTTTGTGGATACCACTCCACTCTATTCTAGTTTTGTGGACACCACTCCACTCTATTCTGGTTCTATGGACACCACTCCACTCTATTCTAGTTCTATGGACACCACTCCACTCTGTTTTGGTTTTGTGGACACCACTCCACTCTATTCTGGTTCTATGGACACCACTCCACTTTATTGTGGTTGTGTGGAACTCTATCCATAGGAGACCTCAATATCCTCTACTATGGTTCATGGATATCTATCCATAGGAGATCCCAATTCCCTCTAATCTAGTTCATGGACCATTATCCATAGGAGACATCAATATCCTCTTACTCTGGTACATGGATCTCTATCCACAGGAGACACCAATCTGCTCTACTTTAGTCTATTCCAAATACTATTCACAAATCTTGCTCAAATATTCCCACAAGCCTAATCAAATGCTTACTCAAATTTACTCATTAACACTACTTAAATCTACTCACTATTATTGCTCAAACCTGCCCATCAACACTGCTTAAGGCTACTCATTATAACTACTCAAACCTACTCATAAAACCTAATCAATCATACTCACAATTAAAGCTCAAACTTCTCACAAAACCTACTCAAAATTACTTACAAACACAACTCAACCTACTCACAAACACAACTCAACTTGCTCAATCCTACTCACAACACATATCAACCTTCTCACAAAACCTACTCAAATCTGCTCACCAAACCTACTCATATCTTTCCCAAAAGTGCTTTCTTTGACTAAAATAATTCAGACATATTCTACTCAGTATTCCTTTTCTTCATGAACATATAAATAATGATATGCATTACAAATACTCAATATGTTCTTTCACATTCATTAAGTTTGTCGCTTTCACATGTCTCACATTTATTGCATTCCAAAAGATAGCTCTAGTCTAGCACTTGATAATTGAACTTCTTATGTACTCCCAAAATCAATCAAAAACCAATGCACAAATTTGCTTCACAAATCTGGTCTATAACCCTTGCAAATTTATTCCCAATATCAATCAACACTAATGCACAAATTTATTCTCAAAACCTTGCACATATATTCCCAATTTCATTCAAAGCAATGCTCAACTATGTTCTCAAGCCCTTGCACTTTTATTTCCAATTTTAATCAAAACAATGCACAACTATGCTCTCAAAACTGATCTATAACTTTTGCTTCAATTTCAATCAAATCAAATGCACAAGTTGATCTATAACCTTTCCACATTCACTCTCTTCAATCAAAACCAATGCATATCTAATCATTCCTTATACCTCCAACCATATGACATTAAAATATTTCCTTCAAACAAAAACCACCCTTGAGAAAGGAATTAAATCACCATACCTCTAAATCTACCTTAATGATGATAATCTTCTATTTGTATGGGCTTCTCAAAACCTGTCTTAACAAAAATAACTTTCCTTTCTTTTGCCACTTCAAAATAGGTTAGTATATTCCTTTTTCCCTTTTTGATCAAATATTAAATCAACCACTTTTAACACTCTTATCAAAACATATATACTATAAAGCTCAAAAACACTCCTTATTTCTCCTTTTGAGACTCACAATAATTAGCAACAAAAACCCTTCATCTCTCCTTTTATGACATGCAAAAATTAATTTTAAAGATATCAACTTTATACCTTATAACTCCCACTTAAAATATGCAAACATATAATTTTAACATACCTTATGTCTCCCACTTAAGCATGCAAAAATATAATCTTAACATACCTTATGTCTCCCACTTAATTAAATCAAATTAAAATGTTTGCCCTTACCTTCGCATAGCAAAAACACCCAACGCGCACGGAGGAGATTCGATCTCCCAACTTCCACCAACACAATGCCTTAGCAAAGGCTAGGCGACCAACCAAGCTACCTCGACGGTGTGAATAATAAGTCATAGCCCATATTATTTGACCTTTCCATCATTCTATCGACCAAACAAAAAAATTATGCCACAGGGATTCGATCCTGCCACCTCTTGTCCCACAATGCCTTAGTGCTAGCTCGGTAGCCAGTTGGGCTAGCCGCATGGATGAGATTGATGTCGAAGCTTAAATGATATATTTCCTTTTTCGCTCATTGTCGCCCACAATGTGCTCTTCTTCCTTCTCTGCCAACTGCCGCTCGATTTTCAATTTAGCATTCGCGTTAGTTGAACAAATGCAATATTTTGCTTCCATATAAATATGCTTTATCATTTACTTTGGGAGGTCGGCTCATAGACTTATGAGTGATTTAATTTTTCTCTTCAATAATGTTGGTGCCAAAACTTATAAACCCATTATAATATTTTAAAAAATATTATAATATTAATCTTTTTAAAACCTTTGGCCTTTGTAATATTTAAACCTTTGTCCCAAGCACTTTTAAACCTTTATGTCCTTTGCTTTCAAAATTCTCTTTATAATATTTAAATTGGATATTAAATATTATAATCCTTTCCATAAAAATATTTGCCTTGCTTTGCAATAAACCTTACCTTGAATAATTTGTCCATCCTTATAAACTCATCATCCTTGAAGAATATTTTTGCCTTGAGTACCATGCACCTTTTGACATTGCCTTGAGTGCCATACACCCTTTGACATCAATGACAACTCAATATTTCCAACATTATCATCATCGTCCTTTAATGTCATGTCAATGAAGCTTTTCATCTCATCCATCAGAGGTTTGATCAGAAGGTCTAGAGTTTCCTTGAATCAAGGGTCTATTTTAGCATGATATGTGAGGCACCAAGTGTCGCATTTCTCCAACCTAAGGTGTTTTCCCAAAAATTTTATAGAGATAAAATTAGAAAAAAAAAATCCAAGTGTTACTTCTCACCCCTAGGTAGACTATAGAGTTTGATAACCTACATGAGTCCCTCCCTAGTAATGCTCCATTTGGAGGGTCTTTTTGGTTACATTGATTTTGGCATGTCTTTCATTAATCACAAAGAATACCCACACAAGTGTGCAATTCCAAGTAGAACATTGGTAACATGGCCTTGGCTAATGGGGATTTATGTGTAAGGCTAGCATGATGGGCCCTCATCATGAGCTTAAGGAGACTAGATTTATTTTCAATTCTCAAGCATTGTAGGAAATCTTTCATACATGCATGGTTGATGATACTTGAATTTATGACACCTTGTAAATTTCTCAAAGTGTGTGAATCTCTCTTAACATTTATATAAAAGGGTGTTATGATTTGAGAAGTATTACCTAGAATTTTTGGATTGCCTTATTAGTTGAGACTTGGAATCATTGGGCTACAAAATTATTTCTTTCTGTACATAGCATATATGTAGCATGTGAGGGGAGAGATTTGAACCTGGGCCGCTAGATTTCAATTGGAGAGTTTTAACTACCCACTTGCTCTCCAACTCCTCTACATTAGCGAATGGCTAAAAAATTCTTGTCTATGGCTCCTCTTGCTATCTTATTGAGGTGATAAGGATTTTTCAATCAAATTCCTATGAATGAGGCCCAAGTATCTAAAGACCGATAGTGATCAATCTCTTTTCTTGGGATTTCTTGGGAACATCAACTACATGCAATAATATCACCACTTATTTAGATAATTGGTATGCAAGGTATATTTGAATAGTTGAGGGATTGTATTTAGTTATTTTCCAAGAGAACTTGATTGGTTAGATGAATAATTTCAATAACACTTTGGCTTGGGAAACTTTTTTTTTTTGGTAAGTAAGAATCTTCATTAATTACCTGGTTTTGCAGGTTAACCCAAAACCTATTACAAAACTTAGAGTTACGTTGATGTTGCAAATCCTAGTCATACTAAGGATATCCTTTCCTTTACTCTTTCTAGCCTTCCTAGAACACCTTGATAGCTAGGTAGAAATAAAAACTAACCATAACTATTAACAGTGCTGACACAGATAAGCAAACCGCTTTCAAAAACTTAATAGACAAAGAAAAAACTTTTGCCATAAGAGGATTGCTTCCTCTGTACAATATGTAAAACAAAAATGAAACTACCAAGGCCTGGGGATCCTCAGGCCTCATCTTTGACATCTTCCTTGAGCTCCTCTTCCTTCTCATCCTCTTCTTCCTCATCATCGTCCTTGACCTCCACTTTCGCCATGTATCCCTCATTGAAGAAAACCTGAGTCAAAGTATCGTGGGCCTTGCCTCCTGCATCTGGTGAATGATGCTTGCATAGGATTTCAAAACAAAACATTTGAGGACCATGATGGTAGGTCCCTCATCCTCCATGTCGGTCACACATGCTTTGGAGCTTCCTTAATTTTATTTGTTTTTTAGCCTCAAGGATGATCTTGTTGCAAGTTCCTTGATTCTCAACTTTTTCTTCATTGTCCCTCCTCTAATTATTGGCTCCCCCACTCTCTTTTTTGTCAGAGACACAGAAGCAGACTTGTTGATGCCTGGGCTAGCTCTAGCTCCTAAGATTTTTGCATGGTGACTAGGCGGTACCTCCTCAATGACAGGAGGTTCAGGGTTAGGAGCCATAGCCAACATCCACTTGTATATTACCTTGAATAGTCCTTGGTGCATCGACATAGCAGACCCCCTCTTGTTGCGACAAGCATTAATAGTATAATTCATCGAATTCATCAAAAATTATGGAATACTTATCGGGTTGACATCTCGAAAGAAATTCACAAAAGCATAGTGGAAACTAAGAATATTTTTGCTAGGATCCTCCGTCGTAAAAATTTCATTATGTTCTTCATAACCCCATTCCATGGGGTGGGCAAATCCATTCTGGTCAGTCCATTCTTAGCTTCCTTAAATATTTTGGGGTTATCTCTGAATTCCTTCAACTCAACCTCCTAGTGATGCTTTTGACGATGGATGGACCATCCTCTCACCATTTTCCTTATCATTGTTGTGAGCATGTTTACATCAATGACAATCTCTCTTTCCCAAACCTCCACCTTCTCATATTACCATGTATCCATCACCTCCTGGGTGATATCCTCCTCTGCCCCTGAGAAAAGGTCGAAGAATTGGGTGAACCTTAGCTCAATAAGGATGGCCTGGGCAACAGGTTCCATAATGACCATGTTGGGTTCTACGTATGTCATCTTGTTGTTTACATGCCTCATACTCGTAGCTCTCTAAATATCACTTTGGCTTGTGCTCCACGATTCTCCTCATTTACCAAAACTAGCAAGGTGGTGGGACTTAAAGTTTTTCTAAAGTGTGTATGACCCTTCCTTGTTAGGAGTTCCAGCTATGGGAAATTACCACCCACCATCCTCCAAATGGATATTTTTCCAGCTGTCCTTAGCTCCCCTCGTGTCAATGTGATTCAACATCGCCTTTGTTGCACACATGACAAAGCTTTCCTTGGAAGGAGTTTCATGCATAGGAAAGGGCCACCCCTCTTTCTCCACCTATGTCTCCTACCACCTTGCCTTATCTATCAGCATCGTCAACCTGCCAATCACCTCCTTGTCATCATGATTCGGATCCGCTTTCATCGCAGTTACCACACACTTGACAATGCCTTCATTAACATGTGTGCCCTACATGGGGAAAGTCCACTTGTCATCCTCCATTTGGAACTCACACCAAGTGGCCCTTCTGGTCAGTCTTGTCAGTGTTATCATGATTTATGTATCAATGTGATTTAGCTCCATTTTATTTGCATGCTTGGCTAAGTTTGAATTCCATGTAATGGGGGTCTGTGAACCATAGACCTCCACGCTGTCACCTGGACTCTGGCCAATGATCTTCATCCTTCCACCGTGGGGCCACCTATTATCATGAGTGTTTTGGCTCGGGACTATGCTTGCCTTGTAATATTTTGGATTCTTGTCCTTGCATTTTTTTTCGCTTGCCCCTTCCAAGATATCTATCAGAATTATCCAAGGATTTAAAACCGTCAGTTTTGGTTGAGTTGGTAAAGAACCCCCATATCAGTCGTGGACCACATGGGAGTTGTACACCCTTCCATTGCCCATATTAAGCAATGGATTACCTATCATTACAAAGGATATCTTCTACTTCACATGGCATGTCATGCGTCCACGTTGTCAAACTACTAGCATCAACTCCAACATTGGCTATTTTGTCAATGGATCTATTGACCTCACAGAAGACGTGATGAGCCCTCTTATCTTGTCTAGCCTTGAAAATGATCCTTGCCTCATGGAAGACGGTCTCAAACCTCCATGGAGGTTTTTTACCATTGGTTAGGAGGTTAATAATGATCATTGAATCACCTTCGACCATCAAATTTCCTTGGATCTCCTGGGCCACCTATAACCCCCTCCAAAGAATTCTTGCTTCTACCTCGTTATTGGTTATGGTTCCTAATGGTTTAGCAAAATCCATCACCAAGTTTCCTTGATGATCTCTAACTACTCCTCCAAGTCCTACCCTTCCAGGATTATCCTTATCTACACCATCAAAATTTATCTTAAAACAGTCCCTAGGGGGTGGCTCCCAAATGATACTATGTTGAGCAAGGTGCAGCCACAATATTGTCATTGTTGTCAACGCAGTCAGATAGATCGGTTGATGTAGTGGATAGGAGCTCAGAGGTTATTCATAGTATGTATAGTGATGTTAAATACTTATGAGGATGTTTTTGATGTTTGGGTGAAGTTGTTACAGGTTTTCCAAGAAGACCGAAGTGGCCCATATGCTAAAGATCAAAGAAAAAGCAAAACAATGCATCGATAAAAAAGTGTCACGATATCGCGACATGTTGCATTTTCGCGGCCAAAAGAGAAGCAAAAAATCAAAGAGGAAAAAGTGTCACGATATCGCGACATGTTGCATTTTTGTGGCCAAAAGAGAAGCGAAAAAGCAAAGAGGAAAAAGTGTCGCGATATCGCAACATGTTGCATTTTTGCGACCAAAAGAGAAGCGAAAAAGCAAGGAAGAAAAAGTGTCGCGATATCGCGACATGTTGCATTTTTGCGGCCAAAAGAGAAGAGAAAATGCAAGGAGAAAAAGTGTCACGATATTGCGACATGTACTTATGCGGGCCAAAGCAAAGAGACAGAGCAAGGAGAAAAAGTGTTGCGATATAACGACATGTTGCATTTTTGTGGCCAAAGCAAAGAGAAAATGCAAGGAGGAAAAAGTGTCGCGATATCGCGACATGTTGTATTTTCGCGGTCCGATGCAAAGAAAAAGAGCAAGGAGAAAAAGTGTCGTGATATCGCGACATGTAGCATTTTTGCGGTCCGATGCAAATATAAAGAGAGAGAAAGAAAAAGTGTCGTGATATCGTGACATGTCACATTTTCATGACTCAAAAAGGGTAGCCAGGCAGAGAAAGAAAAAGTGTCACGATATCGCGACATGTCGTATTTTTGCTACTCAAAAAGGGCAGGAAGGCATAGAAATAAAAAGTGTCGTGATATCGTGACATGTTGCATTTTCGTGACTCAAGAAGGGCAAGCAGGCAGAGTAAGAAAAGTTTCACGATATCGTGACATGTTGCATTTTCGTGACTCAAGAAGGGCAGGCAGGCAGAGTAACAAAAGTGTCATGATATCGTGACATGTCGCATTTTCATGACTCAAGAAGGGAAGGCTTGCAGAGAAATAAAAGTTTCGCGATATCGCGACATGTCACATTTTTGCTACTCAAAAAGGCCAGGCAGGTAGAGAAACAAAAGTGTCACGATATCGTGACATGTCACATTTTCACGACCCAAGAAGAGCCTCAAAATAGAAACGAATAGTCATGGAAAAGAAAACGAACAATCATCGAAGGAGGAAACAAACGCATGCCCATGTGGAGAAAATGAACAGTCGAAGAAGGAGAAAATGAACAGTCGTCAAAATAGAAACAAAAATATTTTTCGAAAACCAAAACGCATGCATGCACAAAGGAGAAAATGAACAGTCATGACCAAGAAGACGAACAGTCATGGTAGGAGAATATGGTGTCAATTATTTGCATGTAACGTGTTTAACAAAATGCCTATCTATATATACAAAAGGAGTTACATAAAGAAGGCATTACAATTGACAAGTGGCGTATGAGAAATGAAAGGAGTTACAACTGGAGTTACAATGATAAAGGATAGTTATAAAAGGAGTATTGCTTGGAGAATTTAATCTATGATTTTATTCGATGAAGTGCACAAGAGGAGCACAAGAGGAGAGTGAGAGGTGCGCAAGAGGCGAGCGAGAAGGGTGTGTGGTGTGTAAATAGTGGGCGATGTTGGGTAAGCAATAGACCAGTCAGGGTCTTGTAAAAGTGAAGGCATATTTATGTCAATCTTCTAGTTTTAGAATAGAATTCCAAGTTGGTGCTTGGCATCAGGGGTTGGTGCTCCTTCCATTTGGTGCTGGTAAATCAGGGGTTTGCTCCTTTCTATTGGTGCAGATAAATCAGGGGTTGGTTCTCCTTTCTGTTGGTGCAGATAAATCAGGGGTTAGTGCTCCTTCCAGTTGGTGCTGGTAAATCAGGGGTTGGTGCTCCTTTCTTTTGATGCAGATAAATCAGGGGTTGGTGCTCCTTCCATTTGGTGCTGGTAAATCATGGGTTGGTGCTCCTTTCTATTGGTGTAGATAAATCAGGGGTTGGTGCTCCTTTCAGTTGGTGCTAGTAAATCAAGGGTTGGTATTCCTTTCTATTTGTGCATATAAATTAGGGGTTGGTGCTCCTTTCTATTGGTGTAGATAAATCAGGGGTTGGTGCTCCTTCCAGTGGGTGCTGGTAAATTGATTGTAAAGTTTTTGCTTTGCAAAGGTTGGATTTGGATGGGAGTCCAAACAGTCAATTTTTGAGGAGTAGCCAAATTGGTGAACCTTGGTACATCTTATGTTGTGTGATGCTCTCTTGTTATATTTGCTTTATTTGGTTTTAAGTTCTCATTGTTTTAGCTTTAAGAGTTGAATATTTAAGTTTTAAAAAGCTACACTGATTCACCCCCCCTCTCAATGTCATTGTGAGACTAACAATTGGTATCAGATCCAGTTTCCCTTGTCAGGATAAATCAGCTAGGGTTGATCTTGGATTAGTACGCAATGGGTAAGAAGAATAGATCTTCCTAAAATAAGGCATCTCAGTCAGTTTCAGTTCCTATGGAAGAGAAAATTGAACTAGAAAAGATAGAAGGAGTGAATTCTGAAGTATGTGATGAAAACCTTGAGGGTGAAGTATATCTAGAAGGTGAGTTGATCGTTGCACTTGAAGAGTTGGGTATAGAAAGAAAAAATAAAAAAATATTGTCCAAGAAGTTGGAATAATATGGGGATAATATTGAAGATCTCTTCTTACAAATTCATAAAGCCAAGAAAATAGAAGAAGCATTGAAGTCACACTTGGATGATAAAGGCGATGTATGTAGCAAACGTGATGAGGAATCTAACAAAGTTATTAATGATCTAAATATGCAAGTAGAAGAGTCCAAAAGGATTGAAGAAACTCTCAAGTCACAGATCAATGAGGAAGAGATTTTTTGCTGCAAACAAGAAGAGCAAATTGTTTTATTGAGGAAACAACTAGAAGATGCCAATACAAATCTCAAATTTGAGAAGAGCACAGAGTTTCTAGATAAAATGATAAGGCAACAAAGAAGCCCCATGTGTAAGCTTGGTCTTGGATGTGAATCTGAACAACCTTCATCTTCTAAATCTGCAAAGAAGAAGTCCACTGCTGAAGGATCAAAGCAAGAAAAGCTTGAAGCTGAATCTTCAAAAGGAATAAAATCTCAAAGGATATCTACAACAAAGCAACCACAACAAAAGAGGTTCTATCACTCTCACTTTATTCATAATAATGCTTTTAATGGTTATTGTTTTAGATGCAACCATTATGGTCACAAGGCAATGTTGGTCCGGCTTTCATACGCACCCCGCGAAAGGATGGGCAGGAAGCCCCGGAGACACCCACGGGACGGATCCCACTCACTTTAGGATCTAGCTGGTTATCCAAGGTGCGAGTTACAGAGTTGGGTCGAATGGCTATTCACTCTTTTCCACTTATGGAATAGATTTCAATATGGACTGCTCTGTTACCTTACAGGGGGTTCTTGAACTTGTTCAGTAGTTGCAGAAGTTGTTTATCAGATTTAACTTGAATTCTTGATCTAGCTCTCATGGGTCAACAGATTTAAATAAAAGACAAACAAATAAAATAAAAAATGGATCATTCACGGAAAACAAAGAGAGGGTAGGGTAGAGGCGAGAAAGAAGTTTATCGAGACTTTAAAGCTGTAAAACCCTAAACTATCAATCTTATCTATGCTACTAGCTTCACAACAGAACAAATCAAAGAAGAAAGTGTCCGGTCGGTCTAAGATCACTTTCAACTAAGAGCACAAGGCGAAGTGAAACAGATCTAGCAGAAAATTATAAATCCAAGGGCAGCTGGTTAAAGCTGGTATCTTTCACCGGCAGCCTAGCTCACACTGTGAAGACAGAGCAATTAGAACAAACTTAACCTCAAATCTGTAATTTCCCCTAGCGAGACAAGAGAACAACTGAAGCCTAACAGCATATTTAAACTTGATAATACAGATTCACAACATATATCTAACAAACTTTAATGGAACGGATAACAAAAGAAGATACACTTATCACACTCTGCAAAATATTAGGCTCCTGGCCATGCTATCATAGAAAAGCTAAAGCACATCAACTCCAAGTCCAGAAACAAAGGATTTCACAAGATTTGCAAGAAATTGCTTATAAGCCTTTTATTTCTAAGTCTCCGCCTCCCGCAATTACATTGAGAAGAAGTATTTATAGACTCAAGACAGACCCTGATCTTTTCAGAAATATCTTCTTCTCATAACTGCAAATCTTATCATATCTAAACCCTAGGACCCGGGTTTTACAATAAAAATCCATTTAAAATCAAAGTCCGAGATAGAACTTAACCCTTCGGCAAATCTGTGGAGTCAGCTGCCATAAATGGAGAAGATAAAATCTAAAGCCACTTGCATTCATCCGTAGCTGCAAATAAATGCCTCCATTAATTCTGCTGGTGAGCCGGATGAGTCACCACTTCTCCATCAATTTGATCTCCGTAAAGCCATCCCTGAGTTGAAATTGTCTTCATGCTATTAATTCTGCAATAAATCTCCATTGAATGCTTTCACCGGCATCTTCTCCTCTAGCATGGCGGTCCTCGACTAAATCCGCACTTTAACTTTGCCTTTATGGCCTTTCCCGGTTGTCCCGTAAGTGCCAGATGGAATCCTGCATGAAAGACAAAAATATTATATTAGCACTTTAATAAACATTAAATCAAAAGCTTTAAAGGTTAAAACAGATTAAATCAGGCTAAAAACCCTAAAGCAAGCTTGCATGTCGACCTCTGCTTGTCTGCCTCACGCTTTGACACGTGTCGCTACCCCAGGATGCCTTCTGTTTCCCGTTGGAATGCACTTCTGGTCAACTTAGGACTTTCTCTCTCCTATCGCGATTCTGCGACATGTCGCGATTTCGCGACATGTCGCGAAATCGCGACGTCCCAGCTCATCGGCTGCTTCTTCCCCTATCGGCCGTGAAAACGCGACATGTCGCGATTTCGTGACATGTCACGAAATCGCGCCTCCTGCCAGCTGTCGCACAACTTTCTTCTCGCATGTCGCGATTTTGTGACATGTTAGCGACGCGCTGCACCTTTTGGACTTAGCCACTTTTTCCATCAACAACCCGTGAAAATAGAACACGTCGCGATATCGCGACGGTTCCCGTACTGCATGCGTTGACCGCGTTGACCGTGATTTTGCGACACATTTGCGACTTAGCCGATTTTCATTCTACAACCCACTTTCTCTCTCCTACCGTGAAAATGCGACATGTCGCGATTTCGCGACATGTCGCAAAATCGCGCCCTTCCGTACGTTTTCTTTCTCTCTCCTCCGACCGGCAGCGATTTTGCGACACTTTCCAAAAATGGAAACATCGCGATATCGCGACACTTCCAAAAATGGAAAGTGTCGCGATTTCGCTACACAAAAATGACTTAGCTGCTTTTTGATTTACTTGTCGCGATTTCGCGACATTTTCAAAAATGGAAGTGTCGCGATATCGCGACACTACCAAAAATGGAAAGTTTGATTTTTCATGAATTTATGCAACTGTTTTCTGGATTTTTCTCGGTACCGGTGCAAGATTTTATTTGTGCATGAATGATTCTAGCATGTAAAAAGTGAATTCTTGGATAACACAGCTGGAATGCAAGAAAAAGCACAACTTTAAAAAGGAGGCAAGCAAATTTGGATTTAAAACACGAAAATTATCAAGAGGGTCCCTTTTGCCAAAAATGGAAGTTCAGGGCTTTCTAAGGATGGAATCTCATTTTTCAGTGGGGGTGTGTTGCTTCTCAACAAATGGCGATATCTGCGGGTAAAATAGTAGCACTATTTTAGAACCCAAGACTACTGGTTTCAAAACAAAAAGACCATGCATCATGCCTTGCCACGAACATTCTTCACAATAAATTGATTGTTAACTACCAGCTGTTAAAATTTCCCAAGGACATACTAGGCTGAATTACTTCAAGGAAGATTTCTGATGTGCAATTACAAAGGGTATAAAACTTTCTTCAAGGATGAGTGGATTGAATGATGAACTTTGGACTGATCAACTTTTCTAGATTGTAAAAGGGGAAACCGAGTAGAGCTCTGTTTACTAGTTTAGCCTTTTACAGCCTAGACAGAGTTACCCTTTAGATTTACACGACCCAAATTTACAACTGTAGGGCAGAATCTAATATTGGCTGCCTCTTCATTATATAACTCTTTTCTTTTTTTTTTTCTTTTTTTATATCTCTCCCTCTGAAATATATCAATATCTGAAAGGCTTTTAGAGAAATCACAATTTTCTTTTATCATTTGATCAATCTGGAACTGTTTCAGTCTAGGCACTGATAGCCTCTGTGGATACCCAAATAATTGCATGAACCATAGTCCCCTCTTATAACCAGCTTTTCTTGGATTCCCCGGGAGTTCCTCCAACAAAACAGCATAGCAGTTTTTCTATCATTAAAACAACTGTGGCAAGTAAGACACAAGATCCCATCATCTCTCTACCTTTGTCCTGAATAACAAAATAGTTCTACGATTCGATTAAGCAGACTATCTCAATTAGAATAATGAACAGAATGGGCATTGGATTGTGGATTGATCAGCTCAGAATAAAACAATTTTCAGCAGGCTGACTTTTCATTGATTGCTCAGGCAGAGGTTAAAAGACAGATTTCAAAAGCTGAAGGACTTTGCACAGACTTTCAAGGACAGACAGGCCTCTAAAGCAAAACAAAATAAAACTGCATAGACTAAAGCACGAAGCGTACAGACAACAAAGAAAAGGAATTGCAAGGAAGAAAATAAAAACTGAACAGCAATAAAAGAAACAAACTAAAAAACGAAGCAAAGCAACTAAACTAACGACAAAGCTAAACTGCAACAGCACTGAAATAAACTAAAGCAACTAAAATAAACTAAAGCAACTGAAAAAGAACTGCAATAAAGAACTAAAGCAAATAAAACTGAAACAAAAAGACTTAAGTACAGACATGAAAAAGACAAAAGGAAATAAAAAGCAACGACAAAAGAAATAAAGCGCACAAGCTAAAGCGTACAGACAAAGAAATAAAGCTGAAAAACTTCAAAGCTTACTTACAATGTATACATATGTTACAACTTCCCTTCATACTCAAAAAATGCGGCGAGTTGGGAAAGCGAGAGAAATGGTGCCTTAAAAATTTTTGACCATGTGCAAGTAATTTAGAAAAATTACCTTTCGGGTCCTGTTGACGAAATGCACTCCGGACTATGCTTCAAAAATTTGCTATCCGGGAAAGACTTGTGTTTCTTGTCTTCCCTGTCCCATTTGAAAAACAAATCTGCAACTCCTTCAAATTAAACAAATCATATAATAACAAATCATATGATAACATGTTTATGCTTCTAATTGAAGGGTTTGCGAGTTCTTTCAAAAGGATTTGAATGTAAAAAACCCCGAGGATCAAATACCTTAAAATCTTGACAGACCCGAGACCACCACATCTTCAAAATTATGTGACAAGTGAAAGAAATCATGTTTTATCTGTATGCCCTGGTTCTTAACAACTTGAACATTTTGTGGTTCTTGTCTTGCTTCAATATCCAGGACTTCAATTTTTATCCCTCTAGCAGAATGTTTACAATTTTCCTTTTCACCTGAGCCTTGCTTAGATTTAACCTCATCAATGTGCAATGTCCAAACATCATTGTTGTGATTGATTAGAGCTGTAACCGTTCCCACCTTTTCAGTTGCCAAATTATAAGATCCAATATCTGCATCAACACAGTTTATAGCCTTTTCTTTGATATTATGTTCAGAAGTTGCAGGCTTATGTTGAGACAGTTCATCAATTCCAAGTTGGCTGACCACATTCATATTTACTATCTTTTCCTCCTTTTCTTGAAATTCAACGGGTGGTCCAGAGTAAGCCTCAATCAAGTTAACCTTTTGTTCAACAATGCGAGGCAGTTCATAGAGGGTGATGTCAGCTTTAAGTTCCCTCATATCCTCAATGATGTTATCCTCCTCAGTTACTTCTGCATAGTGACATTGAATCTCACTTTCATCATCCTATGATGAGGAAGGATCATTATTAGGTTCTGGACTCTCACATCTCAAATTATAACTGTCCATTTTGAACTGTTGAAAATCTTGCATTTCATCCATAGGAGTCTGTACAAGACTTTCTGTCTCTTCAGAAAAAGTGAAAGAATCTGAAACCCTGGTTGTACTATTTTTGGATGAACTAGAAATATCAATATTTCTTTGATCTCTAGGAAAATTTAACTCACCGGGAAAAACTTCGATTTGGGTGGTGCCGGATCACAATTTTTCAGTTCAAGCACTTCCACTTTGAACTTGTCAGAACTTTTCTCTGTATTTTGCACATCTTTGAGTGGATGTCACGATTAACGGAGTCTCCTTGGGTAGAGCATGACATGTTGGCACTAACTCATGATGTGGAATGGGATTCAAAATAGGCATGTTACGTGTAACATAGGATATCAAAGGACTGCTCAGAATTTGAGGCCCTAAGCTGTCTCTCAAGAATTAAGGCTTCTTTATAAGCCCCTGCCGGGGTTGTGATATTAATGTCTCTCTTGAGGAAAATAGAGGTCACCGAATCCAATGCATTCTTGTAGATTTCTAAGGCCAGATTTGCATTTGGGATGTAATGGCCAGTCATTCTACCGTAAGCTCTTTGGAACCTCATATTGAAAGACCTGACAGTTTCTCCCGACTCTCTCTTGATGCTGGAAAATTGTTGGTATAACACACTGGGGTCTATCACTTCCCCAAATTGTGATATAAAAGCTTTCTCTAGGTCATCCCAGCTAGTAATGGAATTGCTGGTGAGGTTTAAAAACCAGTCATAAGCTCCCTCCTGGAGAGTGAACGGGAACAATCTGCAGGCAACATCTTCATGTTGTATATTTAACAATTTTAAAGCATTTTTGAAAGCTAGCGAGATGTTCTTCTGCGGTTCTTGTCCCATCATGTTTATACCTAGGGAGATACCTTTCCGGACTTACGGGCAGGTCATGGGCTATACCCGGGATATTCAAAGCGAGTGGGGCCCAACCAATTTGCCATTATTACTTGGGTGACGGTGATGTTACGAGTTGTGATTGGATAGCTGCCGGTGGAGATAAAGCTGTTCTTAACTTGAGGTCTTCTACTGGCAATTTTAAAAACTGCTTGACAACTTACAAAACCGTTTCCCATTTAAAATGTTGGTGTTAAGTCCCGGAGGCAAAAACTCACAAATTTTAAATCAGCACTCACAAACTTACAATACTTGAGCGAGTTCAACAGGCCCTCCTTCTAGCGCCAATTAGGTGTTGGTCCGGCTTTCATACGCACCCCGCGAAAGGATGGGGGGGAAGCCCCGGAGACACCCACGGGACGGATCCCACTCACTTTAGGATCTAGCTGGTTATCCAAGGTGCGAGTTCCAGAGTTGGGTCGAATGGCTATTCACTCTTTTCCACTTTTGGAATAGATTTCAATATGGACTGCTCTGTTACCTTACAGGGGGTTCTTGAACTTGTTCAGTAGTTGTCACTTGTTTATCAGATTTAACTTGAATTCTTGATCTAGCTCTCATGGGTCAGTAGATTTAAATAAAAGACAAACAAAGAAAATAAAAATGGATCATTCACGAAAAACAAAGAGAGGGTAGGGTAGGGCAGAAAGAGAAGTTTATCAGACTTTAAACTGTAAAACCCTAAACTATCAATCTTATCTATGCTACTAGCTTCACAATAGAACAAATCAAAGAAGAAAGTGTCCAGTCAGTCTAAGATCACTTTCAACTAAGAGCACAAGGCAGAGTGAAACAGATCTAGCAGAAAATTATAAATCCAAGGGCAGTTGGTTAAAGCTGGTATCTTTCACCGGCAGACCTAGCTCACACGGTGAAGACAGAGCAATTAGAACAAACTTAACCTCAAATCTGTAATTTCCCCTAGCGAGACAAGAGAACAAGCTGAAGCCTAACAACATATTTAAACTTGATAATACGGATTCACAGCATATATCTAACAAACTTTAATGGAACGGATAACAAAAGAAGATACACTTATCACACTCTGCAAAAGATTAGGCTCCTGGCCATGCTATCACAGAAAAGCTAAAGCACATCAACTCCAAGTCCAGAAACAAAGGATTTCACAAAATTTGCAAGAAATTGCTTATAAGCCTTTTATTTCTAAGTCTCCGCCTCCCGCAATTACATTGAGAAGAAGTATTTATAGACTCGGGACGAGACCACGATCTTTTCAGAAATATCTTCTTCTCATAGCTGCAAATCTTATCATATCTAAACCCTAGGACCCGGGTTTTACAATAAAAATCCATTTAAAAATCAAAGTCCGAATAGAACTTAACCCTTCGGCAAATCTGTGCAGTCAGCTGCCATAAATGGAGAAGATAAAATCTAAAGCCACTTGCATTCATCCGCAGTTGCAAATAAATGCCTCCATTAATTCTGTTGGTGAGCCGGATGAGTCACCACTTCTCCATCAATTTGATCTCCGTAAAGCCATCCCTGAGTTGAAATTATCTTCATGCTATTAATTCTGCAATAAATCTGTCATTGAATGCTTTCACCGGCATCTTCTCCTCTAGCATGGCGGTCCTCGATCAAATCTGCACTTTAACTTTGCCTTTATGGCCTTTCCCGGTTGTCCCGTAAGTGCCAGATGGAATCCTGCATGAAAGACAAAAAGATTATATTAGCACTTTAATAAACATTAAATCCAAGCTTTAAAGGTTAAAACAGATTAAATCAGGTTAAAAACCCTAAAGCAAGCTTGCATGTCGGCTTCTGTTTGTCTGCCTCACGCTTTGACACGTGTCGCTACCCCGGGATGCCTTCGTTTCCCGTTGGAATGCACTTATGGTCAACTTAGGACTTTCTCTCTCCTATCGCGATTACGCGACATGTCGCGATTTCGCGACATGTCGCGAAATCGCGACGTCCCACCTACTGCAACTTCTTCCCCGTCGGCCGCGAAACGCGACATGTCGCGATTTGGACATGTCAATCGCCTCTCCTTCGCACAACTTTTCAGCATGTCGCGATTTTGAGACATGTTAGCGTTGCACCTTTTGGACTTAGCCGTTTTTCCATCAACAACCCGCGAAAATAGAACACGTCGCGATATCGCGACGATTCCGTATTGCATGCGTTGACCGCGTTGACGATTTTGCGACACATTTGCGACTTAGCCGATTTTCATTATGCAGCCCACTTTCTCTCTCCTACCGTGAAAATGCGACATGTCGCGATTTCGTGACATGTCGCAAAATCGTGCCCTTCCGTACGTTTTCTTTCTCTCTCCTCCGATCGGCAGCGATTTTGCGACACTTTCCAAAAATGGAAATGTCGCGATATCGTGACACTTCCAAAAATGGAAAGTGTCGCGATTTCGCTACACAAAAATGACTTAGCTGCTTTTTGATTTACCTGTCGCGATTTCGTGACATTTTCGAAAATGGAAGTGTCGCGATATCGCGACACTACCAAAAATGGAAAGTTTGATTTTTCATGAATTTATGCAACTGTTTTCTGGATTTTTCTCGGTACCGGTGCAAGATTTTATTTGTGCATGAATGATTCTAGCATGTAAAAAGTGAATTCTTGGATAACACAGCTGGAATGCAAGAAAAAGCACAACTTTAAAAAGGAGGCAAGCAAATTTGGATTTAAAACCTGAAAATTATCAAGAGGGTCCCTGTTGCAAAAATGGAAGTTCAGGGCTTTCTAAGGATGGAATCTCATTTTTCAGTGGGGGTGTGTTGCTTCTCAACAGACAATTTATTGTGGATTGAATAATAGATAAAAGAGTTATGCTGTTAGAAATACATCTGTTATTCTTGTTGAACACCATGTGCAATGTTTTAAATGTAATGGTCATGGGCACATAGCAAGGTTTTGTCCAAGAACCTTTGTATCTAATCTAAGTCAAGATAGTAGATTTCATCAGACGCAAAGAATGCAACACAGATAGGGAAGAAATCATGTGCATCAAAGAAAAGAAAATAATCATCCATCAAGGATGCACAAGATACAACCACCCAATAGAAATGTTCACCTTTGATGGATTATGCAGTAGAATGTTATAACTGTCATAATTTTGGGCACATTGCAAGAAATTATTGAATTACATTTGCATCAAATCAATTTTAGGGAAGAAAATTTCAACCAAATGGAATGAGACAAAATAGAAAATTTCTCAAAAAACATACACAAGCTACTGAAAAAGAAAAGTCAAAACAAGAGCCCAAAACTGTAATCAAACCAAAGTGGAGAAAGAAAGAGGAAATGAAATCGTGTCTCCTTGGATTGAAGGAGATTACTCCTCTATTGCACTAAGGAACTCCAGGTAGCACATCCTTAGGGGGAGCAATATTAAAGTTTATTTTAATGCTCCTATGTATTTGTTTGGTTATCTAAGGATGAAAGGCAAGTAGGCAGGGGAAGTTGTCGTATAGTTGTCAAAGTGTGTTTTAGTTCATGTAGTTTTTTGTGGAGGTAATAAGAGAGCATTAATTTTCTCTAAAGAAGTAGTCGTTATCAAAGAGATGGCAGAGTCAAAACAAATAGAGGCACTGGCACCCAGTTGGTCAAGAGTGCCAAGTGGCACATGCAAGATAGAGACATTGAGATAATAGCACCCAGGTGGTGAAGTGCCAAGGAGGACAAGATGCCTATGCACCTAAGAAAGTCTTGCATTATTTGAGAAATGTGAGATATTTCCCGAGGAATCCCTTGATCATAGCGAGGATAAATGCTCCTTGGAATCACGTGAAGAACGTTCACCTAAGACACTGAGTAGCCCTGACATATGCCATAGCAAGAAGTAGAATACTGAGTGTTGATGATTGTGCATAAATTGAGGCTCCAACGCTAGATGTAACGGTCCACTGTAAATACCTACGCAAGCAATGAAAACATTCATGGCAGCCGTTAGAAACCAGAGACATTGAGCTGCACAACGGATGCGATGCAAAGTCGTCATTCATGGATGAGGTAGCAGTCAAAAGGCTAAAGAAATTATGCGTAGGCTTCTTGGAGAGTCAATCACTTTTGATTTAGGAGTAACTTTTGTGCAATTGAGAGTTGCGTGTTGATCAAACTATACTAAATAAGTAAAAGCAAGGTACAACAAGAATTATAATATGATGAGCAGAGATTAGAGTGCTTATCTAAGAAGACTTTATGATAGAAAGAGTACCAGTGGAGGTGCATTCTATATTGGAGACAGGTTGGTTGTGTGGCATAGTAAGAAACAAGAGTCAGTCTCCTTATCCATAGCAGAGGCAGAATATATTGTAGCGACAATGTGTTGTACGTAGTAGAAAGTTGCGAAAGGTGAGGTTAAGTTGGATTTTGGTCCAACAACAGAGTAGGTAGCGGATATCTTCACAAAACCATTGCCCAAGGAAGTCTTTGAGTACCTTCGTAATAAATTGGGAGTGGTCATGCTTCCCAAGAATTGACTAGCTATCGGGACCACATTCTCAAGGGGAGCATTTGTGTATTTGTTTATCTTTTTTCTCATGTTTGTGATTTTTGCTAAGTGTAATAATTTTTGTCTGAGAATGTTGTGCATGGACTCAGGGGGAGTTTACAACAGCCCTTTGGTATTTTTGTCAAAGGGGGAGAAGAGTTACAAGAAATTGCACAAGAGTTATAGGAAATTGCACGTGTGTTGCCAACAATTCCAAAGGGGGAGATTGTTGAGCAAGGTGCAACCATAGTATTGTCATTGTTATCAACACAGTCAGATAGATTGGTTGATGCAATGGACAAGAGCTCAGAGTTTATTCAAAGTATGTATAGTGATGTTAAATACATATGAGGATATTTTTGATGTTTGGGTGAAGTTGTTACAGGTTGTCCAAGAAGACCAAAGTGGCCCATATGCTAAAGATCAAAGAAAAAGAAAAACAATGCATCGAGAAAAAAGTTTCGTGATATCGCGACATGTTGCATATTCGTGGCCAAAGAGAAGCGAAAAAGCAAAGTGGAAAAAGTGTCACGATATCGTGACATGTTGCATTTTCACGACCAAAAGAGAAGCGAAAAAGCAAAGAGGAAAAAGTGTCACGATATCGCGACATGTTGCATTTTTGCGACCAAAAGAGAAGCGAAAAAACAAGGAAGAAAAAGTGTCGCGATATCGTGACATGTTGCATTTTCGCGGCCAAATAGAGAAGAGAAAATGCAAGGAGAAAAAGTGTCGTGATATCGTGACATGTATTTTCGCAGGCCAAAGCAAAGAGAAAGAGCAAGGAGAAAAAGTGTCATGATATCGTGACATGTTGCATTTTCGTGGCCAAAGCAAAGAGAAAATGCAAGGAGGAAAAAGTGTTGCGATATCGCGACATGTTGTATTTTCACGGTCCGATGCAAAGAAAAAGAGCAAGGAGAAAAAGTGTCATGATATCGCGACATGTAGCATTTTCACGGTCCGATGCAAAGAGAAAAAGAGAGAAAGAAAACTGTCGCGATATCGTGACATGTCGCATTTTTGTGACTCAAAAAGGGCAGCCAGGCAGAGAAAGAAAAAGTGTCGCGATATCATGACATGTCGCATTTTTACGACTCAAAAAGGGCAGGCAGGCAAAGAAAGAAAAAGTGTCGCGATATCGTGACATGTCGCATTTTCGTGACTCAAAAAGGGCAGGCAGGTAGAGTAATAAAAGTGTCGCGATATCATGACATGTCACATTTTTGCGACTCAAGAAGGGCAGGTAGGCAGAGTAACAAAAGTTTGCGACATGTCACATTTTTGCGACTCAAGAAGGGTAGGCAGGCATAGTAACAAAAGTGTCACGATATCGCGACATGTCGCATTTTCATGACTCAAGAAGGGCAAGCTAGCAGAGAAATAAAAGTGTTGCGATATCGTGACATGTCGCATTTTCATGACTCAAAAAGGCCAGGCAGGCAGAGAAACAAAAGTGTCACAATATCGCGACATGTTGCATTTTCACGACTCAAGAAGAGCCTCAAAATAGAAACGAATAGTCATGGAAAATAAAATGAACAGTCATCGAAGGAGAAAATAAACGCATGCCCATGTGGAGAAAATGAACAGTCGAAGAAGGAGAAAATGAACAATCATCAAAATAGAAACGAAAAGCTTTTTCGAAAACCAAAATGCATGCATGCACAAAGGAGAAAACGAACAGTTATGACCGAGAATATGAACAGTCATGGTAGGAGAATATGGTGTCAATTCTTTGCATGTAATTTGACGAAATGCCTATCTATATATACAAAAGGAGTTACATAGAGAAGGCATTACAATTGACAAGTGGCATATGAGAAATGAAAGGAGTTACAACTGGAGTTACAATGAGAAAGGATGGTTATAAAAGGAGTATTGCTTGGAGAATTTAATCTTTGATTTTATTCAGTGAAGTGCATGAGAGGAGCGTGAGAGGAGAGCGAGAGGTGCGCAAGATGCGAGCAAGAAGGGTGTGTGGTGTGTAAACAGTGGGCGATGTTGGGTAAGCAATAGACCAGTTAGGGTCTTGTAAAAGTGAAGGCATATTTATGTCAATCTTCTAGTTTCAGAACAAAAGTCCAAGTTGGTGCTTGGCATCAGGGGTTGGTGCTCCTTCTAGTTGGTGCTGGTAAATCAAGGGTTGGTGCTCCTTTATGTTGGTGCAGATAAATCAAGGGTTGGTGCTCCTTTCTGTTGGTGTAGATAAATCAGGGGTTGGTGCTCCTTCCAGTTGGTGCTGGTAAATTAGGGGTTGGTGCTCCTTTATGTTGGTGCAGATAAATTAGGGGTTGGTGCTCCTTCCAGTTGGTGCTGGTAAATCAGGGGTTGGTGCTCCTTTCTATTGGTGCAGATAAATAAGGGTTTGGTGCTCCTTCTAGTTGGTGCTCCTTTATGTTTGTGCAGATAAATCAGGGGTTGGTGCTCCTTTCTGTTGGTGTAGATAAATCAGGGTTTGGTGCTCCTTCCAGTGGGTGCTGGTAAATTGATTGTAAAATTGTTGCTTTGTAAATGTTGGATTTGGATGGGAGTCCAAACAGTCAATTTTTGAGTAGCCAAATCGGTGAACCTTGGTACATCTTGTGTTGTGTGATGCTCTCTTGTTATATTTGATTTATTTGGTTTTAAGTTCTCATTTTTTTGGCTTTAAGAGTTGAAGATTTAAGTTTTAAAAAGATACACTGATTCACCCCTCCCTCTCAGTGTCATTGTGAGACTAACATACTATTTCTAGGATTGGGCTTTTGAATATAAGATGTCTCATTAGGAGGGATATCTAAGGAAAGAGCAATTGTTTTTTCCAAATGAGGAGCTGCTTGATTCTCTGCATATAGGATACTAATGTTTTCTTTTACAAAGGCAAGAATTCTGTTAAGGATGGTCTTGGGACTGTGCTTGGAATCCTTAAAAGCTCTATGGTTCCTTTCTAACCAAATTTACCATAGGAAATGGTGCCAGTAAATCTTCCATAGGAACTTGAGTTTCAGGCTTACAAAGGGATGGGGCCATTGTTGGAAAACTTTAGTAATTGAGGCTAGCTTAACCCAAGAGATCCTAAAGGCTTGGAAAATCCCATCAAGGATAGACATTTCCATCAGATACTCTAGAAAGAGGTGTTGGATCGATTCCCACCCTACCCTGCACATGTAACACCGGTTAGCAATAATACTTCCTTTTTTCAACATATTTTCCATGGTAAGAATATTTCCTTGAATCATAAGCCAGGTGAAATCTCCAAACTAGCTACGATTGAATATGGTGATCCTCGGGGTTAAGGAGAAAATTGTAGATGGATTTGATCATGAAATATCCACTCTCCATCTCTGCCCATGCTATATGATCTTCTAATTCCCCCATGGGGGTAATCTACTACTTAAAATATTATAAATCTCTTCAGACTTGGCTTTAAAGCCCTGCATCCTGATATATTTCCATCTGGGGATAATCCTGTCCTGCCTGATATAATCTACCACCCTTTGCCCTATATGTTGTTCCATGTGTTCTTGGATCCTAGCCAGGTGGGGGTTCTGGGATAAGGCCTCAGATCTAGCCCACCTATCTTCCCAAAAATTGATCTTTTGCCCATTACCTAAAATCCATCTAAGTCATTTCTTGACTAAATCTCTGCTGGTTAGGATTACTTTCCAAAAGGATGATCCCTTGTTTAATAGATTTTTGTTGAGTAAGTATGATACTTGGAGGTATTTCCTCCTAACTATGGCTATCCATTAATTTTCCACAGTTGCCAGCAGTCACCATGATTGTTTAGCTAACAGTGTAGTATTGAGGTGGGTCATTCTCCTCAGACCTAACCCCCCATATGCTTTGCGTTTGCACACCTTGTTTCAACCTACTAAATGGATCCTTTTTTTATCTTTCGTACCTGACCAAAGCAATTTTTTTTAAATTGCTCAATATTTTGATATACCTTTCTTGGAGCTCTGAACATAGATAAGAAGTATACCAGGATGCTTTGGAATGAGACCATGGTCAAGACAACTTTGCCTGCCTGAGATAATAAATGCCCTTTCCAACTAGCCAACTTTTTTTGGATCCTCTCAAACACAATATTACACATGGCTCCTTTCGAGTTCCTAAAAAAAAGGGGTAGGCCTAAGTAGGAAGTGGGAAGAGTCGTTATCTAACATTCCAAAATCCTAGCAATATTGGTTTACCTAGGAATAGGAGTGTTAAGGAAGTAGAGTTTGCTCTTATTAAAATTCACTTTTTGCCCAACTGCTTCCTCATACATCTTAAGAATGTGTTTAATCCTTCTTGCCTCAACCACTGAAGCCAAAGTTAGCATCAACGTGTCATCCACAAATTGTTGATGGGTAACAAGGTTTGTTGAAGAAGTCGCCTTAATACCATATATGAGTCCTACAGCAGCATTAACTTTGATGGTTTTACCCAAAGTCTCTGCCATAATGATGAAGAGCATAGGGATTATAGGGTCTCCTTACCTTAATTCTATTCTACTTTGAAAGTATACTGCTGTGGATCCATTCACCAAGATCGAAAACCATGGCTTCAAAATACACCCTCTGATGAGTCTGACCCATTGAGGATGAAAGCCAAATTTTAATAGAACATGACTTTATCAATCAAGCTTTGATTGAGGCTTTACTTGCTTACATAAACTTCATACTTCATTCAACTATACCTAAGAAAGGTGTGATTTATAAAATGTAAGGAAGCCTCAATCAAAGTTTGGCACATGAAGTCTCTCTTCCATCTTCCCCCTCTCTCTTTTCTTTATCATCTAGGTAATGTTGAAATCTAGCCCATGCCTATTGTATCAAGACTCCTATTCAAATATGAATCCCAAATTTTGGTTTCCCATTGGTTCATTTGGTTATTGGGAATGAAGGAATGCATCTCATCCACAGATAATTTTGATTGGGACTACTCCTTAACCATGAAATTCTAGTCAATGCTTGACTCAGTTGTGGGTAGATTTTTTACATGATGCATATGGAGTGGGTCTAATGGAATGTTAATCCTAGTCTCATATTAGGCTCTTAGGACCATGAGTGTCCAATACAAACATAGATATCCCCCTAATTTAGTGGTGAAATCCCTAAAAGTTGGAAGATCAGTCACCACTATATCTAGCAGTATCATAAGGCCCAAATAGGCATATAAGGTGAACATGAGGTCTTCAATTATCCCCAATAGCTGAACTAAGATCTCATCTAGTTGTATCACCCTTTTATTGATAATATAATAAGTTAATCCTAATGCATTTGCCACCCATATTGGCATAATTGAAGTACTCAACCTAAAATATATCATGTAATTATGGATCAACTTATCGCTATGGATCAAAGTCAAGTAAATAAGCATGGGTTTAGCTCGGATCATTTTTGGGCTAGATATTGCAAGACTAGAGTTATATTTTGTTGTCTCTATTTTTTATGTTCCTCCATGGAATTCTTTATATGTTCATTTTTCTTAGGATTGAACAAGATATTCCATAGAGGTATGACCACAATATACCTCTTTAGATGATCAACCATGTTGAATGACCCAAGGATATGGGTTTTTTAAATGACACTTAATAGCGATTGAGATTTGGGCCTTTTTATAATTGAGTGAGTAATTTTAGTAGGTCTTGGCACAAGCATGAGCTACTTTAGAAATTTAGGGATGTTTTATTTAGAAACTATTGCAAGTTTTGAC
The DNA here is from genome assembly GCA_028583015.1 of Wollemia nobilis. Classification (NCBI taxonomy): domain Eukaryota; kingdom Viridiplantae; phylum Streptophyta; class Pinopsida; order Araucariales; family Araucariaceae; genus Wollemia; species Wollemia nobilis. The sequence goes on from JAQPPZ010000057.1 coordinate 1,877,519, forward strand.
ATGTTCTAATTTGGTGGGACCATGGTGTAAACATCCTTTTTAGGATTTACTAGCCTACTTTGTATGTCTAGGACCAGGTGCTTTCCCTTTTTCTACTCTTCTATTACCTTCCTTTTTACCCTTATCATATAGTCTAATTTTCCTTATGGCTTGTTGTATGAAAAAGTATCCTCCCTATTGGATACAACATACACCTCTTCCTCAACTCATGTGAGTAGAATCTACTTGAAAGGAGCAAAACCTAAATCATGGAGGACTAAGACAAAGGAAGGTTGGTTATGTGCATGTATATCTACTTCTGAATGAGATATAGATACTTGTATACGCACCATCTCATTTGAAACTACTATGGAGTACTAAGAGCTTTATTTAAAATATGTATTAGGAGGGTAGGCATTTGGGTATTGGTAGTACCATGTAGTAAAGTTATCCATAAAATTGTTTTTTATGGGGGCTATATCTTTGGTGGAGTTAGGAGGAATTTGCTACAATGGGTAGGGATAAGCACTATTTATTGATCATGGATATGGATATACTTTATATTTTTTTTGGCATATAATTGAGGCCTCAAATATCAGTTAGGAGGAGGTATATAGCCCTATTTATTTTATTGGAAAGGAGGCCTTGGGTTATTTTGAAATCAAAACCTCTAGGTATTTTGTTGTATCCTTTAATCCATGACTTTATTAGAGACTATTTTGAGCAAATTTCTTATTTCATCCTACTTAGCATGAGTGGGATCTTGTAGTGGAATTATTAGGGGTAGAGACAGGATTTTGGATTATGACCGAGTTCACAATCAAAGTAGGCTAAAATGTCATTGGTTGCACAACTAGAGGAGGTTGATATGAAGGTTGAACGCTTGGAAATAATGGCACAAAAGGTTTGAGAGCCAGCCTTCCCATATAAATGAGACCGTTCTTATCTTAAATACCTATCCCATAGGATACTAGTAAGGAGTTTCCTCCCCTAGACTTGGCCATCATAGCAATTTCAAAATTGAAGCCTTCAAATAATATATAAATGCCATACCTAGGGGGGTTAAGTTTTATTCGAGACCCTCTACCAAGTTTTATGAAACTAGGTATTGAAGTTATTCATTATTTTCATGAAATTTGTTTTGATGCATGTTAGTTACTCTATGAGTGGTACTCCATCAGCCTTCTCCCCAAATTTATTTACAAATAGAACATAAAATTTATCCTATCTCTCGATGGAATGCAGAGCCAAAAGTATATACCATTCTCTAGAATTTCCTCTAAATGATACCACTAGCAATCTTAGAGCTACATTTTTCGCTTTGATGTTGTAAAACATGTATAGGTTTACTATATGATTAAACTATTCCATATATGTGGTAGCATCTTCCCTCGTGAAGTAGGCAAGTGACTTTAAGAATGAAACTAGGATCATGTGTTATGTAGTTGAAGGTATAGGTGGAATCGGAGGGGTATCTATCATATCAATTTGGATATATTATATGGGCTTGATTTGGTGGTTGAGGGGTTTCACTAATGCTTGAGAATTTGCAAGTACAAAGGACCTAGTGGTAGGGATTAGGCTCATAAAATTTTGGATATTTTATTTCCAGTGGATTCCCCATGTGAATGTTCAATATCCTTCAACAAGCTAAGAGACTGAGATTTTCATCAGAATCTTAGTTTGATATCTAAGAGATTACTTCTAGGTATTCTTCCTTAGTGTAATCACCAGGTAAAAAAATTGATGCTTCAATAAGTAGATAAGTTGATACTTTCACTAGAATATCAACCTAATATGTGAAGTTGTGTCACATTGGGTGTGCCATTAAACTATTGTCAACTCTAAATATTGTGGTCACCCATTGAATTGGCTAGATGCACTAGACACTCATACCTCACATGGAGTCACATAGCCAAAAGTTTAGAGAGTGTGGAATGTGGCTCTAAGGATGATCTATAAGATTTTTTGGAAGGTTAAATCCTTACAGGATGTGATCTTCAATGCTCACCTACCTAAACTAATCTAATGCACTTACTTCTTTCAAAGTAAAAGGGATGTGAGAGAACAAAAAAATAAAATCCTATGCTATGGGAGGAATTGTGCCAAGATAAAAGATTCTCTTATGCATCAATGGGATTAATGAACATTATCTTTTTTGTAAACAACTAAAATGAAAACTTTTCTAGTCTAGCACAAGCATTCATGCATACAAAAAAACATATAAGAACCAATACAAAAATAGAATAGTCATAGCTTCATACATATATGATAAACCTATTTGCAAATATGCAAGGCCAAGAGGGCTTAAATGCTATTAACAAAATGCTTCAACACTCAAGTTCAAACTGATACATATGAGAAAACTAAAGGAAAATTACACAAGGGGATAGCTATTAGGTAGTATCAAGAAACTTTTTGGTCCTTTACAATAAGGAATAAACTACTATTTACAAGCAAATTAAGGAACTTTTACCTCCCAAAACTATACCAAAAATTCAAAAATCTCTTTCAAATTTATGTCAAGGATCCACCCATATTAATCATTGGAAAAACTGGGGTCTTTGGATCTAGATCCATTAATGTTAAAAGCTCTTGGGCCTCTAGATGTGGAGTCTCTTTTTCCTATGCCAACTACCCTTAATGGAAGTCCTTGGGGACTTGGCATGGGAACCTTCTACAATTATTATCATTGGTCTCTAGCTACTAAAACTATAACTTAGGTTGCTACTAAATTTAAGATATCAACCACCTTCCTAGAATGTTGTGCTTGAGGGTTGAAGGTAGCTCTAGAGGTTACTTTTCATGGAAGGTATAATGTTGCTTACAAGATCTGATGACATGCGTTGTTAATCATAGATCAGATAGTCCATGGAGTTCTTTTTCTTTTCAATCTCTTTTCCTTGGAATGTGGCACATATTTGATCATTTCTATAATCCAATTAGCACCCTTTTCGTATAGTCTTTTATTTGTTCCTCATTGCAATTTTGATTAGAATCACTTTGCATGTGATGCCCTTTTTAACTTTCATCGAAGTATTCATTTTTATTCATTTTCATACTCCATAGTTTGGTTCATGCTCTTTTTCACTTGACTTTGCCTTAAATTTCTTTCATAGTTCCAGCCAACACTACCAATTTGTGATCATCAAATATTTGAAAATTGTGGGTGTGCCCAAGTATTTTTCTCCAATTTTAGTTGATTTGCTCCTTTGCTTCCTTGCCACTAGATTCTTGCCAAATTACCCTAAGGGGAGGATCTTCCTTTCGTATGTAGTGATAATTCAATACACAACCTACACTTTACTTCTTATTTGGATTCAACAATAGGAGGTGCTTCTAATTTCCTTGAATGGTCTCATGATGTTATTATTTTTTGCATAAACATACCCACATTTAAAGGTGTTGACCCTATAGGATGGCTATCCAAAATGGAAGGTCTTATTTATCTCTACTATGTTCTTAGAGTAGGTTATGTCAAAACCAAATGCTTCTCTATTCTCACATATTTGGTCTAGAATAGCAACATAGAAATGGAAACAAAGAATAAACAACCAACATTATAAGATTCTAAGTTGGGTACCTAAGATTATAAATAGTTGTTGTGGTAGCTCTACCAACACGATGATCCTCTTTTATGATTTGACTTCAAATAATGATTTGTAAAAAGTTTTGACAAGGGATCTTCTGCATCATATATGGTATGTCTTATGCAAACAAATAAAATTAGAATAGTGAAGAAGTATTACTCCAAGTTCACAAGTCTTCTCACCTATAACCATAAATTAAGCTCAACAATGGTGGTCTCAAACTTTAAATATGGTCTTAAGGATAAAATTAAGAAGGAATTCAACATGCATGACCCTTATGCGCAACATGTAGCTTTGGTAGTAGAACAAAAGATCCAAAATTTTTGGTCCTCCATATAAAAATGACTTCAACTCTCATCGTCCTGTTTACAATATTGAGCAGTCTTAGGGATTTTTTTGTTTTAAATGTCTTTTCACCATCCACAAGATTAGGGATTTTTTTGTTTTAAATGTCTTTTCACCATCCACAAGATCAGACCTGTGAAGAACATTGTAACTTTCAACTGGAAGGTATAGACACAAGAATATGTGAAGATGAATATGCGTTACAACTGGGGCAACCAATAAAAGTAATATTATAGCCACAACCAACAAAAGTAGATGAAGCAAAAACTTCTAAAAGATGTTATGTGCTAATCTAAGAGCATTTCTAATCTTTTCTAGCTTTGATAACAAAGCTTTTTCAATGAGAGAGCCATGTAATGGTTCCAGTATAATATATTTTTATTAGCTTGGGCCTTAGGTTTAGTTAGTTAACCCTTGAGCATAAGGGTTACGGTTAATGTTGATTTAATCTATAAATAGGAAGAATTATGTGATAGTTGAAGTGATCAAATCTATTTAAATTTAAGTCACGTTTGTTACACTTACTAGACTTTACCCTCTCTACGGGTCTAAAAGACTTTGCTATCTCTATGTAGCTAAAAATTTGCATTGATTTGAATTATGAATTTGATTACTACATATTTAATTTTCTAACAATTGATCTAAATTAATGCTTTATTTATATAATATTGTTTATACAAATCTATTAAATATTGTAATTTCTTAACAAGTATTTTATATTGGATGACTCTTTCTACTAACAACACACAAAAGGAAGTGTTAAAACTAAAGTAATATAGTGATTAAATTTTATAAAAACATACATATTTATAAGCCAAAATAGAGAATTTTCTATTACTTTGTTTAATATCTATATTTAAATATATATTTTTTAATTTTTTTTTTCTTTTAAAACCCTAAAGTTAGTTGAGGAACGTGATTGCTTTGAAATTGTTCAGCTTCGAAATAACAATTAGCCTTCATCAATTGACGTGTGAATGTAAGTCACTCTGGGTTCAATCGTCCACAATCCAAAGAAAGTCTATCAAATCATTTTCATCCAGCTTTTTATGAACCCATCATTACTGGTTCTCAAATCTCACCCACAAAGTCTTGTTTGCGTCTCAAATGTCAAAGGCCTTTTAAACATCTCACATGTCAAGGACCTTTCAAACATAACAAATTGAAAGTAGTTTTATTTTTATCGAAAGCATGGAGATGCTCCAGTTGTGGAGGTTATTGCTGGTACTATTGGGTCTGATCATTCCCCAATTATGTTCACTATTTTATCTTCTGTGGTACCTGTTCAGGGTATTAAGTCTCAGTTTTTTCTTAACACATCCTTTCTTCAGCATTCTTCCATGATGTGTCATATTCAGAGAGTCTGGAATTTGTGGGACAGACCTGTTGGTGAACAAGGATGGATTGAGTGGTGGAATGATGCTATATCCCGAACCACAACCCTTCTTCGCAGTTTGGGCAAGAAAGTTGCTCAGTTTAGAAAATATTCTTTGCTTGCTTTACGCACTGAATTGACAAAAGCCTCTTGTAGGCTTGAAGCCAACCCTCTCTGTCCTATTTTGCAGAGGCATGCTGCTCAGGTTCGTCATGAGCTCAAGGTGGCAGAGCTCTATGAAGCTAAAGGTGCTTAGATCAAGGCCCGCTTACATTGGCTTAAGATTGGGGACAGAGTTTCTAAAGAATTCTTCCAAAAGTTACGTCCTCCTCACAATGCCACTAAATTCAAAGCTATTGTGTACAATGGTATTCACCATACCTCTCTACCCAGTATTGTTGACATTTTTGTTAAGCATTACACTCAAGTTTTTGCTGCTCAGTATTCTTCTCCAGAGAGGGATGAAGCTCTCAAGCTTTGCATGGATGTTGTCCCTAACAAACTCTCCGTAGCTCAAAGAGAGGAGTGTGAAAAGTATTTGTCTGTTGATGACCTTGCCTCAGCATTAACTCAAATGGCCAATGAGAAGGCCCCAATCTTGGATGGTTTTCCTTGTGAATTCTACAAGGCATGTTGGGACTTTGTTGGTTTTGATTTACACAAAGTCTACCTTGAAGCCATGCACAGTGGCTCTCTTGGAGCAATTTTGAACCAAGGTAATATCAAGTTCATTCCAAAACAAGGGGATCCTGAATGTATAACAAGTTGGAGGCCAATTACCCTGCTCAATGTCAGCTATAAGATTATTGCCAAAGCCTTGGCTCTGAAACTCCGGCCCCTGTTGCCTCTTATTGTTAGGCCGGAGCAAACATGATTTATTAAAGGCAGATATATCTTGGATAATGTCATTGCAGTTTGGGAAGGTATGGAATGGGCTAGGCGGTCTGGTCAACAAGCCCTCTTCTTGAAAATTGATTTTGAAAAGGCCTATGATAGAATTGAATGGAACTTCATTCTTTCCATGTTACAGTCTTTAGGGTTTGGGCCTGTGTTTGTTCAATCTGTCAATATTCTTTTTTAGGATGCTTCGACTGTTTTATCTTTGAATAATCATCAAACTAGGCCAATCGGTTTGTTCAGATCTATTCGGCAAGGTTGTCCCTTGGCTCCTTCTCTGTATATCCTTGTTGCTGAAGCCTTTGGATATTTGCTTGCTAGGCATGCTTCTTTGGGCAAAATTAAGGGTATTTCTCTCCTTGATAACCAAGGTCAACTCATTAATGGTCACTTTGTTGATGACTCTTTTCTCACTCTTTTAGAGGAGGAACACTCAGTGAAGGAAGCACTCAGATGTTTGGAAGTTTTTTGTCAGGCCTCTAGTTCTAGTATTCAGTGGAGAAAAACTTCTTGTTATCGGCAGTCCCCTACCCCGCTCCCTCCTTGGCTAGAACAGTTTCAATGGCATTGGATTTTGCCAGGAGAAGTGTTCAAATTTCTAGGGATCCCTTTTGCCTTTTATGGTTCCCCTATTTAGTTATGGAACTATGTTCTGCATAAAGTTGAGAAAAAGCTTGAGTATTGGATTACTAAAAAGATGTCTCTGGCAGGAAAATTCTAGATTTGTTCTAAGGTCCTTGCCTCTACTCATGTGTATTACTCTTCTTGTTGGGTCCCTTCACAAGCATGCTACCTTAAGCTTGAAAGACTATTGAGGAATTGTTTTTGGGAAAACTCAGCTGAGAAGAAAGGTTTTCATCGGGTTGCTTGGGATATGTGTTGTTTACCTAAAGCTTTAGGAGGAATGGGCATGGTTGACTATAAAATACAAGGCACGGCTCCCTATGCCAAATGGATCATACGAGCCCTTAAAGGCTCGGAGGCCTGGAAAATCCTCATCAGACATTGTATTTCTTCAGGGCTGCCTTTGAACAAACAATCCTGGAGAGGAATTGACCTCCCTTCCCTAATTGTAATGTCAGTCTTTGTGAAAATATCTGGTTCTTTTGTGATTAAAAGTATTTGGAAATCATGGCAGCAACTCACTCCTTGGCTTAAGTGGAAAGGGAATAGAGGCCATAAAGGACTATCCATCAATTCTTTAAACATCTGGTGGTCTTCGGTGATTAACATTCAGGGAACTCCTCTTGCTCAGGTCCCATGGATTCATGCCCAAAAGTTTTTTAAAAAAGGTATATCTACAGTTTCTGATTTTTATTCTCAAACCTCGAGGGATTGGATCCCTTGGCCGCTTTTTAAACAACAATTTCAGTTGAGCACTGGTGACAAGCTCACTTATGACTCAGTAATTGACATTATCCCCTTTTCCATGTGGCACAAGTGTGGGCAGCACTCTCAGAGGCCATGGTGGAAAGATTGGTCCTGGTTTTCGGATATACCATTGTTGAATTACTCAGCTAAATTGGGTTACAAGTGGCTCTCCCCAATGTTGCCAATGGTCCCTAGACTTAATGATAAATGGGGAGATCCAGTGGCGGTTTCTAGTTGGAAGGCTCGATTTCAGATAGTTTGGTCTTCTTTTCTTGAGCCAAAACAATCTTTTTTTGCTTGGAGCCTTCTCTTTCAAATTTTACCCTTAGGAGACATACTCAGGCACTTGGGAGTTGCAAACCCTAAATGTGCATTCTGTAATGAGGATGAATCTTCTCCTCATATTTTTTGGTTCTACACAAGAGCAAGGAGTGCCTGGGAATGGGGATGGTCTTTTTTTTCCCAATTCCAGGATGAATCCCTTACATGGCAGCAAGCTCTGTTAGGGGATAAGATTAAATTTGTTCTTCCCTTGTCCAAAGTGTGGCACATCTTTCAAATTAGTCTTCTTTTCCACATGTGGAAATCTAGAAACAATATAGTTTTTTAGCATCAAAATCCTTCTGATGAATTTTCTCTCGCTGACAAAATAGATGTGTTTCAAGATACATGGTTCCAGATTTGCAATCAGCAGGCTAAACTTGACATTGAGCAGGCGCACATGAAGGCACTTTTGGATGACTGGAAAAATGCACCATGCTCAGTTAGCAGGGTTTTTCCAAACAACGCACAGCAGACGTCCTGTTCCCGCTCGAGGTCTCATCAACTGCCACGTCTGGTGCATGCACAGGGAGGTTGGGGACATGACAATTTTACCTACAATAATGGATGGAATGCACAACCAATTCAATCACCATCATGTTCTCCACCCAGAGGTGCCTGGGATGAGCTAGTGGAAGTTAATGGTGGCACACAGGATCGTGCCTGGAATGCAGGGGATATAAGTGCACATAATTTCCAACTTGATAGATCTCGAGGACAGGTGGGGAGATTCAAATGTTCATGAGGATCAGGGACACACAGATGGATTACCGCATACCTTGGCCATTCCATGGGACTCCAACGTAGACGTGCAACCACAAACTTTTTGATTGCATGCAAGTTTCACTGCCTGTTTGATTGATGTTGCCTAGTTTGTAGTGAGCTCTGGTTTGTGGTTTCCCAACCCGTGGTTAGGGTTGGTTTGTTTCTTCCAGGGGTGTGATCATTGCCACCCGCCACTTTTTTTTCATGTTAAACTTTATTATTAATATAATTTAGCTTTTCATCAAAAAAAAAAAAATGTAGTCATCAAATCCAACAGATAAAGTTCTGTCTATGAGAAATTTATCGCGCTATTCGTTGTATTCTCTTTGATGTTTTACAAAGAAATAGTTATATTTGTTATTTTAAGTCACTTCTATTATAAGACTTTGTTTTTTAAAATATGTTTTTTTAATATGGTAATTTGCAACTTTTTCATTGGAAAGTTCATAAATATTTATTTTAGTAAGAGATTTGAAGAGGTTTCGTATTGGAACCGTCACATTTAACGGAAAACTAGACAACTAGACAGTCTACTGCCTTCACTCTTCTTAAAGTGGTTAAAATTTGTATTGATTTAGAATTTGAAATTTTTTGTGTATTATTGTTTTTGTGACATCAATTTTGATTTATAGTTTAGTGCAAGGTTTTTTTACATGTTATCAAATTAATATTGTTATTGTATTTCTAAAAGTTATTTATATAGGAGGTGTAGACCAATTGATTCATCCAAACCCCATAAGGGGGGCGGAGGTCCAAGATTCAAATCTCGGGCCTCGCCGGACTGAACACTTGTCCCTGGTGCTTTCAGCGGCTTCCAGGGCGGACAACGCAGAATACTGTGGCGGCCATAAAAACTAGACAACCTGCCCGGATTCGTGTCGACTACCGATTCCACCATGTAAATACAAAAAAAAAAAAAAATTGTTTATTAAAATGATATTAGAACTAGAGCATCGACAACAAAAAGGTGTGTCGATTTTAGCTTCTCCTAACAATACGAAAAAAAACAACAAAAGGGTGTGTGAACCATTTTAGATACTCAACACTCAAATCTGCTTCTTATCATCTAAGCGTCATCTTTTGCTATATTTTTTTCTATAATACTATGATTTAGTTGTTTCCTCTTGAGCCTGGTTCAAAAAAATATACCGAAGATACTGGAATCCTTGTGGTTGTGACCATTTATTAGCACCAATCAAAATAAGGGTATCTTTAGGAGTGCTTTCTTACAAGTTCTTTAAAATATATATATTATGTTTTGCTTGGACGAGCTTTTTTGTTTCTACTAACTAGTTGCAAATCAATGGATGTTTGTAACATCTTAAAAATATATATATTATGTTTTGCTTGGACGAGTTTTTTTTGTTTCTACTAACTAATTGCAAATCAATGGATGTTTGTAACAAATTAGTTAACCCGAAGATATGTGTATTGAACACACAAATCTAAATAAACATCATAATATTTTCGAAGATATTAATAACTTTGATTTGTGTGTCCTTCCTTTTTAGGCCCCATAGCTTCGCTCCTCCAACCATCCCTCCCACTCCAATTTGTAATACTCTGCATAATGTGTTAATTTATACACCTTTTGATTTATGAAAACAAGCATTCCAACCTATTGACATTGGTTTCTTCCATTAAGGACATCCAGTTCAAAATGTGATCCTAGATTCAATCCAACGTGGTTTGGATACTATCTATATAGAGTGTTCCCCTGTCTTCTTGTAGCAGCCATAGGGTATGCAACAAGAACCAGATCTGAAGAGTTACCAGTATTAAGACATAGACACCGACACCGACACATTAAGTCAGTGTGGGTTCAATCGTCCACAACCCAAAGAAAGCCTCTATCAAATCATTTTCATCCAGCTTTTTATGAATCCATCATTACTAGTTCTCAAATGTGAACCCATCATTACTAGTTCTCAAATCTCACACATAAAGTCTTGTTTGCCTCTCAAACGTCAAAGGCGTTTTAAACATAAGGAATCATCTCACATGTCAAGCACCTTTCAAACATAGCAATAAATTGGGAGAAATTCCTTTGCGGTCATGTCTATAAGAAATTTATCATTCTTTGTGTACGGTCTCCACCCTTTAGTTATAAGACTTTAGTCTAAGTATTTATAATTTGTATTGATTTGGAAATTTATATTTGTATCTATTGTATTTATCATTTTTATGTATATATAATATTTTAGTTTTTTAATATAAGATATTAAAATAATAATAAAATTTATTTATTTATTTATTAATAGATTGTGTTATATGAATTAAACTTTAAATTTAAATATTTAATATTTTAAATATGTTTTAATTTTTGAATTTAAAAATGTTATTAAATGGTTTATAATTTTAAAAAACCAAAAAAAAATTAATATATGTTTTTGTGGAAGATACAACATTGGTTTGACTTTGGCTTTATATTATGAACACACAAATTAAAATCCGGAAAAGATCCTCTTTTGGTTTACAATTTTATGCTTTAGTTGTTAAAGTATAGTGATGTTGGCAATAGCTTTGTGGGGCATTCATTGATGATAACATAGTATGAGATTGATGGTATGCAGCCTTTGATCTAGTTTGTCCACTTCTCAGAGAACCCAAATTTCGTCATAACCTAGATTAAGAAATGTTAATCCACTTTATCATAGGCTTTAGATAGGTCTAGTCGGATAAACATAGGGGGAGATTTTTGTGCTTTCATAGAATGAATTGTTTCTAGGCAAGCACTATCTCATCTATTATTTTTCTACCCTCTACGAATCCACCTTGTTCAGGGGAGATTATTTTGTGCAAAAGTGGTTTTAGCCTCTCAGCCATGTCCTTGGTGATAATCTTCAATAAAACATTACATAATGCTATTGGTTGGTATTATATTTTCTACTTCCCTTGCCTTTAGTATTAGTGCTATGTAAGTTTGATTGATTTCCTTTAATATTTCCTTGGTTGTTCTTGCCTCTTCTACCACCTCTAAAAGGTCTTCCTACACAATGTCCCAAAATTATTTGTAGAATTCAATAGGAAATCCATGTGGACCTAGATTTTTTCCCTTTTGCATTTTTAACACTACCTCCTACAATTTGTGCATTGTTAGTGGTGCACCTAGTATATCATTTTCTTCTCCTATAATGTGTAGGTATCTCCTTAACATTTCTTGTTGGGTTATCGGATCTAGGGTCTTAGCCTTGAACAAATTTACAAAATAGTTCATATCTATCAAGTTCATGCCTTCCATGTGTGAATTATCTCCACTTCATTTTTCATAGAAGAGATGAAGTTGTATGTCCTCCAGGCTAAAAGGGACTTGTGAAAAAAATCCTATGTTTCTATCTCCTTCTCTTAGCCACTTGATTTTGGATTTTTGTTTCCATTATAGCTCCCCCCTTCTTTCTCATTACTATTTTTGGTTTGTGAGATCTAGTTCTATTTTGGCCCTGGTTTCTGTGAGCCCCTTCTTTCTTATTTGATTATTCAACTCCTCTAGTCATTCAATAAATTCTTTCTTTTTTGTGACATCCCCAAATTCCTCCCAATTCCATCTCATAGTTTTTTTTTGATATATTATAGTCATTTGGCAAAATATAACATTTTTATCCCATGTCTCTGTTTTTCTTCTTGCCACCTGTTGAGCAAGGTGCAGTGACAATATTGTCATTGTTGTCAACACAGTCAGATAGATCGGTTGATGCAGTGGATAGGATTTTAGAGGTTATTCAGAATATGTACAGTGATGTTAAATGCTTATGAGGATGTTTTTGATGTTTGGGTGAAGTTGTTACAGGTTGTTTGTGCAAAGTTGAAAAAATCGTCATGTTGTGGCTGCTTCACAACGTACCCCAAAATTGGGGACCCACCTTTTTGCATATTTTCCAAGAAGATCGAAGTGGCCCATATGCTAAAGATCAAAGAAAAAGAAAAACACCGCAAGGAGAAAAAAGTGTCATGATATCGCGACATGTTGCATTTTCGCGGTCCAAAGCAAAGAGAAAAAGCAAGGAGAAAAAAGTGTCACGATATCGTGACATGTTGCATTTTCACGGTCAAAAGAGAAGAGAAAGAACAAGAAAGAAAAAGTGTCGCGATATCGTGACATGTTGCATTTTCACGGCCAAAAGAGAAGAGAAAGAACAAGAAAGAAAAAGTGTCACGATATCGCGACATGTTGCATTTTTGCGGCCAAAAGAGAAGAGAAAGAACAAGAAAGAAAAAGTGTCATGATATCACGACATGTTGCATTTTTGCGGCCAAAAGAGAAGAGAAAGAACAAGAAAGAAAAAGTGTCACGATATCACGACATGTTGCATTTTTGCAGTCCAAAGCAAAGAGAAAGAGCAAGGAGAAAAAAGTGTCGCGATATCGCGACATGTTGCATTTTCACGGTCCAAAGCAAAGAGAAAGAGCAAGAAGGAAAAGTGTCGCGATATCACGACATGTTGCATTTTCATGATTCAAAAAGGGCAGGCAGGTACAGAAACAAAAGTGTCGCGATATCACGACATGTTGCATTTTCACGACTCAAAAAGGGCAGGCATGCAGAGAAACAAAAGTGTCGCAATATCATGACATGTTGCATTTTCGCGACTCAAAAAGGATAGACAGGCAAAGAAACAAAAGTGTCACGATATCGCGACATGTTGTATTTTCACCAAAGGAACAGAGTAGTTGACAGTGCATCTGATATTAGTGATGAACACCAGGATAGTGAAACTGAAGACTACATAGTGACGTGGACCTATAAGGAATAAATCGAAGATTGAATAAGGTAATTTGTCACATAAAGACAAAATTCAATGAATAAGACAAAATGTTACATAAGGAATATTTAATGATTTGAAATCATTTAAGATGGTCGTTACACATGGAAAGAAGCAGGCGCATGCTCATGTGGAGAAAAGGAAATGAAGGGCCACAAAATAGAAATGAAAATCCTTTTTGAAAACCAAAACACATGCATGCACAAGGGAAGGAGAAAACGAACAGTCATGGAAGGAGAAAACGAATAGTCATGGAAGGAGAAACAAAAAAAAATTCAAATGTTTTAAATACGCCATTCAAAGAGGCCATAAGGGGTTGGTGCTTCTTTCTATTGGTGCAGATAAATCAGGGGTTGGTGCTCCTTTCCGTTGGTGTAGATAAATTAGATGTTGGTGCTCCTTTCTGTTGGTGCAGATAAATCAGGGGTTGGTGCTCCTTTTTGTTGCAGATAAATCAATGGTTGGTGCTCCTTCTAGTGGGTGTTGGTAAATTGATTGTAAAGTTGGTGCTTTGCAAAGGCTAGATTTGGATGGGAGTCCAAACAGTCATTTTGAGGATGTAGCCAAATTGGTGAACCTCGGTACATCTTGTGTTGTGTGATGTTCTCTTGTTATACTTGTTTTATTTGGTTTCAATTTTTCATTGTTTTGGCTTTAAGAGTTGAAGATTTAAGTTTTGAAATAGCTACACTGATTCACCCCCCATCTTAGTGTCATTGTGAGACTAACAATTGGTATCAGAGTGAGGTTCCTGAACAATCTTAATCGGCTAGGGTGATCTTGGAAGTGACACAATGGCAGGTGGTGAAGGCTTCTCATCAAACACAGCACCATTGTTTGATGAAACTAATTACACATTTTGGAGACTCGAGATGCAGGCATATCTTTGTGCTTTGGGATACGACATTTAGGAATCAGTAGATAGTGGATACACAATACCCACCACTTCTCCAACTGATGTTGTCAGTAAGAAACTGTTTGAGAATGACTCAAAAGCAAAGAATGCTATCATGTGCAGATTAGTGTACAATGAACTAGTAAAGATTATGAGTTGTAAAATAGAAAAAAAAATATGGGACAAACTGAGGAGCATTCATGAAGGAGACGTTAAGATCAAGGAGGCCAAGTTACAAACACATCGAGCTCAGTTTGAAGTATTAAAGATGAATGACGATGAGAACATAGAGGCATATATGCTGAGAGTTAATGAAGTCATTAATGTGATTAGAGGACTCGATGAGGAAATCAAAGATTCTGTCATCGTGAAAAAGGTATTAAGATCTCTTCTCCAAAAATTTGATTCTAAAGTTTCATCTATAGAAGAAGCTAAATATTTAAATTCTTTTAGTATGGATGAGATGCATGGTTCTTTGACTGCATATGAGATGAGAATAGGAAAATCTAAACCCACAAATAGAGAAGCTACTTTTAAAGCCCATAAAAATATGAAAGCAAAACAAGAATCCGAGGAAGAAGAGACATCAGATGAAATGGAAGCAAACTTTGTTTGAAAACTAAAAAGGAGAAAAGGAAAATATAGAGGAAAGTTATCGTTTAAATGTTTCAATTGTGGAGGTGTTGGGTATTTTGCAGCTAAATGTCCACTTAAAGAGAAAAACAAAAGTGATTAAGGATCACACCAAGAAAAAAGTGATTGGAAGAAAAAAACAAATTTCAAAAAAGGCAACTTCAAGAAGAAAAGTTTCATCTCCAAGAATGTCAGTTCATCGAAAGACAGTTGCGATGAGGATTCTGAAAAGGAAACAGGTGAAGCTCTTTTCATGGCACTCAAAGAAGAAAAAATAGAAAAAGAACAGGAATGTGATGAAGAAGAAATTGATGCAGAAGTAAATTTGGAAGAGGAACTAATTGTAGCTCTGGATGAATTGAAGATAGAAAGAAAAAAGAATAAGAAAATTTCAAGAAAGCTTGAGGATGCAAATGAAATCATAACCAATTTGAAAGTACAGATAGAAGAATCCAAAAAAATATCTGAATATCTCGAAGTGCAAATAACCATGAAAATAGATTATTGCAGCAAGCTAGAAGAAGAGACTATTGGTTTAAGGATGCAGATAGAAGAGATGAATCATAAAATTAGTTGTTATCACAAATGTGAAGAAAGTTCTATGAAGCTAGATAAGATCATAAATAACCAAAAGACTATAGGCATCAAATTTGGTTTAGGCTTTGACGAAGGAGAATCATCAAATGGATCAAATGCCATAAATGAAGAATCCATAAATAATGAAGATAAGAAATAGGTTGATCAAGAAAAATTGACTCATGCAAAAGAAAGCAATAATGCAAGGCACGAAAGGAGAATTGACAATGATGGATTCACCAATGTCACACATCAAAGAAGAAGAAGATTTATGACTCCTACGACAACATGGCAAAGACCATCACCCAGGTTCAATCATCTATTTTTTGGTTACTATTTTAAATGCAATGGTTATGGACATAAGATTTCATATTGCAAGTATAATGTAGGACCAAGGAATTTTACCAGTAGAAATGTTTTTTCACCTTTGATGGATTATGCAGTATAATGTTATAACTGTCATAATTTTGGGCACATTGCAAGAAATTGTCGAAGTACATTTGCATCAAATCAATTTTAGGGAAAACAAATTCAACAAAATGGAATGAGACAAAATAGAAAATTTCTCAAAAAATATGCACAAGCTATTGAAAAATAAAAGTCAAAACAAGAGCCCAAAACTGTAATCAAACCAGAGTGGAAAGAAAAAGAGCAATCTAAGAAAGAAAATGAATCCCTAATCGTACAAACAACATTTAAAGCACAGAATAAATCTGCACCATGGATACTTGATAGTGGATGCTCGAGTCATATGACAGGTGAACAACAAAAATTTGAGAAGTTATAGTAATATGAAGGTGGTTCAGTAAAATTTAGAAATAATGATGGAGCTAAGATAGTTGGCAAAGGTTTAGTTAAGATCAGTGATGGAAAAATCAAGTCAAAAGAAGTCTTTTTTGTGGTTGGTCCGAAGCATAACTTGTTGAGCATAAGTCAGATTTGTGATAGAGGTCATGAAGTAATTTTTAAGAAGCAGGGTTGTGAAGTCAGAAAAGCAAATAGTGAAAAGTTGATAGCAACTGGATCGAGGACATCTGGCAACCTGTACACTCTTTAAGAGACTTTAGAAGGAGCTTACTTGATTGGAAAGGAAGAAGAAAATTAGTTGTGGCACAAGAGGCTCGGTCATATCAGTTTTGACAATCTAGTAAAAATTATCTCAAAAAATGCAGTGAGAGATATTCCCACCATTGGAAAAGCATCAAATAGCATTTCCGTTTCATGCCAAAATGGGAAGCAAACTAGAGTCTCATTTAAAACAAAAGAGTACTACACAAGAAAACCTTTGGAACTAATACATACTGATTTATGTGGACTCATGAGAACGCAAAGCATAAATGGTGACAAATATTTTATGTTGTGTATAGATGACTATTCTAGAATGACATGGGTACTATTTTTGAAGCATAAATCAGAAGCAGAAGCTTTTGAGATGTTCAAGGTTTTCAAAAACTAAGTTGAGAATCAAACAGGAAAAAGGATTAAATGTTTAAGATCAGATAGAGGAGGAGAGTTCGTTTCAGAGGATTTTACAGAGTACTGTGAAAAATATGGTATTAGGAGACAGTTTTTAGCAGCCAGGACACCTCAGTAGAATGGTGTGGTAGAAAGAAAGAACAAGACAGTGTAGGAAATGGCACGAACTATGTTGACTGAGAGCAAAGTAGCAACAGATTTTGGAAAGAGGCAGTCCATACTACGGTATACATCCAAAATAGGTGCATGTTGAGGACGCATGAAAGCAAAACTCCTTATGAGTTGGTTCAGTAAAAAAGCAACAGTAAGATACTTTAAATTTTTTGGCAGCAAGTGTTACATCAAAAGAACTGAATAAAACCTTGGTAAGTTTGAAGATAGAGCAGATGAAGGTATTTTTCTTGGCTATTCGTCAAAAAGCAAAGCTTACAAATGCTACAACAAGAGGCTAAGGAAAATTTTGGATAGTGTCGATGTTAAAGTTGATGAAGGTAGGGAACGAGTAATTAGCTATGAAGAGAAATACCCAATTTATGAAGAGGTTATTGAAGGAGATGAGGAAAAGGAAACAGAAAAGAAAAAAAATTGACTCTGATGATTCAAACAGTGATTCAGAAGTAGAAGAAAATAAGAAATTCAAAACAGGTAGCTGGCAGAAATATCATCCTAGAGAGCAAATAATTGGAGACCCCAACATTGGTGTTCAAACAAGAAGAAGAGTAGTAAGTAACTACTCTCTATTATCCAGCATTGAGCCCAAAAATGTTGCTAACGCAAGCAAAGATGAAATTTGGATGAAGGCAATAAATGAAGAATTAGATCAGATCGAGAAAAACAAAACTTGGGAGTTAGTACCAAGACCTGCAAATAAAAATATAATCGGTACTAAATGGGTCTTTCGAAACAAATTGAATGAAGACGGACAAGTAGTCAGGAATAAAGCAAGATTGGTATGTAAAGGCTATGCACAAGTTGAAGGTATTGAATTTGAGGAAACCTTTGCACCTGTGGCTAGACTAGAGGCAATTAGAATGTTTCTGGCTTTAGCAGTTTACAAGAATTTCAAAGTTTATCAAATGGATGTGAAATCAGCATTTTTGAATGGGAAACTTGAAGAAGAGGTTTATATTGAGCATCCAAATGGTTTCCAACTTGGTGATGATCCCAACTTGGTTGGCAAGTTGAAGAAAGTATTATATGACTTAAAACAGGCACCCCGAGCATGGTATGCAAGGCTAGAAAACTATCTTAGTCAACAAGGGTTCAAGAAAGGTATGGTGGATAGTAATTTGTATGTCAAAATAGAAATGGCCATCTTATTGTTATAGTTGTATACGTAGATGATATCATATTTGGCAGCAACAAATATGAGTCGTGTAAAGATTTAGAAAATAAGATGCAGAAAGAATTTGAAATGTCAATGATTGGTGAACTTTCGTATTTCCTCGGGTTGGAAGTTAATCAAAATGAGAAGGGCATATTTATTTCTCAAATTAAATATGTGAAAGAGATGCTAGAAAAGTTCACAATGCAGGATTGTAAGCCAGTTAGCACTCCCATAACGACAGGTTGCAAGTTGAGCAAGGATGGCAAATCTCCACATGTTGATCAAACCATGTACGGATCTATGATTGGGAGCTTACTATACTTGACAACTACCGGACCGGATATTTTGCGAGCGGTATGCATGGTAGCATGATTTCAGGCTAGTCCCAAGGAGACTCATGTGACAGCAGTGAAGAGGATTCTTCGGTACCTCAAGGGTACTATGGAGTATGGGTTAGAGTATCCAAAAGGTAAGGACTTCACCCTTATTGCGTATTCAAATGCAGATTGGGTAGGATGTGTATATGACAAAAAGAGTACCAGTGGAGGTGCATTCTATCTTGGAGATAGGTTGGTCGAGTGGCATACTAAGAAACAAGAGTCAGTCTCCTTATCCACAACATAGGCAGAATATATTGCAGCGACAACATGTTGTACATAGGTATTATGGATGAAACAAATCCTGAAAGATCTTGGTATTAACTTCAGTGAGCAAATTTTAGTTAAGTGTGATAACACTAGTGCCATTAACATCTCAAAGAATCTGGTTATACATTCTCGCACAAAACATATTGCTATCCAGTATCACTTTTTGAAGGAGAAAGTTGCGAAAGGTGAGGTTAAGTTGGATTTTGTTCCAATAACAAAGCAAGTAGCGGATATCTTCACAAAACCGTTTCCCAAGGAAGTCTTTGAGTACCTTCATAATAAATTAGGAGTGGTGCTTCCCAAGAATTGACTAGCTATCGAGACCACATTCTCAAGGGGAGAATTTGTGTATTTGTTTATCTTTTTTCTCATGTTTGTGATTTTTACTAAGTGTAATAATTTTTGCCTGAGAATGTTGTGCATGGACTCAGGGGGAGTTTGCAGCATCCCTTTGGTATTTTTGTCAAATGGGGAGAAGAGTTACAAGAAATTGCACGTGTGTTTCCAACAATTCCAAAGGGGGAGATTGTTGAGCAAGGTGCAGCGACAGTATTGTCATTGTTGTCAACACAGTTAGATAGATCGGTTGATGCAGTGGACATGAGTTCATGGTTATTCAGAGTATGTACAGTGATGTTAAATGCTTATGAGGATGTTTTTGATGTTTGGGTGAAGTTGTTATAGGTTGTTTGTGCAAAGTTGAAAAAATCGTCATGTTGTGGTTGCTCCACAACGTACCCCAAAATTGGGGACCCACCTTTTTGCATATTTTCCAAGAAGACCGAAGTGGCCCATATGCTAAAGATCAAAGAAAAATTAGAAAAAAGTGTCGTGATATTGTGACATGTTGCATTTTCATGGTCCAAAGCAAAGAGAAAAAGCAAGGAGAAAAAAGTGTCGCGATATCGTGACATGTTGCATTTTCGTGGCCAAAATAGAAGAGAAAGAACAAGAAATAAAAAGTGTTGCGATATCGCGACACATTGCATTTTCGCGGACAAAAGAGAAAAGAAATAAAAATAAAGAAAAAGTGTCGCGATATCGCGACATGTTGCATTTTTGCGGCCAAAAGAGAAGAGAAATAACAAGGAAGAAAAAGTGTTGCGATATCACGACATGTTGCATTTTCACGACCAAAAGAGAAGAGAAAGAACAATAAAGAAAAAGTGTCACGATATCGCAACATGTTGCATTTTCACGATCCAAAGCAAAGAGAAAGAGCAAGGAGAAAAAAGTGTTGCGATATCATGACATGTTGCATTTTCACGGTCCAAAGCAAAAAGAAAGAGCAAGAAGCAAAAAGTGTCGCAATATCGTGACATGTTGCATTTTTGTGACTCAAAAAGGGCAGGTAGGCAAAGAAACAAAAGTTTTGTGATATCGCGACATGTTGCATTTTTGTGACTCAAAATGGGCAGGAAGGCAGAGAAACAAAAGTGTCACGATATCGCGACATGTTGCATTTTTGCCAAAGGAACAGAGTAGTTGACAGTGTGTCTGATATTAGTGATGAACACCAGGATAGGAAACTGAAGACTGCATAGTGACATGGACCTATAAGGAATAAATCAAAGATTGAATAAGGTAATTTGTCACATAAGGACAAAATTTAATGAATAAGACAAAACGTTACATAAGGAATTTTTAATGATTGGAAATCATTTAAGATGGTCGTTACACATGGAAAGAAGTGGACGCATGCTCATGTGGAGAAAAGGAAACGAAGGGCCACAAAATAGAAATGAAAAGCCTTTTTGGAAACCAAAACACATGCATGCACAAGGGAAGGAGAAAACGAACAGTCATGGAAGGAGAAAATGAACAGTCATGGAAGGAGAAAACGAACAGTCATGGAAGGAGAAACAAAAAAATTTAGAGGTTTTAAATACACCATTCAAAGAGGCCATAAGGGGTTGGTGCTCCTTTCTGTTGGTGTAGATAAATCAGGGGTTGGTGCTCCTTTCTATTGGTGTAGATAAATCAGATGTTGGTGCTCCTTTTTGTTGGTGTAGATAAATCAGGGGTTGGTGCTCCTTTCTATTGGTGTAGATAAATCAGGGGTTGGTGCTCTTTTTTGTTGGTGCAGATAAATCAGGGGTTGGTGCTCCTTCCAGTGGGTGCTGGTAAATTGATTGTAAAGTTGGTGCTTTGCAAAGGATGGATTTGGATGGGAGTCCAAACAATAATTTTGAGGATGTAGCCAAATCAATGAACCTTGATACATCTTGTTTTGTGTGATGTTCTCTTGTTATACTTGTTTTATTTGGTTTCAATTTTTCATTGTTTCTGCTTTAAGAGTTGAAGATTTAAGTTTTGAAAGAGCTACACTGATTCACCCCCCCTCTTAGTTTCAATGTGAGACTAAAACCACCCACTATTGCATTTATGGTCTGAATGATTTATCTTTTAGTCACATGAGTTCAAACTAAAAGGGTGCTTGTTTTGGATTAGTTTTCCAAACTTCTATCATTATAGGCCAATGATCTAACCTTGCATTATTTAATATTTTGACCTTCGAGATATATCCCTATATCAAGATATTTTTTGATACCAGGAACCCATCCCATCTTTCCAAAATGCAAGTTGAGTCGTCTCTTGTTAGACCAAGTCATTAAACCATTACCAAGTTTGATATCTATGAGGTGCATATGTCCCATGCACTCACTCATGATATTTGTACCTCCTTCTAGAGATTAGTTTCCTCACACCTTCTCTTCTAGAGAGATAATGGTGTTGAAATCCCCCTTAACAATATCCATGCTCCAAAATATGTGAATATTTATAGTCTATGTCCCTCCAAAATTTTCTCTTTTCTTAAATGGTGCTTGGAGCATATACATTCAGATAGAGAATTTTTTGTTCATATTGTCTATTTGTTGCTACCAAACCAATCAATCCTTTACTACCAACTATATAGTGTGCCACTAATTCTTTGGGGTCCCACAAGAATGTAAGTTTACCTTAAGCTCCTTGGGAAGTCAAGGATATTGCCTTACTAGATTACCATATCCTTATTTTTATTATATCTATTTCTTCAAAAGATACCTTTGTCTCTTGGAAGAAGATCATTTGTGATGAATTTGTCTGAATCTTTATTTTTATCTCATTTTGTTTAGAATGACTTCCTTTCAATACTCTAATATTCCATGTAATAAATTTCATCAATAACTAGGGTTAAAAATATGGGTAAGTGGTGTAACCTTACCTTCCTAAATTAATTTTTTATCTTTCTTCATCATGTGGTGTTGGTTGGAATTTCTTCCCACCTTTTGATTCATGTCCACCTCTATATTTTTACTAGGTTCCTAGTTCACCCCCATAGCTTTTGATGCTTGTGTATAGGGTACCAATGCATTATTGATGGTCTCATATAAAGAAGTATTTTATTCATTTATTTTATTTTCTTCTTTTTTCTTTCTCTAATAGTTCATTATCATCTGGTTTAGTTCTCCCTTGTTACTGCTTTGCTCCATCAATGTTTTCTCTCTTGTTGACTTCTTGCACATGTTTTTTCCCTTGTACTTCCTTAAACCGTATTTCCAATTTCTTTGCTTCAATACCATCTTCTTCTTCATGGCTAGGCTTACAAACATGTTTGTGGAAAGCACTTCGCCTTCTTCTTAGTTACAAATTTTCTTTGTGTTTTTTTCTTTGGTATTTGGAATCCCTGCTATACCTTATTTTTTTTCTTTTGCTCCTAAAAATTATGTGGGTAATCCTTAGCTAGATGTCCATATTCATGGTAAATTCTACATCTAAAGGAAATATTCTCATAGTTCACTTGTTGTTCCCATGTATCATCCTCAAATTGTAATGTGATCTTTTTTGGGATGGGTTTGTCAAAATATATCAACGCACAAATTCGTGCATAAATAAATGTTCAAAATTTTGAGTACTATAAGCTATCATCATGAAAGTGCCCAAGGCATCACCAATTGTAGCTAGGACTTGTGAGTTCTAAAATTTTGCTGGTAAACCAAAACTCCTAATCTAAACTAGTCCAATTGAGGGTATTTTTTCTACTTTAAATTTTGTATGCCAAGGCTTCATGAAGAGCCTTGATATTCCAAATAACCATGGACCTCCTTGAAATATATATTTTCTATCCTCTTCTATAGCTAACATGACTTGAAAATACCCATTGGGATTATTAGAAATTTGAAACTTATCTTTGGCTCTCCATTTTTTGGTAGCACATAGCTTGAACATCGATAAGATCATATCAAGACCCATAAATTGACAAAATAGACCCCTTCTTTCCATGACATAGATTACATCCTAGATATCAATTGGTTCTAATTTTACTATTGAGGACCCATCTATTGATCTCATGCATCCTACTTCTATTTTTCTTAGATCCACCTTTGGTATTCTCAATGTTCTTCTTGGCATTCTTAGATTTTTATACCTCTTACCTAGGTTTGGCCTCCTTATAGGGCATATTTGAAGCTCATTTTTTGGGGTATCTCCCCATTATCTTTCTCTTTCATAGGTGTTACTATGGCTAGTTATTTTGGGTGAGCTTGGATATCAGGTTTGGATATTTTTGCTATCATTTGGGTTTCTTGTACAAATTCTCTTTTCCTTTTATTTACTCCTTGGATCTGGGTCCTTGGTCTCTCTTACCGTTGGGGATATTTCTTTGTTGGTTGGAACTTTTCCCCACTAGAATGTGTTGTAAACTAAAAATTATTGTGATCCTTTATGCATAAATGGCCTGGTTGGTTTGTAATCCATTTCCCTGGATACTAATGATCTAACTACAGAATATTATCATTATTTTCCATTCTCTTTTGTTTGTATATAAAATTTCTTAGAAAAAAATATTTTTGTGTCAATTTCTCCTCCCATAATCCCACCATCATTATGAGGTTTTCTTATGTTTTAACTCCTTCATGATCTTACAGGTCCTTGCTAATTTCTCCTATCCATTTTATGTATATCCTATGTACTTGTTTCACCTATATTGAGGTTTCTTCATGCAATGGTGGTGATACTATGTGTAAACCCTAATAGAGCTCTTATTCTCATAATGAAATTTTTGTTTTAAGTGCAGATACAATCATTTTAGAGATCAATCCTATGATTTTTTCTGCATGGGAATGAAAAATAAGCATTAATTTGAATGGTTTACTAAGGAATTAAAGAGTAAAAATAGAGATATAAAACTCATGGAGAATATATGGGGATGACTAGCTAGGCTTGTCAATATTTGCTCTCATAGGTGTGTAGACTTTTTGAACCATCAAAGTATAATGATTTACATAACACTATAAGATTAAGTATATTTATTGATACTAGTAGAACTCATAATTTAATTAGTAGATGTGCTATAAAAATTTAAGGATTATATATGCATTCTTTGAGACATTTCATTGTCTTAATTGATAAGAATGATTCTTGTGTGAGAAAAAATATCTAATAATAGAATTACCTTAGGTAGTCATACTTGGATGGAGACTCTAATTTTTTATAGTTTAGGGGTGTAGATGTAGTCCTAATATCCCAATGCATGGCTTAATTGGGAGGCATTACCATGAATCTCCAAAAACTATATGTATATTAGAGAGAAAATAAAAATCCAAGGAATGCAATGACCACCTTCCAAATTTTTAAGCTCACACAAAATGGAGAGAATTATATATAGGTGGTAAATACCTAGTAGCACAACTTGTTTATTTGGAGGTGAAAGCAAGGTACCGTCAGACCCAATGCTAGTTCTTATTCATCACCCTGGCAATGGTCAAGCAAAAGGATAAATCATGGAAGATGTGCTTATGTTTTTTATTCCATCAATAATGTCACTATAGAAGATAATTTTTCTATTCCAATTAGTAAATATTTGTTGGATGGATTACATGGGGCTTAATTTTCACTAACTTAGATTTAAGAATAAATTTTCATAAAATAAGGATCAAAGAGGAAGACACATTAAAAATAACTTTTCAAACCATCGAGAAAATAATGATGGTCATTTTACATGCAATTTAGAGGTAGAAACCTTATTTGTTTGGTAGACATTTTATAACTAAAACTAATCATAACATCATCAAATAAGTTTTAAATCAAATTTTATCCTATCTAGATCATCATGTTTTTTAAACTACATCCTACGCCTATGTTTATTGTCTATGATAGACATCCCATAAACATGAGCAAGTTGTAGAAGAAGCTTTTCACATTCATTGTAATCTAGATCAAAATGAGATCCACATTTCATCCTTAAAGATATAGGTAAATAGAGGTTGTGAATAGTTTTTTATGGGGTTTATTTGATGTGCATTGCATAAGAAAAGCAATATCAATTGGTTAAGTGGCTTCCTTTGGTCGAATGGTTGTATAACACTTCATATCATATATCCAATAATATGTATCTTTGCATTATATTATCAAATATCTTATGCTTGATTTATTATCTTCTAAATTCTTCTAGGATTCAAAAGGTACCTTCCTCCAATAGAAGAAAAAATTTCTTAGGATAATCAAAGGTAATATTTGTCTATTTCAAAACCATGTAAAGCAACAACAAGATCAAGATTATTTAGAGATGATTTTTGATATATAATACATGATTTTATTAAGGATTAAACAAGCATATTTCAAGGAAAATACTACCTAAAAGTTTTTTGGAAAATATGTCTAATGATCTCATAGGTAAATACCCATAGGATCTTACAAATATTACTCACAATAATACAGACATAAAATACAAAATATTATTGATAAAAACATCTACAAAAATATGCATAAGAACAATACTTATTTGATACAGGTTATAATGCTTTATCATCAATATATAATTTCATGTGACTCTTCAAATATATATATATCTTGACCTTCTCTCTTCTCTCATAATGAAAAATTTTCTTATTATTACATAACTCTCACACATGGCACATTACATGACTCTCCACTAACTCAAAAATCACACTTGAACACTTGATGCATATTCACACTCCAAAACATAACACATACTATTAAACTCACACCCAAAATATTAATCATACCCTATTCTAATAATAAGACTTCCTAAACTATTACATGATCAAATAATATAATATTTCTAACACCCCCTCTATTATATTATTTGATAAAATCTTTCAAAAATAAATTAAACCTCACTTTCAATTTTACTTTCATTGCTTTAGTCACATCGGTTGGAACTCATTAGATATGTCACACAATCAATGAGATAATTATAAGGTTGTCATGTCATGCCTTCTCCAACCAATGGTTTTATATTTACACCTTCACATTCAACATAAGATTTGATTCTATATTTTGACTCTTGGCACATATTAGCATCTTCATCTATGCAAAGCTTCCAAGAGATATGGCAAAAATGAATTATAGTACTTAGTAGCAACAACACCACATTCTTCTACAACATCATCAAAAATGCATACTACAACTTGTTTTTCTTCTGTTTTTCAATTTTTTCCCAACATGAGGGTTAAGAAACAAGCACATCAAAATAGGATAAGATTATTGACTTAAACAATTTTGAAAATATTCCAAGGCATTCTCCAATCTAGTCAAAAACTTATTACTCCTCTAAATTCTCCTTCTTCAATAAATCCCTCTAGTTTGCATCAAAAATATCATATTTGACCTCTTGAAGTGCTCACTTTTTATGCTTATGCATTTCATATCATAATAACTTAATAGCACTTTTCTACGTCTTCTAGAAAAACACCTCCTACATAGTTAACGATTGATGAAATTGTTGCTCTTTTGATTTTCATAGTCACATGTATGTCAAAACCATAAACTTTGAGGTAATCCACAACATATTTAATAAAGGAATTAGCATAATAATTTACTTTATTTTCAACTCTAAATCTAATATCCTCCCAACCTTTATCTATTATGGAAGCCAAGGTGGCACTTTTCCATGCACATTTAAGTGAAGATGTAACTTAAGTTATCCATCAATAACCTTGTAAATTACTTAATATAATGTTTTTTTACTTCATTATCAATAACATCATTCCTCCGTCAACAAGAAGCGTGTATCTCTTCTCCACATCATTAAAAAAATCAATAAGAAAACTCTAGGGATTGCTTAATTGTTGCCTTAGAATTTTTCTTTAAATAAACTCAAGGACATCAACATTAGAGGATTCATTCACAATTCGACCTACAACATTAGAAAACTTCAACAAAGGAATAAATAATTCTTCAATATAATAAACTATAAAGTTATAAAATAATTTTTTGTTTCTCTCTTGAAGGTCCTTGATAGATGAGAAAGTGATAAAATTCCCCATGGATAATTGTAATCCATCTTCATCTCCATCTCGAACTTCATTTTCAATATTTTAAAATCTTTCTAGTAATTTTATCCTCCAAAAACCTTCCTTTGATAATTAAAAAAAAAAATCCTTCTTTATAAATTCTCTTGATAATTAAAAAGTTTCCTTTCTAAAACTAAATCTCAACTAATGTTTCTTTTACCTTGATATCTCTACTCACATGTAATTCTCTATGTAACATGTATTTTAGTTCTAGGCTTCACAATATCTACAATTTATTTTCTGGTTTCAACACATCTGCAATAACAATATTTAATCCTCATGAAACAAAAAAAACTCCAATGTTAATCCTTTTTACAGTAGCATATCTCTTGTTCATTTGGTTTCTTTTAATTGATGCTCTTTCTTCATAGGTTGCTTCTAAGACTCTTTTGTTTGACTTAGGCATTCTTCCTTTCTTCCAAATCACGTTCTTCTCTCAATAATAGCCCCTTCATCTATCCTCAACAATATTTCCTTTATTTTTTCTCATAGCAAATATTTCTCCAAACTATTCTCTTAAATATTTCGTTAGCAATCCTTTTAATATATTTCATCCTTTCACTCCAATATTCTTCAATCTCCAATCAATATTTCTCATGTACCTTCTTTAATATCAACCTCTTGGTTCAATATCTTCCTTGATTTCTCCCCTTGAGATTCACACAACCAATATTCATGTTAGATTCTGGTACTAGCTTTCTTCCTCTACAATTCATCAATCTCCAATATGACATCAATCTCTTATCCAATTTTTTTCTCACCAATATTCTTCTTAAATCTTCTTCTTCTCACCAATTTTTTTCTTTTTCACCGATCTCTCTTCTTACAATATCCTCTTTCACTCTCCTTCTCCACTCTTCTTCTCTTCAATTTTCAATATCTCCACCATAGCTTCTCTAATCTAGCAATCAACAATCACTCTCACAATCAAGAATATCTCAACCATAATTATGAAACAAGATGACTCTAATAACATTGTTGGAAATTATGCATCTCAGGTAAATATCCATAGGATCTTACAAATATTTTACTCATAATAATGCACACATAAAATATTAAATATTATTGATAAAAACATCTACAAAATAATAAAATAGATCAATGCTTGTTCGATACATTTTAAAATACTTTGTTGATGTAGGAGCATCGAATGGTGTAAGGGCAATCTTGCATCACCAAAAATTTGCATATTTTTCTTTTGGTCGTAGGTTTCTTCAGATATTTTGGAGTCCTTGATGACACTTGAGAGGTGTAATTCAGTTAGAAGTCCAAAAAAAAATAATGATCACCTACTATTTTTAGTAATTCAACCTAAACGAGTACGTATGGACTTAAAATTTTACCCCAAGAAACAGACTTGAAAAATGTATCTGATGATGAAAGAATCACCACAATATCCTGAACAGTTTGAGATATATTAAAGTTTTCATCTCGAGAAATCTCACCAATAAAGTTTAAAAGTAAAATTTGAAGACCTTAAAGGCCCCAAAAAAGGATGAAATTTTGACAAAATAATATGTACATTATTTTAGATCTCTTAAAAATATTTCCAATGATATATTATAATAGCCAGTCGAACAACTGAGTTAAAAGTTATGACCCCGGGAAGCTGTGCCACCAAAATTCAAATTTCAAATGAATATATCCCTGGGCAGGAAAATGAAAATTCAAATTTCAATTGAGTATCTTCTTGGGCAGGAAAATGAAAATTCAAATTTCAAATGAATATCTTCCTGGGTGGGAAAATGAACGATGAAAAAGGGGAGTTACATTTTTAAAAATATTCCATGGAAGTTATTAAAGGGGGATAGAGATTTACTGGAGGCAGTCCATTATTATAGATCATGGCTCCAACTTGCAAATTTCTAGTAGATTATATTTGTAATAAAATTGACCTTGTGGTCATAACATTGTAATTTTTGATTATGTATTTCCATTTCATTGAAGTAATATTAGATGTTGGGTTTCTTTTGAAATTTTCTATGATATTGAGTATTGAGTGAGTGTTAGGTGGAGTGTCCCTTCACCAAGTGGCATCTGAGCGGTAGTTCCCAAGTGTGTAAATAGATCGTCGAACATGAGGTAGTTTGCACCAGGACTTATGGTTATGGGTTGTGAGAAAAATGATCAGAATGCCTCCATGAAGAAATTGTGGTGGTGGGAGAAATCTTGTGGTACTAGATGAGGATTTTAGAGCCCTACAGAGATAAGTTCAAGCACTGTAAGAGGAGCTGCATAGAGGGTGTTATCCAATAAGAGAATATGAAAGTAAATATGAAGTTGAAGAAGAAGCCCAATTCAAAGAATAACATGATGCAGTAGATCCTGCGCAAGTTAAATTATTTAAGGCCATCTCCAATATTGAAAAAATATCGATGATTGATGTTTCTACATTTTTTGGGAATATTAACCCAAAAGAGTTGATCGATTGGATCAATGATATGAAGGAGTACTTTGAGTATGAGGACGTGGAAGATCCTAAGAGGGTCAAATTTTCAAAGACCAAGCAGAAGGGTCATGCTAATATCTAGTGGAAAGAAGTACAACTAGATAGAAATATAAGAGTAAAATAAAGAATAACGATATGGGATCAAATGGTGGAAAATTAAAGAGACAATTCATTCTAGTTGATTACGAGTTATATTTTTTGAATAAAATGCAAGGTTTGAGGTAGGTAGGTAAGTCTATCAAAGAGTATACAAAAGAGTTCTACAATGTCATAATCATAATAGGCTATTCTGAGGCCAAAAAGGAGAAGGTATCCCATTACATAAATGGATTGAATCCAAGTATTCAAGAAGAGTTAAGTTTGGTCATAATGACTACCATAGAAGATGATTATCAGTTTACCCTAAAGGTATAAGAGAAGTTGAATAGAATATTTAAAAGAAAGTAGAGATAAATAGGTCATGGTGGAAGGACTGGTAGAAGACCATATGGAGGAAGAAATGAAGACCAAAAGAAGAATGGAAAAATTAGCAACATTCAGAACCAGAAAAAGGAATAATGCCTATCACCCCATGAGCAAAATAATGGTGACCAAAGAGGAAGAGGAAGGTTTGGATGAGGACCTAGAAAAGGAGGATTTTGTAGAAATTGTTTCTAATGTGGATAAGAAGGACATCGAGCATACAAGTGTTCACAACATCAAGGAATGAAAATAAGAGACCTAAAGGTAATGCATGAGTTGCTTATGTAGATGAAGGTGTTGAATCTGAGCATTCTAAAGAGTTAGAAATAGGAGAAGTTCTTATCACAAGGAGAGCCTTGGTAAACAAGGAGAAATATCCAGTTCAAAGGAAGACTTTATTTCATACAAGATGTAAATGTGAAGGTAAAGTTTGTAATATTATCATTGATAATGGTAGCACTGATAATCTAGTTTCAAAGGGGATGGTTAAAAAATTACAGCTGGAGAGAAGGAGACATCCGCATCCATATAAAATTGCATGGTTATAGAAGGACCATAGAGCTTTGTTCAATGTGCAATGTTTAGTGAAGTTCAATATTATAAATTACCATGATGAGGTACTGTATGAAATCATGTCTATGGATGTTTGTCACATGCTATTGGGTAGGCCATGGCAATTTAATCAGTATACAATACATGATGGACATGCCAACACTTATTCCCTAACAAAGGATGGAGTTCACTACAAGTTGAGTCCCCTAAATGAGGTGGAAGAAAAGGCATGTAGTAGTGAAATAATTTGTTTAGTTTATGGTAGAAAATTTTTGGATGGTATGAAGCATGAGCATATGTGTTATGCATTGATTCCTAGAGTTAATGAAGAAAAATGTGAATATTTACCAGTAGAAGTCTCATATATTCTGGGAGAATTTCAAGATATTGTATCAAATAATGTACCTGAAATTTTTCCACCAGTGAGGACTATTAGTCACTAGATGGATTTGATACCAGGAGCCAGTTTATCAAATAAGGAGCTAGTTTACAATGGGTTGAGTTTTTGTAGAGTTATACTTTTGTGTTGAAGCATAGGAGTGGAAGGTCAAACAGAGTTGTATATGCCTTAAGTAGAAGGTAAAATTTGTTGATAGAGATGAAGGTGGAGGTTGTTGGGTTTGACGAAATCAAGATTTTGTACCCTGAAGATCCAGATTTTGCAGAAGCTTGGAGAGCTTTCTTGGAACCTGTTACTTTGGATAGAATGAAATGGTTGGATTTTTTAATCCAAGATGGAATGTTATTTAGAGGAAACAATTTGTGCATTCCAAGGAGTTCTTTGATGGAGAACTTGATCAAGGAGAAGCATAGTGGAGGGTTGGCTGGACAATTTATTTGAGATATGACCATTGCCCTTGTTAGTGAAAACTATTATTGGCCACAGTTACAACAATATGTGAAGAATTTTGTATAAATTTGTAGAGTATACTAGATGGCCAAAGGTGTAAGACAAACATCAAGCTATATCAGCCATTACCTGTACTAGAGAAACCATGGGAAGATATTAGCATGGATTTTGTTCTTGGCTTACCAAGGACATAGAGAGGACATGACTCAATATTTATGGTGGTTGATAGGTTTTCTAAGATGGCACATTTCATTCCCTTCTAGAAAACTAATGATGCATTTCACATTATAGAGTTGTTTTTCATAGATTTGGTACGACTACATGGTCTACCAAAGAGTATAGTTTCACAAAAAGATACCAAATTTACTTTTTATTTCTAGAGGACCTTATGGAAGAAGCTAAAGATAGATTTGAAGTTCAATTTTGCATACCATTTGTAGACTTGTGGACAAACAGAGGTGGTGAATAGGAGTTTGGGCAACTTGCTGATATGCTTAGTAGGATATAAGCCTAAGGTATGGGACTTGATTTTACCAAGACTGTATTTTCTTACTATAATTATTTCAACAAGATTATTGGTAAATCCCCATTCTATATTGTATATGGAAGCAGCACAAGGAATGCTTCTAAGTTGAGGAAGATGGACAAAGGATAAAAGACTAGTGCTAATCCTAAGGGATTTACAAAGCACTTGAATAACTTGCATGAAGAGGTAAGGAAGCATATTAATAAGATGAATACTTGGTACAAGGTAAAGGCAGACCAGAAGTAGAGTTTTAAGGAATTCCATGTTGAATATGAAGTTATGGTTCACCTAAGAAAATAAATATTTCCTGTTAGAACACATAACAAGTTGAAAATGAAAAATTTTAGACCATGCAGAATCATAAAGAAATATGATTAAGGAAATGCATATGAGGTGGAATTACCAAATGGAGTTAGCATATCACCTATGTTCAACATTTATGACTTGAAAAAGTATCATGAAGGATACAATTAGGATGGACCAGTAGGAGAACGATGGAATATTCCATCATCTACTCCAGATAAAGAAGAGATAGAAGAAATCTTGGATAGCTGTATGGGTAGAAGTGCAATAAATAGGCAGTATGAAGAATATATGGTTAAGTGGAAAGGAATGCTTGTTGAAGATTCATAATGGTTATCTAAGGAAGAGTTTGACCATCTTGGTCTTCCTCCAACACTAGAGAAGTGAAGGTCACTTCTCAATTTACCCTAGGTGTCTGATGTAGGAGCATCCAATGGTTTAAGGACAATCTTGCATCACCAAAAATTTGCATTTTTTTCTTTCATTTGTAGTTGTTTTTAGTTGTTTTGGATTCCATGATGACACTTGAGAGGTGTAAGTCAGTAATAAGTCCAAAAAGGTAAAAATAAATCACCTACTATTTTTATTAAGTTAGCCTAAATGGATGCGTATGGACTTGAAAATTTACCCCAAGAGTAGACTTGAAAATGTATCTGATGATGAAAGAATCATCCCAATATCCTGAACTTTGAGACATATTAAATTTTTCATCCTAAGAAATCTCACCAATAAATTTTAAAAGTAAAATTTGAAGACCTTAGAGGCCCCAAAAAAGGATGGAAATTTGATGAAATGACCTAAAGATATATTATAATAGCTAATCAGACAACCGAGTCAAAATTTATGACCCTGGGAAGCTGCGCCACCAAAATTTAAATTTCAAATGAATATCTCCCTAGACAGGAAAATGAAAATGAAAATAAAAATTTCAATTGAATATCTTCCTGGGCGGGAAAAAATACAAATTTTAATTTTAAATGAATATCTTCCTGGGTAGGAAAATGAACAGTGGAAAAGGGGAGTTACATTTTCTAGAATATTCCAAGGAAGTTATTAAAGGGAGAATAGTTATTTACCTAAGGCAATCCAGTATTACAGATCGCGGCTCCAATTTGCAGATTTCCAATAGATTCTCTTTGTAATAAAATTGGCCTTGTGGTCATAACATTGTAATTTCTGATTTTGTATTTCCATTTCATTGAAGTAATATTAGATGTGTTTCTTTTGAAATTTGTTGTGATATTGAGTATTGTGTGAGTGTTGGGTGGAGTAGCCCTTCACCATTTGTCATCAATATATAATTACATGTGACTCTTCATATGCATATATTTTGACCTTTCCTCTTCTCTCATAATTACAAAGTTTTGTATTATTACATAACTCTCACACATGACACCTTACATGACTCTTCACTAACTCACAACTCACACTTGCACACTTGACACATCTTCACACTCCACAACATGACACATACTATTAAACTCACACCCTAAATATTAATCACACCCTATTCTAATAATCACACTTCTTAAACTATTACATGACCAAATAATGTAATATCACCAACAAAATTTGCATTAAAATATTATAGGTGTCATATGAAGCCACTTGTAAATTTGGAGAAGTAGCATACTAGTTGAATTTATCCTCCTAAATGTAAAGTACACATTATTTTTTTTATGTTTCTTGACTTTAATATGTGCTCAAATAAACATTATAGTTCCAATTAGAGATTCTAGGGCTAGTTGAACAATGACTAAATTTGATGCCTATGTTAAAATTGAACATGAAATTCATACTAAATGAAGAGATCTAAATATAACAAGGAGTAACAAAATAAATATGCAAACACAAAACCATTTTGGAAAAAAATAATAACAAGGGAAAACCCCCCTTAGGGGATGTCTAGACTTTCCAATTTTTTCATTAGCAATGTCAAATAAATACTACATTGCATCTTCTATAATGCAAACCCTAGCATCTATCGCTACGAACTAACATGTACATGCAAAGTGACACCTCATACTTACATACACATTGACACCTCATCCTTGGACATTGACCCATATTACAAATGTGTGATTACATAGACATTTAATGCCAACATTCCTCCCTTAAAACATAGCATTTAAGAATGTAGCTTATATTTAGCTTGTAAGGTGGCTACATATTACAAATGCGTGATTACATAGGTATTTAATGCCAAAATTTCCTCTTACATAGCCTTTCATGGGCACAATATAAAACTAGTCCTTTCAAAGATAAGTAGCCTTAACCTGGGTACTATCAGCCTCTAGGCCTATAATTCCACCAACTATATCCAATTGTTCCAAGACCTAGACACCTTACAAGCTACCTCTAGAATTCTAAACACATTAAATTCACATGTTACTCTCAACCATATACTAATAAGATAACAAAAAAGTCCAAAAAACACTCTTAAAATATTATAAATATTATTGGAGCTAACACTAAGGACATTACACTATGCAACTACCACTAGCATTAACAACCCTACAAGCTACACTAGTTATAGTAGCCAATAATCCAACTACATTAGTTATAGTAGCTTCTTTAGGTATTGTTAGTCAAAATACGACTAACCCCAAAAATGGTTGAAGCACTTTTTGAGCACTTTTTGAAGAAGACCGAAGCGACCTACTTTTGAAGGAGCAATAAGAAATAAAAATACGCTAAGGAAAGAAGGTGTCGCGAAATCGTGACATGTCGGGTTTTCGCAGTGAAAAATAGCAAGGAGGCCAAACGGAGGAAAAAGTTGTGATTTCATGACATTGCACATTTTTGACAAGTCCACCAATGAAGGATCCCAAGTCAAGGAGAATGTCGCAATTTAGTGATATATTTCATTTTTTCTAGAAGAAAAGCCAAAGGGACTAAAGATATGAAGAATGTCACAATTTCATGACATGTCGCATTTTCACAGCCGAAAGCGGTAAGGTGAACCAAAGAAGTACAAACATTGCAATTTCATGATATGTCTCAGTTTCATAGTCAAAGATGAAGAATAGAGCTGAAGAGACGAAGGCATCGCGATTTCACGACATGTCGCATTTTCGCAACCTAAAAGAGGAGACAAAGCAAAAGGGATGAAAATGTCACGATTTCATGACATGTTCTATTTTCACTAGGGGAAAGAGAAAGAAGCTTCGCAAAGGTAGAATGTCATGATTTCGTGATATGCCAGCTATAATGGCATAAAAGGTATTTTTGGCAACTGATACATGCACTAGAACCAAATTTTTGATTCTTGGGAAATGCCAGATGATTGTAACGTGGCAGGCTCACCAGATAATTGTAATATGACAAGCTCATCTAAAATCTAATTTGTAGAGGATATTTTATAGATTTTTAGAAACTACAGATAAATTGCTTGTTGATTAGGTGATCAAAATATACACAGTAGAAAGATTCTCTTTTTAGGGATATATATGGGTGAACGACCCATAAAAAAAAGGGTCCTCTCTTGGACGTTTACAGACTGTATGTACATTTTTTTGGAATACAAGCAATAAAGATACTCCTCCTTTTGGCTTCTGATTTTCTATGTGCAAGTGTATGTATCTAGTTTTTTGACTGCTATTCATTTTAAGTTTATATTTTATATGTTCTGAAATTGGAATTGTGCATATATGAATCTTGTTCTTGGAGTTAAATATTAAGGAATGCTTACATGTGTTAGATGAATTTCTAAATCATACTTAGGAATTCATGATTTCTATGTGAGGGTATAAAGAAAGCTTGTAGACAGTGATATGTACATTTATTTCTAGTTGTTGTCTAATATATACTGTGAGAAATTTTTTAGCTTCGGCTATATTTCCCTTCTTTCTTGTTCCTCTTTTCCCTAAAAACCCAAAGGAACCAGCCTTCTCTGGAGATTAAACAGATAGTCTCAAGTTAGATCTGTCTATTCAATGTTGGCAAAGTCTAAGGTGCAACACTATTAACCAAAGGCATATTTTGTTCCAACAGTTTTTGGCATGCCCGGTGGGACCTAAAAATCCCATAGTATTTTATAAAGTTTTAGTGTTTTGCTTCAAAGCCTTTTGTGAAAATTATCAAGCAAAAAACACTCGGTGACTCCGTTCAAGAGGGTTTGGACCGAAATAAAAACCTTATCTAAAAACATCTAGTTATGAAGTCATATGATAACCAAATC
This sequence comes from Wollemia nobilis, assembly GCA_028583015.1. Classification (NCBI taxonomy): domain Eukaryota; kingdom Viridiplantae; phylum Streptophyta; class Pinopsida; order Araucariales; family Araucariaceae; genus Wollemia; species Wollemia nobilis. Next base: position 1,914,095 of record JAQPPZ010000057.1, read on the forward strand.
TCAAACTAGAAACTCTGAAGAACTCATCGAGTTCTTCGAGTTACACCTCAAAAGCTTGAAAGTACATCCCGTGCTAGCCGCACGATCTAATCCACCTGGTACTAGTAATAGTTCTCTAGTACCTACTATAGGGACATTTACAAATAACCCTATAGTAATTGTAAATACACTAGAAATCATGGTTGCTCCTCCCATCCCAGCCCATCTTGTATGGAACCAAACTTTTCCTTTGAACTTAGGAGCTCATAATAAAATTCCCCAGGTTGCACTAAAGGCGTTACCAACTTTTAATGGGATAGGCAATACAACGAACGAACATTGTCTAGATGTTTCATCGTTAGCAACCGTTTACAATATTACCCAAGAATATGTAATGGTCAGATTATTGGTCATATCTTTGAAAGGGAAGATGCTCTATTGGTACAAAGCACTTCCTACTGGATCCATTACTTCTTTGGTAGCACCTGTAGGCCGTTTGGTCGATGAATTCAATATACATGCAGATCCATTCACATTACTAAATCAACTCACTATCATTGAGAGGTATCCATAAGAGGAAATCCAAGATTTCAACATCAGATTCACATGAACTCGAGACATAGTGCCCCAGGGTCTAAAGCCCATAAAATACCAAGCAATATGCTACTATATAAGGGCTTTTGATTCAGATCTCAGCATAATTATAAAGTAATCTTGTGTAAACACTTTCCCTGATATCTATCTAGAAGCAGCAAAAGGAGAAGCTGATCTCATCACCACTAAGAAATATCCCTCAAAGAACCTATTTCCAATTGCACCAAATCTTTCCCAAGCCCTAGGTCCTGATCTCCCTGTACTCCCATCAACGTGGGTTGTCATCGCTATAGATGCACCTCATGTACCTTTTGCACTACCTATTCCACCCCTCGCATCAGCTTCCCTAGATAACTAGTTGACAACCATAGTTGATACAATGAATACGTTGTCAAATGAAATGTCATCCATGAAGAAGAGAGAAGCTGAACAAAATTTCTAGCCAAAGATATTTCCATAGATACAAAGATATGGGGCTTCAACAAGTGGTAGAGGACAAGAAATAAAAAATGTTGTGTATGCTAATGAAGCAGAAGATAATGGAGAACCTACCAATGATGATTATTGGTGTTCTACGTGCAATGATCCTCATGGAGAGGATTCATGCATGATTCATAAACACCATGTACAAAGCATGATAAATAAAAGAGCTAAAGAAACTGGAAAAGGTCAGGTGAACATAATCAAAGAAGTTCACCATAACTTGGTAATGCCTTCAGTCGAGCAAGTTGTAGTCCTGACAAGATTGGGAAAAAAGCCATTACAAGTCAATCTGAAGGAACTCCAGCCATTAAATTTTCCTCCTACCCCCAAGGCTACTCCTTAGAATGATCAGTAAAATGAAATAGGATGCCCTAAACCTCCTCATACTTATGTTCCAACACCAAGGAAAGAGTTTCCTCCTAGAAAGGGAGACGAAACTCAAGATCAAGCGAAGGAGAAACTCATATTCCTTCATTAACCAAAAGACAAAGGAAAAAATCCACTTAGATCTATAGAGATAGATATGACGCATCAACTAGCAGAAGGGAAAAAAGTGCCGAGGCATCCTCATCTACAACTCTTTGTTCAACATTGTAAAGGAGATGAAGAAGACTCCCTCAAAAATGAGCATGTATAATGACCTCCTCTAGGAATCTCTAAAGTTGACTAAAGGTAATAGAAAAAATCCCTCCTTCTCAAATGTTATACAAGCAAATGTTATGTCATCTACTGGGAAAAATAGACCACCTACATTCTATTTATCCTTGAAAATGGAGGGGTGGATAGTCCACAACTACATTATTGACTCAGGGGTAGCAACTACGGTGATCCCCAAAGCAGTGTGTGATATAATGAGAATGGAATATACCAGGAACAATCCTAGTGTGTTGCAATTAGATGGCACCCCAATGAAATCTATCGAGGTGATCAAATACATCCCCATTCAGCTCCACAGGATGCCCCAAGTAGTTGTCATACAAGAAGTAGTTGTTGTGGATTTAGAACCATACTTTGGTATGTGTTTGTCCACAAAATTCATGGTAAAAGTGGGAGGTTATTTGTCTCTATATTATTCACATTTGGAGGTACCGTTCAAAGGTAGAAGAGTCAAGATCTTCAATGAAAAACCATCTACCTTTCATGTAGAAATACTAGAAGAGACAAGCATTGTCAACATGTTGTCCGAGGATTTAGAGGACATAGATTTAATGGAAGAGACCTTGGAAGAACTCCAATACGAGGATCATTTTTCATTAAAATATTTTAATTCCATGGTAGAAATGTAAATAGGGAGCTATTCCATCGAGAAGCCAAAAAAAACTACTTGTTTCTATCCTTGAAAAAGATGATTCTGCCAGCCAGCTCTAGAAATTGTATTTTGATGGTTCAAGATGTAAGAACGGAGTAGATGCTGGGATTTTTTTTATTTATACTACTGGAAAATAAAATGTCTTTTCATATAGGTTGACATGGAGTTGCACAAACAACGCAGTTGAGTACGAAGCATTGTGCTTAGGACTCAGAAAAGCTAAAAATCTAGGTGCAAAATAGTTGCTAATTTTGTTCCTCCAAGTATTTATTTATAGATTCCTTTTACTCATGGATGGACAAGATATTCCTTAGAGGTATGACCATAATGGAACTCTTCAAATGACCAACCATGTTGAATTATCCAAGGGAATGGGTCTTTTGATTAACACTTAGTAGTGACTAATATTTGAGTCTTTCTAAAGTTGAGTAAGGAATTTTAGTAGGTCTTGGCACAATCATGAGATACTTTGGTAATTTATGGATGTTATATTTAGCAACCACTAGAATTTTTTATATGTTCTAATTCAATGGGACCATGGTGAAAACATCATTTTTAGGATCGACTATCCTACTTTTGATGTTGGGTGCCACTTGCTTTCCTTTTTTCTACTCTTCTATTGCCTTCATTTTAGTCATTGTCATATAGTTTGATTGAACTTATGGCTTTTTGTATGTAAAATTACCCACTCAACATACACCCCTTCGTTGTCTCATATAAGTAGAATTTACTCGAAAAGAGAAAAACTCGAATCATGGAGGACTAGGACAAGGGAAGGTTGGTTATGTCCTTATACTTCTACCCTTGAATGATATATAGATACTTGTATGAACACCATATGATTTAGAACTACTATGGAATACTAAGAGATTTCTTTGAAATATGTATTGGGAGGGTAGGCATTTGTGTTTTGGTAGTACCATGTAGTAAAATTATTCATCTAATTATTTGGATGGGGGTTATATCTCTAGTGGGGTTGGAAGGGATTTTCTAAAATGGGTTGAGACAAGCACTATATGTTGATGATGGATCTAAGTCTAGTTTATATCCCTGTTTACATTGAATTGCAACCTCTAATATCAATTAGAGGTATATAGTCCTAATTATTTTGTTGGAAATGAGACCTCAGGTTATTTTGATATAAAAACCTTTGGGTATATGTTGTCTCCTTTGAGCCATGACTTCATTAGAGACTATTCTGAGCAAATTTTTTATTTCATCCATCTTAGAAAAGGAGTGGAATATTGTAGTGGAATTATTAGGAGTAGAGATAGGACTTTGGATTATGATAAATTTCACAAGCGAAGTATTTTGAAATGTCAATGGTTGCATAACTAGAGGAGGTTGATATGAAGGTTGAATTCTTGGAAACAATGGTATAGATGGTTTGGGAGCTATCCTTCATATCTAAATGAGATATTTCTTAGCTTAAATGCCTATCCCATAGGCTAATAGTAAGTATTTTCCTCCCCTAGACTTGACCATCATAGCAATTTTAGAACTAAAAGCCTTCAAGATCCTATACCAAGTCTTATGAAACTGGATATTGAAGTCATTCATTATTTTCATGGGTGTTGTTTTGATGGTTTTTAGTTACTCTAGGAGTAATAATCCATCAAAATTCACCCCAAAATTATCAAAAAATGTATCATCAAGTCTATCCTGTCTCTCGATGGAATACAGAGCTTAACTTATATACCATTCTCTAGAATTCCCTCTAAAGGATGCCACTAGCAATCTTAGAGCTACATTTTGCTCCTTGATGTTGTAAATCATGTATAGGTTGACCATATGATGTAGTTTTCCTTAGGTGTGGGAGCATATTACTTGGTGAAGTAGGCAAGTGACTTTAAGGATGAAACTATGATTTTATCTTATGGAGCTAAAGGGATAGGTGAAATCAGGGTACATCTATCATTCCAAGCTAAATATCTTATATGGGCTTAATTTGGTGGTACTATCATGTTTTGTTAATGGCCTATCCTTATCCTTGAAATTGGGTTGAGGAGTTACATTAATGCTTGATAATTTTTAATTGCAAAGGACCTAGTGGCATGGCTTAGGCTCATAAACTTTTGGGTCTTTTATTTCTAGTGGATTTCCCATGTGAATGTTCAATATGCTTCAACAAGCCAAGATACTGAGATCTTCATTGGTATCTTTGTTCGATATCTCTCTATGTAGTTGCTTCTAGGTATTATTCCTTAGTGGAGTCACTAGGTAAAACTTTTTATGCTTAAGTAAGTAGATAAACTAATACTTTCACTAGAATATCAATCTACTGTGTGAAGTTGTGTCCCATTGGGTATGTCATTAAATTGTTATCAACTGTAAATATTGTGGTCACCCATTGCATTGGATAGATGCACTTGAAACTCATACCTTGCATAGAATGGCATAGCCAAAAGTCCATAAAGTGTAGGATGTGGCTCTAAGGATGATCTTAAATATTTCTATAAGGTTAACTCCTTATAAGATGTGATCTTTAATGATCACCTACCTAAACTAATCTAATATATTTACATTTTCAAAGGAAAAGGGATGAGAGAGAACAAAAAATAAAATACTACAATACAAGAGGCATTGTACCAAGATCAAATATTCTCTTATGCATCAATGAGATTAATGAACACTATCTAAACAAAAATGAACACTTTTCTAGTCTAGCACAAACATTCATGCATACAAAACATACATAAAAGAAATAAGATAAAAAGAGAATAGTCACAAGTTCTTATATATACCTATTTGCAAATATGAAAGGCCGAGAGGGCTTGAATACTATTAACAAAATACTTCAAGGCTCGCATCCAAATTGATATATAAGAAAAAATGAAAGGAAAATTACACAAGGTGCCAAATACTAGGTACTATCAAGAATCTTTTTGTTCCTTTACAATGAGTAAGGAACTATTATTTATAGGTAAATTAAGGAACTTTTTCATCCCAAAACTATACTAAAAATTCAAAAAGCACTTTCAAATTTGTGTCAAGGATCCATCAATATTAATCATTGGAAAATTCATCCATATTAATCATTGGAAAAATCAAGGCCTTCGGATCTAGACCCATTAATGTTGAAGGGTCTTAAGCCTATAGATGTGGAGTCTTTATTACCTATGACAACTATCCTTTATGGAAGTCCTTAAGGATTTGGTACAGGAACCTTCAGGGTTATGCATAGTGGCGAATATTCACCAAATGGGCTAATATTAGGATTTTCAAAATTGGAAATTGGCGAATATGAGGCCCCTCGACGTCGGCCCATTCGCCTAAAATTTTTAGGACCAATTTTTTCTTAGGGTCAATTCGCCACAATATATATCCAAACATAGGCATATTTGTACTCGTTGGAAAGATCTTTTCAAGCCTGATATAATGGTGGTGTTTTTAGGAAGTTATAATATGATTTAATAGGTCAAAAGTGGTCCCAAATATGATCTTATATTTTAGGGCTTCAAATACCCCAAATTTTGGTGTGAAGATGCTTGATTTGATTTGCTTAGGATTGTCCATGATTTACCTTGATTTTGATTAGGATTCACCATTTTTTACAAGTACATTTTAAGTCCAACCCCTAATGCATAACCCTGGAAAACCTTCTACAATTATTGTCATTGGGCTCTAGGCTACTAAAACTATGACTTAGGTTGATACTATCTTTAATACATCAACCACCTCCATGGAATGTTGTGCTTGAGGGATGAACGTAGCTCTAAAAGTTACTTATCATGGAAGGAAAAATGTTGCTTACAAGCTCTAATGACATGGGTTGTTGATCATAGATTAGAAAATTTATGGAGTTATTTTTCTTGTCAATATATTTTCCTTGGAATGTGGCATGCATTTGATCCTCTCCAAAATCTGGTTAGAACCCTTTTTTTTAAGTCTTTTCTTTGTTCCTCATTGCAATTTTTATTAGCATTGCTTTGCATGTGATTCCTTTTGAAATTTGATCGAAGTTCCAATTTTTTATCCATTTGCATACTTCATAGTTTGATTCACGCTCTTTTGCACTTGACTTTACCTTCAAATTTATTTCAGATCTCTATCCAATATTGCCAAATTGTTCTCCTCAAACATTTTAAAATTATCGGTGCCTAAGTATTTTAATCTTATTTTAGCTGATTTGCTCCTTTGCTTCCTTGACACTAGCTTCTTGCCAATATTTGCTAAGGGAAGGAGCTTACTTTCACATGTAGTAAGAATTAACTAACAACCTAGGCTTTGATTCTTATTTGGATTCAACAATAGGAGGTGCTTCTAATTTCCTTGAATGGTCTCATGATGTTACTATTTTTTGCATCAACATACCCATATTTGAAAGTGTTGAACCTAGAGGATGGTTCGCAAAAATAGAAGGTCTTATTTATCTCTACCATGTTCTTAAAGTAGGTCATGTCAAAACCAAAATCTTCTCTATTCTCACAGATATGGTCTAGAATAACACCATAGAAATTAAAAAATAGAATAAAAAACCAATGTTACAAGCTTTTAAGTTGGGTACCTAAGCTTATCAATTATTGTTGTGGAAAATCTACCAACATGTTGATCCTATTTTGTGGCTTGAATTCAAAGAATGATTTCTAAAATGTTTTGATAAGGAGTATTACACATCATACAAGGTATATCTTATGCAAATAAAGCAAATTGGAATAGTGAAGTATTGTTCTGAGTTCACGTCTTGTCATATATACTCATCAATTAAGTTCAACAATGGTGGTCTCAGGATTTCGATATGGTATTAAGGATAAAATTAAGAAGGAATTCAACATGCATGACCTTATGCACAAATAAGGTCATGCACAACGGTTGGATTGCTCCACGGGATAGAGATGTACAATAACTTTTAATAGTTGCAAATCATGGCTAAGTTAGGCCTTGCCAAGTAATAAAAAGTACTAAAACCTTAAATTGTTCAAATCACTCATAGTGGTCAAGCGACTTGTTTCTTCAGTCAATTGTCCTACCCTCATCGACTCGTTGCTTGAGGTGGTAGTCATTATGTCAATTATCATAATCAAATTCAATAAGAGATCACTCAATCTTGTCAAATTGCGTTTGTCTTACAAATCATTTCCAAATACTATCATAAGCTTACCCTTTGCTAGGGCAAAAAACAACTATGACAGTTAAGTTAGTAGCTCTCCACCTATAGGTACTATTGTAGCACTGAAGCTACCTGATTGTCGTTGGAGCTTACAAAAGCTTTTTCAAATTTAAGCCTTCCCTTAGTTGGAAGCAATGATTCTAATATGTGTACCCTTTGGTAGGACTAGGCATCTAATATTGATCAGATCAATGATCATAATTCAACCTACAATATTATTTTAGGAGGTCTATTTTTGCTCAATGTTGTTCGTTCTCACAACGCATCCCAAAAGGTGCATTTGTAGATACCTAAAACACCTCATGTCAAGGTGACTACTCATATGGGACATGCAAACAGACCATATGAATTATCTTGGATAGCTCCAAGGTGAAGTAGTGTTTTTAACCACTCATTTTAGGTAGATTTGGCTAACTTAGCCTTAGCCGTGGCTGACACCCATGGCTAACAGAGATGGCCGCACCTTAGAGCCACGACTAGCATCAAAACTATTTTGAATCCCGGGTTGAGCCAAATTTAGTTATAATGGCCTAGGAAATGGAGATTCAAATAATTTTGGGTGGGGAAGTGTCGAGAAGGTTCCCTCCAACTGATCCAACTGCAGGTTTCTTGTTCTTGGCTTCTCCATGAAGCTAGACCAAGGACTTGAGAGTGCTATAAGACCCCCCTCCAAATTGGGGAGACATAGAATCTTGAGGAGTTGAAAACATAACATAGCCCTACTGAATTGTTGACTCAATTGCAACCTTTTGGAGATAGCTAACTTGCCAATCATGAATGCATTCGAAGCAATGGAGCTATCAAAGGACTAAGGAAATAAAGAATCCATAATTGAGCCTCTTCCATCGCAAATATAGTGAATTCAACCGCTAAATCCATTAGAGGACATCAAGGAAACCCTTGACCATCAATTCAATGGAGAGAATTGAGGATCTAAGTCTTTATTACACAAGAAAGAGCATTCTTTCCTTAGCCACGGCTATCAGTCACGGCTAACAGTGTCCACCGTACCTCAAACCCGCGATGAGGGTTTGATCCCTGATTTACCTTATTTTAGCCATAGATTTCATTTTATAATCATGTATTTAGGAATATCTGACTTAGTTTAGGTTTCTTGCATGCATTTGTATGGTTAGAATTAGGATTTAGGGGCATATTTCCTTCATTTCCTTATTTCCATCAATTAGACTAGTTTATTGTTATTTCATGCAATTCGAGTTTCCAATGGCTAATTAGGTTGCTTATTACCTAGATTACATGCTTTCCTTCTATGCTTGATAGTAGTATGATGATTTTGTGCTAATTTCATATATCTACATGTTTCTTATTTTTATTATCGTCATTTATGCAATTGTCCATCAAAAACCTCATCAAGAGAGGCCATATTTATTTTTAACCCTTTCTTGTTGTTTCTTGAATTTAGGTTTACATGATCCATTCATTTCAAGGCATTCAAGGCAGCAAATACCTCTTTCATGAGAGAAGAAGGTCACCATTGATCTTGAGCGGTTCATGTCCTATTGAAAATTTTACAAATTACATCACCCCCTCATTTAGAGGGTCTTCAAGATTGTATTACCTATATCAATATTGAGTATCCCTAAGAGGGATGTATGTGTAATTGAATTTGAAAAAGTTTAATAAAAGGAAACCCCATTTCTTGTTGAATTCATTATTGTCAATATTTTATGCTTTAATGTTTGATATTAGTTGATGTAGTTGTTAGGTGTATGCTTTCTGCATGGATACACTAACTCATGATTGTATAGAATATAGAATCATACTCTAGTAACAATAAACCATTTGGTGCATAAGAATTCATGCTTTATTTGAATGCAATGCAATCTATTTTGGATCAGATCATGAGGTATTTAAATCAAAATATATCACTAGGAGTGTATAATGAGGTAGTTGATGCTAAAAAATACTTGTAGAGGTTAGACTATTACCATCTAGATTTTGTACCGTAGGTGACCATACATTTGGTTAACCCCAGATTAGCAGAATATATTGTGCAGAACATGACGTTCATGCCATTTATCAAAATTGCACAAGACATGGGTCGAAATCAAGCCCATAGATTTCCCATGGGGATGGTGGTACCGTTGGGGGTGCCACCCAACCAAATAAACTTCATTTATGGAAGGCTATATCAAATGACAAATCACACGCCCATAGATGAATATTATGATGAACCACTCATGGTGAATGTTCATTATTTGTCTAACCCTAAATTTGCCTTGCACTACTTTTATCGTTACCATTGGCATGGTTACGACTTGGGATTATTTTATTAGGGGCACAAATTTCCCATAGAACCATAGTATCGACTACCAACTGATAGGTTTGGGTTAGGCTATCATATCCAAGGATGAGACAAGCTTCTAGAAGCATCTTTAGATCATCTAAACCTTTCTTTAGGGGATGATGTGGATTGGAACCTATATCACCCTAACTATTCTTATCTATGAGTGGGTAATAGGATGGTAACCTATGTCTCAGAAGCACCACTATAGATCTATCATGCGCAAATTATGGTAGAGGTAAATCAAGGAGACAATCCAAGAGCTAACTTGGCTACTGAAAGTTGTGAAGCTATCGATGACACAGGCATGTAGATCCAAAATCCAGACGTAGCAGAGTCCATTGTCAAAAGTGATGGACCAAATTGTGATTTTGGAACAAATGATTATGAGGTATCCTCACACGATGAACAATATGAGTATGAAACTAAATTGGCCTACTTAGACCCTCTAAATTTACGTCATCTATTACCCATGAAACAAATAGGCGAGACTAAAAAATACTTCATGGTTGATAGTGACTATGAGGATGACATAGAGAGGGCCTACCTTGGGTCCCAGATTGCTAATTATCCAATTCTCATCACCTAAGTTAGGCAAATACATTTGTAAGCAACATTACCTAAGGGCTTACAAGAATAAAGTGTTAGATCTCTTAGAATATTTTGAAGATCTAAACATGCAATCTATTTCAAGGCAAAGCAACACTCATGCAGACCTGTTGGAATTAGTTGGATCTAAATTTTGCCTAGTAAGCAATGTTATCTAGAAGTTTAAAACAGTGAGACTAATTTATAGGCCTTCTGTGCCTGATAAATATATTTTCTAGTAGGTATTCAAGAATGATGAACAAATCTTGGATTTTATGATCCATGATATGAATTGCTTTAATGATAGAGTGCTACAAGAAGAGGATGAAGATAGCCTAATTTAGTTAAGAAACAACCATATTCCCAAGGGATGATCACCCTTGAGAGTCTTTTCGAGAATAACGACAGAACTATAGGTCAAAATATTAAGGTGGATAAACGTCGGTACAAGGAGGTAGAATTAGAACTGGGTAAAATGATCAAAGTAGGTAATTATTGTACAATAACATAACTAAAACAAATAAAGCAGTTATGTAGAGAATATCTAGATATAATAGCCTAGAATTATAGTGATTTAAGAGTGTACAATAAGGAAGTTATTCAGCATACCATCGAACTAGAGGAAGGAGCTAAACCTTTTCGGTAGAGGCAAAGGCCAGTGAATCCAAATATTGAAGCTTTGATGAAACAAGAGTTGTTAAAACTCCTACAGGCCAAGATAATATACCCAATCAAGCACTCTACTTGGGTGGCCAATTTAGTCCCAGTCCAAAAAAATAACGGTGAGATCAGACTATGCATCGATTTCAAGAATTTGAACAGGGCCTCTTTAAAGGATCACTATCCTTTATCCCAAATCGACCCAATCCTTCACATGGTGGAAGGAGCAGAAAGGTTTTCCCTATTAGACAACTTTTCTGGCTACAATCAAGTCTGTATAATAAATGAGGGTCAATATAAGACTGCGTTCACCACTAAGTGGGGAACATTTTGCATACCAAAGGATGCCCTTTGGATTATCTAATGCAGGAGCAACTTTTCAAAGAGCTATGGATGTAGCTTTTGGAGAGCTTGCAAATAAGATCATTGTTGTCTATTTATATGACATGACTATCTTTTCTCATGACAAAAGAGACCATGCCAACCATCTACGACAAATATTTGAAAAGTGCATAGAATTCGGGATATCCCTAAATCCTAAGAAACCTATATTTGCTATAGAAGAAGGAATTCTCCTTGGGCATGTTATTTCCAAAACTGGGTTGTCCATTGATCCTGATAGAGTGAAAGCACTTCTGGAGCTATCACTTCTAGTTAATAAGAAAGGATTGTAGTCTTTCTTTGGATAAATAATTTTTTTCAGAAAATTCATTGCCGATTTTGCCCAAACAGTTAATCCAATTACTGAACTGATGAAAAATGATGCTCCTTTCAAATGGACAGAGCCAAGAAAAGAAGCTTTCAAGAAAATTTTGGAAGCCATAGCTCAAGCCCCTATACTAGTCAACCCTGACTATTCTAGAATTTTCATTCTATACACTGTCGGAGAGCAAGATAGCTATGCTACAATTCTCACTCAGAAGGGAGAAGATGATGAAGAAAGACCAATAGCCTTTTTGAGTTCTACCATGCACAAGCATGAGGATAGGTATAGTTTTATAGAGAAATAGGTGTATGAAATTATGAAATCATTGAATAAACTAAAGCACTTTTTATCCCAGAGTCGAACCATTATTTATGTGATTCACCCTGATGTAAGAAATTTTATAATACAAGGGGAACTGGGTGAAAAAAGAGTTGGGTGGGTGACCCACATACAAGAGTATGATGTAGAAATACATCTGACTAAAATAATCAGAGGTAGAGCTTTATGCCAGGAATTGGCTAGACAAGCAACAAGTGGATATGAGAAAATCCAAGCCGTTATGGCAAATACTGAGCAACATCAAGCCAGAGAGAGTATATATTGGATCGATAACTTTGTGAAGAATTTTTAGACTGGGTTGTGCCCTAAAAGTCTGAATGCTTCCCAAATAATAAGGTTTAAAACCCAAGCTTTAAAATATACCCTTCGAATAGAAGGGTTGTATAGAATAAATATCGATGGTGTATTGTTGAAATGCATTTTTGATAATGAAAAATAGAGAGTATTAGATGAATTTCATGGAGGCCTCTTAGGTGGACATTATGCAGGCTGAACAACAACTTTGAATATCCTTATATCTGGATGTTATTGGCCTTCCATATTCCTAGATGCATATAAACTAACCCAAAAATATGAACAGTGTCAGAGGTATTTAGGAAGAAATAGGAATGCACCTATGCCTTTGAGAGCTATACAATTCAAGGAGCCTTTCCAGCAATGGGGATTGTATTTTGTGGGGATAATAGAGTCAAATTCATTAGTAGGCCATAAATACATTCTCTCTGCCATGGACTACTTCACTAAGTGGGAAGAAGTAGTTCCCAAAAAGAAATTTGATTCAGAAGTAGTGATAGAATTTGTAGATAGTTTTATTACAAGATTTGGCATACCAGACTCTTTAATTACAGATAATGAATCTTCTTTATTTAGAGAAAATATGATCAAGTTTGCCAGCTGATATGGGATTTACTTGAAGACTTCTTCTAACTATTACCCATAAGGTAATGGACTAGCTGAGTCTACCAATAAGAATATCCTTAGAATCCTGAAAAGGACACTAGAGGATAAAAAAAGGAACTGGAACTCACTATTGAATCAAGCCCTATGGGTCGACAGAATTTCAATCAATAAATTGATCAATACATCACCATATGCTTTGGTTTATGGTAAAGAAGTTGTTTTGCCAATTCATATGGAGATACCAACATTGAAATTGTTGAACCAGATTAATGAATATGAAGGCCATCCAATGGATGTCCGACTGATGCAACTTCTACAGCTAGAAGAATCTAGGGAGCAAGCCTATGACCACCACTAGAAACATATGGTAGAAATAGCAGGGTGGTTCGACAAGAAAACCACTTTCAAAAAATTTAGGACAGGTGACCTGGTTTTAAAATGGAACATCAAGAAAGCGAAACCAGGCTACCATGACAAGTTTGATGCTTTATGGGAAGGACCATTTGAGATTATTTCAGAAAAGCAGTTCAATGCTTTTCAACTGAAGGATCAAGATGGGTGGATTATTCCTATCGCGGTGAATGCATTTAACCTGAAATATAATTCCAGTAAAAAGCAAATAAAAAAGATTATATGTATAATATAATATAAGTATTTTGAAAATTTGTAAATATTGTTATTTTTTGCGACTTAGTAAGAATTTTTTGTAACCAATCAGAGCTCGAGATTTTATGAATAAATTTAAGAGGAAAAGTTCAAGAAATATTTCTAAGGTCCTCTAAGAGCTGGCAAGCAAGAATAATTAAACGGACTCATAGAAAGATATTATATACTCTTCCCAAGAAATATTTCTAAAGTTAGCAACCGAAGCCTTGTTTGAAGTGGCAACATGCCAAGGGATAAGAAGGTGGAAGAATAATTAATCAGTCAGGTGGCAGAATTTTTGGCATGAGGTAGTTTCCTATTTCCCATGCAAAATTTAATGAGTTGGCGAGTTTTTTTAAGAAACTTTCTAAAGAAGGTGGCAGAAATGAAAATCAAAGAAAATATGAAGAAATCAAATATACCAACCATCATTAATGCATTAATGTTGCATGTCCTCCCAAGCTACGTGAAAGTAAAATTTGAAATCCTAGAAAGGCATTTTGTCATTTGTGAATCGCTAAGCTCCCATAGAGAGAAAAGAGTAAATACTGCCACTGTAATAATCAGATACCAGAAGATTTGTGCTATCCCCATACTACGACGTTGTAACTCAGTAAGAAAGAAGAAATTGGGAAGTATTCTTAGAAAAAAATTTAGTGCCCATATACCTAAGAATTCCTAATGGCTCCATGAAAAATGAAGAAGCAGGAAGCATAGACTTCGTCGCCCTCGACTACTTCGGTAGTAAGGAGAATGGAGGAGAGCAGTGCCAGATTTATTGATAAAGATGTTTTAATTGCACATACAGTTGTGATGTGGAAAGACTCGACGGATATTCAAAGAAATATAAAGAACCGGGTAGCAACCAAGGTTTCGACGTCCTCTCCTTCCATGTTTGCATACCACTCTTTCCTGTACTGGTATGTATATATCCCTGTTCATCCTTACCCATAATTAGTAAGGGCAATTACCAATTTTTACGATGAAAAAGAGAGGAAAATTAGGGATTATTCAAGAAGGGTTTTATTTTCTCTATCAAAGGATGCATTTATCTCTGCTTTTACTATGATCCATGTCTCTTCTTTAGATCCAAAAACCTTTGATCCTTTACAGCAGGCTACATATTTTAGTTTTTCTGAGAAAATAAGTAATTTCCTAGCTACTCAGCTAAAAGACCTTCCCGAGGAAGTGAATCCACTAGAACCTCCCATAGAAATTACATCTTTTAAGGACCCTAAACTGTATTCCATCCTAGCCATGATTGTTGGGCTCAAAACTAATGAAAGGGTTCAAAAATGGCAAGTAGCGATGGTAGAATGTTTGTCAAACCCTAAGATGTATGACTCTGTTGTCATGAATAAAAGTGTAAGGCCAATTTTCTTCGACTGGCCCGAGTTCTTAAGTTTAGAAATTCATGAGGGTTTGGCAGCTTTGAAAGCAAGGACCCAATTTTCTTTTCGCTACACTTCTTATCTGGTTTGGTTATTCTTTTATTTCATGTCTCAAGAATTAGAATTTATATCAGTAAATGATAGAGATGAAAAGGGGAGAGTTTTGCCAGTCTATGAATGGACCAATGTGCTGCATAAGTCAGAGTCCTACTATGATTTCAATAGGGAATTCTTAGGCCCTACTCTAAAAATTATGTATGGACATATTAGAAGGTTGACCCCCAAAGCAGAAAAAGTCTTGTAGACCAAATATGCTGAGGAGGGAGACTGGATCATTTTGATCCAAGGAGTATGTATCAGATTATATGGGTTCACAAAGAAACCCTTTTTACTCCCCCATTATTTCACTGATAGGTTGTTTGCTTTAGAGTATGTTAGGCAGATGGAAACAATAAATATGAAGTTCGGGACTGGAATTCAAAAAACTAGTACCTACAACATGCCCTTCAAATTTGAAGGAATTACTGTGATGAAAAAGGGGGAAATGAGCAAATAACAGAGTATTTGAGAGAATTGGGGCTTATTGAGATTCCACATAGGTGGAAATATGACCCCTTAAACAGGTTTACTGAGAGGCAAGCCATTTTGAATAAAACCCAGATAAAATATTATCATGTTAAAATTAGGAAAGATATTGAAGAAAGCAGAAATAATAGTGAAGATGCACCCCTGGAGTGGCATATAGAGAATATGGAGCCTCTACACCCCTAGCATGACTTCTATGAAGTGGTTGTCCAATATGATCCTAAAAATGTAAAGGCCCATCAATTGACAAATGACATAATTAATAGAATACTAAAAAATCGACCGGATTGGACTCTGGCAAAAATCCAAGAATGGTGGTTAATGAGAGTGCAGACTAACATGATTTCATCTAGATACCCCACCAAGGATGAAAATAAATTTGACCCTAGGTATGATGCCAATCATGAGTCATGGGCTGGCAGTTTTCATGTCAGGATCCCTCCTAGTATTGGAGGTAGTCATTTATCCAACCCAAAAGCACCTCAGCAACATGAATCTGATAAGGGCAAGAAAGTGATAGTAGCCCAGAACCCTCCTCCTATTCAGAAAAAACCTAGGACATCAAGGAAAATATCAATAGAGGAAGTTTTTACTAAATAATAGGAGGAAAATTATAGTCAGAAGGCTACCCAAATGATGTTAAAAATGGGCTATGAAGGAAAAGGGTTGGAAAAAGAAGGACATAGTAGAGTTGAGCCCATTCAGGTAGCCAAAAGGGAGAAGTGCTTAGCGCTTGGGGTAGATACTTCAGTTGGAAAAATTATTCTTCAAGGGTTGTGAAATTTGTACCTCCTGCCGATTTGGCTACAGAGTCTAATAAAGAACCTGTAGGCGAAAGGATGAAAAAATTAAAAATGATAGTTGATCAGAGAAAAGACAAAAATGTTGTCCAAGACTCCTAGCGAACAAGGACCTCAATATGCAGAGGATAATCCAGGTGGAGATGCTGAAGGAGATGGACAATATCAAATAAATGAAGGAAATGATGATGCAGATGCTTAGGAAGTTGAGCATGAAGATTCTCAGAGAGATGTCTCACGCGGCCTACCTAGTTCGGCTCAAGAGAGCCAAAATATTAAAACTGAAAACTAGCTTCTTATTAAACAGGAAATTAGAGATGAAGGACAACAGCAAGGAGGATCTCCCTAAGATGAACAAATAATAAATCTTGATGCAAGCGATGAGGAAGATGGACATAAAAAATATGTTGAAGCCCCTGATAAGGGCAATATTCAAGATAAAGAAAATGTTACCAGTGAGCAAGAAGAGGAGGAAGGAGACCAACAATGGATTCAACTAGGAGCGAAGATGGAAAAATCTTCCCAGTATTTTCTTAATATCAACTATGCGTTGGCTCCCATCCCTTTTATTCCTAACATCAGTATCCCAACAATTGGAGCTGCATCTTCTCATGGGACTGACTCGCATCCAACGATGGTAAAAATTGAAAATCTGAAGAAGGTTAGCAAGAATACCCTGGATTGGTGGACTTCCCATTCAGTTGAGGATCCAAAAGCACCTGCTAGTGTATGAGATATTATTACTTTGGACCCAACCAGTATGCAAAGGAATAAATTGAAATTGACTCCCATTACCAAGAAATCTAAGGAAGAAATGACTGTGATAGATTATCAGGCTGAAGAAATAAATGAAGATATCTCCCAGTTACCCATGCAAGATGAGTGGGGAAAGGCTCAAGCACATTTGGGGACTATATACTTGCATGGAGGGCATTATAAAGAAATTTTTTTGAGATAACAAGAGAAAAGGAAAGAGTTAGAGTCTGTGGTGAAGGAGCAAAAAAAGCTCTAACTCTGGAAGCCAAAAAATGGGAAGATAAATTCAACGTCGCTGCCAGTGAGGCAGCAAATTACAAAGAAAAATTAAACACAGTAGAAGCACATATTCAAGCACTCAATCAACAAATACAACAACTACAGCAACAGTTAACAAAGCAACAAAATGCTCCATCTGGGTTTTCAAAGGAGAAAGTTAAGAAAATAAGAAAGAATTTGTTGAAATAATTGTTGTCCTTAGTGCTGAAAGATAGGCCTTTGTTGCTATATTTGGCCAAATTCAAGGAAACTATCGAGGTATTAGGGGAGAAATTTAAAGTTGCAGAAGCATTTTTGCTTAAAAGAGAGGATGTTGCTACAAAAATTCAAACCTTATGAGACAAAATGCCAGAAAGTATAGCAGCTAAGCTAAGGAGCAAAGCCTAGTCTCAGGCTAAAATTGCAACGAAGAAATTCTTCAGGAAGTTCAAATTAGTAACCCAAGGAAACAAAATTTTGTATAAGCTGGAGGCTAAGGCAAAAGGGTTATTGAAAAATCTTGATTTAGCTATTCAGAATGGGCTTCACTACCTCTGGGATGATAGTTCCAAAGTTTTGAAAGAAGATGTACTTTAATCATCTGTGAAAGCTTTTGTTGAATATGAGTTAGATATAGAAGGTTGGAATGAGCCTATAGAAGAGACACAGGTGATGGAAATGATTCAGAATATGACACAGGTCAAATCCTGCTTATAGGAGCTAATTTTGAGACAAAAAATAATTTCTTATGACAAGGTGGAGGAATTACAGTATATATATCAACTTTTTATTGATTCTTCTGATTTGGATAACGAGACTAGAACCAAGTGTGCAAAACTTACCAGGAAACAATAACAACAATGGATAAGATCATAAAATCCAAGCATCCTAGGTAAAAATAGTCAACTAGAGCTAGTACTAGTTCCTAGAATTAAAAATAATTATGTAACCATTTTGTTTTCAAGAAGTTGAATGTCTTATTAGTGATAAGTCACTAAACTGTAGCAAAAGTTTTGATGAGATAATTCTTACTTATATTTTAAGTGCATTTTTCCTTTATTTTTGCTTTTCTAAGGTTTTATTTTCTACAACTGTGTTGTTGACTCCGTTTCCCAATGGATGAAGGCCTGATTTCAAATTTTTGCAAGCAAAAAATCCCTCGGAAGGCACCAAAAATGTTAGTCAAAATACAACTAACCCCAAAAATGGTTGAAGCACTTTTTGAGCACTTTTTGAAGAAGACCTAAGTGGCCTACTTTTGAAATAGCAATAAGAAAGCAAAATACGTTAAGGAAAGAAGGTGTCGTGTAATCGTGACATGTCAAGTTTTCGCAGCGAAAAATAGTAAGGAGGCCAAATGGAGGAAAAAATCATGATTTCATGATGTTGCACACTTTCACCAAGTCCACCAATGAAGGAGCCCAAGTCAAGGAGAATGTCACAATTTCTCGACATGTTTCATTTTTCCTAGAAGAAAATCCAAAGGGACTAAAGAGACGAAGAATGTCACGATTTCGTGACATGTCGTGATTTCACGACCGAAAGTGGAAAGGTGAACCAAAGAAGCAGAAACATCATGGTTTTACAATATGTCTCAGTTTTATGGTCAAAGATGAAGAATAAAGCTGAAGAGACGAAGGCGTCGCGATTTCGCAACATGTCACGTTTTCGCAACCTAAAAGAGGAGACAAAGCAAAAGGGACAAAAATGTCACGATTTCACATGTTTCGTTTTTGCTGGGGGAAAGATAAATAAGCTTCACAAAGGCATAATGTCATGATTTCATGACATGCCAGCTGTAATGGCATAAAAGGTATTTTTGGCAACTAAGACATGCACTAGCATCAAATGTTTGATTCTTGGGAAATGCTAGATGATTTTAATGTGGTAGGCTCGCAAAATAATTGTAATATGACAAGCTCATCTAAAATCTAATTTGTAGAGGATCTTTTGCAAATTTTTAGAAACTGCAGATAAATTGCTTGTAATTGATTAGGTGATCAAAATGTACACAGTAGAAAGATGTTCTTTTTAGGGTATATATATGGGTGAGCGACCCACGAAAAAAAGTTTCGGCTCTTGGACGTTTACAGACCGTATGTACATTTTTTTGGAATACAAGCAATAAAGATACTCCTTATGGCTTCTAATTTTTTGTGTGCAAGTGTATGTATCTAGTTTTTGACTTCTATTCATTTTAAGTTTATATTGTATCTGTTCTGAAATCTGAATTGTGCATATATGAATCTTGTTCCTAGAGTTAAATATTAAGGAATGCTTACATGTGTTAGATGAATGTCTAAATCATACTTAGGAATTCATGATTTCTATGTGAGGGTATAAAGGAAGCTTGTAGACAGTGATATGTGCATTTATTTCTAGTTGTTTTCTAATCTATACCGTGAGAAAAGTTCTAGCTTCGATTATATTTCCATTATTTATTGTTCCCCTTTTCTCTAAAAACCCAAAGGAACCAACCTTATCTGGAGATTAAATTGATAGTCCCAAGTTAGATCTGTCTATTCAATATTGGTAAAGTCTAAGGTGCAAAACTATTAACCGAAGACATATTTTATTCCAACAAGTATAAGCTACACCAGTTATAGTAGTTACTACTTACCCAAAACTTGTGGTACAACCAATAAACCATCTCAAACATTCTTCAACATTGCAAAACACAGATCAAATATTTTAGATCTACACAACATAATAACATAGGAATAATACCAACTAAAAAATGAAACCTCATGCATGGACACCTCTACAACTTACACAATAAATCCAGTAGAACAGGAATTTACATCCTTAAACTCCAACACTTATTCAAAAAATAAACATTTGAATATAGATAAAATACAATGTCATTTTTTAAGCTCACCACATCTACCCTTGTCAAATATCACAAGGTTTGATGCTCTTGAATATCACCAGATCTATCATTGATGAAGCTCACTAGATCCATCATTGTCGAAGCTCACCAAATCTATAGCAAATATACCACTATCAAAGTTTACTAGATCTATCATTTTCAAAATTCACCAAATTTGTAGTTGCAAAAGCTCAACTAGATTTGAATATCAAACCCTAGAATGAACAATTCTTAATCCTACTTGTAATCACAAAAAATGAACCATAGTATTTATTTATACAATGCCATAAACTACCACCGTTCAAGACCATAGGCTCTAATACCAAATGTTAAAACTGAACATGACATTGATACTAAATGAAGAGAGCTAAACATAACAAGAAGCAACAAAATAAATATGCAAACACAAAATCATTTTAGAACAAGACAATAACAAGGGAAATCCTCCTTGGGTTGTTTCTAGACATTCCACTTTTTTCCATTAGCAATTCAAATAAATACTACATTGCATCTTCTACAAGGCAAACCCTAACATCTATTGTTGCTAACGTATATGTGCATGTAAAATGACACCTCATCCTTACATACATATTGACACCTCATCCTTGGACTTTGATCCATATTACAAATGTGTGATTACATAGGAATTTAATGCCAACATTCCCCCTTAATGACATATTTGTAATTATGTAGTACAAATAATGATTTTTGACACAACCCTTCATGGGAATAATCTAAAACCAATAATTTCAAATATAAGTAGCCTAAAGTCAATTACAACCAACATCTAGTCCTATAACTTCCACCAACTATATTCAATCATTCAATATCTATCCACCGTACAAGCTATCTCCAACCTTCTAAATACATTAGCTTCACCTATTATCCTCAATGATACACCAACAAGATAACAATAAAACCTAAAATAAAACTCTTAAAATATTACAAATATTACTAGAGCTAACTCTGAGAATATTACACTAGGCAACCACCACTAGCATCCACACCAATCTCTTTTAGTAATAATTACATGAGTTATAGTAGCATTAATAGTCGTACAAGCTACACTAGTTATAGTAGCCAGTAATCCAACTACAATAGTCACACTAGCTTCTTAAGGCTTAAGATACACCAATGAAAATAGTTAATACTTAACCAAAACTTATGGTACAACCAATAAACCATCTCAGATATTCTTCAACAACTTTGTAAAACATAGATCTAAGGTTTCAAATCTGCACAACACACTAAAACAAGAAGAATACTAGCTGTAAAATGAAACCTCATGCATGGACACCTCTACAACTTGCACAATAAAACCACTAGAACAAGTATTTCTAGCCTTAAAATCCATCACCTATTCAAAAAATAAACATTCAAATATAGATAAAACATAGTATCATTATTGAAACTCACTAGAAATGTCATTGACAAATCTCACAAGGTTTACCACTATTGAATCTCACCACATCTACCACTACCAAAACTCATCAAATCTATCATAATCGAAGCTCACCAATTCTATCTCATTTTTTTTGCTATCAAATATCATTAGATTTACTACTACCAAAGCTCACCAGATCTGTAGTTGCCATATCTCAACAAGATTTGAATATAAAATCCTAGCATGAATAATTATTAATACTACATGTAATCATATAAAAAGAACCTTCGGATATCTTCATAAAATATCATAAACTACCACGGTTCAAGACCATAGGCTTTGATATCAAATATTCAAACTGAACATGACATTGATACTAAATGAAGAGAGCTAAAAATAACAAGTAGTAAAATAAATATGAAAATGCAAAACTATTTTAGAGCAAGAAAATAACAAGGGAAGCCTCATCTTGGGAGATGTCTATACATTCCACATTTTTCCATTAGAAATCTCTAATAAATATTGTATTACATCTTCTACAATGCAAACCCTAGCATTTGTCATTGCCAACTTATATGTGCATGTAAAATGACACTTCATCCTTACACATTGATAACTCATCCTTGGACTTTGACCCATATTAAAAATGTGTGATTACATAGACATTTAATGCTAACATTCCCCCCTTAATGATATATTTGTAATTTTATAGTACAAAAAATATTTTTTTATACAACCCTTTATGGGCACAAGCTAAAACCAGCCATTTCAAAGATAAGTAGCCTTAACACGATTACTACCAACCTCTAGGACTATAAATTCCACCAACTATATCCAGTAATTCCAAGACCTAGCCACCTTATAATATACCTCTAAACTTTTGAACACATTAACTTCACCCATACATTGGCAAGATAACAAAAAAGTCTAAAAACACTCTTAAAAAATTGCAAATATTACTAGAGCTAACTCTAAGAACATTTGGCACTAGGCAACCACCACTAGCATCCACATAAATATCTTTTAGGAACAATTGAATGAGTTATAATATCATTAATAGCTTTACAAGCTAAACTAGTTAGAGTAGCCACTTATACAACTACACCAATCATAGTAACTTCTTCAGGTACAAGCTACACCAGTTATAGTAGTTAATACTTACCCAAAACTTATGGTACAACCAATAAACCATCTCAAACATTATTCAACAACTTTGTAAAATAAATATCAAAGGTTTTAGATCTACACAACATACTAAAATAGGAAGAATACCAGATACAAAATGAAACCCCATTCATGGACACCTCTACAACTTACATAATAAAACCACTAGAATAGGTATTTCTAGCCATAAACTCCAACATATATTCAAAAAATAAATATATGAATATAGATAAAACACAATATCATTTTTGAAGCTCACAAGATCTATCATTGTCTAATATTACAAGGTTTACCACTCTCGAAGCTCACTAGATCTACCACTAACAAATCTCACTATATCTTTCATTGTCAAAGCTCACCAAATCTATCACAAATCTACCACTATCAAAGCTCACAAAATCTACAGTTGCAAAATCTCACCAAGATTTGAATATCAAACTCTAGCATGAACAAAGCTTAATCCTATATGTAATCACAAAAAAAGAACCATAGGATATCTTCATACAATACAATAAACTACCATGATTCAAGATCATAGGCTTTGATACCAAATTTTAAAATTGAACATGATATTGATATTAAATGAAGAGAGCTAAACATAACAAGGAGAAGCAAAATAAATATGCAAACACAAAATCATTTTAGAACAAGAGAATAACAAGGGAAAACCCCCCTTGGGGGATGTCCAAACATTCTACTTTTTTCCATTAGCAATATCAAATAAATACTACATTGCATCTTCTACAAGGCAAACCCTAGCATATATCGCTGCCAATTCACATGTGTATATAAAATGACATCTCATTATTACATATATATTGACACATCATGCTTGGAATTTTACCCATATTAAAAATGTGTGATTACATAGGCATTTAATGTTAACATTCCCCCTTAATGACATTTTTGTAATTTTGTTGCACAAACAATGATTTTTGACACAATCCTTCATGGGCACAAGCTAAAACTAGTCCTTTCGAAGATAAATAGCCTTAACCTGATTACTACCACCTCTAGGCCTATAACCTCCACTAGCTATATCTAATCATTCTAATACCTAGTCACTTACAAGCGACCTTAAACATTATAAACATATTAGCTTCACTTGTTACCCTCAACCATATAGCGACAAGATAATAAAATGCCCAAAAAACACTCTTAAAACATTACAAATATTACTAGACCTAACTTTGAGAATATTAAACTAGGCAACCACTAATAGCATCCACACCAATATTTCTTACGTATAATTACATCAGTTACAGTAGCATTAATAACCCTACAAGCTACACTAGCTATAGTAGCCAATAATCCAACTACACCAATTACAGTAGCTTTTTTAGATAGAAGCTACACCAATACTTACCCAAAACTTATGGTACAACCAATAAACCATCTTAGAAATTCTTCAACAACTTTGCAAAACAGAGATAAAAGGTTTCAAATATACACAACACACTAAAATATAAATAATACCAACTAAAAACTGAAACCTCATGCATGGACACCTTTTCAACTTGCATAATAAAACCACTAGAATGGGCATATCCAGCCCAAAACTCCAAAAACTATTCAAAAAATAAACTTCTAAATATAGATAAAATATAGTTTCATTATCGAAGATCATTGGATTTGTCATTGTCAAAGCTCATAAGGTTTGTCACTATTGAATCTCACGAGATCTATTATTGTCGAAGCTTACCAGATCTATCATTGTCGAAGCTCACCAAATCTATCTCAAATCTATCTTTATCAAAGCTCATTAGATCATTGTTGAATCTCACTAGATCTGTAGTTTCCAAAGCTCAACAAGATTTGAATATCAAACCCTAGCATGAACAATTTTTAATCCTACATGTAATCATGAAAAAAGAACCATATGATCTCTTCATACACCAGTTTTTTCTCCTAATTTTATAGCCCTTGCCTCTCCATTTCTATTTTATGAATAAATATGTTTAGCATACACTTGTTCTCTTTCCCCCATCGGTAAGCCCTCCCCCATGGTTTCCCCCGTGTAGTGCCCTCATGGTCTTCTCCTTTCTTCCCCATGTATTCCCTTCATTTCTTTATGTAAATAATAATAAATTTTAAAAAAGAAGAAAAAAGAATAAGACAATAAAAATAATTAATTAATTAAAAATAAAATAAATAATTAAATTAAAAAAAAATAATTAATTTAAAAAGAGAGTAAAGTATTGGCCATTATCAAACCCTTTCACTAGACCTATTACTTGGTGATCATCTCTTCAAGATAATCAAAATAAGAGGTATTTTTTCACAACTCTTTTTTTATTGGAGTTTCAAGTAATTGTTTGAGTTCTTCAATTGCCAATAATGCATGAGTGAACTTATTGCCCCTATTGATTGGGCATGATTCAATAGTAAATTACAATGCACTATTATTTTAGATTATGTGTATGAATAGAAAAAATACCAACCCAAACATCCTAGTAAGCATCAAAACACTCTCCCTAATATTATTTGTTTTGACCAACATTTTTATCCTTCCTTAAACACCATGGCTTTGCCTCCACCCAACATATTGGGTTCTTCCTCTCCTTCTTCCATTAACCCTCCACTAGTCACTCCTCCTACTACCCCTCTAATTGACATTGTTCTTCTCAATTATATTGACTCTATCCTACATTAATATCTTGTGCATTAAGAACAAATGATTTCCTCCATTGGTAAGTTCTTGAGTGATCAAATCTAGGTAAATAATTTTATTATCAACATGTTGAATGATCAAACCAAGTCCTTGAATAACATTGAAAGAATCTAATATTTATCTACTATTAATCCTCCTCTTGTCCAAGAGTCACAATAAACCATCGAACAACATCCTTTTATTGTCCACCAAGCACCAACTACTAGTCTTCTTCCACAACCGCCACCTAGTTATAATCCTTAATTTTTTTTATTTTACATGGTGAAATCGGTAGCCGCCATAAATCTAGATAGGTTGTCCAGCTTTTATGGCTGCCACAATATTTACTGATATCCACATTGGAAGTTTCCACATATATCTTTGCATAGTCTGTCCCTATAATCACCATACCACGATCATTTTAAACCTTTTACACCATTGAATAATCCTCCATATTTCAATATATAATCTCTTATTGAATATGAATGTTGTAGTCCCCTATTGAAGTGGGTAGATGTACCTGACACTCATACCTCACATTTAGTTCCATAGTCAAAAGTCTAGAAAGCATGGAATATGACTCTAAGGATGACCTTCAATATTTTTTGTAAGGTTGACTCCTTGTAGGATGTGATCTTCAATGCTCACCTACCTAAAAAACTCTAATGTACTTGTATTTTTTAAAAGAAAAGGGGTTATAGAGATAACAAAAAAATCCTCCAAGGAGGCAATGCACCAATATTAGATATTTTCTTATACCTCAACATGATTAATGAACACTATATTAATTTGTAAACTAAAGTAAACACTTTCTTGGTCTAGCACAAAATATACATATAAGAACTAGGATAGAAAGATAATAATCATAATTTCATATACATATGATAAACCTTTTTGTAAATATGTCAGGCCAAGAGGGCTTGAATTCTATTAAAAAAATGCCTCAGTGCTCGAGTCTAGATTGATACATAAGATAAAATAAATGGAAAATTACACAAGATGCCATATATTAGGTATTATCAAATATTTATCCTTTGCAATGAGGAAGCAACTACTATTTATAGATAAATTGGAAAACTTTTACCTCCCAAAATTGTGTCAAAAATTTAAAAAACCCTTTCAAATTCAGGCCAAGGATCCATCCTCATTAATCATTGGAAATCATGAGATCTTTAGATCTAAAGCCATTAATGTTGAAGGATCCTATGACTTTGGATGTAGAGTCTCCACTACCTATGCCAACTACCCTTGCTAGAAGTCCTTAGGGACTAGGCATGGGAACCTTCTATAATTAATGTATCGAAATCAAGGTTGATTAAACTTTATCTTATGTTGCTATTGTCTTTAATACATCAATGACCTCCCTGATATGTTGTGCTTGAGTGGTGAAGATAGCTCTAGGGGTTACATTTCATTGAAGGTAGAATGTTGCTAACTAGCTCTAATGATGTAAGTTGTTGATCATAAATTAGATAATTTGTAGGTTTTATTTTCTCTACATTGTCCTTCCAATCCATATCTTCTCTTTAGAGTGTGTTGTGTCTTTTATCCTCTCTAAAATATAGTTAGTGTCTTTTTTATGTGGTGTTTTATTTATTCCTTATTTCATGTCCAATTAGAGATGCTTTGTAAACAATGCCCTTTTGAAATTTGATTAGATTTCTAATTTGTAGTTCATTTGTATGAAGAACATGTGCTTATACTGAGAGGGGGGTGAACAGTATAAGATAAAACTTTTTGCTTTTTAATCCAAATGATAACATCAACAATATTAAAGCAGTAAACATCACACAAAGCATCACACACATGAGAGACATGATTTAACGTGGTTCACCCAATGTGGGCTACTCCACGGAGAAAATATTCCTTATAAATTTTTCTCAAATAAATTCTCTTGGGAATCCTTTCCCTACAATGTTTATGGACCTCTATCCAAAGGAGACACCAATCCCCTAATCAAGTTCGTGGATCTCTATCCATAGGAGAACTCCTTTCTCCTTAGCTCTGATTGGTGATCTTCTAGAAGAACTGTTGCCCCCACTGCTCTGGCTAATGGATCTCTATCCACTGAAGACACCTATCCTCACTACCCTAGCTAATGGATCTCTATCCACTGGAGACTATCATCCTCTATACTCTATCACCTCCAAAGCTCTATCTCAAATCTGCACTAAACATAGTCCTTCGGTCTAGCACAAATCTGCTCAATCTCTATCTTTGGTCTGGCACAAACCTATCCTCAAATCTGCACCAAACTCTATCCTCAAATCTATCCTCAATATCTATCCTCAATATCTATCCTCAAATCTATCCTCAATCTCTATCCTCAAATCTATATTGTAAGCTTCCACAAAAGCTCACACAAATCTATCCACAAGTCTTCTCAAAGACTTACCTCAAATCTACTCAACAAGTCCTCACTAGAACTTGTCCAATCTCATAGAAACATAAAGAGAATTGTTAGAGACTCAATATGCTTCACATTCACCACAATGCTCAATCACTTTCAATCACTCTTTTTATAAACATATAGAGAATTTTTAGAGACTCAATATGTTTCACATTCATCAACACTCAATCTCTTTCTCAACTCAATTCAGAATATAGAACAATTTGTTTCATAGAACTTGAACTATCACATCAACACATCCACTTGACTAGGCTCAACCAACTCTACTCAACCAATCACTCAATGAAATAATCCTTTCTTACAAACCCTAGTCCAAGCATATGAACACTCACTCAAATATTTCCAACAATGCTTATCAATCAATCTCACATAACAATGATACTCATGATCTTTGCAAACCCTAGTTCAAGTTCACTCAACTAATCACTTCAACAACAATGCTTATAAAACAAGGTTTTATCAACAACTCTTTATTCCAGAAAACCTTGAAGCATTAATTCAAAACACACTCAACAATGCTTACCAAACAATCCTTTTCACTCCAACTTTGCATTCACAACATTCAACAATCACTCACTAGGAAGATGTGCCCATACCTTTTGTTTGATGTAAAAGTGCCCTTAGAAAACCTGTCTCAATCACAATTTTCTTCTTTCCAATTTCAATGGTTAGATGACAAAATATCACTCTTAACACTTTCTCAAAATATTCCTTAGACACAAAAATAATCAAAGCTCAATTATACCTTATTGCTCCCTTTTAAAAATAACATCCATCAAATCATACATGAAAAATAATTACTTTGATACACCTTATAAACTCCAACTTAAAATAATATCCAACACCACAAGACTTCAAACAATCTTCCTAAAACACCTTACTACCCTTTCCAAACACTAAAGCAAATAACACCAAAAATTTATTTTGCATAAGCCTTATAACTCCCCTTACAACCTTACAAACCAAATAAAATATGCAAAAATTAATTTTTAAATGCTCAACTAATACCCCCAAAATTTTGATGCTCAACTTTAAAGCATACCTTTGTTTTCACCCAAAAGGGTTTCGACGTGATTCGATCCGTCATCTCCCCAAGTCTAAGCGCCTTAGCGCTTTGGAGCCCACCATGTGGGCTATAGGTGCCCATGTGAAGGAAGGAAGACTTCCTTCCTCTTATCCTCATGCCCATTGACTTCCACAAAAATAAAAACACTCCTCTTTGTTCAGCACGATTCACACAAGCTCGCATTAATTAAATTGAAGGCATGGTAATTTTGCTAAGGTGGGTAATCCCCTTTTTATACACATTTGGTTATTTGCTCCCACGTCGATGCTAAATTCAAATTCAAATTTAAATTTAATTTAATAACCCACCTTAGGGTTATTTAAAATTAATATAAATTAACTTATAATTAATATTAAAATTAATTAATAATTAATTTAAATAACTTATAAGTTAAGTAAATTAATTAATAATAAAAATTATATTAATTAATTTATAATTAATTTAAACTTCCCTTTATAATATTATAAAAAATATTATAATATTATTCACTTGGGCTTCTTCTTTGCACTTTGGACCATATCTGACTTCCTAGAACCGGGTCTTGATCAACTAAACGAACTATCCTTTTGCACTTATTGGAGAACCTAAAATTGATGTTGCCCACTGAAACTACCACTGACTGGTGTTGAAAGCTTGACATCAATGACCACTCACTCTTGACATCAATGACAACTCATCTACTCAAAATGTCCAACAATCTCCCCCTTTGTCATTGATGGCAACCCAAATTATTTTTACCAAAACTTGACCTTTTTCCTATTCTGCTCCCCCTAGGGAATTGCTCCCCTGACTCAATGCTCTCTCCTTAAACCAAATCTCTCCCCCTTACTCAAATATCTCCCCCTTTGACATCAATGGCAAAGGGTCACCTTTGGGGCTCGGGGCTAAGAATGAGTCTCTTAGCTTAGCCCCTCCCCCACCTCCTCTTGAGGTGGTTAATTCTAGGGTGGGAGTATTACTCCCAGTTTTCCTCGAAGATACTCAAAGGTCTCCTTTGAAAGTGGCTTAGTGAAAATATCTGCTATCTGTTCCTTTGTAGTAACATATTCCAACCTGACCTATTTATCTATCACCTGTTCTCTCAGAAAATGATACTTGATCGGAATGTGCTTTGTCCTGGAGTGCATCACTAGATTCTTTGAGATACTTATAGCACTTGTATTATCACATAATATGGGAATAGGATGATCATGTTTTATCTTGAAGTCTTCTAGAGTTCACTTCATCCATAATACCTATGTACAATTGGCTACTCTACAATATATTATACTTCTACTATAGATAAGGATACTGAAACCTGCTTCTTACTTAGCCAAGAGACTAAACAGTCTCCAAGAAAGAATGCTCCTCCACTTGTGCTTTTTTGTCATCAATACTGCCAGCCCAATCTGCATCTGTATATGTTGTGAGTGTGAAACTATCACTTTTGGGATACCAGAGCCCAAAATCCATAGTCCCTTTTAGATACCTGAGAATTCTCTTTACTACTACCACATGTGTTTCCTTAGGTGTTGCCTGAAACCTTGCCACTAATCCCACTGACTGCACTATGTCTGGTCTTGTAGCTGTAACATACAACAAGCTACCAATCATAGATCTGTATAATCTCTGATCTACCTCTAGAGATTCATCATCCTTACTTAACTTGCATCC
Organism: Wollemia nobilis; assembly: GCA_028583015.1. Lineage (NCBI taxonomy): Eukaryota > Viridiplantae > Streptophyta > Pinopsida > Araucariales > Araucariaceae > Wollemia > Wollemia nobilis. The sequence continues at coordinate 1,944,699 of JAQPPZ010000057.1, forward strand.
TGTGACCATGGGGGTACTTACCGGTTTGCAATCTTCTAACCTGAATTTCTTTAGCATCTCTTTTATATACTTGGTTTGTGAGAGAAATACTCCTTTCTCCGATTGTGAAATCTGAAGTCCAAGAAAGAAGGACAACTCACCAAGCATAGACATCTCAAATTCATTTTGCATGTTCTTAGCAAATTCTTTACACATCTTATCATTGTTTCCCCCAAAAATGATGTCATCAACATAAACAACCATAATTAGTAGATTATTCCCTTCATTTTTGATGTATAAGTTGTTGTCTGCTATTCCTTTTATGAATCCCTGTTCCTGAAGATACTTATCCAATCTTGAGTACCATGCTCTAGGAGCCTGCTTTAGACCATACAGTGCCTTTTTCAATCTGCATACATGATCTGGTTTATCTGTTAATATGAATCCCTCTGGTTGTTCAATGTAGACTTCTTCTTCTAGAACACCATTTAGAAATGTTGACTTAACATCCATCTGATATACCTTGAAGTTTTTAAAACTTGAGAAGGCTAAAAATATTCTTATGGCTTCAAGTCATGCAACTGGAGCAAATGTCTCATCAAAGTCAATTCCCTCTACCTGTGCATAACCTTTGCACACTAACCTTGCTTTATTCCTTACTACCTATCCATATTCATTTAGCTTGTTTTTGAATACCCATTTTGTGTCGATCACATTCTTGTCCTTTGGTCATGGAACAAGTTCCCAAGTCTTGCTTTTCTCTATCTGATCTAATTCCTCATCCATTGCCTTAATCCAGAACTCATCTTCACTTGCCTGATTGAAGTCCTTTGGCTCAATCTTAGATAGCAAAGAAAAATTTGCTTGTTGAGATGGTGTTATTATCCTTCTCCTTGTCTGTCTTTCATCTGGATTCCCAATGATTAGATCTTTTGGATGATGCTTCTGTACATACCTAGATGGAGTTTTAGGAAGAAGTCTTTGTGTTTCTTCTTCTTCTTCATCTGATTCCTCATGAAACTCTTCTTGACAACTTCCATCTTCCTGATACACAATTTGTTGAACTGGTTCTCTTGAATCTATCTTCTCATCAATTGTTACATTTATACTTTCTACAATAGTGTGTGTTCTCTTGTTGAAGCATCTATAGGCTTTACTCTTAGAGGAATAACCAAGGAAAATTCCCTCATCACATCTTGGGTCAAACTTGCCTAAGTTTTGATCTTCTCATCTTATGTAGCACTTGCTTCCAAAAACCTTGAAGTGTTTTACAGTGGTCGGTCTTCCTTTCCAAAGCTCATATGGAGTCTTGTGATGATTTACCCTCATTTGAGCCCTAGTGATTATGTATACTATTGTGTTGACTACTTCCCTCCAAAATCCATCTGAGATTTTAGACTCATTTAACATAGCTCTAGCCATATTCTCAACAGTCCTATTTTTCCTTTCAACTACTCCATTTTGTTGAGGAGTTCTTGCTGTTGAGTATTCTCTCTTGATCCCATGTTGTTCACAAAACTCTACAAATTCATTTGAGGTAAATTCTCCTCCTCTATCAGATCTCAAACACTTAATCCTCTTGCTAGTTTCATTTTCAACCAGTTCCTTAAATGCTTTGAATTTTTCAAAAGCATCTGACTTCTCTTTTAAGAAAGCTACCCAAACCATTATGGAGTAATCATCTATAAACAATATAAAGTAACTCTCACCCTGAATACTCTATGTTCTGGTAGGACCACATAGATCAGTATGTATTAGACTTAATGGCTCAGATGACATATATCCTTTTGACTTAAAGCTTGTTCTAGTTTGCTTTCCATGTTGACAAGGTGCACAAATTGTGTTTTGTGGCCTTTTTATCTTGGGTAAATCTCTGACAACTTGCTTATTGCTTATGTTGACTATGTTGTCAAAATTCAAGTGACCCAATCTTCTATGCCACAACCAACTCTCATCTTCTTGTGATAGAAAGCACTTTTCCCCTTTGATCTCACTAAGCATGTATAGATTGTTTGGAGTTCTTCTTGCATTTGCAATGACTTTTCCAGTTTTTGATTTTCTTATCTCACATCTATCTGGGTGGAATGTAACCATATGCCCTTGATCACAAAGTTGACTTACACTTAGCAGATTATGTTTTAACCCTTTGACATACAACACATTTTTTGTTCTTGTTTTCCCATTATCTAAACTCAGAGTTCCTCTTCCACCAATCTTTGTTGATCCATTATCACCAAAACTTACTGATCCTCTATTGGTTTCTTTTAGTACAATGAATTTGTCTTTGTCTCCTATCATGTGTCTAGAGCAACCACTATCAAGATACCATTGTTCTTCTTTATCCTGAGCATGAAGGGTTGTTTGAACTAACATTGATCTAGCCTTTACATTTTCCCTTTCATCTTTCCTAGTTGTTGAAATTGTTTTTCTTTTACTAGACTCAGGAAGTATCATTTTACACCATCTAGCCTTGTGCCCAAAATTATTGCATTTGTAACATATAATATCATTATCCATAAGAGGTGCAAAAGAATTGAAATTTCTATTGACATTGTTTCTTGCATGACCAATACAATGTATAGCTCTATGACCATATTTGTTACAAGAAAAACAATGACCATGGAAGAAATTATGTAACCTATTTGGATGCCTTTGAGATTGTGGTGGAGTGCTTCTCCTTTTGTGATTAACTCTCATCCAAGGTTCTTCTTTGCTTTCTTCCTTTTTGATGTCTTTTTCTTTTGAAGTATCCTTTGCTTGCCTATCTTTGTTTGAAGTTTCTGCTTCTTGAAGACTTGACTCCTCTTTCTATTTCTCATACTCTATATCTTGTAGTACCTTGGTCCTTTCAACTTCATTCCTTAGATAAACAATTTTTGCTTCCAATATTTCACATTCTGTTTCTCTTGCTCTTAATAGATCTATCATATCTTGCTCAATATTCTTTCCTTCTTCTACCTTTATCTTGAGTTCTGTGAGACTTTGTAGAAGTTCCATCCTTGCTTCTTCATCCTCTTGAATTTGTTCCTTCAAGCTTGAGTTCTTCTCTCTAATCCTTTCCAAATTCCTGAGAGCAGTAAAGAATTCCTCTTTTATATCAAACATGGTCTCTTCTTCATTTTCTGAAGTCATGTGTGTTTCTGATGGATCCTCCTCCAAGATGTTAGTCTTTTCACGGAGAGACCCACTCTGATACCAATTGAAGAACATGTGCTTATACTGAGAGGGGGTGAACAATATAAGATAAAACTTTTTGCTTTTTAATCCAAATGATAACATCAACAATATTAAAGTAGTAAACATCACACAAAGCATCACACACATGAGAGACATGATTTAACGTGGTTCACCCAATGTGGGCTACTCCACGGAGAAAATATTCCTTATAAATTTTTCTCAAATAAATTCTCTTGGGAATCCTTTCCCTACAATGTTTATGGACCTCTATCCAAAGGAGACACCAATCCCCTAATCAAGTTCGTGGATCTCTATCCATAGGAGAACTCCTTTCTCCTTAGCTCTGACTGGTGATCTTCTAGAAGAACTGTTACCCCCACTACTCTAGCTAATGGATCTCTATCCACTGAAGACACATATCCTCACTACCCTAGCTAATGGATCTCTATCCACTAGAGACTATCATCCTCTATACTCTATCACCTTCAAAGATCTATCTCAAATCTACACTAAACATAGTCCTTCGATCTAGCACAAATTATACTCAATATTTATTTCTGATCTAGCACAAACCTATCCTCAAATCTGCACCAAAATCTTATCCTCAATATCTATCCTCAATATCTATCCTCAATTCCTCAATCTCCTCAAATTCCTCAATATCTATCCTCAAATATATATTGTAAGCTTCCACAAAATCTCACACAAATCTATCCACAAGTCTTCTCAAAGACTTACCTCAAATCTACTCAACAAGTCCTCACTAGAACTTGTCCAATCTCATAGAAACATAAAGAGAATTGTTAGAGACTCAATATGCTTCACATTCATCACAATGCTCAATCACTTTCAATCACTCTTTTTACCACATAAACATATAGAGAATTGTTAGAGACTCAATATGTTTCACATTCATCAACACTCAATCTCTTTCTCAACTCAATTCAGAATATAGAATAATTTGTTTCATAGAACTTGAACTATCACATCAACACATCCACTTGACTAGGCTCAACCAACTCTACTCAACCAATCACTCAATGAAATAATCCTTGCTCACAAACCCTAGTCCAAGCATATGAACACTCACTCAAATATTTCCAACAATGCTTATCAATCAATCTCACATAACAATGATACTCATGATATTTGCAAACCCTAGTTCAAGTTCACTCAACTAATCACTTCAACAACAATGCTTATAAAACAAGGTTTTATCAACAACTCTTTATTCTAGAAAACCTTGAAGCATTAATTCAAAACACACTCAACAATGCTTACCAAACAATCCTTTTCACTCCAACTTTGCATTCACAACATTCAACAATCACTCACTAGGAAGATGTGCCCATACCTTTTGTTTGATGTAAAAGTGCCCTTAGAAAACCTGTCTCAATCACAATTTTCTTCTTTCCAATTTCAATGGTTAGATGACAAAATATCACTCCAACACTTTCTCAAAATATTCCTTAGACACAAAAATAATCAAAGCTCAATTATGCCTTATTGCTCCCTTTTAGAAATTAACATCCATCAAATCATACATGAAAAATAATTACTTTGATACACCTTATAAACTCCAACTTAAAATAATATCCAACACCACAAGACTTCAAACAATCTTCCTAAAACACCTTACTACCCTTTCCAAACACTAAAGCAAATAACACCAAAAATTTAATTTTGCATAAGCCTTATAACTCCCCTTACAACCTTACAAACCAAATCAAATATGCAAAAATTAATTTTTAAATGCTCAACTAATACCCCTAAAATTTTGGTGCTCAACTTAAAGCATACCTTTGTTTTCACCCAAAAGGGTTTCGGCATGATTCAATCCATCATCTCCCCAAGCCCAAGCGCCTTAGCGCTTTGGAGCCCACCGCATGGGCTATTGGTGCCCACATGAAGGAAGGAGGACTTCCTTCATCTTATACCTCAATGCACGTTGACTTCCCACAAAAATCAAAAAGCACTCCTCTTTGTTGCAACACGATTCCACAAGCTCGCATTAATTAAATTCGAAGGCATGGTAATTTTAGGTAAGGTGGGTAATCCCCTTTTATACACACATGGGTATTTTCTCCCACATCGACGCTTAAATTCAAATTCAAATTTAAATTTAATTTAATAACCCACCTTAGGGTTAGTTAAAATTAATATAAATTAACTTATAATTAATATTAAAATTAATTAATAATTAATTTAAATAACTTATAAGTTAAGTAAATTAATTAATAAATTAATTTATAATAAAAATTATATTAATTAATTTATAATTAATTTAAACTTCCCTTTATAATATTATAAAAAATATTATAATATTATTCACTTGGGCTTCTTCTTTGCACTTTGGACCATATCTGACTTCCTGGAACCGGGTCTTGATTAACTGAAACTGGACTATCCTTTTGCACTTATTGGAGAACCTAAAACTGATGTTGCCCACTGAAACTACCACTAACTGGTGTTGAAAGCTTGACATCAATGACCACTCACTCTTGACATCAATGACAACTCATCTACTCAAAATGTCCAACATTGTATGCTCTATAATTTGGTTTGCATTTTTTTGTATTCAACTTTACCTTAAATTTCTTTCAAAGTTTTGACCAACATTACCAAATTGCATTTATTAAACCTTTGAAAATTATGGGTATACCTAAGTATTTTTCTCTGGTTTTAACTAATCTACTCATTTGCTTCCTTGACATTGGCTTCATATCAAATTTTTCTAAGAGGAGGAAATTCATTTTGCTTATAGTGATAATGCACTACTACTTTGGTGACTCACAAGGATCTCTAGCCCACTAGAGTTGGAGAACCTAGAAAATGGTCACCTTATTCAACGAGCATGATCAATATGGTGGGTCTAGCAATGGTGAGTGAGGTCATTAAATTTTACTCATAAATGTTTAGACCTCTCCCCACTCACATTTTGAACATACTTTCATCTTTGTGAGCAAGAGATAACCCCTTTTGAGTTCTGATAGGGATAACTACCATAATTCAATAATGTGCGACTATAAATGCACCTTTCTCTTGTTTTTCCATTGGTATTTTGAATGCCATGGTTTTTGTAACAGCATCTAATACCTATAAATGTATTATATTTTATAATAAAATATCGATCTGAATCTAAAGTTTCCATTGTGTAATTATTTCATGCCTATTTGTAAGAGTGTTCCACATCACCATGGAATTATAATTGAAGGTTTATTGGCATAAGGGAAACTTTTTCATGAAGGTTTCTAAATTTTGAAGTTCTAGTTTCAAGCACTTTAACTTATTGTGGATTCAAGAATACCACTCATTGGTAGTCTTTGTATTTATCTAAAACCCTTTTGACACCATCAATATTTGTCACACAACCTACCATAAAATAAAAAACTTGAAGTGATTTTTGTAGGCCCTAACCTATTTATAATGAGGGTCAAAATTTGAAGTGCATACCTCAAAAAATTCATAGGAACAATACACCTGGAGAACTAGGTATTGAACTAGACAACTAGTCTAAATCTATATGGAGAAGGACTCATCTTTACTGTTAAGGCACCTTTGATAGCCATCTTCTCTCAAACTTCTTGTGCTCTTTTATAGTTTTGTATTTTATTCCTATTTTGCAACACTTTAAATATGCTTTAGAGGCTCTATTTATGCAATCTAAGTGTGGGTATCTCTCCTTGAAGTAGAGTGATATTTTGAGGTTTCTTATGATGATGAAGAAATTGTCACACTTCTCCTAGACTCCATGGTTTCCATTAACTTTTTAGAATCTAAAAAACTTTGCTACCCTTATCCCTTGCTACTCAACCCTTCATGCTTCAAAGTTTTGAATATTTTAGGTTCTTGATACATAATGAAGAAGACTTATGTAAACGAGGATATGAATAGGCTTATTATTCCTTCAACCATAATTAATGTGCATGTTGAGTTTTAATTTTTGTTTGGCTAGTGGGAATATCAATGATATTTTCTCAGCTAGTGGGGCTTATTAGTTTGTGTACCTCCTCTTGTTATTGGTTTATTTGAAATTTGTAGTTGTAACATTATCATCCTTTAATTCCATGTCGATGAATATTTTCATATCATCCATCAAAGGTTTGATTAGATGGTCTAGAGTTTCCTTGAACCAAGGATCCTTTTTGGCATGATATATAAGGCACCATGTGTTGCATTTCTCTAGCCTAAGGTGTGTATCCAAAAAATTTGTAGAGAGAAAAGTATGAAATCCTTTTCCAGGTGTCACTTCTCACCACTAGGTAGACTATAGAGTCTGATAGCCTACATGAGTCCCTCCCTAGTAATGCTCCATTTTGAGGGTCTTTTTGGTTCCTTTGAATTTGGAATATATCTTTCATTAATCACCAAGAATAGCCACATGAGTGTGCAATTTCAATTGGAGCATTGGTCACATAACCCTAGCTAATGGATATTGAGTTGTGAGGTAATCATAATGGATCCACATCACAAGCTTATGGAGACTAGATTTGTTTGCAATGTTAAAGCATTGTGAGAGATATTTCATACATGCATGGTTGGTGAGACTTGAGTTTATGCCACCTTGTAAACTACCCAAAGTGTGTGAATATATCTGAATATTTCTATAAAATGGTGTTATGATATGAAAAGTATTACCTATAGTTTTTTGTTTCCCTTATTACTTGAGGCTTGGCATAATTGGGATGTATAATTATTTTCTATGGCTATTATTGCTATCCTATTGATGTGGCAAGGGTTTTTCAAGTAGAGTCCTATTAATGAGGCCTGAGCCTCTAAAGGTTGGTAGTGGTCAATATCTTTGCTTAGGCTCTCGTGGGAATATCAACTGTATGCAACAATCCGATTGCTTGTTTATATATTTGATAGAAAGATATATTTGAATAGGTGGGGTTGCATTTAGTTGTTTCCCAAGAGAACTTGATTGGTTAGATTAATATTTTCAATAAAATATTTGGCTTGGAAAACTATTGGCATGGAATCAAAGCATGACTTTGTCGATCAAGCTTTGTTTGAGGATTTCCTTGCTTACATAAAATTCATACATCATTCAACTATACCTGAGCAAGGTGTGATTTGTTGCATTTAAGGAAGCCTTAGTCAAATTTTATCAAATGAAGTCTCTCTTCCATCATCCCTCTATCACCCTTTTCACAATATTGAGCAGTCCTAGGGATGTTTTTGTTCTAAATATCACTCTCACCATCCACAAGATCAGACCTATGAAGAACATTGTAACTTTTATTTGGAAGGTGTATACACAACAATATGTAAATATGAATATGCAATACAGTTGGAGCAACCAACAAAAGTAAGACTATAGACACAACCAATATAAGTAGATGAAGCAAAACCATATAGAAGAAGATGCTATGTGGGAGTCTAAGAGCATTTCTAATTTTTTCGAGGTTTGACGACAAAGCTTTTTGAGGGAGGTAGCCATGTAATGGTTCCAATACAAAATATTTTTATTAGCTTGAGCCGTACATTTATCTAGTCGACCCTTGAGCATGAGGGTTAGGATTAATGTTGATTTAATCAATAAATAGGAAGAATTATGTGATAGTTAAAATGATCAAATATATTTGGATTTAAGTCACATTTGCTACACATGTGAGACTTTGCCCTCTCCAAGTGTCTAAAATACTTTGCCCTATCTATGTGGCTAAGAATTTGCATTGATTTGAATCATGGATTTGATTATTACATATTTGATTTTCTAGAAATTGATCTTCATTAGTGCTTCATTTGAATAATATTATTTATGCAAATCTATTAAATATTGTAGTTTCCTAACAAGTCTTTTATATTGGATGATTCTTTCCATTGACAAACTACATAAGAGAAAGTGCTAAAATTAGAGTAATGTACCTGAAGTAATGTAGTGATGAAATTCTATAAAGGCATATATATATATATATATATATATATATATATATATATATATATATATATATATATATAACCCTATATATACTCCATTTAAATATAGATATTACCCTATATATATATATATATATATATATATATATATATATATATATATAGGATAATATATATATATATATATATATATATATATATATAGGGTAATATCTATATTTAAATGGAGTATTTTTTGCGCATTTAAATATTTTGAAAGCCCAGAGTTAGTTGGGAAATGTGGTTGCTTTGAAATGGTTCAACTTTGAAAACAATTAGTCTTCATCAATTTTGTCCTCTTATGTTAATAAATCATGATATTGATTAAGCTAAATAATAATATAACTAAAGAATTTAAGTAAACAAAGTTTATTGTAAGGAAAAAGATAATAAAAAATTTGACAAATTAAAACTAAAAACGGTTTCAAATTTAGTCATCTTTACTTTTTAAATAAATTTTGACAATTTTTAATATATTTAAGCTTAACTTACATTTTAGGCATCTAAGTAGATATATTAAGTATGCAGGGGTTCGTTGGACTTCGCTTCCTAATATTATTAAAGTTTTTGTCAAGCATTATCAGAAATTTTTTGCTTCTCAGGAGTTAACTCTTGAATGACAGGCTGCAATTCAAGCTTGTTGTGCAGTTGTTCCCTAGAAACTTTCAACTCTTCAAAAGGAAGCTTGTGAGTGTCACTTGTCATTGGATGATATTGCTGAATCCCTATCTAGGATGGCCAATTATAAAGCTCCAGTATTAGATGGATTTCCTTGTGAATATTATAAGGAGTATTGGAACATGGTTGGCCCAGATTTACTGTATGCTTATCAGGAAGCAATGGTTTTTGGCTCTTTAGGTTTTATAATTAATAAGGGCAATATTAAATTCATCCCTAAGCAGGGGGATCTTCTCACCAACTGGAGGCCTATTAATTTACTCAATGTGAGTTACAAAATTATTGCTAAGGCTTTGGCCTTACGCCTTAGACCTCTATTGCCACTTATTATTCATCCTAAGCAAACTGGGTTTGTGTAGAGCAGATATATTCTGGATAATGCAATTGTTGTTTGGGAGGGCATGTAATGGGCTAGAGCCACTCAAAAAAATACTCTTTTCATCAAGATTGATTTTGAGAAAGCCTATGATAGGATTGAATGGAATTTCATCCTTACCATGCTTCAAGCTCTTGGTTTTGGGCCATATTTCTTGAGCTCAGTTAGTATATTTTTTGTGGATGCTTCAGTTGTGTTTACTTTGAACAATTGTCAGTATGAATCAATTGGATTGTTCAGATCTGTCAGATAAGGTTATCCTTTGGCTCCTTCTCTTTTCATATTGGCAGCTGAAGTTTTTGGATACCTTATTGCTAAGCAAGTGACTCAAGGTAGTATTAGGGGTATTTCTTTACCTGGATAATCTTCTCAACTTATAAATGGAGATTTTGTAGATGATTCTTTTTTGACTCTTCATGAGGATGCATGCTCTGTCAAACAGGCTCTATATTGTTTGGATATTTTTTGCAATGCATCAGGATATAGCATTCAATGGAGGCAGACATGATTTCTTTGCTTAGAGCCTCTTATCCTATGGTCTTCCTCTTGGACAAAGATTAAACTATCTTGGAATAGAGAATCCTTCCTGTCATTTTTATGGTGCTCCAAAGGATCCATGTCATATTTTGGCAATGTAGAAAAGCTCGAATGACCTGGGATTGTCTTGAGACCTTCTTTCAGCCTCATATGGCTAGTTCATTCACCTGGCATCATGTTTTTCTTAGCAACCCACCAGATTTTTCCTTGCCCTTGTTGGAAGTGTGGAACATTCTTCACATCAGTGTGCTCTTTCATATTTGGAAAACTCGTAACAAAATTCTCTTTTCTCACCAACATAGTTCAGATGAATTTTCAATTGTTGATAAGTGCACATTTTACTCTGATTTTTGGCTCCAAATTTTAGTTCAAGTGGAGAAATTTCATATAGAGGTGGAGCATCTTCGTGCTCTTATGCAGCACTGGGGTAATGCCCCATGTACGGTCATCCGAGTGCCTTCTAGATAACCTTCTAGATCTTGTCTCTGATGGTATTGATGGTTTTAGTACAAGTGATAATGTTGGCACGCCTTGGGAGGATGGATGGCTCATTTCCATTCCTTATAATATCAGTTGTTAGCATCTGGCAGGTGATGGACATTCAACTCGTGAGCATACCTCTATGATTGACATGATTTAATGCATGCTTTTTGGTGTTGTGGTTGATGATGGGTTTAACCCTGTTTTTATTGTTTTGAGTAATGCTACCTAACTCCACCTGAGTTAGTATGACTACATATTGGGATGTGCCCATCCACCTATTTTTTTGGTTGTCAAGACTTATATTTTTAAGTTAATTAAAAATTAGGCCTTTACATTCAATATATTGCTCTCTAATTAAATTAACTGAAATGAAATTCATTGGTATTAAATCATTAATATTTATGGTGAGAAAAAGTTTATTGTAAACCTAAAAACAATAAACAAGTTGACAAACTAAAATTGAAAATTATTTCAAATTCAATTACTATTAATTTTTTAAATAAATTTTGATGATTTTTAACCTATTTAAACTCAACTTACATTTATTTATTTATTTTTATTGCTATTCATTAAAAGTTTTAGTTAAATAAACTGAAATGAGTTTCTTTTATATTATATGGTAACATTTACAAGAACTATTTAATAAGCTTTTTAATTTTAAATTTTAAATATTAATTTTATTTAAAAATTACTTTGGAATTGAGCCATATGTATGTAAGACCCTTGTAATTTATTTCCGTCTTAAATACAATGCATTGAACGCGTGAATGTCAAGTCAGTGTGGGTTCTTATTTCCGTCTTAAATACAATGCATTGAACGCGTGAATGTAAGTGTGGGTTCAGTCGTCCACAACCCATAGAAAGTCTCTATCAAATCATTTCGTTTTCATCCAGCTTTTTATGAACCCATCATTACTAGTACTCAAATCTCACCCATAAAGTCTTCTTTGCGTCTCAAATGTCAAAAGCATTTTAAACATAAGGAATCATCTCACATGTCAAGGACCTTTCAAACATAACAAAGTGAAAGCAGTCATCAAATACAACGCATAAAGTTTTGTTTATATCTCAAAAGGTCAAACATGATAAATTGTGAGAAATTCCTTTGCGGTCATGTCTAGCAGAAATTTATCACTCTTTGTCTACGGCTGTTCGTTGTATTCTCTTTCATGTGCAGTCATGTCTATGAGAAATTTATCACGTGTCTTATTTTACACCACTTAACATCAAATCATATTTGATTTAATATTTGAGTACTTTGAGGAAGTTTGGTAATGATATAATAAGTGTGGAGTACTTTGAGGAAGTTTGGTAATGATATAATAAGTGTGGAGTACTTTTAATTTCATATAATCAATTGAAAAAAGATATAATGAATAAACTTTAACATAAATATTTAAGATTAACGAGTAAGGGAAAATATTTTGAATAATATTGTATGGTTAAAAAGACAAAGTTCTTACTTTTAATTTAATGCATTGAAGTTGAAGATAGTAAAATGAAGGTCCATAAGGTCTTAGAAGGATATCCCATTAGTAACTTCTTGGGTTTTCATCTAGGAGACTCAAGTTTAAACCCTACCCTAGTACAAAGGGACACGAATTCTTAATAAAAACCTACGCTTTATTCTAATATATATTTTTTTTGTCTTGGGAGATATCGCAGTGGTAAGTCTTTGGGTTTTCATCTAGGAGATCTAAGTTCAAACCTTGATATGAGGGGACTAGGACCCCTCAACAACTCATGCTTTAACCTAAAACATTTTCCAGGAGAGATACTATAGTGGTAAGTTCTTGGTTTTTCATCTAGGAGACCCAAGTTCAAACCTTAGTATGATGGGACTGGGACCCCTCATAAAAAACAATGGTTTACCCTAACATTTTAATATCCCAAAAGGGATACCGTAGTGGTAAGTCCTTGGGTTTTCATCCAGAATACCCAAGTTCAAACCTTGGTATGATGTAAATTCATGAAGAAGAGAAGGTGCTAACCTAATGGAAGTATGATTTGGATAAAAGAATGTATGTATGGGTTGATCAAAGCAATGCCTATGAATGTCAGCTTCAAGAAGTTCACAAAGAATTTAATTGAAAGTGGAAGGAGCATGAGAAACAATTGAATTGCATGGTTTTTATTCCACTATTGAGAAGCCACAAGGAATGAAGATCCAAAAGACTACAAAATGTTGGTTTAAGTTTTGTCTTTCAGTGTTTGTAAGGTTGGGGGTGAACCAAAAACCCTATTTTTGTGCTTGATTTGGACATTTGTAGTTCATTTAGAATTAGTTGTAAGATTTTTGTAAGGATCTAGGTGTGCTAGAATCCCCAAGGCATGTGAGTTGGGAGCTATTATTAGACCTATGTAACCTTTGGTAAGAATTTTTGTATCTATTGTTGTACTTTTGTAAAAGGGTTTGAACCCTTCCAAAATCATGTTTTTACCCTATAATAAGTAAAATGAAGATCCATAAGGAGGGCCACTACCAAGAGGTATTTCCTAATTAAGAACTTCCTAGATACACTCTATAAAATGATATTCTTTCTCATCAAAAGAGTGGAGAGGGTCATGGGTAGGTGCTAAAGTTTGAACAATTGAAATTGCTTCTTCCTTTCCCATTATATTCTATGTTAAATTTTGATACCAACCATGGTGAAAAAGATATTTTTCATCTCCAAACAATGAATGGAGGCATGGGAAGGTGTTAAAATTTCTACAACTATGATAGTTTTTTTCACCTTTATTTTATTTCCTAACAAACCCTAAGGTTAAACTAGTTTGAATCCCTATTTATGCATAATCAAGCTATGGGTCATTACGTAATAGCAGCGGTTCCTTTTGAAGTTGTTCTCTAGGAGGTTTAGTATAATATTTCAAAGCACCAAACTATTTGAAGTTGAGCATTACACTAAGTTTACTTTCCAAGATGGTAGAAAGCACATCATAATGAGAATTCATGGCTTTTCTATTACTCAATGTGGATTTCTCACTTAAAATCATCTAAGACAATTTCGAGAGTTGTAAGTGAATTCTTCTTCATCTATTTGATGGTGGCCACTTCTAGAATTTGATATTTAGAAAAATTAAAATACCTCCTTAAGATGTGGATTACATGTCAATATTTCCAACCTCTTATAATTCACTTCTTCTAAGATAAATATAAATGCCTCATATTCTAATCCAAAAAAATTTTCTATTTACTTTCTAGGATCTAACTCTTTATCTTTGGAGTTTTCAATATTTATCTCAAGTGTTTTCTCAAGATGAAAAAAGTATGATTCCTAGTGGGAAACTTGAAATTCTTCTATTGTAAAGGATCCATAGGTCCATTTGGTTGCATTCTTTAGTATTTTAGGTTGCACCTTCTCATAATTGGGAAACACCCTTTTGTATTTTAAGTTGCACACTCTAGTATCTAGAGTTAAACCCTTTCATATCTCATGTTCATCCTTTTAAATCTTAAGCCACACCCTTTCTTATTTTTGGTTATATCCTTTTGAATCTTGGATCACACCCTTTCAAATATTGAGTTACATCCTTTGCTATGTTGGGTCCACCCTTTCATATCTCAGGTCACACCCTTTCATTTCTTAGGTCTTACCTTTTCATATCTTGGGTTACACCCTTTTGTACCTTAGGTCACACCCTTGTATATAATAATCCATACCCTTTTGAATCTTGGGTTGCACCTTTTTGTATCTTGGGTCAAACTTAATTTTATCTCAAGTCACACCTTTTTGTATCTCATGTTGTATCCTTTCTTATCTCAATTAGCACCCTTTCGTATCTTAGGTTGCATCCTTTTATACCTTGGGTCACACCCTTGAGTATATTGGGTCATACCCTTTTGTATCTTGGGTCACAACCTTATGTACCTTGAATCATAACCTTTCATATCGTGTGTCAAAAATTATTAATGTTAAATGATTTAGATGAATACCAATGAGAATAATTGAAAATCCTACTTAAAAAAAATCACCACCAACAAAAATTGCCTCATCCATAGGACAAAAAGAGCATTAGGTTAGAAGCCCAAAACAATTGTATTCACTACCTAAAATTTGTCTTATAGGTTGAAGAGCATTGCTTTGATACACTTGTAATAGACTAATATGTCTATAAAATCCATAGTAGAGGTTCAAAAGCATGGCTTTGATACCACTTGTAATGGACTAATATGTCTATAACATAAAACCCTTAAAGGATGTAATATGTAAAAGAGACATGAACAAGAATATGGATATGGATTTCCTCTCTATATGTAATGTGTGTGGGTGTGTGTAAATAACCATTTAATTGGATATTAGTAGGGTCATTTATATAGGGTAATATTAGAATATAATACAAATATATCACAAGAGGCTATAATAAGGTAGTGATTAGGTTCATTGCATCTATCTACACAATAATATCTTGAGTAGAAAAAGAAAAATTGCAAACTATAGATACTTTATAAGTTGAATAGGCATATGCTCTATAGGGTGTTCTAAGGAATTGATATCTCTTCTCTCTATATTCATAACCTTGTCTATCAATTGTACACAAATTATGAGATAGCCCTTCAAAAATTGATATCTAGTCCTCCACTCACCTCACTATTCAATTCATGGTATCCTCTTTCAAAGGGATGGATAAGGTCCATGAAAAAGTGAAATCCTATAAGATTTACCACTAAGATAAAATAAATTGAGTCTCTTGATGCATTTTGATTAGGATGGCGATAATCTAGATGGTAATAGTCTAACCTCTACAAGTATTTTTTAGCATCAACTACCTCATTATACACTCCTAGTGATATATTTTGATTTAAATACCTCATGTTCTGATCCAAAATAGATTGCATTGCATTCAAATAAAGCATGAATTCTTATGCACCAAATGGTTTATTGTTACTAGAGTATGATTCTATATTCTATACAATCATGAGTTAGTGTATCCATGCAGAAAGCATACACCTAACAACTGCATCAACTAATATCAAACATTAAAGCATAAAATATTGACAATAATGAATTCAACAAGAAATGGGGTTTCCTTTTATTAAAATTTTTCAAATTCAATTACACATACATCCCTCTTAGGGATACTCAATATTGATATAGGTAATACAATCTTGAAGACCCTCTAAATGAGGGGGTGATGTAATTTGTAAACTTTTCAATAGGACATGAACTGCTCAAGATCAATGGTGACCTTCTTCTCTCATGAAAGAGGTATTTGCTGCCTTGAATGCCTTGAAATGAATGGATCATGTAAACCTAAATTCAAGAAACAACAAGAAAGGGTTAAAAATAAATATGGCCTCTCTTGATGAGGTTTTTGATGGACAATTGCATAAATGATGATAATAAAAATAAGAAACATGTAGATATATGAAATTAGCACAAAATCATCATACTACTATCAAGCATAGAATGAAAGCATGTAATCTAGGTAATAAGCAACCTAATTAGCCATTGGAAACTTGAATTGCATGAAATAACAATAAACTAGTCTAATTGATGGAAATAAGGAAATGAAGGAAATCTGCCCCTAAATCCTAATTCTAACCATACAAATGCATGAAAGAAACCTAAACTAAGTTAGATATTCCTAAATACATGATTACAAAATGAAATCTATGGCTAAAATAAGGTAAATCAGGGATCAAACCCTCATTGCGGGTTTGAGGTACAATGGACACTGTTAGCCGTGGCTAAGGAAAGAATGCTCTTGCTTGTGTAATCAAGACTTAGATCCTCAATTCTCTCCATTGAATTGATGGTCAAGGGTTGCCTTGATGTCCTCTAATGGATTTAGCGGTTGAATTCACTAGATTTACGGTGGAAGAGGCTCAATTATGGATTCTTTATCTCCTTAGTCCTTTGACACCTCCATTGCTTTGAATGCATTCATGATTGGCAAGTTAGCTCTCTCCAAAAGGTTGCAATTGAGTCAACAATTCAGTAGGGCTATGTTATGTTTTCAACTCCTCAAGATTCTATGTCTCCCCAATTTGGAGGGGGGTCTTATAGCACTCTCAAGTCCTTGGTCTAGCTTCATGGAGAAGCCAAGAACAAGAAACCTGCAGTTGGATTAGTTGGAGGGAACCTTCTTGACACTTCCCCACCCACAATTATTTGAATCTCCATTTCCTAGGCCATTATAACTAAATTTGGCTCAACCCAGGATTCAAAATAGTTTTGATGCTAGTCGTGGCTCTAAGGTGCGGCCATCTCTGTTAGCCATGGGTGTTAGCCACGGCTAAGGCTAAGTTAGCCAAATCTACCTAAAATGAGTGGTTAAAAACACTACTTCACCTTGGAGCTATCCAAGATAATTCATATGGTCTGTTTGCATGTCCCATATGAGTAGTCACCTTGACATGAGGTGTTTTAGGTATCTACAAATGCCCCTTTTGGGATGCGTTGTGAGAACGAACAACGTTGAGCAAAAATAGACCTCCTAAAATAATATTGTAGGTTGAATTATGATCATTGATATGATCAATATTAGATGCCCAGTCCTACCAAAGGGTACACATATTAGAATCATTGCTTCCAACTAAGGGAAGGCTTAAATTTGAAAAAGCTTTTGTAAGCTCCAACGACAATCAGGTAGCTTCAGTGCTACAATAGTACCTATAGGTGGAGAGCTACTAACTTAACTGTCATAGTTGTTTTTTGCCCTAGCAAAGGGTAAGCTTATGATAGTCTTTGGAAATTATTTGTAAGACAAATGCAATTTGACAAGATTGAGTGATCTCCTGTTGAATTTGATTATGATAATTGACATAATGACTACCCCCTCAAGCAACGAGTCGATTAGGGTAGGATAATTGACTGAAGAAACAAGTCGCTTGACCACTATGAGTGATTTGAACAATTTAAGGTTTTAGTACTTTGATTACTTGGCAAGGCCTAACTTAGCCATGATTTGCAACTATTAATAGTAATTGTATATCTCTATCTCGTGGAGCAATCCAACCGTTGTGGCCTTCTTAGGGAATCGAAATGATAGCAATTCCAATTAGGTTTATGTTGAATAATAATGCTCGATGATTTATTGAATCATGTCATAGAAGTATTGAGATGAGTACCTCATTCCCGTGGAGAAGTCTGATCATCTAGGCTTTCTTACGGATTAAAGTGAACCATATCAATTCCACAATGACTAGTTTACCCCAAATGACCTTATGGTAATTTACTCATCTTGTCGGATTGCATGGATCACAAGTCGCTACAACCACAAAGTGTATAGGATAAATAACTGGATACGAGGCGCATTTGAAATTTGAATTATTTGATTTTTTTTGTTATTTTGAAAATTTTGAGGGTTTTGACCCATTAGATATTTTTTATTTTACATTTTAAATCCCCTCATGGTTGAATTTTGAGAGCATTTATTGCTGGATGCTAGCCGTGCTTGTCACCCGCAACCAATTTTTATAATTTTCTTAGTCGCAGATCTAATGCGCGATCAAAAAACCCTAATTTTGTGCCCATGGGTGTCAACCACGGTCAAGGGCAAAATGGAAAATATAAAAGAAAAAATTATCATTTTCACATCATTATTTTCCAATTGTTGTTGCTGTCTAGAGAGATTTGAGAGGTGAGATTAAAAATTTAACATAGAATGCTGCTGAACCACATACTCAACCTACCCAACATGGTTGACCCTATGGATGCATCTACTAGTGGTAGATCTGGTGCTAGAAAGGTAGCACTAAAACTCTCTCTTATTTGATTTACTCAATTAAAATGAACCACATTAATTAATAGGTTAATTGAACCTCACTAAACTGCTAGTAACGAACTTCACCATAGCTTAGGGTTAGTAACTTAAAATAAACCTCATTAAGTAACAGGTTAACTGAACCACATAAAATATTTGTAACAAAGCACACCAAATTTGGATTTAGAATAGGTTAGATTAGATGGTTGGGCTATTAATTAATTTTTTTGGATTGTTCAGGATGGGACATGACCCCAAAAAGGTCACTACTCAACCGTGGATGGTAGTCGCGGTTTCCAATTGGTAAATTGGGGGTTGTAGTTGTCATTCACGACAGGATTTAAATTCCAATGGTCAAAAATTTGATCGTTGTCGTCGACTGCAGGTCCCATTCGTGGTTAGCTGACTTTAGAAAAATTTCCTAAATTTTTTAATTTTTTTCTATTTTTTGGTTTTTGTCTGATTTAATTGATTTTATTGATTGTTTTTAAAGTGCAGTATTCATTTTTTTTAAATGTGTTGCATGCATTTGTAAATATTTTTATCTTTGTGAAGATTTTTTTGAATTTGTTTGACTTTTTTTTTTGATGTTTTTGATTGATTTAGCATATATTATTTATGTCTCTCTTTAGGCATTGATCGTGAGGGTGAGGGAATTAGACATCCTTTGTACCCTTTGCAATGGTCTCAATAACACTGAGTAGGCCTAGTTTAGAGCCATTGAATTTGGCTATGTGCTATAGCTTCCATAGTCTAGAGTCGATTAGGCTTATATGACCGCTCTGGCCCATCTCTAGGATGCAAGGACGAACATCTTTCACCTGCCCACAGGTGAGATCACTGTTACTTTTGAGGATGTCTATCGCATCTTTAGGATTCTGATTGATGACGAGGCCATCACATATTCACCCACAGAGGCGAAGGATGTTGTATTCCTTTAGATATTTGGTGTCCAGAGTGCTACATCGTAGGTAGATTCAGACCACAATGGGGTCCACATCGAGGATTGGTACCATGAGAATGTCTTCTCATAGTGGGTAGTTGTATTCATGTACTTGATAGTTTAGATTGTGCTATCGAACACATCAGGAGCAAGGTTCCCTTGGAACCTCTTGGCCAGGACACAGGATGTGTTAGCAAGCAACATTGAAGAGCCACTGATCCTATCCTAGGGTAGAACCCTACTTGCACAACTCTACGATGAGTTGTACAATATCACATGGAGGAGCAATGTAGGAGTCGATTGCAGTATCCTACTACAAATCTGGGTATGACAGCACATTAAAATTGAGTTTCCCACACTACTACCCCTCTGGATTGATAACATTACTATAGAGAAGTAGTGCTATGCTGCTTGCTAGCCTCAAGAGGCTGAGGGATTCAAGAGTAGGAGTAGAGCAAGAGATGTGCAATACTATATTGATCAGATTGCACAGCTACAGACTAGGTAGGTGCTATGGAGGTTCTACATGGATTATCCTACATGGTTGGAGGTAGATAGGTACCTAAGGAGGAATTGGTGTGATAGATGGCTTCTTAAGTACAATCTCAAGATATGAGAGTTCTTCTACTTCTCCTGTGTGACCAAGCTGTTCAAGATTTTCTAGGATATCCCTCCTATACCTACTATCTATCGTCACCTTAAGGTGAAGAAGGACATGGCATGGACTCAAGTGACTCTACTAGGATATTAGGATGATGACTTTCATGAGTCTAGACTAGAGGATGCATGGACTATAACAAACTATGACACCTAGTGGACTACCAGGTTGTGGTAAGGTGATGGACCCCTAGACAAACCTACAGATGGTATGGCAGAAGCAGAGGCAGAGGAGGCACATCCAGAGGGTGTAGATCCTCATGAGCACAAAGTGTGCCAGTGGATAGAGGGCATATGGGGGGAGGCTATAGTTGATGAGGAGCTCTCAATAGAGGAGGGCAAGGATGAGCTTGATGACGAGGTGTCCTAGCTCAAGGTCTAGGTTGCTAGCTTGAAAATATGGGTAGGGACCCTTCAAATGTAGATTTGATGGGGGACACTTCTATGGATATTCTATAGGCATAGCTAAGAGCTACATAGGATCAGATGAGATAGGGATAGGATCAATGGAGAAGTTACGAGGAGGAGCAGACTCTCCACCTAGTGTAGATTATGAGTGCCACTATAGATTTGGAGAAGATGCACTTGAGTGAGATCTAGCATGATCTCAAATATAGCTCATGACTCATGAGAGGGATCTAGCAAGGAGTGAGTGAGGGGAATCCTCAAATCCATAGGCTCCTCTAGCAACTCCAACTGTATAGGAATGCATAGGTTTATATATAGATGCAAATATCAGGAGGCTATGGGCCATGGTCCAGTGTCATCTCGATGAGCAAGCATTAGATGTTGCTCATATCTCTCACCTAGAGGGAGAGATCGAGCTACTCGGGGGTGATATTCCTAAGAGGACCATAGATCCAAGGACTCATAGGACTCAAAATTGGGATATAGGGTAGTATTTAGCTTGGCCCAACCATAGGACATCCAGGACAGAGATGTCTACTGGTACCAGCTCTAAGTGAACTCACAGGGAGGGTGGAGGCAACAGAGGAGCCTCATAGACTATGGGTGTAGGTGCTTCTTAGTACATATCTTATCAGATATTTGTACTATTTTTTAGTGTAAGGTCGAGGACCTACATAGTTGTAGCATATGAGCATTTAGGATATATGCCTATATACTCCTTTTTGACACACACACACACACACATATATATGATCAGACATTTATGAGATTTATTATGTGTAGATTTATTTATTTTATGTTTACGAGATGCATATGGATGAATGCTTATATTGTATGTTGATTTGATGCTATATGATGTGATGTATGGATGACATGCACTAGCTAGATGATGGATGTATGACTAGATATTGTGATCTAGATGTGTGGATGGACTACTATGATGTATGCATATGTGGATGCACTGTTTGATGTTAAATGTATATTTAATTTATTATACTTGTATGCATTTAATTTATGTTGCTATGATATGATGAATGCAATGTATGTAATGCATTATTTACATGATGATTTATCTAATGTAAATGAACATCTATGTCTTAATATCTTAAAAAAATAATTTTTGAATACAATATGAGTTTGACAATCTAATGGATGACACCACAGAATGTATAAAAATCTTGACTGTAATTGATATATCTTATCATAAGAATTAATCAATTAAACATCCATATGTGCGATGAAATGTAAGCTTTTGTAAGTTAATAGAATATGCACAATATAGTTAGTGGTTGTCTAAATATCGTTACTAATATCCATCTGGTATCTAATATATATTATGGACACTCTCTAACAAAAACACTCTTATAAAAATAAATTGATAATTGAATGATTGAAATAAGTTGTTTCTATTTGAGAATTTTTGATGTTTTCCATGAGAATATAACACCCTAGTTGACTTATCAAAAGTTGTATAATGACTATACTAGACTTCTGAAAAATAAAGTTTTTGCTAGAATAGACCAAGCTATTCATTACCCCTATGTGTGCAAATGAATATATTTTATTAGACACAAGACTACCTCATTTCCAAGCAAGATTAATTCAGCCCATTGCTATAATGAGGATCATCACATGCTCACCTGATCCTAGGTTTTAATTTAGATAGACTAGACCACTAGGTAATACAGACCACCTAAAGCTAGCTCATTTGTGAATTGCTAGACCTACCCCAATGTCAGGTGGGATTCATTCAGCCCATTGCTATATTGGGGATCACTCCATGGATTTGAGTACTGACCATTATAGGTATTCAAGTTCACCCACTTATTTTACTCAAATTAGTGGGATATTTGCTCATGTATAGTGATAAAAATCACTATTTATTTTGTACTTTTTTTTAAAGAGCAAGGTTTAGGATTTGACTTTGGGATTTTGATCCTTTTTATGTAAGCAAGGGATCTCTTCGGGTAGGGGGGAACTTGTCCTTTTGCCAATGACCTCTACTATAGACCACTTCTCCTCACAAATGAGCAAGTAATAAAACCTTTCACTTATGGTGGATAGGATCACTTCGCAGTGTTAATCTTTCCTTACCCTAATTTGGATTTTTAATGTGTTTGATTAGTGATGGAATTTTGATGTGCTAAGTGTTATCAAAACTAGAACTTATCCTCAAAAGCAAAGTGAGCTTTCTACTAAATCTAAGAAGACCACTAGGTATGATTGAATGACCATAAAACCCTAGCATATTCTTCATAGAAACAGGAAGGGTTGTGTTGAAAAACACAATTACTCACAAGGGTGATGGATGATGATGGTAATGCATAGATGCATGATTGAAATACAAACATGGTTTCATTTGTAAGATTGCAAACACAAACTATTCTAATGCAAGATGTGATGGATGGATATGACTAATGCAATACAATTATATGAAATGCATGTGCAAAATGAAAATGCATGATGCAAATGAATTGTAATATTTTTAGATTTTATTTCTTTTTTATTTTTTTGAATCTTGAATTTTTCCATATTTTTAATTTTTTTTTTGAATTATTAAGTGTGGAACGCCTTAATATGAAGGATTTTGAGAGTTTTAGGCTCTTCAACACCTTCAAGCAATGTCAAGTGATACGTTCCAGGTCCAATATGCTCTGAGATGATGTAAGGACCTAACCAGTTAGCCGTAAATTTATCTCGCAAGTGCGGTGATAGGTTTGAGTTCTATTGGTTCTCTTTCAACACAAAATCACCAACCTTAAAGTATCTCAAGTGGAATTTACTATTGTAAGCTCGTTTTAAGTGCTCTTGGTAAATGTGGAGATGCTCAAGGGCATTAACGCGATGTTCATCAAGAAGCATCAATTGATCTAGGTGGGCTTTTCGCATAGTGTCGTCATCGATTAACTATTTCAATGCAATGCGTAGTATTGAAATCTCCAACTCTAGGGGCATAATGACCTCAACACCATATACCAACAAAAATGGGGTTGTCCCAATGGGTGTCCGAATGCTAGTCCTATAAGCCCATAGTACAAGGGACAACTGGATGTGCCAATATTTATGGTTTTCTTGTAACATATTTTTCAAGATGGCTACCACTATATTATTTGAAGCTTTAGCTTACCCGTTTGCTTGCAGATAATATGGAGTCACAAAATTGTGTTGTATATTGTACTTAGAAATTAAAGCATTCATAGTTTTGTTCTTGAATGATGTTACATTATTCGAGATTATCTTGGATGGTATCATAAAATGACCAATGATATTATGAAGTATAAACTCCATAATATGTACTCCAGTTTTCATTGTAAATGGAATGAATTCCACCCACTTTGTAAAATATCCAGTAGCCATTATGATAAATGTATGCCAACCTGATGACGAAGGAGAGATCTTACCGATTAGATCTAGAACCCTCTGAGAAAATGACCAAGCCACTTGAATGGGTTGAAGGCTTGCAATGGCAAGTGTGTAAGATTAGCATGATGTTGACATTTGATGCATTTCTTGACATACATGGTGAAATCCTTCTCCATAGTGGGCCAATAATAACCCATTCGAAGGATATGCTTGACAATGGCCATGTTGATAAAATGGCCACTGCATTTACCATTGTGAGCTTGCAAAATTGCCCAAGCTGATTCTTGGAGCTCAAGACAATGAAGGAGAATTCCATCATAGCTTATATGGTAAAAGATATCTCCAAGCAAGACATAATTTATCGCTTTCTATCTAAATGTGTGCTTCATGGCATGTGATAATCCCTACAATATTAAACCAAGCTTAAGGAAGTCATGTAATTATGACATCCAATATTGATAAGCTTCTGCCTCAACTACCAAGATGACTTATTACCCTGGTGTTTCACTATGCGCAAATGTATACTAGGATACAACCTTATGGTGAATGGTGGTGCCATTCCCTGTAGGACCATACGAGATCAAAGAACCCCAGGAAACCTTCTTGAGAAAGTCTCTAACTCTATATAACCACTCCTAATTTGGTTCTATATGAATCATGTTGACTAATTCCTTGTTATCAAAAGCTACATGCTGTATTTCGGCATGCGATAGCGTATTTACATGAATGGTAGTGAAATCAACAGATGAATTCTAAGGGATTAAGGATCCTAAACATGCCATAATATCTAAAAATATGTTCAATGAATGAAAGATTACCTCAATGTCGTACCACTCTAGCTGGGCTAGATACGTGTCAGCAAGATCCTTGTAAGCTTTCAACATGGGACACCTACATTGAAAAAGTCCCTTGACTTGATTGACTATGAGAAGGGAATCAACAAATATGTTCAACTGTTTAATATTCATGGTGATAGTTGTTTGGAAGTCCAATATTATTGCTTCATACTCAACATTGTTGTTGGTACAAGGAAAATCTAGCTTAAATGACAAGGGCATTGGAGCACCTTGTGGCATGAAAAATACAATTCTTGCACCACCCCCTTGCTCACACTTCGAACCATCAAAGAATACAGTCATATAAACTTTGTTATCTGATTCTTCGGGTTTGGGTGCTTATGATAATGTGAAGATTGCATCATTAGGAAACTCTATGGTGAGAGGCCTACTATTTTTGAGAGGTGCCTCTTCCAGTTGATTAGCTATGACCTGTCTCTTGATGGAATATTAGCTAATGAATTCTAAATCAAATTTTATCGATAACATGATCCACTTTGTAGTATGTGTATTATGATATGTATTTCTCATCACATACTACAAAGGATTTTGTTTGGATATCACTTACGTCGTATGACTTAACATATAATGATGCAACTTCTTTGTTGCAAACACTACTGCTAAACATAGCGTGTCCACGTATGTATATCTGATATCATAACTTACCAATGTGTGACTGATGTAATATACGACTTGCTTTTTCACTTATACATTATTTTGGGCTAACATGGTTCCCAATGCAAATTTAGTCACCGATATATATAGCAAAAAATGTACATCTAGTCTTTGTGGATCTAGCACTAGTGGCATTTCCAGGTATTACTTAATTTTAGTGAAGGCCACTTGACATTCCTCATCCCAATTGAATGTGACCCCCTTCTATAGGAGTCAATTCATGGGTTGACATTTATCTGATAATTATATGATTAAATCACTTTATGGATGCTATTTTGCCTTGAAGGCTTCTTAACTCCTTAATATTTTTGGGAGGACGCATATCTAATATGGCCTTGACCTTTGCTAGGTCAAATTTTATGTCTCATTTTGAAACGATGAATCCCAAGAGCTTTTCTGAATTTATGCCAAATACACACTTCTTGGGATTCAACCTGACATTATGCTCTATCAATTTAAGACCTTCCTCAGGACCTCAGCATGCTCTTCTCATAATAATGACTTTGCCCATGGTTATGCATAGTGGCGAATATTCTCCAATTGGGCGAATATTAGGATTTTCAAAAATCAAAAATTGGTAAATATGAGGACCCTCGATGTCGGACCATTCGCCTAAAATTTTTAGGACCAATATTTTTATTAGGGTCAATTTGCCACAATATATATCCAAACATAGGCATATTTGTACTTGTTAGAAAGCTCTTTTTGAGCATGATCTAATGGTGGTGTTATTATGAAGTTTTAAGGTGATTTAATAGGCCTAAATTTATCCCAAATATGACCTTACTTTTTAGGAATTCAAATGCCCCAAATTTTGGTGTGAAGATGATTGGTTTGATTTGTTTTGGATTCTCCATGATTCACCTTGATTTTGATTAGGATTTGCCATTTTTTTACAAGTAAATTTTGAGTCTAACCCCTTATGCATAACCCTAACTTTGCCAACAAGTCATCGATATAATCTTCTAAGATATTATGCATGTAGTCATGAAAAATATATGTCATGACTCGCTGATATGTGGCACTAGCATTTTTAAGGCTAAATGGCATAAATTTATAGCAAAATGTTCTCCTTGGCATTATAAACACGATTTTGTGTTGATTCTCGACTTTAATCTGAATCTGATTGTAACAAAAAAAAACATCCATAAGGAAGAGCATATCATGACTTGAAGTTACATCAATGAGAGCATCTATGTTGGACAACAAAAATGAATCCTTTGATGTTGCCTTGTTGAGGTCTCTGAAATCTATATAGATACAGATACTTCCATCAAGATTTCCTACAGGTGCCATGTTTGATACCCATTCTGGATAGTCGATGGAGATAATGAACTCTACGTTCAAAATATTTTGTAGCTCATATTTAACCATTAAAGTGACTATTGGATGCATCTTCATGAGCTTTTTATTGATAGGTTTCTTAACGGGATCTAGCGAAAGGTTATGGGTAACCAATTTTGAATCTAGTCTCGATATATCCTTGTATGTCCAAGAAAAAAGGTCAGGTCTCTCTTTAGTAGAGAGATGAGTATGACACGCTCATCAAGAGATAAAATATCTTTAAATTTGAACTTCATAGGATTAGTGATATCATTACTGATATCCACATCGAAGGTCTCCTCTATCAATATGTGTGATCCCTCCTGAAGCTGGTGAGGTGTGGGAATCAAGAGGATGTCATCATCTGGGTTTAAAGGTCCTACATCAAAATTTCTCTTAGCATGATATACATCATGTGCACAGCTAGGTGCAAAATGAAAAGGTTGCAACATTTCTTCATTAGGTAAGAAATCCTTAGGCTCTAGTGGTGAGTCAGTGCGATCCCAATCAATAGTATCTATATACAGACATAATGGTTTGGAAGGGTCGACTGGATTACAAAGTGGAGTGGTAAAATCAATGGAGATCATATTTATGGAGTGTATTAAATAATTAAGACCACGTGTGTGTGAATCTACCTTGATAATAGTTCCATACTCGAGATGTGGCTCTGGGGTATGGGGATCTTCAAATTTGGTCTATAAACAGACTCAAAAATAATATCGTTGGGCTCCAAGAGCTCCATGTATGTTTGTAGGTTAGGGAAGACTATATGATAAATCATATCCAAATTAGGTGGTCTTCCTCTACGGTGTAGACCAAGATAGACTTGTTGATACATCTCATCGATGTCAATCAATATATGATGATGTCACAAATATTGAGGCCTAAGATAAGCTCTCTCAGTCTCATCCTCTTCATCACTATCATATATGAGTCTCTCACCCCTACCCACTAGAATTGGATAATTAGCAATATGGGACCCAAGGTAGGCCCTCTCTATGTCATCCTCATAGTCACTATCAACCATGAAGTATTTTTTGGTCTCGCCTATTTGTTTCATGGGTAATAGATGACATAAATTTAGAGGGTCTAAGTAGGCCAATTTAGTTTCATACTCATATTGTTCATCGTGTGAGGATATCTCATAATCATTTGTTCCAAAATCACAATTTGGTCCATCACTTTTGACAATGGACTCTGCTACGTCTGGATTTTGGATCTACATGCCTGTGTCATCGATAGCTTCACAACTTTCAGTAGCCAAGTTAGCTCTTGGATTGTCTCCTTGATTTACCTCTACCACAATTTTCTCATGATAGATCTATAGTGGTGCTTCTGAGACATAGGTTACCATCCTATTACCCCCTCATAGATAAGAAGAGTTAGGGTGATACAGGTTCCAATCCACATCATCCCCTAAAGAAAGGTTTAGATGATCTAAAGATGCTTCTAGAAGCTCGTCTCATCCTTGGATATGATATCCTAACCCAAACCTATCAGTTGGTAGTCGATACTATGGTTCTATGGGAAATTTGTGCCCCTAATAAAATAATCCCAAGTCATAACCATGCCAATGGTAACGATAAAAGTAGTGCAAGGCAAATTTAGGGTTAGACAAATAATGAACATTCACCATGAATGGTTCATCATCATATTCATATATGGGCATGTGATTTGTAATTTGATCTAGCCCTCCATAAATGAAGTTTATTTGGTTGGGTGGCACCCCCAACGGTACCACCATCCCCATGGGAAATCTATGGGCTTGAGTTCGACCCATTTCTTGTGCAATTTTGATAAATGGCATGAACGTCATGTTCTACACAATATATTCTGCTAATCTGGGGTTAACCAAATGTATGGTCACCTACGGTGCAGATGACCCTACTAAAGATGCAAGTGAGGCAGGCTAAGGTGCCTCCTCGAATTTATTTTTAGTGTCCTCTTTGTCCATGGGAGTGGGACCGTCGATAGTTGCTTATTTGGGCTGTTTATTTGACTCTTTGTCACCCATAACTACCTTAATATTCTTATCATTCCTAGATATTTTGGATATCATAGGTTTAGTCAAAGCTGTTGTAGTGTGCTTTGATAGGTACTGTGCTACTATGGAAGGTCCCATGCACACCCCTTTGAGTTTACATTTTGGATTTATAATAGGTGACATCAACCGTATATCCAGATGCATTGAAGGGAGAATGAAATCCCCTAGAAAATCTGCTAAGTTCACGTATTTGAATGGCTCTTCATCCAAAGATACCATGTGAACTTGTCTCTCATGTATATATTTTATACACTGATGTAATATTGAGGGACGCAACACATTTACCTAATCCAAGGCCTCAAAATTATGTTATATTTCATGGCACCTTCGATCACATGACACATCATAGGGATGGTCTTAATTCCAACATGAATCAGAAGAACTGTGGTACCTACCATTGATCATAGTGCATTATTGAATGCTCTCAAGGTGAAAGTGCAAGGTACAATATGTGACTTTGACAAATTCAGATATGTTAATGCCTTGGTTGTAATTATGTTGATTGATGATCCTGTATTAGCCAAAACCCGTTTGAATGGTGTGTGTTTAACACATGCAATTGTATGTAGTGGCAGGTTTGCTATAGTAGTGGAGACCATCCTAATATTGTGATCACTGAATTGGATGACCGGTTCACTGCACTACTGCACATGTCCCATGAAGTTCATAAATGCTTCAGGTTCTTGGGACTAAACTTTGCCACAATATATATCCAAACATAGGCATATTTGTACTTGTTGGAAAACTCTTTTTGAGCCTGAGGTCCTTATTTATCCCAAATATGAGCTTACTTTTTAGGGCTTAAAATGCCCCAAATTTTGGTGTGAAGATGATTGATTTGATTTGCTTTGAATTTGCCATGATTCACCTTGATTTTGATTAGGATTTGCCATTTTTTACAATTACATTTTGAGTCCAACCCCTTATGCATAACCCTGAATTTTCCAACAAGTCATCAATATAATCTTCCAATATATTAAGCATGTAGTCATCATAAATATATATCATGGTTCGCTGATATGTGGCACTAGCATTTTTAAGGCTAAATGGCATAAATTTATAGTAAAATGTTCTCCCTGGCATTACAAACACAATTTTGTGCTGGTTCTCGACTTTAATTTGAATATGATTGTAACCAAAAAAACCCTCCATAAGGGAGAGCATCTCATGAGCCATAGTTGCATCTATGAGAGAATCTATGTTGGGAAACAAAAATGAATCCTTTGGTGTTGCCTTGTTGAGGTCTCTGAAATCCATACAGATATAGATCCTTCCATCAGGATTTCCTAAAAGTACCATGTTTGATACCCATTTTGGATAGTCTATGGAGATAATGAAATCTACGTTCAAAATATTTTGTATCTCATCTTTAACCATTAAAGTGAATATTGGATGCATCTTCCTAAGCTTCTTCTTGATAGGTTTTTTAGCAGGATCTAGTGAAAGGTTATGGGTAACCAATTTTGGATCTAGTCTCTATATATCTTTGTATGTCCAAGCAAAAATATCAGGTCACTATTTTAGTAGATAGATGAGTATGAAACGCTCATAAACAGATAGAATCTCTCCCAATTCTACCTTCATAGGATTAGTGACATCGTTACTGATATCCACATTGAAGGTCTCCTCTATCAACATGTGTGATCCCTCCTCAAGCTGGTGAGGTGTAGGAATCAAGTGGATGTCATCATCTGGGTTTAAAGGTCCTACATCAAAATTTCTCTCAGCATGATATACATCATGTGCACAACCAGGTGCAAAATAAAAAGGTTGCAACATTTCTTCATTAGGAAAGAAATCCTTAGGCTCTAGTGGTGAGTCAGTGCGATCCCAATCAATGGCATCTATATTCATACATAATGGTTTGGAAGGGTCAACTGGATTATGAAGTGGAGTGGTCAAATAAATGGAGATCATATTTATGGAGTGTATTAGATCTCCAAGACCACGTGTATGTGACTCTACCAAGATAACAGTTCCATCCCCGAGATGTGGCTTTGGGGGTATGGAGATCTTCGAATACGGTCTTTAAACAGACTCAAAAATAATATCATTGGGCTCTAAGATCTCCATGTACGTTGGTGGATCAGGGAAGACTATATGATAAATAATATTCAAATTAGGTGGTCTTTCTCTAAGGCATAGGCCAGGATATACTTGTCGATACATCTCATCGATGTCAACCGACTCATGATGATGTCACAAATATTGAGGCCTAAGATAAGCTCTCTCGGTCTCATCCTCTTCATCACTATCATATATGAGTCCTTCACCCCTACCCACTATAATTGGGTAATTAGAAATATGGGACCCAAGGTAGGTCCACTCTATGTCATCCTCAGTCATTATCAACCATGAAGTATTCTTCAGTCTCACCTATTTATTTCATGGGTAATAGATGACGTAGATTTATATGGTCTAAGTAGGCCAATTTAGTTTCATCCTCATATTGTTCATCGTGTGAGGATACATCATAATCATCTATTCCAAAATAACAATTTGGTCCATCACTTTTAACAATGGACTCTGCTACGTCCGTATTTTGGATCTACATGCCTGTGTCATAGATAGCTTCACAACTTTTAGTATTCAAGTCAGCTCTTGGATTGTCTCCTTTATTTACCTCAACAAAAATGTGTTCAGGATAGATCTCTAGTGGTGCTTCTGATACATATTTTACCAGCCTATTACCCCCTCATAGATAAGAAGGGTTAGGGTGATACAGGTTTCAATCCACATAATGTTAGTCTTACAATGACACTGAGAAGTGTAGCTTTTTAAACTTAAATCTACAACTCTTAAATCTAAAATAATGAAAGCTTAAAACCAGATAAAGCAAATATCAAAAAGAGAGCATCACATAACACAAGATGTAACGAGGTTCACCAGTTTTGGCTACTCCTCAAAAATAGACTGCTTGGACTTCCATCCAAATATAGCCTTTGCAAAGCACCAACTTTACAATCAATTTACCAGCACCCACTGGAAGGAGCACCAACCCCTTAATTTATCTACACCAACAAAAAGGAGCACCAACCCCTGATTTACTAGCATCGACTGGAAGGAGCACCAACCCCTGATTTATATGCACCAATAGAAAGGAGCACCAACCCCTGATTCCAAGCACCAACTCGGAATTCTATATTAGATCTCTCTTGACATAAAAATGCCTTCGGTTTTACAAGACCCTAACTGGTATATAATTTATCAAAACATAGTAAAAACTTACTGCTCTACTTGTCGCTCTCTTACAACACTCTTCTAACCCTCTTTCGGTAGCACTTTCACAAATTCAGTGGCAACTTAATTCTCTATGCGACTGCCCTTTTATAACCCCATTTCTCAATGATACTCCTCATATTTTGTAACTTCTGTAATCCTGCATGCAGCTTATTAATAGCCACTACTGATGGTAACTCCTTTATAGCACAGTATTTATTACATGCAACCTATTAATAGATCTGTCTCTTGTGTGGGACTTTCAGTATAACTGCCACTCGATGGTTACACTGCTTTACGGGCCCTGTAACTACCGTTTTGTATTTAATGCACTATGCTTATTTTAGCTTGCATGATTTCTATCTGTAACTGCCCCTACAACTATCACACTAACTTCAGTTGACTCTTCTTATATTGGCTACATGATTTTCCTCTGCAACTGCCCCTGTAACTGTCGTTCTACTTCAGTTAACTGTCCGTAATCATGTTGTTGCGACCTGTCATGAAATCATGACACTTTTGTCTCTTTGTACTCTTCTCGCCTTTTACCCGTGAAAACATGACATGTCGCGACATCGCGATACTTTTTGCGTCTTTGTCCTTTCTTAACTTGCACCTACGAAAACATGACATGTCATGAAATCATGACACTTTTTGCTTCCTTGCACTCTTCTCGGCATGCACTAACGAAAACATGACATGTCACGAAATCGTGACACTTTTTGCCTCCGTACATTCTTCTTGGATTGCACTAGCAAAAACATGACATGTCGTGAAATCGCAACACTTTCGCTGCATTGAGCGCTTCTCTGTCTCTTGCCCATGAAAACGAAACATGTCATGAAATCATGACACTTTCACTTCCTTGCACTCTTCTTTGCTTGCACTAGCAAAAACATGACATGTTGCAAAATCGTGACACCTTTCGCTTCCATACACTCTTCTCTGCAAGCACTAGCAAAAACATGACATGTCACGAAATCATGACATCTTTCGCTTTCGTACACTCTTCTCTGCAAGCACCAGCGAAAACATGACATGTCACAAAATCGTGACACTTTTTCTCCTTGGCGCTTTTCTTCCCTTCGGGTCATGAAAACTTGACATGTCATGAAATCATGGCACTTTTTCTTGCAAGCTCTTTCTCTTCGAACCTATCGCGAAATCGTGACACATTTTTGTCCGTACTGTCTCTCTTACAAATTGTCGTGAAATCGTGACACTTTTCTTTGCAAGCTCTTTCTCTTGAACCTGTCGTGAAATCGTGACACATTTTCGTTCGTACTATCGCTCTTGCAAATTGTCGTGAAATCGTGACACTTTTCTTTGTGAGCTCCTTCTCCCCGAACATGTCGTGAAATCGTGATAGTTTTCCTTGCGCTTTCTCTTTCGTCCAACATGTGAAATCATGACAGTTTTCCTTGCACTTTCTCTCTCTTCGAACATGTCATGAAATCATGACAATTTTGCCTGCATTTTCTCTCTCCTCCAATATGTCGCGAAATCGCGACATTTTTGCTAGCATTTTCTCTCTCCTCCGTTATGTCGCGAAATCATGACATTTTGCCAGCATTTTCTCTCTCCTCCGTTATGTCGCGAAATCGCGACATTTTTGCCAGCATTTTCTCTCTCCTTCGATATGTCGCAAAATCATGACAAAAAACATGTCGCGATATCACGACAGTTTTCTTACTTGTCTTTTTCTTTGATCCTTTGAATCTGGGCCACTTCTGTCTTCTTGGAAATTCATTGTACATGCTCTGACTGACCTCTGAACTCCTGTCCATTGCATCATCAATTGATCTATCTGTCTATGTTGACAACAATGACAATACTTTGGCTACACCTTGCTCATCAATCTCCCTCTTTGGAATTGTTGGCAACATGCGTAATTGCGTGCAATTACCTATAATTTTTCTTCCCCTTTGACAATAATACCAAAGGGGGGCTGCAAAACTCCCCCTGAGTCCATGCACATCATTCTTAGGCACACGTTATGACAGTTAGAAAAAATTACAAATATGAGCACAAAGATAATTAAATATATAAATTCTCCCTCTATGTACAACACACTGTCACTGCAATATATTTTGCTTCTGCTATGGATAAGAAAACTGACTCTTGTTTCTTACTATTCCACGTGACCAAACTATCTCCATGATAGAATGCACCTCCACTAGTACTCTTTCTGTCATCTACACATCCTACCCAAATCTACATCTGGAAATCTGTCCCAGCATTGTCCTCAAATCTATGCCAGCATTGTCCTCAAATCAGCTCACAAGTTCATCAAGAAAAACTTGCTTAGCATGAACCCACAAAGAGAATTGTTAGAGACCCAATGTGATTCATCAACCTCATAGAAGCATAAAGAGAATTGTTAGAGACATAGTATGTTCTATACTTAACTCCCAATCTCAATCTCAACTCAATCTCAATCTCAAAAGAATAAGATAGATGTAGTATGCTTTTATCAAGAATATGAAACACAACCCAACAATTGCCAACCATGCAATAACTCATATAACAATGATACTAATGTCATTTTCACAACCTATATCTTTTCTCAACCAATTAGGGCTTTAACAACAATGCTTATAGACAAGGTTTAACCAACATCATTCAACTCAAGATTAACCTTGAAGCATTCAACCTATCACTGCATGAAAAGAAAACTAGTAGACATCCTTTTCCTTACAAAGGTATTTGAACAAAATAGCCACCAACATAAATCACCAATGCAAAGAATAACTTGTTCAAATCAATCTCAATGGAGTAAGCCCAAATCATGTATCAAGTAAAGCATTAACTTGATCAAAACAACCTCTATGAAAGCAACTCAACCATTCATCACCAGGCTAGAAATCATCTGGTTGCTCATTATAAACCTCTTCTTCAATCTTCCCATTCAACACGCTGATTTCACATCTGTCAACAAAATTGACAAGTGACTCACACTTGTACCAACTTTTGTCCAACACTGTACCAACACTACAATTTTACTGCCAACTCTGTGCAAGCAAAAAACATAGTACCACAAAACCAGCCAAATCATCTAAACTATTATAATCCTTAACTTTTGACAGTGGTAGTGAGAACCATCAATAGTACAACAATGACATATAGCAATATTACCAATAAAGAAAACTCTCAATTTAATTACCATCCTTCACGGCACTACCACAAACAACTGTATGAACAGAAAATACACTTTGACAGTTATACAACAACTCCTCGACTACTTTCCTTTCATCCTCAAATAATTACACAAGTACATAGGAGCATTAAAATAAACTTTAACATTGCTCCCCCTGAGGATGTGCTACCTGGAGCTGCTTAGTGCAATAGAGGAGTAATCTCCTTCTGTCCAAGGAGACACAATTTCCTCTCTTATTTATTTCTCTAGTTTTTCTTGAACTTAGGCTAAGGGTTTTCACCTGCATCCCCATTTTGAACCTTTTCGTGAACCTGAACATTTATCTTGGGTGCTTGTCTCTTGTGCATTCTTGATGGATAATTATTTTCCTGTCTATGTTGCACTCTTTGTGTCTGATGGAATCTACAGTCTTGCATTAGATTAGATGCAGAAGTGCTTGGACAAAACCTTGCTATGTGCCCATAACCATTATATTTAAAATATTGCACATGGTGTTCACTCATAAGAGCAGATGTATTTCTACCAGCATAACTCCTTGATTTATTATTCAATCCATAATAAATTGCCTGGTGACCATAATGGCTGCATCTAAAACAATATCCGTTAAAAGCATTATTATGAAAAGAGTGAGAGTGAGAGAACCTCTTTTGTTGTGGTTGCTTTGCTGTAGATCTCCTTTGATATTTTCTTCCTTTTGAAGATTCAGCTTTAGGATTTTCTTTCTTTGATCCTTCAGCAGTGGATTTCTTCTTCTCTACAAATTTGGAAGATGAAGGTTGTTTAGCTTCATATCTAAGACCAAGCTTGCACATAGGGCTTCTTTGTTGCCTTATCATTTTATCTAGCAGCTCTATGCTCTTCTCAAATTTGAGATTTTTATTGGCCTCTTCTAGTTGTTTCCTCAATAAAACAATCTCCTCTTCTTGTTTGCAGTAAACAATCTCTTTCTCATTGATCTATGACTTCAAGGCTTCTTCTATTTTCTTGGCTTTGTGAATTTGTAAGAAGAGATCTTCAATATTACCCTCATATTCTTCCAACTTCTTGGACAGTCTTTTGTTATTTTTTATTTCTAAACCCAACTCTTCAAGTGCAGCGATCAACTCACCTCTTAGATTTACTTCAGCCTCAGCCTCAAGGTTTTCATCACATTCCTGTTCTTCTTCAATGTTTTCTTCTTCGAATGCCATGAAAAGAGCTTCACCTATTTCCTCTTCGAAATCCTCACCGAAACTGTCTTCTGATGAACTAACATTCTTGGAGATGAAACTTTTCTTCTTGAAGTTGCCCTTTCTAAAATTTGTCTTTTTCTTCTAGTCACTTCTTTCTCGATGCGATTCTTCATCACTTTCATTCTCCTTATTTCATGGACATTTAGCTGCAACATGCCCAACGCATCCACAACTAAAACATTTCAATGGTATCTTTCCTCTGTATTTTCCTTGTCCCCATTTTAGTTTTCAGATAAAGTTTTCTTCCATCTCATCTGATGTCTCCTCATCTTTGGATTCTTGTTTTGCTTTCGTATTTTTGTGGGCTTTAAAAGTAGCTTCTCTATCTATGGGATTAGACTTTTCTATTCTCATCTCATACGCAGTCAACGAACCATGCATCTCATCCATACTAAACGTATTTAGATCTTTGGCTTCTTCTATAGCTGATACTTTAGAATCAAATATTTTGAGAAGAGATCTTAATACCTTTTTTATGATTGCAGAGTCTTCAATTTTCTCGTCAAGTCCTCTAATGGCATTAATGACTTCATTTACTCTTAGCATATATGCCGCTATGTTCTCATCATCATTCATATTTAACGCTTCGTACTGATTTCGATGAGTTTGCAACTTGGCCTCTTTGATCTTATCGTCTCCTTCATGAATGCTCTTCAATTTGTCCCAAATTTCTTTTGTAGTTTTACAGCTCATGATCTTTACCAGTTCACTATTTGCTACATTGCACATGATAGCATTCTTTGCCTTTGAGTCATTCTCAAACTGTTTCTTACCGATAGCATCGGTTGGAGGAGTGGTGGGTATTGTGTATCCACTTTCTACTGAGTCCCATATGTCGTATCCCAACGCACATAGATATGTCTGCATCCTAATTTTCTAGAACACATAATTAGTCCCGTCAAACAATGGAGCTTTGTTTGATGAGAATCCTTCACCAAATGCCATTGTGTCACTTCCCAGATCACCTTAGCCGATTGAGCTTGTTCAGGAACTTGGCTCTGATATCAATTGTTAGTCTTACAATGGCGTTGAGAGGGGGGGTGAATCAATGTAGCTTTTAAAGCTTAAATCTGAAATAATGAAAGCTTAAAACCAGATAAAACAAATATCAACAAGAGAGCATCACATAACATAAGATGTAATGAGGTTCACCAGTTTTGGCTACTCCTCAAAAATAGACTGCTGGACTTCCATCCAAATCCAGCCTTTGCAAAGCACCAACTTTACAATCAATTTACCAGCACCCACTGGAAGGAGCACCAATCCCTTAATTTATCTACACCAACAAAAAGGAGCACCAACCCCTGATTTACCAGCACCGACTGGAAGGAGCACCAACCCCTAATTTATCTGCACCAATAGAAAGGAGCACCAACCCCTGATTCCAAGCACCAACTCAGAATTCTATATTAGATCTCTCTTGACATAAAAATGCCTTCACTTTTACAAGACCCTGACTGGTCTATAATTTATCAAAACATAGTAAACACTTACTGCTCTGCTTGTCGCTCTCTTACAACACTCTTCTAACCCTCTTTCGATAACACTTTCACACATTCAGAGGCAACTTAATTCTCTGTGTGACTGCCCTTTTATAACCCTATTTCTCAATGAGACTCCTCATCTTCTGTAACTTCTATAATCCTGCATGCAGCCTATTAATAGCCACTATTGATGGTAACTCCTTTATAGCACAATATTTATTACATGCAACCTATTAATAGATCTGTCTCTTGTGTGGAACTTTTAGTATAACTACCGCTTGACGGTTACACTGCTTTACGGGCCTTGTAACTATCATTCTATCTTTAATGCACTATGCTTATTTTAGCTTGCATGATTTCTATCTGGTAACTGCCCCTGCAACTGTCACACTAACTTCAGTTGACTCTTCTTATATTGGCTACATGATCTTCTTCTACAACTGCACCTGTAACTATCGTTCTACTTCAGTTAATTGTTCGTAATCATGCTGTTGTGACCTGTCATGAAATCGTGACACTTCAGTATCTTTGTACTCTTCTCGCCTTTTACCCATGAAAACATGACATGTCGTAACATCATGAAACTTTCCACCTCTTTGTCCTTTTCTCAGCTTGCACTTGCGAAAACATGACATGTCGCGAAATCATGACACTTTTTGCTTCCTTGCACTCTTCTCAGCATGCACCAACGAAAACATGACATGTCACGAAATCATGACACTTTTTGCCTTCGTACATTCTTCTTGGCTTGCACCAGCGAAAACATGACATGTCACAAAATCGTGACACTTTCGCTGCCTTGAGCTCTTCTCTGTCTCTTGCCCATGAAAATGGAACATGTTGCGAAATCACGACACTTTCGCTTCCTTGCACTCTTCTCTGCTTGCACTAGCAAAAACATGACATGTCATGAAATCGTGACACCTTTCGCTTCCGTACACTCTTCTCTGCAAGCACTAGCAAAAATATGACATGTCATGAAATCGTGACATCTTTCGCTTTCGTACACTCTTCTCTACAAGCACCAGCGAAAACATGACATGTCATGAAATCGTGACACTTTTTCTCCTTGGCGCTTTTCTTCCCTTCGGGTCGTGAAAACCCGACATGTTGTGAAATCGTGACACTTTTTCTTGCAAGCTTTTTCTCTTCAAACCTGTAGCGACACATTTTCGTCCGTACTGTCTCTCTTACAAATTGTTGCGAAATCATGACACTTTTCTTTGCGAGCTCTTTCTCTTGAACCTGTCACGAAATCGTGACACATTTTCATCCGTACTATCTCTCTTGCAAATTGTCACAAAATCGCAACACTTTTCTTTGCGAACTCCTTCTCCCCGAACATGTCACGAAATCATGACAGTTTTCTTTGCTTGTGCCTTTTCACCAAACATGTCATGAAATTGCGACAGTTTTCTTTGCTTGCGCCTTCTCTCCGAACATGTCACGAAATCGTGACAGTTTTCCTTACGCTTTCTCTTTCATCCAACATGTCACGAAATCACAATAGTTTTCCTTGCGCTTTCTCTCTCTTCGAACATGTCATGAAATTGCGACAGTTTTTTCAGCATTTTCTCTCTCCTCCGATATGTCGCGAAATCGTGACATTTTTGCCAACATTTTCTCTCTCCTCTGATATGTCATGAAATTGTGACATTTTTGCCAGTATTTTCTCTCTCCTTCGATATGTCGTGAAACTATGACATTTTTGCCAGCATTTTCTCTCTCCTTCGATATGTCGTGAAATCGCAACAGAAAACATGTTGCAATATCGTGACAGTTTTCTTACTTGTCTTTTTCTTTGATCCTTTGAATCTGGGCCACTTTTGTCTTCTTGGAAATTCACTGTACATGCTCTGACTGACCTCTGAACTCCTATCCACTGCATCATCAATTGATCTATTTGTCTGTGTTGACAACAATGACAATACTTTGGCTGCACCTTGCTCATCACATAATCCCCAAAATAAAGGTTTAGATGATCTAAATATGCTTCTAGGAGATCATCTCATCATTGGATATGATAGCCTAACCCAAACCTATCAATTAGTAGTTGATACTATGGTTCTATGGGAAATTTGTGCCCTCCTCAAATAATCCCAAGTCGTAACCATGCCAATGGTAACGATCAAAGTAGTGCAAGGCAAATTTATGGTTAGACAAATAATGAACATTCACCATGAGTGTTTCATCATCATCTTCATATATGGGCATGCGATTTGTTATTTGATATAGCCCTCCATAAATGAAGTTTATTTGGTTGGGTGGCACCCCCAGTGGTACCACCATCCACATGGGAAATCTATGGGATTGAGGTCGACCCATGTCTTGTGTAGTTTTGATAAATGGCATGAACATCACGTTCTACACAATATATTTTGCTAATATAGTATTAACCAAATGTATGGTCACCTATGGTGCATATGACCCTGCTAAATATGCAAGTGAGGTAGGCTAAGGTGCCTCCTCAACTTGATTTTGAGTGTCCTCTTTGTCCATGGGAGTGGGACCGTTGATAGTTGCTTCTTTGGGATTTTTATTTGAATCTTTGTCACCCATAACTACCTTAATATTCTTGCCATTCATAGGCATTTTGGATGTCATAGGTTTAGTCGAAGTTGTAGTGTGCTCTGATAGCTGCGGTGCTACTGTAGAAGGTCCCATGCACACCCCTTTGAGTTTACCTTTTGTATTTATAATAGGTGACATCGACCGTATATCTAGATGTGTTGAAGGGAGAATGAAATACCCTAGAAAATATGCTAAGTTCACATATTTGAATGTCTCTTCATCCAAAGATACCATGTGAACTTGTCCCTCATGTATATATTTTATACACTAATGTAAGGTCGAGGAAATGCAACACATTTATCTAATCCAAGGCCTCCTCAAAAGGATTTTATACTTCATGGAACCTTCGATCACATGACACATCATATGGATGGCCTTAATTCCAACATGAATCGAAAGAACTATGGTACCTACCGTTGAGCATAGTGCATTATTGAATGCTCTCAATGTGAAAGTGGAAGGTACAATATTTGACTTTGGCAACTTCAGATATGTTAATGCCTTGGTTGTAATTATGTTGATTGATGATCTTGTATCAACCAAAACCCATTTGAATGGTGTGTGATTAACACACACAATTATATGTAGTGGTAGGTCCACTATATCAGTGGAGACCGTCTGAATCTTGTGATCACTAAATTGGATGACTGATTCACTGTACTGCTTCACATGTCCTATGAAGTTCGTAAATGCTTTAGGTTCTTGGGACTAAACTTTGATTGATCTTAGAATATCCATGAGCATCTCCCTATGCTTAGGAGACTACTGAATTAGTTCATATATTGACAACTTTGTTGGAGTTGTCTGTATGCTTTGAACTACTAGTCCTAATGGTCACCACCAGTCTTGTAGGTGGGCCTGTAATATTATGAGCTGACCATTGTTGAGGTGTAACATGCACTATAATAGAATCTGGAGGTGGATTCGGTCTTTCATACCTTCCTTTTATTATGACAACTTTAACCATGCCAACAAATCCTTGAGTTTGCAGTTCAACCCGCACCTGATTCACATGTCCAAAATTGTTCCTCGATGGCTCATGTTTTGGTAAGGGGTTTGTGAAGATCCCCATAGTTTGGTTGTCTAGAGCCTGAGGATTATCCACAGTGAGCTCACCTCTTTCGATCATGTTTTGTGCTACATGTTTGAAACTCAATATCCTTCGATGTTGTGTCCTTTCACCTTATGGAAAGCACATTATAAATCATCTCTATACCCCTTTGGCTTGGGATGATTAGGGTCTATTAGCTTTATCTTTGGTAATTTGAGAGCCTTGGCCTCGTACAATTGATGGAAAAATTGAGGTCATAGATTTTGACAGTGGTGTGAACTAGCAAGGTGGACGTTGTTCTTTATTTTTACCCTTTTTTGTTATTATTGCACTAATCATATAATGCAGGAGGAGGTTGGGCTTGATAATTTTGTTGTTGCCCCTTATCCCCTTTTTGGAGGTTTAACACCACTTGGTTGACATGGGATGGCTTGGCCTGTTCCTTATGATTTTATGTGTTCTTTGTGTTCCATTCCTTCTTGTTCCTGATTTTCAAGTTACCCTCCTGTAACTTGATGTCCTCTATTACTTTGGCTTACACCAAGACCTCTTCGAATGTTTGGTACTATTACAACTATAGTAGTAATGAGATGTGCTTCACACAACTATTGGTAAATATTCGAGTAAGTTCGATGGTCAGAATGGAGAATGGCAACTTCACCATTATATTTCTCCATATTTTACCATAATCCATGATCATCTCATCATCATGCTGCATCAAAGTATCCAGATCAAATAGGTTCACATTCTTCTTGACATTGAAGGAGAAGCGTTCAAGAAATGCATTAGCCAACTATTCAAATCTGGTTATGTTGTGCCTCTTAAGTTTATTAAACCACTCTTAGGCAGAACCTGAAAGGGTTGTGATGAATGTTCTCAGTAATAGAGCATCATTGCTTTCAATCTGAAAGCACATGTCCATAAAGCTCATAACATATTCCTGAGAATATTCCTCACCTTGAAACTTATCTAGCTTTGGCATCTTGAAGTACTCAAGATACGCTATAATTGGCACCAAAGGGCATAGAGGTTCGTTGTGAATCTTGTTCAAGGTAGGCTTTTTATAAGCCATCCCTTACTTCTCTATAGCTTGAACCTTGTCTTCCAAGGCCTGATAGGCCTTTGAAGATAGAATTTCCTCTTCTCTGAGAGGTCCACGATGAGCCTTTTGAGGTAAATTCTTCTTTGAATGAGATGGGGGAATGGGATCATCCTCCACGTCTACTAGGGATATTTCAAGGTATTCTTATTCTTTACCATATCCCACTTCTTCATACTCTGTACTCCCATGATGTTCTAATGCTTGGCACTAATTTTTTTTTTGGATTGTGTGGCAAGTAAAATTCTTAATGTGTTTAGGGTGCAAATCAAGCTACGAAGCAACTCGTCTATGAGTGTGATCCCTGTACTCACTACGAGGGGGTATATTGACCCATACCAATTGATCCTCTCACTTAGCATACTCCTTTTGCTCAAGAATACATTGTTCATGCATGTATTGCTCAAAAATATATTGCCTATGCAACCTCTACCTCTGAGTATCATCATTTTTGAGGCATTCATGCTCTGTGCAGACATCTTCCAATTGATCTTGGAGAATCTGCTATCATTGTTTTGAAACCAATCTCTGTGATCGATTTGTAATATCGATCATGTGTGGTCTTTGGTGTAATCACTCTATCCTAATAGCTTTTTTGGTATGACCTCTTATAGACTTGTTTGCCATGCTTTTACCCTTGTCTATGTAGATGACATTCACATTCTGGTGTTATCTGTACTCTATGACTGCATGGGTCAAAAGGGTAATTATACTATGAGGACACTTGAAGCATTATAATGGATATCGAATTGTCTGATGTGTGCCCTCACTATGAGACCTTGTAGAATGAGAATGTGCAACTGAGGGTTTATACCCTAGCTAC
This sequence comes from Wollemia nobilis, assembly GCA_028583015.1. Lineage (NCBI taxonomy): Eukaryota > Viridiplantae > Streptophyta > Pinopsida > Araucariales > Araucariaceae > Wollemia > Wollemia nobilis. The sequence goes on from JAQPPZ010000057.1 coordinate 1,988,449, forward strand.
CCCAAAACTTTGTCTAGATAATCCAATTGTTTAGTGCACCATAGCTCATATGACAACGTATCATTGACTCCAACCTTAGACATATCAAATGTGATCTTACCAGGTTGATTATCATTTGGAGTCTATAAGGTTCTATGCCTTGAAGTATTCCTTTCTTCCTACACCTAAATGGGTAGATTTTCTACTTGTCTATTTTGAACTGATGGGGGCCTGGATCCACCCTTATCTCGAATACGAATGGGAACCAACCTGTTTACTGTTCCTTCCTCAATTATGTACTCTTTAGTAGATCCAGTGGATCCATGAGGTGTATGATCACAATATATACTTCCATGCATAAATTCCCCATGTTGGGACCTCCCATGCTCGAATCTATCTCATGAGGTATATGCATTGCCTCCTCTAAGTAGGGTATTATGATGAGAACCTATGCACGTAGAGTTATCTCCTTTGATGCTCACCAAACATTGTTCAGGAGGATCTTGTTATTGAGGATTCTCTACATTATGTTGTGTAGTGGGTCGATCTTTGGCCTCAAACTCAGCTCTATGTCGAGATCATCCTCTTCGTGTTCTAACCATGATATTATATTATCTCGTATGTAAATCTTAAAGCACATAAAGCAAACAATGATGATTATCTATTTTAAATTTTTGTTTATGAGCCTTATCTGGTTTGATGTGTTTAATATTTTTTGAAAACTCTAAACTATTCTCATCGTGTTTGAAATTGTTGATGATATACTCAATAGTTTAAGGCTTTCACCTGTATACTCTTAGCTCGAAAATAGGCAATGAAAGTCATAGTCATGTAAGCCAACCTATAATGTATGGTAGTGAAGTCCATACATGGTTAGGAAGTACATATCCTCTCATTACTCACCTTTTTCATCCATAGTCAGCAATATACCTCTTCAAAGAGAGATACGTGCAAATTTTCCATGGGTTATGTCAGTTCTTGGAGCTGGTATTGGTCTAGTAACAAGGATCAAGGGAGTTGGGCCAACGAATGGAAATAACTACCACCATTGTTAAACCCTACTAGTGGTTGGATATGACTTCCAACTCACTAGCATTTAGATAGTATGTGGTGTGTGTGGTTCTTTTTAATTTTACATGGAAATAAAATGCATCAAAGAGCATTCGAATGATTTTCCTACATGCTTATTTTCAAAAGAACATTTATCTTTTAGAGAATGCACATCTATGATATATGTTATTCAGATAATGCACACTAATAATGAAGGAGTGGCCACTAATTGGGCCTCATATATGCAAACTCAAAAAAAACATAACCTAGACCGCTAGAGACTAGGGTGGATTGAAATCAAAAGTCTATTGTTCCTAGCAACGGCTAGTAGAAACTTAAGAGCATATAGGAATTTTAATTTTACTCTTTCTCTAAATTTTATACTTAACCCATCATTCTACTGCATTCAAACTATCAAAAATATAGACAAACACAATAAAACATAGAGAATTGATTCCTACCTAAAGTCCAAGTCCGATGGAGAAGCCAATGTTTTTGATTTTTCTTTCCTCTTCTAGACACGGTTGATAGATGTGATTGAGATTACTAACCATAGCTGAAAGGTATGGCTAAGACTATTCACCATGGATTTTAACCATGATTTATACTTGTGACAAAAAAACATAGTAAATCAGTCAATTATAGCAAAAATTGTGGGGTTACCATCATGATCGCCATCTATACCCATGCAAAAAGCATACACCTAACTACTACATCAACCGATATTAAATATTAAAGCATAAAATATTGAAAATAATAAATTCAACAAGAAATGGAGTTTCCTTTTATTAAACTTTATCAAATCCAATTACATATACACCCCTCTTAGGGATACTCAATATTGATACATGTAATACAATATTTAAGACCCTCTAAGCAAGGAGGTGGTGTAATTCACAGAATTTCCAATAGGACACGAACTACTCAAGATCAATGGTGACCATATATCATGAAAGAAGCATTTTCTGCCTTGAATGCCTTGAAACGAATGAATCCTGTAAACCCTGTGTTAAAGAAACAACAAGAAAGGGTTAAAAATAAAGATGGTCTCTCTTGATGAGGTTTTTGATGGACAATTGCATAAGTGATGATAATAAAAAAAATAAACATGTAAATCTATGAATATTAGCACAAAATCATCATACTACTATCAAGCATATAAGGAAAGAATGTAATCTAGGTAATAAGCAACCTAATTAGCCATTGGAAACTTGAATTACATGAAATAACAATAAACTAGTCTAATTGATGGAAATAAGGAAATGAAGGAAATTTACCCCTAAATCCTAATTCTAACCATATAAATACATGCAAGAAACCTAAAATAAGTTAGATCTTCCTAAATACATGATCAAAAAATTAAATCTATGGCTAAAATAATATAAATCAGGGATTAAACCCTCGTCATGGGTTTGAGGCACAGTGGGCACTATTAGCCGTGGCTGAGAGCCACGACTAAGGTACAAATGCTCTTGCTCATGTAATCAGGGCTTAGATACTTAATTATCTCTATTGAATTGATGGTTAAGGATCACCTTGATATCCTCTGATGGATTTGGTGGTTGAGTTCAATGGATTTGCGGTGGAAGAGGCTCAATTATGGATTCTTGATTTCCTTAGTCCTTTAACACCTCCATTTCTTTGAAGGCATTCATGATTGGCAAGTTAGCTCTCTCCAAAAGGTTGCAATTGAGTCAAAAATTTGGCAGGGCTTCATTGCATTTTTAGCTCATAAAGATTATATATGTCTCCCCAATTTGGAGGGAGGTCTTATATCACTCTCAAGTCCTTAGTCTAGCTTCATGGAGAAGCCAAGAAAAATAAACCTATAGTTAGATTAGTTGGAGGTAACCTTCTCAATGCTTCCCCACCCAAAATTGTTTGAATCTCTATTTCCTAGTCTGTTGTAATTGAATTTGGCTTGGCCAAAGATTCAAAATAGTTTTGATGCTAGCCACAACTCTGAGGTATTTCTAGCTCTGTTAGCTACAGTGTCAACCATGGCTAAGGCTGAGTTAGCCAACTCTACCTAAATTGAGTGGTTAAAACTATTAATTCACCTTGGAGCTATCCAAGATTATTCATATGGTCTGTTTGCATGTCCCATATGAGTAGTCGCCTCGACATGACGTGTTTTAGGTGTCTACAGTTATAATCATATATTTACTAAGTAGGATATTTAATGATGATGGTTAACTACATAAATAATGCATACACATCACATGTCTCTTTGAACCTATGTAAATGTAGATTTGATAGATCACCCAAATACAAATGCTATAAAAACTTAAATGAATGAAATCTAAATGGCTTAGATTAAACCTTTTAATTTTTTCATGCTTGGGTGGCACTTTAATTAGCATCATGGTGGTGATGGTGTGTAATATTTTCTTGAGCTTGTGAATATTACCTTCACCATGCAAAGAGTGCCCAAGCCTATTTGAATAGAGTAGAAAGTTTTAGGGGGATCATTTTTTTCTCTAGAGGGAAGGCATTGGATGTTGAGAAGGAGGTAATGCATATTTTGAGAGGAGGACATCAAACAATCCTAGTAAAAGTAGTTTACCAGATGCTTTAATTATTGTCTTGATTGGTTCTATTGCTTTGGTTTTATCAATGTATTACCTTTTGCTTCTATTTGGATTTTTTTGTTTGTGTTGTTGTTCCTATGCAACCTATAAGCCTTAAAGAAAATTATTATTTTATTAAATTGAAACCTCTATATGTTGCCTTGGTAGTCAACTAGATGATCATTCTTGACATGTGTATTATGGTTTTTCTCTACGTTGGCTTTGGCTCATTGTTCTGTGATTGCTTGGCTGTAGCGATTGATGGTTGGTAATGTGTGTTTTCTCCTTTGGTCGGTGCCCTTCTAGTTAGGTTTGTGTGTTCATAGGGGCTTGTATAACACATTGTTACCTTTTGTATTATTTGAGAGTGTTCTAGAGTGCTTGATGCTTGATATTTTCTTTTGGGATACATTTCTTGTTGTTGTTTTAAGTGAATGTATCATCTCTGGTAATGGTAATTCGATCTCCTTCATTTATGTTGAGGTCAAAACCCTTTGTTTATAGGTTATTTGATATGTTTCAGTCAAATTCATCTTTGTTTCTCTTTTGTTGAAGGAAATACTTAAATTATTTATATACTAAAGTTTAGGTAACTCTTTAGCTTTATGAAGGTTGAGTTTATTTTAAAAATAATTCTTTGTTATTAGAGGAAATATTGATGGATGTTACCTTTGCAATATAAAGTTGATAAATTTAGAAGTGAACTCTTTTGGTTTGTACTTTAGTTTATTATATGGAAAGATTCTTCATAAGTGATGGTTTGATTTTAAGGAAAAATAGTTCAATATTGGTTTTGAAATAGAAACTATTATAATGGTTCCCGAGACCTATGTGGGTTAAGATATCATTATAAAGAGAATTATGGGATTCTCTTTTATAAATTGATTTTTTGATCTTGGTTTTGAAAGAGAAACTATTTTGGTTCTTGATACTCATATGGGTAAAGGGACCCTTATAGAGAGAGAAGTGTGGGATTCTCTTCTTGAAGGTTTGTTTTCTTATGCATGGTTGCTTGCATAGTATTAATGGCATGATTAAATTGCATTGCATTTGGAGTTATCCTAATCCCTAAGTATTCCTCAAGAGCATGGGTAGATTTCCCTTTTATGAAGAGGATTGTGGATTATAGATGGCTTGGATATTCTTGCAGATGGCTTCATAGTACTTTTTGAATGTATAAATGTTATGGAAACAAAGGCTATGTAAAAGAATGTCTTGTTAAATGAGTGTTGTAAACTTGAATATTGTACAAATTAAAGGTTTATGTTGCTTTAATGTTACCATGGGTCTTGTACATTATGATGATATTGCAATATTTTAGTAGGAAAGATAGTATTGAGCTCTATCAATTTGTTGGAATGCATATTTATATAAATTTATGATAAATACTTGGATCATTTATGCTATAACATTTAAGTTAAAGTAATGTGTCTTTTGAAGCTTTATGTCTAGCATTTGAGCTAAGCTAAATTTAGATTTTATTTAAGATGCAACCATGTTTATCTATTATAGCATCTCGGATCAAATAGATGATGACTTGACTTAAAGTGCTTTTGATATTATGTAATGTATGTTGCTTTACTTTAGAAGTATGCTTTAAAGTGCAACAATGTTATTAGAGATAAGGTTAACTTGGGATGGTTAGAATCTATTGTGAGACCCAAGTCAGATAACACTCAATCCTGGGAGGAGTTGTGAGAATGAAATAACTAGGCAGATATGAGTGTTAGGAGTTGCAATAATACAATAGCTAAGAACTCATGAGCTTGTAAGGAGTTGTGGTAATAGAATAGCTAGGTTTTTGTGTGAATTATTACACCTTGAATGAGTAGTATTGGGTGTATTCCAAATAGGTGTTATGGAACCCTTAAAAAGACAAAAAATATGATTCCTCAAATGCATAGGTTTGAGTAGTCATATCCAATACCATGTGAGTGGTATTGACCTTAGCCCATAGAGGTGTGGTAACTAGGCACCAAGTATTTACACTATAATAACCTACCTTGATGGGCGTAGGTTTTGGTTAGGGAAGAGGCATTCCCCTTTCAGTGTTATGGACCTTAAAATATAATCCCCACGTTGTGTTCACATTATCTTGTATAGTGTAGGGTATGGGAAAATTAGGGGGAAAACTTTGGCATCCTTCTAAATTATGAAGTTTAGCAGGGTGAACTCCAATTTATTATGGGAGGTTGGGAACTCCTATCTATTGAGTGTCATATTTAATGATATAGAACACAAATGTGGTGAAGTCTTGAGATTGTTGAAGTAAAACATTAGGAAGTCTTGAGAACCTTGCTTGTGATATATAAAAATAATAATCTCTTTGGGTTGGTAGTTTTGGGTTGTTACACTCAAGTAGAACTCTTTTGTATCTCAGGTTGCATCCTTTTATTCCTTGGATCACACCCTTTATTATATTGGGTCATACCCTTTTATATCTTAGGTCACAAATTTTTGTACCTTGGATCATAACATTTCATATCTTGTGTCAATAATTCTTAATGTTGAACGATTTAGATGAATACCAATGAGAATTATTTGAAAATACCTACTTTAAAAATTTTTACCACCAACAAAAATTGTCTCATCCATAAGCCAAAATGAGCATTGGGTTACAATCCCAAAACAATTGTAGTCACTAACTAAAATTTGTACCATAGATTGAAGAGCATGGGTTTGATACCACTTGTAATAGGTGAATAGGTCTATTACATAAAATTCATAATAGAGGTTCAAGAGCATGGCTTTCATACCACTTGTAATGGACCAATATGTCTATAACATAAAACCCTTAAAGGATGTAATATGTAAAAGAGACATGAAAAAGAACATGGATATGGATTTCCTCTCCATGAAGTATACATACATACATACATACATACATACATACATACATGCATACATATATACATACATGCATGCATGCATACATACATATATATTATCTAGTGGTTAGATTATAAAGGGTTATAACTCTTCATACCCATCCCTTATTAAATAATCATTTAATAGGATATTAGCAAGGTCATTTATATATAGGGTAATATTATAATAAAATATAATACAAATATATTATAATAGGATATAATAGGGTAGTGATTAGGTTCATTACATCTATCTACACATAATAACATATTGAGTAGAAAAATAAAAGTTGCAAACTATGGATACTTTATAAGTTGAATAGATATATGCTCTATAGTTTGTTCTAAGGAATTGTTAGCTCTTCTCTCTATGTTCATAACATTGTCTATCAATTGTACACAACTTATGAGATAGCCCCTAAAAAAATGATATCTAGTCCTCCACTCACCTCACTATTCAATCCATGGTATCCTCTTTTATAGGTATGGATAAGGTCCATGACAAAGTGAAATACTATAAGATTTTCCACTAAGCTAAAATAAATTGAGGTTCTTTATGCATTTTGATTAGGATGGTGAAGATTCAGATGGTAATAGTCCAACCTCTAAAAGTATTTTTTAGAATCAACTACCTCATTATACACTACTAGGGATATATTTTGATTTGAATACCTCATGATCATATCCAAACCAGGTTGCATTGCATTCAAATAAAGCATGAACTATTATGCATAAAATGGTTTATTGTTGCTAGAGTATGATTCTATATTCTATAGAATCATGAATTAAAATCATAGATTGACTACGTAGGATATTTAATGATGATGGTTAATTGCATAAGTAATGCATATGCCTCAAATATCTCTTTGAACTTACATAAAGGTAGGTATAATAGATCACCCAATTTCAAATGCTATCAAAATTTAAATGAATGAACTATAACAAATATTTTCCTTTGAAGAATAGTAGCAAGGTATGAGTCATAATTTTATGTTGAATGAAAAAATATCTCCTAGCACATTCAAATTCTAAAGATCTAGTTTGTAGATCTACAAATAATACTTAGATCTAAACATAAAATTATTAGATCTATAATTATAGCTCAATCACTAGGTGATTTCTATGAAAAACTATTTAAAAAAACTTAAATTTTATCAAAAATCCACTTAAAATCCTATATCTATGCAAAAATAAGGAGGTTCTTCAATAATAGAGTCTCCATACAATTATATTAAGTGGGTATTAAGATATATTAAATTTTTTTAGAACCCTCAAAGTATTATTATAAAATGCTAGATCTAATTATATCTATGAACTATTTGATGATTAGACTGAAAAATCTCACTAAATCTAAAATTTTCACCCTAAAATGGGTGCATATTTAATTGTAAGTTTCCACCAAGTTAGTTTAGCATGAAACCAAATAAATGATTCCATTAGACATTATAAAAAGTCTCTATTTGATGAGGTTGATGAATATATGCACACCCCCATCACAATTAGATTGAAAGATAGTGTTTTAGCCCACTCAACTTCCATAGAAGCCTGAATACCTTATATTCTAACCAATCTAGTCTAAATATTATGGGAAAAGGGTTGGAGAAAACTAAAACTAAGTGTAGATAGTATATAAAATTATGAGGCTATAGCATGGAAAAATTATCCAAATGGGATTTAATAATAATTGAAGAACTACAATCCATTATAAATATATGTATAATACAATTAATGGAAAGGACTAGTAGAGATAAGAAGGCAAAGCTACAAATATCATTTCACTTGTCACCAAAGAGGTGAAAAATAAATATACACAATTTGATAAATGAACATGCACAATCCACAAGAATCCATTATAAAAGTTTATATAGCTTCTATTTGATCAACACAAAAATTATAATTCTCAAAATTTTCTTATTTATGCACAATAACAGTTATTTTCATCCAATATCATGAATTGGTAGAAGTTTGATGCAACTTGAATGAGCCTAATTATGGATAATTTGAAACTCTAAATAGAGGTATAAGATTTAAACCTATGGGGGTAGGGATGTACACCGTGCTCTATTAACCAAAGTATAGTTGGATAACCATATATTGGGTAAACAACATCCTCCATGAGGGTCATCCCATATAGCTTATGGCCTCATGGACATTAAAATCTACTTTACCTTTTTACCTTTTTTGGTCCATTGTAGTCAGTCATGTTTAAAATACCTCAAGATCCATGCTAGAGCATTTGTTAGATGAGTTAATTGGTCAATTTGGAATTATTTTATCATTTTTAGATTGTATCGATCTACTCAATGTTTGGTGAGAAAATCAATCGCTTATGAGCAAATTGGCTTCTTGCATACACTTGTTATCAAATTGGTCACTAACAAGGAAATAAATCTAATTGAATACCTATGTTAGAAAATTTGTTATTTATAGGAAACTTTATCCACTAGCATACATATGTTAGTGAATCAATCACTCAAAAAAAAATTGGTCCACTTGCATACATATGTTAACTGGTTAGTTGAATAGGAGAATAAATCAACTAAAATATATATGTCAGTAAATCTATCATTGATAGGTTAATTCATCCCTTTGCATACATATGTCAATAAATCAATCATTAATAGGAAAATTGGTTAATTTTAACACTTAGCATTTCTTATTGCATCTATTGAATATTATTTTGTTGAATAGATGTATTTTTAGCTAAAATTTTCTAGGTTGTTTTGTGATGGCCTCAAGATGTCATTTAAAATTTAATTATATATCAATCAATTTTGACTAAGTTTTTTCCAAAATATTAAGAACTATATTTTTTCTCTTATGTTCATATCTAATTCAATTTTGATTAAAATTTGACATTTAAATAGTTCTCTATGTTCTATTTCACCTCCAACTTGAATCATTCAAAAATATTACCTTTGACTTATAAACTAAATATGATATGCTTCTTGGCAGTAAACAATCCTAATAAATTACATATTGGAGGGCCAATCATGATATTCACTCCAAATTACACATGTAGCTTATTATTGATGTTAAGAACATCCTCAAGATATTTTAGATCAAACCAATCTTAGATGATGGTGTTACATATTCTAGAATGTTGCCTTGTTAAAGTCCATCTTCGATAAAGTTATATATATAGCATTTTACTTGCAACTAAAAATATGAGATAGAAATATACATAGTTTAATGAAAAATGAATATGTTACAATATATAAGAATTCATTGTAGAAGTTTATTTAGCTTTTATTTCATCAAATAAAAAGTGTCATTCTCAAAATGGTCTTCCTTGTGTATATTAGCATTCATTTTAGTCCACTATCTTGATCTGGGAGAATTATTATCCATTTTTAGACCATTATAGTGGATCCCACATAACATACCTCATACTTCATGCTAAAAATATGTCTTACATTAGTGAATTAGTAATCATATTTGTATTTTCACACTATATTGACCAAATTGGTGCTTGGTGAGCAAGATTGGTTGCTTGTAATCAAATCAACCCCTTATATACACATGGTAGCAAATAATAAATAAAAAGGGAATTGATTCGCTTAAATACCTATGTTAGTAAACTTGTAATTCATAGGTGAATTGGTCCACTTGCATACATATGTTCATGAATTTATCACTTATATGATAATTAATACACTAGAATACCTATGTTAGCAAATTGATCATTAATAAGTGAATATGTTTATTTGTATATTGATGTCAAAAAAATAGTCATTGATAGGCAAACCTATAAATATTTATGAGTGTAGTATATGTGTATTTTTGTCGTTCTTTTCTACCTTATTTTACCTATTTTTGTCTAAAAATCACACTTCCTGAACTCTTATGGACTACAAATAATGTGTATTAAATTTAATTTATTGTTCTAGTGCATGTTTATTTTTGTACATTATTGAATTAATATTGTTGTTGTAGTAATTTTAGAAGTTTCATTCTAAGTGATATCAAAGTGTTGATCTTGACTCCTTTTAGCAATACAAAAAAGTAGCAAAAGGATGTACGAACCATTCTAGATACTCAAAAACTCAATTCAACTTCCTATCATCAATGTATTTTTTTATTTATTTTTTTTAGGCTCCATATTTTAGCATATTTTTATTATATAATATTATCACTTAGTTGTTGTTTTATATTGCTAAACCTGATTCAAAAATATTGAGGGTGTTGGGACCCTTGCAAGAGATCCATCACATTAGAATTGTATCTTCAAGCCAATCAAAATAAGGGATGTTTCTAGCAATATTTTTTAGAAGTTCTCAAAAGGTATATTTTGGATTTTGCTTTCATTCCTTGTGTATGAAAAAACCCTTTTATTATAATGACTAATCATAAATCAATGGGTGTTTGTAGCAAACCAGTTAGCCAAAGGATGTGTGCATGAGCAAAAAGAAACATCAACCCATAAATATAGATAAGCATCATAATATCCTTATAGGTATCAATACCATTGGCCCATTTTTTATTTATTTTTTAGGCACCATGGCTTCACCTCCTCTTCCCATCCCTCCCACTCCTCTAATTTGTAGTACTATGCCTAATATACTTAATGTCAATTTATGTACCTATTTTTTATCTTGGAAAAATAAGCATTCTAACCTATTGGAATTGGTTTCCTCCATCAAGGACATCTAGGTGAACATGCAGGTGACATTACATTCAATCCAACATTGTTTGGATCCTATTCATGTAGAGAGTTCCCTTGAAAAAGAGTTTTAACAAGTATTTGGGTAGTAGCCACAAGGCATGAAATAAGAACCAAATCTAAAGTGTTTTTAGTATTAGAACACTAAAATCTACCAGTACTCACCATTTGGGCATAAATATCTAAGTTCCCATGGTGGCCACATGGATCCCTATGCTACCAAGGAAAATTTTATAGGTATGCGTGGGTGGCTTGAAATCAAGCTATGCTACTGATATTAATCCCTTTAAAGGAGGTGTTATTGATTTTCTTGGCCTCATGAATTTTCCAATTCTATGCATCGAGGTTTTAACATTTGAGGGTATGGATTTAAATTATTGGATAGCCAAGATGGATAACACCATCCATATACACCATGTGCCTAAAAAAGGTCATGTCATATTGGTTACTACTAAGTAAGGAATCCATTATCATAAGTGGTTATTATGGGACCTGCATTGACATAGGAACTCTTATGTGGCTAGAGTTCAAAGTATTTTTTTAGTAATTTTGACAAAGGTTCTTCCACTTTGTATATTATTTATTTGATGAAAACCAAGGAAACTAAATCGATTAACGATTATTACATGGAGTTCACAAGACTTCTTACATATACCTATCAATTAGATATACTGATGGTGGTTCTAACCTTTTTTTAGATCTTTAAGGATGACATCAAGTAGGAGAATGATATGCATGATCCATATACCCTTGAGGTTGAATGTATAGTTATATCAATAGAAAAGAGGCTCTAGTTATCCCATCCCCAACTCTAACATGATTTATACCCTCGGTGGTCTTACTTTAATAACAATAATGATGAACATCCCCAATTTCTTCTATTACAAATATTTTTTACACTATTATTTAGACTAGTCTTGTGAAGAATGACATAACTTTATAATGGAATATAAGGAAATAACAATGTTAGAGGATGAAGATCAAGATTCTTCATAGCAAGAATCACCAACTAAAGTAGTGGATTCTAAGCATGGAATTAATATCATGGTTCTATATATGTCTTACCTAATGGAACTCCAAGATTACTTTACGATAAAGATCCAAGGTTTCATATAATGCTAGCATGTCAATGTGTTGACTGATTCAGGTATAACACATAACTTTATTGACAATAAAGAACAATCTTTGGGATTGTAAATCAATACTATGACCTAGGAAAAAATCTAAGTATTGACTAAAAATGGGGTATGACTTAGTGTGTGGATAATATATTTATGATTAGCATATATATGGGATATTATTCTTGGTCTAGCCATCCTTTGACTATGAATCTAGGTAGTGCAAATATCAGCTTTGGAGGACAATAGTTCACAAAGATCATTGGTGTTATTATTAATCTATAATCAATGTATGTTAAATGGGTGGGAAATGATAATATCATTTTTCTCTAGGGAATCCAACCTCCTCCTTTGAACATGCTAAGCTACCATATCATATAAAATATCTTGAAGAAATGTGGTCATAGATTCTTTTTCTAGGTCAATTTCATGGAAATTTAGTTTTCTAATAAACTCCTAACTTTATTCAAACTTGCAAACTATTATTGATTTTTATGCAAATATCTTCAAAAAATCCATGGATCTTCCTCCCAAGTGCATACATGATCATATGATTCACCTAGTTTTGGGTAACCAACTTTTGATTGCTTATCCTTGGTATCCCCAAACCCAAAAATCTAGGATTGAGAAGCTCGTTCAAGTAATGTTGGAGCAAGGAATTATCCATTTGATCATTATATTAGTAATTCAACTATATTTTTCATAGGATCAATATAAAATATTCATATAAATTAATACATTAAATATCCCACTTAATGAATAATATTATTGATGAATGTTTTAATATAAGCAATGTAAATATTATGTATTGCAAAGCTTTCTCTCACTCGCACATATTATAATACTTTATCTTCAATATATATAGCATGGATATGAGACTCTTCACATTCACAACTCTTGACATTTCTACTTACACCAAATCTTCATCTCCTCAAACATACAAGACATAAATTTTCATATTTATCATGGAAAAAGTATATTAATGACTCCCCATAATAACAAATTTCTTATTGACTCCACATATCCACATAAGATCAAATGTGTAATGACTATACACACTAAAAGATAAACTCTTATATAACTCCTCACATGCATGACACCTACTATATGCTCAAATGTTTATATGACTCTAAACTAAAATATTTATGTGGGACTTGCAATATTCTTACAAGGTACCAAATAATGTAATACTTAAAATGCATTAGTATTTATTCCTGTCTAGAGGTTATGGTGTAGCACAAGGATAACTCTTATCACATGTATCCCAATTGTAGACCACTCAATAAGATAACCATGAAACATAATCCTCCTATTCCTATTATAGATGATTTGTTATATGAATTACAGGTGTGAAATACTTTACCAAGGTTGACTTGCAATCTAGGTTCCATGAAAGTAGGGTTAGAGAATAGGATATCCCCAAGACTAGTTTTACATGTATGAGGTATCATTATGAGTTCCTATTCATGCATTTTGGTATTACTGATGGTCCTTCCATTTTTTAGAGACTCAAGAATATTTACCTTTGTCATTTTCTCCATGAGTTTATGCTAGTCTTATTTGATGATATCTCAATTTGCATCAAGTTATGATAAGCCTATTTAGTTCATGTTGATCAATTTCTCCACCTCTTATAAGAGGAACAACCATTTTTCAAGAGATACAAGTATTATTTTATGGTCCATGATGTAGAATAATTGGGACATATAGCATATTAGAAAGGGGTCAAGGTGGATCCTAACAAGATCAAATCCATGCAATATTGACCCAAGCCTAAATCCCTAAAGTAGCTTCATGAAATTTTAGGTCTAGCCAAGTATTATATAAAATTTATCTACAAATATAACAATATTATATCCCCCTCATCACTATAACTAAGAAGGATGTTTTTATTTAGTCCAAAGCATCTTCCCAAGACTTAAATGCCCTAAATAAGGTTATGTGTACTTCTATTTTGGCTACTCTTGATTTCAACAAACCTTTTGTCATTGAACATGATGATTTAGGCATAGGTTAAAAAGTTATTTTTGATGTAGTACGGTCATCCCTTAGCCTTTGTAGGAAGTAACACTCTAACAAGGATCTAGGTGGATCTAATTATGAGAAGAAAATGTTAACCATTTTGAATGTCATAGAGAAATTGAGCCCTTATTTATTGGAATGATGCTTCATTATAAAGACTGGCTATAATAACCTTAAGCATTTTCTAAAGCAAACTCTCTTTTATCTTGAATAAAATTAATGGTTGATAAAGCTCTTAGCTTATGATTTTTCCTTTGAGTACAAGAAGAAAAAGTATAATACAGTGGCAGATGCTCTATCTCACAAAAATAAGGATGTCATTGTTGTTAGTGCCATCTCTAGTCCCTTTCCATAATGGCTTCTAAAACTTTGAGAGGAATGACATTTCAATTTGGAGACTACTTGCATCATTCATGATGTGGAGGTTGGGTATTCACCACCTTCCTTGTCCTCATATGCTAATGGAATTCCATACAAGAACGATTGCATTTATCTTCCTCCATATTTATCAACCAACACTATTACTCTAAAGGAATTTTATGCATCTCCTCTAGCTGGATGTTATAGATTCTTAAAAATATACCAACAAATGAAATACTCATTTTCTTGGAATGGATTAAAAGTGGATGTCAAGACATTTATGGCCAAATGTCATGTATGTCAATGATACAAGGAGAATCTACTAAATATCTTAGTTTATTGTAATCTTATGTATTCCTAATTACCAATAGAAGCACATCTTAATGTATTGCATTAGGGTCATTTTCAATTTCAAGAAAAAAATGATGATATTTATGGTGGTGGATCATCTTTCTAAGTATACTCATTTTTTACCCTATAACATTCCTTCACAACTAATAAGGTTGCCAAGATGTTCCTTGATTTTTTTTTAAAATAGCATGACATGTGTAAGTACATTGTCAGTGATCATGACCCTACTTCACTAATAATTTTTAGAAGGAACTACTTACTCTCAATGGTACATAAATAAATATGTTCTCTTATCACCCTTAGTAGTGTGGAAAAACAATGTTTATGAAAAAAATTAGGTATTTACCTTCACTACGTTTCCCAAGATAAATATTATCACTGAGTTCACTAAATTTTTTTTTTGGTAAATAAGGTACAAATTCATTACAACTGGGTTTTACAGGTTGACCCAAAACCTATTACAAAATCAGCACAAAGCTTAAGCGGAACAAGACCTCAATAGGGATAGTTTGTCCTTAGCCCCCTACTAGGGCCACATAGCCAACAAAGAGCAACAAGCTTACAAAGGATTACACACACCTTAGAACACAGGCAGTCGACAATTTTACCTCCTAACACTTTCTCTTCTCTTTGATCATGAAACTGCGACATGTCGCAATATCACAACACTTTTTCTTCCTCCTCTTTCATTTCTATTTTGGTCACGAAAAAGCGACATGTCGCGATATCGTGACACTTTTCCTTCCCGCTCTTTCTCTTCTCTTTTGGTTGTGAAATTACGACCTATCGCAAAATCGTGAGACTTTTTCCCTCTTTATTAATCTCTTCACTTTTGGTCGTGAAAAAGTGACATGTCGTGATATCGCTACACCCTTTATTTCATTCAAAACATGTCACGAAATCGTGACACTTTTCCTTCCTCCTATTTCTTTTCTCTTTTGTTCACGAAAAAGTGACATGTCACGAAATCGTGACACTTCTTTCCCACTCTTTCTCTTCTCTTTTGGTTGCGAAAATTCAACATGTCGTGATATCGCGACACTTTTCCTTCTTGCTTATTCTCTTCACTTTTGGTTGAAAAAAAGTGACATGTCCCAATATCGCTACACCCTTTCTTTCATTCTGAACATATCACGAAATCACAACACTTTTTCTTTCCTCCTCTTTCTCTTCTCTTTTGGTCGTGAGAATGCGACGTGTAGCGATATCGCGGCACTTTTCCTTCTCGCTCTTTCTCTTCTCTTTTGGTCACAAAAAGATGACACGTTGTGAAATCGTGATAGTGTTTCCATATTGCTATTTCTCTTCTATTTTGGTCATGATAAACCGACATGTCGCGATATAAAATCTGACATGTCACGAAATCGTGACCCTTTTTTATTCAAGCTCAACACATCACCAGAAAGCGACACTAAATCCTTCTTGCTCACCATGTCGCGATATCACGACAATTTTCATTTCTTGCTCTTTCTCTTTTCTTTTGGTTGCAAAAATGCGACATGTCGCGAAATCGCAACACTTTTTCCATGTCGCGAAATCGCGACACTTTTTCCATGTCGTGATATCGTGACACTCTTTCCATGTTGCGATATCGCGACACTTTTTCCTTCCTCCTCTTTCACTTCTTTTTTGGTCACAAAAATGTGATGTGTCGCGATATCGCACCACTTTTCCTTCTTGCTCTTAGTCTTCTCTTTTGGTCGCGAAAAGATGACATGTCGCAAAATCGCGACACTTTTTCTTTCTTGCTTTTTCTCTTCTCTTTTAGTCACGAAACAACGACATGTCACGATATCATGACACTTTTTACCACTTGCTATTTCTCTTATTTTTGGTCATGAAAATGCGACTAAAAGAGAAGAGAAAGAGTTCACTGAATTTTCTTACTTGAATGGTGGTATAACATTTACCATTTTGCCCTCTAGATATCCCCATTTGTATCATTATAGCCAGTGAAAACTATGTTCTAGGATCATTTGAGGTAGCCCAAGTATATGATATGTTGTAGTAGTATTAGATTGTGCTCCAAATACTTATGGATAATTTTTCATAGGCCTAAAACAACATGAAGAAACAACAAAATATGTATAATTATGAGTTATAATTTACAAAAGATATGGCATTTTTTAAATCCATCCTTATTTCCTTGAAGACCAAGTCTAGTTAGAAGTTGTACCCTCAATTTTATGGCCCCTACAAGGTGGTTTTTTGTATTAGGAAAGTGTCATATTAGTGGGAGGTTTCATTGACGCCCTCCATTCACCCTATTTTTAATGTTTCTTATCTTAAACATGTTACTAGCCAAAAGGTGCAATATCAAATAGAGATTCCAATACTCAATAAAGAAGGGTGAATTATTGGATATTTTGAGTAGATGAGTTGTCATTGATGTCAAGAGTGGTGGTCATTGATGTCAAAAGTCAGTTTTAGTAAGCAGTGCAAGGAGAAGCAGTTCTGCAATCAGTGCAAAAATGAGAGTCCGCCTCCAATTGGTTAGATCCAGTTCTAGGTAGTTAGATGTGGTCCAAAGTGCAAAAAGAGGTCCAAGCAAATAATATTATAATATTTTATTATAATATTAAAAAGAGAAATTTAAATTAATTATAAATTAATTAATATAATTTTATTATAAATTAATTTATTAATTAATTTAATTAACTTCCAAAGTTATTTAAGTTAATTATAATTTAATTATAAATTAATTTAATTAAACCTAAAGAGGGTTGTAAGGTTAAATTAAAAATCAAATTTGAAATTTGATTTAAAGTATCAACATTTTATGGCACGAAGCCTTTGTATATAAAAGGTGGTAAAACCATTTCCTTACTTCCAATAGACCATCGATTGAATTCTAAGCTCCAAAGTATTGTGCGTAAAAAGGGAGAAAGAGTTTTTGCATTTTGAAAGGTCTCCGATGGCAGAAGAGTAGATAAATAGGAGCGAGGCTCCTCTTACCTCACACAACACTGTGTAGTGTAGTTGGAAATGATGGATGGTGCTAAGTCTTATGGCAGGAAAAGTGTGCAGGGTTCGAATCCCACCGAGTTTGTTTTACAAGGAAGTGAGGGCATTTTCATTTTTAAACAACGTCAAACAAAGGGAATAAAGGGAGGCTTGTGCCTTCCCTTTCCCATGAATTTCTTAGCCCACATGGTGGGCTAGCACCTCGATAAGGTGCTTGGTTGGGAGTGGTCTCGCGTTCAAAACCCACCGAGGCCTTTTGGCTAGTGTTAAAGGTATGCACTGATGTCATTTATCTTGGTTGCTTGATTATTTTGGATGTGCTAAGGTTGAAAAATAAAATAATTTTTTATGGTTATAAAGTTTATTTTTTCCTTAATTAATTTGGATATTAAGTATTTGAGGGAGATAAAAGGGTAGGCAATATTATTTTGAAAATTTAATTTTTTGGAGGAGCAATTGAGTAATTATTTTTATGTATGATTTGGTGATTTCTAATTTCAAGGAGTAATATGGTGTATTTGAGTTTGATTATTTTTTTAATTGAGAAATATTTTGAGAGAGTGTTAGTGTGATATTTTGTCATCTAACCATTGAAATTGGTAAAGAAGAAAATTGTGATTGAGACAGGTTTTTAAGGGCACTTCTACATCAAACAAAAAGGTATGGGTACATCTTCCTAGTGAGTGATTATTGAATGTTGTGAATGCTAAGTTGGAGTGAAAGGGATTGTTTTATTAGCATTATTGTTGAAGTGATTAGTTAAATGAAGAACTTTAAATAGGGTTTGCAAAGATCATGAGTATCATTGTTATGTGAAGTTGTGAAAGAACATGAGTATCATTGTTATGTGAAGTTGTGAACTATCTTGAACTAGAGTTTGTGAGAGATCATGAGTATCATTGTTATGTGAAATTATTTAATAAGTATTATTGGAAATAAGTGAGTGAGTGTTCATATGCTTGGACTAGGGTTTGTGAGCAAATATTATTTTATTAAGTGATTTGTTGAGTAGGGTTGGTTGAACCTAGTCAAGTGGATGTGTTGAAGTGATAGTTCAAGTTATGTGAAATAAATTTTTCCATATTCTAAATTGATTTGAGAAAGATATTGAGTGTTTGTGAGTGTGAAACATATTGAGTCTCTAACAATTCTCTATATATTTTTGTGGTAAAAAGAGAGATTGAAAGTGATTGAGAATTGTGGTGAATGTGAAGCATATTGAGTCTCTAACAATTCTCTATATATTTTTGTGAGATTGGACAAGTTCTAGTGAGGACTTGTTGAGCAAATTTGAGGTAAGTCTTTGAGAAGACTTGTGGAAAGATTTGTATGAGCTTTTGTGGAAGCTTACAATACAAATTTGAGGACAAATATTGATAGTAGATTGGACAAGTTCTAATAAGGACTTGTTGAGAAAATTTGAGGCAAGTTTTGGTGAAGACTTGTTGAGCATATTGGACAAGTTCTATAGAGGACTTGTGGATAGATTAGTGTGAGCTTTTATGGAAGCTTACAAGGCATATTTGAGACAAGTCTTTGAGAAGACTTGTGAGTAGAGTTGATTGATTGATTTTTTCAAAATGAGAGTTAAGATTTGGGGAAGATCTAGCATAGTTGATTTGTGATTAAGTTAATATTTATTTTATGGATTGAGAAAAAATATTGAGGATAGATTTGTGCTAGACCAAAGTACTATGTTTAGTGCAGATTTGAGGATAGATTTTGGTGAAAATTTGAGGACAGGTTTGTGCCAGACTAGAAATAGAGATTGAGTAGATTTGTGCTAGATCGAAGGACTGTGTTTAGTGTAGAGTTGATACATAGCAAAGAGCAAGCTTTGGAGGTGATAGAGTATAGAGGATGATAGTCTCCAATGGATAGAGATCCGTTAGCCAGGGTAGTGAGGAAAAGTTTTTTGAGTGAGGATACAAGTCTTCAATGGATAGATATCCATTAGCCAGTGCAGTGAAGGTAGCAGTTCTTCCAGAATATCACCAACCACAGTAGAGGAGAAAGGAGTTATCCTATAGATAGAGATCCATGAACTTGTTTAGGGGATTAGTGTCTCCTTTGGATAGAGGTTCATAAACATTGTAATAAGGAAAGGATTCCCAAGAGATTTATTAAGAAAATATTAGTGAAATATTTTATCTGTGGAGTAACTCAACATTGGGTGAACCACGTTAAATTGGTGTCTCTATTGTGTGTGGTTATTTATGTATTTCTTTGATTACTATTGTTGATATTGCTATTGATACATTACATAATATTGATTAGGAAAGAAAAGTAAAAAGTGATCTTATACTATTCACCCCCCTCTTAGTATAATCTTTTGTTCTTCAATTGGTATCAGATCGGGTTCCTTCAAAAGAGTTTAGCAGCTTGAAGGAAAATCTTACAAGAACACACTGTATTTTAAGAATGGATCCTCAGATAATTCAACACCAGTATTTTATGGAAGCGATTATATATTTTGGAGTATGAGAATGAAGATTCACCTGATGGCACATGGCAATGAAATATAGTAAGCAATTGAAAATGGATACACACCACCAGCTACTCCACCTACAGATAAATATAGTAAGCTTCTACATCATTACAATTCAAAAGTAATGAATGAAATTTTGAGAGGTTTGCATAGAATAGAGTTCATAAAGATTATGCATTGCAAATCAACAAAAGAAATTTGGGATAAGTTTCAAAGCATATATGAAGGAGATAAAAGTGTCAAAAAGGTAAAGATATGAAATCTCAAAGGACAATTTGAAGAATTAAGAATGAAGGATGAGGGAAATATTAGTACTTATCTACTTCATGTAGACAAGGTTTTTAATGCCATGTAAGGAATTGGACTTGAGATTGAAGAATATGATGTTTGTAATAAGATATTAAGATCTATCCCAAAAAGGTTTAGTGAAAAAATCTCTGCTATAGAGGAATCAAAATATGGTGATATTTTGACAAGAGATGTATTACTTGGTATTATTACAAATTTTTATATGAGAACAAAAGAGGAACCTAATATTTGAAAGGAAGCAGCCTTCAAATCTACTAAGAAAATAAAGGACAAGAAGTCATATTCAAGCAATGAGTCATACAGTGATGAAGAAGCAAATTATGGTAGAAGGAATAAGGATCTAAGAAGATTTAAAGATGCAAAATATGTTAGATGTTTCAACTGTGGAAAGTATGGTCACTATGCAACTGATTTTAAAGAAGTTAAAAATAACAATGATGAAGAAAAATAGGATCATAAGAATAGGGAATAAAAAAAATACAGGTACCAAAAGAAATACAAGGATGGACAAGGCAAACAAGGAAAGAAGTTCTTTCAAAGATAGAAGAGGAGTTACTATGCATACAAGGCAAGTAAGTACTCAAGTTATAATGATAATAGTTTCTCAGATAATGATAAATATGAACTTCTATTTCTGATAGAATAAAAAGAAGTTAAGAAAAGGTCACCAATAATTCTCAAGTGTTTTAGATGTGGTAGTTTTGAACATCTTGAAGATAGTTGTACAAAGAATGGTTTCAATTTCAGTGATGATGAATATGAAGATACACTTGAAGTACTAGAAGAAAATATTCTAATGGCACTAGAATAAGAAGGAGGTGATCCTATAGAAGACAAGTTAGAAGAGAATGAAGATTTTTTCAAAGGCAAACAAATAGAGGAAGAATCAGAGAAAGGATGATTTTATCTTGAGGGAGAGCTTATTTATGCTCTTAACACATTAAAGAAGGTAAGAAAGCAAAACTCCCAACTTAAGCTTCAGTTTCAAGAATGTGATGATGAAAGAGGAAAGTTTATAGAGGATCTAAATAAGTCAATGGATAAGACAAAGAAGTTAAAGGATAAGTTAGAAGTAAATGTATTAGAATGTGAAATATTAGAAAAAGAAGTAGCTCTACTAAGGGAAAAAATAGAAAAGTTTGAGGATAAGCTATACAAGTTTGGAAAGAGCTCAAAAATCATAGATAAGATGATCAAGGTAAAAATATGGTCAACAAAAAAAATAGGTCTTGGTTTTGAATAGGTACAAAAGAAACAAGAAGAGGAGTCAATCTCAAGTTCTAAAGAAGAAGACGAAACTTCAGAAGAAGACAGTGTGAGAGAAAGTGATACTTATGAGGATGAGTTGGACAATATAAAGTTCACAAAGGAAAAGAACAATGCATAAAATATGAACATATGGAACAAGAACCAACACTGGGTAAAAGAGACTAAGAGAAAAATAAGGTCAAGGCAAGGAAATTTCAATGGACGATGTTTCTCATGTCACATATTTGGGCACAAGGCTTCATAGTGTAGGACACATGAAAGACATGAATATGGTAACTTTAGAAACAATCAACTTTTTCATGGGTATTGCTACTCATGTAATCAGTTTGGTCACAAGGTAATGAATTACAGTGTCCATGATAGGAATAGATATGGCTTCACCAGGAGATATCCCAAGACATTTTCACTTTCAAGGAATAACAATATTAAGTGTTACAAGTGTAATAATGATGGACATACAACAAAGTGGTGTAGAGTAGAAATTCCATAGACAAGAAGGAAAAGGAATAGTCAGAGGAATCAAAAGGATCAGATAAGAAGGAAAGTGGACAAAGGTAAAGATCAGTGTTTGTTGGGAGTAGAGATACTCCCACTCCAGAATTGACCACCTCAAGAGGAGGTGGGGGGGGGCTAAGCTAAGAGACTCATTATTATCCCTGAGCCCCAAAGGTGACCCTTTGCCATTTATGTCAAAGAGGGATAAATTTGATTTAAGGAGAGAGCATTGAGTCAGGGGGAGCAGTTTCCTAGGGGGAGCAGAACAAATTTTTTTTTAAGGAAATTTGAAAAGATAATTTGGTTGCCATCAATGACAAAAGGGGATATTTTTGGACATTTTGAGTAGATGAGTTGTCATTGATGTGAAGAGTGAGTGGTCATTGATGTCAAAAGTCAGTTTTAGTAAGCAGTGCAAGGAGAAGCAGTTCCATAATCAGTGCAAAAATGAGAATTAGCCTCCAGTTGGTCAAATCTGGTTCCAGGTAGTCAAATGTGGTCCAAAATGCAAAAAGAGGCCCAAGCAAATAAAATTATAATATTTTATTATAATATTAAAAAGGGAAATTAAATTAATTAATATAATTTTATTATAAATTAATTTACTAATTAATTTAATTAACTTCCAAATTTATTTAAGTTAATTATAATTTAATTATAAATTAATTTAATTAACCCTAAAGAGGGTTGTAAGGTTAAATTAAAAGTCAATTTTGAAATTCGATTTAAAGCGTTGACATTTTATGGCATGAGGCCTTCGTATATAAAATGTGGCAAAACCTTTGCCTTACTTCTGTTGGCAATTTTGGGTACATTGGGTACATTGCCTTTGCTCAAGTGTTGGTGTTGTCATTGATGTCAAGAAGCGGAAGGGTTTTTGTGAAAACCAAGGCAGAAAAAATAAAAAGTATTATTTAAAACCATGGACAACATATTTGAAATGGGTTTTTCTTAAAACCCAAGTTGGCTTTTTGTTTCGTTGAAAAAGGTGCCCTGATGATGAAGATATTTAATTTTAAATATTTAGTTTAAATTTTATTTATTTAAAATTTAAATTAAAATATTAAATTAAATTAAAAGTGTCAACGTGTTAATCAATGCATCTTAGTGCATATAAAAGGTGGAAATGGAATTCATTAAAAAGTGTATGGATTGATATCAATTTTCGTGCATCGTCTGCGCCTGCGAAGGAGAGCATATTTTGTTGAGGGCCCACACATTCGAAAACCACAAGGAGTTTGATACTTACTCTCTGTATTTTTCGATTTCGGCATGAAGCTCCTGTGCCAGTGAAGGGATGGTGTGTGTAACGATTAAAAGGGGTATATATATTATATAATGTGCAAAATATTCGGATACCCTGCGAGAGTTAGAGTGGGACGGAGGCGACGTCACAGAAGGGCAGCAGTGGTGATTCGAACATCATGAGATGAATGAGCATTCGAGCCTATTGACCCATAGATTAACCTGGAAACTATAGCAAGGAGTAATGAAGGATAGAGAGCCAAATCGCCATTTGAAAGCCAGAGTTTTGCAGGTGTTGGATCCACAGCAAGCAGTGCGCAACTGTGACCGATTGAAGAAATGTCTTTGATATTTATCGACAAGCATTTCTCAATTTCGTCTTCAAAGTTCCAGTTCCAGCGAAGGAGGTAAAGGTTTGGATAATGCGACCTTCGAGTGCACTATAATAAAGACATAAACTCCAGCGTGTTCAACGGAGCAGTTAGCGAACAACGACACGAAAATTTTGGAAGGCACAAAGTTTGGTAGAGAATTTTGGAATACGACGGAGGTCTAAATTCTAGAGCAAATATTTGAAAACGCAGATAAGGTGCAGGGCTCGAAGTAGTATCTCCAAAAATAGATCTTCGTGATACGAAGGGGTTAAATCAAACAGCGGGAGCATAAGCTTCACATGGGAGTGCAGCTGACTTGGTGGTTTGATTTGGAGGTAAGACATTAAAGGAACATAAGTTCCATGATCGAATCTCTAGAGTTTCCCTTTTGGTGGACAAGATAGATAAGAGGTATGTTATTTAATAATTGATGTTGAAAGTTGAGCGCTTGAAAATTGTTGTGATTTTTATTTTATGGTACAAGTGGTTTTAGGAGAGATAAGGAAGTTGTGCAATTAAAGGCTTTGGTAATGATGATTGAAAAATGGAGTAATGTTGATTATTTTGTGATCTACTAACCTTTGTGAAGATTGGCAAAAGAACTTTGTGATTGTGGTAGATTTCCAAAGGGGTTCCTTCACTTCAATAAGGTATGGGCACATTCTTCTTATGAGTATGATTGGTGTATGTTTTCCTGAAATAAGATTGGAGTGAAAAGGTATTCAACTAGGTTTCCTTTGGTTGGGTATAAGTCCTAGTTTCTGGTTTGTTGAAGACTACTTATGCATTGTTATCATTGATGAGAGTTTTGGTGAATGCATAATTCTGGTTTGAGGTAGTGGAAGCATTGTGCACTAGGGTTTATGTTTGTAAGTCTTTTTACTTGCATTGATATGGTGAAACCCTTAGTTGGCTGTTTTGATATTGATGGATGAGTTGCTTCCATAGTGGTTGTGTTGATGAAGTTAGTGCTTTACTTGATTCATGATATTGGGCTTATTCCATTAAGTTGATTTTAACAAGTTATTCTTTGCATTTGGTGATATTGTGTGGGTGGATGTTTTGTTCAAATATATTTGGAGGGAAAAGGATTTCTACTTGTTTCCTTTTCTTGTGATGATTGGTTGAATGCTTCAAGGTTAATGTTGAATTGAATGATGTTGGTTAAACCTTGTCTTTGAGCATTGTTGTTGAAGCCCTAATTGGTTGAGAAAAGATATTGGTTGTTGGAAAGAACATGAGTTTCATTGTTATATGAGATATTGCATGGTTGGCAATTGTTGGGTTGTGTTTCATGTTCTTGAGAAAAGCATACTACATCTATCTTATTCTATTGAGATTGAGATTGAGTTGAGATTGAGATTGGGAGTTAAGTATAGAACATATTGAGTCTCTAACAATTCTCTTTATGCTTCTATGAGCTTGATGAATCACATTGGGTCTCTAACAATTCTCTTTGTGGGTTCACGCCAAGCAAGTTTTTCTTGATGAACTTGTGAGCGAGGTTTTGGACAGGTTCCATTGGGGACTTGTGAGCAGATTTGGACAGGTCCTAGCAGAGGACTTGTGAAGTTGAGTTTGATAGTTCTATCAGAGAACTTGAGGACAAAGGTGCATTGGTTCTATGAGAAGAACCTGAGGACATATTTATGTCAGACCGAAGGACTGTGTTTGGTGCAGATCAAAGACAGAGGACAAGGACATTTGTGCTAGACCGAAGGATTGTGTTTAGTGTAAATTCGAGGACCAGCTTTGAGGTGATAGAGTTTAGGACAAAGGTCTCCAGCTAGAGCAGGGAAGACAGGTGTCTTCTATGGATAAAGTTCCATTTGCTAAGGGCAACGGAGGTAGAGGTCTTCTAGAGGATCACCAGCTAGAGCAGAGGTAGGGGAAGGTATCTCCTTTGAGCAGAGGCTCATAAATTTAGGATTGGGGAAAGGTATCTCCTTTGAGCAGAGGCTCATAAATTCAGGATTGGGTGAAGGTATCTCCTTTGAGCTGAGGCTCATAAACATTGTAATTGGGAAGGTTTCCCAAAGAACTTTGAGATAATTTTTAGAGAAAATTTTTGTGGATGAACCACGTAAATGGCTGTGTCACTTTGTGGATGATCTTGTGCATTGTTTTGATATTGCTTTGGATATATTGCTTTATTGTTTTGAAGTATAAAGGAAAATTAAAAAGAGGTCTTATACTGTTCACCCCCCCTCTCAGTATAATCTTGTGTTCTTCAACTTCCAATAGACCACTGATCGAATTATAAGCTCCAAAGTATTGTGTGCAAAAAGAGATAAAGAGTTTTTGCATTTTGAAAGGTCTTCGATGACAGAAGAGTAGATAAATAGGATCGAGTCTCCTATTACCTCGCACAATGCTATGTAGCATAGTTGGAAATGATAGATGGTGCTAAGACTTGTGCCAGACAAAGTGTGCAGGTATCAAATCTCGTTGAGTTCGTTTTACAAGGAAGTGAGGGCATTTTCATTTTTAAACAACATTGAACAAACAGAATAAAGGGAGGTTTGTGCCTTCCCTTCCCCGTGGAAGCGCTTAGCCCATGTGGTGGGCTAGAACCTTGATAAGGCACTTGGTTGGGAGTGGTATCGTGTTCTAAACCCACCGAGGCCTTTTAGCTAGTGTTAAAGGTATGCACCGATGTCATTTGTCTTGGTTGCTTGATTATTTCAGATGTGCTAAGGTTCAAAAATAAAATAATTTTTGATGGTTATAAAGTTTATTTTTCCCTTAATTAATTTGGATATTGAGTATTTGAGGGAGATAAAAGGGTAGGCAATATTATTTTGAAAATTTAATTTTTTGGAGGTTGATTAATTAAAGTTGGAGATTATAAGGAGCAATTGAGTAATTATTTTTATGTAAGGAGTAATAAGATGTATTTGTGTTTGATTATTTTTGTAATTGAGAAATATTTTGAGAGAGTTTTAGTGTGATATTTTTTCATCTAACCATTAAAATTTGCAAAGAAGAAAATTGTGATTGAGACAGGTTTTTAAAGGCACATCAAACAAATAGGTATGGTCACATATTCCTAGTGAGTGATTGTTGAATGTTGTGAATGCTAAGTTGGAGTGAAAATGATTGTTTTTTTTAAGCGAAATACCCCTTGTAGGGCTGCCTTGGTCTGAGAGACTAGGAACATGGGGTTCTACATCATCAAAGTCACCTAGGAGTCGCACCCGGATGTGCTCGCACCATAATTATCAATTGGATTCTAGGTAACCAATTCAACTTTTTGGTAGGGTGGAGATTTGAACCTAGGACCTCCCTTGGAGGATTTCCCCCTCCTCTCCAACTCACTTACAACACCTGGGTGTGAAAAGGATTGTTTGATTAACATTATTGTTGAAGCGATTAGTTAAGTGAAGAACTTGAACTAGGGTTTGCAAATATCATGAGTATCATTGTTATGTGAAGTTGTGAAAGAACATGATTATCATTGTTATGTGAAGTTGTGAACTATCTTGAACTAGATTTTGTGAGAGATCATGAGTATCATTGTTATGTGAAATTTTTTAATAAGCATTTTTGTAAATAAGTGAGTGAGTGTTCAAATGTTTGGACTAGGGTTTGTGAGAAAGGATTATTTCATTGAGTGATTGGTTGAGTAAATTTGGTTGAGCCTAGTCAAGTGGATGTGTTGAAGTGATAGTTCAAGTTCTGTGAAACAAATTATTTTATATTTTAAATTTATTTGAGAAAGAGATTGATTGTTTGTGAGTGTGAAACATATTGAGTATCTAACAATTCTCTATATGTTTTTGTGATAAAAAGATATTAAAAGTGATTGAGAATTGTGTTGAATATGAAGCATATTGAGTCTCTAACGGTTCTCTATATGTTTTTATGAGATTGGACAAATTCTAGTGAGGACTTATTGAGCAGATTTGAGGTAAGTCTTTGAGAAGACTTATGGATAGATTTGTGTGAGCTTTTGTGGAAGCTTACAATAAAAATTTGAGGACAAATATTAAGAGTATATTAGACAAGTTCTAATAAGGACTTGTTGAGTAGATTTGAGGCAAGTCTTGGTGAAGACTTGTTGAGCATATTAGACAAGTTCTAGTGAGGACTTGTGGATAGATTAGTGTGAGATTTTGTGGAAGCTTATATTTGAGATAAGTCTTTGAGAAGACTTGTGAGTAGAGTTGATTGATTGATTTTTTCAAACCTTGAGTTAAGGTTTGGGGTAGATATAGTAGAGTTTATTTGTGATTAATTCAAGCTTTGTGTTAAGTCTTGAGGACAGAGATTGAGGATAGATTTTTGCTAGACCAAAGGACTGTGGTTAGTGTAGATTTGAGGACAAAGTGTGGTGCATATTTGAGGACAGGTTTGTGCCAGACCAAAGATAGATATTGAGAAGATTTATGCTAGATCGAAGGACTATGTTTAGTGCATATTTGAGATAGAGAAAAGAGCAAGCTTTGGAGGTGATAGAGTATAGATGACGATAGTCTCCAGTGGATAGAGATCCATTAGCCAAGGTAGTGAGGATAGGTCTTCTGAGTGAGGATAGGAGTCTTCAGTGGATAGAGATCCATTAGCCAGTGCAGTGGAGGCAAAAGTTCTTCTATAAGATCACCAACCAAAGCAAAGGAGAAAGGAGTTCTCCTGTGGATAGAGATCCATGAACTTGATCAAGGGATCGGTGTCTCCTTTGGATAGAGGTCCATAAACACTTTAATAAGGAAAGGGTTCCCAAGATATTTATTGAGAAAATATTAGTGAAATATTTTCTCTGTGGAGTAGTCCACATTCAGTGAACCATGTTAAATTGGTATCTTTATTGCGTGTGGTGATTTGTACATTGATTTGATTACTGTTGCTAATATTGCTATTGATACATTGCATAATATTGATTGGGAAAGAAAAGTAAAAAGTTATCTTATACTGTTCACCCCCCTCTCAGTATAATTTTATGTTCTTCATGAATAAATATCCAACTAGAAGTTATATTATATTCTTGAGTTCATAATTTATGGTCACATTAGACTAAGGAGTTCCTTATTAAGTAGTAGGATCTTCTAGAAGATGCAATGATAGAGCTTGGAAATATTTTCTAGTCATTTTCAGATTTGAGAAAGAAATATTTTTAAGGGATAAATCCATGTAACAACTCAATATAACCATGTCAACTATCTTTTTTATTTTTAACTTGGGTCCTAGTATTAGGTTAGTTGAACCTAGAGCACTAATATTAGGGTTATTATTTAAACTAGTCTATAAATAGAGGAGTTGTATTATAGTAGATATATCATCACAACTCTCTCCTCTAAAGCTTGAGAGTTTACAAACAGAGTCAATTCTCATATCAATTGAGTTACTATAGCTAGATACCTACATCATTTTTCATAAAATGTCCGAATTCTTGATTTTTATTTTTGGGTCTTCTTTAATTTTTTATGTGAATACAAATATTCTAGAATTTAATATCCTTCTTCTTGATATTTTTCTAAAAAAGACTTCATTATACCAAAACTCCACCTCTGCTATCTATGCATTACTTCTTAGTAGAGGATTATTTTTTAAACATTGCATTATCATAGTCTACTTTATTAGATTTGGATTGCTAGTTTCCTTCTTGAATCATAAGTGCAACCACACAAATTATAAAAAATAGTTTATATGAAAACAAATTAATGTGTTGGACATTTTGAGTCCTTAAAAGTTAAATTTATCATTGCTGTCAAGAAATGAGGTCATAATTAATGTCAAGGAATTTGTCAAGAAACAAGTTATCAAAGTTGTCATTGATATTCGAGAAGAAGCTTCTAATAAAGTCAAAGGTCAAGAGGAAAAATGCAAAGGTTAAAGGCAAAGGGCTCCATAATATTTTTAAATATTATGTGGAAGCATAAGTTAAATGGTTTTCATAAAAAACCAAGAAAGTTTATTTGAAAAGCTAAAGGGAGATTTAATATTTATTTGATAAATTATTTAAATTCAAAATGAATTTAAATTTTATAAATAAATATTATTTATACCAAGGTGCAAAGTGAAAGATGGTTTAAATAAAACCATAGGTTTAAAGAATTAATTTATAAAATTTGAATTCAAAAGAATTTAAATATTTTATAAATTAATAAAGCTCCAAAGGTAATTCGAGCGTCGACATCCAAAATCATTGAGGGTAAATCAAGCACTGACGCCATGCATGGGGGAAGATATTTGGTATATAAGCTAAGCCTTAAAGGCATTTGAAATCATCCTTTTGCTCGATAATAAAATCATGCAATAGTGTTTTGAATTTGTAAGGAAGAAAGAGCAGCAAACATTGTTGTTTAAGCACCAGCAAATAACGTCAAGGGGACTTGCACCAAAAGATCAAGCGCTAATGAGGCAAGTGGCCTAGTTGCAAAGAGGACAACGTTAGGTGCAAGGAGGTTTGTGTTTGAAACTTGTCAAAAGCATTTTTTTTGTAGCAGTTGCATTGGTGTTGAGTGCCAAGGAAGGCACACATTTTGTGCAATGTGAGTGGGGAAGGTTTTGAGCACGTGGTGCTCATTTATCCTCAAGAAAGTGCCTACCTTGTGTGGCATTGGGAGCCGCAGCTAGGGCACCAATTGAGGCTATGCTGAGTGTTCGATTCCCCTCCAACGCAAGGTAATAAATTTCAATTTTAATTTTTGTATGATGCCTAAAGTTTGGAGTTAAAAGGGTGCATGAAAGGTTTATTAGTTGGAAATGATTTTTGATTAGTTGGAGGAATAAGGTGTAAATTTTTATTTTAATAACGTGTTTTTGCATATTGGTTTATTGAAATACTAAAAGGATAAAGAGAGCTTCTTGTTGTAGGTTATTTTTGAAAAGAAGAGTGCATTGAATATTAGTGGGAGATTATAAGGTGTGAGTGGTAATTTAATTTTTGTAAATGTTGATGAATGTTTTATTAAAGATGGAGTGATAAGGTGTATGTATGTGATGCAGGAGCATCCGGTGACCATAGAGCAATCTTGCATCTTCCAAAAATGTTTCTAAATTTTCTAAGTACCTTGCATTTGATTTATTTTCGGTATTTTCCAAGGGGGGAAGTTTTGTGGAGCAAAGGGGGTAAGTTTCTTGAAGCATGGGGAGGGGTCGCGAAATCGTGACATGTCACGAAATCGCGACCTCAAAAGGCTTGGCAGGGCTTGAGCCAGTTTCGTCGTGATATCGCGACGTCGCGATATCGCGACCATAGTTCGGAGCAAAGGTGAGGAGTGAAGTCCCGTCGCGATATCGCGACGTCGCGATATCGCGACGATAGTTCGGAGCAAAGGTGAGAAGTGAAGTCCTGTCGCGATATCGCGATGATTGTTTAAAGCAAAGGCGGAGGGGATGGTGCCATCGCGATATCATGACAGTCGCGATATCGCGGCCAGTTAAAGGCCGACACGTGGCGTGACACTTGATAGCTGCAGAGTTGGAGAAGATAGAGAACAGGGCAAGGCAAAAGGGGGAGTGGGGGTCACGAAATCGTGACCCCAAAAGGCTTCAGCGAAGGAGAGGCGCATTTGGTCGCGATATCGCGACATGTCACGATTTCGTGACCTGTCGCGGTATCGCGGCCAGGAGAAGACAAGGCCCAAAAGAGAATAAGCGGACGGTCGAGCAAGGCCGAATTTGACACGTGGACAGCCACGTGTAGCATGACAGTTGTGAAGGACACGTGTTTCAAATATATTGCGTCAAGGAGAAGGCATGGCCAGATTTACACGCGGTCGGCTACGTGTATGGAAACAAAGATGAGGGTCACGTAGATTGATAAGAGAGGTGTCGGCCACGCATTTTTTTTATTTATTACTTCTGGCAACACAGCAATTACAGGTGATGGCTTTATGGAGGAGACAACAGTACAGAGGACAGCCTGAACAAAGCGGCCGGTGCAGGTTAAGGGAGGCCATCAATGCAAGCGTCATGGTGGATCGGGCAGTTGCCCATTTATGGCAAAAATTTGAAAAACTCGGTCGGGAGGGAAAACGAACTGGAAATTTTGTTGGGCAGGGCATTAATTGCCTGGAGGATCGAGGCCTCGATAAAAACTCGAGAAAAATGTAAGAAAGGGGATGGTGAGTTCGGGATTGGGAGGAGAAGTTCTATGCCTGGAAATGGTGCTGTAAAACTGTATTAAGCAATTTCTTGGAAAATTAATGTAAAGTTTGTTGTGTGAATCTCGGCTTGCCATCAAGTGGTATCAGAGCGGGAGCTCCTGAGCGTGTAACAGATCACCGGAAGAGAGGCAGTTACACCAGGATCTATGGAAGGATTCGTAAGGGAAGAAAGAAAAATGCCTCCACGAAGAAATCGTGGTGGAGTAGGAAATGTGGTGCCGGTCGAAGACTTTCGAGCCTTGCAGAGACAAGTTCAAGCCCTGCAAGAAGAGTTACGCAGAAGGCACGAGCCCGGAAGGGATGAGGGAAGTGAAGACGAAGTTGAAGAAGAAGACCAATCTGAGGAAGAGGAAGAGGCTGTGGATCCTGCACAAGCCCGGTTGTACAAGGCCATCTCTCAGATTGGAAAGCAACCAAAAATGGAGGTTTCTACATACTCGGGAAACCTGAATCCAGAAGAGGTGATTGATTGGATAAATGATTTAGAAGAATATTTCGAATATGAGGAGGTTGAAGACCCCAATCGGGTCAGATTTGCTAAGACCAAGTTGAAAGGTCATGCCAGCATTTGGTGGAGGGGAATACAGTTGGAGAGGAACAAAAGAGGGAAGGAGAGAATAACAAGATGGGATAGAATGGTGGAAAAACTGAAAAGACAGTTTATTTCGGCAGATTACGAGTTGGATCTGCTAAGAAAAATGCAGAGCTTGAGACAGACAAACAAAACTGTCCAAGAATACACCGAGGAGTTTTACAAGATCTCTATTAGAACTGGGCATTTAGAGGCAAACAAAGAAAAGGTAGCCCGTTATATCAATGGGTTGAGACTCGGTATCCAGGAAGAGGTTGAGCCTAGTTCGGGTAAGCACCATTGAGGATGCTTACCAGTTTGCCTTAAAGGTGGAAGAAAAACTGAATAGGCGGTTTGAAGGCAAGCAAAGAGGAAGGGGCCGTGGTGGAAGAACTGGTGGGAGAACCAGTGGAGAAAAATATAAAGACCCAAAGAAGACTGGTGAAGCCAGTAGTAACCAGGATCAAAGGGAAGAGGATGTTTATCAGCCCCGAGATCAGAACAGCTACCCAAGAGGACGGGGTGGATCTGGACGAGGGTTTGGAAGAGGAGTATTTCGTGGGACATGTTTCCACTATGGTGAAGAAGGACATCGGGCATTTGAGTGTCCACAACATCGAGAAAGGACGAACAAGAGGCCTGAGGGTCCAGCCAGGGCTGCTGTGGCAGAGGAAGATGTTGAGTCTGAACATTCTGAAGAAGCGGAGAGAGGGGAAGCAATGATCGTAAGAAGAGTCCTATTGAATGAGGAGAAGGACACGAATCAGAGAAGAAGTTTATTTCGCACAAGGTGTAAATGCGCGGGCAAGGTTTGCAATATTATTATTGATAATGGTAGCACGGATAACCTGGTTTCAGAAGAAATGGTTACCAAGTTACAATTAGAGAGGAAGAAGCACCCGCATCCATATCGGGTCGCATGGTTACAGAAGGACCATAGGGCCTTGGTCAATGAGCAGTGCTCCATTAAATTTAATATTGGAAATTATTGTGATGAAGTCCTGTGCGACATCCTACCTATGGATGCTTGCCATATGTTGCTGGGGAGGCCTTGGCAGTTCGATCGGAGTGCAGTGCATGACGGCCGTGCCAACACCTACTCATTAACAAAGAATGGTGTACGCCATAAGCTGAAACCCATGAAGGAGGCGGATGAAAAGGTATGTAACAGCTCCAGAATCTGTTTAGTTGAAGGGAGAAAGTTTCTGGACGGTTTGAAGCATGAACATTTATGTTATGCAATAATTCCTAGAGTTAGGGAGAAAGAATGCCAAGATACCCCAATAGAAGTCCTAGATCTGCTGGAGGAATTTCCAGATATTGTGTCTGATAATGTGCCTGAGGGTTTACCCCCAATAAGGAAAATCAGCCACCATATAGATTTGGTGCCAGGATCGAGCTTGCCAAATAAAGCTGCACACAGAATGACGCCTGTAGAGACTGAGGAGTTAAACAGGCAGGTCCAGGAATTATTGGAGAAGGGATTGATTTGGGAAAGTTTGAGCCCATGCGCAGTACCCGTAGTGTTGGCGCCAAAGAAGGATGGGGAATGGAGAATGTGTACAGATTCACGGGCCATCAACAAGATCACTATCAAATACAGATTCCCATTGCCAAGGATGGATGATATCATGGACTGTTTGAGTGGAGCTGAGTACTTCACGAAGATTGACCTGAAAAGTGGATATCATCAGATCCGTATCCGAGAAGGAGATGAATGGAAGACAACCTTCAAGACAAGAGAGGGCTTGTATGAGTGGTTGGTCATGCCATTTGGGCTGTCCAATGCACCGAGTACCTTCATGCGGCTGATGAATGAAGTACTGAAAGAGTTTCTGGGAAAGTTTGTCATTGTTTATTTAGATGATATATTAATTTTTAGCAGAACCCTGGAGGAACACCTGATGCATATCAGGAGGGTTTTTGAAAAGCTGCGAGAGGAGCAGTTATTAATAAATCTGAAAAAGTGTAATTTTGTCAAGAAAGAGTTAGTATACCTGGGGTTTATAATCTCTGCAGAAGGTCTAAAAATGGACCCAGAGAAGGTGAGAGCCATCATCGAATGGCCTACCCCAAGAAGCACAATAGAAGTAAGATCATTTCATGGTCTAGCCAGCTTTTACAGGAAGTTCATAAAGAACTTCAGCAGCATTTGTGCACCTCTCACGGAAACAATGAGAGGGGATAAAAAGGAGTTCAAGTGGACATTAGGGGCTGAGAAGAGCTTTGATGCATTAAAGAAAAAGGTCACAGAACAACCTATTTTGGCACTCCCAGACTTTAACAAGGTATTTCAGGTGGACTGTGATGCCAGTGGCAGTGCAATAGGGGCTATACTGAGTCAGGAAGGCAGACCTATTGCTTATTTCAGTGAGAAGTTAAACGATGCTCGAAAAAAGTATTCCATTTATGACCAAGAATTTTATGCTATTGTTCAAGCTCTGAAGAAGTGGAGACATTATTTATTGCCAAAGGAGTTTGTTCTATTTACTGATCATCAGGCTTTACAATATATTAACAGTCAAACAAAACTGAATCAAAGGCACATGAAGTGGGTGGAGTTCCTCCAAAGCTATACCTTTGTGCTGAAGCACAGAAGTGGGAAATCCAATAGAGTTGCAGATGCCTTAAGTAGAAGGCAGAATTTACTGACTAAAATGACAGTGGAAGTAGTGGGGTTTGAAGAACTGAAGGGTCTGTACCCTGAAGATCCAGATTTTGCAGAAGCCTGGACGGCTTGCTTGACACCTGTTACTGAGGACAGGACAAGATGGTTGGATTTTCTAATCCAAGATGGAATGTTGTTCAGGGGAAGTATGTTATGCATTCCAAG
Organism: Wollemia nobilis; assembly: GCA_028583015.1. Classification (NCBI taxonomy): domain Eukaryota; kingdom Viridiplantae; phylum Streptophyta; class Pinopsida; order Araucariales; family Araucariaceae; genus Wollemia; species Wollemia nobilis. Next base: position 2,024,088 of record JAQPPZ010000057.1, read on the forward strand.
GAGTTCCATGCGGGAAAACTTAATCAAGGAGAAACACAGCGGGGGACTGGCTGGGCATTTTGGTCGGGATAAGACCATTGCCCTGGTGGAGGAAAATTACTACTGGCCGCAACTTCAGCAAGATGTGCGGAAGTTTGTGCAAGGTTGTAGAATATGCCAGATGGCAAAAGGTGTAAGGCAAAACACAGGATTATACCAGCCATTACCTATGCCAGAGAGGCCATGGGAGGACATAAGCATGGATTTTATTCTTGGATTGCCGAAGACGTAGAGGGGAAATGACTCTGTATTTGTGGTGGTTGACCGATTCTCCAAAATGGCACATTTTATTCCCTGCCAGAAGACGAGTGATGCAGTTCACATTGCAGGGTTATTCTTCAAGGAAGTGGTACGACTTCACGGTCTACCAAGAAGCATAGTTTCTGACAGAGATACAAAGTTTGTTGGGTATTTCTGGAGAACTTTGTGGAAGAAGTTGAAGACAGATCTGAAATTCAGTTCTGCATACCACCCACATGACTGATGGACAGACGGAGGTGGTGAATAGAAGCCTGGGTAATTTACTGAGATGCTTGATAGCGAATCAACCCAAGGGATGGGATTTAGTTTTACCACAGGCAGAATTTGCGTATAACAGTTCAGTCAATAAGAGCACAAATAAATCTCCATTCCAGATAATATATGGGAACAACCCGAGAAATGTGTCTGAACTAAGAAAGTTGGGCAAGAGAGAAAAGTGCAGTGCCGAGGCAGAAGAATTTGCGGAACATATGAAAAGTCTGCATGAAGGAGTAAGGAAACAAATTATTAAAATGAATACTCAATATAAGACAAGGGCAGACCAGAAGCGGCGGTTCAAGGAGTTCAAAGTAGGAGATGAGGTCATGGTGCATCTCAGGAAGGAGAGATTTCCTGCCAAGACTTATAACAAATTGAAGATGAAGAAGTTTGGGCCATGCAGAATACTGGGAAAACGAGAGTCAGGAAATGCATATGAAGTGGAATTGCCAAGTTGGCTTGATATTTCACCTATTTTTAATATTTCAGATCTAGTAGAATATCATGAGGGAGAGAGTACAGAGGTACCAAGTGCAGAATTATGGCAAATTCCAGCATCTACTCCAACCACAGACGAGGTCGAGGAAATATTGGACACTCGTGAAGGCAGAAGCACCAGAAACAAGCAGTATTCTGAGTATTTGATAAAGTGGAAAGGCAGACCGGTTGAAGATGCAACTTGGTTGTCGAAGACGGAGGTTGACCGCCTGGGTCTTCCCCTAATAGAATAGAAGTGAGGGTCACTTTTTTTTATTTACCCCGGGTGTCTGATGCAGGAGCATCCGGTGACCGTAGAGCAATCTTGCATCTTCCAAAAATGTTTCTAAATTTTCTAAGTACCTTGCATTTGATTTATTTTTGGTATTTTCCAAGGGGGGAAGTTTTGTGGAGCAAAGGGGGTAAGTTTCTTGAAGCATGGGGAGGGGTCACGAAATCGTGACCTCAAAAGGCTTGGGCAGGGCTTGGGCCAGTTTTGTCACGATATTGCGACATCGCGATATCGCGACCATAGTTCGGAGCAAAGGTGAGGAGTGAAGTCCCGTCGCGATATCGCGATGATAGTTCGGAGCAAAGGTGAGAAGTGAAGTCCCGTCGTGATATCGCGACGTCGCGATATCGTGACGATTGTTTAAAGCAAAGGCGGAGGGGATGGTGCCGTCGCGATATCACGATAGGTCACGATATCGCGACCTGTCGTGATATCGCGGCCAGTTAAAGGCCGACACGTGGCGTGACACTTGATAGCTGCAGAGTTGGAGAAGATAGAGAACAGGGCAAGGCAAAAGGGGGAGTGGGGGTCGCAAAATCGTGACATGTCATGATTTCATGACATGTCACGAAATCGTGACCCCAAAAGGCTTCAGCGAAGGAGAGGCGCATTTGGTCGCGATATCGCGACATGTCGCGATTTCGTGACCTGTCGCGGTATCGCGGCCAGGAGAAGACAAGGCCCAAAAGAGAATAAGCGGACGGTCGAGCAAGGCCGAATTTGACACGTGGACAGCCACGTGTAGCATGACAGTTGTGAAGGACACGTGTTTCAAATATATTGCGTCAAGGAGAAGGCATGGCCAGATTTACACGCGGTCGGCTACGTGTATGGAAACAAAGATGAGGGTCACGAAGATTGATAAGAGAGGTGTCGGCCACGCATTTTTTTTTTATTTATTACTTCTGGCAACACAGCAATTACAGGTGATGGCTTTATGGAGGAGACAACAGTATAGAGGACAGCCTGAACAAAGCGGCCGATGCAGGTTAAGGGAGGCCATCAATGCAAGCGTCATGGTGGATCGGGCAGTTGCCCATTTATGGCAAAAATTTGAAAAACTCGGCCGGGAGGGAAAACGAACTGGAAATTTTGTTGGGCGGGGCATTAATTGCCTGGAGGATCGAGGCCTCGATAAAAACTCGAGAAAAATGTAAGAAAGGGGATGGTGAGTTCGGGATTGGGAGGAGAAGTTCTATGCCTGGAAATGGTGCTGTAAAACTGTATTAAGCAATTTCTTGGAAAATTAATGTAAAGTTTGTTGTGTGAATCTCGGCTTGCCATCAGTATGTTTTAATGTTTGCATTGTAATTTGAGGAAATTAATCACCTTATAATTTCTTTGAGCTTGGCAAGAAGTGTTTGAGATTTTGGCATTGATATTTTGGAAGATTTAGAATATTCCTTCATCATCAAGAAAAAGGTATGTGCACATTTTCCAAAGTTTAAAATTGATTGGTTGGTTTTCTAGAAAATAAGTTTGGAGTGAAAAGGACTTGATTAGGGTTTCCTTTTGTGAGTGTTTGAGTTAATGAATCAAGGTTTTATGGAATAAATATTTGTTATTAGAACCTTGTTTAAATAAGCATTGTTGTTGAAGCCATTGGTTGTGTGAAGAACTTGAGTTAGGGTTTTGAAAAGAACATGAGTATCATTGTTATGTAAAGATTGTTTTATAAGCATTGTTTTTGAAGTGGGTTGTCATGCAAATAACTTGAACTAGGGTTTGAAAAGAACATGAGTATAATTGTTATGTGAAGATTATTTTATAAGCATTGTTGTTGAAGTGGGTTGTCATGCAGAGAACTTGAACTAGGGTTTGAAAAGAACATGAGTATCATTGTTATGTGAGATTAGTTGTTGAGCATTGTTGGAAATATTTTGAGTTGGTGGTTATATGCCTGGACTAGGGTTTATGATAAAGGAGTGTTTCATTAAGTGATTGGTTGAGTAGAGTTGGTTGAGCCTAGTCAAGTGGATGTGTGAAGTGATTGTTCAAGTTCCATAAAAAAAAACTATTCTATATTCTGAATTGAGTTGAGAAAGTGATTGAGCATTGAGTTGAAGCATATTGAGTCTCTAAAAATTCTCCTTATGTTTCTAAGAGAGTGATTGAAAGTATTTGAGAATATTTGAGGTAAGTATTTAAGAAGACTTGTGGACTTGTTGAGCAGATTTGAGAAAGTTTTGTGTGGACTTGTTGAGCAGATTTGAGTAAGTTCTATGTGGACTTGTTGAGTAGATTTGACCAAGTTATGTATGAACTTGTTGAGAAAATTTGAGAAAGTTATGTGTGGACTTGTTGAGAATATTTGAGGCAAGTCTTTAGGAAGATGTGTGGACTTGTTGAAAATATTTGAGCAAGTTCTATGTGGACTTGTTGAGTAAATTTGAGCAAGTTCTGTGTGGACTTGTTGAGCAAATTTGAGCAAGTTCTATGTGAACTAGTTGAACATATTTGAGAAATTTCCGTGTGGACTTATTGAGTATATTTGAGCAAGTTCTATGTGGACTTGTTGAGCAGATTTGAGCAAGTTATGTGTGGACTTGTTGAGTAGATTTGTGCAAGTTTTGTGTGGACTTGTTGAGAATATTTGAGCAAGTTCTATGTGGTCTTGTTGAGCATATTTGAGCATGTTCTATGTGGACTTGTTGAGCATATTTGAGCAAGTTCCTAATGGACTATTTGAGTAGATTTGTGCTAGAACAAAGGACTATGTTTAGTGTAGATTTGATATAGAGCTTTGGAGGTGACATAGAAAAGAGGATAGTGGTCTCTAGTGGATAGATATCCATCAGTTAGGGCAGTGAGGATATGTCTTTTGAGTGGGGACAAGAGTCTTCAGTAGAGAGAGATCCACAAGCCAATACAGTGGAGGTAGTAGTTATCTAGAGGATCACCAACCAGAGCATAGGAGAAGGAGTTCTCCTATGGATAGAGATCCATGAACTTTATTTAGGGGATCAACATTTCCTTTGGAAAGAGGTCCATAAATATTGTAATAGGGAAAGGATTCCCAAGAGATTGATCGAGAAAATTTTAGTGAAATATTTTCTCTCTGGAGTAGCCCACATTGGGTGAACCACGTAAATTATGGTGTATCTATTATGTGTGATGTTTTGTACATTTATTTTATTACTACTACTGATATTGCTATCTATACATTGCATAATATTTATTGAGAAAGAAAAGTAAAAAGTGGTCTTATACTGTTCACCCCCCCTCTCAGTATAAGCTTGTGTTCTTCAATTGGTATCAGAGTGGGTTCCTTCATAAGAGTTTAATAACTTGAAAGAAAATCTAACAAGAACACAATAGATCCTAAGGAGGTGTCCTCAAATATTTCAGCACCACTATTTTATGGAAGTGACTGTTTTTATTAGAGTATGATGATGAAGATCTTCTTGATGGAACTTGGCAATGAAATTTGGGAAATAGTGGAATTTGGATATGATCCCTTCCTCCTACATATAAGGAAGGTAAGATTATAAAGCACTATAATTCAAAAGCAATGAATGCAATTGTGAGAGGTTTGTGTAGAAAAAAGTCTATGAAAGTTATGCATTGTCAAATTGCAAAAGAAATGTGGGATAAATTGCAAAATATATATGAAGGAGATAAAAGTGTCAAGAAAGCAAATATGAAAAATTTCAAAGGATAGCTTGAAGTATTAATAATGAATAATGAGGAAAATATTAGTGCTTATCTAATTTGAATTGATGAGGTTGTTAATGATATGCAAGGACTTCGAATGAAGATTGATGAATCTAATGTTTGTGATAAAGTATTAATATCTCTTCCAAAAAGATTCAGTGAATATGTTTCTACTATAAAAGTTTCAATGGATGGTGATACTTTGACAAGAGATAAGTTTCTTGGTATGCTCACAACATTTGAGATAAAAATAAAATATCCTATTCCCCAAAAGAAAGCAACATTCAAAGTAATCATTAAGACAAAGGGTAAGTCAGAATCAAGCAATGAGTCATCCAGTGATGAAGAAGCTAAATATGGTGGAAGAGATAAGGACTATAGAATATCTAGAGATCTAATATCTGTTAAGTGTTTCAATTTTGGAAAGTATGGAAATTTTGCAATATATTTTCAATAACCCAAGAACAACAATGGTGAAGAAAAATAGGATCACAAAAACAAGGAATCGAAAAGATACATGCACCAGAAGAAAAGCAAGGATGTAAAAAGTATACAAGGAAAGAAGTTATTTCAAAGGCAAAATAAAAGCTACTATGCGGATAAGGAAATTAAGTACTCAAGTGATAGTGATGCTAGTTTTTTAGACAATGATAGATATGAAGTCCTATTTATGATTGAAGAAAAAAAACCAGTTAAGAAAAAGACTCCAATCATTCTCAAGTGTTTTAGATGTGGTAACTTTGGACATCTTGAAGATAGTTGTACAAAGTATGGTTATAGTTTCAATGATGATGAATATGAAGATAAAATTGAAGGACCAGATGAAAATATTATAATGGCATTGGAAGATAAAGAAGGTAATTCTATAGAAGACAAGGCAAAAGAAAATGAAGATACAAACAAAGGTAAACAAATAGAGGAATATTCATAATAGGATGGATATGATCTCAAGGGAGAACTTATCTATGCCCTTGAAATAGTAAATAAGGTAAGAAAGAAAAAATCTAAACTTGAAATTCAGTTCCAAGAATGTGATTAAGAGAGAAGTTTACTCATAAAGGATTAGAAAAATTAAAGGCTAAGGAAAAAACATTTAAGGATAAGTTAGAAGCAAAGATCTTAGAATATGAGAAGTTAGCACAATAAGTAGCACTACTAAGAGAATATTTTGAGGACTACAATATCAAGATGAAAGGGTTCAAAAATAACTCAAATATTGTGGATAAGATGGTCAAGGTACAAAGAAGATCAACAAAAAAAACATGCCTTGGTTTTGAACAAGATCAAAAGAAACAAGGAGAATCATCCTCAAGTTTTGGAGGAGAAGAAACTTCAGATGAAGATACTTTAGAAGAAGACAATTTAAAATAAAGTGAGACATATGAGGATGAGTTGGACAATAGAGAGTTCAACAAAGACATGAACAATGCACAAAGAAGATACAGATGGAACAACAATCAGAACAAGTCAAGAGATACTAAGAGACCTATGAGTTCAAGACAAGGAAACTTCAATGGAAGATGTTTTTCATGACACAGGTTTGGGCACATGGCTTCATAGTGCAGGACATAGGAAAGACAGGAATATGGAAACAGACAAATTTTCCATGGGTATTGCTACTCATGTAATTAGTTTGGTCATAAGGCAATGAATTGTAGGGTTCATGACAAAAGAGAATATGGCTTCACTAGGAGAAATCCTATGGCATTTGCACCTCCAAGGAATAATAAAATTAAGTGTTATAAGTGAAAAAATGATGGTCAAACAACAAAGTGGTGTAGAGAAAACATTCTAGAAACAGTTATGAACAGGAACAAGAATATGAATATGAACAGAAATAGGAATAGGGATATGAACAGGAACAAGAATAGGAACAAGAACATGGATATGAATAGGAACAGGAATAGAAACAAGGATGTGAATAGGAACATGGACATGGAAGGAAACAATCAAAGGAATCAGAAGGATCAAATAAGAAGGAAAGAGGATAAAGGCAAAGAACAATGTTTTCTAGGAGTAGAAATACTTCCACCCCAGAATTAACCACCTCAAGAGGAGGTGGGGGAGGAGCTAAGCTAAGAGGCTCATTCTTAGCCTTGAGACCCAAAGGTGACCCTTTTCCATTGATATAAAAGGGGGATATATTTGAGTAAGGGGAAGATATTTGGTATTTGAAGAGAGCATTGAGCCAGGAAGTGCAATTTCCCAAGGGGAGCAGAATAGGAAAAAGTCAAGTTTTTGGTAAAAATAATTTGGGTTGCCATCAATGACAAAGGGTAAGATTTTTGAACATTTTGATTCCTTAAAGTTAAAGTTGTCATTGATGTCAAGAAATGAGGTCATCATTAATGTCAAGGAATTTTTCAAGAAACAAGTTATCAAAGTTGTCATTGATATTCAGGAAGAAGCTTCTAATAAAGTCAAAGGTCAAGAGGAAAAATGCAAAGGTTAAAGGCAAAGGGCTCCATAATATTTTTAAATATTATGTGGAAGCATAAGTTAAATGGTTTTCATAAAAACCCAAGAAATTTTATTTGAAAAGCTAAAGGGAGATTTAATATTTATTTGATTAATTATTTAAGTTCAAAATGAATTTAAATTTTATAAATAAATATTATTTATACCAAGGTGCAAAGTGAAAGATGGTTTAAATAAAACCATAGGTTTAAAGAATTAATTTATAAAATTTAAATTCAAAATAATTTAAATATTTTATAAATTAATAAATCTCCAAAGGTAATTCGAGCACCGACGTCCAAAAATCATTGAGGGTAAATCAAGTTCCGACGTCATGCATGGGGGAAGAAATATGGTATATAAGCTATGCCTTAAAGGCATTTGAAATCATCCTTTTTCTCGATAATCAAAGCATGCAATAGTGTTTTGAATTCGTAAGGAAGAAAGAGCAGCGAATATTTTTTAAGCACCAACGAATAACGTCAAGGGGACTTGCGCCAAAAGATCAAGTACCAATGAGGCAAGTGGCCTAGTGGCAAAGAGGACAGTGTTAGGTGCAAGGAGGTCTGTGTTTGAAACTCAACAAAAGCATTTTTGTTTGTGGTAGTTGCATTGGTGTTGAGTGCCAAGGAAGGCACACATTTTGCGCAAGGTGAGTGGGAAAGGTTTTGAGCACGTGGTACTCATTTATCCCCAAGAAAGTGCCTAGATTGTATGGCATTGGGAGCCGTAGCTCTGGCATCGGTTGAGGCTATGCTGAATGTTCGATTCCCCTCCAACGCAAGGTAATAAATTTTGATTTTATTTTTTGTATGATGCCTAAAGTTTGGAGTTAAAAGGGTGCATGAAAGGTTTATTAGTTGGAAATGATTTTTGATTAGTTGGAGGAATAAGGTGTAAAGTTTTATTTTAATAAAGTGTTTTGGTATATTGATTTATTGAAATATTAAAAGGATAAAGGGAGCTTCTTGTCTTAGATTATTTTTGAAAATAAGAGTGCATTGAATATTAGTGGGAGATTATAAGGTGTAAGTGGTAATTTAATTTTTGTAAATGTTGATGAATGTTTTATTAAAGATGGAGTGATAAAGTGTTTGTATGTTTTAATGTTTGCATTATAATTTGAGGAAATTAATCACCTTATAATTTCTTTGAGCTTGGCAATAAGTGTTTGAGCTTGGCAATAAGTGTTTGAACTTGGCAATAGGTGATTAATTTGAGGAAATTAATCACCTTATAATTTCTTTGAGCTTGGCAATAAGTGTTTGAGATTTTGGCAGATTTAAAAGATTCCTTCATCATCAAGAAAAAGGTATGTGCACATTTTCCAAATTTTAAAATTGATTGGTTGGTTTTCTGGAAAATAAGTTTGGAGTGAAAAGGACTTGATTAGGGTTTCCTTTTGAGAGTGTTTTAGTTAATTCATCAAGGTTTTCTAGAATAAAGAGTTGTGATTAGAAACTTGTTTAAATAAGCATTGTTGTTGAAGCCATTGGTTGTGCGAAGAACTTGATTTAGGGTTTTGAAAAGAACATGAGTATCATTGTTATGTGAAGATTGTTTTATAAGCATTGTTGTTGAAGTGGGTTGTCATGCAAATAACTTGAACTAGGGTTTGAAAATAACATGAGTATCATTGTTATGTGAAGATTATTTTATAAGCATTGTTGTTGAAGTGGGTTGTCATGCAAAGAACTTGAACTAGGATTTGAAAAGAACATGAGTATCATTGTTATGTGAGATTAGTTGTTGAGCATTGTTGGAAATATTTTGAGTTGGTGGTTATATTCCTGGATTAGGGTTTATGAGAAAGGGGTGTTTCATTAAGTGATTGGTTGAGTAGAGTTGGTTGAGTGTAGTCAAGTGGATGTGTGAAGTGATTGTTCAAGTTCCATAAAACAAATATTCTATATTCTGAATTGAGTTGAGAAAGTGATTGAGCATTGAGTTGAAGCATATTGAGTTTCTAAAAATTCTTGTTATGTTTCTAAGAGAGTCATTGAAAGTATTTGAGCATATTTGAGGTAAGTATTTAAGAAGATGTGTGGACTTGTTGAGAAGATTTAAGAAAGTTCTGTGTGGAATTGTTGAACAGATTTGAGCAAGTTCTATGTGGACTTGTTGAGTAGATTTGACCAAGTTCTATATAAACTTGTTGAGTAGATTTGATCAAGTTCTATGTGGACTTCTTGGGAATATTTGAGGCAAGTCTTTAAGAAGATGTGTGGACTTGTTGAGAAGATTTGAGCAAGTTTTGAGTGGAATTTTTGAGAATATTTGAGCAAGTTTTGTGTGGACTTATTGATCATATTTTAGCAAGTTCTATGTGAACTTGTTGAGCAAATTTGGGCAATTTTTGTGTGGACTTGTTCAAAAAATTTGAGCAATTTTTTTGTGGACTTGTTGAGCAGATTTGAGCAAGTTTTGTGTGGACTTGTTGAGTATATTTGAGCAAGTTTTGTGTAGAATTTTTGAGAATATTTGAGCAAGTTCTATGTGGACTTGTTGACCATATTTGAGCAAGTTATGTGTGGACTTTTTGAGCAAATTTGAGGAAGTTCCTAATGGACTATTTGAGCAGATTTTTGCTAGATCGAAGGACTGTGTTTAGTGTAGATTTGAGATAGAGCTTTGGAGGTGACATAGCAATGAGGAAAGTGATCTCTAGTGGAGAGAGATCCATCAACTAGGGTAGTGAGGATAGGTATTTTGAGTGGGGACAAGAGTCTTCAGTGGAGAGAGATCCACAATCCAGTGAAGTGGAGGTAGTAGTTATCTAGAGGATCACCAGCCAGAACAGAGGAGGAGTTCTCCTGTGTATAGAGATCCATGAAATTGATTTAGGGGATCAACATCTCCTTTGGATAGAGATCCATAAACATTTTAATAGGGAAAGGATTCCCAAGAGATTGATCGAGCAAATTTTAGTGAAATATTTTCTCCGTGGAGTAGCCCGCATTGGGTGAACCATGTAAATTGCGGTGTCTCTATTGTGTGTGATGTTTTGTATATTGCTTTTATTACTATTTTTGATATTGCTATCTACACATTGCATAATATTGATTGAGAAAGAAAAGTAAAAAGTGGTCTTATACTGTTCACCACACTCTTAGTATAAGTTTGTGTTCTTCATACTGTTATAAAATAAAAAAAATATTACTAATAGAAAATATTAAAGTAAATCTTAATCATTATTTGATTCTGATAATCAGCATTTTCTTGTCAACTTACTTCAACTAAAATAAAACAAATATTACCAATGTAAAAGAGAATTTAATTTTATGATCCTCAATTAGCCTTTCTATTGGCTAGATTATCTACATATTTGTTTCCTTTCCCTAATGTATGTGTAAACCATATTTCTAGATTAGGAATTAGGTGAGTTGATAGGGTTTATTTAGACACCTCTATGGCTAATTTTTTTCTTTTCATTACCTCTAAACTACTTCCCTTTCCATTAAATATTATTTTATTTCTTTCTAGCCATACATTCCAAAGTATTTTATCCTTTGATACATCCTAGATTGTTTATAAAGATTAAATTTTAAATGTGCTCTTCCATTGATTTAACCATCCTTAAACTCCTCTATTCATCACCATGTATTTGCCAAACATAATAAAATTCCATTGCCATAGTTTATAAACTATTGATTAGTATCCCAAGGATTGTTTATGATCTCATCCTTTTTACAAAGAACACATTATGATGGGTCATGAAAACCCTTTTTCATAAGGTTATCCTAGGATAAAATTATTCTATGACCTACTAGCCAAAAAAACATTTTGACTTTAAGAATGCTTGGGCTATCCCAAATATCTATCCATATTCTTGTGATATTCCTATTTTTTTGGTGCTTTATATTATATCCACTTCTTGTTGTGTATTATCCTAAGCTATTCAAATCCCAAGTTAACTTATTCTCGAATCCCCTTAGAATAATCATTGTTGTTATCTTTTTGCTCAACTACCTCCTAGCACCATTATCTTATATACTTGTAAAAACATTATATTTTCATTTGTATCTTCCTTCCCTATCCTTTATACATATTGTTTGAAACTGTATCACCATATATTTCTTGAAGTAATCCCATCCATGGTTTCAAAATTGGATCTATATTGAGTGATTTATCATCACACAAAGTATCCATACAAATATAAATTTTTTCTCCTATTTCCACCACCCATATTAGACCTATAATCACTAAATCATTTAATTTTTAAAAATCATTCCATAGTGAAGAACCATTTGGTAGTGAAACTGTAGTAAATATTAAGCTTGGATCATTGGGCTCAACATATTTACTTAGAAGAATTCTTGGCCATTGTCTTTTACTCTCTTTGTACAATATCCAATTTTTTTTTCCTAAGAGCTAATTTTGCATTTGTAAGAACTCATACACTGATAATTCCCCTAATTTTATCATCACATACCTTGCTCCATTTAACCAAAGAAAATTTTCTTTTATCATGGAATCCTAACAATAAAAATGACTACATAATATAGATTAATTTTTTTCTATCTATTTTGGCATAGTATACAAGGATATATAATATGTTGAAATGGCTTGTAAGAGCAATCTAATTAGTTGCAATATTTCTACTAATGATAACCATCTACCTTTCCATGCTAGTAGTCTATTTTGAACTTTTATTATAATTGGATTCCATAATTCTCTCCTTTTTCTCTCCTCAAATAAGGGAATCCGTAGATAAGTTACAAGTTTGCCTTCCCATTTGAAGTAATATGCATATCCCTAATTTTATTTTGGGGTGTTTAGGAAGTAAATTTTGGATTTTTTCCTATTAAATTTTTGCCTTGATGCTCTTTCATATTCCTTTAATAAGTTATTCAAAGCCTTGACCTTGTTTATTATTGCCCTCCCAAAATGGGTTGTATCATCCACAAACTATTGATGGGTGATGTTGTTGATGTTATTACTAGCCTTAAGTCTACTTATTAGCCCATATTTGTTAGCATTATTCATATTTCTACCCAATACCTCTGGCATAATATGAATAAATATGGTGATAGAAGATCTCTTTGTGTAAGACCTATCTTGGTTTTAAAATTTTTTGTTACTCACCCATTGACCAACACCAAATATGAAACTATAGAGACACAAGCACTAATCCATCTGAATTATTTCTTCCCAAATATAAATTTTTCTAATACTGTAAAAAAAAATCACATTTAACCCTATCATACGCTTTACTCATATCAAGTTTTAAGATCATTTCTCTCTATTTTCTTGAAGTTGTTGAATGCATAACTTCGTAAGCTACTATGATCCCATCAAGAATGTATCTGTTGGACATTTTGAGTCCCTAAGTCAAAAGTTGTCATTGATGTCACCAAATGAAGTCATCATTAATGTCAAGGAATTCGAAAAGAAATAAATTCGTCAAAGGTGTCACTAATATCCAGGAAGAAGCTTCAACAATACAAAAGTTAAAGGCAAAAGGGATCCATAATATTTTAATATTATATGAGAGCATAAGTTAAAAAGGGTTTTCATAAATACCCAAGGAGGCCTATTGCAAAGTTCAAAGGAGGTCTAATATTTATTTTATAAAATATTTAAATTCAAAAGGAATTTAAATTTTATAAATAAATATCATCAATACAAAGTTGTGCAATAAGAGAAGGCCTTAAAATCCAAAGGTTATAATTATAATTTATAAAATTTAAATTCCTTGGAATTTAAATCATTTATAAATTACAAAGGTTAAATGCACTGACATCATTGAAAAATTTGGATTTCCAACGTTTGAATACAATGGCAAATTTGTGTATAAAAGGGAGGCCAAAAGACCTTGCAAATTATCCTTCATCAAATTTATTTAATGCGACAAAGTAAATTGCATGTGTGATTCGAAGTTTCGGGTGAGGAAGAAGATGAATGACTTTTCATCTTATGTGCAAGGGTTATAGCGGAGTAAGGTTGGTGCCCAAGACAAGTTGGACACGGTGGTCCATTGGAAGTGCACATTTTCCTAAGGTGTTTGTGGGGAGATGAACCTATGTTCGAATCTCGAGGAGTGAGTGTGCGAAGGGAAAGATTTGAGTTTTTGCATTTGTCGTATAAGGCACTAGGAGGAATATAGTGCACAAAGAGATTTTTAGCTCTCAATGTGCATTGAGCACACGTGGTTGAGGAGCCCGCGGCTAGGGCATTCACAGAGGCAAAGGTCAAGGGTTCGAAACCCGTTGAGAGGTAAAGGTAATTTTCTAAAATAATTTTTATTGCCTAAAGTTTTAATTAAAGCCTTTATTAGGAGTTATAAGGGGTTTTTAAAAGGTTCATAGTTAGGAAATAAAATTAGTGGTTAGGAGAAATAAGGAGTGATAGCAAATTTTTATGTGTTGAATTGTGATTTATAAAATAGGACATATTCCTTTTAAGTTGGACTAATAAGGTAATAAGAGGTTTTTGAATTTTAGTGAGTGTTGATTTTATTTGTAAAAGGACTTTTGCCAAAGATATTATTATGAGGGTATTGGAAATTATTTTAAAGTTGGAGTGATAAGGTGTATTCTATTTGATATCATTTTGTATTGTGTTGTGTTGAGGAAATTATTATCTTCTAACCCTTATTGAGATTGGAAAATAAGTAATTGTGAGTGTGACATATTTGTGAGATCTACACCTTATCAAGCAAAAAGGTATGGGAAAATTCTTCCTTATTTGAGTTGATTGATTGGTTTTCTAAAAATAAGTTTGGAGTGAAAAGGACTTGATTAGGGTTTCCTTTTCAAGAGTGTTGAGTTCATGCTTCAAGGTTTTCTAGAATAAAGAGTTGTTGTTAAAACCTTGTTTTATAAGCATTGTTGTTGAAGCCATTGGTTGTGTGAAGAACTTGAGTTAGTATTGTGCAAATGAACATGAGTATCATTGTTATGTGAATATTTATGTATAATCATTGTTGTTGAAGCCATTGGTTGTGCAAAGAACTTGAACTAGGGTTTGAAAATAACATGAGTACCATTGTTATGTGAGATTTGTGGTTGAGCATTGTTGGAAATATTTTAAGTTGGTATTTACATGCTTGGACTAGGGTTTGTGAGCAAGGGTTGTTTCTTGAGTAATTGGTTGAGTAGAATTGATTGAGCCTAGTCAAGTGGGTGTGTGAAGTGATTGTTCAAGTTCCATAAAACAAACTATTCTATATTCTGAATTGATTTAAGAAAGTGATTGATCATTGAGTGTATAACATATTGAGTCTCTAACAATTCTCTTTATGTTTCTATGAGATTGGACAAGTTCTGAGTGAGCTTGTTGAGCACATTTGAATAAGTTATATGTAGAATTATTGAGTAGATTGGACAAGTTCTAAGTGAGCTTGTTGAGCAGATTTGAATAGGTTCTGAGTGGACCTATTGAGCAGATTTGAATAAGTTTTGTGTGGACTTATTGAGTAGATTGGACAAGTTTTGAGTGAGCTTGTTGAGCATATTTGAATAGGTTCTGAGTGGACCTATTGAGTATATTTGAATAAGTTATGTGTGGACTTATTGAGAAGATTAGATAGGTTCTGAGTGGACCTATTGAGCATATTTGAATAATTTTTGTGTGGACTTATTGAGTAGATTTAAGCAAGTTCTATGTGGAATTTTAAGCATATTTGAGCAGGTTCTAAGTGGACCTATTGAGCATATTTGAATAAGTTCTATGTGGAATTATTAAGTAGATTTGAGCAAGTTATGTGTGGACTTGTTGAGAAAATTTGAGAAAATTATGAGTGGACTTGTTGAGAAGATTTGAGCAGGTTCTGAGTGGACCTGTTGAGAATATTTGAGCAAGTTCTAAGTGGAATTTTTTAGCAAATTTATGCTAGACTGAATGGACGTGTTTAGTGAAATTTTGAGATAGAGATTTGGATGTGATAGAGCAGAGAGGACAATATTATCTAGTGGATAGATATCCACTAGCTAGGGGAGTGAGGACATGTCTTCTAAGTGGGGGCAAGAGTATTTAGTGGAGAGAGATCCACAAGACAGTGCCGTGGAGGCAAAATTCTTCTAGAGGATCACCAGCCAAAGCATAGGAGAAGGAGTTCTCCTCTGGATAGAGATCCATGAATTTGATTTAGGGGATTGGTGTCTCCTTTGGACAAAGGTCCATAAACATTGTAATTGGGAAGGATTCCCAAGATATTGATTGAGAAAATTTTAGTGAAATATTTTCTCCATGGAGTAGCCCACATTGGGTGAACCACGTAAATTGTGGTGTCTTTATTGTGTGTGGTGATTTATGCATTGCTTTTATTACTACTATTGATATTTCTATCTACACATTGCTTAATA
The DNA here is from genome assembly GCA_028583015.1 of Wollemia nobilis. NCBI lineage: Eukaryota > Viridiplantae > Streptophyta > Pinopsida > Araucariales > Araucariaceae > Wollemia > Wollemia nobilis. Next base: position 2,039,832 of record JAQPPZ010000057.1, read on the forward strand.
TTGATTTGGAAAGAAAAGTAAAAAGTGTTCTTATACTGTTCACCCCCTCTTAGTATAAGCTTGTGTTCTTTAGTATCCCTATCACAAATCCTCCTTGGTCTTCTAAAATAATGTTTTCAAACAATGGTCTTAACTGATTCACCATCACTTTGGAGATAATATTATATGCCCTATTACATGGGCCTAAATGTATCAAATAATTTTTCATCCTTATTTTTTGAAATCATGGTAAGATATGTTGCATTTATTTTATAAGTTATAAATTATTTTACTTTAGACTATTCCACTACCACCAATAAAGAATCCTTTACTACATTCCAATTATATTGATAGAATGCTACAAAGAACCAATCCAAACTTGGGGATTTATCCTTATAAAAAGTGAACAAAGCTAAATGAACTTCTTTTAGAGTAATAGGTTCCATCAGTTTCCTATTGTCTTCATCTATGATAATTGAAGGTACTTATTATAGAAGTTTATCATTAAGAACTTCAAACTCCTTCAATCCTAGAATATTTTGGTAAAAAACCCGTGCCTTCTTTCTAGTTTCATGACGGTATTTAATCCAAACCCATTATACTGATTTAATTATACTAATTTTTTATGATGGTTTTTGTACTATTGCCATCCTATGAAAAATTTTGCATTCTTATCTCCTTCTTTCAACCAATTTTATCTCAATTTTTATCTCCAAAAATTTTCTTCCTTACTCAATATTTTATGATATTTACTAAGAAAATCTCTTTCCTCTGAGTTTGGATTATTATGATCACCTTTCTGGAATTTTTAAAGTTTATCTTTTAGTTCTTTATTCTAAAAAATGTTTTCAAGAGTGTTCTTGTTCCATTCTTTCCACCTAGATGTCATCGATTTAATTTGTTTTTGAAATGTATAAATCCCATAATTTCCTAAATAATTCCACATTTGTGTTATCATAGCAACAAATTGAGGATGGTATTCCTAAATATGCTCATATTTAAACTATGATATTTTTTAATTTTCTTACCACCATTTGAACTCTTATTGGCTAGTTATCTGAATCAATCATTGTCAATGCATTAATTTTATCACAAGTCCCTTCATCTAGTCAATTATATGAGAGAATTCACCTATCTATTTTTTTTGCTATTAGGTTATGGACTCTCCTATTGTTGGTTCATGCATAGTTGTCTTCTTCAAAATCAACCTCCCATAGATTATTGTTTTAAATAAAAGCTATGAAATTTCTTATACTTTGGGTTAATGTCCTAATTCCCCCAAATTCTCATCCAACTTGGTTATGACATTAAAATCTCCTATTATCATGAATTAGGTTTCTTTGTATTTACTTCTCAAAAAGGCTTCAATCCCACTCCATACTTCTAATTTAATTGACTGAGTTGTAGGTCCATAGACATTGATAAGGATGAAATAAATATATGCAAAGTAGCTTGTGACTAAAGAGGCTATCCAATATCTAGTTTTATGAATGGTTACATAGGAGGTTCTAATAGGATTCCAACATGTTAGAATTCTCCCTACCACTCCTTAAAAATCCACAACATACCATTCACATATTGTCCATACTTCTTTCATAATTTTTGGAAACTTCTTCCTTTATCATTTTAGTTTCTTAGATATAAAGAATATTAGACTTATTACTTAAAAAAGGTTCCCTGACACACCTTTGATATGAGGGGATATTAAAACCTCTTATATTCCATGATATGGTAATCATGTCTTATTAGGAGTTACTAGCCCCACCTGAATTACCAATATCATTTGTTTTTAGTAAAGAGAAGTTCAACCAACTTAGTTTGTGTTCCTTTCTCTATGTTTGCTATTTCTTCCTTAGATATTTCTTGATAATTTTAAGGTTTCCTTATTTTTTCCTTGCATGTATCAAGAGTATGTATTATTAATCTATTCCTTAATATTCTTTCACAACTTTATTTTTCATCAGATTTATCCTCTTCTATCTCTACTACAAAAGCTTTTGACTTGTCTTGTTCATTTTCTAGTATTTCCTTATTAATAATAGAGGTATTACCATCTAATACTACATTTCTCTACCAAATTTTTTCTCCTAAATGGTGCATGGTACTTAAATAAAGTATTCAAAATTTGATGAGATAGACTCCTTAGGTTCATTGGAAATGTTCTACCCTAAATCAAGATCGTACTAAATAGACAATTCCTTATCAATATTCTAAAATTGTACAATGTCCTCTAAGGTCTAATATTCCTTTTCTTCATAAGGTAAAGCCTAATTTTTTTTGTATTTCTTCCACTATTTTTCCTTACTAATCTCTATTATTTATTTACTTTCATCTATCTAGACATATGTAAGTTGAAAACCATCCTTATACATATCCATTTGCATGCTTCTCTTATGGCTTTCTAAATATGTTTCTATTGGACTCTTCTTAGGGCATGATATCTCAATATGCCCCACCTCATGACATATTCTACATCTAAAACATATTTTTCATAGTCTATGGTTAGGGTCTACAACTTACCCCCATACTTAAGAATAATTGATTCTATTAAAGGTTTAATTATATCAATCATGATCAATATCCCGACATAAATAACCAAGAATCCATCTTTTATAGTTTCTAAAATCTCAATCCAGAGTGTCTCCTATTGACTTGAAGGTATCCATTTCTAAAAATTTAATGGGTAATCCATACATCCTAACCTAGATTGATACTAAGGATATACTTACATTTTTAGGTGAAAATACTTCATACCAATGGGTGAGAGTCTTGTTCTTCCCATAAACCAAGAGCCTCATTTTAGAATTCTATCTCTTTCCTCCATGGAACAAAAAATGGCTGGGAAGAAATATTTGGGAGATATAATAGACTCACTCCTGCATACTTCCAACTTATATCAATCAATTTTCTCAAGGCTAAAGCCCCTATCCAAGACCCATTAAATTTATAAAAACTATGTTGTAACTTTGAGGAATAAGGATCACCTATATGTGAGTCCCTCACTAACCTCTACTACTAGGTATTAATCTAAGGATTTAGATATAAATAAATCCATGGGAAGGAAAATATAACTCAAAATATACTAAAATTTACCATAATAATACTTGATAAAAAAAACCTATAATATTTTGCATGCAAATTTTCTAAGATAAATAAGGGGAAAATAAAACTTCAATAAAAATTCTATGCTCAAATAGAATTTCTTGCCTCAATGATGCCCTATCCCTCCATTTTTTTTGTATCATATGAACCCTAACTGATAGATATTTACAATTTTATTTTTTACGACTTGAAATATCATCATTTCCCTTGTTCTAGATGGTTGACTTCACAGGGTCATATCTACCTCAATATTTCTTGAATTTCTTCATATTACAAATTGGTCTAAGAATTGTTTGAATCAAACAACCCTTTGCAAAGATATGGCTCCTAAAAGATGAGATATTTAAAAAAAAATTGCAATGATGTTGCCCTAGTTTCAAATGACTATCTTTACATGGTTAGATCTCCTTCAATACTTCTTGAATTCTTTCAAATGACCACTCATTTAAAATATTATCAAAATCCACACACAATGGCATAAAAATCAGTTTTATTATTGTTTTATAGGAATGACTAAAATTTAAAACAAAGATTTAAGATTAATGAGTAAGAGGGAATATTTATGTTGTATGGTTAAAAAAGAAGGTTCTTTTTATTTTTAACTTAATGCTCTTCATTTGAAATTTTATTAAAGTTAAAGATAATAAAATTAAGGTCCAATGGGAGGGCCACTACCAAGAGGTATTTCCTAATTAATAAATTCATAGATACACTCTACAAAATTATAGATGTATTTCATGAGAATATCGAGGTGAGTAGTGTCAATCGTTCGATTGAATGAGAGGCAGATTGATCCAACGAACCACAAATTTGAAGCAAAGGAGTGATGTTTTCTCAATTTTTGTCACCAAAATTCTACCTTCCACAAGAAGTAATCTCCACAACAAGTTAGGGTCTTTCTTACAAATATAGGGTAACCTTGTTTCATCCAATTACTATATTGTGGCTAAAATTGATAGGTGCAACATCTTTCCACAACAATGGTAGATTTTAGTCCAACAAGGCTCCAAATCTAAAGGCCCTAAACCCTTTGGTATTAATGATGTTACATAAAAATACCTTTATTTTATAAACATTGAATGGAGGCCCATATCTCACTCAATCCTAGAGGGAAGCTTCTAATTACAAGTACAATTTTTGAGGTAGAAAACCCTAGTTTTTTCTTATAAATAGGGATTTCATTTTTAATGTAAGACATGGGAAATTACTTGTTTGTGCTTAACATCTAGCCTTGTGTGTATTTTGCTTCAATTTTATTCTATTTATCCAAACTAGAACCTTGAGTCATCTTATTAATAGCATTCGAGCCTATTTTTATCTAGCATTTCTATAAATAAAAATTATAATATATATGAAGTTAAGTCTAATTTTGCTTTATCATGTTGTATAAATATTTTGTGTGAATGCTTATGTTATATTAAAACCCAATTTATTTATATAGATGTTAGTAGATGATGCATGTGTTTATTCCATTCTAGTTATACATAGAAGGATTTTTTGATCTTGGTGCATTGCCTCTGTTAGACTAGGTTTTATTTCATGTAGTTCTCTCCCTTTTCTTTTGGAATGTGCAAATAGTTTAGGAAATAATGTGTCAAATATCATATAAAATAACAATATTGCCTTAGAAATGTCCTATAGGTTGCCTTGTGAGTCTCATCCCACACTCATAGATCTTACTACTTATTCACTCAATGTGAGGCATCAGTGTTGGGTGCATCCAACTACTGCAATGGATGACCCCAATATTTTAAGATGACAATAGAAGCAACAAATATTTTAGTTGTCATGTATATGGATTAAAGCAGTATCTTAATAACTAAAGTGACACTTAGTAGGTTATTTTTCCTTCTATTGAAATATATTTTTTATGTGTTGACCTATAAGTGGTAAACTCTCACATGCATATTCTCTTAATAATTCAAGGGATGGAAGGGCCACCATTATTAATGCCTTACATTGATTTTTTTTAATAGATTCTCCTTCCCATATGAAATATATAATTTTTTCTCTACAAAAGACAACCCTGAAGCTCCATTGTAGACATGTAAACTAATAATTACTACTCCATTTAATCCTTTTATGTGTCTTTATAGCTTTTATCAATAAGCTACATCTAAATCCATTATCTTGGAACAAGGGATGGAAGGGCCACCATCCTTAATGCCTTACATTGATTTTTTTTAATAGAGTCTCCTTCCCATATGAAATATTTTTTCTTTTTCTCTACAAAAGACAACCCTGAAGCTCCATTGTAGACATGTAAACTAATAATTACTACCCCATTTAATCCTTTTATGTGTATTTATAGATTTTATCAATAAGCTACATCTAAATCCATTATCTTGGAACAAGGGATGGAAGGGCCACCATCCTTAATGCCTTATCTTGATTTTTTTTAATAGAGTCTCCTTCCCATATGAAATATTTTTTCTTTTTCTCTACAAAAGACAACCCTGAAGCTCCATTGTAGACATTTAAACTAATAATTACTACCCCATTTAATCATTTTATGTGTCTTTATAGCTTTTATCAATAAGCTACATCTAAATCCATTATCTTGAAAAGTGGCTTTGAAAAACCTTAAACCTGAATCAATAATAAAACCCTTTATCCACTTGAATAATTCTTGCATTTACATTATCTCCTTTATTAGAACACTAGGGTATTCTAAGAGCCTCAACTAATTTACTCAAACTAACATTGTTTAAACCTTTGATTTTGGATCTTTCCTTAAACCATGTTGCAAAATATGCCATTGAGATAGAGGATGTTTACCTAAAAATAAATAGGGCATAAGAGTATACAATAAAAAATCCCTTATAAAGCATATATATTTAAATCTAATGATTGAGGTACAAGGTAAGCAACCTAATTAATCCTTTTTTTTTTTTTTCAAGATTTAGCAAAAACTACCATAGTATATTTCTTTCATAGAGGAATTCCTTCTAACGTTGATCTTTGTATATGGGTTAGGTTGGTTTAGGAAAAAAATTGGAATTTGATTATGGAATCCATTAGAGTTTTGGGTATGTTAGAATTATTACATCATAATCCATGTGACATGAAATTGTTGTAACCATACATCACAAGAACTATGCATGCACTAAAGGTTAAAGGTAGTTGTAAGTTTATTTAAAGGTTTGTTATGCCAAAAATGGACATCAAATGTATTTAAATATCCATAATTTCATAATGCATATCAAAGTATCTAATAATTTGTAGTGGTATTAGAGCAAGGAAAAGGAAAATCAAACTCTTCTTCTAATCCATTCCATTTTGCTTTAATATAGAGAGTTTGTAAATAAAATCTACTAAAAATTCATATCAAGGAAAATAACCCTACAAAAAAAAAAGGTTTTATCTAAATATAAATAAGGTAACCATTCTCTCTATGAAGCATTCCCATAGAATATTTCAAAAGATCAAACTCTTGCTAAGAAGGGTCTCTGGATAAAAATCCTACAAAAATAACTTGGCAAAGATAGAAGTGATCTCAAGATAAGAAATCCTATAAAATATCAACTAAAGTCAAGTAGAATAAAGCATTTAAGAGGCTAAAAATAGGCATTTGCAAGTAGAATATAAGCATTGATACTACAAAGTAAAACCATTGAGAGAGCATATAATCCCTCAACATGTTCCTCAACAAGATTTACATGATCCTTTATTTTGTTCCAAAAGGAGTAAAATCTAATCACCACAAGGTGTTCCCATAATCAAAAATATGCATGAGCACAAAGAAAATAATTCTTATATATATATATATATAAATAATAAGTAATTGATATCAACAAGGAGTGTACATTATTTGTAACACCTCAAGTAATACATTAAAAGGTATTCAAAGATAAACATACATACATCCATACTCCTTTATAGCAAGGTTATAAGGACATTGAAAACTCAAAAGTATATGGGATGATGCGCATCCAAAAGCACATAGGACACTGAGCATCCAAAATCACATGGTATGTTGAGTGCCTAGAATCCCATGTAACATTAATCCTAAAGGTTGTCCAATGTCTAGTTAGATGACCATAACTCAAACCTCAGTAAGGCATACAAAAAAAAATAAGAATTTCATAAAAAAATCTACAAACCTAGATGATGAAGCAAAAGAAAAAAACAATGCTGTAGAAAGTCTACAAAGGAATTTTTTCAAATTTAAAAAAAAAAAGATGATTTCAAAAGAATGTCATTGTGGATGATGTCTCAATCTATAAGACTATGAAATAATAATTATGCACACTCAGATCCATTCATGCCTTTGTGATGTAATAAAGAACTATCTCACTATGAATATAGACCTCCAAGTTTTATAAAGCCATCTTCCTAGAAAGCAACTCCAATATATTTCAGCACAAAGTGATTCAAAAGACTTTCACATTTCTAAAAAAGCATAAGTTATTATTGTTCTAAACATAAATCTCATAATTGGCAACAATGTTTTGGCTCATGCATATTTACTTTTTAAGAATTCATGGTGCCAAAATATTTCTATCAAAATACAAAGTCATTGCTAAGATAAAAATACAAATTAACACATGGATAAAGCAAAGTTTAAATAGAAGGATTAAATTATCTCACATTCTTAGTGGGAAAGCAATTTAGATCCATTAAAATATTTCCCTTCTCTTTATTTTATTGCAGGTGAAAAAGAGACATCATTCAAATTATGAGTGTAGGCTTATATATTGGAAAGCATTATTTGAGGCTGATCCAATGGAAGAATTTTTTTCTAGTTTTGTAAAATATAAAATTTTCTTGTTACCTAATTCCAATTTATTGAAGGAAAACAATTATTATTCTTGGAAGACCAAACTCAATATACAAATTGAGTTTGAAGAAGAATGCAAAGCCATAGATGGGTCCACTACCCAACCTAATGCAAAAGATAAAGAGTAAATAAAATTTGATAAGGTAGATAGAAAGCATGATTTACAATCATTTTTTGAGTAGCTCATGAAGTACAACCATACATTTATGATTTAGCTATAGCTAAAGTTATAAGGGAGAAAATTTAGATAGTATTGAAGGTAAGGAACCAAAATTAAATTCTATTCCTACAACATCAACCTCATTGGTTGAAAATAAAAAATGAAGAAAAGCTTGAAACGAGCATCACTACAAGCCTTGAGAGAATAGGTATCTAGTGAGATAATAATTCCTACTATTTTAAGATCTCTCCCTCTCAATATAATGTATTTATGAAAACCATGAATATCACTAAGCAAAAGGAAATAAAAGAGGAAGAGGATCTTAAAAATGAAGCAGTTTCTTTTTTTCAAAATCTCCTTAGCATGGAAGATGTAACAAATGTTGAAAATGCTTGGGTTTCCACGGTTTCATGTCGCCTTGGTCTTATGTCTATTGTGCGTTGGGTATCCTAGGGGATAATAAACCCAAATCCTCTTTTTAGTTCCATAAGTGGGTTATATCCCACCTCTCTTCTGTGGGAGCATTTAAGAGAGTTTTATAGGGGAAACCTCCCTTATTGGCATGACCACATGATGGTGGTCATACTAGCCATGGAGGCTAGAAATTAATTATAATGATCGAGGTACTGAACCCTAGGACAAATTTCTAGTGTATTGTAAAAGTTGAGGAAATATAATGGATAAAAAATAATTGAAATGAGTTTCATTTGCATTATATTATTAGTTATATTATTAATGTTCATAAAATATATCAAATAAGTTTTTAAACTATTGTTTAATTTTAAATATTGATTTAATTAAAAATATTTATATTTTAGTCAGTAGGATATTTGGTTCAATAGTTGAGACATGTGGGTGGCCCACTTATGGTACCAAATGGGCTAAATAGCTCAAAGTGACTAATTGTTTCTATCATATTCTATTTAGTTTCTTCTCTATTTCTATATATTGTTTTTTAATTTATTATATCAAATTCACAATGTATCTTATTATGTATCTTATTTATATTATGCATATTGACATTAATAATATTTTAGGGTTAAAATTATATCATTTAATATTTATATTACTTGATATTTGATAAATATTAAATACGATTATTATTCTTAATTTAATAATTAAGTTTTGTTTATTTTTGATTGCATATTGTTTTAAAAAAATATCATATAATCAATATATGCTTAATATGTTAAATGATTGCTAGACCAACCTGTACAAAAAATGAATTACTTTAAAATGAGTGGTCATATGAGAATCCAAGAAATATTGAAGGAGATATGACCTTGTGAAGTCAATCATCTGAAACAAGGAAAGTGATGATTTTTCAAGTTGCAAAAAACAAAAAAAAAATTGAAATTTTGAAAAAAACTTGTATTAAGACATAGATCAATTACAATGTGGGAAGAGCCTCTTCCCAGTCGAGGTTCGAGAGGACACAGTCATACAATAGTAAAGGAAGAACAACACCAGAGCCAATTTTCGTGAACCAAAAACTAGCTGCCATGGGGTCCCCCATCGTACTCTATTTTTTTGAAGGTCATTAGCTCAAGGACCTTTCAAGACCCTGTCTAATCACCTCATCCTCAATATCCATGTCACTGTGCAACTGAACTCCAACCTCCTTTTCCGCACCCATCTTATCCAGAAAGTCAGCCGCTTTGTTCAAATCTTTGCTCGCATAAACTGGGATCACGTCCTCCAATTCCTTCCATAATTCTTTAATTTGGGTAACAAGAGCCCTCAACCTCCAAGCTTTCAGATCAAAGTTCCTCATGCAGTCAAGAGCTCCAACCATTATTTGCGAATCTGATTTAAGAATAATCCTGTGGTGGCCATGTTTCACTACCCAAACAGAAGCAAACTTGATGGCAATGGCTTCGGCTTCATTGTTAGTGGTTCTTCCCAAGAATTACAATTCCCAATAGAGCACAGTCCCAGCATGGTTCCGACACACCACTCCAATTTTGACTCTACCCAGATTGCCTTTTGCAGCTCCATCAGTATTGATTTTAATCCAACCTTCAGGGGGAGGTTTCCAACAATTTATGTCCTGTCCTTCTTGCAGTTCAATGCATTCTTCCATAGCTCCAACATCAATTTGAGCTTCCTCCTCAGCATGAAAAGCCACAGTTTTGGTAACCTTGCTCCAAATGGTCTGCCAAACCCCGTCTAGAACAGTAAAAGTTTCTCTAAAAATTTTGGCATTTCTTTCCAACCAAACTTGCCACCAGATAAAGCTTAAACCGAGCTCCCAGCCAATATGAAGAGCTTTAGATTTGAATCTACCTTTCTGTCATTTTGCCCAGATATTCATCCGGTTCAGGTCACCACTTGAATTTTAAAGTATGCAAACCAACGTAGCCAAATCTGTCGGGTGAAAGGGCAACCAAACAACAAATGGTCAGCAGTTTCCTCGCTCTTGTAGCATAGTACACATTGAGAAGGGCTGATGATACCTTTTGATATGATATTATCAAAAGTGAGGATTCCATTGTGCATGCACTGCCAGGAAAAAAAGTTAACTTTCGGCCAGCCTTTAGAGTGCCATATTTTCCTCCAGTCCTCAACCTGAAAAGTATGAGGGGGGGCTCTGGGAGAATGCTGTCATATCCGTCCTTTACTGTATAGATGCCAAGACTCCCAAAGCCCCAAGCTAATTCATCCTCCACGTCTCCCCTTGTAAGAAATATTTCTGTCATAATTTGTCATGATGGGAGTCAAATCTAGAGGGATTGAAATGGGCCACTCATCCAACTTCTTGAACTGCTTAAACTTACACTCCCCCAACTGAGTAGTTGTGAAATAAATTTCAATACGGATCCATCCCTTGGCTTCAATGGCTACTTTTATTGGCTATAATTCTAGAAATTCAGCAATGATGGGTGGGAAATGATCCCAAGAATCTGTCCAAAAATGCCTTCTCCCCTCTTCCCACTTTCCAAAATAAGTGGTCTTTAACAACCTGAGACCCTAACTTGAGAGCCTGCAAAACTAGTGATGTAGGAGCATCCGGTGACAGTAGAGCAATCTTGCATCCTCCAAATTTTTCTAATTTTTCTAAGTACTTTGTATTTTGATTTATTTTAGTTTTTTTTCCCAAGGCTGAAGTTTTGTAAAGCAAGTTGGGGAGTCATGAAATCGCGACTCCAAAGGCAAGGCAGAAGGCAAAGGCAAAAATGGTCACGATATCGCGACATCGCGATATCGTGACAAAAATTGAAAAGCTAAGGCACAAGGGCACGGGGGTCGCGATACCGCGACATGTCACGATATTGCGACATGTCGCGATATCGCGGCCTTGAAGGCTGCTAAGGCACAAGGGCGTGGGGGTCACGATACCGTGACATGTCGTGATATCGTGACATGTCACGATATTGTGGCCAGTTGAAGGCTGCTAAGGCACAAGGGCGCGGGGGTCATGATACCGTGACATGTCATGATATTGCGACATGTCGCGATATCACGACCAGTTGAAGGATGCTAAGGCACAAGGGCATGGGGGGTCACGATACCATGACATGTCATGATACCGTGACATGTCACGATATCGTGACATGTCGCGATATCGCGACCAGTTGAAGACTGCCACGTGGATTAAGATATCACGACCAAGAAGAAGATAGGCCGAATTAGACACGCGGGCAGCCACGTGTATTAAACAAAGATGAAGGCCACGTATATTAAAATGGAGATGACGATCGCGTGTATTCAAAAAGGAAACCATCACAAGGAAATATTCTGACAAGGCGACAGTTGCAGGCCATGGACAGTATGGGTGAGACGACGGTTCAAAAGAACGGTCTGACCAAAGCGGCGGTTGCAGGGCAAGGGGGTCTTTAATGCGAGCTTCATAGCGGATCGGGGCGGTGGCCCATTAATGGAAGAAAATTTGAAAACTTGGCAGAGGAAGCAAATTTTCTTTGTTTCGAGAATTCTCTCAGGTGGGGCATTAATTGCCTAGAGGGCCGAGACCTCGATAAAAACTCAAAAAATTGTAAGGGAAAGGATGGCGAGTTTGAGATCGAGTGGGGAAGAACTATGCCTGGAAACGGTATTGTAAGACTGTGTTAAGCAATTTGTAGAATTTAATTTGAAGTTTTGTTGTGTGAATCTCGGCTTGCCATCAAGTGGTATCAGAGCGGGAGCTCCTGAGCGTGTAACAGATCACCGAAAGAGAGGTAGTTACACCAGGATCTGTGGAAGGATTTGTAAGGGAAGAAAGAAAAATGCCCCCATGAAGAAACCGTGGTGGAGAAAGAAATGTGGCACCGGTCGAAGACTTTCGAGCCTTGCAAAGGCAAGTTCAAGCCCTACAAGAAGAGCTACGCAAAATGCACGAGCCCAGAAGGGATGAGGGAAGTGAAGAAAAAGTTGATGAAGAAGAAGACCAGTATGAGGGAGAAGAAGAGGTTGTGGATCCTGCACAAGCCAGGTTGTACAAAGCCATCTATTAGATTAGAAAGCAACCAAAAATGGAGGTTTCTACATATTCGGGAAACCTAAATCTAGAAGAGGTGATTGACTGGATAAATGACTTAAAAGACTATTTTGAATATGAGGAGATTGAACACCCTAATCGGGTCAGATTTGCTAAGACCATGTTGAAAGGTCATGCCAACATTTGGTGGAGGGGAATACAGCTGGAAAGGAATAGAAGAGGGAAGGAGAGAATAACAATATGGGATAGAATGGTGGAAAAACTGAAAAGACAGTTTATTTCGATAGATTACGAGTTGGATCTGCTAAGGAAAATGCAGAATTTGAGACAGACAAACAAAACTGTCCAAGAATACACCGAGGAGTTTTACAAGATATCTATTAGAACTGGACATTTAGAGGCAAAAAAAGAGAAGGTAGCCCGTTATATAAATGGGTTGAGACTCAGTATCCAGGAAGAGCTGAGCCTAGTTCGGGTAAGCACCATTGAGGATGCTTACCATTTTGCCTTAAAGGTGGAAGAAAAACTGAATAGGCGGTTTGAAGGCAAGCAAAGAGGAAGGGGCCATGGTGGAAGAACTGGTGGGAGAACCAGTGGAGAAAAATATAAATATCTGAAGAAGACTGGTGAAGCCAGTAGTAACCAGGATCAAAGGGAGGAGGATGTTTATCAGCCCCGTGATCAGAATAGCTACCCAAGAGGACGGGGTGGATCTGGACGAGGGTTTGGAAGAGGAGTATTTCATGGGACATGTTTCCACTGTGGTGAAGAAGGACATCAAGTATTCGAGTGTCCACAACACCGAGAAAGGATGAACAAGAGGCCTGAGGGCCCAGCCAGAGCTGTTGTGGTAGAGGAAGATGTTGGATCTGAACATTCTAAAGAAGCGGAGAGAGGGAAAGCAATGATCGTAAGGAGAGTCCTATTGAATGAGGAGAAGGACACAGATCAGAGAATAAGTTTATTCTACACAAGGTGTAAATGCACGGGCAATATTTGCAATATTATTATTGATAATGGTAGCATGGATAACCTGGTTTCAGAAGAAATGGTTACCAAGTTACAGTTAGAGAGGAAGAAGCACCCACATCCATATCGGGTCACATGGTTATAGAAGGACCATAGGGCTTTGGTCAGTGAGCAGTGCTCTGTTAAATTTAATATTGGAAATTATTGTGATGAGGTCCTGTGCGACATCTTGCCTATGGATGCTTGCCATATGTTGCTGGGAAGGCCCTGGCAGTTTGACCGGAGTGCAGTGCATGATGGTCATGCCAACACCTGCTCATTGATGAAGAATGGCGTGCACCATAAGCTGAAGCCCATGAAGGAGGCGGATGAAAAGATGTGTAACAACTCCAGAATCTATTTGGTTGAAGGGGGAAAATTTTTGGATGGTTTGAAGCATGAAAATTTATGTTATGCAATAATTCCTAGAGTTAGAGAGAAAGAATGCCAAGATACCCTAGCAGAAGTCCTAGATCTGTTGGAGGAATTTCCAGATATTGTGTCTGATAATGTGCCTAAGGGTTTACCCCCAGTAAGGAAAATCAGCCACCATATAGATTTGGTGCCAGGATCGAGCTTGCCAAATAAAGTTGCACACAGAATGATGCCTGTAGAGACTGAGGAGTTAAACAGGCAGGTCCAGGAGTTGCTAGAGAAGGGATTGATTAGGGAAAGTTTGATCCCATGCGCAGTACCTGTAGTGCTGGTGCCAAAGAAGGATGGAGAATGGAGAATGTGTACAGATTCATGGGCCATCAACAAGATCACAATAAAATACAGATTTCCATTGCCAAGAATGGATGACATAATGGATTGTTTAAGTGGAGCCAAGTACTTCACCAAGGTTGATCTCAAAAGTGGTTACCATCAGATCCATATCAGAGAGGGAGATGAGTGGAAGACAGCCTTCAAGACCAGAGAGGGCTTGTATGAGTGGTTGGTCATGCCCTTTGGGCTATCCAATGCACCGAGTACCTTCATGCGGCTGATGAATGAGGTACTGAAAGAGTTTTTAGGAAAAATTTTCATAGTCTATTTAGATGACATATTAATATTTAGCAGAACCTTGGAGGAACACCTGATGCATATCAGAAGGGTTTTTGAGAAGCTACGGGAGGAGCAGTTATTAATAAATCTGAAAAAGTGTAATTTTGTAAAGAAGGAGTTAGTGTACCTGGGATTTGTAATCTCGGCAGAAGGTCTGAAAATGGACCCAGAGAAGGTGAGAGCCATCATGGAATGGCCTACTTCGATAAGCATAATAGAGGTAAGATCATTTCATGGTCTAGCCCTGGTGAGCGAAAATTACTATTGGCCGCAACTATAGCAAGATGTGAAAAATTTTGTACAGAGTTGTAGAATATGCCAGATGGCAAAGGGCAGAAGACAGAACACGGGATTGTATCGGCCGTTACCAGTACCTAAGCATCCATGGGAGGACATCAACATGGACTTCGTCCTCGGATTGCCAAGAACACAGAGGGGAAATGACTCTGTATTTGTAGTAGTTGACAAATTTTCTAAGATGGCACACTTTATTCCATGCCAGAAAACAAGTGATGTGGTTCACATTGCAGGGTTATTTTCAAGGAAGTGGTACGACTTCACGGTCTACCGAAGAGCATTGTTTCTGACAGAGATACAAAATTTGTTGGATATTTCTGGAGAACTTTGTGGAAGAATTTGAAGACAGATCTGAAATTCAGTTTTGCATACCACCCACAGACTGATGGATAGATAGAGGTGGTAAATAGAAGCCTGGGTAATTTATTGAGATGTTGGATAGCAGATCAACCCAAGGGATGGGATTTAGTTTTACTACAGGAAAAATTTGCATATAACATTTCAGTCAATAAGAGCACAAATAAATCTCCATTCCAGATAATATATGGAAACAGCCCAAGAAATGTGTTTGAACTGAGAAAGTTGGATAAGAGAGAAAAGTGCAGTGTCGAGGCAGAAGAATTTGCGAAACATATGAAAAGTCTGCATGAAGAAGTAAGGAAACAAATTATAAAAATGAATACTCAATATAAGACAAGAGCAGACCAGAAGCGGCGGTTCAAAGAGTTCAAAGTAGGAGATGAAGTCATGGTCCATCTTAGGAAGGAAAGGTTTCCAGCCAAAACTTATAACAAATTAAATATGAAGAAGTTTGGGCCATGCAAAATATTGGAAAAACGAGAGTCAGGCAATGCATATGAAGTGGAATTGCCAAGTTGGCTTGACATTTCACCTATTTTTAACATTTTAGATTTAGTGGAATATCATGAGGGAGAAAATACAGAGGTACCAAGTATGGAATTATGGCAAATTCTAGCATCTACTCCAACCATAGATGAGGTCGAGGAAATATTAGACGCTCGTGAAGGCAGAAGCACCAGAAACAAATAGTATTCTGAATATTTGATAAAGTGGAAGGGCAGACCTGTTGAAGATGCAACTTGGTTGTCAAAGACGGAGGTTGACCGCTTGGGTCTTCCCCTAACAAAACAGAAGTGAGGATCACTTTTTAATTTACCCCGGGTGTCTGATGTAGGAGCATCCGATGACAGTAGAGCAATCTTGCATCCTCCAAATTTTTCTAAGTTTTCTAAGTACTTTGTATTTTGATTTATTTCAGTTTTTTTCCCAAGGCTGAAGTTTTGTAAAGCAAGTTGGGGAGTCACGAAATCGCGACTCCAAAGGCAAGGCAGAAGGCAAAGGCAGAAATGGTCACGATATCGTGACAAAAATTGAAAAGCTAAGGCACAAGGGCACGGGGGTCACGATACCGTGACATGTCACGATATCACGACATGTCACAATATCACGGCCAGTTGAAGGCTGCTAAGGCACAAGGGCGTGGGGGTCGCGATACCGTGACATGTCATGATATCATGACATGTCGCGATATCACGGCCAGTTGAAGGCTGCTAAGGCACAAGGGCGCGGGGGTCGCGATATCGCGACATGTCGTGATATCACGACCAGTTGAAGGCTGCTAAGGCACAAGGGCGTGGGGGGTCACGATACCATGACATGTCGCAATACCGTGACATGTCGTGATATCATGACCAGTTGAAGTCTGCCACATGGATTAAGATATCATGACCAAGAAGAAGACAGGACGAATTAGACACGCGGGCAGCCACGTGTATTAAACAAAGATGAAGGCCACGTATATTAAAATGGAGATGACGACCGCGTGTATTCAAACAGGAATAACCATCACAAGGAAATATTCTGACAAGGCGACAGTTGCAGGCCATGGACAGTATGGGTGAGATGACGGTTCAAAAGAATGGTCTGACCAAAGCGACGGTTGCAGGGCAAGGGGGTCTTTAATGCGAGCTTCATAGCGGATCGGGGCGGTGGCCCATTAATGGAAGAAAATTCAAAAACTTGGCAGAGGAAGCAAATTTTCTTTGTTTCGAGAATTCTCTCAGGTGGGGCATTAATTGCCTAGAGGGCCGAGACCTCGATAAAAACTCAAAAAATTGTAAGGGAAAGGATGGCGAGTTTGAGATCGAGTGGGGAAGAACTATGCCTGGAAATGGTATTGTAAGACTATGTTAAGCAATTTGCAGAATTTAATTTGAAGTTTTGTTGTGTGAATCTCGGCTTGCCATCAACTAGGGACCTAGTACCATCCAAGGGGATGTGAGCTACATCGTCTGGGTTGGCCTGTCACAGGTATTTTCTAGTTAGGATTCTACTAAAAAGGGAGGTGGGTTGGGAGATCCATCTCCAGTACAGCTTTCTAGCCAAATCTTTATTATTCAGCTTAGATTTTCTCAAACCTAGACCTCATTTAACCTTGGGCTGGGTAACTTTGTCCCAGACCACTAAGGCCCAATTTCTCTTTCCCTTTGCTCCTTCCCATAAAAAATTTCTAGCCATCCTGTCCAACTCTTTCCATATTGTAATCAGGGCAGCCAGGATAGAGAATTTGTAAATTGACATGGCTTGAATGACTGACTGTAAGAACGTTAATCTACCACCATAAATTAACCACTTGTGAGACCAATGATCAATTCTTTCCTTGATACACTCTAGCAGATTCCTCCATGTTTCTAATTTTAGCTTCTTAAATTGCAAGGGGACCCCCAAGTAAACCACTGGGAGAGAAATCCTTGTGAATCCCAGGATTTCTAAAATTATGTTTTGAAGCCTTTGCTCCAGATTAAAAAAAACCACTTTGGATTTCTTGTCATTAATGACCTATTGAGTAGCCCTAAGATAGACATTAAGAGTATCCCTAATCATTCTTGCTTCCCTAAAGCTGGCCACTCCCACCAAACCAATGTCATCCACAAACTGCAGGTGCGTTAAAACTTCATCACCCACCCTGATACCCAATAATCTACCTTGCTGTATTCTCCTCAAGAAAAGTATACCAAGACCTTCAGCCAAAATGAGAAAAAGATAAGGAGAACATGGATCCCCCTGGTGCAGTCCTCGAGTAGCTCCAAATGGTTGCAAAGGAAGGCCCTTGATTAGAACAGAGTAAGTCAGGGTAGAGACACAGCTCATGACCCACTCTATCCAGTCCTGAGAGAAACCAAAGGTTGCCATCATTTTAGCCAGGAAACTCCATTCAACCTTGTCATAAGCCTTTGACATGTCCATTTTTATGAACATCCCTTTATTACCAGAAGTGTGCATTGAATGGATTGCTTCTTGGGCCACAACCACCCCATCCAGAATCTGTCGTCCCTCAACAAAACCCCCTTGCTCAGACGAGACAATGTTGTGAAGAAGAGGTTTTAGGTGCTTAGCCATTACCTTTGTGATTATTTTGTATAGCACATTACATAAGGCAACAGGCATATAATCTGAAATATGAACCCCCTCCTCCCCTTTTGGAATTAAGGTAATGAAAGTGTGGTTTATAGCTTTAAGCATTCTCTTATTTTCTCTGGACTCTTCTACAACAGCCATTACATCTTCCTCTAAGTAGTCCTAGAAAGACTGAAAAAACTCAATTGGAAAGTTGTCTGGACCTGGATTTTTACCAGTGCTCATTCCAAAGACCACATTTTTCAATTCATCTCTATCAATGGGTTTGAGAAGGGCCTGATTTTCATCCTCAGAAATAACAGCAGGTATGACAAAAATAACTTCATTTTAGGCCTCTACATCTTGTACCACACTTTCCTTAAAAATATTAGAAAAATAATCCATAGCATGGGAATGCATACCTGGAAGTGTATCAAAGGAATGACCGTTCTCATCTTGAAGGACCTCCATCTTGTTCATCTGTCTTCGAGCACAAGCAGTCCGATGAAATAATTTTGTATTTCTGTCCCCTTCTAATAACCAGGTGGTTCTTGCTCTCTGCTTCCAATAGGTCTCCTCCTGGTTTTCAATGTCCTCAACCGTTGTACGCAGGGCATCATCCTCAGCTTTGAGCTGGTCTATAATTACTCCTTCTCTAAACTATTTTTGGACCTCATCCCATCTAGCAACCAATGGAGCTCTTTGGGCCTAGAAGTTTGTTTTATTAGCACGCTTCCAATACTTCAACTGAGTTTTGACATATTGTAGTTGTTTGTGGATTCTGAACATTGCTCTCCCATAAGTTGGGCGGACTTCTTCCCACCACTATGGAATTTTCTCCCGAAGGTCTTCTTTCTAAAGCCAAAAATTCTCAAATCTGAAAGGTTTGTGATGCTGCCCCATCCTAGTCCCACCTTCCAATAGAATGGGACAATGATCTAAAACTGGGCCTTCTAAAATCTAAAAATTTATATTCCATTTTACAAACGCCTCCTCTGAAACTAGAAAATGATCTAGCTTAACCTTCCTACTATGTGGCTCCCGCATTTTATTAGTCTAAGTGTAGTTAATGCCAGGACATTTAATGTCCACTAAGTGCAAATCCTGGACTTGGGCAATCATGAAACGGTCCCCTGGGTCCAAAAATGGTGTTCCCCCTTCTTGATCTATAGAATATAATTTAGTGTTAAAGTCCCTCGCTATAATCCATTCTAGATCTTCCCTTGAGGTTTGCATGTTATGCATAGCCTTCCACTGCCGCCTCTGACCATCAAGGTTTTAAGACCCATAAAAGTTTGTGATTAGAACGTGTTCCACAGTGACATTATTCCTAAAAAGAGAAGTGAGAACACCTCTCTAGGCAAGATGTTCTATTGCAGACCATTCAAGAGAGTTCCACAGAGTAAAAATCCCCCCTGAGGCACCTTGGGTAGCCACATACATATGACTAGCACCCCTCCAAATTATGTTGACTGTTTTGGATATAAGATCTAATGACATCTTAGTCTCCTATAAAAGCAAAAAATCAGTATTACGATTCTCTAAAAGTCTTCGAACAACAGATTGATGGGTTCTGCTATTTAAACCCCTCACATTCCATGATTGTATAATCATTGGTTACCCTGGGAGCAATAAGAGTCTATTGGCCTCACCGATCCTCCCGTGATTAGTTTGTCTCCTTGGACTGCTAGCAACTCCTTATTGGATCTTCTACCTACTCCTTGAGAATTGTTGTTTTTTGATATTTTTTCTACCTGGGTTATCCCCAAAGTTGGCCTTTCCCTGTTCTTCTCTGCTATTCCCATGCTGACATCCTGAGATACTGTCTGCTCCTGGTTATGCACTACTAAAGCCCCTGAACACACTAGCTATGATACCTCACAGAGTTCAACTACCTGCTATATGACAGGAGGAGATGAGAGGGGTAGTTGCACAAGAATATTAGAATTTTCCTTATTACCCTCCATGCCCTCCATAAACTGTTCCTCTTTGTCAACCAATGACTTAAATATCTCATACCTATTGGCAGGTCTGATATGGGATTGCTCCTTTCCCTCTTTTTTCTTTGTCCATATTTTTCTTCTGGGCTATTCAAAACCCTCTCTCTGAGCTTCCTGGCCCTGAATGGTGCTATTAGAATCTTTATTAAGTGTTTCCTTATCCTCTCTAGGCAGGTTTGGTATTCCTAAAGAGGCCTCCCATTTTAGCATTCATATTATTAGGGTATAAACGTGCCAAATGTCCATGTTTGTGATAAACCCTACATCTAAATGGTAGGGCCTCATAGTCCAGTTGTTGAATCCAGGAGAGTCCTGCCAATTCAATTTCCATATCTGTCGACAAATGCTGGCTGAGATCCATCTCCACACATATTATTGCATACACCACCATGCTACCTTCGATTGTGTCTTTGGAAACACCCAGATGTCTTCCAATAGAATTTCCAATCCTTGCCAACACCTGCTCACTCCAGAATTCCATTGGAAGAGCATATAGTCGGATCCATACTGGGACAATAGTAGGTTCAACTCGGGGATCGAATCCCACTCTCCATGGTTGAACAAATAGCCCTATCGGGCCATGATTTTTCTTCTCTGACTTGAAAGCCCTATTTCTATCGGCCAAAGATGAAAAGATAACAATAAAATATCCATTGCTAATAAACCGCAATGAATACTCACCGTGAGGCTCCCAGTTTTGGCGGATCCAAGAGTGCAAAAAATTCAAGGAAGGACGTATACCCGTGAACTTTCATATTAAATCATGATTAGCTCTGTAAATGACTAATTATTCAACCATACTTGGCTTGATGACAATTTTTGGCCTGGTTTTGGCCTATGGAAAACATCCATTCACACGATGTGTTGTCGACCTATTCCCAGCAGTCGTGAAGAGCATTTTATATGTCATTTTTTGAGCTTCGTCATTCTTTGGAGGAGATTTTTCTTTAAAAAAATCTATGTATGAGCTGCTACTCCCTGGAAAAGGATCCGAAGAAGTCCCTATTGGACCCTCCTGGGGCACCAATCTAGCCTTCAGATCCACCGTACCCCGAAAGCACTTCTGCAATCCAGCTGATGCCCTAGATTTTTTGAAGTTCCAGAAAAAAATCGCAAAAAACAAAAATTACAAATATGTGTTAGCTAGGGTTTGGATGATGGGAAGAGGCAAGACAATCTATCTAGATAAAAAAATTTAGCTAAGTTGTTTTTTCCTTTGTTTTTCTTAAAAATTCTGCATGTAAATTATTGTAATTTTTTTATCAAATATTATATTTGCTATAGGATATTTAGATAAATTTTAATAGATTTTAAGTTTTAGTTTCCTTTACATGGGTCAATTTATAGTTAAATCCTTAGAATCATCTCTAGTGGTATATGTTAGTGAGCACACCTTGGAGAGATCCTCGTTGCTCCAAGATAGGGCAGTTTTTAGTAAATTTAATGTGTATTGGCTAGGGGATTCAACCTTGAGAAAATGTTGATAGGAGTTGGAATTATCTAGGAGTGATTATATCATTTCTTATCAAAGGTTTCTTCCAAGCCATTTTTTGTTCTAGAGAAGAAAGAGAAAAAATCCTAAAAGGGGTTCCTTGGTTTATGGGAAAAACAAGACACTTCCTTAACTAGTGGTATGAAGGTTTTTCACTTGAAAAATGTAAATCTATCCCTAGTACCAATATGGATTAGGATGTTTGGGTTGCCCATTAAGTTTTGAAAAATAGATACCTTCAAGACAATAGGAAACACTCTAGGAGAATTCCTTGATATTTTAGATATGATAAAATATGGTTTCTTGGCTATTTATGCTCGAATATTGGTCATGATTGATATAAGTAAAGCTTTACTAGAATCAATCATTCTTAAGTATGGGGATAATATGTGGAACCAAACCATAGATTATGAAAACATATCTTTTAGATGTAGAATATTTTATGAGGTGGGTGTTGGAAATTTTGAGTATTTGTTGTCATTGATGTCAAAAGTTCTATGTGATTGATTAAAATATTGAAGGCCCAAGTTTAAGCCCATGGTATAAGAAGAAAAAATATAATATTATAATATTTTAATATTTAGGCCAAAAATAATTTATTAAAAGGAGGATTGGAAGTGCATTGGATAAAGGTCTAAAAAATAACTTAAATTGACGAAGGACAATAGGCAAAAATATTATTTAACCAAGGTTAAATAATATAATAAATAATATTTAACACCAAGGTTAAATATTATGGTATAAAAAAAGTTAAATTTGAATTTTCCAAAGGTGCCAAATTTTGATATTAAAAAGGTGGAAAATAAAAGATGAGAAGACGTCATACTAAAACCATTGAATGTATATTAAAGGAGGACAAAAATCATGTTTTGAGTCCTAATATTTAATTGTAGATGATTTAATTGATTTCATGGAGCGCAATGACATTCGTCAAAGGGAAAGAGCAAGGGAAAAGGCAACGTGTAATTTTCTACCAAAAGACGATGAACTATAAGGGTAAAGCACACGTTTTGGGTTAAGACAAGGTTGGTAGCCCAAGTGGTAGGTTGGTCTAGCATAAAGTGTGGTAGAGGATAGGTCACAGTTTTGAATCCCTAGGGTAGTAAATTTTTGTGAATTGCTTTGGATAGAGAGGAAGGTATAAAATATTTTGGTGCACATTTTGTTCCAACCATGGGGCTAGCCCAGCTGGCACTCTAGCTCATGCTAGAGCATGGGTACCATGAGGTCTAGTGTTTGAATCCTGACGATAAAAGCAAATATTTGAGTTAGGGATTGTGAAAAATATTCATTGTTTTGTAATCATTGTAAGCATTGGTTTGAATGTATTGAATGTGGCTAAGCAAGTCTTCTGAGAAGGCTTGAAGGTATATTTGAGCAAGTCTTTTGAGAAGGCTTGAAGGTAGATTTGAGCAAGTCTTTTAAGAAGGCTTGAAGGTATATTTGAGCAAGTATTTTGAGAAGGCTTGAAGGTAAATTTGAACATGTGTTAGAGCATAATAGAGTAGAGACAATGAGCAGACTAGAGCAAAATTGTGAATAGAGTTGAGTCAGACTTGTAAGTAGGTTTATGAGTAGATTTGAGGTAGACTTGTAAGCATATTGAGGTAGTTTTGTGAGTAGATTTATGAGCAGATAGTGAGCAGATTTGTGAGTATATTGTGAGTAGATTTATGAGTAGATTGTGACCAGAGTTGAGCAATTTTGTGAGAAGAGTTGTTAGCATAATGTGAGTAGAGTTATGAGTAAACTTTTTGGTCACGAATCTGCCACAGGAAAGGATTTTCTAAAACTACGCACCCTAGACCCGACCAACATTGAAAGGCTAGGAGAAATAAATGTCTCCCAGACCAATCTCTAGAGTGGGCTGGTTCCCTTACTATTCTAATCTTGTTTTTAGATCAAAGTTACAGAAAATGAATTGAAAAGATGCAGAAAGAAACGGGAAATATGGCCGTAGGCTGAATTTATCTAATCGAGAAAGAACAACAGCAGATAACTCTAAGTACGTAAACAACAAATAACATAATACAATGACGTGATCCACTCGCAATCTTGCGTAGATGACCTCCAAGATAACATTCCAGAACTCACTCCCTTACTAGCAAATGTTAAAACTCAATACAAAATTAAAACTAAGCAGCAAATAAGAAATGCGAGCACAAATTAGGAATGCAAAATACAGAAGGGAAAATACACAAAAAATTGCTTGCAAAACCAGAGAGTCGAATGTCTTATATTCATGCAAAGTACTTGAAAGCTTTCAGCAAAAGTATCTCTCAAACTCCCGATACTTGTTCTTGAGATTTACGTTGATTTATATAGAGGTATTGCCTCTCTACAACATTAAAAATATGAAATGGACCTCCTCGAGATCTACAAATTATGTAATGGAAACAAGGAGATGATATCCTTAAACAGCCTCAGAGAAACCAGAAATTAAATGCCATAAGGAAGAGTTGGTCGTCTTCATTAAATTATTGTTCTTGGAAATATGCATGAAACTGTTAGAAAAATCATGAACAATAGCTTCGAATAATGGAAATCTTCAATTCTGGTAGCTTGGATGCATTCTTCTACCTTGACTGCATCAGAAAGCAGCAACACATTTAATTCTAGAGCGCTTTAAATCATCAGAACTCACAAAACTGCATTGGTCCGTTTTAACTGCTTTCTGGCGTGAAACTGTAACAGGTCGCAAAAATGCAATAGGTCATGAAATCGTGACGTCTTTTTGCTCCATACGCTTCTGTTCCTTTCAAACCGTGAAAACCAACCATGTCACAAAAATGCTACACATTAGGCTTCTTTATCTCCTTCACAACCTTGCACCACGAAAACACGATGCTGTGCGATTTCATGATGTCCGTACAATTATGCTCCTTCTCTGCTTCATCTCTACGAAAATGCGACAATGCGCAATTTCGCTTCATATTTCATCTCTCTGTTCTCTTCACTGCATCAAATCGTGAAAACATGACATCATGCGATTTCACTGCATCTTTCCATTTGCACTTTCATCGTTATCTCTATGTCGCAAAAATGAGACAGTGCGCGAAATCGCTACACCATCTTCCCACTGCTCAGTCTTGGATTTTACGTCGTGAAAATCCGACATGTCACGATTTCGCTATGGTTTTGACGCATGCTGTATGGTTATGCTTCAAAGTCATGAAAACATGACACTTTTGCCTCTGTGTTTCTTCGACTTCCACCATGTTGCGATTTCGCTACAAGTTCTGCCTCCTTGGACTTTGCCCTACAAATGTCGCGAAATCGTGACCATTTTTTGTCTTAAGCCTTCCTTGCAAACTGTGTCACGAAATCGTGACGTTTGCTTGGAATATTTCTCAAAAGTGTCATGATTTTACGACATCTTCGTCTTGCTTGGACTCTTTCTCAAAAGTGTCACGATATCGCTACGGTTTTCTGCCTTAGACTCTTTTCACTCACTTGAACCACGACCACGGAACACGTAGCGATTTCGCTACAATTATTTGCTTAGCTTGGCTTCATCATTCAACTGGCATGAAATCATGACCATTTTACAACTTGAGCCTTTCTATCCACCCACGCCATGAAAATGCGATGCGTCACGATTTCGCGACGTCTTTTGCCTTATGTGCCTTGTGCCATATTGTGTCGCGATTTTGCTACATTTTCGAACCTCATCGCCCATCGCTTAGTTATGTCATGATTTCACGACAATTTCTAACCTTATACCTCATGGCTGTCGCAAGCCACAAAAATGAGACACTGCACGATGTCGTGATGGTTCCCCCTGCTACTGTTGACTGCGCTGACCGTGATTTTTTGACATGTCACGAAATTACGACAGTTTTCCGTTTGTTTTCTCTCTCGTCATCCTACCCGCAATTTTGCAACATGTCGCGATATCGTGACGGTTTTCAACTTTGGCTCTCCATGCTATTTTTTTGTCGCAATTTCGTGACAACTTTCGGACTTAGGTGTTTTTTGCATCAAAACCTATAGAGGAGTTAGAATTTCAACAACTTAAGCATGAATAATCAGCAATCAAAATAAATGTGGCAAAAATGCCAACATTCTTGGCGGCTCGAGGGGTATACAGTTCTGCTGTATGCAAGAATCCCAGGCCTGAATCCATTGGGCAACAGAGTCATGAAAACTTAGAACAAAAAGTTGGCTGCTAGGGTTCATCTCGATGGACTGCTACAACAACTTTTGTTGAATAACTGAAACTTAAAGAATCTGCATTTGGCTCAACTGATTAGGTGCTATAAAATAATCTCCATGAAAGCACAAGGACACAAAAAAATAAATGAATGGAATGAGATCCTACGGATGCGCAGGCGGTGAAATGCAAATGGAATAGTGATATGATGGAATGGGGAAGTGATGCAGATAGATACAGTAACAGAATGCTTTTGTGCTACCAGCTGAGATGGAAGGGGAATGGAAGTAAATGAACTAATGGAATGGAAGTGGAATAAATAATGAAAAATGTGTGAACCATGGATAAACTGTGTTAAATGCTAAAATGATAGAAAACTTAGAAGAAAGGGATAAGAAGAAGCGGGAATAATAGGAAAGGGGAAAAGAAACAACAGCAGTGGCTTTTTTACTGCAAAAGAAAAAGAGTAGGAGAAGGAGGAAAATGAAGAAGGGAAGGGAAGAAAAAGGAAGGGGAAGGAAGAAATTGATAGAAATCCACTAACTACTGGGAAGGGAGAAGAAAAAGAAAAAAACAGGCACCTATGGCTCGCATGCAAAAAGAGCCGAAGTGGACAAATGAAAACAATACTCTTTTTTTTTTTCTTTTTCTCTTTTACTTTTTTTTTTTTTTTTTCTATATACACAAGTTTACGACATGATTGGCATGTCGCCACCACAAACCTAGTCTCAGAGGGTTATCCGAGTAAATCGACAATGTCTTGACCAGATCCGATCATACTTGAGTCGATCCTTAAAATTAGGCTGGCCTCTTCCTAAAGTTCTCCATGTTGCAGACATGGGCAAGTTATCCTGCATGCCAGTACCCACACAGTTGACAAATAATGTAGCAAAGAAATTTTCCACATGGAAAGCTCCTGTAGGTACCCATTGTAGTAATGCCTAAAGCCAATGCCACCATCTTGAAGGGGTCCCTGATTGTGGACTGAGAACAGGTTCCTCCAATCCCTGGCTTCGATCACAAAAATTGTCCAGCAATAGTCCTTTCTCCAGGATCTCTTTAGAATATTCCTCTTGATGAGGCATGTCTATTGAATGGCTCTGGTTAAACACCGGCAAAGGGTGCAAATATGTGCCCTCCTTATGCTTTGGTTCTGGAACTTGACTTTGTTCTTCTTCTTCGCTTATATCCTCTTGATCCATCTCTTGATGAAAACTGCAAGCAACCATATGGTTCATTGTTGGTACAGTGCTTGCATATGCCCATCGTTGGCCTTGGATGAAACCTAGCTCTTGAGCTCCACACAGCTACATCTCAGGTCTCTACACAGTATGTGGGATCTGCCATGATGAATACTATGTTGGATAAATAGGAACAACAACTACCGGATAAGGTGATGGAGTTTCTTCCCACGGTAATTTTCTTGATAGGAGCAGAAGCTGTTCCGCTCGCACTGCTTCCTCAAAGATTTGAGGGAACCTTCGTTCACCTGATTGCAGCAAGATGAGGCCTATATCTGGATGAAAAGCTCAAACATAGAAGAGGTGGGCTTGGGTGGGTGTCGATCGGATCTTCTCTGGAATTCTCTTCCAGCTTCTCAAGAATCGGACATTGAAGTCCGTGATGCTCTCTAGAGGTGCTCTTGCAATGTACATTAGGAACTAAAAGGGATCCTGAGAGCCATTAAAGGGATCTTCATCAAATATTCTGATTAGTGCTCCTGCTAGATCATCCCATGAGTTGATGCTTTGATGCCTGAGCAGTCTGTACCACTACAATGCCCTTCCTTCCAAATATAGAACCAAAAGTCTGATCATGATGTCTTCATGAACTATATCATGGATGGTTGACAAAGCAGCAACATCTTCAACATGCTCTAGAGCCATGCCCTCGATGCCATCATATTTTGCTAGGGCCTTTAGGGCACCTTTGGGAATCTTGTGTTGAATTTGGATATTCAGAGGGCCAGGATCATCCCATATAGGACAAACCCTTGCCATTATAGAAGTGGTCTGCAATATCATGGCTATCGCCATTAATTCAGAGTCACCAAATGAACATTCTTTTCTCCGCTTGTAAGGTCAAGGCTGCTCACCAAACCTTGATTCCTCCGGGGTGTCTTCTTTTAGCTTTAAAAGGCCGATCTAGAAACTAGGATCTTCAACTCAGCAAAGTCGCCAGATGAACTTACAAATCTCCACTATGAGGTCAAGACAGCTCATCAAAATATTGAGACCTCCGGGTGTTAAACATGAAACTTACAATCTCACTGATTATGGATATTTTGAGATAGAAGAAGTCTGTCCCACCGAGCGTGCCAAAAATTGTTGGTCACGAATCTGCCATAGGAAAGGATTTTCTAAAACTAAGCACCCTAGACCCGGCCAACATTGAAAGGCTAGGAGAAAGAAATGTCTCCCAGACCAATCTCCAGAGTGGGTTGGTTCCCTTACTATTCTAAGCTTGTTTTTAGATCAAAGTTACAGGAAAGGAATTGAAAATATATAGAAAGAAATGGGAAATATGGCCATAGGCTGAATTTATCTGATCGAGAAAGAACAACAGAAGATAACTCTAAGTATGTAAATAACAAATAACAGAATACAATGACGTGATCCACTCGCAACCTTGCGTAGATGACCTCCAAGATAACATTCCAGAACTCACTCCCTTACTAGCAAATGTTAAAACTCAATACAGAATTAAAACTAAGCAGCAAATAAGAAATGCGAGCATAAATTAGGAATGCAGAATACAGAAGGGAAAATACATAGAAAATTGCTTTTGAAACCAGAGAGCCGAATGTCTTATATTCATGCAAAGTACTTGAAAGCTTTCAGCAAAAGTATCTCTCAAACTCCCGATACTTGTTCTTGAGATTTACATTGATTTATATAGAGGTCTTGCCTCTTTGCAGCATTAAAAATATGAAATGGACCTCCTCGAGATCTAAAAATTATGCAATGGAAACAAGGAGATGATATCCTTAAACAACCTCGGAGAAACCAAAAATTAAATGCCATAAGGAAGAGTTGGTCGTCTTCATTAAATTATTGTTCTTGGAAATATGCATGAAACTGTTAGAAAAATTGTGAACAACAGCTTCAAATAATGGAAATCTTCAATTTTGGTAGCTTGGACGTGTTCTTCTACCTTGAATGCATCGAAAAGCAGCAACACATTTAATTCTGGAGTGCTTTAAATCATTGAAACTCACAAAACTGCATCGGGCCGTTTGAACCGCTTTCTGGCACAAAATTGTAACAGGTCGCAAAAATGTGATAGGTCACAAAATCATGACGTCTTTTTGCTTCGTACGCTTCTGTTCCTTTTGAACCGTAAAAACCAACCATGTCACAAAAATGCTACACATTCGACTTCTTTATCTCCTTCGCAACCTTGCACCGCGAAAACGTGATGCTACGCAATTTCGCGACGTCCATACAATTATTCTCCTTCTCTGCTTCGTCTCTGCAAAAATGCGACAATGCATGATTTTGCTACATCTTTCATCTCTCTGTTCTCTTCGCTGCATCAAATCGCGAAAACATGACATCATGCGATTTCGCTGCATCTTTCCATTGGCACTTTCATCGTTATCTCCATGTTGCAAAAATGAGACAATGCGTGAAATCGCTACACTATCTTCCCACTGCTCAGTCTTGGCTTTTACGTCATGAAAATCTGACATGTCATGATTTCACTACGGTTTTGATGCATGTTGTATGGTTCTGCTTTGAAGCCGCGAAAACACGACACTTTTGCCTCTGTGTTTCTTCGACTTCCACCATGTCACGATTTCGCTACAAGTTCTGCCTCCTTGGACTTTGCCCTGCAAATGTCACAAAATTGTGACCATTTTATACATTAAGCATTCCTTGCAAACTGTGTCACAATTTCTGTCACAATTTCGCAACGTCTTCGTCTTGCTTGGACTCTTTCTCAAAAGTTTCATGATATCACTACGGTTTTCTACCTTAGACTCTTTTCACTCACTTGAACCGCAACCATGGAACACGTAGCGATTTCGCTACAATTATTTGCTTAGCTTGGCTTCATCATTCAACTGGCACAAAATCGTGACCATTTTACAACTTGAGCCTTTCTATCCACCCACGTCGCAAAAATGTGATGCGTCACGATTTCATGACGTCTTTTGCCTTATGTGCCTTGTGCCATATTGTGTCGCGATTTCGCTACATTTTCGAGCCTCATCGCCCATCGCTCAGTTATGTCACGATTTCGTGACAATTTCTAACCTTATGCCTCCTGGCTGTTGCAAGCCGCAAAAATGAGACACTGCACGATGTCGCAACGGTTCCCCCTGCTGCCGTTGACTACGCTGACCATGATTTTATGACACGTCACGAAATCGTGACGGTTTTGTGTTTTTTTCTCTCTCCTCATCCGACCCACGATTTTGCGACATGTCACAATATCGCGACGGTTTTCAACTTTGGCTCTCCATGCTATTTTTTTGTCATGATTTCGTGACAACTTTCGGACTTAGATGTTTTTTGCATCAAAACCTGTAAAGGAGTTAGAATTTCAACAGCTTAAGCATGAATAATCATCAATCAAAATAAATGTGGCAAAAATGCCAACAAAACTATAAGTAGAGTTGAGCAGATTTATGAGCAAATTGTGAGAAGAGTGGTGAGCAAATTTGATCAAATTTATCCTATGGAAAGAGATCAACAAACTAGATCAATGGGGAAAAAGGTCTCCTATGGATAGAGATCCATGAATTTGAGTATAGGGGATTGATGTCTCCTTTGGACAGAGGTCCATAAACATTGTAATAGGGATTTGGTTCCCAAAATATTCATTGAGAAATTTTATAAGAAATATTTTCTCCGTGGATGTAACCCACATTGGGTGAACCACATTAAATCATGTATCTCATGTGTGTGATGATGTGTGCATTATTTACTACTTTGATATTATTATTGTTATCATTTGGATTGAAAAGTAAATTTTTTTATCTTATATTGTTCACCCCCCTATCAGTATAAGCTTATGTTCTTCAATTGGTATTAGAGTGGGTTCCTTTATGAAAAGCCTAACAACTTAAAGGAAGATTCCATAAGAACATACATGACCTCAAAAAATGGAGAAGAAGCCATGATAAATATAAAAGAGGAATTTATTGCTATTCTTAGAAACTTGGAAAAAGTTAGAAGGAAGAATTCAAGTTTGAAGGCTCAAATCCAAGAAGATGAGGAAGCAAAGACGAAACTTCTACAAAATCTCATCGATCTCAAGGTATAAGTTGAAGAAGGAAGGAAAATTGAACAAGATATGATAGAACAACTAAAGGCAAAAAAGTTAGAATGTGAAGGGTTGGAATTTGAAATTGTCTCTCTAAGAAAGGAAGTTGAAAAGACTAAAGATAAGTTACAACAAGATATAAAGTTAGGAAAACAAAAAGAGGAGTCAAGCTCCAAAGGAACAAAGATATCAAAAGAAGAAGATCCCATGACCTATGCTAATGCATTGAAAGGCAAAAGCATCAAGAAGGAAGAAAATAGAGAAGCTTCATGGACAAAATTCAATTATAGAAACAACAAAGGAAGAAGCATGCGACCATATTATTCAAGGTAATCTAATAGGTTACAAAATTTCTTCCATGGCTATTGTTTTTCATGTAACAAATATGATCATAGAGCTATACATTTATATGTTTGTGTGAGAAATAATATTGATATAAATTGCAATTTATTTTCACCTCTCATGAATAAACATATCATATGTTACAAATGCAATAACTTTGGGCACAAGGCCAAAATATGTAAAATAGTATTTCTTGAATCAAGCAAAAATAAGGATCAAAAGGTTCAAAAGAGTACAACCATGATAGTTTGGAAATATAGAAAAGAGCAGGAAAATGAGAACTCAATGTTAGTACAAACAACTCTTCATGTACAAGATAAGATAAATCAATGGTTTCTTAATAGTGGTTGTTTGAGTCATATGATAGGTACCAAAAGTAAATTTATTATACTTAAAGAAATCAATGAAGGATCAGTAAAATTTTGTGACAATGGTTCAACAAATATTTTTAGTAAAGGGACTTTGAGTTTAGGTAATGGAAAATCAAAGACAAAAAATGTATTGTATGTTAAGGGATTGAGGCACACTTTACTAAGTATAAGTCAACTTTGTGATCAGGGGCACACGGTCACTTTTCATCCATATAGATGTGAGATCAGAAAATCTAAAATAGGAAATCTCATTGCAGATGCTAGTAGAACTACAAATAATCTCTACATACTAAGTGAAATTAAGGGAGAAAAGTGTTTCTTATCACAAGAGGATGATATTTGGTTATGAAATAGAAGAATAGGTCATTTGAACTTTGACAACATAGTGAAAATAAGCAACAAATAGGCAGTCATATATTTACCCAAGATAAAAATACCACAAAGAAAAATTTGTGCACAATGTCAACATGGAAAGCAAACAAGAACAAGTTTCAAGTCAAAAGAATTTACTTCATATAAACCATTGAAACTAGTTCATACTGATTTATGTCCTATAAGGATAAATTTTTTACAAGGTGAAAGTTACTTCATGCTATTTATAGATGATTTATCCATAAATGACTTGGGTAGCTTTTTGAAAAGAAAAGTCAAAAGCCTTTGAGAAGATCAAGGCATTCAAAGAGTTAGTAGAAAATAAAATAGGTAAAAGGATAAAGTATCTAAGATCATATAGAGGAGGAGAATTTACTTCAGGTGAATCCATAGAATTTTGTGAACAACATGGGATTAAAAGAGAATACTCAGCAACAAGGACCCCACAACAAAATGGAGCAGTTGAAAGGAAAAATATAACTATTGAGAATATGGTCATAACTATGCTAAATGAATCCAAGATTTTATATGTGCTTTGGAGAGAGACAATTCATACAGATGTCTATATCATCAGTACAGCTTAGGTAAGAGTAAATCATCATAAAACTCCATATGATATTTGGAAGGGAAGACCAGCTACTATGAAGTATTTCAATTTTTTTTGAAGTAAATGCTACATTAGATAGGAAGAGAAATTGGAAACCATTTGATATGAATTTCCATGTTGGAAATCCTTTGGGTAGATTTCTTGTCCCAAATAATTGTATTACATCAAGAGAACTTATATATTTTTAAGGAACAATTTTCCCAATTCTTTCCTCGATCTTTGAATAATCCACATCCAAATTTTGACTCTAAGGCTAAACTCATAGTTCTACAATTATGCAAATTTACTCTTCCAATATTCTTTCCTTTGCAAACCATATTCCACTTAAAAATAGGAGACTTATATTTTTATTTACATCCTTTCTAAAGAAAATCTCTTTGAATTTTATCAATTTTTGATGCTATACCTACTTGCATATTGAAAGTGACATCATATAAATAGAGATGTATTGCAATGCAACCTTTATTAGTTGTAGCCTTTCTGCCATGGTTAAGAAATTATCTTTCCAACTTTCCAAAGAAGATTTTATTCTATCCAAACACTAAATACAATGCTCATTTTTATTTATTTAATGAGACAAAGGAATACCCAAGTAGGTTGATGGAATATTTTCAAATTTAAAACCTAATATACCTATAATAATTTATTGTAAATATAGGGTAATGCCAATGAAAATATAGAATTTATAGTAAGGATAATAATTATTTAAATTCCATGGTCTCACTGACTGGGAGATGGACCAAAAGAAAAGTATCATCAACAAATTGGATATGATATTCGAAGGGACCATTTTTTGTAACCTAGTTTATTTTGATTTTTCCTTCTAATTTAACCTTTGATAAAGATCTTATTCATTCATATACAAGAATAATGAATATATAATTGAGATATCACCTTGGAAGAGTCCATAAGATGACTTTTTATGCTAGTGTGATAGACCCACAAGGTAGGATACAACTACAGATGTCAATCTCTAGCAATTTTATCAGTAAGATTATTTAAAATCCTGATAAGAGTCTTGTTAGAAGATTTAACCTGGTCATTGCATTAAGGATATAAAAGCGTAGACAATTTATATTGGATCTTATATTTAACACAATATTTTTCTACATCCTTGTTTTTAAAGGGTGATCCATTGTTAGATATTAGCACTCAAAGGATGGCATAACCATTAAATATGTGGTTGAGGATGAACTTAGAGATCTAGAATCTAGTGGTCGAGGCTAAGTCCATGGCTTTGATCCACTTAGTATATACAGTTATCATGATGATAAACTTATTTCCATTAAACAATAACAGTTGGATCTTCTTAATTATGTCCAAGCCTTGAATAGAAAAATAACAAGGAGAAGTCAAGGACTGGAGAGCTTTGGAGGAAGAATGGTTAAGGTTGTCATACTTTTTGAAATTTATCACACATCCTAACATAGTTGCAAGATTTATTTTCCATAGAGGGCCAAAAATAACCCATCCATAGGAGTTTATTGATGATGGCAACACCATTGAAGTATCCACCAAATGATCCATCATGGGCCTATTTTATGAATTCTTACACTTTGACTAAGGCTAAGCATCTAAGTAGAATTTTGTAGAGGGTATAATGGTATAATATATCACCAATGATTACATGCCTACAAGCTTGCTACTTAAATTTTTTGCATTCATTATGGTTCAAATAATTAGGTAAAGGGCCATCCCTCAAGGAGGTGAGGGCCAAGAGAAGAAATTTCTTCTATGAAAAGGACTCTTACAAGAAGTTGACTAGACTATAAGGTTAAAGTATCCCTAATCTATTAAATTATGATAATATCTTATTCATGATCCTACCTAATAGGATCAAGGATATAGACGAGGTCATAACATCAACATGGTAGTTACTAGATCTAGGATAGCTTCAATGGTGATTTTTCCAAAATCAACCATTGATTTAGTGACAACGTCCTTATATGCCTTAATATTTCTATCTTTAGGTTGATAAACACCATTAAATTTGCTAACTATAAGTTATGAATATACAAATATAGAGAGGATCCTTCTTGTTCCAAAATCTGCCTTGAATGGATGAAGTGAGCATCCTATACTTCAGATAAGATTGGATGCCTTATAATCTCTTCTTAGTCAAACTCCAAAGAAGGTCGGTTCCTTGTTAAACTTAAAAAATAAAAGGTGTTTAGAATAAAATGAAAAATGCAATGGTTAGAAAATGATGTAGGATCATAAATTCTATCTAAATATAGTTGATATTTAGCTAATAATGGTGACATTTACTATATGAACACATCATATTAATTTAAATCAATGTCTAATAGACCAACCAACATAGAGTTTGCATAACATTATTTAATTTAATTTGTATATCCTTAACTATTCCAAGAACTAAATAAACAACAATCCAAATAATAATCCAGGCTAATAGATTTGTCTAATAGAATACACCATTCATGAAATATAAACAAAGATGTATTATGATATAGTTCACATTCTTAATTAAATTTTGTAACACCTTTTGACAAAAGTAAAACAACACTTATTTCTATTGAATATGAAACAAAGGTTACGTGGTATATTACATGTAGATACCAAATACTTGACCCTATTTTTGAGGTATAATAAGTTATTTATAAGATTATATCATCTTTTAATTAGATCTAATCATTACACCTAGACTATTTGTAGGCTTGAGAAGGTTGAGTGTAGAGTATGGGCATCACTTTTATCCTACCCTGCTTAGCTATTATGATTCTACGATGTTGATTTCCTCTACATGCTTAATATCCATGTGTCTCCCATATGTCTTAGGTATCATCTAACAAGTTTACTTTTTGCCACTATGCTTGCTCATTGGGCCAATTGTCTAGGAGTAGGTGTATGGTTGAGGAGTGTCTAGATAGTTTGATCCTCTAAAAAAGGTGATTTTAGCTAAAAGGGGTAGATTTAGACTCTTCTTCATTCATTGTAAATATCTAGATGCCTTGTCAGGCCTTCTGCCTTCTAGCATAGCTCAAAAATTTGGGCCATACTTTTCCAATGCTCAAGTGACGTCAACTTCTTAAAAGTTTGACAATTTTCTATGTTAGGTTTTTAGTTGTGTTAGACATTTCTACTCCTTTTGATGATGTCAGTACTTCAAAATTTTAATCCTCTTCCACCCCAATCTTTTGACTTTGCAAAATTCTAAGTCCAACAATGCAACAAAATGCTAGGCTTTCATTTCCCTTGTGATGATGTCAACTTCTTGAAAGTTCAATATTTCTTATTTAAAGATTCTTGTTTTGTTGAACTTTTGTGTTCCTTAGGATGACATATTTTAAAAATTTAGCCCTTCTACACCCTAGGCTATTGTCGTATCAAAATTTTGAGTTAGACAATGCAAAAAAATGTTAGACTTTCTTGCATGAGATAAATTTTGGTCCCAAAGAGATATTTTTGGGCACCTATCTGCCTTATTCCCATTTGGCCTAATATTAATTGATATAATTTTGCAAAATATTGAAATTATGTATACTATAATAGTTTTTTATGCCAAAATGATGTTTCAAGCAAGCTCCTAAGATCTTGTTTTAGTAAAATTTTGATAAAATCCTAATAAAGTTACAATCCAGTTTGATCTGCAAGGACTTGTATTGCCTCCATAATATAATCATAGTAGTGTGACTCTTTGTATACTTGAATATTAATTTACATATGCCAAGTCTCATGAGTTTTGGCTTATCTACTTAACACTTGCATACTTTATGAAAATTTGACTCTATATTGTATGCACACCTATATATGGCTCTTACTCTTGTTTAACTTGCACACTTTAATATAAAACATGTGTGCACATATTTACATTACATATTTGAACTCTTACATAAAATACACTTGTGCATATAGACTCAACTTACACTTGCACACTAACTCACATGATACTTGTGCATTTCCTGCACATTACAACTTTACATGACACATGCATTTTTTGCACATTCACACTTACATAACATGGAAATATAACTCACACTCTAAACTATGACTCAAACCTAATATATTATTTATAAATATACCATGAAGGTACCATGGGGGTACATTAGCATGTACCAAATAATGTAATATACTCCAACAAAGCCTAGACACTTTCCAAAAAAATTGCACCTTATGCGACTGGGTTGCTTTGGCACTTTACTTTTATACAACCAATATCATTTTGCTAGCATGGTCTTCCCCATTTGGAGACCTTGTGTTTCATTTCATCATAAATGTACTAAAGTGTCAAGATGTGGGATTTTTATATCCTTTTTTTCTTGTGCATCATCTATTTAATGATAATATTTAGCTCTTAAGGCCTGTTGGTCCGGCTTTCATGCACACCCCGGGAAAAAGGATGAAGGCAAGGAAAGCTCCGGAGACACCCACGGGACTGATCCCACTCATCTTTAGGATCTAGCTGGTTATCCAAGGTGCGAGTTACAGAGTTGGGTCGAATGGCAATTCACTCTTTTCCACTTCTGGAATAGATTTCAATATGGACTGCTCTGTTACCTTACAGGGGGTTTCTGAACTTGTTCAGTAGTTGCAAAAGTTGTTGACAATCAGATTTAACTTGAATTCTAGATCTAGCTCTCATGGGTCAGCAGATTTAAATAAAAGGCAAATAAAGAAAATAAAAATGGATCATTCACGGTAAGCAAAGAGAGGGTAGGGTAAGGCAGAAAAGAGAAGTTTATCAGACTTTAAACTGTAAAACTCTAAACTATCAATCTTATCTATGCTATCAGCTTCACAACAGAACAAATCCCAGAAGAAAGTGTCCGATCAGTCTAAGATCACTTTCAACTAAGAGCACAAGGCAGAGTGAAACGGATCTAGCAGAAAATTATAAATCCAAGGGGCAGCTGGTTAAAACTGGTATCTTTCACCGGCAGCCTAGCTCGCACAATGAAGACAGAGCAATTAGAACAAACTTACACCTGAAATCTGTAATTTCCCCTAGCGAGACAATAGAACAACCGAAGCCTAACAAGCATATTTAATCTTGACAATGGCAGATTTACAGACATATATCTAACAAACTTTAAATGGAACGGATAACAAAAGAAAATACACTTATCACACTCTGCAAAAGATTAGGCTCCTGGCCATGCTATCACGAGAAAAGCTAAAGCACATCAACTCCAAGTCCGGAAACAAAGGATTTCACAAAATTTGCAAGAAATTGCTTATAAGCCTTTATTTCTAAGTCTCCGCCTCCTGCGATTACATTTAGAATTTGTATTTATAGACTCAGGACAGACCCTGATCTTTTCCAAAATATCTTGCTCAAACCCTAAATCTTATCGCACTTAAACCCTAGGACCCGGGTTTTACAATAAAAATCCATTTAAAAATCAAAGTCCGAATAGAACTTAACCCTTCGGCAAATCTGTGCAGTCAGCTGCCATAAATGGAGAAGATAAAATAAAATGCAACTTGCATTCATTCGCAGCTGCAAATAAATGTTTTCATTAATTCTGCTGGTGAGCCGGATGAGTCACCACTTCTCCATCAATTCGATCTCCGCAAATCCATCCCGAAGTTGAAATGGTCTTCATGCTATCAAGTCTGCAATAAATTTGTTGTTGAATGCTCTCACCGGCAGCTTCTCTCCTAGCATGGCGGTCCTTGACTAAATCCGCACTTTATCTTCGCCTTTATGGTCTTTCCCGGTTGTCCCGTAAGTGCCAGGTGGAATCCTGCATGAAAGACAAAAAGATGCATTAGATTAGCATTTTAATTAAATCAGAAGCTTAAAACATTAAAAACAGATTAAATCCGCAAAATAAGCTTGCATGTCGGCTTCTGTTTGTCCCATTCACGCTTTGACACGTGTCGCTACCCCAGGAAGCCTTCTGTTTCCCGCCGGAATGCACTTTCAGGTCAACTATGACTTTCTCTCTCCTAATGCGATTCTGCGACATGTCGCGATTTCGCGACATGTCGCGAAATCGCGACCTGCTGCGAGCATCGGCAACTTCCTCCCTCGTCGCCGCGAAAACGCGACATGTCGCGATTTCGCGACATGTCGCGAAATCGCGACCCTTCATGGCCTCCGTACGCTTCTTGATTTTCAGCCGCGATTTTAGAACACGTCGCGATATCGCGACAGTTCCCTTACCTGCATGCGTTGACCGCGTTGACCGCGATTTTGGAACGTGTTTGCGACTTAGGCGATTTTTCATTCTGCAGCCCACTTTCTCTCTCCTGCCGCGAAAATGCGACATGTCGCGAATTCGCGACATGTCGCAAAATCGCGCCCTCCGTACAGCTTGCTTCTCTCTCCCAAAAACTGTCGCGATTTCGCGACATGTCGCGAAATCGCGACATTTCTGCCACTTAGCCGCATTTTGACTTACCTGTCGCGATATCGCGACATTTCCGAAAATGGAAGTGTCGCGATATCGCGACACTACCAAAAATGGAAAGTTTGATTTTTCGGTGAATTATGCAACTGTTTTCTGGATTTTTCTCGGTAACGGTGCAAGATTTTCTTGTG
This sequence comes from Wollemia nobilis, assembly GCA_028583015.1. Classification (NCBI taxonomy): domain Eukaryota; kingdom Viridiplantae; phylum Streptophyta; class Pinopsida; order Araucariales; family Araucariaceae; genus Wollemia; species Wollemia nobilis. Next base: position 2,079,176 of record JAQPPZ010000057.1, read on the forward strand.
CATGAATGATTCTAGCATGTAAAAAGTGAATTCTTGGATAACACAGCTAGAATGCAAGAAAAAGCACAACTTTAAAAAGGAGGCAAGCAAAATATGGATTTAAAACTGAAAATGACCAAGAGGGTCCCTGCTGCAAAAATGGAAGTTCATAATTTTCTAAGGATGGAATCTCATTTTTCAGTGGGGGTGTGTTGCTTATCAACAAATGGCGATATCTGCGGGTAAAATAGTAGCACTATTTTAGAACCCAAGACTCTGGTTTCAAAACAAAAAGACCATGCATCATGCCTTGCCACAGGCATTCTTCACAATAAATTGACTGCCAACTGCCAGCTGTTAAAATTTCCCAAGGACATACTGGGCTGGATTACTTCAAGGAAGATTTCTGATGTGCAATTACAAAGGTATAGAACTTTCTTCAAGGATGACTGAATTGAATGATAAACTTGGATTAATCAACTTTTCTAGATTGTAAATGGGGAAACCGAGTAGAGCTCTGTTTACTAGTTTAGCTTTTACAGCCTAGACAGAGTTACCCTTTAGATTTACACGACCCAATTTACAACTGTAGGGCAGAATCTAATATTGGCTGCCTCTTTTGATCATATAACTCTTTTTTTCTTTTTTTTTCTTATCTCTCTTTTTTTTATCTCTCTTCTTTTTGAAATATATCACTATCTGGAAGACCTTAGAGAAATTACAATTTTCTTTTAATATTTGATCAATCTGGAACTGTTTCAGTCTAGGCATTGATAGCCTCTGGTGACACCCAAATAATTGCATGAACCATAGTCCCCTCTTATAACCAGCTTTTCTTGGATTCCCCGGGAGTTCCTCCAACAAAACAGCATAGCAGTTTTTCTATCATTAAAACAACTGTGGCAAGTAAGACACAAGATCCAATCATCTCTCTACCTTCATCCTGGATAACAAAATAGTTCCACAGTTTAGTGCAAGCAGACTATCTCAATTAGAATAATGAGCAGAATGGGGAGGCACTGGATTGAGGATTTATCAGCTAGGAATAAAACAATTTTCAGCAGGCTGACTTTTCATTGATTGCTCAGGCAGAGGTTAAAAAATAGAATTTTAGAAGCCAAAGGACTTTGTACAGGCTTCCAAGGACAGGCACAGGCTTCTAAAGCAAGACAGAATAAAAACTGCACAGACTGCAAATAAAACTGCACAAGCAACTAAGACTAAAACTAAAACTGAAGACTGTACAGATAGCAAAGAAAAAGAAATGCAGGGAAGAAAATAAAAACTGTACAGGCAATAAAAGAAACAAACTAAAAGAACTGAAGCAAAGTAACTAAAACTGCTAAACTGCAGCAAAGCTAAACTGCAACAGCACTGAAATAAACTAAAGCAACTGAAAACTGCACAGCTGTACAAACAAAGGAATAGAACAAACCGCAAGGCTATTTACAAAGGATGCAAAGCACAACTGTACAGGCAGCAAAAATAAGCTAAAACAAAAGCAAAGCAATTAAAACTGCCTAGACCTGAAAATAACTTAAAGCAACTGAAATAAATTAAACTGCAACTGTACAGACAGCAAAGAAAAAGAACTGCAAGGAAGAAAAGACTGTACAGACTTAAATAAAAGCAAGGATTAACTAAAAACACAGCAACTAAAAACTGACAAAGGGAAACTGCAACAGCACTGAAATAAACTTAAAGCAACTGAAATAAACTAAAATGCAACTGCACAGACATATTAAAAAAATAAAAAAATAAAAAAATAAAATAAAAATAAAAAATAAAAAATAAAACTGCACTGAGAACAAGGATTAATCTAACAAACAAACCTGTACAGACAGCACCCAATTAAAACTAAAAAGAAGCAACTAAAGCAACTGTACAGAGCTATTAAAAGAACTAAACTAGAACAAAATAAAACTTACGGAGCTATTTACAATATGTACACATGTTACAACCTTTTTTTATAGCTTACTCAAATGATACATTGGATGGAACAACGAGAGAAATAATGCTTCAAGTATTGGCCATTAACGGGGAGGTCCAGAAAATTACCATCCAGGTCTTGCAAGCGGAAAGCATTGTTACCCAATATTTCAGCAATTTGGTAGGGGCCTATCCACAGTGGCTGCAACTTTGTGTGCTTACCCTTCTTCTCATGGGCCTTGTCCCACAGAAGCACTAAGTCTGCCAGCCTGAAAGCCTTCACCTTGGCTCTCTTGTCAAACCACCGCTTGACAGTTTCTTGGTGTCTGCTGAAGTGCTCCAGGGCTTGGAGTCTTTCATCCTGCAAGTTAGTGAGGTCTAAAACACGGGCTTCAGCATCATCATGACCTTCAAAATAATCTAAGGCAAACTGATAGGTAGGCAATTTCAAGGAGATGGGGACAATTGGCCGAGTACCATACAACAAAACAAAGGGAGAGGTCTTAAGAGCCACTTTGTGTGTTATCCGGTCAGCCCACAGTGCATATTTCAACAATGTATGCCACTTCCTGGGTTTGTCTGCTGCAGACTTTTTGATGGCATTCATTAAGTTCTTGTTTGTTGACTCAGCCAGTCCATTGCCTTGGGGATAATAGTTGGATGAGAATCGATAACTATCCCCATCTGGTATGCCCAATCTGCAAACTCCAATGATTGGAAGGCGGGCCCATTATCACAGACCAAATTCAGGGGAACCCCAAATCTAGTTATGACATTTGATTCAAGAAAATCAATAACTTCCTGGGCTGTACTTCTTGTAGTGGCTGCTGCTTCAACCCACCTTGTGCAATAGTCAGTAGCTGTCAGCGCATATTTATGCCCTGCCGAGGAATTCGGGTTAATGACTCCCACAAAATCAAGTCCCCACTGCATGAAAGGTTTGTTTATCACAACTGGTTGCAATGGCAGAGCTCGATTTGCCTCTTTGGCTGCAAATGTCTGGCACTCGATGGCAGGTTCTGACATGTTGATGTGCATCCTTAAAAAGTGTAGGCCGATGATAGCCTTGCTCTTAATATTTTATGTCTTGTAGCGAGATCCTGATGAATGCCCTGCCCCTAGTTTTTCATGAAAACTAGCCATGACTTCACTGACTTCATCGAGAGAAATGCACCTTAGGAAGATGCCAGCATAATTCTCCCTGTACAGAGTACCTGCCTTGAGGAGATAGTGAGAAGCTTTTAACTTTAATGCTCTCCTTTGAGTTCTGTTCAAATGGGATGGGCAAACCCCAAACTGTAGCAGATGAATGATATCCCCATACCAATCATCAGATTCAGAGTTTAATTGATTAACTTCCTGCTGTGGAGGCACTTCAGCAATGTGTCTAGACAAGCCAAGTCCTCTGATCAGTTTAGCAGGCCTAATCTCCAAGTCATATTCTTGCAGCCTGGTGACCCAATTGCCCCTCAGTTCACCCAACTCATTCTGACTTAGAAGGTACTTCACAGCTGGGTCTGGCACTATGGCATGAGTTTTGCTTCTGAGTATATAATGTCTGAACTGCTTCACTGCCCTTACCAAAGCATAAGCCTGTTTGTCTAATCTGGAATATTTCAGTTCAGCTCCCTTCAAATTAGTGCTCTTAAAAGCAATTGGATGTTCTCCTGTATCTCTCCGTTGAGTCAGCACTGCAGCAAGTGTATGTTCAGAAGAGAAAGTGTACAGATAGAAATCTGCACTCGAAATCCGGGCTTACTAAGGCCGGTGCTTGTTTAATGGCTGTCTTGATTTCTTGAAAAGCAGTCTTAGCTTCGATGGTCCAGGCAATGCGGGCGGTTTGCTTTAACATATCATTCATTGGTTTAACTATCTCTGCAAAGCCTGAGATAAACTTTCTGACAAAGTTAATCTTTCCAAAGAATGATCTCAACTCTTTCTTGGAGTTGGGAAATGGTATGCCAGATATGGCCTCAACTCTGCCTGGATCCATGGAAATGCCATCCTTTGTGACCAAATGCCCAAGCAATTTGCCTTCTGTTACACCAAATATGCATTTCTTTGGATTCAAAGAGATGCCAAACTCTCTGCACTTGTTAAATACAGACTCTAAATGCTTGACATGGTCAAATCTGGATTTGGAAAAGACTGTTAGATCATCCATGTAAACTACAATACATTTGCCCATAAGCCCCTTGAAGGCATGGTCCATTGCTCTCTGAAATGTTGCTCCTGCATTTATTAAACCAAATGGCATCCTCTTGTAAGCAAAAGTACCCCACTTAGTTGTAAAAGCAGTCTTCATTCTATCCTCCTTCTCAACTAGAATCCGATTATAGCTCGAGAAACCATCCGAGAAAAGACATCATCTCCGAGCCATTAACAATCGTAGTACTTCATCCATAGAAGGCGAGGGGATAGTTGTCCTTTTCGGATGCTTTGTTCGGATTCCTAAAATCCACACAAAGGCGGATCTCCCCATTTTTCTTCCTTACTGGCACCAGATTTGCCACCCAAGTAGAATGCCTGATAGGAAAAATAATTGCTTGCACTCAAGAGCTTCTCCACTTCTTTCTGAATAAGGGGTTCTAACAGAGCATTAACATGCCTCTGTTTTTGTCTGAAAGGCTTGCAAGATTCTTTCAAAGGTATGATGTGGGTGTAAACTTTTGGATCAAATACCTTTAAATCCTTGTATGACCGAGGCCATTACATCCTTAGACATGTGCAGGAAATCAATCATATTTTTCTTTATCTCTGGATCACAGTCCTTTGCCAACTTGATGTTCCTTGGATCCTCTTCAGTTCCTACATTCAAATTTTCAGTATCATTGTCTGTGGTGCCCACATAATCCTCAAAATTCACCCTTTGCCTGATCTTGTCAACATCGAATAGCCTCTCCAGCTCTACCATTCCCTTTGGGATTCTGTTGTCCTTCAATCTCATGATTCCCCTGTCATCATCTAGCTGTTCCATCAGGGTGTCCCTTTGGCCCTCATCAATTATAGCATTCTCAAAGGTATTGGTACTCTGCAGAAAGTTCACAATCTGTTGATCATCTGAGAAAACTTGAAAGCTGTCAATATTGTTTGGAACTGAAGGACAGGGGACTAGCTCAATTGAAAACTTATCCCACTTAAAATCTTCCAATGGCCTTAAACTTGCAGCTGAAGATGCCAAGACATCTGCATGTGAATTTTGTTCCCTGGGTATATGTGTTAAGTTAAATGCATCAAAGCCTTCCACAAGATCCCAAGCTCTGTGCTTGTATCCCTTCAGATAAGAGGCTTTACATTGAAACTTACCCCCGACACTGGCTTGCCACTAATTCCGAATCGGTGAAAACTTGAATGTTCTTCACATTTTTATCCAATGCAAATTTTAAACCTAAAATCAGAGCTTCATACTCTGCTAAATTATTAGTACATGGGAACTACAGGCGGTAAGACATAAAAAATGTCTGACTTTGAGGCCCTTTGAGGACTGCCCTTGTTCCAGAACCCTGCTTACATCTGGCTCCATCCACATGAAGTGTCCAAACTTCATTAGTATGTACAGGATGAGCTTTGTTAAATTTATCATTGTGCCCAGTTGTTAAATTGTAGACACCAATGTCTACCTCTGCAATATTGACAGTCTCATTTGCAGCATTGTACTCTGTAATGGTGTGTTTGTACCTGGGTTCTCTGTCAACCCGCAATTGATTAGCCACACCCTTCCATGGCAACCACATGTGTGAAAAGTCTGTTGCCAGATATCCATTCAGAGACTTAGACCAATCCCTACTCAACAGCATTCCATACCCCACTGGGATATCCACAACTTGGATTTCGATCTTATGTTGAGCCCTTGGCTCAGATGCCAATTGAATGTGAATGTTTTGCAGCTCTCCCACAACCTTAACTTCTGACTTGTCCAATTGGACAACTCTCCTCTCAGACTTCATTGGGGTCAGCCCCAACTGCTGACAAATTGCCAATGGCATGACATTAGCAGATGCACCTGAATCCACCAAACAATTATGTAAGTTCTTCCCAAAAATTCGACGATCGGTAAAAATGGGGGAACTTCGGTCTTTTCCTTGTACATGGCCGGATTGGCATTGGCTATTTTCTTCCCTTTATCCACGGGTTTAGCGACGGGGCAGAGTATGTCTTTATCAGATTGTCTCTCTGCTCTGAAATCTGTGCCAGCTCATGCAGAGTAATGTTAGCCTTAATCTTTTTCATATCCTCCACTATGTTATATCCTTTGTTAAGTGGAGGAATAGCAACATCTGGTACTCTTTGAGCTCCTCCCTTTGGTGGGGGTGGATTATTGCTTGGAGAGGGGTCAGGAGGAATATTGTGAGAATTATCAGGAGTTGATGTGGTATTTGGCTCAGGATTCCTGTTCCTCAGGTTGTAGCTATCTCTTCTTGCTTGCTTGGAAAGCTCGTACTTCATCCATGGGCATTTCAACTACATTCTCGGATTCATCCGGGAAAGAAAAAGAATCCAAGACCATAGCTGCACCTGTGTCCGGATGAACTTGGGCCCTCGGCGAGTTCTTTGATTTTCGGGGAGATCAAATCTCCGACAAAGCTTCAAATGCATTGCAAAATTCCACACAATCTAATTCCCCATGTTGAGAAGTGGCATGAATTCTGCACCAGTTGGGCAGAGCCAAATCACAGATGTTCACATCATGAGCTTTACCCTTGTAATCTTTATTAGGCTCATATGGGGGCCTATTAAATCTGTTTGGTTGGTATGAATATCTGTTGGGATTGTCTCCAGTAGAAGTTTGCCTTTTAAAACTCAAAAAATCATTGGCCAACTTCTGAACAATCTTTGAAACTTCTTCAATCCTAGCATTGTCAGCCTCTTTTACGGGGTTCTGTACATTCTCAACAGGTGCTGCAGCTAATGGTGCTGCTGATGGTAAAGTCTGACAAACTGGCAGCATCATCTGATGTGGGATAGGATTGAGTATAGGAGCAGGCTGAGTGATCAGAGGAGTTTGTTGAATATTTAAAGGCTGGGGTCCCAACTGTCTTTCCAAGATTAAAGCTTCTTTATAAGCTTATGTCAAGTTGGTAACAGTGGCATCCCTCTTCAAGAAGACAGAGGTCATTGGGTCCAGAGAGTTCCTAAAAATCTCTAATGCCAGGTCAGCATTCGGTACATAATAGCCGGTGAGTCTACCATAAGCTTTCTGGAATCTGACATTATAGGATCTAATAGACTCATTCAGTTCTCTTTTGATGCTAGAAAACTGCTGATATAAAATACTGGGGTCTATCACTTCCCCGAACTGTGACACAAAGACTTTTTCTAAGTCACTCCAACTGGTGATGGAATCATTGGTAAGATTTAGAAACCAATCATAGGCTCCCTCCTGGAGAGTGAACGGGAAGAGTCTGCAGGCAACATCCTCATGCTGTACATTTAATAACTTCAGTGCATTCTTGAATGCAATTAAGTGTTCCTCTGCGATTCTTGTCCCATCATGTTTATACCTAGGGAGGTATCTTTCCGGATTTACGGGCAAGTCATGGGCTATACCCGGAATGTTCAAAGCTGTGGAGCCCAACCAATTTGCCATAGCTAATGGATTAACGAGGGATATTCGAGCTCTGGTTGGAGTGACTATCAATGGTGATAAAACTGTCTGTGATAGAGATGTGGCTCTTCTGTGGCTACTTCTTCTCGGAGTTTCTAATTCAGGGACAAGGAGCTCTCCAGCTCTGGGGTGGGACCTTGTTACCCTGTATGTAGAATCCAGTTTTCACAGGTACTGACAAACTCTGCAGTTCTGAACAGGTTCTGTATTTTAGCAAGTTGAAATACTGTACTGACAACTGCACTGACAACACTGCACTGACAATTTAAAAACTGCACTGACAATTTAAAAACTGCATTAACAATTTACAGTTCTGAACAGGTTCTGTATTTTAGCAAGTTGAAATATCATCGACAACCGACACACACGACAATTTAAAACTGACGACAATTTAAAAACTGCATTAACAATTTACAAAATTGTACTGACAATTTAAAAACTATCCGGAGTTCACTGTGGGTCCTTCAAATGTTGTTGTTATGCCCTTACAACACTTGAACTGAGTTCGGCCCTCCTTCTAGCGCCAATTAGGTGTTGGTCCGGCTTTCATGCACACCCGGGAAAAAGGATGAAGGCAAGGAAAGCTCCGGAGACACCCACGGGACTGATCCCACTCATCTTTAGGATCTAGCTGGTTATCCAAGGTGCGAGTTATAGAGTTGGGTCGAATGGCAATTCACTCTTTTCCACTTCTGGAATAGATTTCAATATGGACTGCTCTGTTACCTTACGGGGGGTTCTCGAACTTGTTCGATAGTTGCAAAAGTTGTTGACAATCAGATTTAACTTGAATTCTAGATCTAGCTCTCATGGGTCAGCAGATTTAAATAAAAGGCAAATAAAGAAAATAAAAATGGATCATTCACGGTAAGCAAAGAGAGGGTAGGGTAGGGCAGAAAGAGAAGTTTATCAGACTTTAAACTGTAAAACTCTAAACTATCAATCTTATCTATGCTATCAGCTTCACAACAGAACAAATCCCAGAAGAAAGTGTCCAGTCGGTCTAAGATCACTTTCAACTAAGAGCACAAGGCAGAGTGAAACGGATCTAGCAGAAAATTATAAATCCAAGGGGCAGCTGGTTAAAACTGGTATCTTTCACCGGCAGCCTAGCTCGCACAGTGAAGACAGAGCAATTAGAACAAACTTACACCTGAAATCTGTAATTTCCCCTAGCAGACAATAGAACAACTGAAGCCTAACAGCATATTTAATCTTGACAATGGCAGATTTACGACATATATCTAACAAACTTTAAATGGAACGGATAACAAAAGAAAATACACTTATCACACTCTGCAAAAGATTAGGCTCCTGGCCATGCTATCACAGAAAAGCTAAAGCACATCAACTCCAAGTCCGGAAACAAAGGATTTCACAAAATTTGCAAGAATTTGCTTATAAGCCTTTATTTCTAAGTCTCCGCCTCCTGCGATTACATTTAGAATTTGTATTTATAGACTCAGGACAGACCCTGATCTTTTCCAAAATATCTTGCTCAAACCCTAAATCTTATCGCACTTAAACCCTAGGACCCGGGTTTTACAATAAAATCCATTTAAAAATCAAAGTCCGACTAGAACTTAACCCTTCGGCAAATCTGTGCAGTCAGCTGCCATAAATGGAGAAGATAAAATAAAATGCAACTTGCATTCATTCGCAGCTGCAAATAAATGTTTTCATTAATTCTGCTGGTGAGCCGGATGAGTCACCACTTCTCCATCAATTCGATCTCCGCAAATCCATCCCGAAGTTGAAATGGTCTTCATGCTATCAAGTCTGCAATAAATTTGTTGTTGAATGCTCTCACCGGTAGCTTCTCTCCTAGCATGGCGGTCCTTGACTAAATCCGCACTTTATCTTCGCCTTTATGGTCTTTCCCGGTTGTCCCGTAAGTGCCAGTGGAATCCTGCATGAAAGACAAAAAGATGCATTAGATTAGCATTTTAATTAAATCGAAGCTTAAAACATTAAAAACAGATTAAATCCGCAAAATAAGCTTGCATGTCGGCTTCGGTTTGTCCCATTCACGCTTTGACACGTGTCGCTACCCCGGAAGCCTTCTATTTCCCGCCGGAATGCACTTTCAGGTCAACTATGACTTTCTCTCTCCTAATGCGATTCTGCGACATGTCGCGATTTCGCGACATGTCGCGAAATCGCGACCCTGCGAGCATCGGCAACTTCCTCCCTCGTCTGCCGCGAAAACGCGACATGTCGCGATTTCGCGACATGTCGCGAAATCGCGACCCTTCATGGCCTCCGTACGCTTCTTGATTTTCAGCCGCGATTTTAGAACACGTCGCGATATCGCGACAGTTCCCTTACCTGCATGCGTTGACCGCGTTGACCGCGATTTTGGAACGTGTTTGCGACTTAGGCGATTTTTCATTCTGCAGCCCACTTTCTCTCTCCTGCCGCGAAAATGCGACATGTCGCAAAATCGCGCCCTCCGTACAGCTTGCTTCTCTCTCCCAAAAACTGTCGCGATTTCGCGACATGTCGCGAAATCGCGACATTTCTGCCACTTAGCCGCATTTTGACTTACCTGTCGCGATATCGCGACATTTCCGAAAATGGAAGTGTCGCGATATCGCGACACTACCAAAAATGGAAAGTTTGATTTTTCGGTGAATTATGCAACTGTTTTCTGGATTTTTCTCGGTAACGGTGCAAGATTTTCTTGTGCATGAATGATTCTAGCATGTAAAAAGTGAATTCTTGGATAACACAGCTAGAATGCAAGAAAAAGCACAACTTTGAAAAGGAGGCAAGCAAAATATGGATTTAAAACTGAAAATGACCAAGAGGGTCCCTGCTGCAAAAATGGAAGTTCATAATTTTCTAAGGATGGAATCTCATTTTTCAGTGGGGGTGTGTTGCTTATCAACAAGGCCTTAATGATTAGGATTCTCATGTATTCGTATTTTCCTTCTTGTTCATACTTTCTCCTACCTCGATCACCAAGAGAACCTAGTTGGCCTATACATTGGGATATGAAGTAAAAAAAAAGTAAAAGAGAGGTTGAAAGCATAGACGAATTTGTAGGCAGCACATCCACCTCCCAGAAGAAGAAGAGGTGATCTTTGGATTTGCACAGTTTTGTGTAGTTTTGCTGAATTTTGAAAAAAATGTACAAGTGTCAAAATGTACAAACAAGAGAAAAGTGTACAAGGTTGCAAATGTATGATGTGAAATGAAATGAAATTAAGGTGAACTATACATTTAAGATTAATTTGATAAAAATCGAATTAGACCTTAATAAACCTTGTAAAATATTTGTTTTAGAATTAGTTTGGAATGGTAGTTGTAATTATTAAAATGCTTCAGAAACCACTTTGGAATAGTCTGGGCATGCATTATATATCCCCCCATTGATTTTTTTGGTTTTTCATTCATGTTCATTCATAGTTCATTGGTGTTCATTGTAGATGCATAATTTATGGAGTATTGATTGTGGAAATACAAACTGTTCATTATGATAATTGTTTTGGTTGTGAGAAATGCCAATGGCTATATTGTGTAGGATTACTCATAATATAGATATTACAATAGTTCTCTTTATTTTCTTGCTCTTTTGAATTTTCCCATACGTTCTGGTTGTTGCAACTTGTGTATTTAATGTTTAAAGCATAACTTTGCATGATAGATTGATATAATTACATTCTAAATGATCCTGGTTACCTTATAGAATTGGTGTAAGTAATGGAATTTATTATATGAAGAATTACAATTGTATCCTGATATCTCCTGGTAGTTGTACAATTATTGGAATCATCCATGGTGAATACAATTCATTGATACTAATTTAGGGTTTGCATTTAGGAAGGATTGGAGCAATTAACACCTAGAAACTTCCTAAAAATTATCTTGGAAGCATTGATGATGTAGAGTGATAAATATAAATGTTATTTGCAACAAGGGCTCGTAAAAACCGTACAAGTTTTGTGCTAGATTGTACAAGTTGTTCATTTGCCCAATATGATAACAAGGTTGCAGCCCAAAACCTACCAAATAAGGAAATATTGCTAGTTTGGAGAAATTGATTACAAAATTGATTGATTTAACTTGAAAAACCTATTATAGTGAATTGACTAAGAATAAAATTGTACAAGGTGTAGTTTTTTATTATTTGGATCAAACAATTGTACAATTTTATGACCGTAGAAGCTATTTTTGCAAATTGACATAGTGTACAATGAAGACTGTACAAGTTGTATGATTTGTGCAAGCTAGGTTCTGAGACTTTGGTGATCATTCCAAAGATTCCAAATCACTTCCCCACTAAGAATACTACATTTATAGCTCTACATTTGGCATTGTTGCCTTATTAAACTTTGGCATTTTTGTTAAAATAGGTCAAAATTCTTGCAATTAAGAAGATTTTGCAAAAGTGATAAATTATTAGTACAAAAATTAGAGGTGAATGATAGACACAAGTATACAAATGTGTAGGATATGGGATCAAGGAGAGGATATCCCGGTTGGGACGAGCACGAGAATTTCTCAAAGATAAAATATGAACAATGTGAACACAATACACATGAACCAATACTAGAGCAAGTATAGATATCTGACGAAGTAGACATTGAGAGGTTGGATACATTTCTAATTGATATAGAGAGAGGAAAAAAAAGCACATATATTTGAGGAGAACATTGACGTAGGTGAAGGATTTAATGTGAAAACTGTGCAAAATTGAGGTGAGTGGATGGTAACACCTGAGAAAGTGATAGATAGGTTGCAAAGGAGTGCAGTGGATGGGAGTCATACACTAGAGAAATAACACACAAGGTCTCAGGAGGAAGGACCAAGGCCACAACCTACACACCAACAAAGGAGGTCATAGAGTGAAGATGCATAGGAGGTTGGTAGATGATTGTTCAATGAATACAAGATTCTTCGAATAAACAGTTTCGATCAGGACTAGCAAAGTGATTTTGTATTGCCCAATTTTTTTCAACCTTACCTTCAGGCTAAAGGATCCATGCCCGAAAGGGGGATGCGAGAAGGATGAGACAATACCTCATACGGAGAGGCCCTTTGGAGGTCACGCCTCTTGGGTGAGGGGTATAAGGGTGAATTTTTTATGGATGGTGGGGTTCGCCAAGAAACTTTGAGTGGTAGTTTCCATGCCTAGGTGAGAATGGGTTTGATTTATTCATTTTGTGTTCAATCATTCAGATTCCTAGGTTGGCCAAAATGAATCTAAGCTATTCTATATGAAATTTCTAGTTTATATGAAGACAACAAACATAAATGAATCCTAAATATATAAAATATCTAAAATGGAGAAGAGTGCACCTGATTTTTGATGTCTGATGAAGATTCTGAAGCTTGTAGGAGTCCAGATTGTCTTGGATATGACATGATCATATTTAATTGTACAGAATCATCCAGATCATAGGAGATCATCTGAGATCAGCCAAGATCATTAGTGACCTGATGAATTCATCAGAAAAATTCATCAAAAACTTGCAATCATGAAAATAGACATCAAAAACCAAAATACAATTGCAAGAATGATACAAAATGATAGAAATAAGAATATAAATGCTTAAATGATAAATCTAGATATCAAATCAAATGGGATGCAATGTTTTAATAATTTATTTTGAATTTTATCATGCAAATATGCTAAATGAGGTGAACTCCAAGATGCAGAACAAAATTAAATTAATCTAATGCACAATTAAATAAGAAAAGAGATAGAGAATGCAAACTCAGGGCTCTGATTGTCCACAATCTAAACTGCAGTCAAAATCGTCTGCAATAATACGAGATCATCGTTGATCTTGACAGGATCATCCAAAATTGTGGTTGAATCACCTACGACGATCCAAGCTTCCTTCGGCTAAAACACAGTGAGATCCTACAATAAAACATGAAAACACAAGTGCAAATGATGGGGGATAGGATGTTCTAACACAACAAAAACTAAAGTTGCAGGGAAATGATTAGCCAGGGGGATAAACTAGGAAAATCCCAAGTTTATATAGGATTAGGGGGAGGTTAGGAGGTTGGGGATCATCCCAATCTGGGAGATATCCAATGTAGGAATCTCCAACCGCGTGCAGACACGCTTCTGCCCGAGTTGGAGAGGTTGTTGAAACAGAAGCTAATTATGAAAATTTGGTTTTGGGATGAAATCATCTAGACATTCTATTCCAGACGAATTCTTCCGATTTGGGATGATATCGTCAGATCGACGATGATATCATCCAACGGTCAAAACAACTTCTAAAAATGGCACAAAAACTAAGGTGAGCGGTTAAGGGGAAGTTTCGATGTTAAAATTCATTTTTTTTTTATCTTTTACTAATGGTTTAACTGCGCCAATTTTAGGGTGCTACATTTTGCCCCCTCTTTAGCGTATTTTTTGAAAAAAATGCATTAAAGATGAGTTCTTCACATTTTACGAGAAAGCAAAATTTTATTCTATTTTTTTTAGACGACGATTCTAGGTCGAATCGTACAACTGATTGCTATGGTGCCCCCTCTAAGTTTTTACCCAAATCAAACGTTTGAAGTAAAAGCGTGGAAAAGCAAAAATTAAAAAAATGTTGTTTTTAAATAAAAATAAGAAAAATAGGGTAAAACCCTAATTCATTTTTACTGTTCACTTTCGTTGTTTCAAAGCTCTGTAGGAGAAATGGTGGAAACAGCACACAGATCGACAGAGGTCCGATGCGGATTGCTGGTAAGGATCTAAACCTAGTGTACTATGTTTTTAGCTTGATTTATTTAATTTTTTTATTTGAATTTTAATTTTTTTTGGGCATCACGACCATTTTTAAGCCATCAACGAAATCGTCCCAATTTTGTCGAAATCATCCCTATATCGCCGATTTCGTCTAAGGATGAAATCGAAGAAATAGGGGCGATCCCGTCCAATAAGGGGCAATCCCCAAATTGAAGAATTAGAGATGATTTCATCCTATTAAGGATGATTTAACTAAATTTGGTATGATATCATCCAATAATGGGCGATATCATTTTTTTTATGAGATGAAATTGATTTTAATGATTATGTATTAATGATTTTTGTTGTTTTATTATTTATTTTGTAGAGGGGATTTCTAAAGAGTCAAGAGTGGAAATATGGGGGTCTCAGGGATGACTTAGCCATGCTTGATCAGGCCGAGTGAGACAGACTAGCAGAGGTCAAACTGTAGCATGTGGCAGAGATGCCACAAATTCCTACAAACATGGGGCTACTGGACAGCCCTAGCAGAGAAATGTATTTGAAGTCGTCCTGCTTTTGACTACCGATAGGGGAGATGACTCCCACTCTAGAGGATGTATGGAGGATCATGAGGATCCCCATACATAGGCGATTCATGACTCCTTCGACCAATCAGGGCCACGCCATGATGAGATTGTGCAGTGACCCAAGATTCACCCTTGAGAAGGGTAGAGTGAACATCGAGGCTTTGAGAAAGATGCCTAGGGCATCTCGATTGACCCAAGTTTTGGCAAGGGTGGTGGGTGGCCTTCTCCTATGCTATCAGAGTGGATGCAGGTTATCGTGGCTCCTCTCAGATGTGGTCTACGACATGAGAGACCACAAATACAGGTTTACTTGGGGTAGCTTTGTATTATGACGCTTGTATAGGATCCTTTACGAGGTCATATACAAGGGGGGTCAATGTCTAGTGCTGACATCACTACTATAGGTTTGGTGTTGGGAGCACATTATGGTGCGGAGGCCGGTAGGGCTTCCACTAATAGGAGTTGACCGGGAGAGACCTTGGGTTTTCTATTGGTGGCTTCAAAGAGGGTCAAAGGTTGTTAGGATCCTGCTATAAAATATACTAAACAACACACTCTCAACTCAAATAAACACACTCTCACACATTTGCTTGGAAATAAACTCATAGAAACATTATAACAGTATTCAGAATTAATTGCATATGATAACAGAAACTACTTAAAAGGAACAATCTCACAATAGATAGAATCGCAGGCCTCTTCGAGGGGGCAACCTCCTTCAATACTTCATTAATTTGCAAAAAGATGATTACATTGGTGCCTTTTCGGGTATTTAAAGAGTTTCCTTCCAAGGTTGGCTTACATGCAAAATGCCACCTGGATTACATGCATAATGCCACCCGAATTACATGCATAGTGCCACTTTGAATTACATGCACAATGCCACTCGAATTACATGCATAATGCCACACGAATTACATGCACAATGCCACCTTACCTAACCTATCTACCATGTGTTACATAGAAAAGGGTGCCATTTGTCATAGGCACTACCTAAGCTAAAACTTAGAACATTACAAAATATTAATCATGGGTACTACCCACGTTCACTAGGAATTATTACATCAAGGAAGTTATTACATTAAGGGTTAGGATGAGATCCTAACATGCCCTTCTCCTTGAAGAAGCTTTGTCCTCAAAGCTAAAAATGAGGAAACTATTGCTGGAGTTGATGGAGAGACTCCCATGTAGCATCCTCAGGTTGAAGCCCATGCCATTGAACAAGGACCTCTGTAATGGTACGGTTGCGTAGAGTGCGAGTTCGATGATCCAGCAACTGCTCAGGTGCGAGTAAGATGGAGCCTTCTTCATCCAATTCGGGAAGTGTTGATTGAACCTGTACCTTTGTGCCCACAACTTTCTTGAGAAGGGAAACATGAAAAATAGGGTGGAGCTTGGAAGTGGGGGGAAGAGCCAATTTGTAAGTTGTAGGGCCAATCCATTGTAGAACCTGATAAGGACCATAGAATTTTGGAGCGAGCTTCTGACACCTGCGAAGTTGTAGGGATGATTGTTTGTATGGATGTAAGCGAAGGAAGACCATATCACCCACATCAAAACTATGCTCAGAACGATGTTGATCAGCTTGTTGGCGCATCCGATTCTGGGCCATGTTCAAATTTTGCTTGAGTTGGCGGAGGACCTCGGTGTGTTGACTCAGAGCATTGTCAACGACCTGGACCTTGGAGCTGCCCGAAATGTAGGAGGAAGGCGTGAGTGGAGGGCGCCCGTAAACTGCCTCAAACGGTGTGAGTTTGGTGGCGGTATGATAGGAAGTGTTGTACCACCATTCGGCCAAGGAAAGCCATTTTGCCCAATGAGTAGGATGATCGGAGGCAAAGCAGCGAAGGTAGGTTTCCAAGCATTTATTAACAACCTCTGTTTGACCATCCATTTGCGGATGGTAGGCTGAACTCATTTTGAGCTGAGTCCCCTACAACTTAAACAACTCTTGCCAAAAATTGCTAGTAAAGGTGGGATCACGATCAGATACAATGGAGGTTGGCATGCCATGAAGGCGAAAGATGGAGTCAAGAAAAATTTGGGCAATAGTGGATGTTGTGTAAGGATGGGCTAGGGCACAAAAGTGAGCATACTTTGAAAGGCGGTCCACTACTACGAAAATAACTGACTTGCCTCCCGATTTAGGTAGCCCTTCTATGAAGTCCATGGAGATGTCAGTCCACACCTGCTCTGGAATCGGCAATGGTTGAAGAGTGCCCGGAGAGCGCACTGTTTCCCCTTTCATCCTTTGACATGTGTCGCAGTCAGCTACAAAAGAGTGAATGTCCTATTTCATACCTTTCCAAAAGAAGGTGCGCTTGAGTCGCTCATAAGTTTTTAGGAACCCTGAATGGCCAGAAGATGGAGTAGCATGTGATTCCTTCATGAGGAGCTCTCGAAGTGGGGACTTAGGAGGAAGAACCAGGCGTTGATGGTAACGCAGATCCTAGCCATCCCAACTATATCCTGGTGTAGACTCTGGATCATCCATAAGTGAAGCAACCAAGTCTTTCAAATCTGCATCCTGAAGTATTTCCTGACGTAAGGGCTCAATCCATTGGGGCAATGGTGCAGAAATGGCACACAACATACTAAGGGTCTCAAATTGGCGAGAGAGAGCATCCGCCACAAGATTTTCCTTTCCTTTTTTGTACGTGATGTCATAATCATAGCCCATGAGTTTTGATACCCACTTTTGTTGCTCGGGGGTGGCAACCCATTGTTCTAGAAAGTATTTCAGACTCTGGTGGTTAGTTTTGATGGAGAAATGGTGCCCAATGAGGTAAGGTCGCCAATGTAGGACTGCATGCAATATTGCCATCATTTCCTTGGCATATGTGGATTTCCCTAAATTGCGATCAGATAGGGCTTTGCTGGTAAAAGCCAAAGGGCGTCCTTCTTGCATCAATACCGCCCCAATACCACGACCAGAAGCATCACTTTCAATGACAAATTTTTTAGAGAAGTCTGGCATGGCTAAAACTGGAGTGGTGGTCATGGCATGCTTGAGTTCCAGGAATGCTTGCTCAGCTGGCCCTGTCCAAGTAAAAGAATCCTTCTTCAACATGGAGGTGAGGGGGGCGGCTATCTTTCCATAATTATAGACAAATTTACGGTAATAGCCTGTAAGCCCTAAAAATCCTTGAAGTCCCTTGAGAGTGCGAGGTTTCGGCCATTCTTGGACTGCTTGGATCTTCTTAGGGTCAACCTTGACACCATCCTTTGAGACAATGTGTCCCAGATACTCCACTTCGATCAAACCAAAGGAACACTTGGATATTTTTGCGAACAGTTGATGGTCAGCCAATAGTTGTAGGGTTTGATCTACATGCTTGAGATGCTCTTCCCATGTGTGACTGTAAATCAAGATGTCATCGAAGAACACAAGGATGAACTTCCACAAAAAAGGGTGAAAGATGTTGTTCATCAGGCTTTGAAATGTGGAAGGAGCATTTGTGAGACCAAATGGCATTACCAAGAATTCATAATGACCTTCATGAGTGCGAAAAGCAGTTTTAGGAATATCTTCATCCCTGAGCCGGATCTGATGGTACCCAGAGCGAAGGTCTAGCTTGGTGAAGTACATGGTCCCATGTAATTCATCTAGTAATTCATCAACCACGGGGATAGGAAATTTATCCTTGACAGTTATCTTGTTGAGTTCTCGGTAGTCAATACACAGTCGCCAGGAGCCATCCTTCTTGAGGACCAATAAGACTGGTGCAGAGTAGGGACTAGTACTAGGCCGAATGATACCCGCCTTGAGTAATTCCTGTATCATTTTCTCAATCTCTGACTTCATGGCATGAGGGTACCTGTATGGTCTGATATTGGGAGGTGCACTATCCGAAAATAATGGAATGGCATGGTCGTGAGAGCGATGCGGTGGTAGTGTAGTTGGTTCCAAAAATATGGCCTCATGTTTGTGGAGAATCTGTTGTAGGTCTGATGGAGTTTCACCCATTTGAGAGGTGGATGGTTGGATGGAGAATAGTTGTGCAATGACCCCACGTGATGATTTCTTTAGCAATTTCTCCATGCCATTTGAACTAATAATTTGAGGTGTTCCTGTTGGGGAGCCCTTGATGATGTGTGTTTGTCCATTTTGGGAGAACTGCATCCAGAGTTCGGCAAAGTTCCAACTGATAGTGCCCAACGTACTCAACCATTGAGATCCCAAAACAATATCACATCCACCCAACTGGAGGGCAAACATGTCTCGCTTGAGTTCATAGTCCCCTATCTTGATTTTAACATTGCGACATTTTCCTTTACAAGGTAAGGTTCCCCCATTGGCTACCATGACCTCAAAGGAATTACAAGTGTGGATATAGCAATTTTCCCGTTGAGCCACTCTAGGGTCTATGAAGTTGTGCGTGCTTCCTGAATCCATAAGGATGGAAAGACGTTGGCCCTTGAAAAATCCCACAACCTTCATGGTTTGTGGAGTAGTAATGCCTGCAAGAGCATGGACTGTAATTGTTGTCTCAGGTTCCTGTTTCACTTCTTCTTGTGGAGAAGGTGTTTCTGGAGGGTCCTCATCCTCATCACTCTGGTCAGAGTCATCAGGTTCTTCAACATCTATCAAGAACAATTTTTTGTGTGCACACTTATGCCCTTTAAAAAACTTTTCATCACAATTGTAGCATAATCCTTGGGCACGACGTGCATCCATCTCTTCTGTGGTTAGGCGCTTGGGTGCAGCAGGTTTATTATCAATTGGGTGTTGAGATCGAGGAGGAAATGAAGGTCTATTTTGAGGAAACTTTGATGGGCGCCTTTGGGCAGAGAGTTTAGATTCGGCCAAATGGGCCAAACTAATAGCTTCCATCATAGTTTGTGGTTTCAACATTCTTACTTCCGCTTGGAGTTCCACCTTCAACCCACTGATATAACAACTCTGGAAGAACCCTTCATTCAATCCTCTTGTCTTATTGGCCAATTTTTCAAATTGAGCTTGGTATTCATGGACTGACCCTATTTGTTGTAGTTTGGTCAAGGCCCCTGTAAAGTCCTCATACTCACTAGGACCAAATCGAGTGAGTAGTTGGGATTCAAAATTCTCCCAAGAGAGATTTGGGTTGGCAATACGTAACCATTGAAACCGGTGTAGAGCCTCAGATTCCAAGTTAAAGGAAGCCATCTGGACTCGATGAAATATGGGGACATTATGAAGTCTAAAGAATTGATCAACCCTACATAGCCACCCATCAACATCCTTCCCACTAAATTTGGGAAAGTCCAATTTGGGCATTCTGAAGGATGGTTCATGGTCATGATTCCTTGCAGAACCCTCAGCTTGGTGTTCTATTTTGGGGGGTCCTCTTTTTAGTTTGTTGTCTACTTCTATCAGTGCTTCTTCTAAGCGATTACTGGTGGCCTCATGCTCTAGGCGAAGACCTTGGACTTCTTCCCTTATGGAGTGAAAATCCGAGTGCAAGTTCTCAATGGCTTTTGTTAAGGATTCCAAGTGTTCTAGTTCCTTTTGATGTCCACGGGTACCCTGGGCCATTTTGAAACCTTTTGTGACCGAGTTACTAAAAATAGAATTGAGTTTTTAGGACTTACTATTTTTAGTAAGTGCCCAAAAAAGTGCTTGGGTGCTATATATCAAAACAATCAGCTCGAAGAGGTGGTCACAATGAGCTATATCTCTCAACACTACTTTTTGGCACCCCAGAATTTTTTTTATCTACTATTTTGCTGAGTCTAACGGTGTTTACAATTTTTGATTCTGAGCTACAGAGCAAAAGTTGGGTACTAGAGCACTATCTATAACTGGCCTTCTGTCATGCTCTCACTGGTTGGCCCAGTCCTGACTTCACTAGCTCCAAGATTCTCTATATTTTGTAGGTGACTGTTACGACAGTTCTGTTCTGACTCTGAAAACTATAAATTCTGACCTGACTGTGCTGACCTCTCTGACCTGACTGACCTGACTATGACTGCCACTATAAATTTGACTATTATTCTCCAGACTATCAGCTTAAGTGTCACCCTCATGGTCTATCCTGAATGCATGTTCTTTCTATTATTTTTTTAGTAGAGGACTCCTTTCTCATATGCTCACTTTTTGGGGATTTGAAATGCAGGTTTACGAATAGGGAGGTTTGGTTTTTTTTTTTTTTTTTTTATAGGTTGAAGTTTTAACAGAACCAGGGAATGCTAGGTAGAGGAGTATGTACCACCCATAGGCCCTCTAATATACCGACAGTGATGAACAATAGTGCTCGGACCAATATTTTAGGCCACTACTCAAGGAGGATTCCACACATACCCTTGAGCACACTACCTGCCTCTCTGACAATACGGGAGGGTAATCGTCCAGGATGTTGTGTCCCATAGACTATGAGTAATACAAGGCCGAAAAGCTTCCTAATGGCTAAAAGTTTGTTTAAACCTAGATGGTCTCCCGATATACCCGAAGATACGTGGGAGCTCAAGTCCATGTGCGAGTTTTGTCTGAGGCCTGGGTATTGGAGCATGATCGCCCCTCACTTCACTAGACGCTTTATGGGCTATCTAGCTTAGCCAATAATGATAGATCCTTCATGATATTTTAAAACCCCGGCACAGGGTTTCTACCTACTCAACTAAAAAGATTTTATTTTTTTTTTGGTCTGGAAAAAAAATGCACTGTATTTTTTGGATTTTTTTTTAATAAGGAAAAATAGGAACGGAAAAAACACATAGAATTTATACCTAACAGGCAGATTGGATGGCAAGAATCATTGCAGTTGCAGTAGAACTTGGCCCTGGAAAGCGCTCTGATACCACTTGTTAGGATCCTGCTATAAAATATACTAAACAACACACTCTCAACTCAAATAAACACACTCTCACACATTTGCTTGGAAATAAACTCACAGAAACATTATAACAGTATTCAGAATTAATTGCATATGATAACAGAAACTACTTAAAAGGAACAATCTCACAATAGATAGAATCGCAGGCCTCTTCGAGGGGGCAACCTCCTTCAATACTTCATTAATTTGCAAAAAGATGATTACATTGGTGCCTTTTCGGGTATTTAAAGAGTTTCCTTCCAAGGTTGGCTTACATGCAAAATGCCACCTGGATTACATGCATAATGCCACCCGAATTACATGCATAGTGCCACTTTGAATTACATGCACAATGCCACTCGAATTACATGCATAATGCCACATGAATTACATGCACAATGCCACCTTACCTAACCTATCTACCATGTGTTACATAGAAAAGGGTGCCATTTGTCATAGGCACTACCTAAGCTAAAACTTAGAACATTACAAAATATTAATCATGGGTACTACCCACGTTCACTAGGAATTATTACATCAAGGAAGTTATTACATTAAGGGTTAGGATGAGATCCTAACAGAGGTTGCTAGATGACCTCACCCTAGATCAGATCACCTGGAGACCATGGAGAGAGAATCCAGGGTGGGTAGAGGATGAACAGGAGTTGGCTCGCATCAGGTGAGTTATCTGGTTGTGAAAAGAGTGGTGAGAGGTAGAGCTCCACTGCTATGATAGAGTTTTGAGGTAGTTTGGTCTATAGCAGGGGATCTCTTCTCTTAGGGATTATGAGTACTCCCAGACTATGTGAGATAATACCACATTGAGCGAGGCTCTAGACATGCAGTGGTTCTGGAGTTAGGATGCTGATGATGCCCCCATTTATCTAGTGGATGGAGATGATGTGGGGGTATCAGATGGGTATGATGCCTAGTATGTAGGCATCCACTCTTCTCAGATGATGAGGCAGTGCTAGGCTGTCATCGATGCAACGAGGGGTCATGGAGGGAGGGATCAGTAATGGCCTCCTTAGGAGAGATGCCAAAGAGTACCATAGGCTCCAAAGAGACAACAACAACTAGATAGGAGAGAGACTTCATTCTCAGTAGAGGGATAGGCCACTATCACTCGATAAGGGCAAGGGTGTCGAGGTGGGGGAGAGCAGGGAGATGGTGGCTCTCTGAGGGAAGAATGCCTGCCTATGAGCTCAGGTGCAGACTCTTCAGGATGAGGTGACATGGGTCAAGGCTCATAGTAGAGGGGCAAGAATTTTGGAGCTAGCACAGGCTATTGCACAGACTGTGTTCTACCAGGGGTTGTACTATCATGTGGTTCCAAAGGAGTAGAGGATACCACTGCCAGTCAGTATTACGAAGTCGATCAGGATGGGGTTGTCGAGGACATCATCATGATCAACTTCGAGGACACACGATACAACATGGACTCCGATGGGACCACCTCCTCCACCTTAGGGTGAGAGAGGAGATGAGGCTAAGAGTTTGAGGGCTTATCGAGACTAGCTGCTCATTGTACATAGACCATATATTTTTGAGAGGATTAAGTATGCTAGGGTATATATTGTGGCATACCAATCCGTTTTGATATGATGTATAGACTTCTTGTTATATATGTTCTTTTTGTGATATGACTTGTGCATATGTTTTATGATGTTTTAATATTTTAATGGTTGATTGATTATTCATGTAATTATGTTGTTGAAAATATTATAATTTTATGTTGTTGAAAATGAAATAATCTGATGTAAACAAATTGGTTGTTGTGGTATGATTTGATGAAAAATAAAGTGACTTCTAACAATAATTTCAAAGGAAATTGTCGCTGTTACATGACCATTTCATGGAGTCGCCGCTCGCTAGCTCATCAAGCTAATCCTGGTATGAGAGAAATATTGCTAAAAGTAAAATGGTGTTTAAGAGAATTTCTTAAGACTTTGTGTTGTGATGATAAAAAATGATGATGGTGATGATTTGTTTTCAGATTTCCATAAAAATATTATGCATGAGATATTAAAAATATGATTTTTGCTAGGCATAAAATTCTTAAGTGTGATAGAAATTTGAACAATTTCCTAGGAATTATACCATCGTCGCAAAACTGAATGTTGACATATTGAAATGAAATAGAAAAGTTTTCATTCTTTTTAAAGCACAATTGTGTAACATAATGATTTAAGCCATATGCTTATATGGATTAAATAAATGGGAGATAAATTAGAATGATGGCTTGTGCTAGGCATAGAATTTTAGGTATAGACTTATACCATCATTGCGAAATCCAAAGAAGAAATTGATGTAATAGTTTTATTGCATAGTTGATTTTTGATTTTGAGATAAAAAATATAAAAATGAGGACTTGCACTAGGCATAAATTCCAATTTAGGTTTAGGAACTATACCATCATTGTGAAAGTCAAAAATATATAAATGTGACTTTATTGCTAGATTTTTGAACATGCTTTGAAAGAAATTTTGGATTTTTGAAAAAATGTATTTAATTATTTTTATGCTAAGCCAATATTCTCAAGTAAGAAAATCAAATTATTCCAAAATATTTGCATAAATATTTTAAATTATCTCAAAGAAAAAATTTAGATTTATAAGGAACCCCATGTGCATATGTGAGTTCATTGCCGATCTTTATCTATCATAATGATACAAAATCTCTCAAACACAAATGTGTGTGCAATTGTATTGTTCATTTACCAATTTTGAGCAAGATAATTTGATACAAGTAATTTGAATTAACCAAATGAGTGTTCGTTGACCATTATTTATATGCATGTAACCGTACCGACTACTATGTAAGTCAGGTCATCAAGATCTAGCTGATCCATGAGCAGACATAGGTCTGTATAAAAGAAGGTCTCTAATGTGATAGACATATCACCACGCTAGGAGTTACCCAAGGCCAAGCAGGTTGGGCACAAACCACCTATTATGGGGCTTACCTCACTGTTTTTGAATAATTGAGAATTCCAGGGATTCAAGCTCATTCACCCTTCTTTTCTTTCAAAGGGTAGGGGAAGGGATTTATTGCTTTTTGCTTTTTCTTTTCTTTTTCTCTTTTTTTTTTGTATTTTTGCTTAACACTGATATAATGTTGAAATATTGTTGAGGTGGTACAAAATAATACTTAAAAAATGCTTATTTTTCTCATGATTTTTCTTGACTTTCCTTTTTTTTTTCTTTCTATACTAGGGATACTTGCTCGGATTGGCTGTAGAGCAAGGGGTTTTTATTCTGGGCAAGGGTGAGCTTGTCCTTTTGTAAATTCTCAAAGATTCTAGACCATGTGCATGATAGGATAGTAGGGGAAACTTTTCATTCAAGAGACCACTTCTACTGTGTAGCATCGCTTTGAATTTGCAATGAAATCGTTTTAATGTGAAAAGGTGTACTTGGTTCAAGTAAATAACAAGATCAGTTCTCTATGCTCAAAACTTTATTTAATTCAACTGTGGACTTCGATATAAGAGATATTAATAATCATACCAAATAAGATCAAGATATTTATTCTTGTGAGTGTGAAAGTGAGGGATTTCAAATAAATGCTAATTTATCCAAAATAACTGAATATATAACTGTAGTACTTCAAGAATTAACAGGTGCAAGAAGAGATGTTTTTGAGGATTTTGATGATTTTAATTTTTTTATATTTTGATTTTAATTTATGAATTAAGATAATATATAATATTACTGTTTTTGAAATTTTTATATGAATTACTAAAATAAGACAATATGTATAATATATACAGTGACGAAATTACCAGATTTATGCATAATAGCACTTAAGATGCATAATGTTCATAGGTTATTTAAGATATTTACCATCTAAGGTAGCTAATCTATATGCTCTTGATCTAAATTTAGCAGTGATAATATATGGCCCAAGCCAGTTAGGCTCAAATTTACCTTTAAGGTCTTTAGTTGCATTAGTATGTTTTTGATTTTCTTTTAAGACGAGGTTGCCGATCTCAAAGGATCGATTATGAAATTTCTTGAGATATGCTCGTTTGAGCTTGTTCTGGTAGGCACGAATATGCTCCAAAGCATTAATGCACTTCTCATCTAGGATTTCTAGCTGATTAAATCTTCCAACACGATATTCATCTCCTACTTCAGTATCTTGAAGTAGCAGAGCCAAAGAAGGAACTTATAATTCAAAGGGAAAAATAGCTTCAACGCCATAAACCAAAACAAAAGGTGAAGTGCCCAAGGGAGTATGAATGCTATTTCGATAAGCCCACAAAGCAGGATATAATTGAATGTGCCAATCATGGCCAGATTTATTGACCAGTCTTTTGAGGATTTTAATTAATGTTTTATTAGATGCTTCTCGCTTGGCCATTACCCTGAGGATAATAAGGAGTGGACCAACGATGTTGAATTTTATATTTTTGACATAGTTTCTTTACATATTTATTTTTGAAACAAGTTCCATTATCTGAGATGACATTTGCAGGAATTCTGAATCTACAAATAATTTGATTAAAAATAAATTTGGAAACTTGAGTTCTAGTGCAAGAAGCTAAGGGCATAGCTTCAACCCACTTCATAAAATACTCGATGGTGGTTATGATGAATTTGTGTCCATCAAAAAACATAAGATTAATTTTTTTGATGATGTCTAAGCCCCATTTTGAAAAGGGCCAAGGAGATGAAATAGCCTATAGTTCTTATGTAGGCGCATGGACAAGGTCAGCGTGGTTCTAGCACTTGTCACAATGGCGCACATAATCGTGTGCATCATTCTCCATGGTAGGCCAAAAATATCTTATCCGAAGGAGATTCTTAGCAATGGCACTACCACTAAAGTGTCCCCCATAAGATCCATCGTGGGCTTCACTCAAAGCTGATCTAGACTCTTCTAGATTCAAACATCTTAATAGGATACCTTCAAAATATCTCCTATATAACGTATTGCCAATTATTACGAAGCGACTTGCTCGTCTACATAATAACCGGTGTTGGTTTCTATTAAAACCTTTAGGGAAGGTCCCATTTTGAAAAAAATTGAGGATGTTAGTGTACCAAAGTTCAGGAATAGTTTCGTTTATTAGAAACATGTCCAAAGGTTCCAAGCATGATTTAGTTGAAGCAGGCTCCTAGAGTCGACAAATAATGATGGTAGCATATTTTTCATCTAACTCCAAGGGTAAAAGAGATGCAGCTGCAACCATAGCATCAGCCGCATGATTGCTATTTCTAGGAATATCTTCCAAGGTAACTTGATCAAATAGAGATATTAATTGTAATACATATGCTTTATATGGACACAATTTATCATCTCTGGTTTGATAAACATCATTAATTTGATTTATAACAAGTTTAGAATCACCGAAAACTAATAGATTTTTAATTTTTAGTGCTAGGGCGGCTCGTAATCTAAGGATTAGAGCAACAATGTTGTTAGTATAGGCAAACATTAATTTAAATAATAGAGGTATGAGATGTTTCTATGGAGATATTAAAATAATACCTACACCAACCCCACTCATGCATCGGGCTCTGTCAAAGTATAAGTACCATTGCTCTGAATGATCTGCCTCTAGGTTAAGGCATTCATCAGGAAACTCAATGATGAGAGAATGGGTGGACTCTAAGGGTGCAACAACTAATTGATCTACTATGATTTGACCCTTAACAAAATTCTATCCTATAAACATGAGTTCAAACTCGCTTAGAGCAAGAAACCACTTCGCTGTGCGACCAAATAAATAAGGTTGACTCATGAGATACTGTAAGGGATCAGATTTATCATATGTTTTCTAACTGAGCATATAATGGCATAGTTTTTATGTAGAAAATATGATTGCTAGACATAACTTCTCTAATGTTGTGTAGTGGGTTTCATAACTAATTAATGTTCTTCTAATGTAATAATTAGCATGCTTTCTTTTCTCATCATCAAGTTGAGCTAACATAGCTCCTAAAGCAAAATCTGAAGAAGAAATATACAAGATAAATGGGCGATCAGGTTTAGGTGGTGAAAGTATAGGAGGGTTAAGAAGATATTGTTTGAGGAGTTCAAATGCTTCTTGACATTCATCGTCCCAATGGAAAGAGACACCCTTCTTAAGAAGCTTAAGAAAGGGTCCAGTTTTATCCGCAAACTTATCTATGAAGTGACGGATAGCTTGAAGCTTACCTTGTAGACTCCATAATTTAGATATATTTGTAGGTGTAGGCATATTAGTGATAGTCGTAATCTTGAGAGGGTCAATTTTGATTCCACATAAATAAAATATAACCCCCAATAATTTACCTAAATTAACTCCGAATATACATTTGGCTGGATTCAATCGGATAAGATATTTCCTTAACCGATCAAATACTTTTCTCAAGTCATCTAAATGGTCATCTTCTTTAGTATAACGAGCTATAATGTCATCTACATAATCATGTAGTATATCATGCATCATATCATGAAAGATATAAGTCATGGCTCGTTGATAGGTTGCACCTACATTCTTCAAACTAAATGGCATCACTTTCCAACAGAAAGTCCCCCAAGGGGTAATAAAGGCTATTTTAGCCTGATCTTCAGGAGCTATCCTGATATGGTTATAACCAGAAAATCCATCCATTAAGAATATCATTCCACTCCCAATAGTAAAATCAATGATCTGATCCATATTGGGAAGGGGAAAATCATCTTTAGGGCATGCAACATTAATATCTCTAAAGTCTGTACAAACCCTAATATTAGTAGCTTCTTTATTAGTGATTGGAACTACATTCGAGATCCATTCAGCATAGTCAATGGCTTGTATAAAAATAACATTCAGGAGTTTTTCTAACTCCCCTTTGACTAGTAATGCGACTTTAGGATGCATTTTTCTAAGCTTCTGCTTAACAGGTTTAGCATCCGGGTGCACTACTAGGTGATGCATAACTACAGAAGGGTCTAATCCTGGCATATCTTCATATGTCCAAGCAAATACATCTTCATATTCTTTAAGAAATGCAATATATTTATCCCATTTTTATTGACTCAATTCTAATCCAATGTTGATTATGTGAGGGTTATCATTGGTTCCAATGTTAATTTTTATGACATTCTCTACTTCCATGTGTAGATCTCTCTCAAAATTTGGTGGGGCGGGTGAAACACCTAATTATTGTAATTCTTCCAAGGTTATCTTGGATAATTCATCTTGAGGAGTCATGGCCTCAAGCTGGGCTATACTAGGTATAGAGCCATCAAAATAAAATCCATTATGTAATAATTCCTCAATGGAGACATCGTGAAAGATATATCCCTCCAACTCATCGTTGGATTCAGCGATTATCTCAGGATAAGCTATAGATAGCATATTACATGTGAATGTCTTATTCATTAAACACAAGGCATCATGTGCATCTAAATAATTTTGGTAACATATAAGCTGGTCATCATCCTCAAATGGAAATGGCTGATCCTTACTAGGAAATAGGCCCACACCACATCGGGCAAGCCATGCTTCTACCTCAAAAGGTTCTTTCATACCATTATGGAAAGGTCCCAAACCTTTCCCTTTATATCCCTATTTAAACATTATAGGTTTGGCTTTAATATACTCATTAGTAAAATAACATCGAGCATATCCATCATAATGAGTGTTGATGTTTCTAGGTATTCTACCCCAGTCATATCGCTTATAAATAAAGGCACAAATCCCAACTTGGTAAATACTTCCCATAGGCTATGGGAGGCCCAAGGTATGAGGAGATGGTGGAAAATTATTTAAAATAAGGGAATATTGCATAGAAGCATTCGTTTCTTCTGATATAAGGATTTTAGATAGATCGGGTAAGAGCTCATCAGTAAGAGCGTAAGAGGTAGAAGGAACATTCCCTACGTCTTTTGATGTGGAAAATATGAATTTTGTGGATGTAGACGGTGTAGAGGAGTCAATAGATGGGTCTATTAAAGGTATGGAAGTTATAGGAGTAGAACAAGAGACATTGGTTGTGGGATTGGGATCTTTCTTAGGTCCTAATGCAGTTTGTTTAGAGGATGGTTGAGCTATATGTGGAGGTGCAACTGATGGAGAAGAAGTAGATGATGTTGTGGGTGTGAGTTTCACATGTTTAGATGGATAATGGGAATTAGGATGTGTGGATGACAAGGCGGGGTAAAATTGAACTCCAATAGGTTTTGCCAAAGCACACATATCAAAGGGTCTTGGATCACCATGAATGGTAACCAACTAATTCTTAAATTCGAACTTAACACATTGATGTAAAGTTGAGGGAACAACTCACATCGTGTTGATCCAAGGACGACCCAAGAGTATATTGTACGATGCAGGACAATGTACAATAAACATAGTCATATCCAAGGTTCTTGGACCAACCTGCAATGGAATGGTAATAACTCCACATATTTCTTGTGTTTCGTCATTGAAAGCTTTTATGATCATATCAGTTCTTTTCATTTCATCACTTCTAAACCCAAATATTTGGTAGAAGTCAAAAGTGTAGATATTTAAATATGAACCATTATCAATCAAAACTTGTTTGATGGTTAAAGGACTATCCCCTCTCTGTAGACCCCATCATTTCAACCCTTAGAGCTTGGACAATTGAAGTTTTTGGTACCAAAGTTGCAGATTTTATTACTTTGTCAAACAATAGAAGGGTATGGAAGCCAATAATGAATAATGATCTACCAGGGGCATCAATAATACTGGAGAATGAATTAAAACAGTCTTTACTCCCTTCTGGCATTCTTGAGGACCAGCTTATCTGGGAAGCTTCAGACAATGGGGAATTTTCTGTCAAGATTGCTTATCTGATGCTTATTGATAATGATGAACCTACTTTCCCTCACTTGGAAGTTTGGCCCAAAAGCATTGTTCCGAAGGTTGGGTTTTTTGCATGGCTGGCCATCCAAAATAAGATCCTCACCATGGATAACTTAATAAAAAGAGGTGTGATTGTTGTTAATAGGTGTTATCTTTGTATGTCTGAGTGGGAGTCTATTGATCATTTGTTTCTGTATTGTAATTTTTCTATCTCAATCTTGTTAGGTCTATTACAAGTGTTTCATATTTATTGGGTCCATCCTCAGTCCATTTTTGACTTATTTGTCTAGTGGCCTTCCCCCTTTTTGAATAGGCGTCTTAGGTATATGTGGAAGATCTGCCTTCATCACTACTTGTGGCAGATATGGTTGGAAAGGAATCGTCGGGCCTTCTTGGATAAGGTTTCTCAGTCATCCTCTCGTCTCGTCAAAAATTTTAGCATATGCTAATGAGAATGCTTGTTTAGTGCTTGCAGCATCTAGACCTCCAAATCCTTTTGAAGCTTCATTAGGCCAGTCATTAAACTTACCTCTCACTGATGGCCTCAATCATCCTCAAGTCTGTCCTAGAACCATGATCACATGGACCCCACCCCCCCTAGGGTGGATTAAGTTAAATTTTTATGGGGCATCTAGGGGCAACCCAGGTGAAGCTGGGGCTGGTGGCTTACTTAGAGACCACAAGGGTGAGGTGCTTGTAGCTTTTGCTGAACATCTTGGAGCTCAAACTAATAATGTGGCTGAAGCAAGGGCAGTTTGGAGGAGCCTCAAGGTGGCAGAGAATTATCCAGGGAAACTGTTGGTGGAAGGTGATTCTCTTATTATTATAAATCTTCTAAAGAACACTAAGAGAGCTCCTTGGAGATTTGATGACTTCATCCATGAAGCAAGGGCTCTAATTCATGATCGACCCGAGGCCATAATTTTGCATACCTTCCGGAAAGCAAACATGGCAGCTGATAGGCTGGCAAATGAAGGCATTGTAGCAGCAAATTTGATCACGTGGACTGAAAATCTTCCTCATGCAGTCTCAATGGTGATAGATAATGAAAAACTTTAGATTGGAAGGCTCAAAGTGGATCAATGACAGAAAATGGGGGCATTTTTAAAAATATTTTTTTGAACCTTATAATGGATTTTGTCATATTTGTTTTTTTTGTTCATGTGACTAGTGTTTTTTGCAGCTGGTGGGGCACTGATATAGGTTTTTTATCTACAAATTCATGCATGGGAAACATTTGCTTTGGCCTCAAGTATTTCCCAAGGTGTGTTTGGATTCGATGTCGCAAAAAGGCCCTAGCAAGAAATAACAAAGTGTTGGAGATCCCTGACAATGAGGCACCAGACCCCACCATAATAGTCTTGGAGAAGATGACAATTTCATCAGCCTCCAACAATATCAACCAGTTGAAGAGTCTGTCTGGCCTCATCAGTGCAGCTGTTGATTTGTGTGATTCCCTAAATCTTTTGTTTTATAGCCAGCAGTTCCAGGGGCACAAGGAGTCGAAGGCAAAATCTAAAGATGATGGCAATAACGATGATAAGAAGTTAGATGAGGACTACAAGGAAGACTGCTTGGCCTCTTGGCTGTCCATTCTATGGGATGTTTTTTTTGACCATATTCTATTATTTTTATATGGGCACAAGCTACTCGGCATGGTGCTTGCATGATTAGTTTTTGTCTTTGTTAGTTCTTTTTGCGTCTTTCTTTCTCGATGGCCATAATATTAGGCTTCCATAGTTTAGTTTGGTTGTATTATAATGGAATAGTAGGTCTTGGCCATTTTTGTTGTCAGTTTAAACTTTTAGGGCTTGGCCTTTGTCCAGTTGGTCAGTGGACCCTATTTTGTAAAATGGTTTTGGGTCAACCAGTTAAAACCCGGTGTTAATTATAATATTCTCTTACTTACCAAAAAAAAAAAAAACTTGTTTGACTGCTACATCTCCAATTAAAGTAGTAATATACAAGGGGTTATCTTTATGTAAACTATGTTGAGGTATGTCTCTATCCCAAAAGTCAATACAATCAACTTCATGAGTTATTATAGTATTGGCCATGGCTTCAAGTTGAATGTCTTGTGGTACCATCATCTGACTTAATGTGAGCATTAATTCATATCTATGTGTAGGAGAAGATCTTAAAAGGTCCAAGAGGGAAATTCTAGCTGTAATATTTGATAATTGTTAATTAATATTATAAGGAGGTTTAGGTTGAACATTAGGTGAATGATTCCATTTATTAGGAACCTTCAAAACAAATGGAGTTGATCCACCATTCTGAATCTAATCTTGTTGATAATTTTGACCCTGTTGTCTAGTAACAGATCCGATGGTACCCATAATATTATTCTACGGATGATGAATGGGTCTTGGTCTAGCGTTTATAGCTAGCTCATTAGAAAGTAATCGGTGAGAAGATGGTCTAGTAGTGACCCTTCTTGGAAATGGCTCTTCTGGAACCATATAACTTGTGATAGGGTGAATAGTATCCGATTCATCTTCAAAACTATTCGATTGATTTGATGTGATTTCCATATCACTCTCAGTCTCATATTCTGTATCACTAAGATCAAGTATCTGAATATTATATAGAGGCCTGGTTTTAACCATGGATAAAGTTGTGTCAAATATTTCTAGATCATGAACAAGTAAATGCCCACTAATAGTTCCTCCATATCAGGCAGGAGGAGGGACATTATGATGTTCAATTTGATTAGCCACATCCTTACCATATTTTGGTAAGGGATGTTGAAAGATGTCTACTGACTGATTGGAATTTTGGTTCTAGTTTTGTGGGGTGTTCTTTTGAACATTATTAGGAGGATTTTGCTTAGTTTGAAAGGCTTGCACCTCCATATCATTTTTATCAATAAAGTCCTATATTTTATGTTTTAATATTTTACAAGAGTTGGTAGTGTGTCCAGGTCCTCTATGGAAGTCATAGTGTAAATTTTCTTTGTATCCGGGTATAGTTGGATCAGGTTCCCGGATATTTGGTAATTGAATCAAACCTCATTCTAATAATTGCGATAGAATAGTTGATAAAGGTTGATTTAACCTAGTAAATTCTCGAGGAGGTCTATCAGGAGGTTTCAGTACAAACTTCTCCGCTATCTTTGCAGCATTAACATTAGCAATATTTCTACTATCGATGACTCCATCACCCACAACTTGTTTATTCTTATATTGATTTTTGGATGTTTTCTCATCATCTTTATTTTTAAGCTGGCCTCTCCTAATGAGAGCATCTTCCACTCTTCGGGCTAAGTTTATAGCCTGATCGAAGGTGGTCAAGGTAGCAGTTGATAATTCATAAGATATTTTCTCTTGCAAATTATTAATAAAGATGTCCAACATCTCCCTATAAGGTAACCCAAAGTGCAATTTTCCTATCAACTGTCTCCACCTAGCTAGGAAATCAGCAAAGCATTCATCTTTACCCTATTTTAAGTTATAAAAATATTTAATGGTCACATTTCTTTCGATGTAGGCACTAAATTGATGAACAAAAGACTTGGCAGTTTCTTCGAAATTCCTCAAAGAATTAGTGGGTAATTGATAATACCACTCTAATGCCATTCCTCCCAATATTTTTGGGAACATTTTTAGTAATAAAAAGTCATCATGTGATATATCATGACATGTTATCCTAAACATACAAAGATGCTCTATGGGATATTAGGTTCCTTTATATATGGGAATAATAGGCATTGGAAAATGTTTAGGATACGGTTATGCTATGACTATAGGATCTAAAGGCTGACTACAGATCTCTCGATAGTTGTACGAGGGACGGTAGGGATCTATCTGGTCCATGCGAGAAACTAGTTGTTTCACCACGACTTTTAGATTGCTAGTTTGTCCACCATATTGGTTTGGTGGCACATAGGTATGAGATCTATAAGCATATGATGGTATGACATAAGGATTAGATGTTATATTGCTATTATGCAAAGTTTTGGTAGGAAGAGTAGTATGAAGGGGATTTCTAATAGTATTATGTTGTACCTTAGGTTGTTGGTAATTGGTATTCAGTTTTGTTTTGTATTTTTGTTGATTTGAGGTATATTGATCAATAGCTTGGTGAAATAGAGCAGTAAATGATGGTTTCTTTTGTGCGGGAATGACCCTAGGCTTGTTAACATGCACTTTAGATCATTGGGTAACCTATTGTTGTTGCATGTTCTGGATCACAACTACCATATCCAAATTGGATGGTCCAGCTTGATCACTCTCTTGGTCAATAAAGGACAAGGGATTAGTGTGTGTTTGAAATACTTCTTCTAGAGTTGCTTGAGTGTCACTAATTCGATCCTTGTCCATATGGGATGCTCTATTAAAAAAACCAATATTAGTTATAATGAACTTCCAGAATTGTTCCATGTTATCAAAAGTGATAGCTCCTCCCGGAGACATTTTAGGGTATGAGGATCCTTCCTCTCTAATAGTTTCTTCTTGCTCATTTGTTACAGCAAGCTCTTCTTCTTGCTGGTCTAGGGTTTCTTCTTCATGAAATTGGTCCTCAGGAGGGACATTTTGGTCAGTTAATGGTCTTCCTAACCAATCTTCATCTTCTTCGGTTTGTTTTTCATTCCTGAGTCTAGGCATTATGCTAAACTTAAGTTTTAGCAAATATATATACTTATATATATATGCGATAGGGTTGAGAGGTATATATTTTAACTATATACCTACTATAATAATTTAAAAGGAAATGTTTTTTTTTGTTTTTTTTTTTGTGATTTTATTATTATTTTGCGAGAATAAAAATAACAAACATCATGCTAGTTGCAAGAAATAACAATAGTAAAAAGAATGACTTAGTTTTCTATGAATAGTTTATGGATATCATTGATAGGGTCAAGTTCATCAGGAGTCATGAAATGCTCCTCTTCAAATTGGAAGTTGTTTTTCAAGAACTTGAAAAAGTGTGCTATGGTAATATGATCTACTTCAAACTCTAACATGTAAAAATAAAGTTCATGGTAATACTCTCGATACAACACAACTCTAGGAACTCTATTCCATATATTTCTATACATAAGAATGACTTCTTGATACTCTGTATGAGATAGAAATTTATGCACTACAACTACTTTCTCAAGGTATTCCTCAAAGGTGTATAATTTAGAAGACACAAGTGCTCTTTTATCTGCTAACAACCTATGGCAAGCTCTCTAAAGTTCATGATACAAAGTCACCTGATCAGGATCTAGGATTCTATCTAGGACAAACATCTTAATTTGCCTAAGTTCTACAGATCTGGATTCAATAATACCCAATCTCCTATCAAGTTCATCCCACAAATATTGGGCTCTATTTGTTTGAGGTACTCTAAGCACAAAAGTAATCTCTATGGCCATTAATTGATTTTCAACATTTATGGTGACAACTCGTCTTCTATTATAATCTACCATCTAAGTATGATATGCAAATTTAATGGTTGTCTAATGATTCTAGATGTTCTTAATAATGTGTTTTTTTATTTATTGTTTTCAAAAGGTGTTTTAGTTTCACGTCGGGTTCACCAAAATGTATCGCCCAAATTTTTTGCACCCTTACCTTCAGGCTAAAGTATCCATTCTCGGAAGGGGGATGAGAGAAGGATGGGACAATACCTCAGACGGAGAGGCCCTTTGGAGGTCACACCTATCGATGGAGGGGTATAAGGGTGAATTTTTGATGGATGGTGGGGTTCACCAAGAAAATTTGAGTGGAATTTTCCATGTCTAGGTTGAGAATGGGTTTGATTTTTTCATTTTATGTTCAATAATTCATATTCCTAGGTTGGCCAAAATGAATAAAAGCTATTCTATATGAAATTTTTGGTTTATATGAAGACAACAAACATAAATGAATCCTAAATACAAAAAATATCTAAAATGGAGAAGAGTGCCTAATTTTTGATGTCTGATGAAGATTATAAAGCTTGTAGGAGTCCAGATCATCCTGGATATGACATGATTGTCTTTAATTGTACAGAATCATCCAGATCATAGGAGATCGTCTGAGATCAGCCAAGATCATCAATGACCTGACGAATTCATTCGAAACCTGCAATCATGAAAACAGACATCAAAAACCAAAATACAATTGCAAGAATGATACAAAATGATAGAAATAAGAATATAAATTCTTAAATGATAAATCCATATATCAAATCAAATGGGATGCAATGTTTTAATAATTTATTTTGAATTTTATCATGCAAATATGCTAAATGAGGTGAACTCCAAGATGTAAAATAGAAGTAAATTAATCTAATGCACAATTAAATAAGAAAAGATATAGAGAATGTAAACTCAGGGCTTTGATTGCCCCCAATCTGAACTGCAGTCAAAATCATCTGCAATTGTACGAGATCATCGCCGAGGATCATCTAAAATTGTGGTTGAATCACCTGCGACAATCCGAGCTTCCTTAGACTAAAACACAATGAGATCCTACAATAAAACTTGAAAACAAAAGTGCAAATGATGGGGGATAGGATGTTCTAACACAACAAAAACTAAAGTTGCAGGGAAATGATCAGCCAGGGGGATAAAATCATCTGGGAGATCTCCAATGTAGGAATCTCCAACCGCGTAGACACACTTCTGCCTGAGTTGGAGAGGTTGTTGAAACATAAGATAATTATGAAAATTCATTTTTGGGATGAAATCGTTTGGATGTTCTGTTCCGACGAATTCGTCCGATTTGGGACGATATCGTCCAACGGTCAAAACAACTTCTAAAAATGGCACAAAAAATGAGGTGAGCGGTTAACGAGCGGTTTCAGGGTTAAAATTCATTTTTTTTATCTTTTATTGATGGTTTAACTGTGCCAATTTTAGGGTGCTATAGATTCACCTATAATATGGAATCATTCAAGGATTCTAGGTGATACTTCATCAAGTTAAGAAGAATAAAAACCAGCAATGGCCCACATAGGCAATCGTATAGGAAAGCAAATATGCCCACCTTTTATGGGGGAAGAAAAGGAATACCAAAAAAGATATATTAGGATATATATAACCATTTGTACAACAAATGGTGCAGACCAACCAGGTAAATGGTTGCATCTATTTCTTGCCACATTACGAGGACTGGCCATAGATTGGTACTTAAAAAGGTAGAATACACCAAAATTCTAATCTTGGAATACAATGAAAGATGCATTCATTGAGGAATTTTACCCTTTGAAGGATTATGGAGATATTGTAACTAAAATTTATACCACTAAGTAGAAATCTTATTAAGATGTAAAGTCATACAATCATCGATTGAAGCAACTGGTGGATAAGATGCAAATGCCTTTTGTAGATGCACTAGTAAAAATATGGTTTGTAGATGGGTTGTTACCCAGATATAATAGGAAGATGAAGGCAGTGCCATCAACCACATATGAATAAGCCTTAGAAAATGTAAATAATTTTGAAAGTGAGGCTAAACAAACAATCACTAGGATTATAATACATGTAATATGTGATGATTCAAAGAGTGAGGAAGATGATACAATCCAACATATGGTACAGTAATTCCAAAATAAATTTTATAAATTAATCAAAGAGGTGAAATGTAAATTCAAGCAAGATCGAAAGGACATTTTGTGTACAAATTGCAAGTCTAAAGGTCACACGAATGTGACTTGTCCTAGCAATTATTATTGTCATATTTTCAATGTACTTGGACATGAAGTAATATAGTGTCCATTTAATGAAAAAGTGCACCCATAGGTTTTATCTATCCAAGAACAGGAAGAGAAACCAAAACCAAAAAGGAGTGGCTAGCAAGCCACCAGTGGTAGTTATAGGAATAACTATAGAGGTGGAAGATAGTATCAAAGAAACTGGCAAGGACAAAGATACTTGTAGTATGATTTGGATGGAAGACCAATCATACAATTTTACAATTGATAGGAGTGGGGGAATTTTACAAAGAACTATTCCTTACCCCAAAATAGGAGATACAACAGATAAATACTACACATATGTGTAGATGGTGTGGTCCAAGGAACCACAAAAAGCAAATTTTCCATAGTATTTTAGTTCTAGTAACCCACAGAATGTAAACTTTTTGGACATAAAGGTTCCTACAATTATCGAGGAGACTGAAGAAGTACTAGCTATGATAAGAAATCAGGCTAGGAAAGAAAAGTATCCTAAACTCACCAAATAAAAGAAGTGATTGCAAGTAGCAAAGAGGGTACTTGACGAAGAAGCAAAGAAGTCAAAATAATTGAGAATAGCGAGAGAAAAAGAGTTAAAGAAACCATTGGAAGACAGTGATTGTGCAAAATCTAGCGACACAAGTTTTGAATATGACGATCGATATTAAGATGGAAAGTTTTCTAGAAACCATCCCATCATTGCATAAAGCGATGGTGGAAGACATAAACCCTCATAAGGTTATGGAGGTAGAGAGCCAACTAATAAATAAAAAGGAACAAAATAATTACTTTATGGACCCTACCATATTGATTATTGATGTTGGGAATAAACCTACATTAGTCCATATGGAGATCTTGGGGTATAAGCTGATAAAAGTTATCATGGATGGGGGATCCAACGTTAATGTGCTACCAGAGAAGACTTGGTGAGAAATTGGTGCTCCATAATTATGGGCACCTAGCTTCTTATTATACAATGCCAAATAGTATGGTATAGAGACAAAGGGTATCTTAACTGCACAACAAGTTAAAATAGCTGACCAAGAGTTTGTCTTGGATTTCATTATGATTACAATGTCGAAGTCGATATACAATGCCTTGTTGGGGAGAGGATGGCTAATAATAGCTAGTGTTAATCATAACTAGGGAAAATATCATATTACCTTTAATAATGGAAAACATAAATATATGATCAATTTGAATAACCAGAGGATCAGTGAGGATCTGGCCACAACTGATGTGTCAAGTAGTTCTTCTAATGATGAGGGGTATAAACCTAATGAAGAAGGGATGTTGTACCTAGAGGACTGTAGTGAAGATGAAAAAAAATGGAGGAGTATGAGGTTTTTCAGCCCACCTACCTCTGTATTGACACAAAGGAGACCATGGAAAAAAAATATGATATGAAGGCCAGCTCGAAACCTAATAAAGAAGAGAAAAAATAGTGATTCCCTAAAACCTTAGATTTGAATTCTTGCAAACTTAGATTTAGTTTTCAATTCTTGTACTTTATTTTTGTTTCCATTCTTCAGACTAGGTTTAGTGTGACACCAAAAGGCTAAACCAAAATATGCTTCACCAATAATTGCTTGAAATTTGAGTGCCTGAATTGTACTTTGCCCTAACCTTCTATCATAGACAGCCTTGGACACCACCCCGGATTGATAAATCATTGAGATTAAATGATGAGACTCAATGACACTCATCATTTTGGTGCCGTTGCCGAGGAACATGGTGTTGTTAGAGGATAAAAGCAGTCAAATAATTATTATTGTGGTAAGTTATGAAGTTCAGAGTTAAATATGAATGTAATACTGGTATAAATAATAATTATTGATAGTTGCATTTTAGTTCATTTAGAAAACAAGCAACCGCAGGGAGGTGATCTTCAGACTTGGGGGTTAAATTGCCTAGTTTGAATTCTTCTCAAAGAGAGATCGCACCAACAACAAACAGGGCAAGTAAATCAACCACTACCTTCAGCCCAACCTGTGGCCAATATACAGGACAGGCAACCCCTGTCTATGCAAGATAAAAAAAAAATCACAAAAAAACTTTTGCACAATCAAAATAGGAGTTTACAACTTAATGATGATCCTAGAGTTTTTCATTATTACTTAAAGATTATTTGGATTTTACCGCGCTAAACCGCAACCTAGAAATTCTTAGCCTACACAGACAATAGTTGATCTCATTAGAGGTGATCCTACTTGACAAGTAGTTGATCTTCTAAAGTTGTACACTTCTTGTCTTATTGTGCAAACCAAAAATATTTTTTTTAGCACAACCTGTGATCAGTCTGAATAATACAGGATAGGCAACCCCTGTCTATGTAGCTGAATCTGGTATAAAAAAAAAAAAAAACTATAGGAAATGTTATTGACTGCAACAACATCCAACTGTACTCAAACAAGAACTTACCTGAGCTTGAAGAGACAAAAATCAATGGAGATACATAGAAAACCTTTAGTCCAAACACACAGAAATTAGCCTTGGATAAAGGAGAAAAACTGCACATAGAAAATTTACTTCCATTTTACAAAGGGGTAAATTATGTCCTCCTAGGAATGAAACAAATTGAAGTGCAGCCAAGAAAATTCTTGCACATTATTAAGCTGGCTGACTTATAAACAAAAAGCAAAATTGTTGTTATTTTGAAACAATATTTCAATCCCTTTACATAGAATTACAGGGTATATCAAGATTTTATCTTGATGTAAGCACTTAACGTCTCTTGGGAATTGGTATTTAATTGTTTTAAGAATAGATTGACAAGATTTTGCAGACTAGGAGGCATGGACAACACTTGATTGAAGAAGTTTTCAGATATGGAGCAGTGCTTCTTTCTCCCATTGGTAATTCATGGAGGATGTTAGTGGTAAATGGACATTGCCTTCGGGTATACCATGCACCATTAACTAAGGAGGAGTTCTTGAAGGAGATTCCATTGGATGTACACATAATGGAAGAGAATTTCTCTTCAATATCAGATTTAGAGTGATGATAAAAAGTTTGACAAAAAGAAAAAAAAAAAGGGAAAAAAAATACAAGAAAAGCAAAAAGAAGAATAGTCTTGTTTGTGAACTTCCTTTTTGGGTACAAGCAAGACAAGAAAATTTGAAAAAAAAAAAAAATTTGCAGCAAAGGCATGTCCCACAAAATGGGATACATGAGGACAAGCATCAATTTCAGCAAGAAATAGGAACAATGGAGCCAATACTTCATTTCCAACAATAAGGAGGCAATGATGATGTAAGAAGATTCTTACTGGTCATCTAGTAAGGAAGGTTGCATCAATGTTGCAGGTTTCAACAGAAAGAGATGGTGTTTTCATACAACAATTGACATGTTTTTGTAGAATAAGGATTGGTCTTATCCAAATAAGAGAGAGAGATTTTCTCTCATTGAAGCACTTGAAAAAAAAAAAACAGAAGTTGGTTGAAAAACAGAAATGGCAGCCTCTTTTGATGCAAAAATGAAAAAGGAGATGAAAAAAATAAAAAATAAAAAATAAAAATGAATAATTCAGTAGTGAAAACCTTCTTGGAGGCGCTATTGAGTTGGCTTGCATGAAAACCGATTTTTCGGCATGCATTGCCTTGTTGATCTACTCATCAGTGTTCCACCATTGTACAAATCTCACATTGCACATGTGTTATGTTTATGTTTTCAGATAGCCTGCTAACAATCATCAAAAGTAGCTTGTAAGGTGCATGACCAATTTTCAGGACAAGTAAAGTATGTGTTTCTTGCATTTAATTCATAGTAAACATTTAGCATTTAGTGTATGATAGTCGGTATTTGGCATAAACTATTCATACAATATTGACAAGTTGAAAAAGGAACATGTTCAAGATGTCAAGAAACACCCCCTTATGCCCTTAATTACATAGAAATTCCAAAACTATGCAAAAACCTGATTTTGGGACAGACATGGCAACAATTTTATTTCAATTTGTAGAGCAAATTTTAGAAGGAAAATTGCAAGTTTATATCTCATAATTGTCTGATAAATTTAAGGAGGATAATCAACAAAATGCACCCGAAGGTTCTATTTTAGTACTACTAGAATAAAACAGCAACATACAAAACAAAGAATAACATCTAAACAAAAGGATGAAGAAGGGATTTTTTGATGTTATGGAAGGCTTATACACTCTAGATATGGACCCACAATAGAATCTATAGCTAACTTTTGCATAGGAGGTCATTTTTGCATTTTTTGAAGATCTTCGGAATGAGAAATGTAGTCTCTTCGGAATGAATAGACATCTTCGGAATGAGAAATGCAGTCTCTTCGGAATGAA
The DNA here is from genome assembly GCA_028583015.1 of Wollemia nobilis. NCBI lineage: Eukaryota > Viridiplantae > Streptophyta > Pinopsida > Araucariales > Araucariaceae > Wollemia > Wollemia nobilis. The sequence goes on from JAQPPZ010000057.1 coordinate 2,121,512, forward strand.
CAGACATCTTCGAAATGAGAAATGCAGTCTCTTCGAAATGAATAGACATCTTCGAAATGAGAATTGCAGTATCTTTGAAATGAGTGGATCTTTAGAATGAGAATTGCAGTATCTTTAGAATGAGAATTGCAGTATCTTCAGAATGAGCGGATCTTCGAAATGAGAATTATAGTATCTTCGGGATGAGCGAATCTTCAGAATGAGAATTGCAGTATCTTCGAAATGAGCAGATCTTTAGAATGAGAATTGCAGTATCTTTAGAATGAGCAAGATATCTTCGGAATGAGCAGAAATTGTACCAGAATTGCTGAAAATGCTACAGAATAGCAAAAAGAGTAGGTTACATCAAATATTGAGGTTTATAAGGCCCTACCACAAGTAAGTACATCCCTCAAGCATTTCAAATAAAAATAAAAACAAAAAAAAAAAATTCAATTTTGTTCAAAAGGTGCAAACAACAAAAATAAGCATTCAGGCTAAAATGTTGTTAAGAACAGAAAATTCCATTAGTAGTAGTGCATCTGCCAAATACGGTTCCACAATAAGACTATTGCAAGATGAATCATATGATATCAAGCCTTTAAGAGGTACCTTGCAGCACTAAAACTTGTAGAAAAATAGAAAAAAGTCATACATGTGCTTAATTGCAAAATACTTGATATAGTGCAGCAAGGAGGAATTTCTCAGTTAGCAGGTAGCAAAATATGTTGTTCATAAGAATAAAACCTGCATATTACTATGGCCTACTAAGATGCATGAGGGCATGCATCAGTTCAAGTTGGGGGGGATGATGAGGCCCAAAAATGCCTCATTATTGTACAATGTTTGACTCATTATTGCACAATGTTTGACTACCATATGATAAGTTAATTGTCAAATAGTTGACTAGAATATACTATTTGTTAAGTGTTTGCATGATTTTATGTTAGGAATACTATATCTCTGTTTTTGACTATTTTCAACATTTTATGACTGATTTTGCGTGATTAAGTAGCAAGTAATAACATGCATTTCAATTAACCAAATGTGGTATGCTGATATCCATTAACTTCTCAATGGTTTTTGAATGTTTTCCTGCCCTTCAACTTGTTTCAAATCCACATTGAAGACAAAAGTTTAGGACTATCATAAATCTAAAAATCTAGAAAAAACAGCCATATAAAAATCAGCAAGCTATCACTTTATAGGAACACCTTGAAGTTGTCAAGAAAAGCATGAGGATATGGATGGAATGCATTCATAAGGACTACAGAAGACATCTAACCTATTTAGAAGCATTCCCACATGGTCTAAATAGGCAGCAACAGGGTATAACAGAGTAGGGGCAATTGTGCAGCACTGTTGCACTATTTCAGCATGCTTAATTGGTGAATGAAGTGTATAAATTTAGTAGCAGCTTGATGTACTCCTTCATGTTAATATTTTAATAAATTTTCCATGTTCTAATTTGATTGAATTTGCAAGAAATTCCAATATTCTACAACTGTGTAGCAGAACTGGAAAATGCAGTAATTTACCATGTAAATTCCAACAAGCTACCAATGAATGGCAAGGCATGAAATTCACATCCAAGGAAGAATGAAGACTATTGCAATATGATCCTGAAGGCTAATACACCTTAGAAATGCAGCCAAAACCATTTGGATTCAACACAGTTGGTCATTCTAAATATCTTCGAAATGAACACAATGTCTTCGGAATGAGAATTACAGTATCTTCAGAATGAGCCACTTATCTTCGGAATGAAAACAGAATGTATTTTTTGACTTGTTGATTGACTTTTGGTAGTGGAAAATGGGATAAGAAGGTTGATAAAGTTAAGGGAAAATATCTTCCATCTAATTTTGATGTCCTTGCCGTCCAAAGCCACCATGCATGGAAAAGATCAATTTGATCCTCTTCTAGGATAAACCCAGAAAAACTGCAGCATAATAGAAAGTTGTTTGCAAGATAGGAATGACATATTATGAAGTGAAGAATTATGTGTGAGATATTTCTAGACTCCTCCAATGTACTTCCACCACTGAAGATGCTTTCTAAGGGACAATGACTACTACTGCAACACAAACTGTCCAGATTTGCATTTATTTTAGATCTAGAATTATTGGCAAATGACTGTAAAATAGCACATAGGCTTATTTGAGCATGGGATATATTGTAAATATTTATATAAATAACATAGTTCTCTCCTTGGTTGAGCCAATTAGGAATTAGAATAGATGAGAGTTTTCGGTAGCAGCAATTAGGACTGTACAGTGATTTTTTGTAACAGTTTTCAGCATGTTTTATCATCAATAAAAGTGCAGTATTTTATCATTTTATGTTCTGAGTGTTAATTAGTTAAGGAGTGCTTTTCACCTCCTTCTATATCAGGAAGTATGGGCCCACTTTAAGATCTAGAAGGAGGGATTTTATGGCAGGTTTTAATCTGTAATTTTGTTGCAGCAGAATTAATAGATTGCTTGCCAAATTTCATTTTCTTTTTTTTTATTTTTTGTTGTGTGATTTATGTTTCCTATTTTGTTTTTGTACAGAATTTGTGTGTATGTCAACTGAAAAATCATATTAAACATTTTCCTTTATGTTTTTCCTACTTTCTATTTTAGCAACTTTCCATTTTCAGCATATTTCATTTTGCTGTCAATTCCTGTAGCAGAAGCTTGATGACCTTTTGTGGCAGGGCATTGACAGGTGTTTTAGAATAAGTTTCAATTCTACAAAAGTAGATTAGATTTCAATTCTGCAAAAGTATATTAGATTTCAATTTAGCAATTTCAATTATGCAAGAGTAACTAGATTTCAATTCTGCAAAAGTAACTTAGGATTTCAATTTAGCAATTTCAATTCATGCAATTGTAGTTAGATTTCAATTCTTGCAAACTTAGATTTAATTTTCAATTCTTGTACTTTATTTTAGTTTCCATTCTTCAGACTAGGTTTAGTGTGACACGAAAAGGCTAAACCAAAATCTTCTTCACCAATAATTGCTTGAAATCTGAGTGCCTGAATTGTACTCTGCCCTAACCTTCTATTGTAGACAGCCTTGGACACCACCCCGGATTGATAAATCATTGAGATTAAATGATGAGACTCAACGACACTCATAATTTATGGTAAGATAAAATATCATTTACCTAGTCTTAGTGAATGCATGATCAGGTTTAGGAATGCACAATTCTCCCTGAATCCAACAAAGTGTTTTTTGATGGTACTGTATGGGAAACTATTGGGACATATAGTGTGCATCGAAGGGTTGAAGACCAATCCTGATAAAATCTACATCATACTACACATGGAGGAGCCATATGATGTGAGCTATTTAAAAACCTTCCTTGGATCCACGAGATACTATCAGAGGTTTAACAATAATTATGCGTATGTTTCCTACCCACTAGGTTCTTTAACTAAGAAGAATAGTCCCTTCATATGGATGGAGGAGCACCAAGAAGCCTTTGAGGAGTTAAAAGCTAAGTTGGTCAATAGTAACATTTTGGTGTTCCCTAATTGGGATAAGGAATTCCATGTCCATATTGATGCCTCAAACTTTGTGGTTAGATGTGCATTGGCATAGGAAGGACAGTATAGGTTGGATCAACCTATATTTTTTGCAAGCCACCTATTTTCACGGGTAGAGAGGAATTATAGTACAACGAAGTGAGAAGCTCTAGGTATGGTATATGTTGTGCAAAATTTTAGGTATTACCTATTGGCAAACCCTTTTTCCTTCTATGTAGATCATCAAGATTTGTTGTACTTAATAAATAAGCCAGTTATACAAGGATGAGTAAGCAGGTGGTTCATCACTTTATAAGAATTCATATTTCAAGTAGTGGTGTGACCAAGTAAGACGTATGTGATTGCAGATCAATTTTCTTGAATACAATCAGGAGAACCCACAGGAGCAGGGATTCTAGATGAATTCACTAATGCTTAATTATTTGCAATAAATGTTGTTCCATCCTGGTACAAGTTGATTGGACAATACCTATCCACAAGGGAGTTACCACAAGAGTTGATGGCAACATAGAAGATGAAAGTAGTCAAAAATTCAACACCTTTTCAATTGATAGCGGTATTGTTGTACAAATTAGGTATTTATGGTATCCTAAGAAGATGTGTAATGGATGAGAAAATTAAAGCAAAATTGAAATAATCTCATGAAGGATTGGTAGGACACATGGGGTCTGATGCCACTACTTAGAAAGTACTATTAGTAGTATTATGGTGAATCACAATGTATAATAATGCAAAGGAATACATAAGAGCATTTGATACTTTCCAGAGAGTAGGGAAGCCAATGCGAAGAGACTTTATGCCATTACACCCATCACAACCCTAGGAACTATTCGAGATATGAGGGTTGGAATTTTTTGGACCACTGAGAACAACTCATAGGTTAAAGTTTTGGTATATCATGTTAGCCACTGAAGACCTAATGAAATGGGTTGAGGCATGAGCACTACTAGATGACTCAGCAAAAAGTACAACATGATTCTTTTACGAGCAAGTAATTACAAGATTCAACATTCCATTACAAATAACAAGTGAATGAGATCATCAAAAAGTTGATGACTAATTTTAGAATTTGGTACTCCTTGTCTAATATGTATTACTCAAGAGCTAATGGGAAGGCAAAAGTGACTAAAAAAGTATTAGTGTCAACATTGTACAAAACCTATGGAATAGAGGGAGCAGATTGAGAGGAAAGGTTAACATCTATTATTTGGGTATATCAAACTACCTTTAAGCCAACGATAGATCATATGTCATTTTAGCTAATGTATGGTCAAGAGGCAGTAGTTCCAGTGGTATTCTTGGTACTAAGTTTATAGATAGTTTTGGAGCATCACTTAGGTGACCAAGAGAGTATAGAAGAAAGACTAATGACACTAATCAAGCTAGATGAGATAAGATTCATGGCACAATGGGTAATCAAAGTGGCCTAGAAGAGAAGGAAGTTGTGGCATGAAAAGCACCTTCAAAAATTATAACTTAAGAAAGACAACTTAGTTCTAAAGTTTAATGGTAAACGATAAATCAAGTCGGGTAAGTTAAAAACCTTATGGATTGGTTCATTTCAATTCGTAGAAGTGAGGGATAATAGAGTAGTTAAACTACAAAACTTGAATGGGATGAAAGTTCCAAATACTGTAAATGCTTTAAATTTGAATCCATATAAAGTACAATGTATGTTTATCACTTCAAAAGAAGTTGAACAAAGACAACAAGATCAGTTCAACGAATAGCAAAGCAAAATTCAAGGTCCATAACAAGAGTACCTAGACATGGGAATCGCACACCTATTCACATAATGGGAGGATATAAGACCAATTATAGAATAATAAGAGTTGGTACCTCGACTCGGTGAGAGAATAAGGATGCGAGTACATGTAAGGTTTGTGGATGTGACTAAAAGGATTGAGGAAGAAGATTAAAGAGGGATTTCTCCAAGGGAAAGAAGGAATCCATAAGAACAAGGAATGGTGTATCCATAGTTGGATTATAGAGAATTACCCGAACCATCATAATATCAATGAAGAACAAGACTAACGGTTTGATATGCGAACATCATAGATAATTTTGATATGGAAGCTCCATAAGGTATAGGAGGTGACACTACAAAGGAAGATCTCACCAAATTCTCTCCATTAGCTTATATAGGACTATTGCAATAGATAATGTGACACTATATCTAGCAGTTTCAAGAGGAGTATGAAATGTTGTAGGGTCACACTATAAGACTCCATGAATAGACTATCCAAGACTTGGATGACACGATGTAAATGATGAATGAACAAAGGATAGTGAGGTCATAGGAATTAGAAGGCAAAGGAAAATAACATGAGATGACAGCACAAGTGAGTAGTTCATGCCATGATGGTGTAAGTACTAGTAGGGGATAAAAATCATAAATAAACCTCATGGGATGCCTAATGACCTATCAATAGTAGAAGAATATGAAGAAATATCTTGGTGAGACATTGAAGAAGATATTACAACACCTAGACCATAAGGCAATATACATAGAGATTCAATCAAATCCAGTGGTGGAGAGTTTCCTTGGCTAGTAAGAGAAGAGATTTTTGATAGTGGTGATGATGAATTCTTAGAACAACCACTGACACCTCATGTTCACCCTGATACTGAGACCTATGCAATAGCCTATCGACAGTTGAGGCAAAAAAGGAGAGAAGTGTGGAGACTTCAAATATTAATGAACTTACCAATAAATTGGTCAGAACAAAGGGATGACGATCATAATGATTCTAGTTTTGAGTTTGATTTCTTGAAACCATATAGGGAAACTCTAGAAAATGTGTCTCCACAATGCTGCTAGGAGTAAATGCAATGGACACACCAACTAGTACACCCATATCATCGAATGCAAACACTCTGATAATTGTCACATAGAACACAAAGAAATAAAGATCATTGGGCCAACATATAATTGATGGATATAAATCTAGTAACCAACAAGAACCATAGGATAGTAGAAATTTTGTAGAGGGGGAGTGTTTCCACTAAATACTGGGAGGGGTAAAGGAGATATTCCACCTAGAGGAGGTAGAGGATGAGGAAGGATTCGACCCCCTACTCCTAGATGGTCGAGAGACACACAATTGGCCTATTTGAATTGGACTAGGAATATTTAAGGTATCCCCTGGTTGAGAGGGATTGTACCAAACCTTTGAGGAAGACAACCACAAGGATGACATCCACTGATTCGACCCGGACCAAGAAGAGTGGAAATCGAAAGAGGATTTCCCCAAGAGAGGGAAGTTCTATGGAATGTTCACAAAGGTCCTACATCAAGAGGATTGGGTTAGGTAAGACCTATGCAAGGAAGAGGCCTTACTGATAGATGAAGAGTACACTTCATTGATGAAAGGATTCAAGGACTACAAAAGACTCGTTCACCAAGCTTAGAAGCTAATTTGATATGAGGAGATAGGCAGAGTCACTCAAATGATACTAGACCAATAAGAACAACCCTACCTTATGGCAAATCAATAGAATTATGGGATGAAGTATTACCAATTGGAAGTCCTACAAGTTGTAATTGCATTATTTCCAACTGTACACATGGTAATCCAAGAGAAGAAGATCAAACATATGGTTGGTTGGCACCCAATGACACGATTACTGGTAATATAGAAATGGGCAACCCAACTATACGATTCCCATGATGGTAAGTGTCAAGATTATAATGAAAAAAATAGAAAAATATCTTAATTATGAAAATTATTCGGGATGCAATTAATACGAAAGGGGTTGAAAACTGGGAATGACAACCCCTTCTGAGAAAAAAATAGAAAAAGAAAATTATCTTAATTGTGAAAATTCTTTGGGATGCAATTAATATGGAGGGTGGTTGAAAACCAGAAATGGTGGCCCCCTCTGGAAAAAAATGAAAATAAAAGTAAAAGAAAAATAAAATAAAAGAAATAAAAGAAAGGCAAAGAAAAGGATAAAACAAGAAAAAGACAAAATCGTAGGCACCAGAATGGTGAGTTATCAATCATCCATAAAAGAGGATAAAACCACATGCATAGAAGGATAATGTGGCATAAATTTATGCATAAATATGTTAGGGTTTAAAAAATTATACAAAGCAAAGTGCCATGCATAAATTTTCTTTCCCCACTTGCTAAACATACACATGCAACACTAGAATTCAGAGGCAAAAAAGGTGAAACTAAAAATAATTCTCCATATGGGTAGTTGTAATTCACCAAATTGCTACTATTTTATTGACCCATTTTAAATTTTCATCACAATAATTTCTGGTTTCAAAAAATCAACCCAATTGGAGGAAAAAGCAACCAGAATTAAGGTTTTTACTCTAGAAAAAGCTATTTTTTTAAGGAATCATGTTGTAGGTAGATAGAAATTAATTTATGAATGAGGTTTTGAGGAAATAAAGCACCTAAGGAAATCTTTATTGTATAAATAGCATGGTTAGGGTTTGATTTTTCCAAAAATAGGGAAATAGGAAAGTGAAGAAGGGAAAAATAGGCAAATCCTTGTACAAAAATTAACCATAAAAGCATGTAAATAATTTGTTAAGTATGCATGTGTGAATAAATTGAAAAGTATGGTCATACAACACTTCCATACTATAGTAAAATCTATTTTTGAAGAATATTGCACCAAGTGAAGGAGAAGTTGCATAAACCCCACCGAAATTGCACCAGAAAGAGAGATTGAAGGTTTTCGACAAATGGGTTCCACAAAAATTATACCAGTTGAATAAAAATGAGGTTTGTTTGACCAAATTATGTTTTTAAAGTTGTATGTATGATTTGGGGCCATGATTTTATGATTTTGAAACACATTGTATGATTACCAATCTCTTGAAGACCTAATTTATGTATTTTTGAAGAGATTGTACAACATTCTTCATAGTTGTATAGAATCTAATGAGGTTTTATGGAAGGGAGGTATCATTTTACGATTTGATAGTATTTTGTGAAGAACACAAGCTTATACTTAGAGGGGGAGGGTGAACAGTATAAGACCACTTTTTACTTTTCTTTCCCAATCAATATTATGTAATGTATAGATAGCAATATCAACAATAGTAATCAAAGCAATGCACAAATCACCACACACAATAGAGACACCAATTTAACGTGGTTCACCCAATGTGGGCTACTCCACGGAGAAAATATTTCACTAAAATTTTCTCAATCAATCTCTTGGGAATCCTTTCCCTATTACAATGTTTATGGACCTCTATCCAAAGGAGACACCAATCCCCTAATCAAGTTCATGGATCTCTATCCATAGGAGAACTCCTTTCTCCTTAGCTCTGGTTGGTGATCTTCTAGAAGAACTACTTCCCCCACTACTCTAGCTAATGGATCTCTATCCACTGAAGACACCTATCCTCACTACCTTGGCTAATGGATCTCTATCCACTAGAGACTATCATCCTCTATACTCTATCACCTTCAAAGCTCTGTCTCAAATCTGCACTAAACACAGTCCTTCGATCTAGCACAAATCTGCTCAATATCTATCTCCTGGTCTGGCACAAACCTGTCCTCAAATCTGTACCAAAATCTATCCTCAAATCTGCACTAAACACAGTCCTTCGGTCTAGCACAAATATATCCTCAATATCTATCCTCAAGCCTTAACACAAAGCTTGAATTAATCTCAAATCAACTCTGCTAGATCTACCCCAAACCTTAACTCAAGGTTTGAACAAATCAATCAATCAACTCTACTCTCAAGTCTTCTCAAAGACTTGTCTCAAATCTACCTTGTAAGCTTCCACAAAAGCTCACACTAATCTATCCACAAGTCCTCTCTAGAACTTGTCCAAATCTACTCTCAATATCTATCCTCAAACTGTATTGTAAGCTTCCACAAAAGCTCACACAAATCTATCCACAAGTCTTCTCTAAGACTTACCTCAAATCTACTCAACAAGTCCTCACTAGAACTTGTCCAATCTCATAGAAACATAAAGAGAATTGTTAGAGACTCAATATGCTTCACATTCACCACAATGCTCAATCACTTTCAATCTTTATTTTTACCATAGAAACATATAGAGAATTGTTAGAGACTCAATATGCTTCACACTCACAAACTCTCAATCACTTTCAATCTCTCTTTTATCACAAAAACATATAGAGAATTGTTAGAGACTCAATATGTTTCACATTCATCAACACTCAACCTCTTTCTCAAATCAATTTAGAATATAGAACAATTTGTTTCACAGAACTTGAACTATCACATCAACACATCCACTTGACTAGGCTCAACAAACTCTACTCAACCAATCACTCAATGAAATAATCCTTGCTTACAAACCCTAGTCCAAGCATATGAACACTCACTCAAATTTTTCCAACAATGCTTATCAATCAATCTCACATAACAATGATACTCATGATCTTTGCAAACCCTAGTTCAAGTTCTTCACTCAACTAATCACTTCAACAACAATTCTTATCAAACAATATTCACATAACAATGATACTCATAATATTTACAAACCCTAGTTCAAGTTCACTCAACTAATCACTTCAACAACAATGCTTATCAAACAAGGTTTTATCAACAACTCTTTATTCTAGAAAACCTTGAAGCATTAATTCAAAACACACTCAACAATTCTTACCAAACAATCCTTTTCACTCCAACTTTACATTCACAACATTCAACAATCACTCACTAGGAATATGTGCCCATACCTTTTGTTTGATGTAGAAGTGCCTTTAGAAAACCTATCTCAATCACAATTTCCTTCTTTCCAATTTCAATGGTTAGATGACAAAATATCACTCTTAACACTTTCTCAAAATATTCCTTAGACACAAAAATAATCAAAGCTCAAATACACCTTATTGCTCCTTCTTGGAATTAACATCCATCAAATCATTACATGAAAAATAATTATTTGGATACACCTTATAATATCCAACTTAAAATAATATCCAACACCACAAAACCTCAAACAATATTCCTAAAACACCTTATTACCCTTTTCAAACACTAAAGCAAATAACACCAAAAATTTATTTTGCATCAACCTTATAACTCCCCTTAAAACCTTACAAACCAAATAAATTATGCAAAAATTAATTTTTAATAGCTCAACTAATTCCTCCAAAAATTTCGATGCTCAACTAATGCATACCTTTGTTTTCTCCCCAAAAGGGTTTCGGCGTGATTCGAACCACCGTCTCCCCAAGCGCCAAGCACCTTAGCACTTTGGTGCCCACCATATGGGCTATAGGCACCCACGTGAAGGAAGGAAGACTTCCTTCATTTTCAACCTTCGTTCATCATCGAATTCAACACAAAAAAAAATATTCCTCCCACGGATTCGAACCCATGTCAATCGTTGCCCTCACATCTTGCTTCCACTACGGTTGCCAACTACGCTACTAGTGCTTGGTGACCAAGGCTCCCTCCTTGGTGGGTGAAAACCTTTTGCCTCCTCTAAGAACTTTTAAAAAAATAAAATCCTCTTTGTTGCACAACACGATTCGCATAAGCTCGCATAGCATTAAAATTAATTCGAAGGCATTAGAGACTTTGGCTAAGGTGGGGTAGTCCCCCTTTTATACACACTTGGTTAATTTGCTCCCCACATCGATGCTAGAATTCAAATTCAAAATTTGAATTTTGATTTAATAACCCACCTTAGGGTTATTTAAAATTAACATAAATTAACTTATAATTAATATTAAAATTAATTAATAATTAATTTAAATAACTTATAAGTTAAGTAAATTAATTAATAAATTAATTTATAATAAAAATTATATTAATTAATTTATAATTAATTTAAACTTCCCTGTATAATATTATAAAGAAATATTATAATATTATTCACTTGGGCTTCTTCTTTGCACTTTGGACCACATATGACTTCCTGGAACCGGGTCTTGATCAACTGAAATTGGAGAACCTGAAATTGGTGCTGCCCATTGAAATTACCACTGATTGGTGCTGAAAGCTTGACATCAATGACCACTCACTCTTGACATCAATGACAACTCATCTACTCAAAATGTCCAACAATATCCCCCTTTGTCATTGATGGCAACCCAAATTATTTTTACCAAAACTTGACCTTTTTCATGTTCTACTCCCCCTAGGAAATTGCTCCCCTGACTCAATGCTCTCTCCTTAAACCAAATATCTCCCCCTTACTCAAATCTCTCCCCCTTTGACATCAATGGCAAAGGGTCACCTTTGGGGCTCGGGGCTAAGAATGAGTCTCTTAGCTTAGCCCCTCCCCCACCTCCTCTTGAGGTGGTTAATTCTAGGGTGGGAGTATTTCTACTCCCAACAAGCACTGATCTTTACCTTTGTCCTCTTTCCTTCTCATATGATCCTTCTGATTCCTTTGACTATTCATGTTCATGTCCATGTTCCTATTCCTGTTCATGTTCATGTTCATGTTCCTGTTCTTGTTCATTCTTCATGCTTGATTCTGGAATGTCTGCTCTACACCACTTTGTTGTATGTCCATCATTATTGCACTTATAACACTTAATGTTATTATTCCTTGGAGGTGCAAATGTCTTGGGATTTCTCCTAGTGAAGCCATATCTATTCCTGTCATGAACCCTACAATTCATTGCCTTGTGACCAAACTGATTACATGAGTAGCAATACCCATGGAAAAGTTGTCCTATTCCTAAAGTTCCCATACTCCTATCTTTCATGTGTCCTACACTGTGAAGCCATGTGCCCAAATATGTGACATGAGAAACATCATCCATTGAAATTTCCTTGCCTTGACCTCATTGGTCTCTTAGTCTCTTTTTCTTTGTACTGGTTCATGTTCCATATGTTTCTTCTTTGTGCATTGTTCCTTTCCTTGTTGAACTTTCTATTATCCAACTCTTCCTCAAAAGTCTCACTTTCTCTCACACTGTCTTCTTCTAAAGTTTCTTCTTCTTCAGAACTTGAGGTTGACTCTTCTTCTTGTTTCTTTTGAGCCTATTCAAAACCAAGACCTATCTTGCTTGATGTAGGCTTTTGTGCCTTGATGATCTTATCCAAATTCTTTGAGCTTCTTCTCAAACTTATGTAGCTTATCCTTAGACTTCTCTACTTCTTCCCTTAGTAGGGCTACTTCTTGTTCTAAATTTTCACATTCTAAGACCTTTGCTTCTAACTTATCCTTGAACTTCTTTGTCTTAGCCATTGACTTGTTTAGATCCTCTATAAGCTTTCCTCTCTCTTCATCACATTCTTGAAACTGAATCTCAAGTTGGGAGTTTTTCTTTCTTACCTTCTTTAAAGTTTTAAGAGCATAAATAAGCTCTCCCTCAAGATCAAATTCTCCTTTTTCTGATTCTTCCTCTATTTGTTTGCCTTTGAGAACATCTTCATTATTTTTTGACTTGTCTTCTATAGGATCACCTCCTTCTTCTTCTAGTGCCATTAGAATATTCTCTTCTAGTCCTTCAAGTGTATCCTCATATTCATCATCACTAAAACTGAAACCATTCCTTGTACAACTATCTTCAAGATGTCCAAAATTACCACATCTAAAACACTTGAGAATTATTGGTGACCTTTTCTTAACTTCTTCTTTTTCTTCTATCAAAAATAGGACTTCATATTTATCATTATCTGAGAAACTATTATCACTATCACTTGAGTACTTACTTGCCTTGTCTGCATAGTAGCTCCTCTTTTGTCTTTGAAAGAACTTCTTCCCTTGTCTGCCTTGTCCATCCTTGCCTTTCTTTTGGTACCTGTATTTTTTTGATTCCCTGTTCTTATGATCCTGTTTTTCTTCATCATTGCTATTTCTAGCTTCTTGACAATCAGTTGCATAGTGACCATACTTTCCACAATTGAAACATCTAACAGATTTTGCATCTTTAAATCTTCTTGAATCCTTATTCTTTCTGCCATAATTTGCTTCTTCATCACTGACTCATCTGGCTTGAATCTGACTTTTTGCCCTTTGTCTTCTTAGTAGCTTTGAATGTTGCTTCCTTTCGGATATTAGGTTCCTCTTTTGTTCTTAACTCAAAAGTTGTAAGAATACCAAGTAACATATCTCTTGTCAAAGAATCACCATATTTTGATTCTTCTATAGCAGAAATCTTTTCACTAAATCTTTTTGGAAGAGATCTTAAGACCTTATCACAAACATCTGATTCTTCAATCTCAAGTCCAAGTCCTTGCATGGCATTAACAACCTCATCTACCCGAAGTAGATAAGTACTAATGTTTTCCTCATCCTTCATTCTTAATTCTTCAAATTGTCCTTTGAGATTTTATATATTTACCTTTTTGACACTTTTATCTCCTTCATATATGCTTTGCAACTTATCCCAAATTCCTTTTGCATCTTTGCAATGCATAACTTTTATGAATTTTATTCTATGCAAACCTCTCAAAATTGCATTCATTGCTTTTGAATTGTAATGTTGTAGAAGCTTACCTTCCTTATCTGTAGGTGGATCAATTGGTGGTATGTATCCATTTTCAACTGCTTCCCAAATTTCATTGCCAAGTGCCATCAAGTGAATCTTCATTCTCATACTCCAAAATATATAATCACTTCCATCAAATACTAGTGTTGAATTATCTGAGGACCCATTCTTAGAATCCATTGTGTTCTTGAAAGCTTTTCCTTCAAGTTGTTAAACTCTTTCGAAGGAACCCGCTCTGATACCAATTGAAGAACACAAGCTTATACTCAGAGGGGGGTGAACAGTATAAGACCACTTTTTACTTTTCTTTCCCAATCAATATTATGCAATGTATAGATAGAAATATCAATAATAGTAATCAAAGCAATGCACAAATCACCATACATAATAGAGACACCAATTTAACATGGTTCACCCAATGTGGGCTACTCCATGGAGAAAATATTTCACTAAAATTTTCTCAATCAATCTCTTGGGAATCCTTTCCCTATTACAATGTTTATGGACCTCTGTCCAAAGGAGACACCAATCCCCTAATCAAGTTCGTGGATCTCTATCCATAGGAGAACTCCTTTCTCCTTAGCTCTAGCTGGTGATCTTCTAGAAGAACTACTTCCCCTACTACTCTGGCTAATGGATCTCTATCCACTAAAGACACCTATCCTCACTACCCTAGCTAATGGATCTCTATCCACTAGAGACTATCATCCTCTATACTCTATCACCTTCAAAGCTCTATCTCAAATCTGCACTAAACATAGTCCTTCGATCTAGCACAAATCTGATCAATATCTATCTCTAGTCTGGCACAAACCTATCCTCAAATATGCACCAAACTCTATCCTCAAATCTACACTAAACATAGTCCTTTAGGTCTAGCACAAATCTATCCTCAATATCTATCCTCAAGCCTTAACACAAAGCTTGACTTAATCTCAAATCAACTCTTCTAGATCTACCCCAAACCTTAACTCAAGGTTTGAACAAATCAATCAATCAACTCTGCTCTCAAGTCTTCTCAAAGACTTATCTCAAATATACCTTGTAATCTTCCACAAAATCTCACACTAATCTATCTACAAGTCCTCTCTAGAACTTGTCCAAATCTGCTCAACAAGTCCTCACTAGAACTTGTCCAAATATACTCTCAATATCTATTCTCAAACTATATTGTAAGCTTCCACAAAAGCTCACACAAATCTATCCACAAGTCTTCTCAAAGACTTACCTCAAATCTACTCAACAAGTCCTCACTAGAACTTGTCCAATCTCATAGAAACATAAAGAGAATTGTTAGAGACTCAATATGCTTCACATTCACCACAATGCTCAATCACTTTCAATATTTATTTTTACCACAAAACATATAGAGAATTGTTAGAGACTCAATATGCTTCACACTCACAAAATCTCAATCACTTTCAATCTCTCTTTTATCACAAAAACATATAGAGAATTGTTAGAGACTCAATATGTTTCACATTCACAAATACTCAACCTCTTTCTCAAATCAATTTAGAATATAGAACAATTTGTTTCACAGAACTTGAACTATCACATCAACACATCCACTTGACTAGGCTCAACCAACTCTACTCAACCAATCACTCAATGAATTAATCCTTGCTTACAAACCCTAGTCCAAGCATATGAACACTCACTCAAATATTTCCAACAATGCTTATCAATCAATCTCACATAACAATGATACTCATGATCTTTGCAAACCCTAGTTCAAGTTCTTCACTCACTCACTTCAACAACAATGCTTATCAAACAATCTTCACATAACAATGATACTCATGATATTTTCAAACCCTAGTTCAAGTTCACTCAACTAATCACTTCAACAACAATGCTTATCAAACAAGGTTTTATCAACAACTCTTTATTCCAGAAAACCTTGAAGAATTAATTCAAAACACACTCAACAATTCTTACCAAACAATCCTTTTCACTCCAACTTTGCATTCACAACATTCAACAATCACTCACTAGGAATATGTGCCCATACCTTTTGTTTGATGTAGAAGTGCCCTTAGAAAACCTGTCTCAATCACAATTTCCTTCTTTCCAATTTCAATGGTTAGATGACAAAATATCACTCTTAACACTTTCTCAAAATATTCCTTAGACACAAAAATAATCAAATCTCAAATACACCTTATTGCTCCTTCTTGGAATTAACATCCATCAAATCATACATGAAAAATAATTATTTGGATACACCTTATAATCTCCAACTTAAAATAATATCCAACACCACAAAACCTCAAACAATCTTCCTAAAACACCTTATTACCCTTTTCAAACACTAAAGAAAATAACACCAAAAATTTATTTTGCATCAACCTTATAACTCCCCTTAAAACCTTACAAACCAAATAAATTATGCAAAAATTAATTTTTAATAGCTCAAATAATTCCTCCAAAAATTTTGGTGCTCAACTAATGCATACCTTTGTCTTCTCCCCAAAAGGGTTTCGGCGTGATTCGAACCATCGTCTCCCCAAGCGCCAAATGCCTTAGCACTTTGGTGCCCACCACATGGGCTATAGGCACCCACGTGAAGGAAGGAAGACTTCCTTCCTTTTCAAACTTCATCTACCATCAATTCAACACAAAACAAAAATATTCCTCCCACATAATCGAACCTGCATCAATCGCTACCCTCACGTCTTGCTTCCACTACGGTTGCCAACTGCGCTACCAGTGCTTGGTGACCAAGGCTTCCTCCTTGGTGGGTCAAAACCTTTTGCCTCCTCTAAACACTTTAAAAAAATAAAATCCTCTTTGTTGCACAACATGATTCGCACAAGCTCGCATAGCATTAAAATTAATTTGAAGGCATGAGAGACTTTGGCTAAGGTGGGGTAGTCCCCCTTTTATACACACTTGGTTAATTTGCTCCCCACATCGATGCTAGAATTCAAATTCAAAATTTGAATTTTGATTTAATAACCCACCTTAGGGTTATTTAAAATTAACATAAATTAACTTATAATTAATATTAAAATTAATTAATAATTAATTTAAATAATTTATAAGTTAAGTAAATTAATTAATAAATTAATTTATAATAAAATTATATTAATTAATTTATAATTAATTTAAAATTCCCTATATAATATTATAAAGAAATATTATAATATTATTCACTTGGGCTTCTTCTTTGCACTTTGGACCACATCTGACTTCCTAGAACCGGGTCTTGATCAACTGAAACTAGAGAACCTGAAACTGATGTTGCCCACTGAAACTGCCATTGACTGGTGCTGAAATCTTGACATCAATGACCACTCACTCTTGACATCAATGACAACTTATCTACTCAAAATGTCCAACAATATCCCCCTTTGTCATTGATGGCAACCCAAAACTTGACATTTTTACTGTTCTACTTCTCCCTAGGAAATTGCTCCCCCTAACTCAATGCTCTCTCCTTAAACCAAATCTCTCCCTCTTACTCAAATATCTCCCCCTTTGACATCAATGGCAAAGGGTCACCTTTGGGGCTTGGGGCTAAGAATGAGTCTCTTAGCTTAGCCCCTCCCCCACCTCCTCTTGAGGTGGTTAATTCTGGGGTGGGAGTATTTCTACTCCTAGCAAGCACTGATCTTTACCTTTGTCCTCTTTCCTTCTCATCTGATCCTTCTGATTCCTTTGACTGTTCATGTTCATGTTCATGTTCTTGTTCCTATTCCTGTTCCTATTCATGCTTGATTCTAGAATGTCTGCTCTACACCACTTTGTTGTATGTCCATCATTATTGCACTTATAACACTTAATGTTATTATTCCTTGGAGGTGCAAATGTCTTGGGATTTCTCCTAGTGAAGCCATATATGTTCCTGTCATGAACCCTGCAATTCATTGCCTTGTGACCAAACTGATTACATGAGTAGCAATACCCATGGAAAAATTGCCTATTCTTGAAGTTCCCATACTCTTGTCTTTCATGTGTCCTGCACTGTGAAGCCATGTGCCCAAATATGTGACATGAGAAACATCATCCATTGAAATTTCCTTGCCTTGACCTCATTGGTCTCTTAGTCTCTTTTTATTTGTACTGGTTCCTGTTCCATCTGTTTCTTCTTTGTGCATTGTTCCTTTCCTTGTTGAACTTTCTATTATCCAACTCTTCCTCAGAAGTCTCACTTTCTCTCACACTGTCTTCTTCTAAAGTTTCTTCTTCTTCAAAACTTGAGGTTGACTCTTCTTCTTGTTTCTTTTGAGCCTGTTCAAAACCAAGACCTGTCTTGCTTGATGTAGGCTTTTGTGCCTTGATGATCTTATCCAAATTATTTGAGCTTCTTCCAAACTTATGTAGCTTATCCTTAGACTTCTCTACTTCTTCCCTTAGTAGGGCTACTTCTTGTTCTAACTTTTCACATTCTAAGACCTTTGCTTCTAACTTATCCTTGAACTTCTTTGTCTTAGCCATTGACTTGTTTAGATCCTCTATAAGCTTTCCTCTCTCTTCATCACATTCTTGAAACTAAAGCTCAAGTTGGGAGTTTTGCTTTCTTACCTTCTTTAAAGTTTTAAGAGCATAAATAAGCTCTCCCTCAAGATCAACTTCTCCTTTTTCTGATTCTTCCTCTATTTGTTTGCCTTTGAGAACATCTTCATTCTTTTCTGACTTGTCTTCTATAGGATCACCTCCTTCTTCTTCTAGTGCCATTAGAATATTCTCTTCTGGTCCTTCAAGTGCATCCTCATATTCATCATCAATTGAAACTAAAACCATTCCTTGTACAACTATCTTCAAGATGTCCAAAATTACCACATCTAAAACACTTGAGAATTATTGGTGACCTTTTCTTAACTTCTTCTTTTTCTTCAATCAGAAATAGGACTTCATCTTTATCATTATTTGAGAAACTATTATCACTATCACTTGAGTACTTACTTGCCTTGTCTGCATAGTAGCTCCTCTTTTGTCTTTGAAAGAACTTCTTCCCTTGTCTGCCTTGTCCATCCTTACCTTTCTTTTGGTACCTATATTTTTTTGATTCCCTGTTCTTATGATCCTGTTTTTCTTCATCATTGTTATTTCTGGCTTCTTGAAAATCAGTTGCATAGTGACCATACTTTCCACAATTGAAACATCTAATAGATTTTGCATCTTTAAATCTTCTTGAATCCTTATTCTTTCTGCCATAATTTGCTTCTTCATCACTGGATGACTCATTGCTTGAATATGAATTCTTGCCCTTTGTCTTCTTAGTAGCTTTGAAGGTTGCTTCCTTTCGGATATTAGGTTCCTCTTTTGTTCTTAACTCAAAAGTTGTAAGAATACCAAGTAACATATCTCTTGTCAAAGAATCACCATATTTTTATTCCTCTATAGCAGAAATATTTTCACTAAATATTTTTGGAAGAGATCTTAAGACCTTATCACAAAATATTCGATTCTTCAATCTCAAGTCCAAGTCCTTGCATGGCATTAACAACCTCATCTACACGAAGTAGATAAGTACTAATGTTTTCCTCATCCTTCATTCTTAATTCTTCAAATTGTCCTTTGAGATTTCGTATCTTTACCTTTTTGACACTTTTATCTCCTTCATATATGCTTTGCAACTTATCCCAAATTCCTTTTGCATCTTTGCAATGCATAACTTTTATGAATTCTGTTCTATGCAAACCTCTCAAAATTGCATTCATTGCTTTTGAATTGTAATGTTGTAGAAGCTTACCTTCCTTATCTGTAGGTGGATAAGCTGGTGGTATGTATCCATTTTCAACTACTTCCCAAATTTCATTGCCAAGTGCCATCAGGTGAATCTTCATTCTCATACTCCAAAATATATAATCACTTCCATAAAATACTGGTGTTGAATTATCCGAGGACCCATTCTTAGAATCCATTGTGTTCTTGAAAGCTTTTCCTTCAAGCTGTTAAACTCTTTCGAAGGAACCCACTCTGATACCAATTGAAGAACACAAGATTATACTGAGAGGGGGTGAACAGTATAAGACCACTTTTTACTTTTCTTTCCCAATCAATATTATGCAATGTATAGATAGCAATATCAACATTAGTAATCAAAGCAATGCACAAATCACCACACACAATAGAGACACCAATTTAACGTGGTTCACCCAATGTGGGCTACTCCATGGAGAAAATATTTCACTAAAATTTTCTCAATCAATCTCTTGGGAATCCTTTCCCTATTACAATGTTTATGGACCTCTGTCCAAAGGAGACACCAATCCCCTAATCAAGTTCATGGATCTCTATCCATAGGAGAACTCCTTTCTCCTTAGCTCTGGTTGGTGATCTTCTAGAAGAACTGCTACCCCCACTACTTTGGCTAATGGATCTCTATCCACTGAAGACACCTGTCCTCACTGCCCTAGCTAATGGATCTCTATCCACTGGATACTATCATCCTCTATACTCTATCACCTCCAAAGTTACTCTTTGTCTCAAATCTGCACTAAACATAGTCCTTTGGTCTAGCACAAATCTGCTCAATATCTATCTCTGGTCTAGCACAAACCTATCCTCAAATCTGCACCAAACTCTGTCCTCAAATCTATACTAAACATAGTCCTTCGATCTAGCACAAATATATCCTCAAAATATGTCCTCAAGCCTTAACACAAAGCTTGACTTAATCTCAAATCAACTCTACTAGATCTACCCCAAACCTTAACCCAAGGTTTGAACAAATCAATCAATCAAATCTGCTCTCAAGTCTTCTCAAAGACTTATCTCAAATATACCTTGTAAGCTTCCACAAAAGCTCACACTAATATATCCACAAGTCCTCTCTAGAAATTGTCCAATATGCTCAACAAGTCCTCACTAGAACTTGTCCAAATCTACTCTTAATATCTATCCTCAAACTATATTGTAAGCTTCCACAAAATCTCACACAAATCTATCCACAAGTCTTCTCTAAGACTTGCCTCAAATCTACTCAACAAGTCCTCACTAGAACTTGTCCAATCTCATAGAAACATAAAGAGAATTGTTAGAGACTCAATATGCTTCACATTCACCACAATGCTCAATCACTTTCAATATTTCTTTTTACCACAGAAATATATAGATAATTGTTAGAGACTCAATATGCTTCACACTCACAAAATCTCAATCACTTTCAATCTCTCTTTTATCATAGAAACATATAGAGAATTGTTAGAGACTCAATATGTTTCACATTCACAAACACTCAACCTCTTTCTCAAATCAATTTAGAATATAGAACAATTTGTTTCATAGAACTTGAACTATCACATCAACACATCCACTTGACTAGGCTCAACCAACTCTACTCAACCAATCACTCAATGAATTAATCCTTGCTTACAAACCCTAGTCCAAGCATATGAACACTCACTCAAATGTTTCCAACAATGCTTATCAATCAATCTCACATAACAATGATACTCATGATCTTTGCAAACCCTAGTTCAAGTTCTTCACTCACTTACTTCAACAAAAATGCTTATCAAACAATATTCACATAACAATGATACTCATGATCTTTTCAAACCCTAGTTCAAGTTCACTCAACTAATCACTTCAACAACAATGCTTATCAAACAAGGTTTTATCAACAACTCTTTATTCCATAAAACCTTGAAGCATTAATTTAAAACACACTCAATAATGCTTACCAAACAATCCTTTTCACTCCAACTTTGTATTCATAACATTCAAAAATTGCTTACCTTGTCTGCCTTGTCCATCCTTACCTTTCTTTTAGTACCTATATTTTTATGATTCCCTGTGCTTGTGTTTATGTTTTTCTTCATCATTGCTATTTTTGGCTTCTTGAAAATTAGTTGCATAGTGACCATACTTTCAACAATTGAAACATCTAATAGATTTTGCATCTTTAAATATTTTTGAATTCTTATTATTTCTTCCATAATTTGCTTCTTCTTCACTGGATGACTCATTGCTTGAATCTGACTTTTTACCCTTTGTCTTCTTAGTATCTTTGAATGTTGCTTCCTTTCGGATATTAGGTTCATTTTTTGTTCTTAAATCAAAAGTTGTAAGAATGCCAAGTAACATATCTCTTGTCAAAGAATCACCATATTTTGATTCTTCTATAGCAGAGATATTTTCACTAAATATTTTTGAAAGAGATCTTAAGACCTTATCACAAACATCTGATTCTTCAACCTTAAGTCCAAGTCCTTGCATGGCATTAACAACCTCATATTTCTAAAGTAGATAAGTACTAATGTTTTCCTCATACTTCATTTTTAATTCTTTAAATTATCCTTTGAGATTTTTTATCTTTGCCTTTTTAACACTTTTATCTCCTTCATATATGCTTTACAACTTATCCCAAATTCCTTTTGCATATTTGCAATGCATAAATTTTATGAATTTTATTCTATGCAAACCTCTCAAAATTGTATTTATTGCTTTTGAATTGTAATGCTATAGAAGATTACCTTCCTTATCTGTATGTGGATCAACTGGTGGTAAGTATCAATTTTTAACTACTTCCCAAATTTCATTGCCAAGTGCCTTCAGGTGAATATTCATTCTCATACTCCATAATATATAATCGGTTCCATCAAATACTGGTGTTGAATTATTTGAGGATCCATTCTTAGAATCCATTGTGTTCCTTAAATATTTTTCTTCAAGTTTTTAAACTATACCGAAATAACCCGCTCTGATACCAATTGAATAACGCAAGCTTATACTCAGAGGGGGGTGAACAATATAAGATCACTTTTTACTTTTCTTTCCCAATAAATATTATGTAATGTATAGA
Organism: Wollemia nobilis; assembly: GCA_028583015.1. NCBI lineage: Eukaryota > Viridiplantae > Streptophyta > Pinopsida > Araucariales > Araucariaceae > Wollemia > Wollemia nobilis. The sequence goes on from JAQPPZ010000057.1 coordinate 2,144,198, forward strand.
TAGCAATATCAATAGCGGTAATAAAAGCAGTGGACAAATCACCACACACAATAGAGACACCAATTTAACGTGGTTCACCTAATGTGGGCTACTCCACGGAGAAAATATTTCACTAAAATTTTCTCAATCAATATCTTGGGAATACTTTCCCTATTACAATGTTTATGGACATCTATCCAAAGGAGACACCAATACCCTAATCAATTTCATGGATCTCTATACATAGGATAACTCTTTCTCCTGAGCTCTGACTGGTGATATTCTAGAATAACTACTACCCCCACTGCTCTGGCTAATGGATCTCTATACACTAAAGACACCTATTCTCATTTTCCTAGATAATGGATCTATATCCACTGGATATTATCATCCTCTATACTATATCACCTTCAAAGCTCTGTCTCAAATCTGCACTAAATGCAGTCCTTCGGTCTAGCATAAATATACTCAATCTCTGTCTCTAGTCTGGCACAAATGTATCCTCAAATCTGCACCAAACTCTATCCTCAAATCTGTACTAAACACAGTACTTCGGTCTAGCTCAAATTTATCCTCAAGCCTTAACACAAAGCTTGACTTAATCACAAATCAACTCTTCTATATATGTCCCAAACCTTAACTCAAGGTTTGAACAAATCAATAAATCAACTCTGCTCTCAAGTCTTCTCAAAGACTTATCTCAAATCTTCCTTGTAAGCTTCCACAAAATATCAAACCAATCTATCTACAAGTTCTCTCTATAACTTGTCCAAATATACTCAACAAGTCCTCACTAGAACTTGTCCAAATCTGCTCTGAATCTCTATTCTCAAACTAGATTGTAAGATTCCATAAAATCTCACACAAATCTATCCACAAGTTTTCTCAAATACTTACCTCAAATCTGCTCAACATGTTCTCTCTACTTCTGGTATGATTTCCAACTATGCTACCGCACTTGGTGACCAAGGCTTCCTCCTTGGTGGGTCAAACTATTTTTCCTCCTCTAAAAACTTTTAAAAAAATTAATATCCTCTTTGTTGCACATCACGATTCGCACAAGCTTGCATAGCATTAAAATTAATTTTAAGGCATGAAAGACTTTTGCTAAGGTGGGGTAGTCCCCATTTTATACACACTTGGTTAATTTACTCCCCACGTCGCCACTAGAATTCGAATTCAAAATTAACCCACCTTAGGGTTATTTAAATTTAACTTAAATTAACTTATAATTAATATTAAAATTATTTAATAATTAATTTAAATAACTTATAAGTTAAGTAAATTAATTAATAAATTAATTTATAATAAAAATTATATTAATTATTTTATAATTAATTTAAACTTCCCTGTATAATATTATAAATAAATATTATAATATTATTCACTTGGGCTTTTTCTTTGCACTTTGGACCACATATGAATTCCTAGAATCGAGTTTTGATTAACTGAAACTGGAGAACTTGAAACTGATGCTACCCACTGAAACTGCCATTGACTGGTGCTGAAAGCTTGACATCAATGACCACTCACTCTTGACATAAATGACAACTTATCTACTCAAAATGTTCAACATTTGGTCCAATTTTAGATCAAGGGTGTATGATTTGAAGTGTCATTTTTATGATTTTCCATTTGTACAAAATCGGGTGTGATTGTATATATCTTATTGGATTTGTACAATTTGGGCAAGATTGTATAATTTGGAAACATACATGTAAGACCTTACTGAGGCCTTATATGATCCTGATAGTTTTTGTACATTTTGGAATCAGTTGTATGAACTTTTAGAGTGATTTTGTGCAAAATTATCCTAAATTTCCAAGTTGAGGAAAGAGTGTGTGAACAAGGTTTCCACTCAGTGATGGCATAAGTATGAACTCTAGGAAAGAATTATGAGATCATTTTTATTGCATTGCAAAATATAGTGTATATAGATCACTAGGACCATTGCACAAAAGAAAATCACAACCTAGGAAATCTCCTTCAGTTTACCCCATTCAAGACCAAGGATGTAGATTTCAGTCACCCAAGAGGCATGGTAATTATCCTTGGAGAGAGAGAGGATAGAGGTTGTGGAGGGGTCAAAGATACTAGCATGGTGGTAGAGGAATAATACCATTGCAATACATAAGGGAGGATATGGAGCCACCCAAGGCACATAGACAGGAACTTTGCAATGAAATTCATCGAGAGAAGACTCTGGAAGAACAATATAAACTACCTAGTGAACTAGAAAAGGAGCAAGTGGACATCAAGGATGTCACTTTCAAACAGTAAATAGGAGAATTTTGTAAAAAATAATGGAAAAAAATGATACCAAAAATCCACTAAATGAGGCACTAAGGTTGGAGTGAGTATTATAGCACAAATCCCACCACAAGATAAAGTATTCTTCAAGGAACACTTGTTTTGTATTCCTTAATCATACAAACCTACTGAGAACCGCATTGCTATGTGATTAGGTAATATGTATGTTAGGATGGAGTTTTTGATAGAAGCCTTTAGATGAACATTCAAATTGCCCAAAAGTAGAGATACAGTTTTCAATAAGATAGTACATCCAATTAAGATGCATAGGCTAATTACGACACTCACCTCTGTGAATTCACCTATGCAAGCCAAGATTTTTGGTACTGAAACCCATGGGATTAAAAAGAGCTAGATGAAAAATAATGATTTGGCATGTGTAATGAATTTTGTCATGGCCTATCTATCTAGATAATCTTGAGCTTCAAAAATAACAATATGGATGGCACAGTATGTGGAAGGAGTTTATAATGGTATGAAATATTAATGGGGAACATATTTATAGGAAAAAATTTAGTAGTCACTAATAGTAAGGAGGAATACGTTCAACATGACCTTTCATGTTGTTGCTCTATTAGCGGATGCAGTATCTAGAATGGAAATTCCCTTTCCTGGTAGGACCCAACCACTAGAAGTAGCATCAGATCAGCCTACCATAATACTATGGGCAAATATTGTATCTCTATCGAAGGCAACCCCAGATAAATCAAATGCCAAGAAGAGCACAAAAAAGATAACACATCCAAGGCAATAAAAGCCTGAGACTGCATCTAATGAAGATGTTCATCCATGGAGAAAGAGAATAAGATAGTTGGAATTGGCCTTAGAATAGTAGGCCCAAGCCCAACAACTATGAGAGTAGCCTATCTCTTTTGAAGAGGAGAAGAGGGTGGAACAAAAATTCAACCCTATAAGGATTTAAACACAACGACAATGAGAGAAAAATAAGAAACTCATGCAGCAAGAGCAAACTGGGTCAATGGCATAGGAAGGGTACTCTAACTCAAAGGAGTTAAATTTACTAAATTTTAATATACTAGGTTTGGAAGGAATGTGAAGAGAAATAGGATCTCCAAAATTGCTATAGACCTATGATTTTAAACTTTTGGATTCATCCAAATATTTGGTTGGGATGACAGTAGTACCACCAACTTTAAAATCAAAAGTCATGATAGAGGTTCCATTGGAGGATCCCAAGGGAACAAAAAAAATAATAAATATTGTGATGAGAGGTGGTAATATCCAATAGGAGTAGACAAGTACACATGTACCATAGGAAGAGTTTGCTCCTGACTAGATAGTTGCAACTCTAAGGGGAGTGCACCTAAACCCACAAGATGAAGGACTAACAAAAATGCAACAAGAGGACATTCCTAAGATACAAGAGGAATTCCAAGTACTAGTGACAGAGCAAAATTCTAAAAAAATAAATCATTTATGTTGAGGAGACACAATCATCAACAAAAGGATAGACAAGTGATATAGTAGCACACAATCTACTACAAGAAGAAAAAGTAACCATTATGACCAAGGATGTTGGAGGAAGTTCTCATCCATAGATAGAAGAAGAAGAATGGACCCCACTACAAGATAATACTATAGATATTCATACAATATTTCTAGTGGAAGTACATTGCTTTAATAATTTGGAGGATATGGGTTAAAATAATGATGAGCAGGTGGAGCACTTCTTTTGATAGGCCAATGAAATATTTGTCAGTGTCAGGTTATAGTTTTACATTGGTTGCATTGGGTAGTTGAAATAGTGAAGGGAGCAAACCTTCACTGAATTAGAAAATATCATGGATTGGGTGTCCAATGAGGATCGCATGAGGTATATAGTATAAATACATGCACAACATCCATGGTTGTTCCCTAGGGGATATGTAACCATGATTCTTGGAAAACAAGATTTATCAAAGGGAGTGAAGACCAATTACCACACAATTCCACATGTGTATTTGGATAGGACAACCTGTTAGAATTTTTCATTGAATATAGTGGGTACATAATTTTGAATACTACCTTCGAAATTGGATTTCACTCTAAGGAAATTGAATTTCTTGACATATTGGATCGAGTGGCTAAGCTTGGGACTTGAACAGATTTACCAGACAAAATAAGCACAATGAGATGAAGTAGAAGCTACTCGATAAGATACGGTTGTGATGGAGGAAGAATTAACATACAACAAAAAAATGGTCAAGGAAATATTGAATAAAGTGAAAATAGAGTTGGCTAGAATCAAGTAGGCTTATGTGGGTAAACTATGCTCACAGGACAAGGAAAAATATGATGCACCTTACCGGAGCCATAACTTGTGAACCATACGCCCATTTTCATTGAAATTTAACAAGTGGTTTTGCATGCATGCTCTGCATCAGGCTCATATTTGATGCACCTAATCCTCTAAAAAATATGTTTTTGGGACCTAACTCTTCCATCTAGTGTTTCAAAATTAGATTTAAAAATAGGTTCTCGGGTTTTTTGGGTTTTTTTGAATGTTAGAAGTTTATTATATTTTGTTATACCTTAAGTTGAGACCTAATATTTTAAATTAAGGTTCGTTATTGTAATAGGGATGTGTGCACAAAATTTTGGTGCAATCCGACTCATTTCTATTTTTAGCAATTTTTAAAAAAAGTATGTTTTTAGGGTTTCTTTGGTTTTTGGTTGCTATAAGATAGATTGTATTCTTTTGGAGAAGGGGTGTGAATTTAGGAATGAGAAGAATATCAATTTGTAGGTTTCTTCCATTATATTACATTTGTGTTATGTGATTAGAGTCCATTTTGTTGGTCTCTTGTAGCTGAGTTTACACCATTTGGTATCAGAGCGGGTGTGATCTTGCTAATGAAGGGAAGATGCCACCTAGAATATATACCCAATTGAATAGGTAGATCATGGATATGAATGCAAAAATAACATGACTGACTAGTGTTATTGATTGTATGGGAGAGTGATATTTTAGGGCACATGCAGATCAAGGATCTAATTATGAAAACATACCTGAGGAACGTGGATCTGAGGTCCATGTAGAAGCAGAACCAGAGGGCCTAGAGGAAGAAGGGCACAATTTTTAAAATTGGCTGATACAAGATCTATAGGGGCTTAAGGGGAATTAAGATGGGATCAAGGTCAAGGTTCCTGAGTATGCTGGTGGGTTGAAACCAGAGGAGTTGATCGATTGGATCAATATCCTAGAAAAATATTTTGAATGGAGTAACCTTGCTAAAGAGAAGAAGGTTAAGCTTGCATGCACAAAGTTGAAGGGACATGCATTTATTTTATGGGATCATTTATAGACTACACGATAGAGGAATGGAAAGGAAAATATCAGGGATTGGACAAATATGAAGAATAAGTTATAGGAAAAATTTATGCTTGTAGACTACTCCCAAACCCTATTTCATAGATTTTAGAATCTTCGACAGAAGGATCAAAGTACCGAGGACTATAATAATGAATTCTACAAGCTATCCATTTGAGTTGAGCACAATTAGATAGAGGACAAAAAGGTTTCCAGGTATGTAAATGGCCTAATTTTTGTTGTCCAAGATGAGATGAGCATTCATCACACTCTTATTGCGGAGGATGCGTATCAAATGGCCCTCAAGGAAGAGGAGAAATAAAAAAGGGTTAATAGAAGAGGTAATAAGGGATTCACACCCTCTTTAGGTTAGGGTCAAAGTGGATCTAATTTTCTCAAGGGATAATACTCAATACCTACTAAAAAATAAGAATATGGGCATAATATGAGAGGAAGAGGATACAAATGAGGTAGAGGTTATGGTGGTGGATGAAATGGGAATGATTCAATAAGGTTGTATACCTATTATGGATGTGGTGAGGAGGGGCACAAAGCATTTGAGTGTCCCAAAAATGATGTCCAAGAAAGGGGTCAAGGAGTACAAGGAAGGGTCAATATGGTTGATATGGAAGAGCGGGATGAAGATGAAGTTGTTGTTGACATGGGGGAAGCACTTATGATAATGAGGACATTGATTGCTCTTAAGAAAGAGAAGGTGCAGAGAAAAGTGAAGGGGTAGACCATAGATGGTGATGATTCTTGGTTGTGAATAAACATATTTCAAATAAGGTGTACATCAGGAGGGAAGGTATGTAACATTGTCATTGATGTTGGTAACTATTAAAATATGGTGTCAAATGTCATGGTTGATAAAATGCACCTGAAATGTGAAAAGCATCCTTATCCATATTGCATCTCATGGGTTAAGAATGGGAATGAGGTAATAGTATATCAAAGGTGTTTAATTAAATTTTTAATTAGGAGCACTTACAAGGATGAAGTGTGGTGTGATGTGATCCTGATGGATGCATGTCATATTCTGTTGGGAAGACCTTGGCAGTATGATAGGGATACTAACCATAATGGGAGAAATAATACTTACACATTCTAGAAGGATGGTGTAAAGGTAGTTCTTGTACCTATGAATGAGGATGGACCGAGTGAGAGCTTATTGATGATGAAGGAGTTTCTTGTAGATATCAAGGATGCTAGCTTCTATTATGCCTTAATAACTAGGAAGCTAGAAATAGAGGAAGTGGTTATGCCTACAATAGTAGCTAAGTTTCTAAGTGAATATAAATATGTCACACTAGAGGAGTTACCAGATGGACTACCACCAAAGAGGGATATCCAAAATCACATGGATTTGATTCCAAAATCAGCGCTCCCAAATCAGGCAGCTTATCGGTTGAACCCGACACAGAATGCAAAGTTGAGTAGGCAAGTGATAGAATTGATAAAGAAGGGATTAGTTAGGGAGAGTATGAGTCCATGTGTGACTCTAGAATTGTTGATCCCAAATAAATATGGTGATTTTTGGATGTGTGTGGATAGTAGATCCATAAACAAGATCATAATAAAGTATCGGTATCCTATGCCGAGAGTGGATGACGTGATGGATGGATTGGTTGGAGCTAAATACTTCAGTAAAATTTATTTGCGGAGTGGCTACTACTAGATCAAAATTCGAGAAGGGAATGAATGAAAGACAAATTTTAATACAAAATATGGGTTGTACGAGTGGATGGTGATGCCATTTGGGTTGTCTAATGCACCCAGTACATTTATACGATTGATGAACAGAGTACTGTGGGAATATAATGGTAAGTTTGTGGTTGTGTATTTTGATGATATTTTGATTTATAGTAAAAATGAAGAAGAGCATTTGTTACACCTAAAATTAGTGTTAGATGTGCTCAAGAAGGAGAAATTGTATGTCAACCTAAAGAAATGTAGATTTCTTCAGGATAGTTTAGTGTTTTTGGTATTTGTAATCTCAAGATATAGCATAAGGATGGATGACGAGAAAGTGAAGGCAATTTTGGAATGGCCTCTTTTGTGAACTATAACAGAATTAAGGAGATTTCATGGCCTAGTTAACTTTTACAGAAAGTTCATCAGAAACTTCAGTAGCATAGATGCCCCTATAACTGAGTGCACGAAGGAGAAAGAGTTTGTATGGAATACGATAGCAACAAAGAGTTTTGAAATATTGAAGAAGGTGTCAGAAGCTCTTGTTCTAGTGTTACCAGATTTCAGTAAGGTGTTTGAGGTTGATTGTGATCCCTCATTTGTTGGAATTGGTGGTGTATTAAGTCAAGAGGGCTGACTTGTAGCATTTTTTAGTGAAAATCTAAATGATGCAAAGAATAATTATTCTATATATGATGTGGAATTTTATGCAATTGTGCAAGAATTGCAACATTGGAGGCACTACTTACTCTCAAAGGAGTTTGTGTTGTTTACTGATAATGAAGCATTGAGGTATGTCAATTCTCAAAAAAAGTTAAATGATAGGCATGCCAAATGGGTTTCATTTTTGCAATAGTATACATTTGTCCTGAAACACCAGTCAGGCAAACAGAATAAGGTTGTTGATGCATTGAGTAGGAGAGTCTTGTTTTTTACTACTATAGAGAATGAAGTGGTAGGATTTGAGGGGATTAAATATCTGTATGAATCTGATGTAGATTTTGGGAATATTGTGCAACAGTGCAAAAGTGCGGTATAGGGTGAGTCCCATACTATTTTTGAAGAGTATTTTTTATAGAATGGTTACTTGTTTAAGGGTAATATATTATGCATTCCCAATGGCTCTATGAGAGAGAACATATTAAGGGAATTACATAGTGGGGGTTTGGCTGGTCATACTACCACTCTTGTAGAGGAGAAGTACTACTGGCCAAAAATGAAGAGAGACATAATCAGGTTTGTCTCTAAATACAGAATATGTCAAATGGCTAAGGGCCATGCGCAAAATACAAAGTTGTATATGCCACTACCGATTCCTATAGGACCATGGACCGATATGAGTATGGATTTCGTGTTGGGTTTGCCCAAGACACAGAGGGGTAAGGATTCAATTTTTGTTATGGTGGATAGATTTTCTAAAATGGCATACTTCATTTCTTGCTATAAAACTGATGATGCATCTAGGATTGCAGTCTTATTATTTGATGAGGTTGTGTGGTTGCATGGTGTTCCAAAGACTATTACTTCTGATCGGGATACTAAGTTCTTGAGTCACTTTTGGAGGATGTTGTGGAAGAATTTGAACACCATTCTACATTTTAGTAGTGCTTACCACCCATAAACATATGTGCAAATAGAGGTAGTGAATAGAAGCTTGGGAAACCTATTACAGTGCATAGTTGGAGAAAAACCAAAATAATGGGATTTAGCCTTGTCACAAGCCGAATTTGCATATAACAGCTCAGTGAATAGGTCGATAGGTAAATCCCTTTTTCAAATTGTTTATGGTCAAAATCCTAGAGGTGTATTAGATTTGGTTGAGTTACCAATTGGGGAACAAGTTAGTGATGATGCAGAAGCATTTGCTGAGCATATCCAAAAAGTGCAAGAGTTAGTGAGGAAAAAATTGTAGGGTAGTAATGCTCACTACAAAGAGTTTGTTGATGCACACAGAAGGGTGAAAGTGTTTGAAGAGAGTGATATGGTCATGGTTCATATTCGAAAAGAAATATTTCCTAAGGATATGTATAACAAACTGAAACTTAAGAAAATTAGGCCATGCAGGATTTTGAAGAAGATCAATGATAATGCCTATAAAGTGGAGTTGCCCGATGAATTTGATATTTCACCTATTTTTAATGTTTTTGATTTATTTTACTATATTGGTACTTCCAAGGATGGTGAATTATAGGAGACAATAAATTGGGCACGACAGATACCTAAGAAGAAAAAATATAGAGTTGCACAGGTGCTTAATAAAAAGGTGATCACCACCAGACATGGGAGCTACAATAGGTATCTGGTTTAGTGGGAAGGATTACCACAGTCATATAACACTTGGGTTTTAGAGTCAGAGCTAAAGAAAATTGATAACCAGAAACTACATGATTTCAATTCAGTTGAACTCACAGGAGATGAGTTCTTTTTCACCAGAGGAGAATGATGCATCTTATTGGAGCCATAACTTGTGAACCGTACGCCCGTTTGCCTTGAAATTTAATAGGTGGTTCCATGTACATGTTATTCATCAGGCCATATTTGATGCACCCGACCCTCCAAAAAATATGTTTTCAGGATCTTACTCCTCCATCTAGTGTTTCAAAATTAACTTTTAAAATAGGTTCTCAGATTTGTTGGGTTTTTTTTTAATGTTAGAAGTTTATTATCTTTTGTTATACCTTAAATTGAGACCTAATATTTTAAATTAAGATTATTTATTATAATAGGGATGTGTGCACCAAATTTAGGTGCAATCCGACTCATTTCTATTTTTAGCAGTTTTTAGAAAAAAAGATGTTATTAGGGTTTCTTTGGTTTTCAGTTGCTATAAGACAAATTGTATTCTTTTGGAGAAGGCGTGTGAATTCAAGAATGAGAAGAATATAAATTTGTAGGTTTATTACATTATATTGCATTTGTGTTATGTTATTGGATTCCATTTTGTTGGTCTCTTGTAGCTAAGTTTACACCAAAATAGCTTGTGATCCAACAAGAAGAAGAGCATATAAAGTAGTTGGAATCTCAAATGGCAGCACAAAATGAATAGTTGGTTAAACAGGCAAAATAGTTGAAGCTAGTAGAGAAACAACTACAAGAAAAATACCGTAAGGTTTAGGATATGGCAAATGATACCACACACTATAGTGAAATTATCATGGATCATAAGGCATGGATGAAGGATAACAATGAGTGTATGATATCTTATGAAGCTGATATTCATCATAATTTGTAGGTCATTATCGAGAAGAATGAGTAATTAGCCATAATAGCCAAAATAGAATCCCTTTTGATAGAAAATATATGCAAGGAAGCATCCAAGCACGAGAAGGATTTAGATGCATTGTTGACTCTTGCAGAAGAGAAGTCTAATGAGTATAGGTTGAATGCCCTAGAAGTTATTCAATATGTATCTCACTTGAAATATGATTGTACAGGCTTGCACATGCAGATTTCTAAGTATCATAAATGGTGTATTGGCCAAAATTAAGAAGACTAAGACAGTGAGGACACTGCCTAATTTAAAGGGGAGGGTAGATGTAGGTAGTAAATTTACCTCCTAGAAGAAGAAGTGGTATTTGGATTTGCATAGTTTTGTGTAGTCTTGCTCAATTTACAAGTGTTAAAATGTACAAGCAAGAGAAAAATGTACAAGGTTGCAAATGTATGATGTGAAATGAAATTAAATTAAGGTGGAAGACACATTTAGGGTTAATTTGATAAAAAATGAATTAGACCTTAATAAACCTTGTAAAAGATTTTTTTTTGAATTAGTTCATAATGGTAATTGTAAATATTGTGATGCTTCAAAAACCACTTTGGAATGGTTTGGGCATGCATTATATAGCCCCCCATTCAATTTTTTGGTTTTTCATTCATAATTCATTGTTGTTCATTGTTTATGCATAATTCATGGAGTATTGATTATGGAAATACATATTGTTCATTGTGATAATCATTTTGGTTGTGAGAAATACCAATGGCTATATTGTGTAGGATTACTCATAATCTAGATATTATAGTAGTTCCATTTATTTCCTTGATCTTGTGAATTTCCCCATACATTTTGGTTGTTTTAGGTTGTGTATTTAATGTTTAAAGCATAACTTGGCATGATAGATGGATGGAATTGCATTCTAAATGATCTTGGTTACCTTACAGACTTGGTGTATGTAATGGAATTGATTATATGAAGAATTAAATTCATACCCTAACATCTCTAGGCAGTTGTACAATTAATGGAATTTTCCATGGCAAATAAATTCACTACTATTGATTTAGGGTTTGCATGTAAGGAAGGATTGGAGCAATTGACACCTAGAAACTTCCCAAAACTTGTCTTAGAAGGAATGATGATGCAGAGTAATAGATCTGAATATTAGCTATAGCAAGGGTTCATACAAACCGTACAAGTGTTGTACCAAATCACACAAGTTGTTTGTTTACCCTATTTAGTAACAAGGTTGTAACCCAAAACCTACCAAATAAGGATATATTGCTCATTTGGATAAATTAATTATAAAAATTATCGATTCAACTTGAAAAACCTATTTCAATGAATTTTCTAGGTACCAAATCATACAAGGTGTTTTTTTATATGATTTGGATCATACAACTGTATGATTTGGTGACCGTACAAGTTGATTTGGCAAATTGACATAGTGTACAATGAAGACCACACAAGCTATATGATTTGTGAAAACTAGGTTTTGAGACTTTGGTGATCATTCCAAAGCTTCCAAATCACCTCCCCAAAAGGAATACTACATCACTAGATCTACATTTGGTACCATTTTTGGGGATCAAAATCTGGTCACCCGCATGACAAGCGGGAATACTCACCACTATACTACAAAAGGGAAATGATATAGGATTTAGGATTTAGGGAAATTTTGGGGAATAATAAAGGGAAATGTATAGAGTATGTGTAAAAAACTAGAGGAAGAGGAAAAAAAGGAGGCAGGAAGGGAATGGAAATAGTTTTATGAAAGAAGAGAGAGTGATTATACTTGAATGGTCACGACTTCTATATTTTTGATGACATTCATCATTCTCCACTAGCTTCATATTTCTTCCTTATTATTATTTATTAATTTAAAACTTCAAACAAAAATAATAAAAAATTGTGAAACCTCCCCTTTGACTAATGGGTTCTTCTAAATCTTGGATCTTCGTATTCATACTTTTTATTTGTAGCTTTCATGGATTGAAGGATTTCTATTTGGTTGAGATTGCTTGACAAGCTTACAAATTGTTCAATATTTTTAGGCCTAGTCACCTCTTATATTGTCCCTCTTTTTTTTTTTTAATCCTTGGACTTTAATCTTTTGGCATAATTTTTAAGCCCTTTAGAAATAGAAAAATCCATTTACCAAAAGAGTGTGGTTGTCTCTATTGGTCCTAATCATGGACTGAGAGGTATACCAAAAATTGCAATTTGGGTGTATATATTATCAACGGAAGAGTACCTTTAGAAATGTTAGAGATAGAGTCTATTCCATCATTTGGGTTATGTAAATGTATCTTCGAAAGCACATACTTAGATTACTTTAGGGGCAAGTTATCTACTTACTTCATGCAATGTAATAAGTACACAAGTGTCAATGTGCAGGTTGTCCCTTTCACAACTTGTTGGCAATTTTGGGTACTTTGGGTACATTGCTTTTGCTCAAGTATATAAGTTGTCATTGATGTCAAGAAGCTCTTGAAGGAATTCGATTTGATGTCAAACAATTTGTTTTGATGAAGGTTACGGCATGACAGTTTCAAAGGTATTTTGTAAACCCCAAGTTGGCAGGTTTAAATATTACAGGTGGATGCATTAGTTTAATGCATTTGGGTCCAGCAGGAAGTATTTATTTAAATAATTAAAAACCTTGTTAAGGTTACTTTTAATTATTTTTTAATAAATATTAATTTATTGTTTGCATTGGATTCTCCTAACCCATGATGCAAATGTCTTAACTTTGATGGCGCTATGTTCTAAGATTGTGGGTGTCGTCGACGTGTTAAACTCCTCTACCGACGTGTTAAAATCCTCGCCGATGTCAAAGAGCTTATGGTAATTTGCGTATAAATCTCCCTCGACGAAAACAAATATTTATCCCATCCGAATTTCAAAAGGAGTTGCTCGCTGTAAATTCGACTGTCTTCACTGATTTTCATGGATCCGCTGTTCATTTGTCTGCACTCGTCGTTTGTTGAATCCATCGTAAAGTTTATTGTCGTTGTGTCATGACATAGGAAAGGAAGGGACTGTTTTTTATTTTAGCCCTGGCATAGAAGGTACAAGGGAAACAAAGTGAGGTTTAAACCTCACCGGACGCCTTTGGTGCACCGGTAGCGGCTAGGCTATTGGCGCGCTACCCAAACGGGAGGTTCCGCATTCGAATAACACAAAAGGGTTTTTCTTCATTGAAGTGGACGCAGCGGGTGGTGTTAGAGTTCATGCGCAATTTCTCCATAGCATGATTTTTGGTGTTGGCCATGGTATTTTCGAACTTAATTTTTGCTAGTGTATTTTGCGGATGGAGGAAGTTTATTAGAGAGAAAAATAGCTTAGGAGTTATAAGGAGTTTGAAGCTTGCTTTATTTTTATAAAATATTCTTTTGAAAGTGTTGTTTGCATTATCTTATTGCATTCTTATGAGAGATAAAGTTTATTGTTGATAAGACTATAAGGGAGAAATAAGGTGTATAAGGGATAAATATTTCTTGTAATGTTGAGAGTGTTTTTGGTTGATTATGGAAATGAAAGCATGATGTTTTAAGGTTAGAATTGCTTCTTGTGTGAAGTTATGAAACCTTAAGTGGGCAGCCTTGAGATTGACATTAGCTTTCATTAAATTGGTTATAATCAAGCTATTATTTACTTGGTTAAAGTGTTGGGCTTACTCCTTTGTTGATGATTTGAAAATTTGTTTTGTGCTATTGAGATTTGAGTTGGTGGATGCTTTTTGTTCAAATAATGTTGGAGAGAAAAGGATTTCTACTTGTTTCCTTTTCTAATGTTGATTGTGAAATGCTTCAAGGTTGTGTTTTGAGTTGAATGGTGTTGATTGAACCTTTTTTGATGAGCATTGTTGTTGAAGCCCTAATTGATGGTGAAAAGAACATGAGTATCATTGTTATGTGATTCTTTGCATAGTTGGCAATTTTTGGGGTTTCATGTTCTTGAAAGAAAGCATTCTATCCTATCCATTTCAGATATTGAGTTGAGTTTTCAGATTTGAGATTGAGATTGAGCTGAGTTGATTTGAGTTGAGTTTTGAGATTGGGAGTTGAGTATAGAACATATTGAGTCTCTAACAATTCTCTTTATTCTTCTATGAGTTTGACAAATCACATTGGGTCTTTAACAATTCACTTTGTGATTTCCTACTAATATTTTTTTTCTTGGTGAGCTTGGTGAGTTTTTGGACATGTTCTGGTGGGGACTTGTGAGCAGTTTTTGGATAGGTTTCGGTGGGGACTTGTGAGCATTTTTGGGCAAGTTTCGATGGGGACTTGTGAGCAGATTTGGACAGGTCCTAGTAGAGGACTTGTGAGCAGATTTTTATAGTTCTATTAGAGAACTTAAGGACAGAGGTGCACTGGTTCTATGAGAAGAACCTAAGGACAGATTTGGCAAGTCTTTGAGAAGGCTTGTATGCAGAGGATTGATTTGTTCAAAGAGTTGGACAGATCTGACAGACAGAGGAAGAATTTTACTAGATCGACTAACTATGTTTGGTACAGGTTGTTGAGCTATTGTGGACGTGATCATAGAAGGCAGAGGTCTCTTAGGCTAAGCATTGAGGACAGGAGGTCTTCGGTGGAAAGGAGTTCCACGTGCTGGCAAGAGGTAGAGGCAGTTGATCTTCTGAGGGATCATTTCTAGAGCAGAGGGTAAGGTATCTCCTTTGAGTAGAGGCTCATAAATTCTAATTGGGGAAGGTATCTCCTTTGGGCCGAGGCTCATAAACATTGTAATTGGGAAGGATTCCCAAAGAACTTTGAGATAACTTTTAGAGAAAATTTTTGTGGACGTAGCCCAACCATTTTGGGTGAACCACATTAAAAATGGGTCTTCAATATGTGATGATTTTTGTCTTGATTAATGTTGTGTTGATGCCACTGCTATCTAAAGTTAAAATTATTAATTGGTTAAGTCTTATACTATTCACCCCCCCTCTCAGTATAAGTCCATGTTCTTCAATTGGTATCAGAGCAGGTCTCTCCAGAAAGAGCCTAACAGCTTGGAGAATGATCTATCAGAGGAACATACAGATTCAGAAAGATATGAAGAGGTTGAGTTCAATCTCAAAGGTGAATTCTTCTTGGTTTTAAGAAATCTTGAGAAATTTAAGGAAGAGAATTCTGTTCTCAAGCATCAGTGTCAGGAAGAAGAGATAACAAGATCAGAATTGTCTCAAAGTGTTATAGACTTCAAAATTCTAGCTGAAGAAGGGAAGAAGGTTGAACAGGTTCTGACAGAGGCTCTCAAAGGAAAGGAATCTAATAGCGAGAAACTAGAAGAAGAGGTTATGTCTCTCAGTTAGCTCTCAGACAGAATACTCCATGTGAAAAGAAAAAGAAGGATGGTATCACCATTCATGAAACAGGGTCTTCGAGCAAGATCAATCTTCATCCTAAAGAGCGGTGGATTCCAGTTGGTCACAAGAAGAACAATCATCCAAGGCATCAAAACAAGTTACATAATACTTTCCATGGCTATTGTTTTTCCTACAAGAAATTTGGTCATAAAGCTATGCATTGCAATATGTCTTTGAATAGCCATAGTAAGGAAAATGTTAACTCTTTTGCACCTCTTATGAATAAAAATGTCATGTGTTACAAGTGCAAGAATTTTGGGCATATAGCAAGGATGTGTAGTTTGGATAGATCTAGCCTTGAGTTCACTAAAAAGAGAAATGAGATCAAATCTAAGTCAATGATAGTTCAAATTGCTTTTCATGCTCAAGACAAAGTAGAAAAATGGTATCTTGATAGTGGTTGTTCAAAACATATGACTGGTGAAAAGGAAAAGTTTTTGGTCTTAAAAGAAACAAATAGAGGAACAGTCAGTTTTGGAGATAACAGGTCAGCTAAAATGCGTGGTAAAGGGACTCTTAGTTTGGATGGGAAATCCAAAATAGAAAATGTGCTTTATGTAGAAGGCCTAAGACATAATCTTCTAAGTGTGAGTCAACTTTGTGATCAAGGGCACATAGTATATTTCTTTTCAGATAGATATGAGATAAGTAAAGAAAAAAATGGAAAAATCATTGCTAGTGCTACAAGGACTCCAAACAATCTTTACATGCTAAGTGAGATAAAAAAGGAAAAGTTTTATCTAACTCAAGAAGATGAGAGTTGGTTATGGCATAAAATATTGGGGCATTTGAGCTTTGATAATATTGTCAATATTAGTAATAAGGAAGCAGTTAGAGACTTGCCCAAAATAAAAATGCCCCATAACATCATTTGCGGTCCTTGTCAACATGGAAAACAGACCAGAACCAGTTTCAAATCAAAAGGGTATGATTATTCAAAACCATTGGATCTTATTTATACTGATTTATGTGGCCCTACCAAAACTTAGAGCATTCAGGGAGAAAGCTACTTCATGTTGTTTATAGATGATTATTCTAGAATTACTTGGGTTACTTTTCTCAAGAAAAAATCTGAAGCTTTTGAAAAATTTAAAGCTTTCAAAGAAATGATTGAAAATGAGACTAACAAGAGAATCAAATGCTTAAGATCAGATAGAGGAGGAGAGTTCAATTCAAATGAATTTATGGAATACTGTGAGCAACAAGGAATCAAAAGAGAATATTTAGCAGCAAGAGCTCCTCAACAAAATGGAGTAGTTGAAAGGAAAAACAAAACTATTGAAAATATGGCTAGAGCTATGTTAAATGAGTCAAAACTTTCATATGGCTTTTGGAAAGAGGCAGTCAGTACAACAGTCTACATTATCACCATGGCCCAACTTAGATTCAATCATCATAAAACTCCTTATGAGTTGTGGAAAGGAAGACCAGCTATAGTAAAATACTTCAAAGTGTTTGGGAGTAAGTGCTTCATCAGAATGGAAGATCAGAATTTGGGTAAGTTTGATCCTAGGTGTGATGAGGGAATATTTCTTGGATATTCTAGCAGAAGCAAGGCCTACAGATGCTTCAACAAAAGAACTCATATAGTTGTAGAGAGCATAAATGTAATAGTTGATGAAAAGACAGGGATAAGAGAACCAGTCAAGGAACTCAGTGATGAAATTTGTCAAGAAGAATTCAGAGAGGTTTCAGATGAAGAAGAGGAAAGACAACAACTGCTTCCCAAAACTCCTTCACGATATTTTTAGAAACATCATCCCAAATATTTGATCATTGGTGATCCAAATAGTAGGCAAACAAGAAGAAGAGTCATTCCTTCACATGATTCTACAAATGTTTCATTATTATCTCAGATTGAGCCAAAATATTTCAGTGAAGCATGTGCAGATAAGTTTTGGGTAAAAGCAATGGATGAAGAGCTAAATCAAATAGAGAAAAGTGAAACTTGGGGATTGGTTCCAAGACCTAAGGACAAGAATGTCATTGGCACAAAATGGATATTCAGAAATAAACTCAATGAGGATAGAAATATTATTAGAAACAAAGCTAGGTTAGTCTGCAAAGGTTATGCTCAAGTAGAAGGTGTTGATTTCGAAGATATGTTTGCTCCTGTTGCTCGTCTTGAAGCTATCCGAATATTTTTGGCCCTTTCAAGCTTCAAATCATTCAAGGTATATCAAATGGATGTAAAGTCAGCTTTTCTAAATGGGGTGTTGGTAGAAGTCTACATAGAACAGCCAGAAGGAGTGTCTCTCTCAGAACAGTCAAACTATGTGTGTAAACTGAAAAAGGCCTTGTATGGGTTAAAGCAAGCACCTAGGGCTTGGTACTCAAGACTTGACAGGTATCTTCATGAGCAAGGCTTCAGTAAAGGCATGGCAGATAGCAATTTGTATATTAAGAATGAATATGATGATATGTTGATTATGGTTGTCTATGTTGATGATATTATTTTTGGGGGAAATAATACTCAGATGTGCAAAGTTTTTGCTAACACCATGCAGAAGGAATTTGAGATATCTATGATTGGAGAGTTATCATTCTTTTTAGGTCTTCAGATTGCTCAATCAAAAGATGGTATATTTCTCTCTCAAGGAAAGTATATCAAAGAAATGTTGAAGAAATTTGGGATGATGGATAGCAAACCAGTGTGTACTCCAATGATTACAGGGTGCAAGATGAGTAAAGATGATGAATCTCTAGCAACAGATCAGAGGCTGTACAGATCTATGATTGGCAATTTATTATATATTACAGCTACCAGACCAGATATCATGCAGGTAGTTGGGTTAGTAGCAAGATTTCAGGTAGCTCCAAAATATTCTCATGTTATAGCAGTTAAGAGGATATTCGAATATCTGAAGGGCACTATGGAATTTGGGCTTTGGTATCCCAAAGGTGATTATTTCACCCTCACAGCTTATACAGATGTAGATTGGGCAGGTATTATTGATGACAGGAAAAGCACTAGTGGTGGAGCATTATTTCTGGGAAAGAGTTTGGTTTCTTGGCTAAGTAAGAAACAACCTTTTTCCTTATCTACAGCAGAGGCTGAATACATAGCAACAGTTACTGGGTTTACACAGGTTTTATGGATGAAAACCACCTTTGAGGATTTCAAAGTCAAGCACGAACAACCCATCTCCATACTTTGTGATAATACAAGTGCCATAAGTATTTCCAAAAATTTGGTAATGCACTCAAGGACAAAGCATATTTCCATCAAGTATCACTTTTTAAGGGAGAAAGTGCAAGACAAGCAGGTCAAAGTAGAGTATGTGTCTACTAAAGAGCAGATTGTAGATATCTTCACCAAACCTCTTCCAAGAGATACGTTTGAGTATCTAAGGGAGAAATTGGGAGTTGTACTCCCACCTCAAAATTAATCACCTCATCAGGAGGTGGGGGAGGGACCAAGATGAGAGGCTCATTCTTAGTCCCGAGCCCCAAAGGTGACCCTTTTCCATTGATGACAAAGGGGGAGAGATATGAGTAAGGGGGAGAGTTTCAAAGTGAAGAGGAGAGCTTCAAGTCAGGGGGAGCAAAACTTCAAAGGAATATTCTCAGTTATGGGCACAGTTGGCCAGTTTTTAGCACAGTTGGTTTCATTTTTGGCTCTTGAGAAGTGTTTTCAGTAAAGGTTTGCCATCAATGACAAAGGGGGAGATTGTTGGCAATTTTGGGTACTTTGGGTACATTGCTTTTTCTCAAGTATATAAGTTGTAATTGATGTCAAGAAGCTCTTGAAGGAATTCGATTTTATGTCAAACAATTTGTTTTGATGAAGGTTACAGCATGATAGTTTCAAAGGTCTTTTGTAAACCCCAAGTTGGCAGGTTTAAATATTACAGGTGGATGCATTAGTTTAATGCATTTGGGTCCAGTAGGATGTATTTATTTAAATAATTAAAAACCTTGTTAAGGTTCCTTTTAATTATTTTTTAATAAATATTAATTTATTGTTTGCATTGGATTCTCCTAACCCATGATGCAAATGTCTTAACTTTGATGGTGCTATGTTCTAAGATTGTGGGTGCTAGCCAAGACCTTCGTCGATGTGTTAAACTCCTCTACTGACGTGTTAAAATCCTCGCCGATGTCAAAGAGCTTAGTTTGATAGTTCTATCAGATAACTTGAGGACAGAGGTGCACTGGTTCTATGAGAAGAACCTGAGGACAGATTTGGAAAGTCTTTGAGAAGGCTTGTATGCAGAGGATTGATTTGTTCAAAGAGTTGGACAGATCTGACAAATAGAGGAAGACTTGTACTAGACCGACTAACTGTGTTTGGTATAGTTTTTTGAGCTACTATGGACGTGATCATAGAATGCAGAGGTCTCTTAGGCTAAGCATTAAGGATAGGAGGTCTTCAGTGGAAAAGAGTTCCATGTGCTAGCAAGAGGTAGAGGCAGTTTATCTTCTGAGGGACCATTTATAGAGCAAAGGGGAAGGTATCTCCTTTGAGCAGAGGCTCATAAATTTTAATTGGGGGAATGTATCTCCTTTGGGCCGAGGCTCATAAACATTGTAATTGGAAAGGATTGCCAAAGAACTTTGAGATAACTTTTAGAGAAAATTTTTGTGGACGTCGCCCAACCATTTTGGGTGAACCACGTTAAAAATGGTTCTTCAATGTGTGATTTTTTATGTCTTGATTAATGTTGTGTTGATGCCACTACTATCTAAAGTTAAATTATTAATTGGTTAAGTCTTATACTGTTCACCCCCCCTCTTAGTATAAGTCCATGTTCTTCACAACTAGATAGAGTGTTGACCAAGTATTCTATTATACCTATATAAGGATGGCCTCATAGATAGACATATATAGAGTCATAGACATAGATATTTGGGGGACATAGTGTAGCTTAGTTATGTGTGTGAAATCATCCATTGGTGATGGGTGTAATGTAGTTCAGTAGATTTATATTGGAGTGTTCATTTTTCTATAGCTACATTGTAACTTTTAATATCATTTCTATTTATTGCATATTTTAATCATCTACCAGATTTACTTTATTTCATATTATTCTACATCTTGTGATTTTTATCTCTCCATGCTTGCTATATCAAAATCTAACAATGTTATCAGAGATATGGTAGATCTAGTCTGTGTAGGTCTATAGTAAAGCCACCATTATCATTGAGCCTAATAATTTTGATAAACTAACACACTTTTGGACGAACCATTGTCAAAATATCTCAGAATAATCTAGGTGGTAGAATTAGGGAGAGTCATGAGTGAGTATTGAAAGAAATATCAATTCTAGGAAATACTGAGATTGCAATTGACTAGAGTATTTTCATAGAGTTTCAAGAAAAACTCATGAAGACCAAGACTCAACATTCAAGCCATTGGATTGACAAATAATTTAGTGAGGATTATCCAGGATATTTGGCATTTATTAACTAGTGCCTAAATTTTATTTTGTTTGAATAAAACTAATTCTCAGAAGATTGGGACTCCTCCTATGATAGAAATATAGGAGTCTCCAACTTCGTTGCTAAAAGGTTGTCATGCCCTCATAGTGCAAAGATTGGTTTCTTGTGCAAGAGAAGAATACTACAAAAGAAGACTTCTTGTGAATAAGTTGTGGTGAAGTCAAGAAACTAAATATCTCTATCATTGAATCAAATAACTTCACAAGTTGAAGAACAAACCATAGAATCCTTGACATAGAAAGGCCATAGAAGCCTTGGATAAAAGTCCATATGAGCCTTGAATGAGAAGCTATAGAAGTCTTGATACCAAAATACCACATGAGCCTTGGTACTAAAAAATTCCATAGAAGCCTTGATACTAAAAAAGGCCATAGAAGCCTTGGTATTGAAAAAGGCCATACAAGTCTTGGTACTTAAAAAAGCCATAGAAGCCTTTATATTTAATTTGAAGAGAATATATGATTCATAATTAGACTAAATATTTTAGTACTAATACTTTGTTGCAGGGAAATAAGAGTTAGTGAGTTTGAAAAATTCCTACAATAAAGTTAGGAAGGGTATATTATTCAGAATAAATTCAGTACCTAAAGCAAAATCAAAGATATTAGGGGAAGATCTCATTTTAGAACTTCTATTTAAGGAAGTAGAAGGAGAATAAGGACTAGGAGATTCCTACTTGAATTCAAAAGTAGTAGAATTAGAAATCCAAACGTAGATCTCATCACCAACACTTCCAAGAGAAAAAGGTTGAAGAAAATATCTCAAGAAATACCATCAGAAGCTATTAGATCAAATACCTTGATAAGGTATTATCGAGCATCCAAAAAAAGACTAAGAGAGCCTTACTAAAGATATTCTCAAAGGAGAACTCATTGGATAAATCCACTACTAAGGAGAAGCCTCCGATAGTGAAGAACTTGGGACAATTATCACCATATGATAACAAACCCAAGAAAAGAATAATTCGATGAATTCCAAATCCGTGAAGAAAAATTTGGCAAGAAGTACCAAATCCCTGAAGAAGAATTTATCCAGGAGTGCCAAATCCCAAAAGAAGAACTTGGCAAGGAGTGCCAACTATTAGAAGAATATCTTGCTTGAAGTCAAAAATTGTCAAGATGACTTGAAAACAGAAGAAGCTCACCAAATCTTGAATATTTGAAGATTGCCTCTCACAGCAAGAAGACATCACTTCAAATACAAAGACTTATCCAAATATATATTAGGAGGAGAACAAAAGAGGAGAATGAGCCATAAAATCCTAGGCTCGTAAAAGAAAGGTTGTGATCATAATTTGGTGAAGAAGGAGATACTCAATATAGTCTACAAAGAGTTGCAAGGACATTCTCGTAGTAGCAAATTGGTGATTCTAGACACTAATATCTACATCCTATACAGAAGTGATAAAAGAGCTACTACAAAAAAAGGTATGTAAATTTTTGGTGCAAGTAGGTTCATTAATTCATCTTCCTATTATATTTGTTAGAAGCACCTAAATTTAGATTAAAGTTGGAAATAGAAAATTGGATTTCAATCTTGAAAAATACAAAAATAAAAAGTTATTTTTAAGGTTCATTTGCACTTTTATTAGGATTTTATTATATTTCAAAATTGCTTCTATCAACTACCTATTATCTATTTGGAAAAATAAAAAGAAGACTAAGCTCTACAATATTATTTTTAGTGAAATTGTAGAATAACTCTTAAAGATTCATTTTAGGTTATTCTTGATTAGTTGCAGTAAATTCTTAGTGCATTAATTTGGAGTTTATTGGAGTGATAAGGTGTAATCTTAGTGCATTAAAAGTGAAAAACTTGTACTATTACACTACTCTCAAAAGAAATTATTTTTATGTTCCTGAAGGGCACAAAAATTCATTTGTATCAAGAGTCCAAAGACACTATTGAAGCACAAAAATATGAAACTTATAGTGGCCAAAATAGGCCACCCAAAAAAGGTTAAAATCCTCAAAAAATTGGAGAATAACATAACTAACCTAAAACAAAAATAGAAGCTTCAAATATTGAGACTTGGTGAGTCTCAAATCCAAAAGCATTACAAGATTGAATGCAAGAAAATAAAGTGCATAAAATTGCATAAAATGTTTGTATCTACTATTATCTAATATTGGAGTTGTTATGTAAGTTTCCAATAAAAAATGGAAAGGTGTCTACTCATAAAAGACAACCTCAATACCCTTGTATTGCAGGAGAAAAAGCTTCCATAAAACCAAAATTTCTGATCTGAAATAAGAGTGCAAAAGAAGGTGCATCAAAGGAGGTTTATGTACATACTATAGTACATTTTATAACACCATTTTAATCTAGTTTTTTATATTCTAAAAGTATATTTGAATGTGCCCCCAAAAGGCACAATAAACATAGGAAAACAACATCTAAGAAAGGGCCAAACGTAAGCACTCTTCCCAAGAAATATAATACTCTCAAAGGGTCTCATCTTGGATGATAAAACCTAAAAAATACAAAGCATAGAAGAAGATCAAGTAGTGTACAAAGTAGAATACAAAGCAAACGGATGTCAAAGCAAAGTAGCATTCTCATCAAAGAATTTCTATCATAAGCCAATGCTAACAGTGGATTAAAACATCAAGCAATATTCATCCAATCACTGCCATTCAGACTCCATTCAAGGGCCACTAAAGCTACTCCATATATCCAAAAAAGCTCCACCATATCTCCACCATAGTTCAACCATTGGCTTTTCTTGGCTGGAGATACTTCAAAATATAAGTAAAATAACAAAGATCAAAGTGGAAATTACATTGGAGAGTCTTCAAATAAGCGTTGATAGAAAGAAGGAAATGCAACTACCACTTTTCATCCTTTGAAATATCCTCTAGAATGCTCACAAAGAAGACGTTATATTTATTGGTACCCATACTCCAAACAATGAAGTTACATACAACATGACATACGTTACAATATATATAATTTGGAGACGTTGAGGAAGGATCATTTCTTGGATAGCACTCAAGAGATAATCAATAAGGGTTTTCAATACAAAGGTGACACTAGTCACAAACAATGGAGTGAGTTCGGTACCTCTACCAACCAAGTTGAAGCTTCCATGAGTGTTCAAAAACTCATATAGTGACACTTGTCACACATCCTATCTTGTATTAAAGATGCCTTGGACCTTGTCAAGGTAGCACATCAGTTGAAAATAATACAAGCAGCATTTGGTGCTACTTGACATATCGATGGTAGACACTCGATAATAGTTTAGGTGTTACTCAATATATCGATGATAAATGCTCAATAGGAATTTGGGTATGATTCGATAAATTGATGGTAGATACTCAACACCAGTACATGCATGATTCAACAGGGATCTGAAGTAAGTTAGGTATAGTTGAAAAGACTCGATCAACCAAAATTTACAAAGAGCATTAAAGCCTTGGGTAATTCATGCTCAAGAAGGAGAGTTCACTATCATATTCACTCGATGTCTTCAAGGTACAAAGCCTTAATTTCTCATTCAATTTGATTTTAGTTTTAAAGGGAGTTATAATATTATAAGATAAGGTTGATATATTAATTGAAATCAATCTTTGTTTGAAATCAAAAAATTAGATAAATTAATAAAATATTTGCAAAATTATAACTTAGGAGTAATAAGGGATTCTACTTGGAATTAATCCATTTAATGTTTGAAAATATTAATGTGTTCTAGTTTTCCAAATTTTGGAGTGATAAGGGTTACAACTTCAAACTAGTCTTTTGGAAATTAGAAACACTTGAACAAATTTCCTAAGGGTTTCAAAAGGGGTTATTAAAATATTTTATCAAATTTGGAAATTTATATTCTTGTCTCAAAAAAAAATTTCTCTTTAGGGACAAAATAAATCCAACATTAAAACCTCTTCAAAAAATGAAAATTTCTTAGTTCAATAGGAATTATAAGGAGTTAAGAAGTTGATTTTTTATCCTTACAAAACTTGTACAAAATAAACCAAAAATTGAACTATATCTTACAAAATCACTATATCATACTCCAAAAATCATTTGGGAGTCATAAGGAACTCTACAAAACTTGATAATAATATCCATTAAATATTTTCAAGCTGTGAAGATATAAGCTTTCTTGAAAAACCTAAAATTAGGTATTCATATCTAGGGAGACATAAGGAAGTCTACAACCTAAGAATTAATAAAGGTTTTATCAAATCAAGATTATATACTTCAATTAAGAAGCATATATCCTAAGACTAGGGAGCTATATAAGAATGTCTACTTCTACCAATAAGTGCTTCAGAAAGAAAAAATCCATTGCCATAAAACTTAAGATCATGAATCTACTCATAAAATCAAAAGGAAGGTTAGATCTAGCTTCAAAAATAATCCATAGTGAAGTTTTAGAAGATAATTTTGATACTATGGAATGATATATTCAAACTCGTCTCAATGAAAAAATTATCAATGAAAAAGTGATATTTTACTTTCCTTAGAATTTGCAAGCATATTATACATGGCAATGCTCACATATAAACACTATAAGGTAGAAAATGAAGAACAAAAAGGATTTATGGTTTTAGTAAAAAAGAATTCAGAACTTGATGAATCATATTTAAAAAAGTTTTTCAATCCTCATGCAGCATCAACACTTCTTGTTCTACTAACTCAAAATCTTATCATGATGCCTTATGTAGTTGTTTAGAAGCTTTTGTAAGAATAAATATAGGAAAGGAGAATCATCTTCACAAGAACATGGTAGCAGCTTGACCTCCAATGAGAACACATAAATCATAATCAAAGGCAAATCCAAATATGAAGAAGAAAACTCAGTAGATAAATGAGGAATACAATGCAAAGTAAATTCAAAGAATAATGTTTAGCTCCAGCTTACTCTGCATCATATGAAGACACATATTACCTAATAAACCTAAACAATAAATAATGTAGAGGAAGAAGACAAATTTCAAGAAGAAGAAGATCCATATTGAAGAATAAAGTCTTCAAGATCCAAATAATATAATATAGGGGGGTGTTATAAATAGAGTCTATTCCACAATTTAGGTTATGTAAATGTATCTTCCAAGGTATAAAATTATATTACTTTAGGGGTAAGTTATCTAGTTACTTCATGCAATGTAATAAGTACACAAGTTTCAATGTGCAAGTTGTCCCTTGCATAGCTAGATAGAGTGTTGGCCAAGTATCCTATTTTGTCTATATAAGGATGGCCTCATAGATATATAGATAGATATAGATTCATAGACATAGAAAGTCGGGGGACATAGTGTAGCTTAGTGTGACACCATCCATTGGTGATGGGTGTAATGTAGTTCAATAGCTTTATATTGGAGAGCTCATTTCCTCCATAGCTACATTGTAACATTTTTATATCATTTCTATTTATTACATATTTGAGTCACCTAGCAAACTTACTTTATTTCATATTATTCTGCATCTTGTGATTTCTATCTCTCCATTCTTTCTACATTAAAATCTAACATTATGTAGGTTGCATTGATGACCAAAAATCCACATCTAGCTATATATTATTTTTGGGGTATACACCTATAATATGGGGAAGCAAGAAACAACAAATAATTTCTTGATCTTCAATTGAAGCAAAATATTGTACAACAAGAGGAGCTATTTGTGAAGCAATATGGTTAAAATGTATGTTGAAAAATATGAGAGTACCACAATATAAACATATAATCGTGCACCATGATATCCAAGGAGTACTGAAACTTATTTGTAATATACTATTCCATGAAAGAACCAACCACATTGACATGGAGTGCCACATTATCCATGAACATGTTCAATAGGAAAACATCTAGCTCAAATTCTATCCTACTCAAGAGCAACATGTGGACATCTCACCAAATAAATCAGTGTAGACACCCAATTTTGACACACCTAAACAATGTCATCCTCAATCAAGACATAAAATAACACCTCATTAAGGCATCCTAACCTTGTCAAATTAGGCATAAAATTGTGCATATTTTTAATAATTTCCAAATTTATCAAAACTCATCAATTGTCTTACCTTCACAAGCCTTTTGATCAAGAAAATTAAATCAATCATCTTCATACCTGAATTTGGGGTTTTTATAACCCTAAAAGGTATGTTCATATTTGGGATATTTTTTTACCTATAAAATATTCTCAAATTTTCATAAAACCACCACCATTGTATATCCCTTGAAAAGAGATTTTTGGAAGTATGAATATATCTATATTTGCACACATATTGATGCCTAAAATGCAAACCAAAAATTACTATCCAGTACCAAATTCGCCACTAGCACAAAATTCACCACTGGTGCCAAATTTTTCTCTGACCAAATTTGCCACCCCAGTGGCTAATTTGGAAAACATTCAAATTTCAAAATTCAAAAATTCATATTTTTTCTCCTCACCAAATTCACCACTTGAGTCACCAAATCCACCATCCTTGTGGTGAATTTGGTCAACAGTGGTGAATTTGGAAAAAACAGTTGGGAATTTTCTAGACAAACTAGTTGGGCATGGATTGAGCTCCCTTTCATCTCTACCATTGATTTTGCATGCTCCAACAAGGTTTTAGATCAATTTGTTTGAATTGGGCCTTATCCTCTTCTCCCTCCAAGTCCCCTCCCAAATCCTATTTAAGGAGGTCATGGGGCAAGAATTATGGATCAAGTTCTACTATAGCAAAGCTCTGCCAAGATTTCTAAGTGCCTTTTCATCTCATATAATTCTCTCTTTTCAAGCTTTATTCAAGTTCTCAAAGCCTTTTTCAAGCATTTGGATCCATTTTGCAAGTATTTTTGGAGGGAAACTAGGCAAGGCAAAGTAGTTTGGTGGCAAGGAGATCTTCATCCTAGGGAGGGGCTATAGCTAGGTGAAATACAACATAGATATCTCCTTCATTTTATTGCTACATTTACATTTTATCTTCCTAATTTTAAGCTTTGCAAGTTGACTAACTCCATTTACTTACTTTTATTTCATTTCCCTTTGCATATTCATCATTGTTGAGCTCACCCTTGTTTTGTAGGCTCTAACATCCTTGGTTGTAGGTCTGATTTCAAGGATTTGTAGCATCTATTACCATCTCTAACATCTTTTTGTAGGCTTATCTTAGTTTGCATTCATCTTATCATTACATTTTGTCTCTAATCCTTCATTTTGTAGGATTTTAGCATATTTCCTTGCATGTTTCATGATAAAATATTGCCATATATTTCATCTACAGTCATTTAATATTATCTACAACATTATTTTACTTTCATTTCAAGCATACTAACCATTTCCTTTCACTTCCATGCTATTTTACTTTTATATCTCAAGTATTTTAGCATTCTAGTCTTTTTTTTAAGCATTTTAATAACATCTTTCTTAATTATTCAAGCGCCTTATATTTTTTTCCTCATAGGTATCAAGGATTATGATATAGACAAGTTACCTTTCTATATTCCTAATACTATTGCATTATTATATCTCAATTCCCAATTCTCTGATTGTTCAAAACAATCATTTAGGTATCTTCCCTATCTTTTTCTTTCAAGCATTCACTTAAATAATAAATTGGTAAAAGAATTAGCATCAATATCCATTTATCTTGCATTCATATTAGTAGTAAATAGCATTAATATAATTCCTAATCCCATAGATAATATCTCTTGCCTTCCCACAACTCTAATTAATCATATTATAACTAGTTGGGGGGATTTCATCTTTTCCACTATCATATTCAAATCAGTC
Source organism: Wollemia nobilis (assembly GCA_028583015.1). Lineage (NCBI taxonomy): Eukaryota > Viridiplantae > Streptophyta > Pinopsida > Araucariales > Araucariaceae > Wollemia > Wollemia nobilis. Next base: position 2,173,247 of record JAQPPZ010000057.1, read on the forward strand.
CTTAAATTCTCTATTTTAGGGGTTTGAATCTCTATTTTTCTTATCCATAGACCTTGCAAATCATCTTAAGGATACTCCCTCTAAGTTTAGGTTATAATTCCATCAATTTCTATCCAAATTGATGTTTGAAACTACAAACAACTCACCCAAAACCAAATTTATCACCCCTGTGGCAAATTTGGTAGTCAGAATACACTGAACCATATTCACCACTCAGACCAAATTTGCTAGTGGAGAATTTGGTAGACCAAGTGGAAAATTTGGTAATAAGCCAAAATCAACCCCAAGAGGTAAGCAAACTCAATTTTTTCATAAAGAAGGGATCTGATCAGCTGGGGAAGATAGTTTACCATCTCACTACATTCGAACAGACCCTCCATATTAGATAAACCTAGTATTTTTAGTGTTTCTGTACATATTTATCAAATTCACCACCCCTATGGTGAATTTGGCAATAGTGGTACGTTTGGCATTTTTTAGTGGTAAATTTTGTAGACAAGCTCTGGGAGAGGAAATTCAACCACTTGGCCCTTCCCTAGCCTTGATATTTCCATTTCTCTATGTTTTATTTTTGCTTTCTAGACCACCAAGACCACTTTGTTTCATTGGTCCCTTTGTTGTTTAATGGTTTGAAAAAGGGACAAATGGTGTTAAAAGGTAACAAGGGGAGTTCAAATTTGAAAATAAAAAAGGTTTTGAGATGACCAAATTGCTTGAGTTTCCCTATGCATAAAAATATCATTCCAAAGCACCCCAAGGATGGGTAGATGAAAAGGGAAAAAAACCTCCCAACCGTTCCCTTGACCCATAAACACCAAACCTTATCCCTTATCATCATTTATCACACTTTAGAGGTTCTATAGGAAATTGGAGTTCCAAACCATCAGCCCATGCTAATAAAGGCTAATATTTACCATTAGGTTAGTTCCTTTATTCCCTTATCTATAAATATGTTGGCACTAAACTTCTTGTCTAGAGCACAAAATTTGGATGGTTTCAAATATCGCATTATAAATCATCCAATTTGGAGGTGAAGAGGAACTGAGTAAGTTGATGACATTAATAATATCACCTTTGACTACTACTCTTTGGAGTCCCAACGACTCAATCGATAGTAAACCTTAGAGCAAGGCCCTGGATCCATAAAATGAAAATATTGTATTGAGATAAATTTAGCATAAGCCCTAATTAAATCACCTCTTTCATTCCTAATTACTTTGCTAGCACCAGTAAGGCTAGGGTTCCCTTTAGAGGCTCCATAAAAGTTAAGTGTAATCCAACCAATAGGGGTGGGGACAATTTCACCACTCTTATCTAGGTTGAAGCAGGGGTTCCACTAGGATCAACCTTCAAGGTAAAACTTAATAGTTGCTCCAGTTTGCTTCTTCAAATAAATCATCCTCTAAATATGATAGACAAGTAGACACATTTTCCATTATGCTTTCAATAATAATTAATCTTACTACATTTGGGATCCTTTTGAAGTTTGTAAATACTTTTTGGCTTCACCCCCACCAAACTCCCTAAAATATATGAGGAAGTAATAAATTCCATAACTTAACAAGGCACAAGGATTTAAACATAAGTGACCACTATGATAAAATTCCAAAGGAGAGTTCAAAAAGACCGAGTGGATCCCTAGGAAGTGGATAATAATATCCAAAACCATGATAGAGAAAGAGCATTGGAAAAATAAATGTGAATATGTTTCCTCTATAGATTCACATAGGTAACATCTCTTGGGGAAGACCATACCCCTCCAGTGAAGATTCTAAAGAGATATATTTGTTCTATATGGCTAGCCAGTTAAAAGATATTAAATTTTGGGATCAAGTGCTCAAAACATACTTTATGAGGGATCCAAAGAGGAGGGTTGGATGTTTTTGAATAATATTATAAATACCCTAGGAAAATTCATCAAGGAAGGACTACCTACTAAGGAGTTAAATGATGTTATATATACTTAAAAATGTGTTGTTATGAATATTTCAAAACCTTTTCTATAACCCAATAATATTAAATTTGAATCAAGAGAATGGGATAAACAAGTGGATTATGGAAATATTGTAATTTTATGACACAATTGTTATGATATTAGACACATGACAACAGTTTGTAAAGTAAAAACTATGAAGAAAGAGATAAAAATTTTGTCATGAGATAAAATTTTAAATAAATAAAGTAAACCATATAGAAACAGAAGCTAAAGATCAAATCAAGGATATTCCACTCCAAAATAAGAGGTAAATAAAACCTATATACAACACCATTTAGTAAGTTAAAAAAGAATTCAAGGTGCAAAGGAAGATGTGGAGGAAAATTCTAAAACAATGAAGATATAAGAGGTCAAGTTTATTCCAAGTAATCATCTTCATGTTCCTCAAGTAGTATATAATATTAAAAAAAACTATGTTCAATTATTATTGACATTAAAGTTCACTTTAGGCTTTTATTAGGATTAATCTCATCAAAATATTGCATATAATACTAGATTAATTAGCTAATATCTATCTTAACTTTTGAATATTTTATTGGCATGGCTATGAGATTAGAGACTACCCATATCAAAAGAGGGCAATTAAAAACAAAATCCTATAAGGATGAAGATAAATCTTCCTATAACATGAAGGGATAATACAAGAATAAACACATTGTAGAAAATAGAGTTACAAAATCATGCCAAACCAATGATGTTACTGTTGTAGAAAACCCTTACAAGCTTGTATTAGGGAATCCACAACAACATTAATCTAAGAGGAAGTACTTCATACTAGATGAACCTCTTTTAGTTGTCCTATATCAACTCTTGAAATCCAAAATTGTAGAGCTTCCACCTATCAAACATTTAGAACCCAAAAGGAAGAAACACCTTGGTTTTGAACTAATGAGCAATTTTCCTTCCATCACATCAAATATCATGAGACTAATAGCTACATGAGATTTAGAAACTTGGTCAAATACCTAATTGAAAAAAGGTCAATTTTTATCAATAGCTTTGATTCTCGATATTCTTCTAATTAAGATCTTGGAATATTCTAAAATATATTTCCCAATCATAATAAAAATAAAACATAGATAATAACATTCACTATAGGAGCATCCCACCTATAAACCAAAGCATGGTTAGGATGTGTTATTCTTCTAATTGTATACTTCATATTTATGTTGTATCTAGACAACAACATAGAAATTTATCATCTAATCAACCTTGTAGACCCCCAATTAGTCTTTTGCATCAAAATAAATTCTCCTCAAAAAGGAACTCCATTAATCATCCAATAAAATTCCAAGTTAAGAGAACTTTTGATTTGTTTCATCAACTTGAAAGTACCCCAGCCAAAGTATCCCTTCTTGACTTCTCAAAAACCTCTTTAACCTATAGAGACATCTTGCTTAAGTTTTTGAGTGAACAAATTATTCCTCAAGAGCCCAACCCAAATGATCTTATTGTTGTATTATGATTCATTGGATTAACCATGTAACTATATCATTCCATGAGGATGATATCCCTCAATCCTCAATGGTCATAGATATTCCATTATACATCATCAACCATATTGAAAATAAATTCATCAACCAAATTATTGTCGATAATGGATCTAATTTCAATGTTTGTAGCCTAAGATTCATCAATCATTTGGGGTACACCAAACAATATTTAGAGAAATCCAATCTATAGAGTATAAAACACCACGCACCTAAACATTTATGAAATCAAATTGAAAGTAATATCATGTAACCATAATGAGACAAAAGAATGAAGAAAATAGTGCCCTTCTCATTAATATTTGAAATTATCTTTACAAAATGGTTACAAAGACATCCCTCTTAGGGATTACACCAATTTGATATAAATTACAATTGAGAACCAAAGGGTAGGTGTAATTCACAAAGTCTTTGCTCTCCCAAAACTGATTATAGAGGGTTTCTTTATGACCTCTGCTTGATGATGTAAATATTGAAGGACATTTATGATGAATAGCCCATGTTAAGATCTGAAACTTGCACACAAGAGAACTTACAAGATATCAGTAGCAAATGTGGAACCTTTCAAGATGAGGTTCATTTCCATGATAAGCAATTACAGTAAATATGCTAAAAGAAATAAAGAAATGCATGAAAAATATACTGAAACTATGCTAGAACAGAAATAAGGTGCTTTTAAAGCTACTGTAATTCAAAAACATAGAAAATCAAATATCATTGAGAGGCCATCATGAGGTGAAACTATCAACCCTATTAGTTTTAATAGGGTCTAGCGGATGTGCATGCAGGCTACTTCAAGGTGAAGCAATAACTAAACAAAGAGACTTTTCTTCGTGCTTGATGCAAGGTGACGTCTGATTTATCTATAAAATTGATATTCAAGGGTCTTGCTCTTTGAAGCACAACTAAATCATGGAAATTAGCTTAAATTCGATATGATTTATGATACACAATGGTTTAATTTTATCTTAAAACTCCAAAGAACTCCATTAATGTGAATGCAAGCTTCATGACAATATTTGGGTAGCACTCTATTTCTTATGAGAGAATGTTCTCTCTATTACACAATCTGACAGTACATTGCATTTAAATTTGATATCACCTCTATATTTGATGAATTTTTTGGGCTCCTTTTATAATATTTCCCAATTAAAATATTGGATTGCAAGAGAAGCCAATATCAATATTTGGTTAGGATATAGGCAACCCAAGCATCGCTTTTAGAAACTTCTCACGGTTAGTTGTTACGCTCAACTTGACCTTTAACTAATTTGACTCAGCTTAGGGAGCTTGAGTTTGTTACAAGCATAGTCATCCTAGGGTCGAGCGACCAGGCTTGGGGGTCATCACAAGGTCCAGCGATCACTAAAGGCCACTCTTGGGTATGATGGTCTAGGATGCACAAGACTGGTTGCCCCTGTTTGAGTGGTTAGAACCATTGTTAGGTCTTAGGAAGGCCCAATATGAGTTATATGGCCTAAAAATGTGTCCATATAGGTAGCCGTCTCAACTTGACATATTTTAGGTGTCTATAGATGTCCATTTTTTATATGTGTTGTGTGAAAGCACAACATTAAGCAAAAATAGACAACCTAGCATCAAATTGAAGGTTGATTAATGTTCATTGATCTAGTCAATATTAGATGCCCTAACCACAAAAGAGCATGCATATTTAAATAATTGCCTACAACTCTTTTGTGGACTTAATTTGTGTAAAACTTTGATGACTCTAAAGACAAAAAACTATTTTTGTACGAAGTTGATCAGGAGAATTGGCTCTGCTAGGGTTTGCTTACGAGAAAACCTAGTTTCGTCATGTTGCAGGGGGGGCCGGGTTAGGGCGAGGCGGCACTTGGGTGGGTTGGCTGCTATGGTGGACGTCTGCTACACCGACGGGCTTCGATGCGGGGTGGATGCTAGGCGGGGTGGTTCTTGTTCTGGCTGGCGGTTGTGCGGTTGGGGGTGCTGTGCTGGCTGTCTTCTTTGGCCGCTGCATGGAGTGCTTATACGGGTGCTGGTAGCTATTCATCTTTGGTCCCTGTTCAGGCTGGACCCCGGGCGGGTTGCTGGCATGCGGGATGGCCCCTGGACGGGGTGGTTCCCATGCGGGCTAGCTCCTGGGTGGGCTAGTCCCTGGGCTGGGTGGATCCTGTGCGTTTGGGCCCGTTGCGGGGTGGTTCTTGTCCCTCTTCCCCTTCCCCTGCCCCCCTCCCTGGGCACTCTCTTGCCCTACTTTTCTAGATCTCGTGTTTGCTCAGGGTTCCCGTTGCTTGGTTTGCTTTTGCTTGGCAGGGTTTGCGGTTTCTGGGCCCGAGTTCCTTGGTTCGGCGGGTTTTCAGCTTGCCCAAGGGCGGCTGCTAAAAGAGGGTTGGTTCTGGTTTCCTGGTTGCCTCTTGGGGATCTTCATGTGCTCTTTCTTGGCCTCGAGGGGGGCCTATTCCCGCATATGAGGCCCTTCCTCAGTTGCTCCAGGTTGCCTTTGCCTTCGGGATCTCCGTGTAGATCTGGGGTTTGTCTGGTCTTTAGGTGGACCCTCGATTTCTGTAGTCTGCCCTTTGGGCCCTGGGGGGGCCAAACCTGTAGCTATGTCTCCTAGGCTTTTGTATCCTCCAGGCATGGATGGGGCTGGTTGTTCTCTTACTGGTTGTTTCAGTGGTCTTCCGTTGCTTTCATCTTGGCCAAGGTTCCCTTTCTAGCCCTAGGCGCTCATGGGACAGCTTCCCTGTCCCTCACTTGTTTTTTGCTTCCCAGCTATGGGCCTCCTGTTGGGTAGGGGTTTGTTCCTTTGGCAGATTTCTCGCTGAGCAGGATCCTTCTCTTCCAGCTACTGTTGGTTTCCTTGCTGAGCGGGTTGTTCTGCTCCTACTATTTTTTCCCGCGGGGCGGGTTTTCCAATCCTGCTGGTTTTCCCGTCGGGCGGGATTTTTCAATTATGCCGGTTTAGGGTTTGCTCCTTTTCCTACTAGTTGGGATTTTCCAAATAATTTTGTTTTTTCCCTAAGACGGGATTTTAGGGTTTACTGTTTTTTTCGCTTAGGCGGGATTTGTCAACTTCATCCCTTTTTCGGATTTTCTCACTGGGTGGGATATGTCCTAGGGTTTTTTTTTGAACCTAGGTTTGATCTTTTGACCTATTGTAAAAAGGTTTTGGGATCCTTTCAAAACCTGTTAAAAAAGGAAAAAAAAAAAAAGGGCCCCGGGCCCCGGACTCCGGCCCTGGGATTAGATTCAGGCGGTGGTACTTCCTTTAGCTTCGGATTTTTTTGTAAATAAGGTTTTGGGTCCCTTCTCAAAAAACCCGCTGTAAATATAATGCTACTTATCAAAAAAAAAAAAACTATTTTTGTACAACTACATGTTCTGTTAGTTCATACTAAAAAAAGTTTAGTTTAACAATTTTTTCTTTTTGCCCCAGTAAATGGGGAAGTTTGTGATAACTATTAGTAATGATTCTTAGATGAACGTAATTTTCATGATATGAGTGTTTAATTATTGATTTTGATTATGAATTCTATTATTATGATTACCCCCTCAAGCGACGAGTCGATGAGGAAATGGCAAGTGATGAAAGCGATGAGTTGCTTGACCAAGATGAATTGCTTGAGCATTGTAAGAAGATAACAAATGTAAAAGGGAAAGTCTTGTTATAATTGTGATTTCAACCATTATTAGTAATTGTACATCTCTATCCCACGGAGAAGTCTAGCCACATGGATTTCTTAGGAAATAAAAATGATAGCAATTGAATAAAATCATGAAGTGAATCACTATGTTCAATGATTTGATGAAACTTCATAGAATAATGAAACATGCCTTGTTCCCATGGAGCAGTCTGACCACATGGCCTTAGTAGATATTGAAGTTAAGGCATTTATATTCATAAATGAATGACTTTGGTTCAAATGGCCTTATGGTAATTTACTCATATTACCGAATTGCATTGATAGAAAGTCACTACAACCGCCAAGTGTGTAGGGTAAATTACTAGGTACGAGGTGCACTTGAGATTTTGTTTTATTGATTTTTTTGTTATTTTTAAATTTTTTGATGAAAGTGGCCCATTAGATATTGTAATATGATCAAATTGAAGCTCATTATACTGACAAAATGTGTGCATTTATTACCATTTGGATGCCATACTGGGATAAATGACCACATTCTACAAATTCAGGGGCCATCCTAGGGTAGGATGATCACGTCAAAATGTGACCACTCCACACTAGGGTGGTCAAGAAATTTGAAAAATATAAAAGCAATTTTTCTAATTTTTAATGTCATTTTTATAGCTAACAGTGAGAGAAGTGAGAAATTACATGAAAGAGAGATAAAATGACAAGGAACGCTACTAAACTCGTTATACATGATGATGGTAGATCATCTAGAGGCTTCGATGAGTGGAGGAGCCAGATCTACTAAGGTAGAAATCTTAATTTCTATCACATGAATTTTGCAAGCTATAATTAACCTCACTAAGTATTGTGTAAAATGAACCTCATTAAACTGTTGGTAAAGAACCTCACCCTAGATCAGGAATGTATATTAGGCTAGCTAAGGAGTTTAGGTTAATTTCTTAAGCATTTTTAGGGTGGTTATGGGCCCCATGTAGGTGCCACTTCAGGGTCGTCTTGGATATGAGTAGCTCCTATTTGGTGGGATAGGGGTTGTCATGGGGTATGGTGGTCGCATTTGAATTCCAAGGATTAAAATTTTTACCATTGGGGTGGTCATATCATGGTCCAATAGTCACGCTTGGTGGTCATCAAGGCCTAGAGTGACCTTCAAATTTTAGGAATTATTTTTAATTTTTTAAACTATTTTTTGATTTGTGTGTGATTATTGGGTATCATATTTTGATGGCCTTTGGTAGGGAACCCAACCTACTGACTGATTTGTAGAAGGAGCTTGATGTTGATTACTTGGAATGGTTTGGGGTGATCGACCTCAAAATGGTGGTGCACCTACCTATAATTATATTGGATTATGCATATCAAATGGCCTTGGCTCTTTTTTGGGATAAAAATACCAACATCTTCCATATCCCTACTAGTGAGATGACTATTACAATGGAGGAAATTTATAGATTTTTCAAGATCCCTATTGAGGGACGCACCATCACTTCTACTCCCCTCTAGGACCGGGAGAGAGTTCTATAGTATATCTTTGGCACGGAGGTAGATGTTGCCCTATCTCATATGGACCATGATGGGGTCCTAGTCAATGCATGGTATGATACCCACGTGTTCTCTCAGTGGTAGGTAGTGGTGATGTATACCATCTCTAATGTCCTACTATCAAAATCTTCAAGAGTGAGGTTCCATTAGAACCTCCTCGAGATGGTTCAATACCTATTGGAGCACGACCTAGAGGATCCCATCATCATGGAATGGGGTAGAACTCTCTTGGATCATATTTATGATGAGCTCTATGAGATTCATCATAGGAGGTGCACTGTATTAGGCTATAATCTACTTATCTAGGTATGGGGATGGGAACACATCTGAGTAGATCACCCAGTAGGATTATCAATACCTTGAGTTGAGCTAGGGGATACAAAAATTGGATATGCATCTCGATGGCCACATGATAGAGAAACTGACTAGAGTTAGCCAACAATAGATATATTGGCACATTACGCTAGATCATTAGACAAGATATAGTGTGATCAGGTCATTTGGAGGCCCTATTTGTGTTGGGCATTTTGAGCTCATTTAGTTGTCATTGATGTCAATGTGAAAAGTTGTCATTGATGCCAAAGTGAACACATGAAGCTATCATTAACACCATGGAGTACATCATCATTAACACCAGGAAGCAATGCAAAGAGATGGAGAAAAGTTGTCCAAATATGTTTTTATAAGGGTTTTTGTTAAAACCATGGTGGCACATTAAAAGGTTTTTTATTAAAACCATAATGATAGTTCTCTAATATTGTGATGGCAGAATTAAGGTTTTTGTTAAAACCAAGGTGACGAAATTATTTTTCATCAACCCAGTGAAGTGCAAGTGATAAGTTGATATTAACTCAAAGAGGGCTTTAATATTTTATTAAAGTCTAAAGTTTATAAATTAAATTTATAATATTTAAATTCTTTTGAATTTAAATTAATTATAAATTATAATTTATACAAGCCGACGTCATCAAGTCGAATCATCCGTCGACATTGTATGCAAAGCAAATGAAGGGTATTTAAACCCTAAGATGAACCTTAGGGAAGTGCATCATTCGAATTTGAAAAATGGTGAAAAATATGAAGCCTCCAAAAAATGTGAAAGGGAGATATTGCAGAGCAAGGCAATGCATCGTGTTTCATGTTTAAGCAAGGATCAAGGTAGAAGGTACAACGCTCGTGGTCTAGCTTGGCGCTAGACGTGAGAGAAGGTCAAAGGCTTTGAAGCCTTTGTGGAAGGCTTAAGCTACCTTGGTGCTTAAGCTAAGCACGTGGAGTGCTTAGCTCACATGGCTAGCTTGCCATAGCTAAGGCACTAGCCGAGGAAGAAGGCACAGGTTCGAAACTCTAAAAATCGTGGAAGGGGATTCACCAAAGGTTTTTATAATTTAATTTTAATTTTTGCATATTGCTAAGGTTTAGGAGGCATAAGGGAATTTTTGTGGAATTTGATCATTGTGATAAGGTTTTAAGGGTGTTTATGATATTTGATTAATTATGCTAAGGTTAGGGAGTTATAAGGTGATATTGGTTTATTTACCTAAGTGGTAAATAGGTGCTTTATTAAGGTAAATATTATTTTACCTTAGGAGATAGAAATTAAGTTGGAATATCAATTTTGTGAAATTGAGAAATTGAAGGTGTGTTTTTGAAAAGGAAATTTTTGTGAAGATATTATTATCAAATATTGCTATTGAGAAGGAGATATAAGGTGTATTATGAAATTGAGCTATTCTTGTATTTTGTGAAGTATAACACTTGTTATCTAACCCTTGGCACTTGGCAAAGAAGAAGATATTCCTGAAGGCAGTTTTTGAAGATCATCCTCCAATCAAGAAAAAGGTATGAGCATATTCCTCCATAGTTGAATTGATTGATTGGTTTTCTAGAAAATAAGTTTGGAGTGAAAAGGACTTGATTAGGGTTTCCTATTGAGTGTGTTGAGTGATTGCTTCAAGGTTTTCTAGAATAAAGAAGTGTGGTTAAAACCTTGTTTGATAAGCATTGTTGTTGAAGCCATTGATGAGTGAAGAACTTGAACTAGAGTTTGAAAAGAACATGAGTATCATTGTTATGTGAGAGTTGTTTTATAAGCATTGTTGTTGAAGCCATTGATGAGTGAAGAACTTGAACTAGAGTTTGAAAAGAACATGAGTATCATTGTTATGTGAGAGTTGTTTTATAAGCATTGTTGTTGAAGCCATTGATTGAGTGAAAGAACTTGAACTAGAGTTTGAAAAGAACATGAGTATCATTGTTATGTGAGATTGGTTGTTGAGCATTATTGGAAACATTTTGAGTAAGTGATCATATACTTGGACTAGGGTTTGTGAGCAAGGATTATCTCATTGAGTGATTGGTTGAGTAGAGTTGGTTGAGCCTAGTCAAGTGGATGTGTGAAGTGATTGTTCAAGTTCCATAAAACAAACTATTCTATATTCTGAATTGAGTTGAGAAAGTGATTGAGCATTGAGTTGAAGCATATTGAGTCTCTAAAAATTCTCCTTATGTTTCTAAGAAAGTGATTGAAAGTTTTTGAGCAGATTTGAGCAAGTTCTGTGTGGACTTGTTGAGCATATTTGGACAAGTTTTGTATGGACTTGTTGAGAAGATTTGAGCAAGTTCTATGTGGACTTGTTGAGAAGATTGGACAAGTTTTGTGTGGACTTGTTGAGAATATTTGAGCAAGTTTTATGTGGACTTGTTGAGAAGATTGGAGCAAGTTCTATGTGGACTTGTTGAGAAGATTGGAGCAAGTTCTATGTGGACTTGTTGAGCAGATTGGAGCAAGTTATATGTGGACTTGTTGAGCATATTTGAGCAAGTTTTGTGTGGACTTGTTGAGAATATTGGAGCAAGTTTTGAGTGGACTTGTTGAGCAGAGTTTTGGTGCATATTTGAGGATAGATTTGTACCAGACCAGAGATAGAGATTGAGTAGATTTGTGCTAGATCGAAGGACTATGTTTAGTGTAGATTTGAGATAGAGCTTTGGAGGTGACAGAGTAGAGAGGATAGAAGTCTCTAGTGGATAGAGATCCATCAACTAGGGTAGTGAGGATAGGTCTTCTGAGTGAGGACAAGAGTCTTCAATGGAGAGAGATCCACAAGCCAAAGTAGTGGAGGCAATTGTCTTCAAGAAGGATCACCAACTAGAGTAGAGGAGAAGGAGTTCTCCTATGGATAGAGATCCATAAACTTGATTTAGGGGATTGGTGTCTCCTTTGGATAGAGGTCCATAAACATTGTAATAGGGAAAGGATTCCCAAGAGATTGATTGAGAAAATTTTAGTGAAATATTTTCTCCATGGAGTAGCCCACATTGGGTGAACCACATAAATTGTGGTGTCTCTATTTGTGTGTGGTAATTTATGCATTGCTTTGATTACTACTATTGATATTGCTATCTTTACATTGCATAATATTTATTGGGAAAGAAAAAGTAAAAAGTGGTCTTATACTATTCACCCCCCTCTCAGTATAAGCTTGTGTTCTTCAATTGGTATTAGAGTGGGTTCCTTCAGAAGAGTTTAACAACTTGAAGGAAAAGCTAACAAGAACACAATGGATTCTAAGAATGTGTCCTCAGATAATTTAGCACCAGTATTTTATGGAAGTGACTATATATATTGGAGTTTGAGAATGAAGATCTACCTGATGGCTCTTGGCAATGAAATTTGGGAAGTAGTTGAAATTGGATACGATCCCTTGATTAATCCTCCTATAGATAAGGAAGGTAAGCTCCTACAACATTACAATTCAAAATCAATGAATGCACTTTTGAGAGGTTTGCATAGAACAGAGTCTATGAAAGTTATGCATTGTCAAACTACAAAAGAAATGTGGGATAAGTTGCAAAATATTTATGAAGGAGATAAGAGTGTCAAGAAAGCAAAGATGCAAAATCTCAAAGGACAATTTGAAGAATTAAGAATGAAGGATGAGGAAACCATTAGTACTTATCTACTGTGAATTGATGAGGTTGTTAATGCTATGCAAGGACTTGGGATGAAAATTGATGAATCAGATGTTTGTGATAAAGTCTTAAGAACTCTTCCAAAGAGATTCAGTGAAAAGGTTTCTGCTATAGAAGTGTCAATGGATGGTGATACTTTGACAAGAGATATGTTGCTTGGTATGCTCACAATATTTGAGATAAGAACAAAATATCCTATTCCCCAGAAGGAAGCAACATTCAAAGCAATCAAGAAGACAAAGGGTAAGAAGTCAGAATCAAGTGATGAGTCATCCAGTGATGAAGAAGCAAATTATGGTAGAAGGAATAAGGATTCAAGAAAATCTAGAGATACAAGATCTGTTAAATGTTTCAATTGTGGAAGGTATGGTCATTATGCAACTGATTATCAAGAAGCCAAGAATAACAATGATGAAGAAAAATAGGATCACAGGAACAAGGAACCAGAAAGATATAGGCACCAAAAGAAAAGCAAGGATGGACAAAGCAGACAAGGAAATAAGTTCTTTCAAAGACAAAAGAGGAGCTACTATGCGGATAAGGCAAGTAAGTACTCAAGTGATAGTGATGCTAGTTTTTCAGATAATGATAGAGATGAAGTTATTTTTATGATTGAAGAAAAAGAACCAATTAAGAAAAGGACTCCAGTAATTCTCAAGTGTTTTAGATGTGGTAACTTTGGACATCTTGAAGATAGTTGTACAAGAGATGGTTATAGTTTCAGTGATGATGAATATGAAGATACACTTGAAGGACCAGAAGAGAATATTCTAATGGCACTAGAAGAAGGAGAAGGTGATCCTATAGAAGACAAGCCAACAGAGAATAAAGATATGGACAAAGGTAAACAAATAGAGGAATATTCAGAAAAGGATGGATATGATCTCAAGGGAGAACTTATTTATGCCCTTGACATGGTAAAGAAGGTAAGAAAGCAACACTCTAAACTTGAAATTTAGTTTCAAGAATGTGATGAAGAAAGAAGATTGCTTATAGAGGATTTAGAAAAATCAAAGGCTAAGGCAAAAAGGTTCAAAGATAAGTTGGAAGCAAAGATCTTGGAATGTGAAAAGTTAGCACAAGAAGTGGCACTACTTAAAGAAGATTTAGAAGACTCCAAAGTCAAGCTAAAAGGGTTCAAAAATAGCTCAAAGAACTTGGATAAGTTCATCAATATACAAAAGCCTACATCAAGAAAAATAGGTCTTGGATTTGAATAGGTTCAAAAGAAATGGGAAGGAAAGTCAACCTCAAGTTTTGGAGAAGAAGATACTTCAGATGAAGATACTTCAGAAGAAGATAGTGTAAGAGAGAGTGAGACATCTGAGGATGAGTTGGACAATAGAGAGTTCAACAAGAATAGGAACAATGCACAAAGAAGATACAGATGGAACAACAATCAGAATAGGTTATACAGATGGAACAACAATCAGAATAGGTCAAGAGAGACTAGGAGACCAATGAGGTCAAGACAAGGAAACTTCAATGGAAGATGCTTTTCATGTCACAAGTTTGGGCACATGGCTTCACAGTGCAGGACACATGAAAGATAGGAATATGGGAACATACAACTTTTCCATGGGTATTGCTACTCATGTAATCAGTTTGGTCACAAGGCAATAAATTGTAGGGTTCATGATAGAAGAAGGTATGGCTTCACTAGGAGAAATCCTAAGACATTTGCACCTCCAAGGAATAATAACATTAAGTGTTATAAGTGCAATAATGATGGTCACACAACAAAGTGGTGTAGAGAAGATATTCCAAAAACAAGTATGAACATAAATAGGAACAGAAACAAGAACAGGAACAAGAACATGGATATGAACAAGAACAGGAACATGGATATGAACAAGAACATGAATAGGAATAGGAATGTAGACATGGACAGGAACATGGACATGGAAAGAAATAGTCAGAGGAATCAGAAGGATCAGATAAGAAGGAAAGAGGATAAAGGTAAAGAATAATGCTTTCTAGGAGTAGAAATACTCCCACCCTAGAATTAACCACCTCAAGAGGAGGTGGGGGAGGGGCTAAGCTAAGAGGCTCATTCTTAGCCCCGAGCCCCAAAGGTGACCCTTTGCCATTGATGTCAAAGGGGGAGAGATTTGAGTAAGGGGGAGATATTTGGTATTTGAGAAAAGAGGAGAGAGCATTGAGCCAGGGGGAGCAATGTCCCAGGGGGAGCAGAACAAAAGAAAAGTCAAGTTTTTGGTAAAAAGAAGTTGGGTTGCCATCAATGACAAAGGGGGAGATTGTTGGACATTTTGAGCTCATTTAGTTGTCATTGATGTCAAGGTGAAAAGTTTTCATTGATGCCAAAGTGAACACATGAAGCTATCATTAACACCATGGAGTACATCATCATTAACACCAGGAAGCAATGCAAAGAGATGGAGAAAAGTTGTCCAAATATGTTTTTATAAGGGTTTTTGTTAAAACCATGGTGGCACATTAAAAGGTTTTTTATTAAAACCATAATGATAGTTCTCTAATATTGTGATGGAAGAATTAAGGTTTTTGTTAAAACCAAGGTGACAAAATTATTTTTCATCAACCCAGTGAAGTGCAAGTGATAAGTTGATATTAACTCAAAGAGGGCTTTAATATTTTATTAAAGTCTAAAGTTTATAAATTAAATTTATAATATTTAAATTCTTTTGAATTTAAATTAATTATAAATTATAATTTATACAAGCCGACATCATCAAGTCGAATCATCCATCGACGTTGTATGCAAAGAAAATGAAGGGTATTTAAACCCTAAGATGAACCTTAGGGAAGTGCATCATTCAAATTTGAAAAATGGTAAAAAATCTGAAGCCTTCAAAAAATGTGAAAGAGAGATATTGTAGAGCAAGGCAATGCATCGTGTTTCATGTTTAAGCAAGGATCAAGGTAGAAGGTACAATGCTCGTGGTCTAGCTTGGTGCTAGACGTGAGAGAAGGTCAAAGGCTTTGAAGCCTTTGTGGAAGGCTTAAGCTACCTTGGTGCTTAAGCTAAGCACGTGGAGTGCTTAGCTCACACGGCTAGCTTGTCGTAGCTAAGGTGCCAACCGAGGAAGAAGGCATAGGTTCGAAACTCCAAAAATTGCGAAAGGGGATTCACCAAAGGTTTTTATAATTTAATTTTAATTTTTGCATATTGCTAAGGTTTAGGAGGCATAAGGGAATGTTTGTGGAATTTGATCATTGTGATAAGGTTTTAAGGGTGTTTATGATATTTGATTAATTGTGCTAAGGTTAGGGAGTTATAAGGTGATATTGGTTTATTTACCTAAGTGGTAAATAGGTGCTTTATTAAGGTAAATATTATTTTACCTTAGGAGATAGAAATTAAGTTGGAATATCAATTTTGTGAAATAGAGAAAATTGAAAAGGAAATTTTTGTGAAGATATTATTGTCAAATATTGCTATTGAGAAGGAGATATAAGGTGTATTATGAAATTGAGTTATTCTTGTATTTTGTGAAGTATAACACTTGTTATCTAACCCTTGGCACTTGGCAAAGAAGAAGATATTCCTGAAGGTAGTTTTTGAAGATCATCCTCCAATCAAGAAAAAGGTATGAGCATATTCCTCCATAGTTGAATTGATTGATTGGTTTTCTGGAAAATAAGTTTGGAGTGAAAAGGACTTGATTAGGGTTTCCTATTGAGTGTGTTGAGTGATTGCTTCAAGGTTTTCTGGAATAAAGAAGTGTGGTTAAAACCTTGTTTTATAAGCATTGTTGTTGAAGCCATTGATGAGTGAAGAACTTGAACTAGGGTTTGAAAAGAACATGAGTATCATTGTTATGTGAGAGTTTTTTTGTAAGCATTGTTGTTGAAGCCATTGATGAGTGAAGAACTTGAACTAGGGTTTGAAAAGAACATGAGTATAATTGTTATGTGAGAGTTTTTATAAGCATTGTTGTTGAAGCCATTGATTGAGTGAAGAACTTGAACTAGAGTTTGAAAAGAACATGAGTATCATTGTTATGTGATATTGGTTGTTGAGCATTGTTGGAAACATTTTGAGTAAGTGATCATATACTTGGACTAGGGTTTGTGAGCAAGGATTATCTCATTGAGTGATTGGTTGAGTAGAGTTGGTTGAGCCTAGTCAAGTGGATGTGTGAAGTGATTGTTCAAGTTCCATAAAACAAACTATTCTATATTCTGAATTGAGTTGAGAAAGTGATTGAGCATTGAGTTGAAGCATATTGAGTCTCTAAAAATTCTCCTTATGTTTCTAAGAAAGTGATTGAAAGTTGTTGAGCAGATTTGAGCAAGTTTTGTGTGGACTTGTTGAGCAGATTTGGACAAGTTCTGTGTGGACTTGTTGAGCATATTTGAGCAAGTTCTGTGTGGACTTGTTGAGCAGATTGGACAAGTTCTATGTGGACTTGTTGAGCATATTTGAGCAAGTTCTTATTAGACATTTTGATTCCCTGAGTCAAAGTTATCATTGATGTCACTAGATGAATTCATCATGAATATCAAGGACTTCGTCAAGAAACAAAGTTTATCAAGGTTGTTATTTGATATCCAAGAATAAGGACAAAGTTCAAGAGAATCAGTGCAAAATTTAAAATAAAAAGGGCTCCATAATATCTTAATAGTATATGGAAGCATAAGTTAAAAAGGTTTTTCATAAAATCTCAAGGAGGCTTGTGCAAAGTTAAAAAGGAGATATAATATTTTTTATAAATTATTTAAATTCAATGAGAATTTAAATTTTATAAATAAATATTATTTACACCATGGTATGCAATGAGAATGAAGTAATAAACTCAAAAGGATATAATATTATAATATTAAGTGATATGGTTAAAATCCCAAAGTAAAATATTTATAATATTCATTATAATATTTTACAATACCCAAAGATGGGTTTGGAGTTAAAAATATTCAAAGCGTATTTATCAAGGTCTTAACCTTCATCGATGTTAAATGGTGGTGAAAGCATTTGAAGTGCCGAATTTTTACAAGCAAGGAGGAAATTAATATATATATCTATTCTCAAAGGGCATTAAACTTTATCCTTGCTCGATTCATTATTATTTGGATGCGAAGTGAAATAAGAGCTCATGAAAATTTTGTGAATTTCATGTGTGACGAATAGTTCAAAATAGAAAGCATAGATTGTTCGAAGGCCAACTGGGCAGCTTGACCTAGTGGCGAGTGAGTAGGTGTGAAAGAATTTTTTGGCAAGATATCTAGCATTCGAAACATGATAGTGTGCTTGGCAATCATGTTGGTTTAAGGTGCCAAAATCGAAGCACGTGGTGATTTGTTAGTCTCAAATGAGCGCGTATCTTGTATGGCGGTTGAAGTTGCAACTAAGGCATTCGTCATGAGCATTGTTGAAGGTTTGAATCCCAACTAAGGCGATGTAAATATTTTACATTTAATTTTTATTATTTTCCTAAGTTGAGAGGTATCAGGGTTGTTAGTGGAATTTTTTAGAAAGGTTGCTTATTGGATAGTGGTGGTAGTTGAAAATTATCACTTGGAGTAATAAGGAGGTCTTTGGTTTTAATTTTTAATAAATTCTTAATTACTATATTGGCATATTGGAGGATTAAGACTTTTGAGTATTGTTTTAATTTTAATAAGGGGTTTTTGTGTTAAATAATATTATTGTGAAGGTGTTGAATATTATTTTAAGTTGGAGTGATAAGGTGTAATTATTGATATCATTTTGTATTGTGTTTTTGAGGAAATTATTATCTTCTAACCCTTATTGAGATTGGCAAAGAAGTGAGTGTGAGTGTGACAAATTTGTGAGATCAACTCCTTGTCAAGAAAAAAGGTATGGGCAAATTCTTCCTTGGTTGAGTTGATTGATTGGCTTTCTAGAAAATAAATTTTGGAGTGAAAAGGATTTGATTAGGGTTTCCTTTTTGAAAGTGTTTGAGTTAATTCTTCAAGGTTTTCTAGAATTAAGTGTTGTGATTAAAACCTTGTTTTATAAGTATTGTTGTTGAAGCCATTGGTTGTGTAAAGAACTTGAGTTAGGGTTTTGAAAAGAACATGAGTATAATTGTTATGTGAAGATTGATTTATATGCATTATTGTTGAAGTGATTTTTTGTGCAAAGAACTTGAACTAGGGTTTCAAAAGAACATGAGTATCATTGTTATGTGATATTTTTTATTGAGCATTGTTGAAAAAAATTTGAGTTGGTGTATACATGCTTGGACTAGGGTTTGCGAGCAAGGGTTATTTGTTGAGTAATTGGTTAAGAATATTTTATTGATCCTAGTCAAGTGGATGTATGAAGTGATTGTTCAAGTTACATAAAACAAACTATTCTATATTCTAATTTGAGTTGAGAAAGTGTTTGAGCATTGAGTTGAAACATATTGGATCTCTAACAATTCACTTTATGTTTCTATGATATTGGACAAGTTTTGAGTGAGCTTGTTGAGCATATTTGAATAAGTTCTGTGTGGACTTATTGAGCATATTGGACAAGTTATGAGTGAGCTTGTTGAGCATATTTGAATAAGTTATGTGTGTACTTATTGAGTAGATTGGATAAGTTCTATGTGGATTTGTTGAGCAGATTTGAACAAGTTCTATGTGGACTTGTTGAGCATATTTGAGAAATTTTTGAGTGGACTTGTTGAGTAGATATAAGCAAGTTCTATGTGGACTTGTTGAGAAAATTTGAGAAAGTTTTGTGTGGACATGTTGAGAAGCTTTGAGAAAGTTCTGAGTGGACTTGTTGAGCAGATTTGAGCAGGTTATGAGTGGACCTATTGAGAATATTTGAACAAGTTAT
Organism: Wollemia nobilis; assembly: GCA_028583015.1. Lineage (NCBI taxonomy): Eukaryota > Viridiplantae > Streptophyta > Pinopsida > Araucariales > Araucariaceae > Wollemia > Wollemia nobilis. The sequence goes on from JAQPPZ010000057.1 coordinate 2,192,651, forward strand.
GAGTGGAATTATTGAGCATATTTGTGCTAGATTGAATGGATTGTGTTTAGTGTAGATTTGAGACAAAGCTTTAGAGGTGATAGAGTAGAGAGGTTAGTAGTCTCCAATGGATAGATATCAATCATCTAAGGCAGTGAGGATAGATCTTATGAGTGGGGACAAGAGTCTTAAATGGAGAGAGATCCAAAAGCAAGTGTAGTGGAGGCAGTAGTCTTCTAGAGGATCACCAACCAGAGCAGAAGAGGAGTTCTCCAATGGATAGATATCCATGAACTTGATTTAGGATATTGGTGTCTCCTTTGTACAAAGGTCCATAAACATTGTAATTGGGAAGTATTCCCATGAGATTGAATGAGAAAATTTCATTAAAATATTTTCTCCATGGAGTAGCCCACATTGGGTAAACCACATAAATTGTGGTGTCTCTATTGTATATGGTGATTTATGCATTGTTTTGATTACTTATATTTATATTGCTATCTACACATTGCTTAATATTGATTTAGAAATAAAAGTAAAAAGTGGTCTTATACTATTCACCCCCCTCTTAGTATAATCTTGTGTTATTCAATTGATATCAAAGCAGGTTCCTTCAGAAGAGTTTAACAGCTTGAAAGAAAGGCTAACAAGAACACAATGGATACTAAGGAAGTGTCCTCAAATAATTTAGAACTGGTATTTGATAGAAGTGACTATATGTATTGGAGTATGATGATGAAGATCTACTTGATGGCACTTGGCAATGAAATTTGGGAATAAATGGAATTTGGATATGATCCCTTAATCAATCCTCCTACAGATAAGTAAGGTAAGCTTCTACAACACTATAATTCAAAAAAATGAATGCACTTGAGAGAGGTTTGTGTAGAACAAAGTCTATGAAAGTTATGCATTGTCAAATTGCAAAAGAGATGTGGGATAAATTGCAAAATATATATGAAGGAGATACGAGTGTCAAGAAATAAAATATTCAAAATCTCAAAAGATAACTTGAAGAATTAAGAATGAACGAAGAGGAAAATATTAGTGCTTACCTAATTCGAATTGATGAGGTTGTTAATGATATGCGAGGACTTGGTATGAATATTGATGAATTTGATGTTTGTGATAAAATCTTAAGATCTCTTCCAAAAATATTCAGTGAATAGGTTTCTACTATAGAAGTATCAATATATGGTGATACTTTGAGAAGAGATAAGTTTCTTGGTATACTCACAACATTTGATATAAGAAAAAAATATCCTATGTCCCATAAGGAAGTAGCATTCAAAGCAACCAATAAGATAAAGGGTGAGAAATCAGAATCAAGCAATGAGTCATCTAGTGATGAAGAAGCTAATTATGGTAGAAGATATAAGGACTATAGAATATCCAGAGATCTAAGATCTTTTAAGTGTTTCAATTGTGGAAAGTATGGACATTTTGCAACAGATTTTCAAGAACCTAAGAACAACAATGGTGAAGAAAAATATGATCATAAGTACAAGGATTCAAAAATATATAAGCATCAGAAGAAAAGCAAATATGGACAAAGCAGACAAGGAAAGAAGTTATTTCAAAGGTAAAATAGAAGCTACTATGTGGATAAGGCAAGTAAGTATTCAAGTGATAGTGATGCTAGTTTTTCATACAATGATAGAGATAAAGTCCTATTTATGATTGAAGAAAAAGAACCAGTTAAGACTCTAGTTATTCTCAAGTGTTTTATATGTGGTAACTTTGGACATCTTGAATATGATTGTACAAGGGATGGTTATAGTTTTAGTGATGATGAATATGAGAATGCATTTGAAGGACCAGATGAAAATCTTCTAATGGCTTTATAAGAAGTAAGTGATCCTATAGAATACAAGAAAAAATAAAACAAATATGTGGACAAAGGTAAAAAAATAGAGGAATATTCAGAAAAGGATGGTTATGATCTAAAGGGAGAACTTATCTCAGCCCTTGAAATAGTAAAGAAGATAAGAAAGAAACACTCTAAACTTGAAATTCAATTTTAGGAATGTGATGAAGAGAGAATATTGCTTATAAAGGATTTATAAAAATCAAAGGCTAAGGCAAAAAGGTTTAAAGATAAGTTAGAAGCAAAGATATTGGAATGTGAGAAGTTAGACCAAGAAGTGGCACTACTAAGAGAAGATTTATAATACTCCAAGGTCAAGATGAAAGGGTTCAAAAATATCTCAAATAACTTGGATAAGTTCATCAATATACAAAAGCCTACATCGTCTTGGATTTGAACAAGTTCAAAAGAAATGGGAAGGAGAGTCAACTTCAAGTTTTGGAGGAGAAGAAATTTCATATGAATATACTTCAGAAGAAGATAGTGTGAAATAAAGTGAGAAATCAGAGGATGAGTTGGACAATAGAGAGTTCAACAAAAATAGGAACAATGCACAAAGAAGATACAAATGGAACAACAATAAAAATAGGATACCAATGAGGTCAAGACAAGGAAGCTTCAATGGAAGATGTTTTTCATGTCACAATTTTGGGAACATTGCTTCACAATTCAGGACACATGTACTATAGGAAATTGGGAATAGCTAAATTTTCCATGGGTATTGCTACTCATGTAATCAGTTTGGTCACAAGGCAGTAAATTGCAGGGTTCATGACAGAAGAAGATATGGATTCACTAGGAGAAATACTAAGACATTTGCACCTCCAAGTAATAATAACATTAAGTGTTATAAATTCAATAATGATGGTCACAAAGCAAAGTGGTGTAGAGCAGACATCCCAGAAACATGTATAAATATGAATAGGAATAGGAACAGGAACATGAACAAAAACATGAATATGAATAAGAATAGGAGCATGAATATGAACAGGAACAGGAATAGGAACATGGATATGGAAATGAACGGGAATAGGAGAAATGATATGAACAAGAATAGGAATATGAACATAGAAAAAAATCAAAGGAATCAGAAGAATCAGATAAGAAGGAAAGAGGATAAAGATAAATAACAATGCCTTATGAGAGTAGAAATACTCCCACCCTAGAATTAAACACCTCAAAAGAAGGTGGGGGAGGGGCTAAGCTAAGAGGCTCATTCTTAGCCCCGAGCCCCAAAGGTGACCCTTTGTGATTGATGTCAAAGGGAGAGAAGATTTGAGTAAGGGAGAGAAACTTGATACTTAAAGAGAGTATTGAACCAGGGGGAGCAATGTCCCAAGGGGAGCAACACATAAGAAGAAGTCAAGTTTTCAGTAAAAAAAATTTGGGTTGCCATCAATGACAAAGGGGAAGATTGTTGGACATTTTGGATCCCTAAGTCAAAGTTGTCATTTATGTCACCAGATGAAGTCATCATTAATATCAAGGACTTCATCAAGAAATAAAATTTATCAAGGTTGTTATTTGATATCTAGGAAGAAGGCCAAAGGTCAAGAGAATCAGTGCAAAAGTTAAAAGAAAAAGGGCTCCATAATATCTTAATAGTATATGGAAGCATAAGTTAAAAAGGTTTTTCATAAAATATCAAGGAGGCTTGTGTAAAATTAAAAAGGAGATATAATATTTTTTATAAATTATTTAAATTCAATGAGAATTTAAATTTTATAAATAAATATTATTTACACCATGGTATGCAACGAGAATGAAGTAATAAACTCAAAAGGATATAATATTATAATATTTGTTATTATAATATTAAGTGATATGGTTAAAAACCCAAAGTAAAATATTTATAATATTTTACAATACCCAAAGATGGGTTTGGAGTTAAAAATATTCAAAGCGCATTTATCAAGGTCTTAACCTTCACCGACGTTACATGGTGGTGAAAGCATTCGAAGCACCGATGTTTTACAAGCATGGAGGAAATTAATATATATACCTATGCTCAAAGGGCATTAAACTTTATCCTTGCTCGATTTATTATTATTTGGATGCAAAGTGAAATAAGAGCTTGTGAGAATATTTCAAATTTTGTGTACGGCGAAAAATTCAAAATAGAAAGCATAGATCATTCGAAGGCCAACTGGGCAGCTTGGCCTAGTGGCAAGTGAGCAGGTGTGAAAGCATTTTTTGACAAGAGATCCAGCATTCGAAACACGGTAGTGTGCTTGGAAGTCGTTGGTGAGCAGAAATTACATTTCGAAAAACATTCATTTCTCTTCCATAAATTATCAATTTGATAAGTCCGTAAACTTATGAGTGTCAAGCATAGTATATGCCTACAGTGTTGAGTAACAAATCTGGTTGTACCTTATTTATTTTGGTGGGGATATTTGTGTAATTGGATTCCAGCCAAACCAAATAAACTAAGTGTGCGAAATGAAATAAATAAATTATAAGAAAAAAGTAAAGTTCTCGAAATAAAATGTGGAAATAAAATGCGAGGAAATAAACACACACAACTAAAATTAAATAAAGCAATAAACTAATCTACATAAAGCAAATGCACAAATTAAATAGGGGAGGACTACTGCAGGGAGTGGGCCCAAGCTCTCGCAGATAGTTCGCCCAGCTAGCTACATAGAGCTTGATCAAATAAGAGGAGTTGCACTCTTAATTAATTAAATAATAAAATAAAATAAGTTCTGTGTAAAATTAATCATTCATCTCCCCTTGTTCATCTGGCCTGCGTCTTTATATAAAGTGCAGTCAGATCTCATTACAATAACAAATCGGTCTATTTTAATCATGTGATGTGATTTAGTTATAATTGATTCTACACATATTTTATTCTTCTATTTTAAAGTATGTTCGTTCACCAGAAGGATAAATATAAACATTCCTAGGTGTACGTAACAACAAATCCTAAACGTATACATCCTAAAAATAATATTATGCTTTAAGAGCTTTACAAGCTCAATCGGCCAATCGGTTGATAATAATAACAAATACTTTATTCTATTTAATAAATGCATGATTAAAATAGATCTCCTTTTTCTTCACGTGCAACCTCCTCCATAGTCCTTGGTCAACCAGTCAAAGTTGACTTGGTAAATCTTGCAAAGTATGAAGGCATGGAGGTGCCTTTCGTAAGAGGAAGGCGCCTAATTCTGTTGGGGGTGCCTTCCTTATAAGGAAGGTGCCTAATTCTTTTTGGGATGCCTTCCTTATAAGGAAGGTGCCTACTTTTGCTGGGCGCCTTCCTTGAAGAGGAAGGTGCCTACTTCTACTTAGTACCTTCCTTGAAAATGAAGGCGCATACTTCTGTTGGGCACCTTCCTTGAAGAGGAAGGCACCTGCTCTCATGCCTTAGTCTCTGAAAGCAAAAGCATGTCAGGTCCAAGTGGATGTAGATTGGAAAACACCATATTAGTAATAAAACCTGTATTTATACACATTTCCCACTAAAAACACCAATCAAGCATAATACCAGATTTTTTATCAATTATATGCATAAGTTATATAAAATACATCTCATATGCTAATTGAACCAGTGATAATTCTCCTTATCCATGTATATAAAATGAGCATTTTTGGTGCTCATCAACCCCCCTTGAAGGTGAAGTTATCCCTCTCGCAGGCTGACAATGCCAAAAAGTTTGTCATGTCTTCGTGACAACAACCCCTGGGATATATATTTTTTTTTCCTCTTTTTTTTTTTTTAATGGCCTTCAGCATCTCTGTTTCTCTATCGCTGAGTGCTGCTATTTTTTTTCCATTCAGCACTACTGTTTTTTTCTCAGTACTATATTTTTATTCAGCATTGTGTTTTTTTTTATTGAGTTTTGCTATTCTTCATCCATAGAGCGATGCGGCACCAGCAGAAGTCAGAAACACATCCTGAATAATCATTGTGGATAAATAGTTAAATCATGACCACATTGTTTAGGGCAAATTACAATTGCACTAATGCTAGCATTTTCCAGTGTTGCACATTAGTCAGATTTGGTGAGACCAAATTTGTTTAAAACAAGTGCAATCACTAGCTACTACTTTTACCCACATATGAAACATATTTGGCATCTCCAAAACCTCCTTTATGGTAGAGAGTAGCATCATTTATATGTGTTCGCTCAAGATGACTACCATTGTCAAGAGGCGGTAATGAAAATGATGCCAAATTTTTTCATGTAGATGCCATAGCCTCTCCTTTTTTTTCAATTATATTTTTTTTCAAGGCACATCATGTGTTTGAATTATAATGGAATATTTTGAAAAACTATGGAGGCGTCGACTGGTATTAGCATAGAAATAATTTTAAAATAACTATACACATAATTAACAAGAAAATCAGTACATACCCAGGTGAATTTCATAGAATTTGATATATATGATGTTGGGGGTGTGAGACGTCTTCACATTGGTGCTTTTGGAAATTTTATTTATTTATTTATATGTATCTTTATCTATTCTACCATGAACTGAACATATCTTGACCCTCTCCCTTTTTTTTTTTCATCCTCTGACACGTATGCATCTAAAATAATCTCCCCTCTAAATTATTTCTTTTGCATGCATAATTGGAACAACACTACATTCCTTTGTTTTCTAGAGTGAGGAAAAACAATATTTCTTTCATCATTCACAAAATCTGTCAGGTGCATTACTGAGATGTATGTGTTGTATGTGCTAGCATTGGTAGGATGTTCTCATACGTTGGTGCGATCCCAAAATTTACCCACATGACATAGAGTTGGAACTGCACCAATCTTTGTTGCCCATGTCATGCTTATCTAGTCAACGAGAGAAGAACAGGGGCACCTTCACTATGAGGAAGGTGCTTGCCTTCTAGTGGTGCCTTCCTATGAGAGGAAGGTGCTTGCCTTCTAGTGGCACCTTCCTATTGGTTCCTTCCTATGGTGCCTTCCTATTAGTGCATTCTTGTGGTGCCTTCCTGTGGGCACCTTCCTATGGCACCTTCCTGTCGACGCCTTCCTATGGCGCCTTCCTATCGGTGCTTTCTTGTGGGCGCCTTTCGATGAGAGGAAGGTGCTTGCATTCTTTTGGTGGCTTCCTAAAAGAGGAAGGCACTAGCCCTCTATTGGTGCCTTCTTGGAAAAGGAAGGTGCTTATATTTTCTTGGTGCCTTCCTAGAAGAGGAAAGTGCCTACCTTCTTCTGGCACCTTCCTTGAAGAGGAAGGTGTCTACTTACCATGCGTTGATTTTGAAGGAAACAAATATTTGACATCTATTTTTTTCAAACTCCTCCCCCATTTTATTTAGCTACCAGTTGGAGGTTTCTCATTTCCCTTCGGGGCCAGGCTGGTCCTCGGGAAAGAGGATACTCTCTTCCAACATGCAGCAAAAATAAAACTTTGCTTCTGATTTGCATTTCATCATGGAGCTATTTCAACAAAGGGGTTTTTTTTTTTCATAGGAGTAAGTTAGGCACCGACAATAAGGCATCTTTTCCCCCATGTCTAAAAATTGTCACGTCCTCATGACAACAGCCTTCTGAACTCCCCTTTTATTTTCATAGGAGTAAGTTAGGCGTCAAAAATAAGGCATTTTTCCCCATGTCTAAAAATTTTCACGTCCTCGTGACAACAGCCTTCCGAACTCCCCTTTTTTTTTTTAGGATGAGCCTTCTTCTATTGGTGTTCCCGTACAAGCTTTGTTTCTAATTTGCATTTCAATTGGGATTCAAACAACAGAAGTTTTTTTTTTATTATTACAAGAGGTTCTTGTTCACCCGCATCTTCCCCCACTTAAATTGGTGATGTCCTTGTCACTAGTTTCAGGTCCCTCTATACAACAGGTCTACAACCCTCTGAACATCAGGTCCCACACCGAGCAACAAGAACCTCCATCAAAGAAGAACATTGCTTATTGGTACCTTCCTCCAAATGGAAAAAGGTACTACTGTATTGGGCTGATTGTAGGCACTCTCTTCCTAGTGGGAAGTAAGTGCCTTTTCCACTTTACCGCTCTCCTAATTGCAAGGCACGGGATGTCACATCTGTTAGGCCTAGTTTAAGCTAGTTCTGCCTATAGATTATGTTCACGGCCATGTCCTACAAAACTATACACACAAAAATAAGAAAATAGGGGTCATGACTCCATGCCTGTTAGGCCCTGGCTCTTAGGATGCCTGCAGCTTGCATTCGGTTCATGATTCCCTACAAAGCAATAAGAAAACAAAATAAAATAGGGGTCATGACTCTATGCCTGTTAGGCTTTGGCTCTCAGGATGCCTTTAGCTTGCATTTGGTTCATGATTCCTTGCAAATCAATAAGAAAGCAAATTTTTATGCTAAGCAGGACATGTTCTATGCTCTTTTTTCTTTTTTTTTTCATTGGGAGGATTTGCATAATAATTTATTTTATTTTATATATATATATATATTTTTTTTTTTTTGTTTTTGTTTTTTTTTTATCAAGGCACCTCTACTGTATGCCATCAAGGTGCCTCGTCACTTTTTTTCTTTTTTTTCTTTGTGCCATCGAACCACCCAGGTGCGGGAAATGGATCAAGGCACCCTAGATGTCAAGGCACCTACTTTCTGTGGAAGGCGCCTGCTTGTTGTGGAAGGTGCCTTCAATGTATGGCGCCTTCTTGATGCGGAAGGTGCCTCCAATGTATGGCACCTTCTTCATGTGGAAGGCGCCTTCTTGATGAACAAGGCGTCTTTCAATTTTTTTTTTTTTTTGTGGAAGGCGCCTTCAATGTATGGCGCCTTCTTGATGCGGAAGGCGCCTCCAATGTATGGTGCCTTCTTGATGTGGAAGGCACCTCTAATGTATGGTGCCTTCTTCCTGTGGAAGGTGCCTCCAATGTATGGCACCTTCTTCATGTGGAATGTGCCTTCTTGATAAACAAGGCATCTTTCACTTCATTTTTTTTTTTTGTGTGAAAGGCGCCTTTAATGCGCCTTCTTGATGCAGAAGGTGCCTCCAATGTATGGCACCTTCATGATGCGAAAGGCACCTCTAATGTATGGTGCCTCCTTCCTATGGAAGGTGCCTCCAATGTATGATGCCTTCTTCATATGGAATGTGCCTTCTTGATAAACAAGGCATATTTCACTTCATTTTTTTTTTTTCATGCATCCTCCCTTTTTTTCTTCCTCTTTTTTTTGTTTCTCTTTTTTTTTTTGATAAACGAATGATTGAGCATTCGTCCCAGCTACTGGTATGGTATGGGGTTTCCCCCATGCCGATGTCTAATCCACTCTCACAAATGTGAGGTGATTGTTAATGGAGCTCATTGACCGTTACTCGAACATTGTCTCAACACTCTTCTCTTGTATGTGGTGTAGCATCTTTGACTCCACTCATCATTTACTCAGGTTGTAATAGTCACACACCTTGCAACAAAACTTTCCCAAAGTTTCACAAGCACCTTGGACTAGAAGCCTTTCGCTTGATCAGGGTTACTTAGCTTGTCTTCTGGTGCTAATGTTTCCAAGGTAAAACTCTGCTAGCTTTCACCTGCTAGATTGGATGCTACATGATTAGGTACACGAGATAGTTCGTATAGTGTTATTATGAACTCCATGTATAAATCTCAATTCACAAAATCTTCATAGACACCTCCTTATTTGTCTACATCGCACTTCATGTTGTCCTGCAAAACATAAAAGAAAAATCTAAACTAAAGGCATTAAAATAAAATTCTAACTAATTTTTTTTTTTTGTGTTTTTTTTTTCTTTTTTTTTGGGTCTATTCTGCCTTGACCAGAATAGATCTTGGATTATCATTTTTTTTTCATCATCTGCATCAAAGAACATAATTTCAACTTCAACCATTTGAGCTGGTGATTTTCACATCTGGAGGTTTGTCAATGATCCATCCTAAGAATTTGGCAAAATGTGCCATGTACTGAAACATCTTTGCCCTCACACTTTTTGTGAAAAGCAGATTTCTCCATGGTTTCAGATCCTCTCAAAGTTGATGTTATCTTCCACCATGGTGAGACTCTGCCTCTCTTTTGTATCATAATTTAATAGAATGAGAATGCTACCATAAAAACTGTAATGTTGGCACTATGCATTCAAAAGTGGAGGTTATGTGAGTCAGGTAACTATGCAGCCTACTATGTGAAAGTTACATTCCATGTACCATTATGAAAGGATTTTATGACAACCAACAACTCACATTTTTGAAACACCAAGCTCCTAATAAATTAGCACATAAAAAAATGTTAATCCTACTCTAATGCATATCCAAATTATTGTACTCTCCGTATGCATTGCAGGGATTAATCTTCATGCACTATTTTCTCATTGTGTGCCCCTAAACACATCACTTTTTCAATTAAGTAATCTTTACACAATCCTGACACGTGTATCTGAATAATCTCCCACTTTGAATTATTTATATCCTAGGTGGAGTTAGAGTGGCCCTACGATCCTCTATTTCTCAAAGTGAGGATAAAAACAAATATTTTTCATAATCTACAACATGTTTCGGGTGTTCAAGTGTGACGCCTTCATAAAATGCCTCGATGAGATTTATGTGCTATTATTTTTCTAGCCACCTTGAGCTCCATTCACACATTTTTTTTTTCAAGCACCATGTGGCCTTTGTGCAGACATTTGAAATCTGATCTCCTCCAAGCTCTTTCCCTATTTTATTTAGCTACCGGTTGGAGATTTCTCATTTCCCTTCTAGACCAATATGGTCCTCGGGAAAGAGGATACTCTCTTTCAACAAGCAACAAAATAAAACTCTGTTTTTGATTTTCTCATTAACTTGGAGCCTTTTCAACAGATGATTTATTTATTTATTTTTATTTTTTTCGATAAACACTATAAGTAGTGTTCATTGTGTTGTTGGTGGCATTGATGAAGGTGGGGTCTCCCCCATGCCTACACCTTGAACTAGTCTTCTCGAATTTTTTTTTTTTCAACTAGTCTGATATGTTGTAGTATGAGAAGAGTATTTTCCTTCATGGCCTCGCAACTAAACTTATTTCAACATAATGGTAAAGTGTGCAGGCTAGCCGATGACTATCCGTGAACTAGCAACCTGAAGAAAACATGGCATAGCAGTCTGTTAAAAACACAAGCTAGTTTCTGATTCACTAGGTCGCCTTAAGCGCAAGTGAAGAGCATACTCCATAACAAGGCATTCTCTTTAAATTATGCTCTGTCATTTTCCCTAAATTATTAATTTCATCATTAAAAACATTTACCAATACGTTGCAAAAATTTCAAGCCTGTAAAAATTTTTAATTTAAAACCAAGCTTCTAGAGGCACAATTTTTCAATGGTTTTTGTATAAAAACATGTCCCTAAAAATTTTCAATCAGAATTGGGTTGTGCTTATTTATTTTGATTTCTTGAAACCATTGAGAATATGATAGAAATCCTTCATTTCTAGATTTTTCTAATTTTTTTCAACAACACAATTTATTCCTACTTCTACACTTAATCTGGTACATTAGGTTCATTCCCATGTTTACCTGAGAAGCTATAAAATGCAAACAGTTGACAATGGAATTTAGCTCTGACTGTGCCGGCAACTATTTTTGGCCTTATAAAAAAGCCCACAGTGGACTCACACTTCTCAGGTAAAAGATCTACAGGTAATTTTAAATAGGCTTTTTATCTGACCTGTAAATCAGAACACTACAGTTTAGACACTCCCCGGCAATGGTGCCAAAATGGTGAGCAAAAATTACGTTTCAAAAAACATTCATTTCTCTTCCATAAATTATCAATCCGGTAAGTCCATAAACTTATGAGTGTCACGCACAGTATATGTCTACAGTGTTGGGGAAAAAATCTGGTTGTACCTTATTTAGTTTGGTGGGGAGATTTGTGTAATTGGATTCCAGCCAAACCAAATAAACTAAGTGCGGGAAATGAAATAAATAAATTATAAACAAAAAGTAAAGTGCTGGAAATAAAATGCGAGGAAATAAACACACACAACTAAAATTAAATAAAGCAGTAAACTAATCTACAGAAAGCAAATGCACAAATTAAATAGGGGGAGGACTACTGTAGGGAGTGGGCCCAAGCTCCCACAGATAGTCCGCCCGGATAGCTACGTAGAGCTTGCTCGAATAAGAGGAGTTGCACTCTTAATTAATTAAATAATAAAATAAAATAAATTCTATGTAAAATTAATCATTTATCCCCCCTTGTTCATCTGGCCTGCGTCTTTATATAAAGTGCATCCAGATCTCATTACAATAACAAATCAATCTATTTTAATCACGTGATGTGATTTAGTTACAATTGATTCTACACATATTTTATTCTTCTATTTTAAAGTATGTTCGTTCACCAGAAGGATAAATATAAACATCCTTGGGTTTACGTAACAACAAATCCTAAACTAATGCATCCTAAAAATAATAATATGCTTTAAGATCTTTACAAGGTCAACCGACCAATCGGTTGATAATAATAACAAATACTTTATTATATTTAATAAATGCATGATTAAAATAGATCTCCTTTGTCTTCACATGCAACCTCCTCCATAGTCCTTGTTCAACCAGTCAAAGTTGACTTGGTAAATCTTGCAAAGTATGAAGGCATGGAGGCACCTTCCATATGAGGAAGGTGCCTACTTCTGTTGGGGGTGCCTTCCTTATAAGGAATGCACCTACTTCTGTTGGGGGCGCCTTCCTTATAAGGAAGGTGCCTACTTCTGTTGGGTGCCTTCCTTGAAGAGGAAGGCACCTACTTCTGCTTGGTACCTTCCTTGAAGAGGAAGGCGCATACTTTTGCTAGGCACTTTCCTTGAAGAGGAAGGCACCTTCTCTCATGCCTTATTATCTGAAAGCAGAAATATGTCAGGTCCAAGTGGATGTAGACTGGAAAACACCATATTAATAATAAAACCTGTATTTATACACATTTCCCACTAAAAACACCAATCAAGTATAATACTAGATTTTCTATCAATTATATGCATAAGTTATACAAAATACATCTCATATGCTAATTGAACCAGTGATAATTCTCCTTAGCTATGTATATAAAATGAGCATTTTTGGTGCTCATCAGTCGTGTTGTTTGAAGGTGCCAAAGGTACACATTTGAATAATTTATGAGTGATCTTGTTGAGCAGATTTGAGCAAGTTCTATGTGGACTTATTGAGCAGATTTGAGCAAGTTTTGTGTGGACTTGTTGAGAATATTTGAGCAAGTTTTGAGTGGAATTGTTGAGCAGATTTAAGCAAGTTATATGTGGACTTGTTGAGCATATTTGAGCATGTTCTGTGTGGAATTGTTGAGCAGATTTGAGCAAGTTCTGAGTGGACTTGTTGAGTATATTTGAGCAGGTTTTGAGTGGACCTGTTTAGCCGATTTGAGCAAGTTTTGAGTGGACTTATTGAGTAGATTTGTGCTAGACCGAATGGACTATGTTTAGTGCAAATTTGAGATAGAGCTTTGGAGGTGACTGAGTAGAGAGGATAGTAGTCTCTAGTGGATAGATATCTATCATCCAGTGTAATGATGACATATCTTCTGAGTGGGGACAAGAGTCTTCAGTGGAAAGAGATCTACAAGCCAGTGTAGTGGAGGCAATAGTCTTCTATAGGATCACAAGCCAGAGCAGAGGAGAAGTTCTCCAATGGATAGATATCCATGAACTTGATTTAGGGAATTGGTGTCTCCTTTGCATAGAGGTCCATAAACATTGTAATTGGGAAGGATTCCCAAGAGATTGATTGAGGAAATTTTAGTGAAATATTTTCTCCTTGGAGCAGCCCACATTGGGTGAACCATGTAAATTGTGGTGTCTTTATTGTGTGTGGTGATTTATACATTGCTTTGAAAATTGCTATTGGTATTTCTATCTACACATTGCTTAATATTTATTTGGAAAGAAAAGTAAAAAGTGATCTTATAATGTTCACCTCCCTCTCAGTATAAGATTGTGTTCTTCAATTCTATGTGGAATTGTTGAGCATATTGGAAAAGTTATGTGTGGACTTGTTGAGAATATTGGACAAGTTCTGTGTGGACTTGTTGAGTAGATTATACAAGTTTTGTGTGGAATTTTTGAGCAAATTTGAGCAAGTTTTGTGTGGACTTGTTGAACAGATTAGACAAGTACTGAGTGGACTTGTTGAGAAGAGTTGTGGTGCAAATTTAAGGATAGATTTGTACAAGACTAGAGATAGATATTGAGAAAATTTATGCTAGACCAAAGGACTATGTTTAGTGCAAATTTGAGACAAAGCTTTGGAGGTGACAGAGCAGAGAGGACATAAGTCTCCAGTGGATAGAGATCCATCAGCCAAGGCAATGAGGATAGGTCTTCTAAGTTAATACAAGAGTCTTCAGTAGAGAGATATCCATAAGCCAGAGCAGTGGAAACAATTGTCTTCAAGAAGGATCACCAGCCAGAGTAGAGGAGGAGTTCGCCTATGGATAGAAATCTATGAACTTGATTTAGGGGATTGGTGTCTCCTTTGGATAGAGGTCCATAAATATTTTAATAGGGAAAGGATTCCCAAGAGATTTATTGAGAAAATTTTAGTAAAATATTTCCTCCATGGGGTAGCCCACATTGGGTGAACCACGTAAATTGTGATGTCTCTATTTGTGTGTGGTAATTTGTGCATTACTTTGATTACTTCTATTGATATTTATATCTTTACATTACATAATATATATTGGGAAATAAAAATTTCAAAGTGGTCTTATACTGTACACCCCCCTCTTAGTATAAGCTTGTGTTCTTCAATTTTGATTGCCTAGAGTAGACAGAGGCTACATAGTACTTGGTTTGAGTGAGGTGAAGGAGGTGGCTGATTGGGAAACATGGTACTGATCAAGAGTATTTTTACTACTCTTAGGTTAAAGGATAGTTTGGCATCTACCAGGATATCCCAAAGGAGATCTTCCCCTATAACCACTACAACGATGATATGCAATTGGAGTTGTCACGAGTAGAGGCACTCACAAAGGAGGAGGACCTCATAGTAGCAGAGATAGGACTAGCTGACCCAAGGAATAGCACAAAGTATGCCACCTGGTGGATCACTCGATTATGGTAGGGATGCGGTCCTATGGGTAGGCCTACAGTGAAAGTAGTGGAGGAGGGTGGTGATGGGTATGAGTGATGAGTGTGTTATAGGATAGAAGGAGAGTGGTTTCAGGATTCAGAGTAGGCAAAGGGATCCCAGGTTGGGGATAATATGAAGGAGAATGTCTTGACAAATGAGGTGGCCCAGATATAAGTGCATTTGCAAACTACATAGAGCGATTAGCAGAGTTGGATATGACTTATGCTATTATCCAGATTAAGTTGAGTAGTGGGTAAAAATTATGGAGGGGTTACTTTGAGGGGAGATATATCCTAAAGGCTCATGTGGATTTAGCTTAGGAAGATACTGATAGGGTTACGACATAGAGGGACACTCTACGCACTCAACTAGCTACCAAGAATTTAGAGAAGGTTCTAGTAAAGTGAAGTGGGATGCTCTTAGGGTTTATTTGGTGGTTGTGATTGTAGGTTAGGGTACACATTCCACTCTAGCCACTTAGGGGCCAGCAGTATCAGGTGGGAATGTAGATATCAGGAGACTATAGATCCTACTAGAGGATATTTTGGCCCATCATATATTTGATGCATCCTATATTATTGATCTGAAGACTCAAGTTAGTCTACATGGAGGCAGTATTCTAGAGAGATCTACTATATGGGGTCTTAGTAGAGCAGGCATAGTGAGTCTGGGAAGTCATAAATGTGGCCCAATCATAGGTCATTGGCTTGACCAAATAAATTAGCTACTAGGGGTTCCAGGTAGCCTTGTCGGGATGAGGCCAGGAGTGGGGGTGACTCTGGGGTGTAGGCCTCGCTTGATGTGTATCACTCATGTACTTAGCATTATTTTTTAGTGTAAGGTTTGAGGACCTACATAGTTATAGCCTGCAAGTAATTTTTATATCATAATGCACTTTGTAGTCCCATATATATACATGAGATCTTATTTTTGGCTCATCATGTGTTTATGATTTGTATTTATGTTATGGATGCATTTATGGATGTAATGATTATATGATGATGTATTATTTTATACATACAATGTACTAATGACATGCAATAGTTAGATGATGGATGTATGATTAGATTTTGTAATCTAGATGTATGGATGCACTACTATGTATATGGATGTCATGTTTAATGTTAAATTCATGTTTTCATATTTGTTTAATTGATTATGCATTTAATTTTTGTTACATATGGCAAATATAATGTGTATGTGATGGATTAATTTTGTGTGGATAATCTAATGCAAATGTATATATATGCATTAATAATTTAAAATATAATACATGAATCTAATGTTGTGTTTGACAAACTAATGGCAAACACCACAAAATTTTTAAAATCATTAATGAAAATTTTAACCGCGTTATACATTTATACATGCATATGTGAGATGAATTATGTGAAAGGTGGGGGATTTCCCTATAATATTTTTTAAACTAAAAGGTATGCATAAAATAGTTAGTGGTCATCTAAATATTATTGCTAATATACATCTGATATCTATCCTATTTTATGAATACCTCTTAATAAAAAAAAGTTCATAAGGAAAATTGTGCATGTTGATGAGATGATTTTTTGCTATGAGGGGATTTTTGAGGTTTTCCATGAGACTCAAACACCCTAGTTGATTGATCAAATTTGTATACTGACTATACAAGACTCCTAAAAGATACAAGCATGTTAAGAAGACCTAGATATTCACTATCCCTATGTGTGCAAAGTGAATATATTAGATGATGCATAAGACTACCTAATTTCTAGGCGTATTTCATTCAACCCATTTTTAGAATTAGGATCACCCTATGGTGAATCCTAAGCTGGAACACATTTAGACTAGAATACTAGGAAATACAAGTCACCAAAATCTAGCTCAACCATAAGCTAAAATTGGTCTGTACAAAAGTAGGTCACTAATGTGGCAAAAATATCACCATGCATAAGGCTACTCCATTGCTAGGCAGGTTTCATTCAACCCATTGTTGTAATGGAGATCACCCCATGGATTTTGAATACTGAAGATTCCAGGGATTCAAGCTCATTACCCCCTTATTTTCTTTTTATTGCTTGGGATACTTGCTCATGCTTAGTGGTGACAACCACTGTTGTTTTTTTTTCACCAAGGGATTTGCTTAGTGATGAAAATCATTGTTTATTTTGCACTATTTTGGAAATTTGCTCATTTTTTGGAAGAGAAAGGGATTTTTTGGGTAGGGGAGAGCTTTTAATTTTGTAAATTATTATCATTTTAGACCATTAACATAATAATATGAGCAAAAAAAACCTTTCACTTAAGGTGAAAAGGACCACTTTGTAGTGTCATCTTTCTTTTTTCAGACTCGTATTGTTAATTTTTTAAATTGCATTGATTTGAGATATGCAAGGTACTATCAAAACAAGACCTTACCTTATAAAAATCCAAGATAGCTTTCTAAAAAAAATTAAAAGATAACTAGGAATGGTTGAATGATCGAAAACCCTAGTATACACCCTATAGCAACTCATAAGTTGTGTTACAAAAAGTAGTTACTCAATGAAAATATGAATGTTAATGATATGTGGATTCATGATTGTCATACAAACATGGTGTCATTCATAAGAATGTAACACGACCTATCCTAATGCAAATTTAATGGATGAATATGCCTAATGCAATGCAAATAATGAGTGCATATGATGAAATGCATGATAACATAATGTAAATTTGTTTGTATTTTAATAATTTGTATTGTTTTTGTGTTTTTTATTTATGTTTTATGATTTGTTTGGTGTTTTTGTTGATTTTGTGATTTTTTATTTTTTTAATATATAAGTATAAAATGCCCATAGATGAAAAATTTTGAGAGGCTCGGGCTCCTCAAAACCTTCTAGTGAAGTTAGGTGATAATTTCCTAGTCCTATTTTCTCAATTACGATGAAAGGATCTAACCAATTGGCAAAAAATGTATCCCTTAAGAACAAGTTTTAATTTTGTTGGTTCTATTTAAGCACAAGATCCCCAAATTTAAAGTCTCTTGGATGGAATTTAGTATTATAAGATTATTTAATAAAATATTGATAAATGCATAAATGCTCAAGAGCATTCACTCATCGTTCATCAATAAGGGTCAATTGATCAAGGTGAGATTATCACGAAGTGTTGTCATCAATGAACTCTTTCAATGAGACATGCAATGATGGATTTTATAAGTCCAAGGGCATAATGACATTAAAACCATATACTATAAAAAATGAGGTTGTCCTAGTGGGTGTTCAAATGCTAGTTTGATAAGCCCATAAAGCTAGAGGTAATTGAAGGTGCCAATCCTTGTGATTCTCCTTTATGGTTTTCTTAAATATGGTAACTACAATTTTATTAGAGGCTTTTGCCTTCCCATTTTCTTGCAGATAATATGGTGTTGCAAATTTATGCTGAATTTTATATTTGGACATTAAAGCTCACACATATTTGTTCTTGAATGATGTCCCATTATCTTATATTATTTTATATGGAATACCAAACCAACATATAATATTATGGAGTATAAACTCTGCAATACAAGTTGTATTCATAGTGATTAAAGGGATTGTTTCCACCCATTTAGTAAAATACTCAGTAGCCATTATAACAAATGTGTGACAACTTGAATATGAAGGAGATATCTTTCCAATTAGATCGAATCCCCACTTAGAAAAAGGCCAATCTGATTGAATTGGTTGTAAGGCCTAAGATGGCAGGTGTGATAGATTAACATGATGCTAACACTTTATGCACTTCTTGAAATATGCACAACAATCCTTCTCCATAATGGGCTAATAATAAACCATCCTAAGGATGTGCTTGATGATATCCATACCACTAAAATAGCCACCGTAAGTACCTTTGTGATATTGCAATATTGCCCAAGAAGATTCTTGGGGCTTGAGACATTTAAGGAGGAGTCCATTGTAGCTTTGATGATACAAAAAATCTCCTAGCAATACATACCTAGTCACTTTCTATTTGAATGCTCTTTTTGTGGCATGTCATAATACCTAATGGATACTACCAAGTTTCAAATAGTCTTATAATTGGACGAGCCAATCTTGATAAGCTTGAGGTTCAACATAGCTTTTTTCCATTATGATTCATTATGCATAAATACAGATTGGGAAATAACATTATGATGAATGGTCATGCCATTATCTAAAGGATCCTACAAGATCAAGGACCCCCAAGATATATATTTCAAAAAATATTGTGCTTTGTAGAACTATTTATGATTTGGTTCTATATGAATCATGTGGACTAATTTTTTATTGTGTGAAGCCTCACGTAATATCACTAATTGTGAGAGCATTTTAACATGGATGGTTTTAAAATTGGAAAAATAATTCTTAGGGATTAAGGTTCCCAAATATGCCATTGCATCCACGAAGTGGTTTGATGTACGAGGGACTACCTCGATGTCATACCATTCTAGTTGGGATAATAATATGTCTACAAGCTCTTTGTAAGCTTTCAAGATGGGATATTCACATTGATAAATTACTTTTACTTGATTTACGATGAGCAAGGAGTCACCAAAGATATTAAGATTTTTAATCTTCATGGTGATAGTTGTTTGGAGACCCAAGATGAGAGCCTCGTATTTAACGTTATTATTGGTGTAAGGAAAATTAAGTTTAAAATACAAGGGCATAGGAGCTCCTTGCGACATGAAAAACACAATACCTATACCACCCCCTTGCTTTCATTTGGAACCATCAAAGAACAAAGTTATGTCTTTTGTTTTTTCTGGTTCTTTAAGTTCAGGTACTTTTGGTAGTGTGAACATTGCATCATCGGGTAGTTCTATCACAAGAGGCTTGTCATCCTAAAGAGGTGCCTCTTCTAAATTATCAGCTATGACTTGATCTTTGATATATTTTTTACTAATGAATTTAAGCTCAAATTCTATTAATAGCATGATCCACTTTGTGATTCACGTATTATGGTACATGAAATTCATCATGTACTACAAAGGATTTTATTTTGATATGACATACTTGGTATGACTTAACATGTAGTAGTGCAGATTTTTGGTATTAAACATCACTGCTAAGTATATATTTTCAACGTATGCATAATTTATCTCATAATTGACCAAGGTGCGACTAATGTAATAGATAGCCTGCTCTTTGTTCTCTTTGTTCTTCTAGGCCAACATGGTTCCCAGGGCAAAATCTATGGCTGAAATGTATAGCAAGAAAGGCACACCTGGTTGATGTGGAGCTAACACTAGTGATGATGCTAGGTATTTTTTGATATCATCAAATATATTTTTATATTCTTCAACCCAATTGAATGGGATCCCCTTGTGTATCATTCAATTCATGGATCAAAATTTATTCAAAAATTATGCTATGAAGTGTTCTATGGATGGTACTTTACCTTGTAAGCTATGAATCTATTTGATGTTTGTGGGGGAAGAATTTCTAGAATTGATTTATCCTTTACAGTATCTAATTCAACCCCTCTTTTCCTAATGTGATACCAAGAACACATTTCTTAGGATTCATCCTAACATTATGCTCTATCAGGCGATTAAAGACTTTACATAGAACTTTTGCATGCTCTTCACATAATAACTTGTCGAGCAAATAATCTATGTAGTCTTCCAATATCGTATGCATATAATCATGAAAAATATATGCCATGGCACACTGATAGGTTGCACTAGCATTTTTAAGGCCAAATGGCATAACTTTGAAGCATAATTTTCCCCATGGTGTGGTAAAGGTTGCCTTATGTTGATCTTCAATTTTGACTCAAATCTGATTGTAGCCTAAAAATTCATCCATAAGGGATAATATCTCATGGCTAGTAGTCACATCTACTAGAGCATCAATGTTAGGTAATGAGAATGAATCCTTGGGTATTTCTTTGTTTAGGTCTCTAAAATCCATGCAAATACGGATCCTCCCATCAGGTTTACCTACAGGTACCATGTTTGATACCCATTCTAGATAGTCGATGGGTTGAATAAATTCTACATCCAAAATTTTTTGTAACTCATCCTTCACCATTAAGGTGATTTTTGGGTGCATATTTTTGAGCTTTTGCTTGACCAAATTCATAGTGGGGTCTAAAGTAAGGTTATGTGTAACCAACTTCGGATCAAGACCCGACATGTCCTTGTACGACCAAGCAAATATGTCAGACTTCTCTATCAAAAGAGGTATGAGGATGGCACACTCTTCAGGAGATAGACTCTCTCCAAATTTTACTTTCTTAGGATTGTTGGGATCATTGCTAATATCCACTTCAAAAGTATCCTCAATTGACATGTGGGATCCCTCCTCAATCTTATGAGGTGTAGGGATCAAGTGGATGTCATCCATGTAGGTTTGGATGATCTATCATATCATATTTGACCTCAGCATTACAAACATCTTGAGTATGGCCTGGAGAAAAATGAAATAGTTATAACATTTCTTCACATGGGAAGAACTCCTCAGGTGATGGTGGTGATGCGGCATGATCAAATTCAATGGCCTTGAGGTTGAGGTGCAATGACTTTGAAGGATCATTGGGAGTGCAAAGAGGTGTCATTAAATCAATGGAAATCATGTTGATGTATGGTTGGTGATATCCATTATAGCAGGGATAGGACCTATCAATTATTTATTACTCCCAATATGCTAGATGTGGCTTAGGAGGTATTGGGATCTTTGGATACCCATTCTAGGAGTAGATAGGATAATTGGGTCCTTAGGTGGGAGCAACTACCTCTAGTTAGGTAGAGGAGGAAACACCTTATGATAGATGTCATCTATGTTAATAAGGGGCCTAACTGGCTCAATATCTCATGTATAGTTATTGAGATGATGAAGGTAGGTAGGACCTAAATATGCAATTTTTGTTTCATCCTCATATTCATCATCTTCATCAATCCAATCATTTTCAAGAATATCATTGAGTTCAGATTCCTCTTCTTGATTGGTCTCATGATATGATTCAAGAGGCTCTATGGTGACCATTGTGATTGGGAGATGATCCCTCAATAAATGAGAAGATTCAGGGTTGACATACTCATTCCTCTCAATGTCTTCCCCAAAGCCTAATTTTAGGTGTTGTAGGGAATTATCTAGAAGCACATCTGGTATGCAAATAGAATACCCCAAATTAAATCTATCTATAGAAAATTGATATTGCAATTGATAGGGTTTCCTTTGATTTTGCTCATACAAACCTAATCCATTACCATACCAATGGAAATGGTAGAAGTATCTTAGAGCAAAATTAGGATTTGACATATAGTAGATGTTTCCTATAAATGGTTCATTATCATGATTGATAATAGGAGATTGATTTGTGGCTTGGTTGAAATCCCATATATGAAATTTGTTTGGTTGGGTGGTATGCCTAGGGGTACCACCATTCCAATGGGTAAGGGAGGAGCACAAGGTCTCCCCATATCTTGCACAAACTTAATAATTAGTGTAAAACTAATATTTTTTACCAAATATATAGCAATCCCAGGGTTGACTAAGTGAATAATCACTTGAGTTAGGATGATCCCATCAATGAGGTAGGAAATGCAAGCTAAGGTACATCCTCAATTATGTTAGGTGACTCTTCCTATTCCATGGGAATCAAAATCTCTACCGTTGAGACATCGAGGATGACCTTTGGATCATCTGCCATGGGCACCTTCAACTTCTGTTTGATTCGAGGATCAGATGATGATGAAGTTTTATCATAAGTAGCCACTAGTTTAGGTGATGGTGGTAGTGCTTATGTAGATGGATCAGCATGTTTTTATTTAGGTTAGCACTCTAGATGCTTAATGGGAGAACTAGGTCTAATATCTAGATGTGTTGATGGTAAGACAAACTCCCTTGGATTGCTAACCTGATTGACATATTTAAAGGGTTCATCATTCAAAGGGATGACATGAACCTATCCTTCATGAACATATTTAATACACTGATATAAAATAGAAGAAACACATTTCATATCTAAGATCCAGGGACAATCGAGTAATATATTGTATTGCATTGCTCCTTCCAACACATGGTATAATATGAAAATGGTTTTTAGTCCCACCTGAATAGGCAAGACTATAGTGCCAACCATTGAGCATAATGCATCATTGAATGCTCACAATGTGAAAGTAGATGTCACTATGTGCAATGTTGGAAGACTTAGATGTTCTAAAGTGGTCATTGTTATTATGTTGATCAATGAGCCTGTATCAATAAACACATGCTTGTATGGTATCTGATTGATGCAAGTGATTATGTGTAATAGAGGATATGTTATGTTGGCTATCACTTGTTTAATTTTGTGGTCATATAATGTGGCCATAGGTTATTTACACTTTTGAACATGCCCCACAAAGTTAGTGAATGCATTAGGATCTTGGGGTTGAAGCTTGATATATTTAAGAATCTCCATGAGCACTTACCTATTTCTAGGAGACTATTGAATAAGCTCTTAAATGGAGAGCTTGGATGATGTTATCTATAGGCTCTGGGTAATCCTATTTCTAATGGTTATAACTAGTTGAGGTGGTGGACTTGGCTATGGGTTTTGAGTAGGAAAATATTGAGGTACAAAAGGGATTAGAATGGGAGTTGTAGGTGGCTTGAATTGATTATACCTTCTATTTTGTGTTACTATA
This sequence comes from Wollemia nobilis, assembly GCA_028583015.1. Classification (NCBI taxonomy): domain Eukaryota; kingdom Viridiplantae; phylum Streptophyta; class Pinopsida; order Araucariales; family Araucariaceae; genus Wollemia; species Wollemia nobilis. The sequence continues at coordinate 2,216,152 of JAQPPZ010000057.1, forward strand.
TTTATCATACCTACGAACCCATGCGTGGGTGGATCCATATGTATCTCATTGACCTACCCAGTTTGGTTGCCCTTGACCTCATGGGTGGGCAAGGGATATTTTAAAATTCCCATCTACTAATTATCTGGGGATAGAGGGTTGTCTATCTGCAATTGGTTCTTTTTTCTTTTTTTTGGGGGGCCAGGAAAACGAAAAACGCGTTTACTCCCCCCCAAGGGTGGATATCTGCAATTGGTTCTTATCCATCATGTTTTTTACTAGGTTTTTTAAACCATAGCACATTTGTATATCATGTCCATTTTTTCGATGATAAGCACAATATAAATCCTCTTTGTACCCTTTAGGTTTTGGGTAGATAGGATCTATCAAGTGGATTTCAGGTAAGGTAATCACCTTAGCCTCGCATAATCTATTGAAAAGAGACATCAAATACTCGGGTAGTGGCGTATATGTGTGAGGAGGACAATGTTGCTTATATACACTTGATTTCTTTGGCATTGGTTATTTTACTGCACTAGAGGGTTTGATCCTAATAATCAGGCTACTATGATGCTTTCTCCACTTTAGGAATATTTAAAACAATCTGATTAATCAAAACTGGTTTCATTTGATGGTGATTATTATGGGGATTTTATTCCATTCCTTCTTGCAGAGTTTTATGTCTTCCTCCTGGATCTTAATGTCCTCAATAACTTTAGCTTATACCAAAGCCTCTTCCAATTTTTTATACTATTGCAACTGTAAAAGAAGCAATATGTGCGTTGAGTAGCTCTTTGTAAATTTTTGTGTCAGTTGTAAAATAGGTATGATGAAAGGCAATTTTGATATTATATTTCACCATCTATTTCCATAGTCCATAATTGGCTCATCATCAAATTGACGTAAGTTCGATAAGTCAATTAATTTTACCTTCTTCTTGACTCCAAAGGAGAAGTATTCTAGAAAGGCATTTTCTAGTTGTTCAAAGCTAGAGATGCTATGTCGAGGTAATTGGTTATACCACTCTAAAGCTATACCAAAGAGTGTTATCATGAATGTTCTTAACAACAAAGCATCATTATCTTGTAACTGAAAAATACAAGTTCATAAAACTTGTGACATGCTCTTGGGCATCATCATCCCCTCTAAATTTATCTAGCTTAGGTATTTTGAAATAATTTAGGTAAGCAAGACAAGAAACTAGTGGATTCAGGGTTTTATTGTATAATTTGTGCAATGTAGGCTTTTGGTAACCCACTCCTTGCTTCTCTAGCGATTGAATTCACTTTGTGAGGATCTTATATGCTTGAGATGAGATAATATCATTCTCCTAAAGTGGTCTCCTAGGAGGAGGAGGAGTTGGAAGGTTCCTATTTGATCGAGGTGGCATATTGTAATCATCTACCACATCCTTGCAAAATGACTCAGGATATGCTTGATCCTAGTCTTCTACTTCTATCTCTTTGTATACCTCATATTTCGATGGATTTGGTGCTTAGCATTATCTTGGTCGATACTAATGAATAGAGGTAAGAGGAGGATGGTTGTTGGTTGGCCTAGAGGGCAACTCTTTATGTTGCACATTTTACCTTGTGTTAAGTTGTTATCGGTAAGTGCTAGACATGGGAATTTCTTCATAGGATACCCTACGTTATTGCTCCTGATGCAATATTTATTCTAGAATTCTATCCTCATGCAACCTATGCTCATACAACCATTGTTGATGCAGCCTATGTTGCTCTGTGTGTTCATGATCTAGGTACTCTCACTCTTTACATAAATCATCCAATTATGATTGGATTAATTGCTCTCTGACTGGTATTGGGCCTAGGTAGTCAATATGTTTGATACATTGTATGTGGCCTATGGCTTCTCATCTCAATACGAGGGGTTTTGGCTATTTTAGTATGTGCATTAGGGATGGCTACCCTCTTCCCTTGATAAATCAAAGTTGCATTGACTCTATGCTTGATCCTAGGGGTGTTTTCCTCATGCAAATATGGTGCAGAAGTATGACGTGTTCATGTAGAACACTCTCCATGTGTATGGATAGGATGCACTAAATATTCATCATACCCATCATTTGAATGAGTATGGATAGAAGAAGGTACTCTATGAGCTACATTAGGATCATCTAGATGATTTAGCTTATGACTCAAATAAGGATGATCAAGAGGAGTAGCTCACTCATCTAACCTAAGTAGTGGCATATCTTCTAGTCCAATCTCGGATGTATTTGTGGATCGATTGGGTACACAAATTCGTGCTACCCCTCTACTTGGCCCCTCAAAGGGTGGATCTTGTCTAGAGGTAACATGAGATGTATGGGTTCTAAGAACATCCTCTTCTTGATCATGGGGAGGTCCCATAGGTGCCCTCCTAGTAGGGTTATCTTGATGATCAGATTTCGCATGAGTGGTATTGTGTTTGTGATGGCTGCTACGATGTTGTTCAGGTAAGAATAAATCTATTGGGCTATAACAAAGGTGTTATAGACCTTCTTGTGCATTCCTTGTAGCCTTAGTCTGTGACTGGGTATGGCTATGTGTGGTGATCATTTTATGTTGATTATACATACAATAAGGAAATAAGCAAAGTATACAGGATGATTATCTTGTTTAAATATTCTTTGTGTTTCCTAAACTGGTTTGTGTATTTTGATTCATTATTTTATTTCTTTTCTCTTGTTTGAGTATTTTATTTTGTTGATGTAAATACTTAGTTAAATGGATTTCACTTGTATCCTCTCACACACAAGCCTGGTGATGAAGTCCAGGTCATGAAACCCATTAAGATTCGATGATGAAGTTTAAATTTGGTGAGGGATTCTAGGTCCTACCAATCCTCGCCTAGTTCACCTCGGTTAGTTATATATCTCTTTGAAAAGATATACGTGTTATTTTCTTCATCTATGATGATTCTTGGACTATCCATGGATAAAATGGGGTGTGAAGAACCACAACCAAGCTAACAATATGGTGATGAATGCCACCATTGTTAGTATTTATTAGTAGTTGGGTGTGAATTCCAACTCACTAATGTTTAGTATGAGATGTGGTGTGTGTGGATTCTTTTTATTTTATGCAAAAATAAATATACAACATAGAGAAATCAATGATATTTTTTCTAAAGAATAAAATAAGTTTCAAATAACCAAATTTCTAAATAAGAATTTTTTATTTTTAGAAAAAATGAAAGTGTAAATCCCAAATGAAGTTAGCCTTTATACAGGTAGTAAGCATACAAACCCAAATAGATAGCAAAACAGGGACTATCTCTATGTAAGATAGTCTATAGCAAATTTTTTCTGACATAGGAGTGACCAAAAATAGGGGTTTGTTGTACCCTATAGTAGCTAGTAGCAGAGACCACTGGACCCAAGAGTGATCACAAAAAAAAATATTAACATCTAATAATTTCTCTAAATTTCTCAATTAAAACTTGCAATTATGTATTTTATATAAAAATTGTAAAATCAAGTGCAAAAATACTCACAAGTGAAGCCTACATTCAATGAAGTTGATACCTATTTGGTTTTGTGACTCTGATATAAGGTTGTCACAAGGGAGAGTGATGGGATATATTGGCCATCATAGGGTAGGATGGCAACTCCTGTGAGTTGTTCCAACCCAAAGCGGTGGTACCTATAAATTAAAGGAAACAAGAAACAAGAATTTATTATAAATTATGAAGGTTTAGCTGAGGTCCATCCATGATATCCACTTGTAGAGTAGAAAAAACCATACACCTAAACATTTATGAAATCAAATTTCAAGTAATATCATGTATCTAGGCTAGAAATCGACAAAACACTTGATACAAGGGGACGTTTTTCGCAGGACTGCCCAAACTACCGAACTCGTTTCAGCCATATCTCACTCATCCGAACTCAGATTGAGCTGAAATTTTGAGGGTAGATGCCTAGGAAAACCCTAGAACGTCTCCACAAATTTTCATATCATTTGGAGCAACACATATCCTAGCGCATCCCTATGTGTGAATGATATATTTGGCAAGCGGCTATGCGAGGGTTTCATCTGGGTTGAGTGCAAGCAGCTCCAGAGGTTGGTTTTTAGGGCCTTCGGGCCCTAGCGGCCAATATTTTTGTGGTTTATGCTCAATATTTTAGAAGGAAATGTTGCAGGGGATACAATATGGGTTAGAAATTTGTCTTTCAATAGATCATACTATGAACTTGAGTGACAACGGCTTCCAATTTGCTACACAAAAGAAAAGTGAAAACCATACCTTTCCACGACGTCTAGGGCAAGGATTAAAGAGACCACAAAATAAGTTTCAAGAAGTTGATCAAAAAATGGCTCATATCTCAAGTGAATCTGGTGCTAAGGTGCACCCACAAAATAATTCTACTGTGAAAACCCCTATCAAGGGTAAGAATTTTGAAGACTCAGTCCCAAAAATGAATTTTAGGGATGCCCTTCATGGTGGACAGCCTCAGCCCAATGCTAATATCAATATTAGGGCTTCCCATAAACCTCTAAGAATGCCTAATATTGATCCCGAGAAAAATGGAGTCAGGATGTCTTAAAGCAGCTGATGGAACTCCTATTGTTAAGCTTGATATGGGTAACATTCAGACTGGCATTGAAGATTTGGAAAAAAGAGGACTAATTTTTTGGTTCGTGGGTTTTCATCCGAGTCTATCTACTTTCAAAGTCTGGGCTGCAAAAAACTAGAAAACTAAAGGTGAGTTACAAATATCTATTTATCCAAATGGTTATTTTCTTGTTTTATTTGCTAATAATGAAGATAGAGAGAAAACTTTTCAAGGGGGTCCTTGGTTTTTTGGAAGGGCAGGGCTTTTCATGAAGCCCTGGCATACTAAATTTAAAGCGGAAGAAGAGATGCCTTCTATAGATCCCGTGTGGGTTAGACTCTTTGGCCTCCCTATTGAATTTTGGAATCCTACTATTTTTTCTTCAATTGGAAACTCTTTAGGAACTTTTATGATGACTGCTGATTGTACTCAAAATTTTGAACATATTATTTATGCTCGAATTTGTGTTTTAATGGATTTTGACAAACCCCTACCTAAAAATATCACATTACAATTTGGGGAAGACACTTGGGAGAAAGTAGTGGACTATGAGAACATTCCTTTTCGTTGTAGAATTTGCCATGAATATGGTCATTTGGCCAGTGCTTGCCCAAATAAAATTCTTGATCAAAAGAAAGAAGATATAAACTCAAGTAGGTTTCCAAATACCTAAGAAGAAGAACACTCATAAAAAACCAAGTAATGAAGGATCAATCAAAGTCATTTGCTAATATGTTTGAAATCCTTTCCACAAATGATGTCCCAAGTGAGGAAGAGGAAATAATGGAAACTGAAATCTTAGAAACACAATTTAAATATGAAGGAAAGAACTCAGAGACAAACCAACAAATCAAAGGTTTTCAACGAGAAAAAAAAAGGAGAAAATTTACACAAGAAAAACAATATTTCAAATGTCAAAACTTCAAATAATGCAGGTCCCAATATAGACTCCATTGAACCATCTAGTAAAATTTTGGTTGTGTATGAGCATTCTTCAAGGTTAGAAGCCATCTCAGATTCAATTGGAATAAGTCAAGAAGTAGGGAAAAAAAATTGAAGATGGATTCTAATCAAAAAGTAGGTCGCAAGACCAATCAATATCATATGGTAAAAGAAGGTGAAAAGCTTGTAGAGGAAGGTAATATTAATGCCCTTCCCAATATTTTTAGCCCTGGTATTAATGAAGATCATCACTTGGAATATTAGAGGACTCAAAGGGAGTATTTCAAAACAAAATGAAATTAGAAGAATGATTCAGATAAATCATCCACATCTTGTTTTCCTTCAAGAAACAAAGATGTCAATGGAGGATATGGACTTAATTGCCAGTAAAATTTGGCCAACTGGAAAAGTGGTTTCCCTCAGTTCCCAAGGGACTTCGGGTGGCATTGCTTGTCTTTGGGACCCAAAAGAGGTAGTTATTCACCATATGGTTGGCATTTGGGGTTTGTTGGCTATAGCTATTCAAAGTAGACATTCCAACCAGATTATGCTTTGCATTACTGTTTATGCCCCGACTTCTTTGGAGGAAAAAAGAAGACAGTGGAAGGATATTACTCATATTATCTCTCATTTTCCTAAAGCTTGGATCTTGATCGGAGGATATTTCAATACCATCCTCTCTCTAGATGAGAAAAGGGGGGAAATAGAAATTTGGACAAAAGTACTGACCTCATGAGCGAATATATTGCAAACCTCCATCTTGTGGATATCCAACTAGATAATGGCCTTATGACTTGGTCTAACAGAAGGCAAGGCTTAGCTTGTATAATGGAGAGATTGGATAGGTTTTTGCTCTCTAAAAATTTCTTAATCCATGGTCACATTCCTAAAGTGAAGACTCTTAATAATGTTGGTTCGGATCATTGGCCAGCCATGGTGGAAATGTGGAAAACCAATGTGAGTTTCTCTCCTTTTCGTTTTCAATTAATGTGGCTTAGAGACATTTCCTTTAGACCTCATGTGCAACAATGGTGGAAGGAAGGTAAACCTAGGCATGGGACTAAGATGTTCTATTTTGCCAAAATACTGCAATACATTAAATCCAAAATCAAGACTTGGAACCGGAAAGAGTTTGGGGATGTTCATAAAAAAAAACATGAAGTTATTGCTCATCTTGAAAATTTGAATAAGAAAATCCATTTAGATGGCCTCACAGAGAAGAGAAGTGCAGATGAAATTAAACTCACAACTCAGTTAGAGGAATGGGAAAAAAGAGAAGAAATCTTATGGAAGCAAAAATCTAGAATTCAATGGCTCAAAGAAGGAGATCGAAACACAAATTTCTTCCACAAATCTCTTCTAGCTCGAAGATCTCACAACTTTATTTCTTCCTTAAAATCAGATTCTGGAGATGTTGTTTATACTTGGGATGGCATGAACTCTATTGTTGTTGATTACTTTTCCAATATTTTTGTCGCTACTCCTCTTGACTCAGCTTCACAACAAAATATTCTTCAAGCAATCCCTTCTCTTATCACTTATGAGGAGAACTCTATTTTGACTGCTCCTATTACTATCAATGAGCTTCAACAAGTAGTTTTTAAAATGCAAAAATGGAAAACCCTAGGTCCTGATGGTTTTCCTATTGAGTTCTACCAAGAGTTCTGGGATATCCTTCATGTTGATTTATTAGAGGTGGTGGAAGAAGCCAGGAAATCCAAAGAAATTTTGAAGGTTATCAATAAAACTTATATTACTCTTGTTCCAAAAGCTCAAGAGGTTGATCATATCTCAGCTTTTAGACCTATTGCTTTATGTAATGTTCTTCTCAAAATTATTACTAAAATCATGGCAGAAAGGTTGAAGCCTCTTTTGCATAATATTATTTCCCTAGAGCAAGGGGGATATGTGGAAGGACGTCAAATAGTAGATGAGATAGTTCTTGCTCAGGAAGCCATCCATTCCATGGATATGCAAAATTCTCCTTCCATGTTCATCCGGTTAGACTTATCCAAAGCTTATGACAGAGTGGATTGGCACTTATCAAAGTTTTGAGGCAATTTGGTTTCTCTAAGGATTGGATGGATTGGATTATGGGATGTATCTCTTCATTTTCCTACTTAGTTCTTATCAATGGCAGGCCTTCTCAGTCTTTCCCAACTTCCAGAGGTATTAGGCAAGGTGACCCGCTATCCCCTTATTTATTCATCATTCTTGCTGAATGCTTGGGTAGGACTATAACCAAAAAGAGGGAAAACAAAACCCTTGAGGGAGTTACCATTGCTCATGGAGCTAGACCTATCTCTCATCTTCAATTTGTGGATGACTCTACCCTTTTAGGTAAAGCTACAATTAAGGAAGCTTCTAATATTAAGCAAATCATTAGTTGTTTTTCTAAGGCTATCGGGCAATTGATCAATGAAGACAAATCTAAAGTTATTTTCTTTCACTGCTCTGCTAGACAGGAATCCATGGTCTTGGATAAATTAAGATATAAGAAGACCTCTCTTCCAATCACTTATTTAGGTATTCCCATAAATATTCAAAGGCAGAAAAATAAATATTGGAATTGGTTGTTGGACAAAGTCAAGAAGAAAATTGGAAAGTGGACCAACAAGTGGCTTTCTTCCGGGGGTAGAATCACCTTGGTAAAATCAGTCCTTCAAGCTATTCCTATTTATGTTTCTTCCATTTTGAATATCCCAAAGGTTGTTCTTCGAGAATTGGATCAAATCAATCATCGTTTCCTTTGGAGTGGTACTAAGGAGAAAAGAAAATGGGCCTTGGTGAAATGGGATACTTTATGTCTTCCTAAGAGTGAAGGGGGGTTAGGATTCTGGTCTTCAATTAATAACAACAAAGCTTTAGCTGCTAAATTATATTGGAGGATGTTGCATAACCCCAATGCTCTTTGGGCCAATAATCTATGTGCTAAATATGCTGAGAACAAAAGTCCTGAAGACCTTGTTCGCTATCAACTTCCTACCAAAGGTTCTCCCATTTTAGCAGTTCTTAAGACTGGTGAGGATTTGATAAAGAAAAAATTATTTTGGATCATTCATAATGGTCAACATGCAAATTTTTGGATAGATTCTTGGGATGGTCACAAGCCTTTGATAACTCGGTTTCCCGATTGGAGGCCTTGGATGGAGGAGCTTCACCGAGCTAATTGGATAAAGGTGGCTAATTACTCGTCGGTACCATATTGGTAATTCAAAGGTTGGTAGATATTGGATCCCTATTGAGGACTGGCCTATTCAAATCCTAGAAAGGCAAAGACAAGATATCCAAGGCATCCTTCATATGAGATCCCTCTCTTGGTCCCATGAAAAATATTGTTTTGGATGGAACAACACTACTAAGGGTGAGTATTCAGTTGCTCAAGGTTATTTGACCTTATGCCATAATAATCCCAACCATTCTTCCGACATATTTTCTCAATTGTGGGCTCAAAATCTCTGGCCTAAGGTGAGGTTCTTTAATTGGATTTTATTGCATCGTAGGGTGCTTACTCGTGAGCAACTTATGAAGCATGGTTTTCATGGCCCTTTTAGATGTGAAATGTGTGAAGAGAATGTAGAAAATATCAACCATATTTTTATTGAGTGTACTTTAGCCTCTGAGCTATGGAGGAGAATGGCCACTTTACTTGGCTTACAAGTGGTCCAATTTTTTCACTTTTGAACAGACTTTGGAGGGATTGGCCTAATCAAGAGGGTGTTGATCATTTTATTAGGCAGTTAGTTTGGATGGGTTCTACCATTCTTCTTTGGAATATTTGGAATGAAAGGAACAACCAAATTTTTAATCAAGATAGGAAGGATATTCACTATATTTGGCAAAATACCATAGCCAACTTAGTTGAATCAGTCCATCAACTCCTTAATCACCCCCAAAACTCCCACCAAATATGGGATCAAGTGATGCAAATATTGAAGATTAAACCTTCTAAGGGCAACCAACTTAAAGGGAATGTGAGTATTAGTAAGATGGATAGGACTAGAAATTGGCAACCTCCTCCTAAGGATTTTGGAAAATTCAATACTGATGGAGCCTCTAGAGGGAACCCTGGAAAAGCCAGTGTGGGAGGAATTGGTAGACTTTCATATGGCTCCCTGGTTTTTACTTTTGCTGAGAATTTGGGTATTCTTTCCAATAACCTTGCTGAGGGGTATGGTATCCTTAGAGGCCTTCAGGAGGCTACTAAGGTTGGATGGGAAAATGTGTTAGTTGAGTCTGACTCTCAACTTATGATTAATCTCTTGAAGACTCCTTCTAAGAATCATAAGGTGGATTGGAGAATAAAAATAATTATTGAGAAGATTCAGTTAATCCAGATGGGATTTTTGAAAGTTGATTACAATCATGTGGTCAGAGATCAAAACAAGAGTGTTGATGCTTTAGCTAATTGGGCTTTGGACAAAGGTGATCTTACTTGTTATGGCCACCCTCCTATATGGTGGGCTTCTCAAATTAGGGAAGCTCTTCTTTCTATCATTTCTTTGGATGGCTCCAGTTCTGAAGGTACCTAGTTTCTTCTTGGTTTTTTTTTTTGTTTTGCTTCTCTTTGGTTCATTCAGTTTTTTTAGTTCCCTAGCTCATTCTATTCTTTATTTTGTTTCCTTTGTTGATTCTTGCATTAATAGTCTTCTGGTCTAGATAGGTCATTGTTTTGTTCATTTTTTTTTCTTTTTGTCTTCTTTGTTTAGTTTTTTAAGGTGGGTGGGTTCTTTTGTTTTTTTTTGTTTTTGTGTTCTTTGTTGTTCTTGTGTTTTTGTTGTTTTGTTTTTTCTTTTTATGTTTTTTGTTATTGTTCCTGGGTTTCTCTTTGTCTGTGTTATTTCATTTTTTTATGTGTGAGTGTTTTCTATGTAGTATAAAATGGGGAACCTCACAAGATGATGTCCATTTCCATGATAAGCAATTACAGTAAATATGCTGAAAAACAATAAAGAAATACATGAAAAATGTACTGAAACTATTCTACAATAGAAATACAATGTTGCTAAATCTACTATAATTGAAAAACACATAAAATCAAATATCATTGAGATGCCATCATGAGGTAAAATGATCAACTATGTTAGTCATCAAAGGATATAGCGGTTGTGCTTGTGGGTCACTTCACGGTGAAGCGAATGCTAAATAGAGAGACTTTTCTTCAAGCTCAATGCGGGGTGATGTCTAATTTATCTATCAAATTGATTTTCAATGGTATTTCTCTTCAAATCATAGATAAATCATGGAAATTGGCTTGAATTCAGGATGATTGATGATACATAATGGTTGAATTTGATCTTCAAACTGCAAATAACTCTATTGATGTGAATGCAAGCTTCATGATGGGATTTGGGTAGTACTCCATTGCTTATGAGAGATTTTTCTCTCTATTACACAAACCAATAGCACTTCCTTACATTATAATTCGATATCACCTCTATATTTGATGAAGTTTTTGGACTCCTTTTATAATATTTCCCAAATATAATCTTGGCTTGCAAGAGAATCCAAAATCGATATTTAGTTAGGATCTAGGCAAACCAAGTGTCACTTCTAGAAACTTCTCATGGTTAGTAATTATGCTAAACTTGCCCTATAACTGATTTGGCTTAGCTCAAGGAGCCTGATTTTGTTATAGGTATGGCCATCCTAGGGAGGAGTAGCCAGTATTGGGGGTCATCACAAGGTCTAGTGGCCATTGGAGGCCACTCCTAGGTATGATCGTTCACACTGCACAGGAATAATTACCCCTGTTTGAGTGGTCACAACCACTGTTAGGTCTTTGGAAGACCCAAGATGATTCATATGGCCTGAAAATATGTCCATATAGGTAGCCACATTAACATGACATTTTTTAGGTGTCTACACAATCTTTTCATCATGTATTTTGATAATGGAGAACTTAAGACTAGTGGCACTATAGTATTACCCCTTAGGGTTGGATCTTACATTCTCAACACTCTCTTCTATGTGATGCTTTATGAATTAACCTACAACATGCTCCTTGGGAGGCCATATCCATGAGATGTACAACATCCCCTCAATTCTTCATTAATACCTTAAGTAATCCTAAAACTTTCACATACTACTAGATGATTGAGGTCAAGAATCCTAAAGCTCATATTTTTCCTTCTCTCAATTTATATATTTAATTATCTTCTTCTTATTCTTAGCATTTGATCAGTAATGCATTAATGTCTCTCATATTGCAATCCACCTCAAAATTAATATAAGGGTCAAATCTCTAATCTAACCAACATTAACGATGATAATTCAAATATCAATCAACCTATCGTAGACCTATCCAAGATTTCCCTATCTCCTTGAACCTTAGGCTTTCCCTCTAGAAATAAGGTTAAAATAGTTTAAATAATAAGGTTCTTCTTTATTTATGGAAATGATAATAAATTACATGGTAATAACACTTTCATAGTTGAATGGTAGTATGCTTCATTCTTCTTATTAAATTCATATTCCATCCATAAGCATGTGTTTTTTAATATGGGATATCATCGTGAAGGATTAGGCCTGTATAAGTAGAGCATCAAAGATCCTATGGGATAGGTTACATCTGTAATTATAATTACCTTCTCCCTTCATCCTCTTTCAATAGTCAGAAGGAAGTCATCCTTCCTAATAGTGCATCCTATGATAACATCATTTATTAAGATGGGCTAGATTGGGATGAGGATGATGATAATGTGTCATCACTCCTTATATATCCTATCCTCTTATGATTTACATAATTTGTTAGTGTAAATATCATAACCCTAACCTATTACAAGTTAATTTTTGTTGAACACAATTGTGATATGCAGGACAATCCTAAATAATCCTCCTTGAGATGGTCCCTCATACTATCTAAGCCAAAAATACTTTTGTTTTTGTGGATATTTTTCTCAAATCATGAATATCACTATATTACAACTAATCAACAACAATTATCCAACCATAGATCCTATAGATCTTGATAGATTGGGAGTTTTTCTAGCTCCTCTTCAATCAAAAGATCAGTCTCACTTTTTATTGAGAAAACCATGGATATCAATATTGGTACTCTTTAATATCCCAAGATCCATAATGTAGGAAAAATATTGATCCTAAATGCGTGTGAGGAATACATATTTGTTTGGTTATATATTGATATGTTAGGTCATGATAATTTTTCTAGTTGTCAACCATAGTTTTCACTCCTAGTGCAAAACGTGTAAAGCAAAACTTAAGAAAATTACATCCAAAATTTACCTTTCCATTCAAAGAGGAACTTCAAAAGATCCTCAATGTTGGATTTATCAAAGACATCAACTACTTTGATTGGATCTCCAATGTTGTCCTTTTTGCTAAGAAAATTGGTAGCATTAGAGTATGCAATAAATTTTAAGACATCAATAAAGCATGTCCCAAGGACATATTCCCTCTACCAAACATCAACATGATCATTGATTTCACTACATGATGTAGAATGTTATATTTCATGGATGGAATCATAAGATATAATTATATCACTATCTCTTCTAAGGATAAAGCCAAGATATTTTCACCACCTTGCGGGGAACCTTTTTCTATCAAGTCATGCCTTTCAAATTGAAGAATAGGAGCTACCTCACATAGGGCCATGACATGCATCTTTTACAAAATGATACAAGACATCATGGATGACTATATTGATGATATTTTTGGTTAGTCAATAAAAACTAGGAAGGTCATGTTTATGACCTAAGGAATATCTTCAAGTGGATACACAAGGTATGTCTAAATCCTTAGAATGCATGTTTGGGGTTACATCAATAAAATTGTTTGGAATTAATCATATCCTAATTTGGTATCAAATTTTATCCTAAAAATATATCAACTATTATCAATATGTCATCTCCTCAAACTCTAACCTAGATTAAAAGTCTCCAAGGAAAAATCTAAACCATCTAGAGATTCATCTTCTAGTTTAATGACAAGTGTCAACACTTCACTAAACTTTTACTAATGCAATATTTGAATGGGATATTGACTATCAAGTGGTCTTTGATGATCTCAAATCCTACCTTTTATCTCCTCATGTCATAGTCCCTCATAACCCTTATAGGACCTTGTTGTTGTATGTAGTAACAATTGTCCATGCCTTTGGAGATATCTTGGCATAGTATGATGACCAACAAACTCATTTTCTGTATTATCAATACTTTAGTTAATTACAATATTTGCTATATCCTTTTCAATAAGCCTTACATAGCTATAGTGTTTGCTTCTAATAATATTAGACAATACATCCTCAACCCCTTGTGTTATTTTATGTCCAATCCTCACCTCTCAAGAAGAATTACTAAATGGGTCATTACACTTAGAAAATTTGATTTTGAGTTTGTTATCCAAAATTATATGAAAGGTCAAGTCATTGCTAACCAATTAGTAGCTACACACTTAAAATCTAGCCATCCCTTAGTAGTAGGTTTTCTTGATGAGTGAAATTTTATCCTAGATTTATACCAACCTAACTCTTGGACTATACATCGATAGTGCTAGATGAATCAAAGGAGTAGTGGTAGGAGTCATTTTAATAACTTCTCAATGATAGTTGATTCCTTTGTCCTTTAGGCTCAAGTTTTCCTCTATCAATAATACCAAAGTATGAAGCCTTTATCCTATGGCTACATGTAACATTAGACCTTTATGTTAGAATTCTCTCTATATTTTGATATTTCGAACCTGTAGTTAACCAATTTAATAGTGTTTATCAAACTAAAGATAAAAATATTAAGTAATATAAGGACATCATCACTAAACTGATGGTTGATTTTGACAAAATCAAAATTAAAGCTACCCTAGGTCTAGTAACTACCATGTTGATGCTATAGCCTTAGCTATATCCTTGACCCCCTTATAGTTGAATGATGAACAAAATACAATTATCATTCAACATGTAAATAGGGAAAAATCACACCACACAACTAACTGAACAAAAAATTTATTATATTACACAAATATAAACTTTTACAATATGCCCATAAAAAGGGACTTAATCACAAAATTAAACATGGAATCTTATGGTGTTTTTCCAGCTTCTTCCTACCACAATCGAGAAGAGATGGATTTTTAATGACCACCAAAATGGATTTGTCATGACCCTACTAGATGGACCTTTTTTTTTTTTTTAAGCAAAAAACCCCTTGCGAGACCGCCTTGGTCTAAGAGACCATGAACAGGTGGTTCTACATCGTCAAAGTCACCCGGGGGTCGCACCTGACCCTGCTCGCACCAACATTATCAATTGGATTTTGGATACCCAATTTAGCTTTTTGGTAGGGTGGAGATTCGAACCTGGGACCTCCCTTGGAGGATTGCCCTCTCCTCTCCAACTCACCTACAACACCTAGGTCTACCAGATGGACCTTTGAATGTAGAAAAAAATGATGTATTAATTTATGATGCTTTAATACTAAATTTTGTGTAATTAAACAACTATGCAATATTATTAGATATTGGAGAATATGATACTGCTAACAAATTTCCAATGTGTAGGATCAGGTGCACTCGTAAGTAGAAGAAATTGAGTCATACACCAAATATGAGGGTACTTGAGGTTGGGGTAAATGACGATATGACAACTCAAAGATAACAAGGATAGATACCTTAATATAGGTATGCATTCAGTTAGGGATAATCGTCAATAGATAGTCACCTTGAATCCCAAACTGATGGCTTATATCATAAGTTCTTGAGGTAGATATGGGTGACTAAATTGATGAAAATATATCCCTCTTTATCTGTTGCACATGCTTGATTATCTTTCACTTCAGCACTTTACCTCAATAATGTGGAAAATATAAATGAATGAACAACCTTCATAACTTCTTGGATATTCTTGAAGAAAAGGGTGATATATGATAAATAGATATTCATTTTAGATAAATGGTGAATTCATTTTAAAATGTTAAATAAATCATATTCATGAATAAAATGGTGATTTATGATAAATAGATATTCATTTTAAATAAATGGCAAATTCATTCTAAAATGTTAAATAAATCATATTCTTGAATAAAAGTATGATTTATGATAAATAGATATTCATTTTAAATAAATGGTGAATTCATTCTAAAATTTTAAATAAATCATACTCTTGAATAAAAGAGTGGATTATGATAAATACATATTCATTTTAGATAAATGGTGAATTTATTTTAAAGTGATAAATAAATCTTATTCTTGAGTAAATGGTTGATTTACCCTAAATAATAAATGGGTTTCATTAAAATAATGAATCAATGATTAAATGGTCTATCATGTATAGAATCTACCCTTAGATTTGGGTTGGGCCAATTTGGTAGAGTCCTACTGACATGAAGGGATGGCCCATTAATACGAGGGATGGCTCTGCTAGTGTGAAGGGATGGTTTCATCTACGTGAAGAGGAGGGACTTTAATGTTGGATGCATCTTGGGAAGATGAGAGAAAGAGACATATCCTCTACCACCTAATGAAAAGGTGTGGTAGTAATGGTAAGTAGGTGGTGGATGGAATCCAAGGGGGATATAGGAACCAAGAAGGAAAAGAAGACTAGAAGAGAGGGAAGGGGATATCTCTACAGGGATAGAAATGATGAGAAGGAAGCACTATATAAAACGTGAAGGAGGAGGTGCCAAAGGTCAGCCAAAATGACCAAAGGAAGCTAATAGTAAAGCTGATCGAGTTGGTTACAGTGCTTTATGGTTCTCTTTGTTTTTTTATCGAATCTTGCTATTTTTAAAGCATAGCTCCATTGTTTATCGAAGCTCACTATTTTTAAAGTGTATCTCCATTGTTTTTTGAAGCTCACTATGTTTAAGGTGTAGCTCAATTATTTCCAAAGCTCATTGTGTAAAGTGTAGCTCCCTTTTTTTATCAAATATTTTTGTGTTTAAATCATAGCTCCCTTGTTTACCAAAGCTCACTATGTTAAAAGTGTAGCTCCCTTGTTTCTAAAGCTCACTATGTAAAGTGTAGCTCCCTTGTTTACCGAAGCTCGCTATGTTTAAAGTGTAGCTTCCATGTTTTTTGAAGCTCACTATGTTGAAGAACACAAGCTTATACTGAGAGGGGGGTGAACAGTATAAGACCACTTTTTTGCTTTTTCTTTCAATTCAATATTATGTAGTGTATAGATAGCAGTATCAATAGCAGTAATAAAAGCATTACAAAAAACACCATACACAATAGAGACACCACAATTTACGTGGTTCACCCAATGTAGGCTACTCCACGGAGAAAATATTTTACTAAAATTTTCTCAATCAATCTCTTTTGGGAATTCTTCCCAAATACAATATTTATGGACCTCTATCCAAAAGAAATTTTGATACCCTAATTTCAAGTTCGTGGATCTCTTCCACGGGAGAACTCTTTCCCATTCTACTCTTGCTAGTGATCTTCTAGAAGACTATGTCTCTCTGATTCATTGGTTGGTGGATATCTCTCCACTTGAAGACTCCTCACTCAGATCTGTCCTCAATTGTCATGGTTGTTGGATCTCTATCCACTAAGACTCTATCCTCTATACTCTATCACCTCCAAAGCTCTATCTCAATACTATACTAAACACAGTTCATTCGGTCTAGCACAACTCTATTCAATATCTTGCACTAAACATAGTATATTTGGTCTAGTAAAATTCTACTCAAGAGGTCCACATAGAACCTAATAAAATGTGCTAAATAGGTCCACACAAAACCCACTCAAATATGCTCAATAGGTCCACACAAAATCTACTAAAATTTGATCAATAGGTCCACATAGAACCTGCTCAAATATTCTTAATAGGTCCACATAGAACCTGCTCAAATTTGCTCAATAGGTCCACACAGAACCTGCTCAAATCATCTCAACAAGTCCACACAGAACCTGCTTAAATCTGCTCAACAGGTCCACAGAACCTACTCAAATCTGTTCAATAGGTCCACACAGAACCTGCTTAAATTTGCTCAACAAGCTCATTCAAAATTGTCCAAATCTTCTCAACAAGCTCATTTAGAACTTTTGCAAATATTCTCAACAAGCTCACTCAGAACTTGTCCAAATCTACTCAACAAGCTCACTTAGCAAATCTGCTCAACAAACTCACTCAGAACTTGTTCAAATCTGCTCAACAAGCTCACTCAAAACTTGTCCAATTTCATATAATCATAAAGTTAATTGTTAGAGACTCAATATATTCTATGCTTAATGCTCAATAAATATCTCAATTCAATCTCATAGAAGCATAAAAAGAATTTTTAGAGACTCAATATGTTCTATACTCAAATCCCAATCTCAACTCAAATCAATCTCATAGAAGCATAAAGAGAATTGTTAGAGACTCAATATGTTCTATTCTCAAATATCAATCTCATCTCAAATCTAGAATATAGAATATTTTGTTTAATGGAATTTGAACAATCACTTGCATCCACTTGACTAGGCTCAATAAACTCAACTCAACCAATCACCTCAATGAACAACCCTTTCTCACAAACCCTAGTCCAAGCATGTATCAACCAACTCAAAATGTTTCCAGAAATATTTCAACAACAAATCTCACATAAAAATGATACTCATGTTCTTCTCTAACTCAAGCTCAAATTCTTTGCATAACCAATTGGTTTCAACAACAATGCTTATAAAATAAGGTTTAATCACAACTCTCAAACCAGAAAACCTTGAAGCATTTAACCAATCACTTTTGAAAAGGAAACCACAATCAATCATTTTCACTTCAAAGTTATTTTATAATCAACCACCATAATCAATCAATAGGAGAATGTGCCCATAATCAATAGTAGTAATCAAAGCAATGCACAAAACACCATACACAATAGAGACACCACAATTTACATGGTTCACCCAATGTGGGCTACTCCATGGAGAAAATATTTTACTAAAATTTTCTCAATCAATGTCTTTTGGGAATCCTTCCCAATTAAAATGTTTATGGACCTTTGTCCAAAGAAAATTTTGATCCTCTAATTTCAAG
The DNA here is from genome assembly GCA_028583015.1 of Wollemia nobilis. Classification (NCBI taxonomy): domain Eukaryota; kingdom Viridiplantae; phylum Streptophyta; class Pinopsida; order Araucariales; family Araucariaceae; genus Wollemia; species Wollemia nobilis. Next base: position 2,234,610 of record JAQPPZ010000057.1, read on the forward strand.
TTCATGGATCTCTTCCATAGGACAAATATTTCCCCTTCTGCTCTGGCAAGTGATATTATAGAAGACTTTGTCTCTTTGCTACACTGACTGGTGGATATCTCTCCACTTGAAGACTCCTCACTCATATATGTCTTCAATTGTCCTAGTTTTTGGATATCTATCCACTGACACTCTATCCTATGTACTTTTTCACCTCCAAAGCTTTGTCTCAATACTATACTAAACATAATTCAGTCAGTCTAGCACAGCTCTCATCAATATCTTGCACTAAACACAGTACATTTGATCTAGTATAATTCTCCTCAATAGGTCCACACAGAACCTACTCAAATCTTCTCAATATATCCACATAGAATCTACTCAAGTCTTCTCAGTAGGTCCACATAGAAACTTCTCAAATCTGCTCAACAAGCTCACTCAAAACTTGTCCAAATCTTCTCAATAAGCTCACACAAAAATTGTCCAAATCTGCTCAACAAGCTCACTCAAAACTTTTCCAATTTCATAGAATCATAAAGAGAACTGTTAGAGACTCAATATGTTCTATACTTAATGCTCAATCAATATCTCAATTCAATCTCATAGAAGCGTAAAGATAATTGTTAGAGACTCAATATTTTCTATACTCAAATACCATTCTCAACTCAAACCAATCTCATAGAAGCATAAAGAGAATTATTAGAGACTCAATAGGTCCAAATAGAAACTTCTACTTAATTCTATGAGCATTAAGATATTGATTGAGCATTAAGTATAGAATATATTGAGTCTCTAAAAATTCTCTTTAGGATTCTATGAAATTGGACAAGTTCTGAGTGAGCTTGTTGAGCTTGGAATAGTCTAGCACAGCTCTCATCAATCTCTTGCACTAAACACAGTACATTTGATCTAGTATAATTCTACTCAATATGTCCACATAGAACCTACTCAAATCTGCTCGATAGGTCCACATAGAATCTACTCAATTCTTCTCAATAGGTCCACATAGAAACTTCTTAAATCTGCTCAACAAGCTCACTCAGAACTTGTCCAAATATTCTCAATAAGCTTACACAGAACTTGTCCAAATCTGTTCAACAAGCTCACTCAGAACTTGTCCAATTTCAAAGAATCATAAAGATAATTGTTAGAGACTCAATATGTTCTATACTTAATGCTCAATCAATATCTCAATTCAATCTCATAGAAGCATAAAGATAATTGTTAGAGACTCAATATGTTCTATACTCAAATACCATTCTCAAATCAAACCAATCTCATCTGGTCTTTCAAGTGCATCTTCAAAATCATCATCACTGAAATTATAACCATCCCTAGTAAAATCATATTCAAGATGTCCAAATTTACCACATCTAAAAAACTTGATAATAATAAAAGTCTTTTTCTTAACTGGATCTTTCTCTTTAACCATAAATAGGACTTCATTTCTATCATTGTCTTAAAAACTAGCATCACTATCAATTGAGTACTTAATTGCATTTTCCACATAGCATCTTCTCTTTTTTTTTGGAAGAATGTATTTCCTTGTTTGCTTTGTCCATACTTGCTTTTCTTCTAGTACCTATGTCTTTTGGATTCCCTATACCTGTGGTCCTATTTTTCTTCATCATTGTTGCCTTTTGGCTCTTTGCATTCTATTACATAGTGTCCATACTTTCCACAATTGAAACATTTGATAGATCTTAGATCTATGGGTCTTCTGGAACCTCTATTTCTTCTTCCATAATTTTCTTCTTCATCACTGGATGATTCACTACTCGATTCTATCTTCTTTCCATTTTTCTTTTTTTCTACTTTGAAAGCAACTTATTTTGGAGGAATAGGATCTTTTGTTCTTATCTCAAAATTAGTAAGCATGCCAAGAAAATAATTCATTTTCAAAGAATCACTATCAATTGATGTTTCTATAGTAGAAACCTTTTCACTGTACCTTTTTGGAAGAGTTCTCAAGATCTTATCACAAGCATCAGATTCATCAATCTTCATTCCCAAACCTTTCATCTCATGTACATGTTCATCAATATTACTGAGATAGTCATGAATATTTTCATCATCATTCATTCTTAAGTTCTTAAATTCTCATTTGAGATTTTTGATCTTAGCCATTATGACTTCTTTATCTCCTTCATTTATTTCATGCAAAAGTTCCTACATTTCTTTTGTTGTTTTACAATCCATAACCTTCATATATTCTGATCTACATAATCCTTTTATAATTGCATTCATGTCTCTTGAGTTTGCATGTATTAGAATCTTACCTTACTTATCTATAGGAGGATTTACTACTGAATCTTATCCAAGTTCCACTGCATCCCAAACTTCATTTCCAAGTGCCATCAAGTAAAATCTCATCAGCATACACCAATATAATAAGTCAATTCCATTAAAGACTGGTACTGCATTATTGAAGGGCCCGTATCTTTGATACTTTTGATCCATTGTGTTCTTAGAATTCTTTTCCTTCAAGTTGTCAAACTCTTCTGAAGGAACCCACTCTGATACCAAGTTAAGAACACAAGATTATACTGAGAGGGGGGTGAACAGTATAAGACCACTTTTTACTTTTTCTTTCAATTCAATATTATGCATTGTATAGATAGCAGTATCAATAGTAGTAATAAAAGCAATGCACAAAACACCATACATAATAGAGAAACCACAATTTATGTGTTTCATCCAATGTGGGCTACTCCACGGAGAAAATATTTTACTAAAATTTTCTCAATCAATGTCTTTTAGGAATCCTTCCCAATTAAAATGTTTATGGACCTCTATCCAAAGGAAATTTTGATCCTCTAATTTCAATTTCATGGATCTCTTCCATAGGAGAAGTCTTTCCCCTTCTGCTCTGGCTAGTGATCTTCTAGAATACTTTGTCTCCTTGCTACACTGACTGGTGGATCTCTCTCCACTTGAAGACTCCTCACTCATATATGTCTTCAATTGGCCTAGTTGTTGGATCTCTATCCACTGAGACTCTATCCTATGTACTTTTTCACCTCCAAAGCTCTGTCTCAATACTGTACTAAACATAATTTAGTCAATCTAGCACAGCTCTCATCAATATCTTGCACTAAACACAGTACATTTGATCTAGTATAATTCTACTCAATAGGTACACATAGAACCTACTCAAATCTGCTCAATAGGTCCACATAGAATTTACTTAGTTCTTATCAATAGGTCCACATGGAAACTTCTCAAATTTTCTCAACAAGATTACTCAGAACTTGTCCAAATCTTCTCAATAAGCTCACACAGAACTTGTTCAAATCTATTCAACAAGCTCACTCAGAACTTGTCCAATTTCATAGAATCATAAATAGAATTTTTGGAGACTCAATATGTTCTATACTTAATGCTCAATCAATATCTCAATTCAATCTCATAGAAGCATAAAGATAATTTTTAGAGACTCAATAGGTTCTATACTCAAATACCATTAGCATACACCAATATAAGAAGTCAATTCCATCAAAGACCGATACTGCATTATTGAAGGGCCCGTATCTTTGATAATTTTGATCCATTGTGTTCTTAGAATGCTTTTCCTTCAAGTTGTCAAACTCTTTTGAAGGAACTCGCTCTGATACCAAGTTAAGAACACAAGCTTATAATGAGAGGGGAGGGTGAACAGTATAAGACCAATTTTTACTTTTTCTTTCAATTCAATATTATGTAGTGTATAGATATTAGTATCAATAGTATTAATCAAATCAATGCACAAAACACCATACACAATAGAGACACCATAATTTATGTGGTTCACCCAATGTGGGCTACTCCACAGAGAAAATATTTTACTAAAATTTTCTCAATCAATATCTTTTGGGAATCCTTCCCAATTACAATGTTTATGGACCTCTGTCCAAAGGAGATTTTGATCCCCTAATCTCAAGTTCATGGATCTCTTCCATAGGAGAAATATTTCCCCTTCTGCTCTGGCTAGTGATCTTCTAGAAGACTTTGTCTCTTTACTACACTGATTGGTGGATCTCTCTCCACTTAAAGACTCCTCACTCATAAATGTCTTCAATTGTCCTAGTTTTTGGATCTCTATCCACTGAGACTCTATCCTATGTACTTTTTCACCTCCAAAGCTCTGTCTCAATACTGTACTAAACATAATTTAGTCAATCTAGCATAGCTCTCATCAATCTCTTGCACTAAACATAGTACATTTGATCTAGTATAATTCTAATCAATAGGTCCACACAAAACCTACTCAAATATTCTCAATAGGTCCACATAGAACCTACTCAATTATTCTCAATAGGTCCACATAGAAACTACTCAAATCTACTCAACAAGCTCACACAGAACTTTTCCGAATATTTTCAATAAGCTCACACCGAACTTGTCCAAATCTGTTCAACAAGCTCACTCAGAACTTGTCCAATTTCATAGAATCATAAAGAGAATTGTTAGAGACTCAATATGTTTTATACGTAATGCTTAATCAATATCTCAATTCAATCTCATAGAAGCGTAAAGAGAATTTGTAGAGACTCAATATGTTCTATACTCAAATCCCAATCTCAACTCAAACCAATCTCATAGAAGCATAAAGAGAATTGTTAGAGACTCAATATGTTCTATTCTCAAATCTCAATCTCAACTCAAATCCAAAATATAGAATAGTTTATTTCATGGAACTTGAACAATCACATGCATCCACTTGACTAGGCTCAATCAACTCAACTCAACCAATCACCTCAATGAACAACCCTTTCTCACAAACCCTAGTCCAAGCATGTATCAACCAACTCAAAATGTTTCCAACAATGTTTCAACAACAAATCTCACATAACAATGATACTCATGTTCTTCTCTAACTCAAGTTCAAGTTCTTTGCATAACCAATTGGCTTCAACAACAATGCTTATAAAACAAGGTTTAATCACAACTCTCAAACCGAGAAAACTTTGAAGCATTTAACCAATCACTTTATAAAAGGAAACCACAATCAATCCTTTTCACTTCAAAGGTATTTTATAATCAACCACCATAATCAATCAATAGGAGAATGTGCCCATACCTTTTATGAAGATGAAGAAGCCTCTTTGGAAATCTACCACAATCACAATATTCTTTTGCCAATCCTCACAAGGGTTAGAAGATCACAAAATAATCAACATTACTCCACTTCACAATAATATTCACCAAGGCTTTTAATTAGAAAACCTTCTTAAGAATTAATGCACAACTTCCTTATCACTCCTAAAACCACTTGTACCATAAAATAAAATAAATCAAAACATTGCATAACCTTGTCACTCCAAAAACCACTTATACCATAAAATAAATCAAATATTTTATATCCTTCCTTTCAACACTTTTGCACTTTAAAAATAATCACAAAGCCTTCTTAGGCAATATCCCACATTAATCAAATATCAAACCTTAGCCATATGCAAAAATTAAATCCACTATACTCTCCATGAAAGTCGATGCTTAACACAACCTTAGCAAATTTGAAATATTTCATGCACCCAAAAATTTTGGCGATCGAATTATGGCATACCTTGAAAAATGGCTTTGGGTGGTTTTGACCCCGCATTCCTCCTCGTCGTGTGCCTTAGCGCACTCTCTATCCACCATGTGGGCTAGGCCTCCCACGTGGAGGCTTTAAGCCTTTGAGACTTATATTTTCGTCCTCTCCACCTATGCCTTGAAACTTGCTCCCTTGTTCCACATGCAGTGCGCAAACGAAATCGGAAGGGGGAATCGACGATTGTGAAGGAGGGGATAATCGAATGTAGACAATATTTCTTGTCACCTACTTGGTTGATAAAATCAACCCCTTTAAATATTCAAACCTTTGCATGATAAAATATATGACGTCGGCGGACATGGCGGGAAAACTCTTTTATTTAATTTTAAAATTTAAATTTAAATTTTAAATAAATTAAAATTTAAACTAAACCTTTAAAATTAAATTTCTCCATCACCGGGGCACATTTTTTGATGAAATGAAAAGCCAACTTGGGTTTTAAGAAAAACCCATTTCAAATCTGCCATCCATGGTTTTAAATAAAACCTTTCCTTACCTTCCTTGGTTTTCATAAAAACCTTTTGCTAAGCTTCCCTTGAAGCTCCTTTTGGAACCAAATGCCATGCATCCCTTCTTGAACCTTTGATCAAAACCTTTGCTTCTCATGAAGCTCTTTGTGGAGCAAAATCATAGTGCTTACTTACATAGGTCCTTTTGACATCAATGACAACTTTTAGCTTAGGGACTCAAAATGTCCAACAATCTCCCCCTTTGTCATTGATGGCAACCCATATCCATTTTACTGAAACTTGACCTTCTTTTCTGCTCCCCTTGGGACTTTGCTCCCCCTGGCTCAATGCTCTCTCAAATATCAAATCTCTCCTTATACCAAATATCTCCCCAATACACAAATCTCTCCCCCTTTGACATCAATGGCAAAGGGTCACCTTTGGGGCTCGGGGCTAAGAATGAGCCTCTTAGCTTAGCCCCTCCCCCACCTCCACATGAGGTGGTTAATTCTAGGGTGGGAGTATTTCTACTCCTCGAAAGCATAGATCTGTGCCTTTATCTTTCTCTCTTCTTCTGTGAGTCTTCTGAATCCTCTCATTGTTCCTTTCCAAGTCATCATCCCTATTCCTGTCATCACTTCTGTTCCTATTCTTGTTCTTGTTCTCATCCATGTTCTTGTTCTTGTTCCTGTTATCTTTCTTTTTTGAGTCTTTATTCTTTTTTGAGTCTCTATTCCTGTTCATATTCATGTTCCTATTCATATTTCTGTTCCTGTTCATATTTTTATCCCTGTTCATGCCTATTTCTAGAATATTTTCTCTACACCATCTTGCTATGTGACCATCATTATTGCACTTATAACACTTAATGTTATTATTCCTTGGATGTGCAACTGTCTTAGGATTTCTCCTAGTGAAGCCATATCCTCTTCTATCATTAATCCTGCAATTCATTGCCTTGTGACCAAAACCATTGCATGAGTAGCAATAACCTTGGAAAAGTTGTTCTTTTCCATATACCTATCTTTCATGAGTCCTGCACTATGAAGCCATGTGTCCAAACCTATGACATGAATAACATCTTCCATTGAAGCCTCCTTGTCTTGACCTCATTGGTCTCCTATTCTGATTGTTGTTCCATCTGTATCTTCTTTGTGCATTTTTCCTCTCTTTTTTGAACTCTTTGTTGTCCAACTCATCCTCTGATGTCCCACTTACACTTAAATTGTCTTCTTTGATGTATCTTCTTCTAAAGTTTCTTCTTCATCAAGACTTGAAGTAGATTCTTTTTCCTATTTCTTTTGAGCATTTCCAAAGCCAAGACCTGTTGAACATGATGTTCATTGTTGTCCATAGATGAACTTATCCAAGTTCTTAGAGCTATTTGTGAAACTCTTCATCTTGATCTTGGAGTCCTTTAAATCTTCTTTTAGAGTAGCCACTTCTTGTGCTAACTTCTCACATTCCAAAATCTTTGCTTCTAACTTATCCTTGAACTTGCTTGCCTTAGCCTTTGATTTTTCTAAATCCTCTATGAGCAATAATATTTCTTCATCACATTCTTGAAACTTATTTTCAAGCTTAGAGTGTTGCTTTCTAACCTTCTTTACTGTGTCAAGGGCATAGATAAGTTCTCCCTTGAGATCATAGCCATTCTCTGCTGAATATTCCTCTATTTGTTTACCTTTGTTCATATCATTACTTCCTTTTGGATTGTCTTCTATAGGATCATCTTCTTTATCTTCCAAATCCATTAGAAGATTCTCATCTGGTCTTTCAAGTGCATCTTCAAAATCATCATCACTGAAACTATAACCATCCCTAGTGCAATCATCTTCAAGATGTCCAAATTTACCACATCTAAAACACTTGAGAATAACTAGAGTCCTTTTCTTAACTGGATCTTTCTCTTTAACCATAAATAGGACTTCATCTCTATCATTGTCTTAAAAACTAGCATCACTATCAATTGAGTACTTACTTGCATTTTCCACATAGTAGCTTCTCTTTTGTCTTTGGAAGAACTTATTTCCTTGTCTGCTTTGTCCATCCTTGCTTTTCTTCTAGTACCTATGTCTTTCTGATTCCCTGTATCTGTGGTCCTATTTTTCTTCATCATTGTTGCCTTTTGGCTCTTTGCATTCTATTGCATAGTGTCCATACTTTCCACAATTGAAAAATTTGATAGATCTTAGATCTATGGGTCTTTTGGAACCTCTATTTCTTCTTCCATAATTTGCTTCTTCATCACTGGATGATTCACTACTCGATTCTATCTTCTTTCCCTTTTTCTTTTTTTCTACTTTGAAAGCAACTTCTTTTGGAGGAATAGGATCTTTTGTTCTTATCTCAAAAGTAGTAAGCATGCCAAGAAAATAATTCCTTGTCAAATAATCACTATCAATTGATGTTTCTATAGCAGAAACCTTTTCACTATACCTTTTTGGAAGAGTTCTCAAGATCTTATCACAAGCATCAGATTCATCAACCTTCATTCCTAGACCTTTCATCTCATGTACAAGTTCATCAATCTTACTGAGATAGTCATGAATATTTTCATCATCCTTCATTCTTAAGTTCTCAAATTCTCCTTTGAGATTTCTGATCTTAGCCATTCTGACTCCTTTATCTCCTTCATATATTTCATGCAAAAGTTCCCACATTTCTTTTGTTGTTTTACAATCCATAACCTTCATAGATTTTGATCTACACAATCATTTTATAATTGCATTCATGGCTCTTGAGTTTGCATGCATTAGAAGCTTACCTTCCTTATCTGTAGGAGGATTTACTACTGAATCGTATCCAAGTTCCACTGCATCCCAAACTTCATTTCCAAGTGCCATCAGGTAAAATCTCATCAGCATACACCAATATAAGAAGTCACTTCCATCAAATACTAGTACTACATTATTGAAGGGTCTGTATCTTTGATCCTTTTGATCCATTGTGTTCTTAGACCACTTTTCCTTCAAGCTGTCAAACTCTTCTGAAGGAACCCGCTCTGATACCAATTGAAGAACACAAGCTTATACTGAGAGGGGGGTGAATAGTATAAGACCACTTTTTACTTTTTCTTTCAATTCAATATTATGTAGTGTATAGATAGCAGTATCGATAGTAGTAATCAAAGCAATGCACAAAACACCATACACAATAGAGACACCACAATTTACGTGGTTCACCCAATGTGGGCTACTCCACGGAGAAAATATTTTACTAAAATTTTCTCAATCAATCTCTTTTGGGAATCCTTCCCTATTACAATGTTTATGGACCTCTGTCCAAAGGAGATGTTGATCCCCTAATCTCAAGTTCGTGGATCTCTTCCATAGGAGAACTCTTTCCCCTTTTGCTCTAGCTAGTGATCTTCTAGAAGACTTTGTCTCTTTGCTGCACTGACTGGTGGATCTCTCTCCACTTGAAGACTCCTCACTCAAATCTATCTTCAATTGTCCTAGTTGTTGGATCTCTATCCACTGAGACTCTATCCTCTGTACTCTATCACCTCCAAAGCTCTGTCTCAATACTGTACTAAACATAATTCAGTCGGTCTAGCACAACTCTGCTCAATCTCTTACACTAAACATAGTACATTCGGTCTAGTACAATTCTACTCAATAGGTCCACATAGAACCTACTCAAATATGCTCAATAGGTCCACACAGAACCTACTCAATTATGCTCAATAGGTCCACATAGAACCTACTCAAATTTTCTCAATAGGTCCACACAGAACCTACTCAAATCTTCTCAATAGGTCCACATAGAACCTGCTCAAATATACTCAATAGGTCCACATAGAACCTGCTCAAATCTTCTCAACATGTCCACATAGAACCTACTCAAATCTACTCAATAGGTCCACAAAACCTACTCAAATCCCCCCCACCCACCCAGAACTTGTCCAAATATGCTCAACAAGCTCACTCAGAACTTGTCCAAATCTGCTCAACAAGCTCACTCAGAACTTGTCCAAATCTGCTCAACAAGCTCACTCAGAACATGTCCAAATCTGCTCAACAAGCTCACTCAGAACTTGTCCAAATCTTCTCAATAAGCTCACTCAGAACTTGTCTCAAATCTGCTCAACAAGCTCACTCAGAACTTGTCCAATCTCATAGAATCATAAAGAGAATTGTTAGAGACTCAATATGTTCTATACTTAATGCTCAATCAATATCTCAATTCAATCTCATAGAAGCATAAAGAGAATTGTTAGAGACTCAATATGTTCTATACTCAAATCCCAATCTCAACTCAAATCAATCTCATAGAAGCATAAAGAGAATTGTTAGAGACTCAATATGTTCTATTCTCAAATCTCAATCTCAACTCAAATCCAAGATATAGAATAGTTTGTTTCATGGAACTTGAACAACCACATGCATCCACTTGACTAGGCTCAATCAACTCAACTCAACCAATCACCTCAATGAACAACCCTTTCTCACAAACCCTAGTCCAAGCATGTATCAACCAACTCAAAATATTTCCAACAATGTTCAACAACAAATCTCACATAACAATGATACTCATGTTCTTTTCTAACTCAAGTTCAAGTTCTTTGCATAACCAATTGGCTTCAACAACAATGCTTATAAAACAAGGTTTAATCACAACTCTCAAACTAGAAAACTTTGAAGCATTTAACCAATCACTTTTGAAAAGGAAACCACAATCAATCCTTTTCACTCCAAAGGTATTTTATAATCAACCACCATAATCAATCAATAGGAGAATGTGCCCATACCTTTTATGAAGATGAAGAAGCCTCTTTGGAAATCTGCCACAATCACAATATTCTTTTGCCAATCCTCACAAGGGTTAGAAGATCACAAAATAATCAACATTACTCCACTTCACAATAATATTCACCAAGGCTTTTAATTAGAAAACCTTCTTAAGAATTAATGCACAACTTCCTTATCACTCCTAAAACCACTTGTACCATAAAATAAAATAAATCAAAACATTGCATAACCTTGTCACTCCAAAAACCACTTATACCATAAAATAAATCAAATATTTTATATCCTTCCTTTCAACACTTTTGCACTTAAAAAAATAATCACAAAGCCTTCTTAGGCAATATCCCACATTAATCAAATATCAAACCTTAGCCATATGCAAAAATTAAATCCACTATACTCTCCGTGAAAGTCGATGCTTAACACAACCTTAGAAAATTTGAAATATTTCATGCACCCAAAAATTTTGGCGATCGAATTATGGCATACCTTGCAAAATGGCTTCGGGTGGTTTCGACCCCGTGTTCCTCCTCGTCGTGCGCCTTAGCACACTCTCCACCCACCGTGTGGGCTAGGCCTCCCACATGGAGGCTTTAAGCCTTTGAGACTTATATTTCTGTCCTCTCCACCTATGCCTTGAAACTTGCTCCCTTGTTCCACGTGCAGTGCGCAAACGAAATCGAAAGGGGGGAATCGACGATTGCGAAGGAGGGGATAATCGAATGCGAAAAATATTTCTTGTCACCTACTTGGTTGATAAAATCAACCCCTTTAAATATTCAAACCTTTGCATGATAAAATATATGACGTCGGCGGACATGGCGGGAAAACTCTTTTATTTAATTTTAAAATTTAAATTTAAATTTTAAATAAATTAAAATTTAAACTAAACCTTTAAAATTAAATTTCTCCATCACCGGGGCACCTTTTTCAATGAAACGAAAAGCCAACTTGGGTTTTAAGAAAAACCCATTTCAAATATGCCATCCATGGTTTTAAATAAAACCTTTCCTTGCCTTCCTTGGTTTTCATAAAAACCTTTTGCTAAGCTTCCCTTGAAGCTCCTTTTGGAACCAAATGTCATGCATCCCTTCTTGAACCTTTGATCAAAACCTTTGCTTCTCATGAAGCTCTTTGTGGAGAAAAATCATAGTGCTTACTTACATAGGTCCTTTTGACATCAATGACAACTTTTAGCTTAGGGACTCAAAATGTCCAACATATGTTTAAAGTGTAGCTCCCTTATTTTCTGAAGCTCACTGTGTTTAAATCGTAGCTCCCTTGTTTTTTAAAGCTCACTATTGTTTAAAATGTAGATACCTTGTTTTTCAAATCTCACTGTGTTTAAAGCATAGCTCCCTTGTTGTTGAATCTCACTATGTAAAGCATAGCTCTCTTGTTTGATTAAGCTCTCTATATTTAAAGCATATCTCCCTTATTTGCCAAAGTTCATTGTATTTAAAGTGTAAATTCTTTTTTACCGAAGCTCACTATGTAAAGTGTAGCTCTCTTGTTTGTTGAAGATCATTGTATTTAAATCTTAGCTCCCTTGTTGCTAAAGCTTACTGTGTAAAGCATAGCTCCCTTACTTGTTGAAGATCATTGTGTCTAAAGCATAACTTCCTTGTTTTTCAAAGCTCGTTGTGTTTAAAGTGTAACTCTCTTACTATTAAATCTTGTTGTGTAAAGCGTAGCTCCCTTGTTTATCGAAGTTTACTATGTTTAAAGTGTAGCTCCATTGTTTACCAAAGCTTATTGTGTTTAAAGCGTAGGTCCCTTGTTTTCTAAATATTTATTGGTCAAATATATACCTGTAGCACCCTAAAATTGGCACAGTAAAACCTTAAATAATTACAATTACTCTAGTAAATATTCAAATTCAAATTTCAACCCCCAAAACCGCTTCCAAACCGTTGTTTAACCCATTTCCTCCTTTCTCGTACCATTTTTAGATTTTTTTTTTACCATTTGACGATATCGTCGTCGATCAGACAATATCACCTCAAATCGGATGATTTCGTCTAGACAAGGACGTCCAGACGATTTTGTCGCAAAACTAATTTTTCTCAATTAGCCTCTGTTCCAACGGTGTCTCTAATCCAGGCAGAAGCGTGTCTGCACCGTTAGAGACCCTCCTCGTTGGAGATCTCCCAAATTGGGATGATCTCCAACCTCCTAACCTCCCTCCTAAGCCTATTTAAACTTAGGCCCTCCCCTTAACCTACCCCTGGCTGATATTTCTTGTAACTTGACTTTATACGCACTAAAACATCCTGAATTACCATCTGCACTTGTCCTATCCAAATTTTGTTGTAGGAACCTTAGTATTTTTCAGCCGGAGCAAGCTCAGTTCGTCATGGATGATCCTGTTCAATTCGAGATGATTTCGACTGCAATCAACGTTGGGGGCAATCAGTGCCCAGAGTTTGCATTTTTCTCTTCTCATCTATTGTTTTATTCTGCATCTAGTCAGTTTGTTCATTATTTTCTGTTATTCTGCATCTTGGAGTTCACCCATGTAGTTTAATTGCATAATGAAATCATGATTAACTATTAAAACATTGTAATTTACTTGAATTTCTATTTAGGATTATCTGTTAACATATTTATTGTCATTTTACATCTTTATCCTCTATTAGCATTGCTGCATTTTTTGTATTTTGTGTCTATTTCTCTGTTTGCAGGTCTCTGACGAATTCGTCAGATCTCAGACGATCCTGCAGGTCAGAGATGATCCTGTCAAATTCTAGACAATTTGGACTGCTTCAAAAATTAGAATCTCCATCAGACATCCGGATCAAGTATGGCTCTGTAATTTAGCTTTTTCTCTCTATTTTCTGTATTTCATTTAGCCTGCATTTTCATAATAGAATAACTTAGATTCATTTGGCCAAACCTAGGACTCGAATGTTTAAAGATAAAACTGAACACATTAAACACATTCCCAACTTAGGCGTGGAAACTGCCATTCAAACGTTTCCTGGTGAACCCACCATCCGTCGAAAAATCACCATAATACACCTCCCCCAAGAGGCGGGACCTTCGCAAGGCCTCTCAGTCCGAGGTACCACGCCATCCTTTTCCCATCCTCCTTTTAGGCACGGATCCTATAGCCTGAAGGTAAGGATGCAAAAAATTTGGAGTGATACATTTTGGTGAACCCGACGTGAATGCATTTAAAACCTTTTGAAAACAAAACAAAACAAAAAAAAAAACCAAAAACATAGATGCATTTAAAATCATTATAAAATACTAAGTTGCATATCATGTCTAGATGGTAGCTCCTAAGAAAATATTAGCAGTTACTATCAATGTTGAAAACCAATTAGCAGCCATAGAAATCAATTCTGTGCTTAGTGTGCCTGAAACATATAGAAACCAACTTCTGTGGGACGAACTTGATAGAAGACTAGGTGTCATTTCATCTAGGTCAACAAAACTTAAACAAATCAAGAGGCTTGTCCTATATAGAATCCTGGATCCTCATCAACTTGTATTTTATCATGAACTTCAGAGAGCCTGCCATAGATGGTTAGCTTATAGAAGAGCTCTTGTGTCTTTAGAATTGTTCACCTTCGAGGAATACCTCGATAACGTAGCCACTATACACAATTTCCTAGGTCATGTAGAAGACCAAGAGGTCATTCTTACGAATAGGGAAATATGGAATAGAGTTCCTCGAGCTGTGTTATATTGAGAGTATTGCCACGAGCTTTGCTTCTATCAACCATAATTTGAGACAGATAATATCACTATAGCCCTTTTCATTAAATTCTTGAAAGAAAATTTTCAATTTGAAGAAGAACACTTCATGACTCCTGAAGAACTTGAGCCCATTAATGACATTTATAAATTATTTATAGAAGACTAGATCATTGCTTTCATTATTATTTCTTGCATTTATTGTGTTGTTTGTTATCTTTACAATATTATTACAAAAACAAGAAAAACTAAAAAACATAACAAAAAACAAAACATTTCATTTTAAATATTGTAGTAGGTATATAATTAATATATACCTCTTAAGCTTGTTGCATATATATATATATATATATATTTGTTGAAATCTAAGTTAAGCACAATGCCTAAACTTAGGAATGGTAAACAAACTGAAGGAGAAGAAGAAGATTGGTTAGGAGACAAAACAAGAAACCCAAATGTCCTTCCTGAGGATCCAATCCCGAAAGAAGAAACTCTAGACCAGCAATACAATGAGCTTGTTGTAGATGAACAAGAAGAAAATGTTAAGGAGGATGGATCCTCATCCCCTAGAGTAGCTCTAGATGGAACTATTGCTTTTGATAACTTAGATCATTTCTGGAAATTTTTCAATAATAACATTGGTGCTCTTAATATGGCAGTTCGTATTGATAAAGGACAAATTAGTGACACTCAAGCAGCCATGGAACATATGTTTGATGTGCACACTAATCCTTTGTCTTTTATTGATCAAGAAAGTGATAAGGCTGGACCATCCAATAGAGATATGGTCACTATGATTCAAAACATGCCAAAACAATAGGTTACCCAACCTCCTAAGGAACCTGTTATTGAGCCTAAAATCATTCCCACACAAAATAAAACTTCCTTCACTGCTTTACTTCGCCAAACTATTGATCAATATGCTTCAAGTAAACAAAAATCTAAAATGAAGTCAAACACCAATTTCCAACAATCTGGGATACAGCATAATACAACTTCAAAATTTCTTCATAACACCTTTCCTACCAACAATTTACACAATAGCAACATAGCATCTAATCTTCATGTCCCTCCATATGTTCACAAATCTCATATTAATGCCCTATCGAACCAATATGGTGGGCAAACTAGTAATCTGGAAGCCATGGTGAAACAGTTAGCTTCGCGTATGGACCAGATAGATCCCTATTGTCCCTCGTACAATTATCGAGAGATATGTAGTCAACCTTTGGATCCCATAGTTGTAGCACAACCGTACCCTAAACATTTTCCCATGCCCATCTTGACTATATATAAAGGAACTGAAGATCCCATGAGCATCTTTGCATGTTTAGGATAGCATGTCATGATATATCACATGATGACTTGCTATTACTAAAAATGTTCCCAAAAATTTTAGGTGGAATGGCATTAGAGTGGTACTATCAACTACCCACTCATTCTTTGAGAAATTTTGAAGAAACAGCTGAATCGTTTGTCCATCAATTTAGTGCCTACATCGAGAGGCATGTCACCATTAAAGATTTATACAACTTAAAACAAGACAAGGATGAATGTTTTGCTGATTTCTTAGCTAGATGGAGGCAGTTGACAGGAAAACTACACTTTGTGCTACCTTATAGGGAAATGTTGGACATTTTTATTAATAATTTGCAAGAACAAATATCTTATGAGTTATCAACTGCTACCTTAACCACCTTCGATCAAGCTATAGATTTAGCTCAAAGAGTAGAATATGCCCTCATTAGGAGAGGCCAACTTAGGAAGAAGGATGATGAGAAAACCTCCAGAAATCAATATAAAAACAAACAAGTCATAGGTGATAGAGTCACTGACAGCAGAAATGTTGCTAATATCAATGCAACGAAGACAACAAAAAAATTTATATTGAAACCTCTTGATAAACCTCCTCACAAATTTACTAGATTAAATCAACCATTATCAACTATTTTAACTCAATTACTTGAAAGAGGTTTGATTCAATTACCAGCTATCCGGGAACCTAATCCAACCATACCCGGATACAGAGCTGAATTACACTGTGATTTTTGTAGAGGACCTGGACACTCTACCAATGC
The DNA here is from genome assembly GCA_028583015.1 of Wollemia nobilis. Taxonomy (NCBI): domain Eukaryota; kingdom Viridiplantae; phylum Streptophyta; class Pinopsida; order Araucariales; family Araucariaceae; genus Wollemia; species Wollemia nobilis. The sequence goes on from JAQPPZ010000057.1 coordinate 2,251,144, forward strand.
TTGTAAAAGGTTAAAGCATAAAATACAAGATCTGATTGATAATAATGAAATGGAGGTGCAAGCCTTCCAACCTAAACAAAATGCTCCTAATAATGCTCAAAAGAACATTCCCCAAAATCAAAATCAAAATGCTAATCAATCATTAGACATATTTCAACATCCTTTACCAAGATATGGTAAAGAGGTGGCCAATCAAATCGAACATCATAATGTTCCTCCTCCTACCCGATGTGTAGGGACTATTAGCGAACAATTACCTGTTCAGGATCCTCAAACATTTGAAACAACTTTATCCCTAGTCACGACCAGGCCCCTACATAATTTTCAAACTCCAGATCCTAGTGATGTAGAATCATATACTGAAAGTGAAATAGACATCACCTCAAACCAATCGAATAGTTCTGAAAATGAATCGGATCTTATTCAACCCATCACAGATGCTATGGTTCCAGAAGAACCATTTCCTAGAAGAGTTACTACTCGACCCTCTTCTAATCAATTCCTCCCTAATGAACAAGCCATAAACGCACAACCGAGACCAGTTCATCATCTTCAATATAACATTATAGGTACCATTGGAGTCGTTACCCGAAAACAGACTCAAAATTCTCAACAAGAACCAAACCAGAATGATGGATCAACTCCATTTGTTTTGAAAAATCCCAATAAATGGAATCATGCTCCTAATGTTCAACCTAAACCTCCTTACAATATTAATGAGCAATTATCCAATACTACAGCCAAAATTTCCCTTTTGGATTTATTAAGATCTTCTCCTACCCATAGGGATGAGTTAATGCTTACATTAAGCCAAATGATGGTACCTCAAAACATTCAACCTGAAGCCATGGCCAATACTATCATCACTAGAGAAGTTGATTGTATTGACTTTCGGGATAAAGATATACCGCAACATAGTTTACATAAGGATAACCCCTTATATATTACTGCCCTAATTGGAGATGTAGCTGTTAAAAGAGTCATGATTGATAATGGTTCATCTCTAAACATTTGCACTTTTGACTTCTACCAACGATTTGGGTTTAGAAGTGATGAAATGAAGAAAACTGACATGATCATCAAAGCTTTCAATGATGAAACACAAGAAACATGTGGAGTTATTACCATCCCATTGCAATTTGGTCCTAGAACCTTAGATACTACCATGTTTATTGTACATTGCCCCGCATCGTACAATATAATCTTGGGTCGTCTTTGGATCAATGCAATGTGGGTTGTCCCATCAACTTTACACCAATGTGTTAAATTCGAATTTAAAAATCAGTTGGTCACTATCCATGGTGATCCTAGACCCTTTGATATGTGTGCTTTGGCAGAACCTGTTGGAGTGCAATTTTGCCCTACTCTGTCATCCACACATCCTAATTCTTATTTTTCATCTAAAACTGTGAAACACACACCCATAACTTCACCTATTTCTCCTCCATTCATTTCACCCTCATATATAGATCAACAATATTCTAAACAAACCACTCTAGAACCTCAAAAAGATCTTCAATCCACAACCAATCCTTCATGTTCTATCCCTATAATTTCAAAACCTATAGACCCATTCATTAACACTTCTACTTTATCGACATCTATCATACCTTCCACATCTAAAGATATAGGGAATGGTCCTATTGGCATTTTTGCCACATTTATTTTGATTGTTGATTATTCATGCATGAGCTATTGAAATTCTAACTTCTCTACAGGTTTTGATGCAAAAAAGACTTAGTCCGAAATTTGTCGTGAAATCGCGACAAAAAAACAGCATGGAGAGCCAAGTCAAAAAACCATCGCGATATCGCGACATGTCACAAAATCGCGGGTCGAATGAGGAGAGAGAAAATCAACGCAAAATTGTTGCGATTTCATGACGTCTCGAAAAATTGCGGTCAACGCAGTCAATGGCAGCAAGTGGGCAGAATCGTCGTGATATCGCGACGTGTTAAATTTTTGCGATCAAAATGGTCAACGGAGGGCAGAGCGACAAAGTTGTCACGAAATCCCAACAAAACCAAGCCAAGGGCGATGAGACTCAAAGTTGTCACGAAATCATGACGAAATATGGCACACAACACACAAAGCAAAAGACGTCATGAAATCGTGACGCATCTCATTTTCACGGCGTGGTTGGGCAAAAAAAGGTTAAGGCATGAATACGTCATGAAATCGCGACAAAATATGATGCAGCCAAGCTAAGCAAAGAATTGTAGCGAAATCGCTACATGTTCCATTATCACGGTTCAGATGAATGAAAAGAGTCTAAGGCATGAATGGCATAGCGATATCGTGCAACTTTTGATAAAACGTTCAAGCAAGGCAAAGACGTCGCGAAATCATGATAGAAAGTGAGAACCGTACAGAAGGCAGAAAATGGTAGTGATTTCGTGACACATTATTGAAGAAAGACTAAGTGCGGAGAAACGTAGCGAAATCATGACATGGTGGAAGTTGCAGGAACACTAAGGCAAAAGTGTCACATTTTTTGCGGCTTAAAAGCAGGGCCGTACAGCATGCAGGAAAGTTGTAGCGAAATTGCAACATGTTAGATTTTCACGGTGTAGAAGGGAAGATAGAGTCGAAGACAAAAATTGTAGCGAAATCGCGTAGCGTCGTGTTTTCGCGGCTAAGGGTAGCGAAGGAGATAAAGAAGCTGAATATGTAGCAATTTTGTGACATGGTTGTTTTTAGTGATTTAGAAGTTGCAGAAGCATACGGAACAGAAAGACATAGCGATTTTGCAACCTGTTGCGTTTTCGCGACCTGTTGCAATTTCGCGCCAGGAAGAAGTTCAAACGGTCCAATGCAGTTTTGTGATTTTTGATGATTAAAAGCACTCCAAAATTAAATGTGTTGCTGCTTTTAGATTTGTTCAAGGTAGAAGAACATGCCCAAGCTACCATAATTGAAGATTTCCAGGATTTGAAGCTGCTGTTCACGATTTTTCTAACGGTTTCATGCATATTTCCAAGAACATTTAATGAAGGCGACCGACTCTTCCATATGGCATTTAATTTCTGGTTTCTCCAAGGCTGTTTAAGGATATCATCTCCTTATTTCCATTGCATAATTTTTAGATCTCGAGGAGGTCTGTTGTAAGTTTTAAATGCTTCAAAGAGGCAAGACCTCTATATAAACCAATGTAAATCTCAAGAACAAGTATCGAGTGTGAGAGATACTTTTGCTGAAAGCTTTCGAGTACTTTGCATGATATAAGGCATTTGGCTCTCTGGTTTCACAAGCAATTTTTTGTATATTGTTCCTTCTACATTCTGCATTCCTAATTCGTGTTCGCATTTCTTATTTGCTGCTTAGTTTTAATTCTGTATTGAGTTTTAACAATTGCTAGTAAGGGAGTGAGTTCTAGAATGTTATTTTGGAGGTCATCTATGCAAGGTTGTGAGTGGATCACGTCATTGTCTTTTGTTATTTGTTGTTTGTGTACTTAGATTTATCTGTTGTTGTTCTTTCCCGATCAGATAAATTCAGCCTACGGCCATATTTCCCGTTTCTTTCTGCATCTTTTCAATTCCTTTCCTATAACTTTGATCTTAAAACACACTTAGAATAGTAAGGGAACCAGCCCACTCTGGAGATTGGTCTGGGAGACATTTCTTTCTCCCAGCCTTTCAATGTTGGCCGGGTCTAGGGTGCATTTTCTATAAAAATCCTTTCCTGTGGTAGATTCGTGACCAACAATTTTTGGCACGCCCGGTGGGACAGACTTTTTCTGTCTCAAAAGATCCATAATCGATGAAATTGATTGTTTTATTGTTTAACACCTGGAGGACTCAAGATTTTGATGAGTTGTCTTGACCTCATAGCGAAGATTTGTAAGTTCATCTGGTGACTTTGCTGAGTTGAAGATCCGAATTTCTTGATCGTGGATGCCTACCTTTTAAAGCTAAATTAATGTTCATTTGGCGACTCTAACTTAATGGTGATAGCCATGATCTCACAGACCACTGCTATGATGGCAAGGGTTTGTCCTATATGGGATGATCCTGGCCCTCTGAATCTCCTAATTCAGCATGAGATTACCAAAGGTGCCCTAAAGGCTCTAACAAAATATGATGGCACCGAGGGCATGGCTCTAGAGCATGTTGAAGATGTTGTTGCTTTGTCAACCATACATGATATAGTTCATGAAGATGTCATGATCCGACTTCTGGTTCTGTCTTTGGAAGGAAGGGCATTGTAGTGGTACAGATTGCTCGGATGTCAAAGCATCAGTTCATGGGATGATCTAGCAGGAGCACTAATCAGAAGATTTGATGAAGATCCCTTTAATGGCTCTCAGGATCCCTTTCAGCTCCTAATGTACATCACAAGAGCACCTCTAGAGAGCATCATGGACTTCAATGTTCAATTCTTGAGAAGTTGGAAGAGAATTCCAGAGAAGATCCGACCGACACCCACCCAAGCCCACCTCTTCTATGTTTGAGCTTTCCATTCTGACATAGGCCTCATCTTGCTACAATCAGGTGAACGAAGGTTCCCTCAAATCTTTGAGGAAGCAGTGCGAGCGGAGCAGCTTCTACTCCTATCAGGAAAATTATCGTGGGAAGAAACTCCATCACCTTATCCGATAGTTATTGTTTATCCAACACAATATTCATCATGGCAGATCCCACATACTATGTAGAGACCTGAGATGCAGCTATGTGGAGCTCAAGAGCTAGATTTCATCCAAAGCCAATGATGGGAACATGCAAGTACTTTCCCAGCAATGAACCATATGGTTGCTTGCAATTTCTATCAGGAGATGGGCCAAGGAGAGGAACAGATTCAAGTTCCAGGACCTGAGCATAAGGAGGGCACATCTTTGCACCCTTTGCAAGTGTTTAACTAGAGCCATTCAATAGACATGCCTCATCAAGAGGAAGAGCCTGAAGAGATCCTAGAGAAAGTACAGTTCCTGGACAATTTTTGTGATCAGATCCAGGAGTTGGAGGAACCTGTTCTTAGTCCACAATCAGGAAACCCTTCAAGATGGTGGGATTGGCTTCATTCATTACTACAAATGGTACCTACAGGAGATTTCTATGTGGCAAATTTCTTTGCTCCATTATTTGTCGATTGTATGGGTACTGGCATGCAGAATAACCTACCCCGGTCTGCAACATGGAGAACTTTAAGACGAGGTCATCTTAATTTCAAGGATCGACTCAAGTATGATAGGATCTGGTCAGGACATTGTCGATTTACCGGATAACCCTCTAAGACTGGGTTTGTGGTGGCGACATGCCAATCATGTCGTAAATTATTGTATATAGCAAAAAAAAAAAAAGAAAAGAGAAAAAGCAAAAAAAAAAAGTATTGTTTTCTTTTATCCACTTCGGCTCTTTTTGCATGCGAGCCGTAGGTGCCTATTTTTTTATTTTTCTTCTCCCTTCCCAGTAGTTGGTGGCTTTCTAGCAATTTCTTCTTTCCCCTTCCCTTTTTATTCCTTTCCCTTCTTCATTTTCCTCATTCTTCTACTTCTTTTTCTTTTGCAGTCAACAAAGCCACTGCTATTGTTTCTTTTTCCCTTTCTATTATTCCCGCTTCTTTTTATCCCCTTTCTTCTAAGTTCTTTGTTGTTTTACATATTTATTTACAGTTCATTTCCCCAGTTCATTCTCATTTCACTTCCATTCCATTATTTCATTTACTTTCATTCCTCTTCCATCACAGCTAGTAGCACAGAAGCATTTTGTTGCTGTCTACCACATCCCTCCATCATTCCATCATATCACTATTCCATTTGCATTTCACCGCCTGTGCATCCGTAGGATCTCATTCCATTCATTTCCATTCCATGCCCATTTGAGGCAACTGCAGATTCTTTTAGTTTTAGTTATTCAGCAAAAGATGTTGCAGCAGCCCATCGAGATGAACTCCAGTAGCCAGCTTTTTTTTCTAAGTTTTTCATGACTCTGATGCCCAATGGATTCAAGCCTGGGATTCTTGCATATAGCAAAACTGTATACCTCGCGAGCCACCAAGAATGTTAGCATTTTTTCCACATTTATTTTGATTGCTGATTATTCATGCATGAGCTGTTGAAATTCTAACTTCTCTACAGGTTTTGATGCAAAAAAGACTAAGTCCGAGAGTTGTCACAAAATCGTGACAAAAAAACAACATGGAGAGCCAAGTCATAAAACCATCACGATATCGCAACATGTCACAAAATCGTGGGTCAGATGAGGAGAGATAAAATCAACACATAATTTTCATGATTTCGCGACGTGTCAAAAAATCGCAGTCAACGCAGTCAACGGCAGCAGGTGGGCAGAACCGTAGCGATATCGTGACGTGTTAGATTTTCATGGTCAAAATGGTCAATGGAGGGCAGAGCGACAAAGTTGTCATGAAATCACGACAAAACCAAGCCAAGGACGATGAGACTCAAAGTTGTCATGAAATCGCAACAAAAGATGGCACACAGCACACAAAGCAAAAGATGTCACGAAATCGCGACGCGTCTCATTTTCATGATGTGGTTGGGCAGAAAAAGGTTAAGGCATGAATACGTCATGAAATCGTGACAAAATATGATGCAGCCAAGCTAAGCAAAGAATTGTAGCAAAATCGCTATGTGTTCCGTTATCGCGGTTTAGATGAATGAAAAGAGTCTAAGGCACGAATGGCATAGCGATATCGCGCAACTTTTGAGAAAACGTTCAAGCAAGGCAAAGACATCGTGAAATCACGATAGAAAGTGAGAACCGTATAGAAGGAAAACAATGGTAGCAATTTCATAGCACATTATTGAAGAAAAACAGTGCGGAGAAACGTAGCGAAATCGCGACATGGTGGAAGTTGCAGAAACACTAAGGCAAAAGTGTCACATTTTTGCGGCTTAAAAGCAGGGTTGTACAGCATGCAGGAAAGTTGTAGTGAAATCGTGACATGTTAGATTTTTGCGGTGCAGAAGGGAAGATAGAGCGGAAGACAAAAATTGTAGCAAAATCACGTAGCATCGTGTTTTCGTAGCTAAGGGTAGCGAAGGAGATAAAGAATTCGAATATGTAGCGATTTCATGACATGGTTGTTTTTCATGAGTTAGAAGTGGCAGAAGCGTACGAAACAGAAAGACGTCGCAATTTTGTGACCTGTCGCATTTTCGCGACCTGTTGTAGTTTCGCGCTAGGAAGCAGTTCAAACGGTTTGATGCAGTTTTATGATTTTCGATGATTAAAAGCACTCCAAAATTAAATGTATTGTTGCTTTTCGATGCGGTCAAGGTAGAAGAACGCACCCAAGCTACCATAATTGAAGATTTCTAGGATTCGAAGCTGTTGTTCACGATTTTTCTAACGGTTTCATGCATATTTCCAAGAACATCATTTAATGAAGGTGACCGACTCTTCCATATGGCGTTTAATTTCTAGTTTCTTCGAGGCTATTTAAGGATATCATCTCCTTGTTTTCATTGCATAATTTGTAGATCTCGAGGAGGTCCGTTGTAATTTTTAAATGCTGCAAAGAGGCAAGACCTCTATATAAACCAATTTAAATCTCAAGAACAAGTATCGGGTGTGAGAGATACTTTTGCTGAAAGCTTTCGAGTACTTTGCATGAATATAAGGCATTTGGCTCTCTAGTTTTGCAAGCAATTTTTTGTATATTGTTCCTTCTGCATTTTGCATTCCTAATTCGTGCTCGCATTTCTTATTTTCTACTTAGTTTTAATTATGTATTGAGTTTTAACAATTGCTAGTAAGGGAGTGAGTTCTGGAATGTTATTTTGGAGGTCATCTATGCAAGGTTGCAAGTGGATCACGTCATTGTCTTCTATTTTTTGCTATTTGCATACTTAGAGTTATCTGCTATTGTTCTTTCCCGATTAGATAAATTCAGCCTACGGCCATATTTCTCGTTTCTTTCTGCATCTTTTCAATTCCCTTCCTGTAACTTTGATCTTAAAACACACTTAGAATAGTAAGGGAACCAGCCCACTCTGGAGATTGGTCTGGGAGACATTTCTTTCTCCCAGCCTTTCAATGTTGGCCAGGTCTAGGGTGCATTTTCTATAAAAATCCTTTCCTGTGGCAGATTCGTGACCAACAGGTCCTTCTACATCTTATGCTCTTTTTGATGAACTTTTACCAGATTTATCCACAATCTTAATAACAGAAAAAACAAATGCTTTCATGCAAGATTCAATTCTTTTAAATAACTTGTCGCCATCTCCTCGTACCTTGGGCCTCCCACAACCTATGGGAAGTACTTACCAATTCGGGAGTTTTGCTTTTATTTATAAAGGATATGACTGGGGAAGAATACCCTAAAATATCAAAACTCATCATGAGGGATATGCACGATGTTATTTTACTAATGAGTATATTAAAGCTAAACCCATAATGATTAAAATGGGATATAAAGGGAAAGGCTTGGGACCTTTCCAAAATGGCATGAAAGAACCTTTTGAGGTAGAACCGTGGCCTGCCCGCTGTGGTGTGGGCCTATTTACTAGTAAGGGCCAACCCTTTCCTTTTGAATATGATGATCAACTCATATGTTATCAAGATTATTTGGATGGCCGTGATGATTTGCCTTTAAAAAATCAGCCATTTACATGTAACATGCTATCCATAGCTTACCCTAAATTGATTGCTGACTTCGATGAGAAGTTGGAAGGAGATATCTTCCACGATGTCTCCGTTGAAGAGATGTTACACAATGAATTTTATTTTGATGGTTCTATACCAGCTATAGCCCAGCTTGAGGCCAAAAATCCTCAAGATGAATTATCCAACTTAACCTTAAAATAATTACAAGAATTGGGCGTCTCACCCGCCCCACCTAATTTTGAAAGAGATCTACACATGGAAGTAGAAAACGTCATCAAAGTTAACATTGGAACTGAGGATAATCCTCACATAATCAATATTGGATCAGAATTAAGTCAAGAAAAACAAGAGCAATACATTGCATTCCTTAAAGAATATGAATATGTCTTCGCTTGGACATACGAAGATATGTCAGTTCTGGACCCTTCCATAGTCATGCATCATCTAGTCCATCCGGATGCTAAACCTGTTAAACAAAAACTTAGAAAAATGCATCCCAAAGTGGCCCTGCTAGTCAAAGGGGAGTTAGAAAAACTCCTGAATGTTGTTTTTATACAAGCTATTGATTATGCTGAATGGATCTCAAATGTAGTTCCAATAACCAAGAAAGAAGCCACCAAAGTTAGGGTTTGCATAGATTTTAGAGATATTAACGTTGCATGCCCTAAATATGATTTTCCTCTTCCAAACATGGACCAAATCATTGATTTTACTCTTGGAGTGGGATGATGTCCTTAATGGATGGATTCTCTGGTTATAATCAGATCAAGATAGCTCCTGAAGATCAGGCTAAAATAGCCTTTATTACCCCTTGGGGTACCTTTTGTTGGAAAGTGATGCCATTCGGCTTAAAGAACGTAGGTGCAACCTATCAACGAGCTATGACTTATATTTTTCATGATATGATGCATGATATCCTACATGATTATGTAGATGATATTATAGCTCGCTCTATTAATGAAGATAAACATTTAGATGATTTGAGAAAAGTTTTTAATCGATTAAGAGAATATCTTATTCAATTAAGTCCAGCCAAATGCATATTTGGAGTTAAGTCCGATAAGCTATTAGGGGTTTTAGTTTCTTTACATGGTATCGAAATCGACCCTCTCAAGATTGCAGCTATCACTGATATGCCCGCACCTACCAATATATCTGAATTACGAAGTTTACAAGGTAAGCTTCAAGCTATCCGTCGCTTCATCGATAAGTTGGCGGACAAAACCGGTCCCTTTCTTAAGCTCCTTAAGAAGGATGTCCCTTTTAATTGGGACGATGAATGTAAAGAAGCTTTTGAACTTCTCAAACAATACCTCCTTAACCCACCTATGCTTTCACCACCTAAACCTGATTGCCCATTTCTCCTGTATATTTTAGCTTCAGATTCTACCTTAGGAGCTATGTTAGCTCAGCTTGATGATGCGAAGAGAGAACGTGCTAATTATTATATTAGTCGAACCTTCATCAGTTATGAAACCCGCTACACAACATTAGAAAAACTATGTCTAGTAGTCGTATTTTCTATGCAAAAATTATGCCATTATATGCTCAGTCAGAAAACCTATGTCATTGCTAAATATGATCCCTTGAGGTATCTCATGAGTCAACCTTATTTATCGGGTTGTACAGCCAAGTGGGTTCTTGCTCTAAGTGAGTTTGACCTCACGTTCATAGGACAGAAGTCTATTAAGGGTCAAATCATAGCATATCAACTAGCTGCTGCACCCTTAGAGTCTACCCATCCTCTCATCATTGAGTTTCCTAATGAATGCCTTCAATTAGAGGCATACCATATTGCACAATGGTCATTATACTTTGATGGAGCCCGATGCATGAGTGGGGCTGGTGCGGGTATTATTTTAATATCCCCGCAAAAACATCTTATTCCTCTGTCCTTCCAATTAACATTTTCTTGCACCAATAATACTGCTGAATATGAAGCTTTAATCCTTGGATTACGAGCTACCTTGGCGCTAAAAATTAAACATCTGTTAGTTTTTGGTGATTCTCAACTTGTCATAAACCAAATTAATGAATTTTATCAGACCAGAGATGATAAACTGTGCTCATATAAAGCCTATGTTTTACAATTAATGTCTCTATTTGATCAAGTTACCTTGGAAGCTATTCCTCGAACTTACAACTGTGCAGCTGATGTTATGGCCACAGCTGCATCTTTCTTGCCCTTAGAGTTAGATGACGAATATACCACTATCATTATTCGTTGACTCTAGGAACCCGCTTCAAATAATTCATGCTTAGAAACTTTGGATGTGTTCTTAATCAATGAAACTACTCCTGAACCTTGGTATACAGATATATTTGATTTTCTCCAAAATGGGACATTCCCTGCCAATTCTAATAGAAACCAGCGTCGGTTATTACGTCGACGAGCAAGTCGATTTGTAATAATTGGCAATACTTTGTATAGGAGATCTTTTGAAGGTATCCTATTAAGATGTTTGAATTTATAAGAATCCAAATTAGCCTTGAGTGAAGCCCATGATGGATCTTGTGGAGGACACTTTAGTGGTAGTGTCATTGCTAAAAAGCTCCTTAGGATAGGATACTTTTGGCCTACCATGGAAAATGATGCACATGAGTATGTGCGCCATTGCGACAAGTGCCAGAAACATGCTGACCTTGTCCATGCACCTGCACAAGAACTGCAGGCTATTTCATCTCCTTGGCCCTTTTCAAAATTGGGCTTAGACATTATTGGCAAAATCAATCCTGTGTCATCTGATGGACACAAATTCATCATAACCGCCATCGAGTATTTCACGAAGTGGGTTGAAGCTATGCCTTTAGCTTCCTGCACTGGCACACAAGTCTCTAAATTTATTTTCAATCAAATCATTTGTAGGTTTGGAATTCCTGCAAATCTCATCTCTAATAATGGAACTTGTTTCAAAAATAAATATGTCAAGAAATTATGCCAAAAATATAAGATTCAACATCATTGGTCCACTCCCTATTATCCTCAGGGTAATGGTCAAGCAGAAGCATCTAACAAAACCTTAATCAAAATTCTCAAAATATTGGTCAATAAATCTGGCCGCGACTAGCACATTCAATTATATCCAGCCTTGTGGGCCTATCGAACTAGTGTTCAAACCCCCACTGAAACTTCACCTTTTATTTTGGTTTATGGTGTTGAAGCCATTTTTCCCTTTGAATTAGAAGTTTCTTCTTTGGCTCTACTACTTCAAGATACCAAAGTAGGAGATGAATATCAATACTTTGGAGCATCTCCATGCCTACCAAAACAAGCTTAAAAGATCATATGCTAAAAAAAGTTCATCATCGATCCTTTGAGATCGGCAACCTTGTTTTAAAATAAAATCAAAAAAATACTAATACAACTAAAGACCTTAAGGGTAAATTTGAGCCCAACTGGATTGGACCATACATTATCACTGCTAAATTTGAATCAAGAGCATATAAATTATCTACCTTAGATGGTAAAGAACTTAAAGAACCCATGAACATTTTGCATCTTAAACGTTACTATGCGTAACAAAAAATTAGTCATTTCATCATTTGTACATATTTTGCATGTTGTCTTATTTTAAAAATATATCAAATTTTTTACACAAAAACAAAAACAATCAAAAATAATAAAAATAAAAACAGCAATATTCTTGACTCTTTCGAAACCAAAACAAAATAAAGAAGAAAGAGAGAGTCAACATTCAAACTTCTCAAAAAGTATTTCTATATATTTCTTCTTACAAATGTTGCAGTTATATATTTCAAATTATTTTGGATAAATTAGCATTTATTTGGAATCCCTCACTTTCACAAACACAAAATAAATATCTTGATTTTTATCTAGCATGATTACTAATCTCTCTTATATCAAAGTCCACAAAATTCAATTAAATAAAGTTTGAGCACAGAGAATTGATCTTGTTATTTACTTAAACCAAGCACATCCTTTCACAATAAAATGATTATATTTGTAATATCCTTGCTATGCTACATAGTAGAAGTGGTTTCTTGAGCGAAAAGTTTCCCCTGCTATCCTATCATGCACATGGTCTAGAATCTTTGAGAATTGGCAAAAGGACAAGCTCACCCCTACCCGGAATAAAAATCCCTTGCTCTACAGCTAATCCGAGCAAGTATCCCTAGCATAGGAAGAAAATAAAAGTTCAAGAAAAAGAGAAAAAAAAAATGTTATTTTATATCATTACATCAATGTTTCAAGCATTATCTCAAAAATCAAGCAAAAATACAAAAGAAAAGCAAAAGAAAGCAAAAGCAAAAGCAATAAAATCCCTCTCCCTACCCTTTGAAAAGAAAAGAAGGGTTGATGAGCTTGAATCCCTGGAATTCTCAATTATTCAAAAACTGTGATGTAAGCCCCATAACAGGTGGTTTGTGCCCAACCTGCTTGGCCTTGGGTAACTCCTAGCGTGGCGATACGTCTGTCACATTAGCGAATTTCTTTTGTAAATACCTATGTCTACTTATGGATTAGCTAGCTCTTGATAATCCGACTTACATAGTAGTCTGGTATGGTTATATGCATCTAAATCATGGTTAATGAACACTTATTTGGTTCATTCAAATCACTTGTATCAAATTATCTTTCTCAAAACTGGTAAATGAACATAGCAATTGCACACACATTTGTATTTGAGAGATTTTGTGTATCATTATGATAAATCAATATTGGAAATGAACTCACATATGCACATGGGATTCCTTATAAATCTAACTTTTGTCTTTAAGATACTTTGAAATATTTCTGCAAATTGTTTGGAATAAATTCATTTTCTTCTTTAAAGTACAGTTTTTTAGTATAAATACAACTACATGCATAATCAAAAATCAAAATTTCTTTCAAACCATACAATAAAAATTCATATATATATATATATATATATATTGTCGACTTTCGCGATGATGGTATAGTTCCAAAACTTAAATGGGAGTCTTATGCCTAGCGCAAGTCCTCCTCTTCATATTTTCTATTTATTTTCAACAATTAAAAATCAACCATACAATAAAACTATTATATCAACTTTTTCTTTGGATTTCGCAATGATGGTATAAGTCTATACCTACATATTCTATGCCTAGCGCAAACCATGGTATTAATTTTATTCCCCATTTATTTAAAATCATAAAAACATATGACTTAACTCATTCTGTTATACAATTATGTTTTTAAAAAGCATCCACATTATCACTTATTCTATTTCATGTCATTATGTCAATATGCAAATTTGCAATGATGGTATAATTCCTAGGGAATTATCCAAAAAAAAAAATTATCACACTTAGGAATTTATGCCTAGCAAAAGTCATTTTAAAATATTTCATGCATAATATTTTCATGAAAAATCTGAAAACAAAATCATCATCATCATCATTTGCATCATCACACCAAAGTCTTAAGACAGTATCTTAAGCACCCTTTTACTTTTAGCAATATTTCTATAATAGGATTAGCTTGACGACCGAGTGAGCGGCGACTCCATGAAATGGTCTATAACAGTGACAATGTCCTTTGAAATTATTTTTAAAAGTCCCTTTTATTTTTTTATCAAATTATCATCACAACAACCAATTTGTTACATCAGATTATTTCACTTAAATTTTTAAAGCATGACATTTAAACCATAATATTTTCCAACGACATAATTACATGAATCATCAAATCAATCACACTTCAAACATTAAAGCATCATAAAAACATATAAACAAGTCATATCATCATAAGACAAGTCATATGATCAAAAAATATCTCATCTATATATATATCCAATATATGTACATCATCTCAAAAATAGATTGGTATGCCACAATCTACATCTTGGCATACTCAATCCTCTCAATCATATATCCTCTGTGTAGTGTCTCGAGAACCCCTCAAACTCTTAGCATTATCTCCTCCCCTGCCCTGAGGTGGACAAGGTGGCCCCATCTCAATATGTGTGGTACTACGAGTCCTAGTCGTCGATCGAGATGAAGTCCTCGACAACCCAATCCTGATTGGGTCAGTAATGCTGGCTGGCAGCTGTACCCTCTGACCCTCTGGCACCATCTAGAAGTAGATACCCTGGTAGAACGTGATCTGAGCAATCAACCGAGCCAGCTCCTGAGTGCTCACTCCTCTGCTCTATGCTCTGAGGCGTGCAACCTCATCTTTGAGCTGTGTAGCCTTCGCTTGATGTCGTGCAGCCTCCTCCTACAAAGTATGCACCTATGCCTAGAGATGGACAGTCTCCACCCAGAGAGTAGCCATATCACTACTCTCTCCTATGTCCACACCCTTGCCCTTATCGGGCGATGGTGGTCTCTCTCTCTATGGAGAAGGGGGTCTCTCCTCCCTCCTCTCCCACTGCCATGACCTCTACTAAGCCTATGGACTCCTCTGCTCTCTCTCTCATCGTGACCCTGTGCTACCTCAATGGTTGCCTGGTGTTGCCTCCCCATCCGACACACAACTGTGTGAATCAGACCCTAAGCCCTTGTCATCTAAGGAGGGCAGATGCCTGTGTACCAAGAATCATAGCTGTCGGCTACCCCAATGTCGTCCCCATCCACTGGCTAAATGGGGGCATCATCTACGTCTTGACTCTAGAATTGCTGCATATCTAGAGCCTTGTTAACTGTAGTGTTATCCTAGACAATCCAAGAAAACTCATAGTCTCTCAGAGATGGGATCCCCTGCTGTAGACCGAACTGCCTCAAAACTTGGTCATATCGATGGAGCTCCACCTCTCCCTCTCCATCCTCAGCCAATAGACTCGCCTAATGCGATCCAACTCTTTTCCATCCTCGGCCCACCCTGGATGATATCTCCAAGGCCTCCAGGTGATCTGGTCGAAGATAAGGTCATCAAGTAGTCTCCGGGACATTGGCAGATCTATCCATCGTTGTGCCCCTCTCTGGAGCAACCAGTAGAAAACTCGGGGCCTCTCCCCGTCAATCCCTGTTAGTGGAAGCCCTACCGGCCTTCGCACCGTAATGTGCTCCCAGCACCAAACCTACAGTAGTGATGCCATAACCAGACATCAGTCACCCTTGTATACGACCCCATGAAGGATCCTATACAACCGGTAGAGTACAAAGCTCCCCCAAGCAAACCTGTATCCGTGGTCTCTCATGTCGCAGACCACATCTATTAGTACCCATGGTACCCTGCATCCACTTTGGTGGCACAGCATAAGTCCACCTACTACCCCAGCCAAAACCTATGTGAGTCTAGATGCCCCAGGAATCTGGCATAGCGACTCGATATTCACTCAGCCCTTCTTCAGGGCGAAGCTCAGATCACCACATAATCGCATCATCGTGTGGCCCTGATTGACCATGGGAATGATCAGTCGTCCTTGTATGGGGATCCTCAAAATCCTCCATACATCCTCCAATGTGGGAGTCATCTCCCCTATCGATAATCGAAAACAGGAAGAACTCGGATACCACCTCTCTACTAGGGCTGTCAATAGCCCCATATCTGTAGAAACCTGTGGCATCTCTGCCACATGCTGCAAGCCGACCTAAGCCAGCTGATCTCGCTCTACCTAAGATAGGGCGGCCAAGTCATCCCTTAGTCCGTCGTATTTCCATTCTCTGCTCTTTAGTAATCCTCTCTACAACATAAACAAAATCAACAATAAAAATCATTAATTAAAAATGCAAGTCAAAATAAAGTTCAATTTCATAAATGATGATATCGTCCACTATTGGACGATATCATCCCAAATTTGAGAAAATTCATCTTCGATTTTTCCAGCCAAAATCATCCCCTTTTTGACGAAATCGTCCCCATTTCGTCGATTTTGCCTCTAGACGAAATCAGCGATATCGAGACAATTTCGACGAAATCAAGACGATTTCGTCTCGACGATGTTGATGGCCCAAAAATGGCCGCGATGCTCAAAAAAATCAATCAAATCTAATCTAAAAAGCATGAAATTCTAAGTAAAGTATTCTAAATTCAGTTTAGACCCTTACCCGTAGCCCGCGCTGGACCTCTGTTGATTTGTGCGCTGTCTCGACCATCTTGTCTCTAGAGCTCTAAAAACTAGGAAAATGAGCAGTAACAATGAATTAGGGTTTTACCCTATTTTTCTTAATTTTATTCAAAAAACACTTAATAACTCTTTTTTAAAAATTTTGGCTTTTTCGTGTTTTTACCTCAAACGTTCGATTTGAGTAAAAACACGGAGGGGGCACCATAGTAAGCTGTCGTACGATTCGACCTAGAATCGTCGCCTAAAAATGGGAATAATTTTTGCTTTCTCGTAGATCGAGAAGAACTCATATTTAACGCATTTTCCTCAAAAAATTCGCTAAAGAGGGGGCAAAATGTAGCACCCTAAAATTGGCACAGTAAAACCTTAAATAATTACAATTACTCTAGTAAATATTCAAATTCAAATTTCAACCCCCAAAATCGCTTCCAAACCGTCGTTTAACCCGTTTCCTCCTTTCTCATGCTAGTTTTAGAGTTTGTTTTGACCATTTGATGATATCATCGCCGATCATACGATATCGCCTCAGACCGGATGATTTCATCTGGACTAGGACGTCTAGACGATTTTGTCCCAAAACTGATTTTTCTCAATTAGCCTCTGTTCCAATGGCATCTCTAATTCGGGCAGAAGCATGTCTGTGCCATTAGAGACCCTCCCCATTGGAGATCTCCCAAATTGGGATGATCTCCAACCTCCTAACCTCCCTCCTAAGCCTATTTAAACTTAGGCCCTCCCCTTAACCTACCCCTGGCTGATATTTCCTATAACTTGACTTTATATGCACTAAAACATCCTGAATTACCATCTGCACTTGTCCTATCCAAATTTTGTTGCAGGAACCTTAGTATTTTTTAGTCGGAGCAAGCTCAGTTCATCATGGACAATCCTG
Organism: Wollemia nobilis; assembly: GCA_028583015.1. Classification (NCBI taxonomy): domain Eukaryota; kingdom Viridiplantae; phylum Streptophyta; class Pinopsida; order Araucariales; family Araucariaceae; genus Wollemia; species Wollemia nobilis. The sequence continues at coordinate 2,268,600 of JAQPPZ010000057.1, forward strand.
TTCAATTCAATATGATTTCGTACCAATCCAAGATGATTTTTACTGCAATCAATGTTGGGGGCAATCAGTGCCCAGAGTTTGCATTTTTCTCTTCTCATCTGTTGTTTTATTTTGCATCTAGTCAGTTTGTTCATTATTTTTTGTTATTTTGCATCTTGGAGTTCACCCATGTAGTTTAATTGCATAATGAAATCATGATTAACTATTAAAACATCGTAATTTACTTGCATTTCTATTCGGGATTATCTGTTAACATCTTTATTGTCATTTTACATCTTTATCCTCTATTAGCATTGCTGCATTTTTTATATTTTGTGTCTATTTCTCTGTTTGTAGGTATCTTATGAATTCGTCAGATGAATTCGTCAAATCTCAAACGATCTTATAGGTCAGAGACGATCCTGTCAAATTCTAGACGATCTGGACTGCTTCAAAAATTAGAATCTCCATCAGACATCCGGATCAGGTATGGTTCTATAATTTAGCTTTTTCTCTTTGTTTTTTGTTTAAAATTTGTTTTTTGTATTTCATTTAGCTTGCATTTTCATAATAGAACAACTTAGATTCATTTGGCCAAACCTAGGACTCAAATTTTTAAAGATAAAACTGAACACATTAAACACATTCCCAACCTAGGCGTGGAAACTGCCATTCAAACGTTTCCTGGTGAACCCACCATCCATCAAAAAATCACCATAATACACCTCCCCCGAGAGGTGGGACCTTTGCAAGGCCTCTCAGTCTAAGGTACCATGCCATCCTTTTCCCATCCTCCTTCTAGGCACGGATCCTATAGCCTGAAGGTAAGGATGCAAAAAATTTGGAGTGATACACTACCTAATAAACAAAATTGCATTTGTGCACCCTATATATGGACAACATTGAATGACTAGAGGAAAGGAATGTCCTCCATGTCAATATCTAGAGAGGGTTTTCTCCCTTGCTAAATCCTACACTGGTAGAAGACTAGGGTTGTAGGAAAGATATTAGGAATTACAAAAAGATATGGCAAATATGGCCAATGGCCAAAGGTGTAGGATTTAGGGAAGGCTAACAGCAATAAATTCACCCAAGCAAGAAATAGCATATAACAAAATAATAGTAGAAAAACTTACTTATAAACTTGCAATAACAACCTTTAAAGTAACACTCCAACACTCACTCCCTCATTAGTAACATTTAAATTCAGATGCAGAATTCAAATTTAATCAACAAATAAGGAACATGAATGTAAAATAAAAATGCATAAAAACAGAAGAAAATTGTACACAATATCACTTGCAAATTCATAAGCCCTGTGTCTTTTATTGATGCAGAGAACTAGGAGAGTTTTCTCGTAAAAATATCTAACCTCCTTTACAATGAGAATTCAAAAGTATTTATAGAGAATTTTACCTCTTTCATTAAATGCACATGGAGACAAAATGATCACAGATATGGAATCATGGAGAGGAATTTTCTCCTTGGAAATATTTAAATCTTGCTATCTTGAAACAGCGATCCATTTTACAAGGAAACTTCTTCACAAAATATGTGCTTCTAGATTTGGTGCACATAAAATTAAGAGACGTTTGACATCTTGAAAACATGCTTCTACTTCAAAAATCATGAAAATCATCCTATATTTTTAATATGGCTTGCTTCTCTTGCTCGGGATTTATGATTTGAGTTACTTATCGCCTCCATGATTTAATATTTTCCATGATCTGCTCTAGGTGCCTTTAAAAAATCATACATTAGTGGTGAGTACACTTTCAATTAACTATCTCTCTTCTTTGAGCGTGGTGACAACAATGCCTTTCATTCCCAGCAAAAATATTTAGCAACCACATAACTAGCCTTTAAAAATCACGTTCACCCCCAAAAGGGGCACCAAAGATAGTCACCCACCCTTTGGGGTGAACGTGACATTGACTATTCAATGTCACCTCAACCTTTTCAATGCATTCACACAACTTGCATTCGTTAGTGTATTCATGCAACTTTTTTCCTAGGAGGATGTTTACCCATGGGAGGGGTGAATGAGGTGTTCGCCCCTCAACCTAGGTGAATGTCCTCCCAAGAACAGAGTCGTGCGAACACACTGGTGAATGCAAGTTGGGTGAATGCATCAAAAAATTTGAAGTGACATTGAGTAGTCAATGTCACATTTGCCCCAAAGGGTGGGCAACTATCTTTGGCACCCCTTTTGGAAGTGAACATAATTTTTAAAGGTGAGCGACGTGGCTACTAAATATTTTTTCTAGGAATGAAAGGCATTGTTGTCACCATGGTCAACGAAGGGAGATATTCAATTGAAAGTGTACTCACCACTAATTTCCAAATTTTTAAAGGTGCCTAGAGCAGATCATGGAAATTATTAAATAATGGATGCGAGAAGTAACTCAAATCGTGAATCTCAAGCAAGAGAAGCAAGTTGTATTAAAAATTTAGGATGATTTTCATGATTTTTGAAGCAGAAGCGTATTTTCAAGATGTCAAACATCTCTTAATTTTTTTTGCATCGAATCCAGAAGCACAGATTTCATGAAGAAGTTTCCTTGTAAACCTGATCGTTGTTTCAAGACAACAAGATTTGAATACTTCCAAGGAGGAAATTCCTCTCCATGGTTCCAGATCTATGATCATTTTTTCACCATGTGCATTTAATGAAAGAGGCAAAATCCTCTATAAATACTATTGAATTCTCATTGTAAAGGAGATCAGACATTTTTGCGAGAAAATTCTCCAAGTTCTCTACATCAATAAAATACACAGGGTGTAGCACCCTAAAATTGGCGCAGTAAAACCTTAGCAATAATTAAAATTACCTTAGTAATAATTCAAATTCAAATTCAACCCCAAAACCGCTCCAAAACCGTCGTTTAACCCGTTTCCTCGTTTCCCGTGCCATTTTTAGAGTTTGTTTTGACCGTTTGACGATATCGTCGCCGATCAGACGATATCGCCTCAGATTGGACGATTTCGTCTGGACTAGGACGTCCAGACGATCTTGTCCCAAAACTAATTTTTCATAATTAGCCTCTGTTTCAACGGCGTCTCTAAGTTGGGTAGAAGCGTGTCTACGCCGCTAGAGACCTTCCCTGTTGGAGATCTTCCAAATTAGGATGATCTCCAACCTCCCAACTTCCCTCCTAAGCCTATTTAAACCTTAGGACCCCCCTTGACTTTCCCCTGGCTGAAATTTCCTGTAACTTGACCTTTACACGCATTAGAATACCCAGGATTACCATCTGCATTTGTACTTTCCAAATTTTGTTGCAGGAACCTTGTCATTCTTCAGTCGGAGCAAGCTCAGATCGTCGCAGACGATCCTGTCCAATTCGAGACGATTTCGTATCAATCCGAGATGATTTCGACTGCAGTCTGCATTGGGGCAATCAGTGCCCAGAGTTTGCGCTTTTTCTATACTTTGTTGTTATTTTATTCTGCATTTAGTCAGTTTTATTATTATTTCCTGTTATCTTGCATCTTGGAGTTCACCCATGTAGTTTAATTGCATAATAAGATCATGATTAGCTATTAAAGTATCGTAATTTATTTGCATTTCCATTCAGGATTATCTTATTAACATCCTTATTATTGTTTCATATCATTTTCCTTTATCAGAATAGTTGCAATTTTGGTATTTTGTATCTATTTCTCTGTTTGTAGGTCTCTGATGAATTCGTCTGACGAATTCGTCAGATCTCAGACGATCCTGTCAGATAGGAGACGATCCTGTCAAATTCCAGACGATATGGACTGCTTCAAAAATTAGAACCTCCATCAGACATCCGAAACCAGGTATGGATTTCTTCACTTAGTTTGTTCTCTGTGTTTTCTGTTAAATCTATTTTCTGTATTTAAATCTGCATTTCATATAGAATAACTTAGATTCATTTGGCCAAACCTAGGATTTGAATGTTTAAAGATAAAATTGAACACATAAAACACATTCCCAACCTAGGCGTGGAAACTGCCACTAAACGTTTCCTGGTGAACCCCACCATCCATCAAAAAATCACCTTAATACACCTCCCCCGAGAGGCGGGACCTTCGCAAGGCCTCTCAGTCCGAGGTATTGTCCCATCCTTTTCACATCCCCCTTCGGGCGTGGATCCTATAGCCTGAAGGTAAGGGTGTGAAAAATTTGGAACGATACATTTTGGTGAACCCGACGTGAAACTAAAACCTTTTGAAAATGAAAACAAAAACAAAAAAATAGATGCATTTAAAATCATTAGAAAATTACTAAGTTGCATATCATGTTTAGATGGTAGCTCCTAAGAAAAGACTAGCAGTTATTATAAATGTTGAAAACCAATTAGCAACCTTAGAAATTAATTATGTGCTTAGTGTGCACAAACAGATAGAAACCAACTTTTGTGGGATGAACTTGATAGAAGACTAGGTGTCATTTCATCTAGGTCAACAGAACTTAAACAAATCAAGAGGCTTGTCCTAGATAGAATCCTGGATCCTCATCAACTCATTTTTTATCATGAACTTTAGAGAGCCTGCCATAGGTGGTTAGCTTATAGGAGAGCTCTTGTGTCTTCAGAATTGTTCACCTTCGAGGAATACCTCGAGAACGCAGCCATTATACACCAATTCCTAGGTCATGTAGAAGACCAAGAGGTCGTTCTTACGGATAGAGAAATATGGAATAGAGTTCCTAGAGCTATGTTATATCGAGAATATTGCCATGAACTTTATTTCTACCAACCAGAATCTGAGACAGATAATATCACTATAGCACTTTTTGTCAAATTCTTGAAAGAAAATTTTCAATTTGAAGAAGAACATTTCATGACTCCTGAAGAACTTGAGCCCATTAATGATATTTATAAATTGTTTATAGAAAACTAGATCATTGCTTTCATTATTATTATTTCTTGCATTTAGAGTGTTGTTTGTTATCTTTATAATATTGTTACAAAAACAAGAAAAACCAAAAAACATAACAAAACCAAAAACATTTTATTTCAAATACTATAGTAGGTATATAATTAAAATATATACCTCTTAAGCTTTACATATATATATATATATATATATATATATATATATATATATATATATATAAAATATTTTCTGAAATCTAAATTTAAGCACAATGCCTAAACTTAGGAATGGTAAACAAGCTGAAGAAGAAGGAGAAGATTGGTTAGGAAGACAAAACAAAAAACCCAAATATCCTTCCTGAGGAATCAATTCCAGAAGGAGAAACTCTAGAACAGCCTAGAAGATGAGCTGGCTGAAGAAAATGAACAACAAGAAAATCTTAAAGAGGAAGGATCCTCATCCCCTAGAATAGCTCCAGATGGAACTATTGCTTTTGATAACTTAGATCATTTCTAGAAATTTTTCAATAATAACATTGGTGCTCTTAATATGGCAGTTCGTATTGATAGAGGACAAATTAGTGACACTCAAGCAGCCATGGAACATATGTTTGACATACACACTAATCCCTTGTCTTTCATTGATCAAGAAAGTGATAAAGCTGGACCATCCAATAGAGATATGGTCACTATGATTCAGAATATGCAAAAACAACAGGTTACCCAACCTCCTAAGGAACCTGTTATTGAGCCTAAAATCATTCCCACACAAAAGAGACCTTCATTCAACTGCTTTATTTCGCCAAACTATTAATCAATATGCTTCAAATCAACAAAAACCTAAAATGAAGCCAAACACCAAATTTCAACAATCAGGGATACAACATAATACAACTTCAAAACTTCTTCATAACACCCTTCCTACCAACAATTTACACAATAGCAATATAGCATCTAATATGCATGTCCCTCCATCATATGCTCACAAATCTCATATTAATGCCCTACCGAACCAATATGGTGGGCAAACCAGTAATCTGGAAGCCATGGTGAAACAGTTAGCTTCCCGCATGGACCAGATAGATCCCTACCATCCCTCGTACAATTATCGAGAGATGTGTAGTCAACCTCTAGATCCTATGGTTGTAGCACAACCATACCCTAAACACTTTCCCATGCCCGTCCTGCCTATATATAAAGGAACTGAAGATCCCATAGAGCATCTTCGCATGTTTAGGATAGCATGTCATGATATATCACATGATGACTTGCTATTACTAAAAATGTTCCCGAAAAGTTTAGGAGGAATGGCATTAGAGTGGTACTATCAATTGCCCACTCATTCTTTGAGAAATTTTGAAGAAAATGCTGAATCTTTTGTGCATCAATTTAGTGCCTATATCGAGAGGCATGTAACCATTAAAGATTTATACAACTTAAAACAAGATAAAGATGAATGTTTCGCTGATTTCTTAGCTAGATGGAGGCAGTTGACAGGAAAACTGCACTTTGTGCTACCTTATAGGGAAATGTTGGATATTTTTATTAATAATTTGCAAGAACAAATATCCTATGAGTTATCAACTGCTACCTTGACCACCTTCGATCAAGCTATAGACTTAGCTCGAAGGGTGGAAGATGCTCTCATTAGGAGAGGTCAGCTCAAAAAGAAAGATGATGAGAAAACATCCAGAAATCAGTACAAAAATAAACAAGTTGTAGGTGACGGAGTCATTGATAGTAGAAACATTGCTAATATCAATACAACCAAGACAACAGAAAAATTTATATTGAAACCTCCTGATAAACCTCCTCGAGAGTTTACTAGATTGAATCAACCATTATCAACTATTTTACCCCAATTACTCGAAAGAGGTTTGATTCAATTACCAGCTATCCGGGAACCTGATCCAACCATACCTGGATACAGAGCCGACTTACACTTGTGATTTCCATAGAGGGCCTGGACACTCTACCAACTCTTGTAAAAGGTTAAAACATAAAATACAAGATCTGATTGATAATAATGAGATGGAGGTGCAAGCTTTCCAGCCTAAACAAAATGCTCCTAATAATGCTCAAAAGACCATTCCCCAAAATCAAAATCAAAATGCTAATCAATCATTAGATATATTTCAACATCCTTTACCAAAACATGGTAAAGAGGTGGCCAATCAAATCGAACATCATAATGTCCCTCCTCCTACCCGATATGTAGGGACTATTAGCGGACAATTATCTATTCAGGATCCTCAAATATTTGGCACAACTTTATCCATGGTCACGACCAGGCCCCTACATAATATTCAAACTCCCGATCCTAGTGATGTAGAATCGGATACTGAAAGTGAAGTAGACATCACCTCAAATCAATCGAATAGTTCTGAAAATGAATCAGATCCTATTCAACCCATCACAGATGCTATGGTTCCAGAAGAACCATTTCCTAGAAGAGTTACTACTCGACCCTCTTCTAATCAATTCCTTCCTAATGAACAAGCCATAAATGCTAGACCGAGACCAGTTCAGCATCTTCAATATAACATTGTAGGTACCATCGGAGTCGTTACCAAACAACAGGCTCAAAATTCTCAACAAGAACCAAATCAGAATGATGGATCAACTCCATTTGTTTTGAGAAATCCCAATAAAGGGAATCATGCTCCTAATGTTCAACCTAAACCCCCTTACAATATTAATGAGCAATTATCCAATACTACAGCCAGAATTTCCCTTTTGGACTTATTAAGATCTTCTCCTACACATAGGGATGAATTGATGCTTACATTAAGCCAAATGATGGTACCTCAAAATATTCAACCCGAAGCCATGGCCAATACTATCATCACTAGAGAAGTTGATTGTATTGACTTTCGAGATAAAGATATACCACAACATAGTTTACATAAGGATAACCCCTTATATATTATTGCTCTAATTGGAGATGTAGTTGTTAAAAGAGTCTTGATCGATAATGGTTCATCTCTAAACATTTGCACTTTTGACTTCTACCAAAGATTTGGCTTTAGAAGTGATGAAATGAAAAAAACTGACATGATTATCAAAGCTTTCAATGACGAGACACAAGAAACGTGTGGAGTCATTACTATACCATTGCAAGTTGGTCCTAGAACCCTAGATACGATCGTGTTTATTGTACATTGCCCTGCATCGTACAATATACTTTTGGGTCACCCTTGGATCAATGCGATGCGAGCGGTTCCTTCAACTTTACACCAATGTGTTAAATTTGAATTTAAAAATCAGTTGGTCACTATCCATGGTGACCCTAGACCCTTTGATATGTGTGCTTTGGCAGAACCTGTTGGAGTGCAATTTTGCCCTGCTTTGTCATCCACACATCCTAATTCTTATTTTTCATCTAAACATGTGAAACACACACACATAACATCATCTACTCCATCAACTACACCTATACATTTAACTCAACAATCTTCTAAACAAACCACTCTAGAACCTCAAAAAGATCTTAAATCCACAACCAATCCTTCATGTTCTGTCCCTATAATTTCAAAACCTATAGACCCATCTATTAACACCTCTACATTATCTACATCTATCATACCTTCCACATCTAAAGATATAGGGAATGATCCTTCTACATCTTATGCTCTTTATGATGAACTCTTACCTGATTTATCTAAAATTCTTATATCAGAAAAAACAAATGCTTCTATGCAAAATTCCATTATCTTAAGTAATTTGCCGCCATCTCCTCGTACTTTGGGCCTCCCACAACCTATGGGAAGTACTTACCAAGTCGGGAGTTGTGCCTTCATTTATAAGGGATATGGCTGGGGAAGAATACCTAGGAACATCAAAACTCATCATGAGGGATATGCTCGATGTTATTTTACTAATGAGTATATTAAAGCTAAACCTATAATGCTTAAAATGGGATATAAAGGGAAAGGCTTGGGACCTTTCCAAAATGGTATGAAAGAACCTTTCGAGGTAGAACCATGGCCCGCCCGATGTGGTGTGGGCCTATTTCCTAGTAAGGGTCAACCCTTCCCTTTTGAACATGATGATCAACTCATATGTTATCAAGATTATTTGGATAGGCGTGATGATTTGCCTCTACAAAATCAGCCATTTACATGCAATATGCTATCCATAGCTTATCCTGAAATGATTGTTGGATCCGATGATGAGTTGGAAGGTGATATTTTCCATGATGTCTCCGTTGAAGAGATGTTACACAATGGGTTTTATTTTGATGGTTCTATACCAACTATAGCTCAGCTTGAGGCCACTACTCCTCAAAATGACTTATCTAAGTTAACCTTAAAAGAATTACAAGAATTGGGCGTCTCACCCGCCCCACCTAATTTTGAAAGAGATCTACACATGGAAGTAGAAAACGTCATTAAAGTTAACATGGGAACTGAGGATAATCCTCACATAATCAATATTGGGTCAGAATTAAGTCAAGAAAAACAAGAGCAATACATTGCATTCCTTAAAGAATATGAAGATGTCTTCGCTTGGACATATGAAGATATGCCAGGTTTAGACCCTTCTGTAGTCATGCATCACCTAGTAGTCCATCCGGATGCTAAACCTGTTAAACAGAAACTTAGAAAAATGCATCCTAAAGTGGCTTTGCTAGTCAAAGGGGAGTTAGAAAAACTCCTGAATGTTGTTTTTATACAAGCTATTGATTATGTTGAATGGATCTCGAATGTAGTTCCAAGTCACCAAGAAAGAAGCTACCAAAGTTAGGGTTTGCACAGATTTTAGAGATATTAACGTTGCATGCCCTAAAGATGATTTTCCTCTTCCAAACATGGATCAAATCATTGATTTTACTTGTTGGGAGTGGGATGATGTCCCTAATGGATGGATTCTTCGGCTATAATCAGATCAGGATAGCTCCTGAAGATCAGGCTAAAATAACCTTTATTACCCCCTGGGGTACCTTTTGTTGGAAAGTGATGCCATTCGGCTTAAAGAATGCAGGTGCAACCTATCAACGAGCTATGACTTATATTTTTCATGACATGATGCATGATATCCTACATGATTATGTAGATGATATTATAGCTCGCTCTATTAATGAAGATGATCATTTAGATGATTTGAGAAAAGTTTTTAATCGGTTAAGAGAATATCTTATTCGATTAAATCCTGCTAAATGCATATTTGGAGTTAAGTCCGGTAAACTATTAGGGGTTATAGTTTCTTTACGTGGTATCGAAATTGACCCTCTCAAGATTGTGGCTATCACTGATATGCCCGCACCTACCAATATATCTGAGTTACGAAGTTTACAAGGTAAACTTCAAGCCATCCGTCGCTTCATCGATAAGCTGGCAGACAAAACCGGTCCCTTTCTTAAGCTCCTTAAGAAGGATATCCCTTTTAATTGGGATGATGAATGTAAGGAAGCTTTTGAACTTCTTAAACAATACCTCCTTAACCCACCTGTGCTTTCACCGCCTAGACATGATCGCCCATTTATCCTGTATATTTCAGCTTCAGATTTTGCTTTAGGAGCTATGTTAGCTCAACTTGATGATGAGAAGAGAGAACGTGCTAATTATTATATTAGCCAAACTTTAATTAGTTATGAAACCCGCTACACAGCATTAGAAAAACTATGTCTAGCAGTCGTATTTTCTACGCAAAAATTATGACATTATATGCTTAGTCAAAAAACGTATGTCATTGCTAAATATGATCCTTTGCGGTATCTCATGAGTCGACCTTATTTATCGGGTCGCACAACCAAGTGGGTTCTTGCTCTAAGCGAGTTTGAACTCATGTTTATAGGACAGAAGTCTGTTAAGGGTCAAATCATAGCAGATCAATTAGCTGCTGCACCCTTAGAGTCTACCCATCCCCTCATCATTGAGTTTCCTGATGAATGCCTTCAATTAGAGGCAGACCATGTTGAACAATGGTCCTTATACTTTGATGGAGCCCGATGCATGAGTGGGGCTGGTGCAGGTATTATTTTAATATCTCCACAAAAGCACATTATACCTTTGTCCTTTAAATTAACATTTGCTTGCACTAATAATACTGCTGAGTATGAAGCTCTAATCCTTGGATTACGAGCTGCCTTGGCGCTAAAAATTAAAAATCTATTAGTTTTTGGTGATTCTCAACTTGTTATAAACCAAATTAATGAAGTTTATCAGACCAGAGATGATAAATTGCATCCATATAAAGCATATGTTTTACAATTAATGTCTCTATTTGATCAAGTTACCTTGGAAGCTATTCCTCGAACTAGCAACCGTGCGGCTGACGCTATGGCCGCAGCTGCATCTCTTCTGCCCTTGGAGTTAGATGATGAATATGCCACCATCATTATTCGTCGACTCCAGGAACCCGCTTCAAATAAGTCATGCTTAGAACCTTTGGATGTGTTTCTAATCAATGAAACTACTCCTGAACCTTGGTATACGGATATATTTGATTTTCTTCACAATGGGACTTTCCCTGCCAATTCTAATAGAAACCAGCGTCGGTTATTACGTAGACGAGCAAGTCGATTTGTAATAATTGGCAATACTTTATATAGGAGATCTTTTGAAGGTATCCTATTGAGATGTTTGAATTTAGAAGAATCCAGATCAGCTTTGAGTGAAGCCCACGATGGATCTTGTGGAGGACACTTCAGTGGTAGTGTCATTGCTAAAAAGCTCCTTAGGATAGGATACTTTTGGCCTACCATGGAGAATGATGCACATGATTATGTGTGCCATTGTGACAAGTGCCAGAAACATGCTGACCTTGTCCATGCCCCTGCACAAGAACTGCAGGCTATTTCATCTCCTTGGCCCTTTTCAAAATGGGGCTTAGACATTATTGGCAAAATTAATCCTGTGTCATCTGATGGACACAAATTCATCATAACCGCCACTGAGTATTTCACGAAGTGGGTTGAAGCTATGCCTTTAGCTTCCTGCCTGGACACAAGTCTCTAAATTTATTTTTAATCAAATCATTTGTAGGTTCAGAATTCCTGCAAATCTCATCTCAGACAATGGAACTTGTTTCAAAAATAAAGATGTTAAAAAATTATGCCAAAAATATAAGATTCAACATCGTTGGTCCACTCCCTATTATCCTCAGGGTAATGGCCAAGCGAAGCTTCAAACAAAACCTTAATCAAAATTCTCAAAATATTGGTCAATAAATCTGGCCACGAGTGGCACATTCAATTATATCCAACTTTGTGGGCTTATCGAACTAGTGTTCGAACCCCCACTGGAACTTCACCTTTTGTTTTGGTTTATGGTGCTTGAAGCCATTTTTCCCTTTGAATTAGAAGTTCCTTCTTTGGCTCTACTACTTCAAGATACTGAAGTAGGAGATGAATATCGAGTGGCAGACTCAGTCAGTTGGAGCTCCTAGATGAAAAGTGCATCAATGCTTTGGAGCATCTTCGTGCCTACCAAAACAAGCTTAAAAGATCATATGCTAAGAAAGTTCGTCATCGATCCTTTGTGGTCGGTGACCTTGTTTTAAAAGAAAATCAAAAAAATACTAATGCAACTAAAGACCTTAAAGGTAAATTTGAGCCCAAGGTGGCTTGGACCATATATTATCACTGCTAAATTTGAATCGGGAGCATACAAATTATCTACCTTAGATGGTAAAGAACTTAAAGAACCCATGAACATTTTACATCTTAAACGTTACTATGCATAACAAAATTTGTCATTTCATCATTGTATATATTTGTTTAAAATATTTCAAAAAAATCACTATCTTGTATTTCTTTCAATTTATAAACTTAAAAATCTAAAAAACATTCAAAATCATCAAAAACATCTTTTATTTTTGTACTTCTCACATTGTGACGCATTGCAATTATATTTTCAAATTATTTTGGATAAATTAGCATTTATTTGGAATCCCGCACTTTCACACTCACATGAATAAATATCTTGATTTATTTGGTATGATTACTAATCTCTCTTATATCAAAGTCCACAAAATTCAATTAAATAAAGTTTTGAGCATAGAGAATTGATCTTGTTATTTACTTAAGCCAAACATATCCTTTCACAATAAAATGATTATATTTGTAATGTCCATGCTATCCTACATAGTAGAAGTGGTTTCTTGAGCGAAAAGTTTCCCCTGCTATCCTATCATGCACATGGTCTAGAATCTTTGAGAATTGGCAAAAGGACAAGCTCACCCCTACCCGAAATAAAAATCCCTTGCTCTACAGCTAATCCGAGCAAGTATCCCTAGAATAGGAAGCAAAAGAAAAGGAAAAATCAAGCAAAATCATTTACCACTATTTCAGCATTATCTCAAATATCAAAGCAAAAGATACAAAAAAAAAAAGAGAGAGAAAGCAAAGAAAGAAAGACAACAAAATGAGCAAAAGCAAAAGCAATAAAATCCTTTCCCTACCCCTTAAAAAGAAAAGAAGGGTTGATGAGCTTGAATCCCTGGAATTCTCAATTATTCGAAAACTGTGAGGTAAGCCCCATAACAGGTGGTTTGTGCCCAACCCGCTTGGCCTTGGGTAACTCCTAGCGTGGTGATATATCTATCACATTAGCGACCTTCTTTTGTACAGACCTATGTCTGCTTATGGATTAGCTAGCTCTTGATAATCCGACTTACATAGTAATCTGGTATGGTTATATGCATCTAAATCATGGTTAATGAACACTTATTTGGTTAATTTAAATCACTTGTATCATAGTATCTTGCTCAAACCTGGTGAATGAACAATACAATCGCACACACATTTGTATTTGAGAGATTTTGTGTATCATTATGATAAATCAAGATTGGAAATGAACTCACATATGCACATGGGATTCCTTATAAATCTAACTTTTGTCTTTAAGATACTTTGAAATATTTTTGCAAATTGTCTGGAATAATTTCATTTTCTTCTCTGAGAACAGTTGTTTAGTATAAAGACAACTACATGCATTACCAACAAATCAAAATCATTTTCAAAAACATGCAATAAAGTTACATATAATTTTTGACTTTCGCGACGATGGTATAGTTCCAAAACCAAAATTGGAATTTTATGCCTAGCACAAGTCCTCATCTTCATATTTTTTGTTTATTTTCAAAAATTAAAAATCAACCATGCAATAAAACTATTTATTTTCTTCTTTTGGATTTCGCGATGATGGTATAAGTCTATACCTAAATATTCTATGCCTAGCGCAAACCATCGAACTAATTTTATTTCCCATTTATTCCAACATATGACTTAAATCATTATGTTCCACAATTATGCTTTCAAACAAAATGCAACTTATTCTATTTTTCATGTCATTATGTTCAAATTCAATTTTGCAACCATGGTATAATTTCTAAGGAATTATTCAAAATTTTATCACACTTAGGAATTTATGCCTAGCAAAAATCATTTTAAAATATTTCATGCATATCATTTTTATGAAAATCTGAAAACAAATTACCATCAAACCATCATCATTTCTATCATCACAACAAAGTCTTAAGACAGTCTCTTAAGCACTCTTTTTACTTTTAACAATATTTCTATACCGGGATTAGCTTGACGACCGAGTGAGCGGCGACTCCATGAAATGGTCTATAATAGCGACAATGTCCTTTGAAATTATTGTTAACAGTCCCTTTTATTTTTATCAAATTATCATCTCAACAACCAATTTGTTTACATCAGATTATTTCATTTAAATTTTAAAGCATGACATTCAAACTATAATATTTTCAAACAACATAATTACATGAATCATCAAATCAATCACATCAAAAACATTAAAGCACCATACATAAGACAAGTCATATGATCAAAAATATCTATATATATATATATATATATATATATATATATATATATATCTCAACAATGTATGTACATCATATCAAAACTAGATTGGTATGCCACAATCTACATCTTGGCATACTCAATCCTCTCAATCATATATCCAGTCTATGCAGTGCAGTAGCCTAGCCTCGAGAACCCCTCGAGCTCTCAGCCTCATCTCCTCCCCCGCCCTGAGGTGGACGAGGTGGCCCCATCGCAGTATGTGTGGTACTACGAGTCCTAGTTGTCGATCGGGATGAAGTCCTCGATGACCCAACCCTGATCGGATCCGCAATGTCGGTTGGCAGCTGTACCCTCTGGCCCTCTGGCACCAGTTGGAAGTAGATACCCTGGTAGAACGCGGTCTGAGCAATCGACCGTGCCAGCTCCTGAGTGCTCGCTCCTCCGCTCCGTGCTCTGAGGCGTGCAACCTCATCTCTGAGCTGTGTAGCCTCCGCTCGATGACGTGTAGCCTCATCCTGTAAAGTCTGCACCTATGCCTGGAGATGGATAGTCTCCACCCGAAGAGTAGCCATCTCGCTACTCTCTCCTACCTCGACACCCTTGCCCTTATCGGGCGATGGTGGTCTCTCTCTCTATGGAGAAGGGGGTCTCTCCTCCCTCCTCTCCCACTGTCATGGCCTCTGCTGAGCCTGTGGCCTCCTCTGCTCTCTCCCACCATGACCCTGTGCCACCTCAATGGCCGCTGCCACCTCCCTATCCGATGCACAACTACATGAATCGGACCCAAGCCCTCGTCATCCGAGGAGGGCGGATGCCTACGTACCAGGCATCATAGCCATCGGCTACCCCTACGTCATCCCCATCCACTGGCTGGATGGGGGCATCATCCACGTCCTGACTCTAAAATCATTGCATATCTAGAGCCTCGCTAACTGTAGTGTTATCCCAGATGGTCCAGGAAAACTCGTAGTCTCTGAGAGATGGGATCCCCTACTATAGACCGAACTGCCTCAAAACTCGGTCATACCGATGGAGCTCCACCTCTCCCCTCTCCATCCTCAGCCAGACTCGCCTGACATGAGCTAGCTCCTGTCCATCCTCGGCCCACCCTGGATGATCTCTCCAAGGCCTCCAGGTGATCTGGTCGGAGACAAGGTCGTCAAGTAGTCTCTGGGACACTGGCAGATCTACTCGCCGTTGTGACCCTCTTCGGAGCCACCAGTAGAAAACTCGGGGCCTCTCCCCATCAATCCCTATCAATGGGAGCCCTATCGGCCTCCGCACCATGATGTGCTCCCAGCACCAAACCTGTAGTAGTGATGTCATGACCAGACATCGGCCGCCCTTGTATACGACCCCATACAGGATCCTATACAATCGGCATAGTACAAAGCTCCCCCAAGCAAACCTGTATCCGTGGTCTCTCATGTCGTAGACCACATCTATCAGTAGCCATGGCAGCCTGCATCCACTCTGATGGCATAGCAGCAGACCACCTACCACCCCAGCCAAAACCTGTGTCAGCCTAGATGCCCCAGGCATCTGGCGTAGAGACTCGATGTTCACTCCGCCCTTCTCCAGGGTGAAGCTCGGATCTCCGCATAGTCTCATCATAGCGTGGCCCTGATTGGCCATAGGAGTGATCAGCCATCCTTGTATGGGGATCCTCAAGATCCTCCATACATCCTCCAGTGTGGGAGTCATCTCCCCTGTCGGTAACCAAAAACAAGAAGAACCCGGATACCACCTCTCTGCTAGGGCTGTCAATAGCCCCATGTCTGTAGACACTTGTGGCATATCTGCCATGTGCTGCAAGCCTACCTGAGCCAGCTGATCTCGCTCTGCCTGAGATAGAGTGGCCAAGTCATCCCTTAGTCCATCGTATTTCCATTCTCGGCTCTTTAGTAATCCTCTCTGCAACATAAACAACATAAACAATAAAAAATCAACAATAAAAATCATTAAATCATTAATCAAAATGCAAGTAAAATAAGTTCACTTTCACAAATGATGATATCGTCCACCATTGGGCGATATCGTCCCAAATTTGAGCAAATTCGTCTCCGATTTCGCATGAGGGAATCGTCCCTTATTGGACGAAATCGTCCCCATATCGTCGATTTCGCCCTTGGACGAAATCGGCGATATCGAGACGATTTCGAGAAATCGAGACGATTTCGTCCCGACGACGTCGATGGCCCAAAATCGGCCGCGATGCTCAAAAATCAATCAGATATAATCTAAAAAGCATGAAATTCTAAATTAAAGCACTCTAAATTCAGTTTAGACCCTTACCCGTAGCCCGCATCGGACCTCTGTCGATCTGTGCGCTGTTTCGACCATCTTGTCTGCAGAGCTCTAGAAAACAGTAAAAATGAACAGTAACAATGAATTAGGGTTTTTCCCTATTTTTCTTAATTTTATTCAAAAACACTTAACAACTTTTTTAAAATTTTGCTTTTTCGCGTTTTTACCTCAAACGTCGATTTGGGTAAAAACACGGAGGGGGCACCATAGTAAGTTGTCGTACGATTCGACCTAGAATCGTCGCCTAAAAATGGGAATAATTTTTGCTTTCTCGTAGATCGAGAAGAACTCATCTTTAACGCATTTTCTTCAAAAAATTTGCTAAAGAGGGGGCAAAATGTAGCACCCTAAAATTGGCGTAGTAAAACCTTAGCAATAATTAAAATTACCTTAGTAATAATTCAAATTCAAATTCAACCCCAAAACCGCTCCAAAACCGTCGTTTAACCCGTTTCCTCATTTCTCGTGCCATTTTTAGAGTTTGTTTTGACCGTTTGACGATATCGTCGTCGATCAGACGATATCGCCTCAGATTGGACGATTTCGTCTGGACTAGGACGTCCAGACGATCTTGTCCCAAAACTGATTTTTCATAATTAGCCTCTGTTTCAACGGCGTCTCTAAGTTGGGCAGAAGCGTGTCTGCACCGCTAGAGACCTCCCCTATTGGAGATCTTCCAAATTAGGATGATCTCCAACCTCCCAACTTCCCTCCTAAGCCTATTTAAACCTTAGGACCCCCCTTGACTTTCCCCTGGCTGAAATTTCCTGTAACTTGACCTTTACACGCATTAGAATACCCAGGATTACCATCTGCATTTGTACTTTCCAAATTTTGTTGCAGGAACCTTGTCATTCTTCAGCCGGAGCAAGCTCAGATCGTCGCAGATGATCCTGTCCAATTCGAGATGATTTCGTATCAATCCGAGATGATTTCGACTACAGTCTGCATTGGGGCAATCAGTGCCCAGAGTTTGCGCTTTTTCTATACTTTGCTGTTATTTTATTCTGCATTTAGTCAGTTTTATTATTATTTCCTGTTATCTTGCATCTTGGAGTTCACCCATGTAGTTTAATTGCATAATAAGATCATGATTAGCTATTAAAGTATCGTAATTTATTTGCATTTCCATTCAGGATTATCTTATTAACATCCTTATTATTGTTTCATATCATTTTCCTTTATCAGAATAGTTGCAATTTTGGTATTTTGTATCTATTTCTCTGTTTGCAGGTCTCTGATGAATTCGTCTGACGAATTCGTCAGATCTCAGACGATCCTGTCAGATAGGAGACGATCCTGTCAAATTCCAGACGATCTGGACTGCTTCAAAAATCAGAACCTCCATCAGACATCCGAAACCAGGTATGGATTTCTTCACTTAGTTTGTTCTCTGTGTTTTCTGTTAAATCTATTTTTTGTATTTAAATCTGCATTTCATATAGAATAACTTAGATTCATTTGGCCAAACCTAGGATTTGAATGTTTAAAGATAAAATTGAACACATAAAACACATTCCCAACCTAGGCGTGGAAACTGCCACTAAACGTTTCCTGGTGAACCCCACCATCCATCGAAAAATCACCTTTATACACCTCCCCCGAGAGGCGGGACCTTCGCAAGGCCTCTCAGTCCGAGGTATTGTCCCATCCTTTTCACATCCCCCTTTCGGGCGTGGATCCTATAGCCTGAAGGTAAGGGTGTGAAAAATTTGGAACGATACACAGGGTTTCTAAATTTGCAAGTGATCTTGTATGCGATTTCCTTCTGTATTTGTGCATTTCTATTTTACATTCATGTTCCTTATTTGTTGATTAAATTTGAATTCTGCATCTGAATCTAAATTTTGCTAATGAGGGAGTGAGTGTTGGAGTGTTACTTTGGAGGTTGTTATTGTAAGTTTACAAGTAAATTTTGCTACTATTATTTTGTTAGATGTTATTTCCTGCTTGGGTGAATTTCTTGTTGTTAGTCTACCCAAAATCCTACACCTTTAGCCTATGGCCATATTTCCCATATCTTTCCCAATTCCTAATATCTTTCCTACAACCCTAGTCTTCTACTAGTGTAGGATTTAGCAAGGGAGCCAACACTCTCTATATATTGACACGAAGGACATTCCTTTCCTTTGGTCATTCAATGTTGGACATATCTAGGGCACACAAACGTAGTTTTATTGATTACGAAGATATTTGACCAACATTTTTTGGCACGTCCAGTGGGACCCCATAAGTTCCACTTTCGACAGTATTAAGGTTTTATGTTCACCTTCATATTGTATAGTTAGAACATCTGGTGATTCGATTATACCCAGAAACCTCCAAACATGAGGATAGCAAAAGCTGTATCTCATGAATACAAGATTGAAGACCAAAAATTTTGAAAATCCCATTGATTTCTACGATCTTGATATCCAAAGGTTAGGGAGCATCCTCACTTAGAAAATTTACGTCGTACATCATCATTACCTCACACATCTCATATATCATACACCACATCCTCGTGACTAGCTGGTTTATTTTTTTACTCCCACAAGTCTAGTTAGTACTACCACTAGCATTCCTCGAGCTCCACCTCACACACTAGTTCACATGGCTCAGGACCCACCACCATAGTATGTTAGAGTAATATTCCATTCTTTGGCATATTTACCCTTTTTACTCTGATAGGTTCAATAGCTAGTATATTGCATTACACTAATTGAGTAGATTATTACATTTACTTTTCTACTTTTACAATGTAGATATTTACTGTCTTAAATATCTAATGGTTGATTTGGTAAATATCCTAGGTGGAAGAGTTCTATTTAGAATTCTCTTTCTCTCAACATAATAGTTAGCGTGATTTCCTATTATTTAGTTTTCAATACTATTTTGTAACCTATTTAAAGGCTATAGTTTCAAAACTATAGGTTAATGAAATATTTGTAATTTGATTGAATCCTGAATTCCTGTTCACATTGGTATCAGAGCTGAAGGAGGGAGTTGGGAGGAGGAATTTTTTTTTTAACTCGCTGGAGAAATCAAGCGCAGGAAGCACAATTTGGTGACTTCATTATTTTTTTCCTCATTTGATTCCCTAAGTTTTCCTATAGTTTTTTTTAATTGCATTTCATTGATCCATTACCGAAGGCAGATGAGGTGGTGAAATTATCCATTTTTTATAGGCCACATCACCCCCTCGGCAGGACAAGGTCACAACTGGGCCCGCAGGCATTTTGATCGACCAGATTCATTTCCCTGACTAGGCCATGCCCAGGCAGATGATCGACCAGATAGCTCTTTACTACTGACGATCGCACCTACGGACTAGACATATCTAAGATACCAGCCCGAGTATGCCCAACTTGCATAGGATATTGTTCCCAAGGGCCTGGTAGGAGCCTTTCTTTAGCTCCCATCCATAGGGCCTACACCCCTAGGCAAGCCAGCGAGAGCACTTCGAGGGCAGGAGCACCCTCATACTCCCACATGGCTTCTCCAACCTGGGCGTGCTTTGAGGGTAGGAGTGCCCTCCCACACCCAGGAGATTCCTCTGGATATGTGGCAGAATCACATCGAGCCATCTAATATCAATAGCTGGAATTCTATATTGACTTAGTTCGACACGTGGCACACACATCAAGGTGACATGTGGTGAGGTCAGACAACTGATGTGGACCTACTGGATGAGACACGTGGTGAGGACCAACTGGAATGTGACATGTGGCACAGCAAGTAGAGGTATTGAGACAACCTAGTGACAAGTGGCACCATCTGGCCATTAACACATGTGTGAGAAAATTTTGGTTTTTTGACAACGAGCAGCCACATGGCATTCAATCATTCATCGAGCAGAGTGACATGGAGGAAGGTCAACACATGGAGGAGTAGCAATTGCCCAATGAAATCATGCATTCTTTGAATGCACTTAGGCTTTTAAAAGCCTAATTCATCCCTTACAGGATGAATGTGGGATAAATCCCACAGAGCCATTCCAAAGGCTTGGCCCGCCTTAACACAAAGCACGCGGGGACGACTTTCAAAGCCATCCCAGCAGTGTAGTGTTCAAGGCATAGCCTTGACAAACGTGACATCTCACATTCGAATCCGCACGCAAACATTTTTGCAAAGGGCCTCTCCAAAAATTGCGCCATTTGGTGTTTTTCATTATTTTTTTATTTTCTAAAGTTTTTTTTATGTTTTTTTAAATATTTTTTATAGATTTTTTTTTATATAGTTTAGCACAAATTGGCATAAATTAATCAATTTTTAACCTTTTAAGTTGATTTTTTTTCCAAATTGCTTTATTATATGAATTATTAATCTTTAAAAATATTTTTAAGCATTAAAAATTAGAAAATATTTAAATAAAACTAATTTTTTTTGCAATAATTCCACTCCATTTCTATTGTTTTCTCCAAATATTAGGGATAAAGAGACATAGGAACAACTCATTTTATTGCAAAAACAAAGGCCATCTTCAACATTTTTTTTGAAAGCCATTTTCGAGTGTTGAAGACAAAAACCAAGTCATGTGTCGACTGGTCTGGAAGCCTTTCAAATGCGGGTTGTGTATCGACTTGTCTTGGAAGGAGTGCTCGAATTGTTAATTTTGAAAAATAGAGGGGGCAAGACAACATTGTACTTATTTTGCAAAATTGTAAAACAAATTAGGAGACATAAAATATCAATTTTTTGCACAACACACATTAATATTTTGTTGCAAAAATTAAAAAGGTGCATTTTCGATTTTACTTGACACCTTCATTGGAAAATTAGGTGCATTTTGGTTGCATTCGACACCTAGGTGATAAGAATTTTGTGGGAATTCTTGTTTGATTATTGCATTATTTTTTTTGCAATTATAAGTCATAGAATCAAGAACACACTGAACCCCAAAATTTCACAAATTTGTGTAAATCCTTACATAAATTTAAAGCCAAAATTCACTTGATATTCTCTCCTAAATCAACAAAACCCCTAATTCACTCTTATTTGTTTGGCTTAATTTCCTCAAACTTTTCATCCTTCTTGAAGGGTGTTAAGACAGGTGTTATTAAATATATGTTTGAGTGAATTATATTTTAGTACTCTTTTAGGGTAATAAAAAAAAACAAGTTTTTGAAAATAAGGAACCTTACAAAGTTGCAATCCTTTGCACTAAGGGGGGATAATTCCTTTCTTCCTTCAAAACAAAGATTTTTGACAAGAGGGAAATAAAACTTGTAAAGGAAATCATAAAATTATAAGTCATAAAAATTATATTTTTTTTTTTAGACTTCATAATAGCAACCATGCTTCAAGTTCTTACAATAAGGAAGGATGATTTGGTGAACTTTTTGTTAAAATTGCCTAGAAAGCATAGTTTTGCACAAATTGTAAAAATGACAACCATGACACCATTTAGTGTTGGTTTCAAAACAAGCAAAACTAAAATGGCAAAGGCACATCACAGAAGCCATATTTCTAGTGAAGTGTCTCATTCTCATTCTAATTTTGATTCTAGTTCAAAGAGAGCAAACAGAGTGCTCATTTCTAAGACAGTATTGTAGAGGGAAAACACATTTTGTCACCTTAAGCAAAGCACCATTTCCTCTCTCTTTTTTAGGCTTCATAAATAGCATAAGTTTTGATTTGAAGTACTTATAATAAAGGGGTGTTTGTACCTCTTTCTTAGGCTTCATTAATAGCAAAATCTCATTGTTTGAAGTTCTTGTAACAAAAGGAGGGAATTTTCTGGTGTCAAATTGCCTAGGAGGAAATATTTATAAAATACTTCACAAAGCTTCTTAAGTTGCACATATTTTTGCAATTAATGGGGGATATACATTTATTTTTTTCACAAATTTTTGTAAAAAGATAAGAATACTTATAAGTGTGCATTTTCAGCATCATCCGACACCTTAGTCATGCTTCTTTCATAAATTAATTACAACATGTTTTGTAACAAGAAGGGGGGAGCTTATAAGGGCGCATTTTTGGCAGCGACCGACACCTTAGCTACCTTATCTTTTGCAAACTCATATTGTAAATGAATGAACCTCGTATGAAGTGATCTATTCTACTACACCTAGTGATTGCAGTGGCTAGTTACCCATGTAATTTGGTTGGATGACAATATTACAATAAGGACATTTGTTGATGTGAAGACAGTGAGGAATGACCTATTTTTTGCTTAGGAGCAGCCATAGCACTGTGACAAAGCAAGAACCAGCAGATCAAGACATTTTTTCACTGTATTGGGGCAGTTATATACTTTACCCAAATATTGTTGTATAGGAGGATAGGTATACATTACCTGGTTCCTAAATATAGAAAAGAGTTCCTAATGGTTTATGGCCCACGCATGAACAATCTGCATTCTATTACCTTGGGATATTCAATACTGACATTGGCATGGTTATTCGGTAAACTAATGTGAATACCTTCCCTAATTTGTATATGCAATACCAAAAAGCTGAATTTGACTTGATCGCCATAGGAAATATTCCTCTAAAAATGACCATGCCTATCCTTATTGATCTCCCACAACATTTGTATTCAAGTGCATTTTCACAGCCCATGCCTTCTATGTACCCAGTTCCCTCATGGAACTTGGATCCACCTCAAATCACCCTGATCCCTATCCCACAACTTCCTGCTCTAAGTTTTCCATGGTAGCGCTACAATTTCCATCACTTGTTCCTTTCCTAATGTTGCTAGCACCATCGATTCCACTACCATTACCTGTCCCATCAGCTCATATACCTTTATCGATGCCCCTGCACCTTCTAACCCTGATCCATTCACGATATTATTACATGAGGTGAAATATAATAACTCAGCATTAAGGATGATATCAAACAAGCTTACAACAGTAAGGAAGAAGTAAGTTGAGGCTAAATTTTAGTTTAGGAGATTTCAAACTCCACCAATTACTCGAGATCAAGAATATGCCCGTAGATGCCCTAAGAATGGCATAACTGTGCTAGCAAATGAAGAGACTAGCATGATAGAAAATACGTACTGGTGTTCAACATGCAATAATCCTCATGGAGAAGAAACTTGCATGGTGCATATGAACTATATGCAAATGCTTGTAGAAATTTTAGCTGGCAGATAAGTCAATATGATCAAGGAGGTTGATAGTAATTTTATGATACCATCCTTGGAGCAAGTTTTAGTTATTACGAGGTCTAGAAAGAAGCTAGTAATTGTAGATCCATCTGAGCTTGAACCCTTAAAGGTACCTACGAAACCAAAGGTGCAAAAGGAAAAATGGCAACCTCCTGCGAAAGTGCCTGGTACAATGGCTAACCAGAAGGATTCTATCTTTTTGAAATATTTACTACCTAAG
Source organism: Wollemia nobilis (assembly GCA_028583015.1). Taxonomy (NCBI): domain Eukaryota; kingdom Viridiplantae; phylum Streptophyta; class Pinopsida; order Araucariales; family Araucariaceae; genus Wollemia; species Wollemia nobilis. The sequence continues at coordinate 2,292,826 of JAQPPZ010000057.1, forward strand.
CAAGCTCAAGAAAAGACACAAAGGCATAGACTTCAAAACCTATAGAAACTATCCAAACGTAAAATAAAATGAAATAACATACCAAGGAACACCTCAAATACCCATCGTTGACCAAGCGACAAAGGGTGGAAGCTACTTAGCAGCACCAAGATAAGTATGAGTGGGTTGTAGAAGAAAAGGCTTCGACCGTCTCAAATTACAATATTGTGGAAGAAATGAAGAAGATACCTACGAAAGTGAGCCTATATGATGTACTATAGTTGCCTAGACAAGTTGACCTACTGTAAGAATCCTTTAATATTGCTAAAGACCATAATAAAAGTCATTCTCAAATAGTGTTGGCACAAGCACTACTGACTTCGACCACTAGAAATAATAGGCTTCCTCCATTCTATTTGTCACTCAAAATGTAGGGGTGTATTGTACACAATTGTATGATTGATTTTGATGTTGTGACTACTGTCATGCCAAAGGTAGTATGCGAAGTGATGGGTATGGAATACACAAGAAGTAGCCTTGGAGTGTTGCAGTTGGATGGGACTCCGATTAAAATGGTGGGAGTAATCAAAGATATTCCCATCGTTCTACATAGCATGCCATAAATTACTGTCATCCAGGAAGTAGTAGTGGTTGACCTAGAGCCATACTTTAGCATGTGCCTCTCAAGGAAGTTCATAGCGAAACTGGGAGGATACCTTTCCTTGGACTACTCACATTTGGAGATTCCATTTAAAGGAAAGAGGGTTCACATATAATGAAAATCCATTAACTTTTCATATTGAGAAGTTGGAGGAGGAAGAAAAATCTCCAGGCACAGTTAACATGATGACTAAAGAATTAGGAGAGGTTGACTTGATGGAAGAAGTGCTTGGTGAACTTCACCTTGAAGATGAATTCTCACTCATAGATTTCAATGCAATGATTGGAACAAACATTGGTTGTTATATGATAACCAAACCAGAGTAGATTGAAGAAAAGGTTCCTGATTCCTCGAACCCTATCACAGATCAATTATGAAAGCTATATTTTTATGGCACCAGGTGTAATAATGACACAAGAGTTGGTATTCTTTTGATCTCTCCCATAGGTTTACAGAAGACTTATTCTTACAGACTGACTTGGATTTTTATAAATAACACAACCAAATATGAAGCATTGTGCCTCAAATTGAAGAAGGCTAAAAAGTTGGGCATTAAACAGCTATAAATTTTTGGTGACTCCGAACTCATTATCAATCAAACCACAAATAAATGTGTATCTAAGTAGCATTACCTAAAATCCTATCACAACAAAGTGTGGGATTTGTTTGAATCCTTCATAGCCTTGAAAATTTAGGTAATTTCTCGTGAGAAAAACAAACACATGGATATCTTAGCCTCTCTTGGCATGAATTATTCTCCCATAGAGAAAATAGTCATAAATCCCAAGACTATCAAGGTGATCTATAGACCCTCAGTCCCTAATAAGAACATCTATTGGAAAGTATTCGACAATGACGAGAAAATAGTCAATTTTTTGATCAAGGAAGTTGCAAGCGCATATGATAGAAAGCTTTTTGAAGAAGATATGGAGGGGATGATACAATTGAAGAAAAATCACATTCCTAGGGGACTGATTTTACTGGAAATTTTATTTGATCAAAATGACAGGGTTGAGAAGCACAGGATCAAGGTGGATGCCAAGGAGTATAAGGAATTGCAGCTAGAACCTGAGAAGATCATCAAAATCAGAATTGATTGCATGCCGAAAGAGTTGGAAGACATTAAGAATTTGTGTTATGAGTATCCCAACATCGTTGCATGGAGCTATCAGGATTTGAAGGGATATGATAAGAACGTGATCCAACACACCATCGAGCTATAGGAGGGAGTAAAACATTTTTGACAAAAATAGCGGCCCATCAATCCCAAGATAGAAGTACTCATGAAGGTGAAATTGTTAAATATTCTATAGGCAAAGATAATATACCCAATTAAGCACTCAACATGGGTGGCGAATCTAGTTCTAGTACGAAATAAGAACGAAGATATTTGGTTGTGTTGATTTTCGCAACCTGAACCAGGCATCATTAAAATATCATTACCCTTTGCCGTAGATTGATCAAATCCTTCATGTGGTTGCTAGTGCACAAATATTTTCATTACTATATGGCTTCTCTAGTTATAATAATATATGGGTGAAGGATGAGGACCAACATAAAATGGTGTTCACTACGAAGTGGGGCATATTTGCCTACCAAAGAATGCCATTTGGACTCTCAAATGTTGGTGCTACTTTTTAGAGGGCCATGGACATTACTTTCAGTGAGTTATTGAATAGGATTATTGTAATCTATCTTGATGACATGACTATGTTTTTGCATCATAGAGAAGACCACGTTTCTCATTTGAGGTAGGTGTTCAAAAAATACCATGAGTTCAAGATTTCAATTAATCTAAAGAAATCAATCTTTGTTGTTAAAGAAGGAAAATTACTGGGTCACGTGATTTCACAAGAAGGATTGGTAATTGATCCTATAAGAGCTGAAGCACTCCTGAAGCTACCATTACCTACTAACAAAAAGGACTTACAATATTTCTTTAGACCAAATAAATTTCATTCGCAAGTTCATTATCTGACTTTGCTCAAATTGTGAAACCCATGACTAAGCTCTTAAATAAGAATATCGAGTTTAAATGGATAGAATCCAAAAGTCAAAATTTTTGGGAGATCAAGGAAAGAATCACCCAGGCTCTAGTGTTGATTAATCCTGACTATTCAAAGGATTTCATTCTCTATGTAGTAGGTGAGCAAGAGAGCTATGTTGTAGTTTTGACACAGAAGCAAGAAGATGGAGATGAGAAGCCAATTGCCTTCTTGAGCCAAGTCATTGCACCTCACCAAGAGAAGTACAATTTCATTGATAAATAGGTGTACACGATGATGAAATCATTGAAGAAGTTCTGACACTTTGTTTCCCAGATCAAAACTATTGTTTATGTTATACATCCCGATGTTCAAAACTTCATGCTCCAAGGAGAACTAGGTGACAAAAGGGCAGGCTGGGTCTCAAAAATTCAATAATATGATATGGAGATCCGATCGACAAAATTAGTTCATGGACGAGCTCTTTGTCAAGAATTGGCTAAAAGTGCAGCATCATAATCATTGGTTATAATGCAAGAAGAAGTTGGTGAAAACATTTGTGCAATTCATACTGCAAGCAATCATGACTGGACAGAGGAGCTTATTGACTTCTTTACTTTTGGGAAGTGTCCACCACACCTTGATGCTTCACAGCGTTGGATATTTAGGCTGCAAGTGCTCAAATATGTTATGTTGCCTAATGGATTGTTTCACAAGAATATTTATGGAGTTCTCCTCAGATGTGTGAAGGAGTCTAAAAAAGAGAAAATACTGGAAGAGTTTCATTATGGAATCTCTGGTGGCCATTACATAGGAAGTTCTATGGCCTTGAAAATAATCTGAGCTAGTTACTTTTGGCCTACTCTATTCGTCAACACTCATAAAGTAAGTCAACACTGTGATAGCTGTCAGTGGCATGTTGGTAGAACTAGGAAAGGAGCGTTGCCCCTACGCCTAATTCAAGTAAAAGCACCCTTTCAACAATGGGGTCTTGAATTCATTGGATTTATTGGTCCACATTCCTCTATAGAGCATAAATACATTTTAATAGTGACTGACTATTTCACTAGGTGGGTAGAGGCTATCCCTACCAAAAAGGCTGATCAGGTGACTGTCATCTCTTTCCTGGAAGGACTCATTACCCATTTTGGTGTCCTAGATTCAATTGTAATAGATAATGGAACTCTATTTATTGGAGCCAAAATTACTGAGTTCACCAGAAAATATGGAATTTATCTCAAGATGTCATCCAATTATTACCCACAAGGGAATATCTTGGCCAAATCTACCAATAAAAATTTGCTACGAATTTTGAAAAGGACACTCAAAAATAATAAAAGGAGTTGGCACCTTTTGTTGAACCAAGCTCTTTGGGCAGACCGTATATCTATGAAAAAATCTATTAAGAATTCTTTATATGCTTTGGTGTATGGGAAATAAGTGATCCTGCCTACCCACATTGAGCTTCCAATGCTTCAAACATTGCACTTGTTTAAGGACGAAGATGAGGAATATGATGTAATGAGTGCTAGATTGGCACAACTTTTGCAGTTGGAGGAGGATAGAGAAAAGGCTTATCAAGCATTAACCAATTATACTAAAGAGATACAGAGGTGGTTTGGAAAGAAAATACTAAGCATAGATTTTAGGTGCGATATTTAGTTCTCAAATGAAATGAAAATAAAACCAAGCCAGGGAAACACCATAAGCTTGATGCAATCTGGGAAGGCCCTTTTCAATTTTTTGTAGTGAATTCTACCAATGCATATCATATTCATGACATGGAGGGATGGGACCTTCCTATTCCAATGAATGGCCTTCATTTGAAGGCTTATATCCAATGAGTTGATTTTAAAGAGGTATCATCTTGTAAATATGTATATATTTTTTCTAGTATTTTATTTGCTTTATATGTTGACATATATATAAATAAAAAATATATAAAAAAGAAAAAAAGGAAAAATAGAGAAAAGAAAAGAAAATTGTTTCTTTTAAAATTAGTTTCGCTTTGAATCTATTTTGGATGTTGAAAAACTTTGGTTTGAAAGGATACAACGTTACGAAGTTATTAGCAAGGAAAGTGTCTTTAAAAGGAACAAGTGATATATAATTAAATATGGAAGTGCTTTCGCCCCTCTCAAACAATGCATTCAAAATTAAAAATAAAAGGCTTCTGGGTATTTTTTCCCAAGGGAAGAGCATAGGGCCTTAAGCGTATCCTTGGGGATGAATAAACAAAGCAATTAAAGGGAAGCGCCATATCAACACATTGTTAGAAAGAGAAAATTTGTGTTCACCCCAAAAAGGGGTGAAGCAGTCATTCACCCTTAAATGGGGTAAACGCGTTCGAACAGTGCACACCATGTTATCGAAGCTCACTGTGTAAAGCATATCTCCCTTGTTTGCCAAAGATCACTGTGTTTAAAGCATACATCCCTTGTTGCCAAAGCTCACTGTATAAAGTGTAGCTCTCTTGTTTGTTGAAGCTTGTTGTGTTTAAAGCGTAGCTCCCTTGTTTGTCGAAGCTCACTGTGTTTAAATTATAACTCCCTTGTTGCTGAATCTCATTGTGTAAAGTGTAGATCCCTTATTTTTCAAAGCTCACTGTGTTTAAAGCATAGATCCCTTGTTTTCTAAAGTTTGTTGTGTTTGAAGAATAGATCCCTTGTTTTCTGAAGATCATTGTGTTTAAATAATAGCTCCATTATTTATCGAAGCTCGTTGTGTAAAGCATAGCTTCCTTTTTTACTAAAGCTCACTATGTTTAAAACATAACTCCCTTGTTAGTTGAAGCTCATTGTGTTTAAAGCGTAGATCCTTTGTTTATCAAAGCTCACTATGTTAAATCATAGCTCCTTTTGCACGTAGCTCACTGGTGTGCATAGCTTATTGATTTTCATAGCTCCTTGTGGAGTGTAGATATTGTTAGAAGCTTTGTTGACCATAGGCTAGTGGCTTGGGCCACTCCTTGCTCCCTTTCGTAGGCATAGGCTTTGTGTTTGATTGCCCATAATGGATGGAAGGGTAGTAATAAAGCGTAGTTACTGCAAGAGGTGCGACAAGAGCCACCTCAAACCCATACTATGCTTGACTTGTGTTCTACCTATGCAATGTTATATTTAGAAGAGGGTGCTACCAAGGAAGTCTGTAGGGTGTCTAGGTAGGAAACCCCTGTTTTTCTCAATAATCGAGCAAGGAAGTTTGATATAGGGAAAAGGATTTCTTTAGTTGTAGTTTTATTAATTAAATTATGATTTTATTTATTTGAATATTAGAGTATATGGCTTTAATTGGACAATAAATGTGACTATGGTTTGTTTTGTAAAATAAGGGTATGGGACCTTATTTTATTAAATGAAGAAAAAGGTTCATTTGAAAATTAGAGTAGATAAGGTCTGAGGTGTAGACCAATTGGTTCATCCAAACCCCATAATGGGGGCAGAGGTCCAAAGTTCAAATCTCGGGCCTCGTCGTACTGAACGCTTGTCCCTTTCTTGGTGCTTTCAACGGCATAAAAGGTTTAAAATGATTGTGGCATGGTGGTTATAGGGGCGGATTGCGTGAAGATCTATGTGGCGGATTCTAGGGTGGATAGCGTAGAATACTATGGCAGCCATAAAAGCTGGACAGCCTACCCGGATTCATGGCGGCTACCGATTCCACCATGTAAATTAAAAAAAAAAAAAAATTAGAGTAGATAAATTTAATTGGATAATTAATGTGATTATGGTTTGTTTTATAAAATAAGGGTATGGGACCTTACTTTATGAAATGAAGAAAAAGGTTTATTTTAAAATTAGAGATGGCTTTAATTGAATAGTAAATGTGATTATGATTTGTTTTGTAAAATAAGGGTATGGGACCTTACTTTATGAAATGAAGAAAAATGTTTACTTGAAAATTAGAGTAAATGGCTTTAATTGGATAATAAATGTGATTATGGTTTCTTTTGTAAAATAAAGATATGGGACCTTACTTTATAAAATGAAGAAAAAAATTTATTGGTAGGATTAAAGTAGTTTGCTTTAATTGAATAAGATGTGTGATCCCAGATTATTTAACAACTAAGGGTATGGGACTTTAATTGTTAAGTAAGGGTTGGATAATTTATTGCAAATAAAGCATATGGTGGGATGCATGGTGGATCGAATCTCATAAGTAGAAGATATGGGGAATAGAGAGGGTAGTTCTATGATATTAGCTATGCATTAGAAAGTTGAATTGCTTGGGTTATTTGTATAGTTGCAATTTGGCAATCAAATAAGAAAGTGGATTTAGAAGCATGTCTATCTGGATCTATGAGTGTATTGATCCTCTACTATCCTCCCTTGATCAATGGAAGAGCAGGAGGACCAAATTCATGAGATGGAACACTTCACAATTTTGTTCTCTACCTTACTTTTTGCTTAATTATGCAATAGATTAGATTTGTGGGGAGATTTCCCCAAAGGAATAGATGGAAAGTAATTTTTAAAGGTATGGGGTGTACTATACATGCTTATGTAATAAATTAACATTTTTTACTATTGTACTTTGGATAACCTTCTTGATTGCAATTATAATTAACCCTTTTATTGTGTATTTTCCCTTTAATGGATGCTTTATGTTTTGGTTAACCTCACCTATTTAATACTGCATGCTTTGTTAGATTTATTATTTGTATTCTTGTAAGCTTTAAACAAAAAATTATATAGTAAGTTCTTGGTGAACTTAGAGGATGACCTAAGGGCTTGAGACCCCCTTAGGGAGATTTGGTAATTAGGTTTAGAAGATCATACCAAGAGTTAAGATATCTTGTCAGAGGACAATAGTGATAGCTTAACTCATAGTACACGTAGCATACCCACATATTATGGTTTGTGTGAAGTATGAAGACGTGTGTATACCTTCCATTGATCGAGGGTGGTAAGTCTAGCTCATCAATGTTGGAAATTTTGAGATCATTTATTGTCATTGATGTCAAGGTGAAAAATTTTCATTGATGCCAAAGTAAACATATGAAGATGTCATTAATACCATGGAGCACACTATCAATAGCACTAGGAACAATGCGAGGAGTTGAAGAAAAATTTGGAGAAATAATGTTTTATGAGAATTTATGGTAAACTCAAGGTGGAAGATTAAATGGTTTTATTAAAATCATTATGAGGATATAAAAGTCTCCTCGCATATTAATATGGCAGTTAATATTTTAAAAGACCCACAATGGCAGAATAATTTACAAATTAAAGGTTTAAGCTTAAACCCAAGGAAGACTTTAATCTCCTTAAAGTTTATAAATATAATTTATAAAATTTTAATTCCTTAGAATTTAAATAATTTATAAATTATAAAGGTTGGAAAGTGCCGACGTCATAAAATAAGTGGGAGCATCTACGTCTAACCAACAAAGGGAATTCATGTATAAATTAATGCCAAAGAGGCATTCAAAATTCACCCCTCAACATTTTAATGCATGCAACAAAGTTGGAAACATTTTCATGCAATCATTGATCGTTGAGGAAGAAGACAAGGGATTCACTTGTCTTTAGATCCAGGTGAAATACATAAGGGGAATATCATATTGGTTGAATCACAAAGGACATGATGGTCCATTGGCAGTGCATGTTTTACAAAGGCATTGGGAGTTGAGGAGCCCGTGATCGATTCACGTGTAATGGTGTGTGTCTTGAGTTACAAGGGAAGTCTTTTGCACATGTTTGTTTTGAGTGTCATCCTAGGACAAAGGGGAAAAATAGCTTCGAAGATATCAAACATATGTCTAGCGCATGCGGCGATCAAATCCATGGCTAGAGTGCTTGCGAGGGAAAATATTGTGGGTCCGAATCCTACTAGTGGCAAAGGTAATTTTTTATTAAATTTTTATATTGCCTAAAGTTTTTCTAAGGTGTGGTTTGGAGTTATATGGGTTTGTTGAAGAATTATTTTTTTGTAATTGATTTGTGTTGTTTGGAGTTATAATTGTTTGTGAATAATTATTTTATTCGAAATTGATTTGTGCCATTTGGAGTTAAAAGGGTTTTTGAAATATTGTTTTGTTGAGAAGTGATTTATGTTATTTTAAGGAAAGAGGATTTGATTCTTGCCAAAGTTATTTTTGCCATTAAATTTATTAAATATGTTTTGAGTTATTTTGGTGGAAGTTGAATTTATTTTTAGTTGGGAGTTTATAAGGTGTTACTGGATAAATATTTTAAGTATGTTTATGGTTGTTTTTGAAAGGTGGAGTGATAAGGTGTAATTGATTATTTACATTATATTGTGAGAAAGATTTATCTTCTAACCTCTTTGATCTTGGCATAGAAGTATTTGTGGTTATGACAGATTTATAAGATCCCTTCATCTTCAATAAAAAGGTATGAGCACATTCTCCATAAGTTGAGTTGATTGATTGGTTTTCTGGAAAATAAGTTTGGAGTGAAAAGGACTTGATTAGGGTTTCCTTTTGAGAGTGTTTGAGTTAATGCATCAAGGTTTTATGGAATAAAGAGTTGTTAAAACCTTATTTGATAAGCATTGTTGTTGAAGCCATTGGTTGTGTGAAGAACTTAACTTAGGGTTTTTCAAACAACATGAGTATCATTGTTATGTGAAGATTGTTTTATAAGCATGGTTGTTGAAGTGAGTTATTGAGAAAATAATTTGAACTAGGGTTTGAAAAGAATATGAGTATCATTGTTATGTGAGATAAGTTGTTGAGCATTGTTGGAAATATTTTAAGTTGGTGTTTATATGATTGGACTAGGGTTTGTGAGAAAGTGGTGTTTCATTGAGTGATTGGTTGAGTAGAGTTGATTGAGCCTAGTCAAGTTGATGTGTAAAGTGATTATTCAAGTTACATTAAACAAACTATTCTATATTTTGATTTGAGTTGAGAAAGTGATTGAGCATTAGTATAGAACATATTGAGTCTCTAACAATTCTCTTTATGTCTCTATGATATTGGACAAGTTCTGTGTGGACTTGTTAAGCAAATTTGAGGTAAGTCTTTGAGGAGACTTGTGGACTGATTTTGTGTGAGCTTTTTATGGAATATTACAATACAGATTTGGTTAAAGTTCTGAGTGGACTTATTGAGCATATTGGTTAAGTTTTGTGTGGACTTATTGAACATATTTGAACAAGTTCTGAATGGACTTGTTGAGCATAATTGAGCAAGTTCTGAGAGGACTTGTTGAGAAAATTTGAGCAAGTTATGAGTGGACTTGTTGAGTAGATTTAAGCAAGTTTTGTGTGGAATTGTGGAGCAGATTTTGGTATAGATTTGAGTACAGGTTTATGCCATACCAGAGATAGATATTGATTAGATTTGTGCTAGACCGAAGGACTATGTTTAGTGTAGATTTGAGATAGATATTTGGAGGTGATAAAGCAAAGAGGACAATGGTCTCTAGTGGATAGAAATACATTAGCTAGGATAGTGAGGATAGGTCTTCTGAGTGGGGATAAGAGTCTTTAGTGGAGATATATCCACAAGCCAGTGTAGTGGAGGCAGTAGTCTTCTAGAGAATCACCAGCCAAAGTAGAGGAGGAGTTCTCCTGTGGATAGATATTCACAAACTTGATTTAGGGTATTGGTATATCCTTTGGATAGAGGTCCATAAAATATTGTAATAGAGAAAGGATTCCCAAGATATTGATTGCGGAAATTTTAGTGAAATATTTTCTCCATGGAGTAGCCCACATTGGGTGAACAACATAAATTGTGGTGTCTCTATTATGTGTGGTGATTTGTGTATTGCTTTGATTATTGTTGTTGATATTTCTATCTATACATTGCATAATATTGATTGGTAAAGAAAAGTAAAAAGTGGTCTTATACTATTCACTCCCCTCTTAGTATAAGCTTGTGTTCGTCAATCAAGAAAGATGATATGGATGGACTTATGTGCATGACATGAGATATGCTTATGTAGAAGGTACTAGCATGAGGGGAATCTCGTGTGGTATAGTTCTTGAGAAACTTAGGAGATTTCATATGTTAAGTTGGTCTAAGGTTGGTTAGGGATTTATGAATCCTTCTTCTTAGTCAAAAAAAATCTTTTTCTTTCTGTTTTTATGTGTTTGTTTCTTGATTTTTGGATCGTTACATTTGGTATCAAAGCTCTAGGTTCAAGGGTATAGAGCTTCTTTTGTACGAAAAGGGATTCAATTATTTCCAATGAAAGCTTACTTAGGGTTAAGCTAAAATGTTGTGATAACCTAGAGTCTCTACTTAATTAGAATATAAATGGATTCAATCCCAAGAAAAGATGAATGTTATGATACCTTAGTATGGGCTTCAGTTTCAATGATACATCATAACTTTCGAACCTTATTCTAATTAGATTTCTAAATGAGTAGCAAGAACAAATTTGTAGTGTAGTTTGAATTTTCAACTTAGCAAGGTAAACTAGGATCTAATTTTTTTCTTATTTGGAACCAGATCAATATGCCACCTAAGGCCAGGATAGAAAGACCTCCACCTAGATAGACTCAATAAAGTAATTTCAAAGAAGATATCCAAAATGAGGATCCAAAAAATCTCAATATGTGGATATAACTTACTACCATAGTTGTTGAATAACAAGATCGGTTAAGACAAGTGTTGGAAACTATGGCAAATTAGTATTCACAAGCTAGAGATTCAGAAGTCAACCAAGTTGACGAGCTGATAGTGGAATAGAAGCAAGCAAGAACCCTATTAGAAAAGGAGACTGTAAGAGACCTAAAGAATATATGTATCTCCAAATTTAATGGAGGAGAGGGGGATGTATTTGAGGCTTGTTTAAGGGAATTAGAAGTTTTATTCATGGTAAAGGGATACTCATCAGGAATCCGGATGGTTTAGGCTACTATTTACCTTGAAGGAGCTTCCCTAGATTGGTGGGAAACTTATTATGAGGAAACCAAAATCGAATCGGTAGATATTCCATGGAAGCAATTTATAGATATATTCAAGAAGAGGTTCCTCACAAAGCATTTTTATGCTCTAAAATTTGAGTTTGCCAGTCTAAGGAAAGGGACCAACTTAGTGGAGATATATTATAGAAAGCTAGTAAAGTTGTTGAAGTATGTACCTATCTGTAATAATAAAATGTAGATTCACAAGTTTACTCATGGATTGCAATCAAGGATAAAGCACAATGTAGAGATGCAGGAGCCTAAGTCATTGCAAAAGGTATATGACCTAGCAAAGAAAGAGTCACATTTTTGTTATAAATATGAAACCTTGGTTGAACATGAACATCAAGAACTAAAGAAAAGGAATAGCAATGGGTTTATAAAATAGGAGTTCGAACAAGAATGAAAGTCTAAGAACCCCCAAAATCTAGAAAAAAAATCAATGGAAGCCAAAAGAAGTTTAAAAAGAACTTTTATAAGAAATGCTATAAACCCAATAACGCTAAACCTCCTCCATAGAAACCACAAGATCCCATTCTAGTGATTAAGAATAAAGAGTAGAAGATGGAAAAGAGACAAGGGCCTAAGGATGGATGTGACCATTGTAGAGGGACACACTTTGCTAACTAGTACCCATATTGACCAGGGCCAAGCACACCAAACACTAAGAGAAAGGAACCGATGCATAAGATCTACACTGCAACTGGGAGTCAAAAACTTGAAGGGCAAACCACCCTATTGATCATAAAAGGTAATATTTTTGATAAACAAGTAAATATCTTAATAGATAGTGGAGCCACTGGTATTTTCATTTTTTATATGTTAACCAAAGATATTCTGAAAATACCAGGGTATTTGGCTCATGGATGGAAGTTTGACTGAGAAACCTACTCTCTAAACCAATGTTTCCCAATGATGGAAATCACATTAGCAAATGATGCCACAGAAGAATGAATATATTTAGCCACACTTCATGCCTTCGATGTGATTCTAGGAATGGATTGGCTACAGGCTCATAAAGTCGTAATCAATTTTCAAGATAGATGGTTCAAGTATTATGAGTAAGGTAAGGCAAGGCTACAAATTCATTATAAGTAGGGGGCATTTAAACCCCAAATGTTTTCAGCTATGTGGTTAAATAAAGCCTTCATGAAATGAGGGATTGTCTATGAAATAAAGCTAAATGAAGTTAAAAAGGACCATAAGGAAGAGGTGTTTGGGGCACACCCAAATTTATAAGAATTCTAGGATGTATTCCCTAAGGATCTACCTGGGATCCCTCTTGTATGAGAATTTTATTTCACTATTGATCTTATACCTGGAGCGGAACCCATTCATATATCTCCGTATAGGATTTCACCTATTGATATGCAAGAGTTAAAGGTACAATTGTAAGGGTTACTAGATAAGGGTTTAATAAAACTAAGTGTGCCACATTGGGGTGCATCCATTTTATTTGTAAAAAATAAGGATGGATATTTAAGATTGTGTATTGACTATAAAATGATGAATAAGGCTACAATCAAGAACTGGTTACCCTTACCCAGGATTGAAGATTTATTCGACCAATTAAGAGATGCCATGGTATTTACCTTGATATATTTAAGGTCAAGGTATCACCAATTGAGAATACGTGAGGAGGATACTCACAAGATGATATTTAATACAAGGTATGGGTATTATGATTTCATTGTCCTATCTTTTGTGCTAACTAATGCTCCTATCACCTTCATGAATTTAATGAACAGTGTGTTAATAAGGCACCTAGACCAGTTTGTCCTTGTATTTATAGATGACATCCTAATATACTCTCAAAAAAAGGAAGAGCATGATAAGCATCTCAAGATCATGTTGGAGCTACTGAGGGAAAATCAACTCTACAGGAATCTAGCCAAAAGTGAGTTTTATGTTTTAGAGATGTGCTATCTAGGGTATACCATATCAGTTGAAGGGATCACTATGGATCTAGAGAAAATTGAAGCCATGTTATACTAGCCATATCCTACCAATATTACTAAAGTAAGAAGCTTCATGGGTTAATGAGCTATTATAGATATCATATAAAGGATTTCTCAAATATTACCTCGACAATAACCAATCTCCAAAATAAATGGAAGGAATAATGGATTGCAAGGTGTGAAACTACTTTCACTTTGCTAAAAAAAAACTCACTACCACACCAATATTGAAGATTCCATATCCTCAAGTATATTTTACAGTATGCACCGATGCATTGTTGGAAGGATTAGGGGGAGTACTCATGCAAGGAGAGTCCATAGTGGATTATACTTCAATAAATATTAAGAATCACAAATTCAATTATGCTACTCATGATTTAGAACTAGTCACTATAGTACAGACCCTAAAGGTCTATCACCACTATCTGGTGGGAAGACCCTTTGAGTTAAAATTAGATAATCAAAGTCTAAGGTACATATTCACCCAACCAATACTCAATGTGAGGCAAGGAATATGGGTTAAGTTTCTCACTGAGTATGACTTTAAAAATGAGTACATAAAAGGGAAAGAGATAAGGTTGCAGATGCTTTGTGTAGAAGAAGATACATAACAACCATAACTAGAAGTCATGTAAAGCTCATGGACCAAGTAAAGCAGGAGAAAAATTAGGATGAGCATTGCCAAGAAATTCAAGCTAGGATGAGCAAGGAACCTGAGCCCAATAAGGAGTTTGGGATGATTGATAACCTTTCATGTTACAAGGGAAGAATCATAATACCAAATTCATGGGATTCAAAGAGGCTATTCATGCAAGAAGCCCATATGTCTCCTTATACAGCTCACCTTGGAGGGGTAAAAATGAGGAAAAATATAAAGAGGAACTTCTTCTAGGTAGGAATGAAGAAGGATATTATAGATTTTTTAGCTCGATGCCTTGAATGTTAGAAGGTCAAAGCAGAATGCAAGCATCCCATAGGATATTTGTACCCTCATAGTATACCTACTCAGAAATAGCAAGTCATATCGATGGACTTCATAGTGGGTTTACCAAAAACTAGGTACCAGCATCATGCAATCTTTGTAGTAGCTAAAAAACTTACCAAGGTTGCACACTTCATACCTAGAAGCACAAATAGAAATGCTCAAATAGTGGCTAACATATTTGTCAAGGAAGTGTTCCAATTACATGGATTCCTGGAAGTAATCATATCATATAGGGATTCCAAGTTCACTTCTAAATTTTGGAGATCCCTTCACTAGGAAATAGGTATAAAATTGCACATGCATTCATACAAAGTGGTTAAACCAAGTACTAGAAGATATGCTCTGCATGTATTGCATGGACCAAAAGTCTCAATGGGAAGACTACCTTCCATTGGTATAATTTGCTTACAATAATGGGTATCGTCCTCTAAGGATGGTACCTTTCTATGTCTTATATGGATGAAAGTGTAGAATGCCACTGTCATGGAATAACCCTAAATATAGAACTATGATTGGACTGGAAATGGTTAGGTAAATGGAAGAGCAAATTAGGTTAATTAAGCAAAGACTCAAGGAAGTTGTTGATAGGCAAAAGAGTTATGTTGATCTAAAGAGGAATCCTAGAGAGTACTCGATGGGAGATAAAGTGTTCCTAAGGGTCAAACCAATGAAAAGTGTGATCAAATCCATAAAATTGGATCCACGATTTTTAGGACCCTTTGAGATCATTACGAAGATTAGTCTAGTTGCATATCAACTCGCCTTACCTCCAAATTTGTCAAAAATCCATGAAACTTTCCACATATCTTTGCTTAGAAAATATTTTGTTGACCCTGACCATGTGTGGGATGTTTCTAATTTGCAAATGGCAAATTGAGAGGTAATTGAAGTAATTTCAGTAAGAATTCTTGAATTCTTCTCTAAGGCTATATGAAATTGGACCCTTGAGCAACTTAAGGTCGAGTGGGACCATTTCTCTGAAAGGAATGCCACTTGGAAAAAAGTGGCAGATATGCAAAAATATTTTCCTTTTTTTTTATGAACTCTAAAGAAAATGTTTTGTGATAATATATATTTGCCTACTTTTACCTATGTAAAAGACATAACACTAGGGATAGTGTTAGTCCTTGTGGGGGAGTATATCATGACCCTCCCAGATGGACCTTTGAATGTGGAAAAAAATAATGTATTAATGTATGATGCTTTAATACTCGGTTTTGTGCAATTAAACAGCTATGCAATATTATTAGATATTGGAGAATATGATACTACTAAAAAATTGCCAATGTGTAGGATCAGGTGCACTCATAAGTGGAATAAATTGAGTCATCCACCAAAGATGAGGGTACTTGAGGTTGGGGTAAATGATGATATAATAACTCAAAGGTAACAAAGATAGATACTTTCATATAGGCATGTATTCGGTTAGGGATAATCGTCAATAGATAGTCACCTTGAGCCCCAGATTGATGGCCTAGTAGCTATCATAACTTCTTGAGGCATAGACAGGTGACTAAATTGATGGAAATATCTCCCTCTTTGTTTGTTGCACATGCTTGATTGTCTTTCACTTCAACACTTTACCTCAATAATATGGAAAATATAAATGAATGAACTACCTTCATAACTCCTTGGATATTCTTGAATAAAAGGGTGATTTATGATAAATAGATATTTATTTTAGATAAATGGTGAATTCATTTTAAAATTTTAAATAAATCATATTATTGAATAAAAGGATGATTTATGATAAATAGATATTCATTTTAAATAAATGGTGAATTCATTCTAAAATGTTAAATAAATCATATTCTTGAATAAAAGGGTGATTTATGATAAATAGATATTCATTTTAAATAAATGGTGAATTCATTCTAAAATGTTAAATAAATCATATTCTTGAATAAAAGGGTGATTTATGATAAATAGATATTCATTTTAGATAAATGGTGAATTTAGTTTAAAGTGAAATAAATCGTATTCTTGAGTAAATGATTGATTTATCCTAAATAATAAATGGGTTTCATTAAAATAATGAATCGATGATCAAATGGTTTATCGCGTATAGAACCTACCCTTGGATTTGGATCAGGCCAATCAGATAGATTTTTGCTAACATAAAGGGATGGCCAATTAACGTGAGGGATGGCTCCTCCAGTGTGAAGGAATGGGTTCATCTGCGTGAAGAGAAGGGACTTCAATGCTGGCCACATCTTGGGAAGATGAGAGGAAGAGTTGTCTCCTCTACCACCTAACAAAAATATGTGGGAGTAATGGTAAGTAGGAGGCGGATGGAATCTAAGGGAGAGATAGGCACCAAGAAGGAAAAGAAGGCCAGTAGGGAGAGAAGGGGAGAGTTCTATGGAGAGAGAGATGACGAGAAGGAAGCATTGTGCACATGGTGAAGGAGGAGGTACCAAATATTGGCCAAAACAACCAAAGGAATACAAAAACAAAGGCGACTATGTTGGTTATAGTGCTTTATGATTATCTTTGTTTTTTTCAAAGCTCACTGTGTTTAAAGTGTATCTCCCTTGTTTGTTGAAGCTCGTTGTGTTTAAAGTGTAGCTCCCTTGTTTTCCAAATCTCACTATATTTAAAGTGTATCTCCCTTGTTTCCAAAGCTCACTATGTAAAGTGTATCTCTCTTGTTTGCTGAAGGTCACTGTGTTTAAACCATAGCTCCCTTGTTTGCTAAAGTTCATTGTGTTTAAAGCGTAACTCCCTTTTTCCCAAAGCTCATTGTGTAAAGTGTAGCTCCATTATTTTCCAAAGCTCATTGTGTTTAAAGCATAGCTCCTTTGTTTGTTGAAGCTCATTGTGTTTAAAGCATATCTCCCTTGTTTGTCGAAGCTCACTATGTTTAAAGCATAGCTCCCTTGTTTGTTGAAGCTCACTATGTTTAAATCATAGCTCCCTTGTTTTTTGAAGCTCATTGTGTTTAAATCGTAGCTCCCTTGTTTATCATAGCTTAATGTGTTTAAAGTGTAGTTCCCTTGTTGTCGAAGCTCGTTGTGTAAAGTGTAGCTCCCTTGTTTGTCGAAGCTTGCTGTGTTTAAATCCTAGCTCCCTTTTTTTTTGAAGCTCACTATATTTAAAGCGTAGCTCCCTTGTTACCAAAGCTCATTGTGTAAAGTGTAGCTCCCTTGTTTTCCAAAGCTCACTATATTTAAATCATAGCTCTCTTGTTACCAAAGCTGACTGTGTAAAGCGTAGCTCCCTTGTTTATCAAAGCTCACTATGTTTAAAGCATAGATCCCTTGTTTGCTAAAACTCGTTGTATTTAAAGCATAGCTCCCTTGTTTTCGAATCTCACTATGTAAAGCATAGCTCCCTTGTTTTTCAAAGCTCACTGTATTTAAAGCATAGCTCCCTTGTTTGTTGAAGCTTGTTGTGTTTAAATTTTAGCTCTCTTGTTTGTCGATGCTCATTATGTAAAGTGTAGCTCTCTTTTTTTCAAAGCTTGTTGTGTTTAACATGTAGCTACCTTGTTAGCTGAAACTCACTGTGTTTAAAGCATATATATCTTGTTTTTCGAGTATCACTGTGTTAAAGCACAACTTCTTGTGTGTGTAGCTCACTAGTGTGTGTATCTTGTTGGTTATCATAGCTCCTTGTGAAGTGTAGCTGCTATCAAAAGCTTCACTAACCATAGGCCAGTGGCTTGTGACATCTCTAGTTGTATCATATCTTGTGGGTCTATCACACTAGCATCAAAAGTCATCTTGTGGACTCTACCAACGTGATCCACTATATCCTTATATATTCATTATTCTTGTAGAGGAATTAGGAAGAGCTTTCTCAAAGATAAAAATGAAAGAAAAAATCGAAGCAATTTAGGTTACAAAAAATAGTTTCTTCAAATATCATCTCCAATTTGTTGATGATTCTTTTCTTTGAAGCCATCCCTCAGTCGATGAGGCCATGGAGTTTAAATCAATATATCCTTATTAGAAATTCTATATTTTTTATTGACATTGCCCTAGGTTTACAATGAATTATTATAGATATTTTAGGGTTTAAAATTGAAAAAATTCCATCAACCTACTTGGGTATTCCTTTGTCTCATAAAGGAAATAAAAAGGAACATTGAATTTCATGTTTGGATATAATTAAAGCTTGTTTGAAAAGTTGGAAAGGTAAGTTCTTAATCGTGGTAGGAAGGTTATAACTAGTAAAGGCTACATTGCAATCCATCCTTGTTTATATAATGTCACTTTCAAGATAGAAAGAAGGTATAGCATTAAAATTTGATAAAACTCAAAGAGATTTTCTTTGGAAATGATTCAAGGAATAACTTTGCTTTTCTATTTGTAAGTGGGATAAGGTTTGCAAAGGAAAGAATATTGAAGAAGTTGTCTTGTAGAATTACAAAATTGTGAGTTTGGTCTCAGCGTCAAAACTTGGATGTGGATTATTTAAAGATCAAGGAAAGAATTGGAAAAATTGTTACTTCAAAAATATATAGGTTCTCTTGATGCAGTAAAATTATTTAGGAAAAGAACCTTACCCAAAGGATTTCCAACATGTAACTTTATATCAAAAACTTTACAATTGATTAAGAAACATGTTACATGTTTATTCAATGAGGGGAATTATACAAATTTGTGGTCTCATGCTTAGTTGAAGCCTTATCCTATTATCTCTGATTCAAAATGGAAACCATTGGATCGGGGATTGTGGGTGCAATTTTGTACCCCATCCTTTTGTAAAGATGATGGTTCTCTTATGAGAGCCTACCAATTTTGAATGAGCATCAGTAGAAGGGTTAAAGGTATCAGAGTAGTGTTGGAAATTTGAGGTATTTTATGTTGTCATTGATGTCACATGGATCACATTGAGTTTTGGTGGCCAAAGTATTTCATAAATAAGCATTTATGATATTTTGGAAAGCATGGATATATACAGGGTTTTTGTGAAAACCAAGGCAGGCAAAATAAAAGGTTTTATTTAAAACCATGGATGGCAGATTTGAAATGGGTTTTTCTTAAAACCCAGGTTGGCTTTTCGTTTCATCGAAAAAGGTGCCTCGGTGATGGAGATATTTAATTTTAAATATTTAGTTTAAATTTTAATTATTTAAAATTTTAATTTTAATTTAAATTTTAAAATTAAAATTAAAGTCATCATCGACGTCATAAAAACCATGTACCATCAAAAGGAAATTAATAATTAAAGGTGCCGACGTATGTGAAATTAAAGGAAGGTTGCATATATATATGCAAAGGATTTCGATTCAAAATCCTAAGCATCGAACGAAGAGAACAAAAAGTGGAAGCCCCGAAATCCTTCGATGTGACAATGTGGTCCAATGGTGAGCTTGGGAAGCGTGGAGTTTTTGGTTGTGATAGGGCATGCGTTCGATTCCCACCGGGTTTGATTTTCGTAGAGTGTGGAAGAAGAGCATTTGGTGCACGTTTTTGGCATGAGCAAGGGCAGCAAAATATAGGGAGTATTTTTGCTCTCTGTCCTATGTGAGCAGATAGCTCACGTGGTCTTTGGCGCTACGGTTGTGGTGTTGAGTGGGTAGTGACGAGGGTTTGATTCCCTCTAAGAGGTAAGTAAATGTTTTATTGAATATTTTTTATTATTGCCTAATGTTGGAGGAATAAGGTGATGCTAAGGGAATAATGTTTGATTAAATTTTTATTTACTTGGAAGGCAAGATATAAGGGTTGAAATGCACTTTTAGAAAAAGAGAAATTTCTGGTGTTTTCCTCTTTTAGAAGTATACCATATTATATATCATTGGAAAGCTTATTTCGAGGGCTATTTGATTAACTTGATTATATGGAGAAATAAGGTGTATGTAAAGAGATATTTCTATTTTTGTAAAGGGGTTCAAAGTGAAGGTTGTTTTGTTCTTTTTCAAAGTGTGTTGAGTGTGGGATTTCCAAAGGGGTTTCTTCATCTTCATAAAAGGTATGGGCACATTCTCCTATTGATTGATTATGGTGGTTGATTTCTGAAATATCATTGGAGAGAAAAGGATTGATTGTGGTTTCCTTTTCGAAAGTGGTTGGTTGAATGCTTCAAGGTTTTCTAGTTTGAGAGTTGTGGTTAAACCTTGTTTTATAAGCATAGTTGTTGAAGCCCATTGGTTATGCAAAGAACTTGAAAAGAACATGAGTATCATTGTTATGTGAAGAATGTTTTATTAGCATTATTGTTGAAGCCCATTGGTTATGCAAAGAACTTGAACTTGAGAAGAACATGAGTATCATTGTTATGTGAGATTTGTGGTTGAGCATTGTTGGAAACATTTGAGTTGGTTGATACATGCTTGGACTAGGGTTTGTAAGAAAGAGTTGTTCCTTGTGGTAGTTGGTTGAGAAGAGTTGTTTGAGCCTATTCAAGTGATTGTGTGAAGTGGTTGTTCAAGTTCCATGAAACAAACTATTATATATTCTGGATTTGAGTTGAGATTGATATTTGAGGATAGAACATATTGAGTCTCTAACAATTCTCTTTATGCTTCTATGAGATTGCCTTGAGTTGAGAAAGATATTGGATTTGAGTATAGAACATATTGAGTCTCTAACAATTCTCTTTATGCTTCTATGAGATTGATTTGAGTTGAGATCATTGTGGATCATAGTTGTCATCCTTTGAAGAGTGTATTACCATTCATTATTGAGTTCATCTTTGAGCCTTGCCTTCATAAGATTTGTGGATGAGATTTGAGTACTACTTGAGTATGATTGATTGAGCCTTTGAGAAGGCTTTTGGGATAGATTTTTGGATAGCTTTGTGGATATTTTTGAGCAGATTTGGACAAGTTCTGTGTGAGCTTGTTGAGCAGATTTGGACAAGTTTTGTGTGAGCTTGTTGAGCAGATTTGGACAAGTTCTATGTGAGCTTGTTGAGCATATTTGGATAAGTTATGTGTGAGCTTGTTGAGCAGATTTGGACAAGTTCTGTGTGAGCTTGTTGAGAAGATTTGGACAAGTTATGTGTGAGCTTGTTGAGCAGATTTGGACAAGTTCTGTGTGAGCTTGTTGAGAAGATTTGGACAAGTTCTATGTGAGCTTGTTGAGAATATTTGGACAAGTTCTATGTGAGCTTGTTGAGAAAATTTGGACAAGTTTTGTGTGAGCTTGTTGAGCATATTAGTGGAGTGCCTAGCTGAGCAGATCAGTGGATTGCCTACCTAATAAAATTAGTGTGTTGCCTAGCTGAGTAGATCAGTGGATTGCTTACCTGAGTAGATTAGTGTGTTGCCTAGTTGATCAGACCAGTGGATTGCCTACCTGAGCAGATCATTGTGTTGCCTAGCTAAGCATATAAGTGTATTGCCTACCTGAGCAGATTAGTGTGTTTCTTAGTTGAGCAGATCAATGGATTGCCTACCTGAGTAGATCAATGTATTGCCTAGAGTGAGGATTGCCTACATGAGAAGATTAGTGTGTTTCCTAGTTGAGAAGATTAGTGGATTGCCTACCTGAGCAGATCAGTGTATTGCCTAGCTTTGAGCAGATCAAAGTAATCATTTTATTGGATAAGGATCCTTATTTTTGTGTGAAATATTATAAGAATATTATCTTGTGGAGTACCCCACATTGGAGGAACCACGTTAAATATTATGTCTCAAATTATGTGTGGTGACTTGTGCTCTTGCTTACTATTGCTATATGAGTTATTAATGCACACTGCTATATTTGGTTATTGCAATTAAGGACATTAATTGATATTGGTTTTGAAAGAAAGTAAAAAGTGGGTGCTATACTATTCACCCCCCATCTCAGTATAAGCTTGTGTTCTTCAATTGGTATTAGAGTGGGTTCCTTCAAAAAGGCTAACAGATTGAGGGTAGATTCTACAAGAACACATATGGCTTCACAGAATGGATCATATACAAATAAGGCACCACTATTTGATGGTAACAATTATGATTTCTAGAGCATGAGAATGAATAACTACTTGATATCACAAGGATATGAGGTATGGCAGATGGTTGAAAAAGAGTATAAGGTTGAAGGTGATCCCGAGGCAGATAAGACTATCAGGAAATTGGTTGAGATCAATGCAAGGGTAATAAATTATATTTTGAGTGGGCTACATGAGATATATTTTGCAAAGGTCATGGTATGTAATTCAACTAATGAAATGTGGACCAAGTTATAGAATACTTATGAAGGAGATTCCAAGGTAAAGTTGTCAAAACTACAAACTCATAGAAAAATATTTGAGGAATTGAAAATGGAAGATTCTGAAGATATTGCAAAGTTTTTACTTCGAGTTGATGAGATTACTAACACCATGAGAGGCCTAGGATTTGATATGAAAGAATCAGAAGTTACTCAAGATATTACCTTCACTAATGAAGAAACATGTAAGTTTCAGGACAATAAATAATGGATACCAATTTGCTAACATTGACATAAATATAAGTATAGAAGAAGAGAAAGATTCCAACACCAAAGGTCTCATATTTCATTTGAGGAATCACAATCAAAGAGAAAGGGAAGGTTCTAAAATATGAAAGAGGAAGCACCTAAATTTTATGAAGAAAGTTCCAAAGTTCCTATGGCTCCAAATATTTAGTTTGGGTCTTGTTTTTAGATAGGTGAATCAATTTCAAAAGGAAAATAAATACTTGAAGAGGAAAGCAAGGAAGAAATTAAGGAAAAGGATTTAGATACTACAAAGAAGGTTCAAGGATGCAATGCACAAGTTGAAAATGATCATAGGGAAAATGGTCAAGAAAGGTATGAGGAACTAAGGCATGAACAAAGGGATTTTCAAGGACATTGTTTTTCTTGTAATGGATTTGGACACAGGGCTATACATTGCAGGGTCCATGGATCAAAGAAGTTTGATTTTGCTAGAAGAAACTTCAAAGGAAGAAGGTATGGTTTTCAGGGACATTGCTTCTTATGCAACATGATTGGTCATAGAGCTTCTTAGTGCAAAGAAAATGAGCAACATGGTTTTGGTTTTAGAGCTACACAATTCAGAAGTCATGGTCATAATGGTCATGAAAATAGAGCTTCACAATACAGGGTTCAAGAAAGGAATGGATATGGAAATTATTTCAAGAAAGAATTCAGGATTTGGGCACCATCCAAAGGCTACAATATCAAGTGTTTTAATTGCAATAACTTTGGACATATTGCAAAATGGTGTAGGACTCAATTCCAAATAGGTTCAAGGCAAGAAGGTCAAACAAGTTCAAGGCAAGAAGGTCAAACAGGTTCTAGACAAGAAGATCAAGTAATTCATCAAGAGAAGGATATCAAGAAAACATGGAAGGAAGTTGATAGAGGAAAGAAACAATGTAATATGGGAGTAAAAGTACTCCCACCCCAAAATTAATCACCTCAAGAGAGAAGGTGGTAAGGGGGCTAAGCTTAAGAGTCATATCTTTTAGCCCCATAGGTGTCCCTTTTGCCATTGATGTCAAAGGGGAAGAGATTTGAGTAAGGGGGAGAGATTTGAGTTAGGGAGAGCTCAAAGAGAGATTTGAGTTAGGGGAGCAGCCTCCAAAGAGAGCATTGAGTTAGGGGGAGCAGCCTCCAAAGAGAGTATTGAGTCAGGGGGAGCAACTTTGATTCTCAAAAATGGTTTTTGCAGTGATTGTGGTGATTTGCATTAGAGGTGTTGCCATCAATGACAAAGGGGGAGATTGTTGGAAATTTGAGGTATTTTATGTTGTCATTGATGTCACATGGATCACATTGAGTTTTGGTGGCCAAAGTATTTCATAAATAAGCATTTATGATATTTTGGAAAGCATGGATATATACAAGGGTTTTTGTGAAAACCAAGGCAGGCAAAATAAAAGGTTTTATTTAAAACCATGGATGGCATATTTGAAATGGGTTTTTCTTAAAACCCAGGTTGGCTTTTTGTTTCATCGAAAAAGGTGCCCCGATGATGGAGATATTTAATTTTAAATATTTAGTTTAAATTTTAATTATTTAAAATTTAAATTTAAATTTTAAAATTAAAATTAAAGTCATCGCCGACGTCATAAAAACCATGCACCATCAAAAGGAAATTAATAATTAAAGGTGCCGACGTATGTGAAATTAAAGGAAGGTTGCATATATATATGCAAAGGCTTTCGATTCAAAATTCTAAGCATCGAACGAAGAGAACAAAAAGTGGAAGCCCCAAAATCCTTCGATGTGACAGCGTGGTCCAACGGTGAGCTTGGGAAGCATGGAGTTTTTGGTTGCGACAGGGCATGCATTCGATTCCCACCGGGTTCGATTTTCGTAGAGTGTGGAAGAAGAGCATTTGGCGCACGTTTTTGGCATGAGCAAGGGCAGCAAAATATAGGGAGCATTTTTGCTCTTTGTCCTATGTGAGCAGATAGCTCACGTGGTCTTTGGCACCATGGTTGTGGTGTTGAGTGGGCAGTGATGAGGGTTTGATTCCCTCTAAGAGGCAAGTAAACGTTTTATTGAATATTTTTTATTATTGCCTAATGTTGGAGGAATAAGGTGATGCTAAGGGAATAATGTTTGATTAAATTTTTATTTACTTGGAAGGCAAGATATAAGGGTTGAAATGCACTTTTAGAAAAAGAGAAATTTTTGGTGTTTTCCTCTTTTAGAAGTATACCATATTATATATCGTTGGAAAGCTTATTTCGAGGGCTATTTGATTAACTTGATTAGATGGAGAAATAAGGTGTATGTAAAGAGATATTTCTATTTTTGTAAAGGGGTTCAAAGTGAAGGTTGTTTTGTTCTTTTTCAAAGTGTGTTGAGTGTGGCAGATTTCCAAAGGGGTTTCTTCATCTTCATAAAAGGTATGGGCACATTCTCCTATTGATTTATTATGGTGGTTGATTTCTGAAATATCATTGGAGAGAAAAGGATTGATTGTGGTTTCCTTTTCGAAAGTGGTTGGTTGAATGCTTCAAGGTTTTCTAGTTTGAGAGTTGTGGTTAAACCTTGTTTTATAAGCATAGTTGTTGAAGCCCATTGGTTATGCAAAGAACTTGAAAAGAACATGAGTATCATTGTTATGTGAAGAATGTTTTATTAGCATTGTTGTTGAAGCCCATTGGTTATGCAAAGAACTTGAACTTGAGAAGAACATGAGTATCATTGTTATGTGAGATTTGTGGTTGAGCATTGTTGGAAACATTTGAGTTGGTTGATACATGCTTGGACTAGGGTTTGTAAGAAAGAGTTGTTCCTTGTGGTAGTTGGTTGAGAAGAGTTGTTTGAGCCTAGTCAAGTGATTGTGTGAAGTGGTTGTTCAAGTTCCATGAAACAAACTATTCTATATTCTGGATTTGAGTTGAGATTGAGATTTGAGGATAGAACATATTGAGTCTCTAACAATTCTCTTTATGCTTCTATGAGATTGCCTTGAGTTGAGAAAGATATTGGATTTGAGTATAGAACATATTGAGTCTCTAACAATTCTCTTTATGCTTCTATGAGATTGATTTGAGTTGAGATCATTGTGGATCATAGTTGTCATCCTTTGAAGAGTGTATTACCATTCATTGTTGAGTTCATCTTTGAGCCTTGCCTTCATAATATTTGTGGATGATATTTGAGTACTACTTGAGTATGATTGATTGAGCCTTTGAGAAGGCTTTTGGGATAGATTTCTGGACAGCTTTGTGGATACTTGTTGAGCAGATTTGGACAAGTTCTGTGTGAGCTTGTTGAGCAGATTTGGACAAGTTATGTGTGAGCTTGTTGAGCAGATTTGGACAAGTTCTGTGTGAGCTTGTTGAGCAGATTTGGACAAGTTTTGTGTGAGCTTGTTGAGCAGATTTGGATGAGTTCTGTGTGAGCTTGTTGAGCATATTTGGACAAGTTCTGTGTGAGCTTGTTGAGCAAATTTGGACAAGTTCTGTGTGAGCTTGTTGAGCAGATTTGGACAAGTTCTATGTGAGCTTGTTGAGCATATTTGGACAAGTTTTGTGTGAGCTTGTTGAGTATATCAGTGGAGTGCCTAGCTGAGCATATTAGTGGATTGCCTACCTAAGTAGATCAGTGTGTTGCCTAGCTAAGAATCATGGATTGCCTACCTAGTAGATCAGTGTGTTGCCTAGCTGAGCATATCAGTGGATTGCCTACCTGAGCAGATCAATGTGTTGCCTAGCTGAGTAGATCAGTGGATTGCCTACCTGAGCAGATCAATGTGTTGCCTAGCTGAGCAGATCAGTGGATTGCCTACCTAAGCAGATTAGTGTGTTGCCTAGCTGAGTAGATCAGTGGATTGCCTACCTGAGCAGATCAGTGTGTTGCCTAGCTGAGCAGATCAGTGGATTGCCTACCTGAGCAGATCAGTGTATTGCCTAGCTTTGAGCAGATCAAAGTAATCATTGTATTGGATAAGGATCCTTATTTCTGTGTGAAATATTATAAGGATATTATCTTGTGGAGTACCCCACATTGGGGGAACCACGTTAAATCTTGTGTCTCAATTGTGTGTGGTGACTTGTGCTCTTGCTTACTATTGCTATCTGAGTTATTAATGCACACTGCTATATTTGGTTATTGCAATTAAGGACATTAATTGATATTGGTTTGGAAAGAAAGTAAAAAGTTGGGCGCTATATTGTTCACCCCCCTCTCAGTATAAGCTTGTGTTCTTCAAGTAGTAGAAATGGTCATAGGATAGACCAAATCTATGGACGAATGGTGGATTAAAGTAGGGCGAGTGACAAGAGCAGGTGAACACCCACCATTAACTTTGATTGGAACTCCCCAAAAGACCCTCCCAACATCTTGGGTAGACATTTAGAAGGGCTAGCATGGGTGGACAAATTGTACAGCCTCACCCTTGGGAAGGAGATAGAATCTTACCCCTCCCAAGTGGAACATACAAGTACAAATAGGGTAAAAACTTAGAGAAATGCCTACCCTCTCTCCCCAATTCCCTCGTGGGTGGAAATAAGAGCAAACAAAGTTCTCACCCGACATGTAAAACTCCCACCATCACCCAAATTTTTAAAATTAAGATGCACTCATAGTTGTAGTAGTTCGGGTACCTAACAACGTAAGTGGATTTGATGGATTTCTGGTGTGTTACTCCCAAGGTGCCTCAAAACCTATCACTCACTGCCTAACCATAGGATCACCAGTCGAGGAGAAATATGAGGTAGTTGAGAATTGATGAGTTGGGTAAAATCATCAGAAGATCTAAATTCCCAAATTAAACCAAATACATCTACCTCCTAGAAGATCAGTGTTATCCATAAGAATAGTGTACCAATGTGGTGCTTATCTATTGCAAGGATTTTCTTCCCACCTTCCACCATTAATGTTTGATTTTGTAATTCATGTAAATATACCTATAAATAGTGGAATGTTGGTCATTCCTAAGGGTGGATCTTTAGCCATTATAATTCATATGTAAGGTTTACCTCTATGTAAGTAGAAATTTTGCATTGTTTCATCTCTAATTTTATCTCCCTATTCTTTGTTAATTATATGGATTTCTATTTTTTTAAGTCATTTAAGTTATCCCATGTAATTTTTTTGTCTATATTTTGTGGGGTTTACTTGAGTGACTCAGGAGTGTGCATCTATAAATATAGATTAAGGATTTATTTCTGCTAAATCTAATTGAAAAAGAGTGTTATGATTCTAAATCCTGGATCTCATGCACCTGTACATTGGTTCTAGAATTCACCCCCTACCCATCACTGATAAGAGCTAGAACAAAGATATGATTGGGTGATCTATTAGGTTTCGAGTCTGTGTTTTGTATATGGTATGTTGCTTGCATATATCTTGATGTGGTTATACTCGTCCTTGTGAGTTCTGGATATGACCATTTTTCTTTATTCCTTTTCCCTTTTCCATTTTTATGTTTTGTGGCATAGATAGCTAGGACCACCCTTGAAGGAACCGACCTTCTTCAGAGATCATTTGCCCTATCTCAATGCCATGATTGTTCTATGCTTGGAATTGATCTACCTCCCTACCTTGGCATGTGGTGCTAGATTTGTGACCAACACATTTTTGTGACTCTGCTAGGGAATTCATTGAGTCCCCATGTTTTAGTAATCAGAGTTTGATGGCTCTCTTATTTACCCATATCTTCTCAAAGTCACATGGTAACTTTGACTATGTGGTATGTCCAAATCATGAGACCAGTCGTCCGCTCATGCTAAAACTCAAAACATCTTAGAGGACTCAAGGTATAATGAGTAGCCTTGACCTCACTAAAATATATAGCATGCTCATCTAATAAGTCCAATTTCAACTTTGACAACACAACTAGGACCTCTAAATATTGGTACCTTAATGGCTCAATCATCATTCCCCCAATGGAATGACCTTGATCCATTGAACCTCCATTGCTCGCATTATATTCCTAAAGGTGCCCTGAAGGTCCTCACAAAATAAAATGGCATGGGAGCATCTAGAATATGTTTTTGCACTAGCGCCCCTCCATGGCATTACCCACAACTATGTCATGATTAGACTTCTAGTCATCTATAAAGGTAAGGATGCTACTGTGGTACTAAACCCTTGGGTGAAGAACCATATGCTCATGGGTGGACTTGTTGGGAGCCCTCATCAACACATTCGATGACTCCATGTATCCCTTCCAAATCTTGATGCATCTATCATACATCAACATGGCACCTCTCGAGTCTTTAATCGACTTCAACATTTGATTTGAGAGGAGCTGGAAGAGGATTCCTCCTAAGTACCAACCATCACCCACCCAAGCTCACTTGTACTATGTTCGAGCTCTAAGGTCAAATATAGGCCTCCTCTTACTGCAATATGGGGAAATAAGATTCCCTCAAGTCTTTCAAGAGGTTGTATGGGTAGAGCGACTCCTTATTGAAGCAATAATAACATCTTCAGGAGACTCCACCCTCCCATCCCTATTTCCATCTGCCATTGTGCCCCACCCTACTGCACAGTATCCACCATGGATGCCAACTCAATCTGTGTAGGATCCAAGGATGTAGTTCGATGAAATACAAGAGGCGAATGTCATATCAAGTCCAGGTGGGAGAAGTGCAAGCATCAGCATTGAAGGCAACAAATCTAGCACTTGCACATTTTACCAAGAGGTAGAGGACCTAGACCAGGAAAAAAATCTTATTGGCAAAGAGGAGGTATTTTAATACCCTTTTCATATCCAAGGGCATAGCAAGAAAGGACCAATCCATCTTGATTTTGGCATAACTAATCAACATATAATCCTCGAGGAGGCCCTATCAATTAATAAATCCTATGATATGGAGTACACAGGGATAATGGAGGTACACATAATAAAGATCCCATAACATGTAGATACCAAGAATTAGAAACATTGAAGTCTGTTGTCAGATGAACCAATACTAGAAAAGAGCTCCCATGTGGCAAATATTTGCACTACAATATTCATCGAATGCATGAGTACTAGCATGCATGAAGATCTACCTTTTCCCATTTTAGACATGGCTTGGTGAGTGGTGGGAAAAGGTCAACCTGAATTCAAGCAACAACTAAAGTACAATATAATATGGTAAGGACACTACAAATATATTGGGTGATTTCCCATAAAATTTCAAGGTGGTGATATGACTTTTACATTGTAATTTTATGTACATAATATGGATGGTAAATAAAGGTGCATAAGGTACACGATAGTGGCATCATATGGTGCTTGACAGCTAGGGGAAATGACTATCAACATGATTCATTTTTTAATCATATTCATATTTATTTGTTGTTGTGATCCCATGCCCAATGGATCTAAGGCTCATGATTTAGGCACCCTTGCACGTAACCTCATGAAAAATACCAACTATTTTTTTTGAAAGCAATGTCCACTCCTCATATGATGTCAAATTTGGTCTATAAAAGATACCCCAAAGGGTAGAAATAGCATATAATAAGAAATGGTAAGCTAAAAATGGTGCTGCAACTAAAGATTCCCTGGAAGAGTGGAAATGAGCAAACAATGTTCTTGCAAGATTATGTCAGAAAGAGACATTATGGTAAATGCTCTTGGTATTTTGTCTCTTCTTGAATCCACCATGATCCATAATGGGGTATGTTGATAGGAGTGCGATATATGGGGGTGTCATGTGGACCACCTTCCTCTTCTCCCTTTTACTTTTCTATTCCTTCTTTTTCTTTCTCTTTCCTCAATTCTCTCCCCTCACTAGCTTTTTTGGATATTTAATTCCTTCCTCTTGTCTATAGTACTTCCTGTGTTTTCCTCCTACCCCTTTTTTCCTCTTGTTCTCTTTTCCTGATTTTGCTTGTTGCCACCTATCTTCTCTTCTCCTCCACCCCCTTCCCCCTTGTCTTCCTCTCACCTTGGTCTTCTTTGACTTGTAGCCTTTTTTGGCTACTTTTGTCTATATCCTCACTGTCCCCTTTCCTATTTTTTTGTGTGTTTCAACTCGAAGCTTTCTAGGTCCTCCTTTCCTACAAGAGAAAAGTCCCTGTGAGTCACCAAGAATGTGGGTGCAATTTTGCACCCCATCCTTTTGTAAAGATGATGGTTATCTTTTAGGAACCTGCCAATTTTGAAGGAGCATCGGTAGAAGGGTGAAAGATATCATAGTAGCAACAATGGTAATAGGACGAACAAAACTGATGGGCAGATAATAGATTAAATCAAGGTGGGTGACAATAGAGGGTGAACACCCACCTTTAACTTTGGACAAAACTCCCCAAAATACCCACCCAACTTCTTGGATGGATAATTCAAAGGGCTAGCATGGATGGACAAATTTTACAACCCCACCCTTGGAAAGGAGATAGAATCCTACCCCTCCCAAGTGGAACGTACAAGTACAAAAAAGATAAAACCTTGAAGAAATACCCACCCTCTCTCCCCAATGCCCCTATGGGTAGAAAGAAGAGTAAACAAAGCACCCGCCTAACATGCAACATGCAAAACTCCTGCCATCACCCAAATTTTTAAAATGAAGATATACTCAAGGTTGCAACAATTCAGGTACTTGACAACATAAGTGGATGTGATAGATTTCCAGTGCATTGCTCCCAAGGCACCTCAAAACTTGTCACTCGCCACCTAACCAGAGGATCACCAATCAAGGATAAGGATGAGGTAGTTGAGAATTGATGAGTTGGGCAGAAGCATCAGAAGATCTAATGATCCAGATTGAACCAAATACATCTACCTCCTTCTAGAAGATCAACGTTATCTAGAGGAATAGTGTACTAGTGTGGAACTTGTCTACTGTAAGGATTTTCTTTTTGTCTTTCATCATTAATGTCTAATTTTGTAATTCATGTAAATATTCCTATAAATAGTGAGATGTTGGTCATTCCTAAGGATGGCTCTTTAGACATTACAATTCATATGTAAGGTTTACCTCTACACTATTTTGTCTCTAATTTTATCTCCATGTTCTTTGTAAATTGTATGGATATCTATTTATGTTTGGTCATTTAAGTTATCCCATGTTATTCTGTTATCTGGATTCCATGGGGTTTACTTGAGTGACTCAAGAGTGTGCATCCATAAATATGGATTGAGGGTTTATTTTTGCTAAAGCTAGTTGAACATGAGTGCTCTAATTCTGAATCCTGGACCTCATGCACTTGTACATTGGTTCTAGAGTTCACCCCCCGCCCACCACTAATAAGAGCTAGAACAAAGACATGGTTGGGTGATCTGGTAGGTGTCAAGTATGTGTTTCATACGTGGTATATCACTTGCATATGTCTTGATGCAGCTATACCCATCCTTGTGAGTTTTGGCTACAGCCATTTTTCTTTATTTATTTTTCCTTTTTCCTTTTCTTGTTTTGTGACATAGATATCTAGGAACACCCCTAAAGGAACTGGCCTTCTCCAGATATTGGTTGCCTTGTCCCGATGTGATAGTCGGTCTATGCTTGGCATTGATCTGCCTCCCCACCCTAGTGCACAATGTCATATTGGTGACCAATAGGAATGCATATCTTGTAAAAGTCCAAAGGTAAAAAATTACATTAATATGAACAACAACTAGAGATTGAGGATTTCTATTAGTAATCTAGTTGAAGGAGAGGAAGTCAAACAAATTGCAAATGAACTGTAAAATATGCTTCAAGAATTTTATTTGCTAATTTTTACATGGAATAATGAGTTGGTTTGGAATCTATCAAAAGATAGTGGATACTCAATCAACTTAGGATATGAGTATTTAGAGCAATAAAATTTTCCTACTCTTACATATTTCCCTTCAAATAATATTTGATCACTAGAGACTCTCCCTAAGGCCTCGGCAATCCTTTAGTTAGTAGTTCAAAGTAAGATTCTTATAAGAGATATTCTACAAAGAAGAGGATATCATGGAATTTTTAGATGTGCCTTATGTGAGAAGGATTTAGAAACATCAAACCATTTATTTTTTTACTGTCCCTTTACTCAAACCATTTGGATTAATTTTTAAAAATACAAAAATTAATTGGAAAGCCCCATTAACATTGAAAGAGTTGATGAAATGTTGGATTAATAATTTCAAATCTAAGTATTATATATTCTATGGAGGATTGGTATTTCCATTATTTGTTGGAATTTATGACTTGAAAGAAATAATAGAATTTTTAAAAATAAACCTCAAAAATTATGTCAATGTTTGTAGTCATATTATTGCCTCTTGCAAGATATTTTTAGACATGGTGCTCATAATGGGAAGTCTCAAGGGAAAAAAAATAGGTGGTAAAAACTTGGCTATAATATTTGAACATACATGAGAGAGTCATATATAACAATAACATTAAAAAAAATGATCTTCTTCAATCTAGGGTAAAATGGAAAATTCTAGAAATTAGGTTTATAAAAATTAATGTTTTTGGTGCTTTGAAAGAAAATCCAAAAAAAGTTGGAGTTGGTGTTTTTTGAAATAATGAAGGTAAAATTCTCCTCATGTGCTCATAATAATATGGAACTTCAACTAATTACTAAGCGGATGCTAGGGTACTTCTCACAAGGATTAAAATTACAATTGAAAAAGGATGGAAATATATTTCAATTAAGGGGAATTCACAAATTATCATAAATGTTATCAACTAAAATGGATGTAGAGATTGGATAAAAATAATATTTTTGTTGATGTCTATCATCTATATTTGGAGGTAATCTCTTAGAAATGTGAGCATATCTATAGAGAAATAAATCACGTAGCAGATAATTTAGCAAATCATAGTGTTGATATTCATCTTGGTGATGTTAAAATTTTGGAAGGTAACTAGATGAGTGATATTTTATCTCTTAATAAAAATTATGTCGAGCTGATTGCAAAAACATAACACTTTAAGGAAGACAAAGAATATATTTGATAGAATAATAAATGAAAAAAATCTATGTTAAAAGGTAAGTTCGATATGGTTTAATTGACCTAATAGTAAATTTAATACTTTGATATTTTTCTGGTAGTAGGCCCTAATAGAAGCCACATATAGCTTATTAAAAATAGATATATTCTTTATATTTAGATATACCTATAAAATCAATGAAGGATCCATTCAATTAAATAATTAGCTTTGAAAAATCTCATGAATATGTACTTGATAAAGTGATAGTCTAATTGAATTACAATTCTCAAAATGCATCACATAGTGGAAAAGGGACTTAATACCCAAGTCTTTGAAACCTATCATGTGTGAGAATATAATTCAAATAGGATATATAATGGAAATAAGTGGATTTAGATAGTTTCTCATTAACCTAGATCTTATTTCTAGGAAATTCAATATCCTTGTTTTTAATCTTCGTACTCATGAGATAGCTAATTTTTATAGACCATACTATTGATTTACACTCAAATAAAATCAATTCAATTAAACCTTTCTAGAAATGGGAACCAAAATTTAGTAAGAAAAAGTTCTAAAAAACTGTTAAGGGTGTTTGAATCAGCCGTGAATCAATACCAACAAAAATTAAGAGGATTATTCCATATTTGTTTTTCATCCATTCTATCCCTATATCATTTACTCAATAAATAAATAATAACCAATTTTATTTATACCGTTTGTGAATGATATAGTTGGTCATTGAGTTTAAACATGGGTCTTATTATAGCAAATACCTTTACTTACACTTAACCCAAAACCAATAAGTATCTTAAAATATATATTATATAAACATTTTTTTGATCCAAACTAAGGTAGGATAGGTTACTTATCATTTATCAATAATATTTATCTATAAGTGATTCAAAAAGAAATAGTAAAAAGCATATAGAGTATTAAAACAAGTGTAATATGTTAAATTAAAACATTTGGACAACTTGAAATCAAACATATAATGATGGCCTTTGGAAAAATAACAAACTTATTTTAAAAATGCTAATGTTATAAAATACTGTCAACCTCAAACTAGATTATATTACCTTCCTAGATGAGATAGATAAACTCTAAAACAAAGTAACCATTATAAAACTAAGTACTAGATTATGACATATATAATGAAATAAGTAGAGAGACTAACCTATAAATCCCTTGAAAAACATATGAAAAATAATTCTTTAAAATAAACTACATGATAAAGTACATTGTTTTAGCTTTCCTTTTACAAAATAATTTCACATAAAATTAAACATATATTTTCAATAATAACTTAGTATATAAAAGGAATTTTTCACACTATGATAAAATATCCCACAACTATGCATATTTTTACAATAATTGACAC
The DNA here is from genome assembly GCA_028583015.1 of Wollemia nobilis. NCBI lineage: Eukaryota > Viridiplantae > Streptophyta > Pinopsida > Araucariales > Araucariaceae > Wollemia > Wollemia nobilis. Next base: position 2,327,862 of record JAQPPZ010000057.1, read on the forward strand.
CAATGATAATGCTCTTATGTTGCAATACATAAGGGACCTTGTTTCAATTTCCATTTTACCTATTATGGGAAATTTTAATATATAATCTTATAATTAAACAATCAAAAAAAGCTTAAAAAAATATTTTAAAAATAGTGCTATTAAAAATAATCATTTGCAAAATAAATACACTTTGATAAGAGTGTAAAATTCAACTTAAATAACATCAAAATCATCTCATCCCATTTATAGAAGCATCAAATCTGAATATTATATAAATTTTCCATTGTGTGCATTTAGGACTATTGTTTCCACGGTGTATGTAAAGATTTTTTGTTTCTTTTATTTTATTGGCTTATGACCAACTTTAGGAAGTTAACAAAGGTCATCATTTCCAATACTTCTAAATTTTTTCCTTGATTTTAATTAACCCATAGAATATCTATAAATTTTTTTATGACAACTTAAATCTACCTAAAAGTTTAGCTTATGTAATCTTATATCTTAAGCTAAAATTTACATCTCAAGCATATTTTTTATGAAAATAATTGTACTCTCTATTCTATAGTGATAGTGTCTTTAGACCCACTTCTAATATATCCATTCAAATAATATCTAATTGATATATAGTTAAATAGATAATTTTATATATAGGTCAGAGATTAGAGATATAACCTAGAGTATATTTACTAAACATGCATTGAGAATATTTAAACCATCATTGGTTCACTGAATATTTGTTGTAAACAAGTAGTTCCTCAATGCATTTTTAAAAGTTGGATTTATTATTCACTTACTATTTGAAAATGTATTTGAATTTCTATTTTATATTTATACACTTATGTCCATGCAACATATAGGTTTGGAATTTGACACTATTATTTTAAAGAGATTGTATTATAGTCACCCATTAGATATATTAATACATTTTAATTTTATTAGTATTTTTATTGAATAATCCTTTTTAGATACTCTCTTAATATCCCTTCTCATATTCTCTCTCTAAAGGACATACTTGATAAGTTTTTTACTAAGGACTTTAAGAAAAAGATGTTCACATCATTTGGACCTCTGTGTTATAGTCTCTTAATTCCAATATGGCCTCTTATTTTCAATACATTTTTATAGATGATGGATTCATAATTTTTTTTTTGTTAAAAAAGATTCTATTTCTTCAAATCAATAAATTGTACATCTTTTCCCTTTCTCGACAAATACACTTTTGAGCCAGTTGTTAACAATATAGAGGTGATATTTCCTTCCACTATGAGATCTACTCCTATACATACAACACTATACTATCGCTACATAAAACCTAAAAATACTAAACAACAAATCAGAGCAAAGCATCCAGACGGATAATGACCAGAAGTGATTCCTTGGTTTGTTGTGACCACCACCTTGGGGGAAATCCATAGCATATGATATCGCCCTTATCTAGAGCCCAATTAGCCAATGCATCCGCTACCCTGTTTTGTTCTCGGGGGATGTGTGTCAACTCCACTGTCTAAAATTTGGTCAACTGTGATCTAATGGTATATATCACTCTTTCAAGTCTCCAATCCTTCCCTTTCTTAGTCTCTGGATTCTTCAATTTGTTGATCAACATCTGTGAGTCCGATTCTATTTGTACTCTAGTCCAACCTGCCTTGAGGGCTTCTTGGATTCCTTTAATCAAAGCAAGTCCTTCAGCTAGGTTATTAGGAAGGATTCCTAAATTTTTTGCAAAAGTAAAGGCAGGGGTGCCATCAGATAATCTTCCTATCCCCCTACACTAGCTTTACCTGGATTCCCTCTTGATGCTCCATCAGTATTAACCTTACCCATTCCTTCTGGTGGTGGGACCCACTTTCTGGTTCTGTCAATTTTTGAGGTAGGGATTGCCAATCGCTGCTGATTACTTTTAGTTGGATCTATCTTTAATCTAGTAAGGATCTGGTTGTAGTTGTCACTTGGGAACTGAGGAGTCTTGAGTGTGTGTTGGATGGACTCTACCAGATTAGTTATTGTTTTGTTCTAGATAAGGTAGTTGTCTCGATAGTTTTGATTAAAAATTCTATTGTTTCTCTCTTTCTAGAGGTTCCAGACTAGAAGAGAAGTTCTTACCCACACCAACTATCTATAGTCTAGCCTTCCTCCTGCTTGATTCATCCATTCTCTCCATATCTGTTCAAGAGACCTCAATCATTGCCATCTGATTCCCAAGAGTAACACCATCATTTTCCAAAGTTTTACCACTATAGGGCAATCTATGAAGAGGTGATCTATGGTTTCCAAATTTTCCTAGCACATCTCACATCGAAATGGTCCGTGTATACCCCTCTTCATGAGTTGTTCCCCCATAAGGACCCTTTTGTGTAATAATAACCAAACAAAGAATCACACCTTAGGCCACAGGTTCTATTTCCAAATCTGCTTAAAAATGTCCTTGAGGTGATTGTTGTGGGGTTGAGTAAGTGTTTGATAACCTAAAGCAATTGTGTATTCCCCTTGGTTAAATCTACCCCATCCCAAAGAGTCATCTTCCTGAGAACAAGAACAAGACCTTCTGCTTAAAATGCTCTGAATTTCCACTCTTTGGGGGTCTTGTAGTTGTATTGGCCATTGTAGGATAGGAATCCATTGCTTCCCCACTTCCCAACTTCTATCAGTCAGTCTACTATAATCTACCACTATCAACCAGTTGGCTCTATGTAATTCTTCTATAATGGGTCCCCATTCTAGAAATTGTGTTATTAGTGGGGGAGAGCCATCCCAAGAGTCCAACCAGAACCTAGATTTTTCTCCATTCTGTACAATCTAGAAGAGTTTATTTTTTATCATCCCCTCTCCTATCTTCAATACTAATAGGATAGGGGAGCCTCTGAATGGTAGTGTTGATCGAACTATATCCTTTGGTCCTTTGTTTTTTGCATATTTTGCTCTGAGGTTTTTTCCTAGAGCTCATTCGGGTTCTTTAGCAGTCTCCAATATAGTTTTGTTGCTAGTGCTTTATTATTTTTAACTGTAGTCCTGAGACCTAGTCCCCCTTCTTCCTTATGCCAACATATTTTCTCCTAGCTGAGAAGGACCCACTTTTTAGTTTCCTTTGCACCTCGCTAGATGAAGCGATGGCAGATCTTATCGAATTCTCTTAGTACAATTGTGGGGACACTCAACACTAATGAAACATAGATGGGTATGGATTGGAGTACAACTTTAACCAGGGTTATTCTTCCTCTTGATGAGAGCCATCTATTTGTCCACTTGCCTAATTTGTTCTTCACCCTGTCTGTTAGCCATACCTAATCCTCTTTTTTTTGCCTACCCAAATTGAGTGGAATTCCCAAATAGGGTATTGGAAGAGAAGTTCGTTGGAATCTGAGCTTATCTAATAACATAGCCTCCTATCTGGGAGAGCAATGAAAAAATAAGACCTTTGATTTATCTTCGTTGATCAGTTGACCCGTTGTTGTTGTGAAGGCTCTGAGTATCATTTTAAATTTGGATGCCTCTTTTATTGTTGCCTTACCGACCAAGGTAGAATCATCAACAAATTGTAGATGAGTAATAGAGTCAACCCCCATTGCCATTGTTATTCCTTCCAAGTCCCTTCTATTTTTGTTGTTGGCTAATGTTCTCCCTAGCACTTCTACTAATATGATGAACAAATAGGGGGATAGAGGATCTCCTTGTCTAATTCCTCTTGAAGCCCTAAAAAGGTGAGAGGGGCAACCATTTATCATCACTGAATATGAAACTGACGATATGCACCCTATAGTCCATTGAACCCACTCCTGGGAAAATCCAAAATGTATTAACACTTTTTGGAGAAACTGCTAGTCCACTCTATCATATGCTTTAGATAGATCTAATCTAATGAACATGGAGGGCTTCTTTTGCATATGCATGGAATGAAGCACCTCCTGAGCCAATACAATTTCATCAATTATCTATCGGCCTTCTACAAAGCCCCCTTGTTCTGGAGAGATTATCTTATGGAGTAAGGGCTTCAATATTTTCGCCATTATTTTCATGATGATCTTATAGAGGACATTGCATAAGGCTATTGGTCTGAAGTTGGATATTGTGTCTGCCTTCTAAGCTTTTGGTATTAGTGCTATATAAGTTTTATTAACTTCCTTTAGCACCACCTTTGCAATTTTGACTTCTTCCACTACCTCCAATAAGTCTTCTTGGATGATATCCCAAAATTCATGGTAGAACTCAATTGGGAATCCATCTAGCCCTAGGGTCTTCCCTTTTTTCATTTTAAACACCACTTGTTTCAATTCCTCACTTGTTACTGGTGCAGTAAGGACTTGATTCTCTGATTGTGTTATAGTGTTGGGGATATTCTTGAGGATCCCCTCTTGGGCTTTTGAATCTAGCTCCATGGCCTGAAATAGTGTAGAGAAGTAATCCATTGCAACTTCCTTCATCCCCTCTTTTGTATACACTTGTTCCCCATTCTGGTCCCTCAATGATGTTATGAAGTTGTGGGCCTACCTTGATAAAAGGGATTTGTGGAAGAATCTCGTATTTTGATCCCCTTCCTACAACCATTGGACTCTTGATTTCTATTTCCAGAGGAGCTCTTCTCTTTTATCCCATTCTTCCACAAGTGTTGTAAGTCTAAGCTCCTCCCTACTCCACTCCTCTGTTAGGCCTTGAGTCCTAATATTTGCATTCAGCTGCTCTAACTGTATAGTGATTTCATTTTTCTTTTGTTGAACATCACCAAACTCCTCCCAATTCCACTTCTTGAGCTGAGTTTTGATATATTGCAATCTTTTGGCAAATATGAACATGTGGGTACCATATTTGGGCTTTCCTTCTCACCACCATTGAAGGATGTTATCTCGTAGCCTGCTATCTCTTAACCACATAAGCTAGAATCTAAAGGGTGCATGGCATCTTGTGGACCTCCACATTTCCACTAGCACTGGCCAATGATCCGATCCTAGATTATCTAGAGTTCTAGTTCTTGGTATATGTCCTTTGATAATAAAGTCTTCTGACAACAAGAACCTATCCAATCTCTCTAGGATATAGTCTTCCCCTTCTATTGGACCAAGTCATCAGTCCATTCTCTAGAATAATGTCCACTAGGCGAAGATGAGAGATGTGCTCTAGCATAACGTCTAAACTACCATCCAAGATTTGGTTTCCCCCTATCTTCTCTGCCAAAGAGGTAATAGTGTTGAAGTCCCCCTACTATGGGCATTGCATCAGGGTGATGCTCTAAGAAGCAAGAAATGCTTTTCCATTGGTACCTCTTTTCCTCTAGGGTCATGGGTGAGTAGACATTTATACATAGCATCTTGTGATCTGATTGTTTGCTCTGTACTACCAACCCTAAGATCCCCCAACTTCCTATTGAGGAATGTACTATGATTTTTGAGGGGTCCCAAAAGCAAACCACACCTCTTGATGCTCATGTGGATCCCAATGCTTCCATCCTCCCAGTGGGCCAATTTTTTTGGGCTAGACCCTCCATCTCTTCCACTATAAGTTTTATCTCTTGAAGGAACACCAAATGTGGTTGATTCACCTGTATCATATTTTTGACCTCATTCTATTTAGATAGGCTACCTTTCAGCCCTCTCACATTCCATGTGATGATCTTCATTGATTTACATGGGGGTGAACATTTGGGTGAGGTCTTTAACCTTCCCCTTTGCTAACAACTTTTCTCCTTCTTTGGCTAATTTGTATTGATTAGTTTTCCTACCTACTCTTTGGTTTGTATCCATTTTTAGTTTCTTGGCAGTTTCTTGGTGCACCCTAGTTGGCTCAAGGATCCCTTCTAGATCTAGGACTTGAGAATAGGGGATCATCACCCTTTCTACTGATTCCTGAGATATTTCTCCCTTTAGTATGATTTTTTGTATTTCTGATTCATCTCTATGGTTGTACTTCTCCTTTTAGAACTTTTGGGTTGTTGAGTCTGATATTTTGGGTTGGATATAGTTAAAGCTAGGTCCTGTTGGTCTACTGCATTTACTTCTTTGGCTTGGTCTAGGAATTGGGTTTCTACCACCTCTGTATCCATTGTCTCCGTTTCTTCATCTAATAAATCATCCATTTGTAGATGTGTGAACTTGTTAGTTGAGACGAGATCATATTTTTTACTCATAGGTTTCCTTTGTGTATTCTTTTTCTTTGGTACTTCAAAACCCTCTGGGACTGTGTTTCCCTTATTTTGTTCTGGGATCCTATGACTACAATCTCTTGCTAGATGTCCATACTCATGGAAAATATGGCATCTGAATGGGACATTCTCATAGTCAACTTCTTGATCCCATTGGTCCTCTCCAAACTATAGTGTAACTTTTTTGGGCAAGGGCTTATCAAAGTCTATCAAGATAGATTTGGGTATATACTTGTTGGTCAAGAATCTGCCTAAGGATAAAATGTATGTGCACCCTAGACTCGACCAACATTGAAAGGCTAAAGGAAAGAAATGTCCTTCAGACCAATCTCCAGAGAGGGCTGGCTCCCTTGCTATTCTAAGACTGGTATGAAGTTTAGGAAAATAAATTAACGAAAAGGAATGGGAAATAATAGAAAGAAATGGAAAATAACTGAAAGAAATGGGAAATATGGTTGTGATCCAGAGAGATAATGCAGGGATGAACTAATAGCAAGATTAACAACCCAGTTTAAACTAACAACATTCAATAGAAAGACAAAACAGAAACTGAACTCAGATCATATAAGCATGACTTCCAATGGCATTCCAGCATTCATTCTTCATTGAAAATCAAATCCAGATTCAGAATTTAATCCACCAATGACGATATAAATCTAATAGAAATGCAGAGCAGAAAGTATAAACATACACAAAATGATCAAGAACTCAGAGCCAAATAGTCTTTATATCACAGCAAATGTTTAAACTCAGAGAGTTTCACAAGCAAATGTCCATCCATCAAACTTATCAAGTTTTACAGTATTTATAGAGGATTTCACCCCTAAAATTTAATAAGCATTAAATAAAATGGTGGCAATGGTGGCAAGTCGGTGGCATGGTCGATAGTATTTTCTTCCTCGATAGCAGCAACGAACCAATCAAACGGTGCCTCAAAAATCAGCGAGCATTTATAGCTGGTAGCATATTGGGACTCAGCAAGAATCATCGATAGAATTTTCACCTTCATGGGCGGTGCCTCAAAAATCAGCAACATCGTATAAGAGCGGATCATTTTGGGAAATGATGGCATTTAATTTTGGCTACCCCTTGGTCATTTGTCAAAACTGGTCTTTGCCGAAAATAATGCTTGAAAATTTAATTTTGCTGCCCGAAAATCAATTTCGCTGAAGAAACTACCTAAAAATCAATTTCGTTGAAGAAACTACCCGAAATTGATTTTCACCCAAAAAGTGCCCGAAAATGATTTTCGCCAGAAAAGTGCCCAAAAATGATTTTCACCCCAAAAAAAGTGCCCAAAAATGATTTTCACCCTGAAAATGATTTTCACTATAAAAGTGCTCGAAAATGGATTTTCGCCAAAAAAAGTGCTCAAAAATGATTTTTGGTGGTACAACTTCCCGGAGCCATAACTTTTGATTCGTTGACCCGATTGTCTATTGTAATATATCATTGGAAAGCTTGAGAAAGGATCTACAACGGCAAAATATCTAAAGATCATTTCGTCCAATTTTTCATCCTCTTTTGGGGCCTCTAAAGTCTTCAAATTTTATTTTTAAACTTCATTGGCAAGATTTCTCGAGATAAAATCTTTAATATCTCTCAAACCGTTCAGGATATTGGGGTGATTCTTTCACCACTGGATGCATTTCATACTTGGATGAATTTAAAAATTTATTTTTAGTGTGGTAAAAATGCCAACACTTCTGGCGGCTCATAGGGTATTTAGCTTGTCTGAATGCAAATCGACCCTAGGGCCTTTATCCATTGGGCAACGGAGTCACAACAAAATGCAGACACAAGAAAATGCAAACAAAGAGAGTACCTTCCACTTTGAGTCACCCAGATCTGATGATGCCAAATCACACCACTTTGTGCTCTCTGCACCTTATTTATCAACCAACCTATTTACATTATTTACACAAAATTTTATGACATGATTGGCATACCACCACCACAAAATTGGTGTTGGGTGCCTACCCGATGAATCTGCAGTGTTTGAACCAGATCTGATTGTACTTCAATCGATATTTGAAGTTTGGTTGGCCTCTTCCCAAAGTTTTCCAGGTTGCAAACAAGATGCAACATGGTAGGTTATCATGCATGCCAATACTCATACAATTAATGAATAATGTGGCAAAGAGATTTACCACATGGGAGCCTTCTTCGAGTATCGATTGTGGTGATGGTTGGCCCCAATATCACCACTTTTGAGAGTCCACTGGCTGTGGGGTCTTGGGTACGTGCTCCTCTAACTCCTTGATGTGACAGCAAGATTTTTTGGCGATAGCCCTACTATCAGGATCTCCTCAGGACCAACCTCCTGAGGAGGTATGCTTATTGGGTCTCGATCGAGTACTTGTGTGCTATGCTCAGGGATACAAAAAGGGTGTAAAATTATGCCCTCTTCGCACTCAAAGCTTGTCATTAGACCCTTCTCTTCTTCCCGGTCCTTCTCCTGAAGGAAGTTGCAAGCTACCATATTGTTCATTACTGGGGTAATGCTTGCATATTCCTTCTACCGATGTTGGGAGATATCCACCCCTTGCACTTTGAACAGTTGTATTCTAAAATTCTGCATAGTTTGTGATGACCATGATGGTGGGTATTGTGTGAGATGGATGAGGGTAGCAACCACCAAAAGAAGTGATGGGGAAGCGGGTTCTCTCCACTGCAACTTTCCTTCTTGGAGTAGGAGCCACTCTACTTGTACTACCTCCTGAAAGACTTGAGGGAATCTTTGTTCCCTAGATTGTTGTAGGAGGAGGCTTATATCCGGGTGGAAAGCCCGAACATAGTACAGGTGGGCCTAGGTGGGTGATGGTCGGATTTCCTCTAGAATTCTCCTCCAACTCCTCCAAAATCAGATATTGAAGTCCATGATGCACTCTAGAGGTGCCCTCGTGATGGTGGAGAGGTGCATCAAGAGTTGAAAGGGATCTTGAAAGCCATAAAATGTGTTGATGAGTGCTCCCGCTAAGTCCACCCATGAGTAGATGCTCTTACGCCCAAGCATTTTGTACCACTACAGCACCCTTCCTTCCAGAGATAGGACCAAAATTCTGATCATGACATCTTCGTGGGTTATGCCATGGAGGGTCGCTAGAGCAACAACATCTTCAAGGTGCTCTCGGGCCATTCCCTTAGTGCCATTGTATTTTGTTAGGGTCTTCAGGGCACTTTTGGGAATCTCATGCCGACTTTGGAGATTCAGAGGGCCAGGATCATCCCAGCTGGGATAGCATACCTGTGCCATTATAGTAGTGGTCCTCAGAGATCACGGTCCTTGCCATTGAGTCAGAGTCACCAGGCAAACATTATTTTCTCTGCTTGTGAGGTCAAGGCTGCTCACCAAACCTTGGGTCCTCTGGGGTGTCTTCTTTCAACACAAAAGGCATCCACCGATCATGAGATCCGGATCTTCAACTCAATGGAGTCACCAAGTGATTTTACCAGATGAAGGTAAGCCAAAGATTCACCAAACTCGGGCTCCCTTAAAACACGAAGATTGTTCGTCCCACTAGGTGTGCCAAAAATTGTTGGTCAAGAATCTGCCTAAGGATAAAATGTATGTGCACCCTAGACTCGACCAACATTGAAAGGTTGAAGGAAAGAAATGTCCTTCAGACCAATCTCCAGAGAGGGCTGGCTCCCTTGCTATTCTAAGACTGGTATGAAGTTTAGGGAAATAAATTAACGGAAAGGAATGGGAAATAATAGAAAGAAATGGAAAATAACTAAAAGAAATGGGAAATATGGCTATGAGCCAGAGAGATAATGCAGGGATGAACTAACAACAAGATTAACAACCCAGTTTAAACTAACAACATTCAATAGAAAGACAAAACAGAAATTGAACTCAGATCATATAAGCATGACTTCCAATGGCATTCCAACATTCATTCTTCATTGAAAATCAAATCCAGATTCAGAATTTAATCCACCAATGACGATATAAATCTAATAGAAATGCAGAGCATAAAGTATAAACATACACAAAATGATCAGGAACTCAGAGCCAAATAGTCTTTATATCACAACAAATGTTTAAACTTAGAGATTTTCACAAGCAAATGTCCATCCATCAAACTTATCAAGTTTTACAGTATTTATAGAGGATTTTGCCCCTAAAATTTAATAAGCATTAAATAAAATGGTGGCAATGGTGGCAAGTCGATGGCATGGTCGGCAGTATTTTCTTCCTCAATAGTAGCAACAAACCAATCAAACGATGCCTCGAAAATCAGCGAGCATTTACAACTGGTAGCATATTGGGACTCAACAAGAATCATCGGTAGAATTTTCACCTTCATGGGCGGTGCCTCAAAAATTAGCAACATCGTATAAGAGCAGATCATTTTGGGAAATGATGACATTTAATTTTGGCTACCCCCTGGTCATTTGTCAAAACTGGTCTTTGCTGGAAATAATGCTTGAAAATTTAATTTTGCTGCTCGAAAATCAATTTCGTTGAAGAAACTACTTGAAAATCAATTTCACTGAAAAAACTACCCGAAAAGGATTTTCGCCCAAAAAGTGCCCAAAAATGATTTTCGCCCCAAAAATGATTTTCTCCAAAAAAGTGCCCGAAAATGGATTTTCGCCAAAAAAGTGCTCGAAAATGATTTTTGGTGGTACAGCTTCCCGGAGCCATAACTTTTGATTCGTTGACCCAATTGTCTATTGTAATATATCGTTGGAAATCTTGAGAAAGGATCTACAATGAAAATATCTAAAGATCATTTCATCCAATTTTTCATCCTCTTTTGGGGCCTCTAAAGTCTTCAAATTTTATTTTTAAACTTCATTGGCAAGATTTCTCGGGATAAAATATTTAATATCTCTCAAACCGTTCAGGATATTGGGGTGATTCTTTCACCACTGGATGCATTTCATACTTGGACGAATTTAAAAATTTATTTTTAGTATGGCAAAAATACCAACAATACTATTTGTTCAATTTTTAGAGAACTAATTATCATCTTCATGTATGTCCCTAGGGTGTTCCCTATTACCATAAATACTATTTGGTTCTAGAATTTTGATGGGATTCCAAACAATCTAACCCATATCGATCTAATAGATGATATATCCTCCTCTACCTAAAACCTGGTATACCATGGTTTCATGAAAAGTCTTGCCCTTCCATAGAACCAAGGGCCACCCTAGAAAATATGTTTATGGTCCTCTTCATTTGCAAATAGAACCAAAAAATAACCATTAGGATAAGTTGAAATAGTGAACTCACCTCTAGGTTTCCAGGTATGTGATGTCCAATACTTTAATGTGAGGATGGTGGGGTAGACTCTCATTAATATATAGATCAACCCCTTCGCTCCATGGTCTCAATGTCATCCTTAATATCTTCCATTTGGATTTTAACTATCGAGGAACCATTGTTTGCTTTCATGCACCCTATTTCTATCTTCCTAGCATCTGGTCTTAACATTCATAAGGGTTTATCAGAGGTTTTGGCATTATTTTTCATATTGAATCCCCCCTTGCCCTCCTCATAGAGCCTAATTGAAACTGATTGTCTTAGCCTTCCCTACATTGTCTCATCCTATTTCTAAATTCCAATCATTTTACTAGTCGTCACTACTTTAAGATACTTCTCAAATAATTTTTTACCAGCCCTTCACCTGCAATCAAGTGAATTTTTAGTCCATCTCTCATTCTGAAACCTCACCCTCTTGACTTTCCTATTTTTTCAAGATTCATAATTATTTGACTTTAATAGTTTTAATGTCATTAATTGCATGGATTATAATCTCCCCTAAGGGCAATTAAGAGTTAACTACAACTATTTATGGATGGGATCCAACCACCATGTTACAAGTTGATTTTTTAAATACAAGGTTGATTACCTTCTTTATTCAATATATATTTGACATTGTAACTATTAGGTATTATTTGCATAATCTAGATTGTATGTGCAAATTGGTTCTCTCAAAACTCTTCTCCATACATCCATACACTAGATCGTATATTTTAGTCTCCATTAACAATGTAGACTATTTAGTTCTACAAACCTATATGATGTTGATCATGACTAAGTTATCATTATCAATATTTGATGTTAAGAGGGGCTCTTTAGTTTTATAATGAAGTTTATTAGATTTTGTAGATTACACATTTTAATTTTTTTGAGGTAAAGAACTCTTATTTGGATCTAAATCTAAATATTCAATTAGAAGAATGATGAAGGTGTCTACAATACTTACCTTTTAAATTGAATTGAACTAATTTTGTTGGGGAAAAGAAAACTATAAGTATTTGAATTAGGTCTAAACATAATTTTTCTTTTTATAAAATATCTCAATCTACAACTTGAATTAAATTTGTAATGTATTTACATCAAATTATTCAATACTTACCTCTTAAATTGAATTATTTTTGTTGGAAAATATATAAGTATTTGAGATGGGTTTGAACATGATTTTTCTTATTATAAATGTTTCAACTTACAACCTTTTTTTTCTTGAGAAAAAGAGGTTGTACTTGAGTACCCCACCCTTGAGAAATCACACCTCTCTCTGAGTTTACAAAAAAAATTAATTATCATGTCAATTGAGTTCTTATAGCTAGATACCTACATATTTTTCATAAAAAGTCTGAATTCTTGATTTTCATTTTGTATATCTTTAATTTTCTTTGTAAAATCAGCATCCTTTTTCTTGACATTTTCTAAAGATTTAAATTTCCACAATGCCAAGAATGATAGAATTTTTAACTCTACCTTTGCAATACTACAAGCACCACCAAGATCTTCAAAAATTATTGAGCAAACTCTTAATTCCTTTTTCAAAAATCCAATTTGCTAAATAACAAGCATAACTACAATACGAAACCAAATACTCCAAGAAACCCTAACCTCATTCAAACCCCTACAAAAAACCATTAGAGGCCTTTGCAAACATATTACAAATATTTTTCTAAGCCCTATTTTTTGATAGCACATTCTCTTTTCCCTTTGATATTTTCCCATTAATCCTATGTGCTTAAAATTTTGAAACCCTAGCAATCCCAAAACAAAAGGAAAATAACTACCAAACCTTGGCACCTCATTCTAGCATCCCTTTATAACTAAGCTTTCCTTAGCCAAAATCTATGAATCATTATAATTCATTATATCCTACATGAAGGCTCAAGCCCTCATATTGGAATTAAGGCAAACAACATAGAGGAGCCCACAAAGATCATGTTGCAGTCACTTTGCATCATCATGGTGGTATTTCCTAGGGTTGTAATCCTATCGACAATGAACACAAGGATCGATATCCTCCCAAGTTGTTACAGTCAATTTGCATCCATCAACAACGAACACTAGAATTGATAGCCTCCCAAGTTGCTTTTTCATATTCATAATCTCAAACAACATTTCTATTTGCTTCACAAATACATAGATCTCATCCTCATATATAACCTATAACAACTAGACCTCCCCAAACACAAATCACTCATTCTAGATAATATTACAAATGTTGTCAAATCAATTTCCCTCTATGTGCACCATGACAACACCCTAGACCATGCATCATATGACCGATGATGAAAATATGAATCCCAAGCGATTGGTGGTCTCCCTCATGCCAAGTCAACAATAATGAGGTGGTATAGGCTTTTTGGGAGCATCCCTTGTGATTTTAACCCTACACTTAGCAGTTACTAAAATAGTGTAGGTGTAACCAACTCCCTTGTTAGCTTTTGAAGCTAAATACTAAAGATAAAATAACCACAACATCTAAAATAAAATTGCAATATGAAATATAATATAATGGCACTATTCAAAATATATAAAACTCATAAATAACTTCAACAATAACTCATAGAATTTCCAATAACAAATGCTCACAAAAATTATCTCCATTGAATTAAGATCTCAAGTACCCATATTGACATACACTCTCAAACTACAATACATGTATCTTACACACTCACACATAGATACATATATAATGGAATATAACTCTTCATATGGAATACCCTTGGCCTTAACTCTTCTAGAGACTCTTCATATTACTATTCTATGGACTCATGTGCACATGGACTATTATGCACATTTACATTACCAAAATACTTTACGCACTTGTGTATTTATTACATTACATAAAGTAAATACTTACACTTTAATCTAGGACACTCTTCTAATATAAATATGTACCGAAGGTGGTATATTAGCATGTACTATACTAAATAATGTAATATATTCCAACACCCCCTATATTATATTATTTTGTTATTAAAGACTTTAGTCTTCAATATGGATCTTCATCCTGAAGGTGCTTTTCATCTTGTTTAGGTTCTTATTCTTCTTTGATCTATAGACATCCCTGTAGTGCAATATTTTGTTGTCCTCTCATGTTTCTTCATCTACATCCTGTATTCCCCCATATAATTCCATAGTAGAATTATTCTTTGTTTTCTATAGTTTGTCTCTTAGAAAAGACATTAGTATTATCTTGAACCATTACAAGCTCTTGTGAAAAACCAATAGAATCTAAAGAGTATATTCTATTATTGATTGATCCAATAGCCTCTATTTCATTTAACCTTTTAATAAAACACCATATTTAAATTCTATTGTTCTTTCACTTTCAATTAATTTGGTTACTGAAATGAGATTTGTTAACCCTAGTATATACATGACATCGTACAATATAAAATGTGAGTAAGACGCACTAGGTATTACACATCTATTTCCATGAACTGGATATTTCTTTCCATTTGCTAGCTTTAGACCAAAATTATTACTAACCTCTAAACAATCAAACCAATGTATATTTCCTATCATATGATGACTTGCCCTTAAGTCAATATACCAAATATCCTTACCATATTGAATAATAGAATTATCCTCTTGTGAAATAATTTTGCATTGTTGATAAGGAATATGAAGAGTTCTTTATCTTTTCATCTTATGATGATATGTCCCTCTTGTTAACTTATCCATAATTCTCTTACTTTGTGTAATATACCTTTCAAATATTTAGAATTTTGTGGTTGACTACCTTATGACTCCCTAGTTTTGAATAGTAAGCTAAAGATAATTTTGAATGCAATTTCAAAATCTCTACTTTTATTTCACCTTAGTTCTAAGTAATAGACTAAGAACAATTTTTCAGTTGGTAATTTTAAATTTTGCAACCTTTTACATCCTTATATAGACTTGTCAAATAATACCTTTTAAAGTAATTTCAGTTTTTCAAAAACTTATGTTGATTTCTTTTTATCTCCCAAATCTCAAAAAATATAATTTATTTTAATTCTAAATTTCTCAAACCTATGTTGGTGTTGAATTCCTTATAACTCCATATTTAGAAATTTAGAAATTATATAAAAAGATATTTGCAAGTTTTATATTCCTAATTTGATGTAGAAAATTTTATTTTTCCAATTTTATCAAATTGCAAATATTTCAAATTATTTTGTAAATTCAAATAATCAAATCACAGAACTTCAAATTAATTCTTTTAATTATTCAAACCGATTTCAAATATTTATAAAAATTTCAAATAGCAATAATCAGGTTTCTAAGGTTTCAAATATTAATTCAATATCTTATCTCTCTAAAATATAATAGTTTCACTTTAACCTTAGAAAATAATAATTTCATGCAACCTTATACCTCCTATATTGAGCATATAATTAATTTTAAATAGAACGAATTACCTCCAATCTTGAAGCGCAAATTCTCTTAGTCAATAGTGTTTGACCATCTCTTAATTGGCGTTCCTCCTTATTTTTTGTACATGTGGAGCTCTTGTTATACTTTATATTGCCTTGGAAATACTGCTTTTTCTCCTATTTGACTAGTCAATTGACTTCCAACCTTTTAAACGCACTCTAATTAATATGATATCCCTATTGTTGTGATTTTTTTTGGTAGGTAAAGTAAAATTTATTTACTTATGGGTTGAAGGGACCCACCCCTATTTACAAGAATATCAGCTGCATTCAAAATGTAGGCCAAAAACACCAATTTACAATAATTCAATATTCGTAATGCAGGGCAAAAACACCAGCACCATAGTCGAAAACCAACAAAAACTAACAGTCGAGCTAAACCAAAACAAATTGATCGATGGTGTCAAAGAGACACATTTTAGGTGGTTAGAACCACCAATAAAATTTGACCACTGATGATTGGCCTTTGCAAACATTCTAATAGCATTAGAGAAGAGGCACCCTCCTACTTCGGCAGAGCTAAGTGTTTGATATTTTTTCATTATCCAGGTTGACTTTCTCAATGAATTTCATGGGAAATTTATCTTCGCAAATGGTGAGGGAGCTCTCTTTGATTGCTTTTTTTGCCAAGGTGTCGGCCACTTGATTGGCCTCCCTAAACACATGCTTGATCTGGGATTGCTCGCTATTGCAAAGGCCTAGCTGGCATTCTTGGATAATGTTCTCTATATTTTTCCCACCCTTGCTATTTCTTTGGATGAGTTTGACAATGATCTCCGAGTCCCCTTCGTAGATGACAGGGGCTGCCAGGTTTTTGGAAATTTCAATACATCTCCAGAGGGCCTTGGCTTCCACAAATTTATTGGTCTAAGACCCTAGTTTTTCAACAAAGGCCTTAAGAATTTTGCCATTATGATCTCTAAGACCCCTCCTACTCCCGCTTTGCCTAGGTTACCTTTGGAGGAACCATTGAAGTTAGCCTTGAGCCAACCTTAGGGGGGAGGGACCCAAGTGACCTGAGATCTATCTTTTCTGGATTTTTGAGACTTACTGCGATCCTGGGGGATCTTGAGGGTGGAACAGAGCAATTTTTCAATCCCTTGAGCAGGGTTAGCCTGACAAGGGATGAGTCCAAAAAATTTTGTGGCATAAGCAAGGGCTCTAGTAGTTATGGCTTCACGAGTTCTGGGGCCTTTGTTGAAAACTCGCTTGTTGCGCTCCAACCAGAGCTACCAGAAGATGTGATGGATGAGGAATTCCCAAAAAAATCTTAGCCTGGGATGCTTGAAAGGATTAGGCCATTGACAAATGAACTCTTTGAAAAAGTTTGACCAGGTCCAGCTAACCTGAAAGCTTTGGGTGGCTAGGGAGAAAACACTTCTGGAGTAGGGGCAATCCATCAAGATGTGGTGAATATATTCTCAGGCCTAGAGGCATAGGAAACATCTATTTGGCACCATGATCCCTCACCACATGAGATTATACCTAGTAAGGATTTTGTTGTGGATGGTCGTCCAGTAGAAGTGCGCAATTTTGGGAATGAGGAATTTGATCCACACCTTGTTAGTGACCACCTTCTCACAGTTGGGGGTGCCTTGGGAACCCATCTTCTCAATAAGTTGGGTCGTGGTCTTAACAAAGAAATTCCCATCATTGGTGCCTTTCCAACACCGCTCATCTCTCCTGTTGACACGGGGGAGGAAAGTTGATCGTTGGATCTCCTGAATCCCTTTCACGACTTCCTTGATGGGTTCATTTCTTATTTTGAAATTGATCTTCTTCCACTCTTGGGATTTTGGGCTAGAGGAAATGAAGTCTGCAACCCTGATCCTGAATCTACTATCAGTCAAATGCATGGTAGGGATCAAAACTAGATTTTTGATGAGGGGGGAATTCCTGACCCAGGTATCTTCCTAGAAGTTGATGTTGGCCCCATTCCCCAACTTCCAAGAAGACCCTTTGAGGATGATATTCTCGGTATGAGTGATGGATTTCTAGAAATGGGAACCGTTGCGTAGGGAGACGCTTGGAGGAAGGCCTGGTGCTAAAGGTACTTTCTTTTCATGATGTTTACCCATTCAATATTGGCCTTAGTCACTACTCTCCAAGCCTTCTTGGCTAGGAGAGCTAGGTTGGCAACTGAGATTCAATGTAGACCAAGACCTCCCTGATCTTTGGGGGAGCAAACTTTATCCCAAGCTACTAGGTGGAGCTTTCTTGATGCCTCTGATCCAGACCAAAGGAACTGCTTTTAAATTTTTTCAATGGCTTCTCCCATCGAGGCCAAGATTTTAAACACAGACATAGAATATGTGGGGATGCTTTGCAAGACATATTTGACCAAAGTTGCCTTCCCTGCACTGGTGAGCAGGGCCCCTTTCCACCTAGATAACTTGTTATGGATCTTGTCCACCATGTTTGCCCACATGGTTGGTCGAGCCCTGCCATGGAACATGGGGAGCCCGAGGTAAGTGGTTGGGAACTCAAAAATGGAACATCTCAGGATTTTGGTGATCTTACGTTGTCTTTTGGTCAGGGTATGGATGAAGAACAACTTGCTTTTAGTGTAATTAATTTTTTGGCCAGCAGCTTCCTCGAAGCAGTTGAGAATATCCTTGATCACCTTAGCATCTGCTATCGAAGCCTTAGTAGCCATCAATGTGTCATCTAAAAATTGTTGGTGAGTGGTGGGGGAAGCCCGGATGCTGCCCTAATCCCAAAAAGTTGACTATAGGAGCAGACCTCCTTAATAGTTCTCCCCAAACTCTCTGCTAAGATGATGAATAGAATGGGGGATAGAGGGTCACCCTGCCTCGGGCCTCGAGAACTTGGGAAGTAACCCGTAGCAGAACCATTTACCATGATAGAGAACCAAGAAGAGGAAATGCAGTTGTAGATCAGGTTTACCCAGGACTCATGGAAATCGAACTTGAGAAGGATTTGGTTGAGGAATTCTCTGTTGACTCTGTCAAAGGCCTTGTTCATGTCCAGCTTGAGGAAGAAAGTAGTTGTGTCTAAAACGTAGGCTGAATGGATCAATTCATGGATGGTGATGACCCCATCAAGAATATTGTGTCCTTTTACTGTGCTCCCTTGACACGAGTCAATTATGGATGGAAGAATTTTGGATAGCCTAGATGTTAGGAATTTGGTGAGGATTTTGTAAATGACATTACACAGGCTGATGGGTCGGTAATCAGAGAGGGATCAGGAATTGGCCCCTTTGGGGATGAAAGCTAAGAAGGTGGAATTCACATCTCTAGGAATGTACTTGGAGATTTGAATTTCCCTAATGGCGTTAGAAAGATCCTACCCCACGATGTCCCAGAAGGTCTGGAAAAACCTGGGCGAGAACCCGCCCAGCCCAGGGGCTTTGTCGGGCTTCATAGAAAAGAGGGTCTGGTGAACTTCATCCTGGGAGATGGGGCTAAGGATAAAATCATTTGATTCTTGGTAGATGATGGTGGGGATGATGGCTAGGAGGGATTCCATGGCCTCGGGGGCTTGGGGTAGGCTGGAACCTAGGAGGCTCTTGAAATGATTGATGGCTTCTTCTCTGATTGCATGGATATCTAAAATGATTGTCCCATCCTGCAAGACAAGTTTTTTCATCTTATTGGCACTCCTATACCTCAAGGTTGAGATGTGGAAGAACTTGGTATTGGCATAACCTTCCTTGAGCCAAAGCTATCTTGACTTTTGGCACCAAAAAGTTTCCTCCTTGGTGAAGATGTTGTGATACTTAGACAACAATGTGCTCTTCTCATCCCTAAGACTGTCGTTGCCTTCACCTTTTTGAAAGGACTCCTCAATCTGGCTGATTCAAGATTTGACCTGTTGTTTGTCTTCAAAGAAGTTCTCGAAGGTTTCCTTATTTCACTTTTTCAAGTTCCCTTTGATGAACCTGAGTTTTTGGGTTACCTGGTTAATAGCAGACCCCAAGAATTTTTGACTCCACCATGATTGTATCAAGCCCTTAATATCCTTATGGTGAATCCCCATTACTTCAAACTTGAAATGGTCTTGAACTACGGTCTAGAATCTGATTCTAGGATGAGGGGACCCTTGTTGTTGTGATTGAAGAGGAAGTAATGCAGACCTATTTTCAATATTTAGTTTACCCCTTCAACTCATTTGTTGGCACCTCTTGTATGACTCTATTGAATGAGTCAAATGGAATATCTCCTCCTGACTTGCACTCAAACTTCAATCAATGAGATTCCATGCACTTGCTCATATTTTAAGTATCCTCTAAAATCAAACTTTAACTTCACTATATTTGGTACCTCGAATAATGCATCAAAATATTTGTTGTGAACGTTTTAATTACTCCAAGCTTGTTGATTTTCTATTCCTCATGTGCCACATGGAACTCAACCTCTTCTACTTCTCCAATTTTTCTCACCTTGTTCTCCTCAGGCGCTTATAATGTAACTGTACCCAGTTTGATGAGATTATGACAATTTGGATGTTACACTTTACAAGTATCTTGTCTCCAATAGAGATTCAAATAAGTCCTTTAACCTTGGTGCAATATTGGCACTTGGAGTTTTCCCTAGCTCATCCTTTCCAATGCTTTGTCTTCTCTATGCACGTCCCTTCAATATATTTTGCATGAAATATTTTCTTCAATATTTGATGCTTGGAGTTTACCCTAGTTCTTCAATGCTTTATATTTTTAACATATATTTCTTCACTATAGTTTGCACAAACATCTCGGTTACCTTCGTTTGAGCTCCTTGAGTGGAACTATGGTGTTGGACCTTCAAATTGGTGGCTTTCTTTCATTTTTCTAGTGGTGGTTCTTCCTTGAGCGGTGGTGGCTCTTCCTTGAGTGATGGTGGCTCTTCCTTGAGCGGTGGTGGCTCTTCCTTGATCTATGGTGGCTCTTCCAACTCGATGGTGCTTTCACTTCTCCAAAGTAGTATATCCTTCTTTTCTTACATAGTAGTTTTCTTAGTATATTTAGACACTCTAAAATTTGCTCTATTTTGAGCCCTTATTTGCTCTTCTTTTTACTTCAATAAATTTGCACTTTTATGAGATTGTAAAAATAGCATTTAATACTAATATTTTTTCCTCGTTATTTATCCTTTTCAAGTAAGCTTTAAATTAGATCTTTGTTGTTTTATTTTTACAAATTTTAGGATACGAATGTTACCACTTTGTTTTTCTTGAAGACTCTCTATTTTAACTTTCTTTTTTAAAATTTAATAAAGCTAATATGGTGCTCTCAAATACTTAATGTAGACTGGTGTTAATGCGCAAATAATAAACTTATGTAGCACCAATATCACATACATTTATGGTCTCATTTTGTAGCTAATTTCCTTGGTGATTTGATTCACCCTTTTGCTATCTTGAACTTGTAAATTTTGAAGCACTTCCTCTCACTTTGCTACTCTAATATTATCAATTTTATATCTCTAATTTCTTCCCAAATGCCAACTTGCTTACTACCCAGAAAATCTCTCAAATTTATTTCAAAGTTATCTAAAACACATATATTTCTTATCCTTGCTTTCTAGCCTTATTTCTTTATCACTTGCTCACCTTTTTGCTATCCACAATTCACTGTTCAAGATCTTTAAATTTGTAGCTATAATTTTGCTTAAATTTATGCCCAAAAATTACTCCTAACTCCTTTTAAATGTCTATCCAAATATTTTATTTTCTCCTTCCAAAAAGTTGCCCAAAACCTTTGAAATATGTAGCTCAAAGTCTCCTCCAATTTGTTGTCCTAAAACTCCTCAAATTTTACTCCAAAATTTTTGAAGTTTTTTCTTCAAGCTTCAGCATTCAAATATTTAATGGCTACCCTCAACAAAAGTCAATTCATGGCCTCTTCTATCTCAAATTTCTTCTTCAATATCTTGTTGGTTTATATCTCCAAATTTGGCCTCTTTTGCTAGCCTAATATTCAAGAATCCAATGTCTTGAAGTCTTCAAAATATACCTTCTCCAAAATTGATAAACTCTTTACCAAATTCTTCCTCATTGAATCAGTTTCACAAATCCTTTGGGATTGTTTTCAGATGACAACAATTATCCTAAATTCTTCTTTTAAGAAGCTTCTTCTGCTTGCAATATTCTACCTCAAGCTTTCTTCAAATTTTCTTCAATGACCACTTCTTTAGCTTTGTTATGAGGCCTTCTCTAGCATTCTTCTTCTTCTCCAAATTATCTTGGGACCTCTTCCCTTGGATCTTCTAATTCTACAGCTCCTCAATTCTTCTTCTCAAAACTTTTAATGAGACCTTTCTTTGGTCTCTCCAATATTCCAACTATGGAAGCTCTAAAATGAGATCTCTTTCTTGGATCTCTAAATTTTGTTGCCTCTCAACTCTACAATAGGACCTTTTCTCTGTCCTCCTCTAAATTCAATCTTCAATCTTCTATGGGGACCTCCTATGTGGGTCTCTTCAATATTCAATGTCAATAGTCTTCAATCTTCAATGAGATCTCTTTATTGGACCTCCTTGATCTACAATGTCTACTCTTTTGCTACAACTCAAAACTAATCCCTACACGAGGAAAGCACCTAGACTTTCAGGCAACCAAAGGTGAAATTCTTCTCTATCTATTGTAGGAAGCTTTTCAACTTCTAAGGACTAATTTTTACAACAAAAAATTAGACAGTAGCAACCAAATACATTCAAATTTTTAGAATTTTAAAATCAATAAACTTCACTAGTTATTCTTAAAACTAGTTGAAAGAAATCTATGTTGAATCTTAGTCTTCACAATTTTTCCTTTAATTCTATGAAAAGACTAACCAAATAGCAATATGGAATCTTCCTTAATCTATCAAAAAATTTAATAGGACCTCCTTATTGGGTCTCTTAATCTCATCAATGTCAAGGTATGTGTTCAAGACTTGTAATTTCCTTCTATTCCAAATTTGCTCTTGGAATAGGTAAATCTTCAAACTTCACTGGTTTTTCCTTAACCAATGGAAATCTCCTTTTCAACTTTAAAACCTGTGTAAGTCAAAACTTTGTTTTAGATCTGATACCACTGTTATCTTTTGAAGCTAAATACTAAAGATAAAATAACCACAAGATGTAAAATAAAATTGCAATATGAAATATAAAATAATGGTAATATTCTAAATATATAAAACTCATAAATAACTTTAACAATAACTCATAGAATTAGGTTCGAGGTGTAGACCAATTGGTTCATCCAAACCCCATAAGGGGGGCGGAGGTCCAAGGTTCAAATCTCGGGCCTCGTCGGACTGAACGCTTGTCCCTTTCCTGGTGCTTTCAGCGACGTAAAAGGTTTAAAATGATTGTGGCATGGTGGTTATAGGGGCGGACTACGCGAAGATCTGTGTGGCGGCTTCTAGGGTGGACAGCGCAGAATACTGTGGCGGCCATAAAAAGCTGGACAGCCTGCCCGAATTCGCGGCGGCTACCGATTCCACCATGCAAATTCAAAAAAAAAAAAAACAATAACTCATAAAATTACCATTAACACATTTTCATGAAAAATGTATCTCCATTGAATCAAGATCTCAAGTACCCATACTGCCATACACTCCCAAACTACAATATGTAACTTGCACAATCACACACAAATACATATATAATGGAATGTGATTCTTCATATGGAGCACCCTTGACCTTCACTCTTCTAGAGACTCATCATCTTACTATTCTATGAACTCATGTGCACATGGACTATTATGCACATTTATATTACCAGAATATTTTGATATTTGTATATTTATTACAGTGCATAAAGCAAATACTCACTCTAATCTATGACACTTTCTTAATCTAAAGATGTACCCAAAGGTGATGTACCAAATAATGTAATATATTCCAATATCCCCTATGTATAAAAAATTTTAAATAAAAATAAAATATAAAAAAATAGTAATATTTTATAATTTTAAAAAACATATATAATGATCTCTCAATTAAAAAAATTAAAATATATTTTCAAAGACCAAATACTTTTATTTAAATACCAAATTATAAAGCATTCATTTTTCATATTTAAAAAAAATAGATGTCTCATGATAACTGGACTAAACTTAACTGAACATGTCTCTAATTAATTTCGTAGACTCTTAATTATTGTATTAATTTTATTTTAATAAAATAGTAACCAATATTTCTAAATAAATATATATATTTATTTATTTATGTAAAAAAAATAAATTATTAATTTTTTTTAAAATTTTAAGAATTCAATTTAATTATTTTAATAGAACTTAGTTAAGATAAAGCATCCATCCTTGTACACACTAAACCTTTATGCTCGCCTAAACTTATTACTAAATCTTCTTCATAGAAAAGTATCCATGTGAATCACCGACTTAACATTTTTATTTATAATGTGGAATTTCAACTTTGTCAGTTTTCCACACTTATTTCAAACCTATACATCATTCAAACATATATTTTATATATAAAAATAAAATGAAATTGAGTTTCTCAATTTTAAGTTATGTCTGAACAAAGATTCTCTGCATATAGGAAGTTTCTCTCGACCACCGCAGGAAAAAAAAATGTCTACCAATAACATAGCCGGCATGACAACAGTAGTATGATAACAATGCTACTTACTCGTCAACCTTTCACTATCAACTTGTAGAAAGGTCAACCTTTCACTATCAGCTTAAGGATCAACCTTTAAACTTCTCGTACCAGCTATTTATTATTTTGCATTAAAGTTCAACATGGAAACATACTAAGATATTTTTTATATAAATAATTTATTTTTATAATAAAATTTTATTATATTAAAAAAAAATTTTATGTAAATAATTTATCTCCTAATAAAATTCTCTCAAGATCGAGTAAAACAAGAACTTTGTTGAGAAGAGATAGCAAACCCTCGGGGCTCTGCGGGGATGGCAGCAGTTTCTGGAGGAGGTATGAAAAACTGGAGGAATGTAGTGATGGCATCAGGTCCGTCACAGAGCGTGCATGCTAGGGCTGGTATTTCTTTTAAAAATGATTGGAAGGAACAGGATTTCCCATTGCATGCCAGGAATCGCTTGTTAAAGAACAATGGATGTTTGGAACGATGTGAAGCCGGGCCGGTTCTAGTGGTTCAACCAGACTCGGTGGCAGAAGATGTGGAGTATTTAACCAAACATGCGCTTATTGGTAAATTTATGGGCATCCGAATTTCTCTTCCCTTTGTGGAGGCTTGGGTTAGGAAGACTTGGAACCCTGAAGGTGATGTGGAGGTGATGTTGAGTGCAAACAGCTATTTTATGGTGGTTTTTCTTGTCTTGCGGATCGTAACAAAGCATTTGAAGGAGGTCCCTATTTCTGTAACCAAGCGGGACTCTTTCTTAAACCCTGGCATGTGGGTTTCAACCCATCAGAGGAGCGGCCGTCACGGGTTCCGGTGTGGGTTCGGCTTCCGTGGCTCCCATTGGAATTTTGGAGAAATGACATCTTGCATATGATTGCCCTTCTACTTGGGAAGCCGGTTGGGCCGTCACGACAGACACTGGATAAAAAGGTAATCTCTGTTGCCCGTATACGTGTTGAAATTGATTTAAACAATCCTATTCCAGATTCTATTGAAATACAGTTCGGATCAACCACATGGGTTCAAAAACTTGACTATGAAGCTCTTCCATTTCGTTGTCGGATTTGCCATGAATATGGCCACTTACAAAGAAAATGCCCTAAGTTTGTCCTGCTGTGGCTTCAAATCCTGGGCCCTCTCGAACTGTACAAAATATGGATAAAGGAAAAGCCCCGATAAAGGAGGGGGATCGGGATAAGGAAGGCTTTGTTACGGTAAAACCTCGAAACAAAGGAAGAAAGGCAAAAAGAGACATTAAGGATAACCGACCGGATGCTCAGCTCAACTGTTTTGAAATTCTAGAGAATCTTGATCAGTGCGTGGAGATACCTGAAACATCGCTACCTGTTATAGATATAACAGGACCAAATCAGTTGTCTCTTCATGAGGTGGAACCAAGGGAACCAGATATAGGGGGTTTAAATGAAGAACAGAGGGCTTTGGTTTCGAGTATAGGTGATATGGTTGGCCCTAGCCCTGGAAGTGAAGTTATCTTAGAAAATGGCACAGATTTAGATATGCCCTCTCCTACCCGAGCACTGATGCAGTCATCCATGGATTGTAAAACTCCTACGGTCCTGGGATTGCAGCATAAAATAATTAAAAAAAATGCTTGAGATAAGAATATGAAGGTGGGTCGGAAGAAAGACCGGGATAAAATTAAGTTAATGGGGGAGACTTTGGTAGAGTCAGGTTTGGTGAGAACATTGGACTCCCATTTTTATAACCCCCAAAAATGATTATACTTTCATGGAATGTAAGGGGGTTGAACAACATCCCAAGACAAAAAGTTGTTCGTGATTTGATTCGTGTTCATTCTCCGGATGAGGTTTTTATTCAGGAGACTAAATTAGCTATTGATAGTTTGTTCAATATTGCTCCCAAGTTGTGGAGAAAGGGGCAATGTCGGTGTATTGGTGCATGTGGATATCCTTGGTGGCCTTGCTTGTTTATGGGATCCGAGTTAAGATCTCTCCTCTTACCTGGATTTCCAGCGGGTGGTCTATTTCGATGATCGGGCATGATAATGAATGCTGGTGAGACCATCCTACTTACAAACGTGTATGCTCCTATTGATTACAATGGTAAAGTGAATTTATGGGAGCACATTGGCTTTGTGAGAAGTCGGCTCCCCTGTACCCATGGATTTTGGTGGAGACTTCAATTCTATCACTTGTCCGGAGGAAAAACGTGGTGGGATTGATCGTCTTGAGCCTTTTTCTTCTGTCTTCAATGCTCATATCCGGGCCTTGAACTTGGTTGACATCAAGCCGGATAATGGGATATTTACACGGCATAATAGAAGATGTGGGGAATATTCCATTTCGGAGAGACTGGATAGGTTTTTGATCTCTAGTTTTTGGATTGGCAATAATAGAAGCGCTAGTTACGTGATTCCGGAGGGTAGAGGATCCGATCATTGGCCTATCAAACTCTCTGCTCTGGAGTTAGGGCTAAAAAAGAATCCCTCATTTAAGTTTCAACTTATGTGGCTGCGAGATCCTAAGCTTCATGATTTCATGCGAGGTTTGGTGGACTAATGGCAAACCTCCTCATGGCACCGCTATGTACTCCTTTATGAAGCGGCTTCAATTTGTTAAGCATAAATTGAAGAGATGGAATAGACTAAATTTTGGGAACCTTTCCTTGGCTAAGCTGGCGGCTCTTAGGAGGGTGGAAGAAGCCTCAAGGAAGATTAGAGATCAGGGACTCACGAGAGGAGCTTCTTGTTGAGGAATGCGAGGTTGTAAAAGACCTTGCTTGAATGGGAGCCGAGGGAAGAAATTTTTTGGAAACAAAAAGCTCGAGTAGATTGGCTTCGGGAAGGGGATAGGAACACAACCTTCTTTTATAACTCTGTTAAGGCTCGTCATAATGGTAACTCTGATTACCTCTCTTGTTAATTCTCGGGGTGCCACTGCTTTCTTCTTTCAGGGATATTTCGGAAGAGACTAAGAGGTATTTTTCCTCTCTCTTCAAGGAGGATGCCCTCTCGGATGATGAGGAAGAAAAACTTATTCTAAAGCTGTATTCCCTCGATTGTTTCTAGAGAGATGAATGAGCACTTGATGGGTCCAATTTCCCTTGAGGAGCTGAAAAGTGTTGTATTCAAGATGAAAAAGGGGAAAGCCCCGAGTCCGGATGGATTCTCGATTGAGTTTTATCAAGAGTTTTGGGAGTTAATCAAATTTGACCTTTTGGAGGTGGTCCGTGAGTCCCAAAAGAACAAACAGATGCTAAGGGCCCTAAATGCTACCTTTGTGGTGCTTATTCCCAAGAAAGAGGGAGCGAATTCCCTGGATATGTTCAGGCCTATTGCTCTCTGTAATGTTGTATATAAGATCATCACAAAAATTATTTTTGAGAGGCTGAAGATATGGTTGAGCAAAATCATCTACGAGGAGCAAGGTGGGTTTGTTGTTGGCCGACAAATCATGGATGGGGTTGTTATTGCTACAGAAGCTATTCACTCAATGGAAACTTCTAAGGAGAAAACTATGTTCATTAAGTTGGACATGGCAAAAGCCTATGACAGAGTTAGATGGTCCTTTCTTCAAAAAGTTCTTGTTGCTTTTGGCTTTGAGGAGGAATGGATTAGATGGGTGATGAGCTGTATTTCTTCTTCCTCATTCTCTGTTCTTGTTAATAACGAGACATCGGAGCTGTTTGAGGCCTCAAGGGGATTGAGGCAAGGAGATCCTCTATCTCCTTATTTGTTTATCATTATGGCAGAAGGGTTGGGCAGATTACTCAAGTCTCAGGTCAGGCATGGTCTCATTCGGGGGTGGAAGTGGGATAACAGTTTGCCACCTCTTTCCCACCTTCAATTTGTTGATGATCTTGCTTTGTTGGGAGTTGCCACTATCAAGGAAGCTGGAAACATTAGACAGTCTCTTGACATATATCTTGGTGCTTATGGACAGGTGATTAATGAGGACAAGTCCTTTATTTTCTTCTTCAATACCCCCCCTCTTATTCAAGCCAGGGATTGCTCGCATTCTAAGATTCCAGGTCGGGACTCCCCCCTTCATTTATCTTGGGATCCCGATTTCATCTCATCCTCTGCCTAGATCTTCTTGGCGAGTCTATACTTGATAAGTTTAGAAGGAAGGTAAATCAACTGGACTGTCGGATGGCTATCCTCTGCGGGTAGAGTATTGCTTTTAAAATCTGTTATTCAAGCTTTACCCATTTACGGATGTTTTGTGCAAACAGCTCCTTCTCGTTTCATCAAGGACATGGATGCTTTGTCAAGACAGTTTTTGTGGTCTGGCAAACTTGATCAATCTAAATGGAGTTTGGTTAGATGGGATTCCATTTGTAGGCCAGTTCAAGAGGGAGGCCTTGGGTTGCGACAGGCAACTCTTTACGGGCGAGCTTTGGCTGCGAAACTTTATTGGAGATGGTGTACCTCTCAAGATCAGATTTGGGCTAAAATATTATCTTATAAATACTTGAGAGGTATTTATGAGGCAGATATCCCTAGAGCCAGTTTGGTTGGGAAAGGTTACATTATACGGGACACTCTGAAAAGAGGAGCTAATTTAATTAAGCGGGGTTTGTTCTGGATTTGCAATCGGGGGATCGGATGTTCTTTTTTGGGAGGATTCTTGGGATGGCCACCCTCCTATCTTGACTCAATATCCCCAGGTTACGTTCCCTAAGCATTTTTTTCTTGGAAGTGGGCTAGTCTCATGTGGAGGACTTTAAAAAAATCTAGTATTTTGGAAATATGGAGATGTACAGATGGAAAGATCCGTAGGAATGGCCCCAAGGGGGATTGGCCGAGGATAGAGATGTGCTTGCTCTTATTCTTGCGGGGAGGTACTTGTTCTTCATTGAGGGATAAAGACATTACGGCTTGGAACCCTAATCCCAAGGGAACCTACTCTGTAGCCTATGGTTATCAAGTTCTTGATAAGCAAAAGTTTGGGAGTCTCCCTGTCACATGGTGGAAAAAGGTGTGGAATAGATTTGCTTGGCCGAAATGTAACTTTTTTCTCTGGCTGGTAGCTCGTAATAAATGCCTCACTTGGGATAACTTGAGGAAGAGGGGATTTCGGGGTCCCTCTTTATGTGTCCTTTGTGGTAAGAATGAGGATGACTCTTCTCATTTATTTTTCCAATGCTCCCTTGCCAGAGACATTTGGCACTGTTGGTGGAGTGCACGGAACCATCCTTGTTTTCATGTGCTCTCCCTGGTGGAGTTTTGGAGTAGTCCGGGCAGACCTCCGGCCAAGGCCCCCTTCCTCCAAGTGGCTTGGAATTTGGGCCCTTCCTGCATCATCTGGAAGATTTGGCTCGAACGAAACCGTCGCATTTTTGAGGGAAGTCATTTGGCTGTTCAACGAGATCTGGCAAAGGATCCTGTGTATGGTTCAAGAAACTATCCATAGTAAATGTGATGTGGACCCCCATTTGGACTCTAGGGAGGAGAAGGTACGACAGGCCCTTGGTTTGTTTGGGGTTGGTGTGAATTCTTCTAGCCCTAGTAGGATTCCTCGGCTTAGCAAGAAGGTTAGGAGAGAGGGTAGATGGAGGCTGCCCCCTAGAGGAGTTTTAAAAATTAATGCTGATGGGTCGTCCGGGGGCAATCCTGGACATCTTTGGAATTGGTGGTGTTGGGAGATATTCTGCTGGCGTGGTCAGTTTTTCTTTTCCATTTATAAAGGTGTTCACTCCAACAATCTTATGGAAGCTCTGGCGATACTTGAGGCCTTGCAAAGGGGGTTTTCTCTTGGGTGGCGCAGGATTCTTTGCGAGTTTGACTTTCAAATTTTGGTTAATATTTTAAACGACAAAAGAGTGGAGGATGTTAATTGGCAGTTGGCCTCTGTGACCATTCAGATTCTCAGAATGAGTGAAGAGTTCGAATTTATATCCTTTGTGCACATTCCAAGGGAATGGAATGGGGTTCTTGATTACCTAGCCAAAAGGGCTTCTGAGCTATTGGATACTCAGAGTATTGATAACTGGGAGAGTCTCCCGTCTGGGGATTCTCAACACCTACGGGAGTTGATCCATAAGGATGTTCAGACTTAATGTGGTTTGTTTTTTTTTTGGTTTTCTTTGGGAGTTGACCTTGTCTGGTGATTTAGCCTGTCTTGTTGCTTATTTGAGTCCTGGGTGGGGGCTCAGTTGTACTTTGTAATCCAGACTTTTTATCAATAAATTTTTACCCCTTTATTTAAAAAAAATATTGAGTAAAACAAATTGTTTGTGCAAAAAATATGTTGGACTTTAAAATATAGATGATATTATTTGTCCTTTTTTAATGTTTTTAGTTTAAAAAGTTTTAAATGATTGTGGTATAGTAGTTATAAGGTAGATTAGTTCAAGGGTTTTTGTTTTCTTGGAGGACAGCTTAGAATATTTTGGTGGCCATAAAATATCAAACCTACCTAAATTCGAGGATACCATTGATTCCACCATATAAAAAAATATGATAATATAATTTTAATAGTATGTTTTTAAATTTTATATAGAGTTTCAAAATTCTAATCATGGATTAAGTTAGACAGGTGATCATTACATTTTATGTCAACTTAATGATTTATGTCAACTCCAATCACCTATGTTGGAATTTCCTACTACTTTAATACTCTTCTTCTACTTACCTGGAATCCAATAGCATTATCTTCACGCACATAATAGAATCTCCCATGTCAATCTCAGATGTGACATAATACTCCAACCTCACACAAATTTCCAGATTTCCATGACAGGGCTGCTCCCTCCACGTGAAAGTCTGCAAACGTTATTAAGGAAAATCCAGTGGATCTTATCCGAGGCGTTGAATCGATAAAATAAAGTTAACGAACTGAGATCAGTAGGAAAGTCCGGTGAGGTTTCACTGTTCTTTCTTTCGCATGCCCACAATTTCCTTATAAAGCTTCTCCTGCATTGTCGGGCTTCAATCTGTGGAGTGGGTTTTTTTTGTAAGATGGGAAAAAGGAATTGTTTCCCTCCAAGGCGGGGGAGAATAAAAAGGGAGATATTTTATTCCGTTGCTCGCGGGGTAAAGCTCACTCTGAAGGCCCTCACACGCAGTGGACCGAATTTGGGGAAAACAGGGTCTCATCATGGCGTTGTCATCACCTCCAAGATTTGTTGGTGTTTGTGCTGTGGAAAGGGCAATCCCAATCCCAACGCAATTGCCCCTCTCGTTTCTTAGCTGCCTATCACGAAAAACATTGGATTATGGACTGCCTGAGACTCGAACTTGATATCATTGTATGTAGTTTTTTTTTTTTTCCTTTCCTTCCTTTAAGATCACGAGGGCACTGTCCCGTTTGAAGAGACTCGAATCTTTGATCTACTGCGACGGCAAGACTTAGAGACTCGAATTCTTAATCTGTTCACAAGGACAAGCCCTCGAGGTGTATGATCTCCGTCGTTAACTCTTTGAGGTTAGCAAAGGAGTGCTGCTTTAATTTTCCTTGGTTTGTACATAGGTGTATATGAGATTCATGTCTCTCTGTATTTCACTTCCAATTGGGGTCTGTAAATCTAGTCCCCTGCTGTATTTAGTAATATGATTAAGAAGCAGTATTAATCTTTTTATAAAATATAAAATAAAATTATATATATGTGAGATTAAGAAGCAGCTTTGTTTTTTTTGTTGTATGTTACTGAAATCATATAAATGTCAATCCATGTGGGATTTTTTCGCATTCGACTGCCACAAATTCTTCAAGGGTCACATAGCTCTGATTTAGTGCTTAAAATATTTCAGGTTGTGGAGTCGGAAGTCTTTCACTGACGCTCTGCTTTTACATTTCAAATGAATATTGTCAAATTTGGAAATGATTTTGGGAAAAAAAAATCAATATGGAAAACCAAGAGTCTTGAAATTAATTACGGGGCTTTAACTTTTTCTTCGGTCTTATAGAATGGGCTTTAACTGTGAAGAAGTTAAAGGTTTGAATTCCTATAATCTTATGTTTGGAACAGGATTTAAAAGAATTTACCACTCCCATGAAAAAAACAGGGGATTTCAAGACCTGAGTTTTAGAAGTTCTACGCGAAAGGGTTGCAAGAACGTCTATGCTGTAATCGAAAGTCTCGATCACGGATTCAGCAGCAGATGACACATCGAATGAGAGATGAGAAGGTTGGAGCGATAAGTCCTATAGCAAATCACACCTTTTTGGACAAGGTCTGGGCATGCATCATTTTATACAAATTTCAAAACTTAAGAGTTCAAAAGAGTTAGATTTCTATTTTACACTATTAAACTACATGCAATCAATGGAAAATTATAATTTAAACATTTTTGGGTCTGGCATGCATCATTTTATTCAAATTTCAAAGAGTTAGATTTCTATTTTACACTATTAAACTACATGCAATCAATGGAAAATTATAATTTAAACATTTTTGGGTCTGGGCATGCATCATTTTATTCAAATTTCAAAACTTAGAGTTCAAAAGAGTTAGATTTCTATTTTACACTATTAAACTACATGCAATCAATGGAAAATTATAATTTAAACATTTTTACAATTTAAATCAGAATAATTTATATTTTTTTATATTAAAATTTATTTATTTTAATTAATATTGTTTTTATAAAAACTGTTTATGTCTAATAATATATTTTATATTAATTTTATTTTCCAATTTAATACCTCTTCATTTTGATTAACTGTGTACCAAGCTCATACACTGCTGTCCAAAAAAAATTCACATTCAAAAGACAAGAAAAGAAAATCAACACCACCACCAAATTAATATTAAAAATATTTTTTAAATAAAAATAATTTTTATCTTACCTTCCACACTTTAAAAATTTCCCTTTTAATACATCGGTCAATTAAATTACATTTTGGACTGTGCTTCACGGGACACGATGGTCAGATCTCCTTTCACAACGATTTCATAAGCCGAATAAAGTGCGGCGCTTCTCTGTTTACATTTCAAGGCAAAGTTTTAGTAACAGTATGAAACTGGGTAAAATTTTGATGAAGTATGCATCCAAAGTGGAAAACGTAGCCTCTGATTTTGGCCCTTCCATGGTGGAAACAGTATGATTATATTAGCATTATATAGCTTTGCTATACCTCTACAATTTCATTACCTGTAAAAAAAAAAAATTAAGAGCTAATAATTTTGCCTGTGGGTTAGACTGCTTAGATTTGTTGGTATAATCTCACGTATATAATCAAAATCAATATTTAATTATTTATTTAATGTGAAAAAGTTATTGTTCACAATAATTAATTTTTCTTTATCTTTTATTTGCTTTAATCAAAACATCCATCTAAATATTTAATTAAAATACACTCACGTATATAATCAAAATCAATTTTTAATTATTTATTTAATGTGTAAAAAGTTATTGTTCACAATAATTAATTTTTCTTTTATCTTTTATTTGCTTTAATCAAAACATCCATCTAAATATTTAATTAAAATACACTTTAAATTTTAATAATCTTTAAAAAACTACTTTTATAAATAATATGATTAAAAGTTTTAACTAATTTATCAAACCCTAAAAAAATCAAAAACATAAAACATCTTTCTACATTTGGTCAAAAATTACATGGCAATATCCTTGTAAATCAAAGGTGCTGGCGTAAGGCGAGCAGGTGGAGTGGCAAAAACCATAACAAAAAAACAAAAATTTTACAGTTTTATATTTTAGAAAACTACACGCTTATTATCAATAAAACCAACTTTACCATCAAAACTTTAAAAAATAATTATTAAGTGTAAAATCCTTCACGCTTCTTAACCCTTAAATAGACTATGCTATTAATTATTTGTGTCTTGATTGAACTTAAAAGTTGTTATTGGAGTCCGTTGAAATCCTTTTGCTTTTAAAGAGTCAAGAGTCAATTTATACATAGAAAGAGGACAAATTAGGTTGACAGCTATGCATTTGGAAGCCAGTTATACATTTGGAAGCCAGTTATGCATTTTGCTCATGGTGACGTACAAAATAATGAATTTTTTTATTGATTAGTTTAAATAAAGTACGTTATTTTTTTGTTTTGGTAGTAGGATAAATTTTATGATGGATGTATATGATTAAACAGTTCTCCTCCCAATCATGACCTTTCGTAAAGCTCAAAGTTACACTCAAATTTGAATTTAAATTTAATACATATGACCCCTCGTAAAGCCGAGAGCTACACTCATCAATAGGGAATTTAATACATATGACTCCTCTAAAGCAGAGAGCTACACTCATCAATAGGGAATTTAATACACATGACCCCCTCTAAAGCCTAGAGCTACACTCATCAACAGGGAATTTAACGCACATACCCCTCTAAAGCCGAGAGCTACAATCATCAATAGGGAATTTAACACACATGACCCCTCAACAGCCGAGAGCTACACTCATCAATAGAAAACTTAACACACATGACCCTCATAAAAGCGAGAGTTACACTCATCAATATGAAATTTAACACACATGACAGCTGTAAAGCCTAGAGATAGGTTCATCAATAGAAAATTTAGCACACATAACCCCTATAAAACCTAGAGCTACACTCATAAATAGAGAATTTGACCCCACTAAAGCCCGAGAGCTACATTCATCAATAAAGAATTTAAAATAGCCATCACACCCACCCCTCACACACTCGCCCACGCCACGACTAAAACCTTGAACCTCCAACCAAAACTTGTATCCTTGTGTTGTCCCCTTGAAATATAAAGGAAACTATTTTAATTTACATATGACATGAGTTCATTCATGTATATATATTTGACATTAGGGAATCAATAATATATTTTCATCTTTAATAATTAGTAACATTTTTTCATATTTAACAACTTAACATAAATACCACTGTCTTCTTGGGTCTTATCCGAAAGTGGCATCCCTTTTAAAATGTTTTCCATAAATTAAAAAACAACTAAACATAGATTAAATATTTTTCAAAAAGATTATTTATATTATAAATGATTTTATTAAGATCTGGAATTGGAAATAATGGTTAAGGAAAAAGTTAATCTTATAAAAAAAAAATACATTTAACAAGACGTGATATTAAACTTATTCCTTTCGAAAGTACGTCAAAAAATACATCTAACACGACGTGATATTAAACTGATTCCTTTCGAAAGTACGTCAAAGTCTCAAGCTCTACATCTCTTATGATTGTAGGAATTTTTTATTAAAAAGTAAAGAGTAGAATAATTTTTAAGGTTTATAAAGTTATAGGTTATTTGAGATAAATATTTGTTTTACTTAATATATGGTTATCCAATCATATTTTATTATTAAGTTTCATAGAATTCAAATCTTAAAGTTTTATTCAAAATTTTAAAGTCTTAAACCTTTATAAAATAAAACGCTCTAAAACATAAAAAAAAATTGGCTAAATAAATCAATGCATATTATAAACGATAAACTAAGCCTAAAGCCAAATCTTAGGCATCCAAAAGTATAGAATTATTTTATAGGTTCAAATTTTAGTTCTAGCCAGGAAAGCTATGTGGATTGGTAAGAGGTTGGGTACTTACCAGTAGACCTAGGTTCAAACGAGGGCATGCTCAATTTGGGCAAAGGTAGTAGTCTAACCTGAGATCGTTGAGTGTGTACCAGTTTCGATGGTACCAACCCTAAGCCACCAAGGGTCTTCCTCACTTCAGGCCGTGTTTACCAAGGCAAGATAGGGGTTATAGTGGTAGCATCATGATTTGATGCTACGATCCGAGGCAATGCCACTTGATCCTATGACCAATTGTTAAAAGGGAAGTCACCAAGGGTCTTCCTCACTTTAGGCTATGTTTACCAAGGCGAGATAGGGGTTATAGTGGTAGCATCATGATTTGATGCTATGATTGGAGGCAATGCCATTTGACCTTGTGATCAATTGTTAAAAGGGAAAAGTAGTTACCGATTCTTTTATGTATCAAAAAAAGATGAAAAAAAAAAGTCTGCGAGGGCTAGGTGGATTGGTAAGAAGTTGGGCACTTACCAAGAGGAGACCTAGGTTCAAACCTCGCAGGCATGCCTAATCTAGGGCAAAGGTAGTAGTTTGACTTGAGTGTGTGTGAGCTTGATGACGACGGTACCAACCCTAAGCCATCGAGGGTCTCCCTCACTTCAGGTCATGTTTATCGAGGCGAGATAGGGGTTATAGTGGTAGCACCATGATTTGACGCTACGATCGGAGGCAATATGACTTGACCATGTGACCAATTATTCAAAAAGGAAAGGTAGTTGTCGATTCCTTTATGTATCAAGTAGCACCATGATTTGACGCTACGATCGATGGCAATATAACTTGACCATGTGACCAATTATTCAAAAAGGAAAGGTAATTGTCTATTCCTTTATGTATCAAAAATAAAATAAAAAATAAAAAGATAAATTATTTAATGGTAATATTAATAAATTTAACATATATTTTGTTTATAATTTTTCAATAAAGCTCAATTTTATCTTTTAATAATTTTTTTTAATTAATATATAAATATAATAAACAAATTTAAACTTGTTTTTAATAATAATAATTTTTTTATCTTATATTTTAATTTATATTAAAATAGACTTATCTCAATATCATTTATTTTTTAGTTTATAATGTATATTATACTCTCTTTTTTTTTTTACTTTTTATGATGTATACATGAAGACTGATATTATATATATAATCTCACTTATTTTTTAGTTTATAATGTACATTATATTTTTTTACTTTTTATGATGTACACATGAAGACTTAAGATTTTTTTAAGCAAAGAACCCTTTGCGGGTCGCCTTGGTCTAACAGACAACAACCAGGGGTTCTACACCATCAAAGTCACCCGGGAGTTGTGCCCGACCCTGCCCGCACCAACATTATCAATTGGATTTTGGATATCCAATTCAACTTTTTTGGTAGGGTGGAGATTCGAACCTGGGACCTCCTTTGGAGGATTGCCCTTTCCTCTCCAACTCACCTACAACACTTGGATAAGACTTGATATATATATATATATATATATATATATATATATATATATATATATATATATATATATATTTTTTTTTGATAATATAAAATAAAGGGTTTTGAAAGGGTCTTCAAATCTTTTACAAATCAAAACTAAAGACTTTCAAAGAGATAAGTAAAAAGAAACAAAAAAGGAATTGTCCCAACATATGGGACCCAACACTAGTTACAAGCCAAAATGGAGAACACGGGAGAAGAGGAAGAGAAGGGGAAAGAAAAGAACTAAGAGGAAGCATATCACTCTTCAATCCTCGTAGTCAATATTCTCGTATGGTTCATTTTCTGATTGAGGGACATTATGGTTCCATTGGATCCACTCCATTATCATCTTGACTTCATTCACAAATGAAACAATCATTTTCAAAGTGTTAGTTAGGGATCTTAACCAATCCTTCATCAATCCCTTAACTGACTTGGGATTTCTGAGCAATTCCTAAGGAAAGATCGAAAACTTATTTTTTCTCTAGGGGTCTCCTTAACCCCTTTGAAATTTTAGCTTTCTTCCTAATAGTGATGGGGTAGGAATCTTTAGAATCTTGGGAGTTTGAAATGTAGAGAGATGCCTTCTAAATCTTTGTCGCTTTGGCTTTAATATGCTTGGAGCGTCTAGTCCTGTCTTCACTACCTCTAGAATTTTTTGGATGGACAATAGTGACACCTTGATCCCTATTCAACTCCATCACCTTAACTCTAGTACAACCTTAAATTCAGAAGGGGCATGCTTAGATTTAAGAGGGGAAGGCATATGAATGGGATCAAACTTTGAATTTGAAGAAGAAACCCCATTTTTTAGATCTTCAATAGGACCACCATTCAAATCCTGGCTAAAATACTCCACTCTGCCACCTTTTATAGCTACAAAATAAAAAATCAACTGTAGAAACCCTTGATGAATTTGTTTCGTAGCATCATCTTTCTTTGTTTGCAACATTGTTTTCTCTAATTGGTCATTGAAGTTGGTTCAGAAATATGAAATGGTAACTTCTTGCAATGTCCTGGTTGTTGTCTAGGGTAAAATATTCCATGATGATCAACATAACCCCATCCGAATGCATCTTGAGGGAGCTCCAAAGGATCCCATTTTGGAACTTTTTTAACACTTCATCGTTCTCCAAAAACATCTTGAGCTCCTTTGCCAGGAAATGCTTCTCCCTATTCAAACAGTTCTCCACAATAGATAATCCAATAACTCTAAATATGAGTGAAGTGAACATTTAGAATTCTAATTTGCTTTGATACTACCATCTTTTTAGAAGTGGGCTAATTAAAGAGGAAATCCCCTATCATGCCCATTGAATCTCATTAGGCAGTTGAGGACACCACCCTTCTCAATAATTTCTTTTAACCTCATCATCAATTTGAGGATTTAGGGTTCCACCTTTTCCCTATCACCAGCCATACTTTGAGTTCTTGCACTATAAAAATGACTAAAGTAAGACTGACAAATGAAGAACAGGACCAATTTAGCAAACACCCAAAAGTCCTAAATTTGATTGCTTTTAAATCCAATAGACACCATGGCCCTTTTCTAGAATGAAAAAGGAATGAACTGCATTCCTAGATTTGGAAAATCTTTTAGAGATGGTCCACAACCATATCAAAGTTGATCCAAATCTTGCGCACGAGAAAAATCTCCAATGGGCTAAAAGAGAGATACACCTCAGGGATGAGAAGATGTCTTTAGTTCGACCTAGAACATAATTATCATGCGAGGGGCTGGAAATCGTAAATCTAGCAGAGACTTCGAAGGGACCGACAAGCAAGCAGAACGTGAACTTTCCACCTTTCCTTAAGATGATCACACACACCAAAAAAAAAAATTACTAAATTGTCGCTCATGAGAGTAAGGAAGGAACGAACTTCAACATGGCACACTTCGTATAAGGAGAATAAGACATTGCATTGAAACTATAACAATAGACTTCCAATTGCAATTCACCTGAAACCACACATCTTAAATTGCCACTTTAGCTTGTGATGTTTCTTTTGCACGCCATAACCGTTCAAGACGGACTTCAAGTTCAAAGGTGAGTCTGACAAAGAGAAGAGGTTCTAGAGAGGACCTTTGATGCGAATGTCTTGAGACTATTGATATTATATATGTTTTTAATTTTATTATAAGGAGATTAGATGATAACAATATATTTACTATAATATGTTAAATTGAAAAGATTTGGACTATGTTCATAATATAATTTTAGATATTAAATGTATTATTTATACTCTTAGCATAAACTTATAAAATAAAATCTTCAACATTTAGTATTAAGTATCTTAAAAATTATTATGGTTTTTAGCATGTGGTTGTGGATACATTAATATTTTTTTTATATATTTCATAGCTTTGCTTTTCCCTTATGAGAGGTCATGGTGGAATGAGGATGCCCAACCTTAAGGGTTGAGGGTTTCTCACACTAATTAAATTTAAATAAATAATAATATTATTTTTTTATGAATAAAATCAACAATAAGTTTTATTTAAAATGTAATATTAACAAGTGTTGAGAAGTGGTCCTAAGGGGATAATGCAATATCATGCTATCCAAATAAAAAAAAAAACAAAAAAAAGCAAGTGTTGAGTAGTGGATTGGAAAATAAAGGAGCAAATAATAAATCTTGCATTTAATATTCATAAAACCAATATTATATTATTTGTAATTGTATTTATTAAAATGGTTAAATGCACATATAATATTTTAGTAAATTATATTATCCAATATGGGAAAAGAATAATATATGGAAATAAAAATTTTACACTTTGTTGTATGATTTTAAAGAATAGATGAAAGCTATTATTTTGTTTTATTAAAAATCAATGGTTCGAGCTTTGGCTCATCCTTGGGAGGTTCAAAGTTTAAACCGTAGCATGTGTGTGGGGTTGTGTATTAAATTTCCTATTTATAAGGTTAGCTCTCTCTCTTATGAGAGGTCATAGGGGTTTCTCACAGTTACCAAATCTAATCTAAAGAAACAAGCAAACATTTGATGGTCATCGCGCCTTCCATGTAGGGTATTCGTAACACATAAACTAGAAGGATAGATAGTCATACATAAAGATTAAATTTAATATAATAATAAAAAAATTAACATCTTTTGAAAATTGATTTATTAAAAAATATAATGTTTTTTTTGCACTCCACCTTGGCAAAAAAAAGTAAATTTGCTAGTTATTTAATTCCATTAAAAAATCTACTTTCCAGGAACTTTGGTATAGAAAGTTTACATGTATTACAATAGTTACTCCTTAACTATATCATGAATCATACCTTCTTCAATATAGCAAATTCATAGTCATATGATATATGCATAGATAGGAAGAGAACAATAAAATTTTACTTGTATTAAACCTATTTTTGTTAGGCATAAGCTTTACAATATGTGGTGAACTTCAACCATTTATTGAAACAATCTAATTTTAGAAGAGTGTTTGATTAAATATGAAAAAACCAATTTTCCTAAAACTTTTTTCTTTTGCCATGCTTAACAAGCATTTGACAAAATCACATAAGACTAAAAATTTTAATGTGTTAAAAATTATAATAAATATTCTACAGTTGAGTTGAGTAAAATACATTCATAGACTATCTAAGACTCACATTTTTATGACATTGTCCATTTGAATTATTTAAATTAAATTTACTAATATTTGCCCCTCAATTTTTTTTCAAGTAAAAGAAAGTACAACGATGTCACAATTGGTTCAAGTAAAGCAAAGTACAACCGATGGTACAATTGGGGGACACACTCCTTGAGGGTACAACGGGGGCCTCCCTCTCTATAATTTGAACTTGGGAAACATGGATAAGAGTCCAATGACATACAACTAGGATGTCCCTAGGGGATGCCCCTCAAAATTTTATTACGAATTAGTTTTGGAATTTTAACTTTGAATATTTAAAATTTAACAACTCAACTAACCAACTTCACAAACAAAAGTATTCATAAAACAACATTGTATGAAATTTAAAAGATGATAATAACCTAAATCATTCATTGGAGCTATAATAAGTTTAATAGGTCATGTCTAGATTCAACAATAAAAGGAAAAAAAATGCTAGGTAAAATTTATGTACCATATTAGAAGCAATACTAAGATAAAAATAAGAAGAATAACATACTTGCTTGAAAACTTAATCATGGGAAAGAGTGGAGGGAACTTCAAAGAAACTATTTTGATGAGCATATAATTCATCATAAACCCTAATGAACCCCTACATCCTCCTTAGAAAGCATGTCCTCCTCTAATTCCATATTATCAATTAAACAAGTCACAATATCTAAATACCCAAATCA
The DNA here is from genome assembly GCA_028583015.1 of Wollemia nobilis. Classification (NCBI taxonomy): domain Eukaryota; kingdom Viridiplantae; phylum Streptophyta; class Pinopsida; order Araucariales; family Araucariaceae; genus Wollemia; species Wollemia nobilis. The sequence goes on from JAQPPZ010000057.1 coordinate 2,369,475, forward strand.
TAACACCACCAAAAAAAAATATTTTTTTAAACACTATCCAATAAAAGCCTAACAACTTTTTTCTTATTTAATAAGAATTCTTCTTTGCCTTTCAAGAACACAACAAATCGACATTACTATTACAATGGTTATTACTATTACAAGATACCTTGCATGAAAGAAATAAAAATATTTAAGGGAGCCTAAGGACATAATGCAAATTAAAACAATTATATTGAGCAACAAAAAGGAAATATTGAATTGAGTAAAGTAAAGGTTGACCAAATTTCCAAGGATGATGATTACATAAGCCTTTGCACCTTTCTAGGATCTTTAGAATTTAACACAATTTCTTCTTATGAAGATAGACTTTCCTCGTGTGACAACTTTACTTATGTCATCAATGATGGCACTAATCTTGCAAGTTAGTGCTTAAAATATTTTGTCGAGTCGAAAGTTTTTCACTGATTCTCTGCTTTAACCTTTCAAATGAATATTTTGAAATTTGGAAAAGACTTTTGTGTTATTTTTGAAGACCCTGGAGAGGGAAAAATGGAAAACAAAATCAATATGGGAAACCAAGAGTCTTTTTAATTAACGAAATTAATTATGAACTGAGATTAACGGACATAATCAAACTGAGATTAGTGGTGGCTTTAACTTTTTGTTCCGTCTCTTTGTTATAGAAGGGGCTTTAACCGTGAAGAAGTTAAGGGTTTGAATTCCTTTAATATTATATAAAGGAGGATTTAAAAAAATTTAGCACTTCCATAAAAAAACAGGGGATTTAAAAGACCTGAGTTTTAGCAGTTCTACGCGAAAGGGTTGCTGTAGTTGAAAGTCTCAATCACGAATTCAGCAGCACATGACACAGCGAATCAGAAGGTTAGAACAGTCCAATATCAAATGACACCTTTTTGGACAGGGTTTGGGCATGCATCATTTTATTCAAATTTCAAAAGAGTTAGATTTTTATTTTACGCTCTTAAAAATTACAATTTAAACATTATCACAATTTAAATTAGAACAATTTATCCTCCATTCAAACAACTCAATTAAACAAATATCATTATTTTTTAATAAAAAATAATTTTTATTTTACCTTCCACACTTTTAAAATTTACTTTTTAATACATCGGTCAATTAACCTTCAATAATTTATAGGTTAAATTACATTTTGGACTGCGCTTCACGGGACTCGATGGTAAGATCTCCTTTCACGGGACTCGATGATAAGATCTCCTTTCGGGACTCGATGGTTAAATTACATTTTAAGGCAAAGTTTTAATAGCAGTATGAAACATGGCAAAATATTGATAAAGTATGCATCCAAAGTGGAAAACGTAGGCTCTGATTTTGGCCCTTCCAGTATGATTATATTAGCATTATATAGCTTTGCTATATTTTACAATTTCATTACCTTTAAAAAGCAATTAACAAATAATAATTTTGCGTGCGGGTTAGACTGGTTAGATTTATTGGTATAATCTTTTGTATATAATCAAAATCAATTTTTAACTATTAATTTGATATTATTAAGGAAATTAGTATTCACTTTCACTTTAAATTGAATGATTTAAAAATGATAATTAATATATATATTTTATTTCTATTTCCTTTAATCAAAACATTCATCTAAAAAATATAATTAAAGACATTTTAAATTTAAATAATCTGATCCAGGTGTTTTAGGTGATTTGAAGAGGAGAGAGCAATCCTCAGGTCCCAAGTTTGAATCTCCACCCTACCAAAAAGTTGAATTGGGTGTCCAAAATCCAATTGATAATGTTGGTGCGGGCATGGCCGCGAGCCACTCCATGGTGTGTAGAACCCCCTCGTAGTGGTCTCTCATAGCAAGACGACCCCTTAAAAAGTTTTTCGCTTAAATTTTTTAAATAATCTTTAAAAAAATTAATTTTATAAAATATATAATAATATTTAATAAACCAAATATAAATTAAAATAATATGATTAAAATTTTAACTAATTTATCAAACCTAAAAAAAAACAACCACATAAAACACCACATAATAATAAAATTACATGGCAATTACATGCAATATCCTTCTAAATCAAAAGGTACTGGCTTAAGAAGACCAGGTGGAGTGGCACAAACCAAGTTTTATATCTTAAAAAAAAATACACTTGTTATCGATAAAACCAACTTAACCATCAAAACTTAAAAAACAATTATTAAGTGTAAAATCCTTGACGCTTGTTAATCCTTAAGGATGTGCTTCAACTACCTCTAAGATTCTTCATACCTTCCATGGTTCCACCTTTTCCTTGACTTTGGTGAGAAGAAGAACATGCTATTAATTATTTGTGTCTTTATTGAACTTAAAAGTTGTTATTGAAGTCGTTTGAAATTCTTTTGCATTTGAAGTGATAGTCCAGTCAAGAATCAAGCTAATTTGTACACGGAAAGAGGACAAATTAGGTCGGCAGCTATGCATTTTGCTCATGGTGAAGTAGAGCAATAATTAAGAAATTATATTGATTAATTAAAAGTTGTCATTGAAGTTGTTTGAAATCATTTTGCTTTTGAAGTGATAGTCCAGTCAAGAATCCGAAATTAGGTCGGCATCTATGTGTTATGCACATTTTGCTCATGGTGACGTAGAGAGATAATGAAAAAATTATTTTAATTAATTAAAATATATGACAACAGACAGAAGTCCATTCATATTATAAATGTTTTTATTACGGTCATGGAAGGGGAGACAATGGGTAGGAGGAAATTTAATATAATAGACTAAAAAATAGTTCTTCTTAATACTATATATATGTACATATTAATAATTATTATAAAGAAAAAACCAACCTATATGTACATATTAATAATTATTATAAAGAAGATCAACACTCAGTTGGTCACAAAGAGGTCCGCGCTCGCGTGAATCCCAAGCGCCGGTTGCTTGGCGCAGCTACCAAGAGGGCCAGTTGGGGGCCACGGCATACTTGGACACGTGGCAAATCTTCATCAACGAATTTCGGTAATAAGAGGGTACCGTTGATTTATGGTTGAAATTCTTTATCCACCCATGTAGAGGAGTTGGAGAGCAAGTGGGTAGTTAAACCTCTCTAGTTGCTGAGAGGCCCAGGTTCAAATCTCTTTAGCCCTTGTGGCCACCACAAAAAAAAAAAAAAAAAAAATTATTATTATAAAGAAAAAACCAACACGACGTGATATTAAACTGATTCCTTCCGAAAGTAGGCCAAATTCTCAAGCTCGCTGGGAATTTTTTATTTTATTAAAAGGTAAAGAATAATATATCCCTTTCAGTGTGGTTTACGGGTAAAGACCGGGTTCAATCTTCATGGTAGATGTGTATAAGAAGTATTACTATAAAAAATAAAAAATAAAAATAAAAAAAAATAAAATAGTTTGTAACCATAAGATTCTAGGTTATTAAAGATAAATGTTTATTTTAATTTTAATATAGAATTCAAATTTTAATTTTTTATTAAATTTTAAAATCTTAAACTTCTATAAAATAAAACAACTTAACACTTTAAAAATAAAAAAATTAAAATTTAGTTAAATAAAACAATGCATATTGATAAACTAAGCCTAAAGCCAAATCTTAGGCATCCAAAAGCATAGAATTTGTTTATATGTTGAAATTTTAGTTCTAGCTAAGAGAAAAAGATAAATTATTTAATTGTAATATTAATAAATTTATGCTTTCAGTATAGGGCTGCGCGAAGATCTGTGTGGCGGTTTCTGGGGCGAACAACGCAAACTGTGGCGGCCATAAAAAGCTAGACAGCCTGCCCGGATTCGTGGTGGCTACCGATTACACTATGTAAATTAAAAAAAAAAAAAAAAATATATATATATATATATATATATATATATATATATATATTAATAAATTTAACAGGCATTTTATTTTTAATTTTTTAATAAGGTTTAATTTTTTTTGTCTTTTAATATTTTTTTAATTAATATATAAATAAAATAAAAAGTTTTTAAAACTTTTTATTATTATTATTTTAATAGGTTATTTTATTATTTTTTAGTTTATAATGTATATATATATTTGATAAGATAAAAGAAGGGGTTTTGAAAGGGTCCCTTTTATAAACCATAAGTAAAACTTTCAAAGAGAACTAAAAATAAATAGAAAATGAATTGTTTCAATCTATGGAACCCAACACTAGCTAGAAATCAAAACGGAGAACACACGAGAAGTATGGAGAGAAGAAGGGGAAAGAAGAGAACTAAGAGAAAGCATATTACTCTGAGTCAACATCTTTGTCTGGTTCCTCTTTCTCTTCAGGACATTCTGGTCCCATTAGATCTACTCCATCATCATCTTGACTTCATTCACAAAGTAAACAATCTTTTTCAAAGTGTTAGTTAGGGATCTTAACCAGTCCTTCATCAATCCCCTAACCAACTTGGGAGTTTTGAGCGGGTCCTAAAAAAAAGACCGAACACTTCTTTTTTCCTCTAGGGGTCTCCTTTGAAATTTTAGCTTTCTTTCTAAGAGTGATGGGGTCCTAAAAAAATACCGAACACTTTGAGTGGGTCCTAAAAAAAGACCGAACACTTCTTTTTTCCTCTAGGGGTCTCCTTTGAAATTTTAGCTTTCTTCCTAGGAATTTTTAAAAATTTGGGAGTATGAAATGCAGAGAGTTGCCTTCTCAATCTTTGTCGCTTTGGCTTTAATAATCTTGGAGCGTTTATCCCTATCTTTGCTACCTCTAGAAATTTTTGGATGGACAATAGCGACACCTTTATCCCTATTCAACTCCATCACCTGAACTCTGGAGGTAACCTTAAATTCAGAAGGGGCATGCTTATATTTAAGAGGGGAAGGCATATTAAGGGGATCAAACTTTGAATTCGAAGGAAAAACCCCATTTTTTAGATCTTCAACAAGACCACCAATCAAAGCCTAGCTAAAATCCTCCACTCTGCTACCTTTTTTAGCCATAAAATAAATAAACAACTTTAGAAATACTTGATGAATTTGGTTCGTAGCATTACCTTTCTTTGTCTGCAACATCGTTTTATCCAACGATTTATACACAAACAGGTAAGGATATTTAACCTCTTCCTATGCTAAAGTTGGTTCAGAAAGATGAAATGGTTTCTTACAATGTCTTGGTTTTTGTCAAGGTAAAATATTCCATGATGATCAACATAACCCCATCCCAAGGCACCTTGAGGGAGCTCCGAAGGATCCCATTTTAGAACTTTCCAGCACTTCATCATTCTCCAGGGACATCTTGAGCTCCTTTACCAGGAAGTATTTTTCCTTATTCAAACAGTTATGGCTAACCCATTGACTTCAGAGATGAGTGGGATGGAGATTTGGAATTCTAATTTGCTCTGACAATGCCATCTTTTTAAGAGTGGGTGAATTGGAGAGAAAGTTCCCTATCATACCCATTAAATCTTATTAGGAACTTGAGGAGACCACCCTTCTCCATAATTTCTTTAACCTCATCATCTAGGTTGAAGATTGAGGGCTTCACATTTTCCCTATCACCAGACATACTCTGAGTTCTTGCAGTATAAAAATGACTAAAGGAAAACTGGCAAATGAAAAGCAAGACTAATTTAGAAGACACCTAAAAGTCCCAAATTTGATTGCTTTTAAATCTAATAGTCACCAATGACCCTTTTCTAGAAGCATGAATGAAAATGGAATGGACCGCATTCCAAGATTGGAAAAATCTGTTAGAGATGGTCCACAACCATATCAAAGTCAATCCAAATCTTGCGCACGAGAAATATCTCCAATGGGTCAAAATAGAGATACATCTTAGGGACGAGAAGATGTCCTTAGTCTAACCTAGAACATAATTATCATGCAAGGGGCTGTGTTGGCATTCCTGCAACATTGATTTCCTCTATATATATTTTGTTGTTCAGTAATTTTTGCTTCCCTAAATTTTTTTTCTTGTTGTTTAGAATGTATTTTCTCTTTCCTACATTTTGTTGTCAAAGTTTTATTTGGCTACACCCAAAGGAGTGCAATTTTTTCCATTCACTCACCATGCAGGGTCTTTGTATTTTTGAGGGCAAGGGTAGTTTCATGCTAGATCTCCAAGTGTAGGTTAGATTCAGAGCAGGGGTAGAACACAGGCCTGTTTCGGGCTAGAGAGTAGCAAAACCCACCTTTAGAGAAGAAAATGTAAGTGGACCCAGGTTGTTTCACCCCTGTGTGAGAGTGCAAGGTAGTTTCGAGCCTTTGGCTAGGCGAAACTCAACTCCAAGGGAAAAATGCTAAGTGGACCAAAGTGTTTTCGCCTTGTCTAGAGAGCGCAAAGCCTTTTCGAGGTCAACTTGGGTGAAAGCGCCTTTGAACGACCCTCAAAGTCAGCACAACCAATTCCAAGAGGAAAGCATGTGTGGGGTCCATATCCTTTTCACCCTTGGGAGATATCACAATTCTGTTTCAGCCCTTCCCCAGGTGAAATGCACTTTGTGGAGAGTTAAGTCTAAAGTGGGTCCTAATTCTGTTTCACCCCGAATCATGAGCGCAATTCACTTTCAGATACCTTTTTGGATGAAAGTGCCTTTGACCTACCCTCAAAGTGAACAAAAGCTTGTTTCAAACTCCCAAGGCAGTGTGGGACCTAGTTTTGTTTCACCCAAGTTTACAAGTGTAATTTTATTTCGAGGTAAGGGAGAATGAAAAGGCCTTTGACTTTTCCATGGGAAGCAACAGTAGTTTCAAGGAAAAATGCTAAGTATGACCCAAGGTGTTTCGCTCCAATCCTCAAGCATAAATTAAATTTGGAGTAAGTGGGAGTGCAAGCGCATTTAACTTTTCTACTTTGGAATCCCTCCTAATGCAGGAAGGCATTTCACTCTATTTTCCTAGTGCAAATCAAATTTGGGTCTGCAAAGAGCACAATAACCTTTGACTTTTCAACGCTAAAGGCTCTAAGGCATTTTTGCTACAGTTTTCCAATGTAAGACAATTTTGAGCCTAAGGAAGAGCGTAATGACCTTTGAATTTTCAACACCAATGTTGCTTCCAAGATATAAAACTAGTTTCACTATAGTTTTGAAGTGCAATCCCATTTTAGGTTAGAAAACAAAGAAATATAGGTGAGATCTGCATCCGCAGTGTGCCTATTTCAATCTAGCCCTCCCCTCTCCAACCAAAATTCCTCATAAATGCTTCTCATCAGTGAAACAAGGTGCATCCTTATCCATTTAAATGCAGTCGGTCTGAGAAGATTCTAAACTTGATGTTCCTAAATTTCATAATCCTATCTTTCATTAAGGTGGTTCCAACAAGCGAGGAGACGATGCCACCAACTAAACCTATCAACACATTGAAGAGATGCAACTGCATTTCAGTGAGTCATCAGTTTTAGGCCATTCCTCATTACTATTTAATGAGTGCTCAAATCCTATCTTTGTTGCCATCGTGATGTTTTGTAGGTGTGCACTTATGTCTCAGAGGCATAATCCTCTATAAAATCCAGTAATTCTAATGTAATATGATGGACGTTTTTCTAGAGACTTATTGTACATGAATTATGCTATCAATACAGAGAATACTTGGCTCTAATTCTAGATCCCTATATGTGTGTATGTTTTCTATCTTATATTTCTATTAAATTCTCTGTTTTATCTATGGGTTATAATTCTATGTCTGGATTTAGCTCCCGATTGAGGGTGAACACTGGAATAACTTTGGAAATTGCACATATAAGGTGTCTGGTTTTAATTTTTGTTACATTTTCTATGTTGAGTGCTATTGATTCAGAGTGTAATTAAGTTATCATGTTGCTTGTCCATCACCCCTGTTATACTTGGCCTGAGGCCATATTTCCCATCCCTTTCAGTCATTTCAATTTCTTTCTTGTTCCTTAATCTCAATCCCCAAGTTAGAATAGTAGGGAAAACCAACCCTCTTTGGATATTGGCATGGGAGGCATTTCTTCCTTTCGACCTTTCAATGTTGGCTGGATCTAGGCCGCATGGATGAAATATTCCATACCTAAGGAAAAATTTTGACCAAGAGTTTCTAGCACGCCCGGTGGGATGCAAACATTCCACATAAAAAATAGTATTAAGAGTTGATGTTTATATTGTTATTGTCAAATCCGAACATCTGGCGATTTAGATGAACTCAGAAGCCTCCAAATATTGAAGCCGGTTTAAAAGCCCTCACCTTCATGTACACAAAATCGAAGGCTAAAAATTTAGAGGAAGCGATTGAGTTCTTCGAGCTTAACATCGATGCTTTTGGAGAACATCCTAGAGTATTCCCCTCGATTATCCCATCGGTTCAAGCACCCTCGCAAGTAGCTGTTATAGTTTCACAAACTCCAAGTCTTACTAGCACTATGACTAGCTTACCCCATCAATCGAACGTTCCAAACATTCTAGTCCAACCAAATCCACCAAATCCTCTGGTCCAGATGATGCAACCTCCACCCAGGTAGTTTCTTGCATGGAATCATTTGAGACCTCCTTCTTTGTAGGCTCAGAACCAAGTGTCACCCATAACATTGAAGGCTCTACTAACATACGACAGTACAGGAAAGACGACTTATGAGCACGTCCAAGATTTTATTGTGTTGGAAACCATTCACCACATCATCAAAGAAGATATCATGGTGAGACTGATAGTTCTCTCGCTCTGAGGTAAACTGCTCTAATGATATCGATCGCTACCGTTCGACACTATCACTACATGGGACTAATTAGTAGAACAATTGATAAGGAGTTTCAATGAATAGGTGGGCCCTTTCTCCTTGTTGCACCAGTTCACCACCATCTAGAGGCATCCTCAAGAGGAGGTAGTGGATTTTAATGTCAAGTTCGTTCGATCCTGGTAGAGAGTCATTACCGGCCTTCGGCCCACTCCAGAGCAAGTGACATTTTATTACTTAAGGGATTTCAATTATGATATCAGCATGAGCATCTGACATGCTAATGTCAACATATTTACTACCTTGTATGAGCAGGCGCAGAAGGTTGAGGCTAACCTAGTTGCCATCGAAAAGTTATCTCCGAAGGTGACTATACCAATTTATCCAAAATTTCCTCAAAATATGTATCCTAGTGCATCCTCTTAGTTGCTACCTACACCCTCGATGTACCCCAATCATTCATGGAATCCCAATTCTTAGAACCAGGTGGTATTCACTTCATAGTTTCAAACACCCACTGTTCCTAAGCTCCAAAAACTTACCCCATATCTTGCACTACCTACACCATTGGCACCATTGCCATTACCCACACCTTAGGCAGCCACAAATGCAGACCATGCCAGAGAGATGTAGGATTTGTGAGCATGAATGAAGATGATGGTAAATTAAATGACCATCTTAAGGAGGAGGTAAAATTATCAAAGCTTCCATCCAAGGAGATCCGCCCCTCCTTCCTCGATGACTAGGGAGCAAGCTGCTTCCACTAGTAGGGCTCCTAAGAGAAATACGACGATGTTGGAAAATGAAGAAGTTGGTTCATCCAATAGAGCTTATTGGTGCTCTATCTACTACAACCCACATGGTGAAGAGATGTTAGGATCCTCCATCCTAACATTATTAGTTAGTATTATTAATCATTTAATTATTATATTATTAACCCATAAAGTGAACCATCACAACTCTTCATACGTGAACCATCACGTCTCTTCATAACGTGAACCATCACGTCTCTTCACCAATGTAGCTTTAGGGTATATATATATATATATATATATATATATATTAGTTTGACCATTCACACAAATCATCCAAGAAGAAGAATAAGAAGCATATATTCTAAGGAGGGAGCCCCCTATAGCGACAAAGCGATTACAAGGGAGCCCCATTTAAGTGGCCTGTGATTACATTTTATATTAAATTATTTATCAAATTTACACAAGAACATCAGGGTTCTTGCATTTGGTATCAAAGCCATGTGGGACCCAGTCATGTGGGAATTTCTCAAAGATCTTCGTCAAATCACTTTCGTGCGTGAGTATCAAACTCGGTTTGAGGATATCACCAAACACAACACAGGGTTGGATGAATCAATTCTCATCAATAGCTTCATTAGTGGATTGAAAGAGAAAATTATAATGGAGGTGACAAGGTTCAATCCCTATACCATGATGCAGACCTATGGATTGGCCAAATTAGTCGAAGACAAATTCAATACTCAACATCAATTAGGAAAAACACCTATTGGGAAAGCACAAACCACTTACGATGCCCCAAAACCTAACCGACCCTTGCAGGTTGAGTACCTCAGCCCGAAGGAAGTGAAGGAACGATGAGCGAAAGATCTCTGTGATAATTGTGATGAGCAATTTGGATCCCATCAGAAATGTGTTACACTAACGTTGTATTTATTGAAGGAAGTTGATCCTTGTCAATCTCTAAAATGCGAAGATGAGGTAGTTGTATCCGAAGTTCCTGGTGCACCTACTCACAACAATAAATACAATGAGGTCGATATGCCAGAAGTGATCGATGCATTAGGGAAGGATGAGGTAGACATTCTTGAAGTGACTCATTATGGCCAAACATGCACTCTACAAGAACTACACTCAATTTCCTCTCCAATAGTGAGTTATCACCACAGGATCAAACCTATTAAAAAACAAGGCAAAAAGGTGACTGCACACTCCTCCATTGCCTCTCCTAGGGAACAACAAGAGAATGTAGAAGTTTTACCACCTCTTTTTATGCATCATTTTAAGGCATTTGAAGAACCCCAAGGGTTGCCCTTCCCTCATCATCACACATTTACTAATTTTTTTGGCAACCCCACGCTAACGCTTCATCCTTCTCGATATCCCTACCTATGGAAGGATGACATTAAAAGAGTCCAAGAACTTATACAAATCCTTCTTGGAAAACAAAGGACAAAGCTCCTCACTTTGAGCTTTGAGGATAAAGATATTTTTAAGGAGGGTGGCATGTTAGGATCCTCTATCCTAACATTATTAGTTAGTATTATTAATCATTTAATTATTATATTATTAACCCATAAAGTGAACCATCACAACTCTTCATAACGTGAACCATCACGTCTCTTCACCAACGTAGCTTTAGGGTAGATATATATTAGGTTGGCCATTCACACAAATCATCCAAGAAGAAGAATAAGAAGCATATATTCTAAGGAGGGAGCCCCCTATAAGTGGCAAGGAGGGAGCCCCCTATAGCGGCAAAGTGATTACAAGGGAGCCCCCTTTAAGTGGCCTATGATTACATTTTATATTAAATTATTTATCAAATTTACACAAGAACATCAGGGGTTCTTGTAAGAGACTTGCATGGTTCATCTGAACTATGTATAGACCCTTGCAAACAATGCTCCTGGTGAGAAGGTAAATATGATAAGGGAAACATATCATAATTTTATGACTCCCCCTATCGAATAGGTCTCCATCCTCATGAGGATGATTAAGAAGCCCATTGAGGTTGATCCAATTAAAATGGAACCGTTGAAGGTGTGTACCAGTTACAAGCCATCGAGCGATAAAATGCTACCACCAAAGAAAGATCCGGTTCAGGTATCAGAACCTAGGGATTCTATTTTATTGAAGGATTTATTGCCTCCAAGAGTATAAGAGAAGATTCCTCAACCGTAGGCTTCACCCTCTCAACCCCAAACCAACATGAGGGACCAAGCGAGAGAAAATCTTAGATACACCTTGCTGACCAAGCATTAAAGGGTAGAAGCAACGTAGCAGTATTGAATCAAGTAACGAGACTACTAAGGAGGGAGGCAATTCTAGTATAGGAGCGTATAACATAGTCAAAGAGCTAGAGAAGACTCTAGCTAAGGTAAGCCTCTTCGATGCGCTCCAAATACCCGATCAAGTTGACCTACTGCAAGAGTCACTAAATTTTGCAAAAGGTAAGGGAAAGCCAACTTAGACTGTCTTAACATAGATGCTAACTACCCCAGCCACTAAGAAGAACACGCAACCACCATTTTATCTGTCCTTAAAGATGTAAGGGTGGGTCGTGCATAACTTCATGATAAATTTTGGTGTTGCTACTGAAAGCATGCAGAAAAATGGCGTACCGATATGATGCAAACAAAAATAGATATAGATGCTAAGTCCTACGAATGCGATGAGCAATGCATGAAGGAAATGACGCAGAAACGAGATGTGAGCAAACAAAGCGGGGCCTCCTTTATTGATATTGCTTTTAATCTGATTACAATACATCCCCCCTCTAGGGCTCAGAACATTTGATACAATTTGTTACATTAATGGATGCCCGAAAGAAGCCGCGCTTCCAAGATCGGATGGTACGCTTCCAGCGTCTTCCGCGTGCCCACATTCGAAGTGGGCGGGCTAAAAGTTGCCATCGCTTGTGTCCATGTGTTCGTCATTCCTTGCTGCCCCTCTAGTATTCCTGGTAGTGAGATCCTGCGCATAGAAAGACAACAAATCGTTAATAGCATATGCGTATCTAGAAAAACATGCAATCCCCAAGGCCTCCAACGGGCGCTTGTGGGATATCAGTGATAAGATTGATAAATCGATTACAGAATGATATATAAATGTAAAGGACAACTTCTAGAATTGGTATCACCTAATTTTGCATCGAAGCGGCGTCGGACGGCCCCGTTATGCTCGTTTGCCCGTCGGGGGCCTCTCCAAAGTGAGCGCTCCAATGTCCCACCTATGCTTATCCAAATCACCTGAAACTCATGGGTTAGGCATTATATGTAATTCTAAGACTACCCAGATGCTCGGAATTTGCATATCCTACCCAGATTCTCCTGTATGTGACAGGGGCGCCCTACGAGCTAGTTAATACATAAAATAATAAAACGACAGTCAAATCATGTCAGAATGAGTTCAAAATTTAACAGAGGCATTAGGATATCATCTGGGACATATTGCAAAAATAATAGTAAGGAAATCATGCACATATTTCTAATCGCTCCGGGGTGGGACGCTGGGGACTGTCGTAAAACCTGCAAAAAGTGACCTTGCAAATGTCCTGCCCAGAGGCCTCCAAAACTCCTGCAAACTTGTGGTTAGACTAAAAACAGCATTTTGAGATGACCCAGAAGGTCAGATTTGGCAGATTCTGCCCAGGTTATCTTGTATCCGAAGGCGCTCCCTGTAGGTTAGTAGACGCATAAAATGACAGAAACCAGGTCAAATCATGTCAGAAAGCAATGAAATTTGGACAACATAAGTACATTAGATATAAAAGAATGCAAAAAGAATAGTAGCAAAACCATGCACATATTTCTAATCGCTCCGGGGTGGGGCGATTAGGACTGCAGTAGTTTGGGGGGCGCCCGGGGTGGGACGCCCACCGTTTAGGGCCTAGTTTTGACACCAATCCAAGTGGGATGGGTCCAAAACTTCCTAGGGGGTTGTGTCGACGAGTTTGGGGTGGGATTGTGGCCGATTTCTTGGGTTTTTGGATCTGGATTGCATTCCTAGTGTTCACCCGATAACCTCTCTTCCAAAAGAGAGATTAGGGATGTAGGAAGCACAAAGAGGAATGGGGGTATAGTTTGGCAGCACTTCGTTGCTCCAAATGCTCCAGCTCTATTCTTTTTTTGGGGTGAGGAGGCTCACATTTTTATAGACCTAAGGGTCTCCTTTGAATGCGCATGCGAGGGCGCCACTTGGCTCATTATGCCTTTTTGGGGGAGAGAAGATTCCTCCCTGATTAGGGCCTCCTTGATTGAGGCCTCCATGATTTGAAACCTTCCCTCGCAATTGCATGCCTTGAAGGCGGAGTTAGGTGGCGGATTTGGGCTGCCATTTGTCAAGGTTTGAATTTTTTCCAGTCAAACCTGCTAATCGTCCCACCCTGGAGCGATTGCTGCTAATCGTCCCGGGGTGGGACGAATAGGATTCTAATCGTCCCAGGGTGGGACGAATAGGGAGCAAAGTGCTTAAAAGGTGCAAAACTGACCTCTGACCTTCCAAAACTGATTTGGGAGTGGTTAGGACCACTTTTTAACCTCTAGAGGCTGCCCTAGGGGGTATGTATGCCAATTCGGTTAGTGCTTGTAGTCACATAATCGGATTGGTGTTGTTTTGGTGTCTATAGATGCCCCTTTTTGGGATGCGTTGTGTGTGGCATAGTGCTGAGCAAAAATAGATGACCAAAGCACTTAATGATTAGGGTTTCTCAAGTAACCTAACCAAATTTTGATGCCCCAAGTATGGAAAGGGCACGCATTCTTGAATCCTTGCTTTCGACGAGCTAAGGAGCTTAACTCAAGTGTAACCTTTTTCAGTGAGGTGTACTTGATCTTGGACATTGTTCAATCATGAATAGGCAAAGGGCACAACCTTTTGTCCGAGGAACCTTTTCTTCATGCTTCCAGAATGCCAAGTGTTTGTTTAGCCTGTGATTATTGCTTGTTTGCTGCCCCAAGCAGGAGCGTGATTGTCTTTGTCAATGATTCTTTGAATGCATGCCATTTCCTTGATTGGGTGTGTATTTGTTGATTGGTGACTAAGTGTGACTACCCCCTCAAGCGACGAATCGATGAGGGAATGACCAAAAATGAGAAAAGCGATGAGTAGCTTGACCCAAGATGACGTTTGTAAGGGTGCCTTCAGTTGTTTTCGTTGAACGCTTATTGCAGTTTTCCAACCATCGGACCTATTTTTGGTGGGTTTTGACCCTTTTCTTTTGACGCCTATTGGGGTAGAAATTATCAAAAATCCTCCTTCCCGTGGAGCGGTCCGGCTATGCTAGCCTTCTTAGGGAGTAGGATAGTGAGTATTTGTGACCCCGACGGTGGTTTTTCATGCCATGAATGTCAGGTGCAAAGGCACCTTTGTTCGGCAGATTTATTGCTGTTTTTGGTGCATTTTTTGGATGCAGTTTTTGTTGCTTTATTTCTTGCTCTGTAATCGTCCCAGGGTGGGACGAGTGCTAACTAGAGCGCTCATCCTAGGGTGGAACGATTACAGGCCTAACAACCTATATAAGGACCAAAACTAGGTTTTGGGCTCATTTGCAATATTTTTTTCTTGGCGATTTGGAGCAATGAGGAGGAGTGCGAGTGTGCGTAGCGGAGCGCTACTAAAATTTCATGGACATCATGAGTGCGAGAATCGGATATTCGAGTGGAGGAGCCGAGGTGAGACCGGTATGATGTTCCTTCTCTCTACCTATTATTCATGCATGTTTTATATGAAGTTTAAAACTCACATATAAAATGTTTGTTCGCTTTATTTTGTTTTTAAATTTTTTGTTCATATTTGAAACCCTAATATGTTTTATTTCATTTTTGTTTTTTCCATATTAAGGTTAAAACCCTAATATATTTTTTTTTTTTTTTTTCATTTAGTTAAAACCCAAATATTTTTATTTTGTTTTTGTTTTTCATATTAAGGTTGAAACCCTAATATTTTTTTTTTTTTGTTTTTGTTCACATTAAGGTTGAAACCCTAATATATTTTTTTATTTTTTTTGTTTTCACATTAAGGTTGAAACCCTAATATGATTTTTTTTTTTTTTGTTGATTGTATAGTTATTTTCATGTATGCTATCATTGTTGTACAATTTTATTTTAATGATTATATACTTTCATTTACATTTGTTTTATACTTCTTATTTTACTTTTGTTTACAATTGTAAATTGTAGTCTTTTCTTTGTATAATTTTATTTTAATGTTTTTGTTTATATTAAGTATGTACTTAATATATTTTTTTATTTTATTTTGTTGTTTCAGGTTGTGAAGAGTCGGTACCGCCAGTCGACTATTTTCTCTGATGCCTGGGATGCCCTGACAATTGTGGATTGGGAGTGGCTTGATGCCCTTGGGCTCAAGCACGTGATGCATCTGGAGCCTATGGTGGGGGATCAGGCATATTTGACTACCCTGATCAATCTATGGGATCCCCGCACCAACACTTTTCATCTCCCAACAAGGGAGATGACTATTACTCTAGAGGATGTGTATCGGATTCTATGGATTTCGATAGATGGACTGCCTATCCGGATGACCCACCGTGACCAATGGACAGTGGTATTGACATGATGTTTTGGTCCGGTGGTGGAGAGGGGGTGGAGAGGGCTATGGAGAGGGCAGAGGCTGACTACCAGATAGGTGGTATTCTGGTGCGGTGGTGGTTGGAGAAGGGCGTATTAGGGGTGAGGCATGCTTTGATCATGACCCTCATCTCCAATATGCTACTTCCTGACTCCTCAAGTGCGAGGTTCCCTTGGAACCTACTTGAGTTGGTTTTCACATTGGTGGAGTGTCCTACATCAGCTCCACTTATTATGAGATGGGGTCAGACGTTATTGGCGTAGTTGTACGATGAGTTGTACGAGGTCCGCTGTCGAAAGTGGAAGGGGATCGGGTGTAGCTATCTCTTGCAGTGTTAGGGGTGGTAGCACATAGCTGTGGAGCGGCCGTAGGGTTTGCCTTGGACCACCCGAGGTGAGATGGTGGATCAAGAAATTGGATATGCCAATTTATGGTGGAGGTCAGAGGAGCATGGATAGAGTCGACGGTGGGTAGGTGACGTAGGTCACTATACTGATGCCTTCTCTCATCTAGTGCCAGGGCAGGTGTTCTAGTGGCCGTATCGGGACTGTCCAGCCTAGCCTGAGGCTGGAGAGTGGCTCTGACGTGTGCGTAGGGGTAGATGGTTGATTGGGTGGCATGGGATAGAGTAGGAGTACTTCCCATATGTCCGGGTGACGTGATAGTTTGGGGTGCACCAAGGATTTCCTAGTGATCCCTTGATCTATCGATATTGTGATGATGAGAAGACTCTAGTCTGGCCTACCATTGAGCAACTGGGTGAGGGGTCCGATGTAGTTATTGATGTACCCAATGTGGATGATGTCGGGGTGACTGCAGAGTATGACCGATGGTGGATTATGTGATGATGGCGGAGTGAGGGGCCTCTAGGAGGTATGGATACTATAGCAACAGGAGGTGGGGGTGCAGAGGCACCGATGGAGGGTTGGGGGGCTTCGCTTGATGATGTTGACATGGTGGAGGTCGATGACTTCATCGATGATGGAGATGATTTGGGGGTTCTAGAGCAGCCGAATGTACAGGATGTCCCAGAGCAGTGGGTGCCAGAGTAGTAGGCCATCCTAGAGGTGCCCATGCCTCAGGCTATCTCAGGGGATGTGGAGGCTGGGCTTCATGTTGAGATAGCATGATTGGAGGGTCTCCTACGGAGATGGGAGGAGGAGCATAGAGATGCTTTGGTGGAGGTAACGCAGGAGAGGGATCTCCTATGGACTCAGTTGGCACAATGGGATAGTGCATTGGTTGTGTATCGCCAACGAGATATGGAGTGGGGTCGGTACCGGATAGAGTTAGAGATAGAGGTTGTCCGCCTCGATGGACAGTTGCCTATGCTTGATGGAGGTGGTTCATCGTATCATACGAGAGGCAGTGAGACTGAGCAGTCTACATCATCTCATCGTAGGTGGCTAGGTGAGGGTAGTGTTGGTGGGTAGGGTGCGAGGGTTGGCAGCAGCTGCCCTGAGAGGTCCCATAGGACCCATACTACTGGGGGTAGTTCCAGTCGCACCGATCCTGCGTGATCATGGTGGCCGACTCCCTAGGCTTTGGGGATTTTGAGTTTTTGGTTTTTGTGAGGTCGGAGGACCTTCTTATTGTAGCTTGAGGGCATTTTGACTTGATATATATACATGACTCTTTTTGGTTTGATTATATACTTGTCATGGTTTATTGTTCTTTATGCACATTTATTTATGTTGATGTATGCATATGCTATTATGATTGTGGATGATTTTAACTATATGATATAGATGTATGCATATGGAATGGATGGAATGATTTGTTGGTATACAGGTGGTGGCACCATAGACTGTATAGGATTTATTGGCTTTCTGTACTATGTGATTGCTTTATGGAATAACTTTGCATTTGTAATTTTTGTTTTGTATTTTTTGATGGTGATGTAAGTAATGAAATGTACAACAATTGTTTTAGAATGTAGTTAAGGTTTTTCTGAGACTCAGATGCTTTAACTAACTAGTCAAGACTGTACATTATCTTACAAGACTTTCGAACAAGGTACGAATCGGACTTGAGTTTGACCAAGTTATTTCACATCCCTGTGTGTGCGATTGAGTTCGTTTATGTGGTATTCGTAAGGATACCATCGATGCCGTGTAGGCTGTCCACCAAACCTGTACTGAGGATCACCTAATTAGCTCCACTAACTCCTTTGTTGTATTTAGTAGGATTAATCTACGGTGCAATCTAGGATACCATAAGCTAGCTCATCCACATGCAAACATTGGTCTACACACACGCAAAGCTAATGTGATAGACATATCGTCATGCATTTAGGATACCGCCATTGCCAGGTAGGCTATCCACCAAACCCGTAATGAGGATCACCTAAATGGTTTTTCAAATGCTGAGAATTCCAGGGATTCAAGCTCAGGCATCTTTCGGTTGTTCAATTTGTTGGGATACTTGCTCTCACATATAGTGATGAAAATCACTATTTATTTTGAGTTTTTTTTCTTTCTCTTGAGCAAGGGGTTTGAGTAGTGGTGATAACCACTGTTATTTTTTATTGTTGCTTTTTGAGGATTTAGATTTTGAATTTTGATTTCAAAGTTGAGCTTGTGGGATTTTTGGCTTGTGAATGGCATTGATCCTTTAGGCCTTGGGGATGACTACCCATCCTTCTCAGGGGCGTGTAGTACGAATCCTTACGACTTTGGGGATCAAAGGTGTTTGGGAATTTTGATGGTGAACTTTTGGGATTTTGCTTTGGAATGGTATTGATCCTTTAGGCCTTGGGGATGACTACCCATCCTTCTCAGGGGCATGTAGTACGAATCCTTATGAATTTGGGGATCAAAGGTGTTTGGGAATTTTGATGGTGAACTTTTGGGATTTTTCTTTGGAATGGTATTGATCCTTTAGGCCTTGGGGATGACTACCCATCCTTCTCAGGGACGTGTAGTACGAATCCTTATGAATTTAGGGATCAAGGGTGTTTGGGATTTTTGATAGTGGTGAAAACCACTATTTATTTTGGGGAATTGGATGGGGAAGAGCTTGTCCTTTTGTCAATTCTCAGCATTCTTGAACCATTCGCATAGGGGGATGAGCAGGATAAAATTTTTGCTCAAGGTACCCTAGACCACTTTGTAGGTTTCGTCTTTCGTTCACACAACTTGGGAATTTTTATGTGTTTTAAGCTTGTGTTGGGATGCTATGTAACAAGGCATGATCCAAGTAAAACTCTACCTTGTAAAAATTGGTCTGACTTTGTACAACATTTGACTAGAAATCTAAAGACAATTGAATGATGAAAACCCTAAAGACATTAGAAGACAACTGACTATGATATGGCAAAAATGCGAATGGCGTTATTCTTGATGGATCATTTACAAAATGGACTGAATGTGGAAAATGATGGAATTGCCGAGTAATTACAGTCTATGGTGCGTTTGACATGTATGACCAACAAATATGCAATGTATGTATGCGATGCCTAATGCAACTTTTTTTTTTTGTGTTTTGATTTTTAAGATTATGCATGAAAGTGAGATGCAATTTTTTTGTTATTTTTGATTATCTATTGTTTTTGAATATTCGTTATGGATGGTTTAACCCGAATGGGTGTGGACCAAGTGATTCTTACGGATCCTTGGAGGTTTTGACCAAAGGGATTATAGATACCTTTGGGGCATTTTGGGTGACCAAGCGATGGCGAGAATCCTTGGAGCTTTTGGTTTGACCAAAGGGATTATAGATACCTTTGGGGCATTTTTGGTTGACCAAGCGATTATGGGAACCCTTGGAGCTTTTGGTTTGACCAAAGGGATTATAGATACCTTTGGGGCATTTTAGGTTGACCAAGCGATTGTGGGAACCCTTGGAGCTTTTGGTTTGACCAAAGGGATTATGGATACCTTTGGGGCATTTTAGGGTGACCAAGCGATTGTGAGAACCCTTGGAGCTTTTGGTTTGACCAAAGGGATTATGGATACCTTTGGGGCATTTTGGTTGACCAAGTGATGGCGAGAACCCTTGGAGCTTTTGGAGTGGGCCATGGCTCTCTAAATGTTGAATGGCCTCAAATGACTGATGTTCAAGGGTTCTAGTTCCTTGATTCCTTCAAGAGAGGCGAGTCGGTATGTTCCAAGTCCTATTTTACTATCGATTACATAAGGACCTAACCAATTTGCTATGAACTTGTCCCTTAAATGGGGTGGCAAGTTAGAATTTTGTTGGTTCTCTTTTAAGACCAGGTCACCGACCTGAAAGTCCCTCAGGTGAACTTTCATGTTGTATGCTTTCTTAAGTCGCTCTTGATAGATACGTAAATGCTCGAGAGCATTGATGCGTCGTTCATCGAGTAACGTAAGCTGGTCTAATCGGGCCTACCATGCAGTGTCATCATCGATGAACTCTTGCATTGATATGCGTAGGGAGGGTATTTCCAACTCGAGAGGCATGACTGCCTCGGAGCCATACACTAGCAAAAATGGAGTTGCCCCAGTGGGCGTCCGAATGCTAGTGCGATAAGCCCATAGGGCAAGTGGTATTTGGATGTGCCAATCCTTATGACTATCTGTGACCATATTTTTAAGGATGGCAACTAGCATTTTGTTTGACGCCTCTGCTTGCCCATTTGCCTATGGATAATAAGGTGTCAAAAAACTATGCTGAATTTTGTACTTTGTTGTCAAAGCACGCACATATTTGTTCTTAAATGACGTCCCATTATCCGAGATGATCTTGGATGGAATACCAAAATGACATATGATGTTATGTAAAATGAACTCCGCAATGCGGGGCCCAGTCGTAGAGGTAAGAGGAATTGCTTCCACCCACTTAGTGAAGTACTCTGTGGCCGTTATGATAAACGTGTGATGACTTGACGACGTAGGGGAGATCTTTTCGATGAGATCTAAGCCCCACTATGAAAATGGCCAAGCCGATTGGATCGGCTGCAAGGCCTGAGAAGGTACGTGTGTCAAGTTAGCATGGTGTTGACACTTCATGCACTTCCGCACATATGCGCAACAATCTCGCTCTAAAGATGGCCAATAATAGCCCATGCAAAGAATGCACTTTGCGATGGCCATACCGCTGAAGTGGCCACCGCATGTACCATCGTGCGCTTGGGTGATCGCCCAAGTGGACTCTTGTTGGTCCAAGCAACGGAGGAGGATTCCTTCGTAGCTTCGACGGTATAAAATGTCTCCTAGCAAGACATGTTTTGCCACTTTCTGTTTGAATGATATTTTCATGGCGTGCGACAATCCAAGTGGGAGGCTACCTAACTTGAGATAGTCTCTTATGGGTGTGTACCAATCCTGCTGATCAGAAACCTCGATGGTATGAATGGTCGATCCCTCTTGAAGTTCATCCCTAGAAAAAGCTGAGCGGGAAAGAACTTGTAAAAATAGCGTTGTGTTGCTATTAAGAGGGGTTGGAGAGAACAAAGACCCCCAGTTGGCATGATTCAGACTATCATGGATTCGAGAGAACCTATCCTGAGATGGTTCAATCTGGATCAGGTGGATTCCTGGCGTTATGTCAGAGCTTGCACGCTCCATCATGGATTGCGATAACGTTTTGACTTGAATGGTTGTCATCTCACCAGAAATGTCTTGCGGGATTAGTGACCCCAAGGAGGCCATAGTGTCCACAAAATGATTCGATGATCGAGGGAGTGCCTCGATGTCGTACCATTCAAGCTTTGCCAAGAATTTATCCACAAGGGCTTTGTAGGCCTACAGAACTGGGCATTTGCATTGGAATACCCCTTTCACTTGGTTGACAATTAACAATGAATCACCAAAGATATTCAAGCATTTGATGTTCATGGTGATGGTTGTTTGAAGACCTATGAGCAAGGCTTCGTATTCAACATTGTTATTGGTGCACGAGAAATCAAGTTTAAATGATAAAGGCATTGGAGCCCCTTGCGGTGTGAAAAACATGATTCCCATGCCACCCCCTTGCTCACATTTAGAACCATCAAAAAATAAGGTTATGTCGGCCTGTGACTCAGGCTCATCAGAATATGGCGATTCTGAGACATGGAAGACCCCATCATCGGGTAGCTCTATGGTCAGAGGCTGATCATCTTCGAGAGGAGCCTCTGCTAGTTGATCGGCGATGACTTGACCTTTGATGGACTTTTGTCCAATGAATTCGATGTCAAACTCCATCAACAACATGATCCATTTTGCCGTGTGACTACTGTGATAAGTATGACTCATCATGTACCACAATGGATTCTCCTTAGACACAACATACGTCGTATTGCTCAAGATGTAATGGCATAGCTTTTTGGTGGCAAATACCACCGCCAAGCATAGCTTCTCAACGTATGCATAGTTAAGTTCATAACTGACCGGGGTGCGGCTAAGATAATAATTAGCCTGTTCTTTATGTAATTCATTTTTTTGGGCTAGCATGGCGCCCAGTGCCACCTCAGTAGCTGAGATGTATAAATAGAATGACACTCCTGGTCTAGGTGGTGCCAATACTGGTGGTGAAGCCAAGTATTGTTTGATGTCATCGAAGGCTGATCGGCACTCGTCATCCCAATGAAATGCTACCCCCTTGTGTAATAATTTATTCATGGGTCGACACTTGTCGGATAACTGTGCTATGAAGCGCTTGATCGACGCGACCTTACCCCTGCAAGCTTCTGAGCTGCCTGATGGTGGTTGGGGGAAGCATTTCAAGGATTGCCTTGACTTTATTTGGATCTACCTCGATGCCTCATTTTGAGACTATGAAACCCAAGAGTTTTCCAGATGTGATGCCAAATACGCACTTCTTGGGGTTTAGCCTAACCTTGTGTTCGATGAGGCGATCAAGGATCTTGCGTAAGTCATCGAGATGATTTTGGCACAAAAGAGATTTGGCCAACAAATCATCCATATAATCTTCCAAAGTTTTATGCATGTGATCATGGAAGATGTATGTCATAGCGCGTTGGTAGGTGGCACCAGCATTTTTAAGGCCAAAGGGCATGACCTTATAACAAAATGTCCCCCAAGGCATCGTGAACGCCATTTTTAGTTGATCATCGGGATTGATACGAATCTGGTTGTATCCCGAGAAACCATCCATGAGGGAAAGCATTTCGTGGCCTGCTGTAGCGTCTACCAATGCATCGATGCTAGGCAAGGGGAAATCATCCTTGGGACTCGCTTTGTTTAAATCTCAAAAATTGGTGCATATGCGAATCCTCCCGTCAGGATTTTTGATGGGTACCATGTTGGACAGCCATGGTGGGTAATCTACGTAGATGACAAACTGTGCATCCAACAACTTTTGTAGCTCATATTTGACCATTAAGGCCACTGTTGGGTGCATCTTACGTAGCTTTTGCTTGACTGGCTTGACTGTCGGATCAAGTGTTAGATTATGCATGACTAGCTGTGGGTCTAGCCTCGACATGTCTTTGTAGGACCATGCAAAAACCTCCTTCTTCTCTTTGAGAAGGGCAATGTAATCGACTTGCTCTTTGGGGGATAAACTTACCCCCAGCTTGATGATTTGTGGATTCATTGGATCAGAACCGATGTCTACGTCAATCGTCTCTTCGACTGACATGTGGGATCCGTCCTCCAACTGGTGTGGAGTTGGGATCAGGTGGATATCATTTGCTGAATTTAGATCTACGTTGGGAATGTCGGGTTCCTCTTCAGCATGGAAGATATCCTGAGTCTGTCCTGGGGTGAAATGAAACATCTCACCGCAAGGCTAGTACTCTGATGGGGATGGTGGTGAGTCAGCGCGATCCCAGTCTATGGCATCTAGGTCTAGATACAATGGTCATGTTGGATCGGCTGGATTGTGGATGGGGGTGGTTAAATCAATGGAGATCATGTTGATGGAATGAATTTGGTCTCCATTGCCATGTGGGTGTTGATTCAGACATCCTTGGTGATCCTTGTACCCCGGATCTAGCTCTGTGGGTACTGGCACAAAAGGATCGGCCCTATGTGCGGATAGAAGGATAGGGTCTGCCCTTGGCACTGATGGCCCTATAGGGTCTCTAGGTGGGAGGTGCTCCCTGTATGCCCAAAGTGGTGGATGAAGCACTTGGTTTAACTGTACTTGGTTTAAATGCCACCTATGCCTTGGTCCCATATTTAGATGTTCAAACATATCATCGATGTCTATGGGGTATTCCTATTGCCTCATATGGTTGAGATATGCCATCTCAGTCTCATCCTCATAGTCACTATCGGAGATCCATAGGCCTTCATTGGCTTCGACAACTATGTGCCCCTCTGGTTGGTATAGCCTCCCACTAGGCGTTTCTTGATCACTATCCTCACTCTCTATGAAAACCAGAAATCTGGCACGTAGGTAGTCGATGTTGAAGAAGATATTTGGATCTTCTTCCTTCGGTGGATCACTTGGCCTTATGGCCGGCATGGGAGGCTCATTTTGTTTGAGCAAGTTGATTTGGTCCCTTCTGGGTTGTTCCACTCTCTACGGGAGGGCTGGATTCTCTAGAGGTAGCAATTGCCCGATCGAAACATTAAAGGGGAACATTGCCATGAAGTTCTCCTGATAGTCATCAATGGGTGTCACCTGCGAGTGATTGCTATCGGACTCAAAAGGGTCCCAAGGTGCTACCTCATAATCTGACTCATCTTCAGAAGACCCCCCTTGATCTTGTTCATATCCCTCTTGGAGGTTACTTCTTGAACTTTCCCCTTCCTCGATCAAAGGGGAGGGGTTGTTGAGGTCAACAAGGTTTGTTGTTAACAATGGGAGATAATCCCCCAATGTGTATGTTGTGTTGGGATTGGCATATGGATCTTGTGCCAACCCATCCCTATTGCCTAGACCTAGGCCTTGCATGGTTTCTACCAAGATGTCAAGGGGAAAAGGGTGGTTGAACCCTACTCCTGATTTATCATATTGCATCTGGTATCTCGGTTGACAAAGAATGCGCATTCCTTGTTCGTATCTGCCCAATCCATATCCATGCCAATTACATTGGTCTAGGTATTTCAAGGTGAAGTCCGGGTTGGACAGATAGTCAACATTCTCAGCAAATGGCTCTTCGTCCTCTTCCTCTTGTAGGTAGGGTTCAATGCCATTCTCGAGGCCCCCATATACAAAATTGGTCTGATTTGGTGGGTAGCCTAAAGGGACGATAGTGCCGATGGGGAGGCGAGGTCTCCCCATGTCTTGCATGGATTCGAGCATGGGTGTTGCCACAACGTTCCACACTAGGTACTCCCCCAGGCCCGTATTGGCCATCTCAATGGTAATCGTCGGTGGTTGAGGGGGAGGGAATGGGAGTTCTCCCTGAGTCCACTCCATGTTGGGTGAACCAGGTGTCTCGACTTCCATTTGGCTGGGCACCTCTTTGGTAGATATGGTTGAGACTAATGGTGGTACCTCCTCTAGGGGCTTCTTCCCATTGTCCTTCGGTGTGGCCACCATAGGTGGCATCATTGGTGAAGGAACATACGATGAAGATGGGCCAGGTTGGTGAGTTGAGGGACTCAACAACGAGGATGTAGGCGAAATCGAACCCTGTGTGGACGGATTCAATTGAAAGTCCAAATGTGTCGATGGGAGGGTCGATTGTGGCATCAGCTACACCGCATTGCAAAACTTAAAGGGCTCTAAGTCCACTGGGACTACATGTACTTGCCCTTCGTATGTGTATTTGAGGCATTGATGGGCTATCGAAGGGACACACTTCATGTCCCTCATCCAAGGCCGGCCTAGCAAGATATTGTAGGCCATCTCACCCTCAAGGATGTGACACAACGTAGGAATGGTCTTTTGTCCTACTTGGATGGGCAGGACAATTGTGCCAACCATCGAGCATAACGCGTCGTTGAATGCTCGAAGAGTGTAAGTGGACGCCACAATGTGGGATGTTGGTAGCTTAAGGTGTTTTAATGCCACTATCATGATTATGTTGCTGGATGAGCTAGTGTCCAACAACACCCTCTTGAATGGAATCCCGTTGACCCACACAATGACGTGCAGGGGTGGATCCACCATATCACCAGTCACCAATTTTAGTTCGTCTTCCCTGAAGGTTATGACTGGTTCTGTGCATTGTCTCACATGTCCCATGAAATTGTTGAAAGAATTGGCTTCGTGGGGTTGTAGCTCAATGGCTTTGAGTATCTCCATTAGAGCCTCTCGATGGGGCGGTGATTGTTGGATGAGCTCATAAATGGAGAGCCTAGCCGACGTGGTCCTTAAAATTTGAGTAAGTTTAGTCCGAATCATGGCCACTGGTCTAGGCGGGGGAGGTTGCATAGGGTGTTGTGGAGGTTGTGACGTTGACAAAACATCTCCTGTAGCTGTAGTGGGTGCAACTGTGTTTGGGTATCTTTTGTTCCATGTCACGATGCTTATCATCCCTACGTATCCTTGCATGGGGTAGTTTTGTGTTACCTCATTCACTTGTAAAGTCTTTTATTGCACATCATGGGCAGGCAGGGGGTCTTTGAAGACCTCCATCTGTTGGTTGCTCAGTGCTATAGGACTATCTATCACGAGCGTGTTGTCTATCAAGTCTTGCACTAAGTGTTTGAATTTCCAACAAGTGGAGATTTCGTGTCCTTTATTTTGGTGAAATCTACAATATAAGTCTTCCCTATAGCCCTTGGGTTTTGGCATGTTGGGGTCTATGGGTTGACTTTCTGACAAGTTTATCAGGTTTACCACGAACAAGCGGTCAAACAAGGAGTCTCTAGACTCCGTGAATTGTGTGAATTGTCGCCTAGGGCGACGCTACTAATTTTGCTCTTGTTTATGATTTTCCTTTTCATAGTTATCAAGAGGAACTACCTGATAATTAGCCTTTGGGGGCTATGTCATTTGTGTAGGCTTTGGTATAGTTATGGCAACCTGATTGACCGCGATGGGTTTCGGTTGCATGGGCCCAATTTTAGCATTTTTGGGCCACTTTTTCTTGCGTGGCTTGGCAATCTCGCCGTATTGTATTTTGATCTCCTAAATTATCTTGGCTTGCACTAGGGCTTCTTCGAGGGTGGCATATTGCTGCAGCTACAATAGCACGGAGATCGACCTTAAGCAACTCTTTGAAAACATTTGAGTCATGTCGACCATGGGAGGGAGGTAAGGCAGCTTTGAAAGCAATGTCCTCCATCGATTCCCATAAGCGGCTATGGTCTCATCATCATACTGCTTAAGGCTAGCTAGGTCACTTAAGGATGCCTTCTTCTTGGTGTTGAAGGCAAAATATTCAAGGAATGCATCCACTAGCTGGTCTAGATTATTGATGTTATGCTTCGAAAACTAGGTAAACCAATCCGAGGCAGGGCCTACGAACGTGGTTATAAACATTCTCAGAAGCAATGCATCGTTGTCCTGAATGCCAAAGCATTGACTCAAGAACCTTGTTACGTGCTCTTGGGCATCCTCATCCACTCTAAAAATTGCCAA
The DNA here is from genome assembly GCA_028583015.1 of Wollemia nobilis. NCBI lineage: Eukaryota > Viridiplantae > Streptophyta > Pinopsida > Araucariales > Araucariaceae > Wollemia > Wollemia nobilis. Next base: position 2,396,822 of record JAQPPZ010000057.1, read on the forward strand.
TTGAGGCACTTTGAAGTGGTCGGGGTATGGGGGTGCCGGAACTGAAGGATGCATAGGGTGACTACGGAGTTGGCGTAAGGTGGGATTTTGGGGCCCCGAAGTCTTAGTCTCCATAGACTCTAAGTGCTCGAGCAGTGCTTTGTATGCATCAAAGGATTTGATTTCCTCTTCTTTGGTTTGTTCCTATTGTGAATTACGAGGAACTTGAGGCCTATGGAGGGGTAGCCGGATAGCGCCCCCCTACCTTGGTAGGGTATTTCAGCCCACTCTTCTTCTCACTAAAATTCCTCATAGGCCTCATGAGGAGTTTTTGGGTGTGACCTATAAACATGGATAGGTGCCCGAGGAAGGCACCCATCATTGGTTCTAGGAGTGGCCTCCCGCTCAGGTCTAGGAGGTCTTAGATGCAACACTTGATAAGGTCATGGAGACCTGTCTTGTACTAAGGGGTTATGCCTCTCATAAATTTTTGTCTTATGCATGCGAGGGGTTGGAATCCTCTCATGCATAGTGTTTTGGAACAACTCATCTGTCTGGCGTTGAATGCGCTCTTTGTTAAGATGATACAGTTGTTCTAACTACTGCTGATCTTGCCTAAGCTACGTGATTTATGCTTGGCGGGCGGCATGTTTGGCAAGTGCCAAGTCAATTTGTTTTTCCGTCCTATGTCTAGGAGGCCTAGATGCCTCTCCTACATATCTATCTCGGTCATGGTGATTCGAGATCTCTATGGGTGACTTTCATTTGTCAAGGTTAGAAACATTCACCCAAGGCTCTAGCCTCAATAGGTGATCTTGATAATCAGTAGGTGCAGAGGTGCATTGCTCCTATGCGGTCTATTGCTCTTGAGGAATATATTGGTTTTCCTCATGCTCCCTTTCGTACATGTGAAAGGGATAGGCAGATTTGGCTTGCCCTATCTAAAGAGTCTTGCGCTCTAGATTTGGTCTATTAGTTCTAATAGTAATGAGGGGTGTGTTGGTCCGGCTTTCATGCACACCCCGGGAAAGGATGAGGCAAGGAAAGCTCCGGAGACACCCACGGGACGGATCCCACTCATCTTTAGGATCTAGCTGGTTATCTAAGGTGCAAGTTACAGAGTTGGGTCGAATGGCAATTCACTCTTTTCCACTTCTGGAATAGATTTCGATATGGACTACTCTGTTACCTTACAGGGGGTTCTTGAACTTGTTCAGTAGTTGCAAAAGTTGTTGACAATCAGATTTAACTTGAATTCTAGATCTAGCTCTCATGGGTCAGCAGATTTAAATAAAAGACAAACAAAGAAAATAAAAATGGATCATTGATCGAAAACAAAGAGAGGGTAGGGTAGGGCAGAAAAGAGAAGTTTATCAAACATCAACTGTAAAACCCTAAACTATCAATCTTATCTATACTATCAGCTTCACAACAGAACAAATCCAAGAAGAAAGTGTCCAGTCAGTCTAAGATCACTTTCAACTAAGAGCACAAGGCAGAGTGAAACGGATCTAGCAAAAAATTATAAATCCAAGGGCAGCTGGTTAAAATTGGTATCTTTCATCGACAGCCTAGCTCACACAGTGAAGACAGAGCAATTAGAACAAACTTACACCTAAAATCTGTAATTTCCCCTAGCAGACAATAGAACAACTGAAGCCTAACAACATATTTAAACTTGATAACTCAGATTTACAGCATATATCTAACAAACTTTAAATGGAACGGATAAAAAAAGAAGATGCACTTATCACACTCTGCAAAAGATTAGGCTCCTAGCCATGCTATCACAGAAAAGCTAAAGCACATCAACTCCAAGTCCAGAAACAAAGGATTTCACAAAATTTGCAAGAAATTGCTTATAAGCCTTTATTTCTAAGTCTCCGCCTCCCGCGATTACATTTAGAATCTGTATTTATAGACTCAGGACAGACCCTGATATTTTCAAAATATCTTGCTCAAACCCTAAATCTTATCGCACTTAAACCCTAGGACCCGGGTTTTACAATAAAAATCCATTTAAAAATCAAAGTCCGGATAGAACTTAACCCTTCGGAAAATCTGTGCAGTCAGCTGCCATAAATGGAGAAGATAAAATCAAATGCAACTTGCATTCATCCGCAACTGCAAATAAATGCCTCCATTAATTCTGCTGGTGAGCCGGATGAGTCACCACTTCTCCATCAATTTGATCCCGCAAATCCATCTTTGAGTTGAAATGGTCTTCATGCTATCAATTCTGCAATAAATTTGCTATTGAATGCTTTACCGGCTTCTTCTCTTCTAGCATGGTGGTCCTTGACTAAATACGCACTTTATCTTTGCCTTTATGGTCTTTCTCGGTTGTCCCGTAAGTGCCAGGTGGAATCCTGCATGAAAGACAAAAAGATGCATTAGATTAGCATTTTAATTAAATCAAAAGCTTAAAAAATTAAAAACAGATTAAAAACCGCAAAATAAGCTTGCATGTCGGCTTCCATTTGTCTCATTCACGCTTTGACACGTGTCGCTACCCCAGGATGCCTTCTGTTTCCCGCCGGAATGCACTTTCAGGTCAACTTATGACTTTCTCTCTCCTACCGTGATTCTGCGACATGTCGCGATTTCGTGATATGTCGCGAAATCGTGACCCTGCCAGCGCATCGGCAACTTCCTCCCTTGTCGGCCGCAAAAACGCGACATGTCATGATTTCGTGACATGTCGCGAAATCGCGACCCTCCTGGCCTCCGTACAGCCATCCCGATTTTCAGCCGCGATTCTAGAACACGTCGCGATATCGCGATAGTTTCGTACCTGCATGCGTTGACCGTGATTTTGGAACATGTTTGCGACTTAGCCAATTTTTCATTCTGCAGCCCACTTTCTCTCTCCTGTCGCGAAAATGCGACATGTCACGATTTCGCGACATGTCGCAAAATCGCGCCCTCCGTACAGCTTGCTTCTCTCTCCCAAAAACTGTCACGATTTCGTGACATGTCGCAAAATCATGACCTCTGGCACTTAGCCGCATTTTGACTTACCTGTCGCGATATCGCGACATTTTCGAAAATGAAAGTGTCGCGATATCGCGACACTACCAAAAATGGAAAGTTTGATTTTTCATGAATTTATGCAACTGTTTTTGGATTTTCTCGGTACCGGTGCAAGATTTTGCTTGTGCATGAATGATTCTAGCATGTAAAAAGTGAATTCTTGGATAACACAAACTAGAATGCAAGAAAAAACACAACTTTAAAAAGGAGGCAAGCAAATTTGGATTTAAAACCTGAAAAGATCAAGAGGGTCCCTGCTGCAAAAAATGAAAGTTCATAATTTTCTAAGGATGGAATCTCATTTTTCAGTGGGGGTGTGTTGCTTATCAACAAATGGCGATATCTATGGGTAAAATAGTAGCACTATTTTAGAACCCAAGACTCTGGTTTCAAAACAAAAAGACCATGCATCATGCCTTGCCACAGACATTCTTCACAATAAATTGACTGCTAACTGCCAGCTGTTAAAATTTCCCAAGGACATACTAGGCTGAATTACTTCAAGGAAGATTTTTGATGTGCAATTTCAAAAGGTATAAAACTTTCTTCAAGGATGACTGAATTGATTGATGAACTCTGGACTGATCAACTTTTCTAGATTGTAAAAGGGGAAACCGAGTAGAGCTCTGTTTACTAGTTTAGCCTTTTACAGCCTAGACAGAGTTACCCTTTAGATTTACACGACCCAATTTACAACTGTAGGGTAGAATCTAATATTGGCTGCCTCTTTTAATTGTTCAACTCTTTTTTTTTTTTTTCTTTTTTTTTTTTTTTTTTTTTTTATCTCTCTTCTTTTTGAAATATATCACTATCTGGAAGACCTTAGAGAAATTACAATTTTCTTTTATCATTTGATCAATCTGGAACTGTTTCAGTCTAGGCATTAATAGCCTCTGGTGACACCCAAATAATTGCATGACATAGTCCCCTCTCATAACCAGCTTTTCTTGGATTCCTCGGGAGTTCCTCCAACTAAACAGCATAGCAGTTTTTCTATCATTAAAACAACTGTGGCAAGTAAGACACAAGATCCAATCATCTCTCTACCTTTGTCCTGAATAACAAAATAGCTCTACTGTTCAAAGTAAGCAGACTATCTCAATTGGAATAATGATGACCATGAACACTGGATTGAGGATTTATCAGCTAGGAATAAAACAATTCTCAGCAGGCTGACTTTTCATTGATTGCTCAGGCAAAGGTTAAAAGACAGATTATTTCAGAAGCCAAAGGACTTTGTACAGGCTTCCAAGGACAGACACAGGCTTTAAAGCAAAACAAAAATAAAACTGCACAGACTAAAGCACAGAACTGTACAGGCAAAGGGAATAAAATAAACACTGAAAACTGCACAGTTGTACAGACATTTAAAAAAAATTGAAAAACAAATAAAATAAAACTGCAGAGCATTAAAATTAAACTGAAACAGATTAAAACTGTACAGACATAAAAAAAAATATAAAACTACACTGGCAAAGAAATAAACTGAAAAACTGAAATAAACAACTAAAGCAAATGTACAGAAATCTAGCACCAAACTAAAGCAAAATAAACTGCAAAGCTATTTACAATATGTACACATATTACAACTTCCCTTCATACTCAGAAAATGCAGCAGTTGGGAAAGCAGAGAAATGGTGCCTTAAAAAAATTTGACCATGCAAGTAATTTAAAAAAATTACCTTTCAGGTCCTGTTGACGAAATGCACTCCAGACTGTGCTTCAAAAATTTGCTATCTGGGAAAGACTTGGGTTTACTGTCTTCCCTGTCCCATTTGAAAAACAAATCTGCAACTCCTTCAAATTAAACAAATCATATGATAACATGTTCATGCTTCTAATTGAAGGGTTTGCAGAGTTCTTTCAAAAGGACTGAATGTAAAAAACCCCCAGGATCAAATACCTTAAAATATTGACAGACCCAGACCACCACATTTTCAAAATTATGTGACAACTGAAAGAAATCATGTTTTATCTGTATGCCCTGGTTCTTAACAACTTGAACATTTTGTGGTTGCTGCACTGCTTCAATATCCAGGACTTCAATTTTTATCCCTCTAGCAGAATGTTTACAATTTTCCTTTTCACCTGAGCCTTGCCTAGAGTTAACCTCATCAATGTGCAATGTCCAAACATCATTGTTATGATTGATTAGAGCTGTAATTGTTCTTACCTCCTCAGTTGCCAAATTATAAACTCCAATATCTGCATCAACACAGTTTATAGCCCTTTCTTTGATATTATGTTCAAAAGTTGCAAGCTTATGTTGAGACAGTTCATCAATTCCAAGTTGGCTGACCACATTCATATTTACCATCTTTTCCTCCTTTTCTTGAAATTCAATAGGTGGTCCAGAGTAAGCCTCAATCAAGTTAACCTTCTGTTCAACAATCTGAGGCAGTTCATAGAGGGTGATATCAGCTTTAAGTTCCTTCATATCCTCAATGATGTTATCCTCCTCAGTTACTTATGCATAGTGATATTGAATCTCACTTTCATCATCCTCTGATGAGGAAGGATCATAGTTAGGTTCTGGACTCTGACATCTCAAATTATAACTGTCCATTTTGAACTGTTGAAAATCTTGCATTTCATCCACAGGACTCTGTACAAGACTTTCTGTCTCTTCAAGAAAAGTGAAAGAATCTGAAACCCTGGTTGTACTATTTTTAGGTGAACTAGAAATATCAATATTTCTTTGATCTGTAGGAAAATTTAACTCACCAAGAAAAACTTCAGATTTGGGTGGTGCCAAATCACAACTGTTCAGTTCAAGCACCTGCACTTTGAACTTGTCAGAACTTTTCTATATATTTTGCACATGCTGAGTGGATGTCACAGTTAACAGAGTCTCCTTGGGTAGAGCATGACATGTTGGCATTAACTCATGATGTGGAATGGGGTCTGGAACAAGCATGTTCTGTGTAACATAGGATATCAAAGGACTACTCAGAATTTGAGGTCCTAGCTATCTTTCAAGAATTAAGGCTTCTTTATAAGCCCCTGCCAGGGTTGTAATATTGATGTCTCTCTTGAGGAAAATAGAGGTCACCGAATCCAATGCATTCTTGTAGATTTCTAAGGCCAGATTTGCATTTGGGATGTAATGGCCAGTCATTCTACCGTAAGCTCTTTGGAACCTCATATTGAAAGACCTGACAGTTTCTCCCGAATCTTTCTTGATGCTAGAAAATTGTTGATATAAAATGCTGGGATCTATCACTTCACCGAACTGTGATATAAAAGCTTTCTCTAGATCATCCCAACTAGTAATGGAATTGCTTGTGAGGTTTAAAAACCAGTCATAAGCTCCCTCCTGGAGAGTGAACGGGAACAATCTGCAGGCAACATCTTCATGTTGTATATTCAACAATTTTAAAGCATTTTTGAAAGCTAGCAGATGTTCTTCTGCAGTTCTTGTCCCATCATGTTTATATCTGGGGAGATATCTTTTCGGGCTTCTGGGCAGGTCATGGGCTATACCCGGGATATTCAAAGCAGTGGGGCCCAACCAATTTGCCATTATTACTTGGCTGACAGTGATGTTCTGATTTGTAATTGGATAACTGCAAGTGATGATAGAACTGTTCTTAACAAACCACTGAACTTAAGGCCTTCTCTGGCAATTTTAAAAACTGTACTGACAACTTTCAAAAACTGTACTGACAATTTATGAAACTGAGCCACTTTTAAATGTTAAAATGCCAGACTCTGGATAAAATACAGTACATACAACTTTACAGTTCTTAACAGGTTCTGCATTTGGAAATTTAAAACACTGCACTGACAATTCACAAAACACTGTACTGACAATTTAAAAACTGCACTGACAATTTAGAAAACTGTACTGACAATTTACAAAACTGCACTGACAATTTAGAAAACTGTCCGGAGTTCACTGTGGGTCCTTCAAAATGTTGTTGTTATGCCCTTACAATACTTGAACTGAGTTCAACAGCCCTCCTTCTAGCGCCAATTAGATGTTGGCTGAGGAGGAGGGGAAAATTGGCTACCAGACTTTGGATAAAATACAGCTTTACAGTTCCACATACAGTCGGATTTCTCAACTCAAGTGCACTAAGAACAGATGTTCTCGCCCTCCTTCTAGCGCCAATTAGATGTTGGTCCGGATTTCATGCACACCCCAAGAAAGGATGAGGCAAGGAAAGCTCCGGAGACACCCACGGGACGGATCCCACTCATCTTTAGGATCTAGCTGGTTATCCAAGGTGCGAGTTACAGAGTTGGGTCGAATGGCAATTCACTCTTTTCCACTTTTGGAATAGATTTCGATATGGACTGCTCTGTTACCTTACAGGGGGGTTCTTGAACTTGTTCAGTAGTTGCAAAAGTTGTTGACAATCAGATTTAACTTGAATTCTAGATCTAGCTCTCATGGGTCAGCAGATTTAAATAAAAGACAAACAAAGAAAATAAAAATGGATCATTGACCGAAAAAAAAGAGAGGGTAGGGTAGGGTAGAAAAGAGAAGTTTATCAAACATCAACTGTAAAACCCTAAACTATCAATCTTATCTATACTATCAGCTTCACAACAGAACAAATCCAAGAAGAAAGTGTCCAGTCAGTCTAAGATCACTTTCAACTAAGAGCACAAGGCAGAGTGAAACGGATCTAGCAGAAAATTATAAATCCAAGGGCAGCTGGTTAAAATTGGTATCTTTCACCGGTAGCCTAGCTCACACAGTGAAGACAGAGCAATTAGAACAAACTTACACCTGAAATCTGTAATTTCCCCTAGCAGACAATAGAACAACTGAAGCCTAACAACATATTTAAACTTGATAACTCAGATTTACAAGATATATCTAACAAACTTTAAATGGAACGGATAAAAAAGAAGATGCACTTATCACACTCGCAAAAGATTAGGCTCCTGGCCATGCTATCACAGAAAAGCTAAAGCACATCAACTCCAAGTCCAGAAACAAAAGATTTCACAAAATTTGCAAGAAATTGCTTATAAGCCTTTATTTCTAAGTCTCCGCCTCCCGTAATTACATTTAGAATCTATATTTATAGACTCAGGACAGACCCTGATCTTTTCAAAATATCTTGCTCAAACCCTAAATCTTATCGCACTTAAACCCTAGGACCCGGGTTTTACAATAAAAATCCATTTAAAAATCAAAGTCCGGATAGAACTTAACCCTTCGGCAAATCAGTGCAGTCAATTGCCATAAATGGAGAAGATAAAATCAAATGCAACTTGCATTCATCCGCAGCTGCAAATAAATGCCTCCATTAATTCTGCCGGTGAGCCGGATGAGTCACCACTTCTCCATCAATTTGATCTCCGCAAATCCATCTCTGAGTTGAAATGGTCTTCATGCTATCAAGTCTGCAATAAATTTGCTATTGAATGCTTTACCGGCTTCTTCTCTTCTAGCATGGTGGTCCTTGACTAAATCCGCACTTTATCTTTGCCTTTATGGTCTTTCCCGGTTGTCCCGTAAGTGCCAGGTGGAATCCTGCATGAAAGACAAAAAGATGCATTAGATTAGCATTTTAATTAAATCAAAAGCTTAAAACATTAAAAACAGATTAAAAACCGCAAAATAAGCTTGCATGTCGGCTTCTGTTTGTCTCATTCACGCTTTGACACGTGTCGCTACCCCAGGATGCCTTCTGTTTCCCGTCGGAATGCACTTTCAGGTCAACTTATGACTTTATCTCTCCTACCGCGATTCTGCGACATGTCACGATTTTGCGACATGTCGCGAAATCGCGACCTCGCCAGCACATCGACAACTTCCTCCCTCGTCGGCCGTGAAAACGCAACATGTCATGATTTCGCGACATGTCACGAAATTGCGACCCTCCTGGCCTCCGTACAGCCATCCCGATTTTTAGTCGCGATTCTAGAACACGTCGCGATATCGCGATAGTTCCGTACCTGCATGTGTTGACCGCGTTGACCGTGATTTTGGAACATGTTTGCGACTTAGATGATTTTTCATTCTGCAGCCCACTTTCTCTCTCCTACCGTGAAAATGCGACATGTCGCGATTTCGCGACATGTCGCAAAATCGTGCCCTCCGTACAACTTGCTTCTCTCTCCCAAAAACTGTCACGATTTCGCGACATGTCGCGAAATCGCGACCTTTCTGGCACTTAGCCGCATTTTGACTTACCTGTCGCGATATCGCGACATTTTCGAAAATGGAAGTGTCGCGATATCGCGACACTACCAAAAATGGAAAGTTTGATTTTTCATGAATTTATGCAACTGTTTTCTAGATTTTCTCGGTACCGGTGCAAGATTTTGCTTGTGCATGAATGATTCTAGCATGTAAAAAGTGAATTCTTGGATAACACAGCTAGAATGCAAGAAAAAGCACAACTTTAAAAAGGAGGCAAGCAAATTTGGATTTAAAACCTGAAAAGATCAAGAGGGTCCCTGCTGCAAAAAATGAAAGTTCAGAATTTTCTAAGGATGGAATCTCATTTTTCAGTGGGGGTGTGTTGCTTATCAACAGGGTGGAGGAGGAATGATATAATCATGTGAGCCCTCCTTATGAACCCTATGCTGCTCTAGCACTTCATTGCGTAGTGGCCACTCATAATGAGTGTCTAAGGGGGCTTCCCATGTGTATACTCCTCTTGAGAGGGTCTGTGTTGAACGGGAGTGCCCCTCAAAGGGGTGCCTCTATAGTCCTATTCTGTAGTGGTATGGTGTGGACTATGTTGTGGGTCAGGCTACCAAGGTGGTATAACCAAGTACTTGGGGTTATAACAAAGGTGACTTGTGCCTCCTTGCATACTTTCTACAACTTCTGCCCATGATTGGGCTTGGCTACGGGTATACACCATGGTGGTGGTTTTTCTAAAAATATATGTATATTTTTATCTCCTTTACAATTTTTATGCTATACCAAACAAAAGGGGACCACACAAACAAAGAAATGATTATCTTGTTTACGGATTAAATGTGTGCCCTAGATCTGGTTCAGTGTGTTTGATTTTTGTTATGTAACTCTTGTAAAGAAAACTTTGTTATACATGCATAATGCAGGCTCTTGTATCTCCAAAATGGTCACCCCTTCAATATACCATTGCCAGGACATTATACCGAACCTCTCAATATACCCACCCTTACATGAGGGAAACTATTGGTACGCGAGAGCAAAACAGTAAGTGGAACATAGGCGATACAGAAGGGGGATTGCTCTATTTTTGACACCTACCTTAGAAGACTTATCCTCATGCACGGGGAATCACCCCCGCTACACTTGTCAGCTTTTGTCAGGATTTACATCTAGCAACAGTCGCGATCAGGGTATATGTATGCAAAATCTAAGCCAAGGTGGTGATGAAACCCACCGTTGGTCTTGATCAAGTGTTGGGGTATTAAGACCAACTCCTTAATGTTAATATTATTAGGTGGTGTGTGTGGTTCCTTTTAATTATGTAAAGAAAAAAAACATACAGTAAAAAATGATTTTCACTAATGCAATGCTTTAAAATACATTTTATCTTTCAGAGACAATTAGTAGCGAAAAGGAAATCATAGAACCTAACTACAACTGAAACCTATAATGAGGACTTGCCATTTGTGCAAGTATCATGCAAGAAAACTAGAGAAACATGCATTCCTAATCAAGTTCCTTCCATTTAATTTAGTCTATGTTTTTTTTTTTTTATTACAAGAAAGGAAAACAAACTACTTAACCTTTCTATGCAAGTGTCTGAAAATAAAGTAAAGAAAACAAAAAATTGTAGAAACAGAAAGTATAAAAACATAGAGGATGTTCAGAAGGCCTACCTCTTCTCTGTCTAAACCAGATGCCTCTAAGTTTCTGCTCAAAAAATGCACAGAGCTCTAATCATCCCAGGTTGGGATGAATAGTAGGTCTGCATTCATCACAAGGTGGGACGAATACGTATTTGTCTCAGGGTGGCACGAGTAGTAGTCCAGTGCCCGAATGAGTAACACCTGCAAAGAAAAACCAAAAAATTAGGATAAAAAACTTGATCCTAATAGTAGGGGACATGGTCCCATCATGATCACCATTGAAAGCATGTAGAAATATGGCATACCTATATGATGCAAACAAAAATGGATATAGATGCTAAGTCCTATGAATGCGATGAGCAATGCATGAAGGAAATGACGCAGAAATGAGATGTGAGCAAAAAAAGTGAGGCCTCATTTATTGATATTGATTTTAATATGATTAAAATACATCCTCTCTCTAGGGCTTAGGATATTTGATACAATTTTTTACATTAATGGATGCCCGAAAGAAGCCGCGCTTCCAAGATCGAACTGTACGCTTCCAGCGCCTTTCGTGTGCCCACATTCGAAGTGGGCGGGCTAAAAGTTGCCACCAATTGTATCTATGTGTTCATAATTCCTTGCTGCCCCTATAGTACTCTTGGTAGCGAGATCCTATGCATAGAAAGACAACAAATCGTTAATAGCATATGCGTATCTAGAAAAACATGCAATCCCCAAGGCCTCTAGCGGGCGCTTGTGGGATATCAATGATAAAACTAATAAATCGATTACATAATGATATGTAAATGTAAAGGACAATGTATAGAATTGGTATCACCTAATTTTACGTCAAAGCGGCATCGGACGACCCCGTTATGCTTGTTTACCCATCAGGGGCCTCTTCGAAGTGAGCGTTCCAATGTCCTACCTATGCTTATCCAAACCACCTAAAAATCATGAGACATTATATGTAATTATAAGACTACCCAGATGCTCATAATTTGCATATCCTACCTAGATTCTCCTATATGTGACAGGGGCGCCCTACGAGCTAGTTAATACATAAAATAATAAAATGATAGTCAAATCATGTCAGAATGAGTTCAAAATTTAATAGAGGAATTAGGATATCATCTAGGAAATATTGCAAAAATAACAGTAAGGAAATCATACACATATTTCTAATCGCTCTGGGGTGGGACGCTGGGGACTGTAGTAAAACCTACAAAATGTGACCTTGCAAATGTCCTTCCTAGATGCCTCCAAAACTCCTAAAAACTTGTGGTTAGACTAAAAACAATATTTTGAGATGACCCAGAAGGTTAGATTTGGCAGATTCTACCCAGGTCATCTTGTATCTGAAGGCACTCCCTATAGGTTAGTAGACGCATAAAATGACAGAAACCAGGTCAAATCATGTCAGAAAGTAATGAAATTTGGACAACAACATAAGTACATTAGATATAAAAGAATGCAAAAAGAATAGTAGAAAAACCATCCATAGATTTCTAATCACTCCGGGGTGAGGCGATTAGGACTGTAGCAGTTTGGGGGGCGCCTAGGGGTGGGACGCCCACTATTTAAGGCCTAGTTTTGACACCAATCCAAGTGGGATGGGTCCAAAAATTCCTAGGGGGTTGTGTCAACAAGTTTGGGGTGGGATTGTGGCTGATTTCTTAGGTTTTTAGATATGGATTGTGTTCCTAGTGTTCACCCGATAACCTCTCTTCCAAAAGAGATATTAGGGATGTAGGAAGCACAAAGAGGAGTGGGGGTATAGTTTGGCAGCACTTCGTTGCTCCAAATGCTATAGATCTATACTTATTTTTGGGTGAGGAGGCTCACCTTTTTATAGACCTAAGGGTCTCCTTTGCATGCGCATGCAAGGGCACAAATTGGCTCATTATGCATTTTTGGGGAGAGAAGATTCCTCCCTGATTAGGGCCTCCTTGATTGAGGCCTCCATGATTTGAAACCTTCCCTCGCAATCCCATGCATGCCTTGAAGGTGGAGTTAGGTGGCAGATTTGGGCTGCCATTTGTCAAGGTTTGAATTTTTGCCAATCAAACCTACTAATCGTCCCACCCTAGAGCGATTGCTGCTAATCGTCCCGGGGTGGGACAAATAGGATTCTAATCATCCCAGGGTGGGACGAATAGGGAGCAAAGTTCTTAAAATGTATAAAAATGACCTCTGACCTTCCAAAACTGATTTGGGAGTGGTTAGGACCACTGTTTAACCTCTGGAGGCTGCCCTAGGGGGTATGTATGCCAATTCAGTTAGTGCTTGTAGTCACATAATCAGATCAACAACTACTATTATGCCCAAGGTGGTTTGTGAGATTATGGGTATGGAGTACACGAGGAGTAGCCCATGAGTGCTTCAACTAGATGGAACTCTAGTTAAGAAAGTGGGAGTTATCAAGGATATCCAAATTTGTGTTGCACAATATATCGTAGATCATCATAATTTAGGAAGTTGTGGTAGTAGATTTAGAGCCCTATTTTAGCATGTTTCTATCAAGGGAATTCACTACCAAACTTGGAGGCTATTTGTCTCTGGACTATTCGCACCTGGAAATCCCCTTCAAAGGAAGGAGGATTAATTTTTTTAATGAAAAACCTTCTACCTTTCACATTGAAAGGTTCAAGGATGTGGAAAAGTATTTGGACTCGATCAATATGATCAAGGAAGTAGAGGAAGAAGATAAATTAGAGCTGATGGAAGAAGCTTTGGATGAACTTTGCATAGAAGATAAATTTTATATGCATCACTTTAATGCAATGATCGAATACGAGATTGGGTGCTATTAAATTACTAAGCCCAAAAAGGCTAAGGTACCAAGTGATCAAGACCCCATTACCAATCAACTATGGAATATTTTCTTTAATGGCACCTGATGCAAGAATGGCATCGAGATATTTGTCCTTGTATCTCCTTTAAGAAACCAAAAAATGTACTTGTACAAACTCGCATGGAGCTGTACAAATAATGTTGTTGAGTATGAAACCTTGTATTTGAGGTTACGAAAGGTAGAAAAACTTGGAATAAAATAGTTACAGATATTCGGAGACTCGAAGTTGATCTACAATCAAGTAACCAATAAATCTGTTGTAAAGCAACACTATCTGAAGGTATACTGTAATAAGGTATGGAACCTGCTCGAGTCCTTCTCAGATATGAATATTCAATCTATTTTTCTAGAGCAAAATAAGCATACTAATGTCCTAGCATCTATTGGATCCAGATACTCCCCTATCAAGAACATGATGCAAAAGCCAAAGATAGTGAGGGTGATCTATAGGACTTCGGTGCTAGATAAAAATATTCATTGGTAGTTCTTTGAAAATGACGAGCAAAACATCAATTTTTTGATCGACAAAGTGAGAAATATTGAAGACAAATCCCTCAATGAAGAAGAGTATGAGGGGTTTATTTAGCTGAAGAACAACCATGTATCGAAGGGCTTAATCACCCTTGAGAGTTTGTTTGACCAGGATGATAGGTACCTCACTCACAAAATCAAGGTGGATATGAGGGAGTACGAGGAGCTAGAGTTAGAATTTAGGAAAGCTATCAAGGTGGGAACTGATTGCACACCATTGCAAATCGAGCAAGTTAGGACACTATGCAAAGAATACCTAGATATTGTCACTTGGAGCTATCGGGACTTAAAGGGGTATGATAAGAGCATATTTTAGCACATGATTGAGCTATAGGAAGGGGTCAAACCTTTCAGGTAGAAGCAAAGGCCGGTCAACCAAAAAATAGAAGTGTTGATGAAGGTCGAGCTCTTGAAGATGCTGGAGGTGAATATTATATATCACATCAAGCACTCTTCCTGGATGGCAAACCTGGTCCCAATCCAAAAAAAAGAATGGGGACATCCACCTATGTGTCGACTTCTAGAACATTAACCAAGCATCTTTGAAGGACCACTACCTATTGCCCAAAATCTATTAAATCCTTCACATAGTTGTAGGAGAACATATATTATCTCTATTGAATGACTTAGGGTGCAATCAAATCTAGTTAAAATATGAAGATCAATATAAGACTGCCTTCACCAGCAAGTGGGGCACTTTCACCTACCAGTGCATGTCGTTCGACCTCCCAAATGTCAGAGCAACCTTACAAAGAGTGATGGACTTAGCCTTTGGTGAGTTACTCAATCACATCATTATGATTTATCTATATGACATAGCTATTTTCTCCCACAAAAGGGAGGAACATGGTCTGCATTTGCGATAAGTTTTTGAGAAGTGCCAAGAGTTAAGAATATCCATAAACCTAAAAAAATCCATTTTCATGGTAAAAGAAGGCAAGCTCCTAGGCCATGTGATATCGGAGAAAGGACTAGCTATTTACCCACCAAGGCAGAAGCCCTCCTCAATCTATCTTTTCCAGCAAACAAGAAGAGCCTCCAATCCTTCTTTGGGCAGATTAATTTTATCAGGAAGTTCATCTCTAACTTTGTCCATGTAGTAAAACCAATGACCGAACTCCTTAAGAAGGATTCTGAGTTTTAGTAGATCGAGGACAAGAAGTGGGCATTCAAAGACATAAAAGAGAGAATCGCTCAGGCCCCTATTTTGGTGAACCTTGACTACTCTAAGGATTTTATCCTTTATGTCGTCGGAGAACCATAGAGCTACGCAGTTGTCTTTACTCAGAAGAATGAGGACTGGGATGCATGATTGATAACATTCCTAAGCCAAGTCATCCACCTGCATGAGGAAAATTATAACTCCATTGAGAGGTAAGTATATGCGATGATGCGATCACTAAAGAAGTTTTGCCATTTTATCTTCCAGAGCAAGACGATAGTGTACGTGGTGCATCTTGACATTAAAAACTTCATCATTCAAGGTGAGATTGGCAATAAGAAGGCATGACAGGTCTCCAAGATCTAAGATTTTGACATAGATATCTAGACCACTAAAATGGTCCATGACAAAACCTTATGGCAAGAACTCACCATAAGTGCTGCATTTGAGGTGATGGCTTGCCAGTGGGATGATCCAATGTAGGAGAGCAATCTTGCAAATCGGTTTGTACCTGAAAGAGATTGGACAGAAGACCTGGTGGAATAATTTAGTATTGGATGGTACCCTTCTAACCTCAATGCTTCATAGAGGAGAAGGTTTAGGATGTAAGCCTACAAATATGTGTTGTTATCAAGTGGTTTGTTTCATCAAAATATATATGGAGTCCTCTTGAGATGTGTTAGGGGGACAAAAAAGCAGAAAATCCTAGACGAGTTCCATTATGGAATGTCTAGGGGCCATTTCATCATAAGGTCTATGGCCTTAAAAATAATAAAAGCAGGCTATTATTGGCTTACTATTTTTATTGATACCTTCGAGGTTAGCCAAAAATGTGTTAAGTGCCAAAGGTACGTAGGTCAGGGCAGGAATACTTCTCTTCCATCACACTCGATCCATGTTGAAGCTCTATTTCAATAGTAGGGCTTAGACTTCATTGGGGTAATAGATCCTAATTTATTTGTAGGTCACAAGTACATCCTAATGACTATTGATTACTTTACCCGATGGGCCGAAGGAATGCCCACCAAGCAAGCTAACTAGGATGTGGTCATCACCTTTTTGGAAGGATTGATAACATGTTTTAGGATACCAGATGCAATAGTAACTAACAATGACACCCATTTCACCAATGCTAAAATCTATGCATTCATGAGTAAGTATGGTATTTACATAAAGACTTTGTCTAATTATTACTTATAGGGCAATGGTTTGACGAAGTTAACAAATAAGAACTTACTTAGGATCCTGAAGAGAACATTGGAAGGCAACAAGTGAAGCTGTAATCTATTTCTAGACTTAGCTTTATGGGCTAATCGTATTTCTATTAATAAATCAATCAAGACATCCTCATATTCCATGGTATATAGGAAAGAAGCAGTGCTCCCCATGCATATTGAGTTTCTCGCATTGCAGTCTCTCCAATCATGAAGAACATAAGCTTATACTGAGAGGGAGGGTGAACAATATAATACCACTTTTTACTTTTATTTTCTCAAACAATATTATCCAATATATCAATGGCAATATCAGTAGCAATAATCAAAG
Organism: Wollemia nobilis; assembly: GCA_028583015.1. Taxonomy (NCBI): domain Eukaryota; kingdom Viridiplantae; phylum Streptophyta; class Pinopsida; order Araucariales; family Araucariaceae; genus Wollemia; species Wollemia nobilis. The sequence continues at coordinate 2,413,666 of JAQPPZ010000057.1, forward strand.
CAATGCATAAATCACCACACACAATAGAGACACCGTGGTTCACCCAATATGGGCTACTCCACAGAGAAAATATTTCACTAATATTTTCTCAAAAAATCTCTTGGGAATCCTTTCCCTATTACAATGTTTATGGACCTCTGTCCAAAGGAGATACCAATCCCCTAATTAAGTTCATGGATCTCTATCCATAGGAGACACCAATCTCCTTTGCTGATTTATGGATATCTATCCACAAGAGAAATCCTTATCCTCTGCTCTAGCTGGTGATCCTTTTAGAAGAATACTACCTCCACTACACTGGCTTGTGGATCTCTCTCCATAGAAGAATCTATCCTCACTCAGAAGACCTCTTTTCTCACTACCCTGGCTAATGGATCTCTATCCACTAGAGACTATTTTCCTCTGCTCTATCACCTCCAAAGATTGATATTAGCTCTACTCAATATCTATCTCAAATCTATACTAAAAATAATACTTCGATCTAGCACAAATATGCTCAATATCTATCTCAAATATGCACTAAACACATTCCTTCAGTCTAGCACAAATATGTTGAATCTCTGTTTCAAATTTTCACTAAACATAGTCTTTCGATCTAGCACAAATTTACTCAATCTCTATCTCTGGTCTGGTACAAATCTATCCTTAGGTATACACCAAAATCTATCTTCAAATATGTCCTCAAGACTTAACACAAAGCTTGAATCAATTACAAATAAACTCTACTATATCTGTCCCAAGCCTTAACACAAAGCTTGAACAAATCAATCAATCAACTTTACTAGATCTATCCCAATACTTAACACAAAGCTTGAAAAATCAATCAATAAACTCTACTCTTCAAGTCCTCTCAAGGGCTTGCCTCAAATCTATCCAAAAAGTCCTCTGAATAACTTGTCCAATCTACTCTCAAGTCTTCTCTAAGACTTACCTCAAATATATCCAACAAGTCCTCACTAGAACTTGTCCAATCTGCTCAACAAGTCTTCACCAAGACTTACCTCAAATCTGCTCAACAAGTCCTTAGTAGAACTTGTCCAATATGATTATAAGCTTCCACAAAAGCTTACACAAATATGTCCTTAAGATTTCAAAAAATTGAAGAACACAAGCTTATACTGAGAAGGGGGGTGAACAGTATAAGACCACTTTTTCAATTTGCTTTAAAATCAACTTTCAAAACAGTATAATGCAGTGTATAGATAGTAGTAAAAATAGCAGTAATCAAATCAATGCACAACACACCATCCCCAAAGTGACACAACTATTTACATGGTTCACCCAAGGTGGGCTACTCCACGGATAAAACTTTTCTCTAAAAGTTATATCATAGTTCTTTGAGAAACCTTCCCAATTACAAAGTTTATGGCTACCAACCCAAAGGAGACACCTTCCCCTAGCTCTGCTCTTGGTGGTGATCCTCTAGAAGACCTCTACCTCCTCTGCCCTTAGCAAGTGGAATTCTATCCACAGAAGACACCTGTCTTCCCTACTCTAGTTGGAGATCTCTGTCCTCAACTCTATCATTGCAAAGTTGGTCCTCTTATCTGCACCAAAAAATAGTCCTTCGGTCTGGAACAAATCTATCCTCTTCCTATTTTATTTTCTATTATAGTTGTACTTGGTCAAAACCAACTTTTCACAGTCTACGCAAACACAGCAGCACTCGATCAACTTATGCTCTTCTGCAAAAACATAGCAGCATAGTCTTCGCACATCCAGTGCAAACACAATAGTTGCTCAGAATTCCACTTATGCACCTCTGTGATTGATCTTCTCCCCGTACTCTATCTACGCAAATCGCACTTTGAACGCACACTTGATCGATGCCCAAACTATTCAAACAACCCTCCTTTTATAGAGTAAGATTCAAGATCATTACATTCAATCTTAGTCGGCTGTTACTCTTCAAATGCGTCGACTGTAAAAACCTGCGCTTTGTTGGCCCAGATTTTAACTTTGTCGGCTCAAAGTTAACTCTGTTCTTTGATCGCCTCTGGTTCTATAGCTGTCCCTACGAAACTACAACATGTCGCGATATCATGACATTTTTATAGCCGTACACCTTCTATAGCCTACTATCGCGAAATCGCGACACCTTGGCCTTTGTCGACTTCCTTTGTGCTTCTATCATGAAATCGTGACACCTTTGCCTCTTGCTGATGTCATCTCACTTCTGTCATGAAATCGTGACACTTTAGTCTTCATGGCCTTCCTCTCAGCTTTTGTTGCAAAATCGTGACACTTTTGTCTCCTGCTGACGTCATCTCACTTCTGTCACGAAATCGTGACACTTTAGTCTTCATGGCCTTCCTCTTAGTTTTTGGCGTGAAATTGTGACACTAATGATTTTTGCTGATGTCATCTTCACTCTGTCGCAAAATCGTGACGCTTTAGTCTACAATGCCTTCCTCTCAGCTTTTGTCGTGAAATTGCGACACATCTGCTTCTGCTGACGTCATCTGCAACTCTATCGTGAAATCGTGACGCTTTCGCTACCTTAAGCTCTTTTTTGCCATATGCCCATGAAATTGGAACATGTCACAAAATCATGATGCTTTCGCCTTCGAGCTCTTCCTTCTTCAATTCATCGTGAAATCATGACGCTTCTTCTATTTAAGACTTGCTAACTATTTCTATCATGAAATCGTGACACTTTCTCCAACTGCAAGCTGCCAACTCAACCTGTCACAAAATCATGACACTTTCTACATCCATACAAATTCTTTGTAGCCTATCATGAAATCACGATGCTTTCAGCTTTCGAAAGCTTTCTCTACTACCTATCGTGAAATCGTGACACTTCTGGCTTCTGTACGTTTTCTTGACTGCTTGTCATGAAATCGTGACACTTCTGGCTTTCGTACAATTTCTTTTGTAGCTTGTCGTGAAATTGTGACGCTTCTCCTTTCAGGCTCTTCCCTTTGCTGCATGTCATGAAATCATGACATTTTATATGTAACTTTCTCTCTCTTTGAACTTGTCGCGAAATCACGACAGTTCTTTTTGCGGACTCTCTCTTCAGCATCATGTCGCAAAATCGTGACACTTTTTCGTTCGAACAACTTACTTTGCAGAATGTCACGAAATCGTGACACTTTTCCTTCTCTGCCTTCCTGCACTTTTCGAGTCACGAAATCGCGACACTTTCCATCTGCTCTTATTCTCTACCAACATGTCGCGAAATCATGACAATTTTGCCTGCTTTGTCTTTGTCTTCCAGCATGTCGTGAAATCGTGACACTTTTGCCCGAAATTTCTCTCTCCTCAAACATGTCACGAAATCATGACAGTTTTGCTAGCACTTTCTCTCTCCTCAAACATGTCACGAAATCGTGACAGTTTTTTCCACCACCTGCATACTTTTTCTTACTTGTCTTTTTCTTGATCTTTTGCAACTGGGCTACTCTGATCTTCTTGGAAACTCACTGTCCAAACTGAAACCTTCATCAAAACACATTCTTTGACATCAAATCAAATTGCTTCAAGACCTTCTTGACATCAATGACAACATCTACACTTAGAGTAAAGGCAATGTACCCAATGTACCCAAAATTGCCAACAATCTCCCCCTTTGTCATTGATGGCAACCCTTAACTGAAAACATAACTCAAGAGCCAAAACTGAACCCTACTGATCCAACAACTGAGAATATGCAATTGAAGTTTTTGCTCCCCTTGACTTGAAGCTCTCTTCTTCACTATGAAGCTCTCCCCCTTACTCATATCTCTCCCACTTTGTCATCAATGGCAAAGGGTCACCTTTGGGGCTTGGGACTAAGAATGAGCCTTTTAGCTTAGTCCCTCCCCCACCTCCTGATGAGGTGATTAATTCTGGGGTGGGAGTACAACTCCCAATTTCTCCCTTAGATACTCAAACGTATCTCTTGGAAGAGGTTTTGTGAAGATATCTGCAATCTGCTCTTTAGTAGACACATATTCTACCTTGACTTGCTTATCTTGCACTTTCTCCCTTAGAAAGTGATACTTGATGGAAATATGCTTTGTCCTTGAGTGCATTACCGGATTTTTGGAAATACTTATGGCACTAGTATTATCACAAAATATGGAGATGGGTTGTTCATGCTTGACTTTGAAATCCTCCAAGGTGGTTTTCATCCATAGAACTTGAGTACACCCAACCATCGCTGCTATGTATTCAACTTCTACCGTAGATAAGGAAACTGAAGGTTGTTTCTTACTTAGCCAAGAAACTAAACTCTTTCCTAGAAAGAATGCTCCACCACTGGTGCTTTTCCTATCATCATTACTGCTTTCCCAATCTGCATCTGTATAGGCTGTGAGAGTGAAATCATCACCTTTGGGATACCAAAGCCCAAAGTCCATAGTGCCCTTCAGATATCTGAATATTCTTTTAACTGCCATAACATGAGAATCTTTCGGAGCTACCTGAAATATGGCTACTAATCCAAAAACTTGCATGATATCTGGTCTGGTAGTTGTAACATATAATAAACTGCCAATCATTGATCTGTACAACCTCTGATCTTCCGTTGGAGATTCATCATCTTTACTCATCTTGCACCCTGTAGTCATTGGAGTACATACAAGTTTGTTGTCCATCATCCCAATTTTTTTTTAACATTTCTTTGATATATTTTCCTTGAGAGATAAATATACCATATTTTGATTGAGCAATCTGAAGACCCAAAAAGAATGACAGCTCTCCAATCATAGACATCTCAAATTCCTTCTGCATGGTGTTAGCAAAATATTTGCACATCTAGGTATTATTTCCCCCAAAAATGATATCATCAACATAGACAACTACAATAAGCATATCATTACCTTTATCCTTAATGTACAAATTGCTATCTGCCATACCTTTCCTGAAACCTTACTCATGAAGGTACCTGTCAAGTCTTGAGTACCAAGCCCTAGGTGCTTGCTTTAACCCATACAAGGCCTTTTTTAGTTTACAAACATAGTCTGATTGATCTGAGAGAGACACGCCTTCTGGCTGTTCTACGTAGACTTCTTCATCCAAAAATCCATTTAAAAAGGCTGATTTCACATCCATTTGATACACCTTGAATGCTTTGAAACTTGAAAGAGACAAAAACATTCTGATGGCTTTGAGACAAGCAACAAGAGCAAACGTCTCTTCGAAATCAACACCTTCTACTTGAGCATAACCTTTGCAAACCAACCTGGCTTTGTTTCTGACAATATTTCCATCCTCATTGAGTTTATTTCTGAATATCCATTTTGTGCCAATGACATTCTTGTCCTTAGGTCTTGGAACTAAATCCCAAGTTTCACTTTTCTCTATTTGATTTAGCTCTTCATCCATAGCTTTTACCCAAAATTTATCTGCACATGCTTCACTGAAATCTTTTGGCTCAATATGAGATAATAATGAAATATTTGTAGAATCGTGTGACGGAAAGACTCTTCTTCTAGTTTGTCTATTGTTTGGATCACCAATGATCAAATCTTTGGGATGATGTTTCTAAATATATTGTGACAAAGTTTTGGGAAGCAGCTGCTGTTTTTCCTCTTCTTCATCTGAAACCTCTCTGAATTCTTCTTGACAAATTTCATCACTGATTTCCTTGACAGGTTCTCTTATCCCTGTCTTTTCATCAAATGTTACATTTATGCTCTCTATGATCGTATGCGTTCTTTTGTTGAAGCATATGTAAGCCTTGCTTCTCGCTGGAATAACCAAGAAAAATTCCCTCATCACACCTAGGATCAAACTTACCCAAATTCTGATCTTCCCTTCGGATGAAGCACTTACTCCCAAACACTTTGAAATGTTTTACTATAGCTGGTCTTCCTTTCCACAATTCATAAGGAGTTTTATGATGATTTACTCTAAGTTGGGCCCTGGTGATAATGTAGATTACTGTACTGACTGCCTCTTTCTAGAAACCATTTGAAAGTTTCGACTCATTTAACATAGCTCTAGCCATATTTTCAATAGTTTTGTTTTTTATTTCAACTACTCCATTTTGTTGAGGAGTTCTATTCTCTTTTAATTCCCTGTTGCTCACAGTATTCCACAAATTCATTTGAGGTGAACTCTCCTCCTCTGTACGATCTCAAGCATTTGATTCTCTTTTCAGTCTCATTCTTAATCATTTCTTTGAAAGCTTTGAATTTTTCAAAAGCTTCAGATTTTTCTTTGAGAAAGGTCACCCAAGTCATTCTAGAATAATCATCTATAAACAACATGAAGTAGCTTTCTCCCTAAATGCTCTGAGTTCTGGTGGGGCCACATAAATAAGTATGAATGAGATCTAATGGTTTTGAAGAAGTATACCCTTTTGATTTAAAACTGGTTCTGGTCTGTTTTCCATGTTGACAAGGACCGCAAATGGTGTTATGGGGCCTTTTTATTTTGGGAAAGTCTCTAACTCCTTCCTTGTTACTAATGTTGACAAGATTATCAAAGCTCAAATGCCCCAATATTTTATGCCATAACCAACTCTCATCTTCTTGAGTTAGAAAACACTTTTCCTTTTTTATCTCACTAAGCATGTAAAGATTGTTTGGAGTCCTTGTAGCACTAGCAATGAGTTTTCCATTTTTTTCTTTACGAATCTCACATCTATCTAAAAAGAAAGATACTATGTGTCCTTGATCACAAAGTTGACTCACACTTAGAAGATTATGTCTTAGACCTTCTACATAAAGCACATTTTTAGTTTTAGATTTCCCATCCAAGCTAAGAGTCCCTTTACCACAGATTTTTGTAGATCTGTTATCTCCAAAACTAACTGTTCCTCTGTTTGTGTTTTTTAAGACCATAAACTTTTATTTTTCACCAGTCATATGTTTTGAACAACCACTATCAAGATACCATTTATCTACTTTGTCTTGAGCATGAAAAGTAGTTTGAACTATCATTGACTTAGACTTGAACTTAAGGCTAGGTCTATCCAAACTGCACATCCTTGCTATATGCCCAACATTCTTGCAATTGTAACATATGACATTTTTATCCAAAAGAGGTGCAAAAGAGTTAACATTTTCCTTACTATGGCTATTCATGGATTTAATGCAATGTATAGCTTTGTGACCAAATTTCTTGCAAGAAAAACAGTAGCCATGGAAAGTATTATGTAACCTATTTTGATGCCTTGGATGATTGTTCTTCTTGTGACCAACTGGAATCCATCGTTCTTCAGGCTAAAAATTGATCTTGCTGTCTCTTCTTCCTATCATGATTCTTGAGAACAGAACTCTCTTCCCTGAAATTCTTAAAGCCCAGAAGAATTCACTTTAGAGATCGAACTTAACCTCTTCATCCTTTTTTGAAACTGTATGTTCTTCTGAAAGATCCTTCTCCAAGCTGTTATGCTTTTTCTGGAGAGACCCGCTCTGATACCAATTGAAGAACACAAGCTTATACTGAGAGGGGGGGTGAATAGTATAAGACCACTTTTTCAATTTGCTTTAAAATCAACTTTCAAAACAGTATAATGCAGTGTATAGATAGCAGTAAAAACAACAGTAATCAAATCAATGCACAACACACCATCCACAAAGTGACACAACAATTTACGTGGTTCACCCAAGGTGGGCTACTCCATGGATAAAAATTTTCTCTAAAATTTATATCACAGTTCTTTGGGAAACCTTCCCAATTACAAAGTTTATGGGCACCAACCCAAAGGAGACACCTTCCCCTAGCTCTGCTCTTAGTGGTGATCCTCTAGAAGACCTCTACCTCCTCTGCCCTTAGCAAGTGGAATTCTATCCACAGAAGACACCTGTCTTCCCTGCTCTGGATAGAAATCTCTGTCCTCAACTCTATCACTGCAAAGTCGATCCTCTTATTTACACCAAAACATAGTCCTTCGGTCTGGCACAAATCTGTCCTCTTTCTCTTTTCTTTTCTGTTATAGTTGTACTTGGTCAAAACTAACTTTTCATAGTCTGTGCAAACACAACAACACTCGATCAACTTATGCTCTTCTGTGAAAACACAGCAGCACAGTCTTCGCACATCCAGTGCAAACACAACAGTCGCTCAGACTTCCACTTATGCACCTCTGCGATCGATCTTCTCCCCGTACTCTATCTACGCAAATCGCACCTCGAACGCACACTTGATCGATTACCAAACTATTCAAACAACCCTCCTTTTATAGAGTAAGATTCAAGATCATTACATTAAATCTTAGTCGACTGTTACTCTTCAACTGCGTCGGCTACAAAAACCTGTGCTTCGTCAACCCAAATTTTAACTTTGTCGGCTCAAAGTTAACTCTGTTCTTCGACCGCCTCTGGTTCTATAGCTGTCCCTATGAAACTACAACATGTCGCGATATCATGACATTTTTATAGCCGTACACCTTCTATAGCCTGTTGTCGTGAAATCATGACACCTTGGCCTTTGTCGACTTCCTTTGTGCTTTTGTCATGAAATCGTGACACCTTTGCCTCTTGCTGATGTCATCTCACTTCTGTCATGAAATCATGACACTTTAGTCTTCATGGCCTTCCTCTCAGCTTTTGTTGTGAAATCGCAACACCTTTGCCTCTTGCTGACGTCATATCACTTCTGTCATGAAATCGCAACACTTTAGTCTTCATGGCCTTCCTCTTAGTTTTTGTCACGAAATCGTGACACTTATGATTTTTACTGACGTCATCTTCACTCTGTCATGAAATCGTGACGCTTTAGTCTACAATGCCTTCCTCTCAGCTTTTGTCGTGAAATCGTGACACATCTGCTTCTGCTGACGTCATCTACAACTCTGTCATGAAATCGTGACGCTTTCGTTACCTTAAGCTCTTTTCTACCATATGCCCATGAAACTGGAACATGTCATGAAATCATGACTCTTTCACCTTCGAGCTCTTCCTTCTTCAATTCATCGTGAAATCACAACGCTTCTTCTGTTTAAGACTTGCTAACTATTTTTGTCACAAAATTGTGACACTTTCTCCAACTACAAGCTGCCAACTCAACCTATCACGAAATCGTGACACTTTCTGCATCCATACAACTTCTTTGTATCCTATTGCAAAATCATGATGCTTTCAGCTTTCAAAAGCTTTCCCTTTTGCCTGTCATGAAATCACGACACTTCTGGCTTTCGTATGTTTTCTTTACTGCTTGTCACGAAATCGTGACACTTTTGGCTTTCGTACAATTTCTTTTGCAACTTGTCATGAAATCGTGACGCTTCTCCTTTTAGGCTCTTCCCTTTGTTGCATGTTGTGAAATCATGACATTTTATATGTAACTTTCTCTCTCTTCGAACTTGTCACGAAATAGCGACAGTTCTTTTTGCGGACTCTCTCTTTAGCATCATGTCACGAAATCACGACACTTTTTCGTCCAAACAACTTACTTTGCAAAATGTCGTGAAATCGTGACACTTTTCCTTCTTTGCCTTCCTGCACTTTTCGAGTCGCAAAAATGCGACATGTCACGAAATCGCGACACTTTCCATCTGCTCTTCTTCCCTGCCAACATGTCATGAAATCGTGACAATTTTGCTTGCTTTGTCTCTGTCTTCCAGCATGTCATGAAATCATGACACTTTTGCCTGAATTTTCTCTCTCCTCAAACATGTCGCGAAATCACGATAGTTTTTCCAGCACTTTCTCTCTCCTCAAACATGTCACGAAATCGCCACAATTTTTCTAGCCGCTTGCATACTTTTTATTACTTGAATTTTTCTTGATCTTTTGCGACTGGGCTACTCTGATATTCTTGGAAACTCATTGTCCAAACTGAAACCTTCATAAAAACACATTCTTTGACATCAAACCAAATTGCTTCAAGACCTTCTTGACATCAATGACAACATCTACACTTAGAGTAAAGGCAATGTACCCAAAATTGCCAACAAAAATCTTACTCAAATCTGTCCTTAAGTCCCCTCTAGGACTTACTCAAATTTTCTCACAAGCTTCCACCAAAGCTTATTCAAATCAATTGCAAAACTTGCATATAAAAACTCAACTAAATATCTTTCAAAAAACCTCTTCAATCACACAAACAAGTTTCACTCATAATATTGTTTAACCATAGAAACATATAGATAATGGTAAGATACTCAATATGTTTCACACTCACAAAACACTCTATCACTTTCAAACTCACATTCAAATCAATTCAAAAATAAATAATAATTTGTTTCACAAATCTTGAACTATCACTCCAATGCTCTCAATCAATAATGCTCAATAAAACTTCGCTCAACCATCCATTCGATGAAACACAACTTGCTTACAAAACCTAAACAAGTGTTTCACAATGCTTTCAAAAAATCACACTTATGGAACTCAAACATTGACTCAAGATGATTCCAAAATCACATAACAATGATACTCAAGATATTTACAAACCCTAGTTCAAGATAGTTCTCAATCTCACATAATAATAATACTCATGTTATTTCATAAACCCTAGTTCAATATAGTTCTCAATCTCACATAATAATGATACTCATGTTCTTTCACAAACCCTAGTTCAAGATAGTTTTCAATCTCACACTCAATTTTCCTCACAACCATTCACCAATCATGCATGTGAAAACTCACTCAAACATTTCCAACAATGCTTATCAAACAAAAACCTTTTCACTCCAACTTTGTATTTCACAACATTCAATCCAACAATATTCCACTCATAAGGAAGATATGCCCATACCTTTTATTTTATGGAGAAATGACCTCAAAACCTGTCTCAATCACAATCAACCTCTTTGCCAATCTCAATGGTTAGATAGCAAAAATCTTCACTCAAATATTTCCCTCAATATTAATTCACCATTACAAAAATTAACAAGACTCAAATACACCTTATTATCTCCAAACTTATCAAACAAATATTTCAATCACTCAATTTCACTATAATCCCTTTTAGAAATTTAATGCATGAAATAATCCAAAATCCTACTTATGTCTCCCTACTAAAAAAATTGCATTTCCAAAATAATTGACTTTATAAAACAAGATAATGCAATTTACTTTTAACCTTCAATAATACTATTTACCACCTTTTGTCTAAGGTAAAAAATATTTTACCTTACCCTCCTTTTAACTCCCTAGGTGCTCACTAAATCCAATACACCACGTTCTTAACTCACACCCACAATGCAAATTAAAAACTATGCTCTTTGAATAGTGCTAACCAAGCAAAAATTAAATCATGCACTTCAACTTAGTGCCACCAAGAAACCATAGACCATAGACCATGCACTTTAATAAAAAATTAAATACCTCACGTGCTCCTTGGTGGGACTGGATCCCCGATCAAACCTCCGCCTGTAGCCACGACAAAGCTGTTGCATGAGCTAGGTGCTCACGTGAGAGGCAAAAGTGCTTTGAGAACTTTGTCTCTTCCACTAGTGCCAAAGCCAAAAAGGCTTTGTCCCTTTGTCACCACCGAAAATCGAATGCAACACCTTTGCATTCCCAATGCCTTACACACCAAGGGCTTGCCACTAGCCCAACCGAATGGTTGGTGACAAGGCTTTATGCCTTGGTCACTTTGTCCTCCATGATTTTGGCTGCCAATAAAAAATTAAAATCCTCTTTGTCCTTTGCTCACGAATTTTTTCGCATTCCACTTCCAATTCTCGCATGTGCATTAATATTTGGAGACTTACCTTTGTGAGGTAAGTGTTATGGTATTTATACCATATGCTTCTATCCTTCGAACGTCGACGAAGGAATATGAATTTAAATTAAATTTGCGCCCAACCCAACTTTGGGTTTTAATAATATTATTTTTATAAATTAATTTATAATATAAATATTTATAAATTACCTTAGGCTTTAGTTTAACCTTTAATATTATAATAAAAATATTATAATATTATTTCCATTGGGCCTAGGTATTTTTCTCTTTCGCCCTTAGACCTTTTTTGACCGCCTTTAATATTATAATAATAAATATTATAATATTATTTCCTTTAGGCCTTTTCTTTAGGGTATTTAACCATCCTTTTGACCAATCATGTGAAGCTCTTAAACCAAATCTCTTGGGCTTAAAATATAAATATTTTAACCCTTATTTTTCCAAGTCCTCGCACTGATTCCTGAAACTGACTCTTGACATCAATGACAACACAACTAACTAAAAATTTCCAACAAATCGTTGGATGGTGAGGATTAAGAGTTTGAACATATTAGTGTTAGGATAGCCCAACTACTGCAGTTGGAAGAAGAAAGAGAAAAGGTCTACGAGGATTTCATGAAGCACACCAAGACCACAAGAAATTAGTTCGGCAAGAGGACCTTTGATCGGGCCTTCCAGATTGGTGACTTGGTGCTGAAATGGAAAGAAAAAAAATCCAAGCTCAGAAATCATGATAAATTTGATGTATTCTAGGAGGTTCCATTTCGAATTTTTGAGGTCCATTAAGTGAACTCTTTCACTCTTCAATATTTGAATGGGTTTACTCTTTCGTTATCAGTGAATTACCTTCATTTAAAGGCGTACTACCAGAAATAGGTAGTATAAAAAAAAATTCTCAACTATTTATTTATTTTTATTGTATTTTTTATGTTGGGGTAAAAAAATTGGTTAAATATACTCCTATTTATGTCACAGCCCTCGCATTTAATTTATCAGACTAGGGAGCTCATAAAATTTTGAAGTGCCATAGTTAAGGTCAATCACAATACCATTCCTGAGATGAGTCCACTAACCTATCATTGGGGGTGTTTATAAAATGACATTGATTCATCCACACCAAAGTAAAACCATGCATAAATGAAAATACGAGAAATTAAATCACACCACACTACATTGGAAATTAAATGAAAGCAGTAAAACACACTACGTAATTAAAATATACAACACACCAAAGAAAATAATCTAATCTAGAAAATAGTAAAAGGTAGGGGAGGAATACTGGCTTGGAGTGGGTCCAAGCTCTAGCAGATCCTGCCTAGCTAATCACAAAAATAAGATACTAATGAAGGAAATCTCGAACTTTATTGATAATGCAGTGCAATATTTACATACGCCAATATTCTCTTAGAAAAACTACCCCTCCTATTCGGATAAGTTTGTGTGTTTATATAACACACACATAAATTCCTGTTACAATGTTGTTACAACAGAAGGCCTGGTTACAGTCTAAAATGAGACTATTTAGTTTCTATAACAAGCACACAATAAAAATAGTTTGAACAACTTTTTATTTTTTCTTGGAGATAGAATATTTTTAGGTCCGACCTCTACGTTGTTCATGTTCTGCTTCATTGAGTGGTTACACATTTTTTCCAATACGGCTAGAACAACTCACACGGTCTATGGTCTCCCAAGGATATCCTATGTGACGTGGAGTTGAAGGTTTACTATGGTCAATAGGTTCCTCTTTAGCCATTCGGTCAAAGTGCTTAACATTGAGTAAGTTGCCTTACTGGAGAGTAAGGCACCTACTTGAGTAAGATGCCTACTTTATTGGGCATTTGGTTATGCAAATATAACCTTGGCATTTTTCTTGGCCATATTCTATGATGTATGAGACACCTTCCTCTTGGTCCCCTCTGGTATTACGGTATATTGCATGGGGATATCCTCCTTCCCCATGGAAGATGCTTCTATATTATCATTAGAGGGTCTAAGAATCTGCCCCTCTTGCCTTGAATCACCCACAACTGTTTCCCCTATTTTGTGGTTGACCAACGACTCCTCTATGGGTCCTTTGGATATGGGTCATTTTGCTATGGTTACCCATTGCTCTTGAGAGTTCTCCTTGGCATCGGGTTCAATGCCTTACCTCTGGCTTTGACACGAGTGCTATTTATCATCAATGCTATCTATAATAGGGGGCTCTGTTTGAAATATAGAGTTCCCCTGTTCCTTCATCTTCATCCTATTGGAGGTGAACAAACTCTCTCCAACCTCCACATATTAATTTAGAGTATTCAACCTAACCAACCTAGATGAAACTACCCTCTCTGGTGAGGTTGGAGAGTTCATGGGTACTTCAATTGCCCAATATGTTTGGTTGGAGGCATCTTGTATTTCCACCACCCTGGCCTACAACTGTTGATTTTTTGCCCTAAGTTGCTGAACCAATTACTGTAGCTGAGCTATGGTGGCCTCCTGCATTTGAATTTTCCTTGCAGTCATCTCCTTAAATCCATCAAACAGTGCCTGCATCATGAAATTATCACTCTGCCAAGTGAGGCCTTCTTCCACCACCAAATTGATCTATTATCATAGGCATGTCAAAGGTTGTGGGTCCTATGGACTATGAGCGGACAAATTCTATAATGTTTGGGTCATGAACCTGACCTCCATATCTTTCCCTTATTACTTGCTTAACAAAATTAGTCGTCGTAAGTACCTCCTATCATGTATATTATCTGTTCAATGAGGTATTGGTTTAGGAGTGGAAGACTCCAGCCTATCCTCTACATAATCAAGCAAAGAAATTTGTCCTTCTTCTGTAGCATCTTGGGAGGTTTGGGTCTATTCTCCTTCTTCCTCGATCATTTCTCGTAATTCAACCTCCTACCCTGCTTCAGTAGCATATTGTGTCTGCATGCCAAAATTATCGATTCTTTTTGGCAATGAGCCCCCTTTGTGTCCCTCAAAATAACAAATTAGGGTTGTAATTAGCCCATAATGGGCTAGGGCAGAGGCTGCTCCTCTCTGATATCATGATGTAGCACCCTAAAATTGGCACAGTAAAACCTTAATAATTACAATTACTCTAGTAAATATTCAAATTCAAATTTTAACCCCCAAAACCGCTCCCAAACCATCGTTTAACCCGTTTCCTCCTTTCTCGTGCCATTTTTAGAGTTTGTTTTGACCGTTTGACGATATCGTCGCCGATCAGACGATATCGCCTCAGATCGGACGATTTCGTCTGGACTAGGACGTCCAGACGATCTTGTCCCAAAACTAATTTTTCTCAATTAGCCTCTATTCCAACGACGTCTCTAATCCGGGCAGAAGCGTGTCTGCATCGTTAGAGACCCTCCCCATTGGAGATCTCCCAAATTGGGATGATCTCCAACCTCCTAACCTCCCTCCTAAGCCTATTTAAACTTAGGCCCTCCCCTTAACCTACCCTGGCTGAATTTTCCTGTAAATCGACCTTCACACGCATTAGAATAATCTGTATTACCATCTGCACTTGTCCTATCCAAATTTTGTTGCAGGAACCTTAGTATTTTTCAGTCGAAGCAAGCTTACATCATCGTAGACGATCCTATTCAATTCGGAGACGATCTTATCAAATCAGAGATGATTTCGACTGCAATCATCATTGGGGGCAATCAGTGCCCAGAGTTTGCATTTTCCTCTTTTCATCTGCTGTTTTATTCTGCAACTAGCTAGTTTATTTATTATTTTTTGCTATTCTACATCTTGGAGTTCACCCATATAGCTTAATTGCATAATAAAGTCATGATTAGCTATTAAAGTATTGCAATTCACTTGCATTTCTATTTGGGATTATTTGTTAACATCCTTATTGTCATTTTACATCATTATCCTCTATTAGCATTGCTGCATTTTTTGTATTTTGTGTCTATTTCTCTGTTTGCAGGTCTTTGACGAATTCGTCTGACGAATTCGTCAGATCTCAAACGATCCTACAGGTCGGAGACGATTCCGTCAAATTCCAGACGATCTTGTCTGCTTCAAGAATCAGAACCTCCATCAGACATCCGGATCAGGTATGGCTCTGTAATTTAGCTCTTTCTCTCTATTTCTGTTCATATTTGTCTGCTGTATTTCATCTAGTCTACATTTTCATAATAGATCAACTTAGATTCATTTGGCCAAACCTAGGACTCGAATGTTTAAAGATAAAACTGAACACATTAAACACATTCCCAACCTAGGCGTGGAAACTGCCATTCAAACGTTTCCTGGTGAACCCACCATCCATCGAAAAATCACCATAATACACCTCCCCCGAGAGGCGGGACCTTCGCAAGGCCTCTCAGTTCGAGGTACAGCGCCATCCTTTTCACATCCCCCTTCCGGGCACGGATCCTATAGCCTCGAAGGTAAGGGTGTGAAAAATTTGGAGCGATACATTTTGGTGAACCCGACGTGAATAACATAGGCATCTTTCGATTCAAAAATATAAAAAAACATATAAAATATATAAATATATATATATATATATATATATATATATATGTATACAAGAAAAACAAAAACAAAATCATCATTAGTTCAAGTTTGCATGTTTTAGATTCAATTCTAAATAGTAGATATTAAATATTACTTTTAGAAGTACTAAAGAAACCATGAGTTTTTACTCAAATCAATATGAGCCCATTAGTAATGTTGGAAGAATTCAGCCAAATAAATTTGTTGATTATGACCAACCTCATCCCTATTCAACACCACCTCCATCACACTTTTCTCATTTTTCATCCTTACCCCAACAGGAAAATCCCTTTGCCAATCCTCTTCATAACGATATTATCTATTCTCCCATATATCCATATTATGTCTATCAATCCACATACAATCCTCCTCCACCCTTTCAACATGCTTCTTTCAATACAACACATCCATTTCAACAAGAAAATACTTATTCTTCCAATTCTACCATGCACTCACCTCATACTTCGCAATCTTCCTGTCATCATTCTACCCATAATAAAGAAAGTAGAGGTGAGAAACCATTAGGTCCTTTTATGACTGAATTCCTAAGGCACGTATCAAAAACCTCTCGAAAACCTTCATCACGTAAATTTACTAAGCTCAATCAACCAATGGATATAATTCTCAAGTATTTACTTGACACAAATAGGATTGAACTCCCTTCCATAAGACAACCTGATACCACAACAGATTGGTTTAAACCTGAGCTACATTGTGAATATCATAGAGTAGATGGACATATGACACAAAAATGTAAAGACTTAAGATGTTCAATTCAAGATTTGATTGATGAGGGTCTTTTTAATATAAAGGAATTACAATCTACAACTGATGATAAATCTCCAATAAACAATCAAACTCCTACACAACAAATACCAATAATCAATCAAGACATGGGGATCTCCCAAGAACCCCTATTCAATTATCAACAACAAGAAACCAATCAAATATTGCATGTTAATGTGTCCCTTCATGATGATATTACTAATATTGTAACATAAACTATAAATGAGCAACCTCAAGTTCAATCAA
The DNA here is from genome assembly GCA_028583015.1 of Wollemia nobilis. Taxonomy (NCBI): domain Eukaryota; kingdom Viridiplantae; phylum Streptophyta; class Pinopsida; order Araucariales; family Araucariaceae; genus Wollemia; species Wollemia nobilis. Next base: position 2,430,781 of record JAQPPZ010000057.1, read on the forward strand.
CCCAATCTGATATTCAAGAGATGGATTCCTCATTTGACCAACCTTCAAAACTATCTTTGGCTCTAGAGAATGATCCAAAATGGAATGTAAGCATAGAAAGCTCATATTTAGAATCAAAATCTCAATCTGAAATCCACTTTGATAGCCAACAACAAGTGATTAATCCTCAAGCAAAGATATCCCTTTTAGAAGTATTACAAAGTTCTCATAAGGAAACTTTGTTCAAGATACCTAGCCAACAATTTGTTCCTCATCATATTTTCTCTAAGAACATAATTAATGGTGTAAGCCCTCTTGAGGTTAACCATATTTCATTCTATGATGAGGAGATTCCTTCCTCTACTCCACAAGAAGACTACTATCTTTACATTACAGGATCTAGTAAAGAAACACCTGTTAAAACTATCATGGTAGATAATGGCTCCTCTCTTAATTTATGCACTTATCAATTATTCCAAAAACTCAAAATAAAGGAAGAAGATCTTAATGAATCAAATGTTATTATAAAATCTTTTAAAAATGAAATTCAAGAAGCTCAAGGTACTATAATTTTTCCCCTTAATATTGGACCCAATATTCTGGATACTTTGTTTTATGTAACATATTGCCCTTCACCTTACAACCTACTTCTCAGAAGCCCTTGGATTCATACGATGAGGGTTGTCCCTTCCACTCTTCACCAATGTTTGAAGTTTGAAATTACAAATAAAATTGTCACCATACATGGTGACCCAACACCATTTGAAGAATATTTAACGGTTGAAACATCAAGCTCTATACATTCTCCATTGTCGCAACTACTTTTTATCCATCACTTTTCTTCATTCATATATGATCATCCTTGTTTGCCAAATAACACCCATGCATATATTTTATATATGCTCCCTCCATCTTATCAAGACTTGGAAGATAGTGATAAGAATGAAGAACTTTCTTATCCTTCTGATATTTTATTTTGTAATATGATCAATTTCATACATATAAAAGTCAAATCTTTTGCTACATTATTTTACATTATAACAAAGCTTGTGTTATCGCTACCTTTTATTCATCACCTTTTGTTCTTACTTTCACCACAACCAAATTATCCTTCAAAACCTCCTTTGATTTTGAAGCAACCTTAGACATGCTATACTCAAATAACCTTATATAATGTATATAGATCATCTTGTATATACCACAATTCCATCATCTAAAAATTCATATAAAATATAAAAGTTTCAAAAAAAAAACAATCACATTGTATTTCTTTCAATTCATCAATTAAAATCAAAATATAAAAACATCAAAATCATCAAAATCTTCAAAAATATTTGTTGTATTTATTTATGGCACTTGTTAATTCTTTCAAAAACAAACAAAAAAAACAAACAAAAATAAAAACAGTAATATTCTTGACTCTTCCGAAACCAAAACAAAATAAAGAAGAAAGAGAGAGTCAAAATTATCAAACTCCTCAAAAATATTTGTTGTATATTCTTGAAGTATTGCAGTTATATTTTCAAATTATTTTGGATAAATTAGCATTTATTTGGAATCCCTCACTTTTGCAAACACAAAAATAAATATCTTGATTTTATCTGGCATGATTACTAATCTCTCTTATATCAAAGTCCACAAAATTCAATTAAATAAAGTTTGAGCATAGAGAATTGATCTTGTTATTTACTTAAACCAAGCACATCCTTTCACAATAAAATGATTATATTTGTAATGTCCATGCTATGCTACATAGTAGAAGTGGTTTCTTGAGCGAAAAGTTTCCCCTGCTATCCTATCATGCACATGGTCTAGAATCTTTGAGAATTGGCAAAAGGACAAGCTCACCCCTACCCAGAATAAAAATCCCTTGCTCTACAACTAATCCGAGCAAGTATCCCTAGCATAGGAAGAAAAGCAAAGTTCAAGAAAAAGAGAAAAAGGAAAATGTTATTTTATATCATTACAACAATGTTCCAAGCATTATCAAGCAAAAATACAAAAGAAATATAAAAAGAAAAGAAAGCAAAAGAAAGCAAAAGCAAAAGCAATAAAATCCCTTTCCCTACCCTTTGAAAAGAAAAAGAAGGGTTGATGAGCTTGAATCCCTGGAATTCTCAATTATTCGAAAACTGTGAGGTAAGCCCCATAACAGGTGGTTTGTGCCCAACCCGCTTGGCCTTGGGTAACTCCTAGCATGGCGATATGTCCGTCACATTAGCGACCTTCTTTTGTATAGACCTATGTCTGCTTATGGATTAGCTAGCTCTTGATAATCCGACTTACATAGTAGTCCGGTATGGTTATATGCATCTAAATCATGGTTAATGAACACTTATTTGGTTCATTCAAATCACTTGTATCATATTATCTTGCTCAAAACTGGTAAATGAACAATGCAATTGCACACACATTTTGTATTTGAGAGATTTTGTGTATCATTATGATAAATCAAGATTGGAAATGAACTCACATATGCACATGGGATTCCTTATAAATCTAACTTTTGTCTTTAAGATACTTTGAAATATTTTTGCAAATTGTTTGGAATAATTTCATTTTTCTTCTTTGAGAAGTACAGTTGTTTAGTATAAAGACAACTACATGCATAATAGAAAAAATCAAAATTTCTTTCAAAACCATACAATAAAAACACACAATATATATATATATTTTTGACTTTCGTGACGATGGTATAGTTCCAAAACCTAAATTGGAATTTTATGCCTAGCGCAAGTCCTCATCTTCATATTTTTGATTTTCAAAATTAAAAATCAACCATGCAATAAAACTATCTATTTTCTTCTTTGATTTTCACGATGATGGTATAAGTCTATACCTACATATTCTATGCCTAGCGCAAACCATTATACCAATTTTTATTCCCCATTTATTTCAAATCAATTCATCAAAACCATATGACTTAAATCATTATGTTACACAATTATGCTTTCAAAAAGCATGCACATTATCACTATTTCATGTCATTATGTCAACCTTCAATTTTGCAATGATGGTATAATTCCTAGGGAATTATCCAAAAATTTTATCACACTTAGGAATTTATGCCTAGCAAAAATCATTTTAACAATATTTCATGCATAATATTTTTATGAAAAGTCTGAAAACAAATCATCATCATCATCATCATTTGCACCATCACACCAAAGTCTTAAGACAGTCTCTTAAGCACTCTTTTACTTTTTAACAATATTTCTATACTGGGATTAGCTTGACGACCAAGTGAGCGGCGACTCCATGAAATGGTCTATAATAGCGACAATGTCCTTTGAAATTATTGTTAAAAGTCCTTTTTATTTTTATCAAATCATCACATCACAAACAACCAATTTGTTTACATCAGATTATTTCATTTAAATTTTAAAAGCATGACATTCAAACCATAATATTTCAAAACGACATAATTACATGAATCTTCAATCATTAATCAAACAAATCAAAACATTAAAGCATCATAAAAACATATACACAAGTCATATCATCAAAAAATAGCTCATATATATATATCAAAATTATGTACATCATACCAAAACCAGGAAAATGAACAGTAACAATGAATTAGGGTTTTACCTTATTTTTCTTAATTTTTTTAAAAAACAATTAAAAACATTTTAAAATTTTGCTTTTCCGCGTTTTTACCTCAAACGTTCGATTTGGGTAAAAACACGGAGGGGGCACCATAGTAAGCTACCGTACGATTCGACCTAGAATCGTCGCCTAAAAATGGGAATAATTTTTGCTTTCTCGTAGATCGAGAAGAACTCATATTTAATGCATTTTCTTCAGAAAATTCACTAAAGAGGGGGCAAAATGTAGCACCCTAAAATTGGCACAGTAAAACCTTAATAATTACAATTACTCTAGTAAATATTCAAATTCAAATTTTAACCCCCAAAACCGCTCCCAAACCGCCGTTTAACCCGTTTCCTCCTTTCCCATGCCATTTTTAGAGTTTGTTTTGACCGTTTGACGATATCGTCGCCGATCAAACGATATCGCCTTAGATCGAATGATTTCATCTGGACTAGGATGTCTAGACGATCTTGTCCCAAAACTGATTTTTCTCAATTAGCCTCTGTTCCAATGGCGCCTCTAATCCGGGAAGAAGCATGTCTACGCCGTTAGAGACCCTCCCCGTTGGAGATCTCCCAAATTGGGATGATCTCCAACCTCCTAACCTCCCTCCTAAGCCTATTTAAACTTAGGCCCTCCCCTTAACCTACCTCTGGCTGATATTTCCTGTAACTTGACTTTACACGCATTAAGACATTTTGAATTACCATCTGCACTTGTCCTATCCAAATTTTGTTGCAGGAACCTTAGTATTTTTCAGCCGGAGCAAGCTCAGTTCGTCGTGGACGATCCTGTTCAATTTGAGACGATTTCGTACCAATCCGAGATGATTTCGACTGCAGTCTGCATTGGGGGCAATCACTGCCCAGAGTTTGCATTTTTCTCTTTTCATCTCCTATTCTATTTTGCATCTAATTAGTTTATTTATTATTTTTTGCTATTTTGCATCTTGGAGTTCACCCATATAGCTTAATTGCATAATAAAGTCATGATTAGCGATTAAAGTATTGCAACTCACTTGCATTTCTATTTGGGATTACCTGTTAACATCCTTATTGTAATTTTACATCATTATCCTTTATTAGCATTTTTATATTTTTTGTATTTTGTGTCTATTTCTCTGTTTGCAGGTCTCTGACGAATTCGTCAGATCTTAGACGATCCTATAGGTCGGAGATGATTTCGTCAAATTCTAGGTGATCCTATCTGCTTCAATAATCAGAACCTGCATCAGACATCTAGATCAAGCATGGCTCTATAATTTAGCTTTTTCTCTTTGTTTTTGTTCATATTTGTTTGCTGTATTTCATCTAGTCTGCATTTTCATAATAGATCAACTTAGACTCATTTGGCCAAACCTAGGACTCGAATGTTTAAAGATAAAACTGAACGCATTAAACACATTCCCAACCTAGGTGTGGAAACTACGATTCAAACATTTCCTGGTGAACCCACCATCCATCGAAAAATCACCATAATACACCTCCCCCGAGAGGCGGGACCTTTGCAAGGCCTCTCAGTCCGAGGTATCGCGCCATACTTTTCACATCCCCCTTTCGGGCACGGATCCTATAGCCTGAAGGTAAGGGTGTGAAAAATTTGGAGCGATACACATGATGCCCCATCCTTTAGGGCATTTGCTAGATAAAATGGTACATTAATTTTTTTCCATGCACTAGGTGATTCAAGAACTGCATATAGTTCACGTTTAGGTGCGAGTACTTCCCTGTGTATGTGAAGAATCTCACAACCTGTTCGAAGAGCTTCCACAAGTGCATTGGGAGTCCTTGTTTTGGAAGCCCTCCGTGTTTGAGTAGGACATTATCTTTTTCGAGTAGCAATTCTATGCATTGGACTGACATGCCATCCTTGTATGTCCATTATCCAATGAGGGGGAGGCCGGTAAAAAGAGATATGTGGTCTGGCATGACTGGAATTTCTAGTTCGTGTAGTCGAGTGACCTCCCCTATCATAGCAATAGCAAACTATTTTGCTAACTCGAGGTCCTAGTTTTGGCTAAACAGGTGACAATAAATCATCCACCTAGCCACATCGAACCGATTACAGACTTCACCTCTAATTCCCTTAGTGTTGTTGGGCTCATTCTTCTTGAGCACATGGTTCTTTGATCAACCTCCCATGGTGAATTCTTAGTTTTTTCCTGACTGGTTTGATGCCTTATTATCACAGGAAGGTACCTTATTATAGATTAAGGTGTTGGCAATTTTGGGTTTGAGATCCTAGCTTCTTGTCAATGAGTTGTCATTGATGTCAAAAGGAAATGGCATTAATGTTAAGAGGATGTGTTGGCTTCAAAGGTGGAAGATTCCAAGAGAATCCGAAGAGGTTCCATTGGCAAGGGTTTTTCATTAAAACCAAGTTAAATGGTTTTTATTAAAACCAAGGGAGGTTCTCTTTATTATTTATTTAATTATTATTTAAAACCCTTCAAGGTTTTAATTATTTAATTAATTAAGGGAGAAATTATTTTTAATTTATATTAAGGGTTTTTAAACCCTTTAGAAAGCAATTTCGATTAAATTCGAAATTACTTTTTGAATTCAGTCGACGTGTTTGGAAATGCATCAAAGTGCATATAAAATGAGGCAAATGAATTCATTTATGTTTTGCCAAGAGTTCGATATTAATCCCTGAGCATTTCATTTTCGACATCGAAGCCCCTGCACCAGCGAAGGAGGAAGACAAGCGTTGCGTGGTCAAAGGTGTGACGGGTTGGTCTTGGTGCCAAGGAGGAGGCGCATGCGGTGATAAGAACGGAGAATTCCCTTCTCCCTCACGTGGGCTCTCCTAGCCCATGCGGCGTGACCAAAGGACTTAGTAGCATGGTGGTCGGCGGTTCGAATCGCCGAAGACCCTTTTGAGGGTAGTGTATGCACTCCGAAATTCATGGGATATTTACCAAAGGTATGCACTCCAATTTTTGCAGAAAGAGTGGCAATTAAATTTTAATATTTTGCTTGCTAAGGTTTTATAAAGTTAGCTTTAGGAGGTATAAGGAATGCAAGCTTAATACTTTTGCTATAGTGGGATTGAAAATTAAAGGGGAAATAATTGCCATGGTGGTTGAGTTTTTTTGACATGCCAATGTTGGGTTAATAATTTTTAGGGAAGATCAAAATTATTAATTGTGGTAGATTTTCAAGGGCTTATTCATCTTCAAAAATGGTATGGGCACTTTTTTCTTATGAGTATGATTGGTGTATGTTTTTCTAAAATAAGGTTGGAGTGAAAAGGTTTTTAACTAGGTTTCCTTTGGTTGGGTGTAAATCCTATTTTCTGGTTTGTTGAAGACTACTTATGCATTGTTATCCTTAAGGAGAGTTTTGGTGAATGCATAATTTCTGGTTTGAGATAGTGGAAGCTTTGTGCACTAGGGTTTATATTTGTGAGTCTAGCTACTTGCATTGAGTTGGTAGAACCCTTGGTTGGCTGTTTTGAGTTTGATGGTTGAGTTGCTTCCATAGAGGTTGTTTGATCAAGTTATTGCTTTACTTGATTCATGATATTTAGCTTACTCCATTGAGTTGATTTGAGCAAGTTATTATTTGCATTTGGTGATATTGTGTTGGTGGCTATTTTTTTCAAATATCTTTGGAGGGAAAAGGATTTCTACTTGTTTCCTTTTCTTGTGATGATTGGTTGAATGCTTCAAGGTTGATGTTGAGTTGAATGGTGTTGGTTGACTAAACCTTGATTGATGAGCATTGTTTTTGAAACCCTAATTGATGGTGAAAAGAACATGAGTATCATTGTTATGTGATTCTTTGCATAGTTGGCAATTGTTGGGGTTTCATGTTCTTGAAAGAAAACATTCTATCCTATCCATTTTAGATATTGAGTTGAGTTTTCAGATTTGAGATTGAGATTGAGCTGAGTTGATTTGAGTTGAGTTTTGAGATTGGGATTTGAGTATAGAACATATTGAGTCTCTAAAAATTCTCTTTATGCTTCTGAGTTTGACAAATCACATTGGGTCTCTAAAAATTCACTTTGTGATTTCCTACTAAGAAAGTTTTTCTTGGTGAGCTTGCTGAATTTTTGGACAGGTTCCAGTGGGGACTTGTGAGCAGTTTTTGGACAGGTTCCAGTGGGGACTTGTGAGCAGTTTTTGGACAGGTTTCGGTGGGGACTTGTGAGCAGATTTGGACAGGTCCTAGCAGAGGACTTGTGAGCTGAGTTTGATAGTTCTATCAGAGAACTTGAGGACAGAGGTGTAGTGGTTCTTTGAGAAGAACCTAAGGACAGATTTGGCAAGTCTTTGAGAAGGCTTGTGTGCAGAGGATTGATTTGTTCAAGTGTTGGATAGATTTAACAGACATAGGAAGACTTGTACTAGACCGACTAACTATGTTTGGTACAGGTTGCTGAGCTGCTATGGACATGATCATAGAAGGCAGAGGTCTCTTAGGCTAAGCATTGAGGACAGGAGGTCTTCGGTGGAAAGGAGTTCCACGTGCTGGCAAGAGGTAGAGGCAATTGATCTTTTGAGGGATCATTTCTAGAGTAGAGGGGAAGGTATCTCCTTCGAGTAGAGGCTCATAAATTCAGATAGAGGGGAAGGTATCTCCTTTTAGCAGAGGCTCATAAATTCAGATTGGGGGAAGGTATCTCCTTTGGGCCGAGGCTCATAAACATTGTAATTGAGAAGGTTTCCCAAAGAACTTTGAGATAAATTTTAGAGAAGAGTTTTGTGGACGTAGCCCATCCATTCTAGGTGAACCACGTTAAAATTGGTTTCACTTTGTGGATGATCTTGTGCATTGTTTTGATATTGCTTTGGGTATATTACTTTACTATTTTGAAGTTTAAAGGAAAAAGTAAAAAGAGGTCTTATACTGTTCACCCCCCCTCTCAGTATAAGCTTGTGTTCTTCATAAGGCACCTTCCCCGATGAGTTACTTCTACATGGGGTTGATAGGGTATGCCACTCGAATTGATTTTTGGCTCGATGTATTAGACATGAGGAGCCAATGTGATTCTTGCGACGACATTATTTTTAGAGAAGCATAAATCATGAAAAATTATGTATATATTTAAAAAATCATGCGCATACATGATTGGATGTTCATGCATTATGGAGCATGTCGATTTGGTAATACGTGATAATGATGATGGCATATTTTCCAAGTATTGATTACGTTACCTTGGTCACTTCAATTATGGTTCGCTCGAGGTCCTATTTTGAAAATGTGGTAGATCAGATTGGTTCAGATTGGGATGCATATTTCCTTCGACGGTTGGCCTTGGGATGTGTAGAAATCCTACCCAATGATTTCATAATATTTTTGGATGCCTTTGGATTTCCATCACGTGAAATGATGATGTTGGCTTCGACCACTCCTCGTACCTCAAAATTGCATAGGTGTTTTTGATTAAATCAATGCACCTTCTTGAAGAGTAAGGTGCCTTTGATCAAGGCACCTACTTGAAGAGTAAGGTGCCATTGATCAAGGCACCTACCTAAAGAGTAAGGCACCATTGATCAATGGCTCCTACCTAAAGAGTAAGGTGTCATTGATCAGGGCACCTTCCTGAAGAGTAAGATACCTCTTTGAGAGTCAGAAGTCTCCTTGAGAGTAAGACACCTACCTCTAGAGTAAGTTGCCTCCTTGAGAGTAAGGTGCCTCTTTGAGAGTAATGTGCCTACCTCTAGAGTAAGGCACCTTATCACTTATTCATCATTTTTTTAAGGTGCCCTTGATGCATAATATCAAGGCACCTTATTCATTATTCTTTTTTCTTAAGGTGCTCTTCATGCATAATATCAAGGTGCCTCATTCATTCATTTTTTTTTAGGTGCCCTTGATGCATAATATCAAGGCACATCATTCATTCATTTTTTGGAAGACTTTTTAACCATAGTTAAGCGCCTTCGCTGATGGACATTGAGACACCTTATTTTTGAGTAAGGTGCCTTCCTTTGGAGTAAGGTGTCTACCTTTGGAGTAAGGTGCCTACCTTCGGAGTAAGGTGCCTTTATTTCGAGTAAGGCATCTACCTCTCAGAGTAAGGCGTCTTCTTGAAGTGTAAGGCACATCCCTTTGGAGTAAGGCACCTACCTTCAGAGTAAGGTACCTTTATTTCGAGTAAGGTACCTTCCTAAAGAGTAAGGAACCTTCCTTTGGAGTAAGGTGCTCTCCCACCATTGAAAATTTAGTAGTAGCTAACGTGTTCATTGATGCAAGGTTGATCAGGCCTTCTAAAAATTTTTCTCGTGCTGCATCAGCATCTGCTTCACCCAAGAATGGGGGTGTGTAATTTTTTCCTTTATGGGCAATTAGTGCCCATGTCCATGCTTGGATCAGGACTATCTCCTCAAAAATAATATGTAGGTTCATGGATGATGAGCCTATCTAGGTTTTGTCTCCCAAGATGCCTATTTTTCATACAATCAAGCCATTCACCTGCAAAAGAAAATAAAAAAAATAAAATTCAGTTCAACGCAATTCATGCCTGTTAGGTCTTGGATCTCAGTATGTCTATAGCTTGCATGTAGGAACTATCCCTATAAAATACACTGTAAGCTAAAAATTAGAATAATGCATATCTGGTGTAATCCATACCTATTAGGCCTTGGCTCTCAAGATACCTGCAACTTGCATGCGGGCACCATACCTGCAACACACATGAAAGGAAAAAAAACTAATACTAAATTATTTTTAGTGGACACTCTTGTATCCACCGTGTTGCTAAGAAGTTGACATGTTTTCAATTGGATGGGGTCTCTCCCATGCCTGTTCTGGACTCCACCATTAAATTATTGGGCATGTGGTATAGATGTAATCAGTGGCCATTAACTGTCAAGATTGTGTTGCTGCTGTCAATTGTCTTAATGTGCACAACACTATTTTTTATTAGCTCTACCACCTCATATGGTCCCATCCACCTTTGCATCAGTTTACCTTAACGTTCCTGGAACCTAAAATCATATAGTAATATCCAATATCCTTCCTTGAACTGCTTTGACTTAATGTGGTGGTCATACCACTATTTCCTTTACCTTTGGATGATTTCCATATTTTGTAGGGCATCCATTCAATATTTATCCAACTAATTTAGCTACTGAATCCTCTCCCTATGTGCTTATTCTAGGCTCAGGTTTAGTTCTACTATAGTTTTGAGAATTTTAATTTTGAACTTGATGTGCATCATCACACTCTTATCATATACCAGTTGGAACGGGGTGAAGTCTATGGTTGTTTTCCACACTGTTCTATATGTCCATACTGCCTCTGGTAGCCTTGCAGCCTAGTATTTCCTATGATATTGCACTATTTTTGTCAAGATATTCTCTATCTACCTATTGGTCACCTCTACCTATTTAGTTCTACTATAGTTTTGAGCATTTTAATTTTGAATTTGATGTGCATCATCACACTCTTATCATATACCAGTTGGAACGGGGTGAAGTCTATGGTTGTTTTCCACACTGTTCTATATGCCCATACTACTTCTGGTAGCCTTGCAACCTAGTATTTCCTATGATATTGCACTATTTTTGTCAAGATATTCTCTATCTACCTGTTGGTCATCTCTACCTGTCCATTCACTTGTGAATAGTAGGGGGTGGTTCTATTATACCGAATCTTGTATTGTCGTATTAGCTCCTCAATTTTATTAGAGGTTAATTGGGTTCCTTGATCCATTGTAATCTCCCTGGGTACCCATAACCTCATGAAAATGTAAACAAACAAGAATTATGCCATTGTTCCTTGGAGTTTCTTAGTGCCTGTACCTCAAACCATTTCGTGATGTAGTTTGTGTAGACTAGAATGTATCTCTTTTCAGCCAAAGGTGGGTTGATTGGCCCCACGAAATCCATACCCAATTTTTTGAAGGGCTCTATGTGCACACGAGGTTGGAGGGACATTTCATCCCTATGGGTTGGCCTACCCATCCTCTGGCACTTGTCACACTAGATAGCATATTTTCTATATTTGAACATGGGCCAAAAATACCCAGCTTGTAGGAATTTGTACATGATCCTCCATCCTGTAAAATATCCTCCACATGGCTCACTATGATAAGATTTGAGAACTTTCAAAAATTCATGCTTAGCTATACACCTCCTTATAATTTTATCAGGCCCTATTTTAAATAGGAGGTCATCGATCCACAAGAAAGAGGTACCATTTTCTATTACCATTTGCTTCTCCCATGATGAAAGAGTAGGGGATGTTCTACTGGTGGCCAAGTAATTGGTGATGTTTGTGTACCACGATGTATGTCCACTGATGACAAATAAATATTCATCTGGTAACTAGTCTTCCATAACTACGTGATCCAATGGTATTAGTCTGGACAAGAATTTAGCTACTACATTGTCCATTTTGGGCTTATCTATGATGGTAATATTGAAATCATATAGAAGAAAGAGCCACCTAATGATTCTACCACTGATCATGGGTTTACTCATTAAATATCAGATAGTTGCATGGTCCATATGGATGAACACCTTGTAACCAATTATGTAGTGGCAAAACTTGTTGATGGCATGCACGACTGTGAGAAATTCCTTCTCTGTCACCATGTAGTTGAGATTGAACCCTGCTAAATTCTTGCTAACATAATAGATGGTATAAAATTCCTTGCCATCCTTCTACCCGAGGATCACTCCTATTGTGTTATTGAATGCATCACAATAAATGTGAAATGGAATGACCTAATTTTGGCCCCATAGGACTAGGGCAGTAGTCAGCTTTTCCTTCAGCATTTGAAAAGCTCATTTGCAGTATTTCATCTAGAAAAATTATATGTCCTTGGACAACAATGTGTGTAGGGATTTGGTAATTTTGTTGAAGTCAATGATAAATCACCTGTAGTACCCGACAGAGCTGAGAAAAATCCTTATGTCCCTCTGCATATTAGGACTCGATAGGTCCTTTATGACCTCAATTTTCTTTTTATCCACCTTAATCCCTTCTATTGAGAGGTGGTGTCCCAACACTATGCCTTCACACATCATCATGAAGCATTTTTCATTGCTGAGGGACAAATTATTTTCTTCGTATCACTGGAGCACTCATTCCAAATTAGTCATCTCCTCACCAAAGGTTTCATCATAGATGGTGAAATCATCCATGTAAACTTCTACTGATTCCCCCATCATGTCTAAGAATATGCTTAACACCATCCTCTAAAAGGTGGCTGATGCGTTGCATAACCCAAAGGGCAATACTTTGTAGGTGAATGTTCCCCTTGGGTAGGTGAACATTGTCTTGTCTTGGTCCTCCTCTATGATATATATTTGGTTGTAACCACTAAACCCATCCAGAAATGAGAAGTAATTTCTCCCAAATAGCGTGTCCAATACCTGATCAACGAAAGGAAGCAAAAAATGATATTTCTTAGTCACCTTATTTAGTAATCTATAGTCGACATAGATTCACCATTCCTATTTTTCTTGGGAACCACCACTAGTGGTGACACCCATTCGCTATCAGATATGGGGTAGATAAACCCTACTGATAAAAGCTTCTACAACTCGGCTTTAACAATTTATTTCATGGAAGGGTTCATCCTTATTTGTGACTATCTGATTGGGGTCACCTACTCTTCGAGGTAGATTCTATGGGTGCAATTTTTTGTGTTGATTCCCTTCATGTCTGAGTACTCCTAAGAAAATTCTTGTTGATGTCTGGTTAAGAGATCTTTTAATTCTATCAATTGCGTGGGTGTAAACCCACTATTTATGTTTAATTTTCTACCAGGATCTATTTCGATTTGCCTGGTGTGGTGACCCTGGGCACCGACCAAAGGTGATTTAGGAACGATGGGGGGACTCTCCCTAGATGAATCTCATAATGATGTCATATTCATTGGTTTCCTCCTCAAATTCCTTCAATACCATCATCGACTGTAGTATTTATAAACCCATCCTCCTGGTTATCCCACATGGGTTCTCCCAATGTATCTATGGACTGCATAGGGGGAGATATTATCAATATTTTGATGTTTTGACCATTTTAAATGGTTATTTTTCCATCACGACAACTGATGTAGGCATCAAATATTGATATCCATGGCCTCCCAAGATGAGTGGGTAGCCATCCAATCTTGATTTAGACTGCAAAACTAAGAAGTCCATCGGGTACTCCCATGCATCCAATGTCACTATAATATCACTGAGCATCCCTTCTGGTGCTATCATCGACCTATAGGCTAGTTGTAGCATCGTCTTGGTGGGATTCAAATTTGTGAGCCTCATCCTCTGCATAGTCTCCTTTGGCATAATGTTGATGGCTGCACCCAAATCAACCAAACTATTAGTCAACAAATACCCACCTATTTTTATAATTAAAATTGGATTGCTTGGGTCTGTGTATTTAGAGTGGCACACATTTACCATCATCAAGTTTGTCAACTTCCCTACTACATTGATGGTCTAGGTCAATTTTCATATTGGTTTCCTTAGATAGAGTTCATTTATTGCCTTGGTGTATATAGGAATGTCACGAATAGCTTGGAAGAGTGGAATAGTGACTATTAAGTTCCTCAAGCTAGAAAGGATATCAAACTCAGGTTGTGTCAAATTTCTCTGCTCTTGTAACCTCTTAGGGAATGGAGCTTTTATTTTCTCAAAAACATGTTCTTCTTCGAACTCCTCTACAAGAGGTGGTTTTACTACATCTTCCTCCTCTTCTACCAGGGTATATGCTTCTACTCCTAACTGCCTACCAAACCTTAGCTGAATTGGATTACAACTAATATTATATATCAAATAATGTGAGACAAGAAAAGTCTCCCCAAGATCGAAGAATGCTCCACAAGATCAATCACACACAAAAGAGAAAAACTCACAACACAAATATCAGGGAGTAGCAGGTCTAAGAGCTCATGACAGACTCATACTAAGATCAGGAGAGAGAGTCAAGGTACTGGTCCAATATTACTTGTAATGATGAATGGACCTAACCAGTTTGCTGCAAATTTGTCTCGTAAATTAGAGGAACAATTTGAGTTTTGCTAGTTCTCTTTTAGAACTAAATCACCTACTTGATAGTCTCTCTGGTGTACTTTCAAGTTGTAAGCTCTCTTAATATGCTATTGATAAACATGTAGATTCTCAAGGGAATTCACCCGTCATTCGTCAAGCAACGTTAATTGATCTAACTGAGCTTGCCTAGTTGTATCATCGTCAATGAATTTTTGCATGGAAATACGCAACGATGGAATCTCTAATTCTAGAGGCATGATGGCTTTAGTACCATACACTAGTGTAAGTGGAGTTGCCCTAGTGGGTGTCTAAATGCTAGTGCGATAGGCCCAAAGGGCAAGAGGTAATTGATTATGGCAATATTTATGATTTTTCTTGATAGTTTTCTTCAAGATGGCTACTACTATTTTATTTGATGCCTCTGCTTTCCCATTGGCCTGTGGATAATAGGACATGGTAAAGCTATGCTTTATGTTATACTTGGTTGTTAACGCACGCACATCCTTATTATTAAAGGGTGTTCCATTATCGAATATGATCTTGGATGGAATACCAAAATAACATATGATATTATGTAGCATGAAATCCGTAATGCGAGGTCTAGTCATTGTGGTAAGGGGAATTGCTTCCACCCATATTGTGAAATACTTGGTTGTCGTTATGATAAACTTGTGATGACCTGATGAGGTAGGTGAGATTTTCCCAATTAGATCAAACCCCCATTGTGCAAATTGCTAGATCGATTGAATCGGTTGCAAGTCCTATGAAGGTACGTGTGTCAAATTTCCATGGTGTTGACACTTCACACACTTCTTAACATAAGTGCAGCAATCTTGCTCTAAATTTGGCCAATAATAGCCCATGCGAAGAATGTGCTTGGCGATGGCCATGCCACTAAAGTGGCCACCACATGTACCATCGTGTGCTTGGGTGATGGCCCAAGCTAACTCCTATGAGTCTAAGCAATGAAGGAGGATACCTTCATAACTTCGACGATACATTATGTCTTCTACTAAGACATATTTTACCACATTTTGTTTGAATGATCGATTTACAGCATGCAACAATCCAGGTGGAATATTACCCAAATTAATATAATATTTAATCTAGATGTCCCAATATTGTTTTTGTATATTGGTATAGTTGAGATCACCTTTCATGGGAAGGCTCAATCTGAATCATGTGAATAATAGGTATAACATTATGCTCTTCATGCTCAGTAATAGATTGCGCTAGCATTTTTACTTTGATGGTTGTGATATCATTTGAAGGGTCATGCGGGATTAGCGACCCTAAGGAATCCATTTTATCTACAAAATTATTAGATGAGATAGGGAGTAACTCTATATCATACCATTAAAATTTTACCAGGAGTTTGTCCACTAGGGATTTGTAGGCTTGCAAGATGGGACATCAACATTGGAAAATCCCTTTAACCTGATTTACTATGAGCAACGAATCATAAAAAATGTTTAACTTTGTTATTTTTATGGCGATTGTCGTTTGAATCCCTATGATGAGAGCTTCATGCTCGACATTGTTGTTAGTACAAGGAAAATCAATTTTAAACTAAAGAGGTATGGGAGCCCCTTGTGGTGTGAAAAACATGATACCTATACCACCACCTTGCTTGCATTTAGAACCATCGAAGAATAGAGTTATGTTTGCCTGTGACTCAGGCTCTACAGAATTAGGTGATTCTGATAGATGAAAGACTCCATCATCGAGAAGTTCTATATTGAGAGTTTGATCATCCTGTAGAGGAGCCTCTACTAGTTGATCAGCTATGGCTTGTCCTTTGATATATTTTTGTCCAATGAACTCTAGGTCAAATTCCATCAACAACATTATCTACTTCACCGTGCGACTATTATGATATGTTATGCTCATCATGTAGTGCAATGAATTTTATTTAGATACAATATATATGGTATGATTTAACATATAATGGTGTAGTTTTTTGGTGGCAAAGACCACTTCTAAGCATAGCTTCTCAACATATGCATATCTAATTTTGTAGCTGACCAGGGTACGACTAATGTAATAGGCAACCTATTATTTGTGAAATTTATTCTTTTGGGACAACATGGTGCCCAAAGCTAACTCAGTGACTGAGATGTATAAATAGAATGACACTCTTGGTTGTGGTGGATCCAATACAGGCGGTGAATCCAAGTATTGTTTTATCTCATCAAAGGTATTTTTACATTATTTGTCCCAATTAAATGAGACCCCCTTGTGTAGCAACCTATTCATGGGTCGACACTTATCTAATAACTGTGCTATGAAGCATTTTATGGATGTGACCTTTCCTTGCAAACTGCATAGTTGCTTAATGGTTGTGGGGGGAGGCATTTCTAATATTGCCTTGACCTTGTTTGGATCTACCTCTATGCCTCCCTTGGAGACTATGAATCCCAAAAGTTTACCATATGTGACACCAAAGACACACTTTTTGGGATTAAGCCTGACATTGTGCTCAATGAGGCGATCTAAGACCTTACATAGTACACTGATATGCTCATGACGTTCTAAAGATTTTGCCAATAAATAATCCATGTAATCTTCCAAAATATTATGCATATAATCATGGAATATGTACGTCATAGCTCGTTGATAGGTGGTGCCAACATTATTTAGGCCAAAAGGCATGACCTTATAACATAATGTCCTCCAAGGTTTTGTGAATGCCATTTTTATCTGGTCTTCTGGATTAATACGAATCTGATTATATCCAGAGAAACCATCCATAAGAGAGAGCATTTCATGTCCTACTATGGCATATACCAACACATCAATGCTAGGTAAGAGAAATTCATACTTAGAACTCGCTTTGTTAAGATCTCTGAAGTCCGTACAAATGTGAATCCTCCCATTAGGATTCTTGATGGGAACCATATTTGAAACCCATGTCAGATAATCTACTGAGATGATAAATTCTGTGTCCAAAAACTTTTGTAATTCATATTTCACAATCAAGGTGACTATTGGGTGCATTTTACGTAACTTTTGATTGAATGGCTTGATATTTGGGTCCAATGTAGGATTATGCATGACTAGATTTGGGTCTAGTCCTGGCATGCCTTTATATGACCAAGAAAAACTTTTATCCTTTCCTTCAGCACTCTTGTCAAATCATCTCTCTCAACTGGGGATAGACCTTTCCCTAGTTTGATAATGTGAGGATTATCGGGATCTGTATTGATATCCTTATCAATTGTTGGCTCAATTGATATATGAGACCCATATTCCAACTGATGTGGAGTAGGAATCAAATGAATGTCATCAACGAGATTTGCTTCGTCCATAGGAAAATCATGATCAACCTTAGCTTGATAGACATATTGAGTAGTGCTTGGAGAAAATTGAAATGGTTGTAACATTTCCTCGTAAGGCCAGTACTCTAAGAGTGATGGGGGTGAATCTCCCCAATCAAAGTCAATTGCCTCCCTATCGAGATTCAAAGAATTTAATGGGTTATTTAGATCTATCAGTTGTGTCATTAGATATATGGAAATCATGTTGATGGATACATGATCTCCTACTCTAGGGCGAGTGGGTCTAGAGACCTGATGTTGCCTCGTAACTCATGGGTGTGGCTCTGGTGGAAATGGAAGGAATGTCAGTGGCCTATGCAGAAGAGGGTGAGCCTACTATTTATGCAGAAGTAGCTGGAATCAGATGGGTCCTTAAACGGGGAATAAAATATAAAGCTAATATTCATCTTCATTATCCAAAGGGAACATGCGCTCGTGTTCATCATCTGAGCTAGGGTAGTTAATGGATGCGATGCCATAGTCATCATCGTCATCGCTCGTCCATTTGTGAGGAGGACCTTGGTATTGTTACTCACTGTTAGATTGTAAGGTGTATGAGCTCTCCCACACTTCATGGGGTTGGGCGATATCATTGGAAAGACCTTGATCTATCATTTCTATGGATAAGTGATCTCCCATGGAATGGATGTGATTTAGATTAGCATATGAGTCACGGGTGAGCTTATCTTGATAAGCTAGGCATAGGTTTTTGAGGCCCTCAATGAGGACATCCAATGGTACCAATTTATTTTGTCCCAACCCAAATCTATCATATGTAAGTTGATACTAGGGTTGACAAGGAACACAAGCACCCTACTCATACATGCCAAGACCAAACCCATGCCAATTACAATGATCTAAGTACCACAATGCATAGTTTGGATTCGACAAATAATTTACATCCTTAGAAAAGGGTTCATCGTCATATTATTTTTGAGGAATGGGTAGAGGTATACCAAGAGGTACAATGCTACCTATGGGAAAATGAGGTCTTCCCATGTCTTGCACTATCTCTAGTGATGGAACTGTCATGATATTTCTCACCAAGTATTCCCCTATCCTTGTGCTAGACATTTGGACTGTGACCTGGGATGGCAAATATGGATGAGAGGAAATGGAGGTTTGAGGTGATCTAGTGTTCACCTCTGGAGGTAATTCCTCATTAATGACAGAAGGAACCTCCTTCGTGGATATGGTAGAAATTAATGGTGGGATTTCATCAATAAGCCTCTTTGACATGGTCCTTGATGGAGGGTTTGACGATGTCGAAGCTTTCTCTGAAGGTGGCGATGATGAGGATGGAGTAGATTATGATGAATGTGTTGGAATGGATAGACTTTGACCAAGTGTATTCAATCAAAAGTCTACATGAGTCAAAGGTAATGTTGACTCTGGCATCTACTGCAACATGTTGCAGTATTTGAAGGGCTCTAAATTGGTAGATACTACATGTACTTACCCTTCATGAGTGTATTTAAGACATTGATGCACAATGGAGGGGACACACTTCATATCCTGTATCCAAGGTCTTTCGAGCAAAATATTATAAGCCATATCACCCTCTAGCACATGGCACAACATCGATATAATATTTTTCCCCACCTGAATGGGTAAAATTATGGTACCGACAGTAGAGCATATTGTATCATTGAAAGCGTAAAGAGTGTAAGTTGATGACACAACATGAGATGCTAGTAATTTAAGGTGCTTTAGTGCTTTAGTTATTATGATGTTACTTGAGGACCCAGTGTCTATAAGCAATCTCTTGTATGGTATCTCATTTATACATGCAATGATGTGTAAAGGAGGATCTACCCTATTGCTAGCTATTTATTTTATCTCATGCTCATGAAATTGTATGACTGGTTCTTTGAACTGTTGCACATGTCCTACAAAATCTATGAAGGAGTTGGACTCCTACGATTGCAACTCTATGGATTTTAAAATTTCCATCAAGGCATCCCTATGTGGAGGTGATTGTTAGATAAACTCATAGATGGACAGTCATGTTGATGTGGTCCTCAAGATTTGTGTAAGCTTGCTCTTAATTATCATTTTTGGCCTAGAAGGAAGGCCCTGTACTACAGGTGGTGTAGTTTATGACGTAGTTGGAACATCATTCGAAGCTATGGGCTATGCAACTTGACTTGGATATCTCTTGTTCCTGGTCACAATACTCACCATCCCAACATACCCTTGCACAGGGTGTTGTTGCTTTACCTCATTCATCGGTTTAGCAAGCACTTATTGTACCTCATGAATTGGTAAAGGGTCTTTGTAAATACCCATTTGTTGATTGGTAGGAGCTAATGGAGCATATACTATAAGCTCATTCCTCTCAATCATGTCTTGTACTATGTGTTTAAATTCATAGCACGATTGTAAATCATGGACACATTATCGATGGAAATTACAATACTAATACTATCGGTGTCCCATAGGCTTGGATTTACCTATTTTCAAATCATTGGGTTTAATATCTAGTAAGTTAACCATCTTTCCATCCCACAATCGATTGAAAAGAGAATCCATGGATTCAAGAATGGGAGTAAATTATCATTGAGGGTGACATTATTGTTTTTGTCCCTAATTCATTGTACCATTATTGTCATAACTCGTAGGAGGAGGTTGGGCCTGATAGTTAGCCTTTTTGGGAGGCGTCACTTGAGGAGACCCAGGGAAATTTATGGCCACTTGATTGACCACAACTGGATTTGTAGGTGCCAAGCTATTCTTAGGATTCTTTGTCCACTCCTTCGTACGAGGTTTTGTTATTTCTCCCTCTTGGATTTTAATTTCCTCTATGTTTCTAGCATATGCTAGAGCTTCTTCCAAGGTAGGGTATTGCTGTAATTGCAATGTTAAAGAGATGGGTTTTAAACAACTCTTTGAGAAAAAATGAGTCAATTTAGTCACTGGAAATAGATAGGGTAGCTTAGCCAAAAGCATTCACCACCAGTTTCCATAGTCAGTGATCGTATCATCCTGGGTTTGTTTCATTCCTGTGAGGTCGGTTAATATCACATTCCTTTTGGTGTTAAAGGTGAAACGTTCCAAAAATGCATCAAAAAATTGATCGAATGTGTAGATGCTATGTTTTGGAAGTTGGTTGAACCACTCAATAGTAGGACCAATGAGGGTACTCAAGAAAGTTCTTAGGAGCAATGTATAATTGTCCTATATGTTGAAGCACATATTTAGAAATATAGTGATGTGCTCTTGAGCATCTTATTTGCCCTTGAATCTATCAAATTTGGGAATTTTGAAATTCTCAGGATAGATCGAGGAAGGAATGGATGGGTGTAGCGGTTGGTTCTTTAGTTGCTACAAATTAGGCAACACACAAAGCTTGATACACATCCGAGGATTTAATCTCCTATTTATTTTGAACTTATAGAGGTGGACAAGGAATATTAAGCCTAGGTTAGGGTGGTTGATTGACATCAGCCACACCTCAATAAGGTGCTTCTACATAATCCTCATCTTGTTCCAAATCATCGTAAGCCCCATAAGGTGTTTCAGGTATGGGGCTACAAGGAGGAACTAACGCCTATTGAAGGTGATCTATGTTTGGCCTATCATATGCATTCTATTTAGGCCTACAAAGTATAGGAGGAAACACAGGATTAGGTCTAGGAGACCTATCTTTTTGGAAATTTGGTTGCCTCGGGTGAGCCTCTTGTCTACGTGTACTTGGAGTTAAAGCTCCATGACAAAGTTTCTTGAATTTATCGTTCAAGATTTTCTTTATATATTTGCTGTCGTTGCTCTAAGAGAGCTAAGCGATGTTTATCCGATCTAATTCTATTAAACTCAGCTTGGTGATCAGCATATCTCTAGACCAAATTATTAATTTGATTAGTTGTATGACGTCTAAGTGCCTTAGCACTATTGCCTTGTTGTCTATATTGTTCAGGAGGATTTGTGAGATCAATTACGTGCTTCCCTCGATTGAGAGAAGTCACATTGACTTGAGTTTCTCTCATAAACAAGTCTTTTTGAGAGTCTAATGGTGCAGAGGCACAATGTGTTTGCATTGACACATTTTCATGAGGATAATCTGGATGTTCCTTAGGTCTTCCCTCATAAACTAGGTAAGGTAAGGTGGCATAAGATCACCTAATTTGATGAGTATCATACTCATCGTGATTTTGATACTTTGGAGTAGGGTGACTTGAAATATTGAGATGATTGTTCAACCCTACTCGAGGTGTGAGCTCTTGCTCCTATGTATTAACATGAGTAGAATATCGATCAGGTATGTGAATGCATGGTATTGCTCTATGTGGAGGAGCCTCATTGTGTAGTGACTCTTCTCTAAAGAAGGTATTTGTAGCATGTGAATTAGGGAGATATTTTCCCAAACTAGGACTATGACCTATAGGGGTACCCTACGAAGGAGTCCCTTGTAGGCTAAGCCTTCTAGTTGACACTCTAGGACTAACCATCCACTCATCTATCAGTCTACAACTAGGGAGAGTAGCTGATTGCCAAGGAGGAATGATCCTATCCCTAGGCTCAACACGAGGATGTCCTATGTCCTCTTCTCTATTACCCATAGCTTCTACCCCTAAATGGAATTGGCTATGGGTACATACCATAGCTATGTACTCTAACTACTATGTGTTTATATTATTTCCAATTTATATGAATTTGAAACAAACAAAAAATAGAGACACACAAGCATAGAAGTGATTATATTGTTTTAAATTTTTTAGATGTGAATCCTAAACTGTTTGTTGTGTTTCAATGATGTATTATTTTGTAAAGAAAATAATTTTCTCATGTTTGATATTTTTTTGAATGATATTCTCAAATTTTAAGTGGTTTTCACCTATATACTTGCATCTTGACAACCGGGAGTGAAATTCTGGTCACGTGAACCAACCAAAGTATGGAGATGAAATCCATACCCGATTAGGGAGCATAGGTCCTACCGATCCTCATCCAGCACCCCGTGCACATCAATACATCCCTCTGAAGAGGAATGCATACTATTTTGCATGGTTAGGATAGATCTTGGAGTCGGTATTGGACAATAGAACAAGGTTCATAGGATTTGAGTCAATGGATGGAGATGAAATCCACCGTTGGTTCGGAATGAAATCCAACTCACCAATGTTTAAGTGGATCATGGTGTGTGTATGTTCCTTTTAAAATATTTGAAAGAAAACAATAAAGCACTCAATTATTTTTGACTAAATGCATGAAGGTGTGATTTTATTTCAGATTCATTAGTAGCATAAAAGGGAAACCAAAAATGCACACCTATATGACCTTAACCTTTGTGGGCAAGTTTCCAATAGGTAAACTAGACAAGAAAAAGAAAATCTACTGTTATTTTTCTCTATTTTTCATTAAAAATTAATGTGCATTTTTGGGAAGAGAAAATATAACCTTTGTATGCAAAGAATCACCGATAAAAACATGAAATTTTGCAATTTTTAATAGTAAAATTTCAAATTAACTCTGCAAAGGAGTATAAAATGGACATGGAAAGTTGCTATTTTTGCAAATTTCTATAGAAGCCTTATAGTTTTATGGCCATCCTAGGTAGGTACGGTCACATATTAGGGGCCATCCCACCTAGTTCCATGGATTTGGTCGTCTCACCCAGTGCCATGGAGCAGTAGGGAGGTCATTTTTACTCAGAGCAGTCAATACCTGCAATAGAGAAAACTAGAAAAAGAGGTCCAAATTAGCATCATCTAGAGGGGAGATAGAAAAACATCATATACCATGATCGCCATTGAATATGTGAAATTTACTACATCGCCTTAAGGGCATTCCATTGCAATGTAAAGCAGTTATAAAGCATTCAAAGGAAATAGCACATAAACTTGTAATCTAGCAAAGTGAAGAAAATGTATAACCAAATGGTGGATTTATCCTTCTATTTAATCAATGTATAGCTTCAAATGTGAGATTACAAATATCCCCTTGAGGGCTTTT
This sequence comes from Wollemia nobilis, assembly GCA_028583015.1. Taxonomy (NCBI): domain Eukaryota; kingdom Viridiplantae; phylum Streptophyta; class Pinopsida; order Araucariales; family Araucariaceae; genus Wollemia; species Wollemia nobilis. Next base: position 2,454,580 of record JAQPPZ010000057.1, read on the forward strand.
ACAAATTGATACAATTTCCATTACAATTTTTAAGGGATCTAGTCCCTTGAAAGGGGCCTCAAAGCAGTGTAAACTATGGCGTTTAGTGTAAATATCGCATCCCACGATTGATATATATACTTCAACCTATTATTATGGTCTTCTTAGCTCCTTCCTTCTACATAGAATACCTGCACCTACACACAAGGGACTAAAATTGGGTTAATAGCACCTATTTCATAGAATGAATAAAGCATTGAAAACATAGAAAAAGAGGCATATCCTGCAACCAAACAAAGTGATCTACACACATAAAAACTGATATACAATAAGCATATGCATATTATAATATAATATAAACACAAATAAGCAAATTTGGAGGCAATATCAAGGGTTAAATAATGCACAAACAGGGACCGTTCCTGGGTGAGCCAGATAGACCTACAACATTGAGGATCACCAAACCTGCATCAAAACTCCTCCAAACTACCTCAAATTTGGGCCATAGGTTCCTCTAGATATTTCTAAGAGGAATATGAAGAAATTTATGTAAAATTACAACTTGTTTTGTGGTCATCCCTAGGTGTGCCATGGGAAGACTATTGGTTGTCCCGAGGTGGGGCGGTCACAAAACTACCTTAGTTTTATCACCTAAGGCCTTGGGAATTGGTCTAAAATGGTATAGGAGTATTGTCAATATATGGGGACAAAAAGTATTCCAATTTGGCTGATTTTGGTTTAGTGGATCGAGCCTCTTGCCCTTGAAAATTACTTCGAAGCAAAGAGGGTTTCAAGGTTAGGCAAAGGTGAGTTTTGGTTTGCAATTTGTGGGGTTCAATTTGGGTAGCACTTCGTGGATTATTTCTCCAAATTATCCTCTATGAAATTGGGAGTTTGAAGCTCCTTTTATAGCCCAAGAGGGCACTTAGGGTAAAATGGCATCTTTTCCATGCGAGGTAGGTGGCACCATGTGTCCTAATCACGTCATGGGGTAATTGGTAGAAGGTTGCCCCTTTGGGTGCTCCCAATAAACTGTCCCACTATCCATAAGTAGGTCACCAATCAATCTGGGGTGATTGGATGCACTAATGGCAGTCTTGGATTACCATTTAGTGCGTCTTTTGACTTTTTTGAGGGTCTAGTTAGGGGCCGTCCTACCCACAGATGGTTGCTGATGGTCGTACCTGAGTGGGACGGTTGTTGATGGCCATACATGAGTGCGATGGTCACCAACTATGACCATCCTTGGGTGGGACGACCACCAATAGGAGCCCCAAAACTATCCTAAACTTCTAGGAACCCTCCAAACTAAGTTTTGGAGGCTTTTGGAAGCCTTTTGCTAGCCTAGAGGGGTGCCCAATAGGGCCATATATTGTCAATAAGAGGGCATATGCAATGTTTTGATAGTATTATATTATTTATGTGATTTAGATGTCTATAGGTGGCATCCCTACTGACATATTCCCCATAGAGGGTTGGTACTAGTTTCTTCACTTTCCCATGAAATAAGCTTCACTAAATTTAGCATCCTCCTTGATATTAGGTAGTTGTGGGTATATTCGGGTCTTATGATTTTGCTGGAAAACAATACATACTATGACTTTGTTATTCAGGTATGCATTCCTCACATAATTCCCAATGCATTTTAGGAAGAAATAGGCTAATGCGATTTCGTTCTCTTGCTTCTTCTTCTCTAGTAGAAGCGTGTCTAATTGCAATGCTAGATAGGAGAGAATTTTGCTCTTCAGATCCTTCAACATATTACCTATATCTATCTGTGTGATCGAAGCGATTGCTTTCACGGTCCTAGAAGTTGGTTTACCTCTTCTTAATGAGTAGTTATGACACAATTATTGGATATCTTCCATTGGGTGCTGGTAAACATCACCTCCAAAGATTAAGTTGAGAGATTTGAGTGATTCATTGTTAAGTCCCCTCAAGAAAATGCTCCTGAGGGACTTATCACCTAGCTTCGTATGAGGGGATATCTATAGATTAAAGTTGAATCTCTCCTAGTACTCCTCTAGGGATTTATCCTCCTTTTACATCATGCTTATAACCTCTTCCCTGGAGTCTCATGCTCTACCAAAGCCTTGGCTAAAAATCTTGTAATGCATCAAAGGACAAATCATGTTGAAATCCAAGCCTATTTTATCAGAGAGAAGGTATTGGATGGGACTATTTAGTTGGATTATTGCCCATCATCTTTTAATTCTGTTGATTTATTCACCAAACCTCTTCCCAAGGAGCAGTTTTGTAAGCTGAGGGACTCACTTGGTTTGGTGAAGTTGTCCTCAAGGGGGAATGAAGTGTGGTTACACTTGTGTGATGACAACTTCATTCTTATGAGGTGTTTTGTGCTATATATGAGTTGATCTTTGGTGGTATAATTACTTTTTGCATCTCTTTTAAACATGGTAATTTCTTGTTTGCCTTGTGCAACTTTTATACATGTTACTTTGTAGATGGAATTGTGCAATTATGGTATATGATGCAATTACTTTATGCAACTCTTTTACATTATACTTTATTGTTGCCTTGTGCAACTTTGTACATGTTTTTTTATGTAGTTGGCATTATGCAATTGGTTTATCATGGTACTTTCTTGTTAGCATTTATGCTACTTTTTTATATGATATTTTATGGTTGACTTTATGCAACTGGTGTGCACACTTTATTATTTTCATATACCTTATGCAACTCTTGTACATGGTAATTTTTTGTTAGCCTTGTGCTACTTTTATACATGGTACTTTAGAGTTTATATTATCATGGTACTCCTTGTTTGCTTTATGCAACTTTGTACATGATAATTTTTTGATCAACTATATAGCACATGACTATAAGTATGGCTTGGCATCTTTTTGTGATGAATTATAGTTCACTATTTTTTATCATATTTGGATATTCATATATGCTGTGGTGAATATATTTATGATGATGTATCTAATTGATCTTATGTTGACCTGCTTGTAGCTTGCAGGTACTTCCGTTTGGGGTTTTGCAGGATTACTGAAGACACCCTTGTGATGTTTTCTTCTTGTCATTTGCAACCACTTGTGGTTTATGGATGGCTTTGTAAGCTGCTTGTATTTGAAGCTACTACGTTGGGGGCTTGCAATATCATTTTGGCCCATTTTGTATTGGTGCCTTATTGTAGACCATTCTTGGTCATAGAAGCTCATTGTAACTATATTACTCATTTGATTCTCATTACCATTTGTATATTTAAGGGGAGAATGTTTCTTTGTTTCATAATTCATTTCCCCAATATTGCATTAAGGGGGAGTGTTGGAATATGTAATGCAACATTGTGTAAATTATTCTTAGCTAAAATATGAAGTCTAAAGAATAATATTTGAATTAGAATAGAATTCTATCTTATGTAAAATATTCCTACCCATTTAATAAATAAATTAAGGGTGCTAAGAATATTTAATTTCTTGGGAAAATGTTATTTCCATTTTCTAGCAAATATTAGAAAGTAACTAATCACTTTCTAATATTTGATAGATGCCACTTATCACATATCTCAAAGATTATATTGTGATAAAATTAGAAAGTAACTAAAACACTTTCTAATATTTGATAGATTGTGATAAGATTAGATTGTGATAATATTTAGGGTTGTAGTAGAAAAGCTTCTCTTTAAATAGGGGTTTTTTCTACTACATACTATCATATCTTATCATATCTTATCGTATCTTGTCATATGTAGTAGAAAACACCCCTATTTAAAGAGAAGATTTTCTACTACAACCCTAAATCTTATCACAATCTAATATTATCACAATCTATCAAATATTAGAAAGTGCTTTAGTTACTTTCTAATTTTATCATAATCTAATATTTGAGATATGTGATAAGTGGCATCTATCAAATATTAGAAAGTGATTAGTTACTTTCTAATATTTGCTAGAAAAGGGAAATAACTTTTTCCCAAGAAATTAAATATTCCTAGCACCCTTAATTTATTTATTAATTGGGTGGGAATATTTTACATAAGATAGAATTATATTCTAATTCAAATATTATTCTTTACACTATATTTTAGTCTAAGAATAATTTACACTATGTTGCATTACATATTCCAATAGATACATCTCTCCTTCCGGTTGGTATGCAAGTTGGTTCACCTTGTTATTTGGATTGACTATCGGATGCACTGGTAGCTGTGCAGGTCTCACTATAGGAAGATCAAGTAGGATTTACTATGGTGGAGCCTACGCCATGTTATGTGGAGCTAAGTTCCACGAACCGTGGTTTCTCCACTACTACCGCTGGGACGACATCCATGGTTGTTGTTTAGGAAACACGACCCTTGGAGGTACGTTCATCCATGGTGGTTGTCCCCACCACCTCATATTAAGTGGTTGAGGCTACCCTTATGGCATGTAAGGTACTCCTCCATAGGGTGGTGAAGATGTGAAATTTACTACACCGCCTTAAGGGCACTCCATTGCAATGTAAAGCAGTTATAAAGCATTCAAAGGAAATAGCACATAAACTTGTAATCTAGTAAAGTGAAGCAAATGTATAACAAAATGGTGGATTTATCCTTCTATTTAATCAATGTATAGCTTCAAATGTGAGATTACAAATATCCCCTTGAGGGTTTTTACAAATTGATACAATTTCCATTACAATGTTCAAGGGATCTAGTCCCTTGAAAGGGGCCTCAAAGCTGTGTAAAGTATGGTGTTTGGTGTAAATATCGCATCCCACAATTGAAAAATATCCTTAAAACTATTCTTATAGTATTATTAGCTCCTTCCTTATGCGTAGAATACCTGCACCTACACACAAGGGACTAAAATGGGGTTAATAGCACCTGTTTCATAGAATGAATAAAGCCTTGAAAACATAGCAAAAGAGGCATATGCTACAACCAAAAAAAGTGATCTACATACATAAAAACTGATCTAAATTAAGCATATGCATATTATAATATAATATAAATACAAATAAGCAACTTTGGAGGCAATATCAAGGGTGAAACAATGCACAAACAGGGACCATTCCTGGGTGAGCCAGATAGACCTGCAACATTGGGGATCACCAAACCTGCATCAAAACTCCTCCAAACTACCTCAAATTTGGGCCATAGGTTCCTCTAGACATTTCTAAGGGGACTATGGAGGAATTTATTTGAAATTACAACTTGTTTTGTGGCCATCCCTAGGTGTTCCATGGGCATACTGCTGGCCATCCCCAAGTGGGGCGATCACAAAACTACCTTAGTTTTGTCACCTATGGCCTTGGGAATTGGTCTAAAATGGTATGGGAGTGTTGTCGATAGATGGGGCCAAAATGTATTCTAATTTGGATGATTTTGGTTCAGTGGATCGAGCCTCTTGTCCATAAAAACACCTTTGAAGTGAAGAGGGTTTCAAGGCTAGGCAAATGCCAGTTTTGGTTTACAATTTACGAGGTTCAATTTGGGCAGCACTTCGTGGCTTAATTATCCAAATTCTCCTCTCTGAAATTGGGATTTTGGAGCTCATTTTATATCCCAAGAGGGCACTTAGGGTAAAATGACATCTTTGCCATGTGAGGCAGGTGGCGCCATGTGTCCTAATCACGTCATGGGGTGATTGGGAGAAGGTTACCCCTTTGGGTGCTCCCAATCAACTGTCCCACTGTCCATCAGTAGGTCCCCAATAAATTTGAGGTGATTGGATGTGCTAATGGTAGTATTGATTTACCATTTAGTGTGTCCTTTGACTTTTTTGAGGGTCCAATTAGGGGTCGTCCTACCCAAGGATGGTTGTTGATGGCTGTCCCTGGGTGGGACGGTCACCAACTGTGACTGTCCTGGGGTGGGACGACCACCAGTAGGAACCCCAAAACTACCCCAAATTGCTAGGAACCATCCAAAATGAGTTTTGGAGTCTTTTGGAAGCCTTTTTTCTAGCCTAGAGGGGTGCCCAATAAGGCCATATGTTGTCGATAAAGGGCCTATGTAATGCACTAATAATATTATCTGATTTACGTGATTTAGATGTCTACAGATGCCCCATTTTTGGTATGCATGATGTGAAACAAGGAATTGAGAAAAAATATATCACGAAATTGTTGAATGATCAAGGTTGTTCATTAAACTAATTAATTTTGAATGCCTCCATTGTGTAAAAGCATACATTCTTTGAATCCTTTCTATTGACATAGTCGAAGGATCGATTTTGGGTATACCTTTCAATCGTGCTGTAGTAAAAGTCTTATGGGGCTTAGGGCATACGAGGTCTTGATGCCTTGTGTCCTTGTAAAAATTTACATAGGTCAATTACCAAGGTTTCAAGGAGGTCAATCCTATTTTTTTATTTCTTATGCTGATTCTTTGCCCCAACATGGGCTTGAAAATTTATCTTTATCCAAGATTCTTTTGAATGCATGGAATTTACACTTCTGAGTGTTTAAATGTTGATTCAATTTATGAATTCATTATGATGAATAACCCCTCAAGAGATGAGTCTATGAGGGCATGAAAAATGCAAAAGTGATGAGTCACTTGACACATATGACTAAATTGGGGTAACTCTTTGTTTTGCCCATGGTACTATATACCTGTTCAGAGGTGATTTTCAACTGTTTTGATGAATAGTTTTGGAAGCAAAAGGTCTAATACTTAATTCCCATGGAGTGGTAAATCCATGGAGGCATTCTTGGGGACTAAAATAGAATATTTTGATGCATCCAAAATTATTATAGGTTTAGTCTAGATCCCTCTCATTTTCTTGCCCATTCTGCCTTATTTTTGGTGGGTTTTTGGGCCATTTTTTTATATTTGTTGTTTTTAAGTGAAATTTCTTGTGATATTACTAGGGGGGATGAGGAAAAAATTTATGACCATACCAGGGTGGGATGGCCAGCCAACTATGTGCTCGTCCCACCCAGGGGCGGTCATATTGTTTTGAAGCTATAAAAGGCCAAAAAGGGCCATTTTGGCTCATTTGTGCATGCTACTTGGAGAAGTTGGAGAGGAGAGGAGGTAGGAGGGAGTTTTATGAATTTAATTACTGTAAAAATATCACCTACAACATGATCCAACCAATGGATGCATCAGGTGGTGGAGCCGATGCGAAACGGGTATGGATTACATGCTTCCTCTGCCCTATTTTATTGTGTTTTTCCAATTTTTGCTATAATTTTATGACTACAGCCATACCTATGATTTAATAAACCCTAAGAAGACTAAAAAACATAAATTTGAAACTTATACATGCTTTATTTGCAAAAAATTAGCGTTAAAAACCAAAATTTTTAATGTTTTTTAGGGTTTTTAGGGCAGTTTTAAGGGCCAAATTGACCCTATTTTACTCCTATTTGGGGATCGTACCTATAAGGGACAATCATAGGTGGCCATCCCTGGGTGGGAAAAATACAAAATTTGGGGCCGTACCTAGGTGGGATGGCCAAAAAATTTGCCAAAAAGGGCCCTATTTTAGGTGATTTTTTATGTTTTTGAAGCAAAAGTTCATATTTTTGGGACCATTTTTATACCTTATTTGCATGAGCAGATAGTGATGAGTTGGTACAGGGTATCAAGTCTCTTTCAGGTCACTAGATAATATTTTACTATTTCAGACTAGCGTTGTCTTTATGCCATCGGTATGAAGCAAGTTATGCGGTTGGATCCCGTGGTGGGAGACCGCGCCTATCTGACAACTTTGATAGACCTATGGGACCCTCACACTAACACTTTCCATTTAGCCATGGGGGAGATGGAAGTGATACTATATGATGTCTATTAGATACTACATATTCTGATAGAGGTTCATCATATAGTATCTTCTTTGACAGAGCAATGGGAGGTCATAGTGTGGAGGTACTTCGACGCGTGCTAGGAGGATGTCCTGACTGATATGATCAGAAGAGGGATTATAGTGTCTAGATGGTACCAGGAGGGTGTTCTTGGCATTAGGTACACTTTGTTAATGACCTTGATCAAAAAAATGCTATACCCGACTCTTTAGGAGCTAGGTTCCCATGGAACCTAATAGAGTTGGTCTTTACTCTAGTTGACTGCATAGAGGAGGAGCCGATAGTTATGGCTTGGGGTCCTACTTTATTGGCATAGCTATATGGTGAGCTATATGAGATCTAATTTCATGGGTGAAAGAGCTTGGACTATATTTTCCTACTACAATCTTGGGATTGGTAGCATATTATGGTAGAGAGACCACAGGGACTACCATGGATCACTTGAGCAGAGCTATCGGATAGGGAGATTGGGTATGGGGAGTTATGGAAGAGGTCATAAGAGTCAAGGTATAGCTAACGATATGCTGGGGATGTAGAGAACTATGCAGAGGATTTTGTATGGCTCAAGGCAGCAGACATCGAGTGGAGACCCTATAGTAATTGTCCTGACCAAGAGGAGGATGAGATACATCTACATCGAGTTCGGTGAGGCAGGTTGTTGATAGGGTGACATGGGATAGAGTGAGAGTATTTCCATTATTATCATGTGCTATAATAGTTTGGGCTATGCCAAGAATTGCTCGGTGAGCTGATGGTTTATTGTCATTGAAGGGATGAGAGGAATCTAGCATGGCCTATGGTAGAGAAGTTGGGAGATGAGTTAGATTTTGAGGTGGTAGTCTTCGACTCAAATGATGCAGGCACTACAAATGAGTATGATGTGTGGTTGGTCATGTGGCAATGGCGAGGGGAGGGACCACTAGGAGGGGATGTAGCTGCTAGGGTAGCGGATGTAGCTAGGGGTGCTCTAGATGAGGAGGGTTTTGGTGAGTCTCTAGATGATGAGGAGTCGAACACATATGAGCAAGTTGTGTGTCAACATGTGTCAGTGGATAGGGTGGAGCTGATAGATGTCCAGGATCTAATGAGCTTTCATGAGGGAGAATCAGGAGATCAAGGTCTACCATAATAGCTAACAGCATGAGATGCTACGATTGTAGAGCTATAAAGCGATCAAGCTTTACTACAAGTATAGGTGCAGAGTGCATAGGAGGATATGGAGAGGCAAGTAGCAATGATAGCTATGCTTCAAGAACAAGTCGATAGACAGGGCCCTAGCCATGGGGAGTCCAGTAGTGATGAGCTAGCCAAGATGTAGGAGGAGATAGCACATATCTAGGGTTTGGTAGTGACCTATCAGACTAGGTTTCATGAAGAACATACCTACATGGATATGATGGAGGATGAGCTAATGCATTATAAGGGACGCATGCCAAATCGGGCATTAGCCATTGGATCATAGCGTAGCCAAGGTAGCGGGATGGGACATTCATCTGCTTGGATGAGGGCTTTGGGATCTTATCAGAGGATGGAGGTATCTAGGAGTAGAATATCAGGGAGTAGCAGGTCTAAGAGCTCATGACGGACTCATAATAAGATCAGGAGAGAGAGTCAATGTACTGGTCCAATATTACTTGTAATGATGAATGGACCTAACCAGTTTGCTGCAAATTTGTCTCGTAAATTAGAGGAACAATTTGAGTTTTTCTAGTTCTCTTTTAGAACTAAATCACCTACTTGATAGTCTCTCTAGTGTACTTTCAAGTTGTAAGCTCTCTTAATATGCTATTGATAAACACGTAGATTCTCAAGGGAATTCACCCGTCGTTCGTCAAGCAACGTTAATTGATCTAACTGAGCTTGCCTAGTTGTATCATCGTCAATGAATTTTTGCATGGAAATACGCAACGATGGAATCTCTAATTCCAGAGGCATGATGGCTTTAGTACCATACACTAGTGTAAGTGGAGTTGCCCTAGTGGGTGTCTAAATGCTAGTGCGATAGGCCCAAAGGGCAAGAGGTAATTGATTATGGCAATATTTATGATTTTTCTTGATAGTTTTCTTCAAGATGGCTACTACTATTTTAGTTGATGCCTCTGATTTCCCATTGGCCTGTGGATAATAGGACATGGTAAAGCTATGCTTTATGTTATACTTGGTTGTTAACGCACGCACATCCTTATTATTAAAGGGTGTTCCATTATCGGATATGATCTTGGATGGAATACCAAAATAACATATGATATTATGTAGCATGAAATCCATAATGCGAGGTCTAGTCATTGTGGTAAGGGGAATTGCTTCCACCCATATTGTGAAATACTTGGTTGTCATTATGATAAACTTGTGATGACCCGATGAGGTAGGTGAGATTTTCCCAATTAGATCAAACCCCCATTGTGCAAATTTCTAGATCGATTGAATCGATTGCAAGTCCTATGAAGGTACGTGTGTCAAATTTCCATGGTGTTGACACTTCACACACTTCTTAACATAAGTGCAGCAATCTTGCTCTAAAGTTGGCCAATAATAGCCCATGCGAAGAATGTGCTTGGCGATGGCCATGCCGCTAAATTGGCCACCACATGTACCATCGTGTGCTTGGGTGATGGCCCAAGCTAAATCCTATGAGTCTAAGCAATGAAGGAGGATACCTTCATAACTTCGACGATACATTATGTCTTCTACTAAGACATATTTTACCACATTTTGTTTGAATGATCGATTTACAGCATGCAACAATCCAGGTGGAATATTACCCAAATTAATATAATATTTAATCTAGATGTCCCAATATTGTTTTTGTGAAGCCTAAAACATTATGAATGGTGCTATCCTTTTGATGTTCATCTCATGCAAATGACGATTGAGAACAAACCTAAAGATATAGTTTTGTGCTAGTATCAAAATGAGTCTAAGGAAACAAGGCCCCCCAGTTAGCATTATTCAAATATTGGTATAGTTGAGATCACCTTTCATGGGAAGGCTCAATCTGAATCATGTGAATAATAGGTATAACATTATGCTCTTCACGCTCAGTAATAGATTGCGCTAGCATTTTTACTTTGATGGTTGTGATATCATTTGAAGGGTCACGCGGGATTAGCGATCCTAAGGAATCCATTTTATCTACAAAATTATTAGATGAGATAGGGAGTAACTCTATATCATACCATTAAAATTTTACCAGGAGTTTGTCCACTAGGGATTTGTAGGCTTGCAAGATGGGACATCAACATTGGAAAATCCCTTTAACCTGATTTACTATGAGCAAAGAATCATAAAAAATGTTTAACTTTGTTATTTTTATGGCGATTGTCGTTTGAATCCCTATGATGAGAGCTTCATGCTCGACATTGTTGTTAGTACAAGGAAAATCAATTTTAAACTAAAGAGGTATGGGAGCCCCTTGTGGTGTGAAAAACATGATACCTATACCACCACCTTGCTTGCATTTAGAACCATCGAAGAATAGAGTTATGTTTGCCTGTGACTCAGGCTCTACAGAATTAGGTGATTCTGATAGATGAAAGACTCCATCATCGAGAAGTTCTATATTGAGAGTTTGATCATCCTGTAGAGGAGCCTCTACTAGTTGATCAGCTATGGCTTGTCCTTTGATATATTTTTGTCCAATGAACTCTAGGTCAAATTCCATCAACAACATTATCTACTTCACCGTGCGACTATTATGATATGTTATGCTCATCATGTAGTGCAATGAATTTTATTTAGATACAATATATATGGTATGATTTAACATATAATGGTGTAGTTTTTTGGTGGCAAAGACCACTTCTAAGCATAGCTTCTCAACATATGCATATCTAATTTTGTAGCTGACCAGGGTACGACTAATGTAATAGGCAACCTGTTATTTGTGAAATTTATTCTTTTGGGACAACATGGTGCCCAAAGCTAACTCAGTGACTGAGATGTATAAATAGAATGACACTCTTGGTTGTGGTGGATCCAATACAGGCGGTGAATCCAAGTATTGTTTTATCTCATCAAAGGTATTTTTACATTATTTGTCCCAATTAAATGAGACCCCCTTGTGTAGCAACCTATTCATGGGTCGAAACTTATCTAATAACTGTGCTATGAAGCATTTTATGGATGTGACCTTTCCTTCCAAACTGCATAGTTGCTTAATGTTTGTGGGGGTAGGCATTTCTAATATTGCCTTGACCTTGTTTGGATCTACCTCTATGCCTCTCTTGGAGACTATGAATCCCAAAATTTTACCATATGTGACACCAAAGACACACTTTTTGGGATTAAGCCTGACATTGTGCTCAATGAGGCGATCTAAGACCTTACATAGTACACTGATATGCTCATGACGTTCTAAATATTTTGCCAATAAATAATCCATGTAATCTTCCAAAATATTATGCATATAATCATGGAATATGTACGTCATAGCTCGTTGATAGGTGGTGCCAACATTATTTAGGCCAAAAGGCATGACCTTATAACATAATGTCCTCCAAGGTTTTGTGAATGCCATTTTTATCTGGTCTTCTGGATTAATACGAATCTGATTATATCCAGAGAAACCATCCATAAGAGAGAGCATTTCATGTCCTACTATGGCATATACCAACACATCAATGCTAGGTAAGAGAAATTCATACTTAGAACTCGCTTTGTTAAGATCTCTGAAGTCCGTACAAATGCGAATCCTCCCATTAGGCTTCTTGATGGGAACCATATTTGAAACCCATGTCAGATAATCTACTGAGATGATAAATTCTGTGTCCAAAAACTTTTGTAATTCATATTTCACAATCAAGGTGACTATTGGGTGCATTTTACGTAACTTTTGATTGAATGGCTTGATATTTGGGTCCAATGTAGGATTATGCATGACTAGATTTGGGTCTAGTCCTGGCATGCCTTTATATGACCAAGAAAAACTTTTATCCTTTCCTTCAGCACTCTTGTCAAATCATCTCTCTCAACTGGGGATAGACCTTTCCCTAGTTTGATAATGTGAGGATTATCAGGATCTGTATTGATATCCTTATCAATTGTTGGCTCAATTGATATATGATACCCATATTCCAACTGATGTGGAGTAGGAATCAAATGAATGTCATCAACGAGGTTTGCTTCGTCCATAGGAAAATCAGGATCAACCTCGACTTGATAGACATCTTGAGTAGTGCTTGGAGAAAATTGAAATGGTTGTAACATTTCCTCGTAAGGCCAGTACTCTAAGGGTGATGGGGGTGAATCTCCCCAATCAAAGTCAATTGCCTCCCTATCGAGATTCAAAGAATTTAATGGGTTATTTAGATCTATCAGTTGTGTCATTAGATCTATGGAAATCATGTTGATGGATACATGATCTCCTACTCTAGGGCAAGTGGGTCTAGAGAACTGATGTTGCCTCATAACTCATGGGTGTGGCTCTGGTGGAAATGGAAGGAATGTCAATGGCCTATGCGGAAGAGGGTGAGCCTACTATTTATGCAGAAGCAACTGGAATCAGATGGGTCCTTAAACGGGGAATAAAATATAAAGCTAATATTCATCTTCATTAGCCAAAGGGAACATGCGCTCATGTTCATCATCTGAGCTAGGGTAGTTAATGGATGCGATGCCATAGTCATCATCGTCATCGCTCGTCCATTTGTGAGGAGGACCTTGGTATTGTTACTCACTATTAGATTGCAAGGTGTATGAGCTCTCCCACACTTCATGGGGTTGGGCGATATCATTGGAAAGACCTTGATTTATCATTTCTATGGATAAGTGATCTCCCATGGAATGGATGTGATTTAGATTAGCATATGGGTCACGGGTGAGCTTATCCTGATAACCTAGGCATAGGTTTTTGAGGCCCTCGGTGAGGACATCCAATGGTACCAATTTATTTTGTCCCAACCCAAATCTATCATACAAAAGTTGATACTAGGGTTGACAAGGAACACAAGCACCCTACTCATACATGCCAAGACCAAACCCATGCCAATTACAATGATCTAAGTACCACAATGCATAGTTTGGATTCGACAAATAATTTACATCCTTAGAAAAGGGTTCATCATCATATTATTTTTGAGGAATGGGTAGAGGTATACCAAGAGGTACAATGCTACCTATGGGAAAATGAGGTCTTCCCATGTCTTGCACTATCTCTAGTGATGGAACTGTCATGATATTTTTCACCAAGTATTCCCCTATCCCTGTGCTAGACATTTGGACTGTGACCTGGGATGGCAAATATGGATGAGAGGAAATGGAGGTTTGAGGTGATCTAGTGTTCACCTCTGGAGGTAATTCATCATTAATGACGGAAGGAACCTCCTCCGTGGATATGGTAGAAATTAATGGTGGGATTTCATCAATAAGCCTCTTTGACATGGTCCTTGATGGAGGGTTTGACGATGTCGAAGCTTTCTCTGAAGGTGGCGATGATGAGGATGGAGTAGATGATGATGAATGTGTTGGAATGGGTAGACTTTGACCAGGTGTATTCAATCGAAAGTCTACATGAGTCAAAGGTAATGTTGACTCTGGCATCTACTGCAACATGTTGCAGTATTTGAAGGGCTCTAAATTGGTAGATACTACATGTACTTACCCTTCATGAGTGTATTTAAGACATTGATGCACAATGGAGGGGACACACTTCATATCCTGTATCCAAGGTATTTTGAGCAAAATATTATAAGCCATATCACCCTCTAGCACATGGAACAACATCGATATAATATTTTTCCCCACCTGAATGGGTAAAATTATGGTACCGACAGTAGAGCATATTGTATCATTGAAAGCGTAAAGAGTGTAAGTTGATGACACAACATGAGATGCTAGTAATTTAAGGTGCTTTAGTGCTTTAGTTATTATGATGTTACTTGAGGACCCAGTGTCTATAAGCAATCTCTTGTATGGTATCTCATTTATACATGCAATGATGTGTAAAGGAGGATCTACCCTATTGCTAGCTATTTATTTTATCTCATGCTCATGAAATTGTATGACTGGTTCTTTGAACTGTTGCACATGTCCTACAAAATCTATGAAGGAGTTGGACTCCTACGATTGCAACTCTATGGATTTTAAAATTTCCATCAAGGCATCCCTATGTGGAGGTGATTGTTAGATAAACTCATAGATGGACAGTCATGTTGATGTGGTCCTCAAGATTTGTGTAAGCTTGCTCTTAATTATCATTTTTGGCCTAGAAGGAAGGCCCTGTACTACAGGTGGTGTAGTTTATGACGTAGTTGGAACATCATTCGAAGCTATGGGCTATGCAACTTGACTTGGATATCTCTTGTTCCTGGTCACAATACTCACCATCCCAACATACCCTTGCACAGGGTGTTGTTGCTTTACCTCATTCATCAGTTTAGCAGGCAATTCTTGTACCTCATGAATTGGTGAAGGGTCTTTGTAAATACCCATTTGTTGATTGGTAGGAGCTAATGGAGCATATACTATAAGCTCATTCCTCTCAATCATGTCTTGTACTATGTGTTTAAATTCATAGCACGATTGTAAATCATGGACACATTATCGATGAAACTTACAATACTAATACTATCGGTGTCCCATAGGCTTGGATTTACCTATTTTCAAATCATTGGGTTTAATATCTAGTAAGTTAACCATCTTTCCAGCCCACAATCGATTGAAAAGAGAATCCATGGATTCAAGAATGGGAGTAAATTATCACTGAGGGCGACATTGTTGTTTTTGTCCCTAATTCGCTGTACCATTATTGTCATAACTCGTAGGAGGAGGTTGGGCCTGATAGTTATCCTTTTTGGGAGGCGTCACTTGAGGAGACCCAGGGAAATTTATGGCCAATTGATTGACCACAACTGGATTTGTAGGTGCCAAGCTATTCTTAGGATTCTTTGTCCACTCCTTCGTACGAGGTTTTGTTATTTCTCCCTCTTGGATTTTAATTTCCTCTATGTTTCTAGCCTATGCTAGAGCTTCTTCCAAGGTAGGGTATTGCTGTAATTGCAATGTTAAAGAGATGGGTTTTAAACAACTCTTTGAGAAAAAATGAGTCAATTTAGTCACTGGAAATAGATAGGGTAGCTTAGCTAAAAGCATTCACCACCTGTTTCCATAGTCAGTGATCGTATCATCCTAGGTTTGTTTCATTCCTGTGAGGTCGGTTAATATCACATTCCTTTTGGTGTTAAAGGTGAAACGTTCCAAAAATGCATCAAAAAATTGATCGAATGTGTAGATGCTATGTTTTGGAAGTTGGTTGAACCACTCAATAGTAGGACCAATGAGGGTACTCAAGAAAGTTCTTAGGAGCAATGTATAATTGTCCTATATGTTGAAGCACATATTTAGAAATATAGTGATGTGCTCTTGAGCATCTTATTTGCCCTTGAATCTATCAAATTTGGGAATTTTGAAATTCTCAGGATAGATCGAGGAAGGAATGGATGGGTGTAGCGGTTGGTTCTTTAGTTGCTACAAATTAGGCAACACACAAAGATTGATACACATCCGAGGATTTAATCTCCTATTTATTTTGAACTTATAGAGGTGGACAAGGAATATTAAGCCTAGGTTAGGGTGGTTGATTGACATCAGCCACACCTCAATAAGGTGCTTCTACATAATCCTCATCTTGTTCCAAATCAACGTAAGCCCCATAAGGTGTTTCAGGTATGGGGCTACAAGGAGGAACTAACGCCTATTGAAGGTGATCTATGTTTGGCCTATCATATGCATTCTATTTAGGCCTACAACGTATAGGAGGCAACACAGTATTAGGTCTAGGAGACCTATATTTTTGGAAATTTGGTTGCCTCGAGTGAGCCTCTTGTCTATGTGTACTTGGAGTTAAAGCTCCATGACAAAGTTTCTTGAATTTATCGTTCAAGATTTTCTTTATATATTTGTTGTCGTTGCTCTAAGAGAGCTAAGCGATGTTTATCCGATCTAATTCAATTAAACTCAGCTTGGTGATCAGCATATCTCTAGACCAAATTATTAATTTGATTAGTTGTATGACGTCTAAGTGCCTTAGCACTATTGCCTTGTTTTCTATCTTGTTCAGGAGGATTTGTGAGATCAATTACGTGCTTCCCTCGATTGAGAGAAGTCACATTGACTTGAGGTTCTCTCATAAACAAGTCTTTTTGAGAGTCTAATGGTGCAGAGGCACAACGTGTTTGCATTGACACATTTTCATGAGGATAATCTGGATGTTCCTTAGGTCTTCCCTCATAAACTAGGTAAGGTAAGGTGGCATAATATCACCTAATTTGATGAGTATCATACTCATCGTGATTTTGATACCTTGGAGTAGGGTGACTTGAAATATTGAGATGATTGTTCAACCCTACTTGAGGTGTGAGCTCTTGCTCCTATGTATTAACATGAGTAGAATATCGATCAGGTACGTGAATGCATGGTATTGCTCTATGTGGAGGAGCCTCATTGTGTAGTGACTCTTCTCTAAAGAAGGTATTTGTAGCATGTGAATTAGGGAGATATTTTCCCAAACTAGGACTATGACCTATAGGGGTACCCTACGAAGGAGTCCCTTGTAGGCTAAGCCTTCTAGTTGACACTCTAGGACTAACCATCCACTCATCTATCGGTCTACAACTAGGGAGAGTAGCCGATTGTCGGGGAGGAATGATCCTATCCCTAGGCTCAACACGAGGATGTCCTATGTCCTCTTCTCTATTACCCATAGCTTCTACCCCTAAATGGACTTGGCTATGGGTACATACCATAGCTATGTACTCTAACTACTATGTGTTTATATTATTTCCAATTTATATGAATTTGAAACAAACAAAAAATAGAGACACACAAGCATAGAAGTGATTATATTGTTTTAAATTTTTTAGATGTGAATCCTAAACTGTTTGTTGTGTTTCAATGATGTATTATTTTGTAAAGAAAATACTTTTCTCATGTTTGATATTTTGTTGAATGATATTCTCAAATTTTAAGTGGTTTTCACCTATATACTTGCATCTTGACAACCGGGAGTGAAATTCTGGTCACGTGAACCAACCAAAGTATGGAGATGAAATCCATACCCGATTAGGGAGCATAGGTCCTACCGATCCTCACCCAGCACCCCGTGCACATCAATACATCCCTCTGAAGAGGAATGCATACTATTTTACATGGTTAGGATAGATCTTGGAGTCGGTATTGGACAATAGAACAAGGTTCATAGGATTTGAGTCAATGGATGGAGATGAAATCCACCGTTGGTTCGGAATGAAATCCAACTCACCAATGTTTAAGTGGATCATGGTGTGTGTGTGTTCCTTTTAAAATATTTGAAAGAAAACAATAAAGCACTCAATTATTTTTGACTAAATGCATGAAGGTGTGTTTTTCTTTCAGATTCGTTAGTAGCATAAAAGGGAAACCAAAAATGCACACCTATATGACCTTAACCTTCGTGGGCAAGGTTCCAATAGGTAAACTAGACAGGAAAAAGAAAATCTACTGTTATTTTTCTCTATTTTTCATTAAAAATTAATGTGCATTTTTGGGAAGAGAAAATATAACCTTTGTATGCAAAGAATCACCGATAAAAACATGAAATTTTGCAATTTTTAATAGTAAAATTTCAAATTAACTCTGCAAAGGAGTATAAAATGGACATGGAAAGTTGCTATTTCTGCAAATTTCTATAGAAGCCTTATAGTTTTATGGCCATCCTAGGCAGGTACGGTCACATATTAGGGGCCGTCCCACCTAGTTCCATGGATTTGGTCGTCTCACCCAGTGCCATGGAGCAGTAGGGAGGTCATTTTTACTCAGAGCAGTCAATACCTGCAATAGAGAAAACTAGAAAAAGAGGTCCTAATTAGCATCATCTAGAGGGGAAATAGAAAAACATCATATATCATGATCGCCATTGAATATGTGAAATTTACTACATTGCCTTAAGGGCATTCCATTGCAATGTAAAGCAGTTATAAAGCATTCAAAGGAAATAGCACATAAAATTGTAATCTAGCAAAGAGAAGAAAATGTATAACCAAATGGTGAATTTATCCTTCTATTTAATCTATGTATAGCTTCAAATGTGATATTACAAATATCCCCTTGAGGGCTTTTACAAATTGATACAATTTCCATTACAATTTTTAAGGGATCTAGTCCCTTGAAAGGGGCCTCAAAGCAGTGTAAACTATGGCGTTTGGTGTAAATATCGCATCCCACGATTGAGATCTATCCTTCAACCTATTCTTATGGTCTTCTTAGATCCTTCCTTCTACATAGAATACCTGCACCTACACACAAGGGACTAAAATTGGGTTAATAGCACCTATTTCATAGAATGAATAAAGCCCTGAAAACATAGAAAAAGAGGCATATGCTGCAACCAAACAAAGTGATCTACACACATAAAAACTGATATACAATAAGCATATGCATATTATAATATAATATAAACACAAATAAGCTACTTTGGAGGCAATATCAAGGGTTAAACAATGCACAAATAGAGACCATTCCTGGGTGAGCCAGATAGACCTACAACATTGAGGATCACCAAACCTGCATCAAAACTCCTCCAAACTACCTCAAATTTGGGCCATAGGTTCCTCTAGATATTTATAAGAGGAATATGAAGAAATTTATGTAAAATTACAACTTGTTTTGTGGTCATCCCTAGGTGTGCCATGGGAAGACTATTGGTTGTCCCGAGGTGGGGCGATCACAAAACTACCTTAGTTTTATCACCTAAGGCCTTGGGAATTGGTCTAAAATGGTATAGGAGTGTTGTCAATATATGGGGACAAAAAGTATTCCAATTTGGCTGATTTTGGTTTAGTGGATCGAGCCTCTTGTACTTGAAAATTACTTCGAAGCAAAGAGGGTTTCAAGGCTACACAAAGGCAGGTTTTGGTTTGCAATTTGTAGGGTTCAATTTGGGTTGCACTTCGTGGATTATTTCTCCAAATTATCCCCTATGAAATTGGGAGTTTGAAGCTCCTTTTATAGCCCAAGAGGGCACTTAGGGTAAAATGGCATCTTTGCCATGTGAGGCAGGTGGCATCATGTGTCCAAATACGTCATGGGGTAATTGGTAGAAGGTTGCCCCTTTGGGTGCTCCCAATAAACTGTCCCACTATCCATAAGTAGGTCACCAATCAATCTGGGGTGATTGGATGCACTAATGGCAGTCTTGGATTACCATTTAGTGCATCTTTTGACTTTTTTAAGGGTCTAGTTAGGGGCCGTCCTACCCACAGATGGTTGCTGATGGTCGTACCTGAGTGGGATGGTTGTTGATGGCCATACCTGAGTGCGATGGTCACCAACTATGACCATCCTTGGGTGGGACGACCACCAATAGGAGCCCCAAAACTATCCTAAACTTCTAGGAACCCTCCAAACTAAGTTTTGGAGGCTTTTGGAAGCCTTTTGCTAGCCTAGAGGGGTGCCCAATAAGGCCATATATTGTCAATAAGAGGGCATATGTAATGTGCTGATAGTATTATATTATTTATGTGATTTAGATGTCTATAGGTGGCATCCCTACTGACATATTCCCCATAGAGGGTTGGTACTAGTTTCTTCGCTTTCCCATGAAATAAGATTCACTAAATTTAGCATCCTCCTTGATATTAGGTAGTTGTGGGTATATTCGGGTCTTATGATTTTGCTGGAAAACAATACATACTATGACTTTGTTATTCAGGTATGCATTCCTCACATAATTCCCAATGCATTTTAGGAAGAAATAGGCTAATGCGATTTCGTTCTCTTGCTTCTTCTTCTCTAGTAGAAGCGTGTCTAATTGCAATGCTAGATAGGAGAGAATTTTGCTCTTCAGATCCTTCAACATATTACCTATATCTATCTTTGTGATCGAAGCGATTGCTTTCACGGTCCTAGAAGTTGGTTTACCTCTTCTTAATGAGTAGTTATGACACAATTATTGGATATCTTCCATTGGGTGCTGGTAAACATCACCTCCAGAGATTAAGTTGAGAGCTTTGAGTGATTCATTGTTAAGTCCCCTCAAGAAAATGCTCCTGAGGGACTTATCACCTAGCTTCGTATGAGGGGATATCTATAGATTAAAGTTGAATCTCTCCCAGTACTCCTCTAGGGATTTATCCTCCTTTTACATCATGCTTATAACCTCTTCCCTGGAGTCTCATGCTCTACCAAAGCCTTGGCTAAAAATCTTGTAATGCATCAAAGGACAAAGCATGTTGAAATCCAAGCCTATTTTATCAGAGAGAAGGTATTGGATGGGACTATTCAGTTGGATTATTGCCCATCATCTTTTAATTCTATTGATTTATTCACCAAACCTCTTCCCAAGGAGAAGTTTTGTAAGCTGAGGGACTCACTTGGTTTGGTGAAGTTGTCCTCAAGGGGGAATGAAGTGTGGTTACACCATTCCATTTTTGAATCCTAGGGAATGATGAAAACATGTTTAAAGCAAAGGGGTTTCACTTTATCCAATACTATGGGTATGCATTCCAAGGTAGAACTTGCCCAACATGCTCATTGAAGAAGGTCGTTGAAACATGAAATAAATTTAAATAAGGTAGCACATCTTATATTTTAAGGAATATTACGGACCACACAGTTGGATGACATTGGGAGGTACACTCCACCATCGATTAACACACAGAAGATCTTCCACCCTGCCCATAATCCCTCTAGATATTTACTCAAACCCAAAATCATTAATATGGTGGGTAAATCACAACCCTATAAGAAGTCCATCACTGTGCCTCAATCGAATATAGGAAAATTACTAAGTTTTTGCACTACTCGCCATTGTTGGAGTTCAGAGAGTAAGTATTGCTGGTAAAAAGCTGAGTGCTAGGCATTAATAAGGCACTATTATTTTAAGAGCAAGAGATTGGACAAGTACACAATCAGGATGGGAAAGAAGAGTGCTGAGAAAAATAAGGAGAAGGTATCAAAGAAGGTAGAGGGTGAAAAGAAACAAAAGAAGGAAAAGAAGGAGAAGGTACCACTACCCCACTCGAGGATAGATTGAGAATAATCCGTGACTATGTACTCACTAAGATGAGTGTGGAAAAGTTGTACTAGATAGTTGAATTTATGATGACCAAGGTGTCTACAAAAAGCAATAGGACATCCACCTATCACTCCTACCTACACTGGTACCTGTGCACACCTGTGCATCATTACCCGAAGCTAATATTTATGATTTCTAAATTCTATAACCCGTGGGCTAGGATAGTCTAGGATGCCAAAGAGAAGAATTTATTCTTCATATCTCTCCAAGATGTTCAAGAGGCTTTCACCCGTGGACAAGGGCCTCCTACCGATTACATAGTTAGAAATATTAACATTACTGAGCAGAATGAAATATACACCAACACAATGCAGATGCGGTAGTTCATGGAGACTTAGATGTTAGAGATACTAACACCTAGAATATTACTAGACCTCTCAAAACCCTTGAATAGGTTTAAAAATCCTAACATCTACTCCATGTTGACATGGGTTATGGGGATCTCCATGGATGCCCTAGTGTATAAGTGGTAGGTTTCACTTGTCGAATGTATTTCACATGGTGAGTTCTATTCTCCCGATGCCATGACATCAAGGATAAAGCATCTATTTTTCAACTGGGCAGATTGGGTGGCATGGTAGATGCACATTCAATTGAGTGAAGTTCAAAGTAGATAGGACATGTCATTTTGAATCCGATCATTCCTTGCATGGTATTTCTTTTACCACATGTATGGTCGTTTTACCTTCATCACTAAGAACTGCACTAACAAAGAAGGCACAGCACTCCCTTTTTATAAGTGGACTCAAATTCTATCAAGGTATGAGTCCTACTACAACTTAAAAAGAGTGTTACTTAGTCCATATTTTGAAATCATTTATGGTGTTTACGAGTGAGTATTGAGGAATATGAGAGAGTACGTAGTACAAAAAAAACTCGATGACATTTTTCAACTATTGGGAAACTATTCTTGTTGTCGTACTACACCATTGAGTACCTATTCACACTTGAAGTCGATCAGTAGAGTTAATTTTTTGATGACACATATGGCCACGGGCGAAGGAAACCACACACCTACCCTTGGCCCTTCCACCTTGATGACATTAAGGTATTGGTCAATGGGTAGAATGCATTTCTAGTGGTAACATTGTATGATTTTAGCTTGACTGACCTCCCCCAATGATGGAAGTATGACCCAATAGGTGTTTTTAGTGAGAATATCAAGGTAAAAAGCTTCCATAACTATCTGTACCCAAACATCGAAGCATAGCACAACAACCCCTCAAGGTGTGACCTGGAATGGTACATGGAGACGATGATGTCTCTTTCCCTATGGCATGAATTCTACACAATAGAGGCTGAGTATGACCCTACACAAAACCTAGTGCATGACCCTGATGACAAAGTGTTTAAGGTGATAAAGAACAAAATTCCTAACTGATCAGATGAAAAAATTGCAAAATGGTGGATCATGAGGGTCCATAATGGAAAGGAGGCATCCAATCCATTGCTTGTATTGCACTAGAATTTCTTTGATGACTATGATGCACATTATGATACTTATCGAACCATATTGTTTGCTAACATTATGCCTAGAAGTATCCAAAGCCCTAGGAGATTTGAAGATACGATAGAAGTATAGGGGCAGAACACTGACCAAGACCGACTTGTCAAGGAGAAGGGCAAGCAATTTATCTTTAAAGAAAACATAACTCCAAAGAAGAGAAGCAATGGTGTAGAGCTTTTGCTCCCTCACATAGCGAAGAAGCCCCGATATGGTGGAGCCCAACCTCTCAATGTTAACCCTCCTATAGCATTGATGGCCATTGAAGTAAGCACCCCTAAAGTTTCTATTTTGGTGTAGTAAACACAGTAGGATGTTGAGTTCATTTACCTAGAAGTATAAGCATCAAAAAAGAAAGAAAGAGAAGTGAGCCCTATCATGCAAAAATTCCCTATTTTAGCTTTGGTAGTGCTCGAGCCCTTAGGTGCATTTTCTCTCTCTCTTATTTTCCTTTTTCTGTGCCTCTAGAAACTATTCCTTCAAATGTCAAAACTCTTGTTTATATCCAGATTGCATTCAACATCCCCTTATCTACCAAGCCTTTCCCTACATCTTAGTCATCGATCATTTCAATGCTCCCTCCTATTTCTCAAACATTTAGCTCCTTTGCATTTATCTCCAATGCATTCACATTTTCTACAATGTCTGCCCCTACCCCTCCTCAAGTTTCTGCTAATCCAGTCACTACATCTATCATTTCCATTAATATAGATCTATTTTTCCCTCCCTCACCCCCTTGATTGTAAAAATGGTAGCCCTTGATGTTCCAACCTCAGGCCCTAGCATTTCAGTCATAGATGTCCAAACCTTGGTGTCTCCCAAAGTTGCTGCAGTTGTTGCCCCAACTATCCCTGACTTATATCTTAAAGAAAATCCTCAGCAAGCTCTATTCCCCTTCATGCTACTCTTTGGAGTGCAAAAACCAATGGAAATGGAGTTGGAAGTTCTAGAGGAGGGCCCAATTGCAAAAATTTTACATTAGGCATAGAAAAATTCCTCGACCCAGCTTAAGGGGTAGAAAATAAAAATGTGTAGGCTCTAGCATAGGTGGAAAAGAGGGCTATGTTTGATCCACATAGTATGAAACTCAAAAAAATGGAGAAAGTACCCAAGGTCCAAAAGCCATTAAAGGAGATGATGCCAATGGATTATTCCTATCGTCATACGGTCGAAGACATGAGAATGATCAATGCAATAGAGAATATGGGGAATATCCAGGTTGATATGGGCTCCATATATTTCCATGGGAAGCATTACAAAGCTAACGTCTATGAGGTTGAGGCCAAGAATGTAGAGCTTGAAGAGACCTTACATTCACAAGGGCACAATTTGAAGAGGTGCAGTCCAAATCCAAATAGTTGCAACAATGCATGATTAGTTTAGAGCAGGAGGTGGAGAGTTACAGAAAAGAAAATAAACAATACCTCAAAGCGCATGCAAAAGAGAAAATCCAGTTGCAGGCCCTAAATTCTCAAGTCCAGGAACTGCAAGCCCAATTGATAGTAAAGGCAAGGCAAGTAGAGGTCTTCTCAAAATACCGTATTAAGGAGGTTCACCATTGCTTCCTAATAAAATTCTAAACTAGGGCATGCAAAGCAATAGTAGTCCTAACGTTCATCTGGGAGGTTAAACAATCAATTACTTACGATGCATCTATCATGGAGGATGCTGAAAAGGACATTGATCAATGGTTGGAGCTGGTCATGAAGGTGCAAACTCTAGAAAAAATGGACCTTGAGCTTACTCCAATGTGCCCGCTTGCCTGTTCATGGGCAACTACGAATCTAACTCTATGGGTTTACTTCACAAAGATGAAAGCAACCCAGGAGGCGAGAAGGCTAATGGACACATTTGAGTGAGAAAGATGAGTTTATATGATGTAATTCAAAATTCTCACACAAATCGATTTCCCTAGCTTCAATGATGAAGAAGACCATATTTTGACAAAAGAAGAGCTGAAGTTAGTTTGGGATGCTTTTGAAAGTGACACTTTGGAGATTTATGGTTGGGAGGAGCCCATTTTAGAGCATCAAGTGATGTAGTTAATAGCTAGGTTCACACAAATTAAATCCTATTTGGTTAACCTCATCTAGAGGGTTAACTACGCTGATATAAATCAGCTTAAGATCTTTAGATACCTAGTTAGGGAGCTCCAATATCATGGTACAATTAAATAATATGCCTAGGCCCTCATTTAGGTAACTGTTGATAAGCAACACACCCCCACTGAAAAATGAGATTCCATCCTTAGAAAATTATGAACTTCCATTTTTGCAGCAGGGACCCTCTTGGTCATTTTCAGTTTTAAATCCATATTTTGCTTGCCTCCTTTTTAAAGTTGTGCTTTTTCTTGCATTCTAGTTTGTGTTATCCAAGAATTCACTTTTTACATGCTAGAATCATTCATGCACAAGAAAATCTTGCACCATTACCGAGAAAAATCCAGAAAACAGTTGCATAAATTCATTGAAAAATCAAACTTTCCATTTTTGGTAGTGTCGCGATATCGCGACACTTCCATTTTCGGAAATGTCGCGATATCGCGACAGGTAAGTCAAAATGCGGCTAAGTGGCGAGAAGGTCGCGATTTCGCGACATGTCGCGAAATCGCGACGATTTTTGGGAGAGAGACGCGAGGCTGTACGGAGGGCGCGATTTTTGCGACATGTCGCGAAATCGCGACATGTCGCATTTTCGCGGCGGGAGAGAGAAAATGGGCTGCGGGATGAAAAATCGGTTAAGTCGGAAACATGTTCCAAAATCGCGGTCCAGCGCGGTCCAGCGCATGCGGGTAGAGGAGCGTCGCGATATCGCGACGTGTTCTAAAATCGCGGCTGAAAATCAAGAAGCGTACGGAGGCCGGGAAGGGTCGCGATTTCGCGACATGTCGCGAAATCGCGACATGTCGTGTTTTCGCGGCCGACGAGGGAGGAATTTGCTGATGAGGCTGGCGGGGTCGCGATTTCGCGACATGTCGCGAAATCGCGACATGTCGCGGAATCGCGGCGAGGAGAGAGAAAGTCATAGTTGACCTGAAAGTGCATTCCGGCGGGAAACGGAAGGCTTCCTGGGGTAGCGACACGTGTCAAAGCGTGAATGGGACAAACGGAAGCCGACATGCAAGCTTATTTTGCGGATTTAATCTGTTTTTAATGTTTTAAGCTTCGATTTAATTAAAGTGCTAATCTAATGCATCTTTTTGTCTTTCATGCGGGATTCCACCTGGCACTTACGGGACAACCGGGAAAGACCATAAAGGCGAAGATGAAGTGCGGATTTAGTCAAGGACCGCCATGCTAGGAGAGAAGGCTGCCGGTGAGAGCATTCAACGACAAATTTATTGCGAGACTTGATAGCATGAAGACCATTTCAACTCGGGATGGATTTGCGGAGATCGAATTGATGGAGAAGTGGTGACTCATCCGGCTCACCGACAAAATTAATGAAAGCATTTATTTGCAGATGCGGATGAATGAAAATTGCATTTGATTTTATCTTCTCCATTTATGGCGACTAAGCGCACGGTTTTGCCGAAGGGTTAAGTTCTATCCGGACTTTGATTTTTAAATGGATTTTTATTGTAAAACCCGGGTCCTAGGGTTTAAGTGCGATAAGATTTAGGGTTTGAGCAAGATATTTTGGAAAAGATCGGGGTCATGTCACGAGTCTATAAATACAAATTCTAAATGTAATCGCGGGAGGCGGAGACTTAGAAATAAAGGCTTATAAGCAATTTCTTGCAAATTTTGTGAAATCCTTTGTTTACGGACTTGGAGTTGATGTGCTTTAGCTTTTACGTGATAGCATGGCCGGGAGCCTAATCTTTTGCGAGTGTGATAAGTGTATTTTCTTTTGTTATCCGTTCCATTTAAAGTTTGTTAGATATATCTTTGTAAATCTGCCATTGTCAAGATTAAATATCTTTGTTAGGCTTCAGTTGTTCTATTGTCTGCTAGGGGAAATTACAGATTTCAGGTGTAAGTTTGTTCTAATTGCTCTGTCTTCACTGTGCGAGCTAGGCTTCCGGTGAAAGATACCAGTTTTAACCAGCTGCCCCTTGGATTTATAATTTTTACGCTAGATCCGTTTCACTCTGCCTTGTGCTCTTAGTTGAAAGTGATCTTAGACGAGTGGACACTTTCTTACGGGATTTGTTCTGTTGTGAACCTGATAGCATAGATAAGATTGATAGTTTAGAGTTTTACAGTTTAAAGTCTGATAAACTTCTCTTTTCTGCCTTACCCTACCCTCTCTTTGCTTTTCGTGAATGATCCATTTTTATTTTCTTTATTTGCATTTTATTTAAATCTGCTGACCCATGAGAGCTAGATCAAGAATTCAAGTTAAATCTGATTGTCAACAACTTTTGCAACTACTGAACAAGTTCAGGAACCCCCTGTAAGGTAACGAGAGCGATCCATATCGAAATCTATTCCGAAGTGGAAAAGAGTGAATTGCCATTCGACCCAACTACGTAACTCGCACCTTGGATAACCAGCTAGATCCTAAAGATGAGTGGGATCAGTCCCGTGGGTGTCTCCGGAGCTTTCCTTGCCTTCATCCCTTTTTTCCCGGGGTGTGCATGAAAGCCGGACCAACACCTAATTGGCGCTAGAAGGAGGGCCGAACTCAGTTCAAGTGTTGTAAGGGCATAACAGCAACATTTGAAGGACCCACAGTGAACTCCGGACGAGTTTTAAATTGTCAGTACAGTTTTTTAAATTGTCGGTGCGGTTTTAAATTGTCGGTGCGTTTTTGGGTGCGGTAAATTTTAATGTTTTTAAATTGTCAATGCAGTTTTTAAATTGTCAGTGCGTTTTTAAATTGTCAGTGCAGGTTTTAAATTGTCAATGCAGTGTTGTCAGTGCAGTTGTCAGTACAGTATTTCAACTTGCTAAAATACGGAACACATTCGGAAGCTGCGAGTTTGTCGAGTACTGTGGCTGGATTCTACATACGGGGTAACAAGGTCCCACCCCGAGTGGAGAGCTCCTTGTCCCTGAATTAGAAACTCCGAGAAGAAGTAGCCACGGAAGAGCCACATCTCTATCACGAGACAGGTTTATCACCATTGATAGTCACTCCAACCAGAGCTCGAGAATATCCTGTTAATCCATTAGCTATGGCAAATTGGTTGGGCTCCACGACTTTGAACATTTCGGGTATAGCCCATGACTTGCCCGGAAGTCCAGAAAGATACCTCCCTAGGTATAAACATGATGGGACAAGAAGCTGAGAGGAACACTTAATTGCATTCAAGAATGCACTGAAGTTATTAAATGTACTGACATGAGGATGTTGCTGCGAGACTCTTCCCGTTCACTCTCCAGGAGGGAGCCTATGATTGGTTTCTAAATCTTACCAATGATTCCATCACCGGTTGGAGTGACTTAGAAAAAGTCTTTGTGTCACGGTTCGGGGAAGTGATAGACCCCGGTATTTTATATCGGCGGTTTTCTAGCATCAAAGAGAAGCTGAATGAGTCTATTAGATCCTATAATGTCGGATTCCAGAAAGCTTATGGTAGACTCACTGGATATTATGTACCGAATGCTGACCTGGCATTAGAGATTTTTAGGAACTCTCTGGACCCAATGACCTCTGTCTTCTTGAAGAGGGATGCCACTGTTACCAACTTGACAGAAGCTTATAAAGAAGCTTTAATCCTGGAAAGACAGTTGGGACCCCGACCTTTAAATATTCAACAAACTCCTATGATCACTCAATCTGCTCCTGTACTCAATCTTATCCCACATCAGATGATCTTTGCCGGTTTGTCGAGACTTTACCATCGGCGGCACCATTAGGCTGCAGACTTTGTTGAGAATGTAAGAACCCCGTAAAAGAGGCTGACAATGCTAGGATTGAAGAAGTTTCAAAGATTGTTCAGAAGCTGGCCAATGATTTTTTGAGTTTTAAAAGGCAAACTTCTACTGGAGACAATCCCAACAGATATTCATACCAACCAAACAGATTTAATAGGCCCCCATATGAGCCTAATAAAGATTACAAGGGTAAAGCTCATGATGTGAACATACGTGATTTGGCTACGCCAAGCCGGTGCGAGAATTCATGCCACTTCTCAACATGGGGAATTAGATTGTGTGGAATTTTGCAATGCATTTGAAGCTTTGTCGGGAGATTTGATCTCCCCGAAAATCAAAGAAGCTGCCGAGGGCCCAAGTTCATCCGGACACGGTGCGGCTATGGTCTTGGATTCTTTTTCTTTCCCGGATGAATATGAGAATGTAGTTGAAATGCCCATGGATGAAGTACGAGCTTTCCAGCGATACGGAAGAGATAGCTACAACACTGAGGAGCAGGGAATCCTGAGCCAAATACCACATCAACTCCTCCTGATAATTCTCACAATATTCCTCCTGACCCCTCTCCAAGCAATAATCCACCCCCACCAAAGGGAGGAGCTCAAAGAGTACCGGATGTTGCTATTCCTCCACTTAACAAAGGATATAACATAGTGGAGGATATGAAAAAGATTAAGGCTAACATTACTCTGCATGGGTGGCACAGATTTGGAGCGAGAGAGACAATACGATAAAGACATACTACGGCCTGCTTGCTAAACCTGTGGATAAAGGGAAGAAAATAGCCAATGCCAATCGGCCATGTACAAGGAAAAGGCTGAAGTTCCCCCATTTTCTTGTTGTCAGAATTTTTGGGAAGAACTTACATAATTGTTTGGTGGATTCAGGTGCATCTACTAATGTCATGCCATTGGCCATTTGTCAGCAATTGGGGTTGACCCCAATGAAATCTGAAAGGAGAGTTGTCCAATTGGACAAGTCGGAAGTTAAGGTTGTGGGAGAGGCTGCAAAACATTCACATTCAATTGGCATCCGAGCCAAGGGCTCAACATAAGATCGAAATCCAAGTTGTGGATATCCCGGTGGGGTATGGAATCCTTGTTAAGTAGGGATTGGTCTAAGTCTCCGAATGGATATACGGCAACGAGACTTTTCACACATGTGGTTGCCATGGAAGGGTGTGGCTAATCAATTGCGGGTTGACGAGAGAACCCGGTACAAACACACCATTACGAGTACAATCCTGCAAATGAGGCTGTCAATATTGCGAGAGGTAGACATTGGTGTCTACAATTTAACAAGCTGGGCACAATGATAAATTTAACAAAGCTCATCCTGTACATACTAATGAAGTTTGGACACTTCATGTGGATGGAGCCGGATGTAAGCGGGGTTACGGAGCAGGGGCGGTCCTCAAAGGGCCTCAAAGTCGGACATTTTTTATGTCTTACCGCTGCGATTCCCATGTACTAATAATTTAGCGAGTATGAAGCTACGATTTTAGGTTTAAAATTTGCATTGGATAAAAATGTGAAGAACATTCAAGTTTTCAGCGATTCGGAATTAGTGGCAAGCCGAGTCGGGGGTAAGTTTCGGTGTAAAGCCTCTTATACGAAGGGATACAAGCACGAGCTTGGGATCTTGTGGAAGGCTTTGATGCATTTAACTTAACACATATACCCGGGGAACAAAATTCACATGCGAGATGTCTTGGCATCTTCAGTTGCAAGTTTAAGGCCATTGGAAGATTTTAAGTGGGATAAGTTTTCAATTGAGCTAGTCCCCTGTCCTTCGAGTTCCAAACAATATTGACGAGCTTTCAAGTTTTCTCGGATGATCAACAAATTGTGAACTTTCTGCGAGTACCAATACCTTTGAGAATGCTATAATTGATGAGGGCCAAAGGGACACCTTGATGGAGCAGACTAGATGATGACGGGGGAATCATGAGATTGAAGGACAACGGAATCCCAAAGGGAATGGTAGAGGCTGGAGAGGCTATTCGATGTTGACAAGATCGAGGCAAAGGGTGAATTCTAAGGATTATGTGGGCACCACGAGACAATGATCTTGAAAATTTGAATGTAGGAGCTGAAGAGGATCCAAAGAACATCAAGTTGGCAAAGGATTGTGATCCAGAGATAAAGAGAAATATGATTGATTTCCTGCACGGGTCTAAGGATGTAATGGCCTGGTCATACAAGGATTTAAAGGTATTTGATCCAAAAGTTTACACCCACATCATACCTTTGAAAGAATCTTGCAAGCCTTTCAGACAAAAACGAGAGGCATGTTAATGCTCTGTTAGAACCCCTTATTAAGAAAGAAGTGGAGAAGCTCTTGAGTGCGGCAATTATTTTTCCTATCGGGCATTCTACTTGGGTGGCAAATGCGGGTGCCGGTAAGGAAGAAAAATGGGGAGATCCGCCTTTGTGTGGATTTTAGGAATCCGAACAAAGCATCCGAAAAGGACAACTATCCCCTGCCTTCTATGGATGAAGTACTACAGATTGTTAATGGCTCGAGAGATGATGTCTTTTACGGATGGTTTCTCGAGGCTATAATCGGATTCTAGTTGAGAAGGAGGATAGAATGAAGACGGCTTTTACAACTAAGTGGGGTACTTTTGCTTACAAGAGGATGCCATTTGGTTTAATAAATGCAGGAGCAACATTTCAGAGAGCAATGGACCATGCCTTCAAGGGGCTTATGGGCAAATGTATTGTAGTTTACATGGATGATCTAACAGTCTTTTCCAAATCCAGATTTGACCATGTCAAGCATTTAGAGTCTGTATTTAACAAGTGCAGAGAGTTTGGCATCTCTTTGAATCCAAAGAAATGCATATTTGGTGTAACAGAAGGCAAATTGCTTGGGCATTTGGTCACAAAGGATGGCATTTCCATGGATCCGAGCGAGTTGAGGCCATATCCGGCATACCATTTCCCAACTCCAAGAAAGAGTTGAGATCATTCTTTGGAAAGATTAACTTTGTCGGAAAGTTTATCTCGGGCTTTGCAGAGATAGTTAAACCAATGAATGATATGTTAAAGCAAAGCTGCCAGATTCCTGGACCACTTGAAGCTAAGGCGCTTTTCAAGAAATCAAGACGGCCATTAAACAAGCACCGGTCTTAGTAAGCCCGGATTTCGGTGCAGATTTCTATCCGTACACTTTCTCTTACGAACATACACTTGCTGCGATCTTGACTCAACGGAGAGATACGGGAGAACATCCAATTGCTTTTAAGAGCACTAATTTGAAGGGAGCTGAGCTGAAATATTCCAGATTAGACAAACGAGGCTTATGCTTTGGTAAGGGCGGTGAAGCGGTTCGGACATTATATACTCGGAAGCAAAACTCATGCCATAGTGCCGGACCAGTTGTGAAGTACCTTCTAAGTCGGAATGAGTTGGGTGAGCGAGGGGCAATTGGGTCACCGAGTACGCAAGAATATGACTTGGAGATTAGGCACGCTAAAGCGATCGAGAGGACTTGGCTTGTCTAGACACATTCTTTGAAGTGCCTCCACGAGCGGGAAGTTAATCAATTAAACTATGAATCTGATGATTGGTATGGGGATATCATTCATATGCTACAGTTTGGGGTTTGCCCATCCCATTTGAACAGAACTCAAAGGAGAGCATTAAAGTTAAAAGCTTCTCACTATCTCCTCAAGGCGGGTACTACGTACGGGGAGAATTATCCTTGGCATCTTCCTAAGGTGCATTTCTCCCGAGTGAAGTCGGTGAAGTCATGGCTAGCTTTCATGAAAAACTAGGGGCGGGGGCATTCATCGGGATGCTGCTACGACACATAAAATATTAAGAGCGAGGCTATTCTTGGCCTACACTTTTTAAGGATGCACATCAACATGTCGGAACCTGCCATCGAGTGCCGGACATTTGCGGCCAAAGAGGCAAATCGAGCTCTGCCATTGCAACCGGTTGTGATAAACAAACCTTTCATGCGATGGGGACTTGATTTTGTGGGAGTCATTAACCCGAATTCCTCGGCGGGGGCATAAATATGTCTTGACGACTACGACTATTGCACAAGGTGGGTTGAAGCGGCGACCACTACAAGAAGTACGACCCGGGAAGTTATTGATTTTCTTGAATCAAATGTCATAACTAGATTTGGGGTTCCCACTGAATTTGAGTCCGTGATAATGGGCCCGCCTTCCAATCATTGGAGTTTGCGGATTGGGCATACCGGATGGGGATAGTTATCGGATTTTCATCCAACTATTATCCCCAAGGCAATGGGTAGGTGAGTCAACAAACAAGAACTTAATGAATGCCATCAAAAAGTCTGCGACGAGACAAACCCAGGCAGTGGCATACATTGTTGAAATATGCCTTGTGGGCTGACCGGATAACACACAAAGTGGCTCTTAAGACCTCTCCCTTTGTTTTGTTGTATGGTACTCGGCCAATTGTCCCCATCTCCTTGAAATTGCCTACCTATCAGTTTGCCTTAGATTATTTTGAAGGTCATGATGATGTTGAAGCCCG
Source organism: Wollemia nobilis (assembly GCA_028583015.1). Classification (NCBI taxonomy): domain Eukaryota; kingdom Viridiplantae; phylum Streptophyta; class Pinopsida; order Araucariales; family Araucariaceae; genus Wollemia; species Wollemia nobilis. The sequence goes on from JAQPPZ010000057.1 coordinate 2,488,213, forward strand.
TGTTTTAGACCTCACTAACTTGCGGGATGAAAGACTCCAAGCCACTGGAGCACTTCGACGGACACCAAGAAAGCATCAAGCGGTGGTTTGACAAGAGAGCCAAGGTGAAGGCTTTCGGTTGGCGGACTTAGTGCTTACGTGGGACAAGGCCCATGAGAAGAAGGGTAAGCACACAAAGTTGCGACCACTGTGGATAGGCCCCTACCAAATTGCTGAAATATTGGGTAACAATGCTTTCCGCTTGCAAGACCTGGATGGTAATTTTCTGGACCTCCCTGTTAATGGCCAATACTTGAAGCATTATTTTTCTGCTGTTCCATCCAATGTATCATTTGAGTAAGCTATAAAAAAAGGTTGTAACATGTGTACATATTGTAAATAGCTCCGTAAGTTTTGTTTTGTTCTAGTTTAGTTCTTTTAATAGCTCTGTACAGTTGCTTTAGTTGCTTCTTTTTAGTTTTAATTGGGTGCTGTCTGTACAGGTTTGTTTGTTAGATTAATCCTTGTTCTCAGTGCAGTTTTATTTTTTATTTTTATTTTATTTTTTTATTTTTTTAATATGTCTGTGCAGTTGCATTTTAGTTTTTCGATTTTCTTTAGTTATTTTTCGGTTTTAGCTTGTGCGGTTTATTTCTTTGTCGGTGCGGTTTATTTCCTTTCCTTGTCTTTTTATTTTAGCTTGCTTTTATTTTAGTATGTCTGAGTCTTTTCTTTATTGCATTTCTTTTTCTTTCTTTGTCTGTACGATTGCGATTTCGATTTATTTATTTCAATTGCTGAGTTTTTATTTGCTTTAGTTCTTTCAGTTTATTTGTTTTTCCCTTGCCTGTACAGTTCTGTGCTTTAGTCTGTACAGTTTTATTTTGTTTTTGCTTGAAGCCTGTGCCTGTCCTTGGAAGCCTGTGCAAAGTCCTTTGGCTTCTGAAATTTTCTGTCCTTTGCCTCTGCCTGAGCAATCAATGAAAAGTCAGCCTGCTGAAAATTGTTTTATTCCTAGCTGATAAATCCTCAATCCAGTGCCTCCCCATTCTGCTCATTATTCTAATTGAGATAGTCTGCTTGCACTAAACTGTGGAACTATTTTGTTATCCGGGATGAAGGTAGAGAGATGATTGGATCTTGTGTCTTACTTGCCACGATTGTTTTAATGATAGAAAAAGCTGCTATCTTTGTTTTGTTGGAGGAACTCCAGGGGAATCCAAGAAAAGTCTGGTTATAAGAGGGGACTATGGTTCATGCAATTATTTGGGTGTCACCGGAGGCTATCAATGCCTAGACTGAAACAGTTCCAGTTGATCAAATATTAAAAGAAAATTGTAATTTCTCTAAGGCCTTCCAGATAGTGATATATTTCAAAAGAAGAGATAAAAAAAAGAGAGAGATAAGAAAAGAAAAGAAAAGAAAGAAAAAAAAAGGAGTTATATGATCAAAAGAGGCAGCCAATATTAGATTCTGCCCTACAGTTGTAAATTGGGTCGTGTAAATCTAAAGGGTAACTCTGTCTAAGTTTGTAAAAAGCTAAACTAGTAAACGGAGCTCTACTCGGTTTCCCCTTTTACAATCTAGAAAAGTTGATTAATCCAAGTTTATCATTCAATTCGGTCATCCTTGAAGAAAGTTCTATACCTTTGTAATTGCACATCAGAAATCTTCCTTGAAGTAATCCGACCGAGTATGTCCTTGGGAAATTTTAACGGTGGCGGTTGGCGATCAATTTATTGTGAAGAATGCATGTGGCAAGGCATGATGCATGGTCTTTTTGTTTTGAAACCGGAGTCTTGGGTTCTAAAATAGTGCTACTATTTTACCCACTGAGATATCGCCATTTGTTGATAAGCAACACACCCCCACTGAAAAATGAGATTCCATCCTTAGAAAATTATGAACTTCCATTTTTGCAGCAGGGACCCTCTTGGTCATTTTTTAGTTTTAAATCCAAATTTGCTTGCCTCCTTTTTAAAGTTGTGCTTTTTCTTGCATTCTAGTCTGTGTTATCCAAGAATTCACTTTTTACATGCTAGAATCATTCATGCACAAGAAAATCTTGCACCATTACCGAGAAAAATCCGGAAAACGATTGCATAAATTCTTTGAAAAATCAAACTTTCCATTTTTGGTAGTGTCGCGATATCGCGACACTTCCATTTCGGAAATGTCGCGATATCGCGACGGGTAAGTCAAAATGCGGCTAAGTGGCGAGAAAGGTCGCGATTTCGCGACATGTCGCGAAATCGCGACGATTTTGGGAGAGAGACGCAGGGCTGTACGGAGGGCGCGATTTTGCGACATGTCGCGAAATCGCGACATGTCGCATTTTCGCGGCGGGAGAGAGAAAATGGGCTGCGGGATGAAAAATCGGTTAAGTCAGAAACATGTTCCAAAATCGCGGTCCAGCGCGGTCAGCGCATGCGGGTAGAGGAGCTGTCGCGATATCGCGACGTGTTCTAAAATCGCGGCTGAAAATCAAGAAGCGTACGGAGGCCGGGAAGGGTCGCGATTTCGCGACATGTCGCGAAATCGCGACATGTCGTGTTTTCGCGGCCGACGAGGGAGGAATTTGCTGATGAGCTGGCGGGGTCGCGATTTCGCGACATGTCGCGAAATCGCGACATGTCGCGAGAATCGCGGCAGGAGAGAGAAAGTCATAGTTGACCTGAAAGTGCATTCCGGCGGGAAACAGAAGGCTTCCTGGGGTAGCGACACGTGTCAAAGCGTGAATGGGACAAACGGAAGCCGACATGCAAGCTTATTTTGCGGATTTAATCTGTTTTTAATGTTTTAAGCTTCGATTTAATTAAAGTGCTAATCTAATGCATCTTTTTGTCTTTCATGCAGGATTCCACGGCACTTACGGGACAACGGGAAAGACCATAAAGGCGAAGATGAAGTGCGGATTTAGTCAAGGACCGCCATGCTAGGAGAGAAGGCTGCCGGTGAGAGCATTCAACGACAAATTTATTGCAGACTTGATAGCATGAAGACCATTTCAACTTCGGGATGGAATTGCGGAGATCGAATTGATGGAGAAGTGGTGACTCATCCGGCTCACCGACAAAATTAATGAAAGCATTTATTTGCGGTTGCGGATGAATGAAAATTGCATTTGATTTTATCTTCTCCATTTATGGCGACTAAGCGCACGGTTTTGCCGAAGGGTTAAGTTCTATCCGGACTTTGATTTTTAAATGGATTTTTATTGTAAAACCCGGGTCCTAGGGTTTAAGTGCGATAAGATTTAGGGTTTGAGCAAGATATTTTGGAAAAGATCGGAGTCTGTCACTGAGTCTATAAATACAAATTCTAAATGTAATCGCGAGGAGGCGGAGACTTAGAAATAAAGGCTTATAAGCAATTTCTTGCAAATTTTGTGAAATCCTTTGTTTACGGACTTGGAGTTGATGTGCTTTAGCTTTTACGTGATAGCATGGCCGGGAGCCTAATCTTTTGCGAGTGTGATAAGTGTATTTTCTTTTGTTATCCGTTCCATTTAAAGTTTGTTAGATATATCTTGTAAATCTGCCATTGTCAAGATTAAATATCTTTGTTAGGCTTCGGTTGTTCTATTATGCGCTAGGGGAAATTACAGATTTCGGGTGTAAGTTTGTTCTAATTGCTCTGTCTTCCTTTGTGCGAGCTAGGTTGCCGGTGAAAGATACCGATTTTAACCAGTTGCCCCTTGGATTTATAATTTTACGCTAGATCCGTTTCACTCTGCCTTGTGCTCTTAGTTGAAAGTGATCTTAGGTAGTTGGACACTTTCTTACGGGATTTGTTACGTTGTGAAGGTGATAGCATAGATAAGATTGATAGTTTAGAGTTTTACGAGTTTAAAGTCGATAAACTTCTCTTTTACGCCTTACCCTACCCTCTCTTTGCTTTCAGTGAATGATCCATTTTTATTTTCTTTATTTGCATTTTATTTAAATCTGCTGACCCATGAGAGCTAGATCAAGAATTCAAGTTAAATCTGATTGTCAACAACTTTTGCAACTACTGAACAAGTTCGGGAACCCCCTGTAAGGTAACGAGAGCGATCCATATCGAAATCTATTCCGAAGTGGAAAAGAGTGAATTGCCATTCGACCCAACTACGTAACTCGCACCTTGGATAACCAGACTAGATCCTAAAGATGAGTGGGATCAGTCCCGTGGGTGTCTCCGGAGCTTTCCTTGCCTTCATCCCTTTTTTCCCGGGGTGTGCATGAAAGCCGGACCAACAGTAACCTATGAGCGTATCCAGGAGCATCTACCATGATTAGAACCTATACAAAAATAATAATATCAAGCACAAGAAGGAGATCAAGATAAATAAGCATACCAACAGGAAGGAGAGGACCATGAGCGCCAAGAAGAAGAAGACCATGAGCTCTAGGAAGAAGAGGAAGAAGCATAGAGGGAGAAGTTGGAGGAAGAATCTACTACCATAAGTGAGCATTCAAAAAAGGATAGCAATGATGACTATAAGCCCAACATATAAGGCCTGGGATATCAATATTAAGGCGATATTTATTCCCCCATGAGCCACCATAGATGTTGGCATTCCTGCAATATTGATTTCCTATGTATATATTTTGCTGTTCAGTAATTTTTGATTCCTTGAAACTCTGTTCTTGTTGCTCAAAATGTATTTTATATTTCCTACATTCTACTATCAAAGTTTTTTTGGGTTGCATTCAAAGGAGTGTGCATTTTTTCCATTCACTCATCATGGAGGGCCTTTGTATTTTTGAGGGCAAGGGTACTTTCATGCTAGATCTCCAAGCGCAGGTTAGATTCAGAGTAGAGGTAGAGTGCATGCCTGTTTCGGGCCAGAGAGTAGCAACACACACATTTGGAGAAGAAAACGTAAGTGCACCCAAGCTATTTCACCCTTATGTGAGAGTGCAAGGTAGTTTTGGGCATTGGATGGGCAAAAATTAACTCCAAGGAAAAAATGCTAAGTGGGCCAAAGTGTTTTCACCCTTTATAGAGAGTGCAAAGCCTTTTCAAGGTCAACTTGGGCGAAAGTGCCTGTTACCAACCCTTAAAGCCAGCACAATCAATTCCAATAGGAAAGTGCGTGTGGGGACCATATCCTTTTCACCCTTGGGAGATAGCACAATTCCATTTTAGCCCTTCCCTTGGTGAAACACACTTTGTGGAGAGAAAAGGCTAAAGTGAGGCCCAATTCTATTTCACCCCGAATAATGAGTGCAATTTACTTTTGAACATATTTTTGGGCAAAAGCACCTTTGACCTACCCTCAAAGTCAACAAAAGCTTGTTTCAAACTTCCAAGGTAGTGTGGGGCCCATTTCTATTTTACCCAAGTTTCCAAGTGCAATTCTATTTTGGGGCAAGAGAGAATGAAAAGGCCTTTGATTTTTCCATAGGACGTAGCAATAGTTTCAAGGAAAAATGCTAAGTATGACCCTAAGGCATTTTGCTCCAATCCTCAAGCGCAAATCAAATTCAAAGTAAGTGGAAGTGCAAGCACATTTGAATTTTCTACTTTGGCACCTCTCCCAATGTAGCAAGGTGTTTCAATCTATTTTCCTAGCACAAATCAAATTCAATATTGCCAAGAGCGCAATAACCTTTGACTTTTCAACGCTAGAGGCTCCAAGGCATTTTTGTTGCTAAGGCAGTTTTGAGCCTAAGGAGGAGTGTAATGACCTTTGAATTTTTAACACCAACATTACTTCCAAGATATCAAACTCATTTCACTATAGTTTTGAAGCACAAGCCCATTTCAAGCCATAAAAAAATGAAACGTAGGTGAAGCCTGTATCCACAACGTGCTTGTTTCAGTCTAGCCCTCCTTGCTCCATCCAGAATTCCTCATAAATGCTTCTCATTAGAGAAACAAGGTGCATCCTTATCCATTTATATATAGTCAGTCTGAGAAACTTCCAAACTTTATATTCTCAAATTTTAGAATCCTATCTTTCATTAAGGTGGTTCCAGTAAGTGATGAGATGGTGCCACCAACTAAACCTATCAACACATTGAAGAGGTGCAACTGCATTTTAGTGAGTCATCAATTTTGAGCCATACCCCATTACTATTTAATGAGTGCTCAAATCCTATCTTTGCTACCACCAAAATATTTTGTAGGTGTGCATTTATGTCTCAAAGGTAGAATCCTCTATAAAAGCCAGTAAGTATAATGTAATATGATGGATGTTTTTCTAGAGACTTGTTGTACATGAATTTTGCTATCAATACAAAGAATACATGGATCTAAGTCTAGATCCTTGTCTATGTGTATGTTTTCTATCTTATATTTCTATTAAATTCTCCACTTTTTATATGGGTTATAATTCTATGTCTAGATTTAGCTCCCGATAAAGGGTGAACACTAAAATAACTCTAGAAATTGCACATATAAGGCATCTGGTTTTAATTTTTGTTACATTTTCTATGTTGAGTGCTATTGATTCAAAGTGTAATTAAGTTATCATATTGCTTGTCCATCACCCTGTTATAATTGTCCTGAGGCCATATTTCCCATCCCTTTTAGTCATTTCAATTTATTTTTTGTTCCTTAATCTCAATACCAAGTTAGAATAGTAAGAGAACCAACCCTCTTTGGAGATTGGCACAGGAGTCATTTCTTCCTTTCAGTATTTCAATCTTGGCCAGGTCTAGGGTGCATGGATGAAACATTCCATGTTATGAACCTGAAACTTGAAATATGAATTGAATGTAGAAAAGAATCGTTGTTTGAATAGAATCACAGTTTGTATTGAAAGGCAAAAACCCATAATATAATAAATTAATGTTCATGGATGATTTTTGGAGCATCCTCCTTGTCCTATTTACATATTATCTAAAAGGTGTGAATGGTGAAGGGATGTGTCTCTTTATAATACAATATAATATATAATATGATTAAGAGTTATGTTAGGAGGGTCCTAACATGCCACCCTCATTTGAAAAAGCTTTGTCCTCAAAGCTAGAATTGCAAAAATTGTTGTTGAATCTGGTGGAGCATCTCCCACGTAGCATCCTTTGGAGGTAGACCTTTCCATTGAATCAATACCTCCGTGATGGTGCGGTTATGGAGGTGGTGCATACATCGGTCTAGGATAGCTTCTGGTTCAACCACAAGAGCTCCATTATCTAAAAATTTTGGAAGTTGAGTTTGCATAACGATGTTAGTGCCTATTACGACTTTAAGACAAGAAACATGAAATACTAGATGGATTTTGGAAGATTCTGGTAATTCAATTTTATAAGCAACAGGTCCAATACGTTGTAGAATTTTATAAGGGCCATAAAATTTTGGTGCTAATTTTTGTGACCCTTTTATTTTCAATGAAGTTTGACGATATGGTTGGAGGTGGAGAAATACCATATCCCCTTCTTGAAAAACTCTTTCAGTCCGATGTTGATCCACTTGTTGCTTCATGCGGTGTTGAGCGATATGTAGATTGTCCTTCAGAGCATGAATGATATTATCTCGAGTGACCAGATCCATCTCTACAGCAGGTAATTTTGTACTTCCTAGAAGATAAGAGGTTAGATATGGGGGTGATCAGACATATAATGCTTCGAAAGGGGTCATTTTTATGGTTGTGTGATATGTGGTATTATACCACCATTTAGCTAGTGGAAGCCATTTAACCCAATGAAGGGTTTTGGTGGATTAAAACATTAGAGATAGGTTTCTAAGCACTTATTGACAATTTTATTTTGACCATCCATTTGTGGGTGGTAAGCGGAGCTCATCCAAAGTTGCGTACCTTGGAGTTTAAATAATTTCTTCCAAAAATTACTAGTGAAAGTGGGATCACGATCACTAACGATAGTAGAAGGCATGCCATGTAATTTAAAAATATTGTCAAGGAATATTTGAGCAATAGTACTAGCGGTATAGGGGTGAGCTACTAGAAAAAAATGGGCGTATTTAGATAAACGATCTACCACCACTAGGATCATCGTTTTTCCTACAAATTTTGGAAGACCTTCAATGAAATCCATTGAAATATCCTCCCATGTCCTGGTTGGTATGGGTAGAGGTTGAAGAAGGCCCGATGTTGCCACTGTTTCACATTTATTTCTTTGGCATGTTTCACATTCATTGACGAAATTCTTGATATCATTTTTCATCCCTCGCCAATAAAATGATTTAGTCGCTCTTTTGTAGGTTTTTAGGAATCCAGAGTGGCCTGCAGTAGGTGTAGCGTGTAGCTCATGTAGAAGTTTTGGATGATAAAATGATGTAGGTGAGAGGACCAGACGTTCTTTGTAATAGAGCATGTTACCTTGCAAAGAGTAGTTGGGTTTACTCATGGGATTTTGTTGTAGTTGTTGAATTATGGTGTGTATAGTAGGGTCTACATACCATTCATCCTTGACTTGTTCAATCCATGTAGGGATGGGGCAGGAAAAAGCATGTAATTGAGAAGTTTCTTCGAACTTTCTGGAAAGTGCATCTGCAACCATGTTATATTTCCATTATTCAAGAAGGTATTTTAGACTATGGTGGTTGGTGCAGATAATGAAATGTTTTCCAATAAGGTATGGTCTCCAATGTTGGATAGCATGGGCCATAGCTAACATTTGTTTTTCATAAGTGGAATGTGCTAAATTATTTTTGGAAAATGCTTTACTAGTAAAGGCTAAGGGCTTCTCATTTTGCATAAGCACCACTCCCATTCCCAATCTGAAAGTGTTGCTTTCAATAATGAATGGTTGGGAAAAATCTGGCATAGCTAGGACAGGGGTGGTACACATGGCATTTTTCAAAGTCATGAAAGCTTCATTCACTTTTGGAGACCATATGAAGGCATTCTTTTTAAGTAGGGCTGTTAAGGGTGCTGCTATTTTCCCATAATATTCAAAAAATTTGTGATAATAGCCCGTTAATCCTAAGAACCCATGCAACCCTTTTAGAGTTTTTGGAATTTGCCATGTTCCCATATATTCAATTTTTTGGGGGTCTACTTTAACTCCTTCCTTGGAGACAATATGTCCAAGATATTCAATTTCCTGCTTCCCAAAGGAACACTTTGATCGCTTTACGTATAATTGATTTTCTTCCAAGATTTTGAGTGCTTGTGCTATATGTGTTAAGTGCTCTTCCCATGTCTTGCTATAAATAAAAATATCATCAAAGAAAACTAAAATAAATTTTCGAAGGAAGGGAGAAAATACCTTATTCATAAGACTTTGAAATGTGGATGGAGCGTTGGTGAGGCCAAAAGGCATCACCAAGAATTCATAATGTCCCTCGTGGGTGTGAAAAGCAGTTTTGGGTATATCGCTTTCCTTAACTCGAATTTGGTGGTAACCTAATTGTAAATCAAGTTTAGAAAATATGTGGCTCCATTTAGTTCATCCAGTAGTTCATCAATGATTGGAATAGGAAATTTGTCTTTAATCATTATTTTGTTGAGAGCACAAAAATCCATGCATAGGCGCCATGATCCATCCTTTTTTCTTACTAGTATGACTGGCGAAGAGTAGGGACTTCTACTAGGTCGAATGACCCCTGCCCTTAGTAGGTCTTGTACTAATTTTTCTATTTTTTTCTTTTGTAAGTATGGATATCGATAAGGTCTAATATTTGGAGGTTGGTGTCCTGGAAGTTATTGAATAACATGATCATGGCTTCATTGTGGAGGTAATCCCTCTGGTTCTTTGAATATTTTATCATGTTTCTCTAGGATTTCTATTAATTCGGGTGCCTCTGGTTGCTCTTCGGTGGTGTTTTGCAAGGAAAATAGTTGGGCAACCATGCCTCTTCCTCCATTTCGAAGAATATTTTCCATTCTATGGGAACTTATGATTTGTGTGGGACCTATTTTTAAACCTTGAGTTGTGTATGTTTGGTTGTTTTATATAAATTGTATCCATAAATCTTCAAAGTCCCATTGAATTTTATCGAGCGTTCGTAGCCATTGTACTCTCAAAAAAATATCACATCCTCCTAATGGTAGTACATACATATCTGCTTTCATGTTATATTCCCCCATCATGAGTTTGATGTTCTTGCATTTGCCTTTACATGTAATTTTTCCTCCATTGCCAATCATGACTTCGAAGTTATTGCAGGGATATATAAAGCAATTAGCTTGTTTGGCCAAACTGGGGTCTATAAAATTGTGAGTGCTACTAGAGTCTAAGAGCACAATAGGGTTTAGTTTCTTAAAATACCCTTTTACCTTCATTTTTTGTGGAATCGAGTATCCTGCTAATGCGTTAAAGGATATTTCTATTTTATCTTCTTGGTTTTCTTCTGCAACCTCAGTTATTACTTCCACTTCTATGTCATCCTCCTCTTTGGGAGTGCAATCAACTGTTTCCAAAATATATAATTTCATTGAGATGCATTTGTGGTTAGGGGTAAAATTTTCATCGTAGTGGAAACATAGGCCATTTTCTCATATTTCTTTTAGCTCTTCTTGGCTAATTCATTTAATTGGCATGACCTTATTCAGTTTTTTGCCAGTGTAGGTATTTGGTGTTCTTCCTAAAAAAACTCTTCCTATTTGACTTTGTTTATTGTTCTTCTCTTCTATAATTTGTGCTAATGCCACTGCATGCATCATATCAATAGGATTTTGTATTTGTACCTCCATTCTAATGTCTTCTTTTAGGCCACTAATGAAACAACTTTGGAAGAATGATGCATCTAGTCCTGTTGTAAGGTTCACCAATTTCTCAAATTGTGCTTGGTATTCCCTTACGATGGAGGTTTGCCATAGTTTAGTGAGGGCTCCTGTGAAGTCTTCAAATTTGGGGCCAAATCACAACATTAAATTTTTTGTGAATTCGATGAAGAACACAAGCTTATACTGAGAGGGGGGGTGAACGGTATAAGACCTCTTTTTACTTTTTCCTTTATACTTCAAAACAGTAAAACAATATATCCAAAGCAATATCAAAGCAATGCACAAAACCATCCACAAAGTGACACAAAAAATTACATGGTTCATCCACAAAACTTTCTTCTAAAAGTTATCTCAAAGTTCTTTGGGAAACCTTCCCAATTACAATGTTTATGAGCCTCGGCTCAAAGGAGAAACCTTCCCCCAATCTAAATTTATGAGCCTCTGCTCAAAGGAGATACCTTCCCCTACCTCTGCTCTAGGTGGTGATCCTCTAGAAGACCTCTACCTCCACTGCCCTTAGCAAATGGAACTCTATCCACAGAAGAAACCTGTCTTCCCTGCTCTGGCTGGAGACCTCTGTCCTCAACTCTATTAGCTTAAAGCTGGTCCTTGAATTTGCACTAAAAATAGTCCTTCGATCTAGCACAAATGTCCTCATCCTCTGTCTTTGATCAGCACCAAACACAGTCCTTCGGTCTGGCACAAATCTGTCCTCAAGTTCTTATCATAGAACCAATGCACCTCTGTCCTCAAGTTCTCTGATAGAACTATCAACCTCAACTTCACAAGTCCTCTGCTAAGACCTGTCCAAATCTGCTCACAAGTCCCCATAGGAACCTATCCAAAACCTGCTCACAAGTCCTCAATGGAACCTGTCCAAAACCTGCTCACAAGTCCCCAATGGAACCTGTCCAAAACCTGCTCACAAGTCCTCAATGGAACCTATCCAAAACCTGCTCACAAGTCCCCAATGGAACCTGTCCAAAACCTGCTCACAAGTTTATCAAGAACACTTGCTTGGCATGAACCCACAAAGAGAATGGTTAGATACCCAATGTGATTCATCCACCTCATAGAAGCATAAAGAGAATTGTTAGAGACTCAATATGATTCATCAACCTCATAGAAGCATAAAGAGAATTGTTAGAGACTCAATATGTTCTATACTTAACTCCCAATCTCAATCTCAACTCAATCTCAAATCTCAAAATAATAAGATAGATGTAGTATGCTTTTCTCAAGAACATGAAACACAACCCAACAATTGCCAACCATGCAATATCTCATATAACAATGATACTCATGTTCTTTTCAACAACCAATATCTTTTCTCAACCAATTAGGGCTTCAACAACAATGCTTAAAAACAAGGTTTAACCAACATCATTCAACTTAACATTAACCTTGAAGCATTCAACCAATCATCACAAGAAAAGGAAACAAGTAGAAATCCTTTTCCCTCCAAAGATATTTGAACAAAACAGCCACCAACACAATATCACCAAATGCATAGAATACCTTGTTCAAATCAACTCAATGGAGTAAGCCCAATATCATGTATCAAGTAAAGCATTAACTTGATCAACACAACCACTATGGAAGAACTCATCCATCAATATCAAAACAGCCAACTAAGGGTTTCACCAACTCAAAGCAAGTAGCAAGACTCACAATCATAAACCCTAGTGCACAATGCTTCCACAACCTCAAAACAGAATTATGCATTCACCAAAACTCTCATTAATGATAACAATGCATAAGTAGTCTTCAACAAACCAAAAACTAGGACTTACACTCAACCAAAGGAAACCTTGTTGAAAACCTTTTCACTCCAATCTTATTTCAGGAAAACATACACCAATCATACTCATAAGAAGAATGTGCCCATACCTTATTGAAGTGAAGGAACCCCTTTGGAAATCTGCCACAATCACAAAGTTCTTTTGCCAATCTTCACAAAGGTTAGTAGATTACAACATTACTCCATTTTTCAATAATCATCACCAAGGTCTCTAATTGCACAACTTCCTTATCTCTCCTAAAACCACTTGTACCATAAACTAAATCACAATAATTATTTCAACAACTTATTACACCTCTCTAATTATTTTTTACATTATAATACCTTTTAATCTCACAAATATCTAAACCCTTATAACTCCCCGAATTCTAATAATTCAAACAACAAAATTTAAATTAAAATATTTAGCCTTTCAAGCCCTTATGTCTCCCTATGCTTTAGAATAAGAACTATTTTAATTTAAACCAAAAGGACTTACCCGAAGTTCGCTGCCGTCACCGCAGGAAATTGAACCTGCATCTTATGCTAGCCTGCACCCTATCTTGAGAGGGTCAACCACGTGGGCTAGCACCCCACTTGACTCTAAGGGAGCACGAACTCCGATTTCGCTCTCTTTCTAATACTCTTGGTCATGCCTAGGTAACCACACGGGCTACACGCCCACTTGAGTCCAAGGGAGCACGAGCTACCGCTTGTCTCTAACACTGTCACCGAGACCTTTGAAACTCGTGTGTCGCACGAAGCACAGTCTTATATCCTTCTTCGATTATTTCATCGAACGAGCGCCTTTCGAATATCACACACCATTAAATGAATTTAATAGCCTTATTATATATGCACTTTCATTTCGCCCTTTATTTCCAAATACGTCGGCATTTTCAACCACGACGGAAAATACATTAATTTAATTTTAAAATATTAATTTAAATTTTAAATAAATAAAATTTAAACTAAAAATTTAAAATTAAATATCTTCATCACCGGGGAACCTTTTTCAACGAAACGAAGAGCCAACTTGGGTTTTAAGAAAAACCCATTTCAAATCTGTTGTCCATGGTTTTAAATAAAACCTTTTATTTTGTCTGCCTTGGTTTTCACGAAAACCCTTACGCTTCTTGACATCAATGACAACATCAACACTTGAGCAAAGGCAATGTACCCAATGTACCAAAAATTGCCAACATTTGATTCATGTGGGTGGACCTTTTGTTTTCTCATACCATTGATACCATTGGGTAGCAATTTGGTCCAAGTGAAATGATGAGATATGGACTTTTTGAATCTCCAGAATTTGATATAATGCAAAATATTGGTCTGCCCTATATATCCAATTTGTGGGGTCACCTCCATCAAATTTTGGAAAATCTAGTTTTGTGGTACGGGGAAGGATTGATGTATGTGGTCACCCTATTAATGTTTGTTGTGGTGGTGTAGTGTTTTTTTGTCCATTTTACATGAGCAGCAAATTTTGTTGTACTAAGTCCATGGAATGGGTTGTAGCATCCAATTTAGTGGATATATATGTATTCGAGTTGGTGATGTTTATGGTTAGGTCTGCTATTTTGGTAGCGATTTTATCTTCTAAATTGTCCTTCCAAAATGCCATTCCTTGCATCATGTCTCTCATTTCATTGGAAAACTGTGAGAGTTCTTTCGTAATTTCTTTTGAAACCTCCTTCACAATCTCCTTCATTGTGTCTTGAGATCATCTTCCCTCGGCCATTTAGGGTGTGGTTGGTTTATAAGTGAGTTGAATATGCAGAAATTAGTTTTGTCAGAAAAAATTATTTGTCTCCGCCATTTAATTTTGCATACTTGTTGCTCTTTGTTCACACCGAATGATATTTTCCTCACCTATACTCGTTGTTGGGGTTTTCTAACTTTGATAATGCATGATGCTTGTAGACACCAAAACAGCACCAATCCGATTAAGTGACTACAAACACTGATCGCATTGACATACACAGCTTTCAGGGCAGCCCTCAAAGGTCAAACAGTGGTCCTGACCACTCACACAGCAGTTTAGAAGGTCAAAAAATGAGCAGAGCAAAGTTGGTCGCAAACTGCAAGCTTCAAATCCTAAACAAGCCTTCAATCTAAAGTGAGCCTTTAACAAACTGCAAAACTTTAAGGCAAACCTAGCAAAAAGGGGAACCTTGGCCTTAGACGTCGCGAAATCGCGACGTCGCGATTTCGCGCGTCGCGAAATCGTGACACCTTTGGCCCAGAGGGGAGCCTCGGCCAAAGGTGTCACGATATCACGTCGCGATATCGCGACACCTTTGGCCCCGAGGGGAGCCTCGGCCAAAGGTGTCGCGATATCGCGCGTCGCGATATCGCGACACCTTTGGCCCCGAGGGGAGCCTCGGCCAAAGGTGTCACGATATCGCGTCGTGATATCGCGACACCTTTGGCCCCGAGGGGAGCCTCGGCCAAAGGTGTCGCGATATCGCGCGTCGCGATATCGCGACACCTTTGGCCCAGAGGGGAGCCTCGGCCAAAGGTGTCGCGATATCGCGCGTCACGATATCGCGACACCTTTGGCCCAGAAGGGGAACCTCGGCCGAAGTGTCGCGATATCGCGATGTCACGATATCGCGACACTTCGGCAACAAACACTTCTCCAATCAAAGGCGGACTTTGACGTGGCCGCCACATCCAAGGAATGACCGCCACGTGGCACCCCTACGTGCCCCTTTTCAAAGAGACCCCGTGGGTCTATAGAACGGCAGATTCGACCAATCAGAGGCGACACGTCAACATTCAAGGCAGACATTTAATCAGTCAAAAGCAATTTAAAGCGGATTTTAACTAAGCGACGGACTTCACCAACTGCAATAATGAGACGAACAGGTTCAACAACAAATCCGGTCAGAGGCCATGCCTCATAACTGCTGATGTAAGTTCCCGGCGACAATCTCAGTACGAGCCATGACTCATAATCATCTGACAAGGGTCAAATCTCAGCGGCGGACTTAGGGTTTGACATTAATGTTCAGAGGCAAAATTCCTCTATAAAAACTAGCTCAAAGCATTTTAAAAAGGAGACCACGAAGCATTTTGTAAACACAACGAAGTGTTGTTCATTTATGACCCGATTGCATCAGTCGATTTTACCTTCCTCCACTTTAAGAGAGGTGGTGGGTTTTGAGTGCAACTTCATACCCGATGTAGATCACATCCTACCAATTCGACGACAATACTTAGTTTAAACGATTTTGGACCCTTCCTTATTGGATTGGCGCTAAACTAATTTTAATGGGCAGCCCGCTTGGGCACCCCTCACATTTTTAGTTAATTAATATATTTTGTTCTTTTTATATATCTGAATTATATTTAAACAACTTATGTTTTATGTTGTTTAATCTTTATGTTAGAATATATCACGCAATACGCTATATTTCAATGTTTTTACATTACGTTCTCTAATGTTTACTTAGACAACATGAGCCATTTTATTCACGTATTTAATCAATCTTTGCACGTATTTCTTTTAAACGCTTTATCTTTTAGTCACAGGTGCTACTAAACATTTTTATTGTTTCTTTGACCGCAGGAAAAACAGCAAACAGCAAGGATTCAACTAACATAAGCGGCAGCAACACTGACCTGCCCGTTTCAAATGTGGGCATGCGGAAGGAGGTCACTATTCATCTGTTGTAACTGGAAATATGTAACTGAGGAGATGTATTGTAACCGAGTGGAATCATATTAATAAAAAGGGTTGTGTTCCTGTTATTGATTTGATTACATCCGTGTTATTACATGCATCAAACTAGTTCTGTTTTCATTACATATTAATATTTCTTTTATTTCCGAAATCTCATGCTTTCAATGGCGATCACGGTGGGACCGTTCCCAAATTTTTAAATCACAGAAACTAATCAGATTTGTTGTGTTTTAACAGGTACTTTTTTTTTTTTAAATCCGAAGGTCAGAAACAACAAATTCGGGCAGAAAGAGGTAACGGTTTTTAACTGTCCATGTCATTTTCTGCTGTGAAATTTCCGTTTATTTTTATTTGTTTAATCGTTTACTTTCAGTTTTTTTAATTATTAAAGAAAGGTAGAGAAATTTTCTTTATAAAATTTTTCTTGCTTTAATTAATTATTTATTTGTTTATGTAATTATTTATTTAATAATTAATTTAAAAAAAAAAAAAATTCAAATTTTTACTTGTTGTTTTCCGGTTTGTAGTGTTTGTTTGGCATAGGGAAAGTTTCTTTTTTTGCTGCTTGTTTCATTTTTATTAAATAAAATGAACCACACACACTTCACGTGGTAAATTTGAACCAAGGAGCTGGTCGTAAAACCCCAACCCTTGAGCAAGACCAACGGTGGGTTCATCACCACCTTGGCTTAGCTTTGCATCCATTTCCCCGATTGTCACTGTTGTTAGACGTAAATCCTGATGAAAGCTGACCGAGTGTTGCTTGGGGTGATTCCCATGCACGCGAGGATAAGTCTTCTATGGTAGGTGTCATTAACGAGGACAATCCCCCTTTCGTACCGCCTATGTTCCACGTACCATCTGCTCTCACGTACCTATAGTTTCCCTCTCGTAAGGGCGGGTATATAGAGAGGTTGGTATATCGGTCCGGCAATGGTATATTGAAGGGGCGACCATTTATGGGAGTCATATGAGCCAACATTATGCATTTAAACGTTCTTCAAAAATTGCAAAAACAAAACAAAACATCAAAATGCACTAAACCAATTTAGGACACACTATTAAATCCTTAAAAGAGATAATCACGATTTTGTGTATGTGTGTGTTCATTTCTGCTTAGTGTAAACAAAAAGACAAATCATCATAAACGAGATAAAATCTGCTTAGCTAAGTAGAGAAGCACCACAATGGTGTACACCCGTAGCCAAGCCCAATCAAGGGCGGACGCTGTGGAAGGTGCACAAAGAGAGGGCGCTAGTCGCCTTCGCTTTAGCCCCAAGGATTTGGTCATACCACCTTGGCGGCCTGACACACAAAGCAGTCCCCTCCGTGCCCCGACGGAACGGGACTATAGAGGCACCTCTTCGAGGAGCACTCCTGTTCAGCATAGCACTCAGCACACACCCTTCCATGAGGGGTACAGTCATAGGAGAGCTCCCTTAGATGCTCGCTATGAGCGGTCACCGCGCGATGAAGCGCTAGGTCAACATAGGGTTCAACGGGAGGAACCACATCATTACACTATCCCTCCTTCACCCCCTCTAGTTGTCAGGACTACAAAGACAAATCCAGAGCACAAGGCTTCTCAGGCGGGGCGAGCCAACTCCACCCGTCCCCTTTTCACTTATGAAAGAGAGCACGAGGAAGACCCTTACCTTCCTCAAAAACAATATACATCGCGGGAGCAATACGCCTCCGCACCTGCTAAATATCATGGTCACACACTGAGGCCAGAGCCTCGGATAAATGCTGCTACCCCCAACAGAGGGAGGCTGCCTATAGATATCTTGGATCACTATGACCAAGATAGATATCTAGGAGAGGCATCTAGGCCTTCTAAACATGAGGCGGTGAGACCAACTATCTTAGAATCTATCAAGCATTTCGCACATCGGATGCAACTCACGCAACTTGAGCTAGAACGACAACGGTTAGAGCAATGGTATCTTCTAAATAAAGAGCACCTTCAGCACCAGAAGGATGAGTTGTTCCAACACACTATGCAGGAGAAGACTCCAACCCCTCACACGCATAAGACAAAACATTTTGAGGGGCACAACCCATGGGGGCGAGACAGGTCATCGCGACCTCATCAAACGCTACCCCCAACACCTCCTAGACAGGAGCGGGAGGCTACTCTCCCGATTCCTGAAGGACATGAGCGGGAGGCCGCTCCTATAACCAATGACGGGTGCCTTCCTCAGACATCCACCCAGGTTTATGAGCCACCCTTAGAAATTCATCAAGAAGCTTCTAAGGAATCTGAGCGAGAAGAAGAGCGGGATGAACTGCCCTATCAAGGCATGGGGGGTGCCATCTGGCCACCCCTCCATAAGCCCCAAGTTCCTCAACAAGAACCAATCAAAGAGGAGGAGCTCAAATCTCCCGATACATGCAAAGTGCTAGAGCACTTAGAGTCGGTAGAGACCAAGATTTTGGAGCTCCCAAGGCCCAACTTACATGAGGCTCTTTTCGAAGAGGATCAACCTTTAACCATAGGTCTACCTGAGGATGCAGTCCTCCATGTCTCAGAATCTCCAGAGTATGATGAGCTGTACTCACTGGTCGAAAGTGAGGATGAAACAGAGACAGCCCACAACAATCACATGCGACAGCATCGACATCCTATAAATATCGATGAAGCATGTCAGCAGATAAACATAATACTAGGGCATGAGTGGCGCGTTAACCCACCGCAGTGGGACCAAGCATTACATCCGACACTTTGGGCACACAAAGATCAATTTCAACCCAGAGACCTCATAGCAACATCAGTGCCGGGGGTAGACCCTGTCCTCCTATCCATGCATAGGGCCGATCCATTCATGTCAATCCCTCCAGAGCCAGATCCCGAGTGCAAAGACCATCAAGCTGGGGGTACCTCTACCCCCTGAAGAGCCAGAGATCCAAATCCCAAAATGCTCCAAGGATTCTTGCAATCGCTTGGTCAATCCCAAAATGCTCCAAGGATTCTTGCAATCACTTGGTCAATCCCAAAATGCTCCAAGGATTCTTGCAATCGCTTGGTCAATCCCAAAAGCTCCAAGGATTCTTGCAATCGCTTGGTCAATCCCAAAAGGCTCCAAGGATTCTTGCAATCGCTTGGTCAATCCCAAAATGCTCCAAGGATTCTTGCAATCGCTTGGTCAATCCCAAAATGCTCCAAGGATTCTTGCAATCGCTTGGTCAATCCCAAAATGCTCCAAGGATTCTTGCAATCGCTTGGTCAATCCCAAAATGCTCCAAGGATTCTTACAATCGCTTGGTCAATCCCAAAAGGCTCCAAGGATTCTTGCAATCGCTTGGTCAATCCCAAAATGCTCCAAGGATTTCCATAATCGCTTGGTCAAAAATCAAGAAAATTCAAAAACAACAAAAATCATCAAAAACAACAAAAATTTGCATCTCATTTCTAGGCATACTCAAATTCATCAATAGAGAGTTCTTCTCGCACTTCATCTTCATATTCACAAAAATCAATCCATCAAAAATACAAAAATACATAGATGCATTAAAGCATTGCATCCATACATTGCATATTTGTGGTCGTACAGGTCAAGGGCACCATAGGCTGTAATAAATCCGCTAGTCCATCTTGTTCCACACTGTTCCATTTTACAAAAAACAACAAAAACACCATGCATTGCTTTTACCATACTAGAGTCAGTGGTCTTTTAATGTATCAAGGGTTTTTCGTGATTCAGTCATCATTTTGCTCTTTAGCCATGTAATGTATCAAGTCAGACAGATTTTACGAAGGTAGAGTTATACTTGAAATACACCTTGTTACGTAACATCCCAACACAAATTAAAACACATAAAAATTCCCAAGTTGTGTGAACGAAAGATGAAACCTGCACAGTAATCCAGGTCACCATAAGCGAAACGGTTATCTTGCTCATCCCCCTGTGCGAATGACCCCAAGAATGCTGAGAGTTGGCAAAAGGACAAGCATCCTCCCTACCCAATTCCCTAAGAATCCCAAAGTTCTAAATAGTTGCAAAACATCAAAAATTTGCAAGCGTCAAAACTCCAAAATTTGACATCCTACAGTGCACACATCAAAAGGCACAAACAATAGTGATTATCGTCACTCCATATCCCCAATCCCTTGCTCAAAAAGAAAAACAAATCAAAATAAACAGTGATTCTTATCACTACAAACGAGCAAGTATCCCAATACAATTGAAGAAAAGAAGGGAGTTGAACTTGAATCCCTGGAACTCTCAGCATTCTAACAGGTCATGAGGCAAGCCTCAGTACCGGTTTGGTTGATAGCCTATCGGTCACTGGCGGTAAACTTCTCGCATGACGATATATCTATCACATTAACTTGTGTACAGATCAATATTTGCATGTGGATGAGCTAGCTTATGGTATCCTGGATGACACCGCAGATTAATCTAACTAAATACAACAAAGGAGTTAGTGGAGCTAATTAGGTGATCCTCAGTACAGATTCGGTTGAAAGCCCATCTGGCACTGGCGGTATCCTGACAAATACCACATAAATGAACTCAATTGCACACACAGGGATGTGAAATAACTTGGTCAAAAACAAGTCCGATTCATACCTTGTTCAAAAGTCTTGTAAGATAAAGTACAATCATGGCTAGTAAGTTAAAACCGTCTGAGTCTCAGAAAACCTTAGCTACATTTCTAAACCAACTGCGCTACTTTTCATCCTTACAATACCATCAGAAAATACAAAAAAGAAAAACCACATGTATACATACAAAGTCATGCACAACAAAACAAAAAAAAAAATAATAGAGTTCTAAACAGTCTATGGTGCCATAGCCAAACACCACAAAGTCCATCCATCCATTTCATTTCTGCATATCACATACATTTGCATTCATCACAACATATGCATCCATCAATATAAAGTAGCATGCATCCATCAACATCAATCATTGTGCATAAAATCATGACATATACACAAAGAAAGAAAATCAAAACAACAAAAACATCACAAAAATGCAACACAAAAACATAGCAATAAGCATTGCCGGACACAAGTGCTCTTGCACTTAACCTCTTGGCATAAAGAAAATCGATGTCGGGGCTCAAATTGTCACTCTCCTACTTCCCCAAGAAGGCTACCATAGCTGGACCGCTCCACGGGAAGATGGGTTCTTGATGATTTCACCCCATTATGGCATCACCAAAAGGGTTAACACCCACCAAAAATAGGTCCAAATGTCGAGAAATTGCACGTGCTTAAACGGTAAAACATCTAAAGGCACCCTAACCTAAGTCATCTTGGGTCAAGCGACTCGTCGCTTTTCTCACGAAGGTCATTCCCTCATCGATTCGTCGCTTGAGGGGGTAGTCACACTTAGTCACCAATCAACAAGCACACACCCAATCAAGGCAATGACATGCATTCAAAGAATCATTGACAAAGACAATCACGCTCCTGCTTGGGGCAATAAACAAGCAATCATTAAATTGATCAAACACTTGGCATTCCCGAAGCATGAACACAAGGTTTCCCCTGTGGACAAAAGGTTACGCCCTTTGCCTAATCATGACTGATCAATGTCCAAGCTCAAGTCACACCTCACCAAAATAGGTTAACACTTGAAATCAAATTCCTTAGCTCGTCAGAAGCAAGGATTCAAGAATGCATGCCCTTTCCATACTTGGGGCATCAAAAGTTGGTTAGGTTACCAAGAAACCCTAATCATTAGTGCTTTGGTTTTCTATTTTTGCTCAGCACTGTGCCACCCGTAGCGCTTCCCAAAAAGGGGCATCTGTAGACACCAAAACAGCACCAATCCGATTAAGTGACTACAAACACTGATCGCATTGACATACACAGCTTTCAGGGCAGCCCTCAGAGGTCAAACAGTGGTCCTGACCACTCACACGACGATTTAGAAGGTCAAAAAATGAGCAGAGCAAAGTTGGTCGCAAACTGCAAGCTTCAAATCCTAAACAAGCCTTCAATCTAAAGTGAGCCTTTAACAAGCGCAAAACTTTAAGGCAAACCTAGCAAAAAGGGGAACCTTGGCCTTAGACGTCGCGAAATCGTGACGTCGCGATTTCACGTCGCGATCGCGACACCTTTGGCCCGGAGGGCCTCGGCCAATTCCGATATCGCGCGTCGCGATATCGCGACACCTTTGGCCCCGAGGGAGCCTCGGCCAAGGTGTCGCGATATCGCGCGTCGCGATATCGCGACACCTTTGGCCCCGAGGGGAGCCTCGGCCAAAGGTGTCGCGATATCGCGTGTCGCGATATCGCGACACCTTTGCCCCGAGGGGAGCCTCGGCCAAGGTGTCGCGATATCGCTCGCGTATCCCGCCCCCTTGGCCCGAGGGGAGCCTCGGCCAAAGGTGTCGCGATATCGCGCGTCGCGATATCGCGACACCTTGGCCCGGGGGAGCCTCGGCCAAAGTGTCGCAATATCGCGATATCGTGACACCTTTGGCCCAGAGGGAACCTCGGCCGAAGTGTCGCGATATCGCGACGTCGCGATATCGCGACACTTCGGCAGCAAACACTTCTCCAATCAAAGGCGGACTTTGACGTGGCCGCCACATCCAAGGAATGACCGCCACGTGGCACCCCTACGTGCCCCTTTTCAAAGAGACCCCGTGGGTCTGTAGAACGACGGATTCGACCAATCAGAGGCGACACGTCAGCATTCAAGACATTTAATCAGTCAAAAGCAATTTAAAGCGGATTTTAACTAAGCGACGGACTTCACCAACTGCAATAATGAGACGAACAGGTTCAACAACAAATCCAGTCCGAGGCCATGCCTCATAACTGCTGATGTAAGTTCCCGGCGACAATCTCAGTACGAGCCATGACTCATAATCATCTGACAAGGGTCAAATCTCAGCGGCGGACTTAGGGTTTGACATTAATGTTCAGAGGCAAAATTCCTCTATAAAAACTAGCTCAAAGCATTTAAAAAAGGACCACCACGAAGCATTTTGTAAACACAACGAAGTGCTGTTCATTTATGACCCGATTGCATCAGTCGATTTTACCTTCCTCACACCCAGAATCTCTTACGAAAGAGAGGTTGGTGGGTTGCTTTCAGAGGGTGAAGCCGAACCTTCATACCCGACAATAGACACAGTATTCTACCAATTCGACGACAACACTCAATATAAACGATTTTGGGCCCTTCCTTATTGGATTGGCGCCAAAGTCGATTTTTGATGGGGCGGCCCGCTTGGGTACCCCATGCACATTTTTAGTTAAAGTAATATATGTTGTTCTTTTTTTATATATTCTGCAAAATTAACAAGTATTTAAACAGCTTATGTTTTACGTTGTTTAAATAAACTTTATGTTAGAACATATCATGCAATACGCTATATTTCGAATGTTTTTAAAAATATGCAGAAATTAGTTTTGTCAAAAAAAATTATTTGTCTCCGCCATTTAATTTTGCGTACTTGTTGCTCTTTGTTCACACCGAATGATATTTTCCTCACCTATACTCGTTGTTGGGGTTTTGTAACTTTGATAATGCGTGATGCTGTCCAAAAAATTATGTATGCTACCTTTGTTGGCGACTATGGCCTACTGTGTAACAGTTCTATCAATAATGGTTAGAAAGTGTGCTAAAAAGAAAATGTTGTCAAGTAATGGCCTGTCAGTAACTAGAGCGGGGTGGGGAAAAAAATTCAAGCCTTTTTAGCTCTAATCTAGTTGTTATGAACCTACAACTTGAAAAATAAATTGAACGCAGAAAAGAATCACTGTTTGAATAGAATCGTAGTTTGTATTGAAAGGCAGAAACCCACAATATAATAAATTAATGTTCTTGGATGATCTTTGGAGCATCCTCCTTGTCCTATTTACATCTTATCTAAAAGGTGTGAATGGTGAAGGGATGTGTCTCTTTATAATACAATATAATATATAATATGATTAAGAGTTACATTATGAGGTTCCTAACATTCCATACCTAAGGCAGATTTTTGACCAAAAAGCTGGAAATCGTAAATCTGGCACAAAATTTGAAGGGACTAAAAAGCTCAAGCAGAACGTGATCTTGCCACCTTTCCTTAAGATGATCACACCCACCAAAAAAAGACAAATATTCCCAAAGAGAAGTTACTAAATTGTCACTCATGAGAATAAGGAAGGAACGAACTTCAACATGACACACTTCATAAAAAGGAATAAGGAGAATATGACATTGCATTGACACTATAAGAATAGACTTCTAATTGCAATTCACGAGACCCAAAACCACACATCTTAAATTACCCCTTTAGCTTGTAATGTTTCTTTTCCACACCATAATCATCCAAGATGGAATTCAAAGGTCTGGTTGACATGAGTATGACAAAGAGAATAGAGGTTCTATAGAGGACCTTGACATACTTCGAATGTATTGAGACTACATATATTATATATATGTTGTTAATTAGATTATGAGAATATACTTATTATAAGATCTTAAATTGAAAAAGACTTGGAATATATTCATAACAAAATTTTAGATCTTAAATGTATTTATACTACTAGCATGAACTTATAAAAAATAATCTTCAAAATAATGTGTCAAATACCCTAAAAATTATTATGGTTTTTAGCATGTGGGTGTGGATACAATAATAGTTTTATATATACTTCATAACTTTGCTTTTTCCTTATGATATGTCATGGTGGAATGGGGATGCCCAACCTTGAGGGTCGGCCATAGAGGTTTCTCACACTAACCAAATCTAAAATAATAATAATATTTTTTTTTATGAATAAATTCAACAATAAGTTTTATTTATAATGTAACATTAACAAGTGTTGAGAAGTGGTCCTAGGGGGGATAGCGCAACACTTCGAGGTTTGGATCTTCTTCGGGAGGTCCAAGGTTCAAACCATGGTGTGTGTGGCTATGTATTAATACCCTATTGATAAGTATACCTCTCAATATTATGAGGGGTCATGGTTGGAAGGAGACTGCTCAGCCTTATGTGTCATAGGGGTTTATCATGCTACCCGAATTAAAAAAAAAAACAAGTGTTGAGAAGTGGATTGGTATACTTGAGAAAATAAAGGAGCAAATAATAAATGCTGTATTTAATATTCATAAAACCAATATTATTTTATTTTTAATTTAATTATTAAAAAGGTTAAATGCACATATAATATTTTTAGTAAATTATATTATCCAATATGGGAAAAGAATAATATATGGAAATAAAATTTTAAAACTTTGATGTATGATTTTAAAGAATAGATAGAAGCTATTATTCTACTTTATTAATAATTATGTGATGTCTCGTGGGATAGTGCAATGGTTTGAGCTTTGGATCTTCTTCGGGAGGTCCAAAGTTCAAACCATGGTGTGTGTGTGGTTGTGTGTTAAATTCCCTATTGATAAGCTTAGCTCTCTCGCCTATAGGAGGTCATGGTGGGATGGGGATGCCTAACCCTGAGCATTGGTCATAGGGGTTTTTCAAACTTACCAAATCAAAAGAAACAAATAAACATGTGATGGTCATCATGCCTTCTATGTAGGGTATTATTAACACATAAATTAGCCTTCTATGTATTCTTAACACATAAATTAGAAGGATATATAAATTCATACACTTTTATGTATTTGCGACTATTTTATTAAGGATTCAATTTAATATAGTAATCAACAAAATGACACATTTTTAAAATTGATTTATTTAAAAATATAATGTATAGGGATTTCTCATGCTTACAAAATCCAAAGAAACAAATAAACATGTGATGGTCATCATGCCTTCCATGTAGGGTATTCTTAACACATAAATTGGACGGATAGATAGTCATACACTTTTATGCATTTGCAACTATTTTATTAAGGATTAAATTTAAGAAAATAATCAACAAATTGACACCTTTTGAAAATTGATTTATATAAAAATATAATGTTTTTTGCACTCCACCTTGGCAAGAAAGTAAATTTGCTAGATATTTAATTCCATTAAAATCTCTACTCTTGAGAAACTCTTCTATAGAAATTTTACATGTGTTGCACTATGACATGAATCATACCTTCTTCAATATAGAAAAGTCATAGTGATATGATATATGCATAGGTAGGAAGAGAATAAGAGAGTATTACTTGTGTTACACATATTTTACTAGGTATAAGCTTTACAATATGTGGTGAACTTCAACCATTTCTTAAAACAATCTAATTTTAGAAAAGTGTTTGATTAAATATGAAAAACTAATTTTCCTAAAACTTTTTTCTTTTGCCATTGTTAACAAGCATTTGACAAAATCAAACACAACTAAAAATATTAATGTGCTAAAAATTATAATAAATATTCTACACTTCAGTTGAGTAAAATACATTCATAGACTATCTAAGAATCACATAATTATGATATTGTCCATTTGAATTATTTAAATTGGACTTACTCATATTTTTATCTCAAGTTTTTTTCAAGTAAAGCAAAGTACAATTGATGGCATAACTAGGGATACAACGGGGTCTCCCTCCCTATGATTTGAACTTGGGAAGCCTAGATAACAGTCCAATAACGTACCACTAGGATGTCCCTATGCGACATCCCTCAAAATTTTATTAAGAAATAGTTTTTGAACTTTAGCTTTGAATATTTAAAATTTGACAATTCAACTAACCAACTTTACAAAAAAAGCACCCATAAGACAACATCGTATGAAATTTAAAAGATGATAATAACCTAAATCATTCATTGAAGCTATAATAAGTTTAATAGGTCACATCTAAATTAAAAAAAAAAAGGAAAAAATGCTAGGTAAGAGTTAAAATGTACCATATTAGAAGCAACACTAAGAAAAAAATAAGAAGAATAACATACTTACTTGGAAACTTAATCATGGGAAGAAGTGGAGGGAACTTCAAAGTGCCTAGTTTGGTGAGCATACAATCCACCATAAACTTCAATGAACCCCTACATCCTCCTTAGGAGGCATGCACTTCTCTAATTCCATATTTTTAATTGGAAAAGCCACAATATCTAAATACCCAAATCATAACACCACCAAGAAAATAATATTTCTTCTCAAGCATCATCCAAATAGTAAAATCCTAAAAACTCTCCTAATTTAATAGGAATTCTTCTTTGCCTTTCACGAACACACAACAAATGTAAAAAAACAACACATAGTTATTACTATTACCAGATACCTTGCATGGAAAAAATAATAATATTTAAGGGAGCCTAAGGGACATAATGCAACACAAAATAATTGTATTGAGCAATAAAATGAAATATTGATTTGAGTAAAGTAGAGGTTGACCAGATTCCCAAGGATGATGATTCCATAAAAATTTTAAGTTTCAAGCTTTTGCACTTTCTATGATATTTTATGGCAATAGAATTCCTTGCGGTGACAAATCTACTTATGGTATCATGACCACTATAGCACTAATATTTATATGTCACCAACCTAAGTAGCACCAATGCTCATAGATAGATGGTCTTGTGACACCAAACCCACATCTCACCACAAAGTATTAGAATGCATACTGGGAATATTTCCAATGCAATGCATTAGGGACACACTTACACTCATCAAATATTACCACATGGTAGGTACCAAGGGTTCCTAGCAATCTGAAATGAGATAAATAAATTGCAAAATGAAAATATGAATCACTTTTTAAGGATAGAATAACTATTTTCAATGGAAGACAAACCAACAAATGGGTTAAATAATAATTTAATGTTCTTCGATGCCTTAAGACACCTTCCATGAATGTGTATATAAATCTATCTAATAGACATGATATGAAGGGACGCGATGATCCATGAATAAATAATATTAATTATATATAATGTAATGTTAGGATTAGGATCCTAACAAGCCACCCTCCTTAAAAGATCTTTGTCCTCAAAGCTCAAAGTGAGAAACTTCATCCCTTGTTTCCCAAGTAGTATTTGCTCATGTTCTTGCACCATTTTAATATCATCATTCCGTAAGCAGGGATATTGGGAAGGTTGAAGTGTTTGTGGGAGATAGGTAGGAAGAATAGGAGGATCAAAATGATGACAGGGAAAAACCTTTGTTGTGGCTTCATAGTGGCTTGGAGAGAAAATAAATGGGTGACCATTTTATTGCCTCCTCTACGAATAACTTTCTCCATGCGATGAGAGCTTGCTAGTGGAGAAGGGTTGTATTTTATTACTTTAAGAGTATATGTTTGGTCCTTTTGTGTGAATCGCATCCATAAGTCATCAAAGTCCCATTGAATTATACGGAACATTCATAGCAATTGTACTCCTAAGACAATATCATAGCCTCCTAAGGGAATTGCACACATGTCATGTTTCCTGGTATAGTCACCCAAGGTGATCTTAATATTTTGGCATTTCTCTTTATAGGCGATTCTTCCCCCATTACCAATCATGAATTCAAAATTATTGCAAGGATGTATAAAATAATTGGCTTGCTTTGCCACACGTGGGTCAATGAAATTATTGGTACTGCTAGAGTTAATAAGTAGGTAAGGTTTTAGTGTTTGAATTTTCTTGGGACTTTCATAGTTTAGGGAGAAGAATGTCCAGCGAGGACCTTGAAAGAAATTTCTAGTGTATTTTGAGGGCTATCATTAGGTATATCCTCCACTAGTTCGATCTCGATCTCCTCTTCATCCGTTGTTTATTGACAAGGAATAGCTGCATCCATAATATATAATTTGGGTATAATACATTTGTGATTAGAGATGAATTTCTCATCACAATGAAACAAAGACCCTTTTCTCTTCTTGCCTTCATTTCCTCAGGGATAATTCATTTAATTGGCATGAATTTATTTAGTTTTGGATTGGTGGAAGTATTTTGTGAGACTGCTTTAGATAGGTTTTCTAGTAAATGTTGGTTATTGATCTTCTCTTCCACCATTTGTGCTAATGCAACAACGTGCATCATATCTATAGGATTGAGTATTTGTACTTATAATAAAGTTTCTTCTTTTAGGACACTAATAAAGCAACTTTGAAAGAATGATGCATCAAGTCCTAATGTAAGGTTTACCAACTTCTCGAATTGAGCCTGGTATTCTCGTACTGTAGATGTTTGGCGGAGTTTGGTAAGAGCTCCTGTGAAATCTTCAAATTTGCTTGGGCCATATTTAATCATTAGATTTTTTGTAATTTTGGTAAATGTGGAAGTAACTTTTGTCTTTTCATACCATTGGTACCATTGAGTAGTGTTTTTTTCTAGGTTAAAATATGCATTGCAGACCTTTTGGGTCTCTAGAATTTGATATAGAGAGAAATATTGGTCGGCCTAATATATCCAATTTATGGGGTCACCTCCATCAAATTTTGGGAAATCCAATTTTGTGGTTCAAGGTAGGATTGATGTGTGTGGTCCCCCTAGTAATTCTTGTTGTGGGGGTGTCGTTATCGGTTGGCCAACTTGCATTAATGCCATATTTTATTGTACCAAGTCCACAAAGTGATTAGTGGCATATATTTTTGTTGTTAAATCTACATTAGTGGTATCTATTTTTAGGGTTAATTCTATGATTTTTATTGCTATTTTTATTTCAAAATCATCTTGAAATTTAGCCAACCCTTTTAGAACTTCTTTAAAAACTTCCTTTGGAAGGTCTTGTGATCTTCTTCCGTCTACCATGGTATGGTCCTTGCGATTTTATAACTTTTTTAGCCTTGCTTGCAAATATTGCCAATTTTTTGAAAAATTTGCTAAATGTTGTAAAAAATATTGTTTACAAGTTTGTAATTTTGTAAATATTGCAATTTTTGCTAGCAAGATTTGAAATTGTCAAATATTGTTTACAATTTTGCAGTTTTTGCAAATATTGCAATTTTTGCTAGCAAGATTTGAAAAGTTGCTTAGCAAAAAATTTATTGTCAAAATTTTAAATTTTTTTCTGGTTCTACAGGTGGTAGGCAGACATCTAGCAGGGTGTACAAATCGAGGAGTAGTTGGCAGAGAGGAGGTGACAGGGTGATGACCGACTGGTGGAGAGGAGGCGACGACAATGGCTGGAAGGAGGTAGCGGAGTGGAAGGAGGTATGGAAAGAGGCGATGGAGTGGAGGTGGCTAAGGAGTGGTAAAATTCAGTGTAATTTTTCATGTAGGTCACCCATAGTGTACAATGTGCCCCAAATAGACACCATGACCTTTGCATGTAGGCACATATGCCTAGCACGCTAGGCAATTTTAAATGGAGGTATTGATTCCTTTAAATTGTATTGCCTTCAAGGTAGGATGGATGTGGGATTTAATCCCCAAAAGTTTTTGACATTGCAATTTTAAATTCTATCACCGACCATTGATTATGGTTACCAAAATTGTTAAAAAAATTTAGACTTAAATTTTTTTAACCATCAGATATATCAATTTCTCATTTAGAAGTTCATAACATCATCGAAAGATATTTATAGGGCACACAAAATGATTCTTTCATCGATTTATTTGATCCAAGATGATTTTTTGTCATCCACTTGGATTGGATCTTTGATTTAGATGTCCATTGAGTTGATTTTTCACCTAAAAGTCTAATTTGTTGCCATTTTTCCTTGGACTCTGTCATATGTCGCTGGTAGGTTGTTTAGTCTGATATATTACAAAATGTTTTAATGTGATCTGGTGCTTGCTCCAAGGCTAGTAATATCACTTGATGTACTTTTAACAAACCTTGAGTCAATTTTAAGCACAATGTAACCTATTTTAAGCCTCAACGTCTACTTTTTCCTTGCATTATTTTGCTATCTTCTGGCGGATATGAACACGATTGGGGGAAAAAATTGTAAGGAATATGAATGGATTTGGCTGTAGATGAGTGCGAAAGCGAAAGGAAGAGTGGATTAGGGAAATAGAATTTGAATGGATTATTGGACTTTTGTTTTCACAATTTTTCTCCTATTCTAAATCTGGGGTGATGGCAAAGCTTGTCCATGGTATGGAAGAGGTTTCTTGTATCCCAAACTAATCTGGTTACTTGTCATGATTTGCATGTAAACCGGTTTAAGGATTTTATCCTTTATTTTTAGCGATGTTCAATATACCACCTACATTATTTTTCAAGAGCTTGGGATGAATTTGCAAAGACGTATGGATACCTTTTACTCTTTATTTCTTTTTTATTTATTTTGATTCCAAGCCTGGCCGTAGTATGACAATGAGTCCTTAAAATTTTGAATGCTTGTTTTTTTTTTATTCACGCGTTCACCTTTTTATGATGGTGTATTCAAGCTTCTATGTCTATAATTTGAGATGATATAATGGTAGTGTTGAGCGGCAAAAGGTAAAAAAATGTCTCTCTAGATCTTGGCTCTGATACCAGTTGGTAGGTACCAAGGGTTCCTAGCAATCTGAAATGAGACAGATAAATTGCAAAATGAAAATATGAATCACTTTTTAAGGATAGAATCACTATTTTCAATGGAAGACAAACCAACCAATGGATTAAATAATTATTTAATGTTCTTCAATGCCTTAAGACACTTTCCATGAATGTGTATACAAATCTATCTAATATACATGATATGAAGGGATGCGATGATAAATGAATAAATAATATTAATTATATATAATGTAATGTTAGGATTAGGATTAGGATCCTAACACCACATGGAAATTCATGGATTGAAACTAGCTACGAAGGAATCATAATGGATAATTTTATAACCATTCATGAAAATATTTTCTAATTAGTTGGAAATTGAATCATTTCATCTTCCGATTGCTTGTAATGATTATACATTTGTATAAAGCTTTGAGTAGAGGAAATTCATTTCTTATTTGAATTATGTGGTCCATTGAATGTATCCTATATTTATCTCTATCTCCCTATAAAATTAGGTTGTTCCTACATACCGAATCTCATATTTTATTACTTTTTACTAGAATAGAGTGCTCTACAACTTGCAATGTTATGCATCCCATATACTAGAAATTTATATTATTACCATCTTGGATACATATGTCTTGTATTTTGTAGTATATTTACATTTGTATTATATATAAAATAAAGACATAATCTTATAATAAGGAATATTTATGTGTTGTGTTTCTAGCTACACAACTCTAAAGCATAACTTTCAGGTACCACAAGCTTGTTTTGGCAGTTATCCCTTGTGCCACCATATACTGGATCCCGTAATGTAAATCAAGTGGTATTAGAGTAGTTTGATACTCATATGACTTATTTCATATCATATTATCTTATTTGTAATGGTTATTTTCAATAATAGAGCCTCCAATTTGATTATTCATTGTATGTCTACTAACACATGTTCATTGTACAAGAAGAAATGCATCACACCATATTCTATATTCAAGTATCTTCAAGAATGTCACACTTATATATAAATGTTAGAGATGAAAATGTCATCAATTGAGAACAAGATAGTGAACATTAATAAGATCATATAAAATACCCTCAAAGGATAGAAGAATGCACTATTAAAACAATTTTAGGTATCATGATAATATGGGAGTCCCATCCTCAACTACCAACCCTATTCCTTTTTAGAGCCACAACCTTCTTGAGGTAAAAAAAAATATTTACATTCTAGTCTTCTCAAATTGGATTAGTATTAAATATTTGGACATATGGCTTCAATAGTTTGAACCCTATTTTTCTAACAATCGACTCTCTAACTCAAATAGAATCACTTTCATGTCTTTGAAGATGTCAAAATGAGTTTCATATTGGTGGGAACCCACCAATAGAAGGCTTGTAGATGGAGTAGATTCCATCATAACTTGGAATTTTTTTATCAAACTGGTATATTACAACTTCTATCCCTTACATTAATATGAGGACAGATATATGTATTTCCAATAATTACATTAGCATAAAGACCAATCTATCCAAAAGGACATTGAAAGATTTTATGAACTTCTCAATTAATTGGGCATTCATACTAATGAGAAAAACCAAGTATTGAACTATGTTAGTGAGCTTTAGTACTACCTCCATTTAGAAATGAAGTTCCTTCTAGTGGAATCTTCATTGCAATCATTTATATTTGCATCAAATCTATGAGGTCATTGTTAGTCAAAAAGTGACTAACTACAAAAAATGGTTGATGCACCTTTTTTGCATATTTTCAAAGAAGACCGAAGTGGCCCATATGCTAAAGAACAAAGAAAAAGCAAAATACACTAAGGAAGAAAAGTGTCACGATTTCGTGACATGTCGAGTTTTCGCGGCAAAAAATAGCAAAGAGGGAAAGCAGAGGAAAAAGTCACGATTTCGCGACGTTGCCAATTTTCGCCAAGTCTGTCAATAAAAGGGGGGGGGTCAGGGAGAATGTCGCGATTTTGAGACATGGCTTATTTTCGCTAGAAGAATAGAAAAACTGCTAAAGAGACTAAAAGTGTCACGATTTCATGACATGTCCCTTTTTCGTGGCCAAAAGCAACAAGAGAAAGCAAGGAGGCAGAAGTGTCACGATTTCGTGACATGTCACGTTTTCATGGTCAAAACCAAGACAAAGAGCTATGGAGGCAGAAGTGTCACGATTTTGTGACATGGTCAATTTTCATGGTGCAAAAAGAAGAATCAGGCTGAAGACATAGAAATGTCATGATTTCATGACATGTTGCATTTTCATGACTCAAGAAGGGCAGACAGGCAGAGAAACAAGAGTGTCATGATTTCATGACATGTCTAGTTTTCGCTAAAGAAGTAGAGTATATTTTTGGCAACTGGGGCATGCACTGACATCAGGTGCTAATTTTTGAAGAATGGTCAGTTGATTATAACCTGGCAGGTCCGCTGGATGATTGCAGAATAACAAGCTCATCTAAATTTAGCCGGAAGGAAATCTATCTAATCTGTGGGAAATCCATTGTATATTCTTAGAAACTGTAGACAATTACTTGTAATTGATTGAGGAAATTAAATGTACATAGTAGAAGATACTCTTTTTAGGGTATAAATAGGAGTGAGTCGACCATGAAAAAAGGTCGGCTCTTGGACGTTTACAGACTTGATGTACATGTACTGGATTACAAGCAATAAGAGATATTCTTCCTCTGGCTTCTGAAATTTTGTATGCGAGTGTATGTATCTGGTGTTTTAACTTTTATTCATTCTAAGTTTTATAATGTATCCATTCTAAAATCTGGACTATGCATGTATAAACCTTATTTCTAAAGTTGAATGTTAAAGATATTTACATATATTTTAGATGAACATCTAAAATCGCATTCAAAAATTCATGTTTTCTATAGGAAGATATAAAGAAAACTTTGAAGGTAGTAATCTGCATCATCATTTTTTGTTGTTGTCTAATCTGTACCATGAGAAAAGTTCTAGCTTAGGCTATATTTCCCTTATCTCTTGTTTCCATTTCTTTCTAAAAAACTCAAAGGAACCAGCCTTCTCTGGAGACTAGACAGATGAGCTCAAGCAAGGTCTGTCTATTCAATGTTGGCAAAGTCTAAGGCGCAACACTATTAACCGAAGGCAGATTTTGTTCCAACAGTTTTTGGCACACCCGGTGGGACAACAAATCCCACAGTATTATATAAGTTTTGGTGTTTTACTTTAGAGCCTTTCATTCGAAAATCTCAAGAAAAAACTACCTGGCGACTCCATTGCAATAAAATTTAGACCATAAAAGAAAGACCTTGTCTAAGATTTTTTGGTTATATAGCCATATGATAACCAGATCCCGAGCTAGAAACTTCGAAGAACCCATCGAGTTCTTTGAGCTACATCTCGAAAGCCTAAAGGCACACCCTATGCTAGCCGCACGATCAAATCCACCTGGCACCATTAGCACCTCTTTAACACCCATTGTAGGAGCATCTGCAAGCAATCCTATAGTAGTTGTAACTCCTTTAGCAACCATGGCAGCTGCCCCCATCTCCACGCATCTTGTGTGGAATCAAACTGGCCCTTTGAACTTGGGAGCACACCACCAAATTCCACAAGCTGCACTAAAAGCATTGCCGACCTTTGACAGAATAGGCAAAATAATAGATGAGCACTTATTTAGATGTATCATCGCTAGCATCTATTTACAATATCACTCAAGAAGATGTAATGGTCAGATTGCTGGTTATATCTTTGAAAGGAAAGATGCTCTATTGGTACAGAGTGCTTCCCGTTGGATCCATTACTTCTTGGGTAGTGCTCATCGATCGTCTGGTCGATGAATTTAATATACATGCGGATCCTTTCACATTGCTGAATCAATTCACTATCATTGAAAGGCATCCACAAGAAGAAATCCAAGATTTCAACATCAGATTTACCAGAACTCGTGATAGAGTACCTCAGGGCATAAAACCCATGGAAGAACAAGCTATATGTTATTATTTAAGGGCTTTTGATTCAGATCTCAGTATGATAATAAGGCAATCCCGTGTAACCACTTTTCCTGAGATCTATCTAGAGGCAACAAAGGGCGAAGTTGATCTCATCGCTACAAAGAGATATCCATCAAAAAGTCTATTGCCAATTGTACCAAAACTTTCCCAAGCATCAATTTCTAAACTGCCTATACTCCCATCAACGCAGGCTCTCCCAGCTATAGCCGCACCTCCTACACTCCTTGCATTACCAGCCCTACCCCTTGCATCAGCTCCCCCGAATGACCAGTACATGACCATAATTGATACAATGAAAACATTGTCAAATGAAATGGCATCCATGAAAAAGAGGGAAGCTGAAAGGAATATTCAAGCAAGAAGATTTCCACAGATACAAAAAGATGGGGCTTCAACGAGTGGTAGAGGGCAAGATAGAAAAAATGTTGTGTATGCGAATGAGACAGGAGATAATGGAGAACCCACTAATTCTGATTACTGGTGTACCACTTGCAACGATCCTCATGGAGAAGATTCATGCATGATTCATCAACATCATGTGCAAGCGGTTATTAATGAGAGAGCCAAAGAAACCGGCAAGGGACAAGTGAACATAATCAGAGAAGTCCACCACAATTTGGCAATGCCATCCATGGAACAAGTCTCAGTCCTGACAAGATCGAGAAAAAAGTCATTACAAGTCGACCCTAAGGAACTCCAACCACTAAGTTTTCCTCCCTCCCCCAGGGCGACTCCACAAAAAAACCAGTCCAATGAGAAAGGACGTTCTGACCCTCCTCAGACTTCTATGACTACACCAA
Organism: Wollemia nobilis; assembly: GCA_028583015.1. Lineage (NCBI taxonomy): Eukaryota > Viridiplantae > Streptophyta > Pinopsida > Araucariales > Araucariaceae > Wollemia > Wollemia nobilis. The sequence continues at coordinate 2,524,352 of JAQPPZ010000057.1, forward strand.
GAAAATAATTTCCTCCTAGAAAAGGGAGCGAGGCTCAAGAGCAAGCGAAGGAAAGACTCAGATTTCCTTCATTGAAAAAAAGACAAAGAATAGAAGCCACGCAGGTCTATAGAGACAGATATGATGCATCGACTAGTGGAAAGGAGAAAAGTGCTGAGGTATCCCCAACTGCAACCCTTTCGTTCAACATTGCAGAAGAAATGAAGAGGACTCCTTCCAAAATAAGCATGTATGATGCACTGCAAATTCCTGGTCAGATTGACCTCCTCCAAGAATCCCTAAATTTAAAGAATGATACCTCCTTCTCAAATGTTATACAAGCAAATGTTATGTCAACCTCTGGAAAAATAGACCACCCCCATTCTATCTATCTTTGCAAATGGAGGGGTGGATAGTTCACAATTGCATGATTGATTCAAGGGCCGCAACTACGGTGATGTCGAAGGCCGTATGTGACATAATGGGGATGGAATATACTCGGAGTCATCCTGGTGTGTTGCAATTAGATGGTACTCCAGTAAAATCTATCGGGGTGATCAAAGATATCCCTATTCAACTCCATAGAATACCAGAAGTAGTCGTCATACAAGAGGTAGTCGTTGTAGACTTAGAACCATATTTCGGTATGTGTTTATCCAGAGAGTTCATGGCAAAAATGGGTGGTTATTTGTCTCTAGATTATTCTCATTTGGAGGTACCTTTCAAAGGTAAAAGAGTCAAGATCTACAATGAAAAACCATCTACTTTCCACGTAGAAATACTGGAGGAAACAACCACCGTCAACATGATGTCTGAGGAATTGGAAAATATCGATTTAATGGAAGAAACCCTGGAGGAACTCCAATCTGAGGATCAGTTTTCAATGAAGGACTTCAATGCTATGATAGAGACAGAAATGGGAAGCTATTCCATTGAGAAACCAAAAAAGCTCCCTATTGTTGTCCCTAAAACAGATGATTCGGCCAACCAGTTATGGAAATTGTACTTTGATGGGTCAAGGTGCAAAAATGGAGCAGGAGCTGGAATTGTTCTGATTTCACCTATTGGAAAAGAAAAAGTCTTTTCATATAGGTTGACATGGAGTTGCACCAATAACGCAGCTGAATACGAAGCTTTGTGTTTGGGACTTAGGAAAGCTGAAAAACTGGGTGCAAAACAGCTTCTGATCTATGGAGATTCAGAACTGATTGTTAAACAGGTTACTGGCAAATGCATTTGTAAGCAACATTACCTAAGGGCTTACAAAAACAAAGTGTTGGATCTATTGGAAAATTTTGAAGCACTAAACATGAAATCCATTTCCAGAGAGAAGAATACACATGCAGACCTGTTAGCGTCAGTAGGATCCAATTTTTGCCCAGTCAGTAATGTTATTCAGAAGTCTAAAATAGTCAGACTTATATACAGGCCTTCTATGCCCGACAAGGACATTTTTTGGCAAGTATTTGAGAACGATGAGCAGATCCTAGATTTTTTGGTTCATGAGATGAATTGCTCTACAGATAGAGCGTTACAAGAAGAGGACGAAGAGAGCCTTATTCAACTAAAAAACAATCATATCCCTAGGGGACTGATCACCCTGGAGAGCCTTTTCGACAATAGCGACAGAGCTATAGGTCGAAGGATCAAGGTAGATGAAAGCCGATATAAAGAGGTAGAACTAGAACTGGGCAAGATGATTAAAGTAGGGACCGATTGTACAGAAGTAGAACTAGAGCAAATAAAATGGTTATGTAAAGAGTATCCGGATATAATAGCCTGGACTTATAGTGATCTAAAAGTGTACAGGAAAGAGGTCATTCAGCATACCATCGAACTAGAGGAAGGAGCTAAACCTTTTAGGCAGAGGCAGAGGCCTGTGAATCCTAAAATTGAAGCCTTGATGAAACAGGAGTTGTTAAAACTCCTACAGGCTAAGATAGTATACCCAATCAAGCACTCTACCTGGGTGGCAAATTTGGTCCCAGTCCGCAAGAAAAATGGAGAAATAAGACTATGCGTCGATTTCAAAAATTTGAACAGAGCTTCTTTAAAAGATCACTATCCTTTACCCCAGATTGACCCAATCCTTCATACTATGGCAGGAGCAGAAAGGTTTTCTCTGTTAGATGGCTTCTCTGGTTACAATCAAGTTTGGGTGAGAAATGAAGATCAATATAAGACTGCATTCACCACTAAGTGGGGAACATTTGCATACCAAAGGATGCCCTTTGGATTATCTAACGCAGGAGCAACTTTTCAAAGAGCCATGGACGTAGCTTTTGGGGAGCTTGCAAACAAAATTATTGTCATCTATTTAGATGACATGACCGTATTTTCTCACAACAAAAAAGACCATGCCACTCATCTGCGGCAAGTATTTGAGAAATGTAGAGAATTTGGAATATCATTAAATCCTAAAAAATCTATTTTTGCTGTGGAAGAAGGAATACTCCTTGGGCATGTTATTTCTAAAGTTGGGCTTTCAATTGACCCTGATAGAGTGAAGGCACTTCTTGAGTTGTCACTTCCAGTTAACAAGAAAGGTTTGCAGTCCTTCTTTGGGCAAATAAATTTTGTCAAAAAATTCATTGCAGACTTTGCCCAAACAGTTAAACCAATGACTGAATTATTGAAAAAGGATGCTCCTTTCAAATGGACAGAGCCAAGGAAAGAAGCTTTTCAAAAAATTCTAGAAGCCATCGCTCAAGCTCCTGTGCTAGTTAACCCTGACTATTCCCGAGGTTTCATACTATATGCTGTCGGAGAACAAGATAGTTATGCTGCAGTTCTCACTCAGAAAGGAGCGGATGATGAAGAAAGACCCATAGCCTTCCTGAGTTCCACCATGCACAAACACGAGGAAAGGTACAACTTCATAGAGAAACAAGTATATGCAATTATGAAATCCTTGAATAAGCTAAAACACTTCTTATCCCAGAGTCGGACGATGGTTTATGTTATTCATCCCGATGTAAGGAACTTCATAATTCAAGGAGAACTGGGTGAAAAAAGAGTTGGATGGGTGACTCGCATCCAAGAGTATGATGTAGAAATACGTCCTACTAAAATAGTCAGAGGGAGAGCTTTGTGCCAAGAATTGGCCAAGCAAGCTGCAAGTGGATATGGGGAGAGCCACCCAGTCATGGCAAACACTGAGCAACATCAAGACAGAGTAAGTTTCAGGTTGGATCGATGACTTTGTGAGGTACTTTCAGACTGGGTCATGCCCTGAAGATATGAATGCTTCCCAGAGAAGGAGATTCAGAACCCAAGCATTAAAATATACCCTTCGAATAGAAGGGTTGTACAAGATTAATATCGATGGTGTATTGTTGAAATGCATTCCCGATAATGAAAAGCAGAAAGTGTTAGATGAATTTCATGGGGGTCTCTCAGGGGGACATTATGCAGGCCGAACCACAGCTTTGAAGATCCTTAGAGCTGGATGTTATTGGCCTTCCATCTTCCTAGATGCATACAAAGTGACCCAGAGGTGCGAACAGTGTCAGAGGTATGTGGGGAGGAACAGGAATGCGCCTATGCCCTTAAAAGCTATTCAAGTCGAGGAACCGTTCCAGCAGTGGGGGTTGGATTTCATAGGTATAATAGAGCCAAATTCATCATCAGGCCACAAATACATTCTCACTACCATGGACTACTTCACTAAGTGGGCAGAAGCAGTACCCACAAAGAAAGCTGATTCAGAAGTGGTGATAGAATTTGTTGAGAGTCTAATCACAAGGTTTGGCATACCAGACTCTTTGATTACAGACAACGGATCTCCTTTCACTAGTGCAAAGATGATCGAATTTTCCAGTCGATATGGAATTTACCTGAAGACTTCCTCTAATTATTACCCACAAGGTAATGGATTAGCCGAGTCTACTAATAAGAATATTTTAAGAATCCTGAAAAGAACATTAGAGGATAATAAGAAGAACTGGCACTCACTCCTGAATCAAGCCCTGTGGGCCGACATAATTTCAATCAAGAAATCAATCAATACATCACCATATGCTTTGGTTTATGGCAAAGAGGTTGTTTTGCCGATTCATATGGAGATACCCGCATTGAAATTGCTAAATCAAGTTAATGAAGATGAAGGCCATCCAATGGATGCCCGAATGATGCAACTTCTACAGCTAGAAGAGTCTAGGGAACAGGCCTACAATCATCATCAAAAACATATGTTGAAAATAGTCGGGTGGTTCGATAAGAAAACCACTTTCAAGAAATTCAAAACAGGTGACCTGGTGTTAAAATGGAATGTCAAGAAAGCGAAACCAGGACATCATGACAAGTTTGACGCATTCTGGGAGGGGCCATTTGAAATTATTTCAGAAAAGCAATTCAACGCCTTCCAGTTAAAAGATCAAGATGGATGGGTTCTACCCATCACGGTGAATGCATTTCACCTAAAATTATATTTCTAGTAAAAGGGACAGATCACCATTATATGTACAGTATATTATAAGTTTTGAGTTTTGTAAATACTCCCTTTTCATGGCCTAATAAGAATTGTTTTTGAGGACTATCAGAGTCCGATATTTTGAATAAAATCTAGAGGGAAAAGCCCGCCCTCGTTATTTTGCATTTTCAAATTCGGAGCTGCCGCGTGGTCGCCTGAGAGTCGGAAAGAGGGAATGATGAGAAAAGAATGTTTTGAAATATGTTACGTATGCTTCTCTAAATATTTCTAAAAAGATCCGCCGTCGAATGTTTCTAAGCAACCACGTGCCCGGGGTTCAGTGGAAGAAGATAATTAATCTGTCAGGTAGCATATTTTTTGGCATGGGATAAGTCCCAGTCCCCAAGTGGGTTTTTAATGAGCCAACGAGCATTTTTAGAAGTTTCTTAAGGGAGTTGGTGAGAACGGAAACCAAAGAAATATGGATGAATCAAATCGACCAACCGTCATTTAATGCATTAATTTTGCATGTCCTCTCAAGCTACATAAAATTAAATTCAAGGATTTGGAAAGGCATTTCGCCATTTGCAAACTTGTTGAAACTCTTGAAGAAGGAAAAGAAGTGAGGAACTATCTCTGTAATGCTTGAAAAGCCAAAAATCTTGCCAACCACTTTTTACCACCACACTATAGCATAGTGAGGAAGGGGTTGTGAAGAAATCAGAAGAAGTTCAAAATCTGTGTACCTGATAATTCATAATGGCCCCGAAGAAGGCGAAGAACCAGGTAGCATCTACCTCATCACCCCCGACTACTTTGGTAGTAAAAGGAAGGGAGGGGGACAACGCTAGTTTTATTGACAGAGACTCCCGAATTGCAGATACAATAATAACATGGAAGGACCCGATGGAGATTCGAAGCAATATAAAGAACCGGGTAGCAACTAGGGTTTCTGCATCTTCTCCTTCAACATTTGCATACCATTCTTTCTTGTACTAGTATGTATATATTCCTGTTCATCCCTACCCATAATTGGTAAGGGCAATTGCAAATTTCTATGATGAAAAGGAGAGAAAGGTTAGAGATTTTTTAGGGAGGGTTCTATTTTCTCTATCCAAAGATGCTTTTGTTTCTGCTTTTGCTACGGGCCGTGTCCCTCCCTTAGAACCTAAGAATTTTGACCCCTTAGAATAGGCTACATATTTTGGCTCATCCAAAAAGGTGAGGGGTTTCCTAGCCACTCAGCTAAAAGATCTTCCAGAAGGGGTAAATCCACCAGAACCCCCAATTGACATGGCAGATTTTAAAAATCCTGAACTATATTCCATCCTGGCCATGATTGCTGGACTAAAAAATGATGAAAAGGTTCAGAAGTGGTAGGTGGCTGTAGCAGAATGTTTGTCGAACCCCAGAATGTATGATTCGACTGTTATGAGCAGGAGTGTGAGACCTACTTTCTTTGACTGGCCTGAGTTTTTAAGTGCAGAAATTCATGAGGGTTTGGTGGCATTGAAGGCTGGAACCCAGTTTTCTTTTAGATACACTTCATATTTGGTGTGGTTATTCTTTTATTTTATGTCTCAAGAGTTAGCTTTCATTTCAAAGAATGATAAGAATGAGAAGGGAGAAATTTTTCCAGTATACGAATGGACTAATGTGTTATATAAAACCGAGTCATATTATGATTTCAATAGGGAATTTTTGGGCCCTGCACTAAAAATCATGTATGGAAAAATAACAAGATTGACCCCCAAAGCGGAAAAGGTATTACAATCTAAATTTGCAGAGGAGGGGGATTGGTTTATCCTAACACAAGGAGTATGCATCAGATTGTATGGGTTTACAGACAAACCCTTTTTACTTCCTCATTATGTGACTGACAGAGTCTTTGCCTTAGAATATGTTAGGCAAACAGAAAGCATTAATGTCAAATTTGGGACTGGAATTGGGAAAACCAGTACCTGTAATATGCCCTTTAGTTTTGAAGGAATTACTATTTCAAAGAAGGGGCAAAATGAACAGATAGCGGAGTATTTGAGAAAATTGGGTCTTATTGAGATTCCGCAAAGATGGAAATATGACCCCATGAACAGGTTTGCTGAGAGACAATCTATTTTGAATAAAACACATAAAAAATAATTTCATGTTAAATTCAGGGATGATATTGAAGAAAATAGGAATAACGCAGAAGATGAACCCCTGGAGTGGCACATAGAAAATATGGAGCCTTTGCCTCCTTGGCATGATTTTTATGAAGTAATTGTTCAGTTTGACCCAGAAAATATAAAGGCTCATCAGTTGACGGAGGGAAAAATCACCAGGATTCAGAAGAGTAGACCAGATTGGGATGTGGCAAAAATTTGAGAATGGTGGGTAATGAGAGTCCAGACAAATTCGATTTCATCAAGATACCCCACCAAAAATGACAATCTGTTCGAAACTCGGTATACTGAAAACCATGACTCCTGGGGAGGAAGTTTTCCTGTTAGAATCCCTCCAAGCATAGGAAGTAGTCATTCTTCTACTCCCGAAGTATCCCAGCCACCTGAGAAATCCCAGCAGCCCGAAGCTGGTAAAGGAAAAGAAATTGCAGAGGCTCAGAATCTTCCCCTTGTTCAGACCAAACCTAGGACATCTAGGAAAAGATCGATAGAAGAGGTTTTTACTGAAGAGCAAGGAAAAACTTATGGTTCGAAGGCCGCCCAGATGATGTTGAAAATGGGTTATGATGGAAAAGGGTTGGGCAAAGAAGGACAGGGGAGAGTTGAACCTATTCTAGTCCATCAAAGAGAGAAGCGTCTAGCACTTGGGGCAGATACTCTGACGTCCAGACATCATTCCTCAAAAATTGTAAAATTCGTTCCACCTGCGGACTCGGGTACAGAATCTGATGAACCCGTAGCAGAAAGAATGAGAAAATTGAAAATGATGGCTGATAGAAGAAAAGACAAAAATATTATTCAAACTTCTTCTAGTGATCAAGAGCCTCAAGAGACAGAAGACAACTCAGGGAAAGGGATTCAAGAAAGTGAACAAGCCCAAATGACTGAAGAAAACTCTGATGCAGATGCTCAGGAAGTTGAGCATGAAAATTCATAGAAGGAAGTCCCACGCGGCCCACCCAGTTCGGCTCAAGAGAGCCAAAAGAGTGAAAATAAAAAACAAATTTTGGTTAAAAAGGAGATCCTGACGGTAGGAGAGCAGCAGGAGAAACAAATTATAAACTTGGATGAAAGTGATGAGGAAAAGAAAACTCCTGATAAAGACAAAACGCAGAGTGAAGAAATGATCATCAGTGAACATGAAGAAGAAGAAGAACACCAACAACAAATCCAGCTGAAAACAGGTATGTTTTCTTTACTTTCTTCTTCTCATTCTCCTACTCATTCCCATTGTAATTCTCCCTCCTTTTCTAAAAATCAACAAAAGTATGATGTTCTTGCCAAAAATTACCTTGTTCTCCCAGAAATGGCAACATCTTCCCAGAATCTGCTAAATGTTGGATCCGTAGCTGCTCCCATTCCTTTTCTCCCCAACATTGACATCCCGACGGCTGGAGTTACAACTTCTCAAGGGACTGAGTCACACTCCACCATGGCCAAGATTGAAAATCTGAAAAAAGTGAGCAGGAATGCTTTAGATTGGTGGACTTCACATTCAACTGAGGATTCTAAAGCACCGACTACTGTAAGAGAAATCATTGCTTTAGACCCAGCTAATATGCAGAGGAAGAAGTTGAAGTTAACTCCCATTACTAAGAAATCAAAGGGAGAAATGACTGTGGAAGATTATCAGGCAGAAGATATAACTGAAGATATATCTCAACTGCCTATGCAAGATGAGTGGGTGAAAGCCCAAGCACATTTTGGGACCATATACTTACAAGGAGGACATTATCAAGAAATGTTTTTTAAAGAAAAGGAGAAGAGGAAGGAATTAGAGGCTGTAGTGAAAGAACAAAAAATAGCAGAGAAGGCTCTTACTCTGGAAGCTAAAAAATGGGAGGGTAAATTCAGTGTTGCTGCCAGTGAAGTGGCAAAATGTAAAGAAAAGTTGAGTGTAGCAGAAGCTCAAATTCAGGCATTGAATACACAGATACAACAGCTACAACAACAGTTGGAAGAACAACAAAACGCTCCTTCCGGATTTTCAAAAGATAAAGTAAAGAGCATGAGGAAGGAATTGTTAAAAGATTTGTTATCTTTAGTATTAAAGGCTAAGCCTTTATTATTGTATTTAGCTAAAGTAAAGGAAACTACCGAAGTAGTAAAACAGGAATTTGGAGCTGTCGAAGCATTTTTATTGAAAAGAGAAGATGCAGCTACTAAAATTCAGATTTTTTCAGAGAAGATGCCAGGAAGCTTGGAAGCCAAGCTCAGAAGCGAAGCCTGGTCTCAAGCTAAAATCGCAGCGAAGAACTTCTTTAGAAAGTTCAAATTGATAGCACAGGGAAATAAGTTTCTGCACGAGCTTGAAGATGAAGCGAAAGGATTGCTCCAAAATCTTGATTTGGCTATCCATAATGGGCTTCCTTACCTCTGGGATGATGGTTCAAAAGTGTTGAATGAAGAGGTCCTTTCAGCATCAATAAAAGCTTTTGTTGAAGATGAAACAGACATAGATGGCTGGCAGGAACCCATAGAAGAAACGCAGGTCATGGAGATGATCCAGAGGCTGACACAGATTAAAGCCTATTTACAAGAACTAATTTTAAGGCAAAAGATCATTTCTTATGATAAAGTGGAGGAGTTGCAGTATGTATATCAACTCTTCATTGATTCTTCTGATTTAGAAGATGAAGACTGGGACCGAGTTTGCAAAACTTATCAAGAGATACTTATAGCCATGGACAAAATCAGAAGATCTAAACATCAGGGTCAGCAACTAGCAGCCAGAGCTGGGACCAGCTCTCAGAATTGAATTTTTTATGTTCTTCAAAAAAAGGTTAGATCCCTAAGCGGTAGAAAAAGGTTTTGATAAGGTAAAGATCACTTATATTCCAAAGTGCATTCTTTTTCTTTTATCTTTGCTTTTTCACTTGAAATTTTACTTTTCGCAACTGTGTTGGTGACTCCGTTTTCCAATGGATGAAGGCCTGGTTTCTATTTATTTTTGTGAGCAAAAAATCCCCTGGAAGGTGCCAAGAATGTTAGTCAAAAAGTGACTAACTACAAAAAATGGTTGATGCACCTTTTTTGCATATTTTCAAAGAAGACCGAAGTGGCCCATATGCTAAAGAACAAAGAAAAAGCAAAATACACTAAGGAAGAAAAGTGTCACGATTTCATGACATGTCGAGTTTTCATGACAAAAAATAGCAAAGAGGGAAAGCAGAGGAAAAAGTCATGATTTCGTGACATTGCCAATTTTTGCCAAGTCCGTCAATAAAAGGGTAGAAGTCAGGGAGAATGTCGCGATTTTGAGACATGGCTTATTTTCGCCAGAAGAATAGAAAAACTGCTAAAGAGACTAAAAGTGTCACGATTTCGCGACATGTCCCTTTTTCATGGCCAAAAGCAACAAGAGAAAGCAAGGAGGTAGAAGTGTCACGATTTCATGACATGTCACGTTTTCATGGTCAAAACCAAGACAAAGAGCTATGGAGGCGAAAGTGTCACGATTTCGTGACATGGTCAATTTTTGTGGTGCAAAAAGAAGAATCAGGTTGAAGACATAGAAATGTCATGATTTCGTGACATGTTGCATTTTCGTGACTCAAGAAGGGTAGACAAGCAGAGAAACAAGAGTGTCATGATTTCGTGACATGTCTGGTTTTCGCTAAAAAAGCAGAGTATATTTTTGGCAACTGGGGCATGCACTGACATCAGGTGCTGATTTTTGAAGAATGGTCAGTTGATTATAACCTGGCAGGTCCACTGGATGATTGCAGAATAACAGGCTCATCTAAATTTAGCCAGAAGGAAATCTATCTAATCTACGGGAAATCCGTTGTATATTCTTAGAAACTGTAGACAATTACTTGTAATTGATTGAGGAAATTAAATGTACATAGTAGAAGATACTCTTTTTAGGGTATAAATAGGAGTGAGTCGACCATGAAAAAAGGTCGGCTCTTGGACGTTTACAGACTTGATGTACATGTACTGGATTACAAGCAATAAGAGATATTCTTCCTCTGGCTTCTAAAATTTCGTATGCGAGTGTATGTATCTGGTGTTTTAACTTTTATTCATTTTGAGTTTTATAATGTATCCATTCTGAAATCTGGACTGTGCACGTATAAACCTTATTTCTAAAGTTGAATGTTAAAGATATTTACATATATTTTAGATGAACATCTAAAATCGCACTCAAAAATTCATGTTTTCTATAGGAAGATATAAAGAAAACTCTGAAGGTAGTAATCTGCATCATCATTTTTTGTTGTTGTCTAATCTGTACCATGAGAAAAGTTCTAGCTTAGGCTATATTTCCCTTATCTCTTGTTTCCCTTTCTTCTAAAAACTCAAAGGAACCAGCCTTCTCTGGAGACTAGACAGATGAGCTCATGCAAGGTCTGTCTATTCAATGTTGGCAAAGTCTAAGGCGCAACACTATTAACCGAAGGCAGATTTTGTTCCAACAAGTCATCAAAAAAGTAGAAAGATTCAATGACACATCCTTATAATATGTTGATGCCGAAATCCAAGCCATCAATTGCATGACCATATATGGTGCTAGTTCACAAGGGCCCTTGAATGTTGTCTAAGTCCAAAATTCTCCAAATATATAGCAAAAAGAAAAATAAAAGGTGGGAAGTAGGTGGTACATCCACCATAAGACTAATAATTTTTTAATGAGTGTCAAGTTTAACAAAAAAGTATTATTGGTGCATCTAGAGTTCAATGATTATCCCTCTACATCAAAAGATGAAAAGGATATAAATATCACATGCTTGAGTACCAAAAATCAAGAAATTGTAAATTTCTTAACCTAAAATTATTCTAAAGAATGAAAGCATCTAATTCACAATCATTATTGGGTAAAGGGTAAGCCTCTACATGTAATATTTGATAAAGGGAACCAAAATAACATTATTTTGTAAGATATAATCAAGTGCATAGGATTTCAAATAATGTTGCATCCAAATCCTTAATCACTATAATATCTTCAATTGAATGAAGGAGTAATGGTTTAACACCAATGTACACTTGGGTATGACATCACATCAATGCATGATTCTATCATGTATGGTATGGTGCCATTAGATATTTGTGATGTCTTATTGGGAAGACTTTATATTTCTATCATTATAAAATCAACCAATCCCGCCCACAATAATAGTTTATGTTCATCAAATTTATGATGTATCACATAATAGAGTGCTTGCCTCAGAGGAATGTGATATTATTGTTAAGAAAATAGTGCAAGAAATTGATTTATTATGCATAAAGGTCATTTTTTTGATGGTTCACCTTGAAAAGCATAACACTAAGAAGTTTATTCTTTCCATGCTAGTTATAGCTTATTCAATAGTCTCAAGAAATTAATGCCCTTCTTTGTCCATACTATGATTTTTTCCAACATTCATATGAAGTCCCAATGTACTACTTAGTGAAACATCAATTCAAATTGATCCTTGGATTATCACTACCTAATGACTAAATATAATATCAATTAGTCTAGAAGAGTGATAAAATTAGGCAATATATTCAAAATTTGATTGATTAGGGCAAAATATAACTAGGCTTGTCATCCTTTGGAAATCCCATTTTCCTAGTGCCAAAGTACAGGATTTAAAAATTTTCCATTGACTATAGGTAACTAAACAATATAATAATAAAAAATATATATTTATATACTACCTTGATTTGATAACATCTTGGACCATATCTAAGGAATATGATACTACACAAAGATTAAAATCCATTCACCTTATCTATTATGAAATTTTATTTTCAGAAAAAAATCATTCACCAATATGCATATCAAATTATTCATCCACAAATAATATTCACAACAATAATCCACACAATGAGACAAAGATAGATAATACCCTTAAGGTAGGACAACACCAATAATACTACTTAAGGAAGGAATAACTCCTTAAGATCTCCCAATATGAGAATTCCACTTAGAGAGGGCATAAGCCACTTCGTGGGCAAATACAATTACATATGATTCATATTCATGATGATTACAATGACAAATATCTCTTCTTTATATATCCATCTTCTAATTCTACTTTGGAGAGCCGACTACTAGTATAATATTATATTATAATGCAATATAATATTATAGTATAATATAATATCATAATATAATATTATAGTATAATATAATATTGTAATAAAATCAACCTTGGGTTATGTGTGGCTCATGCCAAACCTTATACCATATAATAACATATCCTCAAATATCTATTCCTAGATACCCTAACATGTCACCCTCCTTACAAATGTTTCATACTCAAAATATATGAATAAATAAGATAATATGATTTGCTAAGCAATGTTAGAAACTGGTATCAATATTGATCATCCATCCATCCTAGTCAAACATTGATTGGTGGTGGTCGTCGTTGATGCTGGTATGCTATTTTACCACTTGAGTATCCAAAATCTACTTCGTTGGCTCCATGCTTTTACTATTGTATTTTGATAATTTGAATGATGGATCCACATGTTCCTTGATACTGATGCACCACTCTGAAAACTGAGATCACTATGCTTTCTCTACCAAAAACTACCATACTTGATGCCAATATGATTCCATGTAGAACCATAATATTATTGGCTTGATCCATACCTCCAAGGTTGTTGTCATTCATGGTGGTGTTGATGGTGATAAGATATAAATTTAACTTATTGTTCTACCTTATTTGAATCCTCAAAATTTATATCCACTATTTTAATTTCTTCTACACATTGTTCTTTCATGTTCCCTTTGTTTGGTATGTCCTTGTGCTCTTCTAACAAAGTTTCCTTGGACTCTGCTATTGTTATTTCCATGGAATCAGTTGCTACTACTTATTCCATAGACTATGTTGCTACTATTACCTTCTTGGATTCTATTTCAGGTTCTATTTGTTTCTTTACAACCACTTCTTATTTTTCCTTGGATATTTGCTCCTTAAGCTAAGAAATATCTTGCAATGTTATCTTATTTTTCTTGTACCATAAATTCATAAAATTCTTTTTCACATTAATGTTAAAATTATACAAAGAATCTAATGAAAGATAAATAAGAACAATATCCTCGTCATCCATCTCAATAGCATGAAAATCTGAATGTAAAACATATTTATCCATTGTAATCTTCAAATCTTCAAAAAATTCAACATTCTCACCCTCAAGTTGTATGCCCTTAATATTTATTTTTTGAACTTGAAACCCTTTATCCAAAGGATTATTAATGAAATTATTCTTACTACTAGGTTTAATTGAAATAATAACCTTTTTCTTTTGAATGCATCTGTGAACTTGTAAAATAAACTTTTTAGATTCAAACAAATCCCTTTGTCCACTTTTGACTCATCTACAACCAAAGGTGTGGTTTCTTCCATCTGCATACTAACATATTTTTTAACTTCTACCATTTTAAATTTTTCTCGCTCTCTTTTAATTCCTTTTGTTTTTTTTGAAGCATGTTTATTTCTTCTTCATATTCCTTTATGGTGATATTCAAACTAGCTGTCTTTTTATATGGGTCCCATTTACTCAAAAATGCATGTTCCATTTTGTCCCAACTAAAGTTATAATTATGGGCACTATTAAAACTATAAAACCAAGAGAGAGATTCTCCTCCAAGATAGAGAGGAAGGAACCATGTAAAATAGTTATAATACAAATATTTAAATAGTTTCCACCATTCTCTAACATCAATATCATCTTATCCAAAAAATATTTGTAGTTCCATAGTTCATGCCACAATGCAAACTAGGATTTTATAAAAATATATATTTCCCCACTGATTTAAACCTAAAATTCCATATAAAAATTGTATTTGCAAATTTGCTTCCAAACAAAATAAATTGCAACTGATTTGCTTACCCGAACTAACAAATTTTATATTTTGAAAAATTTGCAATTTGAAAATTTGTCACTGTGCTTGTTCTAGATGACTGACTTCACAATATTGTCTCCATAAATACTATTTAGATTCCTTCATATGACCACTCATTTTAAAGCTCTTCAAATTTTGGATAAAATTATCCAAGAATCATCTAAATAAAATAAAATTTTCAGAGATATGAATCTTGAAAAATGAGACATTTTTCAAAAAAATATATCTGCCCTAATTTTGCAATCCATAATAAACAATCCCCAGTTTTCCAGAATCATTGATTTGATAACACTTGTTATGAAATTTTATTTTATTTTTTGATTGGTAGAAAGGGTGTTGAAAGGTCCCTAAACCTTGTACAAGAGAGATTACAAGAATTCCATATCGACCGAGGTGGTCCAAGAAGAAAGGAATAGAGAGCGGGCAAACCTCCACACTAGGGAAGGTGTCGCGAAATCGCGACCAAATTGGTGATGTCGCGAAATCGTGACAAGTTGCGTCGTTGATGCCAATAGAAGAAAGGAAGTCACAAAATCATGACAAGAAGTGCCAATGGAGCCGAAGAAGGGAAGAAGTCACAAAATCATGACATGTTGCAAAGTGTCGCGATATCGTGACAAGTTGCTAGGTTGGAGCCGGACGAGAAGAAGAGTCATGAAATCATGACAAGAAAGAAGACCGTGCCCGGGCAAAAAAGGAGTCATGAAATCACTACAAAAATTAAGAATGCTGCCGAAGAGAAAGGGTGTCGCGAAATCACGACAAAAATGAAGACCGCAGCCGAATAGAAAATGAGTCACGAAATCGCGACGAAAGTGGAAGCCTGCTGCCAAGAAGAAAATGTGCCGCGAAATCACGACAAGATGGAAGACCGCTGTCGAAGAGAAAAATTGTCGCGATATCACGACAAATTGGAAGACCGCTGCCAAGACGAAAAAGTGTCGCGAAATCGCGACAATCTAGAGGACCGCAGTCGAAGACAAAAAGTGTCACGAAATCGCGACAATCTGGAAGTCCGCAGCCGAGGAGAAAAAGTGTCACAAAATTGCGACAAGAAGGAAGACCGCCGTTGGAAAGAAAAGATGTCGCGATATTGTGACAAAAAAGAAGACTGCCATTGGAGGGAAAAAATGTCGTGATATTGCGACAAAAAAGAAGACCGCCGTTGGAGAGAAAAAATGTTGCGATATCGCGACAGAATGGAAGACCGCCGTTGGAGAGAGAAAAAATGTCGCGATATCGCGACAAAAATGGAAGACCGCCGTTGGAGAGAAAAAATGTCGCGATATCGCGACAGAATGGAGGACCACCGTTGGAGAGAGAAAAAATGTCGCGATATCGCGACAAAAAAGACCGTCATTGGAGAGAGAAAAAATGTCGCGATATCGCGACAAAAAAGAAGACCGCCATTGGAGAGAAAAAATGTCGCGATATCGTGACATGAAGCAAGAAAGTGCCTGAAGGACAAAAGTGTCGTGATATCGCGACAAGTTTGCAAAGGAGCACCCAGAGAGAAAAAGTGTCGCGATATCGCGACAAGTTGGAAGACCGCACCAGAAGGAGAGAAAAGTGTCACGATATCGCGACAAGAAGCAACCTCATGGTCGGAGCAAAAAGGAATGTCGCAATATCATGACAAGCTAAGATTTTGCAACCAACTGTGAAAAGTGACGCAAAAACGCTCCAAGATGCCAAAACGCAGCCAAAGGGGAAAAACCCGGAGCCCAGTAACCCACTCACATTGTGCAAACATTGGAACTTGAAGAAGCATCCCTTAGGCTGATTGGGAAGGAATATCTCCAAACCTGAAAGTCTGTTGCGTCAACTCCCTTGTTAGCAAGCAAGTTCGCAGCTTTGTTTCCTTCCCGGTATTGATGTTGAATGATTAATTCTGGGTAAAGGCCAATTAGTGCCTTGCATTCTTCGAAGATGGAAACAAGGGCCTAGGGAGGCATAGAGGTTCCTTTGAGCCAGTTGATGCAATGCAATGAGTCTCCTTCTATGATGAGTTTATTGATAGTCAAGCCTTCCAAGAGAATCAAGCTTTGGAGCAAGGCCCGAGCCTCGGCCATATTGTTAGACTAATTCCCAAGTTCTGAGCAAATGCCAAAATTATTTCTCCTCTGTGATTTCTGAGAATTCCACCTTCGCCAGCAGCTCTAGGGTTGCCTTTGGCCGTGCCATCGAAGTTAAGCTTGTGCCACCCAGAAGGAGGTAAGACCCACTTGATTATAGACCTATCAACAGAAGTACGAGGTGTTGCAAAAAATTTGGAAAGATTGAAATGATTTGTTAGATCCAATTCAAGGCCAGGAGGGGGGGTTTGGAAGAAGAGACAAGAGATGCATTCTCCGCAACAAGGGCCAAGATTTTGGCAACAATAATCTTCTTATCCGTGGCAAGGTCTTTGAAAATTCTGGCATTTCTCTCGAGCCAAATCTGCCATAGGAAAATGTGAAGGCAAGCTTGCCACATGAATTTGAGTTGACTGCTCTTGAAAGGCCGGGGCCATTGTTGAAAAAGGAGGGGAATGGAATGAAATTTTATTTTCATAACATAAATCATTCACCAATATACAAAAATATCAAATCAATAATCCATAAATGATATCAACAACAATAATCCACATAATAAGACAAAGATAGATAATACCCTTAAGGTAGGGCAACACTAATAACACTTCTTAAGGAAGGAATAACTCCATAAGGTCTCCCAAGATGAGAGTGCCACTTAGAGAGGGAAAATTCCCATAAACCACCTCATGGGTAAAGATGATTACATATGATTAATCTCCATGATGATTATAATGACAAATATCTCTTCTTTATATATCCATATTCTAATTCTACTTTGGGGAGCCAACTACTAATATAATATAATATTAGAATACAATCAACCTTGGGTTCTGTCAACCAACATAATCTTAAATCTAATCTAGGAAAGTGCATATTTGATGTCATAAATATATCTTATATAGGATACATATTTGACAACCAATGCATACATGTAAATCCAAAGAAGATCCTTATCCAAGAATGACCAACCCTAAATAATTGATGGACCTCAAGAATTTTCTAGGGCTTGTCAATTTCTACTTGATGTTCAAGTTGGGACTCACATATTTTATGGTCTCTCAATAAATTCATGTATGGTAAGGTGAAGTTTCACTTGAATTCAAAGTATCAATAGGTGTTTAGTGAGTTAAAGCAATGCCTCTATTCATCTCTAGTGCTTTCATATCAAATTTCACTCAACCTTACAAAGTTAAGATGTATACATCATGTAGAGGGGAAAAAGTTTGCACCATGTATGATTCTTGAATGGATCCACTAGGATCCGAGGTGACCATGGTGGTTGTTATATTCTCTACACTCGGTGGACAAAGGAAAAGGGTTCACCAAGAATGATTTTAGGACTCGTTCCAAGTCCGGGGTGGAAATATTTAATGTGTTCAATTAAGAAATCACTTATGTTTGGCCTCTATAAACTAAACTATGCAAATAAAAGAGTGATGCAAGACACACAAGATGCAAGAAAACAATGTCTAACCCTAGTATGATTCTTTGATTCAATGATATCTAACCCTAAGTTGCAATAAATAAAATTATTTTTCTTTGAGCAAGGGCACAAGTGAAATGCATAGACAAGACTAAACCCTAGATGCACACTATATGCTCTTATTCTTTTGAATGCCTAAAAGGAATGTGATCAAATGCTTTTCCTTTTATTTATATCCTAGGTTTGAATAGAAATAAACAAAAGCAATCAAAAAATAGCCTAGAGATCTACTAGGGCACTTACTTGAACCGATGTTTGATCCAAGCTTTATCTTGCATCTAAAAATATCCAACAACTTCAACCTAAAAAATAGTTACACAAAAACTCTAGAAAATATGATCTGTTAGGGGGCCTACTTAGGCCGCTGTGTAGTAGAGCTTGGAGGCACAACAATCAAGCCCCCTAGGTCCTTTTAGTTGACCTTTATAAATAAGAAGTGAATGTTGATATTTTTTGAAAATGGACAAACAAAATGCAATGAAACATATTTATACAAAAAATAGAATGTAAAAAATAATATTATGTCCTAAATGCAATATGTAAACACAGACCTAGGGTTTGGGAGTGAATATTTCACCTAGACCTGACATAGTTAAAATCATGCCTTGTATGGGGCATTTGTAATCTCGAATATGCTATCGAAATCATACCCTGTAAATATGGGGTGTGATTTCATAATAGATCGACAAAAATAGTAGATCAATGTGAAATGAGTAAAAATAAGAATGCAATTAATAATCTAGGAATGATAAAATGTACAAAACAACCTGGTGGTAGCGAAAGGAGAAAATAAAAGGATGAAGACCTCCACAAGATGGTTGACTCCTCAAGGCTCCAACACTTGTCCACCAAGGGCAGTGAATCAACAATGTAGCAGAATAACACCAAAAGAAACTTGCCAAAGATCACTTGAACACTTGGAGAACATGCAAAAAAATTGCAAAAGAATTCATGATTCACTTCTTAATTTTTATCAATTACCATGCTAGCTCTCAAAAGGAGATCCAAAACCCTCTATTTATAAGGGATTTGAAACACAAATGGGTGGGAAAACCCTAAGGGAGGACCAACCTTAAAGAAGTTAGCTTGAAAGTTAGGTTTTCTAAGAGAAAATCCTAACTTGCCAAAATCACGCCCCATAAGGGCCGACCACAATTTTGATAAAACTAGGAAAAAAGAGGGAAGAGGGGAGAAGAGAGGCCCAAACTTGCATTTGGGCAAGTTGGAGGGTCTCTCTAAGGTTCTAGGGAAAATGACTCACTTAGGTGGGTCAATTTTCCATGTCTACATTTTACCCCCTCTTTGATGCATTTATGGCCTAATAAATGTATCAAAGAAATATGTAGACACCTACGGGTGAAGAACAACAAACAAAAAAGGGGTAGCTAGTTTAGAAGAAAGGGATGGTGCAAAAATGGTGTCATTCTAGACACTTTCATATTTTTACATGCAAATTGAGGCATTAGGGACATTAATGCCTCTCAGGCCAAGGTGCCCCCTCGAGTTTTAGAAGGAATGTAAAATTCCTAATGAAACTTGAAATGGCAGACGCAGAAGAAGAGAGAGCAAAAACAATGAAAAAGAAAGGAGAGAAAAAGAGATGAAAAAGAAAAATAAAAGGCAAAATGGGGTGAAAACCCTAATTCATTTTCACCGCATAAAGAAGAAGAAAAGGGCTCTGGAGAAAAAAGATAAATGGTGCTACCCACACACCATTCAACTATTGCAAGGGGCGAGGCTGGCGCAGTAGAGGAGCGAGCATGGGTAAGGACTAAAACCCTCCCTCTAGACTAGGTTAGGTTAGATTTTAGTTCCTTTTGAGCAATTTTTTCATTTTTCTCCAAAATTACCACATGCGACCCAAATGCAATTTTAGGTTATGATCATGATTTTGGTTGGTTCATCGAATCGCCATGATAACTAAAATCATACCCCATGATTGTGGGGCACAATTTCATAAAATCACACTCTATGAGCTAGGGATACAATTTTGACAAAAAGGGAAGAAAGATGAAATCATGCCCGAAACTAGAGGGGCATGATTTCACAGAGATAGAACAAAATAGGAAGAAAAACCAAGGAAAAGAGAGAGAGAAGAGAGGAAGCCAACTAGACTAGAAAGCAAAGATTTAAATTTTTTAAATTTGATGGATTACTACTATGCATGTTGAACTAATTTAAAATTTTATTTTTGTTTTTGGATGCAACATGATGTACTAGAGAGTCACGAGTGGTGATCGAGCTCCTTGGAGGTGGAGCTAGAGGGCCTCTCATAGGTAGAGTGGGGTACCCTAGAGGTAGTGGGGCTACATCACTTGGTAGAGATACCCCGGGTTGAGGCAGACTGAGTACTACTTACAATGTTGGTAGAAGAGATGGTATCCAAAATAATTGACCTTCCAATTATCGATAGGAGAGATGATAGTCACACTAGAGGATGTGTGGTGCATCTTGCACATCCCCATCAGGGGAAGAGTAGTTTATAGAGCATGAGGATAATGGTCCACACTATAGAGATTTTCATGAGGTTGGGCCCACTAGGTGCGAGAGAGCTTGATCTTGGTTGATGAGCTAGTAGGGTGCTATGGGGTTGATGCTTTGATGATCATGCTCTATGGGATGGTGGTAGGGTTTTTGGTATGCCATACAAGTTTATGATACTTGCCATGGGCATTGGCAGGGGTAGTGGTAGACATGCGAGAGTAGTGAGTGTTAATTTGTATGGGGTCCATATGTGTTGGCCCATTTGTATAGGATATTGTATAATGTCATGTATAAATGGCATATAGGGATGGTCTGTATGACCTTGCTCTAGGTGTGGTGCTAGGAGCACATAGCAGTGCAGAGACCGTATGCACTTCCAGGGCCATTGCCCAACCCAGAGCAACCAGCAACATACAGATGGACCAGGAGCTATGAGCGAGTCCAAAGAACATATGATGGGATCCTACCACTAGGGAGGCAGGTGATAGATGAGCTATAGGAGCACAAGATCATATGGAGACCATGGTATCTACACCCTAGGTGGATAGAGGATGTGAAGGAGTTAGCTAGGGTTAGGAGGATTAGGTGGGTCTCTACGAAGAAGGGGGAGTTGGAGCTCTTTTGATTCGATCGAGTCTAGTGGTAGTTCAATATCTTCTAGGAGATCCTAAATTTATAAGACTACTAGTATAGGTGGATAAAAAGGAACCCATAAAGAGTTAGAGGGGATATCGATGTGAGGATATGGGTAGAGGAGGACTAGATTACCCACTCTATGTGGATCTAGAGGTGTATGACATTGAGGTGGCTCTCGAGTGCTGAAGATGGTACGGGGGTATCATGCCCTTGAGGATCTCCCCACTAGTGTTAGTGTAGAGGTGCTAGAATATAAGTTAGAGGATGCATTTGGCACTATAAGAGGCCACTTGATGGTCCATAGAGTGGTAGGGTAAGGTCCAAGGGGTCCCACAATAGAGATAGACATGAGTCCGAGTAGAGATAATTGTAGCAACCACCATCACTATTGTTATTGGGGAGGCAAAAGTAGTAGGAGTTACCCATACAATGGTCAAATTAGGGCCAAGAAGAGTATATAGAGAGACCTCTACATCAATAATAGCTAATCTAAGTGGGACCATGGGTCAATAGGATCCAAGGAGAGGGATAGAGGAACTACAAGACCTGATGGGAACCCTACGAAGGGATATGGACCTACTTTGAGAGGATAAGGCCAAGAGGATCAAGGGTCTATGAAGTGCTTTAGGCATAGTAGAGATAGAGTGAGACCTAACATGGGCAAAGGTAGAAAACCTCAGGGGAGAGGTGAAAAAATTAGACTAGGAGTGATAGCGAGCTCAGGTGAAGGGGATGGTTGTTGTGACCAATAGCCAATAGGGCGAGGGGATCTACCTACTACAGGTAGAGCTACAAAGGGTGGGAGAGAGGCTAGAGGTTGTCATATAGAGGATGATATTCTACCAAATGATGTACTTCTAGGTAGTTCTAGTAGAGCAATGAGTGCCACCATATTTATCCCTTTAGACATTGAGCTAGATCTCGATCCAGGTCATGGATGATCTCACGATATGTGAACATACCCCCACCAAGACCACCGTTCATAGGTAGAGTGGAGGATATAAGATCCTAGAGATCTAGGGATAGGATCAGGGTGACATGCAAAATTTTTAGTGTGGCATGCATCCCTAGGGAGGATCGAGTGTGCCGAGTTTGGACTGTGGCACATTGATCAAGCAGACCTATGTACCTCACTACTTTGATCTTAAGTAATATCATGTTGCTTTTGTGAAATGTGTGTTTATGTTTTTATATATTTTATGTGTTTTTATGTTTAATTATGCATGAATGAACACAACATAATCTAACTATGAAATGAACTAACCTAAAATGCAAACGTATGAATGCAATGAAGTGGATGTGAGGCATGAAATGCATGGATGGAAGAAGAGAAAGAATAAAAGAGAGGAAGAAGAAGAGAAAAACAAGGAAAAAAACTTCTCTAGCTAAAATTATGCCCCATAAATATGGACCACAATATTGACACAGAGCGAAATCATGACCCATATGGATGAGGCACGATTTCAAAAAAAAAAGAAAAATAATAATAAGAAGAAAAGAACGAAGAAGAAAAGGAAGAAGGAAAAGGTCAACAAAGGAGCAGGGGGCTTGAAGTATGGTGTTTGAGTCAGCATAGACCATACCTAGATCAGTGTGACCAAACAACATAGATCAAGCAAAAATAAAAGAGTGGAGCGGAACCCTACAGGGATGTATGCTCACAAATGATCGATATGGAGGTTGCCCCTCATGTGTGGCCATGAAGTGATCCTATAAGGGTGTTATGCTCATAAGAGATGGTCAAGTGTGGAGTGGTACCCATTATGGGTGTAGTACTCACTAAGATGGTTAGAGAGAAAGAGATACCCTCTAGGATGTATGCTCACAAATCATTTAGATGGAGGTTATCCCTCATATGTGGCCATGAAGCTGATCCTATATGGGGTGTGTTGTGTGTGAATGATGTACCAAAGTGAGTGCTACCCGATAGGGGTGTGGTGTGTGAAAAATATGAGTGGTTAGAAGAAAAATACTATAGAATAAAGTAAGTGTATGCATGTGTCAGAAAAAACAAAGAAGGAAGATAAGATCATGAAATAAATGAGCAAATAAAAGTGTGTGTGTATCCATCTTGCGGTTTCGATGGTTAAGGGGTGTGCATAAGATAGTCATCAACCATATGAACACCATAAATGATATTCATGTAGTATCTACCCTATCCCACGAGGACCACTTAATGATCAAAAATTCAAGAAGGAAGAAATGTGAAAGCAAGAAAAGGGAAGAAGAACATATATCCTTATCTTGATGAAGAGAAGGAAAATAAAACATGCAAAGGGTAAGGATATACCAAGAAGAGAATTGTACTCCTTGACTTGGAGAGGAATTGATGGTCATTTCTAAATTTTCAAGGTCAAGGAATACAAGAAAAGAAAAGAAGAGGAGAAAAAGAGATGGGCAAATGCAATGATAAAAAATATGTGAATGTGGACCCTAAGTTGGGGAATTCACTAGGAATCAAAGCCCTAGTGAGAGTGCAATGAATGTGAGCTACGACCTAACTAGGTGTCATCACTTGCCATTGTCATGAAATCCCTAAAAATCTATATGAGCAAGAAGTCATGCAAATATGAACAAGCAATAGTATGACAAGTAGAGAATGCAAATGGAATATAATGTCAGACAGACCATGCAAATTATGATAGGTAGTCATGTAGTATGAACAAGAAAATAAAAGGTAAGATGAAATCTATGCTAAGTGCAACATGATATGAATGATGATGGTGGATCATGCATAATATATTTTTAGGTGCATTATGTTCATTGGTTCTTTAAGTTCTTTACCATATAAAGAAGCTAAATGATAGGCCCCTAAGCTAAACTTATTCATTATGATAAAGGGACCTAGCCAATTAGGCTGAAACTTACCTTTAATATTGGATCGAGCATTGGTGTTCTTCTGGTTTTCCTTGAGGATAAGGTCCCCAACCTCAAAATAATAGTTGTGAAATCTCTTGGAATAAGATCGCTTGAGCCTACTCTAATAGGCTTGAAGATGCTCTAAGGCATGGATACACTTTTCATCTAGCAACTCCAATTGGTGCAATCGATCTAAGTGATAGTCAACACAAATTTTGGCTGTGCCTCCTAGATTCTCAATAAGTATGACTAAGGAAAGAGGCTAATCCATAAAAAAAATACTATTATGGAAGACATATTCATTACCCATATCACAAAAAGAATCATGCCCAATATATTCTCCAAGAGTTTTTGCATGAAAGTGAGTGCAAAATCTAATTGTGTCATCCTTATTGATGAAGGGGGAGATATTACCAATTTCTTAAGGTTTCTATGAGACATAGGAATGAGGTCCGCTTGAGAACAAGAGGACTTGACATGCACAACACAAGGGTCAGACCCATAAAAGAAGAATTTGTTTCAAGGGATATCCTTATGAGCTCTATCACAAGGAGTATCCTCTTTAGCGTACTCCTCTAGGGTTGCAACTAACTCTAGATGCACCAAAGTTACCATATTGAAAAATAAAATATTGGAGGGATAAGATAGACCATTATCCTCATAACTCCACTCCAAACCTTGATGATCTAAATATTTAGAATAATTAATAAGGTGATCATCATCATCAAATGGTAAAGGTTGGTTCTTATTGGGTATGTATCCTATGCCACATCTCCCAGGATAAATCTCGACATCCAAAGGCTCTTGAATACCTCTATTTTGGGATACAAAACCTTTACCTATATATCCCATGCTAGATAGGATCTATTTTGGGAGTGGGTAATCATTGGACAAGTAACAATGGGCAAAATAACATTCTACGGGATAGGGTTTTCTACCATAGATATTTTCTTCAAAGGCTATACCTACTAAGATAAAGGTACATGTGCCAATGTGTAGAACTTCACCCTTTTTATAGGGTAAACCCATAGTCCTTGGTGAAGGTGGTAGCTTGGAAATATTCTAGGAGAGATTCTTGAAGAAACTAATTAACTTGATCCCATCATGAAACATTGGTTATTGGTTCCTCACTCACTTTTAGATTTTCAAGTTGTTTAGTTATGTGAGATGAGGAAATTTATGGGCATAAATTGAGACTAGATTGAGCTTGCTCAACCATCGAACAATATTCAAATGGATGAGGGTCACCCAAAATAGTGACAAGTTGATTCTTAAATTCAAACTTCAAATATTGATGCAAGGTAGAAGGGACAATCCTCATCACATGAATCCAAGGGCATCTAAGAAGAAGATTAAAAGATGCAGGGCAAGGTACCACATAGAACAAGGTGTCTAAAATCTTAGGTCCAACCCTAAAGGGGAGATATATAATGCCACAAGCTTCTTGGGACTTTTTTTTGAAATCTTTAATGATAATTTCAGATTTAATTAAGTCTTCCTCTTTCAATCCAAAATTTTAGAAAATTTGATAAGTGCATAAATTAAGGGAAGAACCATTGTCAATCAAGATTCACTTGACAAATGTTTCTCCAATGAATGTTGTGATGTAGAGGGAGGGATCCCCTTATAAGTCTAAGGAAGGCATATCATCATTCGAAAATGTGATGTGATGTATCCCAAGAGAACTTACAATGTTGGCTATAGCATTAGTAGAAATGTCTGAAGGAAAATATTGTTGTCTTAGGAGCTCCAACAGGGCTTACCTATGAATAGGAGAAGTTTTTAAGAGCTCTAAGAGGGAGATCTTAGTTGGGGTACTATATAACTATCATTGAATATCAAAGGAGACTTTAGGTTGTGGCTTCAACACTAAAGGTGGGTTTTCTAATATTGTGCTCATTTTCTAGGTATTCCTCAAAACTAGGGAAGGTTTTGAAGATGGGTTGGATGAACAACTCATCTCATAGTGATATGGTTGAGTTAGTTGAATCAATGTTTGTTGCCTTATGGTAATTTCTATCATACCAAACATATTATCATAGGGAGGGGGCACATTTCGATATGACACTTGATTAACAACTTGTTTTCCATGCTTTGGTAGGGGTGTAGACACTAAAATCACATAAATCGGATAAGGCTGCCAATGTGCAACTTGTGCCACTCTTATCAACATCATATGGCCCCATTGGGAAACCCTCTATGGTAACATAAGGTTCCATAACACTTTTTTAAAGTTTCCTATCAGTTTTTGGAGGTTTCCTATCAGTTTTCTTATGATCGTCCCACCCTGGGAAGGTCACATATGGTGACTATCCCATCTAGGGATGACTACTCCTAACCATCCCTGGGTGGTATGGTCCCTAAATATACCCTCAAAAAGTCAAAGGGGTAGAGAAATGGTAATCAATTACTACCATATTCCCTATCCAATCATCACAAATTGATTTGGATCCTATCATGGAGACCGAAAAGTCCAAATTAGAGGTCCCAAATGGGTAACCTCTTCCACCCAATCATGGCAAAGGTTTTGACAAGTGGAAGCACCTGCCTTGCATGCTAAGATTTTCCCCTTTGCCATATATTCCCTATTTGGGCTATAAAATGAGGTGTGTTCACCCAATTTCAAAGAGAAGAGTTGAAGCATTTTCACCATGAAGTGCTGCCCAATTCTACCCTCACCTTTTGATAACATATTTACCCTCACTTTGCCTTGAAACCCTCTTCATCCAAATGCACTTTTAGGGGTATCTAAAATACACTAAATCCATTCCAAAACCGGTTATATTGGACAAAAATTTGATCCCATTTGCTAATACAACCTTTAAGATAGTTTTAGACCAGATCCCATTAGAATTGGTGATAATTTCTAAGCAGATTTGTAACCATCCCACCTGGGGATGGTTTGAAGTAGCTAGTTTCACCTGTTAGGGATGGTTAGAAAATAATACATAAATCTGATTCAATTCCACCATAGGTCATTTAGGAATGTCTAGATTAGTCTTCCATCCAAATTTGGTGAGATTTGGAGCTATTTTGATGGTCCAATTGGAGGTTTCATTATTGCAGGTCTAGTTGTCCCTATCAGGGATGATCACTATTTTTGCCAACATTTTTCATTAATTTTATTCTTGGATCCCTCAAAAAACATCTAGATAACATCATTATTGAATTATAGATCATTTGTAGTTGTTTTTATTTATGATATATAAGTTTTGATTAATTCTAGATGCATGCTTTCCATGTTTTCAAGGTTTTAAATCTATAACACATATGCTATTAACCAATTTCAATCCCTTGTGTGTAGGTGCAGGTATGCTATATATGAGTTAGGAGCTAAGAGGCATGGAAGGATAGGCCCAAGACTAACTCTCGAGTGTGGGATTTGAATTGAACATGTTGAAATGTATCAAGTTATAAAGCCCTTGAGAGGATGTATTGTAATCCTATTTGAATTTTTGAGTGAATAAATACATGGATAAATCCACCTATTTTATTTCAAATTACTCTTCATTTCTTTAGATTACTTATTGTGCACTTTTCCTTTGAATGTTTGCTTTAATATGCTTTACATTTCAATAAATAACACATAAGGTGTGCCGTAAATTTCGCTTCTTCAAGGGGATCTTGGGAGATCCACATGTCTTGATTTTTTGTGGGTGTTTTTTGCATAGGAGGTTGATTATTTTTTGGAGTATTGGGTCAACAACCTTCTATAACAAGGAATACTTCATCAATTAGGTCTTGAACCATATGTTTCAACCTCATACAAAAGTTTGTCAAGTGACCCTCTACCTTATAGTACTCACAGTGTTTACTAACTTTGTACCAATTAGTTGTGGTATCAAGTGACCTTATGGGAGGTAACTCAATCATGTTACCTTCTAGAAGTTGCTTTAAGACCACCATCATAGGCATGTTGAGTCTTGTGAAATTCATTTATGAGGGTTTTGAGGTTGGCTAATCACCATTTTTTGTAGGGTGTTAACAACATTGTTAACATGCCTACTATACGTTACCCCATCACTAACCACATACTTATTATTATACTATATTTTAGTGGTCCTATGCTCTAACATTCTTACTAGATCTATTGATTGATCAAAAAATGTGATAGTTATTGTTTCCAATTCATAAGATATTTTTTCTTGTAAGTTCCCAATAAATATCTCAAGCATGTCTCAAGGAGGTAAGGTATATCTCAAGCATCTAATTAGACTCCTCCAATGAGACAATTGTTTTGAAAATTTTTCATCTTTGCTATGTTTCAACATGTAAACATCTTTCATAGTCACATTCTTTTTGACATAAGCTATGAATTGTTGAACAAATATTTTGGCTATTTCTTCAAAATTCCTCAAAGAATGATTGGGTAACTGATAATACCACTCTAATTCCATGCCACCAAGACTTTTAGATAACACATTTAGTAACAACATATCATCATATATGATATCATGGTATGTTGTTCTAGACATTAGTAACTGCTCAACTGGATATTTTGTTTCCTTATAGATAGACAAAAATGGCATTGGAGAATGCTTAGGATATGTCCTAGTGGAAACAATAGGATATAAGGGTTTATTGCACATTTATTTATAGTTTTAGGTGAAACTAGAAGGTTGAATCATATCCATTCTAAAAATCAACTATTTCACCACAATAGTTAAAATTTGCATCTCATGATTGTTGTTGTAAAATACCCCTAGGTTCCCTATGGGAGGGGTATAGGTAGGTCATTGAAAGGGAAATTGGCCTATGTTGAAGGAATTGACACTGTTATGGCATGGGTTGTGATATGTTATATCTTGCTAGAGAGGATAAATAATAGTTGATGGAACATAAGAATGAAGGTAGATATGAACAAAATGAGGAGGAAATTGAACATAATATTGAGTGGCACTACTAGTTGGGAGAACTTGTGAAACTCTTCTAACATTAGTGGTCATACTATTAGCATATGTTAATTTATGAGAAGGATTAACATGATGTGAAAATTAAAACAAGGGGTTATTATAAATATTCTTAGGAGAGATGGTAGGAGGAGGAGGCATTTGACTCTTTCTAGGTTGGGATTCCTTTGCCATAGTCTTAACCAAATTCTTCCTATGGATATTCATAAAACCCCATAGATGATAAAATGATGTAAAGGTGAATCCACCATTAGGTCCCTCATAGAGATCATAGTTTGTATCATTTTCCACATGTTATTACTCTTTTGTATCAAGGTTAGGGTTCTCTCTATCAACCTGATCATCTTCTTGGGGAATTTGATCAAATTCTAGATGCCTTCACTAACTCCTAAGGAATGGAGCCATTAGGAGAAGAGAAGGGATATAATAGAAAACTAAACGAAGCACACACACACAAAAGAATTAAAAAATGTTTTTAATGTTATTTTATTATTATTATTATTCTAAGTAAACAATTTAGTGGTCTTGGTTAAATTTTTAAAAGAAAAGCAACAACAAAGAGGCTTCGTAATTTGGCCACTAAGACGTGTTTTCACGTCAGGTTCACCAAGGATATAGAGGGGGGAAACTGTGTACCACATATTATTCTCAACTGGATATGCTAGGAGCCGAGGTGACTGTGGTGGCTATTATATTTTCTAAACTTGAGGACATGAAAATGGGTTCACCAAGAATGATTTTAGGATTCATTCCAAGTCAGGGGTAGAAATTTTTAATGTGTTCAATTAAGCAATCATTTATGTTTGGCCTCTATAAAATAAACTATGCAAATAAAGGAGTGATGTAAGACACACATTATACAAGAAAACAATATCTAATCCTAATATGATTCTTTTATTCAATGATCTCTAACCCTAAGTTGCAATAAATGAAATTATTTTTCTTTGAGCAAGGGCACAAGTGAAATGCACAAACAAGACTAAACCCTAGATGCACACTATATGCTCTTATTATTTTGAATGCCTAAAAGAAATGTGATCAAATACTTTTCCTTTTATTTTTATCCTAGGTTTGAAAAGGAAAAAAAAAAAGCAATCAAAAAACAACCTAGATATCTACTAGAGCATTTACTTGAATTGGTGTTTGATCTAAGCTTTATCTTACGTCCAAATATATCCAACAACTTCAACCTAAAAAATAGTTACACATAAACTCTAGAAAACATGATCAACATTAGGGGGCCTGCTTAGGTCATTGTTTAGTAGATCTTGGAGGCACAACAGTAAAACCCATTAGGTCATTTTAGTTGATCTTTAGAAATCATAAGTGAATGTTGACCTTCTTGGAATGGATAAACAAAATGCAATGAAACAAAATAGTGTGAAAAATAAAATGTAAACAACAATATTATGTCCTAAATACAACATGCAAACATAGACCTAGGGTTAGGGAGTGAATCTTACTCCTAGATCTAATGTAGTTGAAAACATGCCCTGTATGAGGTGTTCACAATCTCGAATCTATAAAAATCATGCCCTATAAATACGGGGTATGAATTTACAACATATCAACAAAAATAGTAGATCAATGTGAAATAAGAAAATATAAGAATGCAATTGATTAATCTAAAAATGATAAAATATACGAAAAAACCTGGAAATAGTGAAAGGAGCAGATAAAAGATCACTGTCCACAAGATTATTGACTCCTCCTTAAGGCTCAAAAACTTATCCACCAAGTATAGCGAATCAACAATGTGATAGAATAACACAAGAAGAAACTTACCAAATATCACTTGAACACTTGGAGAACATGTGAAAAATTTGCAAAACAAATTGTGATTCACTTCTTAATTTTTATCAAATACTATGTTGGCTGTACCTGGGCAAAAAGGAGATACAAAACCCTCTATTTATAAGGAATTTAAAACCCAAATGGGTGGGAAAATCCTAAGGGAGGATCAACCTTAAAGAAATCAACTTGAAATTTGGGTTTTCTAAGAGAAAAGGGCCGTCCGTGATTTTGATAGAACTAGGAGAAAAAGAGGGAAGAGGGGAGAAGAGGGGCCCAAACATACATTTGGGTAAGTTGGAGGATATCTCTAAGGTTCTAGGGAAAATGACCCACTAAGGTGGGTCAATTTTTCATGACTACACATCAGACTACACATTTGATGTATTGATCCATAATAGAAATCCAATGATATACCACTCAAAGATACTTTCAAATATAGATCATCATTAATGAAATACGATAAAGTGTTATACATCATTGTTTAAGTTTTTTGATAGTGATACCACTACATTTATTTTTTATTGGATTATAATGGGTTGTACTTGGGTCCCCCACCCTTAAAAAATTACAACTCTCTTCTTTAGAGCTTGAGAGTTTACAAATAGATACACTTATTATATCAATTGAGATGTTATAGGTAGAAACCTACATAATTTCACATGAAATGTTTGAATTCTTGATTTTTATTTTGTAGATCTTTTTAATTTTTGTATGAATACAACTATTTTAGAATTTAGTATCCTTCTTTATATTTTTCTATAGCAACCTTCATAATACCAAACCTTCACCTCTACTATCTATGCATTGCATCTTAATAGATTAATACTATATTTTTTAATAAATTACATAGGTTTTTATGAGGGGTCATGGTCCTCTCATACTAAGTGGGGTTTGAACCTTGGACCTCTCAAAGAGAGGCCAAAGCTCTTACCACTGTAATAAGCTTAAAACTTGTAGAATATTTTTTAATGAGTTTACATAGATTTTTATGAGGGGTCATGATCCCCTCATACTAAGTGGGGTTTGAGCCTTGGAACTCTCAAAGAGAGGCCAAAGCCCTTATCACTACAATAAGATTACAATTACAATGCCACTATATTATAGGTAAGAAAACCATTATTCATTATGATTATAAATCTTTACAAATATTACACTTACAAAGTAAGGTAGAAGACACACACCATGTAAAATGGATGATTTACCTACAATAATTATACCTTATAATCAAACATCAAAAGTAAAAGGATAATTAGACAACAAATTGTCTAATCCATCCATTGGTATATACATTGTTGACTATTCTAAACCTATAGAACATGACACCAATGATTGTCAGACATAGTACCCTAGTTTTTCCAACTTTTTTAACACCCACTAGTAGCTATTATAGGGTAATTTAGTGTTAGATCAACATTTTTAGGATAGGTTATTATACAATATTGGAAATATTTATATACCTTTTGGTACATTATCCTAGCAATTGATTTGAAAAGCATACTATTCCAAGGTGTATGGATACATCAAAGTTAGCAAAATATCTTGTAGTACTATAGTAGTAATTTTACTTGCCTCACATGTGCTATGAAGTGGAGTTCTATGTCTGGTCATGTACATTATGGAGCATTGTTAAGATAACCACTAGTAAGCTAAGAATTTGTATTCCTCTATTAGTTCCTTATAGACCTTGGTAATATATTAGTATGGATAATATCTTAGGGTTTCCAATATCAAAGTATCAATGAAATAACATATTTGTGGTCATGGATAGGTCTAGTAAGATGGTGATAATGACATCCTATGAGAAATAATATTAATGCAACTAAGACCACCTAACTGTTCTTTTGGAAATTTTGGTTCCAATTTGGCCTTCCAAGCTTAATTATATAAGATCAAACATTATGTTTATCAATAATTTCTAGTGTCATATATAGAACCAAATAGACACAAAGCTCTTACATTCAATTACCTTCCATCCATAGATAGATAAAAAAATTAAGGTTGTCAAAAGAATGCTAGTATATCTACTCTAGATGGACAACCATCAACATCCTCAAATTTTGGATTATGGTATATCATACATCCAAAATTCCTATAATATAACTCTTCACACCTCTAAATATCACAATACATTATAGGTATACTTTAAAATTTATCTCAACACCCCATGAATGTTGTCTTTCATATCTTAATTGATGCAATAATTATAATATAGGCAAAAGAAGTAGATGGGTTTGACTTATTTTTATAGCAAGAGTAAAACATCTAGACTTAAATCTAGGAGATGTAGTTCCAATAAAAAAAATAGAAGGATCACAATCGGCAAGCCATTCTTCTTGAAGTTGAGAAATCCATTGTGGACAAAGATCTGGGATAGCATTGATGGTGTTGAGTGGTATTTTCACCCGATTGTGAAAACACACTCTCCGATAGGATTTGGGTTCTAAATCCTCTGCTTGCAAAGAAATTAAACAAGTAACTTCTCCAAGGTTCCTGTTATGTTAGCATTTTGCATCTGTGTATTAATAATCTCAAATAAAGATATTCAATTAAAATGCTTGGAACACCTTAGTGGTTGCAAGTAACTGAAAACAAGGGGCACTGTGGTTTATTTTACTGTGAAATTTTAATGATTGTTCATTGAACCCTAATAAAGCAAATGTGATTTGGTCTCTATATGACCATGCTGTAACTTCAAAATAAAATTTAATGAAATGCCATAACATGAAGGAATTATTTATGGATTTTGAAGTTTTTTAATTTTTTTATTTTATTTTAATGCTTGAAAAATTAAAATTGGAACTTCTGAAAAATAAAGTGCGGCAAAAAGAAAATAAAATGCAAAAGAAAAAGAAATTAAAATTGCATTCGAGTTTGATGCTATCCCGTCCTGGCAAAACCGAAGATGTGAGGTTTCCATGCATGCAACCTAACCTATTGGACCCGCAAAACACGCACAATCCAGATAAGCTAAGTGCTGATCTCAAAGGGTTTTGAAATAAAATTCAGATTTAGAACATTCGCATGAAGCAACCAAGAGAACTTGCATTAAACTTCACCTATAAGCCTAGAAATCCGAAAATGAAAGAATAAACATTAAATCTATAGCATGCACAAAAAATCTCCTTCTTTCTTGCCCACAAGATGCAAATTTCTGAACACTCCTGCATTAAAAATAAATCATGTTACAATAGCGAAATCTCTGGTTTTCTCAAAACCAGAAAAGAGGAAGAAAAACACTCCCAAGCAGGCCCAGAATGGCTTCTCGCCTTAGGCACTGCAACTCTGCCCATAGCGGTTTTTGACCTCTGTACCAATCTGTGCATCTGCTTTTATACTTTCTGGCAATGCTCTCTGTTTCGCCTTGTGACGCTTCGCTTCATCTTCCAGATCGCTTCGTTTCACCTTCCCCACCTTTTCGTTGCTTTTGACTTTATGTTCGACATCGAGACGCTTGATCTTCTCTGTGACCTCGTAACGCTTTTGTAGCCCTTACACATGTATGCCACGTGTTCCACGCTTTTCTGCATGTTCTGTAACGGCCCCTTGTAAATCGTGACCAAAAATAGCATGTTGCGATATCGCGACGTTTTTATGCATGCAGCTTTGCTCCTTTACTTTCACCGTGAAAATGCGACATGTCGCGATATCGCGACATTTTCTTGCCAACAGCCTTGCTGCCCTTCACGAAATCGTGATTCACCTACACTGTCGTGAAATCGTGACATTTTTTTTTTCTACGCCTCTTGCAACTGTCGTGAAATCGTGACGCTTTTCACTCTCGGTACCCTACCGCTAACTATCGTGAAATCGTGACCTTTTCACTTCGTATCCCTTCGCTACCTATCATGAAATCGTGATACTTTTCACTTCGTATCACTTGCCACCTATCACGAAATCGCGACACTTTTCACTTTCGCACCTTTCCCTTTCCATCGCGAAATCGCGACGCTTTCTTGCTCTATTTTCCCCTCCCTTTTCCTTCCTCCCTTTCCTGTCGCGATATCGCGACGTTTTTTCGCTTCATGCCCCTTTGTTGCTTTCTGTCGCAAAATCGCGACGCTTTTAGTGCCTTGCACTATTTGAATGGTTTGACAGTGATTTTGTGACATGTCACGATTTCATGACAATTTTCCATTCTGTCTTTCTCTCTCCTCTTTGAATCGTGATTTCAGCAACATGTCGCGAAATCGTGACACTTTTCTTCTTCCTGCCGGCGCTGACATGTCGCGATATCGCGACATTTTTTCATTTCAGGCCGTGACGGAGCAACATGTCGCGATATCGCGACACTTTTCATTTTTCGGCAGCGACGGAGCGACATGTCGCGATATCGCGACACTTTTCATTTTCTGGTAGCGACGGAGCGACATGTCGCGATATCGTGACACTTTTTCATCTTTGTGCAATTTTGCCCTTTTTCTTGATTTTTAGCATCTGGGTCACTGAGATCTTCTTTGAAAGCATGCAAAAAAGGTGGGTCCCCAATTTTGGGGTGTGTTGTGGATCAGCCACAACAAATGGCGACTCTGCTGTCAAATGCTCTTGAGCATTTTGGTGAGAACCCAACCTGGAAGTATACAAACTCGGAAACATGCGTTAGCACATAAGAAATATAAACAAATGCCCATAGATCAGAAATACATGAATCATCAGAATCATTAAGTATCAGCTCGGTGTGTGCAATGTGTTTTCATTCCCTATCGTTTGAAATTGATCAACATTCCATCGTCGGTTTTACATGAATGCATATGTGAGATTGTGAATGATTTGTGTAACCTAATAAATATGCTAAGAGATTTTGCTTTTATAAAAGGCATAGTCTTTCTTCTAGTATCATACACAAACATTCAAGATTATCAAACCCTCTTAGGATCAACTATATGATAATGAATTGCTTTATTAGATCCCAAAGTTGGTTATGAGTCCCTACTATCTTGAACCCATGTGCAAGTGAAAGTGAAATCAGAGCTTTGGGAAATCGGACTCCCAACCTAATCGAGATGGGAGTTTAACCCTATCCTTACTACTCTGATTTGGAATTCATTACCTCACTTTGAGCAAAATAATTTAACCAATTATGGAAGAAATGGTCATGCTAGTCTAACCCTTTGAACAATCGGTGGTCTTGTTTTTTAGACAAGACATGTTGCCATGCATGGGCATACTTAACCCCATAATCCATGACTTACCTTCATTTCTTTGGACCTTGGGGATGACTACCCATCCTTTGCAGAGGACAAGTAGTACGATCCTTCCAATCCAATATAAAGATGAGATGGGAAAAATTAATTTTTTACTTCTTGGACCTTGGGGATGACTACCCATCCTTGCTAGGGACATGTAGTACGATCCTTCCAATCCAAGCTTTGGATAAAAATGGAAAATATTAATTTTATTGCTTAGACCTTGGGGATGACTACCCATCCTTTGCAGAGGACAAGTAGTACGATCCTTCCAATCCAAGATTTATCATGAAATGAGACATAGGAGCTTTGGGGAATCAGATTCTCAACCTAAGCGAGATGAGAATTTATGCCCTATCCTTACTACTCCATGTAGGTCAAATCAAAGCTTTGGGGAGTTGGATCCTCAACCTAAGTTCGATGAGGATTTAGCCCTATCCTTACTACTCTGATTTTAGGCTTTAAGCTTTATGGAAGTGGTCAAAACCACTGTTTTAAGGATCATGTTGCATAATAGGATAGACATGAAATACTTCTTTCGCCCAACCTTTTCTTCCAAGCAAGGTTTTGATCATTTTGCTCAAGATCCTTTTTAATGTGTATAAAATGTGCTTGGTTCTAGATATCTCAAGACTCAGTTCCCAACCTTAGGATTTTCTTCTTATTTATGTGATAGCATAACCTTAAGAGGATTTGACACACTTTAATGATTTGTATTTGAAATGCATTTGCAACTAAGATGGCATGTATGTGCAAAGTGAGATGTAATATGAATGCATTGTCTTTTGAAATGCAGATGAAATATTGCCATATAAAACCGACTACTTCATGCATCACAAGTTTCAAACGATATTATTAAATTGTTTGTATTTCTTGTGGAGCTTTCTACAACATAATTCCAATGTTCCATATTTCCCCGATCTAGAACATAAGTTAGCATCTCAAGGCAACTTTTTCATCATTTTTTTTTTTTTTTTATATAGACAAACAAAACATGTCAAATAAACACACAACTTTAAATTAAAACTTATTCAATCCAAAACCAAACTGCAATCCCAAAAATGAAAATTTGAAAACACAAACCAAAACCCAAAAAACCAAAATCTATATACAAATGTACAATATAATACAAGATGATGCAAAGCTTGGATTATCACTTTCCTGGATCCCAAACATGATTAGAACATTTCAACAAAAATATAACGTGATATGCATGCCAAATGTTGTGGGAATCCAACAAAAACAAGACTAGACCAAACAATGCAACAAATTTCCACTTGCCATGCTCACCATACCAATTTGATTTAGTTCCAATAATACTCCCATAGGTGAGCATCAAATTACTAAAATGATTAGACAATAAATGATTTTCAATTTTATCATGTCTATTCTTTAAAATGTAAACTTCATAATTCCCTCCTTGATTTAGAATTAGGCTATCCTTTTCAAATATGCAATTTTGTAAGTAAGAGCCTATTTCTACAAATTTCAAAGCCAAATCATTTTCCAAATTTGTAGGCCAATCAAATTTGTGTAACAATTTACAAGCATCTAGGATATTTACTAAATTAGGATCATTAAAAGTTTTTATCCTAGATTCAATTAGTAATTGTTGATGAATTTGGTTTAACAATTCAAGTGCATCAACTTCTTTTCCATTCATTAAAACAATGTTATTAAAGGTGTGATTAAAAATTATACCTTGTTTTTCATTTACCTTTAATGACATTTCCATCATTCAAATTCAAAACATGGTCATGCAAATTCTCAACCCTCAAATGTTTTTGGTCAAAGTGTATGTCCCATGACTCATCTTGATGATCCTTCATTTGAGTTGCTTCCAATTGATCAATCTCTTTGTCATTTGGTTCTAATTCTTTGTTCACTATCCATGGTATCTCTTCATGTGAGGTGGAAGTTTCCATATCTTGCATATCAAGTGAGATATGAGTTTCATCTATAGAGATGTGAGAAAAGAATGCATCATCATATCTCCCCCAACCATTGTAAAAATCGTCATCCAAATCCATAGAATGAAATTCCATGATGTTTGTGACATGATCTCTTGATTCATTCATCAATTCTTTTTCTTCTTTGTCCTTGGTAATAGAATCATCATGATCTTTCAAAATTTGATGAGATTTGAAACCTTCTTCCAAAACATCTTCAAATTGTACAGGAGTTGTAATATCTTCCTTTGAGTAGGCGATTATGTTGTCCTGTATATCAATGGGCACACAAGTTTCATTAGTAGTTTTGGAATGAGTGAAATCTTCCCACTTCTTCCAAGCATCATAATAATCATCTTTCAAAATCAAGTGGTGACGTTCAACTACTTCTTCAACATCTTCCAATTCATCAATGTGTTTCTCATCAAATTCATCTTCACCTTCCTTAGATGGTTCAATTATTTCCAAAAGTGGGTCGTTTCTTGAATTCAAATTTATAAGGCTATCATCGTCCAAATTAGTAACCCATGATTCAATTTTATCATAATTTGGAGGGTGAAGAATTTCTTGATCCTTAATTTTACACATCTCATCAATAGTATCTTCCAAGAACAAGTGGTGAAACTCTATCATATCTTCAAATTCATTTATTGGTTTTCTTCCAATTTCACTTTCAACCACTTCATTTAATTCTATGGTGGGTTCCGGTCCTATCACATATATCAAACATTGTTGAATTTAGAACCCCTTCATCCGGATAATCGTGTATCTCTATGAATGAGATCATTTCTGCATAATCCTCACTAGTGGATGTTGGCTTATCAATTTGCACCTCCTCGTGGACTACATCTAAGGTGGTTGTAAGATTTGGATATTCAAATTCATCCCCTTGATCATTCACCTTAGGTATCATTGGAGTGGAGGGTGCTATGTTTGATGGTTGGTGTAGGTTGGCATCAAAAGAACAATCTCTCATGTGAACATGTTGTGCCTTTTCTTCTTCAAGACCTTGTCGTTCTATCTCTTCTAAGACCTCATGGATTTTCTCTAGGGACAAACCACTCGGTTTTTCCTCAATGAGTGAAGCAAGTGTGGGGTGTATGGCTCCTAGGTATACTTCCATGGCTTCCTCTTCTAATGTGTTAAAATTTTCCCACATTTGGGAGTGCAACTCACGAAATCTTCCATTGAATTGACTCAAGGATTCATTAGGCTCCTTACATATGGAGGTAAACTGATTTTTCAGGATTTCTAAGTCAACCTGATTACCAAAATGGTAAAGATAGGCTGCTTCTAGTTGTATCCAAGAAGTCCTAACCTCCATGGGTAGTTGGCTATACCAAAAGAATGGTTTATCATCCAAAATGTATGCAAATAACTTACAAGCCACCTCCTCATAGAAAACCTGGAATTGACATAATGTATTCTTGTAGACATGCAGTTTTTGCAAGTATCCTAGTGGCACCTCTTGATTAAAACACCGTAAAAAATCCAATAACATTGTAGGAATTTGATAGGGTACCACAGGTATAGACAAACCCTTATAATGATCCTCTATCATTGATACCATTCTCTCTCTTAGAGACACTATTTCAGCTCTCAGGGATACCATTTGCTCCTCAAGTGTTGCCATTAGTGAAACTTAAAATGTAATTTTAGAACCAAATCTGTTGAATATTCAACCTGCAAGGTAAAAAAAAAAATCAAGTTAGCATCAACTAAGAGATGTACTTATTAAAATCAAATGAAAGTAATTGCATGAGACCAAAATTTTCAAAGTTAAATCAAATCACATATTTCTGTATGAACAATCAGAAAAGTGTTAGAATAATATACAACATACCTGAATTGCTTAAAATAGAACAAGTAAATAAATTTAGGCCGTCCTTTTACAATCCGCTGAGTGTTAGAGGACTAAAGCATAAAAAATTTAAATTTAAATAACACTAAAATAAACCCGTTCGGCCCTCCTAGCACCAATCCGTTGAGTGGTGTTAGAGGAGCTAAAGAGCTAACAAATGGACTTGAAATATTGGGCAATGTAAACTATTACAAAAATTATTAACATCTCATATAAAATAAACCCTTCATGCCCTCCTTCTAGCGCCAATCTGTTGAGTGGTATTTTCACCCGATTGTGAAAACACACTCTCCGATAGGATTTGGGTTCTAAATCCTCTGCTTGCAAAGAAATTAAACAAGTAACTTCTCCAAGGTTCCTGTTATGTTAGCATTTTGCATCCGTGTATTAATAATCTCAAATAAAGATATTCAATTAAAATGCTTGGAACACCTTAGTGGTTGCAAGTAACTGAAAACAAGGGGCACTGTGGTTTATTTTACTGTGAAATTTTAATGATTGTTCATTGAACCCTAATAAAGCAAATGTGATTTGGTCTCTATATGACCATGTTGTAACTTCAAAATGAAATTTAATGAAATGCCATAACATGAAGGAATTATTTATGGATTTTGAAGTTTTTTAATTTTTTTATTTTATTTTAATGCTTGAAAAATTAAAATTGGAACTTCTAAAAATAAAGTGCAGCAAAAAGAAAATAAAATGCAAAAGAAAAAGAAATTAAAATTGCATTCAGTTTGATGCTATCCCGTCCTGGAAAAACCGAAGATGTGAGGTTTCCATGCATGCAACCTAACCTATTGGACCTGCAAACACGCACAATCCCGATAAGTTAAGTGCTGATTCCTAGGGGTTTTGAAATAAAATTCAGATTTAGACATTCGCCTGAAGCAACCAAGAGAACTTGCATTTAACTCCACCTATAAGCCTAGAAATCTGAAAAGGGGAAGAATAAAACAATTAAATCCTTGCATGCACAAAATATCTCCTTCTTTCTTGCCCACAAGATGCAAATTTCTGAACACTCCTGCATTAAAAATAAATCATGTTACAATAGCAGAATCTCTGGTTTTCTCAAAACCAGAAAAGAGGAAGAAAAACACTCCCAAGCAGGCCCAGAATGGCTTCTCGCCTTCGGCACCGCAACTCTGCTCGCAGCGGTTTTCGACCCTTGTACCAATCTGTGCTTCTGCTTTTATATTTTTGGCAATGCTCTCTGTTTCGCCTTGTGACGCTTCGCTTCATCTTCCAGATCGCTTCGTTTCACCTTCCCGCCTTTTCATTGTTTTTGACTTTATGTTCGACATCGAGACGCTTGATCTTCTCTATGACCTGTAACGCTTCTATAGCCCTTACACATGTATGCCACGTGTTCCGCACTTTTTTGCATGTTCCGTAACGGCCCCCATGTAAATCATGACAAAAAATAGCATGTCGTGATACATTTTTATGCATGCAGCTTTGCTCCTTTACTTTCATCGCGAAAACATGACATGTCGCGATATCGTGACATTTTCCTACCAACCCTTCAATGCAACCTATCATGCGAAATCATTTTTCATGTCACAAATCATGATCTTTTTCTTTTCATTGAAATCGTGACTTTTCATTTTTTCAAAATCGACTTTTCTTATTTCACGAAATCGTGACTTTTCTCTTCTTTTCGTGAAATCCGACGACTTTTCATTCGTACCCTTTCACTTTCCATCGTGAAATCGTCGACGCTTTCTAATTTTTCACTTCAAATCGTGACTATTTTACTTCCTTCCGAAATCATACGCTTTTTTGCTTCATGCCCTTTTTTTTTGTCACGAAATCGTGACGCTTTTCATGCCTTGCCCTGTTTGACTGGTTTGACCCACGATTTTGTGACATGTCACGATTTCGCGACAATTTTTCCATTCTGCCTTTCTCTCTCCTCTTCGCGACAACACGTCGCGAATCTTTTTGAACATGTCGCGATATCGCGACTTTTTTCATTTTGGCCACGACGGAGCAACATGTCGCGATATCGTGACACTTTTCATTTTCTAGCCACGACGGAGCAACATGTCGTGATATCGCGACACTTTTCATTTTCAGCAGCGACGGAGCGACATGTCGCGATATCGCGACACTTTTTCATTTTTGTGCAATTTTGCCCTTTTTCTTGATTTTTAGCATCTGGGTCACTGAGATCTTCTTTGAAAGCATGCAAAAAAGGTGGGTCCCCAATTTTGGGGTGTGTTGTGGATCAGCCACAACAAATGGCGACTCTGCTGTCAAATGCTCTTGAGCATTTTAGTGAGAACCCAACCTGGAAGTATACAAACTCGAAAACATGCATTAGCACATAAGAAATATAAACAAATGCCCATAGATCAGAAATACATGAATCATCAGAATCATTAAGTATCAGCTCGGTGTGTGCAATGTGTTTCATTCCCTATCGTTTGAAATTGATCAACATTCCATCGTCAGTTTTACATGAATGCATATGTG
Source organism: Wollemia nobilis (assembly GCA_028583015.1). NCBI lineage: Eukaryota > Viridiplantae > Streptophyta > Pinopsida > Araucariales > Araucariaceae > Wollemia > Wollemia nobilis. The sequence goes on from JAQPPZ010000057.1 coordinate 2,566,462, forward strand.
AGATTGTGAATGATTTGTGTAACCTAATAAATATGCTAAGAGATTTTGCTTTTATAAAAGGCATAGTCTTTCTTCTAGTATCATACACAAACATTCAAGATTATCAAACCCTCTTAGGATCAACTATATGTATAATGAATTGCTTTATTAGATCCCAAAGTTGGTTATGAGTCCCTACTATCTTGAACCCATGTGCAAGTGAACGTGAAATCAGAGCTTTGGGAAATCAGACTCCCAACCTAATCGAGATGGGAGTTTAACCCTATTCTTACTACTCTGATTTGGAATTCATTACCTCACTTTGAGCAAAATAATTTAACCAATTATGGAAGAAATGGTCATGCTAGTCTAACCCTTTGAACAATCGGTGGTCTTGTTTTTTAGACAAGACATGTTGCCATGCATGGGCATACTTAACCCCATAATCCATGACTTAGCTTCATTTCTTTGGACCTTGGGGATGACTACCCATCCTTTGCGAGAGGACAAGTAGTACGATCCTTCCAATCCAATATAAAGATGAGATGGGAAAAATTAATTTTTTACTTCTTGGACCTTGGGGATGACTACCCATCCTTGCTAGGGACATGTAGTACGATCCTTCCAATCCAAGCTTTGGATAAAAATGGAAAATATTAATTTTATTGCTTAGACCTTGGGGATGACTACCCATCCTTTGCAGAGGACAAGTAGTACGATCCTTCCAATCCAAGATTTATCATGAAATGAGACATAGGAGCTTTGGGGAATCAGATTCTCAACCTAAGCGAGATGAGAATTTATGCCCTATCCTTACTACTCCATGTAGGTCAAATCAAAGCTTTGGGGAGTTGGATCCTCAACCTAAGTTCGATGAGGATTTAGCCCTATCCTTACTACTCTGATTTTAGGCTTTAAGCTTTATGGAAGTGGTCAAAACCACTATTTTAAGGATCATGTTGCATAATAGGATAGACATGAAATACTTCTTTCGCCCAACCTTTTCTTCCAAGCAAGGTTTTGATCATTTTGCTCAAGATCCTTTTTAATGTGTATAAAATGTGCTTGGTTCTAGATATCTCAAGACTCAGTTCCCAACCTTAGGATTTTCTTCTTATTTATGTGATAGCATAACCTTAAGAGGATTTGACACACTTTAATGATTTGTATTTGAAATGCATTTGCAACTAAGATGGCATGTATGTGCAAAGTGAGATGTAATATGAATGCATTGTCTTTTGAAATGCGGATGAAATATTGCCATATAAAACTGACTACTTCATGCATCACAAGTTTCAAACGATATTATTAAATTGTTTGTGTTTCTTGTGGAGCTTTCTACCACATAATTCCAATGTTCCATATTTCCCCGATCTAGAACATAAGTTAGCATCTCAAGGCAACTTTTTCATCATTTTTTTTTTTTTTTATATAGACAAACAAAACATGTCAAATAAACACACAACTTTAAATTAAAACTTATTCAATCCAAAACCAAACTGCAATCCCAAAAATGAAAATTTGAAAACACAAACCAAAACCCAAAAACCAAAATCTATATACAAATGTACAATATAATACAAGATGATGCAAAGCTTGGATTATCACTTTCCTGGATCCCAAACATGATTAGAACATTTCAACAAAAATATAACATGATATGCATGCCAAATGTTGTGGGAATCCAACAAAAACAAGACTAGACCAAACAATGCAACAAATTTCCACTTGCCATGCTCACCATACCAATTTGATTTAGTTCCAATAATACTCCCATAGGTGAGCATCAAATTACTAAAATGATTAGACAATAAATGATTTTCAATTTTATCATGTCTATTCTTTAAAATGTAAACTTCATAATTCCCTCCTTGATTTAGAATTAGGCTATCCTTTTCAAATATGCAATTTTGTAAGTAGGAGCCTATTTCTACAAATTTCAAAGCCAAATCATTTTCCAAATTTGTAGGCCAATCAAATTTGTGTAACAATTTACAAGCATCTAGGATATTTACTAAATTAGGATCATTAAAAGTTTTTATCCTAGATTCAATTAGTAATTGTTGATGAATTTGATTTAACAATTCAAGTGCATCAACTTCTTTTCCATTCATTAAAACAATGTTATTAAAGGTGTGATTAAAAATTATACCTTGTTTTTCATTTACCTTTAATGACATTTCATCATTCAAATTCAAAACATGGTCATGCAAATTCTCAACCCTCAAATGTTTTTGGTCAAAGTGTATGTCCCATGACTCATCTTGATGATCCTTCATTTGAGTTGCTTCCAATTGATCAATCTCTTTGTCATTTGGTTCTAATTCTTTGTTCACTATCCATGGTATCTCTTCATGTGAGGTGGAAGTTTCCATATCTTGCATATCAAGTGAGATATGAGTTTCATCTATAGAGATGTGAGAAAAGAATGCATCATCATATCTCCCCCAACCATTGTAAAAATCGTCATCCAAATCCATAGAATGAAATTCCATGATGTTTGTGACATGATCTCTTGATTCATTCATCAATTCTTTTTCTTCTTTGTCCTTGGTAATAGGATCATCATGATCTTTCAAAATTTGATGAGATTTGAAACCCTCTTCCAAAACATCCTCAAATTGTACAGGAGTTGTAATATCTTCCTTTGAGTAGGCGATTATGTTGTCCTGTATATCAATGGGCACACAAGTTTCATTAGTAGTTTTGGAATGAGTGAAATCTTCCCACTTCTTCCAAGCATCATAATAATCATCTTTCAAAATCAAGTGGTGACGTTCAACTACTTCTTCAACATCTTCCAATTCATCAATGTGTTTCTCATCAAATTCATCTTCACCTTCCTTAGATGGTTCAATTATTTCCAAAAGTGGGTTATTTCTTGAATTCAAATTTATAAGGCTATCATCGTCCAAATTAGTAACCCATGATTCAATTTTATCATAATTTGGAGGGTGAAGAATTTCTTGATCCTTAATTTTACACATCTCATCAATAGTATCTTCCAAGAACAAGTGGTGAAACTCTATCATGTCTTCAAATTCATTTATTGGTTTTCTCCCAATTTCACTTTCAACCACTTCATTCAATTCTATGGTGGGTTCCGTCCTATCACATATTTCAAACATTGTTGAATTTAGAACCCCTTCATCCGAATAATCGTGTATCTCTATGAATGAGATCATTTCTGCATAATCCTCACTAGTGGATGTTGGCTTATCAATTTGCACCTCCTCGTGGACTACATCTAAGGTGGTTGTAAGATTTGGATATTCAAATTCATCCCCTTGATCATTCACCTTAGGTATCATTGGAGTGGAGGGTGCTATGTTTGATGGTTGGTGTAGGTTGGCATCAATATCTTTAGAAGAACAATCTCTTATGTGAGCATGTTGTGCCTTTTCTTCTTCAAGACCTTGTCGTTCTATCTCTTCTAAGACCTCATGGATTTTCTCTAGAGACAAACCACTCAGCTTTTCCTCAATGAGTGAAGCAAGTGTGGGGTGTATGGCTCCTAGGTATACTTCCATGGCTTCCTCTTCTAATGTGTTAAAATTTTCCCACATTTGGGAGTGCAACTCACGAAATCTTCCATTGAATTGACTCAAGGATTCATTAGGCTCCTTACATATGGAGGTAAACTGATTTTTCAAGATTTCTAAGTCAACTTGATTACCAAAATGATAAAGATAGGCTGCTTCTAGTTGTATCCAAGAAGTCCTAACCTCCATGGGTAGTTGGCTATACCAAAAGAATGGTTTATCATCCAAAATGTATGCAAATAACTTACAAGCTACCTCCTCATAGAAAATCTGGAATTGACATAATGTATCCTTGTAGACATGCAGTTTTTGCAAGTATCCTAGTGGCACCTCTTGATTAAAACACCGTAAAAAATCCAATAACATTGTAGGAATTTGATAGGGTACCACAGGTATAGACAAACCCTTATAATGATCCTCCATCATTGATACCATTCTCTCTCTTAGAGACACTATTTCAGCTCTCAGGGATACCATTTGCTCCTCAAGTGTTGCCATTAGTGAAACTTAAAATGTAATTTTAGAACCAAATCAGTTGAATATTCAACCTGCAATGTAAAAAAAAAATCAAGTTAGCATCAACTAAGAGATGTACTTATTAAAATCAAATGTCAAGTAATTGCATGAGACCAAAATTTTCAAAATTAAATCAAATCACATATTTCTGTATGAACAATCAGAAAAGTGTTAGAATAATATACGACATACCTGAATTGCTTAAAATAGAACAAGTAAATAAATTCAGGCCGTCCTTTTTACAATCTGAGTGTTAGAGGACTAAAGCATAAAAAATTTAAATTTAAATAACACTAAAATAAACCCGTTCGGCCCTCCTAGCACCAATCTGTTGAGTGGTGTTAGAGGGCTAAAGATAACAATCAGTAGGGCATGAAATATACAAAAATTTTAAATCTTCACTAAAATAAACCCATTCAGGCCCTCCTTCTAGCGCCAATCTGTTGAGTGGTATTTTCACCCGATTGTGAAAACACACTCTCCGATAGGATTTGGGTTCTAAATCCTCAGCTTGCAAAGAAATTAAACAAGTAACTTCTCCAAGGTTCCTGTTAAGTTAGCATTTTGCATCTGTGTATTAATAATCTCAAATAAAGATATTTAATTAAAATGCTTGGAACACCTTAGTGGTTGCAAGTAACTGAAAACAAGGGGCACTGTGGTTTATTTTACTATGAAAATTTAATGATTGTTCATTGAACCCTAATAAAGCAAATGTGATTTGGTCTCTATATGACCATGCTGTAACTTCAAAATAAAATTTAATGAAATGCCATAACATGAAGGAATTATTTATGGATTTTGAAGTTTTTTAATTTTTTATTTTATTTTAATGCTTGAAAAATTAAAATTGGAACTTCGGAAAATAAAGTGCAGACAAAAAGAAAATAAAATGCAAAAGAAAAAGAAATTAAAATTGCATTCAGTTTGATGCTATCCCGTCCTGGAAAAACCGAAGATGTGAGGTTTCCATGCATGCAACCTAACCTATTGGACCTGCAAACACGCACAATCCAGATAAGTTAAGTGCTTGATTCAAAGGGTTTTGAAATAAAATTCAGATTTAGAACATTCGCATGAAGCAACCAAGAGAACTTGCATTTAACATCACCTATAAACCTAGAAATCTAAAAAAGGAAAGAATAAAACATTAAATCTGTAGCATGCAAAAGATCTCCTTCTTTCTTGCCAACAAGATGCAAATTTCTGAACACTCCTGCATTAAAAATAAATCATGTTACAATAGCAGAATCTCTGGTTTTCTCAAAACCAAAAAAAGGAAGAAAAACACTCCCAAGCAGGCCCAGAATGGCTTCTCGCCTTAGGCACTGCAACTCTGCCCGCAACGGTTTTCGACCCTTGTACCAATCTGTGCTTCTGCTTTTATACTTTGGCAATGCTCTCTGTTTTGCCCTGTGACGCTTCGCTTCATCTTCCAGATCGCTTCGTTTCACCTTCCCACCTTTTCGTTGTTTTTGACTTTATGTTCGACATCGAGACACTTGATCTTCTCTATGACTGTAACGCTTCGTAGCCCTTACACATGTACGCCATGTGTTCCACACTTTTTGCATGTTCTGTAATAGCCCCATGTAAATCATGACCAAAAATAGCATGTCGCGATGTTTTTATGCATGCAGCTTTGCTCCTTTACTTTCATCGCGAAAACGTGACATGTCGCGATATCGCGACATTTTCCTACCCCTTCTTCACGTCAAATCGATTTTTTCCTTGCTACATGTCATGAAATCATGACATTTTTCACTTGTACCCTTGCAACTTATCATGAAATCGTGACGTTTTTCACTTTACCCTTCGGCCCAACTGTCACGAAATCACGACATTTTTCACTTGTACCCTTCGCTGTCGCGAAATCGTGACGCTTTTCCTTCTTTTCTTATCTAAATCACCTTTTTATTTCCCACTGTCAAACACTTTTCCTTCAATCCGATATCGCGACATTTTTCACTTCAGTCCCTTTGCTTTTTGTCGCGAAATCACGACACTTTTAGTGCCTTGCCCTGTTTGACTGGTTTGACCATGATTTTGTGACATGTCGCGATTTCGTGACAATTTTCCATTCTCTTTCTCTCCTCTCCTCGACCTTTCTTAGCCACGATTGAGCAACATGTCATGATATCGTGACACTTTTTCATTTTCGAGCGACGGAGCAACATGTCGCGATATCGTGACAACTTTTCATTTTCGGCAGCGATGGAGCGACATGTCGCGATATCGCGACACTTTTCATTTTTTGGCAGCGATGGAGCGACATGTCGCGATATCGCGACACTTTTTCATTTTGTGCAACTTTGCCCTTTTTCTTGATTTTTAGCATCTGGGTCACTGAGATCTTCTTTGAAAGCATGCAAAAAAGGTGGGTCCCCAATTTTGGGGTGTGTTATGGATCAGCCACAACAAATGGTGACTCTACTGTCAAATGCTCTTAAGCATTTTGGTGAGAACCCAACCTGGAAGTATACAAACTTGAAAACCAGCATTAGCACATAAGAAATATAAACAAATGCCCATAGATCAGAAATACATGAATCATCAGAATCATTAAGTATCATCTCGATGTGTGCAATGTGTTTTCATTCCCTATCGTTTGAAATTGATCAACATTCCATCATCAGTTTTACATGAATGCATATGTGAGATTGTGAATGATTTGTGTAACCTAATAAATATGCTAAGAGATTTTGCTTTTATAAAAGGCATAGTCTTTCTTCTAGTATCATACACAAACATTCAAGATTATCAAACCCTCTTAGGATCAACTATATGTATAATGAATTGCTTTATTAGATCCCAAAGTTGGTTATGAGTCCCTACTATCTTGAACCCATGTGCAAGTGAAAGTGAAATCAGAACTTTGGGGAATCAGACTCCCAACCTAATCGAGATGGGAGTTTAACCCTATCTCTTACTATTCTGATTTAGAATTCATTACCTCACTTTGAGCAAAATAATTTAACTAATTATGGAAGAAATGGTCATGCTAGTCTAACCCTTTGAACAATCGGTGGTCTTGTTTTTTAGACAAGACATGTTGCCATGCATGGGCATACTTAACCCCATAATCCAAGACTTATCTTCATTTCTTTGGACCTTGGGGATGACTACCCATCCTTTGCAGAGGACAAGTAGTACGATCCTTCCAATCCAATATAAAGATGAGATGGGAAAAATTTAATTTTTTACTTCTTGGACCTTGGGGATGACTACCCATCCTTGCTAGGGACATGTAGTATGATCCTTCCAATCCAAGCTTTAGATGTAAATGGAAAATATTAATTTTATTGCTTAGACCTTGGGGATGACTACCCATCCTTTGCGGAGGACAAGTAGTACGATCCTTCCAATCCAAGATTTATCATGAAATGAGACATAGGAGCTTTGGGGAATCAGATTCTCAACCTAAGCGAGATGAGAATTTATGCCCTATCCTTACTACTCCATGTAGGTCAAATCAAAGCTTTGGGGAGTTGGATCCTCAACCTAAGTTCGATGAGGATTTAGCCCTATCCTTACTACTCTGATTTTAGGCTTTAAGCTTTATGGAAGTGGTCAAAACCACTATTTTAAGGATCATGTTGCATAATAGGATAGACATGAAATACTTCTTTCGCCCAACCTTTTCTTCCAAGCAAGGTTTTGATCATTTTGCTCAAGATCCTTTTTAATGTGTATAAAATGTGCTTGGTTCTAGATATCTCAAGACTCAGTTCCCAACCTTAGGATCTTCTTCTTATTTATGTGATAGCATAACCTTAAGAGGATTTGACACACTTTAATGATTTGTATTTGAAATGCATTTGCAACTAAGATGGCATGTATGTGCAAAGTGAGATGTAATATGAATGCATTGTCTTTTGAAATGCAGATGAAATATTGCCATATAAAACTCGACTACTTCATGCATCACAAGTTTCAAACGATATTATTAAATTGTTTGTATTTCTTGTGGAGCTTTCTACAACATAATTCCAATGTTCCATATTTCCCCGATCTAGAACATAAGTTAGCATCTCAAGGCAACTTTTTCATCATTTTTTTTTTTTTTTTTTATATAGACAAACAAAACATGTCAAATAAACACACAACTTTAAATTAAAACTTATTCAATCCAAAACCAAACTGCAATCCCAAAAATGAAAATTTGAAAACACAAACCAAAACCCAAAAACCAAAATCTATATACAAATGTACACTATAATACAAGATGATGCAAAGCTTGGACTATCACTTTCCTGGATCCCAAACATGATTAGAACATTTCAACAAAAATATAACGTGATATGCATGCCAAATGTTGTGGGAATCCCACAAAAACAAGACTAGACCAAACAATGCAACAAATTTCCACTTGCCATGCTCACCATACCAATTTGATTTAGTTCCAATAATACTCCCATAGGTGAGCATCAAATTACTAGAATGATTAGACAATAAATGATTTTCAATTTTATCATGTCTATTCTTTAAAATGTAAACTTCATAATTCCCTCCTTGATTTAGAATTAGGCTATCCTTTTCAAATATGCAATTTTGTAAGTAGGAGCCTATTTCTACAAATTTCAAAGCCAAATCATTTTCCAAATTTGTAGGCCAATCAAATTTGTGTAACAATTTACAAGCATCTAGGATATTTACTAAATTAGGATCATTAAAAGTTTTTATCCTAGATTCAATTAGTAATTGTTGATGAATTTGAAACTTTCTTCCAAAACATCTCAAATCAGTTTAGCTTCCTTTGAGTAGCATTATTTTCGTATATCAATGGGCACACAATTCATTAATTTTGGAATAGTAATCTTCCCACTTCTTCCAAGCATCATAATAATCTCTTTCAAAATCAATGGTGACTTCAACTACTTCTTCAACTCTCCAATTCATCAATTTTCTCATCAAATTCATCTTCACCTTCCTTAATGTTCAATTATTTCAAAAGTGGTTTTTCTTATTCAAATTATAACTATCATCTCCAAATTAGTAACCCATGATTCATTATCATAATTTGGAGTAAGAATTTCTATCCTTAATTTACACATCTCATCAATAGTATCTTCCAAGAACAAGTGGTGAAACTCTATCATGTCTTCAAATTCATTTATTGGTTTTCTTCCAATTTCACTTTCAACCACTTCATTTAATTCTATGGTGGGTTCCATCTTATCACATATATCAAACATTGTTGAATTTAGAACCCCTTCATCCAAATAATCGTGTATCTCTATGAATAGATCATTTCTGCATAATCCTCACTAGTGGATGTTGTCTTAGCAATTTGCACCTCCTCGTGGACTACATCTAAGGTGGTTGTAAGATTTGGATATTCAAATTCATCCCCTTGATCATTTACCTTAGATATCATTGGAGTGGAGGGTGCTATGTTTGATGGTTGGTGTAGGTTGGCATCAATTCAGAAGAACAATCTCTCATGTGAACATGTTGTGCCTTTTCTTCTTCAAGACCTTGTCGTTCTATCTCTTCTAAGACCTCATGGATTTTCTCTAGGGACAAACCACTCAGTTTTTCCTCAATGAGTGAAGCAAGTGTGGGGTGTATGGCTCCTAGGTATACTTCCATGGCTTCCTCTTCTAATGTGTTAAAATTTTCCCACATTTGGGAGTGCAACTCACGAAATCTTCCATTGAATTGACTCAAGGATTCATTAGGCTCTTTACATATGGAGGTAAACTGATTTTTCAAGATTTCTAAGTCAACCTGATTACCAAAATGATAAAGATAGGCTGCTTCTAGTTGTATCCAAGAAGTCCTAACCTCCATGGGTAGTTGGCTATACCAAAAGAATGGTTTATCATCCAAAATGTATGCAAATAACTTACAAGCTACCTCCTCATAGAAAATCTGGAATTTACATAATGTATCCTTGTAGACATGCAGTTTTTGCAAGTATCCTAGTGGCACCTCTTGATTAAAACACCGTAAAAAATCCAATAACATTGTAGGAATTTGATAGGGTACCACAGGTATAGACAAACCCTCATAATGATCCTCTATCATTGATACCATTCTCTCTCTTAGAGACATTATTTCATATTTCAGGGATACCATTTGCTCCTCAAGTGTTGCCATTAGTGAAACTTAAAATGTAATTTTAGAACCAAATCGTTGAATATTCAACCTGCAATGTAAAAAAAAAAATCAAGTTAGCATCAACTAAGAGATGTACTTATTAAAATCAAATGTCAAGTAATTGCATGAGACCAAAATTTTCAAAATTAAATCAAATCACATATTTCGTATGAACAATCGAGAAAAGTGTTAGAATAATATACAACATACCTGAATTGCTTAAAATAGAACAAGTAAATAAATTCGGGCCGTCCTTTTACAATCTGCTGAGTGTTAGAGGACTAAAGCATAAAAAATTTAAATTTAAATAACACTAAAATAAACCCGTTCGGCCCTCCTAGCACCAATCCGTTGAGTGGTGTTAGAGGCCGAAGATGCTAATCAAATGGACTTGAAATATTTAGCAATGTAAAGCTCTTAAACAATTATAAACCCGTAGCATCTAAAATCACGATAAAATAAACCTTTCAGGCCCTCCTTCTAGCGCCAATCTGTTGAGTGGTATTTTCACCCGATTGTGAAAACACACTCTCCGATAGGATTTGGGTTCTAAATCCTCTGCTTGCAAAGAAATTAAACAAGTAACTTCTCCAAGGTTCCTGTTATGTTAGCATTTTGCATCTGTGTATTAATAATCTCAAATAAAGATATTTAATTAAAATGCTTGGAACACCTTAGTGGTTGCAAGTAATTGAAAACAAGGGGCACTGTGGTTTATTTTACTGTGAAAATTTAATGATTGTTCATTGAACCCTAATAAAGCAAATGTGATTTGGTCTCTATATGACCATGTTGTAACTTCAAAATAAAATTTAATGAAATGCCATAACATGAAGGAATTATTTATGGATTTTGAAGTTTTTTAATTTTTTATTTTATTTTAATGCTTGAAAAAAATTAAAATTGGAACTTCTGAAAAATAAAGTGCAGCAAAAAGAAAATAAAATGCAAAAGAAAAAGAAATTAAAATTGCATTCAGTTTGATGCTATCCCGTCCTGGCAAAACCGAAGATGTGAGGTTTCCATGCATGCAACCTAACCTATTGGACCTGCAAACACGCACAATCCAGATAAGTTAAGTGCTGGTCTCCTAGGGTTTGAAATAAAATTCAGATTTAGAACATTCGCATGAAGCAACCAAGAGAACTTGCATTAAACTTCACCTATAAATCTAGAAATCTAAAAAAGGAAAGAATAAACATTAAATCTATAGCATGCAGAGAAGATCTCCTTCTTTCTTGCCAACAAGATGCAAATTTCTGAACACTCCTGCATTAAAAATAAATCATGTTACAATAGCAGAATCTCTGGTTTTCTCAAAACCAGAAAAAAGGAAGAAAAACACTCCCAAGCAGGCCCAGAATGGCTTCTCGCCTTAGGCACTGCAACTCTGCTCGTAGCGGTTTTCGACCCTTGTACCAATCTGTGCTTCTGCTTTTATACTTTTTGGCAATGCTCTCTGTTTCACCCTATGACGCTTCGCTTCATCTTCCAGATCGCTTCGTTTCACCTTCCCCCTTTTCATTGTTTTTGACTTTATGTTCGACATCGAAACACTTGTATCTTCTATGACCTGTAACGCTTGTAGCCCTTACACATGTATGCCATGTGTTCCGCACTTTTTTGCATGTTCTGTAATGGCCCCTGTAAATCGTGACCAAAAATAGCATTTTTTATGCATGCAACTTTGCTCCTTTACTTTCATCGTGAAAACATGACATGTCGTGATATCGCGACATTTTCCTACCAACCTTTCTCCAACTCATTTTTTAAATCTTTTCTTTTGTCAAAATCTGATGTTTTCATTGTTTCACGAAATCGCGACTTTTCATTTCTGTCGAAATCATGACGTTTTCTTTGTAAAATTCCATTTTCTTTCGAGATATCGCGACGTTTTTCTACTTCATGTCCCTTTGCTGATTTTTATCACGAAATCACGACGCTTTTAGTGCCTTGCCCTGTTTGACTGTTTGACCATGATTTTGTGACATGTCATGATTTCACGACAATTTTCCATTCTACTATTTCTCTCTCCTCTCTGAATCGCGATTTCACAACACGATTTGACATGTCGCGATATCGCGACTTTTCATTTCTGCCAGCGACGGAGCAACATGTCGCGATATCGTGACACTTTTTTATTTCGACAGTGACGGAGCGACATGTCGCGATATCGTGACACTTTTCATTTTTGGCAGTGACGGAGCGACATGTCGCGATATCGCGACACTTTTTCATTTTGTGCAATTTTGCCTTTTTTCTTGATTTTTAGCATCTGGGTCACTGAGATCTTCTTTGAAAGCATGCAAAAAAGGTGGGTCCCCAATTTTGGGGTGTGTTGTGGATCAGCCACAACAAATGGTGACTCTACTGTCAAATGCTCTTGAGCATTTTGGTGAGAACCCAACCTGGAAGTATACAAACTCGAAAACAAGCATTAGCACATAAGAAATATAAACAAATGCCCATAGATCAGAAATACATGAATCATCAGAATCATTAAGTATCAGCTCGGTGTGTGCAATGTGTTTCATTCCCTATCGTTTGAAATTGATCAACATTCCATCGTCAGTTTTACATGAATGCATATGTGAGATTGTGAATGATTTGTGTAACCTAATAAATATGCTAAGAGATTTTGCTTTTATAAAAGGCATAGTCTTTCTTCTAGTATCATACACAAACATTCAAGATTATCAAACCCTCTTAGGATCAACTATATGTATAATGAATTGCTTTATTAGATCCCAAAGTTGGTTATGAGTCCCTACTATCTTGAACCCATGTGCAAGTGAAAGTGAAATCAGAACTTTGGGGAATCAGACTCCCAACCTAATCGAGATGGGAGTTTAACCCTATCCTTACTATTTCTGATTTGGAATTCATTACCTCACTTTGAGCAAAATAATTTAACCAATTATGGAAGAAATGGTCATGCTAGTCTAACCCTTTGGACAATCGGTGGTCTTGTTTTTTAGACAAGACATGTTGCCATGCATGGGCATACTTAACCCCATAATCCATGACTTAGCTTCATTTTCTTTGGACCTTGGGGATGACTACCCATCCTTTGCGAGAGGACAAGTAGTACGATCCTTCCAATCCAATATAAATATGAGATGGGAAAAATTAATTTTTTACTTCTTGGACCTTGGGGATGACTACCCATCCTTGCTAGGGACATGTAGTACGATCCTTCCAATCCAAGCTTTAGATAAAAATGGAAAATATTAATTTTATTGCTTAGACCTTGGGGATGACTACCCATCCTTTGTAGAGGACAAGTAGTACGATCCTTCCAATCCAAGATTTATCATGAAATGAGACATAGGAGCTTTGGGGAATCAGATTCTCAACCTAAGCGAGATGAGAATTTATGCCCTATCCTTACTACTCCATGTAGGTCAAATCAAAGCTTTGGGGAGTTGGATCCTCAACCTAAGTTCGATGAGGATTTAGCCCTATCCTTACTACTTTGATTTTAGGCTTTAAGCTTTATGGAAGTGGTCAAAACCACTATTTTAAGGATCATGTTGCATAATAGGATAGACATGAAATACTTCTTTCGCCCAACCTTTTCTTCCAAGCAAGGTTTTGATCATTTTGCTCAAGATCCTTTTTAATGTGTATAAAATGTGCTTGGTTCTAGATATCTCAAGACTCAGTTCCCAACCTTAGGATTTTCTTCTTATTTATGTGATAGCATAACCTTAAGAGGATTTGACACACTTTAATGATTTGTATTTGAAATGCATTTGCAACTAAGATGGCATGTATGTGCAAAGTGAGATGTAATATGAATGCATTGTCTTTTGAAATGCAGATGAAATATTGCCATATAAAACTTGACTACTTCATGCATCACAAGTTTCAAACGATATTATTAAATTGTTTGTATTTCTTGTGGAGCTTTCTACCACATAATTCCAATGTTCCATATTTTCCCCATCTAGAACATAAGTTAGCATCTCAAGGCAACTTTTTCATCATTTTTTTTTTTTTTTTTATATAGACAAACAAAACATGTCAAATAAACACACAACTTTAAATTAAAACTTATTCAATCCAAAACCAAACTGCAATCCCAAAAATGAAAATTTGAAAACACAAACCAAAACCCAAAAACCAAAATCTATATACAAATGTACAATATAATACAAGATGATGCAAAGCTTGGATTATCACTTTCCTGGATCCCAAACATGATTAGAACATTTCAACAAAAATATAACGTGATATGCATGCCAAATGTTGTGGGAATCCCACAAAAACAAGACTAGACCAAACAATGCAACAAATTTCCACTTGCCATGCTCACCATACCAATTTGATTTAGTTCCAATAATACTCCCATAGGTGAGCATCAAATTACTAAAATGATTAGACAATAAATGATTTTCAATTTTATCATGTCTATTCTTTAAAATGTAAACTTCATAATTCCCTCCTTGATTTAGAATTAGGCTATCTTTTTCAAATATGCAATTTTGTAAGTAGGAGCCTATTTCTACAAATTTCAAAGCCAAATCATTTTCCAAATTTGTAGGCCAATCAAATTTGTGTAACAATTTACAAGCATCTAGGATATTTACTAAATTAGGATCATTAAAAGTTTTTATCCTAGATTCAATTAGTAATTGTTGATGAATTTGATTTAACAATTCAAGTGCATCAACTTCTTTTCCATTCATTAAAACAATGTTATTAAAGGTGTGATTAAAAATTATACCTTGTTTTTCATTTACCTTTAATGACATTTCATCATAAGCATCATTCAAATTCAAAACATGGTCATGCAAATTTTCAACCCTCAAACATTCTTGGTCAAAGTGTATGTCCCATGACTCATCTTGATGATCCTTCATTTGAGTTGCTTCCAATTGATCAATCTCTTTGTCATTTGGTTCTAATTCTTTGTTCACTATCCATGGTATCTCTTCATGTGAGGTGGAAGTTTCCATATCTTGCATATCAAGTGAGATATGAGTTTCATCTATAGAGATGTGAGAAAAGAATGCATCATCATATCTCCCCCAACCATTGTAAAAATCGTCATCCAAATCCATAGAATGAAATTCCATGATGTTTGTGACATGATCTCTTGATTCATTCATCAATTCTTTTTCTTCTTTGTCCTTGGTAATAGGATCATTATAATCTTCCAAAATTTGATGAGATTTGAAACTTTCTTCCAAAACATCCTCAAATTGTACAGGAGTTGTAAAGTCTTCCTTTGAGTAGGCGATTATGTTGTCCTGTATATCAATGGGCACACAAGTTTCATTAGTAGTTTTGGAATGAGTGAAGTCTTCCCACTTCTTCCAAGCATCATAATAATCATCTTTCAAAATCAAGTGGTGACGTTCAACTACTTCTTCAACATCTTCCAATTCATCAATGTGCTTCTCATCAAATTCATCTTCACCTTCCTTAGATGGTTCAATTATTTCCAAAAGTGGGTCATTTCTTGAATTCAAATTTATAAGGCTATCATCGTCCAAATTAGTAACCCATGATTCAATTTTATCATAATTTGGAGGGTGAAGAATTTCTTGATCCTTAATTTTACACATCTCATCAATAGTATCTTCCAAGAACAAGTGGTGAAACTCTATCATGTCTTCAAATTCATTTATTGGTTTTCTCCCAATTTCACTTTCAACCACTTCATTCAATTCTATGGTGGGTTCCATCCTATCACATATATCAAACATTGTTGAATTTAGAACCCCTTCATCCGGATAATCGTGTATCTCTATGAATGAGATCATTTCTGCATAATCCTCACTAGTGGATGTTGGCTTAGCAATTTGCACCTCCTCGTGGACTACATCTAAGGTGGTTGTAAGATTTGGATATTCAAATTCATCCCCTTGATCATTTACCTTAGATATCATTGGAGTGGAGGGTGCTATGTTTGATGGTTGGTGTAGGTTGGCATCATTCTCATGTGAACATGTTGTGCCTTTTCTTCTTCAAGACCTTGTCGTTCTATCTCTTCTAAGACCTCATGGATTTTCTCTAGAGACAAACCACTCAGTTTTTCCTCAATGAGTGAAGCAAGTGTGGGGTGTATGGCTCCTAGGTATACTTCCATGGCTTCCTCTTCTAATGTGTTAAAATTTTCCCACATTTGGGAGTGCAACTCATGAAATCTTCCATTGAATTGACTCAAGGATTCATTAGGCTCCTTACATATGGAGGTAAACTGATTTTTCAAGATTTCTAAGTCAATCTGATTACCAAAATGATAAAGATAGGCTGCTTCTAGTTGTATCCAAGAAGTCCTAACCTCCATGGGTAGTTGGCTGTACCAAAAGAATGGTTTATCATCCAAAATGTATGCAAATAACTTACAAGCCACCTCCTCATAGAAAATCTGGAATTGACATAATGTATCCTTGTAGACATGCAGTTTTTGCAAGTATCCTAGTGGCACCTCTTGATTAAAACACCGTAAAAAATCCAATAACATTGTAGGAATTTGATAGGGTACCACAGGTATAGACAAACCCTTATAATGATCCTCCATCATTGATACCATTCTTTCTCTTAGAGACATTATTTCAGCTCTCAGGGATACCATTTGCTCCTCAAGTGTTGCCATTAGTGAAACTTAAAATGTAATTTTAGAACCAAATCTGTTGAATATTCAACCTGCAATGTAAAAAAAAAATCAAGTTAGCATCAACTAAGAGATGTACTTATTAAAATCAAATGTCAAGTAATTGCATGAGACCAAAATTTTCAAAATTAAATCAAATCACATATTTATGTATGAACAATCAGAAAAGTGTTAGAATAATATACAACATACCTGAATTGCTTAAAATAGAACAAGTAAATAAATTCAGGCCGTCCTTTTACAATCTGAGTGTTAGAGGACTAAAGCATAAAAAATTTAAATTTAAATAACACTAAAATAAACCCGTTCGGCCCTCCTAGCACCAATCCGTTGAGTGGTGTTAGAGGCTAAAGATGCTAATCAAATGGGCATGAAATATACAAAAATTTTAAATCTCAATAAAATAAACCCATTCAGGCCCTCCTTCTAGCGCCAATCTGTTGAGTGGTATTTTCACCCGATTGTGAAAACACACTCTCCGATAGGATTTGGGTTCTAAATCCTCTGCTTGCAAAGAAATTAAACAAGTAACTTCTCCAAGGTTCCTGTTATGTTAGCATTTTACATCTGTGTATTAATAATCTCAAATAAAGATATTCAATTAAAATGCTTGGAACACCTTAGTGGTTGCAAGTAACTGAAAACAAGGGGCACTGTGGTTTATTTTACTGTGAAAATTTAATGATTGTTCATTGAACCCTAATAAAGCAAATGTGATTTGGTCCTTATATGACCATCTTTGTAACTTCAAAATAAAATTTAATGAAATGCCATAACATGAAGGAATTATTTATGGATTTTGAAGTTTTTTAATTTTTTATTTTATTTTAATGCTTGAAAAATTAAAATTGGAAATTGGAACTTCTGAAAAATAAAGTGCAGCAAAAAGAAAATAAAATGCAAAAGAAAAAGAAATTAAAATTGCATTCAGTTTGATGCTATCCCGTCCTAGAAAAACCGAAGATAGTGAGGTTTCCATGCATGCAACCTAACCTATTGGACCTGCAAACACGCACAATCCGGATAAGCTAAGTGCTGATCTCAAAGGGTTTTGAAATAAAATTCAGATTTAGAACATTCGCATGAAGCAACCAAGAGAACTGGCATTTAACATTATCTATAAGCCTAGAAATCTAAAAAGGGAAAGAATAAACATTAAATCTATAGCATGCACAGAAGATCTCCTTCTTTCTTGCCAACAAGATGCAAATTTCTGAACACTCCTGCATTAAAAATAAATCATGTTACAATAGCAGAATCTCTGGTTTTCTCAAAACCAGAAAAGAGGAAGAAAAACACTCCCAAGCAGGCCCAGAATGGCTTCTCGCCTTCGACATTGCAACTCTGCTCATAGCGGTTTTCGACCCTTGTACCAATCTATGCTTCTGCTTTTATACTTTACGGCAATGCTCTCTGTTTTCCCTGTGACGCTTCACTTCATCTTCCAGATCGCTTCGTTTCACCTTCCCTCTTTTCGTTGCTTTTGAATTTATGTTCGACATCGAGACGCTTGATCTTCTCTGTGACCTGTAACGCTTACGTAGCCCTTACACATGTACGCCATGTGTTTCACGCTTTTCTGCATGTTCTATAACGGCCCCCTGTAAATCGTGACCAAAAATAGCATGTCGCGATATCACGACATTTTTATGCATGCAGCTTTGCTCCTTTACTTTCATCGCGAAAACACGACATGTCGCGATATCGTGACATTTTCCTACCAACAGCCTTGCAAATGCAACCTATCACGAAATCATGATGTTTTTCTTTCACTGTCACAAATCGTGATGTTTTTTTTTCTCTCGCTGCACTGTCGTGAAATCGTGACGCTTTTCACTTTACCCTTTGCACCTATCATGAAATCGTGACATTTTTTACTTATCTTTGTCACGAAATCGTGACATTTTTCACTTTGTACGCCTTCACTTTGTCGCGAAATCGTGATGTTTTTCTCTTTCGACTTTCATCGTGAAATCGCGACGCTTTCTATTTTCTCTTTGCCAACTTCATAAATCGCAATTTTTCCTTCCATACCCTTTCTTCCCTGTCCGATATCGCGACGATTTTCCTTCGTCGATCACGACGCTTTTAGTGCCTTGCCCTATTTGATTGTTTGACCATGATTTTGTGACATGTCGCGATTTCGTGACAATTTTCCATTATGTCTTTCTCTCTCCTCTCTGACCGCGATTTCACAACACGTCGCGAAATCGTGACAATTTTCGATCAACGCCTCTTCCTGCTTTCCTGGGCCGTGAAATCTTGACATGTCGCGATATCGTGACGTTTTTTCAATTTAGGCCATGATGGAGCAACATGTCGCGATATCATGACAACTTTTCTTTTTCGACAGCGACGGAGCGACATGTCACGATATCGCGACACTTTTCATTTTCTGGCAGCGACGGAGCGACATGTCGCGATATCGCGACACTTTTTCATTTTGTGCAATTTTGCCCCTTTTTCTTGATTTTTAGCATCTGGGTCATTGAGATCTTCTTTGAAAGCATGCAAAAAAGGTGGGTCCCCAATTTTGGGGTGTGTTGTGGATCAGCCACAACAAATGGCGACTCTACTGTCAAATGCTCTTGAGCATTTTGGTGAGAACCCAACTTGGAAGTATACAAACTTGAAAACAAGCATTAGCACATAAGAAATATAAACAAATGCCCATAGATCAGAAATACATGAATCATCAGAATCATTAAGTATCAGCTCGGTGTGTGCAATGTGTTTCATTCCCTATCATTTGAAATTGATCAACATTCCATCGTCAGTTTTACATGAATGCATATGTGAGATTGTGAATGATTTGTGTAACCTAATAAATATGCTAAGAGATTTTGCTTTTATAAAAGGCATAGTCTTTCTTCTAGTATCATACACAAACATTCAAGATTATCAAACCCTCTTAGGATCAACTATATGTATAATGAATTACTTTATTAGATCCCAAAGTTGGTTATGAGTCCCTACTATCTTGAACCCATGTGTAAGTGAAAGTGAAATCAGAGCTTTGGGAAATCAGACTCCCAACCTAATCGAGATGGGAGTTTAACCCTATTCTTACTACTTTGATTTGGAATTCATTACCTCACTTTGAGCAAAATAATTTAACCAATTATGGAAGAAATGGTCATGCTAGTCTAACCCTTTGAACAATCAGTGGTCTTGTTTTTTAGACAAGACATGTTGCCATGCATGGGCATACTTAACCCCATAATCCATGACTTAGCTTCATTCATTTTTTTCTTTTGGACCTTGGGGATGACTACCCATCCTTGCTAGAGGACAAGTAGTACGATCCTTCCAATCCAATATAAATATGAGATGGGAAAAATTAATTTTTTTTTACTTCTTGGACCTTGGGGATGACTACCCATCCTTGCTAGGGACATGTAGTACGATCCTTCCAATCCAAGCTTTGGATAAAAATGGGAAATATTAATTTTATTGCTTAGACCTTGGGGATGACTACCCATCCTTTGTAGAGGACAAGTAGTACGATCCTTCCAATCCAAGATTTATCATGAAATGAGACATAGGAGCTTTGGGGAATCAGATTCTCAACCTAAGCGAGATGAGAATTTATGCCCTATCCTTACTACTCCATGTAGGTCAAATCAAAGCTTTGGGGAGTTGGATCCTCAACCTAAGTTCGATGAGGATTTAGCCCTATCCTTACTACTATGATTTTAGGCTTTAAGCTTTATGGAAGTGGTCAAAACCACTATTTTAAGGATCATGTTGCATAATAGGATAGACATGAAATACTTCTTTCGCCCAACCTTTTCTTCCAAGCAAGGTTTTGATCATTTTGCTCAAGATCCTTTTTAATGTGTATAAAATGTGCTTGGTTCTAGATATCTCAAGACTCGAGTTCCCAACCTTAGGATCTTCTTCTTATTTATGTGATAGCATAACCTTAAGAGGATTTGACACACTTTAATGATTTGTATTTGAAATGCATTTGCAACTAAGATGGCATGCATGTGCAAAGTGAGATGTAATATGAATGCATTGTCTTTTGAAATGCAGATGAAATATTGCCATATAAAACTGACTACTTCATGCATCACAAGTTTCAAACGATATTATTAAATTGTTTGTATTTCTTGCGGAGCTTTCTACCACATAATTCCAATGTTCCATATTTTCCCGATCTAGAACATAAGTTAGCATCTCAAGACAACTTTTTCATCATTTTTTTATTTTTTTATTTTTATATAGACAAACAAAACATGTCAAATAAACACACAACTTTAAATTAAAACTTATTCAATCCAAAACCAAACTGCAATCCCAAAAATGAAAATTTGAAAACACAAACCAAAACCCAAAAACCAAAATCTATATACAAATGTACAATATAATACAAGATGATGCAAAGCTTGGACTATCACTTTCCTGGATCCCAAACATGATTAGAACATTTCAACAAAAATATAACGTGATATGCATGCCAAATGTTGTGGGAATCCAACAAAAACAAGACTAGACCAAACAATGCAACAAATTTCCACTTGCCATGCTCACCATACCAATTTGATTTAGTTCCAATAATACTCCCATAGGTGAGCATCAAATTACTAAAATGATTAGACAATAAGTGATTTTCAATTTTATCATGTCTATTCTTTAAAATGTAAACTTCATAATTCCCTCCTTGATTTAGAATTAGGCTATCTTTTTCAAATATGCAATTTTGTAAGTAAGAGCCTATTTCTACAAATTTCAAAGCCAAATCATTTTCCAAATTTGTAGGCCAATCAAATTTGTGTAACAATTTACAAGCATCTAGGATATTTACTAAATTAGGATCATTAAAAGTTTTTACCCTAGATTCAATTAGTAATTGTTGATGAATTTTATTTAACAATTCAAGTGCATCAACTTCTTTTCCATTCATTGAAACAATGTTATTAAAGGTGTGATTAAAAATTATACCTTGTTTTTCATTTACCTTTAATGACATTTCACCATAAACATCATTCAAATTCAAAACATGGTCATGCAAATTTTCAACCCTCAAATATTTTTGGTCAAAGTGTATGTCCCATGACTCATCTTGATGATCCTTCATTTGAGTTGCTTCCAATTGATCAATCTCTTTGTCATTTGGTTCTAATTCTTTGTTCACTATCCATGGTATATCTTCATGTGAGGTGGAAGTTTCAATATCTTGCATATCAAGTGAAATATGAGTTTCATCTATAGGGATGTGAGAAAAGAATGCATCATCATATCTCCCCCAACCATTGTAAAAATCGTCATCCAAATCCATAGAATGAAATTCCATGATGTTTGTGACATGATCTCTTGATTCATTCATCAATTCTTTTTCTTCTTTGTCCTTGGTAATAGGATCATCATGATCTTTCAAAATTTGATGAGATTTGAAACTCTCTTCCAAAACATCCTCAAATTGTACAGGAGTTGTAAAATCTTCCTTTGAGTAGGCGATTATGTTGTCCTGTATATCAATGGGCACACAAGTTTCATTAGTAGTTTTGGAATGAGTGAAGTCTTCCCACTTCTTCCAAGCATCATAATAATCATCTTTCAAAATCAAGTGGTGACGTTCAACTACTTCTTCAACATCTTCCAATTCATCAATGTGTTTCTCATCAAATTCATCTTCACCTTCCTTAGATGGTTCAATTATTTCCAAAAGTGGGTCATTTCTTGAATTCAAATTTATAAGGCTATCATCGTCCAAATTAGTAACCCATGATTCAATTTTATCATAATTTGGAGGGTGAAGAATTTCTTGATCTTTAATTTTACACATCTCATCAATAGTATCTTCCAAGAACAAGTGGTGAAACTCTATCATGTCTTCAAATTCATTTATTGGTTTTCTCCCAATTTCACTTTCAACCACTTCATTCAATTCTATGGTGGGTTCCGTCCTATCACATATATCAAACATTGTTGAATTTAGAACCCCTTCATCCGAATAATCGTGTATCTCTATGAATGAGATCATTTCTGCATAATCCTCACTAGTGGATGTTGGCTTAGCAATTTGCACCTCCTCGTGGACTACATCTAAGGTGGTTGTAAGATTTGGATATTCAAATTCATCCCCTTGATCATTTACCTTAGATATCATTGGAGTGGAGGGTGCTATATTTGATGGTTGGTGTAGGTTGGCATCAATATCTTTAGAAGGACAATCTCTCATGTGAACATGTTGTGCCTTTTCTTCTTCAAGACCTTGTCGTTCTATCTCTTCTAAGATCTCATGGATTTTCTCTAGAGACAAACCACTCAATTTTTCCTCAATGAGTGAAGCAAGTGTGGGGTGTATGGCTCCTAGGTATACTTCCATGGCTTCCTCTTCTAATGTGTTAAAATTTTCCCACATTTGGGAGTGCAACTCATGAAATCTTCCATTGAATTGACTCAAGGATTCATTAGGCTCTTTACATATGGAGGTAAACTGATTTTTCAAGATTTCTAAGTCAACCTGATTACCAAAATGATAAAGATAGGCTCCTTCTAGTTGTATCCAAGAAGTCCTAACCTCCATGGGTAGTTGGCTATACCAAAAGAATGGTTTATCATCCAAAATGTATGCAAATAACTTACAAGCTACCTCCTCATAGAAAACCTGGAATTGACATAATGTATTCTTGTAGACATGCAGTTTTTGCAAGTATCCTAGTGGCACCTCTTGATTAAAACACCGTAAAAAATCCAATAACATTGTAGGAATTTGATAGGGTACCACAGGTATAGACAAACCCTTATAATGATCCTCCATTATTAATACCATTCTTTCTCTTAGAGACATCATTTCAGCTCTCAGGGATACCATTTGCTCCTCAAGTGTTGCCATTAGTGAAACTTAAAATGTAATTTTAGAACCAAATCTGTTGAATATTCAACTTGCAATGTAAAAAAAAAAAAATCAAGTTAGCATCAACTAAGAGATGTACTCATTAAAATCAAATGTCAAGTAATTGCATGAGACCAAAATTTTCAAAATTAAATCAAATCACATATTTACGTATGAACAATCGGAAAAGTGTTAGAATAATATACAACATACCCGAATTGCTTAAAATAGAACACGTAAATAAATTCAGGCTATCCTTTTACAATCCGCTGGGTGTTAGAGGACTAAAGCATACAAAAATTTAAATTTAAATAACACTAAAATAAACCCGTTCGGCCCTCCTAGCACCAATCTGTTGAGTGGTGTTAGAGGGCTAAAGATAACAATCAGTAGGGCATGAAATATACAAAAATTTTAAATCTCACTAAAATAAACCCATCATGCCCTCCTTCTAGCGCCAATCTGTTGAGTGGTATTTTCACCCAATTGTGAAAACACACTCTCCGATAGGATTTGGGTTCTAAATCCTCTGCTTGCAAAGAAATTAAACAAGTAACTTCTCCAAGGTTCCTGTTATGTTAGCATTTTGCATCTATGTATTAATAATCTCAAATAAAGATATTCAATTAAAATGCTTGGAACACCTTAGTGGTTGCAAGTAACTGAAAACAAGGGGCACTATGGTTTATTTTACTGTGAAAATTTAATGATTGTTCATTGAACCCTAATAAAGCAAATGTGATTTGGTCCCTATATGACCATGCTGTAACTTCAAAATGAAATTTAATGAAATGCCATAACATGAAGGAATTATTTATGGATTTTGAAGTTTTTTAATTTTTAATTTTATTTTAATGCTTGAAAAATTAAAATTGGAACTTATGAAAAATAAAGTACAGCAAAAAGAAAATAAAATGCAAAAGAAAAAGAAATTAAAATTGCATTCAGTTTGATGCTATCCCGTCTTGGCAAAACCGAAGATGTGAGGTTTCCATGCATGCAACATAACCTATTGGACCTGCAAAACATGCACAATCCTAATAAGATAAGTGTTGATTCCTAGGGTTTTGAAATAAAATTTAGATTTTGAATATTCGCCTAATGCAACCCACAAAAGTGGCATTTAACATTATCTATAAATCCAGAAATCTAAAAAATGAAAGAATAAACATTAAATCTATAGCATGCACAGAAGATCTCCTTCTTTCTTGCCCACAAGATGCAAATTTCTGAACACTCCTGCATTAAAAATAAATCATGTTACAATAGCATAATCTCTGGTTTTGCCCCTTTACTTTCATTGCGAAAATGTGATATGTCGTGATATCGTGACATTTTCCTACCAAAAGCCTTGCAAATGCAACCTATCATGAAATCGCGATGTTTTTTTGTTTGGAGCTGTGAGGGTGCAACCTATCGCAAAATCGTGATGTTTTTCTGTTTCGTATGCCTCGGCTGCTACCTGTCGTGAAATCGTGACGTTTTTCACTTGGTACGCCTTCGGCTGCAACTTGTCACGAAATCGTGACGTTTTTCACTTGGTACGCCTTCGGCCACAACCTGTCACGAAATCACGAAATTTTTCACTTGGTACGCCATCGACCGCAACCTGTCGTGAAATCACGATGTTTTTCACTTTTGTACCGCTTTGCCGACTTTCCATCGTGAAATCGCTACGCTTTCTATTTCGGGCTGCTCTTGCTGTATTTGGCTACGAAAATGCGACATGTGAAATTACGACATATTTTCCTTCCATACCACTTTGCTGCTTGGAGCCGCGAAAACGCGACCTGTCACGATATCGTGACGTTTTTCTGCTTCATGTCCCTTTGCTGCTTTTTGTCGTGAAATTGCAATGCTTTTAGTGCCTTGCCCTGTTTGACTGGTTTGACCATGATTTTGTGACATGTCACGATTTCGTGACAATTTTCCATTCTATCTTTCTCTCTCCTCTCTGAATCACGATTTCACAACACGTCACGAAATCACGACAATTTTCGATCAATGCCTCTTCCTGCTTGCCTGGGCCGCGAAATCTTGACATGTTGCGATATCGCGACGTTTTTTCATTTCAGGCCATGACGGAGCAACATGTCGCGATATCGTGACAACTTTTCTTTTTCGACAGTGACGGAGCGACATGTCGCGATATCGCGACACTTTTCATTTTCTGGCAGCGACGGAGTGACATGTCGCGATATCGCGACACTTTTTCATTTTGTGCAACTTTGCCCTTTTTCTTGATTTTTAGCATCTAGGTCACCGAGATCTTCTTTGAAAGCATGCAAAAAGGTGGGTCCCCAATTTTGGGGTGTGTTGTGGATCAGCCACAACAAATGGTTACATCATCCTCATACTTATGAGACAAAGCATAAAGTACCACATTGTCTTTACCTTTATTATAATCAATGATAAAATCATAAACCAAGAGTTTTTCATCCATTTATTTTATTCAGGACATGAGAAATGTTCTAAAAAATTTGTAAGGCTATTATGGTCAGTCTTAATGATGAAATAACTGCTTAATAAATAATGTCTCCATTTATCTATGGCATGTAAAATAGCTAACATTTCCTTTTCATAAGTGGATCATCCCAAAATTTTTCCTAAAATTTGATTACTTTCAAAATATAATGGATGATATTCTTGCATTAAAATAACTCCAATACCTATGCCAAAAGCATCACACTCAATGACAAAGGGCTTGCTAAAATCAGGTGTGGCCAAAACTAGAGTGGAACACATAGCTCCTTTGAGGGTTTGGAAGGATTGAGAAGTAGCTTCATTCCAAATAAAAGTATCCTTTTTGGTAAGAGTAGTGAGAGGTGCCACAAGATTACCATAGTTACGGATAAATTTTCCATAATATCCTGTGATTTCTAGAAAACCATGAAGTTTTTAAAATGAATTTGGTAGAGGCCAATATTGAATAGCTTTGATATTATGAGGATCTACTTTGAATCCTTCATGAGATACTACATGTCCCAAATATTCCACCTCTTGGACTCCAAATGCACATTTGGATCTTTTAAAGAATAATTTTTCCTTTTGTAATAGATTGACTTTATCAACATGAACTAGGTGATCCTTCTAATATTTATTGTATATTAAAATATCATCAAAGTGAAGAACACAAGCTTATACTGAGAGGGAGGGGGTGAACAGTATAAGACCACTTTTTACTTTTCTTTCCCAATCAATATTATGCAATGAATAGATAGCAATATCAACAGTAGTAATCAAGCAATGCACAAAACACCATACACAATAGAGACACCACAATTTACGTGGTTCACCCAATGTGGGCTACTCCATGGAGAAAATATTTCACTAAAATTTTCTCAATCAATCTCTTGGGAATCCTTCCCTATTACAATATTTATGGACCTTTGTCCAAAGGAGATACCAATCCCCTAAATCAAGTTCGTGGATCTCTATCCATAGGAGAACTCCTCCTCTGCTCTGGTTGGTGATCCTCTAGAAGACTACTACCTCCACTGCACTGGCTTGTGGATCTCTCTCCACTGAAGACTCTTGTCCCCACTCAGAAGACCTATCCTCACTGCCCTGGTTGATGGATCTCTATCCACTAGAGACTACTGTCCTCTCTACTCTATCACCTCCAAAGCTCTATCTCAAATATGTACTAAACATAGTCCTTCGGTCTAGCACAAATCTGCTCAATATCTATCTCTAGTCTGGTACAAACCTGTCCTCAAATATACACCAAAATCTGCTCCACAAGTCCACTTAGAACTTGCTCAAATATGCTCAACAAGTCCACTCAAAACTTGCTCAATATGCTCAACAATTCCACTCAGAACTTGCTCAAATATGCTCAACAAGTCCACTCAGAAATTGCTCAATATTCTCAACAAGCTCACTCAGAACTTGCTCAAATATACTCAACAAGTCCACTTAGAACTTGCTCAAATCTACTCAACAAGTCCACTCAAAACTTGCTCAAATATGCTCAACAAATCCACTCAGAACTTGTATAAATATTTTCAACTCACTCAAAACTTGCTCAAATCTTCTCAACAAGTCCACTCAAAACTTGCTCAAATCTGCTCAACAAGTCCACTCAGAACTTGCTCAAATATGCTCAACAAGCTCACTCAGAACTTGTCCAAATATGCTCAACAAGCTCACTCAGAACTTGTCCAAATCTACTCAACAAGCTCACTCAGAACTTGTCCAAATCTCATAGAAACATAGAGAGAATTGTTAGAGACCCAATATGTTCTATACTCAATGCTCAATCACTTTCTCAACTCAGATCAGAATATAGAATAGTTTGTTTTATGGAACTTGAACAATCACTTCACACATCCACTTGACTAGGCTCAATCAACTTTACTCAACCAATCACTCAATGAAACAACCTTTGCTCACAAACCCTAGTCCAAGTCTATATCAACCAACTCAAAATATTTCCAACAATACTCAACAACAAATCTCACATAACAATGATACTCATGTTCTTTTCAAACCATAGTTCAAGTTCTTTGCACAACAACTCACTTCAACAACAATGCTTATAAAACTATCTTCACATAACAATGATACTCATGTTCTTTTGCAAAACCCTAACTCAAGTTCTTCACACAACCAATGGCTTCAACAATAATGCTTATAAAACAAGGTTTTAACAACTCTTTATTCCAGAAAACCTTGAAGCATTAACTCAAACACTCTCAAAAAGGAAACCCTAATCAAGTCCTTTTCACTCCAAACTTATTTTCCAGAAAACCAATCAATCAACTCAACTATGGAAGAATGTGCTCATACCTTTTTCTTGATGATGAAGGGATCTCATAAATCTGCCACAACCACAACAACTTCTATGCCAATCTCAAAGAGGTTAGAAGATAAATCTTTCTCACAATATAATGTAAATACTCAAATACACCTTATCACTCCACCTTTCAAAACAACCATCAACATACATAAAATATTTATCCAATAACACCTTATAAACTCCCAACTAGAATAAACTTAACATCCACCAAAAATTAATTCAAACCTCTTTAATTTATTTTAATGGCAAGAGAAACTTTGATAAAAATCAAATCAACTTTCTTTATGGTTCCAAAGATATAAATCACTTCATCAATAAAACAACCTCACATTAATCCTTATTACTCCACAATAATAAAAATCAAATATCAAATCAACAACCTTTCTCAAACCCTTATAACTCCAACAATAACATAAATCAAACACACAACTTTTCACAAACCCTTATTACTCCACAATATCCTTTGAAAAACCTTAGGCAAAAATTAATTATCAAAAAGTTACCTTTGCCTCTTAGTGGGTTTCGAACCCACGTTCTCTGCCTCCATGAGCGCTCTAGCCATGGCTATAACCGTCGCATGTGCTAGATGCACGGTTAAGAGCCTAAGCACTCTTCGTCTTCTTTGTCCTCGATTGGCATGCAAAAACCACATGCAAAATGAACTTCCCTTGGCGCCCAAGACACACCACTCCACGCGAATCGATCGCGTGCTTCCTCAACTCCCAACGCCTTCACAAAATATGCATTGCCAATGGACCACCATGTCCTATGCATTTCAATCAATGTGCCCTTCCTCTTTTGTCCTCTACCTGGCGCTAAAGACAAGCAAAATTTCTTGTCTTCTTCCTCACGATCAACAAGCATGAAAACCTTTCACTTTTTATCGCATACATTAATCAATCGAAGGGGTGAATTTTGAATGCCTCCTTGGCATTTATTTATACACAAATTCCTTTGTTGCTTGGACGTCGATGCTTCCACCTTTTATTGCATGACGTCGACGCTCCCACCTTTATAATTTATAAATTATTTAAATTCTAAGGAATTTAAATTTTATAAATTATTTTTATAAACTTTAACTTTGGGTTTAAACTTAAACCTTTAAATGTAATATATTCTACCACCATGGGTTTACCATAAACCCTCATAAAATATTATTTTTCCAACTATAATGGTTTTAATGAAACATTTTAATCTTCCATCATGGGTTTACCATAAACCCTCATAAAATATTATTTTGCCAACTTTCTCTTCAACTCTTCGCATTGTTCTTGGTGCTATTGATGGTGTGCTCCATAGTATTAATGATGACTTTTCACCTTGAAATCAATGACAACTAAATAAGCTCAAAATGTCCAACAATCTCCCCCTTTGTCATTGATGGCAACCCAATTTCCTTTTACTAAAAACTTGACTTTTCCTTTGTTCTGCTCCCCCTAGGACATTGCTCCCCCTAGCTCAATGCTCTCTCAAATCAAATCTCTCCCCCTTACTCAAATATCTCTCCCCTTTGACATCAATGGCAAAGGGTCACCTTTGGGGCTTGGGGCTAAGAATGAGCCTCTTAGCTTAGCCCCTCCCCCACCTTCTTTTGAGGTGGTTAATTCTGGGGTGGGAGTATTTCTACTCCTAGAAAGCATTGTTCTTTACCTTTATCCTCTTTTCTTCTTATCTAAATTTTTTGATTCCTCTCATTGTTTCTATCCATGTCCATGTTCCTGTCCATGTCTACATTCTTGTTCCTGTTCCTATTCTTGTTCATATCCATGTTCTTGTTCCTGTTCATATCCATGTTCTATTCCTATTCCTATTCATATTCATGTTCTTATTTCTATTCCTATTCATGTCCATGTTCCTATTCATGTTCCTATTCATGTTCATGTTCCTATTCTTGTTCCTGTTCATACATATTTCTGGAATGTCTGCTCTACACCACTTTGCTATGTGACCATCATTATTGCACTTATAACACTTAATGTTATTATTCCTTGGAGGTGCAAATGTCTTAGGATTTCTCCTAGTGAAGCCATATCCTCTTCTATCATGAACCCTACAATTCATTGCCTTATGACCAAACTGATTACATGAGTAGCAATACCCATGGAAAAGTTGTATGTTCCCATATTCCTATCTTTCATGTGTCCTGCATTATGAAGCCATGTGCCCAAACCTATGACATGAGAAGCATCTTCCATTGAAGTTTCCTTGTCTTGACCTCATTGGTCTCTTGGTCTCTCTTGACCTATTCTGATTGTTGTTCCATCTGTATCTTCTTTGTGCATTGTTCCTATTTTTGTTGAACTCTCTATTGTCCAACTCATCCTCAGATGTCTCACTATATTTTACACTGTATTTTTTTGAAGTATCTTCATATGAAGTTTCTTCTCCTCCAAAACTTGAAGTTGACTCTCCTTCCCATTTCTTTTGAACCTGTTCAAATCCAAGACCTATTTTTCTTGATGTAGGCTTTTGTATCTTGATGAACTTATCCAAGTTCTTTGAGCTATTTTTGAACCCTTTCATCTTGACCTTGGAGTCTTCTAAATATTCTCTTAGTAGTGCCACTTCTTGTGCTAACTTCTCACATTCCAAGATCTTTGCTTCTAACTTATCTTTGAACCTCTTTGCCTTAGCCTTTGATTTTTCTAAATCCTCTATAAGCAATCTTCTCTCTTCATCACATTCTTGAAACTGAATTTCAAGTTTAGAGTGTTGCTTTCTTACCTTATTTACCATGTCAAGGGCATAAATAAGTTCTCCCTTGAGATCATAACCATTCTTTTCTGAATATTCCTCTATTTGTTTACCTTTGTCCTCATCTTTATTTTCTATTGGCTTGTCTTCTATAGGATCACTTTCTTCTTCTTCTAAAGCCATTAGAAGATTTTCATCTGGTCCTTCAAGTGCATCTTCATATTCATCATCACTGAAACTATAACCATCCCTTGTACAATCATCTTCAAGATGTCCAAAGTTACCACATCTAAAACACTTGAGAATTACTGGAGTCCTTTTCTTAACTTGCTCTTTTTCTTCAATCATAAATAAGACTTCATCTCTATCATTGTCTGAAAAACTAGCATCACTATCACTTGAGTACTTACTTGCCTTATCCGCATAGTAGCTCCTCTTTTGCCTTTGGAAGAACTTCTTTCCTTGTCTGCTTTGTCCATCCTTGCTTTTCTTTTGGTGCCTATATCTTTATGATTCCCTGTACCTGTGATCCTATTTTTCTTCACCATTGTTGTTCTTGGGTTCTTGACAATCTGTTGCAAAATGTCCAAACTTTCCACAATTGAAACACTTAACAGATCTTAGATCTCTGGATCTTCTGGAATATTTATCTCTTCTACCATAATTAGCTTCTTCATCATTGGATGACTCATTGCTTGATTCTGACTTCTTACCCTTTGTCTTATTGATTGCTTTGAATGCTGCTTCCTTCTAGGGAATAGGATATTTTGTTCTTATCTCAAAAGTTGTGAGCATACCAAGCAATTTATCTCTTGTCAAAGTATCACCATCCATTGATACTTCTATAGCAGAAACTTGTTCACTGAATCTTTTTGGAAGAGATCTTAAGACTTTATCACAAATATCTGATTCATCAATCTTCATTCCAAGCCCTTGCATATCATTAACAACCTCATCAATTCGAATTAGATAAGCACTAATATTTTCCTCTTCGTTCATTCTTAATGCTTCAAGTTGTCCTTTGAGATTTTGCATCTTTGCTTTCTTGACACTTTTATCTCCTTCATATATATTTTGCAATTTATCCCACATCTCTTTTGTAGTTTTACAATGCATAACTTTCATAGACTCTGTTCTACGCAAACCTCTCACAAGTGCATTCATTGCTTTTGAATTATAGTGTTGTAAAAGCTTACCTTCCTTATCTGTAGGAGGATTTATTAAGGGATCGTATCCAAATTCCACTGATTCCCAAATTTCATTGCCAAGTGCCATCAGGTAGATCTTCATCATCATACTCCAATACATATAGTCACTTCCATCAAATATTGGTGTTGAATTATTTGAGGACACCTCCTTAGGATCCATTGTGTTCTTGTTAGCTTTTCCTTCAAGCTGTTAAACTCTTCTGAAGGAACCCGCTCTGATACCAATTGAAGAACACAAGCTTATACTAAGAGGGGGGTGAACAATATAAGACCACTTTTTAATTTTCTTTCCCAATCAATATTATGCAATGAATAGATAGAAATATCAACAGTAGTAATCAAGCAATGCACAAAACACCATACACAATAGAGACACCACAATTTACGTGGTTCACCCAATGTGGGCTACTCCACGGAGAAAATATTTCACTAAAATTTTCTCAATCAATCTCTTGGGAATCCTTCCCTATTACAATATTTATGGACCTCTGTCCAAAGGAGATACCAATCCCCTAAATCAAGTTCGTGGATCTCTATCCATAGGAGAACTCCTTCTCCTCTACTCTGGTTGGTGATCCTCTAGAAGACTACTACCTCCACTACACTAGCTTGTGGATCTCTCTCCACTAAAGACTCTTATCCCCACTCAGAAGACCTATCCTCACTACCCTGGCTGATGGATCTCTATCCACTAGAGACTACTGTCCTCTCTACTCTATCACCTCCAAATCTCTATCTCAAATCTGTACTAAACATAGTCCTTCGATCTAGCACAAATCTACTCAATCTCTATCTTTGGTCTAGTACAAACCTATCCTCAAATATACACCAAACTCTACTCCACAAGTCCACTCAAAAATTGCTCAAATATGCTCAACAAGTCCACTTAAAACTTGCTCAATATTCTCAACAAGTCCACTCAAAACTTGCTCAAATATACTCAAAAAGTCCACTCAGAACTTGCTCAAATATACTCAACAAATCTCACTTAGAACTTGCTCAAATATGCTCAACAAGTCCACTTAGAACTTGCTCAAATATGCTCAAAAAGTCCACTCAGAACTTGCTCAAATATGCTCAACAAGTCCACTCAAAACTTGTCTAAATATTCTCAACAAGTCCACTCAAAACTTGCTCAAATATACTCAACAAGTCCACTCAGAACTTGCTCAAATATGCTCAACAAGTCCACTCAGAACTTGCTCAAATCTTCTCAACAAGCTCACTTAGAACTTGTCCAAATATTCTCAACAAGCTCACTCAAAACTTGTCCAAATATGCTCAACAAGCTCACTTAGAACTTGTCCAAATCTCATAGAAACATAGAGAGAATTGTTAGAGACCCAATATGTTCTATACTCAATGCTCAATCACTTTTCAACTCAGATCAGAATATAGAATAGTTTATTTTATGGAACTTGAACAATCACTTCACACATCCACTTGACTAGGCTCAATCAAATTTACTCAACCAATCACTCAATGAAACAACCTTTGCTCACAAACCCTAGTCCAAGTATATATCAACCAACTCAAAATATTTCCAACAATACTCAACAACAAATCTCACATAACAATGATACTCATGTTCTTTTCAAACCATAGTTCAAGTTCTTTGCACAACAACTCACTTCAACAACAATGCTTATAAAACTATCTTCACATAACAATGATACTCATGTTCTTTTGCAAAACCCTAACTCAAGTTCTTCACACAACCAATGGCTTCAACAATAATGCTTATAAAACAAGGTTTTA
The DNA here is from genome assembly GCA_028583015.1 of Wollemia nobilis. Lineage (NCBI taxonomy): Eukaryota > Viridiplantae > Streptophyta > Pinopsida > Araucariales > Araucariaceae > Wollemia > Wollemia nobilis. The sequence continues at coordinate 2,600,531 of JAQPPZ010000057.1, forward strand.
ACAACTCTTTATTCCAAAAAACCTTGAAGCATTAACTCAAACACTCTCGAAAAGGAAACCCTAATCAAGTCCTTTTCACTCCAAACTTATTTTCCAGAAAACCAATCAATCAACTCAACTATGGAAGAATGTGCTCATACCTTTTTCTTGATGATGAAGGGATCTCATAAATCTGCCACAACCACAACAACTTCTATGCCAATCTCAAAGAGGTTAGAAGATAAATCTTTCTCACAATATAATGTAAATACTCAAATACACCTTATCACTCCACCTTTCAAAACAACCATCAACATACATAAAATATTTATCCAATAACACCTTATAAACTCCCAACTAGAATAAACTTAACATCCACCAAAAATTAATTCAAACCTCTTTAATTTATTTTAATGGCAAGAGAAACTTTGATAAAAATCAAATCAACTTTCTTTATGGTTCCAAAGATATAAATCACTTCATCAATAAAACAACCTCACATTAATCCTTATTACTCCACAATAATAAAAATCAAATATCAAATCAACAACCTTTCTCAAACCCTTATAACTCCAACAATAACATAAATCAAACACACAACTTTTCACAAACCCTTATTACTCCACAATATCCTTTGGAAAACCTTAGGCAAAAATTAATTATCAAAAAGTTACCTTTGCCTCTTAGTGGGTTTCGAACCCATGTTCTCTGCCTCCGTGAGCACTCTAGCCATGGCTATAACTGCTGCATGTGCTAGACGCACGGTTAAGAGCCTAAGCGCTCTTCGTCTTCTTTGTCCTCGATTGGCATGCAAAAACCACATGCAAAATGAACTTCCCTTGGCGCCCAAGACACACCACTCCACGCGAATCGATCGCGTGCTTCCTCAACTCCCAACGCCTTCACAAAATGTGCATTGCCAATGGACCACCGTGTCCTATGCATTTCAATCAATGTGCCCTTCCTCTTTTGTCCTCTACCTGGCGCTAAAGACAAGTGAAATTTCTTGTCTTCTTCCTCACGATCAACAAGCACGAAAACCTTTCACTTTTTATCGCATACATTAATCAATCGAAGGGGTGAATTTTGAATGCCTCCTTGGCATTTATTTATACACAAATTCCTTTGTTTCTTGGACGTCGGTGCTTCCTTTTATTGCATGACGTCGGCACTCCCACCTTTATAATTTATAAATTATTTAAATTCTAAGGAATTTAAATTTTATAAATTATTTTTATAAACTTTAACTTTGGGTTTAAACTTAAACCTTTAAATGTAATATATTCTACCATCGTGGGTTTACCATAAACCCTCATAAAATATTATTTTTCCAACTATAATGGTTTTAATGAAACCTTTTAATCTTCCATCATGGGTTTACCATAAACCCTCATAAAATATTATTTTGCCAACTTTCTCTTCAACTCTTCGCATTGTTCCTGGTGCTATTGATGGTGTGCTCCATAGTATTAATGATGAATTTTCACCTTGACATCAATGACAACTAAATAAGCTCAAAATGTCCAACAATATCCCCCTTTGTCATTGATGGTAACCCAATTTCCTTTTACTGAAAACTTGACTTTTCCTTTGTTCTTCTCCCCCTGGGACATTGCTCCCCCTGGCTCAATGCTCTCTCAAATCAAATCTCTCCCCCTTACTCAATATCTCTCCCCCTTTGACATCAATGGCAAAGGGTCACCTTTGGGGCTTGGGGCTAAGAATGAGCCTCTTAGCTTAGCCCCTCCCCCACCTTCTTTTGAGGTGGTTAATTCTGGGGTGGGAGTATTTCTACTCCTAGAAAGCACTATTCTTTACCTTTATCCTCTTTTCTTCTTATCTAAATTTTCTGATTCCTCTGATTGTTTCTATCCATGTCCATGTTCCTATCCATGTCTACATTCCTATTCTTGTTCATATCCATGTTCCTATTCCTATTCATGTCCATGTTCTTGTTCCTATTCCTGTTCCTGTTCATATTCATGTTCCTATTCCTATTCCTATTCATGTTCATATTCATGTTCCTATTCCTGTTCATATTCATGTTCATGTTCCTATTCATGTTCATACCTATTTTTGGAATGTCTGCTCTACACCACTTTGTTGTGTGACCATAATTATTGCACTTATAACACTTAATGTTATTATTCCTTGGAGGTGCAAATGTCTTAGGATTTCTCCTAGTGAAGCCATATCCTCTTCTGTCATGAACCCTGCAATTCATTGCCTTGTGACAAAACTGATTACATGAGTAGCAATACCCATGGAAAAGTTATATGTTCCCATATTCCTGTCTTTCATGTGTCCTGCATTGTGAAGCCATGTGCCCAAACCTGTGACATGAGAAGCATCTTCCATTGAAGTTTCCTTGTCTTGACCTCATTGGTCTCTTGGTCTCTCTTGACCTATTCTGATTGTTGTTCCATATGTATCTTCTTTGTGCATTGTTCCTATTTTTGTTGAACTCTCTATTGTCCAACTCATCCTCAGATGTCTCACTATATTTTACACTATCTTTTTTTGAAGTATCTTCATCTGAAGTTTCTTCTCCTCCAAAACTTGAAGTTGACTCTCCTTCCCATTTCTTTTGAACCTGTTCAAATCCAAGACCTATTTTGCTTGATGTAGGCTTTTGTATCTTGATGAACTTATCCAAGTTATTTGAGCTATTTTTGAACCCTTTCATCTTGACCTTGGAGTCTTCTAAATATTCTCTTAGTAGTGCCACTTCTTGTGCTAACTTCTCACATTCCAAGATCTTTGCTTCTAACTTATCTTTGAACCTCTTTGCCTTAGCCTTTGATTTTTCTAAATCCTCTATAAGCAATCTTCTCTCTTCATCACATTCTTGAAACTGAATTTCAAGTTTAGAGTGTTGCTTTCTTACCTTATTTACTGTGTCAAGGGCATAAATAAGTTCTCCCTTGAGATCATAACCATCTTTTTCTGAATATTCCTCTATTTGTTTACCTTTGTCCTCATCTTTATTTTCTATTGGCTTGTCTTCTATAGGATCACTTTCTTCTTCTTCTAAAGCCATTAGAATATTTTCATCTAGTCCTTCAAGTGCATCCTCATATTCATCATCACTGAAACTATAACCATCCCTTGTACAATCATCTTCAAGATGTCCAAAGTTACCACATCTAAAACACTTGAGAATTATTGGAGTCCTTTTCTTAACTTGCTCTTTTTCTTCAATCATAAATAGGACTTCATCTCTATCATTGTCTGAAAAACTAGCATCACTATCACTTGAGTACTTACTTGCCTTATCCGCATAGTAGCTCCTCTTTTGCCTTTGAAAGAACTTCTTTCCTTGTCTACTTTATCCATCCTTGCTTTTCTTTTGGTGCCTATATCTTTCTGATTCCCTATACATGTGATCCTATTTTTCTTCACCATTGTTGTTCTTTGGTTCTTGACAATCTATTGCAAAATATCCAAACTTTCCACAATTGAAACACTTAACAGATCTTAGATCTCTGGATCTTCTAGAATATTTATCTCTTCTACCATAATTAGCTTCTTCATCACTGGATGACTCATTGCTTGATTCTGACTTCTTACCCTTTGTCTTATTGATTGCTTTGAATGTTGCTTCCTTCTGGGGAATAGGATCTTTTGTTCTTATCTCAAAAGTTGTGAGCATACCAAGCAATTTATCTCTTGTCAAAGTATCACCATCCATTGATACTTCTATAGCAGAAACTTGTTCACTGAATATTTTTGGAAGAGATCTTAATACTTTATCACAAATATCAGATTCATCAATCTTCATTCCAAGCCCTTGCATATCATTAACAACCTCATCAATTTGAATTAGATAAGCACTAATATTTTCCTCTTCATTCATTCTTAATGCTTCAAGTTGTCCTTTGAGATTTCGCATCTTTGCTTTCTTGACACTTTTATCTCCTTCATATATATTTTGCAATTTATCCCACATCTCTTTTGCAGTTTTACAATGCATAACTTTCATAGACTCTATTCTACACAAACCTCTCACAAGTGCATTCATTGATTTTGAATTATAGTGTTGTAAAATCTTACCTTCCTTATCTGTAGGAGGATTGATTAAGGGATCGTATCCAAATTCCACTGATTCCCAAATTTCATTGCCAAGTGCCATCAGGTAGATCTTCATCATCATACTCCAATACATATAGTCACTTCCATCAAATATTGGTGCTGAATTATTTGAGGACACCTCCTTAGGATCCATTGTGTTCTTGTTAGCTTTTCCTTCAAGCTGTTAAACTCTTCTGAAGGAACCCGCTCCGATACCAATTGAAGAACACAAGCTTATACTGAGATGGGGGGTGAATAGTATAAGACCACTTTTTACTTTTCTTTCCCAATCAATATTATGCAATGAATAGATAGCAATATCAACAATAGTAATAAATAAATGCACAAAACACCATACACAATAGAGACACCACAATTTACGTGGTTCACCCAATGTGGGCTACTCCATGGAGAAAATATTTCACTAAAATTTTCTCAATCAATCTCTTGGGAATCCTTCCCTATTACAATGTTTATGGACCTCTGTCCAAAGGAGATACCAATCCCCTAAATCAAGTTTGTGGATCTCTATCCATAGGAGAACTCCTTCTCCTCTACTCTGGCTGGTGATCCTCTAGAAGACTACTTCCTCCACTACACTGGCTTGTGGATCTCTCTCCACTGAATACTCTTGTCCCCACTCAAAAGACCTATCCTCACTGCCCTGGCTGATGGATCTCTATCCACTAGAGACTATTGTCCTCTCTGCTCTATCACCTCCAAAGCTCTATCTCAAATATGTACTAAACATAGTCCTTCAGTCTAGCACAAATATGCTCAATATCTATCTTTGGTCTAGTACAAACCTATCCTCAAATATGCACCAAAATTTGCTCCACAAGTCCACTCAAAACTTGCTCAAATATTCTCAACAAGTCCACTCAGAACTTGCTCAATCTACTCAACAAGTCCACTTAGAACTTGGCATAGAAGAATAGGTATAGGAAACTTATCTAACAAAGTATACCAATCTCAATGACTTGAAATTTATCTTGATTAGAATAATGGATATACAAGCTCAAGGATTTGGCTATTTTATAATCTATAAAGTTATGTGTACTTCCTGAATCAATCAACATATTAACATGTTTATGTTTAATGAATCCTCATACTTATAAGTGCATGAATCGAAAGGGCCACAATGTCATCTTCTTGTGTTTCTTCATTTTTTGATTCTATGGATGGCTTTGGTTGAGGTAAATCTTCTTCTTCCTCAACTACTAATGCATCATCATATTCTAAGTGAAATTTTTGATGTTCTACACAAGCTTGATCTCTTGGATGATGTGAACAATATTTAAAGTAGAGAAATTGTGTGGAATGCTCAAAATTGTGAAAAAGATGATGAGTGTTAAAATCATGTCTATAGGGAGGACCAACATCTTGGACTTTTTTTTCTACTACTTGAGCTATGTTTTGTGCATCATCTAAGGTATAGGGATCATGCATGTCAACTTCCTTTCAAATATTATCTAGAAGACCATAGTGAAAAGCAGAAACCACCAATACTAGAATTAATTAATGTGTATAGGTGAGTAGACTAGTAAATTTAGAGATATAGTCTTGTTTGCTTAATTTGCGTAAAACACATCACATATGATGTGGAAGATCCCTTATGTAATAGTCTAAGAAATTTTCCCTTAAATTGAGGCCATAAAGGAGGACACCTATTTTTATGAAGTTGCCATAACAACTATTGATATGCTTGTGTACCAAGCTTAGAAGCCACAAAAGTAACACAACCTTTTTTCAAAATATGGTGCAATCGGATAAGGCCTTCCATTTTTTCCAACCATCCATGAGGGTCCACTCCTTCAAATATGGACATATCAATTTGAGGAACTTGAAAATCATGAGACTATTCTAAATAATTTGAAGCACCACCTACTTTTGGGTCTAAATCATTGGCAAAGCCTTGGTTATAAGAAACCACTTTTCTTTTATGAATGTTTAAAGGTTTAGTATTGAGAGTATTTGGTGACTTGTGGGTATGAGGAGATGTAGAAGTAGCTAGAGTGGCTTGAATGGCTCTCAGCATAATACAAATGTCATCCATCATTGCTTCTTGTTGAGTAAGATATTGACGAAGGTTAGGATCAACATCATTGGGAATTGGGATAGACTGCCTAGGAGGAGGGTTATTGGGTGGTGGAGAGGGAGGACCTGAATGGTTAGATGCAGATGGAGCCATAGAATTTAGGGTAGCATAAAGGCATTGGTCAAAACTATAATTTTTTGGGGGAGAATTATGATGCATACCTTGGTTTCAATGTGGGTGCTTCTTTCTACTCATAGACACATCTTCTAGAAAGAAGTTACACTGTAATTATCCATTTACTCGAGTCCACTCAAGAGGTTAACTCATATACTTTAATGTATTCTCTGAATTGAAGGAGGTCAAAAAAAATATTTTATTTGTTCAATATAAATTCCTGCAATTCAATTGAAGTCTATGGTCCTTTGCGGTAAAACAATGATGAAAAAAGTTGTAAAATTGGTGGGTCAATTGCTTTAGGTCTGAGGTGTAGACCAATTGGTTCATACAAACCCCATAAATGGGGCGAAGGTCCAAGGTTCAAATCTTGGGCCTCATCGTACTGAATGCTTGTCCCTTTCCTGGTGCTTTCAGCGACTTAAAAGGTTTAAAATGATTGTGGATGGTGGTTATAGGGGCAGACTGCGCGAAGATTTGTATGGCGACTTCTAGGGAAGACAGTGCAGAATATTGTGGCAGCCATAAAAAAGTTGGACAGCCTGCCCGAATTCGTGGCGACTACTGATTCCACCATGTAAATTTAAAAAAAAAAAAATTGGTGGGTCAACGATAACAACACTAAGTCAACTATGTAGGTCAATTGCTAAAATGGATCAGGTAAAAATTCAATGAGCAAGTCAAACCATATTTCAATTATTTGGAGTAGTCAATGGTTGAGTTGAATCTAAGGACAACGAGCAAGTCAGATCAAAGGTCAATGGTCGAGTTGAGCATACAAATGCTCGCCTTGTGACTACCGTATGGTAGTCACTTTTAATTATTCATGTAAGTGCTTATAAATATTATTCTTCCCATAGTGGGAATAATGTGGGACTAATATCCCTGAAAAATTTTTATTTCTTTGTTTGTACACTAGCTAGGAGTGCGCATGAAGGTGCCAGATACGAAAACCCTTCATCGGATTCTCAAGGATGTTGCCAATTTTTTTGAAAATGCACACCATATTACACCAAGTGTCATGCAAAAATTGGATGGATCTTCTAAGGTTGAAAATGCACACCAGATTACACCAAGTATCACACAAAAATTGGATGGATATTTTAAGGTGTAATTTATTGCATCTGATTGGTGGTAAATGAAACCTTAGGATTTAATTAAATTTCTCACCGCTAATTTTTGGAGCATTGAGATGGGCAATGTTGGGTAACCAAAACAAAATCTATTCATATTACTTTTAGAAAGCATGTGCAACTGCATATGCACTTGATATCGATTGATTTTTTAAGAAATTAAAGAACTATACTGGATATCTCTCTAGGATTGCTTGCCAAAATCATTATTTGATACCACTTGATAGGTTCCTACCTGATATTAATTTAACAAAAACTAAATTACTACAATGTAGAACCAATAGTGAGTAGGAACAATCGAATTGAATCAATCTTTAGCAATTACAACCACTAGGAGAGGGCATAGTCTTGTAGCCACTTAGAGAGGGAAAAGTCTCCTATGATTATACACAAATAGATTTATTACTTTGATGGTTAAAAACTAAATAACTACACTCATATTTATAAATGAATTCAATGAACAATAAATAAAATTGGAAATATAACTGACTAGGCTATATTAGGGTTGATATAATTTTAGGTTCTTCTATTTGTTCTTCAATTTGTTTCTCTACAAACACTTCTTCTTTTTCCTTGGATCCTTGCTCCTTAAGCTAAGAAATATCATGTAATATTATCTTATTTTTCCTATACTATAATTTCATAGACTTATTTTGCACATTAATGCTAACAGTACCCAAAGAATCTAACCAAGAATAACCAAGAATAATATCCTCATCATCCATCTCAATAGCAAGAAGATCTGAAATTAAAACATATTTATCCATGGTGATCTTCAAATCTTCATAAATCTAAACATTCTCACCCTCAAGATGTATGTCCTTTATTTTTTTTGCTTGAACTTGCAACCTCTTAGCCAAATAAATATTAATAAAATTATATCTGCTACTAGGATCAATGGAAATAATAACCTGTTCCTTTTGAATACTTCCATGAACCTAAAAAATAGAACTTTTAGATGAATTTAAACCCTTTTGATCCTTATCTTGCTTTTAAAAATCCAAATATGTGGCTTCATTATTCTCACTATCTTCCTTAACATTTTTCTCTTTCTCCTTATTGAGTAATTTTATTTATTTTCCATAGTCTTCATTATGTTTCTTGAAAAATTTCCATTCTCCTTTCATTTCATTCCGCTCACTTTGAATTCTTATTTTCTTTTTAATGTCTTTGATGATGTACAACAGGCTATCTATATTTTTATCCCTTCCCTCAAGATCTCTTTCTAGTTCTTCTTGTTCTTCTTGAAGCATGTTTATTTCTTCTACATAATTTTTGAGTGTATCCTTCAAAGTAGCTATCTTTTTATAGGGGTTCCAATGACTTAAGAATGCATGCTCCACTTCTTCCCAAGTGTACTTGTAGACACCTAAAATGTGTCATGTTGAGGAGGCTACTCATGTGGACACATTTTCAAGCCATGTGACTCACCTTGGAACTTTCCAAGACCTGGCAGTGGTTCTAACCACTCAATCAGGGTAAGCTAGTCCTATTCAGCCTTGGCCACTAATGAAATAAGTTGTGGCCACTACCACAACTCATGATGAGATTAGCCATAGTATGGCCATGCATGTTGATAGCGGCTATTGTCCTAGTCATACCTATTGATAGAAGCTGAGTCCGTAAAAAACACAGGTTATCCGAGCTCAACAAAATTTATTACAAGAAACGTTTTCTTAAGTGATTTCTTCCTGGAAGCTTTTAGAAGATTCACCCCAATGGCCCTAGCATAACCTATTTTTGTTATTGGCTTCATGTTCAAGATAGGATGGGAATTTTGGAAGTCTACTTAAGGTCCCAAAAATAAGAGAAAAGTCTAGATAATTCATGAGCAATTAGCATAACGAAGTGCTGCCAAATTGTGAACAGAGAGTGCAAACCCTCACAAGCATCATGGTGTTGTCAAAATTGTGTTATGAAGTTATCCTTTGTGTCTATGAATATTTGGAGAGTTTGAAACCAATATAAACTACTATTCTTCACCGATTCATCGTTAATTCGAGCTAATTCAGTGATCAAACTATATATTGAGACATGACCAACCCTTGCACATCAATTCAATGGAGGAATTGATTATCATTAGGCCTAGAACACAGAGAACAAAGTCTATGTACTGTGGGTACTATTTTCAATAGTGACCTATAGGCATCACCACCGATGTCGACAGTGACTAACAGAGCCCGCCAATATGATTAGCAGCGACCTCGGGATGATGTATCATTTCTTTTGTTTTATTTAATAGATTAGTCATTAGCTAATTTTCATTGGTTTTCTAACATATATTAGCCTCATTATACTCAGTATGTATGTTTTAATTTCATTATTTCATGCATTTTTACATGTCTTTATGCATTTTATTTCTTTATTGCACCTATCAAGAAACTAGCCTCATCTTGAGAGGCTTTCAATGCTATTAATCTATTTTTAGTTTCTTTGTGTGCAGGTGATAGGTATTTTGCAGGAGCTAAGCATCATCAGGACCATCTTCCTTGACGTCATCATGAGGAGGTTGTGAAGAAAACTCTCCTATAATTAGATTTGAGGAATTTCATAAGAGTCTATTTGGAAGACATCTATTCTTGTATTCTATTGTAATTCCGTATCAATTTGGTATCCTTAATAGGGATGTATTTTAACCCGATGTACAATGTCTTCTGAATATTAATGAAAATGGCCCGTTTATTTCTTCAAATTCTTGTTATCATGTTTACATATATTTATTTTATCAAATTGATTTTTTTATTTCAATTTCATAGATGTTTAGAATATTTTGGAAATTCACAAGTGGCGATCACATGCAGGACCCTTCCTCATTTTTTGCTAAGTTTTCTATCTATTTTTTCAATTTAGGTACCACTACTCTGAGCGACCATGAATAACAGTCATCATTGCCATCGATTTTGACAACCCTCACTGCCATCATTCTAATCATCAATGGCCTCAAGAAAAACATAGAGAATCAAAATGGTAGCAACTTATTCAAACTAAGGCTACCCCTGTAAGTGGCCCTAATCTATATTCTACTGTATATGTTTGAAAAATTACAAAGTAGGAATTAATTAAACAACCTAAAGAAATATTAAAGGGTAAATTTGAATTCCTAGTTTTTTTGCTGGCCACCATTGCTGGGAACAATGGCCTCTTCTACTTGCCACCCCTGAATCTAGTGGTCAGATTTCTGATTACCTCTGTGTCTGACGACCACTGTTGTGCACCGTTTTCCACATAGAAAATCTCTATTATATTGAGTGTAGGGTTTGCATGCTTGTAACCTATTGAAAGGTTGTTTCATTTTAGCTCTGCACTATAATTTTTTGAATTTAAAACATTTATTACATGCATATTTCTAAAATTTTAAATGTTATTTTCATGCATGTAGTTGAAAAATCATGGCATGTTGTTTTATGCATATTTTATTTTGTATAAAGTAAAATGAACCACACACACCTCACACTTTAAGTTTAACATCAGTTGAGTTGGGCTTTGACATCCAACCAATTGATCAATACCAATGATGGATTTCATCACCACCTGTTTGGCTTGGATATTGTGATTTTTTGAACCTGATCATGGCCAAGGTTGACTCCAACAACCATCGAATCTTATGGAAAATAGCATGCATTTATATTTTGAGTGTATAAATAAGAATGAAATATTGGGTGAGGATCGGTAGGACCTATGCTCCCTCATTGGGTATGGGTTTCATCTCCATACCCTAGTGGGTTTCATTACCTAGAATTCATCACCAGGTGTGCGTGTTAGAGCATATAGGTGAAAAAATTTAAAAAAATTAAGAGTTACATCAACTATATTCAAACTCGCATGAGAAAGTGGTATGATATACAACACATCATAACACACAAACCAATTTTTTAGGAACCACAATCAAAATTTAAAAGAGATAACCATATGTATACATTATTTTTTTCTTAAAATCACATATGAGATAATTAAAAATGAATTTTTATCACATGAAGCCACATTTAGTCAACAACTAAGGCAATGACTAATGCACAAGAGAGCATAAATCATACTAGAGTCTGTCCACTTGATCAACCCACACCTAAACGACATTCAGGTAGTCTACGAGGAGACGATTCAACTCATGGGAGATCTCATCGAGAAACCCCATCTAGGAGGACTAATATAAGGACTTCTAACGATCATGACGAGGGTACTTCTAGAACTTAGTCATCACATGATGCTAATAAACAAAATCCATCCAATGAGGGATAAACTAGAGGGTTTTTGACCATTCACATACCCACCAGAGCTTCAAATCCCTCTGAGCATGGAGCGGATCTCATATCATATCGTAGCATTGGTGAAAGAGGTACACCTCTTAGCCAACCATGGAAAACCCATCAACTTGATTTATTATATCAGTATGATATAAATTCAACCCATAGGGCTACTTCGTCTACCCATTCTCATTTAGAGAGTGCACGTGATGAAGACATAGCATAGTCCACATATGCTCATAGTGAGTGTTCTACACAAACATGCCACATACCTACACCATCCACATGTGAGAGAAATAAACTTAGGGTGGAACACAGAGTGAGTCAGATCTTAGTTGAATGAGGTAGGAGGGTAGCTACACCTTCCATAAGAACTAAAATAACTAAATCCCATCGCAAAAATATGAGAAGTCATCATTCATACACAATAGATCTTACAGATCAACTTCCTCAATCTAAAGCTAATCAAAGAGAGCAATTATTCTGATCTAAATTGGAAGAATTGCAAAATGAGTGATCACATTTAGATCATGAGAACGCAAAGTGACAGAGGTTGCATCACCAATAGCTATACAAAAATTGCTTACGTGAGGAGAGAATACTCGAGTAGAATTTACGTGAAGAAAAATCTCATAGGATAGCTTTGAAGAACACAAGCTTATACTGAGAGGGGGGGTGAACAGTATAAGACCTATTTTTACTTTTTCCTTTATACTTCAAAACAGTAAAGCAATATATCCAAAGCAATATCAAAGCAATGCACAAAACCATCCACAAAGTGACACAACAATTTACGTGGTTCACCCAAGGTGGGCTACTCCACGGATAAAAATTTTCTCTAAAAGTTATATCAAAGTCCTCTGGGAATCCTTCTCGATTACAATGTTTATGAGCCTCGGCTCAAAGGAGATACCTTCCCCCAATCTAAATTTATGAGCCTCTGCTCAAAGGAGATACCTTCCCCTACCTCTGCTCTCGCTGGTGATCCTCTAGAAGACCTCTGCCTCCGCTGCCCTTAGCAAATGGAACTCTATCCACAGAAGACACCTGTCTTCCCTACTCTGGTTGGAGACCTCTGTCCTCAACTCTATCACCTCAAAGCTGGTCCTCGAATTTGCACCAAACACAGTCCTTCGGTCTAGCACAAATGTCCTCGGGTTCTTCTCATAGAACCAATGCACCTATGTCCTCAAGTTCTCTGATAGAACCAATGCACCTCTGTCCTCAAGTTCTCTGATAGAACTATCAAACTCAGCTTCACAAGTCCTCTGCTAGGACCTGTCCAAATCTGCTCACAAGTCCTCAACAGAACCTGTCCAAAACCTGCTCACAAGTCCCCAACGGAACCGCTCACAAGTTCATAAAGAAAACTTGCTTGGAATAAACCCACAAAGAGAATTTTTAGAGACCCAATGTGATTCATCAACCTCATAGAAGCATAAAGAGAATTGTTAGAGACTCAATATGTTCTATACTTAACTCCCAATATCAATCTTAACTCAATCTCAAATCTCATAAGAATAAGATAGATGTAATATGCTTTTCTCAAGAACATGAAACACAACCCAACAATTGCCAACCAAGCAATATCTCATATAACAATGATACTCATGTTCTTTCCAACAACCAATATCTTTTCTCAACCAATTAGGGCTTTAACAACAATGCTCAAAGACAAGGTTTAACCAACATCATTCAACTCAACATTAACCTTGAAGCATTCAACCAATCATCACAAGAAAAGGAAACAAGTAGAAATCCTTTTCCCTCCAAAGATATTTGAACAAAATAGCCACCCACACAATATCACCAATTGCAAAGAATAACTTGTTCAAATCAACTCAATGGAGTAAGCCCAATATCATGTATCAAGTAAAGCACTAACTTGATCAAAAACAACCTCTATGGAAGCATATCATTAATTAATATCAAAACAACCAACTAAGGGTTTCACCATCTCAATGCAGGTAGCAAGACTTACAAACATAAAACCTAGTGAAAAATGCTTCCACTACCTCAAACCAGGATTATGCATTCACCAAAACTCTCATCAATGATAACAATGCATAAGTAGTCTTCAACAAACCAGAAAATAGGATTTACACCCAACCAAAGGAAACCTAGTTGAATACCTTTTCACTCCAATCTTATTTCAGGAAAACATACACCAATCATACTCATAAGAAGAATGTGTCCATACATTATTGAAGATGAAAAATATCTCACAAATTTGTCATAACCATAACCACATTTTTGCCAAACTCAAGAAGGTTAGTAGACAACATATTTCTTTAATATTTCCTCAAGAATATTCCTTGGTCCAAAAATAATCAAGGTTCTATGTCTTCTTCTTTCAACCTCATTCAACAAATCATTCATAACATATTTCTTATATTCACCTTATCACTCCTTAAAAAATACTTAACCATCTATTACTTCATAATCCGACAATAAAGTAATAATAAAAAAATCTTTATAGCATACCTTTTATTGCAACAACATATTGGCGTTCACAGCCTCCAAAAATTATCTAAGAGATTTGAACCTTCACTCGATTTCCAACAAAGCGCATTAGCATATGCTCGATCTCTGACTGTGCTATTCCCGTAGTTGACACCTCTAAAACTTTGACAAATTTAAACTCTTCTATCTTGCCACGTTTGTCTTAGATGAAAATTTATTTCCCCTTTCAACCTCGGTAAGGATCAAACCCATTATCTTCCTTCCATGCAAGGCTACATCGACCAGTTATATCTGTCACTCATTCATGTAGCCCGAGATGTTCTGTTCCGCAGAGCCGAGATGCCTTGAATTGCATACTTATTAAAAAATAGTCCCTCGATTTTGTGCCATTCAGAAACCTTGAGCTTCGAAAGGATCGATATCGTGCGCTTCGCAACTACCAATCGGAGAATTCAAATTTTTGTCTTTATCTAATGTTTTTTAATGATTTCTTCAACCACTATTATCACGAAAAACAATGCACTCAAATATTATTCAATTTATTAAAATTGCTCCTCCTTTGTTTTTCTTTGTTCTTTGAACAATTCACGCACAGTCTTTGTCTAAAATCGACCAAGGTGTATTATATTCGAGTACACTCTAATGCGAAGGATGATTTGTCCTTTTCTTCGAACGTAATTTCTCCGAGCTCTTCTTAAGATATCGCAACCCCCTTTTTAAATCATGAACACCTTTGACCACATAATCACTTGACTTCCTCCTTCGCTGGCACAGGGGTTTCGACGAAATCAAAAATGCACGAGGATAATATCGAATTCTTCACTCAACATTAATGAAATTATTTGCCTCGATTTATATGCACTTTGATGCATTACCAAACACGTCGGCCCTTTTAATTTAAAATTTTAATTTAAATTTTAAATAAATAAAATTTAAACTAAATATTTAAAATTAAATATCTTCATCACCGGGGCACCTTTTTCAAAGAAACGAAGAGCCAACTTGGGTTTTAAGAAAAACCCATTTCAAATCTGTTGTCCATGGTTTTAAAAAAAAAAACCTTTTTATTTTGTCTGCCTTGGTTTTCACAAAAACCCTTCCACTTCTTGACATCAATGACAACATCAACACTTGAGCAAAGGCAATGTACCCAATGTACCCAAAATTGCCAACAAGCTTAGGAAGAGGTGCCTACTCCTAGTACCAATAGGCAAAAGCATCTTGTGAGGCTCAATGCAATGGTGAAGCCATCATCACCCACTTCATATCCACCATCATTATGGATTCCTCCATATATCCCTTCTACATCATCAACATCCTCTAATGGAAAAAGTTTGAAGGAGCCAATCAAGGAGATTCTACCACATCTTCCCATCATTATGACATAAGATATCATCATACCTAAAGAAGAAGAGGAAATTGCAGTGGTGCCAACCAAGTCAGTATCACCTATACTATCGACATCCATCCTACTTCATGATTCAACTCATTCAACTAGCCTCGAGCTAGATGAGCGCATAACGTTATGAGTGCCAAATTGAGACATATTTTATGCAAGGATTATCTAAGTTTTCTATCTGCAAAATCATGAAAGTAAATGTGTTTTAATGATTATTTTACCTTATTTATGTGATTTATCAGTTAATTTGATGAATGAGGTTAAAATGATAAATGATCATATTTTACACAAATTGTGCGAAGTTTTTGTATGTTTTTGGCAGGTAATATTACAACAAAATATAGGTCATATATTGAAGAAAGGATGAACAAATACCGAGGAGACACGTGGATGCACGCTACGGAAGGGCGCTACGGAAGGGCACTACGAAAACCTGGAAAAATCTACGGAAGAACCTGTTTCACATAAATGCCACATAAGCTATGGCTTGGTCAAACACCACGTGGGCAGCTGAAAGAATCAAGCACGAAAGGTTTCAAATTCCACATGGGCGGTTAGAAGAATCAAATGTGGGTGACTCACCATTTATTTGGGGCATATAAGTTGTTACGTGAATATTTGTAATAAATGTATCCTTCCCTAAAAGAAAGGATAAAAGTTGTAGAAAAAGTCTAAATCAAGGGTTGTATTGTTACGTAGCTATCCCACCAAGTCAAAGTTAGTATTATGTTATAATTAGTTGCCACTTGGACCAATTAGAATATTTATTGAGTCCAAGTATTTTAGGAGATGTGTTAATTTAGCTTTATTCTTGATAAGAACATAGTTGTTGCGTATCAAGTCCAAACCATATGGGAGAAATACGGGGAGTTATGTTCGGAATTGTTTGAGTGACAATATATATTTGCATACGAGACCTTTGAAGGGGGATGGCGAGCTAATGGAGAAATATATGTAATCTGTGATTATTCCCGATGTAATATTTTGTATGCAATTCTGGAAGTTGGATGCGCAACCATGTACGTTTGATTTTCAATAATAAAGCAACAACAATATTTTCTTCAGGATATGGTAACTGTGTTTTATAATTATTTTATATTTTGCTTGCTTTGGTAATTTTTATTTCTTTTATTCTCTTGTAATTATGAAATAATTAAGAATTAGATTAATTAAATGAGAGTAGATTATTGAAGTTAAAGTAAAATAGAAAATAGGGGAAGGGGTTAACACTAACCTTCCGGAGGCGGGGCCCACTCCGAAAGGTTAGTCCCTAAATCTCTTCCCCCCACTAACATGGTAGATAGAATTAGATTAAAGATTAATTTACATGAAAATATAATTAGAAATTATAATAGATAAATAATGCATTAAGTAAATCATTAGTGGATCCACATTAGAATAATTCATAAATTGCATATTTAATTTAATTTAATTTTATTTTCCGTAAACTTTAATTTCTGCAACACATGAAACCAGAAAGAGACCTGAACTAAGCTTAGTATTAATTACTATGGTACAATCTATACTGGGTTGCTACTCTTTAAATCTAACCTGGATTAACCCGGATTGACAAAATTAAATGTAAGCTACTACAATCGATCATTTTGGCACCGTTGTCGGGGAGAGTAGCGTCGTAGTGGTTAATCAGAAAAGTTGTTTGGCAGTGCAAAGAGAGAGGCTTACTTGTATGTGAAAAGGGGTACGTACGAGACCTTGGTGTGCATACGAGTCAGAGTGGCCCGAAGATGGTTCCAACAAGCTCCTCCGTTCGACGTTGCCAGGTTCTTTTCTCTTGAAGGAATCATTTTTACTGCTTTCGTAGATTAAAAATTTATTTTCTACAAATTTCAATTTCAGCAAATTTTATTTTTTGCAATTTCCTTGCTTTGGGTGATTACTATTGTTAATTTGATTTAGGACCTATGAAAAAGAATAGGAAGTAGGTGAACGCTGAAAACAACCTAAACTTTGCTTAGGACCCTATTTTTTTAGTAGGAAGTAGTTACGTTGAGTGACACAACTATAATGAAATCCCTCCTAATAGTCAAAGAACAATAGTAATTTACCTTTTACTTCAGCAATTTTATTTCCAGTAAAAATTTACTTTCCAAGCATTTTTACTTTCTTCTAAGTATACTAAAATTAGTTGTATAAACGCATCTAATTTTAGTAACATTAGGATTGTTCAATAATTTTAATTTATTTATTTTCTATTGTGTTAAGAATATTTATAAATTCTGAAATTTATATCTAAACTTGGCAGACAGTAGGATTGAAACAGAAAAATCAAAACCCAAAAAAATAAAAAAAATAAAAAAAGAGAGAAAATAAAATAAAACAAATGGTGGAAAACAATCCAATAAACCTCTAGAAAATATTACAAAAAAAAAATAAATAAAAATAAATATAAATATAAAAATATAAATAAAATAATATATATATATATATATATAATAAAATAATAAAAAAATATATTTAATAATAATAATAATAATAATGAAATAAAATAGAGGTATATACAAGATTGAACCAATGAAATTATAAAGTGGTAGGACAAACATATTGTATCATGAAAATTTCAATTAGAAAATATTTGAAAGGGTGTAGTAAAACTCAAATCCTATTGATAACTCAACTAGAAAATCACTAATTAATGGGCATAGGTTTTAACTATACAAAAAGTCACTATCTAAAAAAAAAAAATCATACACCACCTTAGATAACAAACTGATTTGCAATGCATTTCTAAACTGCAACCAACTACTATCCAATAATTTCTCTCTTTGAAAAGAAAAAATATATAATAATATATATATATATATATATATAAATTGAAAAAAATTAATATATAAAAATAAAAATAATTATGCTTCCTTTGTTTCATCATGAAGTATCTGTATTCCCTTCCATTTTTAGTCTTAATGTTTTAAAGATAGCCCAAGAAAATGTTCTCTCTAAAAAAACCTTGTAGGAAGATGATTACCACATGATGCATAGTACCTTATTGCTAGATGAAGTCTAGGTGTTCTTTAAATACTCAAACTATATCTGGTATCTTGAGCAAAATTTTCATTGAAAATGAAGCAAATATTTTAAAAATGTTGTAAGTTACTCCTAGTTGATCAAGTTTCTCTTTGGCCACGCACAATTGCACACCTAAAAACATTGTGAAGTATTGGAAAAATTAACTCATGTGTTATTTCTGCCATAAGTGAACAATTTCCCTTGCTTATCTATTTTTACGCATGGTCTAGAATACTAACGAATTGGCAAAAGGACAAGCTCGCCCTTCACCCTTAAAAAAAAAAAAAAATCCCTTGCTCCTCATCTAATCGAGCAAGTATCCCAATAAAAATCTTCTTGCTTCTCCTCAAAATAAGCAAGAACCCTAAAAAGCACTAAAAATCCCTTGCTCCTCACAAAATGAGCAAGTATCCCAAATAAAAAAAAAGTAAATAAAGGGCAAAAGAGCTTGAATCCCTAGAATTCTTAGTATCTCAAACACCATGGGGTACTCTTTATTAAGGTATCCTTACGTATTAGCACTAAGTCTGGATAAGACCTCTAGATGCTCATAAGATCAGCTAGCTTTTTGGCATACATAACCCTTGTTGTTTTTCAATCCTTGCTCATAATGGGAAATGAATCCTCACTACACACACAGTTGGTCTTGAAAGAAGCTTGAGAATACTAGGACAACTTTGACACTATATTGATTTGTGAAAGGAGTAAATGAAGTTGTTTCAAAATTGCTAGAATGTTTGAAGTCCTTGAAGAATAATCCTAGAAACATCACATGCAGGCAAAACTCAAAAGCAAACCCTCATGAAAGTACTATGGTTTCAATTTTTTCTTTTTCTACAAAAACATGGCTTGTGCCCATCACATTTTCATCCCTTAGAAAAAGCCATCTTAATATCTATTTCACTTTTTCCCATGATTGAAGATATCCTAGAAGGCTGAAATCAAATTTCATATTCATTACCTTTCTATCTCGGAAACTTCTTAATGACATACAGGAAGCACAATCACAAAAATTATAATAAACCCCCATAAATAAAACTTATTATTATATTATCCACCAATATAAATAAAACACCCTTCATCTTGTTTTGGCTAAAATTACGAGTTTGGGGGGAAGTAAATAAGGTATACAAAGTTCACAATTCAGTTTGGGGGGAAGAATCAGGTAAAGTATTTTCTTAAACTCTAACAACTACAGTTTTGTAGATATCTTCTGTAGACAACTTCTGTAATAATCTTCAGTAATATAGTTTATAATACTTAATACAATAGAGTTTATAATATAGTTTAGAGGTATAGTATAGGTAATATAATATTTTATAGTTATATAATAATAATAATAATAATAATAATAATAATAATAAAATGAATATATATTATATTAATTTACTATTTTTTACTATATCTTTACTTTGATCATTCTTCTCAAAAAAAATAAAGATAAAATAATAATAATAATAATAAAAAATATAATAATAATAATAATAATAATAATAATAAAATAATATATATATATAATATAATAAAATAAAATAATAATAAAAAATAAATAAAATAAAAAATAAAAAATAAAAAATAAATAAACTTTAAAAGTTAATTTAAATTTTATATGTTACATATATAATGATGTTCTTATTGTTAGTATGGGTTTGTAGATAACATTATTATAGAAGTTATAAGTCTTATTTATGCATAGTTTTGATATACATCTAAATAAGTCCAATGAGCACTATTGACTTTTGCATTGGAAAGTGTGTTTAGATAGATAGAAGTTGAAATATTGCTGCTATAGGAAGTGATTAGACTAAAATAAAACACATATTCATTGTATGATTTATAGTACCTTCTTGTTTCAACTTATTTAATTTGAAAAAAATGATGGTAATCCCAATTTAGCCAAATGACAATTTGCATTGTGCTTCTTATCAAATGTATATCACATTCCAAAAGAAATATTGTTTAAAATGGAATATCAAGGTAAAGATTTGGATTTACATGAACAAGGCATCAATCATCTACTATAGACCAAATTTTGGATTTATGCAACTGTTATAACTGCAGAGTTTATCCATTGAGATTGTTGTATTAATCCTGTGTGCATGAGGACATGCACTTCCTTCAGTTTGGGGGAATGATGAGTGCCAAATTGACACATATTTTATGCAAGGATTATCTATTTTCTATCTGCAAAATCATGAAAGTAAATGTGTTTTAATGATTATTTTACCTTATTTATGTGATTTATCAGTTAATTTGATGAATGAGGTTAAAATGATAAATGATCATATTTTACACAAATTGTGCGAAGTTTTTGTATGTTTTTGGCAGGTAATATTACAACAAAATACAGGTCATATATTGAAGAAAGGATGAACAAATACCGAGGAGACACGTGGATGCGTGCTATGGAAGGGCACTACGAAAACCTAGAAAAATCTACGGAAGAACCTGTTTCACATAAATGCCACATAAGCTATGGCTTGGTCAAACACCACGTGGGCAGCTGAAAGAATCAAGCATGAAAGGTTTCAAATTCCACATGGGTGGTTAGAAGAATCAAATGTGGGTGACTCACCATTTATTTGGGGCATATAAGTTGTTACATGAATATTTGTAATAAATGTATCCTTCCCTAAAAGAAAGGATAAAAGTTGTAGAAAAAGTCTAAATCAAGGGTTGTATTGTTACGTAGCTATCCCACCAAGTCAAAGTTAGTATTATGTTATAATTAGTTGCCACTTGGACCAATTAGAATATTTATTGAGTCCAAGTATTTTAGGAGATGTGTTAATTTAGCTTTATTCTTGATAAGAACATAGTTGTTGCGTATCAAGTCCAAACCATATGGGAGAAATACGGGGAGTTATGTTCGGAATTGTCTAGGTGACAATATATATTTGCATACGAGACCTTTGAAGGGGGATGGCGAGCTAATGGAGAAATATATGTAATCTGTGATTATTCCCGATGTAATATTCTGTATGCAATTCTGGAAGTTGGATGCGCAACCATGTACGTTTGATTTTCAATAATAAAGCAACAACAATATTTTCTTCAGGATATGGTAACTGTGTTTTATAATTATTTTATATTTTGCTTGCTTTGGTAATTTTTATTTCTTTTATTCTCTTGTAATTATGAAATAATTAAGAATTAGATTAATTAAATGAGAGTAGATTATTGAAGTTAAAGTAAAATAGAAAATAGGGGAAGGGGTTAACACTAACCTTCCGGAGGTAGGGCCCACTCCAAAAGGTTAGTCCCTAAATCTCTTCCCCCCACTAACATGGTAGATAGAATTAGATTAAAAGATTAATTTACATGAAAATATAATTAGAAATTATAATAGATAAATAATGCATTAAGTAAATCATTAGTGGATCCACATTAGAATAATTCATAAATTGCATATTTAATTTAATTTTATTTTATTTTTTGTAAACTTTAATTTCTGCAACACATGAAACCAGAAAGAGATCTGAACTAAGCTTAGTATTAATTACTATGGTACAATCTATACTGGGTTGCTACTCTTTAAATCTAACCTGGATTAACCCGGATTGACAAAATTAAATGTAAGCTACTACAACCGATCATAATTCAATACACAACATTCACACCTATCCTCGAGTTAGTGAAGGATTTAGGTTTTCATCTCGCCGAATCCTCACCCATAGGTACCATCCTTGATTCAATACCTAACATTGGGGGATGATATTATGGTCAAGAATTCCCTCAATAAAGTAATGAGGTATGCACACCTCATCTAGGTGAAGGATTTATTGAAACAATTAGTTTGGTAATATAGGATGAGCATCCTGAAAGTCCATTTGTCATTTCCATAATAGTTCCATACTTACAGTCACCTAGCATAAGTGACCAATATTTGATATTGATCCTACAACAAATCCTAGATCACCTAGATAGGATAGAGTCACAAATGGTTCATCAAAATGATGTGTTACAATAGATAATGCATCAAATCACAACCATGGAGCTACAGAAGAAAACCACATCCAAGGTCAAACTGCTTCCTATACAGTCACAAGAAAACATAATCTTACCTTATTAGGTTCAAAAAAAGCAATGCCATTCGCCTTGTGTTTACATGCCTTTACCTGAACCTATGACATTGATTTTTAATCGATTATGTGAGGCAAAAACCATCACTTTACCTGAGTCTCATCCCTTAGATTCAAACCACCTAAAACCTAAATGATATAGATAGGATATGCACTGTCTCTACCATCGTTTAGACGATCATGATATTCAGTCATGTTACACCTTTAGGACAATAATACAAAATATGCTTTAGAAGAATCAACTTTACATTGATACCCTTCTCGATATCAATGATCAGAAAGTGACATTTGTTAAGGGTACTTCACCTACACCAAATAATTAAGGAGAGTCACCTAAGAAAAGGACTTAGACACCTATATCTCAACCATTGCATCAAATGAAGTCTCAGCATCCTCTTCCTCGCCAAAAATGTAATCAGCATATTTGGATACCTTTAACCGAATCGATGTACACCATCATTCATAAGCTACAAGAAAAAAAGACAATCATCTTACCAGACATAACCCCATACAACCCATATAGGCCCAGGTCTAAAATTTATAGGGAGGATCATGCTTACCTTTATCATCGAATGAGAGGTCATGATATTAGCGATTTTCATGTCTTTAGACATGTAGTCTAGGACCTTATCAATAGGAAGAGCATATCCATAGATGGGTCATTGATATTAACCCATAAAGACACTGATATATCACAAAGTTCCATGCCCTAACAATGAGAGCTGATTTTTGTCACTCTTCCTAAACAGGGGGATTATATTGTAGTGGATGACATGTACAATGGGGGTCTTCAAGGTAATACACTTCCCCACCATCCACATCACAATAAATTAAGAAAAGTGATAAATCTAAAGGTATCACACCTTCCTCACTTTCATTGAGTGGCACACACATTAGGGGTGCATAAGGTATCACACATTTTTCCTAAAAATCATCGAAAATTAAAAAAAAATCAAAAAATAATAAAATCCAAAAAGTATTCAAAACATCAAAAACAAAAAGAGCATTTACATTTTTTATTTCATCATATGCATCCATTAGTTGCATTGCATTAGGCATATTCATCCATTG
The DNA here is from genome assembly GCA_028583015.1 of Wollemia nobilis. NCBI lineage: Eukaryota > Viridiplantae > Streptophyta > Pinopsida > Araucariales > Araucariaceae > Wollemia > Wollemia nobilis. Next base: position 2,624,206 of record JAQPPZ010000057.1, read on the forward strand.
AACTTGCATCAGGATAGGTTGTGTTTATAGTCTTATGAATGACACCATGTTTATATATCAATCATACATCCTCAAAACCATCATCATTCATATCCCTCGTAAGTAAATGTGTTTTTCAGCATAACTTATGAAATTTCTATCAGGTGTGTACTAGGGTTTCTCAGTCATTCCACTATTCCTAGTTATATTTTTAGATTTTTTAAAAAGCTATCTTGGCTTTTGAATATGAGGTCTAGTTTTGATTGTACCTTGTATATCTCAAAATCCCATCACAATTTTAAACATTAATAATCCTAGTTTGAACAAGGAAGGATGGCATTACGAAGTGGTCCTAGTCATCTTAAGCAAAAGGTTTTCCTTGCTCATATTATTATGTGCATGGTCTAGAATGATGATCATTGAAAAAAGGACAATCTCCCCCCTACCCAAGAAATCCCTTTATTTTTACAAAAAAATAAGCAAATTCCCAAAGCAACAAAGCAAAATAAATAATGATTTTCATCACTAATAAAATCTCTTGCTCCAAAAGAAAACAAAATGCAAAATAAATAGTGATTTTCATAACTATGCATGAGCAAGTATCCCAAGCAATCAAAATAAAAGAAGGGGATAATGAGCTTGAATCCCTAGAATATTCAGTATTCAACCGCCATGGGGTAATATCCATTACAACAATGGGTTGAATGAAACCCGCCTAGCAATGGGGTATCCTTACACATGGTGATATGTCTATCACATTAGAGACCTTATTTTGTATAGACCAATGTTAGCTTATGGATGAACTAAATTTAGGTGGCTTGTATTACCTAGTAGTCTAATCCAATTGCATCCAAACTTAGGATCATGATGACCATATGGTGATCCTCATTATAGTAATGGGTTGAATGAAAATCGCCTGGAAATGAGGTAGTCTTATTCCTCATATAATACATCCACTTTGCACACACAGGGATAGTGAATATTTTGGTCTTCTTAATAGGTTTATATCTATTAGAAGTCTTGTGTAGTCATTATAAAAAAAATTATTAATCAACTAGGGTGTCTGAGTCTCATGGAAAACCTCAAAAATCCCCTTATAGCAACAAATAATTTCATCAAATCATGCACTATTTTTCTTATGAAGTTTTGTTTATTTAAGGGGTGTGTATAGAATAAGTTAGATATCGTATGGATATTAGCAATGCTATTTAGACAACCATTAACTATTTTATGCATATCTTTTAGTTTACAGAAGCTTATAGGGAAAACCCCTACATTTCACATCATATCATCTCACATATGGATGTTTAAATGATCAATTCTTATAATAAGAGTTACCATTTTTATTCATGATTCTCTTACATTTTGTGGTGTCTTCCATTAGTTTGTTACACATATTAGATTTATTCCTTATGTTTTATGTGATTAAAGCATACAAGTTCATTTGCATTAGACCATCCACATAAAATTAATGCATTACATTCACCATATCATATAAACATAAATTAAATGCATCATCAATAACACAAATCTAAACATGCATTTAACATTTATCATTGCATCCATATAAGCATACATAGTAGAACATCTACACATCTAGATCATAACATCTAACCATACATCTATCATCTATCTAGTGCATGTCATCAGTACATCACATACATATAGCATAATCACATAATCAACTGGGCATTGCATCCATAAACATAAAATCAAAGACATAATACACATAATGAGCCATAAAATAGGAGATCATATATATATATATATATATATATATATATATATATATATATATATATATATATATATATATATATGTGTGTGTGTGTCATAAATACATCAAGGTACAAAAATACCCATAGGCTACAACCATGTAGGTCCTCAGACCTTACACTAAAAAATGATAGAGTCAACATGATATATAAAATAGGGCTTGCACCCCCTGAGTCACCTCCACCCTCAATCTCATATCTACGAGGCTATCTAGAGCTAGTACCTGTCAATATTTCAAATTGATATCCTGACCTATGACTAGGCCACATAGATGACTGCCCAGACTCACTTTTTCTATTCCTATGGTATCCTCCTGGAGTAGATCACATAGGTAGAGTACCACAAAAAATAACAATCCATACCTCTAGCTACAAAATATATATACCATCAGATTGGCACTCATAATCATACTGGCTAACCAAACCTTGTAGCCTAGTCACCTGAGCCTGCAACCCTGTAACCTGCAACTGTAACCCTACCACATTTCCTGCAATAGGTGTACATACTATGACCTATCCAGCTTGTAGGAGCAACCCCTAGCTATGACATGAGAGTATCACTCTTAGTAATCCTGGAATCTGCCTCGATCATATTGGCCTCCATATACATCTTTTGAGTATCTGTCATAGTAGTGGCCGAAGCTATGAGTCTAGAGAGTAGTCCTTTCCTTCACATACCCTGCCACTACTACTACCCAACATTAAGCTAACTCTAATATAGCATGATATATGTATCTTTCTCTCGTAGATACTTCTATAAACATTAAACCTATATCTATAGCTATACCACCTCATCCTCTAATGCATCCCCCTCACCCTCCTCCTCATCCTAGGGATAATACATATACCCCATTATCTATCCCCACTCACCCTCCATCCTTTGATGCACTTATCACCCATGATCATATCCATATTTACCTGATGCTGCCTCCCAAGGTCTACCTAAGCTATCACCACCTTTCCATAGATTAGAGGTCCATCAAGTATCATAATCTATAGTGGTCATTGGGTCCTTTGCACCTATGTTATCAATAGGAGGGTCCACCTCCTCTACCAACCCTATCATCTATGGTGATACAAGTTGTATCTCCACATTTCAATGGTGATAGAGGAGTGGCTCCTCTAGCATATCCTACACTATGCAAAACTAGCTAGTGACCTACGAGTAATGAAAGTACTCCCTCTCCTTCCCATGACACCCCATGAGCCATCTACCATACCTCACTTTGGTCAAAATCCCCCTAGCTTACCCAAAAAGGATAGCCTAGGTAGGGTCTCCATATGATATCATGTGGTTGTAGTCTTGTTAGAGACCTAATAGACTATGTTATTCCACTTGCATGTGGATGGATCTATCTAGTCTCTATCTCCTATAGCAACCACATAGCGTAGTAATGATCATCCTTCACAAAATCAGCTAGAGCCAATGGCAATACGCTAGGTCGATCTATCCGGATGTGCTCCTAGCCCCATATCTATAGCAGCAGGCTGCATCCTAATCCTACTCACCCTCGCTATGTAATCTCATATAGCTCATCATATATATGAGCTAGTAGTGTGCTCCCCCATGCCATAATCAAAGGCAACTATAGGTCACACTCTAGAAGGTCATGCACCATGTCTAGGAGGTTCCAAGGGAACCTCACTCCTGAAGAGGTAGGTAATAGCACATTCGAGATGATGTGCATCAATAGATCCTGATATTGAGAGAATATTTCTCATAATACCAATAGTATATAGGAACCCTACCATGCTCTATATCCCCTAATGCCTCCTCAACTTTACCTCTAAAAAACTAAGTAAAAACTGCCTCCTTCACTGCAGTAGGAGAAGAAATGATAGCCCATCAATATTTGGGAATCTTAAATATGGTAAACCTCCTCTAGTGTCACCATCATATCTCTCCAATAGAAATATAAAAAGTATTAGTCCTGCTATCCCATCGATGATCCAGGGTTGTTAGGTATGACTTGTTTGACATCACCATTAGTAATTGCATAACATATTTGAGGGCAATCATCCCAAACCACTTCTAGTCATTCTTATCCAACAATTGGAATAAATCCAAGAATAGATTGAGCTCTCAAGCCCAAGCTGTTATATTCTAACATAAAGTAGAGTACAATCCAAAGTAGACAATCAATCAATCATCACAATTAATAAAAAAACAAAAGAAACTAAAAAATCATTCAAAAAATCAAAAAATAAACCTAAGGTTCTCAGCTGCTCATGGCATTGACGGTCACCATAGTTGCTATTGACGCTGTCGACGGCCACCGCCAACAATAAAATTTTTGACCATTTAAATTTGAACCTCATCCCCAGCAATGCTGAGGATCCCCATTTAGCCAATCGGGCACTGCTCTCACCAAATATGGTCCTGAAGTGGCTCCTATGTGGGGTCATTTACCACCTATAAAATGCAAAAATTTAAAATCCTAACTACACTTAAGCTAATCTAAGATAAATCCTACACTAAGGGGTGAATTTCATTGTCTGTAGTTTAATGTGGTTCCTTAAACCATTAATTAGTGAGGTTCATTTTAATGTGCAAATCACGTGAGTTAGATGGAGAGTCTACCTTAGGAGCACTGGCTCCTCCACTAGTCGATGCCTCAGGCTGGTTGGCCATGTCGATTGGTTTCGATTTTGGTAGTGTTCCTCATCAAGTTTTATATCATCTCATTAAGAGCTCACTATTATCCAATGACAATTGGATATAATGACATTGAAAAATACCAAAAATAACTTTTATATTTTTCAATTTTTACAGTCGCTCACTTCAAAAATGGTCACAGTCACCCATCCGTTAATGTCGATGATGACCATCAGATTTGTAGGTCTCCACCACTGTCTTTGATGACGGTCAAGAAATAGTCATAAATGCTCAAATTTTTCACCATAAGGAGCTTAATATTGGAAATTCAACCATATCTAATGGTCCAAAATCTCAAAATTGTTATTCAAACAACCATTTTCAAATTATTAACTGGGACATGCTCTATTTTACACATCCCCATAACCAACAATTACACATTCAAGCAACATTGGATAAAATTAGACAACACATCTTCCTAATCAAAGATTTTTTTTCAATTCAATCACTAATAAATTAATCAAATTTCTTGGTTTCCAAAAGGTTACATCCTTTGCCTTGCATATCATCAATCAACTGCAAGGGTGCATTTGCCTCGCTATCTCAATCTCAAAATGCTCCAAATATGCCTTGTTTCCTTTGGTCAATCCCAAAAGGCTCCAAAGTTGCCTCATTTCCTTTGGTAAAATTTCAAAAGGTTCCAAATATGCCTAGATTCATTTGGTCAAATCTCAAAATATTCCAAAGAGGCCTAGTTTCCTTTGGTTAAATTCCAAAATGCTCCAAAGATGTCCAGTTTCCTTTGGTAAAATCTCAAAATGCTCCAAAGAAGCTTAGTTTCCTTTTTTAAGATCCCAAATAGCTCTAGATATGCCTCATTTCCTTTGGTCAATCCCAAAAGGATCCCCAAATTCTTTTTTTCCTTTGGTCAAATTTCAAAAGGTTCCAAAGATGCCTAGTTTCCTTTTTTCAAATATCAAAATGCTCCAAAGAAGCCTAGTTTCTTTTGGTCAAATCCCAAAATAATCCAAATAAGTCTAGTTTCCTTTGGCCAAATTCCAAAACACTCCAAAGATACCCAATTTCCTTTGGTCAAATCTCAAAATACTCCAAAGAAGTCTAGTTTTCTTTGGTCAAATCCCAAAATGCTCCAAAGAAGCCTAGTTTCCTTTGGTTAAATCTCAAAAAGTCCTATATAAGCCTTTACCTTTGGTCATTTCATTCAAGTCATCTTGGTTAAGTGCCTCACCGCTTTTATAATTTTATATTTTCTCATCGATGTGTCACTTAAGGGGGTAGTCATAATAAAAATAAAAAATTAAACACTTAATCATGTTAATTGCATTCATCAATGAATCATTTCCAAAGACAATCATGCCCCTACTTGGGGTAGAAAACAAGCAAAGTAATTAAACAAATTCTTGGTATTTTTGAAGCGTGAAGGTAGGTCCTTGCCTCTTCATGACTAAATAATGTCCAAGATCAAGTAGGCCTGATGTGAAAGATTATACATGAATCAAGTTCTTTAACTTGTTGGAAGCAATGATTTAGAGATATATTCTCTTTCTATGATTAGGACATCCAAAGTTGACTAGATAAATGAACATCAATCAACTTGCAATGTGACTTTAGGTTGTATATTTTTGCTCATTTTTGTGTTTTCCCCACAATGCTTCGCAAAAAGGGGTATCTATAGACACCTAAAATGTGTCATTTTGAGGAGGCTACTCATGTGGACACCTTTTCAGGCCATGTGACTCACCTTGGATCTTTCCAAGATCCAACAGTGGTTCTAACAACTCAATCAGGGCAAGCTAGTCCTATTCAGCCTCGGTCGCTGATGAAATCAACGATGGCCACCACCATCATTGACATTGAGAGTGATCATAGTATAGATGTTCCTATCAATAGTAGCCATGGTCCTAGCCATATATTTTGATAGCAACCAAGTTTGTAATAAACTTAGGCTACCCGAGCCAAGAAAAATCCATTCTAAGAAATATTTTCTTGAGTGGTTTCTTCCTGGAATCTTCCAGAAGATTTTTCCCAATGGTCATAGCATAACCTATTATTTTTATTGGCTTCATGGGAAATCTAGGATGATAATTTTGGGAGTCTACTTAAGGCCCTCAAAATAAGAGATAAGTCTAGATAATTCATGAGCAATTAACGTAATGAAGTGTTGTTGAACTATGATCAGAGAGTGCAAACCCTCACAAGTGTCACAGTGCTACCAAATTGTGCTATGAAGATCTCCTTTGTATATATGGAGATTTGGAGAGTTTGAAACCAATATACATCGCTATTCTTCATCAATTCACTATTAATTTGAGCCAATTCAGTGATCAAAATATGTCTTGAGACACGATCGACCCTTGCACATTAATTCAATGGAGGAATTGATCGTCATCAGGCCTAGAATATAGAGAATAGAGTCTCTATCCCATGGACATTTTTTTCAATAGTGACCCATAGGCATCATCATCAATGTTGACAGTGGCTAAAAAAGCCCACCAATATTATTAGTAGAGGCCTCGAGATGATGTATCATTTATTTTGTTTTAGTTAGTAGATTAGTCATTAGCTACTTTTAATTGGTTTTATAACATAGATTAGCCTCATTATACTAAGTATTTATATTTTTATTTTAGTATTTCATGCATTTTACATGTCTTTATGCATTTGATTTATTTATTACACCTATCAAGAAACTAACCTCATCTTGAGAGGCTTTCAATGCTATTAATCTATTTTTAGTTTCTTTGTGTGTAGGTGACAGGTCTTTTGTAGGAGCTAAACATCATCAAGACCATATTCCTTGATGTCATCATGTGGAGGTTGTGAAGGAAACCCTTCTATAATAATATTTGAGTAATTTCGGAAGAGTCTATTTGCATCTATTCTTGTATTCTATTGTAATTCCATATCAATTTGGTATCCCTAAGAGGGACGTATTGTAACCCAATGTACAATGTCTTTGTTGGCAATTTTGGGTACTTTGGGTACATTGCCCTTGCTCAAATGTATAAGTTGTCATTGATGTCAAAAGGCATTTTTGTGTTGATATCAAAAGAGTGTGATGTTAAGAATATCTTGAGAATATTCATTGTTAAAGGGTTTTTATTAAAACCATGGTGACAAGGTTAAAGGTTTTTCTTAAAACCATTTGGACTCATTAAGGGTTTTTATTAAAACCAAGCTTAAATTAATGCAAAGGTCCATGTTTATTATTAATAATTAAATTAACTCAAACCTTTGTCAAAGGTCCAAGTTTAATTTATTATTAATAAAATAATAATAATTATCATTTTAATTATTATTATAGAGTATTTCAACCCTTAAGCGATGGAAGTAAAAAAGGATTCTTTCGCCGATATGATGCCATCGTTGGAGGAGCGCCGACGTCAAACTTTATGGAGAAATGGCTATATAAGTGGGGATGTTTTTCCAAAGTGAGTACCATGAATTATTAGACATCTGTGATTTACGATTGGCTCTGTATCTTGCGATTTGCGCTTGGCATCTGTGATTTTGTGTTTTCTCTATTCTTTCGAACAACGCTTTGTGTTTTCGATCTCCGATTGACGTCCTTGAAATCATGCTTGTTCTGTGTTGGAAACCATGCTTGGCATATTCGAAACTGAGTTTGGGCTGCATCCTTACCTTTATGCTTGATGCCGATGGATTGGCAATTGCACCTAGACTGCATTTTTCAGACTGTGCTGTGAGATGATAAATGCAAGCATTCTGTGACTTATGTTTTGGACAGCGCTCACCAGTTTGCATGTGGCTTGTGGAAGACATTTACGTTTTCCAGTTTCATGGCATCAACGGAAGATAAAAGAGAGGGTAGTGCTGTATTTCTTCGTTGGGCACTTGTGACCCAACGACGGTGGCGTTTAAGCAAAAGCGCTAGACAGCAAAGGTGTCGAGTTCGATTCTCTTCGTTGGGAATTTCTTTTTGGTCGTGGTGTGCAAATGATAGTGGCTGTGAATGCGTGGGAGGTATAAGGTTAAGGTATCATATTTTTTTTTGACATTGTTTCATTGATGTTTAATGTTTATGTGGAGTAATAAGGTGTAAAGAGGTTTTACTTTGTATGTATATTGTACTTTGGTGTTTTTACTAAATTGGAGAAATAAGGTGTTATTTTGGATCTTTATTATTGTGTATTATTGTATAGTTGCTAACTCTAATTAGTGGCAAATTGAGAGTTAGTGTTGTGACAGATTTTATGTTCTCCTTCTTCATCAAAGTAAAGGTATGGGCAACTTCTTCCATGTATGTTGTTGATGGTATATTTTCTGAAATTGAGTTTGGAGTGAAAAGGTTGTCTACTAGGTATCTTTGGTGTAAATCTTATTTTCTGGATATTGAAGATTTTTTATGCATTAAAATCATTGATGAGTGTTTGGGTGAATGCATAATTCTGGTTGAGTAAGAGGAAGCATTTTTGCACTAGGGTTTATGTTAGTAAGTCTTGCTACTTGCATTGAGATGATGAAACCCTTAGTTGGCTATTTTTATATTGATGGATGAGTTGCTTTCATAGAGGTTGTTGTTGATCAAGTTAGTGCTTTACTTGATACATGATATTGGGCTTACTCCATTGAGTTGATTTGAACAAGTTATTATTTGCAATTGGTGATATTGTGTTGGTGGCTGTTTTGTTCAAATATCCTTGGAGGGAAAAGGATTTCTACTTGTTTCCTTTTCTTGTGATGATTGGTTAATGCTTCAAGGTTGATGTTGAGTTGAATGTGTTGGTGGTCTAAACCTTGTTTGATGAGCATTGTTGTTGAAACTCTAATTGTTGGTAAAAAGAATATGAGTATCATTGTTATATGAGATATTGCATAGTTGGCAATTGTTGGGTTGTGTTTCATATTCTTGAGAAAAGCATACTACATCTATATTATTCTTTTGAGATTGAGATTGAGTTGAGATTGAGATTGGGAGTTAAGTATAGAACATATTAGGTCTCTAACAATTATCTTTATGTTTCTATGAGATTTGAGATTGATATTGGGAGTTAAGTATAGAACATATTGAGTCTCTAAAAATTATCTTTATGCTTCTATGAGGTTTATGAATCACATTGGGTCTCTAAAAATTCTCTTTGTGGGTTCATGCTAAGCAAGTTTTTCTTGGTGATCTTGCTGAGGTTTTTGGACAGGTTTCGATGGGGACTTGTGAGCAGGTTTTGGACAGGTTTCGATGGGGACTTGTGAGCAGATTTGGACAGGTCCTAGAAGAGGACTTGTGAGCTGAGTTTTTGAGAGTTCTATCAGAGAACTTGAGTACAGAGGTGCATTGGTTCTTTGAGAAGAACCTGTGGACATATTTGGCAAGTCTTTGAGAAGGCTTGTGTGCAGAGGATTGATTTGTTCATAGAGTTGGATAGATCTGACAGACAGAGGAAGACTTGTACTAGATCGACTGACTGTGTTTGGTACAGTGTAGGCGAGCTACCGTGGACGTGATCATAGAAGGCGAAGGTCTCTTAGGCTAAGCATTGAGGACAAGAGGTCTTCGTTGGAAAGGAGTTCCACGTGTTGGTAAGAGGTAGAGGCAGTTGATCTTCTAAGGGATCATTTCCAGAGCAGAGGGTAAGGTATCTCCTTTGAGCAGAGGCTCATAAATTTAGATTGGGGGAATGTGTCTCCTTTGAGCCGAGGCTCATAAACATTGTAATTGGGAAGGTTTCCCAAAGAAATTTGAGATAACTTTTAGAGAAAAGTTTTGTGGACGTAGCCCAGGCATTCTGGGTGAACCACGTTAAAATTAGTGTCACTTTGTGGATGATTTTGTGCATTGCTTTGATATTGCTTTGGGTATATTGCTTTACTGTTTTGAAGTATGAAGGAATAAGTAAAAAGAGGTCTTATACTATTCACCCCTACCCCCTCTTAGTATAAGCTTGTGTTCTTCAATTGGTATCAAAGTGGGTGCCTTCATAAAGTTTAACAGCTTGAAGGAAAAGCTAGTAAAGAACACAATGGATCATTCAAGTGGCAATGCAACACCTATTCTTGATGGGTCAGATTTTGGTCTTTGGAGTGCAAGGATGAAAGTTCATCTAATGGCACTTGGTAATGAGGTTTGGGAAGTGATTGAAGATGAGTACACTATTCTTGAACATGGTCCTAATACTAAAGAAGAAAGGCTCCTACATCACAGACAATTCAAAAGCAATGAATGCAATCTTGAAAGGCTTACGAAGCGAGATCTCACCAAAGTGATTCACTGCAAGACAACTATTGAAATGTGGAATCAGTTGAAGGTGGTTCATATAGGTGATACAAATGTAATAAAGGCCAAGTTGAGACACGTCAAAGGTATGTTTGAACAAATCCAAATGAATGATGATGAAAATATTAGTGACTACATGCTTTGTATGGATGAGGTTGTTAACTCCATGAAAGACTTAGGTCTTGAGCTTGCTGAAAATGATGTGTGTGATAAAATTTTAAGATCTCTTTCTAATAGATTTAGTGAAAAGATTTTTGCTATTGAGGAAGCTAAAGATTTGGATAAGTTGAAAAAGGATGAGCTCCATAGTATACTTGCAGCATTTGAGTTGAGAACTCAAGTGAAGTTTGATGTCAAGAAAGAGGAAACTTTCAAGGCTACCAAGAAATCCAAAGGTAAAAAGCTTCAAGAGAGTGATGAGTCTTCTAGTGATGAAGAGGCATATTACAGCAAGAAAGGCAAGTTCTCTAGAAAGCACAAAAATATGAAAAACGTAAGATGTTTCAATTGTGGAAAGTTTGGTCATTATGCTACTGATCTGTACTATTGCCAAGGATGAAAGTGATGAAGATAAACAGGATCTGTAAGAGCAAGGATTCGAAAAGCACAAGCATCATAGGAAAAAAAAGATGAGCACAACAATCAAGGAAAGAGGTATTCTCACAAACACAAGAAGAGTTTCTACCTAGACAAAGCAAGTAAGTGTTCTAGTAGTGATAGTGAAATTTCTTCAAGTGATAATGAAAATGAGATGTTCATATCAGAAAAAGAGGAAGAACCAAAACATAGATTCATTATCATGAAATGTCTTAGATGTGGAAATTTTGGTCACCTTGAGGATGATTGCACAAATAATGATTTGGTTTCTAGTATGTATGAGGATGCTTCAAAAAACTATAAGGAAGATGCTTGTATGGTTTTTGAAAAGGGTAGCACCTCTAGTGATAAGAAATCTAAAAAGGGCTTTGATGATTCAAAAAGCAAACATATAGAGGAAGGTGAAGTAGATCTTAAAGGTGAACTTATTAGTGCTCTTAGTGCTTTGAAAAAGGAAAGAAATAAGAATGCTAGACTCAAGGATAAGTTGGATGAATGTTGTATGGAGAGATATGATCTTATAGAAAGTCTTGACTTCTCTATAGCTAAGACACAAGAACTCAAGGATGAGTTAGAGTCTAAGGTTCTTGAGTATAGTGAGTTAGAACGAGAAAATGGCTTCTTTGAAAGAGGAAACTAAAGGGTACAAGGATAAGCTTCACAGGTTTCAAGATAGCTCCAAAAAGGTTAAGTCTCTCATCAAAGGTCAAAGAAAGACAACAGATAAAATAGGCCTTGGTTTTGTTAAGTCACACAAGGAACAAGTTGAAGAGTCTAGTAAGAGACTCCAAAAGGAAGAGAGTTCTGATGAGGAAGGTATTCTAGATCATGAGTCCTTGAATGATATATGCACAGAAACAGAAAACAGAATTCAGAATGAGAAGAAGAAGAAGTTTTCAAGACCCAAGAGGTCAAATAAAGGAAAGTTTCAAGGCAGATGTTTTTCTTGTCACAGGTTTGGTCACATGGCTTTACATTGCATGGCTCAAGTGAAGAAGGTAAATGATAGTTTCAGAGGTGGTAATTTCTTTCAAGGGTATTGCTACTTGTTGAGTGGTATTTTCACCCGATTGTGAAAACACACTCTCCGATAGGATTTGGGTTCTAAATCCTTTGTTTGCAAAGAAATTAAACAAGTAACTTCTCCAAGGTTCCTGTTATGTTAGCATTTTGCATCTGTGTATTAATAATCTCAAATAAAGATATTCAATTAAAATGCTTGGAACACCTTAGTGGTTGCAAGTAACTGAAAACAAGGGGCACTATGGTTTATTTTACTGTGAAATTTTAATGATTGTTCATTGAACTCGAATAAAGCAAATGTGGTTTGGTCCTTAAATAACCATGCTGTAACTTCAAAATAAAATTTAATGAAATGCCATAACATGAAGGAATTATTTATGGATTTTGAAGTTTTTTAATTTTTTTATTTTATTTAATGCTTGAAAAATAAAATTGGAACTTCTGAAAAATAAAATGCAGCAAAAAGAAAATAAAATGCAAAAGAAAAGAAGTTAAAATTGCATTTAGTTTGATGCTATCCCGTCCTGGCAAAACTGAAGATGTGAAGTTTCCATGCATGCAACCTAACCTATTGGACCTGCAAACATGCACAATCCTGATAAGCTAAGTGCTGATTCCAAGGGTTTTGAAATAAAATTCAAATTTCGAATATTCGCCTAATGCAACCCAAAAAAGTGGCATTTAACATTATCTATAAATTTGAAATCTGAAAAATGAAAGAATAAACATTAAATCTATAGCATGCACATAAGATCTCCTTCTTTCTTGCCCACAAGATGCAAATTTCTGAACACTCCTACATTAAAAATATGTCCTGTTACAATAGCAGAATATCTGGTTTTCTCAAAACCAGAAAAAGGAAAGAAAAACACTCCCGAGCAGGCCCAGAATGGCTTCTCGCCTTTAGCACTGCAACTCTGTCCGTAGCGGTTTCTGAACTTCGTACCAATCTGTGCTTTCACTTTTATACTTTCTGGCAATGTTATCTGTTTCACCCTGTGATGCTTCGCTTCATATCCTAGATCCCTTCGTTTCACCTTCCCCGCATTTTCGTTGTTTTTGATTTTATGTTCGACATCGAAACGCTTGATCTTCTCTATGACCTGTAATGCCTCTACAGCCCTTACACATGTACACCACGTGTTCCGCACTTTTTTGTATGTTCTGTAATGGCCCCCTGCAAATCACAACCAAAAATAGCATGTCGTGATATCACGATGTTTTTATGCCTGCAACTTTGTTCCTTTACTTTCATCGCGAAAACGCGACATGTCGCGATATCGCGACATTTAACCCCATAATCCAAGACTTAGCTTCATTTCTTTGGACCTTGGGGATGACTACCCATCCTTTGCAGAGGACAAGTAGTATGATCCTTCCAATCCAATATAAAAATGAGATGGGAAAAATTAATTTTTTACTTCTTGGACCTTGGGGATTACCCATCCTTGCCAGGGACATGTAGTACGATCCTTCCAATCCAAGCTTTAGATAAAAATGGAGAATATTAATTTTATTTCTTGGACCTTAGGGATGACTACCCATCCTTTGTAGAGGACAAGTAGTACGATCCTTCCAATCCAAGATTTAACATGAAATGAGACATAGGAGCTTTGGGGAATCAGATTCTCAACCTTAGCAAGATGAGAATTTATGCCCTATCCTTACTACTCCATGTAGGTCAAATCAAAGCTTTGGGGAGTTGGATCCTCAACCTAATTTTGATGAGGATTTAGCCCTATCCTTACTACTCTGATTTTAGGCTTTAAGCTTTATGGAAGTGGTCAAAACCACTTTTTTAAGGATCATGTTGCATAATAGGATAGACATGAAATACTTCTTTCGCCCAACCTTTTCTTCCAAGCAAGGTTTTGATCATTTTGCTCAAGATCCTTTTTAATGTGTATAAAATGTTCTTGGTTCTAGATATCTCGAGACTCAGTTCCCAACCTTAGGATTTTCTTCTTATTTATGTGATAGCATAACCCTAAGAGGATTTTACACACTTTAATGATTTGTATTTGAAATGCATATGCAACTAAGATGGCATGTACGTGCAAAATGATATGTAATATGAATGCATTGTCTTTTGAATTGCAGATGAAATGTTGCCATATAAAACTGACTACTTCATGCATCACAAGTTTCAAACGATACTATTAAAATGTTTGTATTTCTTGCGGAGCTTTCTACCACATAATTCCAATGTTCCATATATCCCCGATATAGAACATAAGTTAGCATCTCAAGGCAAATTTTTCATTATTTTTTTTTTTATAGACAAACAAAACATGTCAAATAAACACACAACACTAAATTAAAACTTATTCAATCCAAAACCAAACTGCAATCCCAAAAATGAAAATTTGAAAACACAAACCAAAACCAAACCCAAAGTAACTTCAAAAATGATCTTGAAAACACAAACCAAAACCCAAAAAAACAAAATCTATATACAAATGTACAATATAATACAAGATGATGCAAAGCTTGGATTATCACTTTCCTAGATCCCAAAAATGATTAGAACATTTCAACAAAAATATAACGTGATATGCATGCCAAATGTTGTGGGAATCCCACAAAAATAAGACAAGACCAAACAATGCAACAAATTTCCACTTGCCATGCTCACCATACCAATTTGATTTAGTTCCAATAATACTCTCATAGGTGAGCATCAAATTACTAAAATTATTAGACAATAAATGATTTTCAATTTTATTCTTTAAAATGTAAACTTCATGATTCCCTCCTTGATTTAGAATTAGGCTATCATTTTCAAATATGCAATTTTGTAAGTAGGAGCCTATTTCTACAAATTTCAAAGCCAAATCATTTTCCAAATTTGTAGGCCAATCAAATTTGTGTAACAATTTACAAGCATCTAGGATATTTACTAAATTAGGATCATTAAAAGTTTTTATCCTAGATTCAATTAGTAATTGTTGATGAATTTTATTTAACAATTCAAGTGCATCAACTTCTTTTCCATTCATTGAAACAATGTTATTAAAGGTGTGATTAAAAATTATACCTTGTTTTTCATTTACCTTTAATGACATTTCATCATTCAAATTCAAAACATGGTCATGCAAATTTTCAACCCTCAAAAGTTTTTGGTCAAAGTGTATGTCCCATGACTCATCTTGATGATCCTTCATTTGAGTTGATTGCAATTGATCAATCTCTTTATCATTTGGTTCTAATTCTTTGTTCACTATCCATGGTATCTCTTCATGTGAGGTGGAAGTTTCCATATCTTGCATATCAAGTGAGATATGAGTTTCATCTATAGAGATGTGAGAAAAGAATGCATCATCATATCTCCCCCAACCATTGTGAAAATTGTCATCCAAATCCATGGCATGAAATTCCATGATGTTTGTGGCATGATCTTTTTATTCCTTCATAAATTCTTTTTCTTCTTTTTCCTTGGCAATAGGGTCATTATAATCTTCCCAAATTTTATGAGATTTAAAACCCTCTTCCAAAACATCCTCAAATTGTACAGGAGTTGTAATATCTTCCTTTGAGTAGGCGATTATGTTGTCCTGTATATCAATGGGCACACAAGTTTCATTAGTAGTTTTGGATTGAGTGTAGTCTTCCCACTTCTTCCAAGCATCATAATAATCATCTTTCAAAATCAAGTGGTGAAGTTCAACTACCTCTTCAACATCTTCCAATTCATCAATATGTTTCTCATCAAACTCACCTTCACCTTCCTTAGATGGTTCAATTATTTCTAAAAGTGGGTTATTTCTTGAATTCAAATTTGTAAGGCTATCATCGTCCAGATTAGTAACCCATGATTCATTATCATAATTTGGAGGGTGAATAATTTCTTGATCTTTAATTTTACACATCTCATCAATAGTATCTTCCAAGAACAAGTGGTGAAACTCTATCATGTCTTCAAATTCATTTATTGGTTTTCTCCCAATTTCACTTTCAACCACTTCATTCAATTCTATGGTAGGTTTTGTCCTATCACATATTTCAAACATTGTTGAATTTAGAACCCCTTTATCCGAATAATCATGTATCTCTATGAATGAGATCATTTTTGCATAATCCTCACTAGCGGATGTTGGCTTAGCAATTCGCACCTCTTCGCGGACTACATCTAAGGTGGTTGTAAGATTTGGATATTCAAATTCATCCCCTTGATCATTCACCTTAGGTATCATTGGATTGGAGGGTGCTATGTTTGATGGTTGGTGTAGGTTGGCATCAAAAGAACAATCTCTTATATGAACATGTTGTGCCTTTTCTTCTTCAAGACCTTGTTGTTCTATCTCTTCTAAGACCTCATGGATTTTCTCTAAAGACAAGCCACTCAGCTTTTCCTTAATGAGTGAAGCAAGTGTGGGGTGTATGGCTCCTAGGTATACTTCCATGGCTTCCTCTTCTAATGTGTTAAAATTTTCCCACATCTGGGAGTGCAACTCACAAAATCTTCCATTGAATTGACTCAAGGATTCATTAGGCTCTTTACATATGGAGGTAAACTGATTTTTCAAGATTTCTAAGTCAACCTAATTACCAAAATGATAAATATAGGCTGCTTCTAGTTGTATCCAAGAAGTCCTAACCTCCATGGGTAGTTGGCTATACCAAAAGAATGGTTTATCATCCAAAATGTATGCAAATAACTTACAAGCTACCTCCTCATAGAAAACCTAGAATTGACATAATGTATTCTTGTAGACTTGTAGTTTTTGCAAGTATCCTAGTGGCACCTCTTGATTAAAACACCGTAAAAAATCCAATAACATATTAGGAATTTGATAGGGTACCACAGGTATAGACAAACCCTTATAATGGTCCTCCATTATTAATACCGTTCTTTCTCTTAGAGACATCATTTCTTTTCTTAGGGATACCATTTGCTCCTCAAGTGTTGCCATTAGTGAAACTTAAAATGTATTTTTAGAACCAAATCTGTTGAATATTCAACCTGCAATGCAAAAAAGAATCAAGTTAGCATCAACTAAGAGATGTACTTGTTAAAATCAAATGTCAAGTAATTGCATGAGGCCAAATTTTTTAAAGTTAAATCAAATCACATATTTCTATATGAACAATCATAAAAGTGTTAGAATAGTATACGACATACTTGAATTGCTTAAAATAGAACAAGTAAATAAATTCAGGCCGTCCTTTTACAATAGGCTGAGTGTTAGAGGACTAAAGCATAAAAATTTTAAATTTAAATAACGCTAAAATAAACCCGTTCGGCCCTCCTAGCACCAATCTATTGAGTGGCGTTAGAGGAGGCCGAAAATGCTAATCAAATGGACTTGAAATATTTAGCAATGTAAAGCTTTTAAACAATTATAAACCCGTAACATCTAGAATCACGATAAAATAAACCAAAAACAAGCCCTCCTTCTAGCGCCAATCTGTTGAGTGGTGTTAGAAGGCTAAAGATAACAATCATTAGGGCATGAAATATACAAAAATTTTAAATCTCACTAAAATAAACCCATCCGACCCTCCTTCTAGCGCCAATCTATTGAGTGGTATTTTCACCCGATTGTGAAAACACACTCTCCGATAGGATTTGGGTTCTAAATCCTCTGTTTGCAAAGAAATTAAACAAGTAACTTCTCCAAGGTTCCTGTTATGTTAGCATTTTGCATCTGTGTATTAATAATCTCAAATAAAGATATTCAATTAAAATGCTTGGAACACCTTAGTGGTTGCAAGTAACTGAAAACAAGGGGCACTGTGGTTTATTTTACTGTGAAATTTTAATGATTGTTCATTGAACCCGAATAAAGCAAATGTGGTTTGGTCCTTAAATAACCATGCTATAACTTCAAAATAATATTTAATGAAATGCCATAACATGAAGGAATTATTTATGGATTTTGAAGTTTTTTAATTTTTTTATTTTATTTAATGCTTGAAAAATAAAATTGGAACTTCTGAAAAATAAAATGCAGCAAAAAGAAAATAAAATGCAAAAGAAAAGAAGTTAAAATTGCATTCAGTTTGATGCTATCCCATCCTGGCAAAACCGAAGATGTGAATTTTCCATGAATGCAACCTAACCTATTGGACCTGCAAACACGCACAATCCTGATAAGCTAAGTGCTAATTCCAAGGGTTTTGAAATAAAATTCAAATTTCAAATATTCACTTAATGCAACCCACAAAAGTGGCATTTAACATTATCTATAAATCTGAAATCTAAAAAATGAAAGAATAAACATTAAATCTATAGCATGCACAGAAGATCTCCTTCTTTCTTGCCCACAAGAAGCAAATTTCTGAACACTCCTGCATTAAAAATATGTCCTGTTACAATAGCAGAATATCTGGTTTTTTCAAAACTAGAAAAAGGGAAGAAAAACACTCCCGAGCAGTCCCATAATGGCTTCTCGCCTTCGGCACTGCAACTCTGCCCGTAGCGGTTTTTGACCTTCGTACCAATCTGTGCTTCCACTTTTATACTTTCTGGCAATGTTATCTGTTTTGCCCTGTGACACTTCGCTTCATCTCCCAGATTGCTTCGTTTCACCTTCCTCGCCTTTTCGTTGTTTTTGATTTTATGTTTGACATCGAAACGCTTGATCTTCTCTATGACCTGTAATGCCTCTACAGCCCTTACACATGTACGCCACGTTTTCCACACTTTTTTGTATGTTCTGTAACGACCCCCTGCAAATCGCGACCAAAAATATCATGTCGTGATATCGCGACGTTTTTATGCCTGCAACTTTGTTCCTTTAATTTCACTGCGAAAACGTGACATGTCACGATATCACGACATTTTCCTACCAACAGCCTTGTCCACCTACCTGGCCGCGAAAATGAGACATGTCGCGAAATCACGACATTTTTATGCTATCGGGCCCTGTGGGTGCAACCTGTCACGAAATCACGACATTTTTTCTGTTTCGAGTGTTTCCCTGTACCTGGCTCTGAAAACGTGACATGTCACGATATCGCGACAACTTTTCATTCCTTACACTTTGCTATTTTTTTGTCACGAAATCGCTACGCTTTTTCATTCAGAGCTGTCTTGCGCCTTTCTGTCATGAAATCGCGACACTTTTCTATTCCATACACCTTGGCTGCTTTCTGTCGTGAAATTGCTATGCTTTTTCATTCAGAGCTATCTTGCCGCTTTCTGTCATGATATCGTGACGCTTTTCTCTTTTGGGCTACTTATGCTGTATTTGGCCGCGAAAATGCGACATGTCGCAAAATCATGACATATTTTCCTTCCATACTACTTCGCTACTTGGAGCCGCAAAAACGCGACCTGTCGCGATATCGCGACGTTTTTCCGCTTTGTGCCTCTTTGTTGTTTTCTGTCACAATATCACGATGTTTTTTTGCTTCGTGCCCCTTTGCTGCTTTTTGTCGCGAAATCGCGACGCTTTTAGTGCCTTCCCTGTTTGACTGGTTTGACCGCAATTTTGTGACATGTCACGATTTCACGATAATTTTCCATTCTATATTTCTCTCTCCTCTCTGGATCACGACAGAGCAACATGTCGCGATATCGTGACACTTTTTCATTTTCGGCCGCGATGGAGCAACATGTTGCGATATTGTGACACTTTTTCATTTTCGTCCGCGATGGAGCAACATGTCGTGATATCGCGACACTTTTTCATTTTCGACCGCGACAGGGCAACACTTCTCGAAATTGCGACAATTTTCATTTTCTGGCAGTGACAGCGCGACATGTCATGATATCGCGACACTTTTTCATTTTGTGCAACTTTGCCTTTTTTCTTGATTTTTAGCATCTAGGTCACTGAGATCTTCTTTGAAAGCATGCAAAAAAAGTGGGTCCCCAATTTTGGGGTGTGTTGTGGATCAGCCACAACACTACTCTTGTCAATAGTTTGGGCACAAGGCAGTTTATTGCAAGGCAAATATCGAGAACAGGTATGATCAGAATAGGTATGATCAGAACATGTTTGGTCAGAATAGGATTGGTCAGAACAGGTTTGGTCAGAACAGGTTTGGTTAGAACAGGTTTGGTCAAAACAGGTTTGGTCAGAACAGGTTTGGTCGAAGCGGTGGATTCAAAGAACGAGTATGCCTAAAATAAATAACATTTTTACTTGTTATAAGTGCAACAATGAAGGTCACACAGTCAGACAGTGTAGAGCTGAAATTCCAGAATACAGAAACAGGAACAATGGCATGATTAGGTCCAAGGATCAAGGCATGGATAAGAATAGGGAAAAAACAAGAACAGTGACAAGAACAAGAATATGGACAAAGAGTTCAAGAGAAGGCCCGGCAAGGAAGTTATAGACGCTGATGATGATCAATGCCTAATGGGAGTTTTACTCCCACCTCAGAATTAATCACCTCATCAAGAGGTGGGGGAGGGACTAAGCTAAGAGGCTAATTCTTAGTCCTAAGCCCCAAAGGTGGCCCTTTGCCATTGATGACAAAGGGGGAGAGATATGAGTAAGGGGGAGAGCTTCAAAGTGAAGAGGAAAGCTTCAAGTCAGGGGGAGCAAAACTTCAAAGGAAGATTCTCAGTTGTTAGCACAATTGGCTTCAGTTGGTTTCAGTTTTGGCTTTTTGAGAAGTGTTTTTAGTAAAGGTTTGCCATCAATGACAAAGGGGGAGATTGTTGGCAATTTTGGGTGCTTTGGGTACATTGCCCTTGCTCAAATGTATAAGTTGTCATTGATGTCAAAAGGCATTTTTGTGTTGATATCAAAAGAGTGTGATGTCAAGAATATCTTGAGAAGCTTCATTGTTAAAGTGTTTTTATTAAAACCATGGTGGCAAGGTTAAAGGTTTTTATTAAAACCATTTGGACTCATTAAGGGTTTTTATTAAAACCAATCTTAACTTAATGCAAAGGTCCATGTTTATTATTAATAATTAAATTAACTCAAACCTTTGTCAAAGGTCCAAGTTTAATTTATTATTAATAAAATAATAATAATTATTATTTTAATTATTATTATAGGGTCTTTCAACCCTTAAGCGATGGAAGTAAAAAAGGATTCTTTCGCCGATATGATGCCATCGTTGGAGGAGCGCCGACGTCAAACTTTATGGAGAAATGGCTATATAAGTGGGGATGTTTTTCTAAAGTGAGTACCATGAATTATTTAGACATCTACGATTTACGATTGGCTCTGTATCTTGCGATTTGTGCTTGGCGTCTACGATTTTGCGTTTTCTCTATTCTTTCGAATAGCGCTTTGTGTTTTTGATCTCCGATTGACGTCCTTGAAATCGTGCTTGTTCTATGTTGGAAACCGTGCTTGGCATATTCGAAACTGAGTTTGGGCTGCATCCTTACCTTTATGCTTGACGCCGGTGGATTGGCAATTGCACCTGGACTACATTTTTTAGACTGTGCTGTGAGATGATAAATGCAAGCATTTTGTGACTTACGTTTTGGACAGTGCTCACCAGTTTGCATGTGGCTTGTGGAAGATGTTTACGTTTTCCAGTTTTGTGGCGTCAACAAAAGATAAAAGAGAGGGCAGTGCTATATTTATTTGTTGGACACTTGTGACCCAATGGCAATGGCGTTTAAGCGAAAGTGCTAGACGACAGAGGTGCCGAGTTCGATTCTCTTCATTGGGAATTTCTTTTTGGTCACGGTGTGCAAAGGATAATGGCTGTGAATGCGCGGGAGGTATAAGGTTAAGGTATCATATTTGTTTTTGACATTGTTTCATTGATGTTTAATGTTTATGTGGAGTAATAAGGTGTAAAGAGGTTTTACTTTGTATGTATATTGTACTTTGGTGTTTTTACTAAGTTGGAGAAATAAGGTGTTATTTTGGATCTTTATTATTGTGTATTATTATATAGTTGCTAACTCTAATTAGTGGCAAATTGAGAGTTAGTGTTGTGACAGATTTTGAGTTCTCCTTCTTCATCAAAGTAAAGGTATGGGCAACTTCTTCCATGTATGTTGTTGATGGTATATTTTCTGAAATTGAGTTTGGAGTGAAAAGGTTGTCTACTAGGTATCTTTGGTGTAAATCTTATTTTTTGGATATTGAAGATTGTTTATGCATTAAAATCATTGATGAGTGTTTGGGTGAATGCATAATTCTGGTTGAGGAAGAGGAAGCATTTTTGCACTAGGGTTTATGTTAGTAAGTCTTGCTACTTGCATTGAGATGATGAAACCCTTAGTTGGCTATTTTGATATTGATGGATGAGTTGCTTTCATAGAGGTTGTTGTTGATCGAGTTAGTGCTTTACTTGATACATGATATTGGGCTTACTCCATTGAGTTGATTTGAACAAGTTATTATTTGCAATTGGTGATATTGTGTTGGTGGCTGTTTTTTTCAAATATCCTTGGAGGGAAAAGGATTTCTACTTGTTTCCTTTTCTTGTGATGATTTGTTAATGCTTCAAGGTTGATGTTGAGTTGAATGTGTTGGTGGTCTAAACCTTGTTTGATGAGCATTGTTGTTGAAACTCTAATTGTTGGTAAAAAGAATATGAGTATCATTGTTATATGAGATATTGCATAGTTGGCAATTTTTGGGTTGTGTTTCATATTCTTGAGAAAAGCATACTACATCTATATTATTCTTTTGATATTGAGATTGAGTTGAGATTGAGATTGGGAGTTAAGTATAGAACATATTGGGTCTCTAACAATTCTTTTTATGTTTCTATGAGATTTGAGATTGAGATTGGGAGTTAAGTATAGAACATATTGAGTCTCTAACAATTCTCTTTATGCTTCTATGAGGTTTATGTATCACATTGGGTCTCTAACAATTCTCTTTGTGGGTTCATGCTAAGCAATTTTTTTTTGGTGAGCTTGCTGAGGTTTTTGGACAGGTTTCGGTGGGGACTTGTGAGTAGGTTTTGGACAGGTTTCGATGGGGACTTGTGAGCGGATTTGGACAGGTCCTAGTAGAGGACTTGTGAGCTGAGTTTTTGAGAGTTCTATCAGAGAACTTGAGGATAGAGGTGCATTGATTCTTTGAGAAGAACCTGAGGACAGATTTGGCAAGTATTTGAGAAGGCTTGTGTGCAGAGGATTGATTTGTTCATAGAGTTGGACAGATCCGACGGACAGAGGAAGACTTGTACTAGGTATACTGACTGTGTTTGGTACAGGTAGCTGAGCTACTGTGGACGTGATCATAGAAGGCAGAGGTCTCTTAGGCTAAACATTGAGGATAGGAGGTCTTCGATGGAAAGGAGTTCCATGTGCTGGCAAGAGGTAGAGGCAATTGATCTTCCGAGGGATCATTTCCGAGAGCGAGAGGGAAGATATCTCCTTTGAGCAGAGGCTCATAAATTCAGATTGGGGGAAGGTGTCTCCTTTGAGCTGAGGCTCATAAACATTGTAATTGGGAAGGTTTCCCAAAGAACTTTGAGATAACTTTTAGAGAAAAGTTTTGTGGACGTAGCCCAGGCATTCTGGGTGAACCACATTAAAATTGGTGTCACTTTGTGGATGATTTTGTGCATTGCTTTGATATTGCTTTGGGTATATTGCTTTACTGTTTTGAAGTATAAAATAATAAGTAAAAAGAGTCCTTATACTGTTCACCCCCCCCTCTCAGTATAAGCTTGTGTTCTTCAGTATTTTGAACAGTAATGAAAATAATCCATTTATTTCCTCAAATTCTTGTTATCATGGTTACATTGATTTCTTTTATCAAATTGATTTAATTATTGCAATTTCATATATGTTTAGAATCTTTTGGCAATTCATAGTACCCTTTATTCTTTTTAGTCAAACTTAACAACCTATTTCTATCTTCCTTTTCTAAAAGTGTAGTAAGGTGGAATTTCCAATAAGGATAAAAAAGTATAAATATTTAAAATATGTCCACCATTGTCTACCATCAATATCATCTACTCCAAAAAACTTTTGAAGTTCCATAGTTCATGCCCTAATGCAAACTAGGGTTTTATGAGAATATATCATGTCCCAATGCAAACTAGAGTTTTATGAAAATATATATCTCTCCACTGATTTAAAGCTAAAATTTCACATAAACCATTAGATCTGCATTTTTTCTTCAAAATAAAATAATTTGCAACTAATTTTCTTACCCGAACTAACAAATTTCATCTTTTGAAAAAATTACGATTTGAAAATTCATCACTTCCCTTGTTCCAAATGACTAACTTCAAAAGATCATATCTTTATCAATACTACTTGGATTCCTTCATATGACCACTCATTTTAAAGTTGTAAAATATTTGCAGAAACGGATCCAAGAATCGTTTAAATTGAGTAAACTTTCACAGAGATATAGCTCCTAAAAGATGAGATATTTTTTAAAAAACAACTCTGCCTAAGTTTCATATTTCAAAAAAATTGCGATTTAAAAATTTGTCATTGCCCTTGTTCTTGATGGTTGACTTCAAAATACCATATCTCCCTCAATACTACTTAGATTCCTTCATATGACCACTCATTTAAAAGTGCTTCAAATTCCATACAAATTGATCCAAGAATCATTTGAATCAAACAAATTTTTGTAGATATATGGCTCTTGAAATATGAGATATTTTTCCACTAAAAAAAATCTACCCTAATTCCTTAAGGTAGGGAAACACCAATAATAATCCTTTAATTATAATAATTATCTTACTTGGATCCTCATGTTTTCTTGCTATCTTGGAGGAGAAGCTCTCTCTTGGTTTTATAGTTCTAATAAATATAACTTCACTTGGGATGAAATGGAGCATGCATTCTTGAGTAAATGGGACCTATATAAAATTATAGCTAGTTTTGAGGTCACCATCAAGGGATATTAAGAATATATAAACATTCTTTAGAAAGAACAAAATAAATCTAGAAAATTTTAAAGTGGTAGAAGGTAAAGAAGATGTCAGTGTGCAGACAAAAGAAACCACACCTTTGGTAGTAGATAAATTAAAAAGTGGACAAAGGGATTTGTTTGAATCTAAAAAGTCTATTTTATAGTTTCATGGAAGCATTCAAAAGGAAAAGGTTATTATTTCCATTAAATATAGCAGCAATATAATTTTATTAATATTGATTTGGCTAAGTGGTTGGAGGTTCAAGCAACAAAAATTAAGAACACACAGCTAGAGGGTGATAATGTTTAGATTTTTGAAGATTTGAAGATCATCGTGGATAAATATGTTTTACATTCAAATTTTTATGCTATTTATTTGGATGATGTGGATAGTGTTATTGGTTATCCTTGGTTGGATTCTTTAGGTACTATTAACAGTAATGTGCAAAAGAATTTTATGAAGTTATGGTATAGGAAAAATAAGATAACATTGTAGGATATTTCTCAGTTTAAGGAGCAAGGATCCAAGGAAGACCAATAAGTGGTTGTAGAGAAAGAAATTGAATAACAAATAGAAGAACCTAAAAAAATACTAGAAGGCAGTGGTAGCAACTGAGTCCATGGAAATAACAATAGTAGAGTGTAAGGAAACTTTTTTAGAAGAGCACAAGGACACACCAAACAAAGGGAACATGAAATAACACTGTGTAGAAGAATTAAAACAATGGAGCCAAATGTTAAGAAGTCAAAGAAGGTAGAACATCAAGTTAAGGTTACACCATACCACCATACACACCACTATGAGTAGAAATAATCTTGGATGTATGGTTCAAGGCATCAATATTATGGTTCTATATGGAATGAAAATGGCACCAAGTATGGCAGTGTTTGGCAGAGAAACCATAGTGATCCTAGTTTTCATATTGTTTCATCAACATCAAGGAACAAGTGGACCCATCATTCAAATTATCAAAATAAATTAGTAGAAGCATGGATCTAAAAAATGATATTTGGATACTCAAGTGATAAAATGGTATACCAACGTCAACATGTTTCACTTGGATGGATGGATGATCAAGATTGGTATTAGTTGCTAACATTGCTTAGCAAATTATATTATCCTATTTCTTCATATGTTTCAATTATGAAACATTTTTGAGGGTGGCATATTAGGGTACCTAGGAATAGATATTTGGGAATATATTATTATATTGTATAAGGGTTGGCATAGGCCACACATAACCCAAGGTTTATTGTATTATAATATTATAATATAATATAATATTAGTAGTCAACTCCCCAAAGTAGAATTAGAATATGAATATATAAAGAAGAGATATTTGTTATTTTAATAATCATGGAGATCAATCATATGTAATCATATTTTCCTATGAAGTGGCTTATGGGACTTTTCCCTCCTTAAGTGGTACTCTTATATTGGGAAATATTGTGGAGTTATTCCTTTCTTAAGGAGTATTATTGGTGTTTTCCTACCTTAAGGGTATTAGCTATATTTATCTCTTATGTGTATTAATGTTGTGGATAATTATTTATGGATGAATGATTTGATATTTTTGCATATTGATGAATTATTTTTGTTAATGAGAATATAATTTTGTAACAACCTTCATCCCTATAGTTATTGAGTCAAACTCAGTCTATGTCATGGACAATTTCACGATTTGTGAATATACCTCCATTAGGACCACCTTCAATGGACAGAGCTGAGGAGACATGCTCTAAGAGCTAGGGAGGGTATTAGGGTGACATGCCAATTTTATAGTGTGGTATGCATCCCTAGGGATGGTCAAGTGTACTAGGGTTGGACTATGGTACATCAATCGGGCAGACCTATGTATCTCTCTTATTATCTCGAGTAATACCATGCTACTTTTATTAGTGCAATTTGGGTGTTTGTGTACTTATGTGATTTCTTTCTCTTTTTGTAATGATTTTATTATGTTGTTATGATGATGATGCAATAAATCTAACATGAAATTACTATGATTGCACTTATTAACTAAACACAAATGAATGAGGAGGAAATGAGGTGGATGCAAAAATATGAGAAGGCACAAAAACAAGAGGAACAAAGGAAGAAAAGAAGAGGAAGAAAAGAGAAACCAAAAAGAAAAATAAAAAGGAAGAAAAAGCAACTCTAAGTGAAATTGCACCCCATAACTTAGGACCATGATAACGCTATAGAGCAAAATCATGGCCTCAAAATATGAGGCGTGATTTCAAAAAATAGAAGAAGAAAAAAGAAAAGAATAAGAAGAAAAAAGAAAGGAGAAAATGAAGAAGAAGAAGAAGAAGAAGAAGAATAAGAAGAAGAAGAACCAAAGTCGAATAGAAGTAAAAAGAGATTTTGAAACTCGATTTTTGAGTCGGTGTAGATCATACTATATCAATGAGACCAGCCATTCAAAATCATATACAAATATGGATAGGTGGAGCCACACCCGCTATGGGTGTAGTACTCATTAAGATGGAAAAATGATGGAGCATGACCTGCTATGGGTTCAATGCTCACTAATATGGATAGATGATCAAGATATACTCACTAATATGTATGCTCATATATTATTGAGATGGAGGTTTATGCTCACGTGTGGACATGAAGCTATCCCATATGGGGTGTGTCATATGTGTATGATGAACTAGTAAGTACTACCCCAAATAGGGGTGTGATGTGTCCAACATGTGAGTGATCAAATCAATCTAGGAAAATCAATATGTGAGTGTGTGAAGGTGTTAGAGGAAATAGAGGAAGAAGGCAAGGAAAAAGGAAAAGTGCATGTGTGTAATGGAGTGGAGAAGGCAAGGAAAAACAAAAGAATGTATATCCTTGTCTAAGAAAAAGGTAAAAGATAAAAAAATTTGACAAAAGGACAAGGATATACCAAAGGAATCCACACTCCTTGACCTAGAGGAAATTTATAGTCATTTTAAAAAAAATTAATATCAAGGAAGATGAGAAAATGAAGGGAGAAGAAGAAATAGAAGAGAAGAAGTAGAAAAAAAGAAGAAAGAAAATAAAAAAATAGAAGGATAAACCCTAGGTTGAGGATTTTTCTAGGCATCAGAACCATAGTGAAAGTGCAATTCATGTGAGCTACAACCTAACTAGGTATCATCACATGCCATTGTCACAAAATCTTTGATAATCTATATGATCAAGCAGTCATGAGCAAACAACAATGTAATTATGACAAGCAAAAATGCAAGTGGAGTAGAATGTTAAGAAAATCATGCAGAGTATGATAGGCAATCATGCAATATGAGAAAGTAGGTGGATGCAATGGAATGATGATGCAAATGCATGCCTAATTAATGATTAATTTTATTTTATTTAATGCAAGTAGACAAAGTAATAGTCAACACACATTCTGATTATACCTTCTATCTTAAAAAAAATAACATCCATACAAGGGACTGATCCACCAAAGAAAAACCTAGAAGGTGGACCTTCTTGATGATCAAAATCATGAAGAGGCTCCTTTAGGGTGTTGTATCTGGTAGCCTTTGCATGAAAATCTATATACTCTAAAAAAAACCACTTTTTTTAAAAAAATGAGGAGAAATACCTAGTTTCGCAAGATCCCTATAAGATAGCGACATAGGGTCCCTGATGTAGGAACAATAGTATGAAGCTATATTATTCATCATAATTCAAGTATATATAGAATTGCAATGGATGTTACGTAGGTTAAGTGGTTGCAACAATCTGCCAAACATGGCCAACCATTTAACTACTAGTTAACAAAATGCTAACTATGGATGTCCACCAACTGCTAGAAGACAAACAAGATCTCTAACAATTAACTAACATCTAACAACATGCTAACAACATGCTAACAACCTATTTCTAACATGGGCATACTATGCCTCACGTGAATACAAAGTGCAATGAAATAGGAATAGTAAATAATAATAATAATTAACTTAGGCTTAAGTGGATAAGCCTAAGTTATCCTCAACACTCCTCCCAACCATATAAGCATTGGATCCCAATGCTCTCAAAAAATGTGGAAATTCATGGGCCATCTCATGGTGAGGAATCCAGTGAGCCATGTGTGGAAAGTGACCACGATGAGCGACAAGGTAAGTAGTGGAAGAACCCTATCCAGTGTGATGAGTCTTCATCTCGAAAACTCTATCAAAAATGAGTGGAAGCTGACGATCAAGTGCCACTGCTGTTGTAGAACTAAAAATAGGATTAGGTACCAAAATAGGGTCCTAAAATGGTGTCTCTGGAAAGTGGTGCTCATCCAAAGGAACCCAAACTCTGCCTCCAACTTGTGGTGAGTGAGGATTGTGATGCTTTCGCACCACTCCCTGCGGAGTCTCCTGCAAGTCCTATGGTATCTTGCCTAGAAGGCTCTGCCGATTCTTAGTAAGGGAAGTAACCTTAGCTTGCTCCTCCATGTGTGCAATGGTGGGAGTGGGCAAAGCCAAAGGTAACTTCTATGGAACAAGTGGTTCAGTAGTTGTACGTGTACCCAAAATTATACCAATGGAATCAATGGTGTCTTTCTCATGAGTGAGAATGGTGGGTTCCTTAACCACTTGCTCTTGTGATTGTTCATCATGTGGGAGTGAAACTTTTTCCTTTGCATGTTCCTTAGGTGGTGCTTTTTCTTCATTTTGTGTGGGACAAATGCTAGTAGGAGCTAAAATAAGTGCTTGACTCAATGGATTCCTTACTTACCTACAACTTAACATCAAATTGGAAGTAGGTGTAGTGCTTTGTATCAAGTAGTTTTTACCATGCAACTGCAATGTGTGGGTGTTATTTTTAGCATGATAAATAACATTCCTATCAAATTGATAGGTTTTACCTAGAAAGAGTCCACAACAATCCATATCTGTGACATCACACCTAACTTTGTCCACAAACTTGTCACCAAAATAAAAAGTCAAGGTGCAAGTATGGGTGATGTTGGATGTGGAGTCTACATATTTCCACCCAAGTGCATAAGGTTGGTGATGTGGTTTGATGGGAAGTTTCAAATTCTCCACAATGGACTTTGCAATGAGGTTCTTTTGCGATCCGTTATCAATGATACAATCAACATAGAAATCATGCATCAAGTGGGCTCTAGTGACAAACAAATGATCACGCCCCCCTTGAGCAAACACATTGGATATTAGGGTAACTTTGTTCAGTTTATCCTTTAAAGCAGGATATTCTTATTCTATCCCTGTAGAAAAAATGGGACCATCTTGTGGTTCCTCATGTGTAGGCTATACAATTAGGGATTTCTTCTTCTTAAACTTCTCAAAAGTATAGCATTTGGATTTTACATGTCCATGCTTTTTACAAAAGTCACAATACAATGAAGAAGAAGAATATTTAGCATGAAAGGAAGAAGAATGTGCTTTAGGAGAAGTGGGAGGAGAAGAAGAATGAGGGAAATATTGAGAATTGTTCTTCACCTTCTGTTGATGTTGATTCCCACCTTTGGAAGAGCCCTCTTGTGATGAATGAGACTTTTGATATGCACCAACTTTCTCCTCTACAAGAATGGCATGATTGAATGCCACATCCAAGGTGAGGAAGACATTGAATTTGATCTCCCTAAAAATCTAATCTTGCAAGCCATGAGTGAATTTATTAATCAAATCATCTTCTGAATCTTTCACACCAAGCAATACCCTCAACCTATTAAATTGGAAAATGAAATCAGAAACTGACATTCCATAGGTTTACCTCAATCTATACCACTTGGTAGTGAGGTCACTTTGGTATTTTGGTGGAAAGAAGGTGTTTTTTAGAATTTGAGTTAATTCTTTCCAAGCCATGGTGGTATTATGACTCTGTATTTCTACAATGAGAACTTTTGCTAAACCTATGAGTTTTACTATAGTAAATGTGGCTTTTTCATCCTCCAGAATTTCAGCATAAGCAAACCAAGTTTGCGTATCCAAAATCCATGCAGATAAGACATCGGGATCCCTATATCCATCATACATTTTAACCCCACATTTAGCTTTGTTGGCATGATTATGGTTGATTTTGATTTCACCAGGATTGAATTGCACAACAATATCTCTTACCTTCTCTACTAAAATTTCTACTGCATAAGTAAGGTTTTCCATGTTTGATCTGAGGTCTTGAGCCATATTTTTCCTAGTATATGCCAGACTAGGAGGATTACAAAATGGTCTTGTAGAATCTTAATCTAGGCTTAGGAACAATTTCAGTTTCCTATGCAGTCAAATTACCTAGATTTTACAAATTCGCTCTCCAAAAATAACAAAAATGGGCTATTTAGTGCTTTTACAAAATTAAAATTTTCAATTTTGCAATTACAAAGTGCACTAAAATACTGAAAAATTAGCCCTTTTACAATGCCAAATTTTGGTTAGGAGCAAAAATTATAAATCTACGGGAAATTTTCAACACAATGCAAAATATTTAGTCGAAAACGGAGCAAAAATGAAGTTTTTATCACCTTTCGAAGTTTGATTCTCTTTGTTTGCTGGCGCAAAAAAAAAAAAATTGAATTTAAAAATTCAAATTTGAATTTCCCTCCAAACTCATTTTGCCCACCAAAAATCTGATCGTTGGCGCCAAAAAAAATTGTTTGAATTACAACCCAGTCAACTAGTTCAGAGTGCAAAGTCAACTGCACAAATCTGAGAAGGACAACGGGCGTGCAGGTCCAATTGGTCTGTGGCAAGTCTACCACTTGGAAACTGTGGCAGAGAGAGGCTCCACTACCTCGTCAATAGCCTAGAAGACAGTACGTCCAACAACTAGATGCTCCTGCACATGAGCCACCGAGAGGCGGTTATCATCTTAGGTGCGCGGGGTCTTTGATAAACCCCAAGCTACCCCCGCACAAAATATGTGGGACAAGTGTCCCAAAAGCAATTTCAACTCCTCATCACCCCGACCGCCGAAAATGGCCATCCTACCAAAAAATTATGCTAGGAAATTGTTTTAAAGGTTAAACCTTAGTTTAGATGCTGGATAAAATCAAAATTCATCGAAAACATTTGATTCGCATCGAAAAACTAAATCTCGCTTGGTGCACGTTGATTTGTTATCTCCACCTGTATGCAATCTCGACTATGATCATGAAAATATTTGTGTCAATGGAGGGTGATGGAGGTCACTGTCAGTGTCTTGGCCTCCTGCGTGCTACGATCGACCTAGGTTTTGGAGTTCTGAGACCTGCTTCAGAACATCAGGGGGTTTCTGAGAGACCCCATCAACTTCCACGTACTGGAAATATTGATGTGCTCACCTATCGATCAAAGTTGTGTCCTTTGTTCATGTCAAGAGCTACCGTGAAAGGTCTATCATGATCGATGTGATTCATCTGCAAAGGGCAGTCACTGCCAGAGCATGGGATGGGTTACCGCTCATCGGTTGGGCCTCGATCGATGAAGGTTCCGACCGGGTGATGGATGGCACTGATCGTCAATTTGGTGCCGGTTTTTGTGGCACCAATTGGCTAGCGCATGCCGTGGCCCACCAATTTTAGGTGGTCACCAAAATAATACTCCCCGCTAGGTAAAAGGCTATTTTAAAATGAATATACATGCACCTTTTTTTTTAATAATAAAATTAAATATTAATGTTAATAAAACATTAATATAAAATTTTAATCTTTTTCCATGCAAAAGAAGGGAACTCCTATCAAGTTGTGAAGAACTTGACTCCTTTTCTGA
Organism: Wollemia nobilis; assembly: GCA_028583015.1. Lineage (NCBI taxonomy): Eukaryota > Viridiplantae > Streptophyta > Pinopsida > Araucariales > Araucariaceae > Wollemia > Wollemia nobilis. The sequence goes on from JAQPPZ010000057.1 coordinate 2,656,873, forward strand.
ATGTAAATTTGAAACTCCAACTGGAACTCAACTTGAACTGATGAGATAGAACTCAAATTCTACTTTTCAAGGCAGATAATCGGTGTAGGGGTAATTTTTGCCCTCTACTACCTCAACTTCACTTGGTGCTCTAGGTGGCTTCAAGCCAACTTCCAGTCAACACCTTCCTAGGATCTGATGCACTAGCAGTCTCACTAGGCACCTCACAAAGAAGTGGCAGTTTGCCTTCCTTCTTGCTAAAAAAAAAAATCCTATGGCTCTGATTACCAATGATGTAGGAACAATAGTATGAAGCTATATTATTCATCATAATGCAAGTATATATAGAATTACAATGGATGTTATGTAGGTTAAGTGGTTGCAACAATCTTCCAAACATGGCCAACCACTTAACTACTAGTTAACAAAATGCTAACTATGGATGTCCACTAACTTCTAGAAGACAAACAAGATCTCTAACAGTTAACTAACATCTAACAACATGCTAAAAACATGCTAACAACCTATTTCTAACATGGGCATACTATGCCTCACGTGAATACAAAGTGCAATGAAATAGGAATAGTAAATAATAATAATAATTAACTTAGGCTTAAGTGGATAAGCCTAAGTTATCCTCAACAGATCCCCTTTAGAAAAAGAGAATTTACCTTTGGGGTGCATAGAGCCTATCACATTATAAAATAAGATGTTAGAAGAACAAGGGGGGTCCTCATCCTCATCACATCACTACGATTTTTGATAATCTAGATATTTAGCATAAGTCATAATATGATCATCATTATCAAATGGTAAAGGTTAATTTTCTTGGGTATGTAGCCTATGCCACATCTCCTAGGTCAAATATAAACATCGAAGGGTTCTTGAATGCCCTTCTACTATGGCCATAGAACTTTACTGACACATCCCATACTAGATGGGATCTACTTAGGGTGTGGGTAATCATTGGATAAGTAGCAATGAGTGAAATAACACTCAACGAGAGAGGGGTTGCTTCCATGAACTTTGTATTCGAAGGTTGTTCCTATGAAAACAAAGGTATATGTACTAATGTGTACAACTTCACTCTTCTTACGGGGTATACCCATAGTCCGAGGTGAAGGTGGTATCTTGGCTAGATATGATATTCTTGAAGAAACTGATTATTTTGGTCCCATGATAAAACATTGATTTGGGGTTCTCACTCACTTTTAGATTTTCAATATGCACCAATATTTGAGATGAGGAACATGGAGAAAATGATGAAACTTAAGGAAAAAAATTAATATTAGATTGAGCTTGCTCAACCATCAAAAAATATTTGAATGGCTGAGGGTTTCCCAAAATGGTAATAATTTTATCTTTATACTCAAACTTCAAACACTAATTAAAAGTAGAATGGACGACCTTCATCGTATGAATCTAAGGTCATATAAGAAGAATATTAAAATATGTAGGGCAAGGTACCACATATAAAAAGGTATCTTAGATCTTAGGTCCAACCTTAAGAGGGAGGGATATAACACCACAGGCTTCTTAGGACTCGTTGTTGAAAGCTTTGATGATGATGTTGGATTTAGTTAAGTCTTCTTATTTTAATCCAAAATTTTGGAAAGACTGATATGTTCATAAATTAAGAGAAGAATAATTATCAATCAAGATACATTTGATAAATATTTTCCTAATAAATGCTATGATGTAAAGGGAAGAATTCCTTTGCAGGTCTTAGGAAGGTTTATCATCATCCAAGAATGATATATGGGTATCTCAAGAGAACCTACAACATTAACCATGATATTGGGAGAAATATATAGAAGGATAGATTGTTGTCTTAGAAGTTACAACAAGATTTCCCTATAGTTAGGAGAAGTTTGCAAGAGTTCTAAGATAGAAATATTGGCTAGGGTACTAGCTAACTATTGTTGAAGGTCAAAGGATTGAGGTTCTAATACTAAGGGCGTATTCCCTATTCTTGTACTCTTTCTTTTATTGTTCCATAAAACCAATATGGGCTATGATGAACTCTTATATTATTGATGGTGTTGTGCTAACTGAGCTTGAACCTATTTCCTTATAGTTGCTCCAACCATGTTGACCATATTACCATGGGAAGGTGGATCATTATGATAAGATACCTAATTATCTACCTGCTATTTGTGCTTAGGTAATGGATCTCTAAAGATCCCCATGTCTTGATTAGTCATGGTCTCTTGTTAAGTAGCAGGTTGATTATTTGATGGTTGAGAGCTATCTACAACAAGTTGTCCTACATCAATCAAATATTGAACCACATATTTCAAACTCTTACAAGAATTTATCCAATATCCTTCCACTCTGTGATAAGCACAATGCTATCCTTCCTGATACCAATTGGTTGTAGTATCTTGTTGCCTTATGGGAGGTAATTCAATAATATTAGTTTCCAAAATCTACTTTAAAACCTCTTCCATAGACATATTAAGTCTTGTTAAATTTCTTTGTGGAGGTTTTTGAAGTATCAACTTTTGTAGGTTGTTAACAATATCGTTAACAGGCCTACTATCTGTTGCACCATCACCTACCACCTATTTATTCTTATGCTATGACTTAGTTGTTTTATCTTCTTTCACCTTGAGTTATCCTCTTTTGATAAGAGCTTGTTCCACTTTCCTTGCTAATTCAATTTCTTTATCAGAAGATGTGATATTTGTTGTTTCCAATACATAAGATAGTTGTTCTTGTAGATTTCCAATAAATATTTCAAACATGTCTCGAGGAGGTACAATATATCTCAAGCATACAACTAGACTTCTCCAACGAGATAGGAACTCTAAAAAACTTTCCTCTTTACCTTGTTTTAGATTGTAGATATATTTCATGGTTACAATATTATCAATATAGGTACCAAATTGTTGCACAAATAATTTAGCTATCTCTTCAAAATTTCTCAAGGAATGACTAGAAAACTGATAATACCATTCTAATGCCATGCCAACAAGACTCTTAGGAAATATTTTTAGCAATAATATATCATCAAAGATGACATCATGACAATCTCTTTAAATCTTATTAGATGATCAATTGGATCTTATTTCCCATCATATATAGGTAAAACCAACATGGAAAAATATTTGGGATAAGGTCTAGCAACAATAATAGGGTCTAGGGGTTGATTGCACATCTATTTATAGTTATAGATGAAACTAGAAGGATGAATCATCTCCACTTTTAAAACTAATTGTTTCACCATATTAGTTAAAATTTTTACCTCTAGATTACTATTATGCAAGGCCTCTAGATTCGCTGAGGGATAGGTAAGTTTTTGAATGAATACTTGGCCTATGTTGGAGGTATTGATACTGTTGTGATATGTGGTATATCATTGGAGAGGATAACTAATAGTTGGTGGAACATAAGAAATTTTTTTTAAATGAGTAGATTGAGGAGGAAATTGAAAATATTTTTTTAGTGATACTACTAGTTGCAGGGATTTATGAACTCCCTCCAATGTTGGTGGTTACAGTAGTAGCACAAGTTGGTTAATGGACATGATTTCCATGATTCAACAATTTCGATAAAGGATTATTATGAACACATTCAGGAGATACTGTTGTAGGATAGGGAGTCTCACATATTTCAAGTCAAGCCTCCCACTCTAAGTCTTTCTTATAACATTTCATAAATCCTAAAATATTCTCAAAGGATTTAAATATGAGGTATCCATCAGGTGCTTCAAGGAGATCAAAATTTGTTCCAGTTCTCTATATTGTTGCTCTTTTGTATCAAGGTTATGGTTTTCTCTATCAAGATGATCATCTTATTGGAAATAATAATCAAAATCTACCTATCATTACTTATTTCTAAGTATTGGAGCCATTAGAAGAAGTGAAAGGATAGAAGAAAGAACTAGTAAAAGGCATACTAGAATATTTTATGATATTTATTAATGTTATTCTAATTCTAAGCAAAAAAATTAGTGATCTTGTTAAAAAAAATTCAAAAGAAAAGCAAACAAGGAAGAAGCTTTCTAATTTGGCAACTAACATGTGTTTTCACTTCAGGTTCACCAAATATGTAGAGAGGGAAAACTGCCCTACCATGTATGATTCTCGACTGCATCTACAAGGAGTCGAGGTGAACTACAGAGATATGTTATAACTCTAAAATCGATGTGGGGGAGGAAAGGGTTCACCAAAAATGGTTTTAGAACTCACTCCAAGTTTGGGGGTGGAATATATTTTATGTGTTCAATTTAGGACAATCACCTTTGTTTGGCCTCTCTATGGCAAAGCTATGAAATGGAATAATAATGCAAGAAGCAAGATCCAAGAAGACAAGAGCTAGCCCTATAATTATTCTTTATTTGAATGAGATCTAACTCTAATATTACAAAATGAAATCTTTGAGAAAGGGTTCAAGAGAGAGTGCACAAACAATATTAAACCCTAAATATACACTATATGCTATTTATTCTTTCAAATGCCTAGAAAATTAATTAGATATTTTTCTTTTATATCTAATATAGGGTTTTGATAGAAACAAAAATCACCTAGTAAACAACCTAAATATTTATCAAGGCACTTATCTCATCCAATGGTTGATCCAAGATTTATATTTCATCCAACAATATCCCACAATTCCTATTCCTAAAAAATAGCTTCACAAACACTTGAAAAATATGAACAGTGTTAGGGGGCCTACTTAGACCATTGTGTAACAATGCTTGGAGGCATAGCAGTCAAACCACCTAGGTACTTTTAGTTAACCTTTGAAATATAAGAGAAAAAGTTAACATTTGGAATATGGAAAAGCAAAATAAAATGTAGCAGAATAGTATGATGAACATACAATAAAATGTGTTGTTATAATCAGAATGCAACATGAAATGCAAACCTAGGATTTGGATATAATATATTAACCCCAATCCTATCCTAAGTGAAATTGTACTCTATACGAAGAAGTCACGATTTCACAGAATAATAAAATCATACCTCAAAATTGCCAAGCATGATTTCACAACAGAAGAAGAAAAACTGAATAAAAAGTAGATGAAGTGATGTGAAACAAAAATCTAACTAATATGTAAATGTAGACGAGTGAAAACAACCTGGCGGTAGCGAAAAAACAGACCAAAGGATGGAGACCTCCAATTAGAATATTCCTCCTTAGGGCTTGACAAATTCTCCACCAAGAGAAATAATACACAATCAAATGTAGTAGAATATAATTCCAAAATAGATCTTCAACAAACTATATTAACACTTGCAAAATGAGAACTTTCAGCTTTGGTTGATCGCTTATGAATTTATGACTTAGCTTGCTTGCCTTTTAAAAAATTGAGAGATTGCTTGGATTTATTTTTGGAGCTAGGGGAAAGACTTAAAAACCTCTATTTATAAGGTATTTGAAATAAAAATGGGTAGGAAAAACCAAAAAATTTGACCTTATGAGAGATCAACTTTAAAAATTAGGGTTTCCTAGGAGAAAACCTTAGCTATGCAAAATTGTGCCCTGCAAAGGCCGACCGTTATTTTGCATAAAGAGAAAAAAAGAGGGGAAAATGGATAAGGGAGGTCCAAACTTGTTTAGGGCAAGTTGGAGGGTCTCCCTAAGGGTCTAGAGAAAATGACTGACTCAAGTGGGTCAATTTTTTGTGTCCACACTTCCTGCATCTCCAAGTTTTTTGCTAATGGTATTACCTCTTGATTCCTTATTTCATTTGGAGAAATCCATTCTTCTTATTCTTCTAAAAAAAATTTTATCCTATTTTCGAACCTCACATGTACTTTAATTCTTCTTCTTTCATAGGGTGAGGTGCTAATTCTTGTTGTTCCATAGTTGGTTGGGTTTCCTTCCTTTCTACAAATAAACATATAATGCCAATATCATCTTCCCCTTGTGGAGTATTTTGATTATTCTAGGTTGTTTGTTGTTGTTCATGAAGATCAACCTCTTGGAATTATCTCAAAGTGATGAATAAGAATTGTGCTTTATATGGTTTCAAATTTGAACCATTTATCATTTTGTATACCGTCATTCCATACAACTTCTAATTACAACATTGTTCATCACCTCTATTACTCTAAAGGGACCAAGCCATAATATCTTCAATTTCCCTGGCTTGATTTCCAACTTACCATTATATTTCTTAACTAAATCACCTTAATTGATTTCTAACTTTTGAATATGCTTATCATTCCATAAATTTCTTCACTTCTAGGCTACTTTAATTTCCTATTGTGTCATGACTCATATTTTATCTAACTTAATCAATGTTGCCAACCTTTCTTCTAAAATTTCTTGATCGCCTAAATAATGTTCCATGAATATCTGTAAACTATGTACTAAGAACTCTACTAGCACCACTACCTCCTGACCATATATTAGCTTAAATGGAATATGGTCTGTTGTAGATTTAAAGGTTTTTCTATATACCTATAGAATAAATAACAAGTTATCCTCCCAATCTACTCCTTCTATTCCATAGGTTTTGTACAACATAGAGAGTAGGATTTTGTTAGTTGTCTTTGCTTGCCCATTTTCTCTAGGGTAATATAGAATTAAAAATGAATGCAAAACTTGAAAATCAGTCATCAACTTCTTGATAATATCATTAATAATGTGACCACCCCTATCACTTAATATTTTTAGCAAAATTTCAAATCTTGTTATTATATGCTCATACAAGAAATGGATTGTACTCTTTATCATATGCCAAATAGGTAATGCCTAAAATTATACAATACATATACCATTCCCAAATCCTCTTATTTTGTTGTACTATAGTTCTTTTCTACCCTTGATAGTAGATGACTTATAAAATAAATAGGTTGATCAAACCTAAATTATACCTCTTGAGCCAACACACAATCTATTGCAAAATTGGATGCATCAATGTGAACATGGAACTCCTTATCTCTTTTTGGAAACACCAAAATGAGACTACATATGAGATTTACCTTCAATTCCTCAAAAGCTCCTTGATGTTCCTCTATCCATTTAAAAGGAATATTATTTTTAATCAATAAATTTAATGGATAGGACGTGTGCATAATTTTTGATAAACCTTTGGTAATACCCTATGGATCCCAAGAAGGTTTTTAATGAGATCACATCATATGGTTCTTCCATATTTAGAATGACATAAATCTTATTAAAATATGGTTTCAACCCTTTCCTACACACTATGTGTCCCAACAACTTACCATATGGTACCATCAAGAAATATTTCGCTAGATTCAAAGATATCTGCACATTTTTGCAATGAATCACACATTCACTTAGATTTGGTAAATTATCCTTAATTCTACCATATATAGACCAATCGTCTAGGAATTACTTGAATTTTCCTATTGCCAATTGATAAAATATGTATAAAATAATTCATTGAAATGTGCTAGGTGCATTACGTAGGCCGAATAGAATTCTATTATATGCATAAATACCATTGTCCATGATGAATGTGGTCTTCAGCTTATCTTCTTCCACTATTCTAATCTGATTATCCATCCAAGAATGAGTAAATTTCATGTCTTGCGACTTCCTCCAATATGGAATCCATAAATAGAATGGGAAAGGGATCCTTTATTTCTATTGCATTCAGACTATGAAAGTCCATGCATATACAAATCTTATCCGCTTCCTTCTTCAAGGTGACCACAATAGGTGAAACCCATTTGCTTGTAGTAACATTAAAAATAATTTTGACATCTAACATTTTCTCTATTTTTGCATTTACTAACAATACTACTTTGGGTTCATTTTATAAGGTCTCCTTCTAACTAGTTTTTCTCCTAGAATTTATTAAATATTATGCACATATAACTCCAATGGTATCACTTTCAAATCCTTATATGTCCATGCAGAAACATCCTTATATTTCAAGAATATTTTGAAAGCTACTGCTTTCAACACTAGGTCCTAGTCATATCTGCAATTGATCAATATTGGTTCACTATTGGTCTCCAAATTTACTTTCACTCTTCAAGGTGCTTCATATTTAATATTCTTTTGCTTTTCCTTAGCTTTTACCATATTCTTTGGATGTGTTAGTTTTACAGCTATCTCTACATTGCCAATTGTATATACTATAAATATTTTGGAAAATGTTAATTTTCTTGTTCCTCTTCATTTGGTTTCTTACTGACCTTCTTTTCATCGTGAACTTTTATAGTCTCCTTTATATTAATACAAAGGCAATCAGGTTGAAACACCTCATACTTGTTGGAAATATATTGAATTTTTTCCATGTTATTTTGGCAGGGTTAATTCTAAAAGGTATTGGATATTCTCCATGTATCCTTGTTATGGTTTGAGGCTAGGTCAGGCCTTGAGTAGGGGTTTGGGAGTGGCAGCCCCTGAAAAGTGAGGGTCCAAGGATAATAGACCTTGATGGAAGTTTTAGGGTTTCTTAAGCTATTTTAAGACCAATATGAGCTATTTAGGATTAAATATTTGAACCCATGGTTTTTCGCCCATGTTATTGTAAAATATATTATTATGTTGTTATTTAATTACACTTACATCAAGGTTTAAAGAGTGAAGAGAGATGAACATTATTGTATTAGAGACGATTAATTTTATACTATAAGGAGATAATACTATGCTAGGTTTTTTTCTTGTAAGGATTTTCTAGGTGAAATATTGTGTTATGTGTGTATCTATTATCTTCTTATTTTTTCCTTTGATTATGTATTTAATATTTTTTTAGATTTAGTTTATTTGAGCCTTTTGCTCTTCATTTGGTATTAGAGCTAGTTTTTTAGCTTTGTTCAAGGAGTAAGGGTTTTAACCCTATGATAAAATAGTTCTTGAGTGGGAGCCATATGCAAAAGAATATGGGTGAAGAAAAATTATGAGAAGCACATGAGTAGAGATTGAAAAATTTAATGGATAGAATTTTGAGTTATGGAAACTCAAGATGGAGGATCTGTTGGTTGATAGAGATCAGTGGATTGTAGTCTCAAGAATAAAACCAACATCAATGACAGATGAGGATTGGTTGAAGATCGATAGGAAGGCAAGGAGTTTTATTAGATTGTGCTTATCTAATTCGATATTGTTGAATGTATCAACATAGACCACGATAAAGTTATTATAAGTGAAGAATGTTGTATCAAACAAAGTCATTGGTAAATAAAATATTTCTCTAAAAGAAGTATTCACTTTGGATGAATGATGTTGACTCTATGGATAAATATTTGAATGCTTTTAACACCGTGGTAAGTCAACTAAACTCTATTGAAGTAAAAATGATGAAGAAAAAAATTGTACCACTTTACTTGTTTCATTACCTGATTCATGGGATAACCTAATTATGGCTATCACCAAGACTACTTCTACGTTGAAAGTAAAGGATATAGTAGGAATATTGCTATATAAGGAAATGAGACAAAAATATTCTAAGGATTATCATCAAAAGGATTCCTAGGTTGTGATCAAGAAAGAAGCAAAAAGAAATCAGGAGAAAGGAAATCGAGATCTAGGGGTAAATTTGTTACTCCAAAAAAGAGGAAATACTAGAAGTGTAGTAAAATAGGGCATTATAAAAGATATTGTAGATATAAAAAGGTTGATAATAGCCAATCATCTAATGAAGAAAATTCTATAAAAATAAATACCACGAATTCAAGGGTTTTATTCTTAACTACAACGTGCTCAAGTGAATGTCATGACTCATGGTTGATTGACTCACGTACTTTATTTCATATGAATCCTCATAAGGAGGGGTTATATGAATATGAAAAGATAAATGAAGGTAAGTCTTCTTGGGATACAATTTGACATATAAAATAATAGGTTGAGGAAGAGTCAAGTTGAGGTTAAATATGGAAGAATTAAAACCCTTCCTAGTGTGTTGCATATTCTAGGTTTGACAAGGAATCTATTATCCATAAGATGAATGATGTAGGTGTGATTGTGGTATTCAATAAGGATAGCTGCAAGATGGTTAACGGAGTCTTGGTGTTGGTAACATGAGTTCATATAGGAAATTTTTTCAGACTTGAGGCTAGCATTGTAAGTATTAATTGTAACAACTCTTCAATTCTAAAGAAACATAATACGGTAGAAGCAGCTTCAAGTATTATTGTAGCAAAGAAAATGTTGTGACATCAATGCATGGGGTATGTTAGTGAGAAAGGCATTTAAACATTAAAAATTAAAGGTATGGGGATTTTTGATTTCCCATTAAATTTTGATTTTTGTAAGCATTGTGTTTTTGGAAAGCAAACTCAAGTCAAGTTTCCTAGTAGTGCTACAAGATTTGAAGGAATTTACATCTAGTTCACAGTGATGTGTTTGGACCTACAAAAGTACCATCATTAGGTAAACCTATCTATTTCGTTACATCTATAGATGACTTTTCAAGAAAGACCTAGGTATATTTTTTTACAGAATAAATCTAATGTTTTAACAAATTTAAAGAGTTTAAGGTTCTTGTAGAAAATCAAATAGATAAAAAGATAAAGGTTTTGATAAGTGACAATGGTGGTGAAAATTGCTCTAATGAATTTGACTAGTTTTATGAGGATTGTGGAATAGAAATATAGAAAATGACTCTGTATACTCCACAAAATAATGGAGTTGCAGAATGAATGAATAAAACATTGATGGATAAGGCCAAAAGTAGCTAAGTGGTGTAGGATTAGAAAGGAAAATATGGGCAGAAGCCATGTTAACTACTTGTTACCTCATCAATATATCTCCTACATCAACTTTGGTAGACAAGATTCCACAGGAAGTGTGGACTAATAAGAAACCCTCTCCTAGTCATATAAGTATTTGTAGTTGTGATGCTTATATATATATCCCAAAATAGAAAAGGACTAAGCTAGACTATAAATATAAAAAATACATATTTTTAGGTTATAGTATGGTGTTAAAGGATATAAATTATGGAACCCAAAAACATAAAATATTGTTTACAGTCGTAATGTAATCTTTAGATAAACATAAGGGGTTTTGAAATAGGAAATGAAACCAAGAAAAGAAATTAAAATAGTTCAAGTAAAATTGGAATAGGAAGAATAACCTGTGGTAGAACCTTGTGCTATAGAAGAATATGAACTACATAGAGAGTCTAAAGAGGAAAATTTAGAGGAAGAAGGCAAGGAGGAAGCTGAAGATGCAAACTATAGAACTCCAAGTTTGAGGAGATCAGATCGAGTGAGAAGACTCCTAGAAAGGTATAGCCTTTAAAATATTTTTCTACTTTAATATATTTGAACCAAGACTATAAAGGAGGAACTTAAGTCAAGTGAGAATAAGTCTTGGAAAAGGGATATGGAGGAAGAAATGGAGTCCTTGGATAAAAATAATATATGATACTTGGTGAAATTACCCATGGAATAAAATTGGTTGGTTGTAAGTGGGTATTTAAGAAGAAGTACAATGTAAAAGGAAATTTAGAGAAGTACAAGACTTGTTTGGTAGCAAAAGGATTATCTCAAGTTGAGGGAATTGACTTTGGTGAGATTTTCTCTCCTATGTATAAACTAAATTCAATTAGATTTATGTTGTCTATTTATGTTGCTTTTGACCTTGAAATAGAATAGATGGATGTAAAGACAACATTTATACATGGTAAACTTGATGAAGAATTCTCTTAATGGCTTGAAGAAATCTCCAAGAACCAAAAATTTTACAGGTTTGTTTTGACACTTGGGCTTGGAAAAAGCAACAAAAAATTGTGTGTGTATTTTAAACAAGAAGGTAAAAATTGTGTTATCATTGTTTTATATGTGGATAACATGTTGTTAATTGAGGTCCGAGGTGTAGATTAACTGGTTCATCCAAACCCCATAAGGGGGGTGGAGGTCCAAGGTTCAAATATTGGGCCTCACTGGACTGAACGCTTGTCCCTTTCCTGGTGCTTTCAGTGGCGTAAAAGGTTTAAAATGATTGTGGCATGGCGGTTATAGGGGTGGACTACACGAAGATCTATGTGGCGGCTTTCGGGGTGGATAGTGCAGAATACTATGGCAGCCATAAAAGCTGGACAACCTACCCGAATTCGTGGCGGCTACCGATTCCACTATGTTAAAAAAAAATGTTGTTAATTGGTAACAATAAGGAGATGATAAAGTTACTATTTGACATGAATGATTTAGGTGCTGCAAAATTTATTTTGGGTATGGAAATAATAAGGGATCATGCAAATAGAAAGTTATGGTTAAATAAAATAAAATATGTTGATTTGATACTACAAAGGTTTTGGATGCATGATTGTAAACTAGTATGTACTCCATATCATGTTGGTAAAAAGTTATCTATTGAAAAATATCCTAAAATAGATGAGGAAATTAAAGAAATGCATCATGTTCCTTATGCTAGCATTGTTGGTAGTCTAATGTATACAATGGTATATACTAGACCTGATATTACACATGCAGTGAGAGTAGTTAGCAGATATATATCTAATCCAAGGAATGAACATTGGACTATTGTGAAGAGGATATTTAGATACTTGCATAGAACGTCAAATTGTGCTATTTTTTACCAAGAAAAATTTGGAGACAATAATATTTTAAATCTACAAGGTTTTGTGGATGTTGACTAGGTTAGAGATCTAGATAAGAGAATATCCATGAGTGCTTTTGTGTTCAAACTATTTGGAGGGGCAGTAAGTTGGATGAGTAAAAAGTAATTAGTGGTTGATTTGTCCATAATAGAGGTAGAGTACATTACAATAAATCATGCTTGTAAATAAGTAGTGTGGCTATAGAGGTACTCAACATTTGGTTTTAAGCAAAAGGTTGTGAGAATTGACAATGATAGTCAGAGTGCAATATTGTTTGCCAAAAATCCTAGTTTTCATGATTAATCAAAACATATTAATATTAAGTACTATTTTGTGAGAGAGATGGTTGAATGGAATTAGATGATGTTGGAGAAAGTTGATACAAAGAATAATATTTTTGATTCATTAACAAAGGTTGTACCTACTTTTATTGGTGTAGGAGATCTATGGGTATGGTTGCCCTTGACAGTTGAAAATGGTATTTTTTGGTCCCCATGGAAAGTATTCAACAAGTGGGAGAATGTTGGAAATATGTTGAATATTTTCCATATTATTTTGGTGGGGTTAACTCTAAAAGGTACTGGACACTCTCCATGTATTGTTGTCAGGGTTCAAGACTAGGCTAGGCCTTGAGTAGGGGCTTGGGAGTGGCAGCCCTTGGTGAAAATTTTAGGGTTTCTTAAGCTATTTCTAGACCCATATAGGATTATTAGGGTTAAATATTTTAACCCATTGTTTTTCACCCATGGTATTGTAAAATTCATTCTTTGATATTGTTATTTAATTGCACTTGCAATAGGGTTTGAAGAGTTATGAGAGATGAACATTGTTGTATTGGATATGGTTAATTTTATACAATAAGAATATATTACTGTGTTGGGATTTTATCATATGGATTTTCCAGGTGAAATGTTGTGTTATGTGTGTATCTATTATATTCTTATTTTCTCCTTTGATTATGTATTTAATATTTTTCTAGATTTAGTTTATTAGGGCTTTTTGCTCTTCAATACTCCTCCATCTACTAGTGGATAAGTCTACTATATGATCTAGCTTCATCCTAACTACATTCCTTGAGGTACAACATTCCCTATTTATTGGTCTCATTTTGTTCTTCCTCCTTCAAAGAACTCCTAGATTCATCTATCATGGCAACATATTCACTGATTGTTTGGTTTTTTAGGTTAATCATATACTGGTGCTATCCTTTCTGGAATGTAATTCAATCCTTTTTTTCCAGTTGTGATTAGCTTTGTCTAGTTTTAGTCACCCTCTTCCTAGAAATGCATCATATGCTAGATTTTGCATTGTAAACACAATGAAATCCAAGATAAATTCTTGGTAATCTATTATTACCTTTTGGGTCATCAACATTCTTTTAGTCTCAATACCATATTGGCTAGCACCATATAACTTAAAAATAGGTCCCCATCAAAATGGAGTTCCAATATCCTTTGAGGTTTCTTATGGTAGTACTTTAACATTGGATCCTCTATCCATAATGACTTGCATTAAATTGTGCTCTAGTATCTCCATATGAACCAATGCTAGTTTCTTTCCAACATCAATCATTAATATGGTTGGCTCCATAAATTAATCATTCTTTTCCATCTCCTTTATCAGCTGGATCTCTACTTCCATTACCTTTTGGGGTTGTAATTCTTCTCACATCACCTTATGTAAGGCTGGTATGTCCCCTCGCAAACTAGCCACTTTAACTTATACCGTAGTATCTAAAACATTTGTTGCTAGTCTCTACATTGGTGCTTTATCCTCTAATTCACTTGGATTCTTTAATTCTTTCTATTCTACTAGGATTATCTACTTCGCTTTTTGGGATTCTTATTCAATTACATTTTTTACCTCTTGCCATCTCTCCTTATCCTTGGAAGGTTCTAGGTAGTTATCTTTCTTGGCCTGACTTTGTGTGACGACCAATACATATTTTTCATTTTCTACCTCCCCTGTTGGAGGTATGCCAATGTCAAGAAATTTAGCATTTTGTGAGTTACTTGTACTCGCATTATTAGGACAATTAATTTCCTTGTGGTTACCTGGACCACACCACCGACACATACGTATGACATTATTTTGTGTTGTCTCATTTATTTTAGGAGTAGGATAATCTTTTGTAAAATTCCCCCACTCTTGACAATTGCAACACTATATGATTGACCTTCCTTCCAAATCATACTACAAATGACTCTGATCCCTTGTCAATTTATTTGATATGATATCCCTCCTTTGCAATTATTCCTATAACCTTAGTTGGTTACACCTTGTCCATTCCTTTGGAATTTTGGTTTTCCTCACCCCATTGGATCGTTAAGTTTTGATGAATTTCTCCTTTTAGATTGAATAGGCAATTTACGACTTTATATCCCAATACATCACATATATTATAATATGCATTCTTAGGACAATCACATTCATACATCCCTTGAATTTACAATAAATACACCATATATTATTTTTATCTTTCCTTATTTTCTCCTTCATTTCAACATTTTATCAAATTTCTTGTGAAAGGATTGGATAGTGTGGTGCACTTTGTCATCTGCATCACTATCCAAGTCCTCATGCTTGAAATGTATTGCAATTCCTACTATCATTTGTTTTGAATCACTTTTAAAGTTATTTTCTTTTTCTAACACCTATTTGTATGTTTATGATGGGACTACCTTTATATTCTTTCTATATTTTTGCAATATTTTGTCAATGAACCATCTTCTAATGAGTTCATCTACTGGTGGAATTTGTATTTTATCTATTAGTTGCCTTAGTATTTGATTATATGATTTGAAATACTCATCATTTCCTTATTTTATGGTATATATTTTGGTTTTAATATTACTATCGTATATCAAGGGATAAAACTCCTTAAGGAATTATTCTTTCATAATATTCCATAATCGAAATGTTGGTGTTTTCTCTAACTTTAAATACCAATCTATTGTGAGTCCTTGTAATGTGGTAGGAAATAACTATAACTATACATTGGGTTGACTTACACCATTCACTTTCCAAATGGTTATACATGTGCCAATGTGTCTTACCTGGTCCTCCTTCCATTTTCCTATGAAAGGTGGACACTTTTTATTACTTGCTCTCATGGCTATGTTAGCCATTGTTGGGGTTCCTTCTTCTTAATACTTTATGAAGATTCCCTTAGAATTATGTTTTTATTCCTCCCTACAATGGGTGATTTATTTTGTTTCTCTTTATTAGATGTATCTATCCTTGGTACCTTCTTTTTACTAATTAGTAATATTTTGATTTCTTGTGCATCCTCACTTTGTAACTTCCTTTGCTGGTATACCAACTTTGGTACTGGTTTTCCTTCTTAAGACCTTATAGGTTGTTACTTTGGTTTTTGACACCCATCCTATACACCCCTTGGCAATCTCCCTACTGCTTGTTCAGGTATCACCATCCACTCATTGTAACCTCACACAATTTCTACATCTATGTTTTCCCTTATGCTCTCAACTCTTGGTGGTCCTTGTATTCTTTTTCTACTTAACAAAAATGTTTCCTATATTCCATTATCTCCTTCATCTGAAGTCCATACTTGTTCAATTACAGGTTCATTTGTTTATAAATATTTGTTTTTCACATTCTTCCTTTGAGATATATGTAGACACCTAAATCGTGTCATGCTTAGGGGAGTTACTCACATAGACACATTCATAATATGATAAGACATAATCTTGGACTCTCCAAGCATCAATAGTGGTTCTCACCACTTATTTGGGGCATTTTCAAGACATCCAAGCCTAGCCACTCAAGCCAAGAGTGACCAGATCCTAGCCTCACAAGCCTAGAGTGGCTAGACCTTAGCCACTATAGACAACAACGACCAGATATTAGCCACTACAGATGACAACGGCTAAGCCATAAGAAGCGATTTTGCCAACAAACAGGTCTAATAATAGGCGAAAGTGGTAGTTTACATGTAATAAAGGTGAGCAGGAGTAAATTTACATTCCTTTTCATGACTAGTTCACATAGGAGGCTTGAGTTTGCATTTAAAATTTAGTTAACTGATCTCCAAGCATAAAAAGGACAAAAGCTTCTCATGCTAATGACCAGTTCGCATAGGAGACTCAAGTGGGTAGTTAGATTCGAGTTAAGTAGCCTTCAAACATAGACAAAGGATAAATGATTCTTATGCTAACCTACACTACGCATGAGAAATTTATTCCTAGAGCTTGGAAATAGACATAGGGTTTCACACTATAAAAGGTGCAAGCCTAAGAGCACCAAAGCATCATATTTTATCTAGGAGAGATATTTTAACACACATCATCGAGACATATTTTATTGAGGAGATTTTTTGAGACTTAGAGAATTCCCTTGGATATCACGTGTATGGTGAAGCCCTAACGGATTTAAGAGCATAACACCTATTATTTCAACATCAGATACATGCTTTGACCCATAGATTTGGGGTAAAGAGAGCAAGGTTTACCTTAGCAACCACTGTCTTGGATAGTGGCCCACAGGCTTAGCTTAGGTTTTAGACATAGCTTATTTTATTCTATTGCTTCATGTTTTCATATCATTAGCATAGATTTACATGATTTCATGGCATAGTTTCATCATATTTCCATTAAATTATTTTATTACTAACAACCTCATCCGGGGAGGCAATCTCATACATTTACATGTGTGTTGTTGTTTTATTTCTTGGAGGGCCATAGGTTTATCGAAAAAAATATGCAACATACGAGAGCAAAAGGGATCCCTCTAGGAAATAGACCTGGAGAAGGAGGCATCTATAAGCCCTCATACATTTTCATGTGCAGAACCGGGAAGCCTTTACAAGTGCACCACCTCTTCATGAAAGGGGTACTCTTTGCCTATTTGTAACCTTATTGTATCGAAATGGGTATCCCTAAGAGGGACCGACATGTAATCGAGTTTCAATACAAATAAAGAGATCCATATTTGTTATTTCCATGTTATATGCTTTTTCATTGTCTTCCATTTCATCTTAGATTTTTAATAACATTGCAAGTAGAGTAAAAGAGCAGTGCGTGCATCCTAGGTTCACTACACATGGTGATGATGATGGGATCTCCATTGAATTTTCATTTTCTACTAGAATAATAACTTAGCTTTATGTGCAGGTCTAGCCGCTTTGAACTACAATGGCTAGAAACTAGCTGCTCTGAGCTACAACAACCAATAGAGCTTTAGCCACTCTGAGCTATAGCAGCCATGAACTAGTCGCTCTGGTCAATAGCAGCAATAATTGGAGTGCAACAGAGGTCAAAACACTGACTCTCTAAGCTGGATCATGTAGTTAGCAGAACTCTCCAAATAATGCAAATGAAATAAGCTTTGATTAATATCAACTAACTTAGCTTAGAAAAATTAAGCTAGATATATAGATTACATAAAAACTACTTTAGCATATAATACGCTAACAATACACGTTAGGAGAAACATGTAGCTAACTATTAACCTAAGAAGAGAGTTCTAACTAAACAACTAACCTAAATATCTGACTTAGGATATTTAGGTATTTACTCTAGGTTAACCAATAGATATTTAGAACAGTAAATATCTCATGGCATGTAGTAAAAAGTAAATGTAATAATCTATGTAGTATAATGCAATATACTAACTAATTTACCCTAACATCCCCCCTTTATTACATTATTTTGATATACAAATTCTACTTCGAAAAAACACAAATTTGACACGTCCAAGTGCCTTTGTGAAGATGTCAGCAACCTGTTCATTGGTGGGAATGTATTAGAGCTTGATCCTATTTTTAGTAACTTCATCATGAATGAAATGGCAATTTGTATCAATATGCTTTGTGCATTCATGATGGACTGGATTCTTGATCAAGTTCAAAACACCTGAGTTATCACAAAACATGTGAATAGGAAGTTTCTTTGGTAGGCCCATGGTAGCCAAGATGTGACTTAACCATATCGCTTCACACACAGCTCCACGTGCAGTGCAATATTCTGCCTCAGTTGAAGATAAAGCAACCAACTCTTGCTTTTTACTATACCATGAGACAGGACCAGATCCAAGATGAAATACATATCTTGATGTTGATTTTCTATCATCTAGGGATATAGCATAGTCAGAGTCAATGCAACTCTATAAGAAGAATGAGTTATTATTATTATACTCTAGACCATAATCTACACTACCCTGAATGTAGTGAAGAACCCTTTTAGCTGCTTTCCAGTGTGAAACCTTTAGTTCCTGCATGAACCGAGAAATATA
Organism: Wollemia nobilis; assembly: GCA_028583015.1. Classification (NCBI taxonomy): domain Eukaryota; kingdom Viridiplantae; phylum Streptophyta; class Pinopsida; order Araucariales; family Araucariaceae; genus Wollemia; species Wollemia nobilis. The sequence goes on from JAQPPZ010000057.1 coordinate 2,675,603, forward strand.
GTTTACAGCATAAGTAATGTTTGGTATAGTATTGGTCAGATATATGAGGCTTCCAATAATATGTCAATATAGTGTGCCATCTACCTATGGTGAGTCATCATACCATGATAACTGAAGCCCTAATTCCATAGGTTTTACTTTGGGCTTACAATCAGTAATACGGTATTTTTTTGCTAAAGTCTTAGCATACTTTTTTTGAGTCACCCTAAGATGATTCTTATTCTTTTCTATCTCAAGGCCAAGACAGTAGTGGAGAAATCCAAGTTCTATCATATCTAATGACTCTTTCAAGTCATATTTCATGATGTTAATCAATTTCTCTGAATTGCCAGTGATGATTATATCATCTACATACAGTACAAGAATAACTATTTTAGAACCTATATTCTTGATATAGAGATTTGCATCTTATGGACTTCTCTTAAATCCATGCTACAATAGGTGACTATCCATTTTGATGTACCATGCTCTTGGGGCTTGTTTTAGCCCATATAATGATTTGACCAATTTACAAACCTGTTGCTCATGGCCTTCCTCAAAAAATATTGGAGGTTGAGTCATGTATACCTCTTATTTTAAGTCACCATTTAGAAAGGCACTTTTTACATCCATATGATGTAATTTCCATCCGAACTGTGCTACCATAGCACAAATAACTCGAATGGTGGTCATACTTGCAGTGGGTGCAAAGGTTTCCTCATAATTAAGGCCTTCATTTTGAGAATAGCCCTTTGCCACAAGATGGGACTTATGATTGTCTATGGTACCATTTGCATTATATTTGACTTTGTAATCCCATTTGCAGCCTATGGGCTTCTTTCATTTAGGCAAATCGACCAGCTTCCATGTTTTGTTTTTAATGAAGGATTTATGTTCAACATCCATAGTTGCCTTCCACTAAGGCTGAATACGTGCTTCATCAACTATGGAAGGTTCATTTTCATCATATGAAGACTTGTAAACCCTATCCTCATCAATTTCCATATCATTTCCACTTTCTAAATCTCTATCAACAGAAAGATCTTGAAAATCTGCACAAAGATCATCAACTGAAGTAGATGCTTCTGTCGTTCTCTATCGAGACATGATTTGTGTATTTGGACGATTGAGAATGAGATCTGGTGGTGAAGTGATTTTAGAATATCTCATAATACTTGTATACCATTTAGAAGGCTTTTTATATTGTGGAGGAGGAAGTGGTTGTTGCTCCTCATCATCCAGGTATATTGATGTATTGTTAGGTGTGAAAGCTTCATCAAACACTACATCTCTACTAACATGTATTTTCTTGGTGAATGGATCTATAAATCGATAGAATTTTGAGAATTCATAATATCTAAGAAAAACACATTGTAGGGTCTTCTCATCTAACTTCTTTCTTTTCTCCTTAGGTATATGCATAAAAGCCTTACACCCAAATACTAGTAGATGACATATAGGGGGTTTCCTTCCACTCCATGCTTCCTAAGGAGTCATACCTTCAAGAGCCCATGTAGGTGCCCTATTTATAAGATATAATGCAGTTGTTATAGATTCAACTCAGTAAATGTGCTCAAGATTGGCTTCCTTAAGCATACATCGAACCATTTCCATAATGGAACAATTTCTTCTCTCAACAATTCCATTTGACTGAGGAGAATATGTTGTTGTTAACTATCTTTTTATCCCATATTTCTATAAAAATGAGGAAAATTATTTTTATGTGTATTCCCCCCTCGATCTGAATGGAGGGTCTTTATGAAACATCCTTATTCTTTCTCAACAAGCTTCTTGAACTGTTGAAAAAAGTCAAATTCTTCAGACTTCAACTGTAATAAGACCCACATTTTCCATGAGTGATCATCTACAAACAATTGAAAATACCTTTTTCCTCCACAAGTAGTAGACATAGGATCACACAAATCTGGGTGAACTAACTCCAAAGGTACTTTAGCTTGAAAAGAGATAGGTTCAAAAGGTACTCTATGTTGCTTTGTTGACAAGCAATCTGAGTACACTGGCAAAGTAGATGAAAGAGTAAGCGGTCATTTTTCAATACTGGTACATAAAGAACTTTTTGAATCTTACATTATCCATATGGAAGGGAGACAAACATTTACTTCTTGCTGAACTCGATAGGTATGATCATCAGCAATGGTTACTGGTCTACCTTCTTGAGCCTCAAATGTTTCAAACCCGAACTTATCACCAGTCATATGTTTACTAGCACCTGATTCTATGTACCAAATAGTATCCTTTTGAGGGAAATTTGTATGTCTCATGAGCACTTTGTGTGCTTGTTCAATGTCCAAACTAGAATCTTTAGCTACAACAACATGTCCTTGTTGTTGTTTGTTCTTATTCTTTGGTTTGCCTTTGCCCTTCTTTTGTCCTTGTTCATTGGGTGGTTTGTTCTTAAACCAACATATTTTGGTTTCATGAGTGTCATTATCACAAATTTTACAATACTGCTTCTTCTGAATCTCTTTGCCTTTACCCTTGTATTTGTTAGAAGAAGATCCTTTCTGTTGATTCCACTTTTTCTTTCCATTTTGCTTGTTTGAGAAAAGTGCATTGTTGGATGCCTCATCTCTTTGGATTTGATTAGCTTATTCAGTTTGAAGCAATTTTACCAACTCTACAAAAGTCACTGTCCTTCCAGAGACTTGTAGTGAAGTTATCAACATTATATAGGAGTCTGGAAGAGCCCTTAAAATGATTGAGGTCAGGACATTGTCTTCCACTTTTTCTCCTAAGGCTTGCAGTTTTGTTTTTATATCTGCGACTTTGTATAGGAATAGCTCTACTATCTCTCTAGATTTCATATGAAGAGTATGAAGCTGTGTTTGAAGGTTAAGATTTGTTGATTGATTCTTTCCTTTAAAAATGTTAGCTAAGGCATTCCATGCCCCCTTACCATTTTTAGCTTCACTTATATGAGGTTGTATGTCATCTGTAATAGCTAGCAAGATCAATAAGGAAAGTATTTTATCCTTTTTATCATAAGATTTTTGATTTTCTCCTATTGATGTGGGTCTAGAATCAATTTCATCCACTATTCCCCACATATCCTCTATAGTTAAAATGGCTTTCATCTTAGTTTTCCAGGTAGAATAATTTGAACCTTTAAGCAGTTGGTTCTCATTGAGATACTTGTTGATCATGGCCATGGTGAAGGTTTCAAATTGATATGACTAAGATGATTTTATCTTGCAGTATACCCTCAAAAGAGTATATGGAAGAATTTTAATTTTCTCTTTAAGATATTCAATGGCACCTACCTTAACACCCTTAACAAGGGATGAAAAGTTTGAGGAAATTAAGCCAAAAAAAATAGAGCAAATTAAAGGGGTAGGTTTTGAAAGACTTCTGATTGTGCTCTCTAGGATATTTAGTGGCACCTTCCTTAACACCCTTCAAGAAGGATGGAAAGTTTGAGGAAATTAAGCCAAACAAAGAGAGTTAATCAAGGTGTTTGGATTTTGACCTTTGATGCGGAGCAAGAAAAAATTGACTTTGTTTTAACCTGTGCAAGGTGTAGCATGATTTTGAGTGAAGTTTTGGTTTTGTGAAATGCTTCTTCAATGTTCTATCTGATTGTTTAATTGCACACAAAAATCATGATTGTTAGTGCAATAATCAAAACAAGAGAGCAACCCAAATTATTATCACTCTAGGTGTCGAATGCAACTGAAATTGCACCTAGTATAGTCAATTTTTTTTTAAGGAAAGATGTCAAGTACAATCGAGAATGCATATTTCTTGCTTTGAAATATCCCCCCTTTTCTCTTTACAATTTTGCAAAAAAATAGAATCACAAAATATGACTTCTATCCCCCCTTAATTTTTACAAAATTGAAAATTTGAGCACTCCTTTCAAGACAAGTTGACACACGAACCACGTTTTAAAGGCTTCTAGACCAGTCGACACACGACTTTGGTTTTTGTCTTCAACACTCAAGCATGAGGAGCAAAGAATAGGTTCAAAAATTCTTTTCAAGTTTACAACAAAAATTTGCAATTTTATGTCTTATATCTCCTTTTTGAGAAAACAAAAGCAAATATTTGGTTTTGTTGCAAAAAAAAAAAAACCTTTGTCCTTGCCCAATTTTGAAGTGTTTTTGGTTTTGCAATAGAATAGAAAGTTCCTATGTATCTTAATCTCCAAAAAAAAAATTGGTAGAAAACTATATGAATTTTGAGTAATTTATTGCAAAAATGTTGGAAGAAAAACCTCTATGTGATGCAAACAAAGTCTTAATATCTTTGTCTCTTTATCTCCAATTTGTGAAGAAAACTAAAGAAATGGTTTTGCTTGATTTTGAGATGGAAAATTTCTAGGTTCGAATACTAAAAAAAATATTTTAATGATTAAAAATTTATATAATAAAAGTATTTGGGGAAAATAAAATCATCTAATTATTTTTGAAAAAAAATGATTTAATTTATCCAAACACACTAAATTATATAATATATAAAAATATATATATATATATATATATATATATATATATATATATATATATATATATATATATTATATTGAATAAACCTTAGAATAATAAAATTTGCACCTTTTTGTTGGAGAGTATTTTCGCATTCGAATTTTTTTTTTTGCGCCCGACTCCGAGCATAGGACCTCGCGGGCTTGAATGATTGAATAAACCAGTAGGCTACACAGTGAATTTGAAACCAAGGAGGTATTACCTCATATTTGAATAATCCTTTTGAATGGAGTGTCAAAAAAAATTAACAAATCTCTTCAAAGTAGTGTGCGTGGGGTTCGATCCCCTGATCATGGATGCCGCAACAAAGAAATCTTGCTACTGTGCTCTAGGGTGTGGATGAGAAGGGAGAAGGAGGGCCCACCTTATGTTTCCATGTGGGATTCATGATTTTTTTGTAAAATGGGGACTTTTGTCCCACATTTATCCTATAGGTGCATGATGTAGGGTTTAAGAAACCCAATACTCACCCTTTCTAGCGACTACCTTCAAGCAATAAAAAAAAACATTGTTTTACAACCCAATGGAGAGAACCTTTACCCTACCACATGTCCTACCATTGACACACCACGTAACCCTGCCACATGTCGTGCCCTCGACGCAACATTTCACCCTGCCACGTGTCCTGTCAAATCCTAGTCAATGGCCAACTCACGTCTAGGTGGCTGTGCCACGTCAATAGGTCTAGTCAATAGGATCTTGAAAATAAATCCATCCATGTCTCACCTTAGTTTTTATGCCATCTAGTTTCCTATCACGGAGGGCACTCCTATCGTATCATGGTGATGGGCCAATTGCCATCACTAGAGAATGTCTCCAACGATCGACCGTCTGAGGGCGCACCTGCCCTCTTAAGATGGTTGACCGATTGCCATAAAATACTGTCCCCATACCGTAGGAAGTGTGAGGGCACTCTTGCCATCGAGGCACTCCCGTGGGCTATTGGTTGACCCATTTTTGGGATCACCGATAGGGGTATTGGAGCCCTTCGATGTTTGTGATCATGATCAGAGAAATTAATATCCCCTACCTTGGGATCCATGCCCAGTGCTGTGGGATCTAGCCTCTATGGGGATAGTCCTCCTGAGATAGAGGTGGCCCAAAAAAATTGGGAATATCCCACCTCCTCTGCCTACAGGTAATTTAATCAAAACAATGCATCAAACTATAGGAGAAAAAAAATAATTAATGTCACCATTTGCTTTCACCTTCTCCAGTGGAATGAAGGTGTGCCTTCACCTTCTCTAGCAGAATGGATGTATCTCGATGCTCACTCTTTCTCTATCCTACTCCCTCTGGATCTGATGCCAATGTAGTTAGCAGAATTCTCCGAATAATGCAAAGGAAATAAGCTTTGATTAATATCAACTAACTTAGCTTAGAAAAATTAAGCTAGTTATATAGATTACATAATAAATTCTTTAGCATATAATACGCTAACAATACAAGTTAGGAGAAACGTGTAGCTAACTATTAACCTAAGTAGAGATTTCTAACTAAACAACTAACCTAAATATCTGACTCAGGATATTTAGGTATTTACTCTAGGTTAAACAATAGATATTTAGAACAATAAATATGTCATGGTATGCAGTAAAAAGTAAATGTAATAATTTATGTAGTATAATGCAATATACTACCTATTTTACCCTAACATATCAAAGGTTGGTATAGCTTCTCTAATATTTTACAGCTCTCTATCCGCTTCTGTGTGTCTAAAACAGAGAACTTAATGCACATTTATGTTTGGAAATTGACAGAATAAAAGGTGAAAGAATTAGGCATTTCACATGTCTTAGATCTTCTTTTAAATTTTCCACTAGGTGTTTCTAGGAACAGTGGTTTATGCCTGAAAATTTTGCCCTAGAATCCAATGTGCTAGATATTGTATGTTGTTTGCTTGCTCTGAGGCCCTGCTAGAGGCCATAATTACACAAAATAAAGTGCGCTCATACAAATCATAGTAGTTCATGCATCTTTTTGAATATTGAAACGTATTTTTGCACTTAGGAATATAGGAAAGACTCATTACTGCTATATGATGCATTTTATGTTATGTAAGCTTAAAGTGAACACCGCACACGCACATATCATTTAAACATTGGGGAGTTGGATTTCATCACCAACCTTCAATTCAGTCCAGTTACGTTGGAATTCATCTCCTTCCACTGGTTTGCCATCTAGAGCTTCCTAGAAATATATTGAGAAACTTAATTATAGTGACACTAAGTTACTTGTGCTCAAATTGTCTCCCACTATTGGAACAATCATTAGTTTAGAGTGGAAGAGCTAGGAGAACCCCTCAATGGGTATTTAGCAATGTACCCTAGCTTCTTTTGAGAAAATCAGGTTTGGCACAGGTGTACTTGATTGTCCCTATGAATGAGTCTTCTCATTCTTAATCCAAGAACAAGAACAAATAAATCGAAAGAACAACACATCAAAACACACCAAATAGTTTAGGGCACACTTAAATCGATAATCAAGATAAACATTTGTTTGGTATTGTGTGGCTATTCCTAAATTGCAAAGATCAATTCATAGACAACATGGTCAAAACAAGAAGTAAGCACCCTCGGTATGATACCAAGGGAGAGACATAAGCAACTCATACCCATAGGCGGAGTCGTAGTAACATTGAATGACACACCCTTGGGGGATCTCCTCGAGAAAACCCAAGTAAGGAACCATATCATGGAACAAATTCACATAAAAAAAAAGAGGCTTCACAACCATCCTCATCAAGGAGACATGAAGGACCTCAAGGGCCTCCTCTAAACACATAGAAACATCTCAAAGACGTGAGGAAGCTTCAAGGGCTTCCTCCTCACATGGACATAAAGAAGGTTATAAGACTCATTATTCACATAGGGATGATGATACTACTCCATCTCCATCCACCTGGAGAAAATATGTTACCACAAAGCCCTCTTCATAAAGAAGGAAAACAAGAATTGCAACACCTAAAGACTCATAAGAAACATATAAAACAGATCGACCTACTAAAGGGAAAGAAACTAGAGCTACATCTAGCCATGGGAATCAAATAGAAGAAATATTTCACACAAAAGGAAATATTCCCATAGACTATGACTTCATAGGAGTAAATGACACCCCATAGGACCAGCCATGGAAAACAAGACAACTAGATGGTTTGGATAGGTTTTCTACATGACCAACTCAAATAACTGTAGCTACTGAGAACTTTGCATCTGGAAGCTCACAAATTGTGACTTCTAAACACATCTCCCAGTCTAGGGATACCTCAGAGTGACCCCATAATAGATGCATGGATTCTAATCATAGGGATACTCAATAGTACACTAAACAAATCACATTAGCTAGCAAGAGTATAGGTACAACAAAAACCTCCTTGAGGAATCTATGAGTCAAGACAACAAGAACAAAGTTAGATAAACATGAGTCTATGATATCACAAATTGACCGAATGAGGCGGTTATAAAATGCATTACATAAGGAGCGAGAGCTAGTGGAAGCTCTCAAACAAGATAAACAAAGAGAAAGACTCTTGAACCAACATGAGCAGCGTTTAAGAGAGTAGGTCGAGTGGTTAGCTCTTAATAATTTACATACAAATGGTGGTGACCACCAAAGAACTAGACGTGCTGACTCACCTAAGGAGAGGCGCAATAGACAAGATAGCCCAAAATGAAATTCCCCACCAAACCATGAACAAAATCCAACTAATGGGGGAAGGACAAACACAACAAACCAGGATCACAATCCCGAGTTCCCTCGTGGGAGAGAGGGAAATGAAACAAATAAAATGGAAAGAGAGTTACCTCCATTGCCACTACGGGTAGGCCTACAAGAGGAGGAAATTCGTGTATCAAAGGAATTTCAAGAGCTTCCTAAAAAGATGAAAACCTTTGAGAAACAAGAGGTAGCTGGGAACTCACCAACATTGAGCAAAATACACAACCAACCATTGTGACCATCAATCCCTAGCCCTCCATATCCTAAGAACTTTGATATGCCTAGGTTAGAAAATTTTAAGGGTGAAGAGGATGCACAAGAGCATGCCACTAATTTTATCAATGCCTGTTTTCATCTTGAAGACAATGATGCTCTCATTCTAAGAACATTCATAATGACATTTTCAGGTGCTTCCACTCAATGGTTCAACCAACTACCTAAGAATAACATAAGCAAATTTGAAAAACTAGTAAACGCATTCTTAAAGCATTTCTCCTTTGGTGGTAAGAATAAGGTGAACCTTTCAGACCTGGCTAACTTGAAATAGTATGATAACGAGCCAGTAATGGATTATGGGAATAGATGGAGAAAATTCATGGGAAAATTATCATTTTTCGTTCCCACAGAAGAGATCATTCACATGTTCACCAAAAGTTGCTCTAAAAACATCTCCCTCTTGCTACAACTTCAACAGTATCCTTCATTTGAGGAATTTTTGGCACAGGCCAAGCTCATAGAAGAAATAAAATTAGATGAGGGAACAATTAAACTCTGAAACAAAAAGGAGTGGAACAAGAATGGTAAGAATGACAAGTACAAGAAGAAGTAGGCCAACCCTGCTCTAGTAAATCAAGTTGTATTGGCTACACCCAAGGATAGAGGTGCACAACAACCTCAGAACTATCAAGCACATCCGCCGCTAGCCAATTACAAACAAAAGAAAAATCAGGGAAGAAATTGAGAATGCAAGTCACCCCGTTATTTCACGCCTCTAACATAATCAATGCAATCAATATTTAATCAGTTGAGCGAGGCCAAGAGGATCAGATTTCCTGATATACCTATTATAGATCCCAACCATCCAAATCCAAAAGGATATAAGGAAGATCAAATTTTCCCTTATCACAGGATACCAAGGCATGACACTAAGGCTTGCATTGGGTTTAAGTATCAAGTGCAAAACATTATTGAGGCAAGATAACTCAATTTTGACAACCCACTGGCTCTCGATAATAGAGACATGGACATATACAGAAATCCATTTACCAATCATGAGGTCCCTCTAGAGCAAGGGGTCCAAGTCAATCAGGTTCAAGCTGACATACATGCCCATAGATGCGTTGGGATGGTTGATATTGTTAAAATAGCAATAAGGACTAGGTTTTATGGTCAACAGAAACTGCCTACAGCTCCCATGAACATCCCAGTCGCTCCTAGGCAAAGGCAAGACAAACTTCCAGGTCCACAAATGTGACATGTGGTGACTATTAGGAGTAGATTGGAGAAAAACCTATAGATGACTTCAACTAAGTTAAATGAAGAACACAAGCTTATACTGAGAGGGGGGGTGAACAGTATAAGACCACTTTCTACTTTTTCCTTCAACTTAACTTTTAATACAATATTATGCAGTGTATAGAAAGCAGTATCAAGCAGAAATCAAAGCAATACAGAAAACACCATCCATAATAGAGACACAATAATTTATGTGGTTCACCCAAGGTGGGCTACTCCACGGATAAAATTTTCACTAAAATTTTATCAACCAAATCTGGGAAAACCTTTCCCGATTACAATGTTTATGGGTACCAACCCAAAGGAGACACCAATCCCCTAACTTTGCTCTGGCTGGTGATCCTCTAGAAGACCTCTGCCTCTACTGCCCTTAGCAAGTGGAACTCTATCCATAGAAGACACCTGTCTTCCCTGCTCTGGCTGGAGACCTCTGTCCTCAACTCTATCACCTCAAAGCTAGTCCTCAAAAATGCACTAAACATAGTCCTTCGGTCTAGCACAAATGTCCTCTATATTTTTCTTTGATCTATACCAAACACAATCCTTCGGTCTGGCACAAGTCTGTCCTCTTCCTCTTTCTCTGGTATGCACCAAACACAGTCCTTCGGTCTGGCACAAGTCTATCCTCAAATCTCTTTCTGTTCTGTTACAGCCGCACTTGGTCAAAACCAACTTTTGCACTGACTGCGCAAACACGCAGCACTCGATCGAACATCAACTTATGCACCTCTGCACAATCACATCAGCACAGTCTTCGCACACTCTGCTTCTCGATGATCAAACTTCTCCCCCGCACTCTATCTGTGAATATCGCACTTCGAATGCACACTTTGATCGATACCAATTCTCTTCAAACAACCCTCATTTTATACTAACATAATCAAGATCTAAACCTTGGTCTTAGTTGGCTATTACCCTTAAACTACGTTGGATGCAAAACCCTAAACAATGTCGGTTGCAAACCCTAATCTACGTCGGCCCAGATTTAACTCTGTTGGTTTCAACCACCTCTGTGGTTCTGTAGCTTTTCTCGTGAAACTACAACATGTCACAATATCGTGACACTTTTGCCTTTGTCTGCCTTGACTACGTTCTTGTCGCAAAATCGTGACACTTCTCACTTTGTCAGTAACAACTTTGCTTTTGTCATGAAATCGTGACACTTCTACCTCTGTTGACGTCATCATCACTTTTGTCATGAAATCATGACATTTCTCGCTTTATCAACCTCTTCTCGGCTTGCACTAGCGAAACTGGAACATGTCGCAAAATTATGACACTTACGCTGCCTTAAGCTCTTCTCTGCCTTACGCCCACAAAACTGGAACATGTCACGAAATCGCGACACTTTCGTTGCCTTGAGCTTCTCTCTGCCTTACACCCATGAAATTGGAACATGTCATGAAATCACGATGCTTTCGCCTTTGAGCTCTTCCTTCTTGAATTCGTCATGAAATCATGACGCTTCTTCTGTTGAAGACTTGCTTATTGTCTCTGTCGTAAAATTGTGACACTTTCTCCATTCGTATGCTGCCATCTCAAACTGTCACGAAATCGTGACACTTTCTGCAACCGCAAGCTTTCTCTTCAACCTATCGTGAAATCATGATACTTTTTGCATCCGTACAATTTATTTGTATCCTGTCGCGAAATCACGACGCTTCTCATTTCAAACTCTTCCCTTTGCTGTATGTCGTGAAATTGTGATAGTTCTCACTTCGAGTTTTTAGCATGTCGTGAAATCGTGACAGTCCTCACTTCGTATTTTGTAGCATGTCATGAAATCATGACACTTTTCGAGATACTTTATCTCTCTTTGAACTTGTCACGAAATCGCGACAGTTCACACTACGGACTCTCCCTTTTGCATCATGTCATGAAATCGTGACACTTTTTCGTCTGTACAACCTTCCTTGCATTATGTCGCAAAATCACGACATTTTTCCTTCTTTGCCTTCCTGCACTTTTCAAGTCACGAAAATGTGACATGTCGTGAAATCGCAACATATTCCACCTTGATTTCTTTCTCTGCCAATATGTCGTGAAATCGCGACAGTTTTGCCAGCTTCTTCTCTTTCTTCCAACATGTCGCGAAATCGCGACAGTTTTGCCAGATTCTTCTTTCTCTTCCACCATGTCGCGAAATCGTGACACTTTTTCAAAAAGCTTTCTCTCTCCTACGTAAGTCACGAAAATGCGACATGTCGTGATATCGTGACACTTTTTCAAAAAGCTTTCTCTCTCTTGTTTAAGTCGCGAAAATGTGACATGTCGCGATATCGCGACATTTTTCCAACTTACTTTCTTTCAAACCTGTCAAGCCAAAACTTCAACAAAACACATTATTTTACATCAAATAAAATTCTTTCAAAAGCTTCTTGACATCAATGACAACTTATTTACTTGAGCAACTGCAAAGAACTCAAGGTACCCAAAATTGCCAATAATCTACCCCTTTGTCATTGATGGAAACCCTTTACTAAAAACATGTCTCAGGAGCTAAAATTGAAACCAACTGTGCTAACAAATGAGAATATCCTTTTGAATTTTTTCTCCCCCTGACTTGAAGATTTCCTCTTCACATTGAAGCTCTCCCCCTTACTCATATCTCTCCCCCTTTGTCATCAATGGCAAAGGGTCACCTTTGGGGTTGGGACTAAGAATGAGCCACTTAGCTTAGTCCCTCCCCCACCTCCTGATGAGGTGATTAAAACAGGGGTGGGAGTAAAACTCCCATTAGGCACTGATCATCATCAGTGTCTACAATTTCCTTGCCAGGCCTTTTCTTGAACTTTTTGCCCGCATTCCTATTTTTGTCACTATTCTTGTTCTTGTTCTCATTCCTGTCCTTTTTCATGCCTTGATCCTTGGACCTGATCATGCCACTATTTCTATTTTTGTACCTTGGAAGATCAGCTCTACACTATCTAGCTGTGTGACCTTCATTGTTGCACTTACAACAAGTAACAATGTTATTTATTTTAGGCACACCTATTCTTTGAATCCACCAGTTCTGCCCAAACCTGTTCTTATAATTAACCTTGCAATAGACTACCTTGTGCCCAAACTATTGACAAGAGTAGCAATACCCTTGAAAGAAACTAGCACTTCTAAATTTGTTGTTTACTTTCTCCACTTGAGCCATGCAATGTACAGCCATGTGACCAAACCTATGACATGCAAAACATTTGTCGTGAAATTTTCTTTTATTCGACCTCTTGGGTACCAAAAACTTCTTCTTTTCAATCTAAATTTCATTTTCTATTTCTGCACATTTATCACTCACGGACTCATGATATGAAGTACTTTCTTCATAAGAACTCTCTTCCTTTTGGAATCTCTTGCTAGATTCCCCAACCTGTTCCTTGTGCGACTTAACAAAACCAAGACCTGTTTTATCTGTTGGTTTTCTTTGACCTTTGATGAGAGACTTAACCCTTTTGGAGCTATCTTGAAACTTGTACAGCTTATCCTTGTACTCTTTAGTTTCCACTTCCAAAGAAGCCATTTTCTGTTCTAACTCACTATACTCAAGAACCTTAGACTCTAACTCATCCTTGAGTTCTTGTGTCTTAGCTATAGAGAAGTCAAGACTTTCTGTAAGATCGTCTCTCTCCATACAAAATTCATCTAACTTATCCTTGAGTCTATCATTCTTATTTCTTTCCTTTTTCAAAGCACTAAGAGCATTATTAAGTTCACTTTCAAGATCCTTTATTTGTTTGCTTTCTGAATCCTCAAGGCCTTTTCTAGATTTCTTATCACTAGAGGTGCTACCTTTTTCAAAAACCATACAAGCATATTCTTGATAGTTTTCTGAAGCATCCTTATACATACTGGAAACCAAATCATTATTTGTACAATCATCCTCAAGGTGACCAAAATTTCCACATCTAAGACATTTCATAATAATGAATCTATGTTTCGGTTCTTCCTCTTTTTCTGATATGAACAACATCTCATTTTACTCATCACTTGAAGAGCTTTCACTATCACTACTAGAACACTTACTTGCTTTGTCTAGGTAGAAACACTTATTGTTCTTGTGTGAATACCTCTTTCCTTGATTGTTGTGCTCATCTTTGTTCTTTATGTAATACCTGTGCTTTTTAGAATCCTTGCTCTTAACATCCAGTTTCTCTTCATCACTTTCATTCTTGGAAATAGTACAGTCAGGAGCATAATGACCAAACTTTCCACAATTGAAGCATCTTATATTTTTCATGCTTTTGTGCTTTCTAGATAACTTGCCTTTCTTGCTGTAATATGGCTCTTCATCACTAGAAGATTCATCACTCTCTTGAAGCTATTTACCCTTAGATTTCTTGGTAGCCTTGAAAGCTGCCTCTTTCTTGACATCAACCTTCACCTGAGTTCTCAACTCAAATGCTGCAAGTATACTATGAAGCTCATCCTTTTTCAGCTTATCCAAATCTTTAGCTTCCTCAATAGTAGAAATATTTTCACTAAATATATTAGGAAAAGATCTTAAAATCTTATCACAAACATCATTTTTAGCCAGTTCAAGACCTAAGTCTTTCATGGAGTTAACAACCTCATCCATACGGAGCATGTAGTCACTAATATTTTCATCATCATTCCTCTTGAGTTGTTCAAACATTACCTTTGAAGTGTCTCAACTTGGCATTTCAGACATTTACATCACCTGTGTGAACCACCTGCAGTTGTTTCCACATTTCACTAGCTGTCTTGCAGTGAATCACCTTGGTAAGATCTGCCTTCTGTAAACCCTTTAGGATTGCATTCATTGCTTTTGAATTGCTTGTGATGTAGGAGCCTATCTTCTTTAGTATAAGGACCATTTATAGGAATAGTGTACCCATCTTCAACCACTTCCCATACCTCATTGCCAAGTGCCATTAGATGAACCTTCATCCTTGCACTCCAAAGACCAAAATCTGATCCATCAAGAATAGGTGCTGCATTGCCGCTTGAATAATCCATTGTGTTCTTATCAAGCTTTTCCTTCAAGCTGTTTAAACTTTTTGAAGGAACCCGCTCTGATACCAATTGAAGAACACAAGCTTATACTAAGAGGGGGGGTGAACAGTATAAGACCACTTTCTACTTTTTCCTTCAACTTAACTTTTAATACAATATTATGCAGTGTATAGAAAGCAGTATCAAGAAAAAATCAAAGCAATACAGAAAACACCATCCACAATAGAGACACAACAATTTACGTGGTTCACCCAAGGTGGGCTACTCCACGGATAAAATTTTCACTAAAATTTTATCAACCAAATCTGGGAAAACCTTTCCCGATTACAATGTTTATGGGTACCAACCCAAAGGAGACACCAATCCCCTAACTTTGCTCTGGCTGGTGATCCTCTAGAAGACCTCTACCTCTGCTGCCCTTAGCAAGTGGAACTCTATCCACAAAAGACACCTGTCTTCCCTGCTCTGGCTGGAGACCTCTGTCCTCAACTCTATCACCTCAAAGCTGGTCCTCAAAAATGCACTAAACACAGTCCTTCGGTCTAGCACAAATGTCCACTATATTTTTCTCTGATATGTACCAAACACAGTCCTTCGATCTGGCACAAGTCTGTCCTCTTCCTCTTTCTTTGGTCTGCACCAAACACAGTCCTTCGGTCTGGCACAAGTCTGTCCTCAAATTTCTTTTTGTTCTGTTATAGCCGCACTTGGTTGAAACCAACTTTTGCACTGACTGTGCAAACACAGAAGCACTCGATTGAACATCAACTTATGCACCTCTATGCAATCACATCAGCACAGTCTTCACACACTCTGCTTCTCGACGATCGAACTTCTCCCCCACACTTTATCTATGAATATCACACTTCCAACGCACACTTCGATTGATACCAATTCTCTTCAAATAGCTCTCCTTTTATACTAACATAATCAAGATCTAAAACTTGGTCTTAGTCGGCTGTTACCCTTAAACTACATCGACTGCAAAACCCTAAACAATGTCGACTGCAAACCCTAATCTGTGTCGGCCCAAATTTAACTCTGTCGGCTTCAACCGCCTCTGTGGTTCTATAGCTTTTCTTGCGAAACTACAACATGTCACGATATCATGACACTTTTGCCTTTGTTTGCCTTGACTACGTTCTTGTTGTGAAATCGTGACACTTCTCGCTTTGTCAGCAACAACTTTGCTTTTGTCGTGAAATCACGACACTTCTGCCTCTATTGATGTCATCGTCACTTTTGTCACAAAATCATGACATTTATCACTTTATTAACCTCTTCTCAGATTGCACTAGCGAAACTGGAACATGTCACAAAATCGCGACACTTACGCTGCCTTAAGCTCTTCTCTGCCTTACGCTCGTGAAACTGGAACATGTCACGAAATTGCGACACTTTCGCTGCCTTGAGATTCTCTCTGCCTTACACCCGCAAAACTAGAACATGTCACAAAATTGTGATGCATTCACCTTCAAGCTCTTCCTTCTTGAATTTGTCACAAAATCGCAACGCTTCTTCTGTTGAAGACTTGCTTACTGTCTCTATCACGAAATTGTAACACTTTCTCCATCCGTATGCTGCCATCTCAAACTGTCACGAAATCATGACACTTTCTGCAACTGCAAGCTTTCTCTTCAACCTGTCATGAAATCGTGACACTTTCTGCATCTGTACAATTTCTTTGTAGCCTATCGTGAAATTGTGACGCTTCTCATTTCAAACTCTTCCCTTTGCTGCATGTCATGAAATCGTGACAGTTCTCACTTTAAGCTTTTCAGCATGTCGTGAAATCGTGACAGTCCTCACTTCGTTTTTTGCAGCATGTCGCAAAATCATGACACTTTTCGAGATACTTTATCTCTCTTCGAACTTGTCACAAAATCGTGACAGTTCACACTGCGGACTCTCCCTTCTGCATCATGTCATGAAATCATGACACTTTTTTGTCCGTACAACCTTCCTTACATTATGTCACGAAATCATGACATTTTTCCTTCTTTGCCTTCCTGCACTTTTCGAGTCATAAAAATGCGACATGTCACGAAATCGTGACATCTTCCACCTTGCTTTCTTTCTCTGCCAATATGTCGTGAAATCATGACAATTTTGCCAGCTTCTTCTCTCTCTTCCAACATGTCGTGAAATCGCGACAGTTTTGCCAGCTTCTTCTTTCTCTTCCACCATGTCGCGAAATCGTGACACTTTTTCAAAAAGCTTTCTCTCTCCTGCCTAAGTCATGAAAATGCGACATGTCCCGATATCGTGACACTTTTTCAAAAAGCTTTCTTTCTCAAGTAACGAAAATGCGACATGTCACGATATCGTGACATTTTTCCAACTTACTTTCTTTCGAACCTGTTAAGCTGAAACTTCAACAAAACACATTATTTTACATCAAATCAAATTCTTTCAAAAGCTTCTTGACATCAATGACAACTTATTTACTTGAGCAACTACAAAGAACTCAAGGTACCCAAAATTGCCAACAAGTTATCCATTTATGAGATCATACAACAATCCCCAAAGCATAGGGAGACTCTAATGGAGATTTTAAGGACAATTGAGCTTCAACCGCAAGACACGAATGCATTCACTCACTTTGTGGTACAAGTGCAAGAATGCCAGGAACCTGTAATCCAATTCTATGACCATGAGATTAAGATAGTTCTTGCTGCTTTACCAAATCCTTCGCTAAACATTGTAGTGGAAATAAAAAAATTACCTTTCAAGAGGGTCTTGTTTGATACAAGTTCATCGATAAAAATAATTACAACAACTACAACAGAGCACCTCAATATCCCCAAGTCCAATATCATTCTAGGATCTTACACATTGAGAGCTTTTAATGATGCTTTATGCAATACTATGGGAATGATAGTCCTACCCATAAAGGTGGGGCACAAGACCATTCCCATGATGTGTCATGTATTAGAAGGAGCTATGCAGTACAAAATCCTCTTAGGGCACCCTTGGATAAGGGCCATGAAGTGTGTGCCTTCGATCTTGCACCAATATGTCAAGTATGTGATTAAAAAAAAGTCTATGTGGTTTTGGCCGATGAAGATCCTTTTAAATATGTCAATTAGGTGGACATTATGGGAGAATTTGTAATCCCTTCTACTCACCTATATGTGGCACCTTCATCCCAAACCACACAAGTGGATAACGAAGAAAAAGGGGTAAGAAAGGACCCATGCACGTAAACACCTCCTGGTGCACTCAAAGTAGTTAATGCTTCTAAAGTACCATCAACATCAAAATCAAAATATAATCAAAAGGTAAAGGTTCCCTTAGTTAAGAAATAAAGGCCCAAAGAAGTGCCAACAGTAGCCATTGCTGAAATGCCAAGTCCTATGGAAGAGGAAGATCTTCAGGATTAAGATGAAGATAGTGATTATCACCCTCCTTCTCTATTGTCATCCGTAGGGTCATCCACGTCACATGCATCAATACACTTGGCAAGCATAGGCATAGGGGAGTACCTCATGTAGAACATTACCTTTATGCCTATCATTGAGTCTACATAAGACATGGTAAGGCCTAAGGAATTTAGGCCGCCAGTGGGAATAGTGGTTCCACTTGGAATCCCTCCCAAAAAAACCAATTTTGTCTATGTCGGCCTAGACTATGCCCATAAGTCTTTAGATATAGAAGATAATAGTGACAAAATATTCATAGCCAATGTTCGTTACCTCTCTAACCCAAAGTTTTCTCTAAGCTACTTTGAGTGTTGCCACTGGAATGGCTATGGCCTTGGCATATATGAGCAGGGGTGCAAGTAGCCATACGAGCCACAATATCAGCTTACCTCTGACAGATTTGGCTTAGGCTATTATATCAGAGTTCAAGATGACTCTCTTGTAGTGGCATTGGAAATATTAATCTTAGGGTTAGGAGAAGACATTGATTTCATTCCTTATCACCCCCTAAGAATAGGAAATTTGAGCAATAAACAAGTGGCCACGGTAAACATACCGCCACCAAAAATTTATCATCCAAACATCTCAATTGATTCCACCCCAATAGGGTACAACTCATGGGATGAGGAGAATGGATATGAAGAAAGTGATGATGAGGCACAACTTGGTTTAGGCTACCAGGGGTCTTGCTATTTACAAATATTCACATGGTCCATCCATGATGAGAGTGGGTATAACATCAGATGAAAGTGATTATGAATTAGAAGACTCAACAGAAAGAGCCTACTTAGGCCTAAGCCATCAAACCCTGACTTTGGGTCAAGAGACAAATGCAAATGGATTCTTCATAAGTGATTAAAAATATGAAGATGAAACAAATATGGCCTACTTAAGGCCAAGACATGAGCCCCTTGTCTTAGGGTCGTATACCAATGCTAACGGTTTATGGATAAGTGATGATGACTTTAAGGATGAGACCAAGATGGCTTATGTTGGACCTTGCCACTTATGGAGAGTCAATGATCTAGTAGAGAGGTAGAACTCTGTTCCATAGACCCTCATTTACGATTTTTGGAGAGACCTGTTGATCTAGTTGCCATTCATCATATGGTCAATCCCCCTTCACCTATATTTAGAGAGCGATTAGAGCCCAATGATCCTATTGTTTGACCTGCTCATGGGCCAAATCTAGAAATTTCCATTCCTCTAGAATCTTATCGTGAGCATGGAAGGGAAACCCCTTAGACAATGTTGCACCCATGTGGTCCTGGAGACTTCATTCCATCCATCAATATGATCTTCATTTATTTGACCACCCCACTTCATAATCCATCAGATCATACGAAATCATTGCATCTTGATGTAGAGGAT
The DNA here is from genome assembly GCA_028583015.1 of Wollemia nobilis. NCBI lineage: Eukaryota > Viridiplantae > Streptophyta > Pinopsida > Araucariales > Araucariaceae > Wollemia > Wollemia nobilis. Next base: position 2,695,074 of record JAQPPZ010000057.1, read on the forward strand.
GTTGATTGGGATCACGCTAATTTACCCATAGAGCCTAAAGACCTCTTCCCCAATGAAGAGATATTACAGCCGTTCCATTTTGCATCAGGTTGTGTGTATGACATCTTCCATGTTGGTTTGGAACCTGAGTCACTAGGTCTTGTAAATCCTACCAATGAAATTCATTTGATACCCATTCCTCATCAGCTAGAGGATGGGTCACATATGGCTATAGAAGTGACTTTTGAGGTGGACATTAGCGATGATCCAACCCAACCAAGGAAAGTCAAGTTTTGAGAAAGTCTATCTCTAGAGTAACAAGCCATCCTAATTCCTCTCTTTAAAGAAAAGCCAAATATTTTTTCTTGGACTTACAAAGACATGCCGAGGATAGATCCAAAGTTATTCGTTGACAACTTTTCATTGGATCCCATGAAGAAGCAAATCAAGCAAAAGCTAAGGAAAATGCATCCAACCATCACTTTGATGGTGAAGAACGAATTGGACATAATACTAGATGCAATATTCATAGTTCCTATTGACTACCCTTAGTGGGTGTCAAACATGGTACCCGTGGAGAAACCTGATGAAAGAGTCTGTATCTACACAAATTTTAGAGATTTAAATAGATCAACACCAAAGGATTCATTACTGTTTCCAAACATAGATGCTCTTGTAGATGCAATAATAGGTCATGAAATGCTCTCCCTAATGGATGATTTTTTTGGATACAACCAGATATCGATTAAGCTCGAAGATCAACATAAAACTACTTTCATTACTCCGTGGGGAACATTTTGTTACAAAGTGATGCCATTCGGTCTCAAAAATATTGGTGCCACATATTAGCAGGCCATGACATACATATTCCATGACTATATGCATAATATCTTAGAGGATTACATGGATGACTTACTAGCCAAGTCCCTGTTGCGGAAAGAGCATGTCAAAGTCCTTAGAAAAGTCTTCGATCGCCTCATAGAACACAATGTCCGATTGAATCCTAAGAAGTGCGTATTTGGCATAACTTCCGGCAAGCTTTTGGGATTCATCGTATCCAAGAGAGGCATCGAAGTAGATCTTGCAAAGGTAAAGGCTATACTAGAAATGGCCACCCCTACCAACATTAGGGAGCTAAGGAGCCTATAAGGCAAAATAGCATCCATCAAAAGATTCATCGTGCAGTTATCAGACAAATGTTGACCTATTAATTGGTTACTATGCAAGGAAGTCCCCTTTTATTGGGACAAAGAATGCCATCAAGCCTTTGCAGAGATCAAAACTTATCTAGAAACACTTCCAGTATTGGCTCTACCAAGGCCAGACATACCATATTTACTATATATATCAGCTATTGATTTCACATTTTGTACCATGTTAGCCCAAAATAATGCACAAGACAAAGAGCAAGCCATATATTACATTAGTCGCACCTTGGTGAGTTATGAGCTAGGATATGCGTATGTCAAAAAGTTATGTTTAGGAGTGTTATTTGTGACTCGAAAGTTGCGATACTACATGTTGAGCAATATGACCTACGTCATATCAAAACAAAACCCTTTACAGTACATGATGAGAAAAACTTATGACAATACACGTATCACAAAGTGGATCATGCTATTGACATAATTTGATCTAGAGTTCATAAGCCAAAAGTCCATCAAGGGATAAGTCATATCAGATCAATTAGCAAATGCGCCTCTTCAGGATAATAAATATCTCACCATAGAATTTCTTGATGATGCGGTCTTTGCATTATCAAATCCGTCGAAACTCAAAGAACCTAAGAAAGAAAGAGACATGCCATTTTTCTTTGATGGTTCCAAGTGTGAACAAGAGGGTGGAGTAGGGATTGTCTTTATCACACCACAGGGCAATCCATTACCCTTATCATTCAAACTAGACTTCCCATGCACAAAAAACAATACATAATATGAAGCATTCATCCTAGGACTCCAAACAACCATAGCAATGGACATTAAAAGACTAAGTATATTTGGTGACTCCTTGCCCATAGTAAACTATGTCAAAGGACTATTCAAATTCAGGTGCCCACTCCTAAAAACTTACAAGGAACTTGTTGACACTTACCTAGCCTAGCTGGAATGGTACGACATCGAGGTAATCCCTCGTATGTCGAATAGATAAACACTATGGCCTCTTTGGGATCCTTAATCCCTCAAAATCCATCTACTGATTTTACAACCATTCATGTAAAAGTGCTTTCACACTCAGCAATACATCGTGAAGCTTTTGACAATCAAGAATCAGTCAACATGATCAACATCAAGCCAAATCAGGATTGGTCCTTCATAGCCAAATTTGTATTGCAAACAACACCTTGGGGATCTTTAATATCCCAAGGAACTTTGGAGTGTGTTACAACCATACACCATAGATTTTTTCCTCAATCCATATTCACTAGCTCAAAAATGCAAGAAAAGCAAACCATATTTTCAATAGAAGCCATTGCTTATCAGGATTGGCTTTTCCAACTACGAGATTTCTTGAAGCTTGGAATGGTACCTCAAGGTTTATCGCATACTAAAATGTGAATGTTCAAATAGAGAGAAAAAAGATACATATTTCTAGGAGAAATCCTCTACAGATGAGGATATGATGGAATATTACTTCGTTGTCTTGAGCTCCAAGAAGCATCTTGGGCGATTTCGCATGCTCACAATGACACATGTGGATGGCATTTTAGTGGCATAGCCATCGTTAAGCACATATTGAGAATGGGTTACTATTGGCCCACCATGGAAAGGGACTGCTACAAGTATGTCAAGGAATATCGTAAGTGCCAACATCATGCAAATATAATGCACTTACCATCGTAAGCTTTGCAGCCAATCTAGGTAGCATGGCCATTCTCCCAGTGGGGACTAAATTTATTGGGAATATATCACCCTCATCCTCAGTCTGACACACATTCATCATAACAACCACATAATACTTCACTAAATTGGTAGAAGCGATCCCCTTAACATCAACAACTGGACCAAGGATTATGGAGTTTATACTCCACAATATCATAAGTCATTTTGGGGTTCCTTTGAATATAATATCGGATAATGGGCCATATTTAAAAAAACAAATGTGCATGCTTTAATGAAAAATACCATATTCAGCACAGTTTTTCAATGCCTTATTATCCGCAAGAAAACGGGCAAGCAAAAGCCTCAAACAAAACAATAGTCTCCATTTTGAGGACTATGGTGCAAGACAATCACAAGGATTGGCACATGTAATTGCCTCTTGTACTATGGGCATACAGGACTAGTATACATATGCCCACTAGGGCAACACTATTTTCACTAGTATATGGCATGGAGGCCATCATGCCGCTAGAGTTGGAATTTTTGACTCTACGCATAGCATTAAAGGACTTCATAGATGATGATGTCGTGCGACAAGACCGCCTTGATTAGTTGATGGTTCTTGATGAATGTCGAGTCAATTATTTATAGCATATTCATGTTTACCATAATTGCCTTGCGCAAGCTTACAATAGTAAAGTCCACCTAAGGGAATTCAAGGTTGGAGATCTAGTGCTCAAAGAAAATCAGTAGAACTTGAATCTATCGTCGCATCTGCGAGATAAGTCGTGACAAATTGAATAGGACCATACATTATTTCATAGAAACTTGGGCCTGGAGCATATCGCCTTATATCATTAGATGGTGTTGAGGAGCCTGAGCCTATCAATATCATTCACTTAAAGGCATTCTACACATAAAATTCAAAAACATTAAAAAATGTCAAAAATTCAAAAACATTCAAATATGTCAAAAATTCAAAAACATTCAAAATGTCAAAAATTCAAAAACATTCAAATATGTCAAAAACACAAAAAAATCATAAAAACATAAAAATTTCAAAAATCAATTCAAAACGCTCCAAGGGTAATTCATACCACTTGGTCAAACATCAATTCAAAATGCTCCAAGGGTATTCAAACCGCTTGGTCAAAATCAAATCAAAGTCTCCAAGGGCATCCAAGCCGCTTGGTCGAAATAAATTCAAAACGCTCCAACGGTATTCAAACCACTTGGTCAAATTCAATTAAAAATTCTCCAAGGGTATTCAAACCACTTGATCAACTTCAAATTCAAAATGCTCCAAGGGCATTCAAGCCGCTTGGTCAAAATAAATTCAAAAATATCCAAAGGCATTCAAATCATTTGGTCAAATGAAATAAAAAATCTCCAAGGGCACTTCATGCTACTTGGTCAAAAACACAAAGCCCCAAAGGCATAATAAGCCCTTTTGTCAAATTCAGCAAAAATTCAAAAACAACACAAAAATAAAAAATACAAAAACAATTGCATTTCATTTTCATATCCACTACAATTGCATATTTCATGAGAAATTTAAAAGTGACACCACAGTTTGTCGTGCAAATCATTCAAATTCATACCTCCATTAACACGTGTGTAATTGTGTTTTTTAACACAACCATCATTTGTTGTTATACATAATATACTAAGGTTTTTATGTTAATCAAACACACCTAGTGATCTTATCAGATTTTGTGGAAAACAACTTTGATTAGTAGAAGGTAAGGTCTAGCTATGATAATGCCTTGGATATTCAAAGATCCCGTCACTAATTGAAACACTAAAATCCTAGCTGGTACAAGGAAAATATGAAAGCTACAAAAGCGGTCTAGGTTACCTTAAGCGAAAAGGATTTTCCTTGCTTATCCCCCTGTGCAACTAGTTTAAAGGTGCTGAGAATTGGCAAAAGGACAATATTTACCCTATCCAAATCCCTTGCTTACATTAAAATAAGAAAAATACCCAAGCAAAGTACATATTCAAAATGCCAAGCATACAATCCATATTTCAAAGTAATAATCCGATACACAAATCTTAAATTCAAAGAAACATAGATAAAAAAATCAATAAAAAATAAACAGTGATTTTCATCACTACATATGAGCAAAATAAACAGTGATTATCATCACTAAGAAAATCATTGCTCAAAGAAAAAATCAATCAAAATAAACAATGATTTTCATCACTATATATGAGCAAAAAGCCAAAAAGAAGCCAAAAAAGAAGGGAATAAAGCTTGAATCCCTGTAATTTTCAGCATTGTACAAAAGTGGAAGGAGAAATCCTTATGCATGATGATATGTCTATTACAATTGCTTCATGCATTTGTGTAGACCAATGTTTGAATGTGGATGAGCTAGCTTAGGTAACCCAATATTGCCTAGTGGTATAGTCCAACCAAGTCCAACTAAGTCCATCATAAGGATGCGATGAAAACTTGAAGATCCCTGATCTTAGAAATGGGCTAAAAGAATCCCGCATGACATCGGAGGAAATGCTTGAGTTCTACCTCAAAGTATACAATCACATGCACACACAAAGATAAAAAAAACCAGGTCCATGGTAAAAGCCTTACTTTTCAAAAGTCTAAGTGGTCAGTAGACAACTGTTGATAGGGTAATTAGAGTCTCTAGAAAGCCCCAAAATTCTTACATAGCAACAAATCATAACATCATTCACACCATCACTTTCTTTATAATATTCTATAAATTAGGGGGTATCAACATAGTAAGACAAATACCACATATATATTAGAAATAGTATATAGACGACCACTGACTACTTTATATCTTTTAATTTATAGAAACTTATTAAGAAAATATATTACACACCATTACATATCATATATGAATACTTAATCAATTCTTATGATAAGAGTGATTATTTAAATTCATGATTATTTTTTTACTTTCTGTGGTATCACCCATTAAGATTGTTAATGTCATATGCATTATGTATGTTTTAAGTGATTAGAGCATATAGGTTCGGTTATACCATCCCATCACATAAGTTAGATGCATACAATTAAAGAAAAGTTAAAATATACATTTAACAATAACATCATATCCATAAAAACAAGTCATTAATCATCCATAAACCACATCATAAAAAATATAGGCAATATCCATTTTCATACAATAATAAATCCATCATTCATCATCAAAATACATCACATCATATCATCAAATCATATAAGCATCTACACATCCATCTAAGCATCTTCAATGACATCTATCATTTAACATATTCATCAAGTCAACATAATACCATCATCGCATCATATCATAAAATAAAATAACAACAAAGACATGAGCAATAAAAGATACACATAATAAGTCATAATGCAAATATATCATAAAAGTATGTTTATCAAGTCTATGGATGTACAAAAATTCTCATGGACTACAATCATATAGGTCAGTCGACCTAAAAAATGAATCAAGGACCAAGTAAAGCATCAATAAAATATCGGGCCTGAGCCCCCTACTTCACCTCCTCTACTGCCACCTCCTCTTGTGGCGGTGTCACGAGTTGAATGATGTGAACCTATCAGTCTCTCTGTCTAAGTCTAGATCCTCTAGCTAGGACAGGTGAAAGACTACCCTGAGGTGGAGTGCCCATTGACCTGTGAACCACCTGTACCAGGTGGCTCCTTAGGGAGAATCCCATGCCTCTTGAGATATTTTTGAAGAATGGTTGTGTGATCCACATGTTCCTGGCTCCACTCCTCATACTCATCCAACAAAGACTGAAGCTGTCCCACATTTTCTCCTAAACCTACCACTGGAACTTCCTATGGTGTAGAAGGAGGAACAAAAAACTGCATCCTAGCATTGCCACACCCAATAGTATCCTGTAGAGCCTATATCTGTGATGTGAGATGCTCAATGGTAGCATATCACTATTGTACCTAGATCTTAGTTACCTAAAGCTCAGCCTTGACCTCATGCAACTGTGCTATCATAGGAGAGTCTCTCTCCTTGAGCTCTAATTCCTCATCCTCCTTAGGAACATCAAGATCCTCCACTGACACCTGCTTTACTAGCTGGCCCCATACCTTTATCCTAGCTCAGACTCTACGTCCTATCGAATTTGCACCATCACCCCCACCATCATCCTTGTGACCTAGATTACCAACACCATGCCACATTCGATCACCCCACCACTGAGTGTATACCTCTATAACTCCCCTAACCACTCTAGGGTCAATAGTTGGGGCATCCTCATTGTCTGAAAGCTCTGTAATCTGCTATGGAGGTAGGTCCTTTTCTACTATGAGGTGCCTATAGAAGAATGGTACCAAGGGCACATCCTGCTACAACCCATATTGACTAAGAACCCACAAGTAGAAGAAATACTCTCAAATGGTAATATTATAGCCAACGAGTCATGGCTCACACCGTGTCCTGGCAGTAGATCTAGCTAGATCATCCCAAGCAGGACACTCATGGTAAGGGCACCATACGACATATTTGACCAAAAGTCGAGTAAAAGCACTAGTGTAATGAGATTGCTCAATTGTGAAATTATGGCTCTTGCGCTCCTCGTGCTCTCGAGACCATATAGTAGCATAGAACTATCTTCGAGTGTTAATCACTGTAATATCAGCCAAGATCCCCTTAGGGCAATCTACCCTAATATGCTTCCATCCCTAAACCTGTAGGAGCAAGTTGTAGGTAATGCTGACACATCCTCTCTGGAAGATGTGGTACAACTCATCATAGCACTGAGCCAATGGCAATCTACCCCATGCATAGATTATAGGCTCCTCGATATCCAATAGATCTTGCACCATCATCAAAATATTCCATGGGAACCTCAAACCCGAGCAGTCTAGGATAAGAACATTACTGATAACCATCAACAATACAATATGCCTCATCGTAAAGACACCCTCCCTATGCCAGAAGTTGATGGAAACTCCTTTAGACTTGGTGTCCTTAAGAGCATCCATAGAGTGCCCTCTAAACACCCGAGTGAAGATAGTCACCTGATTAGTAGTGGTCGAAGAGAGAATGGCCACCCCATCAAATGGAATCCAAAATATCCAATATACATCCTCTAGCGTAATGGTCATCTCGTCAGTCGAGGTTTGGAAGGTATTAGTCTATGGGTCCCAGTGATGGGCCAGAGCAATAAGGTAAGCCTGATATACCATGATGTAAGGTAGCCTAATGACATACTGTAACCCACAGGCTTTGAACCATGCCTAGTCCGTATCATCAAAGCTATGAAGTAGGTCAAGCAGGAGCTTCGAGTCCTGAGCCTGAGCAGTAAGGATCTAAGCAAAGCAGAAGAAAGACAAAACATAACTACAATGCATCTAAGGCATAATTCACAATAAACATGAAAACAGTGCAAAAGAGTATGGGCTATTCTAAGTCTAAGAAAAAGGACAAGATTACACCTAATCAAACAAATCAAAAAGTCAAAAATAAAAAAAATTAAATGTCATAAAAATCCAACAACTAGCAAAAAATTACCAAAAATATGACTGAGTTTAGCTACTATCACCTACAACAATCGAAACCTGGCCTCTGGAGGCAGCAGCGGCCAAGACCCAACGGTTAAATTTTTGACCATTGGGGTTCAAAATAACAAAAAAATAACATAAGAGCACAATCTCAGGCAGGCCTCGTACCCAGTTACTAACTCTAGAAAGAGAACGAAGGGCTAAAATAGGTTATCGAGAAATATCAATTAAAGAATCTAGTCGAGGACCTTGAGACCTAACTTGTTGAGACTAAAAACTCATACAAGAAATGATAGAAGAAAAAAGTAGTATCTTCGAAAACCTAGAGCAAAAATATCAATAGATAAAGGAATTGATAGCCTCAAGATCTAAGAAAAGGGTTATAAACTTGAATTTAGCACAAGAAATGTAAACGGTCTAGACATTTTAGGGCTATATCAAGGAGAATATGCAGAACACTTATGAATATTTTTTATTGAAATCCTTTGTAAAAGAAAGCATGAAACAACGACTCATAACCAACTGCTATGAGCGACAACAGCCAAGGAGCGACATGGCAAAACCATGAATCCTTGGCCAGTAAAGAACAAAAAAATCAAACAATTTGCAAAATGACATAAAAAACACAAAAGGGAGGGAAAAACAAAAAAATAGAAAGCAAATTCTCACTCAGGCATCAAAAACTAAGCTAAGTTCAAACATGGTTAACATGGCAATAGAATGTGAACAAAAAAAAACTTGGGAACCCTAGGCAAGAAACTACCAAGGAAAAGCAATGAGAACAAAAATGGGGACTAACCCACCATAGCAAAAGGTAAGCTAAGCCTAACTACGGAGTTTATTCATTACCAACAGGTTTAGTGAGGTTCATTTTACCCATTACTTAGTGAGGTTCAGTTTTACCCATACAAGATAAAATAGGGCCAGGGTTTTGAAAAGGAGAAGTACTAGAGAAGCTCTGGTTCATCCAATAGCTGATGTCTCACCCTGCGCAACCATCTCCTCAACGCCAGCAAACTCCAAAGTCACAACCGTCGCTGTCACACCAGAGCTCCCAAAGTGAATATTCAACAGTGAAAGTGAAATATCAAACCCTAGAAAAAGCATAAATTTTATGTTTCTTTAATTACACCCTGGCTGCTGCTGACGTCAGCGGCCCAAACTTCTTGGCCGCTCAAGGTGACAATGACCATAGGCAAAAAATCAAAGGCTATAGGACCTGACAGCGGCCAGATCCACATATCAAAAAAAAGGATTTTCTCCTTGAGGGATCCAACAAAACAACAAGTAAATATGCTTTGGTGGTTTAAGATCATCAGAATGTTCAAAATAACAAAAAAATAACATAAGAGCACAATCTCAGGCAGGCCTCGTACCCAGTTACTTACTCTATCAACTCGACGATTGTAGTGATTCACACTCCATGTATTTCGATGAGATGAGTAGATAACCATAAGGCCACTTGGGGCAAAAACCACTCATTTTGGAATTACGATGTGCCACCCTTCAATCCCGAAGAAGACCAAGATGGTCGAACTACTCCATGGGTACGAAAGGATCATCCTAATTCCCCTATGACATAAAAAACATTAAGTCAAAGTGATACAATCTAAACATAAATAGAATCACTCATCCTAACTCCCTAAGAAGGCTATTGATAGTTGGACCACTCCTTGGGATAAGGATAGATGATTATCATAAACAATTGGAATCACACTTGGATGTGGGATTGCCCATTGAAAGCAACAAATGCTAGAAAGGAACCATATTAGTCATATTGGTCAAGCAACTTATCACTTCATTCATTGTCATTTCTTCACCAATTCATTGTGTGAGGACGTAGTTCAAAGCTTCAACATAATCATAATTGAAATAAGAAAAAGATCACTCGATTATAGCAAAATCATGTTCATCCTACGAATCATTGCATACAACAATAACAAATTTCCCTTGTTTTTTGGGAACGTAAGTAGACATGACATCTTCAATTGTAGCTCTCCTACCAATTGAAATTGTTATAGCAACTGAAGCTACCCGATTGAGTTTGAGGAATGAGTGCAATTTAACATGCCCAAGCCACTGAGCTAAGTCCTCCAAACATTGAGGCAATTATTCAAGGGATGCATGCCATATTGCATGATTGGGCCATCCGATGTTGATTAGACCATTGATCACCATACACTCTACAAACATATTAGTCTATGTTTTTTCTCAATGTCGTGTTTCCCACACAACACATCATAAAAAGGGGTATCTGTAGACACCTAAATCATGTCATGATTAGGGGAGTTACTCACATAGACACATTCATAATATCATAAGACATAATCTTGGACTTTCCAAGCATCAACAATGGTTCTCACCACTCATTTGGGGCCTTTTCAAGCCATCCAAGCCTAGCCGCTCAAGTCAAGAGAGGCCATATCCTAGCCGCTCAAGCCTAGAGGGCCCAGACTTTAGCCATTGCAGATGACAACGACCAAATATTAGCTACTATAGACGATAGCGGCTAAGCCATACAAAGAGGTTTTGCTGACAAACATGCCTAATCATAGGCATAAGTGGTAGTCTACATGCAATAAAGGTGAGCGAGAATAAATTTGCATTATTTTTCACTACCAGTTCACATAGGAGGCTTGAGTTTGCATTTAAACTTTAGTTAACTGACCTCCAAGCATAAAAAAGGACAAAAGCTTCTCATGCTAACTACTAGTTCACATAGGATACTCAAGTGGGCAGTTAGATTTTAGTTAACTAGCCTTCAAACATAGACAAAGGACAAACGCTTCCCATGCTAACTTGCACTACACATGAGAAATTCATTCGTAGGGCTTGGAAATAGACCTAGGGTTTCACACTATAAAAGGTGCAAGCCTAAGAGCACCAAAGCATCATAGTTTATCTAGGAGAGATCTTTTTACACACATCATCGAGATATCTTTTATTGAGGAGAGCTTTCGAGACTTGGAGAGTTCCCTTGGAGATCATGTGTATGAAGAAGCCCTGACGGATTGAAGAACATAACACCTATTATTTCAACATCAGATATAGGCTTTGACCCATAGCTTTGGGGTAAAGAGAGCAAGGTTTACCTTAGTGGTCACTGTCTTGGATAGTGGCCTACAGACTTAGCTTAGATTTTAGACATAGCTTCTTTTATTATGTTTCTTCATGTTTTCATATCATTAGCATAGATTTACATGATTTCATGGCATAGTTTCATAATATTTTCGTTAAATTATTTTATTACTAGCAACCTCATCCGAGGAGGCAATCTCGGACATCTAAGCGTGTGTTGTTGTTTCATTGCTTGCAAGGCCACAAGTTCATCGAATGGAATCTAAAACATACTTGAGCAAAAGAGATCCCTCTAGGAAAAAGACCTAGAGAAGGAGGCATCTGTTAGCCCTCATAAATTTTCATGTGCAAAATCGGGAAGCCTTTACAAGCGCACCACCTCTTTGCAAAAGGGGTACTCTTTACCTATTTGTAACCTTATTGTATCGAAATGGGTATCCCTAAGAGGGACCGACATGTAACCGAGTTTCAATACAAATAAAGAGATCCATATTTGTTATTTCCATGTTATATGCTTTTTCATTGTCTTCCATTTCATCTTGGGTTTTTAATAACATTGCAAGTAGAGTAAAAAAGCGGTGCATGCATCCTGGGGTCACTACACAATCCATGTTCTTATTATTATTAGGATTTTCTCCTCTCTAGGATCTTGTATCCTACATCTTCATAAATTTGTATCTATCATCCACACATATTTCCTCCATGCTACTTAACATTCCAACTTCATTATTTTTCCAAAATGGCAATCAAAGGTCCTTCTCAACAATGACAATTATTAACCCAACTTTAGATAGAAAATGGTGCCAAACATAGCACAAACAATGAATATTATTAATGAGGAGGATGTGATGATAGGTTTTGGTAATGCTATTCTAGTGTTTGACATAAAAATAGAACTATATGATTGTATAAGCTCAATTGTACAATCCTACAAAATGTACCATAAGAAATTATACATTTACAAAATGTACAATAGGTGATTTGTATGATTACAAAATATATAATGTATGGTTGTGTAGTCACAATTGTATAATGACACTTAACTGTATGATTTCCCTAAATGTTCAATCAACCAGAAATAAAGTTGGTAATCGTTTTGTCTTATCACTCATGCATGGAAATTATTCAATTGGCAATTGATTGATCTTAACTATAAGTGGAATATATTATAAGGAGTTGGTAAAGAAATGACTATATGATGAGTGACTCAACGATACAACTTACCAAATCCTCATTGTAAATTTCTTGTAATTTTTCATATTTGTATTGTACAATTACTATTGATAAATGTCTACCATAATATCCAAGGATTGAATATAAGTCAACAATCAGGTCTCATAAATAACATAATTATAAACTAGTCAATTCAATATGTACACATGCAACCATAGATTTAATCTAGTTTATTTACAATACCAATAATTATAATTACACAATATTTGTACAATATCACCAAACATAGCAATATACGATCTACAACATAGAACTATTGATAATCCATTAATTATTTGCTGGAAATGTTATACATGGATCATTATTCTCTTAACCACCGCCATGGGCAACAATATAGCATACACTTTTTTGGCAATGAACAATACTATTCCACAATGATCAATCACACAATGAACATCCATGAACTATAGCATAAACTTCCATCAACCTGGACTGTCATCAACTATCTTCTACAATCCTCTCCCATTGTATGAACCTTCACACATAGTATAATCCACCTATAGAATTTGAAAGGGGGGCTTATAATACCTTCCCAAACCATTCCAAAGTGGTTCTTGAGATAACACATCATTCATAACTACCGCCCACAACTTCTTAGATAATAAATTTTATTAAAGTTTACTAAGGTTCTAAATTGATTTTTATCAAATTACATTTCATGAACATGTCATTATATTTTACTTTTATCATTTATTTTCTTACATTGTACATTTTGATAAAACCTACATTGTACATAAATTTAGTCAAAATTGTGCAAATCCTTTAATTTGTACATTTTCAGTTCTTTTTATTTTTGGAGGTGGATTTGTTCCCTACATATCCTTGATCCCTTTAGAGTTGAATGATAAACGAGCTATTATTATTATTCAATAAATTAGGGATCCTTCAACCTTAGAGTCTATTAAGCTTCCTCTAAGATCCTTTTTCATAGAAACAATTTTTTCTCTTGATCCTTGGTACAAGAATATTTTATTTTTCTTAGGGATGGCCCTTTGCTTGACGGTTTGAACCACAATGAAAGAAAATATTAAGAAACGAGACCGTAGGTATGCCATAATTGGTGATATATTATACCATCATATCCTTTATAGAATTTTACTTAGATTCTTAGACTTAGTCAAATCCCAAGCATTCATCAAAGAGGCCCATGATGGATCATACGATGGACACTTTAGTGGTGTTGCCATCATCAAAAAACTCTTATAGATGGGTCATTATTAGCCCTCTATGGAAAATAACTCTTGAAACTATGCTAGGATGTGTTGTAAATATTAGAAGCATGAAAAAATTATACATGCTTCCTCCCAAGATCTCCAATCCTTGACTTCTCCTTGACCTTTTTCTATTTGGGGGTTAGACATAATTAGGAAAATCAAACCAATATTTTCTGATGGACATAAGTTTATCATCATTATTACTAAGTACATTACATGGATTTAAGCCATACCCTTAGCCTCAACCACTATATTCTAGATCTCTAAGTTCATCCTCAACTAGATCCTTAGTTGTTATGACATTCTTTTTGTGCTAATATCTGACTATGGAACACCCTTTAAGAATAAGGATATATAAAAAATATATTCTAATTAGAATATATAACAAAAATTGTTTGTGTATTACTATCCTCAAGGTAATGACCAAGATAAAACTTCTAATAAGACTCTTATCAATATTCTCAATAAGCTCATCAAAAAAATTAGTAGAAACTGGCATCTCTAGTTGTATCCTATCTTGTGGACCTATCACACTAGCATCAAAATTCATCTTGTGGACTCTACCAAGGTGATCCACTATATCCTTATCTATTCATTATTATTGTAGAGGCATTAAGGATAGCTTTATCAAAGGTAAAAATGAAAGAAAAAAAAAAAGCAATTTAGGTTGCAAAAAATGGTCCATTCAAATATCTCCAATTTGTTAATGATTCTTTTCTTTGGGGCCATTCCTCGGTTAGTGAGGCCAAGGAGTTTAAAGAATTATTATCCTTACTATAAAATCTAGATTTTTATTGACATTACCCTAGATTTACAACAATTTATTATGGATATTTTAGGGTTTAAAATTAAAAAAATTCATCAACCTACTTGGGTATTCCTTTGTATCATAAAGGAAATAAAAAGGAGCATTGAATTTCAAGTTTGGATATAATTAAAGCTTGTTTGGAAAGTTGGAAAGATGAGTTCTTAACCATGTTAGGAAGGTTATAACTAGTAAAGGCTACATTGCAACCCATCCCTATTTATATAATGTTACTTTCAATATAACAAGTAGGTATAACATTAAAAATTGATAAAATTCAAAGAGACTTTCTTTGGAAAGGATCCAAGGAATAAATTTGGTTTTCTATTTGTAAGTGGGATAGGGTTTATAAAGGAAATAATATTGAAGAAGTTGGCTTGTAGAATTATAAAACCGTGAGTTTAGCCTTAGGGTCAAAACTTGGATGTGGATTATTCAAAGATCAAGGAAATAATTAGGAAAATTGTCACTTCAAAAATATATAGGTTCTCTTGTTTTAGTAAAATTATTTAGGACAAGAACCTTACCCAAAGGATTTCCAACATGGAACTTCATACTAAAACTTTTACAATTGATTAAGAAATATATTATATGTTTAGTTAATGAAAGGAATTATGTAAATTTGTGATCTCATGCTTGGTTGAAGCCTTATTATCTTATCTCTGATTCAAAATGGAAATTATTGGATTAGGCATGAATAGATTGTAAAGTTCCAAAGGTCAAATATTACACTAGTATGAGCAACAACTAGATATTATGGATTTATATTAGTAATCTAGTTGAAGGAGCAGAAGTCAAACAAATTGTAAATAAAATTTAAAAGATGCTTCAAGAATTTTATTTTCTAATTTCTACATGGAATAATGATTTGGTTTGGAATATATCTAAATATTGTGGATACTCAATCAAGTTGAGATATGAGGATTTAGAGAAATCAAAATTTTTGAATCCTAAATATTTCCCTTCAAAGAATTTTTTGTCACTAGAGGCTCTCCCTAAAGCCTGAACATTCCTTTAGTTAGTAGTTCAAAGTAATTTTCTTATAAGGGAGAGTCTACAAAGAAGAGGATATCATGGAACCTTCAAATTTGCCTTATGTGAGAAGTATTTAGAAAAATAATACCATTTTATTCTTTATTATCCCTTTAATCAAACCATTTGGGTTAATTTTTAAGATACAAAATTTAATTGGGAAGCTTCATTACCATTGAAAGAGTTGATGAAATGTTGGGTTAATTATTTCAAAGCTAAGAATTATGTATGCTCTAGAGGATTGGATTTTTATTATTCATTGGAATTTATGGCTTGATATAAATAATAGACTTTTTAAAAATATACATTAAAAATCATGTTGAAGTTTGTAGTTATATTATTGCCTCTCTTGTATTTATCGATATGGTGCTCATCATGGGAAGTCTCAAGTGCAAAAAAAGAGGTGGTAATAACTTGGTTATAATATTTGAATATACATGAGAGATTCATCTATGATAATGACATTAAAACAAAGGATATTTTTCAATTTAGGGTAGAATGGAAATTTCTAGAAATTAAATTTATCAAAATTAATGTTGATGGTGCTTCCAAAGAAAAACCCCAAAAAACTAGTGGAGGTGGTGTTTTTTGAAATAATGAAGGCAAAATTGTCCTCATGTACTAAAAATCATATGGAACTTCAACTAATAACTATGTGGAGGCTAGGGTACTTCTCACAAGAATTAAAATTACAATTGAAAAAGGATGAAAATATATTTCAATTATGGGTAATTCACAAATTGTCATTAATTTTATCAACAAAAATGGATGTAGAGATAAAAATAATATTTTTGTTGATAAAATGGATAGAAATAATATTGTTGTTGATGTCCATCATCTATATTTGAAGGCAATATATTGGAAATGTGAGAATATATATAGATAAGGAAATCAGATAGCAAATAATTTAGAAAATCATGGTGTTGATCTTCATCTTGGTGAAGTTTAAATTTTAGAAGGTAACTAGCTGAGTGAGATGTTATATCCTAATGAAAATGATGTCAAGGAGCTAATTGCAAAAACATAACACTTTAAGTAAGACATAATATATTTTATAGAAAAAGAAATGAAAAATATCTATGTTAAAAGTACAAGTTGGATATGGTTTAATTGACCTAATATCAACTGCAATATTTTGATATTTTTCTAGTAGTGGGCCCTAAGAAAATCCAAATATAGATTATTAAAAAAAATGATTCTTGATCAAATATAACTATGAAATTAATGAAAGGTCTATTCAATTAAATAATTAGCTTTGACAAACCTCATGAATATGTACTTGATAAATTGATAGTCTAATTGAATTACAATTCTTAATATGCATCACATAGTGGAAAAGGGACCTAAAACCCAAGTCTTTGAAATCTATCATGTGTGCGAATATAACTCAAATAGGATATATAATGGAAATAAGTGGATTTAGGTAGTTTCTCATTAACCTAGATCTTATTTCTAGGAAATTCAATCTCCTTGTCTTTCATCTTGGTAGTCATGAAGTAGCCAGTTTTTATAGACCACATTGTTGATTTACACTCAAATTAAATAAATTCATTTAAATATTTCTAGAAATGGGGACCAAAATTTAGTAAGAAAACGTTTTAATTTTTTCTTACGAGTGTTTGTATCAACCATGAATCAATACCAACAAAAACTAAGAGGATTCTTCCATATTTTTCTTTCATCCATTCTATCCCTATATCATTTACTCAATCAATCAAGTAATAACAAAGTTTATTTATACTGCTTGTGAATGATATAGTTGGTCACTGAGTTTAAACATGGGTCTCATTGTAGCAAATACATTGACTTACACTTAACCCAAAACTAATAAATATATTAAAATTTATATTATATAAACATAAGTTGGATTCAAACTAAGGTAGGATAGGCTACTTATCATTTCTCAATAATATTTATCTATAAGTGATTCAAGAAGAAATAGGAAAAAGCATATAGAGTATTGAAACAAGTGCAAATATGTTAAATTAAAACATTTGGACAACATGAAATCAAACATACAATAATGACCTTTGGAAAAATAATAAACTTATTTTAAAAATGCTACTATTATGAAATACCATAAACCTCAAACTATATTACCTTACCTTTCTATATAAGATAGCTAAACTTTAAAACAAAGTGACCATTGTAAAAGTAAGTACTAGATTATGACATATATAACAAAATAAGTAGATAGTCTAACCTAGAAATTCCTTGAAAAACATTTGAAAAAGGAGTGCTTTAAAATGGAATACATGATAATGTATATTGCTTTAACTTTCCTTTTACAAAATAATTTCAACTAAAATTTAACCTTTATTTTCAATAATAACTTAGTATATAAATTGAATTGTTCACACTATGATAAACGATCCCACAACTATGCATAATTTTACAATACTTGACACCAATGATAATGCTCTTATGTTGTAGACATAAAGGACCTTGTTTGGATTACTAATTTACCTGTTAGGGAAATTCTTAATATATAATATTATGATTAAACAATCAAACAAAGATTAAAAAAATATTTTAAAACTAACACTATCATTTGTAAAATAAATACACTTTGATAAGAATATATAAATAAACTAAAATAGCATCAAAATCATCTGATCCCATTTATAGAGGCATCAAATCTGAATATTATATAAAGTGTCCAATGTTTGCATTTAGGACTATTGTTTCCAATATGTATGTAAATATTTTGTATTTTTTTAGTTTTTCTTGGCTTATGGCCAACTTTAGTAAGTTAACAAAGGTCATCATTTTCAATACTTCTATAATTTATTCTTGATTTTAATTAACCCATAGAATATCTATAAATGACTTAATGAAAACTTAATATCTAACTAAAATTTTAGCTTATGTAAGCAAATATCTTAACCTAAATTTTACATCCCAAGCATACCTTTTCATGGAATTAATTGTACTATTTATTCTATAGTGAAAACACCTTTAGACCCACTTCTCATATATCCATTAAAATATGATATAATTGGTATATAATTAAATCGATAATTTTATATATGGGTCTAATATTAGAGATATAACCTAGAGGATGTTTACTAAACATGTATTGAGAATATTGAAACCATAATTGGTTCATTAAATATTTTTTGTAAACAAGTAGTTCCCCAATGATTTTTTAGAAGTTGAATTTACTATTCACTTATTATTTGAAAATGTATTAAAATTTATATTTTATATTTATACACTTATGTCCATGCAAAATATAGGTTTGGAATTTGACACTATTATTTTAAAGAGATTGTATTCTAGTCACCCATTATATGTATTAATACTTTTTAATTATGTAAGAATTTTTATTGAATAATACTTTTCAAACACTCTCTTAATGTCCCTTCTCATCTTCTACCTCTAAAGGACATACTTGAGAAACTTGTTACTAAGGAAATTAAGAAAAATATATTCACATCATTTGGACCTCTATGTTATAGTATTTTAATGCCAAAATGTTCTCTTATATTCAATACTTTTTTATAGATGATGGATTCATAATTTTTTTTTTGTTAAAAAAATATTCTATTTATTCAAATGAACAAATTGTACATCTTTGCCCTTTCTCATTGAGCCAGTTTTTGACAATACATAGGTGATATTGCCTTCCACTATGAGATCTAATTTGTTGAGTGATAATTTTACCCAATTGCAAAACTATACTCACAATCAGGATTATGCTCGGATATCCTCTCTTGCAAGGAAATATTTGTAATTTCCCCAAGGTTCCTTTTAATGTGTTAAACTTGCTTGCGATGCTTAGTAAAATGTGAAATGTTAAAAATTAATTGGATATCTTAGTGTAGCATATACCTGTTAACAAGGGGCCTATTTTGGTATTGATTTGATTTGCAATGATCTTTGTTGTTCATGGAATTTGTAAAATGTGACTTTATTGATCAACTATCTACTTTGAAATAACAATCTTTGAACGATGATTTAATCAATTTTATCTCAAATTGTTAATCCATTTGTTGGAAATATGAGCAAGTTTTGTTGTCATTGATGTCAAGAGGTTGATGTCCAAGTTTCATCATCATTAATGTCATCAGGTGGTTTTTTCAAAAGGCAAGGAAGAGGTTAAAAGAAATAGGATATAATATTTATTTTAATATTATATGCCTAAAGTGGCCTAAAATATTAAAGTCCCAAGGAAGGAGAAGCAGGTTTAAAAGGAAATTCCAAGGAAGGCAAAGTAGGTTTAAAAGGAAATAATAATATTATAATATTCCGGACTAAAGGTTAAGGTGAAGAAAAATGAGGTCCAAGAAGTCTTTAAAATATAAATCCTCAAAAGACCCATTTGGCAGATTGTAAAGGTTATTATTTAATTTATTTAAATTAAAATATTTTAACCATAGGTTAAAATTTTAATTTAAATAAATAATAAATGTGCCAAGAGTTAAAGTTTAAAATTCGAATTAAAATTGCCAACGTGTTGAAGTGCATAACAAAAGGTATAAAAGGAGTAATGATTTCTATTCAAAATCATCCATGCAAGTATAATGTCCAAAAATCAAAAGTATTTTATGCACTGCCTAAAGAGAAGAGAAAGGACTTGCATGTGTTAAAATAAAAGGGCAGACTTCATGTTAAGACCAAGAGGAGCACCAAATATTCTCCAAAGAGCTTGGTAGCGCAAGCGGCGATCGATGGCTGGTTAAGGCGATTGTGCAAGGTAGGTTAGGGGTTCGATTCACGCCCCCTTCATTTTGAATGCAGGAAGAGGGTTTTGTGTTTTTGAATCACTGGAGAGAAAGGAACAAAGTGCACATCATGCACCTTTGGTTTTGTCTTCGGTGTGTGGCCCAACATCAGCCAAGCCTTAGGGCTTAGGTGCCGCAACGATGACTGGTCCCGGGTTCAAGTTGAGCGCAGTATTTGAGGGCACAAATTTTGATGTGGGCCATCATTTGAGGTAAGTGCTCAATTTTTTTTTCATGGTGTGAATAGGACTAGGGGGCCATGTGATAGTTGTGAAGGCTTAAGGTCAGGAATTTTTTTTTTCTAAGTGAAAGATAGAGAGTCATAAAGTTGTTTGATATTTTAATTTTTAATTACCATTATAAATAATGTTTGGGAGATATAAGGTGTTAGAAAGGAAATTAATTGTGTTGAACGATATTGTGTGAAGATTGGGTTTATAAAGGGTTTTTAAAGGATTTTGATTATTTATGAATTGAATATTATTTTTGAAGTTTGGATATTATAAGGTGTACTTGAGACATGATATTTTGTATGGTGAGATAATTATTAAAGGAAATATTTGAGTGGATATTTTGAGATAAATTGTTGCTATCTAACCTTGAAAATGGAAAAGAGGATTTGATTGTGATTAAGATAGTTTTTTTAATACATATCTCCATCAACAAAAGGTATGGGCACATATTCCTTGTGAGTGAAATATTGTTTAATTGAATATTATGAAATGCAAAGCTGGAGTGAAAATTATTGTTTGATAAGCATTGTTGGAAATGTTTGAGTAAGTTTACATGTGTATGATTTGTGGATATTGAAAGATAATGAGTAACATCGTTATGTGAAACATTTGGTTAGGGTTTGTAAGAAAGTTGTGTTTCATTGAATGGTTCAGTGAAGTTGGATAAGCATTATTTATTAAAAACATTGGAGTGATAGTTCAAATTTTGTGAATCAAGTTATACTTTAATTCTGAATTTAAGTGAGTGTGAAACATATTGAGTCTCTAATAATTCTCTATATGTTTATGTGGTTAAATAATATTCTGAGTAAAACTTGTTTGTGGTATTGAAGAGGATTTCTGAAAGAGATTTGAGTTGTGTTTTTTGAAATTATTTTAATGAGATTTTGTGAAAGTTTATGGATGTATTAGAGGTAGGTCTTTGTGGATACTTGAGAGCAGAGTTGATTCATTTATTCAAAACTTGTGTTAAGGTTTTGGGAAAATCTAAGAAGATTTGGTTTGTGATTTGATTAAGCTTTATGTTAAGGCTTGAGGACAGATTCGAGGACAGATTTTGGTATAGATTTGTGAGTAGGTTTATGCCAGAGTAGAGACAAATTTGAGAAAAATATTTGGTATAGATTTGAGGGTAGATTTGTGTTATACCAGAGATAGATTTATGAGCAAATTCGGACTAGACCGAAGGACAATATTTAGTGTATATTTTAGACAAAAATTAAACAGAGCTAAGATAAATTGTTGCTATCTAACCTTGAAAGTGGAAAAAAGGATTTTATTGTGATTAAGATAGGTTTTTGAAGATATATCTCCATAAAAAAGAAGGTATGGGTACATCTTCCTTGTGAGTGAAATATTATCTAATTGAATGTTGTGAAATACAAAGCTGGAGTGAAAAGGATTGTCTGATAAGCATTGTTGGAAATGTTTGAGTAAATTTACATGTGCATGATTTGTGGATATTGAAAGATCATGAGTAACATTGTTATGTGAAACACTTGGTTAGGGTTTGTAAGCAAATTGTGTTTCATTGAATGGTTGAGTGAAGTTGGATAAGCATTATTGATTAAAAGCATTGGAGTGATAGTTCAAGTTTTGTGAATCAAGTTATAATTTATTTCTGAATTGAAGTGAGTGTGAAACATATTAAGTCTCTAATCATTCTCTATATGTTTATGTGGTTAAACAAGATTCTAAGTAAAACCTGTTTGTGGTATTGAAGAGGTTTTCTGAAAGATATTTGAGTTATTTTTCTAAAATTATTTTAATGATATTTTGTGAAAGTTTAAGGACATATTAGAGGTAAGTATTTGTGGAGACTTGAGAGTAGAGTTGATTCATTTGTTCAAACCTTGTGTTAAGGTTTTGGGAAAATCTGAGCAAATTTGGTTTGTGATTTGATTAAGCTTTATGTTAAGGCTTGAGGACATATTTGAGGATAAAGTTTGGTATATATTTGTGAGTAGGTTTATGCCAGAGCAGAGACAGATTTAAAAACAATGTTTGGTGTAGATTTGAGGGTAGATTTGTGTCAGACCAAAGACAAATTTATGAGCATATTTGGGCTAGATTGAAGGACAGTGTTTAGTGTAGCTTTGAGACAATTATTGAGCAGATCTAATATCAATTGTTGCTATCTAACCTTGAAAGTTGCAAAGAGTATTTGATTGTGATTAAGACAGGTTTTTGAAGATAAATATCTATAAAAAAAAAGGTATGCCACACCTTCCTTGTGAGTGAAATATTTTTTAATTGAATGTTGTGAAGTACAAAGTTGGAGTGAAAAGGATTGTTTGATAAGCATTGTTGGAAATATTTGAGTAAGTTTACATGTGCATGATTTGTGGATATTGAAAGATCATGAGTAACATTGTTATGTGAAACACTTGGTTAGGCTTTGTAAGCAAGTTGTGTTTCATTGAATGGTTGAGTGAAGTTGGATAAGCATTATTGATTAAAAGCATTGGAGTGATAGTTCAAGTTTTGTGAATCAAGTTATACTTTATTTTTGAATTGAAGTGAGAGTGAAACATATTGAGTCTCTAATATGGTTAAACAAGATTTTGAGTAAAACTTGTTTGTGGTATTGAAGAGGTTTTCTAAAAGAGATTTGAGTTATGTTTTTTGAAATTATTTTAATGATTTTTTGTGAAAGTTTAAGGACATATTAGAGGTAAGTCTTTGTGGAGACTTGAGAGCATAGTTGATTCATTTGTTCAAACCTTGTGTTAAGGTTTTGGGAAAATCTGAGTAGAGTTGGTTTGTGATTTTATTAAGCTTTATGTTAAGGCTTGAGGATAGATTTGAGGAAAGAGTTTGGGATAGATTTGTGAGTAGGATTATGCCAGAGTAGAGATATATTTGAGAATAATATTTGGTGCATATTTGAGGGTATATTTGTGTCAGATCAGAGATAACTTTATGATAATATTTTGGCTAGACTGAATGACGATGTTCAATGCAGATTTGAGACAAATATTGAGCAGAGTTGAGATAAATTATTGCTATCTAACCTTGAAAGTGGAAAAGAGGATTTGATTGTTATTAAGACAAGTTTTTGAAGACATATATCCATCAAACAAAAGGTATGGGCACATATTCCTTGTGAGTGAAATATTTTTTAATTGAATGTTGTGAAATACAAAGCTGGAGTGAAAAGGATTGTTTGATAAGCATTGTTGGAAATGTTTAAGTAAGTTTACATGTGCATGATTTGTGGATATTGAAAGATCATGAGTAACATTGTTATGTGAAACACTTGGTTAGGGTTTGTAATAAAGTTGTGTTTCATTGAATGGTTGAGTGAAGTTGGATAAATATTATTGATTAAAAGCGTTGGAATGATAGTTCAAGTTTTGTGAATCAAGTTATACTTTATTTCTAAATTGAATTGAGTGTGAAACATATTGAGTCTCTAATCATTCTCTATATGTTTCTATGGTTAAACAAGATTATGAGTAAAATTTGTTTGTGGTATTGAAGAGGTTTTTTGAAAGATATTTGAGTTGTGTTTTCTAAAATTATTTTAATGATCTTTTGTAAAAGTTTAAGGAAATGTTACAGGTAGTTATTTATGGAGACTTGAGATCAGAGTTGATTCATTTGCTCAAACATTGTGTTAAGGTTTTGGGTAAATCTAAGCAGAGTTGGTTTGTGATTTAATTACACTTTATGTTAAGGCTTGAGGACAGATTTGAGGACATAGTTTGGTATAGATTTGTGAGAAGTTTTATGCCAAAGAAAATATAGATTTGAGAATAGTGTTTGGTGTATATTTGAGGGTAGATTTGTGTCAGACCATAGATATATTTATGAGCATATTTGGGCTAGACCGATCGATAATGTTTAGTACAGATTTGAGACAAATATTGAGCAGAGCTGAGAGAAAGCTTTGGAGGTGATAGAGCTGAGGATAATATTATCTAGCGGATATAGATCCATTAGCCAGGGAAATAAGGACAAAGGTTTTTTGAGTGAGAACATAAGTCTTCAGTGGAGAGAAAACCACAAGCCAGTGTAGTAGAGGTATTAGTCTTCTAGAAGATCTCCAACTAGAGCAAAGGGGAAAGAGTTCTCCTATGGATAGAGATCCACTAACTTGATTAGGGGATTGATATATCCTTGGGACAAAGGTCCATAAATATTGTAAGAGGGAAGGATTCCCAAAAGATTTGTTGAGGAAATTTTAGTGAAATATTTTCTCCGTGGAGTAGCCCACATTGGGTGAACCACGTTAAATCATGTCTCTCATGTGTGTGATGCTTTGTGTAATGTTTAATGCTTTAATATTGTTGATGTTATCATATGGATTGAAAAGAAAAAAGTTTTATCTTATAATTTTCACCCCCCTATCAGTATAAACTCATGTTCTTCACCATTTTATCTTCTTTTGTTAACCAATTTTATCTTCTTTTGTTAACTGATTTTATCTTTTTTTTGTTAACCAATTTTATCTTCTTTTGTTAATTTATTTTATCTTCTTTTGTTAACAAATTCTATCTTCGTTTGTTAAGACTTGTTTTATAATGAAATAAAATGCCTAAAATCTAACTTTACAATGTAGGAGCTTTGGCATATCATATTAATTATTCATTTTAATGAAACTTTCAGATTTAGTGAAATTTTAATTTTCATTAGATAAAGTTAATTGGATTGCTTGAAAAATGTGAAGGTTTAAAACCATCAAATTTTTTAATTAAAATTATGAACTTGCCTAAAATGATAATTTGAAGTTTAATTTTGGAATTGCCATATTTATTTTTGGGATTTTTATTTTTTATATTTTTTTATATTTTGTATTGACGAGATTAATAAAAAATGTAAAAGGGATCAAATTAGATAAAATAAAAGAAAAGAGCAAGTTGTTGTAACCCTTAAAATTTTAATCGAACTTGCATAAACACATATCCTACATTAAACTGGTATTAGTGTGACTCGTATTCACACAGTCCAAAATTTAATGAGGTGCAATATTCTAAGGGAAAAGTGCACAAAATATTAAAAAAATAGGTAAGTTTACCATCCGCATGCATTAAAATCGCTAAAATTTCCAATATATTGCCAAAAATATGGTTATGCATAGTGGCTATTTATCACCAAATTGGCTTAAATTAGGATTTTCAAAATTTGGAATTGGCTAATATTTGGGAACCTTGACCAAGTGCCCATTAGAAAAACATTTTGGGTACAATTTTTTTTTGGGTCGATTTGCCCCAATTTTATAATAATTTGACCATTTTAAGTTTAAATTTCCAACATCACCCCTAATAATAGTGAACCTTCTACATGTTTTTGGACACTATTTGCTTGGATTTCAAAATTGATTCACCAAATTTTTATAAATACATTTTTGGGCTGACCCCTTACGCATAACCATGGCCAAAATAAATATTTTAAATAAATACACCTACAACATACTATGTTTCAATGACTTCCAATGGTGAGATTTTGTGTAGTCTAGCAACTTGGGAGGAGAGGTTTCAAGAAAGATCTAATGCCAACGTGCCCTTGTTGTAAAAAAAATATTTGACTTTGTTTCGTGATTTTGAATGACCCTTTAAATTTTTCCAACAACCCTTTCATTTTCTTTTCCTTATTTGGTTTTGTAATTCCTTTTCCAATAATGCATTCTCCTTCTGTTACCTTTCTCTCCTCAACTTGTAACCGATAAAATTCAATATTTCTATTGCCCTTCATATATTTTCCTTCGATGAAAATAAATAAGCTTTGGGTATAAATCCCTTTGTATACTTTTTTATTGACTTCTTACTTAATGCTATTACGTGTTCCTTTTATTGATGCACTTGCTATGTCGTTGCATGAACTTGAGTTCTCCAAAAGTTAATTTATCAAATAGTGCTCCAGTGTGGTCAAGATGAAGCTTAGACCTTCATTTTATGGGTGTGGATAAAATGGTATCTACCTAGTGATTTTCCCTCCCATTATTTTTCTAATGCAGATGGTGGACCTTAAAATTAAACCATGTGGATCCCGAGCAAGATTTACATAAGCTATTAGGTTTTCAATGAACAACTACTACTATGCATGTATTTGTGGTCTTCTAACACAAATGACTAATTTATTCCAATGGAATTGAGAGACTCTTTGACACTATGTGTCTCATGTAATGACTACTTATTTGGTCCCCTTTAGATATGCTACATGGTATTTTGGAGATGGCACACAATTCATGCTCTAACCGTGCTAAAATGAACTCATGAACTCCTTCAAAGGCTCCACAAACTATATAAAAATGTTTAACCTATACCTCCTTTCTTGGTGAGTGCTCACTGCTATCCTCCATGTCCTTACTACCATGTGGGCCCTTCTATGAATCACTTGTGACTATCTTTAACAAACTTTGATAATGCCTCCTTTATAGAATAGTAGATAAAACTTTGTTGGCATTACACTATAAGTAATACATTGGTGATTTGACCCTATTCCTATGCTACAACTACTTAGAACATATCAGTTGCTAGTGTATGACAATCTTGCTATGTTTTGACCCTGACTATGATGCTTTATTGATCACCTCGCTTTGCTATTCTTCACTATGCTAAATCTATGTGTGCAAGCATTCTTCCATAGGTGGTATTTCTTTGTGCTCCATAGAATTTATCAATGAGTGTGTGTCCTCACATTTTGATAGGGTTCTATATTTGATCTTTCTACCCATAACCTTGGTAACGTATTCAATACTTCTGCATTTCGAATGATGAGCTATTATAAGTTTGCTTCTTAAACTTCTTTCAAATCTCCAAAAATAGATGTTATAATAAGCATTTCATTCCACATAGACATTATGGATTATTTGAGCACTCTTAAAAAAATTCATTGAATCACGGATCACTCGCATACAAAAATGAAACAAAAAATAATTTAAATAGTAATACATTGCATGAAATCCATGTTTCTATTTTTTATTCCACCTCAAAAGGCACATGTATTCCATATAGATTTACCACATCATTGTTAGGTTAATATTTGTGCCATGCAATCTGAGTACCCTGTTACTATAAACATTCCTTACATGGAGAATTAAACATGCACTTACTTTTGTCTAAACCAAGAGGGGTTGGCTTCAACCTTAGAGTTAGAATTTACAAGCATACTATTTTCGTTTTGGCCGAAGTATTCATGGAGTCAAATATTGAATGTGTGAGAGATTTTCAATATAAACATATTCTTTATAAAAGAAAGTGGAGGATTTGGCTATTCTAAAATAACCAAAATTCAATACCCATGGAGTTACCATATGACTTGCAAGGTATTTATTAATACTAATAGCTTAATTATGATGTATTTAATATTTCTATGTTTGTAAAACACACTTTAAACCGAATTCAAATCAATCACAAAATATCAAATATTTAGACCATGACAATGGTATACCATTGCCTTCTTCATGATGAATAACACAAGCTTATACTGAGAGGGGGGGTGAAAAATATAAGATACAAATTTTTACTTTTGTTTCCAAAGTAGTATTATCCAATATTATCAATTACAATAATGAAACAATGCATATATCATCACACACATAAGATACACAAATTTAATGTGGTTCACCCAATGTGGGCTACATCCATGAAGAAAATATTTCTTATAATTTTTTTTAATAAATATCTTGGGAACCAATTTCCTATTACAATGTTTATGGGAACCAACCCAAAGGAGACACCAATCCCCTATGCTCAAGTTCATGGACCTCTATCCACATGATACACCAATCCCATTTGCTTTGGTTTATGGACCTCTATCCACATGATACACCAATCCCCTTTGCTCTGGTTTTATCCAATACTTGATCTCAAATCTTCTCAAATATGTTCACCAAAACCTGCTCATATTTGCTCACAACACCTACTCAAATCTTCTCATAACACCTGCTCAAATTTATTCATAACACCTACTCAATTTTAATTACAACTCAACTCAAATCTTCTCATAAAACCTGCTCAAATATGCTCATAACACCTGCTCAAATATACTCATAACACCTGCTCAAATATGCTCATAACACTTGCTCAAATATGCTCATAACATTGCACAAATATTACATACACACAATGCTCATATATTTTTAATTTCAATCCACTAACCATTCATTTCAAAATCAATATCAAATGCATAAATTTGCCTTGCTTATCAAACATGAATCATGCACACATTTTTCTTTCAAATATGATCTATAATTCTTACAAATTTATTTCCAACATTAATCACAATAATGCACAAATTTGCTTTCAAACCCTTGCTAGTATTTTTCCAAACCCTTGCACATATTTTCTTTTTCATTCAACAATAATTCACAAGTACTCCCAACTTCAATCAATCACTAATGCACATTAATTCAATCCTTATACCTCCAATCATATGACTTCAAAAATATTTTCCTCAAACAAAACCTCCTTAAGAAAGAGTTAAATCACATACCTCTAAAACCGCCTTGATGATGATGTACTTTCAAAACTTGTCTCAAAAATAATTTCTCTTTCTTGTGCCACTTCAAAAATTGGTTAGTAAATTTCTCTTTCAAATCATCCACATTAAAACCCTTCTCAAAATATGTGCATAATAAGGCTTGAAAATTATGTTTTATAACTCCTTTTTAGTCTCCAAAATAAAGCTTTCAATAATGAACAAAACCCCTCAAATTTTCCCTTTTCTATCATGCAAATAATACAATCAACAAATAAACCATAATCACACCTTATAACTCCTACTTTCACAATACACAAAAATAATTTTCAATACATCCCAAAATAGCTTATAACACCCAATAACATAATGTGCAAATGATAACTTTTAATTCAACCTTATACACCTTATATATCCTTTACTAATGCACAAAATAAATTTAACTTTATACTCCCTTACACAATATCTCGAAATGCAATTTTCAATTAATCACTATATACCTTATGACTCCAAACAATATGCAAAATATAATTAATTCTAGCACACCTTATGTCTCCCTAACATAATCAAACACGATGCATACCTTATAACTCCTAAAATAAATTTTAATCAAAATTTTGTCCTTACCAACACACAGCTGCTGCAAATCGAACCTGCCACCTCTTGCTTGCCCACGCCCTAGCGCAAGCTAGGCTGAAACTTGATCTAGCTACCCACACGAAAATTAAAGCACATAAATAGCCTCTTCAATGTCTTTTGCAATTTATTTGACTAAAAATTCAACCAAAATGAAGCCACTACGAATTGACCCTGTGACATCCTTCTTGCCCACGTCTTAGTGCAGGGACGGTCTACTTTCTGGGCTAGCCACCAATATGGAACTACGAATGCGCTATCTTCTCTTTGTATTTGATTTCAGCTCTACATTAAACGACATGCACACTTTCCCTTTCTTTTCTTCTACCCTCTACAAAATTTGTGGGAACGAATTTTGATTGGCACACTTCCAAAACCTTAACTTAATAAATTATTTGCCCTCATTTAAATATGCATTTCGATTACTCCTTGGAAAAATTGACACTATATTTGCTTTTTGATTTTTTGATTTTACATTGGTGCTTTTTAACCTTACACTTTTATATTATAATATTTAAAAAATATATTATAATAATAGATTTTAACCTTTTTCCTCCCTTTGTGGTATTTAAATAATTTTCAAGCAAATAAAACCTTGTCCTTATCTTGCAATATTTAATACTAATCCTTTTAAAATTTTTGTATTTCTTCATAATATTTAAATTTGACATTTAAATATTATAACCCTTCTCTTAGAAAAATAACTTCTTTTGCCTTGATTTTTGTTCATTGCTTTCCTATCAAAACCATGGGAAATATTTTTGGCTTGAAAACCATGCACTTTTGACATCAAAATATTTCTGCCTCATGTACCCTTTGAAATCAATGACAACTCAATATGATTAATATTTCCAACACATAACACGAAAACTACCAAAATCCTTAGTATAGACCAATTAACAAATTACTTAATCACAAAATTTCAAGTTGGTCTCCAAAATTGGGGTGTGTTGTGCGACAACCACAAAAATGGTGGCTCTGCTAGGAAATTCTCCTAAAAATTTCAAATGAAGGACCCGATATAAAAACAAGGAAACCAAATATTAGAGAAATGAAGATCATCTAGCAATATCCAGAGAAAGTGGGGTAAACTTCTTCAAATAAAAATAAATGAGCCATTTGCTTCTACTCAGTGTGTGAATTGTGATTCATTTTGCATTCTTAAAACAATTTAGATTCCATGATTTATTTTTCATTTAGGCTATAACATGTCACTCATAAATATGTGCCTCTGCATTGCTCCACTACCAACCAAACATCTATAGCCCCGATGGAGATGACTTTTATCTCTTATAGACCTTGTTCTACTGCCAATCAAGCGTCTATAGCCCTGGTAGAGATTATTTGAATCACATGGGCTCTATATTGATTTGTATTTCTCTCTTTATCTCTATCTCTATATATCTTTTATAAGCATTTTATTACTTTGAAAATATCGTATGTGCCCCTTGGGTTATATACCAATTAGCTAAAGGTGGAGTGTAATAGATTTTTGCCTTAATTTGCAAACCAAAATGACTTTATCCTATAAGATTTCAAATAATAACCTTTAATATAGTGAGATGCATGTGAAGCTTCAGTGAAATGTTTCATTGTTCCAAAATCCACCATCTTAGTCCAAAATCTAAGAATGATTACTAAAAAATTTTACTTCCTTTTACTCAACTTCACCCGATTCCAAACTAGGCAATCCATCCTACATGACAAAGGAAATAGCTATCAAAAAAGAGAAAGAGACTATAAGTTAGTAGCTATTACAAAGAACTATCACAATAAGAGGAATAAACCCAAAATTGTGAAAATGCTAAAAGTGAAAAAAAATCTAAAATGGAAGCAAACCCAAAATTGCAAAAAAATGACAAGTAAGAACTTGCTTCCTAAACTTGAAACACTGACAAGAAAGCAAATAGCAAAATATTGTGAAACAAGTGATTATGTACAAAATATATTTACAAGGTAATATTTGGGATTTCTTATATATAAAATTCTCTAGGATCCCAAACACGATTACCATAGTTTAAAAGGCATCCATAATGATAGGCATGCTGATTTTAATGGGTATTATCCCATAGTAACATGAGATCTGAAAGCTCAAAGGCCTTTATTTTACCTCTCTCACCCCATAAAATTAATTTAATTCCATTATCATTGTCATAATTAGATTTTGAGATGTCTATTAGTGAAATTTTATCTTCAATCACAGTTTCTCTCAACTTAGTGTGAATTCTCATTTTCAATTCAGTGTTCAAAATACTATCCCCATCATTGTGATTTAACATGAGCTCTTCCAAGCTTGATTCTATTTCTAAAAATTTAACTACCAAAACACTATTAATAGTTTCAGACCAATCATAATTACACAACAATTTACAAGTATCTAGGATATCTAGCATATGAGGATCATTACAATTTTCTATCCTAAATTCTATAGTCAATTGTTGATGAACATGATTCAATAATTCAAAAATATTTACCTCTATATTTTTCAATTTAGAAACCTTATTACTGGTGTGAGTAGGAATAAAATCTAATTCTTTGTTAATCACAAATTGCATTTCATCATCAAAAATATTTGAATCCAATATACAAGTATGTAAACTTTTACTTGGAGTTCAAAAGGCTAAACAAAAAGTTTAAGATTCTACCTTTTGTACATTTCCATTTACCAAGACTTGATGAGCCTTTGTAATTCCTTTTTTTTTCTCATGATCTCCATCATAATCATCTTGCATCCTTTCGTCTTCCTTGATCACCTAATTTTCAAGAACACAAAAATAAATCACAAAATTAAAAGTATGCCTGTCATTTTCAAATCATAAATCTTGTTGGTCAAGGGATGTTTTAAATAATAAATCTTCTTGATCAACTACCTAAGTCATCTCAAATAGTGCAACATTTTTGTTTGGATCCTCAGTGATATCGAATCCAAACTGTTTATGTTCTATAGTTTTCTTTATCTAGGGTGGCATAGGCCTTATAGGATTATTAGGTGCGACAAGACTTTCAATTTTTTGCACATCAAATGAGAAGGAATTGAGTGATTCCATTTCTTTTTCTTGAATAATATAATAATTATCTTTCTAAAACACTGGGTTATATTCCATCCCTTATTTCATGTCATCTTCAGATTCTTCTTCAAATTCAATGTCATTGAGGCTATAGGCTTCTTCATATTCATATTTCTCCATTTCTGAAGGTTCATATGTTTCTAAAACTGAATCTATATCTACATTTTGATTAACTTGATTACCACAATCCTCATTTACGATTAATGCTATAAAATTTTTCTTTCGTTTAGGTCATTATTTGGAGTAAGTTGGATTTCTTGATAATGAATTTTAGCAAATGGATCTAAATTTATAAGATCTTTTGAGTTGTCATAAGTTTCCTTGCTAGTAATATCTAGGACTCCTCCATTGTCAGAGAGAGTATTCCATTCAGTATCATTGGATTGAACATTGAAATTTGTATCATGAACATGATTTGAAGGAATATGAGAAGTGTACTTTGAGGACCTTGTTTCTGTGATTGAATCATACCTCTACTAAGTTGTAGGTCTAACCTTTGTATATTGTCTATTTGAGGGTTGATATCATTAACCTAAGTTGTAGTAGTTTGGTTCATTGCATCACTAAGAGACATTGGGGTATTCTGAAATTGATTGAAACTTGTGAATGATGGTATATTATGAGTGGTATATTGATATGAATAAATAGTAGGGTGGGTAGGGGTGGTAATGATATTAAATAATTGATGGTTGAATTATGGAATTTGACTCACACCAAAACCTTGACAAATCAACTGTTGTTCAAATATTCTTTCCCCATTGTAAGAGCCTTGGGTAAGGATGTAATTTGAGAAATTCCTCTCAAATACATGTAAATTGATGGATCCAAAGTATTGAAATACATATGGATGAATTCTTCCTCTGTAGGAATGTAAGGTGCTTTCAAATTTGTATATATATTATGGAACCTCTTAGTGAATAACTTCAAAGATTCATTAGATTCTCTACGAGCAGAGATAAACTGATGGTATATCATAATTGGGTCAAATGATTTTTTGAAATGACTAAGAAATGTTATCTCTCGTTGAGATCAAGAGGTAATAGAACCTAAAGGTAAGTTGAGATACCAATCATATGCAACCTCATCTAATATGTACAAAAACATGTCATAGGCAACATCTTCATGCATTATTTTTAAACGAATTATGTTGTTTTTGTATGCATGAATATGTTCTTCAATAGATTTTATCCCATAATACCTAAATTGGGGACGATATTTCTCACAAATTATAGGTATATCATGTGCAGGCCTAGGTATGCTGTCTGAGCTAGCCACCTAGATGGAACTACGAATGCGCTATCTTCTCTTTGTCTTTGATTTCAGCTCTACCTTAAACGACATGCACACTTTCTCTTTCTTTTCTTCTGCCCTCTACAAAATTTGTGGGAACGAATTTTGATTGGCACACTTCCAAAACCTTAACTTAATGAATTATTTGCCCTCATTTAAATATGCATTTCGATTACTCCTTGGAAACATTGACATTATATTTGCTTTTTGATTTTTTGATTTTACATTGGCGCATTTTAACCTTACACTTTTTTATATTATAATATTTAAAAAATATATTATAATAATAGATTTTAACCTTTTTGCTCCCTTTGTGGTATTTAAATCTTTTTCAAGCAAATAAAACCTTGTCCTTATCTTGCAATATTTAATCCTAAGCCTTTTAAACTTTTTGTCTTTATTCATAATATTTAAATTTGACATTTAAATATTATAACCCTTCTCTTAGAAAAATAACTTCTTTTGCCTTGAATTTTTGTTCATTGCTTTGCTATCAAAACCATGGGGAATATTTTTGCCTTGACAACCATGCACTTTTGACATCAAAATATTTTTGCCTCATGTACCCTTTGAAATCAATGACAACTCAATATGATTAATATTTCCAACACATAACACGACAACTACCAAAATCCTTAGTATATACCAATTAACAAATCACTTAATCACAAAATTTCAAGTGGGTCTCCAAAATTGGGGTGTGTTGTGCTAGAACCACAAAAATGGTGGCTCTACTAGGAAATTCTCCTAAGAATTTCAAATGAATGACCCGATCTAAAAACAAGGAAAAAAATATCAAAGAAATGAATATCATCTAGCAATATCCATAGAAAGTGGGGTAAACCGCTTCAAATAAAAATAAATGAACCATTTGCTTCTACTCAATGTGTGAATTGTGATTCATTTTGCATTCTTGAAACAATTTAGATTCCATAATTTATTTTTCATTTAGGCTATAACATGTCACTCATAAATATGTGCCTCTACATTGCTCCACTACCAACCAAACATCTATAGCCCCGGTGGAGATTACCTTGATCTCTTCTAGACCTTGCTCTATTGCCAATCAAACGTCTATAGCCCTGGTAGAGATTATATGAATCACCTGGGATCTAGATTGATTTACATTTCTCTCTCTCTCTCTCTCTCTATATATATATATATATATATATATATATATATATATATATATATATATATATCTCTTTTATAAGCATTTTATTACTTTTAAAATATCGTATGTGCCCCTTGGGTTATATACCACTTAAGGTTAAAGGTGGAGTGTAATAGATTTTTGCCTTAATTTGTAAACCAAAATGACTTTATCCTTCAAGATTTCAAATAATACCCTTTAATATAGTGATATGCATGTGGATCTTCAGTGAAATGTTTCATTGTTCCAAAATCCACCATCTTAGTCCTAAATCTAAGAATGATTACCAAACAATTTTACTTCCTTTTACTCAACTTCACCCGATTCCAAACTAGGCAATCCATCCTACATGACAAAGGAAATAGCTATCAAAAAGATACTAGAAGTTAGTAGCTATTAAAAATAACTACCTCAATAAGAGGAACAAACCCAAAAGTGTGAAAATGTAAAAGTTCAAAAAATCCAAAATGGAAGCAAACCCAAAATTGCAAAAAAATGACAAGAAAGAACTTGCTTCCTAAACTTGAAACAGTGACAAGAAAGCAAATAGCAAAATATTGTGAAACAAACGATTATGTACAAAATATAATTACAAGGTAATATTTGGGATTTATTATATATAAAATTCTCTAGGATCTCAAACATGATTACCATAGTTTAAAAGACGTCCATAATGATAGGCATGCTTATTTTGATGGGTATTATACCATAGTAACATGATATCTGAAAGCTCAAAGAACTTTATTTTACCTCTCTCACCCCATAAACTTAATTTAATTCCATTCTCATTATCATACTTAGATTTTGAGATGTCTATTAGTGAAATTGTAACTTCAATCACAGTTTCTCCCAACTTAGTGTGAATTCTCATTTTCAATTCAGTGCTCAAAATACTATCCCCATCATTGTTATTTAACATGAGCTCTTACAAGATTGATTCTATTTCTAAAAATTTAACTACCAAACCACTATTAATAGTTTCAGAACAATCATAATTACACAACAATTTACAAGTATCTAGGATATCTAGCATATGAGGATAATTACAATTTTCTATCCCAAATTCAATAGTCAATTGTTGACGAACATGATCCAATAATTTAAAAATATTTACCTATATATTTTTCAACTTAGAAACCTTATTACTGGTGTGAGTAGGAATAAAATATAATTCTTTGTTAATCACAAATTGCATGTCATCATCAAAAATATTTGAATCCAACATACAAGTATGTAAACTTTTACCTGGAGTTCAAATGGCTAAACAGAAAGTCTGAGATTCTACCTTTTGTACATTTCCATTTACCAAGACTTGATGAGCCTTTGTAATTCCTTCTTTTTTCTCATGATATTTATCATCATCATCTTGCATCCTTTCGTCTTCCTCGATCACCTAATTTTCAAGAACACCAAAATAAATCACAAAATTAAAAGTATGTTTGTCATTTTCAAATCATAAATCTTGTTGGTCAAGGGATGTTTTAAATAATAAATCTTCCTGATCAACTACCTAAGTCATCTCAAATAGAGCAACATTTTCCTTTCAATCCTCAATGATATCGAATCCAAACTGTTTATGTTCTATAGTTTTATTTATCTAGGGTGGCATAGGCCTTATAGGATTAATAGGTGGGACAAGACTTTCAATTTTTTGCACATCAAATGAGAAGGAATTGAGTGATTCCCTTTCTTTGTCTTTAATAATATAATTATTATCTTTCTAAAACACTTGGTTCTATTCCATCCATTATTTCATGTCATATTTAGATTCTTCTTCAAATTCAATGTCATTGAGGCTATAGCCTTCTTCATATTCATCTTTCTCCATTTCTGAAGGTTCATATGTTTCTAAAACTGAATCTATATCTACATTTTGATTAACTTGATTACCACAATACTCATTTACGATTAATGACTCTAAAATTTTCCTTTATTTCAGGTCATTATTTGGAGTAAGTTGGATTTCTTGACAATCAATTTTAGCAAATGGATCTAAATTTATAGGATGTCCTGAGTTGTCATAAGTTTCCTTGCTAGTAATATCTAGGACTCCTCCATTGTTAAAGACAGTATCCCATTGAGTATCATTGGATTGAACATTGAAATTCGTATCATGAACATGATTTGAAGGAATATCGAGAAGTGTACTTTGAGGAAATTGTTTCTATGATTGAATCATACCTCTACTAAGTTGTAGGACTAACCTTTGTAGATTTTCTATTTGAGGGTTGATATCATTAACCTTAGTTGTAGTAGTTTGGTTAATTGCATCACTAAGAGACATTGAGGTATTCTAAAATTGATTGGAACTTGTGAATGATGGTATATTCTTAGTGGTAGATTGATATGAAGAAATAGTAGGGTGGGTAGGGGTGGTAATGATATTAAATAATTGATGGTTGAATGATGGAATTTGACTCACACAAAAACCTTGAGAAATCAATTGTTGTCCAAATATTCTTGCCTCAATATAAGCCTTGGGTAAGGATTTAATTTTAGAAATTCCTCTCAAATACATGTAAATTGATGGATCCAAAGTATTGAAATACATCTGGATGACTTATTCCTCTGTAGGAATGTAAGGTGCTTCCAAATTTGTATATAGCTTATGGAACCTCTCAGTGAATAGCTTCAAAGATTCATTAGGTTCTCTACGAGTAGAGACAAACTGATGGTATGTCATAATTGGGTCAAATTATTTTTTGAAATGACTGAGAAATGTTATCTCTAGTTGATACCAAGAGGTAATAGAACCTAAAGGTAAGTTGATATACCAATCATATGCAACCTCATCTAATGTGTATGGAAACATTTTATAGGCAACATCTTCATGCATTATTTGTAAATGAATTATGGTGTTTTTCATGCATGAATATGTTCTTCAATAGATTTTATCCCATAATACCTAAATTGGGGATTATATCTCTCACAAATTATAGGTATATAATGTGCAGGCCTAGGTATGCTGTCTGGGCTAGCCACCTAGATGGAACTACGAATGCACTATCTTCTCTTTGTATTTGATTTCAGCTCTACCTTAAACGACATGCACACTGTCCCTTTCTTTTCTTTTGCCCTCTATAAAATTTGTGGAAACAAATTTTGATTGGCACACTTCCAAAACCTTAACTTATTGAATTATTTGCCCTCATTTAAATATGCATTTCGATTCCTCCTTGCAAAAATTGACACTATATTTGATTTTTGATTTTTTGATTTTACATTGGTGCCTTTTAACCTTACACTTTTTTATATTATAATATTTAAAAAATATATTATAATAATATATTTTAACCTTTTTCCTCCCTTTGTTGTATTTAAATATTTTTCAAGCAAATAAAACCTTGTCCTTATCTTGCAATATTTAATCCTAAGCCTTTTAAAATTTTTGTCTTTCTTCATAATATTTAAATTTGACATTTAAATATTATAACCCTTCTCTTAGAAAAATAACTTCTTTTACCTTGAATTTTTGTTCATTGCTTTGCTATCAAAACCATGGGGAATATTTTTGCCTTGACAACCATGCACTTTTAAAATCAAAATATTTTTACTTCATGTACCCTTTGAAATCAATGACAACTCAATATGATTAATATTTCCAACACAGAACACGAAAACTACCAAACTCCTTAGAACAGACAAATTAACAAATAACTTAATCACAAAATTTCAAGTGGATCTCCAAAATTGGGGTGTGTTGTGCAACAACCACAAAAATGGTGGCTCTACTAGGAAATTATCCTAAGCATTTAAAATGAAGGACCCAATATAAAAACAAGGAAACCAAAGATCAGAGAAATGAATATCATCTAGCAATATCCAGAGAAAGTGGGGTAAACTGCTTCAAAAAAAATAAATGAGCCATTTGCTTCTACCCAGTGTGTGAATTGTGATTCATTTTGCATTCTTGAAATAATTTAGATTCCATAATTTATTTTTCATTTAGGCTATAACATGTCACTCATAAATATGTGCCTCTGCATTGGTCCACTACCAACCAAACATCTATAGCCCCAGTTGAGATGACCTTGATCTCTTCTAGACCTTGTTATACTTCCAATTAGGCATCTATAGCCCTAGTAGAGATTATCTAAATCACTTGGGATATAGATTGATTTGCATTTCTCTCTCTCTCTCTATATATCTATATATATTTTATAAGCATTTTATTACTTTGAAAATATCGTATGTGCCCCTTGGGTTATATACCACTTAATGCTAAAGGTGGAGTGTAATAGATTTCTGCCTTAATTTGCAAACCAAAATGACTTTATCCTTCAAGATTTCAAATAATACCCTTTAATATAGTGAGATGCACGTGGAGCTTTAGTGAAATGTTTCATTGTTCCAAAATCCACCATCTTAGTCCAAAATCTAAGAATGATTACTAAACAATTTTACTTCCTTTTACTCAACTTCACCCGATTCCAAACTAGGCAATGCATACTACATGACAAATGAAATAGCTATCAACAAAGAGACTAGAAGTTAGTAGCTATTACAAATAACTAACTCAATAATAGGAACAAACCCAAAAGTATGAAAATGCTAAAAGTGAAAAAAATTCAAAATGGAAGCAAACCCAAGATTGCAAAAAATTGACAAGTAAGAACTTGCTTCCTAAACCTGAAACACTGACAAGAAAGCAAATAGTAAAATATTTTGAAAGAAGCGATTATGTACAAAATATATTTACAAGGTAATATTTGGGATTTCTTATATATAAAATTCTCTAGGATCCCAAACACAATTACCATAGTTTAAAAGACGTCCATAACGATAGGCATGTTGATTTTGATGGGTATTATCCCATAGTAACATTAGATCTAAAAGCTCAAAGGCCTTTATTTTACCTCTCTCACCCCACAAACTTAATTTAATTCCATTCTCATTGTCATACTTAGATTTTAAGATGTCTATTAGTGAAATTTTATTTTCAATCATAGTTTCTCACAACTTAGTGTGAATTCTCATTTTCAATTTAGTCCTCAAAATACTATCCCCATCATTGTGATTTAACATGAGCTCTTACAAGCTTGATTCTATTTCTAAAAATTTAACTACCAAACCACTATTAACAGTTTCAAACCAATCATAATTACACAACAATTTACAGGTATCTTGGAAATATAGCATATGAGGATCATTACAATTTTCTATCCCAAATTCAATAGTCAATTGTTGATGAACATGATCCAATAATTCAAAAATATTTACCTCTATGTTTTTCATCTTAGAAACCTTCTTACTGGTGTGAGTAGGAATCAAATCTAATTATTTGTTAATCACAAATTGCATTTCATCATCAACAATATTTGAATCCAACATACAAGTATGTAAACTTTTACCTGGAGTTCAAATGGCTAAACAGAAAGTCTGAGATTCTACCTTTTATACATTTCCATTTACCAAGACTTGGTGAGCATTTGTAATTCCTTCTTTTTCTCATGATATTCATCATCATCATCTTGCATCATTTCGTCTTCCTCGATCACATAATTTTCAAGAATACAAAAATAAATCACAAAAATAAAAGTATGCCTGTCATTTTCAAATCATAAATCTTTTTGGTCAAGGGATGTTTTAAATAATAAATCTTCCTGATCAACTACCTAATTCATCTCAAATAGAGCAAAATTTTCCTTTGGATCGTTAATGATATCGAATCCAAACTGTTTATGTTCTATAGTTTTATTTATCTAGGGTGGCATAGGCCTTATAGGATTATTAGGTGGGACAAGACTTTCAATTTTTTGCACATAAAATGAGAAGGAATTGAGTGATTCCCTTTATTTGTATTTAATAATATAATTATTATCTTTCTAAAACACTTGGTTATATTCCATCTCTTATTTCATGTCTTCTTCAGATTCTTCTTCAAATTCAATGTCATTGAGGCTATAGCATTCTTCATATTCATCTTTCTCCATTTCTGAAGGTTCATATGTTTCTAAAACTGAATCTATATCTACATTTTGATTAACTTGATTACCACAATCCTCATTTACGATTAATGACTCTAAAATTTTCCTTTCTTTCAGGTCATTATTTGGAGTAAGTTGGATTTCTTGACAATCAATTTTTAGCAAATGGATCCAAATTTATAGGATCTCTTGAGTTGTCATAAGTTTCCTTGCTAGTAATATCTAGGACTCCTCCATTTTCAGAGACAGTATCCCATTGAGTATCATTGGATTGAACATTGAAATTCATATCATGAACATGATTTGAAGGAATATCGAGAAGTGTACTTTGAGGAAATTGTTTGTGTGATTGAATCATACCTCTACTAATTTGTAGGACTAACCTTTGTAGATTTTCTATTTGAAGGTTGATATCATTAACCTTAGTTGTAGTAGTTTGGTTCATTACATCACTAAGAGACATTGATGTATTATGAAATTGATTAGAACTTGTGAATGATGGTATATTCTTAGTGGTAGATTGATATGAAGAAATAGTAGGGTGGGTAGGGGTGGTAATGATATTAAATAATTGATGGTTGAATGATGGAATTTGACTCACACAAAAACCTTGAGAAATCAATCTGTTGTCCAAATATTCTTGCCTCATTATAAGCCTTGGGTAAGGATGTAATTTTAGAAATTCCTCTCAAATACATGTAAATTGATGGATCCAAAGTATTGAAATACA
The DNA here is from genome assembly GCA_028583015.1 of Wollemia nobilis. NCBI lineage: Eukaryota > Viridiplantae > Streptophyta > Pinopsida > Araucariales > Araucariaceae > Wollemia > Wollemia nobilis. Next base: position 2,736,916 of record JAQPPZ010000057.1, read on the forward strand.
TCTAGATGACTTCTTCCTCTGTAGGAATGTAAGGTGCTTCCAAATTTGTATATAGCTTATGGAACCTCTCAGTGAATAGCTTCAAAGATTCATTAGATTCTCTATGAGTAGAGACAAACTGATGGTATGTCATAATTGGGTCAAATTATTTTTTGAAATGACTGAGAAATGTTATCTCTAGTTGATACCAAGAGGTAATAGAACCTAAAGGTAAGTTGATATACCAATCATATGCAACCTCATCTAATATGTATGGAAACATTTTATAGGCAAAATCTTCATGCATTATTTTTAAATGAATTATGGTGTTTTTCATGCATGAATATGTTCTTCAATAGATTTTATCCCATAATACCTAAATTGGGGATGATATATCTCACAAATTATAGGTATATCATGTGCAGGCCTAGGTATGCTGTCTGGGCTAGCCTCCTAGATGGAACTACGAATACACTATCTTCTCTTTGTATTTGATTTCAGCTCTACCTTAAATGACATGCACACTTTCCCTTTCTTTTCTTTTGCCCTCTATAAAATTTGTGGAAACAAATTTTGATTGGCACACTTCCAAAACCTTAACTTAATGAATTATTTGTCCTCATTTAAATATGCATTTCGATTACTCCTTGGAAACATTGACACTATATTTGCTTTTTGATTTTTTGATTTTACATTGGTGCCTTTTAACCTTACACTTTTTTGTATTATAATATTTAAAAAATATATTATAATAATAGATTTTAACCTTTTTCCTCCCTTTGTGGTATTTAAATATTTTTCAAGCAAATAAAACCTTGTCCTTATCTTGCAATATTTAATCCTAAGACTTTTAAACTTTTTATATTTCTTCATAATATTTAAATTTGACATTTAAATATTATAACCCTTCTCTTAGAAAAATAACTTCTTTTGCCTTGAATTTTTGTTCATTGCTTTGCTATCAAAACCATGGGGAATATTTTTGCCTTGACAACCATGCACTTTTAACATCAAAATATTTTTTCCTCATGTACCCTTTGAAATCAATGACAACTCAATATGATTAATATTTACAACACATAACACGACAACTATCAAACTCCTTAGTATAGACCAATTAACAAATTACTTAATCACAAAATTTCAAGTGGATCTCCAAAATTGGGGTGTGTTGTGTGAAAACCACAAAAATGGTGGCTCTACTAGGAAATTCTCCTAAGCATTTAAAATGAAGGACCCAATATAAAAACAAGGAAACCAAATATCAGAGAAATTAATATCATCTAGCAATATCTAGAGAAAGTGGGGTAAACTGCTTCAAAAAAAATAAATGAACCATTTACTTCTACTCAGTGTGTGAATTGTGATTCATTTTGCATTCATGAAATAATTTAGAGTCCATAATTTATTTTTCATTTAGGCTATAACATGTCACTCATAAATATGTGCCTCTGCATTGGTCCACTACCAACCAAACATATATAGCCCCGGTGGAGATGACCTTGATCTCTTCTAGACCTTGTTCTACTGCCAATCAGGCGTCTATAGCCCTGCTAGAGATTATCTAAATAACTTGGGATCTATATTGATTTGCATTTATCTCTCTATCTCTATCTCTATATATATTTTATAAGCATTTTATTACTTTGAAAATATTGTATGTGCCCCTTGGGTTATATACCACTTAAGGCTAAAGGTGGAGTGTAATAGATTTTTGCCATAATTTTTAAACCAAAATGACTTTATCCTTCAATATTTCAAATAATACCCTTTAATATAGTGAGATGCATGTGGAGCTTCAGTGAAATGTTTCATTGTTCCAAAATCCACCATCTTAGTCCAAAATCTAAGAATGATTACTAAACAATTTTACTTCCTTTTACTCAACTTCACCCGATTCCAAACTAGGCAATCCGTACTACATGACAAAGGAAATAGCTATCAACAAAGAGACTAGAATTTAGTAGCTATTACAAAGAACTACCACAATAATAGGAACAAACCCAAAAGTATGAAAATGCTAAAAGTGAAAAAAAATTCAAAATGGAAGGAAAACCAAGATTGCAAAAAATTGACAAGTAAGAACTTGCTTGCTAAACCTGAACACTGACAAGAAAGCAAATAGCAAAATATTGTGAAACAAGCGATTATGTACAAAAGATATTTACAAGGTAATATTTGGGATTTCTTATATATAAAATTCTCTAGGATCCCAAACACGATTACCATAGTTTAAAAGACGTCCATAATGATAGGCATGCTGATATTGATGGGTATTATCCCATAGTAATATGAGATCTAAAAGCTCAAAGGTATTTATTTTACCTCTCTCACCCCACAAACTTAATTTAATTCCATTATCATTGTCATACTTAGATTTTGAGATGTCTATTAGTGAAATTTTATCTTCAATCACAGTTTCTCACAACTTAATGTGAATTATCACTTTCAATTCAGTGCTCAAAATACTATCCCCATCATTGTGATTTAACATGAGCTCTTACAAGCTCGATTCTATTTCTAAAATTTTAACTACCAAAACACTATTAATAGTTTCAGACCAATCATAATTACACAACAATTTACAGGTATCTAGGAAATATAGCATATGAGGATCATTACAATTTTCTATCCCAAATTCAATAGTCAATTGTTGATGAACATGATCCGATAATTTAAAAATAATTACCTCTATGTTTTTCATCTTAGAAACCTTCTTACTGGTGTGAGTAGGAATCAAATCTAATTATTTGTTAATCACAAATTGCATTTCATCATCAACAATATTTGAATCCAACATACAAGTATGTAAACTTTTACCTGGAGTTCAAATGGCTAAATAGAAATTCTAAGATTCTACCTTTTATACATTTCCATTTACCAAGACTTGGTGAGCATTTGTAATTCCTTCTTTTTCTCATGATATTCATCATCATCATCTTGCATCATTTCGTCTTCCTCGATCACATAATTTTCAAGAATACAAAAATAAATCACAAAAATAAAAGTATGCCTGTCATTTTCAAATCATAAATCTTTTTGGTCAAGGGATGTTTTAAATAATAAATCTTCCTGATCAACTACCTAATTCATCTCAAATAGAGCAAAATTTTCCTTTGGATCGTTAATGATATCGAATCCAAACTGTTTATGTTCTATAGTTTTATTTATCTAGGGTGGCATAGGCCTTATAGGATTATTAGGTGGGACAAGACTTTCAATTTTTTGCACATAAAATGAGAAGGAATTGAGTGATTCCCTTTATTTGTATTTAATAATATAATTATTATCTTTCTAAAACACTTGGTTATATTCCATCTCTTATTTCATGTCTTCTTCGATTCTTCTTCAAATTCAATGTCATTTAGGCTATAGCATTCTTCATATTCATCTTTCTCCATTTCCGAAGGTTCATATGTTTCTAAAACTGAATCAATATCTACATTTTGATTAACTTGATTACCACAAACCTCATTTATGATTAATGACTCTAAAATTTTTCTTTCTTTCAGGTCATTATTTGGAATAAGTTGGATTTCTTGACAATCAATTTTAGCAAATGGATCTAAATTTATAGGATCTCTTGAGTTGTCATAAGTTTCCTTGCTAGTAATATCTAGGACTCCTCCATTGTCAGAGACATTATCCCATTTAGTATCATTGGATTGAACATTGAAATTCATATCATGAACATGATTTGAAAGAATATCCAGAAGTGTACTTTGAGGAACTTGTTTCTGTGATTGAATCATACCTCTACTAAGTTGTAGGACTAATATTTGTAGATTGTCTATTTGAGGGTTGATATCATTAACCTTAGTTGTAGTAGTTTGGTTCATTGCATCACTAAGAGATATTGAGGTATTCTAAAATTGATTGGAACTTGTGAATGATGGTATATTCTAAGTGGTAGATTGATATGAAGAAATAGTAGGGTGGGTAGGGGTGGTAATGATATTAAATAATTGGTCTACACCAATTTTCATATCATTTGGAGCAACATAGATCCTAGCGCATCCCTATGTGTGAACGACATATTTGACAAGTGGCTATGCGAGGGTTTCATCTGGGTTGAGTGCAAGCAGCTCCAGAGGTTGGTTTTTAGGGCCTTCGGGCCCTAGCGGCCAATATTTTTATGGTTTATTCTCAATATTTTAGTAGGAAATGTTGTAGGGGATACAATATGGGTTAGAAATTTGTCTTTCAATAGATCATATTGTGAACTTGAGTGACAATAGCCTCCAATTTGTTGCACAAAAGAAAAGTGAAAACCATACCTTTCCACGGCATGTAGGGCAAGGATTAAAGAGATCACAAAACAAGTTTCAAGAAGCTGATAAAAAAATGGCTCATATATCAAGTGAATCTGGTGCTAAGGTGCACCCACAAAATAATTCTACTATGAAAACCCCTATCAAGGGTAATAATTTTGAAGAATCAGTCCAAAAAATGATTTTTAGGGATGCCCTTCATGGTGGACAGCCTCGGCCCAATGCTAATATCAATATTAGGGCTTCCCATAAACCTCTAAGAATGCCTAAGATTGATCCCAGGAAAATAGAGTCAGGATGTCTTAAAGTAGCTGATGGAACTCCTATTGTTAAGCTTGATATGGATAACATTCATACTGGCATTGAAGATTTGAAAAAAAGAGGACTAATTTATTGGTTCATAGGTTTTCATCTGAGTCTATCTGCTTTCAAAGTCTGGGCTGCAAAAAGCTGTAAAACTAAAGGTGAGTTACAAATCTCTATTTATCCAAATGGTTATTTTCTTGTTTTATTTGCTAATAATGAAGATAGAGAGAAAAATTTTCAAGGGGGTCCTTGGTTTTTTGGAATGGCAAGGCTTTTCATGAAGCCCTGGCATACTAAATTTAAATCTGAAGAAGAGATGCCTTCTTTTGCTCCCGTGTGGGTTAGACTCTTTGGCCTCCCTATTGAATTTTGGAATCCTACTATTTTTTCTTCAATTGGAAACTCTTTAGGAACTTTTATGATGACTGCTGATTGTACTCAAAATTTTGAACATATTATTTATGCTCGGATTTGTTTTTTAATGGATTTTGACAAACCCCTACCTAAAAAGATCACATTACAATTTGGGGAAGATACTTGGGAGCAAGTAGTGGACTATGAGAACATTCCTTTGCGTTGTAGAATTTGCCATGAATATGGTCATTTGTCCAGTGCTTCCCCAAATAAAATTCTTGATCAAAAGAAAGAAGATATAAACTTAGTAGGTTTCCAAATACCTAAGAAGAAGAACACTCGGAAAAAATCGGTTATGAAGGATCAATCAAAGTCATCTGCTAATATGTTTGAAATCCTTTCCACAAATGATGTCCCAAGTGAGGAAGAGGAAATAATGGAAACTAAAATCTTAGAAACACAATTTAAATATGAAGGGAAGAACTCAAAGACAAACCAACAAATCAAAGATTTTCAATAGAAAAAAAAAGGAGAAAATTTACACAAGAAAAACAATATTTCAAATGTCAAAAATTCAAATAATGCAGGTCCCAATATAGACTCTATTGAACCATCTAGTAAAATTTTGGCTGTGTACAAGCATTCTTCAATATTAGAAGCCATCTCAGATTCAATTGGAATAATTCAAGAAATAGGGAAAAAAAATTGAAGATGGATTCTAATCAAAAAGTAGGTCGCAAGACCAATCAATATCATATGGTAAAAGAAGGTGAAAAGCTTGTAGAGGAAGGTAAGATTAATGCCCTTCCCAACTTTTTTAGCCCTGGTATTAATGAAGATCATCACTTGGAATATTAGAGGACTCAAATGGAGTATTTCAAAACAAAATGAAATTAGAAGAATGATTTGGGTAAATCATCCACATCTTGTTTTCCTTCAAGAAACTAAGATGTCAATGGAGGATATGGACTTAATTGCCGATAAAATTTGGCCAACTGGAAAAGTGGTTTCCCTCAGTTCCCAAGGGACTTCGGGTGGCATTTCTTGTCTTTGGGATCCAAAAGAGATAGTTATTCACCATATGGTTGGCAGTTGGGGTTTGTTGGCTATAGCTATTCAAATTAGAGATTCCAACCAGATTATGCTCTGCATTACTGTGTATGCTCCGACTTCTTTGGAGGAAAAAGAAGACAGTGGAAGGATATTACTCATATTATCTCTCATTTTCCTAAAGCTTGGATCTTGATCGGAGGATATTTCAATACCATCCTCTCTCTGGATGAGAAAAGGGGGGAAATAGAAATTTGGACAAAAGCACTGACCTCATGAGCGAATATATTGCAAACCTCCATCTTGTGGATATTCAACTAGATAATGGCCTTATGACTTGGTCTAACAGAAGGCAAGGCTTAGCTTGTATAATGGAGAGATTGGATAGGTTTTTGCTCTCTAAAAATTTCTTAATCCATGGTCACATTCCTAAAGTGAAGACTCTTAATAATCCTTGGTTCGGATCATTAGCCGAGTCATGGTGGAAATGTGGAAAACCAATGTGAGTTTCTCTCCTTTTCATTTTCAATTAATGTGGCTTAGAGACATTTTCTTCAGACCTCATGTGCAACAATGGTGGAAGGAAGGTAAACCTAGGCATGGGACTAAGATGTTCTGTTTTGTCAAAATATTGCAATACATTAAATCCAAAATCAAGACTTGGAATTGGAAAGAGTTTGGGGATGTTCATAAAAAAAAAACATGAAGTTATTGCTCATCTTGAAAATTTGAATAAGAAAATCCGTTTAGATGGCCTCACGGAGAAGATAAGTGTAGATGAAATTAAACTCACAACTTAGTTAGAGGAATGGGAAAAAAAGAAGAAATCTTATGGAAGCAAAAATCTAGAATTCTTCAGAAATTTGGTTTTCATCATGAATGGATCAAGCTTTTGGAAGGATGTTTTATGAAACCTTGGTTTTCGATCCTTGTTAATGGTGCTCCTGCTGGATACTTTCAAAGTAAAAGGGGCCTAAGGCAAGGTGACCCTATCTCTCCCATGTTGTTTATCATTGTGGCTGAAGCCCTTGGGAGGACAATCAAAGCTGCCTGTAATATTGGTCTTATTTCAGGAATTAAAGCATCATCACAAACACAGGCGATTACACATGAACAGTTTGTGGATGATACTTTTTTGTTAACTCTTGCATCAGTTTTTGAGGCTAAGGTCATAAAACATATTCTAGAGCTATATGAGGATCTTTGCGGGGCAAAAGGTAAATTTTTCAAAGAGTAAAATTTATTTCTTTAACACTCCCATTCGGAGGCAGATTAAGATTGCTAGGATTCTTGGATGCTCGGTGTCTACTCTTCCATCCACATACCTAGGCCTTCCTTTATTTACGAGCGAGCTACCGATTCCATGTGGACTAATGTAATTGAAAGAATTCGAGAGGAAGGTCGTTTGGATGGAAAGGGAATTTGTTATCTCAAGTCGGCAAGGCGGTTCTCACCAAGTTTTCCATTCAAAGCATCCCTGTCTACTTTCTCTCTATTTTTAAAGCTCCTACAAGTGTCTACACTAAAATTGAACGAGATCCGGAAGAGGTTCCTATGGCTGGTTCTGAATCTAAGCAGCGCTTTCACTTGGTGTCCTGGGATAGGGTTTGCAAACCAAGGGAGTTTGGAGGTATTGGGCTAAGGAGAATACAACATTTAAACATGGCCCTCCTGGCCAAACAAGCATGGTGTCTTTTGACAAATGCAAATGCAGAATGGATTACTATAATCAGAAGAAAGTATTTGCAAGAAATTGAATTCTTAAGTTATTCCTTTCCTCCCAGGGGATCAATTTTTTGGAAATCAATCCTTCAAACTAAAAACTTGCTAAGCAAAGGGCGACGTTGGAAGCCGGGAAATGGAAGAAACATTGATTTTTGGGACCACAAATGGTTAAAGGACTATCCCCTCTCTGCAGACCCCATCATTTCAACCCTTAGAGCTTGGACAATTGAAGTTTTTGGTACCAAAGTTGCAGATTTTATTACTTTGTCAAACAATAGAAGGGTATGGAAGCCAATAATGAATAATGATCTACCAGGGGCATCAATAATACTGGAGAATGAATTAAAATAGTCTTTACTCCCTTCTGGCATTCTTGAGGACCAACTTATCTGGGAAGCTTCGGACAATGGGGAATTTTCTGTCCAAGGCTCGCTTATCCGATGCTTATTGATAATGATGAACCTACTTTCCCTCACTTGGAAGTTTGGCCCAAAAGCATTGTTCCGAAGGTTGGGTTTTTTGCATGGTTGGCCATCCAAAATAAGATCCTCACCATGGATAACTTAATAAAAAGAGGTGTGATTGTTGTTAATAGGTGTTATCTTTGTATGTCTGAGTGGGAGTCTATTGATCATTTGTTTATGTATTGTAATTTTTCTGTCTCAATCTTGTTAGGTCTGTTACAAGTGTTTCATATTTATTGGGTCCATCCTCAGTCCATTTTTGACTTATTTGTCCGGTGGCCTTCCCCATTTTTGAATAGGCGTCTTAGGTATATGTGGAAGATCTGCCTTCATCACTACTTGTGGCAGATATGGTTGGAAAGGAATCGTCGGGCCTTCTTGGATAAGGTTTCTCGGTCATCCTCTCGTCTGTCAAAAATTTTAGCATATGCTAATGAGAATACTTGTTTAGTGCTGCGAGCATCTAGACCTCAAAATCCTTTTGAAGCTTCATTAGGCCAGTCATTAAACTTACCTCTCACTGATGGCCTCAATCATCCTCAAGTCTGTCCTAGAACCATGATCACATGGACCCCACCCCCCCTAGGGTGGATTAAGTTAAATTTTGATGGGGCATCTAGGGGCAACCCGGTGAAGTCAGAGGCTGGTGGCTTACTTAGAGACCACAAGGGTGAGGTGCTTGTAGCTTTTGCGAGAACATCTTGGAGCTCAAACTAACAATGTGGGTGAAGCAAGGGCGGTTTGGAGGAGCCTCAAGGTGGCGAGAGAATTATCCAGGGGAAGCTGTTGGTGGAAGGTGATTCTCTTATTATTATAAATCTTCTAAAGAACACTAAGAGAGCTCCTTGGAGATTTGATGACTACATCCATGAAGCAAGGGCTCTAATTCATGATCGACTCGAGGCCATAATTTTGCATACCTTCAGGGAAGCAAACATGGCAGGTGATAGGTCGGCAAATGAAGGCATTGTAGCGAGCAAATTTGATCACGTGGACTGAAAATATTCCTCATGCGGTCTCAATGGTGATAGATAATGAAAAACTTTAGATTGGAAGGCTCAAAGTGGATCAATGACAGAAAATGGGGGCATTTTTAAAAAAAAAAAAATTTGAACCTTATAATGGATTTTGTCATATTTGTTTTTTTTGTTCATGTGACTAGTGTTTTTTTGCAGCTGGTGGGGCACTGATATAGGTTTTTTATCTACAAATTCATGCATGGGAAAAATCTGCTTTGGCCTCAAGTATTTCCCAAGGTGTGTTTGGATTCGATGTCACAAAAAGGCCCTAGCAAGAAATAACAAAGTGTTGGAGATCCCTGACAATGAGGCACCAGACCCCACCATAATAGTCTTGGAGAAGATGACAATTTCATCAGCCTCCAACAGTATCAACCAGATTGAAGAGTCCGTCCGGCCTCATCGGTGCAGTTGTTGATTTGTGTGATTCCTTAAATCTTCGTTTTATAGCCGGCGGTTCCGGGGGCACAAGGAGTCAAAGGCAAAATCTAAATATGATGGCAAGAACGATGATAAGAAGTTAGATGAGGACTACAAGGAAGACTGCTTGGCCTCTTGGCTGTCCATTCTATGGGATGTTTTTTTTTTTTTTTTGACCATATTCTATTATTTTTATATGGGCACAAGCTACTCTGCATGGTGCTTGCATGATTAGTTTTTGTCTTTGTTAGTCCTTTTTTGCGTCTTTCTTTTATGATGGCCATAATATTAGGCTTCCATAGTTTAGTTTGTTTGTATTCTAATGGAAGAGTAGGTCTTGGCCATTGTTGTTGTCAAATTAAACTTGCAGGGCTTGGCCCTTTTTCGATTGGTCGGTGGACCCTATTTTGTAAAATGGTTTTGGGTCAACCAGTTAAAACCCGGTGTTAATTATAATATTCTCTTACTTACCAAAAAAAAAAATCTAGAATTCAATGGCTCAAAGAAGGAGATCGAAACACAAATTTTTTCCACAAATCTCTTCTAGCTCGAAGATCTCACAACTTTATTTCTTCCTTAAAATTAGATTCCGGAGATGTTGTTTATACTTGGGATGGCATGAAATCTATTTTTGTTGATTAATTTTCAAATATTTTTGTTTCTACTCCTCTTGACTCGACTTCACAATATAATGTTCTTCAAGTGATCCCTTCTCTTATCACTTCGAAGATAACTCTATTTTAAATGCTCCTATTACTATTAATGAGCTTCAACAAGTAGTTTTTAAAATGAAAAAATGGAAAAACCCAGGTCTCGATGGTTTTCCTATTGAGTTCTACCAAGAGTTCGGGGATATCCTTCATGTTGATTTATTAGAGGTGGTGGAAGAAGCCGGGAAAGACAAAGAAATTTTGAAGGTTATCAATAAAAATTATATTACTCTTGTTCCAAAAGCTCAAGAGGTTGATCATATCTCAGCTTTTAGACCTATTGCTTTATGTAATGTTCTTCTCAAAATCATTACTAAAATCATGGCGAGAAAGGTTGAAGCCTCTTTTGCATAATATTATTTACCCAGAGCAAGGGGGTTATGTGGAAGGACGTCAAATAGTAGATGAGATAGTTCTTGCTCGGGAAGCCATCCATTCCATGGATATGCAAAATTCTACTTCCATGTTCAATCGGTTAGACTTATCCAAAGCTTATGACGAGTGGATTGGCACTTCCTTATTAAAGTTTTGAGGCAATTTGGTTTCTCTAAGGATTGGATGGATTGGATTATGGGATGTATCTATTCGGTTTCCTACATAGTTCTTATCAATGGTAGGCCTTCTCGGTCTTTCCCGACTTCTAGAGGTATTAGGCAAGGTGACCCTCTATCCCCTTATTTATTCATCATTCTTGTTGAATGCTTGGGTAGGACTATAACCAAAAAGAGGGAAAACAAAACCCTTGAGGGAGTTACCATTGCTCATGGAGCTAGACCTATCTCTCATCTTCAATTTGTGGATGACTCTACTATTTTAGGTAAAGCTACAGTTAAGGAAGCTTCTAATATTAAGCAAATCATTAGTTGTTTTTCTAAGGCTACTAGGCAGTTGATCAATGAAGACAAAATCTAAAGTTATTTTATTTCATTGCTCTACTAGACAGGAATCCATGGTATTGGATAAGCTAAGATATAATAAGACCTCTCTTCCAATCACTTATTTAGGTATTCCCATAAATATTCAAAGGCAAAAAAATAAATATTGGAATTGGTTGTTGGACAAAGTCAAGAAGAAAATTGGAAAGTGGACCAACAAGTGGCTTTCTTATGGGGGTAGAATCACCTTGGTAAAATCAGTCCTTCAAGCTATTCCTATTTATGTTTCTTTCGTTTTGAATATTCCAAAGGTCGTTCTTTGAGAATTGGATCAAATCAGTCATCGTGTCCTTTGGAGTGGTACTAAGAAGAAAAGAAAATGGGCCTTGGTGAAATGGGATACTTTAAGTCTTCCTAAGAGTGAAGGGGGGTTAGGTTTACGATCTTCAATTAATAACAACAAAGCTTTAGCTGCTAAATTATATTGGAGGATGTTGCATAACCCCAATGCTCTTTGGGCCAATAATCTCCGTGCTAAATATGCTTGAGAACAAAAGTCCTGAAGACCTTGTTCACTATCAACTTCCTACCAAAGGTTCTCCCATTTTAGCAGTTCTTAAGACTGGTGAGGATTTGATAAAGAAAAAATTATTTTGGATCATTCATAATGGTCAACATGCAAATTTTTGGACAAATTCTTGGGATGGTCACAAGCATTTGATAACTCAATTTCTCGATTGGAGGCCTTGGATGGAGGAGCTTCACCGAGCTAATTGGATAAATGTGGCTAATTATTGTCGGTACCATACTGGTAATTCAAAGGTTGGTAGATATTGGATCCCTATTGAGGACTGGCCTATTCAAATCCCAGAAAGGCAAAGACAAGATATCCAAGGCATCCTTCATATGAGATCCCTCTCTTGGTCCCATGAAAAAGATTGTTTTGGATGGAACAACACTACTAAGGGTGAGTATTTAGTTGCTCAAGGTTATTTGACCTTATGCCATAATAATCCCAACCATTCTTCTGACATATTTTCTCAATTGTGGGCTCAAAAGCTCTGGCCTAAGGTGAGGTTCTTTAATTGGATTTTATTGCATCGTAGGGTGCTTACTGGTGAGCAACTTATGAAGCATGGTTTTCATGGCCCTTTTAGATGTGAAATGTGTGAAGAGAATGTAGAAAATATCAACCATTTTTTTATTGAGTGTACTTTAGCCTCTGAGCTATGGAGGAGAATGGCCACTTTACTTGGCTTACAGTGGTCCAATTTTTTTACTTTTGAACAACTTTGGAGGGATTGGCCTAATCAAGAGGGTGTTGATCATTTTATTAGGCAATTAGTTTGGATGGGTTCTACCATTCTTCTTTGGAATATTTGGAATGAAAGGAACAACTGAATTTTTAATCAAGATAGTAAGGATATTCTCTATATTTGGCAAAAGACCATAGCCAACTTAGTTGAATCAGTCCATCATCTCCTTAATCACCCCCAAAACTCCCACCAAATATGGGATCAAGTGATGCAAAGATTGAATATTAAACCTTCTAAGGGCAACCATCTTAAAGGGAATGTGAGTATTAGTAAATTGGATAGGAATAGAAATTGGCAACCTCCTCCTAAGGATTTTGGAAAAGTCAATCCTGATGGAGCCTCTAGAGGGAACCCTGGAAAATCCGGTGTGGGAGGAATTGGTAGACTTTCGGATGGCTCCCTGGTTTTTACTTTTGCTAAGAATTTGGGTATTCTTTCCAATAACCTTGCTGAGGGGTATGGTATCCTCAGAGGTCTTCAGGAGGCTACTAAGGTTGGATGGGAAAAGGTGATAGTTGAGTCTAACTCTCAACTTATGATTAATCTCTTGAAGAATCCTTCTAAGAATCATAAGGTGGATTGGAGAATAAAAAGAATTATTGAGAAGATTCAGTTAATCCAGATGGGATTTTTGAAAGTTGATTACAATCATGTGGTCAGAGATCAAAACAAGAGTGCTGATGCTTTAGCTAATTGGAATTTGGATAAAGTTGATCTTACTTGTTATGTCCACCCTCCTATATGGTGGGCTTCTCAAATTAGGGAAGCTCTTCTTTCTATCATTTCTTTGGATGGCTCCGGTTCTGAAGGTACCTAGTTTCTTCTTGTTTTTTTTTTTGCTTCTCTTTGGTTCATTCAATTTTTTTTTTTAGTTCCCTAGCTCATTCTATTCTTTATTTTGTTTCCTCTATTGATTCTTGCCTTAATAGTCTTCTGGTCTAGATAGGTCTTTGTTTTGTTCATTTTTTATTTCTTTTTTCCTTTTTGTTTTTTTTTGTTTAGTTTTTTAAGGTGGGTGGGTTTTTTTATTTTGTTTTGTTTTTGTGTTCTTTGTGTTGTTTTTTGTTGTTCTTGTGTTTTTGTTGTTTTGTTTTTTTTTAATGTTTTTTGTTATTGTTCTTGTGTTTTTTTCGTTCTTGTTCTTGGGTTTCTCTTTGTTTGTGTTATTTCGTGTTTTTATGGGTGAGTGTTTTCTATATATATATATATATATTTATTGTCTGTTGTTGGTTGTTTTTTATTTTTATTTTTGTTTTATTTTTTAATTTTTTAGGTTTTGGTTGTGTTTATTTTTCTTGTTTTTTTTTTGGGTTATGTCTTTGTAGTGTTCTGTTGTTTTTGTCTTGTTTGTGTTTTGTTATGTGTTTCTTGTGTTTTTCTATGTGGTTTGTGTTGTGGTTTCTTTTATCTTATTGTGTGTTTGGTTGTGTTTTTGTTTTTGACACACTCAAGGAGCATGTTTTTTATTTTATTTTATTATTTTTGTGGTTATATGCTTATTTTTAATTGGGTTTGTATGTTTGTTTGCTCCTTGAGTGTGTCAAAGGTGGTAGGCCAGGTCCGAGTCCTGGGTGTTTTTGGCGGAATGGATACCCCTGCCTCCTTGGGTCTTACCCGAAAGTGGCATCCCTTTTGGGATGTTTTCCACAAAAAAAAAAATGATATTAAATAATTGATGGTTGAATGATGGAATTTGACTCACACCAAAACCTTGAGAAATAAACAGTTGTTCAAATATTCTTCCCTCATTATAAGCCTTGGCTAAGGATGTAATTTGATAAATTCCTCTCAAATACATGTAAATTGATGGATCCAAAGTATTGAAATGCATCTGGATGGCTTATTCACCTGTAGGAATGTAAGGTGCTTCCAAATTTGTATATAGCTTATGGAACCTCTTAGTGAATAGCTTCAAAGATTCATTAGGTTCTCTACGAGCATAGACAAACTGATGGTATATCATAATTGGGTCAAATGATTTTTTGAAATGATTGAGAAATGTTATCTCTAGTTGAGGCCAAGAGGTAATAGAACCTAAAGGTAAGTTGATATACCAATCATATGCAACCTCATCTAATGTGTACGGAAACATTTCATAGACAACATATTCATGCATTATTTTAAAATGAATTATGGTGTTTTTGTATGCATGAATATGTTCTTCAATAGATTTTATCCCATAATACCTAAATTGGGGAAGATATATCTCAAAATTTATAGGCATATCATGTGCAGGCCTAGGTATGCGCAAAGGGCTATTGCCTACCATCCAAGGAGCAAAAACTACCATTAGTGGACCTTAAAGAATATAACTTTTAATACCAATTTTAGCAATGAAGACAATATGTACTCATAAACAATGCATAAATTAAACCATATAAATAAGGAACATTCTCAAAATTGTAAAATGTTAGCATCAATGCATAATCAATTAGAGAATTTTCCAATCAATAAATGTGAACAACTTTCAACAAAAAAACTTCGTAAGTCCAAGCAAATACCTTAAATTCAGGCCCTCCTTCTAGCGCCAATCCTATTGCGTGTTGTAGGTTTTGAGAAAATTAGCAATTTAGGACTCTCAAGTAACAATAAAAAACTTAGCATCTAAAGTAACCATGGAATGAACATTCGTGGCCTTCCTTCTAGCGTCAATTCTGTTGAGTGATAATTTTTTCCAATTATAAAACTATACTCACAGTCAGGATTCTGCTCGGATATCCTCTCTTGCAATGAAATATTTGTAATTTTGCCAAGGTTCCTTTTAATGTGTTAAACTTGCTTGTGATGCTTAGTAAAATTTGAAATGTTAAAAATTAATTGGATACCTCAGTGTAACATATACCTGTTAACAAGGGGCATGTTTTGGTATTTATTTTATTTGCAATGATATTTGTTGTTCATGGAATTTGTAAAATATGACTTTATTGATCAATGATCAACTTTGGAATAACAATATTTGAATGATGACTTAATCAATTTTATCTCAAATCGTTGATCCATTTTATCTTCTTTTGTTAACCGATTTTATCTTCTTTTGTTAATAAATTTTATCTTCATTTGTTAAGACTTTTTTGAGCATGAAATAAAATGCCTAAAATCTAACTTTACAATGTAGGAGCTTTGGCATATCATATTAATTATTCATTTTAATGAAACTTTGGGATTTAGTGAAATTTCAATTTTCATTAGATGAAGTTAATTGGATTGCTTGAAAAATGTGCAAAGTATGAAACCATCAAATTTTTTCATTAAAATTGTAAACTTGCATAAAATGAGAATTTGAAGTTTAATTTTGGAATTGCCATATTTAGTTTTGGGATTTTATTTTATTTTATTTTTTATATTTTGTATTTGACGAGATTAAAAAAAAATGTAAAAGGTCTAGGGTTAGAGAAAATAAAAGAAAATAGCAAGTTGTTGTAACCCTTAAAATTTCAAATCAAACCTGCATAAACACATATCCTGCATTAAACCAATATTAGTGACTCATATTCACACAATCCAACATTTAATGAGGTGCAATATTCTAAGTGAAAAGTGTGCGATATATTAAAAAAATAGGTAATTTTACCATATGCATGTATAAAACGTGCTAAAATTTCCAATATATTACCAAAAGAAAGATTTTAAACATATAAACCTACATCATACTATGTTTCAATGACTTCCAATGATGAAATTTAGTGCAGTTCAACAACTTGGAAGGAGAGGATTCAAGAAAGATCCAATTCCAACGTGCCCTTGTTGCAAAAAAATTCCCTGACATTGTTTCATGAGTTTGAATGGCCCTTTAAAATTTTCCAACAACCCTTTCATTTCATTTACTTTATTTGGTTTTGTAATGCCTTTTCCAATAATACATTCTCCTTCTGTTACCTTTCTCTCCTCAACTCATAATCGATAAAATTTATTATTTCCATTGCCCTTCGTTATATTTTCCTTCGATGAAAATAAATAAGCTTTAAGTATACATCCTTTTGCATGATTAAAAAAAATATTCTTGTCTTATTGACTTCTTCCTTAATGCTGATACATGTTTCTTTTACTGATGAACTTGTTGTGTGGTTGTATGAACTTGAGTTCTTCAAAAGTGTGTTGGAAATTTTGGGTACCTTGAGTACATTGCCTTTGCTTAAGTGTAGTTGTTGTCATTGATGTCAAGGAGTTCTTGAAGCAATTTGTTTTTATGTCAAAGAACTTGTTTTGATGAAGGTTTCAGCATGGTCAGTAAGTTTCCAAGAAAATCAGAGTAGCCCGGTTGCAAAAGATCAAGAAAAAGACAAGTTAGAAAAAGTATGCGAGTGGTTGGAAAAAGCCGTCACGATTTCGTGACATGTTTCGAGAGAGAGAAAGTGCTTGGCAAAACTGTCATGATTTCATGACATGTTTGAGGAGAGATAAAGTTTTGGCAAAACTGTCATGATTTCACGACATGTTGGAAGGTAGAGACGAAGCAGGCAAAACTGTCACGATTTTGTGACATGTTTGAGGAGAGAGAAAGTTTTGGCAAAACTGTCGCAATTTCGCAACATGTTGGCAGAGAAGCAGAGCAAAATAGAAAGTGTCACGATTTCGCAACATGTCGCATTTTTGCGACTCAAAAAGTGCAGGAAGGCAGAGAAAGAAAAGTGTCACAATTTCGCGACACATTGCCAGGAAAGTTGTTCGGACGAGAAAGTGTCGTGATTTCGTGACATGTTGTAGGAGAGAGAGTCCAAAAGGAAAAGTGTCACGATTTCATGACATGTAGCAAAGGGAAGAGCCTGGAAGGAGAAGCGTCGCGATTTCGTGACAAGCTGCAAAAGAAAGTGTACGGAAGCCAGAAGTGTCACGATTTCACGACAGGTAGTAGAGAAAGCGTACAGAAGCCAAAAGCGTCATGATTTCATGACAGGTTGAGTTGGCAGCGTTCAGTTGGAGAAAGTGTCATGATTTCATGACAAAAAGCTGGAAGAAGGTCTTTTGTAGGAGAAGTGTCGCGATCTCATGACAGAAGCAGAGAGGAAGGCTATGAAGACAAAAGTGTCACGATTTCATGATAGGCAGAAGTGAAGAAGCCAGCAGGAGGAAGATGTCACGATTTCATGACATGTCACAGTTTCGTGACCAAAAGGCAGGTACAGACTCCAGCGTAGGAAGATGTCACGATTTCATGACATGTCATAGTTTCATGACTCAAAGAGGAGAGAGAATGTATGGCATCAGAAATGTCATGATTTTGCGACATAAGTGGAGAAGAAGGCCATGAAGTCAAAAGGGTCATGATTTCACGACAAAGTTGGAGATGACATCAACAGAAGCAAATGTGTCGCGATTTCACGACAAAAGCAGAGGAGAAGGCAATGAAGACTAAAGTGTCACGATTTTGCGACGAGTGAATATGACGTCAGCAAAAGTCTGAAGTGTCACAATTTTGTGACAAGAACATTGTCAAAGCAGACAAAGGCCAAAAGTGTTGCGATTTCACGACAGTAGGCAAAAGAAGGCGTATGGTTGCAAAAGGTGTCGTGATATTGCGACATGTTGTAGTTTCATGGTAGAAGCTATAGGAAAGTGACACAACCAGAGGTGGTTGAAGGACAAAGTTAACTTTGAGCCGACAAAGCTAAATCTGGGCCAACGTAGCGTAGGGTTTGCAGTCGACGTGGTTGAAGGGTAACAATCGACTAAGATTGAATGTTTTGATCTGTAAAGTTATGCTATAAAAGGAGGGTTGTTTTGAGATTGAAGGGGTGAATGAGTGCATTGAACTCGTGCAAGAAAAGTCCATGGTGTGCAAAGAGCGAGTCATTTCGAATCAAGAGAAGTGTGCAAGATGCAGCCATAACAACGTAGATAGCGCAGAAGTAGCGAGTTGATGCACAAAGGAGCAGAAGCTGTTAGTGTTGCAACATTCAAAGACAGCACGTAGAAGAGAGGAGTTCGATAGCCTAAGTGTTGTGTACTATTGTGTCTATGCAAAACTGTGCAAAAATTGGTCTCGACCAAGTGCAGTTGTGACAGAGCAGAGAGAATAGTTGGATAGTATTAAGCAAGCTATTGTTGAAGCTTGTGGAGAAGTTTGGGTAGGTTCTTCTGAGAACTTGCAAAGCAGATCTAAGGCAAGTCTTAGTGAAGACTTGGACAAAGATCAAGCAAGCTGTGTTGAAAGCTTGTGAACCATTTTTATGAACCAGTTTTTGAGGACGAGATTGAGGACAGAGATTGATGCAAAATTGAGGACAGACTTGTACCAGACCGAAGGACTGTGTTTGGTGCAGACCAGAGGAAAATATAGAGGACATATGTGCTAGACTGAAGGACTGTGTTTAGTGCATACTCGAGGACCGACTTTGCGGTGATAGAGTTGAGGATAGAGATCTCCAGCCAGAGTAGGGAAGACAGGTGTCTTCTGTGGATAGAGTTCCACTTGCTAAGGGCAGAGGAGGTAGAGGTATTCTAGAGGATCATCAAGCAGAGCAGAGCTAGGGAAAGGTATCTCCTTTGGGTTTGTGCCCATAAACATTGTAATCGGTAAAGGTAGTCCCAGAGGTTGAATTGATAAAATTTAGAGAAAAGTTTTATCCATGGAGTAGCCCGCTTGGGTGAACCACATAAATTGCTATATCTCTTTTGTGAATGGTGTTTTGTGCATTGCTTTAATTACTGCCATTGATACTGCTTTCTGTACACTGCATAATTTTGGATTAAAAGTTGATTTGAAGGAAAAAGTAAAAAGTGGCCTTATACTGTTCACCCCCCCCTCTCAGTATAAGCTTGTGTTCTTCAATTGGTATCAGAGCAGGTGCCTTCGAAAAGTTTAATAGCTTGAAGAAATATATTACAAGAAAAAAAATGGCAAGGAAAGGCAAAAGCAAAACCATGAGACATAAGAAGAAGAAAACACACATGGTCATGAAAGAAAATGAAGATGAATTCAATGTTGTTATTTTGGGAGGAAGAATGGAAATAGATTCAAGAGATGAATCAAATAGTGGAGAACAGGCCAGGTTAATAAAGTTTTGCACCAGATGTGGGAAGACCGATCACTTTGCGGTGATTGCTCACAAGGTAGAGAATGTTTTGTTTGTGGTCAACTCGGTCATAATGAACGTCGGTGCCATGGGTTTAGTAGCGATGAATATGAAGATGATCCATTCAAAATTTGTAAAGAAATAGATTCGGAACAAGAGTGTGATGAAGAAGGAAGTGATGCGAAGCAAATTGGAAACGAAACCGATTTCGGACTTGAGTAAAAAGGTTGAGGATGCGAAAGATATAATCACCAGTTTGAAAGTACAAGCGAGAATATTACAAGAAAATGTCTTAATATCTCGAAATGCAATCATCCAAGAAAACAGAGTATTGCAGCAAGCTAGAAAAAGAAATTGACGATTTAAGAATGCAGATAGAAGAAATGAGTAATAAAGTCGATATATGCAGCAAACATGAAGAGGAATCTAACAAAGTTGTTAGCAATCTGAAGCTACAAATAGAAGAGTCCAAAAGGAGTGAAGAAACTCTCAGGTCTCAGATCAATGAGAAAGAGACTATTTGCTGCCAAACAAGAAAAAGAGATTGTTTCTTTGAAGAAACAACTAGAGGAGGCCAATACAAATCTTAAAATAAAAAATGATCTTACAGAAAGTCTTGGCTTCTCTATGACTAAGACACAAGAACTCAAGGACAAGTTAGAGTCTAAGATTCTTCAGTATAATGATTTGGAACAAAAAATGGCTTCTTTGGAAATGGAAACTAAAGAGTACAAGGATAAGCTATACAGGTTTCAAGATAGCTCCAAAAAGGTTAAGTCTCTCATCAAAGGTCAAAGAAAGACAACAGATAAAACAGGCCTTGGTTTTGTTGAGCCGCACAAGGAACAGGTTGGTGAATCTAGCAAGAGATTTCAAAAGGAAGAAAGTTATGATGAAGAAAGTACTTCAGATCATGAGTCCGTGAGTAATAGATGCTCAAAAATAGAAAACAAAATTCAGATTAAGAAGAAGAAGTTTTTGGGACCCAAGAGGTTGAATAAAAGAAAATTTCACAGCAGATGTTTTGCGTGTCACAGGTTTGGTCACATGGCTGTACATTGCATGGCTCAAGTGAAGAAAGCAAATGATAGTTTTATAAGTGGTAATTTCTTTCATGGGTATTGCTACTCTTGTAATCAGTTTGGGCATAAGGCAATTGTCTGCAAGGCTAATAACAGGTTCACGGTTAGTCAGAACAGGTGGATTCAAAGAACAGATATGTCTAAAAGAAATTACAGTGTTATTTGTTATAAGTGCAACAATGCAGGTCACACAACTAGATAGTGTAGAGCTGATCTTCCGAGATACAGGAACAGAAATAGTAGTATGAACAGGTCCGTGGATCAAGGCATGGACAAGAACAGGGATGAGAACAAGAGCAAGAACAGTGACAAGAACAAAAAAATTGGTATTGACAAAGAGTTCAAGAGAAGGCCCGACAAGGAAGTCATAGACACTGATGATGATCAGTGCCTAATGGGAGATTTACTCCCAACCCTATTTTAATCACCTCATCAAGAGGTGGGGGAGGGACTAAGCTAAGAGGCTCATTCTTATTCCCGATCCCCAAAGGTGACCCTTTGCCATTGATGACAAAGGGGGAGAGATATGAGTAAGGGGGAGAGCTTCAAGTGAAGAGGAAAGCTTCAAGTCAGGGGGAGCAAAACTTCAAAGAAATATTCTCAGCTGTCAGCTCAGATTGATTTCAGTTTTGGCTCTTGAAGATGTGCTTTTAGTAAAGATTTGCCATCAATGACAAAGGGGGAGATTGTTGGCAATTTTGGGTATCTTGAGTACATTGCCTTTGCTCAAGTGTAGTTGTTGTCATTGATGTCAAGGAGTTCTTGAAGCAATTTTTTTTATGTCAAAGAATTTGTTTTGATGAAGGTTTCAGCATGGTCAGTAAGTTTCCAAGAAAATCAGAGTAGCTCAGTTGCAAAATATCAAGAAAAAGAAAAGTTAGAAAAAGTATGCAGGCGGCTAGAAAAACTGTCGTGATTTCGTGACATGTTTTAGGAGAGAGAAAGTGCTAGAAAAACTATCACGATTTCACGACATGTTTGAGGAGAGAGAAATTTTTGGCAAAACTGTCATGATTTCATGACATGCTTGGGAAGGCGAGACGAAGCAGGCAAAACTGTCGCGATTTCACGACATGTTTGAGGAGAGAGAAATTTACGGCAAAACTATCGCGATTTCGTGACATGTTGGCGAGAGAAGCGAGAGAAAAATAGAAAGTGTCACGATTTCGTGACATGTCGCATTTTCGTGACTCAAAAAGTGCAGGAAGGCAGAGAAAGAAAAGTTTCACGATTTTGTGACACATTGCCAGGAAAGTTGTTCGGACGAGAAAGTGTCACGATTTCGCGACATGTTGTAGGAGAGAGAGTCCAAAAGGAAAAGTGTCGCGATTTCATGACATGCAGCAAAGGGAAGAGCCTGGAAGGAGAAGCGTCGTGATTTCACGACAAGCTACAAAAGAAAGTGTACGGAAGCCAAAAGTGTCGCAATTTCACGACAAGCAATAGAGAAAGCGTACGAAAGCCAAAAGCATCATGATTTTGCGACAGGTTGAGTTGGCGGCGTTCAGTTGGAGAAAGTGTCACGATTTCATGACAGAAACTAGAAGAAGGTATTTTGTAGGAGAAGCGTGACAATCTCGCGACAGAAGCAGAGAGGAAGGCTATGAAGACAAAAGCATCGTGATTTTGCGACAGGTAGAAGTAAAGAAGCCAGTAGGAGGAAGATGTCACAATTTTGTGACATGTCATAGTTTCGTGACCAGAAGGCAAGTACAGACTCCAGCGTAGGAAGATCTTTATTATGCCATTTAATCAATAAAGTGGCAAGAAAAATCCTAACAAATCAATAATATTTATGCCATAATTATGAAATTAATATGTGAGTTGTAAAATAAAGCACATGAAAAATATATGAAATAGAGTTCTTTATTAATGTAAATTAATATTTTCAGTTAATTTGAAACTAAATAAAAAATAGCATGCAAAGTGGCATAATAAAAGATATAATAAAAATGAAAAGTAAAGTGCAAAACAGACTTGTGAATCAACTAAAGTAAATGCAAAACCTAATGATATGATGGAGGATGCAAAGAGAAATGAAGATATTGATAAAGCACTCCAAGAAGGTTGATCTATCCAATCACCAAGGCTCCTCCACTCAATCCCCAAGGGTAGCCAACACCAAAGCACAAAATAGCAAAACAATGACTTATAGTAGAAGGGCACTTGTTAGCATGAGCAATGAGTGAGTCAAGAATTAGAATCTCTAAAGAATTCATTGAGGGTTGAATAGGGAATCCAATTCTCTTTTTATAAGAGGTTTGGAGGGAAAAACATGAGAGAAAATAAAATTTCACCGTGAGCAAAGGTTGACCCCACGGGGGAGGTGTTTTAGTGAGAAAAATCCCTAGAACTCCAAATTCATGCGTCGCCATTACAGGGCACAAATATGGTAAGCAAAATTCATGTCTCGTATGGACCAAGTGTAAATTTGGTAAAGATAAGAAAACAAGGCAAAGAGATAAGGCAAAAGGGTCTCATATTTGCACTTAACAAGTTTGGGTGGCTAACTAGGGATCTAAAGAAGAATTGACTCATTCTGATGGGTCAATTTTCTGTGTCTACAAGGAATAAAACTTAAGGATAAAAATATTTACATTTTTCAATTTTTGAAGATTACCATTGATGATGGATGATGTGGATATTGTTTGAGGTAATCTATGGTTGGGTTCTTTGGGTACTATCAATAATAATTTGGAAAAGAAGTTTAAGATGTTATGGTGAAAAAAAAGAAGATAACACTAAAAGATATTTCTCAGCTTAAGAAGCACGGATCTAGGGAAAAATAGGAAACTATTGCAAAGAAACAAGAATCAAAAGCACCTGAAACAAAGTCTAATGAGGAGGTAGTAGCAAAAATCAAAGAAGCAAAAATTGAGTCTAAGAACAAACCAAAAGATGAGAACATAACATAAGAGCATAAAATAGAACAACACTATATTGAGACATTAAAAAAAGTAGAACAACATGATAAGGTTGTAGCATATTATCATCCATACCATTGGAGCGATTGCAATCCTGAAGGATAGCTTAGGGAAAAATATTATGGATCTACATAGAGTTAAAAAGAACCAAGTATGACAATGTTTTTAGTAGAGAAAGCATAGTGATTTTAGTTTTCAAAGTGGTATAACAACATCAAAGACCAAATAAACCCATCATTAGAATTACCAAGGTAAAGTAGTTGTGTGAACCTAACATCAAGGACCCTATACAAATACCCCACAACGCCATATTATTTTCCTAAAATTTAACACCTTCTTACCTGCAGTCAAGACTATGATATGTTAACGGAGTAATGATGAAGTGTTTGAAAAAAAACGTTCCAGGAGACGTCAGATCACTGTCCAAGCTTTTCACATCACAGTAGCCATCTTTTTCAGGTCACGCGGAAAAACAAAAATGGGAAATTTGGTTGCAATGAAGTGGTTAAAGTGGATATTTCGCCGTCTACAGAATATCCCGCTGTATCTGAATTGATAAATCAATCTTAAAAAAGACAGTATACATCAGTTGCAAAGTGCTGTAAAGCTCAAAATTTCTTCCTTTCACACGGCCAATACCATTTGAATGGGAAGAAGAATAATCAGAAAACCAGAAAAAAACAATTTGACTACAGAATTAATGAAAAAGCTCTTTGATTTATATGGATTGTGGATGGTGAAACTATACTTCTTGACAACATTGAACGATTCAAGTATTGCATTCAAAAGAAAATGAAAGTAGCTTATCAAGCCAAATCAGTACAAACTATCAAGTGGCTTAAAGCTTAGGCTTTGAGCCTTAAATCTAGTGGGCCGGAAACTTTGATTCTCTATCACCATCCTTTAAAGATTGCCATATAAATTTTAAACATACAAAATGAATGTTATTTTAAAATTTGTTAAGATGAAAAAATAAAATTTATTTGGTTGTTTTAATTTTTTTTTTTATTGATAAAATTACATTAGAACAATATTATCTATAATTTGGGATAATATTCTTATCTTTAATAAATAAGAGCATTAGATTTCTCTTTTTAACTTAAAAAAAATATTATAAGAACTAACCACTCCTGGTTACAATATTAAAAGAAAATTTCTTAAATCATATGTTTGCATTGACTATCCAAATTAGCCACACGTTGAACTTCTCTCATCTGAGTAGCCATGTTAATATGCCACTAAACCCCTACCTCCTCGGTAATCATTCAATTCCCTCTACAACTTTCCTTAACTTGGGTGATAAGAGTCCTCAACATCACATCTCCAAAGCAAAGTCCCCCATGTAATTCAAATTTAAGGATTAAGCATTGGTTTTACCATTATCTGTTAAAATATATGGTTTGAAAAGAATAATATTTTTTCAAAAATAAATTTAAAAATCACTCCTAAATTTGGATTCATATTATTGTCTTCACATCAGCTCATGATAAAATAAAAATATCCAATTGTTGGGTTCATTGAACTTAATTTTTAAAAGTTGGCAATGGTGGTGTTTAGATAGTCATAGAAAAAAAGATGAAGACATAATTCAACCAAGGTAGATTGGACCAGGAATAACATTAAGATATTCATAAATAGAGGTAGTATATTGAAAATGCCAACATATATAAAAAGAAGAAAATAGTGTTGTAGATAATTTAACTCTAGCCAAGGGAATTTTTTTCTCGAAAATAGAATCAAAATTAGTTGTTTGAAATTTTACTTATAATAAAAAGAAGATAGATATTGTCTAATTAGCCTAGTATTATATGTAATTTTTTTATGAGATTAACAATAATAGAAGCTTAAAGTGAACTTTTAAATTAAAGGGGTAAAAATTTATTGACAAAAATTTTGGATTACAGAGTACAAGCCGAGCTTCCAACCAAGACTCAAATAAACAACCAAACGAGCTAAAACCACTAGACTAGAATAACACCCAAAAAATACAAAAAGAACAAACCACATTAATTTTGTACATCCTTGTGGATCAACTCCCACAGGCATTGAGAGTCCCCATACGGGAGACTCTCCCAATTATCGATACTCCAAGGATCCAACGGATCATAAGCCCTTTTGGCCAAGTAATCAGCAACCACATTCCATTCCCTTGGAATCTTCACTCATTCTAAGAATTTGAATGACTACGAGAGGCCAATTTCCAATTAACTTCCTCCACCCTTTTATCATTTAAAAGATTAACCACAATTTGAGAGTCATACTCAGATAATCCTATGCCAGCCAAGATAAAACCCCCTCCACAAGGCCTCAATAATTGCAAGAGCTTCCATAACATTGTTGGAGTGAACACCTTTATAAATGGAAAAGAAAAACTAACACCACTAGTAGAATCTCTCCCAACACTCGCCAATGCCGACATGTCGAGTATTACCCACGGACGATCCATCAGTATTAATTTTTAAAACTCCTCTAGGGGGTGGCCTCCACCTACCATCTCTCCTAACCTTTTTATTGAGCTGAGGAGCCCTACTAGGGTTAGAAGAGTTCACACCATCCCCAAAGAGACCAAGGGCTTGTTGTACCTTCTCCTCCCTAGAATCCAAAAGAGTGCCCACATCACATTTGCTATGGATGATTTCCTGAACCATATACGAGGATCCTTTGCAGATCTGTTGAACAACCAAATAACTACCCTAAAATATGCGTTAGTTTTTTTTGAGCCAAATTTTCCAGATGATGCAATAAGGGCCCAAATTCCAAGCCACCCGAAGGAAGGGGGCCTTGGTCGGAGGTCTGCCTAGACTACTCCAAAACTCCACCAGGGACAAGCACATGAAAACATGGATGGTTCCAAGCACTCCACCAACGGTTCCAAATGTCTCTAGACAAGGAGCATTGGAAAAATAAATGAGAAGAGTCATCCTCATTATTAATGGAAAGGACACAAAAAGGACCCTGAAATCCCCTCTTTCTCACATTATCCCAAGTGAGGCATTTTTTACGAGCTACCAACTAGAGAAAGAAGTTACATTTTGGCCAGGCAAATTTTGTTCCACACATTTTTCCACCAAGTGATAGGAAGATTCCCATACTATATTATTGATTTGTTAGGATTTTTCTATACCAAACTATGTCCTCAAATCTGTCCTCAAGCCTTAACATAAAGTGTAATTAAATCACAAACCAACTCTGCTTAGATTTACCCAAAACCTTAACACAATGTTTGAGCAAATGAATCAACTCTGATCTCAAGTCTCCATAAATAACTACCTGTAACATTTCCTTAAACTTTTACAAAAGATCATTAAAATAATTTTAGAAAACACAACTCAAATATCTTTCAAAAAACCTCTTCAATACCACAAACAAATTTTACTCAGAATCTTGTTTAACCATAGAAACATATAGAGAATGATTAGAGACTCAATATGTTTCACACTCAATTCAATTTAGAAATAAAGTATAACTTGATTCACAAAACTTGAACTATCATTCCAACGCTTTTAATCAATAATATTTATCCAACTTCACTCAACCATTCAATGAAACACAACTTTATTACAAATCCTAACCAAATGTTCTTTATTATGCCATTTAATCAATAATATTTATCCAACTTCACTCAACCATTCAATGAAACACAACTTGATATAGAGGGATTTTTCTTGCCACTTTATTAGGAGTGGAAAATCCTTTATTTGACCTAGCTTATTATGTGATATGGTCTACTTTTTTCAAATTGAAATTACCCTCATTCCCAAAAAATTCCATCTCTTCCTCCATTTTTACTTTACAGTATTTTTCCATGTGCCTAGTTTCATGATATTTGCAACATCGAAATGCAATATTTTCATAAACCACCTGTTGATCCCATTCTCTTGATTTAGTTTTAATCATAATTGATTGTGGTAAAGGTTTAGAAATATCCATGGAAACACATATTCAAGAGTATACAACATGTCTTCTCTCCTTAGTAGATGGTCCCTCTTGGATGAATTTGCCTAGATTATTACCAATACTCTTCAAAACCTCATTATTTATGAGTTGATAAGGAATTCCAAAAAGCCTAATCCATACCAAAAGCCTTTTAATAGTTTTTGTGTTCACCGAAAAATTATCACTCCAAGGTCTTAAGTATAATGCATATTTACCCCTAAACCATGGGCCTCCGTCCATTATTTCATCCCTTATTTCTATATTGGAGAAAATAATAAGGAAAAATCCTTTTGGAAGAAAATTTAGGGAATAATTTGAATTCAATCCCCACTTCTAATTAATCCAATTTTAAATCTCAATAAAACCTGGCTAGTATCCATGAAACTTACAAATTAACCCTTTGGTTTTAGGAATCACTATATCATGCTCAATCATCTCATCTTTTATAATCACTTCTAGTGTATAATCTGCTACCCAAAATGGTTTTGCCATAGATTATATCTTACCCTTATTGCTAGCTAGGGCATCTGATGCAGGAGCATCCAACGAAAGGCAAAATACCGCAAAGAAGAAAAAGTGTCATGATATCGTGACATGTTGGCAAAGAAGAAAAAGTGTCACGATATTGCGACATGTTGGCAAAGAAGAAAAAGTGTCACGATATCGTGACATGTCGGCAAAGAAAAAAATTGTCACGATATCATGACATGTCACGTTTTTCTGACCAAAAGACAAGAGAAGGTTCAAGAGAGAAAAAGTGTCGTGATATCACGACATGTCGTATTTTCATGACCAAAGGACGAGAGAAGGTGCAAGTGAGAAAAAC
Source organism: Wollemia nobilis (assembly GCA_028583015.1). NCBI lineage: Eukaryota > Viridiplantae > Streptophyta > Pinopsida > Araucariales > Araucariaceae > Wollemia > Wollemia nobilis. The sequence goes on from JAQPPZ010000057.1 coordinate 2,765,186, forward strand.
TATTGTGATATCGCGACATGTCGCGTTTTCATGACCAAAAGACAAGAGAAGGCTCAAGAGAGAAAAAGTGTTGCGATATCATGACATGCCACATTTTTGTGACCAAAGGACGAGAGAAGGCACAAGGGAGAAAAAGTTTCGTGATATCATGACATGTCGCATTTTCACGACAATAATATGAGAGAAGGCGCAAGGGAGAAAAAGTGTCACGATATTGTGACGTCGCATTTTCGTGACCAAAAGACGAGAGAAGGCGCAAGAGAGAAAATGTATCGTGATATCGCGCCATGTAGTATTTTCACGACCAAAAGACGATAGAAGATGCAGGAGAGAAAAAGTGTCATGATATCACGATATGTCACATTTTCATGACCAAAATAGAAGAGAAAGAGCAAGAGGGAAAAGGTGTCATGATATCGTGACATGTCGCATTATCGTGACTAAAAGAGAAGAGAAATAGTAAGAAGGAAAAAGTGTCATGGTATCACGACATGTTGGCAAAGAAGAAAAAGTGTCGCGATATCGCAACATGTCGCATTTTTGTGACCAAAGAAAAAAAAGGGGCAGACAGTTATAGGGGTTGTTACAGAGGAAATTATTGAGCGGTGGGTATACCTGATGTTATCATTGGTTGACAGGCGGATAGAGTCTACAGTGGTAGCACTGAACAACATGTGGCACCAAGGTGCAATGAAAGCCAGATGAAGACCAAGAGTCATAAAGAAAAACATTTTGAAATCCAAGACAACGAAGAGCCACGTCAAATGAAACAAAGGGCCAGAAAATGGAAATAGAGAGTCACACCTGAGATTTTAAAAGGGGGAAACTACTGAGACAAAAGGGCTTCCATTTTTTTTTCGCAGACGGCTGTCATTTCTATAAAAAAAATATTTTCCAAGTTTTTGACTTAGAATTGGGTTTGATTAGAAAGCTTGGATCTCCATCAAGTGGTATCAGAGCTTAGGGTTCCTGAGTGTGTGAGCGAGATCACCGAAAATGAGGCGGTTGCACTAGGATATGTGGAAGAGTTGTGAGAAGAGAGCGAGGAATAATTCCTCCATGAAGAAACCATGGTGGTGGGAGAAATATGGTATCAAAAGGAGATTTTAGAGCTCTACAGAGGCAATTGCAAGCCCTGCAAGAGGAGTTGTGAAGAGGGGTTGAGCCAAGGAGAGAAGATCATAGTGAATATGAAGCTTGGGAGGTTGATGATCCATCCGATGAAGAAGAAGCAATGGATCCTACCAAAGCTAGATTATTTAAGGCCATATCTTGGATCAGGAAGAAGCCAAAGTTTGATATCTCCACGTATTCTGGGAATCTCAATCTAGAGAAGTTGACTGATTGGATCAATGATATGGAGGAGTATTTTGAGTATGAGGAGTTTGTAGATCTAGATCGGATCAAGTTTTTAAAAATAAAGTTGAAAGGCCATGCTAGCATATGGTGGAAAGAAGTGCAACTAGAAAGAAATAGAAGTGGAAAGAAAAAGATAACCAGAGGGGATCGAATGGTAGAGAAGTTGAAGAGACAGTTTATTCCTGCAGATTACGAATTGGATCTGTTGAGAAAAATACTGAGTTTGAGACAGTCAAGCAAATCTATCAAAGAATATACAGAGGAGTTTTACAATATCTCAATCAGAACTGGCCATTCTAAGGCTAACAAGGAGAAGGTAGCCCATTACATCAATGGATTGAGAACTAGTATTCAAGAAGAGTTGAGTCTGGTTAGGATGAGCACCATTGAGGATGCTTACCAGTTTGCTCTAAAATTTGAAGAGAAGCTGAACATAAGGTTTGAGGGTAAGAAGAAAGGAAGAGGTCATGGAGAAAGAACTTGTGGAAGAATAGATGGAGGACGAGATGAGAAGAAAGAAGAAGCTAGTAGTAGTCAGGATCAGAATGGAGATAATGATTACAGATCCCATGGTTAGAACAACTACCCAAGAGGGAGAGGTAGATATAGTCAAGAAAATGGAGAAAGAGGGTTTCATGGAACCTGCTTCAACTATGGAGAAGGAGGACATCGAGCATATGAGTTTCCACATCACTAAGAGAAGCCAAATAAGGGGGCTAGCGGGTAATGCCAGAGCTATTATTGTAGATGAAAGAGTTGAATCAGAGTACTCTAAGGAGGTAGAGAGAGGAGAAGTTATGGTCACAAGGAAAATCTTGTTGAATGAGGAGAAAGAACCAGACCAGAGGAGGAGCCTATTTTGCACAAGGTGCAAATGTTTAGGTAAGGTTTGTAATGTTATTATAGATAATGGTAGTACTGATAAATTGGTCTCTGAATAAATGGTTACTAAGTTAGAGCTAGAGTGGAGGAGACACCCGCATCCATACCAAATTATGTGGTTGCAGAAGGACCATAGGGCATTGGTCAGTGAACAGTCCTTAGTCAAGTTTAATATTGGGAGATACCACGATGAGATCCTGGTTGATATCCTACCTATGGATGCTTGCCATATGCTGTTAGGAAGACCATAACAGTTTGATCACCGTGTAGTCCATGATGGACATGCCAACACTTACTCCCTAACAAATGAAGGAGTGCGCCATAAACTAAAGCCACTAAAGGAGATGGATGAAAAGAGTTTACTGACAACAATGAGAGTGGAAGTTGTGGGGTTTGAAGAACTTAATGGTTTGTACCCCGAAGACCCAAATTTTACTAAATATTGGAGAGCTTGTACAGCCTTAGTTACTCTAGATAGGACTGTCAACAGTAGTACTAGTAAATCACCATTCTAGATTGTATGTGGGAGTAGTCCAAGGAATGCTACTGAGTTGAGAATGATGGATAAATGAGAAAAGAGCAGTGCTGAGTGCGAATATTTTACAGAGCACATAAAGTGTTTATATGAAGAGGTACAACAACATATCGAGTAAGATGAATACTCGAGTACAAGTCCAAAATAGATCAAAAGAGGCATTTCAAGGAGTTTAGGTGGACTGCAAAGGCAGGTGCAAGTATTGAGATGTTGAAAAAGGTGACAAAATAGTACAAAAGTGAAGGTCACTTCTTAATCCACTCCAGTTGTCTGATGCAGGAGCATCCAACGAAAGGAAAAATACCGCAAAGAATAAAAAGTGTCGCGATATCGCGACATGTTGGCAAAGAAGAAAAAGTATCGCGATATCGTGACATCTTGGCAAAGAAGAAAAAGTGTCGCGATATCATGACATGTCGGCAAAGAAGAAAAAGTGTCACGATATCGCGACATGTCACGTTTTCATGACCAAAAGATGAGGGAAGGCTCAAGAGAGAAAAAGTGTCATGATATCGCGACATGTCGTATTTTCGTGACCAAAGACGAGAGAAGGTGCAAGGGAGAAAAACTGTCGTGATATCGCAACATGTCGCGTTTTTGCAACCAAAATACGAGAGAAGGCTCAAGAGAGAAAAAGTGTCACGATATCGCGACATGTCGCATTTTCGTGACCAAAGGACGAGAGAATGCGCAAGGGAGAAAAAGTGTCGCGATATCGCGACATGTCATATTTTCACGACCAAAAGACGAGAGAAGGCGCAAGGGAGAAAAAGTGTCACGAGATCGCGACATGTCGCATTTTCATGACCAAAATACGAGAGAAGGTGCATGAGAGAAAAAGTGTCATGATATCGTGACATGTCGTATTTTCATGACCAAAATATGAGAGAATGCGCAGGAGAGAAAAAGTGTCGCAATATCGTGACATGTCGTATTTTTGTGACCAAAAGAGAAGAGAAAGAGCAAGAGGGAAAAGGTGTCACGATATCACGACATGTCGCATTATCACGACTAAAATAGAAGAGAAATAGTAAGAAGGAAAAAGTGTCGCGGTATCGCGACATGTTAGCAAAGAAGAAAAAATGTCGCGATATCGTGACATGTCGCATTTTCATGACCAAAGGAAAAAAAAAGTAGGCGATTATAGGGGTCATTACAGAGGAAATTATTGAGCGATGGGTATACCAAACATCATCATTGGTTTACATGCGGAGAGAGTCTACGAGTGGTAGCACCGAACAACATGTGGCACCAAGGTGCAATGAAAGGAGAGGAAGACCAAGGATCGAAAAGAAAAATGTTTCAAAAGCCAAGACAACAAAGGGGCACGAGAAATGAAACGAAGGGCCATAAAAGGGAAACAGAGAGTCACGCTCAAATTTTAAAAGGGGGAAACAGCTGAGATAGAGGGGATTCCATTTTTTTTTTGGCACACGATTGTCATTTCTGTAAAAAAAATCTTTTCCAAGTTTTTGAATGAGAATTGGGTTTGATTAGAAATCTTGGCTCCCCATCAACATCCAAACACCAATGAAGGTGAAGAGACTATCTCTAAAAAAGAGAAATCAGGGAATATTGGAGAGTTTCTATTCTTCCAACTTGGCCATTCATAATTTTAGTAAGGACTTTCACAAATAACTTTATTTCCACGTTACCTAGGTTTTTTTTCAAATGAATCTTCTAAATTTTCTTGAGATCTAGAACAAGAAGTGATTGATCACACTTTTATTTTTAACGTTTACTTTCCTTCTCATACTTGCTCCTCACTCTTAGCTTGTTCTCACACTTGCTTTTGGATGCATTCACTCCCAGCTACACACTCATATAGATTGCACTTGCACCCAGTTTGCACTTGCACTCTATTTTTGGCTATATTCACTCTTGGCTTATGCTCACACTTGCTTGTATATGCATTCACTCCTAACTTGTGCTTGCACCTAATTTCATTTGCCCTCACTCCCATCTTGTGCTCCCACTTGCTTTCAGTTGCATTTAATCCTAGTTGCACTCACTCCTAGTTGCCCTCCTCGATTGCACTCGTACTTGTTGCACTTGATTTTTAACAAACCACGTACATGTCTATAATCCTTCCTATAAGGGATATTATTTTAATTTCATCCTCATTCTCTATTTATTAAGCTTCCTAAACTAATTTTCCTTTTTCATTTTCTTATTTTGGACATTGTTGTTTAACATGTTGATATAGAGGCTAATATTGCCTCGGTTAGAACCTTTAAAATGGTATATTCATTTGATTTCTTTGATTCAAAGAATTATATCTATAATGACTTGTATTATAACCTTATATATTGCATATATGAAAATATCTCCATCTTCATTTAGTTGAGATTATGATGATGATGTAATAGTATTTGATGCATTTTATTTTTATATCAAAGCATTATTAGTCATTTCATCTCTGAATATAATTTTCACTTCATATTCTTAAATAATTTTGACTAAGTCATCAAAGGTTATGGTTTTATTTAGCACTTGAAGATAAATGACTAAATATTTGACTTTCTTTAGGAGTGATCTTTATGTAACTTGGACAAGAAACTTGTCTTCTAATTTTTCTCCCAAATTTAGTAACTGATGGGGACACAGTATCACAGAGAATCACTCAAGCTTCCATTTCATTAAACTTTCAAGAAAAATTACAATACTAGCCAACAGGCCTCCTTTCTTGTTCTGAGCCCCTCCCTTTTTTTTTGATGCACCACCTCCTCTATAACCCATGTCTGGGTCTCCCCCAAGGCCCCGACCCTCTAGGCCATTAATGATCCACCTGCTAGAATCGATCCTGCCCATTGAACCTTTACATTTTTCCCTAATTGGAAACTACCACCAGGTTAGCTGCGGAAACATGCATTGATGAGCCGTATGACCTCTAGGTGCAGTCTTCGAATGGCCGCCATGCTCAGTAAGCTTCTCAGGAAAGAAATCATGCATTAATGAGGCATTGACCACCTCGAAAAACATTGTCTAGGAATGTGGGCTTTTTTGAAACAGAGAACCAATAGTATGTCGCGATATCATGACATTTTTCTTCCTTGTTGCCTTTCTCTCCTTCGGGTCGTGATATCGTGACATGTCACGATATCGTGACATATTCCTTTCTAGATCTTCTTTCTTGCTTTTGGTCACGAAATCATGACATGTCACGATATCATGACTTCTTTGCTTGCTGCTTTCTCTTCACCTTTTGGGTCACGAAATTGTGACATGTTGCAATATCACGACATCTTTGCTCTCTGTTTTCTCTTCACTTCTCGGGTCACAAAATTGCGACATGTCGTGATATCATGACAGTTTCCTTCCTTGCCTTCTTTCTGCTCCTTCGATCATGATTTCATGACATGTGAAATCGTGACATTTTCTCCTTCGTCCCTTCCTGTTTCCTTTCAACCACGATTTCGTGACATCTTGTGAAATTGTGACATTTTTCTTTGGATGCCCTCTCTCTCTTGTTTCGGTCGTGATTTCACGACATGTAACGAAATCATGAAATTTTCTTCAGGCACCTCCCCTTCTCCTACTTTGGTCACGATTTTGTGACATTTCGCGAAATCACGACAGGTCACGATTTCACAAAATTTTATTTTTTTATGCCTTTGCTCTACTATTTCAATCACAATTTCGCGACATGTCATGAAATCATGAGATTTTCTTCGGGGCACCTTCCTTCTCCTACTTCGTTCGAGATTTCATGACATGTCATGAAATCACGATGTTTTTACGCCCTACCTCCTCTCTCCTTTCTTTGTCATGATATCACGACATGTCACGTTTTTATGATGTTCTGATGTCGAGATATCGCGACATCAAAGCAAGCACTTGGAAAAAAAAAATTGTTGATGCAAGATTGCTCTGCTGCCACCGGATGCTCCTACATCAGACACCCGGGGTGGATTGAGAAGTGTCCTTCACTTCATATCGTTGGAGGAAGACCCAGGTGGTCAACCTCTATTTTTGACAACCAAGTTGCATCTTTGATAGGACTGCCATTCCACTTGACCAGATATTCAGAATACTGTCTGTTCCTGGTACTTCTGCCTACTTGAGTGTCTAGTATTTCATTTATCTCGTCTGTTGCTGGAGTAGATGTTGGAATACTCCACAAATCTATACTTAGTGTCTCGCTACTGCCTCCTTCATGATATTCTACCAAATATGCAATGTTAAAAATAAGTGATATGTTATGGCCATTTGGCAATTCCACTTCATACGCATTGCCTGAATCCCATTTTCTTATAATTCGACATGGTCCAAACTTCTTCATATTCAGCTTGTTATAGGTTTTAGCAGGAAATATTTCTTTTCTCAGATGGACCATGACTTCATCTCCCACTGTGAATTCCTTGAACCGTCACTTCTGGTCTGCCCTTGTCTTATATTGGTTATTCATGCTAGTATTGTGCTTCTTTACTTCTTCATGCATGCTCTTCATATGCTCTACAAAGTTCTCAACTTCGACACTGCACTTCTCCCCTAAATCCATCTTCCTCAACTTAGAAGAATTCCTTGTACTGCTCCCATACACTATTTGGAATGAGGATTTGTTAGTACTCCTATTGACAGAATTGTTGTATGCAAATTCTACCTATGGAAAAACCAAATCCCATCTCGTGGGCTTGTCTCCTATCAAGCATCTCAACAGATTTCCTAGACTTTTATTCACCACCTCCATTTGGCCATCAGTCTATGGGTGGTATGCAAAGCTGAATTTCAAATTTGTCTTCAATTTCTTCCACAAGGTCCTCCGGAAATACCCCACAAACTTGGTATCTCTATCAAAAATGATAGTCCTTGGTAGACCATGAAGTTGTACCACTTATTTGAAAAATAAAACTACAACGTGAATTGCATCACTAGTTTTCTAGCAAGGGATAAAATGTGCCATCTTTGAAAACCTGTCAACCACCACAAATATGGAGTCATTTCCCTGCTATGTCCTTGGTAGACCAAGAACGAAATCCATGTTGAAGTCCTCCCATGGTCTCTCTGGTACAGGTAATGGCTGATATAATCCAATGTTCTAGCTCACACCTTTCACCATCTGGCATACTCTATAGTTTTGCACAAACCTCTTCACATCTTGCTACAGTTGCGGCCAATAGTAGTTTTCACTAACCAGGGCAATGGTCTTATCCTGACCAAAATGTCCAGCCAGACCCTCCACTGTGTTTTTCCTTGACCAAATTTTCCCTCATGGAACTCCTTGGAATGCAAAATTGACATCCTCTAAACAACATTCCATCTTGGATCAAAAAATCCAACCACTTGGTCTCGTCCAAAGTAACGAGTGCCAAGCAAGATTTCCAGGATTTTGCAAAATTAGGATCTTCAGGGTACAAACCCTTCAGTTCATCAAATCCTACCACTTCCACCTTCATTTCTGTCAACAAACATTGCCTTCTACTTAATGCATCTACAACTCTGTTTGACCTTCCACTCTTGTGCTTCAACACAAAGGTATAAATCTGTAGAAACTCAACCCACTTCGAGTGCCTCCGATTTAGCTTCCCTTGGCTATTAATATACTGTAAGGCCTGATGATTAGTATATAGAACAAAATATTTTAGCAACAAGTAATTTCGCCACTTCTTTAGAGCCTGAACTATAGCATAAAACTCTTGATCATAAACTGAATACTTATTTTTAGCATCATTGAGTTTCTCACTAAAGTAAGCAACATGTTTACCTTCTTGACTCAAAACAGCTCCTATGGCACTACTACTAGCATCACAATCTACCTAAAATACCTTATTAAAATTTGGAAGTGCCAAAACAGGTTGCTCTGTAACCTTCTTTTTCAACATATCAAAGCTCTTATCTGCTCCTAAGGTCCACTTAAATTCTTTCTTATCCCCTCTCATTGTTTCTGTAAAGGGTGCACAAATACTGCTGAAATTCCTAATGAATTTCTTGTAAAAACTTACTAGACCATGAAATGATCTTACCTCAGTAATGCTCCTTGGAGTAGACCATTCAATGATAGCTCTTACCTTTTCTGGGTCTATTTTTAGACCTTCTTCTGAGATGACAAATCCCAGGTACACTAACTCCTTCTTCACAAAGTTACATTTCTTCAGATTAATCAACAACTGCTCCTCCCATGACTTCTCAAAAACCTTCCTAATATGCATCGGATGCTCTTCCGGGGTTCTACTAAAGATTAGAATATCATCCGGATAGACAATGACAAATTTGCCTAAGAAATATTTCAATACCTCATTCATCAATTGGATGAAGGTGCTAGGTGCATTGGTCAGGCCAAATGGCATGACTAACCATTCATACAAACCTTCTCTCGGTCTTGAAGGTCTGTCTTCCACTCATCTCCCTCTCGACACGAATCCGATGATAACCACTCTTTAGGTCAATCTTGGTGAAGTACTTGGCTCCACTCAAACAGTCCATAATGTCATCCATATTTGGCAATGGAAATCTATACTTTATGGTGATCTTGTTAATGGCTCGAGAGTCTGTACACATTCTCCACTCTCCATATTTCTTTGGTGCTAGTATTGCAAGTACTACACATGGACTCAAACTCTCTTTAATCAGCCCCTTCCCCAACAACTCTTGGACTTTCTCGTTCAACTCCTCAGTTTCTATAGGGATCATTCTATGTGCTGCCTTATTGGGTAAGCTAGATCCTGGTACCAAATCTATGTGGTGACTGATCTTCCTTATTGGTGGTAAACCCTCCGACACATTATCAGATATAATGTCTAGAAATTCTTCTAATAGTCCTAAGACTTCTATAGGGGTATCCTTGCATTATTCCTTCCTAACTCTAGGAACTAATGCATAACACATATGCTCATGCTTTAAACTATTCAAAAATATTCCTCCTTCAACTAAATAGATTCTAGCGCTGCTACATACCTTTTATTTTGCCTCCTTCAAGGGCTTCAGCTTATGGCACACTCCATTATTTGTCACCGAGTAGGTGTTGGCACGACCATCATGCATTGCACACCGATCAAATTACCATGGCCTTCCCAACAACAAATGGCAAGCATCCATAGGCAGGATGTCACACAGGACCTTATCACAGTAATTCCCAATATTGAACTTCATTGAACATTGCTCGCTGAGCAAAGCCCTATGGTCCTTCTATAACCACATAATCCAGTATGGATGCAGGTGTCTTCTCATTTTTAATTGTAACTTGGAAACCATTTCTTCTAAGACCAAGTTATCAGTACTACCATTATCTATGATAATATTACAGACCTTACCCTAACTTTTGCACCTTGTGTGGAACAGGCTCCTCCTCTGGTCTGATCCTTTATCCTCATTCAAAAAGGTCCTCCTAGTGACCATAACTTCTCCTATTTTTTCCTCCTCAGAATGTTCTGATTTAGCACCTTCATCTACTACAACAGCTCTAGTAGGACCCTTAGGTCTCTTATTTGTCCTTTCTCAGTGTTGTGGACACTCAAATGCTCGATGTCCTTCTTCGCCATAGTGGAAATAGGTTCCACGAAATCCTCCTCTTCCAAATCCATGTCCAAATCTACCTCTCCCTCTTTGGTAACCATTTTTCTAATTACGGGGTTGGTAGGTGTTCTCCTCTTTATGCTCTTGGGTATTACTGGTCTCACCGACCTTCTTCTAGTCCTTGTATTTTTTCTCCACCTCGGTCATTCCACCGAGTCCTTCCACCATGACCTCTTTCTCTTTGCTTGCTTTCAAATATTCTATTTCGTTTCTCTTCAACCCTCGGGGCAAGCCGGTAAGCATCCTTTATGGTGGTCATCCTGACCAGGCTTAACTCCTCTTTAATACTTGTTCGTAACCCATTAATATAATAGGCTACCTTCTCCTTGTTGGCCTCTGAATGACCTATTCTGATTACAATCTTGTAAAACTCTTCTATGTATTCTTTAATAGACTTGCTTTCTTACTTCAAACCTTGCATTTTATTTAGCAGATCCATATCATAGTCAACTGGGATGAAATACCTCATCAACTTCTCTAGCATCCTATCCCACCTGGTTATTCTCTTATTTTCTCTTATATTTCTTTCCAGCTGTACTCATTTCCACCATATGCTTTGGCATGACCCTTCAACTTGGTCTTAGCAAACTTGACCCTATCAAGATCTTCAATCTCTTCATACTCAAAGTATTCTTCCAAATCATTGATCCAGTTAATCAACTCCTTTGGATCAAGATTTTCAAAATACGTAGAAACCTCCATCTTCGATCTCTTTCCAATCTGAGAGATGGCTCTGTATAACCCGGCTTGTGTAGGATCTACAACATCTTCTTCTTTCTCAAACTAGTCCTCTTCTTCATCAACTTCATCTTCACTTCCTTCTTCTCCTCTGGGTTCAAGTCCTCTGCACAACTCCTCTTGCAGGGCCTGAACTTGCCTCTATAGAGCCCTGAAATCTTCTGTTGGCACCATATTTCTCCCACCACCATGATTTCTTCATGGAGGCATTCTACTTCACTCTCTTCTCACAAACCTTCCACAGATCTTGGTGCAAGCTGCCTCACTTTCGGTGATCTGCTCACACACTTAGGAACTCCCACTCTGATACCACTTGATGGGGACACAGTATCACAGAGAATCACTCAAGCTTCCATTTCATTAAACTTTCAAGAAAAATTACAATACTAGCCAACAGGTCTCCTTTCTTGTTCTGAGCCCCTCCCCTTTTTTTTTATGCACCACCTCCTCTATAACCCATGTCTGGGTCTCCCCCAAGGCCCCGACCCTCTAGGACATTAATGATCCACCTGCCAGAATCAATCCTGCCTCATTGAACCTTTACATTTTTCCCTAACTGGCAACTGCCACTGGGTTAGCCACAAAAACATGCATTGATGAGCCATATGACCTCTGGGTGCAGTCTTCGTTTGGCCGCCAATGCTCAGAAAGCTTCTTGGGCAAGAAATCATGCATTAATGAGGCCTTGACCACCTCGAAAAACATTGTATGGGAATGCAGGCTTTTTCGAATAGAGAACCAGTAGTCATTTTTCTTCCTTACTACCTTTCTCTCCTTTGGTTCGTGATATCGTGACATCTTCCTTTCAAGATCTTCTTTCTTGATTTTGGTCGTGATATCGTGACATGTCACGATATCGTGACTTCTTCGCTCGCTGCTTTCTCTTCACCTTTTGGGTCATGAAATCATGACATGTTGCGATATCGTGACATCTTTGCTCTTTGTTTTCCCTTCATTTCTTGGGTCATGAAATCATGACATGTCACGATATCATGACAGTTTCCTTCCTTGCATTCTTTCTGCTTCTTCGGTCGCGATTTTGTGACATGTCATGAAATCGTGACATTTTCTCCTCCATCCCTTCCTGTTTCCTTTTGGTCGTGATTTTGCGAAATTTTTCTTCGGATGCCCTCTCTCTCTTATTTCGGTCATGATTTCATGACATGTCATGAAATCATGAAATTTTCTTCAGGCACCTCCTCTTCTCCTGCTTTGGTCACGATTTTGCGACATGTCGCGAAATCGCGACAGGTCACAATTTCACGACATTTTCTTTTTTTATGCCTTCGCTCTACTGTTTCGGTCGTGATTTCGCAACATGTCATGAAATCATGACATTTTCTTCAGGGCACCTTCCTTCTCCTGCTTCAGTCGTGATTTTGCGACATGTTGCGAAATCATGACGTTTTTGGGCCGTGCCTCCTCTCTCCTTTCTTTGTCGCGATATCGCGACATGTCACGTTTTCGTGACATGTCACATTTTTGTGACTTTTTGATGTCGCGATATTGCGACATCAAAGCAAGCACTTGGAATTTTTTTTTTGTTGATGCAAGATTGCTCTGCTGCCACCGGATGCTCCTGCATCAGTAACTTAATTTTTAATTCCACTATCCTTCAAAGAAAGAGTTCTACCATTAATATTTAATTAATACAATTGTGATTGCAAATGCAAGTCACCTCATTCTTTCCTTCAAATATTTTTCTTAATTTCTCCCAAGCAAGTTTTAAATTCTTTGCTTCACTTATATATGGCCAAATTTCATCTATTACACCAAATGTTATTAGCATACGGGATTTTGCATCATTTTCCTCAATTTTTTTTTTCCCCTTTCATTTTTTGGTTTATCCTTTGTTTCATTCACTATATCCCAAAGTTTTTCCACAATGATAATTAAATTCATTTTATTTTTCTATGATGCAAAGTTTGGTCCTTTTAGAAGTTGTGATTTAAAAAGAAAAAAATTAATATTTTTCATAATAGAATTCATTCAATCCTCTTCAAGTTCAATTCATTTAAAAATATTTTAATCTACTATTATCTCCCAAATTTAAAATTTCACAAATTCCTTCTTTCAACATTAATCAATCAATCTTCAAATTTTAATTCACCATTCAAAATTAATTCATTTAATCTTCATTATTTCACTTATTTAATTTTATTATACTTCCCAAATTCAATGTCACGAATTTAAAATATCACTTTCACTTTCAATTTAATCCACACTCTAATTAATTCACATTTTAATTCAAATATCCTATAAATATTTTCCTTATATCATTCATTCATAAATTCATTCCTTCTTAAAATATAAATTTTTCATTCACATTCATCAATTACCAATTTGCAAACTTACTCTTCTTATATCTCACAAAGCAATATTCCAAATTCTTAATTATTCCTTTAAATAATTAATTATTGTATTCAATCCTTTAATTAATCCTATTTTTATCTCTCCCAAAAAATAAATTCAATAATATAATACTTTACACCTTATACCTCTAATTAATAAAAAGTGAGTGCCTAAAATTTAACCTTACCTTATTGCTTTTGACATAACTAATATGTCAGGAAATTCTAATAAAAAGATAACGATTGATGGAAATTATTTCACATGCACACATATTATATTTTTCATGGCACAAAAAACTCAAATATCTCCCTTACAACAATGTTCAAATATTCATAGTCTTCTTTAAAGTAGTGTCTAGGATATATCCTTCGCAATATCACTTAAATCTTCTTAGGGTGTAGTCTCGGCTATCATCTCCAAAGCTTCATGAGACTCTTGGCTAATATTTACTCATCTAGCTCACCTCTCTAGATTTCTTCAACACTTCACATTCTCATGCTTTATTTTATTCAATGCATCCTTTAGTGAACCATTCGACATCGTCCTCTTCACAACAATATATATTTCTAGAAATCTTTTATGTTCATCCATACAACAATATTTTCAATGTAGCAATCTCCTTAATGCAAATTTTTTCCCTCATTCCTCAATAAAATAATTTCCTCAATATCATAATCCTCATGTATTCAATGCAATAATGATCTTTTAAACATAATAGTAATATCCTAATCCAATGCATTAATCTCCTCCACACCTTAATTATCTCACACAACAATCTCTTCCTTTCTTCAATAATTTCTTCAATTCCTCTACATTCTTCTCCTCTTTCAATATATTTCTCAGCCTCTCAAATTTTTACACTTTTACTCAAAATAACACTTGAACCTCAACGGTAGCTCTAATACCACTATTGGCAATTTTGCCGGATTATATCATAGGTTAAATTTCCTAGGATCAAATATCAATCATATAAAATCACATAATAACATAAATGTATATCACAAAAGAAAGCTTCATTGAAAATCAAAGTAATACATCAAACTTTATTACAAACTTCATTTGATTACATTGCATGGAGCTTTGTCTCCAATATATAACTTTATAAATGACTCTTCAATATTCCTGACTATTGTTCTTCTCAATTTCCTAGGAGATGCAACCTTTCACATACCTCATATTATGACAAAAATCCTCATGAATCATTACTTTAACACTTGAAACATATTATCTGTGACTCTTCACTTTCATTCTTGACATTTATCAACTATGACTCTTCACTTGCATACTTGACACCTTGCATACTCACACTTGTACACTTTATTACATAACACATAATATCCTCCACACTTTGACACATACATTAGACAAATATAATATTCACACTCCTAAACTAATATTTATAGTAGTATCCATGGTACTTCAATATACCAAATAATATAATATCTTCAATAACCCCCATATTATATTATTTTGTGTGAAGAATTTTTAACTTCAATCTCTAATTCCTATCTTCATACTTTAGATCTGGCTCTCACACTACTTGAAGTACTGGTACTGATTTAATAACATGTTCCCTACAATTTATTAGACTTTTATTTGTATCCATAGAAATATTATAACATGTTGATGATTATGTTCCAATTTGATTTATCGATCCATCCGTAGTGTACTTCAATTTTCTTTTTATGATCTATTTTTGGTTTGGTTCTTTCACAAATATTATAATTCTTAAATGGCCATGATTTTAATCCTCATATTTCATCTATTTTTTTGGTCCTATTTTTAGCTACTTTTACTACATCTTTAGACACATTAATGCCTTTAGAAATTTTTGAATGATTTGCATTATCATTCTTATCACACTCCTTGTCAACTTGATCTTCATTATCAATTTGTAAATTTAATCTTCTTATATCTCCCAAAATAATATTCCAAATTATTAATTCCTCATTTAATTAATTAATTACTCTAATTAATTAATTATTTCATTCATTCCTTTAATTAATCCTCTCCTTATCTCCCCCCCCAAAAAAAAAATCAATAATATAAAACTTTACACCTTATACCTCCAAGAAATAAAAATGAGCATCCAAAATTAAACCTTACCTCACTACTTCTAACATAATTGACATGTCAAGGAGAATCTAATAAAAAATATAATGATCGATGGAGAATGTTTCACATGCACAAATATTATAGTTTGTGTAGCATACCAAACTTAGATCTCTTCCATACAACAATGCTTAAATATTCATAGTCTTCACAATAGTGTCTAGGATGTCTTCTTCATAGTAGTGCTCAAATA
The DNA here is from genome assembly GCA_028583015.1 of Wollemia nobilis. Lineage (NCBI taxonomy): Eukaryota > Viridiplantae > Streptophyta > Pinopsida > Araucariales > Araucariaceae > Wollemia > Wollemia nobilis. The sequence continues at coordinate 2,780,869 of JAQPPZ010000057.1, forward strand.
TTCATAGGTTATAGTATCAACTATCATTTTCAAAGCTTCACATCACTCTCAGCTAATATTTACTCATCCAACTTACATTTCTAGATTTCTTCAACACTTCACATTCCTCAGTTATTTTTTCTTTAGTGTGTATTCTAATGCACCATTCGACATACTCTCATTTATAGTGATATTTCTTTTTAGAAATATATTTCAACTTTCAATTCATCTATTCATAGCAATATCTTACATTCATCCATGCAAAAATCCTCTCAACATAGTAATCTCCTTAACATAGAAATCTTCCCTTGAATCTCAATTTAGTAATATCCCCAATGTCTTAATCCGCTCATGTCTTCAACACAACAATAATATCCTCAAAACAAAAATACTCTCCTCATTCAAAGTATTAATCTCCTCCAAACCTTAATTTTCTCACACAAAAATCTCTCCCTCTCTTCAACAGTTTTTTAACTCCTACAAATTCTTCTCATCTTTCAATATATTTTTCAACCCTCAATTATTCACACTTTAACTCAAAATAACATTTCAACATCAATGGTATCTCTAATACGAATGTTGGTAATTCTACTATCTCATAGGTTAAATTTTCTAGGATCAAATACTTAATAACATAAAATTACATTCACATAATAACATCTATCTCACAAAGAAAAGCTTCATTGATAATCAAAGTAATACATTAAAATGTATTACAAACTTCATTTGATTACATTTCATAGAGATTTATCTCCAATATATAACTTTACAAATGACTTCAATATTCTTGATTATTGCTCCCCTCAAACTCTTAGGAGATGCAACCTTTCACATGCCTCACATTATGACAAAACTCCTCATGAATCTCTACTTCCATACTTGAAAACTACTATCTATACCTCTTCACTTGTTCTCTCGACACCTATCACATATGACTTTTTACTTGTATATTTGACACCTTGCACACTCACACTTATACTCTTGATACTTGCAAACTTTATTACATAACACATAATACCCTCCATACTTTGACACACAATAGACAAATATAAAATTTAAACTCATAAAATAATATTACAATAATACCCATGGTACTTCAATATACCAAATAATATAATATCTCCAAAATGACAATGTTGAGACATTATAATGCTAATAGTGTACCTTTTTTACCTAGTTGTTCAGTAATAAAAAGTTGATATTTGTTTTTCCAAAAAAGTGACTTGCATTCCACGAGCTGAATGGGATGCCTCATTTCTCCCTTTTGGGTAATCCTCCTTTATATTCACTTTTGCTTTGTTCTAATTTTTATAAAGTTTAGATCAACATTTTATTTTCCTCAAAGGTACTATCCATTATGCAAGCTCAAACAACCACTAAAGTTATCATACTCATTACATAACCAAAACAAACTCCACATGATAAATTACAAAATTGATAACTAGCAAGCCTTTGCAAGGACTAGTTATTATTTGAATCTTGTTTATTAAGAGACACTTTAAATTTAGATGTTTTCCATTTCCCTAAATGGGCATGTTCTATAGCCAAATGACACAAGTATTCAAATTATATAAATGTGATACTAAAGGTTTTAAATTCTCTCTTGTATGTTAGGACGGACTATGTGTAATGATGTTGTTAACATTGGTATTGTTTTATAATGATAAATAACTATACTTTTCTCTTATAATAGTCAACTTATTTTATAAAATTATTTATTTTTTAATTTAGTTATTTGTGTACTTTGATTATTGAATTTTTTAATTTAATTAATTATTAATTTGATTTAGGTTTTTGATACCATTATAAAATAAAAAATCATATATTTTAAATATTTTGTACATTGAGTATTGTTAAGCTCACAATTTGATTAGATGTGTTAATATAAATATTTTTGAATTATCACATATAGTTTGTTTCTTTAATAATAAAATTAGTTTATAATTTTATTTTAATTTAAAGATTATTTTTGATAATTAAATTTTTGTTAAGTTGGTTTTTTTTTTTTTTAAATTTAATGTATATAATATAATTATTTATATATATATATATATATATATATATATATATATATATATATATATATATATATATATTTGTTATTAAATTCAAATTACATATTTTATATATTGATTATTTAAAAAATAAAAATAAAAAACTATGTTCAATTATTGGCATTAAAGTTCACTTTAGGCTTGGAATCCTACGAGGAGCATATGGGAATTTTGGAAATGGAAAGGAAAACCATTATTGAAAGCATGGGTGAGAAAATGGAAACAAACAGAATGAGAAAAGTGTTTCAAGTTGTCAAAGGTGATAGAATTTTATAAGTTTATTTTAATTAAAAAATTAATTCAGGAGGACTTTGGAGCTCTGCTTGGGTTTGATGAGGAAAAACTACTCTGCTAGGGTTTGATGAAGAGAATTTGCTCTACAGGGATTGCAGCAGCTTTTAGAGGAGGTCTAAAAAATTGGAGGAATATCGTTATGGCATTGGGTCTGGCACAAAGAGCGCATGCTCGTGATGTTTTTTCATTTGAAAATGGTTGGAAGGAATAGGATTTTCCGAGTGCATGTTGGGAACCGCTTGTTAAAGAACAATGGATTTTTGGAACGATGTGAAGCCAGGCTACTTCTCGTGGTTCAACTAGACTCGATGGTGGAAGATGTGGAGTATCTAACCAAACATGACCTTATTGGAAAATTTTAGGGCATCCAAATTTCTCTCCCCTTTGTGGAGGCTTGGGTCAGGAAGACTTGGAATCCTGAAGGTGATGTGGAGGTGATGTTGAGTGTGAACATCTATTTTATGGTGGTTTTCTCTTGTATTGCAGATCATAACAAAGCATTTGAAGGGGGTCCTTATTTCTATAACCAAGTGGGACTCTTTATTAAACCCTGGAATGTGGGTTTCAACCCATCAGAGGAGCGGCCATCACGGGTTCCAGTATGGATGCGGATTCCATGGTTCCTGTTGGAATTCTGGAGAACTGATATCTTGCATAAGATTTCCCTTCTACTTGGGAAGCCGGTTGTACTGTCACAAAAAACAATGGATAAAAAAGTAATCTCTGTTGCTCATATTTGTGTTGAAATTGACTTAAATAATCCTATTCCATATTCTATTGAAATACAATTTGGATCAACTACATGGGTTCAAAAACTTGACTATGAAGCTCTTCCATTTCGTTGTCGGATTTACCATGAATATGGCCACCTACAAATAAAATACCCTAAGTTTATCCTACCTATGGATTCAAATCCTGGGCCCTCTCAGCCTGGAAAAAAATTGGATAAAGGAAAAGCCTCGATAAAGGAAGGGAAACAGGATAAGGAAGGTTTTGTTTTGGTAAAAGCCCAAAATAGAGGATGAAGAGCAATCAAAGACCTTAAGGATAGCTAGCCAGATGCTCTAATAAATAATTTTGAAATATTAGATGATCTTGATCAATGCATGGAGATACATGAAACGTCGCTACCTGATGCAAATATAACATGGCTGAATCAGATGTCTCTTCTTGAGGGGGAACTTAAAGAATCAGATCTAGGGGGTTTAAATGAAGAACAAAGAGCTTTGGATCTGAGTATAGGGGACATGGTTGGGTCCAGCTCTATAAGGAAAACTATTTTAGAAAGTGGTACAGATTTATTTATGCCATATCCTACTCAGGTATTGATGCATTTATCCTTGGACTGCAAAACTCCTACGATGTTGGGATTGCAACAGAAAATAATTAAAAAAAGAATTTCAGATAATAATATGAAGGTGGGTCGGAAGAAGGACCAGGATAAAATTAAGTTAATGGGGGAGACTTTGGTGGAGTCGGGCTTGGTGAGAACATTGGACTCTCATTTTTATAACCCCCAAAAATTATTATCCTCTCATGGAATGTAAGGGGGTTGAATAGCATCCCCAGACAAAAATTGATTTGTGATTTGGTTCGTGTGCATTCTCCGGATGTGGTGTTTATTTAGGAGACTAAATTGGCTATTGATAGTATGTTCAATATTGCTCCCAATTTTTGGAGAATGGGGCAATGGCAGTGTATTGGTACATGTGGATATGTTGGTGGCATTGCTTGTTTATGGGATCGGGTTAAGATATCTCCTCTTACTTGGATTTCCAATAGATGGTCTATTTCGATGGTCAGGCATGATAATGAATCTGGTGAAACCATCCCACTTAAAACTGTGTATGCTCCTGTTTATTACAATGGTAAAGTGAATTTGTGGGAGCACATTTTCTTTGTGAGAAGTTTAGTTCCCCTGTAACCATGGATTTTGGCTAGAGACTTCAACTATATCACTTATCTGGAGGAGAAACATGGTGGGGTAGACCATCTTGAGCCTTTTTCTTCTGTCTTCAATGCTCATGTCTAGGCCCTAAACTTGGTTGACATCAAGCCAGATAATGTGATCTTTACTTGGCACAATAGAAGGTGTGGGGAAGTGATGCAGGAGCATCTGGGGACAGTAGGGCAATCTTGCATCTTCAAATTGTTTCAGTTTCTTTTCTAAGTTCTTTACTCTTTGACCTCTTATTTCTCAGTATTGGGGAAGGTTTGTAGAGCAAGTTTGGTTTGGAAAGTTTTGTAAGGCAAAGGAGGGAGGGGTCGCGAAATCGTGACATGTCGCGATTTCGTGACATGTCACGATTTCGCGACCCCAAACGTGGCAATGCAACTTTGGTAAGTTTCATCGCGATATCGTGACGTCGCAATATCGTGACAATAACATGAGTCAGAGAAGGGACTCTTCAAACGTCACGATATCACGATGATTTTAAGACGCAGAGGAGAGGGTCTTCAAACGTCATGATATCACGACGTCGCGATATCACGACGGTAATACAAATGAAGCGATGAAGTTGGAGTTCGGTCGCGATATCATGACAGGTCACAATTTCGTGACCTGTCGCGATATCACGGCCAGTAAAGGGCGACACGTGGCTGAGGGACCACAAGACTTAAGGAAAATAGAAGGCAAACAAGACCAAGGGTAAATGACGAACGACCGGGCAAAGCCAAGCTAGACACGTGGCGGTCGTGAAGGGCACGTGGATCAAATTTGTGGCAACAGGGGGAGAAGCTTGGATGGATGAACACGCGACCGACCACGTGTGTACAAGCTAATTTATGGGTCACTTTAACTGTTAAGGGAGGAGTCGACCGCGCTTTTCTTCTCAACATTTTTGGATTTGTAACATTTTACAGTTGGTAGTTTAATGGAGGAGCCGACAGTACAAGGACGGTCAGAACGACACGGCCAGTGTAGGAAGACCATTAATGTCGGTACCTTGGTAGATCGGGCAGATGGCCGTTTAAGACTGAAATTTCAAAAATCTAGGAAGAGGGAATTTTGAATTTGAAATTATATTTGGTGGAGGCATTGATTTCCTGGAGGATCGAGGCCTCGTTAAAAACTCGAAAAATTTCTTGTAAAGGATGGTGAAGTCGGGATTGGGGAAGAGAGACTGTGAGCCTGGAAAATTATTGTATGATCGTATTAAGAAAGTTAATGAAAATTACTGTGATTCTACTATGAATTTGTGGTGTGAATCCTGGCTTGCCATCAGGAAGCTTCCATCTCAGAGAGACTGGATAGGTTTTTGATATCCAGTTATTGGATGGGTAATAACAGAAGTGCTAGTTCTATGATTTTGGAGGGTAGGGGATCTGATCATTGGCCTATAAAACTCTCTGCTTTGGAGTTAGGGTTAAAAAAGAATCCCTCCTTTAAGTTTCAATTTATGTGGCTTCGTGATCCTAAGCTTCATGATTTCATGTGAGGCTGGTGGACCACTGGAAAACCTCCTCATGGAACCGCTATGTATTCCTTTATGAAGCGACTACAATTTGTAAAACATAAATTGAAGAGATGGAATAGACTGAATTTTGGGAACCTTTCCTTGGCTAAGCTGGAAGATCTTAGGAGGATGGAAGAAGCTTCATGGAAGATTAGAGATCAGGGATTCATGAAGGAGCTTCTTGTGAGGAATCCGAGGCTACGAAAGACCTTGTTGAATGGGAACTAAGGGAATAATTTTTTTGGAAATAAAAAGCTCGAGTAGATTGGCTTCAATAAGGGGATAGAAACACAACCTTATTTTATAACTTAGTTAAGGCTCATCGTAATGGTAACTCTGATTACCTCTCTTGTGAATTATCAGGGTGCCTTACTCTCTTCTTTCAGGGATATTTCAGAAGAGACTAAGAGGTAATTTTCCTCTCTCTTCAAGGAGGACTCCCTATCAGATGAAGAGAATGAAAATCTTATTCTAAATTGTATTCCAACTATTATTTCTAGAGAGATGAATGAGCACTTGATGGGTCCAATTTCCCTTGAGCAGTTGGGAAATGTTGTATTCAAGATGAAAAAAGGAAAATCCCCAAGTCCAGATGGATTCCCGATTGAGTTTTATCAAGAGTTTTGGGATTTAATCAAATTTTATCTTTTGGAGGTGGTCTATGAGTCCCAAAATAACAAACAGATGTGAAGGGCCCTAAATGCTACCTTTGTGGTGCTTATACCCAAAAAAGAGGGAGAAAATTCCTTGTATATGTTCGAGCCTATTGCTCTCTCGCAATGTTGTGTATAAGTTCATCACAAAAATTATTGTTGAGAGGCTGAAGATATGGTTGAGAAAAATCATATCTGAGGAGCAAGAAGGGTTTTTTATTGACCGACAAATATTATATGGGGTTTTTATTGCTACAAAAGCTATTCACTCGATGGAAACTTATAAGGAGAAAACTATGTTCATTAAGTTGGACATGGCCAAAGCCTATGATCGAGTCAGATGGTCCTTTCTTCGAAAGTTCATGTTGCTTTTGGATTTGAGGAGGAATGGATTAGATGGGTGATGAGATGTGTTTCTTCTTTCTCATTCTATTTTCTTGTTAATAATGATCCATCAGAGTTGTTTGAGGCCTCAAGGGGATTGAGGCAAGGAGATCCTTTATCTCCTTATTTGTTTATCATTATGGTGGAAGGGTTGGGAATATTTCTCAAGTCTCAAGTCATGTAGGGTCTCATTCAAGGGTGGAAGTGGGATAGTAGTTTGCCACATCTTTCCCACCTTCAATTTGTTGATGATACTACTTTTTTGGGAGTTGCCACTATCAAGGAAGTTGGAAATATTAGACAGTCTCTTGACATATATCTTGGTGCTTCTGGATAGTTTATTAATGAGGACAAGTCTTCTATTTTCTTCTTCAATACCCCTCTTCTTCTTCAAGCTAGGATTTCTCACATTCTAAGATTCCAGGTTGGGACTCCCCCCTTTAGTTATCTCGGTATTCCAATTTCATCTCATCCTCTACCTAGATATTCTTGAAAGTCTATGCTTGATAAGTTTAGAAGGAAGGTGAATCACTAGACTTTCGGATGGCTATCCACTTGTAGGTAGAGCGTTGCTTTTAAAATATGTTGTTCAAGCTTTACCCTTTTATATATGTTTTGTACAAATAGCTCCCTCTCACTTCATCAAGGACATTGATGCTTTTTGAAGATAGTTTTTATGGTCTGGAAAACTTGATCAATATAAATAGAGTTTAGTTAGGTGGAATTCTATATGTATGTCGGTGCAAGAGGGAGGACTTGGGTTATGACAAATAACTCTTTTTGGGCAGACTTTGGCTGTAAAAATTTATTGGAGATGGTGTACCTCTCAAGATCATATTTGGGCTAAAATATTATCTTGTAAATACTTGAGAGGTATTTATGAGGCTGAGATCCCTAGAGTCATCTTGGTTGGGAAAGGTTCGATTATCTGGGACACTCTAAAAAGGAGAGCTAATTTAATCAAGCAAGGTTTGTTTTGGATTTGCAATCAGGGATCAAATGCTATTTATTGGGAGGATTCTTGTGATGTCCACCCTCCTATCTTGAATCAATATCCTAGGTTACATTCCCTAAGCATTTTTTTCTTGGAAGCAAGCTAGTCTTGTGTGGAGGACTTAAAAAATCTAGTATTTTGGAAATATGGAGATGTACATGTGGAAAGATCCGCAAGAATGATCCCAGGTAGGATTGGTCAAGGACATAGAGGTGCTTGCTCATATTCTTATGAGGAGACCTTATTCTTCATTGAGGGGTAAAGATATTCTAGCTTGGAATCCTGATCTTAAGGGAACCTACTCGGTAGCCTATGGTTATGAGGTTCTTGATAAGAAAAAGTATGGGAATCTTCCTATCACTTGGTGGAAAAATGTGTGGAACAAAATTTGCCTGGCCAAAATGTAACTTCTTTCTCTAGTTGGTAGCTCGTAAAAAATGCCTCACTTGGGATAATGTGAGAAAGAGGGGATTTCAGGGTCCTTTTTGTGTCCTTTCCATTAATAATGAGGATGACTCTTCTCATTTATTTTTCCAATGCTCCTTGTCTAGAGACATTTGGAACCGTTGGTGGAGTGCTTGGAACCATCCATGTTTTCATGTGCTGTCCCTGGTGGAGTTTTGGAGTAGTCTAGGCAGACCTCCGACCAAGGCCCCCTTCCTTCGGGTGGCTTGGAATTTGGGCCCTTATTGCATCATCTGGAAAATTTGGCTCAAAAAAAACTAACGCATATTTTAGGGTAGTTATTTGGTTGTTCAACAGATCTGGCAAAGGATCCTGTATATGGTTCAGGAAATCATCCATAGCAAATGTGATGTGGGCACTCTTTTGGATTCTAGGGAGGAGAAGGTACAACAAGCCCTTGGTCTCTTTGGGGATGGTGTGAACTCTTCTAACCCTAGTAGGGCTCCTCAGCTCAATAAAAAGGTTAGGAGAGATGGTAGGTGGAGGCCACCCCCTAGAGGAGTTTTAAAAATTAATACTGATGGATCGTCCGGGGGTAATACTCGACATGTTGGCATTGGCGGTGTTGGGAGAGATTCTACTAGTGGTGTTAGTTTTTCTTTTCCATTTATAAAGGTGTTCACTCCAACAATGTTATGGAAGCTCTTGCAATTATTGAGGCCTTGTGGAGGGGGTTTTATCTTGGCTGGCATAGGATTATCTGAGTATGACTCTCAAATTGTGGTTAATCTTTTAAATGATAAAAGGGTGGAGGAAGTTAATTGGAAATTGGCCTCTGTAGTCATTCAAATTCTTAGAATGAGTGAAGATTCCAAGGGAATGGAATGTGGTTGCTGATTACCTGGCCAAAAGGGCTTCTGAGCTGCTGTATCCTTGGAGTATCGATAATTGGGAGAGTCTCCCGTATGGGGACTCTCAATGCCTGTGGGAGTTGATCCACAAGGATGTACAAAATTAATGTGGTTTGTTCTTTTTGTATTTTTTGGGTGTTATTCTAGTCTAGTGGTTTTAGCCTGTTTGGTTGTTTATTTGAGTCTTGGTTGGAAGCTCGGTTGTACTCTGTAATCCAAAATTTTTGTCAATAAATTTTTACCCCTTTAATTTAAAAGTTCACTTTAAGCTTCTATTATTGTTAATCTCATAAAAAAATTACATATAATACTAGGCTAATTAGACAATATCTATCTTCTTTTTATTATAAGTAAAATTTCAAACAACTAATTTTGATTCTATTTTCGAGAAAAAAATTCCCTTGGCTAGAGTTAAATTATCTACAACACTATTTTCTTCTTTTTATATATGTTGGCATTTTCAATATACTACCTCTATTTATGAATATCTTAATGTTATTCCTGGTCCAATCTACCTTGGTTGAATTATGTCTTCATCTTTTTTTCTATGACTATCTAAACACCACCATTGCCAACTTTTAAAAATTAAGTTCAATGAACCCAACAATTGGATATTTTTATTTTATCATGAGCTGATGTGAAGACAATAATATGAATCCAAATTTAGGAGTGATTTTTAAATTTATTTTTGAAAAAATATTATTCTTTTCAAACCATATATTTTAACAGATAATGGTAAAACCAATGCTTAATCCTTAAATTTGAATTACATGGGGGACTTTGCTTTGGAGATGTGATGTTGAGGACTCTTATCACCCAAGTTAAGGAAAGTTGTAGAGGGAATTGAATGATTACCGAGGAGGTAGGGGTTTAGTGGCATATTAACATGGCTACTCAGATGAGAGAAGTTCAACGTGTGGCTAATTTGGATAGTCAATGCAAACATATGATTTAAGAAATTTTCTTTTAATATTGTAACCAGGAGTGGTTAGTTCTTATAATATTTTTTTTAAGTTAAAAAGAGAAATCTAATGCTCTTATTTATTAAAGATAAGAATATTATCCCAAATTATAGATAATATTGTTCTAATGTAATTTTATCAATAAAAAAAAAAATTAAAACAACCAAATAAATTTTATTTTTTCATCTTAACAAATTTTAAAATAACATTCATTTTGTATGTTTAAAATTTATATGGCAATCTTTAAAGGATGGTGATAGAGAATCAAAGTTTCCGGCCCACTAGATTTAAGGCTCAAAGCCTAAGCTTTAAGCCACTTGATAGTTTGTACTGATTTGGCTTGATAAGCTACTTTCATTTTCTTTTGAATGCAATACTTGAATCGTTCAATGTTGTCAAGAAGTATAGTTTCACCATCCACAATCCATATAAATCAAAGAGCTTTTTCATTAATTCTGTAGTCAAATTGTTTTTTTCTGGTTTTCTGATTATTCTTCTTCCCATTCAAATGGTATTGGCCGTGTGAAAGGAAGAAATTTTGAGCTTTACAGCACTTTGCAACTGATGTATACTGTCTTTTTTAAGATTGATTTATCAATTCAGATACAGCGGGATATTCTGTAGACGGCGAAATATCCACTTTAACCACTTCATTGCAACCAAATTTCCCATTTTTGTTTTTCCGCGTGACCTGAAAAAGATGGCTACTGTGATGTGAAAAGCTTGGACAGTGATCTGACGTCTCCTGGAACGTTTTTTTTCAAACACTTCATCATTACTCCGTTAACATATCATAGTCTTGACTGCAGGTAAGAAGGTGTTAAATTTTAGGAAAATAATATGGCGTTGTGGGGTATTTGTATAGGGTCCTTGATGTTAGGTTCACACAACTACTTTACCTTGGTAATTCTAATGATGGGTTTATTTGGTCTTTGATGTTGTTATACCACTTTGAAAACTAAAATCACTATGCTTTCTCTACTAAAAACATTGTCATACTTGGTTCTTTTTAACTCTATGTAGATCCATAATATTTTTCCCTAAGCTATCCTTCAGGATTGCAATCGCTCCAATGGTATGGATGATAATATGCTACAACCTTATCATGTTGTTCTACTTTTTTTAATGTCTCAATATAGTGTTGTTCTATTTTATGCTCTTATGTTATGTTCTCATCTTTTGGTTTGTTCTTAGACTCAATTTTTGCTTCTTTGATTTTTGCTACTACCTCCTCATTAGACTTTGTTTCAGGTGCTTTTGATTCTTGTTTCTTTGCAATAGTTTCCTATTTTTCCCTAGATCCGTGCTTCTTAAGCTGAGAAATATCTTTTAGTGTTATCTTCTTTTTTTTCACCATAACATCTTAAACTTCTTTTCCAAATTATTATTGATAGTACCCAAAGAACCCAACCATAGATTACCTCAAACAATATCCACATCATCCATCATCAATGGTAATCTTCAAAAATTGAAAAATGTAAATATTTTTATCCTTAAGTTTTATTCCTTGTAGACACAGAAAATTGACCCATCAGAATGAGTCAATTCTTCTTTAGATCCCTAGTTAGCCACCCAAACTTGTTAAGTGCAAATATGAGACCCTTTTGCCTTATCTCTTTGCCTTGTTTTCTTATCTTTACCAAATTTACACTTGGTCCATACGAGACATGAATTTTTCTTACCATATTTGTGCCCTGTAATGGCGACGCATGAATTTGGAGTTCTAGGGATTTTTCTCACTAAAACACCTCCCCCGTGGGGTCAACCTTTGCTCACGGTGAAATTTTATTTTCTCTCATGTTTTTCCCTCCAAACCTCTTATAAAAAGAGAATTGGATTCCCTATTCAACCCTCAATGAATTCTTTAGAGATTCTAATTCTTGACTCACTCATTGCTCATGCTAACAAGTGCCCTTCTACTATAAGTCATTGTTTTGCTATTTTGTACTTTGGTGTTGGCTACCCTTGGGGATTGAGTGGAGGAGCCTTGGTGATTGGATAGATCAACCTTCTTGGAGTGCTTTATCAATATCTTCATTTCTCTTTGCATCCTCCATCATATCATTAGGTTTTGCATTTACTTTAGTTGATTCACAAGTCTGTTTTGCACTTTACTTTTCATTTTTATTATATCTTTTATTATGCCACTTTGCATGCTATTTTTTATTTAGTTTCAAATTAACTGAAAATATTAATTTACATTAATAAAGAACTCTATTTCATATATTTTTCATGTGCTTTATTTTACAACTCACATATTAATTTCATAATTATGGGTGACTTCTGACATCACCCTCAACAATCCCCCTTTGATGTCAAAGGAAGAAATATCCATTTATTTGAGTCTCCCATGAGTCACCTTCAATAGCCCCTTTGTGAGTATATCAGCAACTTGATCCTCACTCTTAACATACTCAATGATAAAAATTTTGTCATGTACCAAGTCTCTAACAAAATGGTGCTTGAACTCTATGTGTTTGGTCGTTACATGGAAAACTATATTTTTGGACAATTGTATTGCCCCACTGTTATCACAAAATATTTTGGTAGGGTCATGTTGAGTCTCACCAAAATACTTCAATATTCTCCTCAGCAAAATTACTTGAGTACAAGCTGAATTAAGGGCTGCATATTCAGCTTCATTGGAAGACAAAACCATAGTACTTTGCTTCTTAGATGACCAAGAAATCAATCCACTTCCCAAGGTGAAACAATACCCTATAGTAGATTTTCGGTCATCAATAGAAACTCCCCAATATAATTCAACATTCCCAACCAGCCTTGAATATCTTTATGATCTATAGTGTATGCCATGATCAAAGGTTCCCTTCACATATCTAAAGATTCGTTTCATCGCTTGCATATGCATTTGAGTTGGTAAGCTCATAAATCGGGAAACTAGTGAAACTGCATAGGTACTATAAGGTCTTGTGAATGTAAGGTACATAAATCCACCCACCATACTTTTGAAAGTCTTCTCATCAACAAGAGGACTCCCACCTTCTTTCATAAGCTTATCCCCACTAGAAATAGGAGTATCAACGACCTTGCAGTCTAGAAATGAAAATTTATTAAACATGTCTTGGGTATACATGGCTTGGCATATGAAGATCTCATCTTCCCTTTCTTGTACTTCCATGCCAAGAAAGTATTTCATTTTTCCAATATCAAACATCTCAAAATCACTCTTCATGCTCTCCTTGAATTCTTGTATCATAGCTTTGGAATTTCTTGTAAAAATAAGATCATCAACATAAAGACAAACATACAACATGTTAGTGCCAAAAATTTGTATGTAAAGAGTTGGGTAAAGCATTTCATAGCAGTTGTTAAATGCATGGGTGAGTCAAACAATACAAAGAGAGAAAAATTGCATGCCTTCATCGAATCTCAACTTTGAGAGTGACAAAGTCGATACAATTGCCATACATGTAGCAGAGTGGAGTAATTTTGTTGAGAAATGTCATTTTAGGGTAGGTCAAATGGCTTTGACTAGTTATCTTTGTGCCTCAATATGGAGGTAAAGAAATTCATTTACAATTTAATTATTTGCTCAATAGTTAGGAGTTAGAAGGTTGGATAATGCTATTATTTTTCTAAGGTTGAAGATAAATAAATCCTTTTGCTTGATTATTGGAGATATAAGATATAAAAGTGAAATTTAAAACCTTAGAAACATTATTAGTAATATTTGGAAAATCTATAGAAGCCTTGAAATATTTTTTGTGAAATTACTGGGAATTTAATTTCAAGTTTAAATAAGTTTTATATATTGAATTATTGAATTTTGTGAAGCATTTTTAATATTTGCAAATATTTTGAATTGTGGAGAAATAAGGTTTCCTACATCAAATTAGGAATATAAAATTTGCAAATATCTTTTTACTAGATTTCTAAATTTTTGAATTTGGAGTTATAAGGAATTCAACATCAACATAGGTTTGTGAAATTTAGAATCTTGAAAATTATATTTTTTGAAATTTGGGAGATAAAAGGATTTCAACCTAGAGTTTTGAAGAATTGAAACTTTTGTCAAAACTATTATTTGATCATTATCCAAACATTAGGAAATACAAAGTATACTACAAGATTTGAAGAATTGATAATAGTATTTGATCTACTCACATTCATCCTAAAGAAGTAGAAGTTGAAAGTTTTTTATTTAAAAAAAAAAAAGACATTACATTCAAAACTTGGGAGGCATAAGGTAATCAACTTCATAAGGAATAGAAAATTGAAATATTTATTCAAGGAAAAAATAATTATGGATAATTGGTACATATATTTAGGAGTAAGTAAACATATGACTGGAAACAAACAATGGTTTGATTTTCTACGAGAAAAAATGAGAAACCAGTTGCTATAGCAGATAGTAAGACTTATCTAGTAAAAGGTATAAGAAATTTTCTTGTTCATATTATAAATGGAAAAGGAATAATTAACAATGTGTTATATGTTCCTGGATTGACAACCAATGTTATTTTAGTTTCTCAATTCATGGATCAAGACATACTAGTGGAATTCAAAGTTATAAATGGAAGGAACCAATGTAATATTATCAAATAAGGAAAAAACTAGATTTAGGCTCCTATAAAGATAGTTTATTTGTTTTAGATGCTACTACACATTTGGCTCTTTTGTTTAACACATTAGGAACAAACGATCTATGGCATAAATATTTGGGACATACCAGTACTTTATCCCTAAACAAAATGGTTAAATATCAAATATTTTGAGGGATACCAAATCTATCTTGGGAATCTAGTATTTGTCCAAAATGTTTGGTAGGAAAACAACATAGAATTCCTTTTGGACTTCATCAGCATAGGTCTCAACAACCATTGGAATTAATATATATAGAATTATGTGGTCCAATGAGTTTTAATAGTATTGGAGGACATGAGTATTTTCAACTATTTGTTAATGATCATACTATAAAAATGTGGGTATACTTCATGAAGTACAAATCAAAGGCATTTATTTGTTTTAAACAATTGAAAATTTGAGTAGAAAAGAAATCAGGAAAAACTAAAAAAATCTTCGTTTTGATAGAGGAGGTGAATTTATATCAAAATAATTTAATCTATTTCTATAATAAAATGGAATTAAAAGACAACTCACTACACATATTCACCACAAAAAAATGGAATTGCATAAAGAAGAAATAGGTATACAATGAAAATTATGAGATGTATGATAAAAGAAGCTCATATTGATCATCAATATTGGGTAGAAGTAGTCAAAACAATAGTATACATGCAAAATAGATTACCTACAAGAATACTCAAGAATGTTACACGAGAAGAAGCTTGGTTAGGACAAAAATAATATATTGCAAAGTTCAAAATTTTGGATGCAAAGCATATATGCATATTCCAAAACAAAAAAGGACAAAATTAGATGAAAAAACTATGGTTGTTATATTTTTTGGATATGATGATGAATTTGAAGGGTATAGAATAATTTTTTTTGATTGTTAAGAGGGGTTTTGAAAGGATTCCATAACATTTTATAGAAAAGTTCTAGTTGGGAAAAATTCTCCCAACCACCTAAAACAAAAATGAAGCACCTTCTTCAAAATAGCAAAGAAGAAAGACAAAAACAGATAGGTAAACCCTCATAGCGATAAAATAGGAAGTCTCAATGAGGTCACTGAAGAACACAAGCTTATACTGAGAGGGGGTGAACAGTATAAGACCAATTTTTACTTTTTTTTCCCAAACAATATTATGTAATATATCAATGGCAATATAAAAAATAGTAATCAAAGCAATGCACAAATCACCACACACAATAGAGACACAATTTTAATGTGGTTCACCCAATGTGGGCTACATCCACGGAGAAAATATTTCACTAAATTTTTCTCAACAAATCTCTTGGGAATCCTTTTCCTATTACAATTTTTATGGACCTCTGTCCAAAGGAGACACCAATTCCCTAATCAAGTTCTAGGATCTCTATCCATAGGAGACACCAATACCCTTAGCTGGTTCATGGATATCTATCCATAAGAGAACTCCTTCTCCTCTAATCTGGCTGGTGATCCTCTAGAAGACTACTGCATCCACTGCTCTGGCTTGTGGATATCTCTCCACTGAAGACTCTATCCTCACTCAAAATATATATGTCCTCACTACCCTAGATAATTGATCTATATCCACTAGATACTACTATCCTTTGCTCTGTCACCTCCAAAGCTTACACTTAGCTCTGTATCAAATCTATACTAAACATAGTCCTTTGGTCTAGCATAAATATGCTCAATATCTATCCTCAAATTTCTACTAAATACAGTCATTCGATAGAGCACAAATATGCTCAATATCTATCCACAAATCTACACTAAAAACAATCCTTAAATCTAGAATAAATTTTCTCAATCTCTATATTTTGTCTGTCACAAACCTATCCTCAAATCTGTACCAAACTCTATCCTCAAATTTGTCCTCGAGACTTACCACAAAGCTTGACTCAATCATAAATAAAATCTGCAACATCTGCCTCAAACCTTAACTTAAGGTTTGAAAAAATCAATCAATCAACTCTGCTCACAAGTCTTCTCAAATACTTTCCTCAACTCTATCCACAAGTCCTCTCTAGAACTTGTTCAATTTTCTCAACAAGTCCTCACTAGAACTTGTCCAATTTTCTCTAAAAGACTTCATAAATACTTACCTCTAATTTGCTCTTCAAGTCCTCACTAGAACTTGTCCAATATGCTCACCAAGTCTTCACCAATACTTACTTAAAATATACTCAACAAGTCCTCACTAGAATGTTTCCAATTTGCTCCACAAGTCTTCACCAAGACTTACCTCAAATTTGCTCAAAAAGTCCTCTCTAGAACTTCTCCAATCTCATAGAAACATATAGATAATTGTTAACTCAATATGTTTCACACTCACAACAATACCCAATTACTTTCAATCTCTATCTTGTTTTTACCATAGAAACATATAGATAATTGTTAGAGACTCAATATGTTTCACTCACAACAATGCTTAATCACTTTCAATCTCTCCTTCAAATCAATCTAGAAATAAAGAACAATTTGTTTCACAGAACTTGAACTATCACTCCAAAACTTCCAATCAATTATGCTTAATCAACTCCACTCAACCAATCACTCAATGAAATATTTTTCAACAATGCTTATCAAACAAACTTCACATAACAATGATACTCATGATATTTCACAAACCCTAATCATGCACATGAAGGCTAACTCAATATTTCCAAAAATTCTTATCAAATAATCTTTTTCACTCCAACTTAGCATTCACAACATGTCTTAACCACAATCAAATTTTCTTTGCCAACACTAGGGTCAGGTTACCACAACCTATCTCAATATCTCCACAAAATAATTTTCTCAAAAATTATTTTTCATAAAAAATATCAAATCCTTTTGTACACCTTATAATATCCAAACTCACAATATTTAACTCAATAATTTCACCATAACAAAACACTTAACAATTTTCCTTGCACACCTTATAATCTCCAAACTCACAATATTCAACTCAACAATTTTATTAAAACAACATGCATAGCAAACTCCCTTATACACCTTATAATCTCCACACCTTATAAATTTCAATCACAAAAAATTAAAATAAAATATTTTAATTTTTCTTTACCTTATAACTCCCCTAAGCACTCACAACAATCTTAAAACACTTAATTTTCAACACCTTTGAAAATAAAATTGAATGGCATACCTTTGATTTTTTTGCCCACACAAAAAACTATCTTCAACGGATTCAACCATGTGAAATTTACACTCCCAACTCCCTAGATCCAAGCTAGGCCACCAAGTGGGTTGCGTGCCCATATGAGACACACAGAGCATGTTGTCGCATAAAACCTGTCACACAAAAATTTCGAGCAATTCAAACGAAAGGCTCTTCCTCCAAAATTTCGATTGCATGGATCAAATCGCGATCTCCTCCACATAAGCCTTAACACTCTCCCAACTACCGCCTGCACTACCACCGTCGGTGGGAAGTCAAATCACTTTGTGACCTATGTTGTCTCGTTTCCCTCCAAACTCTTTTAAATGCAATTTATCTTCTACTTGGATGCAGCGCTCGATATTCTCTCTTTCGCATTCGAAGGTGTGATACAAATCATTTTCTATATAAGTACACATTCACTTTTTTATTTCTCATGTCGGCCCTTTTTTGAATTTAAAAATATGAATTTAATTTTTTAAATATTAAATTTAAAAACCTTTGCCTCCTTTATTAATTTAAATTAAAATTTTAATCAAACATTAAAATATTTTAATTTAAATTAAACCTTTGAAAATTGCTCATGGGTATTTTCAATTTGGACATCGTTTTTCTTCACCTTGTTATTTGGCCCAAAATATTATAATAATAAAATATTATTATTTAATTTAAACTTGCTTCTCCTTTCTCGAGTTTTCATCCTTTGGGTATTTTTTATGCATATAATATTAAAAATAAATATTGTATCATATTCCTTTTCAAGACCTTCTTGCTTTTGGAAAAAACCACTTGATTTCCTTAATGACGATGACATTAAACCAATATCCTTTTGACATCAATGACAACCAAACTACTCAAAATTTCCAATAGTCACATAGAGCCTACTCATGTGACTCGGTAAAATAGTAGATTGCTCCATTTTATCATCCATCATGCAATAAAAAAAACTTGCAAGAGGTGTTCATGATGAGCAAGGTGCAACCAAAGTATTGTCATTGTTGTCAACACAGTCAGGTTGATCAGTTGATGCAATGGACAGGAATGGATAGGAGTTGATTGATGAGCAAGGTGATGGACAGGAGTTGATTGATGAGCAAGGTGTAGCCAAAGTATTGTCATTGTTGTCAACACAGACAGAGGATCGGTTGATGCAATGGACAGGAGCACAGAAGTCATTAGATAGATCGGTTGATGAAGTGAACAAGAGTTTAGAGATCATACAGAGCATGTACAATGATTCTCCAAGAAGACAGAAGTGGCCCATATGCAAAAGCTCAAAGAAAAAGACAAGTAAGAAAAGTGTCGCGATATCGTGACATGTTGAGCAAGCATGAGAAACTGTCATGATATCGTGACATGTTGAGAAGCTGGAAGAGAAACTATCATGATATCATGACATGTTGAGAAGCAGGAAAGGAAAACTATCATGATTTCGTGACATGATAGAAGAGAGAGAAAGCACAAGGAAAACTATCATGATTTCATGACATGATGGAAGAGAGAGAAAGTGCAAGGAAAACTATCATGATTTCGTGACATGATGGAAGAGAGAGAAAGCACAAGAAAAACTGTCATGATTTCATGACATGTTGAAAGCAAAGAAGCCAAGTAGAAAAACTGTCACGATTTCGTGACATGTTGGCAGAGAAAAAGCCAAGTGGAAAAACTGTCGTGATTTTGCGACATGTTCGAAGAAGAAGCGCATGCAGGGAAAACTATCATGATTTCGTGACATGTTTGGAGAGAAGGCGCAAGCAAAGAAAACTATCATGATTTTGTGACATGTTTGGAGAGAAGGCGCAAGCAAAGAAAACTATCGATTTTGACATTAAGAAGACAAAAATGTGTCATGATTTCGTGACATGTTTGAGAGAAAGAGCTTGCAAGGAAAAGTGTCACGATTTCATGACAATTTGCAAGAAGGATGGTACGGATGAAAAAGTGTCATGATTTCATGACAGGTTCGAGAGAAAGAGCTCGCAAGGAAAAGTGTCACGATTTCATGACAATTTGCAAGAAGGATGGTACGGACAAAAAAGTGTCACGATTTCATGACATGGTTTAAAAAGAAGAAAAGAGGAGAGGAAAAAGTGTCGCGATAGAAGAAAGAGTAAGGAAAAGTGTCACGATTTCAGACAATGCAAGAGGAAGAGCTAAGGAGAAAAAGTGTCGACGATTTCGTGACATGTCAGTTTCAGACCGAGAGAAGAAAAGGTAAGGAGAAATGTCATTTTTGACAAAGAGAGGAAGACTCGAAGGATGAAGTGTCACGATTTACTGATAGAAGATGAAAGAGCATGGAAGCAGAAGCATCATGATTTCATGACAAATTCAAGGAGGAAGAGCTCAAAGGTGAAAGTGTCATGATTTCATGACATGTTTCCATTGGGCAAAGAGAAAAGGCACAAGGCAACGAAAGTGTCACGATTTCGTGACATGTTTCCATTTTTGGGCAAGAAGAAAGGAAGGAGCGAAAGTGTCACGATTTCGTGACATGTTCATTTTCGCGGGCAAGAGACAGAGAAGAGCTCAAGGCAACGAAAGTGTCACGATTTCATGACATGTTCTGTTTTCACTGGTGGAAGCCAAGAAGAGTGTACGAAGGCGAAAAGTGTCACGATATCGTGACATGTGTTTTTATGGGTGCAAGCCGAAGTAAAGTTAACTGAAATAAAACGACAGTTACAGATGCAGTTGTAGAAGAAAATCATGCAGCTAGAACATGAACAGTTAACTGGAGTCAGAACTATAGTTGTAGGGGGTGTTGCAAAGACAATCATGCAATTAAATAAGAATAGTGAACTGAAGTAATTACGGTAGTTATAGGGGCAGTTACAATGACAGTAAACAGAAGTCATTACTGCAGTTACAAGAGCCATTACAAAGAAATATCATGCAGCAGTGGTTACTGAAAGTCATCAGACGAAGACCACGAGTTGGATAGAGAAACGTCTCGAAGCCCAAACAAAGAACCGCTCTATTAATAAGGTTGCATGTGAGAATAAAGAAGTCGTTACTATTAATAGGCTGCATGCACGAATATGGAAGTTAAGAATAGAAATAGAACATCATTATAAAAGGAGATTTGTATGAAGTAGTGAGGTTGAGCTCCGTGTGGGAAGAGAGAGCAGCGTGTTGAAGAATAGGGGAAAGTGCTGCAAAAAGAGAATAGAGAGAGCATTGCTGTGAGGGGAAAAGAGTCGTCGAATAGTGAGATAATGCTACAGGCTGTAAGAGAGCTGTAAGTGAGAAGAGAAAGCCGAACACAGGGGCTGAAAGAAAGCAACAAGAGTGAGCCATAAAATAGTTGAGCTTTGTGCGGTAAGAGAGTGTTGTGCTCTAAACGGGGTGATAGAGCAGTGTGTTGTTGTATAGAGGGATAGTGCTATGGGCTATTACAAAGTTGGAAGAATGTTGTAAGAAGTACAGAGTTGTGAGAGCTGCAAGAGTAAGCTATAAGAAAGGGTTGTAAGTGTGCAGTAAGTAGAGTTGTAAAAGAGTGTATGCTTCCATGAGATTGATTTGAGTTAAGATAGACTAGTGAGGGTCTTGTAACACAGAAGGCATTTTTATGTCAATCAAGATTTAAAATAGAAATCCAAGTTGGTGCTTGGAATCAGGGGTTGGTGCTCCTTCTAGTTGGTGCTGGTAAATTAGGGGTTGGTGCTCCTTCTAGTGGATGCTGGTAAATTGATTGTAAAGTTGGTGCTTTGCAATGGCTGGATTTGGATGGGAGTCCAAGCAGTCTATTTTGAGGAGTAGCCAAAACTGGTGAACCTCGTTACATCTTGTGTTATGTGATGCTCTCTTGTGGTACTTGTTGTTTCTGGTTTTAAGCTTTCATTGTTTTGGCTTTAAGAGTTAAAGTTTTAAGTTTTAAATAGTTGCACTGATTCACCCCCCTCTCAGTGCCATTGTAAGACTAACAATTGGTATCAGAGCCAAGTTCCCAGTTCAGGCTAAATCAGTCAGGGTTGATCTTGGATTAGTACACAATGGGTAAGAAGAATAGATCCTCCTCCAAAAAGGCATCTCAGCCAGTTTTAGTTCATGTGGAAGAGAAAACTGAACTAGAGAAGGTAGAAGAAGTGGATTCTAAAGTATGCAATGAAAACTTGGAGATTGAAGTATATCTAAGAGGTGAGTTGATCGCTGCACTTGAAGAGTTGGGTTTAGAAAGGAAAAAGAACAAAAGAATGTCCAAGAAGTTAGAAGAATATGGGGATGAGATTGAAGATCTCTTCCTACAAGTTCAAAAGGCCAAGAAATCAGAAGAAGCCTTGAAGACACACCTGGATGATGAGGATTATGTATGCAACATAAGTGAAGAGGAATCTAACAAAGTTATTGTTGATCTAAAGCTGCAAGTAGAACAATACAAAAGGATTGAAGATATTCTCAGGTCTCAAATCAATGAGAAAGAGACTGTTTGCTGCCAACAAGAAGAAGAGATTGTTTCATTGAAGAAACAAATAGAAGAGGCCAATATAAATCTCAAATTTGAGAAGAGCACAGAGTTACTAGATACAATGATAAAGCAACAAAGAAGCTCCACGGCTAAGTTTGGTCTTGGATATGAAGCTGAACAACCTTCATCTTCCAAAAATGCAGAGAAGAAAAAGTTCACAGTTGAAGGATCAAAGCGAGAAAAGTCTGAAGCTGAACAACCCTCATCTTCCAAATATGCAGAGAAGAAGAAGTTCAAGGTTGAAGCTAAATCTTCAAAAGGAAGAAAGCATCAAAGAAGATCTACAACAAAGCAACCACAACAAAAGAGGTTCTCTCACTCTCACTCTTTTAATAATAATGCTTTTAATGGCTATTGTTCTAAATGCAACTGCTATGGTCACAAGGCATTTTATTGTGGACAGAATAATAGATCAAAGAGTTATGCTGATAAAAACACATCTGCTTTCTTGAGTGAACACCCTGTGCAATGTTTTAAATGTAATGGCCATGGGCACATAGCAAGGTTTTGTCCAAGCATTTCTGTATCCAATCTAAGGCCAGACCATAGATTTCATCAGACACACAGAATGCAATACAGACAGGGAATAAAACATGTGCAATGTTTTAAATGTAATGGTCAAGGGCACATAGCAAGGTTCTGTCCAAGCACTTCTGTATCTAATCTAAGGCAAAACCCTAGATTTCATCAGACGCAAAGAATGCAATACAGACAGAGAATAAATCATGTGCACAACAGAAAGGAAAATAATCATCCATCAAGGATGCACAAGAGACAACCCCGCAAGAGAAATGGTCAAGTTCATGAAAAGGTTCAGAATAGGGTTGCAGGTGAAAACCTTCAGCCTAAGTTCAAGAAATACTGGAGAAAGAAAGAAGAAAGGAATTCGTGTCTCCTTGGACAGAAGGAGATTACTCCTCTACTGCATTAAGCAGCTCCAGGTGGCACATCCTCAGGGGGAGCAATATTAAAGTTTTATTTTAATGCTCCTATATATTTGTCTGGGTATCTGAGGATGAAAGACCAGCAGTCGGGTTATTGTTGTATAGTTGTCAAGTGTGTTGTCAGTTCATGTAGTTGTGTGTGGAAGTGCCGTGAAGGGTAGTGATTGAATTGAGAATCGTCACCATTGGTAGTATTGCTTATGTCATTGTTGTTCTGTTGATGGTTCTTACTGCCACTGTTCATAGCTATGGATTATAACAGTTCAGATTGTTTTTGTTTAATGAAAGAATGCTTGCCCTAGCTACGTATTTGTGTTTCGATAATAGCAGCATGTATTTGTTCGACGCTTTGATGTGAAGATTGTCAGATCTTTCATGACGCCTTGGTGAATATAGTTAATTCACAGACAGTTTCGTTTTAACTATTGATAAAATGCCAATCCAAGGATAAGAAGTATGAGGCTGAGTAAGGTGCACTATGGTTGGCCATAAAGTGTTTGACAAAATGTCTTCTCCTGATTTGCATAGTTGAAAGTAAGGTGTGATCTGCAGTAACTATAGAAAACTCAGATCAGGTTGTAAATATAAAAAGGAATTTGGTTGTGCTGCAGTACAGTGTTTGATGCTTGCACAGAGTTGGCAGTAAAATTGCAGTGTTGGTAAAGTGTTGGACAAAAGTTGGTGTAAATCCCAGTTTTTGGATATTGAATTTATGCATTAAAATCATTGAATTCTCTTTCTTCATGCATTAGTTGAGGAAGAGGAAGCATTTTGCACTAGGGTTTATGTTAGTAAGTCTTGCTACTTGCATTGAGATGGTGAAACCCTTAGTTGGCTATTTTGAGATTGATGGTTGAGTTGCTTTCATAGAGGTTGTTTTGATCAAGTTAATGCTTTACTTGATACATGATTTGGGCTTACTCCATTGAGATTGATTTGAGCAAGTTATTCTTTGCATTGGTGATATATGTTGGTGGCTGATTTGTTCAAATACCTTTGGAAGGAAAAGGATGTCTACTAGTTTCCTTTTCATGTAGTGATTGGTTGAATGCTTCAAGGTTAATCTTGAGTTGAATGATGTTGGTTAAACCTTGTCTATAAGCATTGTTGTTAAAGCCCTAATTGGTTGAGAAAAGATATTGGTTGTGGAAAGAACATGAGTATCATTGTTATATGAGTTATTGCATGGTTGGCAATTGTTGGGTTGTGTTTCATGTTCTTGAGAAAAGCATACTACATCTATCTTATTCTTTTGAGATTGAGATTGAGTTGAGATTGAGATTGGGAGTTAAGTATAGAACATATTGAGTCTCTAACAATTCTCTTTATGCTTCTATGAGGTTGATGAATCACATTGGGTCTCTAACAATTCTCTTTGTGGGTTCATGCTAAGCAAGTTTTTCTTGATGAACTTGTGAGCTGATTTGGACAGGGTCTAGTGAGGACTTGTGAGCTGATTTGGACAAGTTCTATGTGAGCTTGTTAAGCAGGTTCTTAGTGAGCCTATGACAGAGTACAGAGGATAGAGTCTCAATGGATAGAGATCCAGCAGCCAACACAGTTGAAGATAGATCTGAGTGAGGATTCTTCAAGTGGACAAGTTTGAGATTGCAGAGCAACAGAGGGTTGAGGCTCAGAAGACAGCGTGAACTGAAGTGGTCACATATTCCCAAGAATAGTCTAAGAATTGACTAGCTATCGGGATCAAATTCTTAGGGGGAGCATTTATGCATTTGTTTATCTTATTGCTCATATTTATGATTTTGGCTAACAGTAATAATTTTTGCCTGAGAATGTTGTGCATGGACTCAGGGGGAGTTTTGCAGCCACCCTTTGGTATTATTGTCAAAGGGGGAGAAGAATTACAGGTAATTGCACACAATTACGTGTGTTGCCAACAATTCCAAAGGGGGAGATTGATGAGCAAGGTGCAACCAAAGTATTGTCATTGTTGTCAACACAGTCAGGTTGATCAGTTGATGCAATGGACAAGAATGGATAGGAGTTGATTGATGAGCAAGGTGATGGACAGGAGTTGATTGATGAGCAAGGTGCAGCCAAAGTATTGTCATTGTTGTCAACACAGACAGAGGATCGGTTGATGCAATGGACAGGAGCACAGAAGTCATTAGATAGATCGGTTGATGAAGTGAACAAGAGTTCAGAGATCATACAGAGCATGTACAATGATTCTCCAAGAAGACAGAAGTGGCCCATATGCAAAAGCTCAAAGAAAAAGACAAGTAAGAAAAGTGTCGCGATATCGCGACATGTTGAGCAAGCATGAGAAACTGTCGTGATATCGTGACATGTTGAGAAAGAGAAACTGTCACGATATCGTGACATGTTGAGCAAGAGAAAGAAACTATCATGATTTCATGACATGTTAGAAGAGAGAGAAAGCACAAGGAAAACTGTCATGATTTCGTGACATGATGGAAGAGAGAGAAAGCGCAAGAAAACTGTCATGATTTCATGACATGATGAAGAAAGAAAGAAGAAAACTGTCATGATTTCGTGACATGTTGAAAGAAAGAAGCCAAGTAGAAAAACTATCACGATTTCCGTGACATGTTGGAGAAAAAGCAAGTGGAAAACTGTCATGATTTCGTGACATGTTCGAAGAAGAAGGCATGAGAGGAAAACTGTCACGATTTCATGACATGTTTGGAGAGAAGGGAAGAAAGAAAACTGTCATGATTTCATGACATGTTTGGAGAGAAGGAGATGACATGTTTGAGAGAAAGAGCTAGAAAGAAAAGTGTCACGATTTCATGACAATTTGCAAGAAGGATGTGATGAAAAAGTGTCGCGATTTCACGACATGTTCGAGAGAAAGAGCTTCAAGCAAGGAAAAGTGTCACGATTTCGGCAAATTGCAAGAAGGATGGTAAGGATGAAAAGTGTCATGATTTGCGACGGGTTCAGAGAAAGAGTGCTAAGGAAAAGTGTCACGATTTCGCGACATATTTTAGAGGAAGAAAAAAGTGTCAGAAGAGAGAAAGAAGGAAAAGTGTCATGATTTCATGACATATTTGCAAGAGGAAGAGCTAAGGAGAAAAGTGTCACGATTTCGTGACATGTTGACGAAGAGAAGAAAAGTGTAAGGAGAAAAAGTGTCACGATTTCGTGACAGCAGCAGAGAGGAAGACTCCGAAGGATGAAGTGTCATGATTTCATGACAGAAGCAAAACGAAAGAGCATGGAAGTAGAAGCGTCATGATTTTGTGACAAATTCAAGGAGGAAGAGCTCAAAGGTGAAAGTTTCACGATTTCACATGTTTTATTTTCGTGGGGCAAAGGCAAAAAAGGCACAAGGCAGCGAAAGTGTCACGATTTCATGACATGTTCCATTTTCGTGGGCCAAAGACAGAAAAGGCACAAGGCAGGAAAAGTGTCACGATTTCATGACATGTTCCATTTTCACGGGCAAGATATAGAGAAGAGCTCAAGGCAGCGAAAGTGTCACGATTTCGTGACATGTTTTATTTTCGCTAGTGGAAGCCAAGAAGAGTGTACGAAGGCAAAAAGTGTCATGATATCGTGACATGTTGTGTTTTCATGGGTGCAAGCCAAGTAAAGTTAACTGAAAGAAAACGACGTTACAGATGTAGTTGTAGAAGAAAATCATGCAGCTAGAACATGAACAGTTAACTGGAGTCAGAACTACAGTTGCAGGGGGTGTTGCAAAGACAATCATGCAGTTAAATAAGAATAGTGAACTGAAGTAATTACGGCAGTTATAGGGGCAGTTACAGTGACAGTAAACAGAAGTCATTACTGCAGTTACAGGAGCCGTTACAAAGAAATATCATGCAGCAGTGGTTACTGAAAGTCATCAGACGAAGACCACGAGTTGGACAGAGAAACGTCTCGAAGCCCAAACAAAGAACCGCTCTATTAATAAGGTTGCATGTGAGAATAAAGAAGTCGTTACTATTAATAGGCTGCATGCACGAATATGGAAGTTAAGAATAGAAACAGAACATCGTTATAAAAGGAGATTTGCGTGAAGTAGTGAGGTTGAGCTCCATGCGGGAAGAGAGAGCAGCGTGTTGAAGAATAGGGGGAAAGTGCTGCAAAAAGAGAATAGAGAGAGCGTTGCTGTGAGGGGAAAAGAGTCGTCGGATAGTGAGATAGTGTTGCGGGCTGTAAGAGAGCTGTAAGTGAGAAGAGAAAGCCGAACACAGGGGCTGAAAGAAAGCAGCAAGAGTGAGCCATAAAATAGTTGAGCTTTGTGCGGTAAGAGAGTGTTGTGCTCTGAACGGGGTGATAGAGCAGTGTGTTGCTGTATAGAGGGATAGTGCAGTGGGCTGTTAAAAAGCTAGAAGAATGTTGTAAGAAGTACAGAGCTGTGAGAGCTGCAAGAGTAAGCTATAAGAAAGGGTTGTAAGTGTGTAGTAAGTAGAGCTATAAAAGAGTGTATGCTTCCATGAGATTGATTTGAGTTAAGATAGACCAGTGAGGGTCTTGTAACATAGAAGGCATTTTTATGTCAATCAAGATTTAAAATAGAAATCCAAGTTGGTGCTTGGAATCAGGGGTTGGTGCTCCTTCCAGTTGGTGCTGGTAAATTAGGGGTTGGTGCTCCTTCCAGTGGATGCTGGTAAATTGATTGTAAAGTTGGTGCTTTGCAATGGCTGGATTTGGATGGGAGTCCAAGCAGTCTATTTTGAGGAGTAGCCAAAACTGGTGAACCTCGTTACATCTTGTGTTATGTGATGCTCTCTTGTGGTACTTGTTGTTTCTGGTTTTAAGCTTTCATTGTTTTGGCTTTAAGAGTTAAAGTTTTAAGTTTTAAATAGCTGCACTGATTCACCCCCCCTCTCAGTGCCATTGTAAGACTAACAGTTCATTGAATATGGTTAAGTACAGTGTCTCCACATATGGCTCACAAGACATTTTCCAAGTTGAGCCATAAGCTCCACATGTCCTGAACATTCATTTTGTCAAGGTGAAGCCACACATGAAAGTGTATGTTGAAAATAGATCCTATGAACTTAGAAAAATTCCATGGATCAATGAAACCTTAATCATGTGTCCTAAAAATTCTATCCAATTTGAGGAGTATTCCCATAACATGGAGAATATGTGGCTATCTATGAAACCCGAATCTTGGGAAAAATCGTAGAAGAGATACAGGTATGGGATCACCATCGACCATGAGAGGAGGAAAATTTTCATTCCAAATGATGAGGTTAAGCAAAGAAACCCCCAGGGTACCTAGAAAGTCAACGAATTGGTTTCCTTCCCTAAATACATGTTGGAAAATGACATTAGGGGAAGAGATAATTTTTTTTTTGCCTTGGATATTAAACTAGAGATGTTCTAGGATGTTTATTGGGTGCCTAAAATTCTTCTAATAATATTCATATTCATCTTCGACAATAATGTTAGGTCAATATATTTTAGAAAGGAGAGATAGACCTTGGAAGAGGGCTCAAGCTTCAGAAAAATGATTGATTTCGATGTCAATATTTTTTGCAAAGGCCAGTGATATCTTCCCTGTATGATCTCAAAAGATACCTCTTGATCCAATTGGTCCTAGGTTGCCCTTGGAAGCACCATCAAAATGATACTTGATCCATCCCCAAGGGGGAGGATACCACTTGATAATCGAGTGATCAACCACTGAAGAGAGAGGAAAGATTACAGGAAGGAAGTTGGAGGGACTTGGCTAATTGAGCTTCACTTAGGGACTTTGGCCACCTAGTACCCTAAATAATAGAGGTATTTTTTGTTGTTGTGTGGACAAATGTAGAAATAACATAGTTGGAATCATAGATGGAGTTATTGAAGGCTGTAGAATTTCATTCATGCAAAACTTCCTACAAGAAATGTGGGAGACAAAAGGTCCAAAAGGTTTTGATGTGGAAAATTTTAAAGGGATCAGGACACTATAAATAGAGGTCATTCAAAGAAAATGGAGGAACCCAGGAAATAGCCACAGAGGAAAATAAGGAGCAAAGAAATTTTATGAAGAAAGGATACGAAAGGAAAATATGTTGGGTGGATTCATGCTCCTACTTGCAAAGGTAACAAAAGTTAGGAATGGGAAGCCCTCAAATCTAGAGATTTGGAAGGGAGAGAATTTTGTCCTAAATAGAAATCCAAAAGAAGAAACATAATTTAGGAATGAGGTGCTTCTTCCAAATGATATTAGAAGGTAATCATGGTTGAATAGGGTTTTCGTTAAGAAAATAGGATATTTTGATAGAGAAAATCTTGTTTTCACTAGGTACCCATAGGAGCTTATCTTCAACCAAATAGCTAGGAATAACATAAAGACAACATTTTAGATAAAATAAGATTATCTATTTTTTCTCTTCGTTTAGATTACCATGAGGAATTGTTTTCTAGTGCTTCTTGCTAGCATCAATGAAATTGTACACCTATGTACCAAACAACATGTCAGTCATAGGTTTGAGGTAGATCAGATCAAGATGGTTCTAAAGAGGGTTGTTACCTAGCCACTTGTCCTCCCAAAAGCGTATCTTCAAGCCATCACCAAGTTTCCAATGGATTCCTTTATTTATGATCTTCCTCATACACAAGATGAAATTCTAGGTGGTAGTACCTTGAATAGGTGAAGGATCATATAGAAAATTTGATTGATGTCAAATGTATTTAGCCTTGATGATATCAACCCATAATGACTTTTAATTTTGAAGGATCCACCATCCTTGCTTGGAAATGAGTGCGAGGTTCATCTATCCAACCTTACAGAGCCTGATACCAACATATTCTTTCTTGGAGTAAACCTAGTACCATGCAACCAAATGAAATATTTATTTTTGTTTTGAGCTTAACCATAGAAAATTCATTTGGGGTTGTTCATTCTTATTACAAACTTAAATTAAAATGTGGAATATGGATAAAATAGGGATGCTTTGGATAGTGGCTTTGAGTAAGGTGGCTTTTCCTGCCTGACTAAGGAACTCCTTTCCATCCTACCATTTTTTTATGAATTCTCTCAATGAGTGGAAACCAAAGAGATTTTTTGGCAGAACCAACAAAAAGTGGAAAATCTAGGTAGGTAGCAGAAAGGTCAGCAATGGTATAACCAAAGATATTAGCTATGCTGGTTTTCCATCTAGGGAGCGTATTGAGAAAATATAGTTTACTTTTGGAGAAGTTGACTTTTTTGCTAGTAGTAGACTCAAAGGAAATAAGAATGGACTTGATGATTTTGGATTAGGAAATAGAGGCATGAGTGGCCATAATATTATCATCCACAAACTACTGGTGGAATATGGGTGTGAGATATGATGTAGGTTTAATGCCAAAAATTTCTCCTTTGGAACAAGAAGACCGCAAAGTTCTCCCTAGGGATTCTGCCACAATGATAAACAAAAAAGGGGATAAAGGGTCACCCTGTCTCAAACCTTTGATGCTTTGGAAATAACCAAAAATAGAGCCATTGACTATGATAGAGAAGTTGGCTCCTGAGATGTATTCCTTGACTATATTGATCCAATCATGATGGAAACCAAATTTGGACAAGACAGATACGAGGAAACTCCAAGACATTATCAAAATCCTTATTCACGTACAATTTTATAAAAATATCATATTTTCCACTTTTAAAAATAAAATGTATAAGCTCATGGATTATAATTATGTTGTCAATAATTAGCCTCCCTGGAAAAGAACTACCTTGCTAGGAATCGATGATGAAAGGGAGAATAGGTTTTAATCTCATGGAAATCACTTTGGTGAGGATTTTATAAAAAACGTTGCACAAATTGATTGGGTATAAATCAAATAAGTATTTGGTATTATTTGATATAGGGATGACGGCCAGGTGAATTTCACATCTTGAGGAATGTTCTTAGTCTGCTATATTTTTTGGAAGGCTAAAATGATGCTAGGCCCCATAATGTCCCAATATTCTCTAAATAAAATTGGGGTAAAACCATTCCAGCCTGGAGCCTTCCTATCTTGCATTGAAAAAATTGCATTACATATTTCCTTAGCAAAAAAATGATTTAAGCAAACAATTATTATGCTCCTGGGATGCCAAAATGGAGATATTTTATAGTAGGGTCTCTAATGTTTGTGTATTGCACTTTGGATTGGGTCCAAGAATATCTTCGAATAAATCCACTACCTCATCTCTAATTTCTATAATTTTTGAAATAACGATCCCATCAACTTTGGTAAGTTCCTTGATCTTGTTACATCGTTTGTGCCTCATCGTGGTGTCATGGAAAATTTTAGTATTAGAGTCTCCCTATTTCAACTAGGCAACTCTAGACTTTTTCTTCCTAAAAAACTTCTTCACTTTTAAGAATTTTGTGGTATTCAAATAGAATCTTCCTTTCAACCTCAATAATATTTGTTTCCAATATCCTTGTTTAGCAAAAAGCTCAATTTTTGTGATCTGGGACTGGATATTCTATTTTTTGGAAAAAAATATTGCCAAAAATGTCTATGTTCCACTTCTTGAGATGCACTTTCATAAAACAAAGCTTATTGTTGACTTGAGAGGCTAGGGGTCCAAAAAAATTGCAAGACCACCAATTTGCAATGAGTGCCTTGAGATCTGGATCCTAAAGCCACATAGCCTCAAATCTAAAAGAGGATTTGAATGGGGAGACCTGGAATGAAAAATTAAGGAGAAGGAAGTTGTGATCAAAACCTATTCAGGGGAAACCTATTTAGGAATCTATCAAGTCTTATTTTAATAAGTTTTTCACCCTTTCTACGATTGCTCCAGGTGAATTTTAGACCTTTGAGTTGGATATCCATGAGTTTTTTCTCATCATAAATGAAGCAAAATCCTCATAGTAATTAACTATTATTTTATAGCCTCCTTTATTATCAGTGGGGAGTAAGGGAAAATTAAAATCTCCAACCAGCATCCAAACCTCATTGAAAAAAACCTCTCTCATTTGACTAAGATTTTTCCAAAGATGAAAGATCCTAGATGGGAAGTTTGGAGCATAATTATTTGATAAAACCCATCTGCAATAATAGTCCTTACTGAAGAATTCTATTTTCATGTAGTTTTCTACCATATATAGGAGTATACCTTCAACAAAATTTGGATCCCACAAACATAACAACCCTCTAGAGGCTCCATTGGCAGGGTTTATGAGGAATTCATAGTTTTTCCATATGTATTTGGAAATACATGAAGCATTTTTTGTATCTAGTTTGGATTATTGCAAGAGGTAAATGGTTGGTTTAAGGTATTTTCTCATGGACTTAACCAAATGTTGCTTGTTGTGTCTATTGAGGCCTCTTACATTCCATGAGAGGATCTTCATTTGGAGATAATGGAAGAAGACCTTTTCCCTCTTTATTGTGAAGAGGAGAATTTGGACTGGGTATCATTTTCAAGTGGATCTAAAAGAAGATTTTTCTTGGAGAAGGATCCTTCACAATCAAAGTTATTTGAAACAAATTTGATACCAAAAGGAGGGGGTTTGGAGCCCACCAAAGAAGAAGATTTATATTGATTGTGAGAACGCTGTTGCTGCTAGAATCTTTATCTTGAAGGTTTTTTAGTGGAAGGTACCTTAGAAACCTTAGACATCCAACATCGAGAGCTGTGGTGGCCTTGCTTGGAGCACCTAGAATAGAAGACTAACTTATTCTTATATTCTATGATTTGATTCCTAGATATCTCATCTAAAATCAACTCGATGGAATAAGGAAGAGAGGAATCAAGGTTAGCATTGATACAAATGTTGGCATGGACCATGTAGGTCTTGGATTTGGTAAGTGGGTCAAGATCAATGAACTCACCAATATCTTAGAAAATCCCCTATAAAATGTCCTCATCCCAAAAATAGAGAGGAAGACTCAAATGGTGAACTCAAATCAAAGCTATGTTGATATTCTAAGTATTTGGATTGAAATACACACTCCATTACCTTATAAAAATTCCTCTTTGACCATAGAACCACAGTCCACCTAAAAGTATTCTAATTAAATCAATGGGGTTATTCAAACAGATGAGAAAAAACCACCTAGGAAAGGCAACTAGGTCCATGGATTCTTAAGGGTGCCAATGGGTAATGGCCCATTTACAAATTGACTCCATGTTAGGGTGAGGCCCTAAAAAGTTTCCTATAAGAGAATGAGAATCTTGGTCCATGAGGGAGGAAACAAGCTTTGATGGAATTCATAGGGCACCTTAAGAAGGGAACATATTGAACTTGGGGTGAGGAGGAGATCTAGAAGAAATTGTATTTTTGAAAAGGGCTACAAAGAAGCAAGAGGAGGAATTATGCTTGGATCCATTTTTACCTTATGATATATCAACAACCAAAGTTAGATCTCTCCCTTGACCTTGCTTTGAGAGACTCCCACCTCCATTTGGGATCGCAGGTTCACTCCCAACACACAAATTGAAGCCCATGATTACCTTGATACTATTTGAAGTCATAGATTTACCTCCACTACCACCGTCATCATCAATAGTTATATCACCATCGATTGCCTCTTCACTCACTGACATAATTGCCATCATCGATCTTTATAAAAATCTTTGTTCATCAACTTGAAACCCTTCTAATTTTTTTATTTTTTAATTTTCCATGAACATATCTCTCCAACTTAGAAAAAACTTGCAAATATTGATTGTAACCCTAAATATCACATTGTGGAAATAGAGGCGATGGACTTCCTCTTGTGCTATCGACATTCTTAAATACTTCACTAACCGGATTTCATTACCAGCTAGACTTAAAAGGAATAACTCTATTAGTAAAATTTAAACTCTTCACTATAAAAGGTCATCAAACAACTAGAATGGAAACTTGTATGGTGCCAAAAATGGTTTAGTTGACCAAAACTCAGATTTACCCACTATCAAGCTCCTACGAACAAACCCTAACCACAATGCACATTGAAAATTATAAATTGGATTTCAAATAAATTCCTCTACTAGTAAAATTTTAAAATTTTCACCATGAGAGGTCACCAAACAACCCAAAAATTGTTTTATGCGGGCTAAACCTCAGACCTACCCATTGTCAAGCTTCTACGAAAAAACCCTAACCACAACGCACATTAAAAATTACCAACTGGATTTCAAAGAAATTCCTTTGTCGGTAAAAATTTTAAACCCTCATAAACTTATATCTACCCACTATCAAGCTCCTATGAACAAACCCTAACCATAGCGCACATTGAAAATTATCATCTAGATTTCAAAGGAATTCCTCCACCGGTAAAATTTTAAACTCTTTGAAACTCAGATCTACCCACTATCAAGCTCCTATGAACAAACCCTATCCACAATGCACGTTGAAAATTATCAATTGGATTTCAAAGAAATTACTCTACTGGTAAAATTTTAAACTCTTCAAAACTCATATGTACCCACTATTAAGCTCCTACAAACAAACCCTAACCACAATGCACATTGAAAATTACAGATTGGATTTCTAAGGAATTTCTCTACCAGTAAAATTTTAAACTCTTTGAAACTTAGATTTGCCCACTATCAAGCTCTTGCAAATAAACCCTAACCATAGTGCACATTGAAATTTTTTTACTGGATTTCAAAGGGATTTCTCCATTGGTAAAATTTTAAACTCTTCGAAAATCAAATCTACCCATTATCAAGCTCCTGCAAACAAACCGTAACCACAACGCATGTTGAAAACTACCAACTAGATTTCAAATAAATTCCTCCACTGATAAAATTTTAAACTCTCTAAAAATTTGTTTTTCTCACTTTTAAGCTCCTACAAACAAACCCTAACCATAGCACACATTGAAAATTATCAACTGGATTTCGAAGGAATTCCTCCACCAATAAAATTTTAAACTCTTTGAAACTCAGATCTTCCCACTATAAAGCTCTTGCAAACAAACCCTAACCACAATGCACATTGAAATTTATCGATTGGATTTTGAAGGAATTCCTTCATAGGTAAAATTTTAAAATCTTCGAAACTTAGATTTTTCCACAAGTATAAATAGGGTATATATATAAGTAGAGACATAGTTTTTGATGAAAAAATCAAGGTTGAATCTAAAAAATAAATTAATGATGCATAATTTATTTTTAGAGGAACAGTTGGAAAATGAAGATACAAAGACAAAATCCCAAGATGAATAGAGTGAATATACAAAAACTTCCATAATTCCTTAAAGGAAGGAATCAATATGGCTTAGAAACACACTAAGGAAATCAAATTTGAAACAAATACCAAATTTTACTGCTACAAGACCTCAAACTCATAATAAAAGTAAAATGAGTAGAGGATTAGTAAGTACTATAGTACAACCAGTATCAACACTTCAAACTCTAATCACTTGCAATAGAAGGCATCTATGATATCTTAATATTCATCACTACAAAAGAATAAAACATGGAATCTAGGAGAATTACCTCCAGGAAAGAAAGTTGTGGGTTGCAAATGGGTTTACAAGATTAAGTATAAAGCATATGGGGCACATGAAAAGTACAAAGCTTAGTTAGTAGCCAAATAATATACTCAGATAGAGGGAATTGACTTTGAAGAAACATTTTCACCAATAGCTAGAATGACTACTATCAAAACAATATGTTCTTTAGCAGCTCATCAAGGTTGGAAACTTCATCAAATGGATGTAAAAAGTGTTTTTCTTAATGGTGACTTATAAGAGGAATTCTACATGTCACAACCAGAAGGATTTTTTGTTAAATATCAATAACATAAGGTTTTCAAATTAAAAAAATCCTTATATGATCTGAAACATGCCCCTAGAGCACGGAACATAAAAATTAATAATCATTTTTTACAACATAGTTTCAAATGAAGTACATTTGATCTAATTCTATATACAAAGAAAATAATAAATGATATATTAATTCTTATAGTGTATGTTGATGATATAGTGATTATTGGAAGCTTTGGAAACTAATAAGTGAGATAAAAAAGGATCTTGAGAAGGCATTTGAAATGACAAATTTAGGATTGATGAATTATTATCTTGGTCTAGAAATTCATCAAAATGAAGATAATATTATAATTACATAGTCAAAATATGCAAAAGCCTACTTGAGAAATATAAAATGAATGATTGTAAGCCTAAATACACATCTATGGAACAAGGGTTTCAATCATCTAAAAATTATGGAAAACCTTTAGTTTTAGCTATAAGATACCACAAATTAATTGGAAGTCTTCTGTATTTAACAGATACTCAACTTGATCTGGTTTTTGTTATAAATTATCTTTCAAGATTCATGCAAGAGCCAAGAGAGAGTTGTTGAAAAGCTACAAAAAGAATACTGCAAT
Source organism: Wollemia nobilis (assembly GCA_028583015.1). Taxonomy (NCBI): domain Eukaryota; kingdom Viridiplantae; phylum Streptophyta; class Pinopsida; order Araucariales; family Araucariaceae; genus Wollemia; species Wollemia nobilis. The sequence goes on from JAQPPZ010000057.1 coordinate 2,817,355, forward strand.
ATATCTAGAAGACTATAGATTTTGGGCTAACTTATATGAAGAATGTTAAATATTTTTGTCTATAGGGTTATTTAGATTCTAATTATGCTGGTTCTATTGATGATAGAAAATCTACTTTACGATACATTTTTTTATATTGGGTCAGGATCAATATCTTGGCACTATAAGAAACAACATACAGTAGCACAATCATCTACTAAAGTAGAATACCATGCAACAAGAGTTACAACTTGTTAAGCTTTGTAGTTACAATATATATTATCTGACATGGGAATTAAACAAACTCTGACTCTAATACATTGTGATAATCAAGGAGTACTCAATCTAATAAAAAAACTAATTGTACATGAATAAACTAATCATATTGAAGCACAATATCATTTCATTAAAGATCATTTTCAAAATCATCATATCAGTTTGAAGCATATTCCTATAGAAGAACAACTAGAAGATATATTTACAAAATCTCTAGGTCGAAACAAGTTTCAAAAATTCATAGATCATCTATGCATATTAAGAGAAGTTCATCCCAAATAATGTAATAGAGGGGGTGTTAGAATATATTACATTATTTTTTATGTATGTCAAGGGTCATTTGAGGTAGACCAAAGGTCATTTGTAAAATCTATATTATGGACTCTTAGTTGCATATCTCATTGTACAAGTTTAAGAAATTAATAACAAGCTATATGCAGTTGTAGTTCATTTGTTACTTTTTTTTCTTTATCTCATTCATTGAATCAGTAGTTGTATTTCTTGATTAGATTGAGTGCTTCAAAAACCATCACTTTTATCCTCCAAAATTTAAATTTCACAAATTCCTTTTTTCAAAATTAATCAATCAATCTTGATATTTTAATTCATCATTCACCATTCATTCATTTCATTTTCATTCATTAAATTCTTTAATTTTCTTATACCTCCCAAGTTCAATTTCACTTTCACTTTCAATTTAATCCACACTCCAATTAACTCACACTTCAATTCAAATTTCATGCATCTAGTTATATCTCCCATTCATCAATTTATTATTTTTTAGAAAATAATTTTTCATTTACCATTCAGTAATTATTAATTTGCAAACTTACTCTTCTTATATCTCCTAAAGGAATATTCCAAATTCTTAATTCCTCCTTTAATTAATTAATAACCTCATTAATTAATTATTTCATTCATTCCTTTAATTAATCTTTTCCTTATCTCTCTTTAAAAAAAATAATAACATAATACTTTACACCTTTTACCTCCTAGCAATTAGTGGCCAAATTTAACCTTATGTCACTACTTCTAGTGTAACTAAAATATTAGGGAAAATCTGATAAAAATATAACACTCTATGGAAAACATTTCACATGCACAAATGTTACAATTTGTGTGTCATAGTGAACTCAAATATCTCCCTCACAACAATGCTCAAATATTTATAGTCTTCTTTATAGCAACATGTAGGATATATCCTTCATAGTAGTCCTCAAATATTCATAGGGTGCAATATTGGTTATTATCCCCAAATCTTCACATCACTCAACTAATATTTACTTGTCTACTTTACCTCTCTATATTTCTTCAACACTTCATGTTCCTTTGCTTCTTTTTCTTCAATGCATCCTCCAATGGAGCATTTGATGTCCTCCTCTTCACAACAATATTTATTTATAGCAATATCTCATGTTCCTCCTTGCAACAATCTTCTCAACATAGCAATATCCTTAATTTAGGAATCTTTCTTGTTCCTCAATGCAACAATATACTCAATGTCTTAATCCTCTCATGTATTCAACACAACAATGATCTTATCAACATAGTATTAATCTTCTAATTCAATATATTTATATCCTACACACCTTAATCTTCTAATGCATCAATATCTTCCTCTCTCAAACAATTTCTTCAAATCCTCCAAATGATTCTCTTCTTTCAATATTTTTCTCAGCCTCTCAATTCTTCACTCTTTAACTCAAAATATCACTTGAATATCAATGATATCTCTAAAACCAATGTTGGAAATTCTGCCATATTATCTCACAAGTTAAATTTCGCAAGATTAAATATCAATCACATAAAATCACATTCACATATTAAACTCAATATATCACAAAGTAAAGCTTCATTAATAACCAAAGTAATACGTCAAACTTCATTACAAACTTCATTTTCTTACATTGCATAGAGCTTTATATCCACTATATAACTTTACAAATGACTCTTCAATATTCTTAACTATTGCTCTCCTCATACTCCTAGGAGATGCAACCTTTCACATGCCTCACATTATGACAAAAATCCTCATGCCTCTTTACTTCATATATGACTCTTCATTTGCACTCTTGACACCTATCACCTATGACTCTTCACTTGCATACTTGACACCTTGCACCTTTACACTTGCACACCTCACACTTATTCTCTTGACACTTGCACACTTTATTACATAGCACATAATACTCCCCACACTTTGAAACATACATTAGACAAATATAAAACACACTCCTAAACTAATATTTACAATAGTAACCATGGCACTTCAATATACCAAATAATGTAATATGTCCAACATTCTCCATATTACATCTTTTGGGATGGATACTTTTAATATTCAATCTCTAATTATCATATTCATACTTTGTCCCTAGCTCTCACACTTCTTGAATTTATGACATTGATCTAATAACATGTTCCTTACAATATTTATTAGACTTTATTTGTGTCCATAGAAACATTGTAACATGTTCATGATTCTATTTCAATATGATTTATTGATCCATCCATAGTGTACTTCAATTTTTTTTTTGTGATCTATTTTTAGTTTTGTTCTTTAATAAAGTTTATAATTTGAAATGATCTTTCTTTTAATCCTCACCTTTAATCTATTTTTTTTGTCCTATTTTTAGCTACTTTAATTTCATCTTTAGAAACATCAATTCCTTTAGTAATTTCTGAATGATTTGCATTATCATTCTCATCACACTCATTTTAAATTTGGTCTTCATATTTATGTCTACAATCATTCCTGTAAGGGATCTTATTTTACTTTCATCCTCTTTCTCTATTTATTAAACTTCCTAAACTAATTTTCCTTTTCTATTTTCTTATTTTGGTCATTGTTGTTTCACATGTTGATATAGAGGCTAATATTGCCTCAGTTGAAACCTTGAAAATGGTCTATTCATTTTATTTCTTTGATTCAAAGAATTATATCTATAATGACTTGTAGTATGGCCTTCTATATTGAATATATGACAATATCTCCATCTTCATTTAGTTGAGAGTGTGATGATGATGTAATAGTATTTGATGCATTTTTCTTTGATATCAAAGCATTATTAGTCATTTCATCTCTAAATAGATTTTTCACTTCAAATTCTTAAATAATGTTGACTAAATCATCAAAGGTTATGGTTTTATCTAGCACTTGAAGATAAGTGACTAAATATTTGACTGTCTTTAGGAGTGTTCTTTATGTAACTTGGACAAGGAACTTATCTTCTACTTTTTCTCCCAAAGTTAGTAACTTAGTTTTTAATTCCACTATCCTTCAAAGAAAAGTTCTATACTTTATCCACTATTAAAATTTAATGAATACAATTTTGATTGCAAATGAAAGATAGTCACTTAATTCTTTTCTTCAAATAATTTTCTTAATTTCTCCCAAGCAATTTTTAAATTCTTTGCTTCACTTATATATGGCCAGATTTCATTTGTTACACCAAATGTGATTAGCATAAGGGATTTTACATCATCTTCCTCAAATTTTTGTTTTCCCCTTTCATTTTTTTGTTTTTTCTTTGTTCCATTCACTATATCCCAAAGTTTTTCTATGCAAAGTTTGGTCCTTTTAGAAGTTGTGATTCAAAAAGGAAAAAATTAATGTTTTCCATAATAGAATTCATTCAATCCTCTTCAAACTCAATTCGTTTATATATATTTTAATCTACTATTATCTCCCAAATTTTAAATTTCACAAATTTCTCCTTTCAGCATTAATCAATCTATCTTCAAATTTTAATTCACCATTCACCATTCCTTTATTTAATCTTCATTCATTCAATTCGTTAATTTTTTTATACTTCCCAAATTCAATATCACAAATTCAAAATATCACTTTCACTTTCAATTTAATACACACTCTAATTAATTCATATTTAAATTCATTTTTTTTGTAAATAGTTTCCTTATATCTTTCATTAATTAATTTATTCCTTCTTAGAAAAAAAAAAAAATTCATTCACATTCATCAATTATCAATTTTCAAACTTACTCTTATTATATCTCCCAAAGAAATATTCCAAATTCTTAATTATTCCTTTAATTAATTAATTATTGTGTTCAATCCTTTAATTAATCCTCTTCTTATCTCTCCCAAAAAACAAATTCAATAATATAAGACTTTACACATTATACCTCTATTCAATAAAAAGTGAGTGCCTAAAATTAAACCTTACCTTATTGCTTTTGACATAACTAACATTTCAAGAAAAATCTAATAAAAAAATAATGATTGATAGAAAATATTTCACATGCACACATATTATATTTTTTGTGGCACAAAAAACTGAAATCTCTCCCTTACAACAATGTTCAAATCTTCATAGTCTTCTTAATAGTGTCTAGGATATCTCCTTCACAACATCACTTAAATATTCTTAGGGTGTAGTCTCATCTATCATCTCCAAAGCTTCATGAGACTCTTGGCTACTATTTACTCATCTATCTCACCTCTCTAGATTTCTTCAACACTTCACATTCCCATGCTTTATTTTCTTCAATGCATCCTTCAATGCACCACTCGACATCCTCCTCTTCACAAAAATATATCTTTCTATAAATATTTCATGTTCATCCATTCAAAAATAATCTCAATATATTCGTATCCTTAATGCAAAAATTTTCCCTCATTTTTCAATAAAATAATATCCTCAATATCTTAATCCTCATGTATTCAATGCAATAATGATATTTTAAACATAATAGTAATATCCGCATTCAATGTATTAATCTCCTCCAAACCTTAATTATCTCACACAAAAATATCTTCCTTTCTTCAAAAATTTCTTCAACTCCTCCAAATTCTTCTCCACATTCAACATCTTTCTCAGCCTCTCAAATTTTTACACTTTTATTAAAAATAACACTTGAACATCAATGGTAGCTCTAATACCACTATTGGCAATTCTTCCATATTATCTCACTAGTTAAATTTCCTAGGATCAAATATTAATCATATAAAATCACAAAAAAACATAAGTATATATCACAAAATAAAGCTTCATTTAAAATCAAAGTAATACATCAAACATTATTACAAAATTCATTCAATTACATTGCATGGAGCTTTGTCTCCAATATATAAATTTATAAATGACTCTTAAATATTCCTAACTATTGTTGTTCTCAATTTCCTAGGAGATGCAACCTTTCACATGCCTCATATTATGGCAAAAATACTCATGAATCATTACTTTAACACTTGAAACATATTATATGTGACTCTTCACTTTCACTCTTGACACTTATCATGTATGACTCTTCACTTGCATACTTGACACCTTGCACACTCACACTTGCACACTTTATTACATAACACATAATACTCTCCACACTTTGACACATACATTAGAAAAATATAAAACACACTCCTAAACTAATATTTACAATAGTATCCATGGTAATTCAATATACCAAATAATATAATATCCTCAATAACCCCCCATCTTATATTATTTTGTGTGAAGACTTTTTAACTTCAATCTCTAATTCCCATTTTCATACTTTATATCTGGCTCTCACACTACTTGAATTTTTGGCACTGATTTAATAACATGTTCCCTATAATATTTATTAGACTTTATTTGTCCATAGAAATATTATAACATATCGATGATTTTGTTCCAATTTGATTTATCAATCCATCCGTAGTGTACTTCAATTTTTTTTTTGTGATCTATTTTTGGTTGGTTCTTTCACAAATATTATATTTCTAAAATGACCATGATTTTAATCCTCACCTTTCATCTACTTTTGTTGTCCTATTTTGGCTACTTTTATTTCATCTTTACAAACATTAATGCCTTTATAAATTTTTGAATGATTTGCATTATCATTCTTATCACACTCCTTGTCAACTTGGTCTTCATTATAAATTTGTAAATTTAATCTTCTTATATCTCCCAAAACAATATTATAAATTCTTAATTCCTCATTTAATTAATTAATTACTCCAATTAATTAAGTATTTCATTCATTCCTTTAATTAATACTCTTCTTATATCCCCCCAAAAAATAATTCAATAATATAACACTTTACACCTTATACCTCCAAGCAATAAAAATGAGCATCCAAAATTAAACCTTTCCTCATTGCTTCTGACATAATTGACATATCGAGGTGAATTTAATAAAAAATATAATTCTCAATGGAGAATGTTTCACATGCACAAATATTATAGCTTTTGCTGCATAGAAAACTTAGATCTCTTCCATACAACAATGCTTAAATCTTCATAGTCTTTACAATAGCGTCTAGGATGTATCCTTCATAGTAGTGCATAAATATTTATAGGGTGTAGTATCAACTACCATTTCCAAAGATTCACATCACTCTCAGCTAATATTTACTCATCCAACTTACCTTTCTAGATTTCTTCAATACTTCACATTCCTTAGTTATTTTTTCTTTAGTATGTCTTCTAATGCACCATTTGACATCCTCTCATTTATAGTGATATTTATTTTTAATAATATCTTTCAACTTCCAATTCATCTATTCATAGCAATCTCTTACATTCATCCATGCAACAATCTTCGCAACATAGTAATCTCCTTAATGTATAAATTTTCCTTGTTTATTAATGAGGTAATATCCTTAATGTCTTAATCCTCTTATGTATTCAACACAACAATGATCTCCTCAAAAAAAAAATACTCTCCTAATTTAAAGTATTAATCTTCTCCACACCTTAATCTTCTCACACAACAATCTCTTCCTCTCTTCAACAATTTTTCAACTCCTACAAATTCTTCTCATCTTTCAATATCTTTCTCAACCCTCAATTCTTCACACTTTCACTCAAAATAACATTTGCACATCAATGGTATCTCTAATACCAATGTTGGTATTCTACTAGATTATCTCATACGTTAAATTTCCTAGGATCCAATACTTAATCACATAAAATAACATTCACATAATAACCTCTATCTCACAAAGTAAATCTTCATTGATAATCAACGTAATACATCAAACTTTATTAAAAAATTCATTCGATTACATTTCATAGAGCTTTATCTCCAATATATAACTTTACAAATGACTCTTCAATATTCCTAATTATTGCTCTCCTCAAACTCTTGGGAGATGCAACCTTTCACATACCTCACATTATGACAAAACTCCTCATGAATCTATACTTCTATACTTGACAACTATTACCTATACCTCTTCACTTGTTCTCTTGACACTATCACCTATAAATTTTCACTTATACCTTGCACACTCATATTTATACTCTTGATACTTGCACACTTTATTACATAACACATTATACTCTCCATAATTTGACACATACATTAGAAAAATATAAAATACACACTCATAAAATAATATTCACAATAATATCCATGGTACTTAAATATATCAAATAATATCTCCAATAGGACAATCCAATTTTTGAAACATTATAATGCTAATAGTGTATATTTTTTACCTAGTTGTTCAGTAATGAAAAGTTTATATTTGTTTTTCCAAAAATAAAGTGACTTGCATTCCACTAGCTGAATGGGATGCCTCCTTTCTCCCTTTTGGGCAATCCTCATTTATATTCGCTTTTGCTTTGTTCTAATTTTATAATTTTTAGATTATCATTTGATTTTCCTCAAAGGGACTAGCCATTATGCAAGCTCAAACAACCACTAACGTTATGATATATATATATTTTTTTTTGATATATAGAAGCAATGGTTACAATCACGATTTTTAGTAACTACCAGCACAGCTGGTAGGGTTCAAAATATCTACGAAGGCTCCTAGGACTTCCACCGTCTCGGTACATGGTAATTCGGCGTGAGATGGGGACCGTCGGACGCACAGGAGTTGCACCGTCGTCATCAATCTGGCGCACCACTCAGAAGAATCGGATTTGGGCTACTGTCTATGTATGGGCAAGCCCTTGCGATTGGAACCTAGGTCTCCTCTCGGTAAGCGCCCCAACTTACCAATCCACCTAGACCCACGGACTTTCTAACGTTACGATACTTATTACATAACCAAAATAAACTCCACATGATAAATTACAAAATTGATAACTAGCAAGCCTTTACAAGGACTAGTTATTATTTGACTCTTGTTTATAAAGAGATAGTTTAAATTTATATGTTTTCCATTTCCCTAAATGGTCATGTTCTATAGCCAAATGACACAGGTATTCAAATTATAGCGATAGTAAAGGTTTAAAATTCTCTCTTGTATGTTAGGAAGGGCTACGTGTAGTGATGTTGTTATCATTGGTATGGTTTTATAATAATAAATAATTATATTTTTCTCTTATAATAGTCAACTTAGTTTAGAAAATTATTTATTTTTTAATTTAGTTTTTTTTTACTTAATTTTATTTATGTTTTAATTTAGTTATTTGTGTACTTTGATGGTTGGATTTTTAAATAAAACCAATGTATTTTAAATATTTTATACATTGAGTATTGTCTAGCTCACAATTTGATTAGATGTGTTAAAATAGATATTTTTGAAACATATAGTTTATTTCTTTAATAATTAAATTAGTTTATAATTTTATTTTAATTTAAAGATTATTTTTTATAATAAAATTTTACAATAGAATCTTTAATTTTATTGATTTAGTTTTATTCAAAATTTCATGTATATAATATAATAAAAAAATAAGAAATATATATTTATTATTTATTTTAAATTACATATTTTTTTATATTTGAATATTTAAAAAATAAAAATAAAAAACTATGTTCAATTATTATTGGCATTAAAGTTGACTTTATGCTTCTATTAGGGTTAATCTCATAAAAACATTACATATAATACTAGGCTACTTAGACAATATCTATCTTCTTTTTATTCAAAGTAAATTTTAAAACAACTAATTTTGATATCATTTTCATTAATAGAAAAAAATTCCCTTAGCTAGAGTTAAGTTATCTACCACCCTATTTTCTTCTTTTTATATATGTTGGCATTTTCAGTTTACTACCTCTATTGATGAATATCTTAATGTTATTGCTGGTCAATCTACCTTGGTTGAAATATGTCTTCATCTTTTTTTTCTTTGACCATCTAAACACCACCACTGCCAACTTTTTAAAATTAAGTTCAATGAACCCAACATTTGGATATTTTCATTTTATCATATGTTGATGATGTAGAGACAATAATATAAATCCTAACCTAGGAGTGATTTTGAAAATTATTTTTGAAACAAATATTGTTCTTTTCAAACCATATATTTTAACAAATAATGGTAAGACCAATGCTTAATCCTTTATATTTGAATTGCATGCGGACTTTTTTTGGGAGATGTCAATGTTGAGGGCTCTTGTCACCCAATTTAAGTTGTAGAGGGAATTAAATGATTACCGTGGAGGTAATGGAGGTAGGGGTTTAGTGGCATAGTGACATGGCTATTGAGGATGAGAGAAGTTCAAAATGTGGCTAATTTGGATAGTCAGTGCAAATATATGGTTTAAAGGATTTTCTTTTAATATTGTAACCACAAGTGGTGAGTTCTTAGGATCTTGGACTTTAGAAATATAATTTTATTTTTTAAAGTTAAAAAAAGAAATCTAATGATCTTATTTATTAAGGCTAAGAGTCTTATCCCAAATTAAAAATAATTTTGTTCTAATGTAATTTTCTCAATTAAAAAAAAACAACCAAATAAATTTTATTTTTTCATCTTAACAAATTTTAAAATAACATTCATTTTGTATGTTTAAAATTTATATAACAATCTTGGAAGGATGGTGATAGAGAATCAAAGTTTCCGGCCCACAAGATTTAAGGCTCAAAGCCTAAGCTTTAAGCCACTTGATAGTTTGTACTGATTTGGATTGATAAGCTACTTTCATTTTCTTTTGAATGCAATACTTGAATCGTTCAATGTTGTCAAGAAGTATAGTTTCACCATCCACAATCCATATAAATCAAAGAGCTTTTTCATTAATTCTGCAGTCAAATTGTTTTTTTCTGGTTATTCTTCTTCCCATTCATTGGTTTTTTCTGGTTTTCTGATTATTCTTCTTCCCATTCAAATGGTATTGGCCGTGTGAAAGGAAGAAATTTTGAGCTTTACAGCACTTTGCGACTGATGTATACTGTCTTTTTTAAGATTAATTTATCAATTCAGATAAAGTGGGATATTCTGTAGACGGTGAAAGATCCACTTTAACCATTTTTTTTTCCGCGTGACCTGAAAAAGATGGCTTCTGTGATTTGAAAAGCTTGGACAGTGATCTGACGTCTCCAGGAACCTTTTCTTTTTTTTCAAAGACTTCATCATTACTCCGTTAACATATCATAGTCTTGACTGCAGGTAAGAAGGTGTTAAATTTTAGGAAAATAATATGGCGTTGTGGGGTATTTGTACAGTGGAAATTACTATGTTTCCCTGTGATATCTATCTCTGGAAACGTTATATAGGCAAATCTGGTTTCATGGTGACAGCCCACCGACATCCCATCCTCGGTGGTCTCGTCTTTATGGAAAGAGTATAAGAGCTTTCATAACCAATTGAATGTAGTTCTCAAATCCCACTCAGCAAGGTTTTGTTGTCATAATAATTTTTCCTGGTTTAGCTTTCCAATAAAAGATTCCATCTTGTTTAACACTCGGACGGCTGGTAAAGACATGTCTGATGTAAAAGCTCGCAGGTTTTGTCGTTATTATAAATTTTCTTGGTTTAGCTTGCCAATAAAAGATTCCATCCTGTTTAACACTCAGACGGCTGGCAAAGACATGACTGATGTTAAAGGTCGCGACTTTAAGTTGAATTTGGACGTGACATCCCGTTAAATTCTAGGTAAAGGATACGGTATTGTTGCTGATGCTGAATTCTAGACAAGAATATGATCTGCTAAGGTTAGCAATTGATATTAATCTTGATAATCCATATGAGTGAAACTCTAATTAGCAATTGATATTAATCTTGATAATCCATATGAGTGAAACTCAAATTAGCGGTGGTCTTTGTTGATGTTCACATGTTATTTGTCATTTGAATATTTAATATTGTTTTATTGGCTTTACGTAGTTGCTCTACATTGATTATTTTAATTATAGGTCTATTTTTTTTTATACATAGAGGAATCAACAACTACCGTTCCACTTTGAACAATTGGTGACAAGGTCAAGTCGCATTGTCTCTTATAGGTCTATTTGGCCCTTGATGTTGGGTTCACACAACTACTCTACCTTGGTAATTCTAATGATGGGTCTATTTGGTCTTTGATGTTGTTATACCACTTTGAAAACCAAAATCACTATGCTTTCTCTACCAAAAACATTGTCATACTTGGTTCCTTTTTAACTCTATGTAGATCCATAATATTTTTCCCTAAGCTATCCTCCAGGATTGCAGTCGCTCCGATGGTATGGATGACAATATGCAACAACCTTATCATGTTGTTCTACTTCTTTTAATGTCTCAATATAGTGTTGTTCTATTTTATGCTCTTATGTTATGTTCTCATCTTTTGGTTTTTTCTTAGACTCAATTTTTGCTTCTTTGATTTTTGCTACTACCTCCTCCTTAGACTTTGTTTAAGGTGCTTTTGATTCTTGTTTCTTTGCAATTGTTTCCTATTTTTCCTTATATCCTTGCTCTTTAAGCTAAGAAATATCTTTTAGTGTTATCTTCTTTTTTCTACCATAACATCTTAAACTTCTTTTCCAAATTAATATTGATAGTACCCAAATAACCCAACCATAGATTACCTAAAACAATATCCACATCATCCATCATCAATGGTAATCTTCAAATATTGAAAAATGTAAACATTTTTATCCTTAAGTTTTATTCCTTGTAGACACAGAAAATTGACCAATCAGAATGAGTCAATTCTTCCTTAGATCCCTAGTTAGCCACCCAAACTCGTTAAGTGCAAATATGAGACCTTTTTGCCTTCTCCCTTTGCCTTGTTTTCTTAGCTTTACCACATTTACACTCGGTCCATACGAGAGATGAATTTGGCTTACCAGATTCGTGCCCTGTAATGGCGACTCATGAATTTGGTGTTCTAGGGGTTTTTCTCACTAAAACACCTCCCCCGTGGGGTCAACCTTTGCTTACGGTGAAATTTTATTTTCTCTCATGTTTTTCCCTCCAAACCTCTTATAAAAAGAGAATTAGATTCCCTATTCAACCCTCACTGAATTCTTTAGAGATTCTAATTCTTGACTCACTCATTGCTCATGCTAACAAGTGCCCTTCTACTATAAGTCATTGTTTTGCTATTTTGTACTTTGGTGTTGGCTACCCTTGGGGATTGAGTGGAGGAGCCTTGGTGATTGGATAGATCAACCTTCTTGGAGTGCTTCATCCATATCTTCATTTATCCTTGCTTCCTCCATCATCTCATTAGGTTTTGCATTTACTTTAGTTGCTTCACAAGTCTATTTTCCACTTTTTTACACTTTATTTTTCTTTTTTTTAGGGCCTAAAAAGGGCATTTGAACCATATTTGTGCCCCGCTTATACAAAGCATGAATTTGGTAAACCATTTTCACACTCCTTATTTATAGGGTATAAATTTGGTAAATTAGGGTTTGGGGTAAGTTTTGCACCCTAAAACCCTGATTTCACATTTGCATTTTAGTGTTCTACTATGTCCACCTTGTCTGCACTATATTCCATTTTTATCTATCTATTTCACTTTTTTTGTGCATGTTCCAAAGGTTAAAGGTCATTTTACTTTTTAATGGTCAACTAAAATGATCAAGGGGGCTTAACTGTTACACCTCCAAGCTTAGTATTATAGTGGCCTAAGCAGACCTCCACACACTGATCAATTTTTTAAGGATTTTATGAATTTGTTTACAGGTCTGAAGCCATTGGATATTGTAGATGCAAGATAAATCTTGGATCAACCACCGGATTAGATAAGTACCCTAATAGATATTTACGTTTTTTGGTGTTTACTTTTGTTCATTTCTATCCAAAACCCAAATTATAGGTAAAGGAAAAATATTTGATTGAATTTCTAGGCATTTGAAAGAATAAAAGCATATAATGTGCATCAAGGATTTTATCTTGTTTGTGCATTCTCATGGAACCTTGCTAAAAAAATTGTTTTTGTAATCCTAGGGTTAGACATCATAGAATTATAGAATCATACTAGGGTTAGTATTTGTATTCTTGCATCTTGTGTGTCTTGCATTATTATTTCATTATCATAGCTTAGTTTATAAAGGCCAAAAAATAAGTGTATGTTTAATTGACACATCAAACCTTCCAAATTCGTACTTGGAGTGAGTCATAAAATTATTCCTGGTAAACCCATCATTTTGTGTCCCTGAGTTTAGAGAATTAACACACCCCTGTGATTCACCTCGGCTACTAGTGGATCCAATCGAGAATCATACGTGATAGGGCAGTTTCCATCCTCTACATATTTGGTGAACCCAATATGAAGAAATTCCTTAGTGGCCAAAATAGGAAGCCTCTTCCTTTGTGTCTTCTTAAAAAATTTACACAAGGCCACTAGTTTTGTTTCTTTAGATCAGAAAATATTTAAAAACATCTAAAAATCTTGTGTGTTTGTTGGTTTTTAGTTTTCCTCCTCTGCTCCATCCTTTCTCTTTCTCCTAATGGCTCCCAATCTTAGGAGTGGGTGAAGTCTTTCAGAGTCTTATGAGATTTTTCATGAGAATGATTAGATTGATAGAGAAAATCATAATCTAGAAGAGGAAGAAAATGAAGAAGTTGACAATGAACTTGATCCTACTTAGGGGCCCAATGAAAACCTTATATTTAAATCATTTGAACATGTCTAGAATTTATACAAGCATCATAAAGATGTCTTGGATAAATCTATGGAATAGGAATCCTGACTCAAGGAAATTGGAACATCTCATTATCAAACCATTTGTTAGCTTTTGAGGATATCTGCAGTGGGAGAGATCTATCACAGGTCCTAATAAGATGCAAAAAATATAAAAGAAAGTAATTCTGCAATATGACTAAAATATACTATAAATAGAAAGTGGTGAAAATACAATGCAATATGGAGGTGATGGTCACTCCATTAATATAAGCTAAAGAACTACATTGTACTCCATACAGGAGTTCTACCACTATCTACTACAATACACTTGATATGCTTGATATTGTTGCTATCTAATCTATCACTATGAGGCCCTTTATATAGGAAGAGAGATTCCTTGGCCAACACTCTACCTAGTTGTACAAGGGGACACCTTGCACATTACAACTTGCACATTGACACTTGTGCATTTATTACATTGCTTGAAGTAAGTAGCTAACTTCCCCCTAAAGTAATCTCCTACTCTAACTATGTACCAAAGGTGGTACATTTACATGACCCAAATGATGTAATATGCTCTAACTCTAACACCCCCTGTATTACATTATTTGGGTATTGAAGATTTCAATCTTCAATATGGATCTTTGTCTTCAGATGTTCTTCAACTTGATGTGGTCCTTTGTTTTCTTCTTTAATTCACATTGCATTGTACACCTCCTTGAATTGGTTCTTCTTCTTCTTCTTCTTCTTTATTGGAGTCAGAACTGGAACTTGTATTCTTCTTCATTGCTTACTGTAATCTGATCAAGTAAATAGTTAGTGTCTTCATATGATGCAAAGAGAGTTGTAGCTGAGGATTCTTCAATATTTTGATGATGCTTGTTTGGTTTATTTGCTATTCATGTCTTCTTTGCTATGATCTCTTTTAGCATGTATTTTCTTCCTTTTCCTCCTTCTCCTACGATTCTGCATTGATACTAGTGGAATTTCTGCTTCATGAGGAGTTAGTCTATCATCACAATAATATTGATTTGTATTGTTGGTTTGCTTCATGTGTTGAGTGAGTACAAACACAATTAATGATAGGTAAATCATCAAACATTCCTCGGATGTGAATATAACTAATTTTTGTGAGTTCCACCATGCCTTGAAGAGGTTTTCATGAAGATAACCAATTAATGCTTCAAAGCTACCCTCTTTTGCTTCTTTAAGAAATAAGGAGAATCTCTCCTTATCGCTAGTTGATAGATTCTCATATCCTTCAAGGGTATCTATCAAGTTTTGAGAATACAATTCCATTTCATGAAATAATTCTTCATTAATAAAGGCATTTCTTATTATTTCATCCATATTCCTTCTTGATAATTTTTGAGATAGTGTTTCTAGCTATTCCTTAGAATTGTAGATATGGATTTGATAGGAATCCTTTAAATGCTCTAAATTGAATCTTTGAAGTAGTCTACCTTATGACTCCCTAGTATGTGAATTTGATTTGATAAAACTCTTTAGGTTTTGTAGGATTCCTTATATCTCCCTAGTTAAGAGATGTAATTTGATAAAATATTTGTAGAAATTATATTTTGTAGAAACCTTATGACTCCCAAATGGATTGAGTACTTGATAAACTTTGATGAATGCTATTATTATCAAGTTTTGTAGAATACCTTATGACTCCCTAGTGTTTTTGGATATGCTATATGATCAATAAAGTGCTTTTTGAGAATAGTAGTTCAATTTTGGGTTGATTTTGTAATGTTTTGTAAATAGCAAAAAATCAACTTCTATTACACCTTATTACTCCTATTGAACTTAATCACTTTCTAATTTGATGAGGTCCTAATGGTTGGATTTCTTTTGTCCCTTTAATGTGGTTTTGAGACAAGTATACCAATTAATTTCCAACTCTTGATATTCCTTAATGAACCTCCTTTTATAGCCTTTGATATTTGATATTTAATGTTTCTAAATTCCAATAATTTATTTGGTGTAGTATTCCTTATAACTCCCTAATTTGGAATATTAGAAAACAATAATATTTGCAATAATAGATATTTAATTTCCAAGTTGAAATCCTTATTCCTCCTACTTTATTATTTGCAAATATAAATATTCTTGAAATCTACTTGCTTAATATATTACTAATGCTTAAACGGATGATTGCAATAGTAAATATAATGTACCCTTATAACTCCAATGTAACTTTAGTTTATAGCAAGCAATAAGTAATATCATATTTTACCTTAATAATCCCTCTGGATTATCTTCCTTTGATATTGTGAGGTGGTCGATTGAAACCTTCTGGTATGTGGCGCTCATGGGCAGTCAATGCCTTCTTTGATCGACATCGGTTTCTCCCTTGAGTAGTACTTCTCTCCTCCATGAATGGTGTTGATTTTCTCCTTAATGAATGCTTGGCTTGCATCGAATATCCTCTAAAATGGAACGCTAGTATGGCTGGTCTATGACAACCGCTTTAATGCAGGCTTACACCTTTGAATGGTGCACAGGCTTGAATTAGCCTCCTCCCTATGATCGTGCTTCACACCATTCAATGCTTGACTTCCCTTTGACCTCATTCTATCTCCTTCTCCAAAATGGGTACCTTAAATAGGATTGTTTCCTTATGGATTGTAGACAAGTGTCTCTTGAGCATTACTGAATAGATGTTGATATTCCAACGTACCTTTATGCAATGATAAGTTTGGTGGTAACCTCCCAAAGGTTTGTAACTCCTTTTTAGGTGAGCGCTGGATTATTCATGAACATTGGGGTGCTTAGAACTCTTGTGCCAAGTGGCACTCAAGGCTTGTGCATGTAAGCCTTTCTTCTAACGCTCCAAGGATGAGCATTGTAACCCTATATTTGCCTATATCTTTGTATTATTTGTGAGCTTGCTATGTTTCTTGGAATGCAAGCATTTTCTCTTCTCCTTTTGCATGCTATCTTGATGAGGATAATGGGTGGCTCCAGCTGTAATACTCCATGGTTCTATGGCGCTCCTAATGGCGGTCCTGTGGTAGCTTCTTGTGCTTCTTTTTGGTGGTCATTCTCTCCAAGTAATGGCCTTGGGTATAGCACTTTTCCTTTATACCTTGATGCTTGTAGTATGTTGTTTGTGTATCCTTTGTAACAACCAATTGATGGTGTTGTTTTGTAGCTTTTGTAACAACCCCTTGTGCTTAGCTCGATAGTGCTATCCAACGTAGATGATCTCCTTATGTATGCCATCCTTTCTCCATGTAAGTTTGGATGATAATAGCCTCTTGTAATGGCTCCAATATTGCAGGTGACACGCTTGCTTCTAGGGCTGGATTGGACGTGGAGAAATGGTGTTTTTAAACACCTTGATTTTTATGAAGTATGAGCTCTTCGGTGGCTCTTTCCTCTTGCTCAAAATCTACCCTACAACCTATTGAATATGATGGTCGTGCTGCTACCTGTAAAGAGAAATACTTTTATCCTTTTGAAGGAACAAAAGAGGTGCTTTGTAATAGTTAGATTTGCACCAATATGAAGGACCTTTTTGAAATCCTTTTTTTTTTATGAGGCAACTCCTTTCTTCCTTGGATAATTTAATGAGAGTTAATCCAAGCTAATGTCGATTTTAAAGTAAGGATTTCTGCACTTTGCACTTAAATGAAACCCTTATATTTTCCTTGAATCTTGAGACTCACCAAGTCTCGATTTGAGGCTTCCTTCAAGGAATTTAATGGTGGCTTCCTTCTCCACATTTTGAATTGTATTGGTGGCTTCTTTTGGCCATGAAATGTTGTAGATTTTGTGCTAGTTTTGTGCATTTAACAACACAAACTAATTGAGAGTAACTAGTTAAAGATCAACTAGTATAGTGCTTAATGGATTAATAATGCACTTTTAATGGTAACAATAATCTCACCTTATTGCTCTTGTAAATAAACTCTCAAAATGAATTCTAATGCACTTAATAATCTCTACAACTTTTAAGAGTAATCTGTAAAGAACCCTTAATGAATATTCTACAATTTTCACTACAATCAATATTGTAGGATGTAGTCTTCTTGCTTTCTAGATAGATAATAGGTAGATGATAATTTTATTTCTTTCAAAAAATATCCAACTCCTATTTAATGTGCAAATATATCTTAAAATGAACTCTCCTTTTTGCACTTTCTTGAAGACTATAATATGAGCCCTTCTCCTTGCAACTTTAATCCAAATACGGTGCTTAATGGAATTTGATAATGAACCCTAATTTGAAGTTCAACTAATTGCACCCTAGTTGCTTACCTTTAATGGCTTCTGTAGTAGATGTAGATCTTGGTGTTTTGATTCACCAAGTTGCTGCCTTGTAATGGATGAATTCGCAACTTCTTGTTGGTTGTCCAGAACAACTTCTTGCTTCACCAAACTATGGTCTTGAACTTTCTATCTTGAGCCTAGGGTTTGGTGGCTTGATCCTTCCAGTGATCTTCTATTTTTTGCTGTAGATTTAGAGAACTCTTATCTCTGAATTGTGCCTTCTTGCTATGAGAGGTAATCTCCAAATCTCCTGGATTTGGTAGGCTTCTTCTATCTGAATCTTCCTTCAATATTCTTGTCAAATTCTGACTTCAAATAGGATCTTCTTCTTCTCAAGATTCTGAATGTCTTGAGGTCTTCACTGGATTCTTCTTCTAGATTTGGCACTCCTTGCCAAACTCTTCTTCTCTTGGGCTTGTTGTCGGATGGCGATAATTGTCCCAAGTCCTTCACTATCAGGAGCTTCTCCTTGGTAGTGGATTTCTCCAATGAGTTCTCCTAGGAACTCTTTTGATGATGCTTCTATGAGCTCTACAGCAAGGCTCTCCAAGCCTTCTTCTTGTTTCTCCTTGAGACCTCTCCAAGGTCTTCTATCTTGCAGCTTCTCTGGTCTTCCAACTGAGACCTTTTCTTCAACCTTCTACTTCTGGAAGTGTTGGTGATGAGATCTTCTTCTCGGATCTCTAAAATCTGCTACTTCTAGATTCTAGACCTTTGTTAGTCCTTTTCTTCTACAATTTGTAGGCTTTAATGGAGATCACCAATCTCCTATTTCATGGACTCTTCTCTAGAGTCTTCTTCAGGAACTCTTCTCTAGAGTCTTCTTCTAAATCAAGAACTCTTCTTCTGAATCAAGAATTCTTCTCTAAAGTCTTCTTCAGAATTAAGGCTTCTATGGCCTTCTTTTCTGGATCAAGGCTTCTCTAGCCTTTTCTTCTTTAGGATCAAGGCTTTTGTGGCCTTTTCTTCTTCTAGATCAAGGCTTCTATGGCATTTTCTTCTTTTACACTCTATAGGTATTGATGGAGATCACCAATATCCTATCTTCTCCTTGACTCATCTTCTAGAGTCTCTTCTTCCTTGAGTCTACTATAAGGCAGTTGTGGCCTTTTCTTCACTTTGTAGTCTATAGGATTGCAACTCTTGTAATGGGACCTTTTTTCAGGTCTTTGAAATATTCAATCTTCTCCTTGTTTCTGCAAGTGTTGGAATGATTCTAAGAAGATATTCTTCCTAACTCTCTTGTAGGAAGCTTCCCAACATTTTTTTGAATCTCCTTTTTCCTGCAACAAGTTGTTAGAAACTAGAATGAAATAATCTTCACTAGTTGATCCATCAAACTAGTGGAATGAATGTTGAGTCCTAGTCTTCACGAGTTTTTCTACAACTCTGTGGAAAGACTCTAGCCAAATGTAATCTCAAAATTTTTGTAACTGAGATTTAATCCTCACTTGTGATTCTCTCCTATCCTATTGACTATTGTGGATTTTTCTATCAATTGATTCCTAATGGCAATGTTTGCATGCACAGCACAATGGCAGATCCGGTTTGCAAAGATGTAGGCCAATAGTAGCAATGGTAACTCTCCCTATTCCTATTTTGATTCACCATGGCTCTGATACCACTATTAGATTTTGAGGATATCTGTAGTGGGAGAGATCTATCATAGGTCCTAATAAGATGTAAAAAATATAAAAGAAAGTAATTCTGCAATATGACTAAAATATACTATAAATAGAAAGTGGTAAAAATACAATGCAGTATGGAGGTGATGGTCACTCCATTAATATAAGCTAAAGAACTACATTGTACTCCATACAGGAGTTCTACCACTATCTACTACAATACACTTGATATGCTTGATATGTAATTGCTCTCTAATCTATCACTATGAGGCCCTTTATATAGGAAGAGAGATTCCTTGGCCAACACTCTACCTAGTTGTACAAGGGGACACCTTACACATTACAACTTGCACATTGACACTTGTGCATTTATTACATTGCTTGAAGTAAGTAGCTAACTTCCCCCTAAAGTAATCTCCTACTCTAACTATGTACCAAAGGTGGTACATTTACATGACCCAAATGATGTAATATGCTCTAACTCTAACACCATTTTCCCTTGAGATGTTCATAACAACCCCTTGATTGAATCTTCACATCATGATAATATTGTTCACAAACCAACATATGCTACTACTATAACCACCAATGTTGGAATAATTCCACAAGTTCCTCCAAATAGTAGTGCATCTCAAGATTATGTCCAATTTCCTCCTCATTCAGCTAATCTCAACATTCATACTTCTATCCACCAAATATTAGTTATCTTCCACAACAAGATACCATATATCATAACTCATACCATAACAATGTAATACATCCAATATGAGCTAAGTTTCCTTTCAACAGACTACCTATATCCCTCACCTAGGGAACCTAAGGGTATTGCACAACAAAAATCATGAAATGCATAGTTTAACCAATGTGGTGAAACAATTAGTTTCTAGAGTGTATATGATTTAGCCACCTAGTATCACCTACAACTACAAACAAATGTGCAATTAGTTCTTAGATCCTATCATTACCTCTAGACCCTACTCTAAGCATTTTTCAATGTCAATTTTACCTATCTATAAGGGAATGAAAGATACAATTGAGCATTTAAAAATGTTTAGAATAGCATGTCATAATATTATATATGCTGACATCTTGTTACTCAAAATATTCCCTAAAATTCTTATGGTATGGCATTAGAGTGGTATTATCAATTTCCTAATAATTCTCTAAGGAATTTTGAAGAGACAACTTAAATATTTATTCAACAATTTTGTGCTTATGTTGAAAAGAATGTGACTATGAATATGTCTATATGTTGAAGTAAGCTAAAGATGAAATCTTTTCAAAATTCTTGTCTCATTGGAGGGGTCTAGTTGGACGATTGATATACACCTTACCTCCTCAAGACATGCTTGAGATATTTATTAGAATTTTACAATAACAGATCTCTTATGAATTGGAAACAACAACTATCACATCTTTTGACCAAGTTATATATCTATCAAGAAGGGTAGAGCAAGCCATTATTATAAGAGGTCAACTTAAGACAAAAGAAGATAGGATCACTAAAATTTAGTATAATAACAAGCATGTAGTTGGTTATGGGGTAATGGATAATAGACCTATTAACAGTATGATTAACACCCTACATAATATGACGCTTAAACAACCTCAAAAACCTCCACAAAGGAATTTCACAAGACTCAACATACCTATGATAGTGGTCCTAAAGAAGCTTCTAGAAGCTAACATGATTGAGTTTCCACCTATAAGGTAACATGATACCACAACTAATTGGTATAAATCTAGTCAACATTGTGAATATCATAGGGTAAAGGGGCATATGACAAACTCATGTAAGAGGTTGAAACATGTGGTTCAATATATAATTGAATAAGGTTACCTTGTAGAAGGTTATCAACTCAATAATCCAACAAATAATCAACCTCCTACTCAACAAGCACCTACAACTAATCAAGACATGGGAATCTTCTAAGATCCCCTCCCTAATCATGTTCAATGGGTAGCTAATAAAGTTTCATATCATAATGTGCCACCTCCCTATTATAATATGGTTTGAATGATAGCATTAACTATAACACAACAAGCATATAAGCAATCGACTCAACATCCTTAGAAGGAGATGAGTTATTCATCCAACCCACCTTCGAAACCCACCTTAGTTTTGAAGAATACCCAAAAATGAGCATGAGAGTAGAAAATCCACCTTTAGTATTGAATCCACAACCTAAAATCACCTTTGAAATTTAACAACAACTAGTTAGTACCCTATCCAAGATCTCTCTCTTAGGACTTTTGCAAGATTCTCCTATTCATAGGGAATATTTGTTGAAACTTCTAAGACAACAAGTTGTTCCTCAAGACATTTATCCTAGTGCTATGACTAATGTTTTAAGTTCTCTTAGGGTACATTATATCACATTCTTAGGTGATGATATGCATTCCTTTGACTTGCAATGGGATTCTTCCCTTTACATCACTACATTTATTAGGGAAACTTTTATCAAGTATATTCTAATTTATAATGGTTCTTCCCTCAATTTATGCACTTATCGATATTTCCAAAAGTTTGAATTCAAAGAGGAAGAATTAACTAATTCTGACATCATCATAAAAATTTTCAATAATGAATCCCAAGAGGCTTGTGGTGTTATATCTCTCCCCCTCAGGGTTGGACCCAATATATTAGATACCTTGTTATGTAGTGTCTTATCTTGCATCTTTTAATCTTCTTCTTGGATGCCCTTGGATCCATGTGATGAGGGTTGTCCCTTCTATTTTGTTAGCAATGTTTGAAGTTCAAATTTAATAATTAATTTATCACCATTTTGGATGATCCTCACCCATTTAAATATTGTCATGAGTTGAACAAACCCAATTTTATCTTCAATTATGTTCATCAGTTTCTCCATTTCATATAACTAAGTAATTTTAAAATCTAAATGTGAGTAAGGAACATTTAATCAATTTCTCATCATAGAATCAAATCAATCCTTCTCTTCAAGAGCCTCTTTTGATGATATCTCATCAAGGTTTGGAGTGGAGTGTTGATGATATATCCCTCTTTATTAGTTGTGACCCCAAAGGAGTATGTTGAATGTGACACTCTTTGTGACATAGTTCAAAAAAATATCCCTCAAAATGGCTCCTCTCTTTATGGGTCAGTCCCTTGCATAATGTAAGTTGAGTCTTCTAGTTCTAAAGAGGGCTTTGATTCTATCTCTTAAGTACCTTGAGCAACTAGGAGTAACTCCCACCCTACCTCCTCTTGAGGATGAGTCATCCATTTTCATTTATGATACCATAGATGTTAACATAGGTTCTTACGAGACCCCTAGAATCCTTAAGCTAGGTAAAGCCTTCTCCATGGATGAGTAGGAGCAGTTGACCAATTTGTTGAAATATTTTCATGATATTTTTGCTTGATCATATGCTGACATGCTAGGTCTTGATCCCTTCCTTTTTATGCATCATTTGGTATTTCACCCTAGTGCTAATTATGTTAAGCAGAAATATAGGAATATGCATCCTAAGGTTACCCTTTTGGTCAAGGAAAAGATCCAAAAAATCCTTGATATTGGTATATTACATCCTTTTTAATCTTGGGTTATACCCTTTAAAATCTTAGATTACATCCCTTGCTATGTTGGGCACCATTTTTTTATTTTAGATCACACCCTTTCATTTCTCAGGTCTCACATTTTGATGTAGTGGGTTACACCCTTTTGTATCTTAGGTAACACCCTAGTAGAGAAGAATAGTAGTTTGTGTGCACGCAAGAGTCCAAGCTAGGTATTAATTTTTTTAGGGTTTTAATAATTCAAAGCTTATATTAAAGTTTGGAGCTATAAGGTTAAATAGGAAATATTTTGAATTATTGAGTTATTAAAAGAATGGAGTGATAAGTAGAGTAAAGTTAATTAAAGTTTTTTATGTTGAAGTGATTTACTAAGTTTTTAAAAGGGTTGCATATATATATATATATATATATATATATATATAATATTTATAAGGAGACTTAAGGTTATAATTAAAGTTTAATTTTTTCTAAGTTTGGGAGTTATAAGTAGTTAGTGGAAGTTCTTTTAATTGAAGTATTTTATTAAAATTGGAGGGATAAGGTTTATTAAGGTTTTTTTAGTGGAGTATTTTATTTATTTTAAAACAAGGGTTGATGATTATTTAAAGTTTTTAGAAAATTTTGAAAAACTTTAAATTTTATGTTTTTTGAAATTTAATTGAAGTATTTGAAGTTTTGAAATTTTGAAAATTAAATTAGGGAGTTAAAATATTTTCAACATCAAGGTTAAAAAGAGAGAGATATTTAATTGAAGTATTTGAAGTTCTAAAATTTTGAAAATCAAATTAGGGAGTTAAAAGGTTTTCAACATCAAGGTTAGAGAGAGAGAGAGAGAAAGAGAGATAAGTTAGTCTAATTCAATGAAATTAATTAATATTTTATTTGGGAGTTATAAGTTTGTCGACTTCAAATAAACATGACAAGAAAAAACCAAGCAAAAAGGAAAATAAATGATCAAAAAATAGAAATACAAAAACATGAGCTGTCAAAAATAAATTAAAAAGAAAACTTATGTTTTCAAGAAGAATAAATATACATTCAAGATGTATCACTAGAAGAGACTAAGGAAATGTTGCAAAATTTAAAATATTGTACTCAATACATGATAGCAAAAATTGAAGTACAAAAGGATACATCAATGAAGGAAAAGAGAATCTTACAATCAATCATGAGAGAAGCCAAAGATAAAAAAAATTCAATGCTTGGAAATTAACCAAGTTCAAAGCTTGATGAAGCATTTGAAGAATCTAAAGATAACTTCACATTACCTAATGATATAGGAAAGATAATGTATATGACATTACTTTCTAATGAAGTTCTCAAAGGTAAAAATAGAAAATAAGTGGAAATGGCTATAGATTTGAAGAAAAATCTTGTTGATATTACAATGAAGCAAAAAAAGAAAAATTCTTAATACTTCAACAATGCATGCAAAGTATTCTTAGTGATGCTAATGATTGTTATGAATTTTTTCTTACTATACCTGCTACTATATGGAGAACAATATATAGGGGAATAATCACTCTAAATATTTCCAAGATTAAGAAAACAAAGAAATGTTGAAGAATTAGGGAACAAAACAATGATGGAAGATGTTTTCTATGATATAAATGATTTAAGATCGATGGTGATAGATGCATATTATGATAATAATGATCTTCATCAAAAATATAAAGATTCATGTTGTGATACTTATCAAAATGAAAATAAAAATTGTAATGCAAGCAATGATACTTGTGACTTAGAATTCATGACAAATATATAAGAAATTGTTACAAAATTAGATATTACATGTGACAAAAAGGATTTAAATACAATTAATTATCATTTAGAAAAAAACTTATGCTATCAAAATTGATGATGACAAATATTAAAATGATGACAATGATAGTGATGCTTAGAGTTGTGTTGATGTTGATAGGGATCCGTTTGATGATCTTTTTTATTATTTTGAAAAGTATACTAAAGGAATTGGTTCAAAATAATTAAGTAAAATGGGATATAAAGACATAGGTTTAGGAAAACATGGAAAAGGAATAAAAGAGCCAATTGTACAAAATATAAGACCAAAATGTGAAGGTCTTGGATATACAGGATAGATGAGTAGCAAGGAATCAAGAACTAAATATATGATAGAAAATAGTGACATAAAATCTATGATAGGGACTGATAGAATTAGTAACAATGAAGGATAGAATGGTCAAATAATTTTTACTTCAGAGAATATATCTAATAATTATGGTATATGGACATAAGATAGAAGAATGTTGAAATCTCCATTGTTGTGAAATTTGTGGATATAATCATTCACAAATATTTTATCTAAAAAAAGAAAAGAAAAACTACAGATTAAAAATAAATTATGGATAGCTCTGAGGTGTATACCAATTGGTTCATCCAAACCCCATAAGGGGGGCAGAGGTCCAAGGTTCAAATCTCGAGCCTCACCGGACTAAATGCTTGTCCCTTTCCTAGTGCTTTCAACGACGTAAAAGGTTTAAAATGATTGTGGCATGGTGGTTATAGGGGCGGACTGCACGAAGATCTTTGTGGTAGATTCTAAGGTGGACAACATAGAATATTGTGGTGGCCATAAAAGCTGGATAGCCTACCTGGGTTCGTGGCGACTACCGATTCCACCATGTAAATACAAAAAAAAAAATGAATTATGGATGGATAAAAATGAATGAATGGGATAATATAAAAAGAATATTGTATGGTTTCTACATAAGGAAACCAAGTATGATTAAAGTTTTCTACGAAAATTTTTAGTCTTGTCATAAATAAATAAATTATTATGACCCAAGAATAGCTTGGAATATGACCTATAGTGAAAGCACCTGTAGTGATGATCCTACAAATATGATGGTCTTATAAATGTTCTAGTGGATCACCCAAAGACAATAATAATCTAAAGATGACTCATAGTCATAGTTCCACAGGTAGTGACCCAAATGCAATGATCCAGTGGAAGTGATCTAGAGGAAGAGACCCAAAGACAGTGATGCAAAGGCAAATCTAGTGGTAGTGACCTAGAGGCAGAGACCTAGAGATGACTCAAATACATTGATCTAGAGGTATACAAATAATTTATAAAGGAAGACCTAATTAAGGTTGCATATATCCAACCATGCCAAATTTAGAGCCAAATAATGCAGATAGAAGAATCAGATAATGAAATCAAAAGACCTTCCTACCAAATAATGTAATACAGGGGTGTTGGAGCATCACATTTTTTGATCCTCTTGTAAATATTAGTTTGGGAGTTGATTTATATTATATATAATATATGTGTCAATATGAGGAATATAAAAGGATGCATATCTCAACTATTAGAGGAGAGCAATAGTTAGAGTACTAAAAAGTCATGTAAAATTATATATTAGAGATAAATATCCAAGGAATGTAATCAATCGAACATCATTATTATAATTTTATGATATACAATATATTAGAGATATATTAATGACATATTCCATTTCTTTAATATATTTTTATTTTATGAGAGACATTTATGTAATTTATTCTTGATGAGAGATAAAGTTCTTGTGAGCAAATAGTCCTAGAAATCTATCATACCTTGGGTCACACCCTTTAGTACATTGGGTCATACCCTTTTGTATCTTGGGTCATAGCCTTTTGTACCTTGGGTCATAACCTTTGATATCTTGTTTCAATAATTGTTAATGTTAAGTAATTTAGATTAATACCAATGACAATTAATTGAAAATACCTACTTAAAAATGTTTTACCACCAACGAAACTTGACCCAACCACAATCCGAAATGAACATTGGGTTACAACCCCAGAATAATTGCAATCACTAATTAAAAGTTGTACCATAGGTTGAATATCATGTCTTTGATACCACTTGTAATGGATAAATATATCATAACATAAAAACCTTAAAGGATGTAATATGTAAAAAATACATGAACAATATGTATATGGATTTCCTCTCAATGAGGGATACACACACACACACACACACATATATATAGCTTATCTAGTGGTTATATTATAAAGGGTTTGTTGGATATTGATGCTAATTGAGAAAACAATAAAACCAAAAGTTCTCCCATGAATTTGAAGAAGCCCAAAAGTTTCTATAGGCCTTGAAGAGTCACCATAGTCAACTTTAAAACCTATAGTCAACTTTCAAAGCTCATAACTTTTTATTTACAATTTTATTTTGCATGTGTCATACACTATTGGAAGGTATTTTTGTGTAGAATTTACTCTTTTGAGGAGTTTGGTCCCTCAAATTCAGACTATCACACATTGCTACAAAAATTGTTACATTTTTTGTTGCTGCAAATTTTTGTTGCACTTTTTTGTTCTTCATATTTTGGGTCAAATACTTCATTTGGTATCATATTTTGGTTATTTTTTAGGTTTGAGTGAACTTGGATTTATACCATTTTATCAAGTTCTTTGACAAGTTCAGTGAAGAAAATTTTCATTTGTTGTTATATGAGTCTAATGGCCAACTTCAACAACTCATTATCCATTACAAAATTTAATGGGAAATATTATGATTATTGGAGCATAATTATGAGAAATTTTTTAATTGAAAAATATATTTGGGTTGTAGTGGAGAGTGGATATGAATAACCACCTAATTGGAACACATTACAAGGAAATTATAGGATACAAAAAAGGAAAACAAAGAAGAAGAATTATTTAGCCCTCTACCACATTTACTCTACTCTTGAAAAGAGTTTATTTCCATGTGTTGTTGCTACTACATCAGCCAATTAGGCTTGAAAGTATTTTCAAGAGGCTTACCAAGGAATTGACCAAGTTAGAATGGTAAATTTAAATACCATGAAGAAAAAGTTTGAGAATATAAAGATGAAAGAGGCTGATTTGGCCTTGAGGAGAAAGAAAATTTGTCTAAGTGGGAAGGGTGGAAAAATGGAGCATTATTGAGAAAAGTGAAGTTCAAAAGTTCTTACCACTTTAAAAATAAATAAATCTAGGGTAAAGAAATGGAGCATTATCAAGAAAAGTGAAGTCCCAAAGTTTCACCCACTTTATAAAGGAAGAAAGCTAGGGCATAAAAATGGAGCATTATCGAGAAAAGTGAAGTCCCAAAGTTTCGTCCACTATGAGAAAAATAAAAAATTATCTAAGTAAACTTGGGAAGAAAAATGGGATTTTTTTAGAGAAAGTACCATCCTAAAACCCCTCCCACACTCAACATAGAAATAAAACCTAAAAGGGCAAATAAATGAGATGTTTTTTTATTGATAGAGGGGTTTTGAAAGGACCCAAAACCTTTTACAGAGTGAACCTAGGAATCCAACAAGGATCACCAAAGAGAACAAAAACCCTCAGGATGGAAACCTAGCTCAATTGAACAACAAACGGACAAGGGAAAAACACTCCCTGTGCACCACCCTAGAAGACAGACATCCAAAAACTAAATAGACATTGAAAGATAGAAACCAGAAAGCAAGATCCAGGTGACTTACACCATCTGATCAGGATGGCTAGTGAGCCTAAATAGCTGAGAAGGATTCCTAACCATTTTAGAGAAGATAAATTTTATCTTCATTGCTAACATTCATGAGCCTCGAAGGAAATTTGGCTCGCCACACACAAAAGGATTGCTCCATGACACCTTTGTTAGCCAGTAAGTCTATCACCTTATTTTATTCATTGTACACATGTTGTATGGTGACATTCATATATTTTTCCAAAATTTTCTTACACTCATGATAGTGTTGTTGATGGTGCATGATGTATCTTGGTTTCCTTTAGTACAATTAATGGCAAGCAAGGAGTCTCTTTCTATAATAATTTGGTCAACATCCAATTCATTTAACACCGTCAGTCCTTGGTGGAGGGCTCTCACCTTAACCATATTATTCATCTAAATTCCAATATTTTTTGCATAAGCCATGAGAATTTCTCCCCTGTTATTTTTGATAATACCGCCATTGCCCACCCTACTTGGGTTTCCTTTCACTGTGCCATCAAAATTGAGCTTTGTCCAACCATGAGGAGGGGAGGTCCATTTGATGCTTGACCTATCCACTTGGGATTTTGGGGCCCTATCCAAAATGAGACTTAGTTTAAATAAATCATATATAAGAGTTTCAATACCAAGTTTGGAAAACTCCTCACACGGTATCAGTTGAGCATTTTTAAGCACAAAGGAGATGACATGAGAAAGAAATGACTCGTGGTCTCTATTGCAATTGTTAAAAATCTAGTTATTACATTCCAACCAAACTTGCCAAAGTTAATAATGGAGGTAAATAGACTAGAGGAAGTTGTGTTGGGAGTTGACAAAATGATTGGGTCATTGCTAAAAGAGGAAAGGAATGGAA
Organism: Wollemia nobilis; assembly: GCA_028583015.1. Lineage (NCBI taxonomy): Eukaryota > Viridiplantae > Streptophyta > Pinopsida > Araucariales > Araucariaceae > Wollemia > Wollemia nobilis. Next base: position 2,847,138 of record JAQPPZ010000057.1, read on the forward strand.
GGTGGTTGAACCCAAGAAACATTGAAAATATCAAAAAGGGCATTTAAGATAGACCTAGAAAAAGGGTATTCCAAAAATAGATGGGCTAATTCCCAGTTGGAATTGCAGAGACAACAATAATTTGGAATTAACATACCTTTTTTAATAAGGTTATCTATAGTTAAAATTGTGTACAAGGATGTGAGCCATGAAAAAAAAACAAACTTTGGGAATCAACTTTTTAGGCCACACAAACTTGGCAAGGGGTCAACGAGCAACAAGAGGACCTTGGATGTAATATGTTTATTTGATTGAAAATTGTCCATATTCATTGCTTAGGATAACATGTACTCTACGAATATTTTCTAATGCTACTATCACATTTTGACAAGCAATGTGGATATTGTCAATCAGAATGAATTTCCATTGTTGGCCATTGGAATTTTGTGTGATAAAGTTAGAGACTTGTCTACTGAACAAATGATCCATGAATGGTTTCAAAATTTCTAAATTTTGGTCACTTATGAGAAGGTAATCCTTTATCCATGGATCCTCCCCAAACCTTTTGCTTCTATCGTTGCCAAGATTTCATCTTTGACCCCTTCTCAAAATGTATTTAGTTTAGGTGTTCGAATTCCAGAAGCACGATCCATTATGAACTGGGACTTCTTCCATGAAAGTATTTTGATGAAGATATTTCCCTTTAATGATGTCTCTCCATGAATATTGGGCATCTGAAGCTATCCTCCATCCATTTTTTTCTAGTAGATCTAAATTCATTTGATGAACTCTTCTGAAACCTAGTCCTCCACTATCTTTTTTCTAGCATATTTTATCCCAAGCAACTAAAGGAAGACTGCTCCAATTTTCCTTTCCAAACCAAAGAAATTTCCTTTAAATTTTTTTAATTTTTTATATATTGACACTGAAACTTTGAAAATGGACATAAAAAAACTAGTATACTCTATAAACAGGCTTAGAAAAGAGTTGTCTTTACTGCTTCTCTCAACAATACCTTTTTCTAGCTTGCTAGTTTCTTCAGAATTCTGTCAATGACATTATTCCATAAATTGTCTGACATGCTGCCATGGAACAAGGGAAGGTTGAGATAAGTTGAGGGGAGATTGGAAATATTGCAGCCAAGAATTCTTGCAATTTTTATCTAGCTTCAAACTAGAGTGTTCAGAAAGAAAATTATACTTTTCTCATAGCTCACCTTTTGATCAGTTACTGCCTCATAGAAATTGAGAATATTTATAATCATTTTAGCTTCTAGAATAGAGGACAGTGAAGCTAGAATAGTATAATCAATAAATTATTGATGGGTTATACCTTTTTTTTAAGAGTAGGTTTTAATGCCAATGATGAGACAATTCAAGCAAGCTTCTTTTAGGGGTCTACTAAGAGATTCAGCCATGATAATAAAAATAAAAGGATATAGGGGACCCCCCTATCTAATGCCTCTTGAAATTTGAAAATGTCTTGTAGCAGAATAGTTAATAAGAACATAAATCCATGTAGAGGTTACACATTATTTTATTAAGGATATCCAATCCTCATGAAACCCAAATTTTGCAAGGACATCAAAAAGAAAATCCCAAGATACCCTATCAAAGCTTTATTCATGTCTAATTTCAAAAATATTTTAGGTTTTTTTCTATTTGAGATGAAATGAATGATTTCATGGATAGTTATTATTCCATCAGTTATAAATCTACCCCAAATAGAGTTGTCTTGACATTGGTCTATAATGACTGGGAGAGTGTCTTTTAACCTATTTGCAATTACCTTAGAAATGAGCTTATAAATAATGTTACATTAGCTGATAGACCTAAAGTTAGACATGGATCAACTATTATGGGTTTTTGGAACAAGGGCCAAAATTATGGAGTTGACATCCCTAGGAAGAGTTTTGCAGTGTTGGAAGTCTTGTACAACTTTAGAAATATCATGACCTACTATGTCCCAAAAATACTAGAAAAATCTAGGAGGGAAGCCATCCGGTCTGAAATATTTGTTAAGGTGCATTGAAAACATTACCTCTTTAATTTCTTCAAAGGTAAACTCTTTAAGGAGACCAACATTGAAATCTTGGGAAATTAGATTTGGAATGTTTTGAAGGAGAGCATTGTGCACCTGAGATGAGCATGGGGGACAAGGACCAAGAATGTCTTCAAAGTGAGTGACAACCTCTTCTCTGATTTCAAGAATGTCTAAAGTGGATGTGCCATCACTATGCAAGAGGTATTTTATTACGTTATTACTTTTGTGTTTGAGAGTTGACATATGGAAGTACTTGGTGTTGGAGCCTCATTTCAACCATAGTGAATGCAATTTTTATCTTCAAAAAACCTCTTCTTTGGCCAACATGTTGTGGTATTCTGATAGGAGTTTTTTTTCCTTTTGCCTCATTTCAGGTTCCATATTTCCATTTTGGATGTTTTTTTCAAATGCATTTAGTTGATCAACAATTTTTTTTTGCACTGGAAAATGTTATCGATCAAGACCTCCTTGTTCTAAAATTTTAAATTTCCTTTAATAAATCAATTTTTTTTAGTTATTTAAACTAATGGTGAGTCTGAGAAGGTATTTCTCCACCAAATTTAATACAGCTCTTGAGGTCCTCATGTTAAAGTCACATTGATTCGAATCTAAATGACACCTTAGAGGATTGGCCTTGTTTTTGCCTTTCTAGAACTAGGGGACTATGGTCAAAATCAATTTTTGGAAGAGTGTGAAGAGTTGCATCTCCGAAGAACTGAATTGCTTCCTTGGATACAAGAAATCTATCAAGTCTCAATTGGATTAGTTGATTACCTATTCTCCTATTGCTCCATGTGTATTTTGCTCCTTTCAATTGAATGTCCATGAGTTCATTATGTTCAATGAAATCAGTAAATTCTTCTAGACACCGAGAATTGATGGTGTTTCCTCCTTTTTTCTCCAATGGGAATAGAGGAGTGTTGAAATCATCGACAAGCATCCACTGCTCATTTCAAAATTTATCCCTCATCTAGATTAGATAATTCTAGAAGGTACAATGACCTAGCATATTATTTGGGGCATAATGTTTTTATAATATCCACTGATTTTGAGTGTCTTTTTTGAATAATAGCATATTGATTACCCTATCTATCATATTTATGAGCCTTCCTTTGATATTGCTTGAGTCCCACATGCAAAAACATATTCCTGAAGAACCCTAGATAGGACTGAAAACAAATTCACTATCCTTCCATAAGGATTTTTCTATTTTATCACTACTATCCATATCTATTTTGGTTTCTTGCAGGAGAATGATGTCGGGTTTTAATTCCTTCCTCATAGACCTAACCAACATTTGTTTCGATGGGATATTGAGCCCTCTCACATTCCATTAGAGGATCTTCATCTAGAATTTTTTTATGAGTATTTTTTTCCCCTCCTTTGCTTTGAGAGGAGGGTAGTTTGTATCACTCTTCTTCTTATTTGGACACATCAATGCTAGTTTGGTCTACGATAGATGAAATAATGGTGGGTTGAGTGTCATTTGCAATGTCATTATCTATCTTCTTCCTCCTAACATCTTGGATATATGGTCATCCTTTATTTTTTCCACTACCCACATCAATTATTACAATTTTGTTTAGCTTCAAGTGATTTGTTTTGGGGAATAGTAAGCTTCATCATAGATAGGGGACAAAGCCTGCTTTGGAGAGCTGATTAATTCTTCAAGAATAGGGGAATTGACTAGATTAACTGGAATGTTTATTAAATCAATTTGATATGGGGGATTAGGAGCATGGTTTGGTGAATTAGTGCCCATTGGGAGGTGTGAGAGTCCCAACTTCAAGGGAGAATGACCATTCATAGCAATGACATCTAGACCTTCAGGATGATTTTCTTGGATTTCTATGTTTTTGGGAATGTTCAAAGGTGGATTTGGCTCTGACCCATTACCCTTTATAGCCTCTTAAGGGGAGGTGTTTGATGAATTTAACGGTAAAAAAGGATTTGGATTGGAAAACAAAGATCTTACCGGATTTGAAGTGTTCCCAACTTGGAGCGCTGATTGGTGGGTGGACATTGGTTGTTTACCTTTGTGAGCCTGCTTATTTCTTTGGATATAATGAAATGCTTGACCATTACCATTGCCCATCGCTACTCTACCTTGATATCCATATTTCTTTGAGTATTTTTTTAGCATTGGGTATTGAACCCTTAGGTGACCCTATTTTTTACATTCAATACAATAAGTGGGTTTGTTTTCATATTCAACAACTTATTATTTGTTATAGGAACCTAAAACCAAGTCAAAATATGTCATAAGTTGGGATTCAAGGTTGGTTGTGATGCATATGCAAGCATAAGTCAAATGAGATCTTGCCTTTATGGTTGCACCAATGGTGAGAAATTATCCAATCGATTGGACTATGGATTTGAGAGTTTATGGGTGTCAAACTTGGGTGGGTAAACCTGGTATCCTGACCTAAATCAACACCATGTTGATGCTTTATGTTTTTGAATCAAAATCCTCCCCCTATCAAAGGATAAATAGGGTGGCTCTACAACCAAAAAACCACAGTCCACCTGTAATAATTTTGCTAGTGTCTTGGGGATTTTTTAGTCTGATCATGAAGAAACCACTAGGGCATGCCACTAGCTACATGTGTTTGACCAGGCTCCATTTTGAGAATTCCCATTTATGAATATAATCAATATATGGTCGTACTCCAACAAAATTACCAATAAGATATAGATCTTCTTAAGAGATGAGAGGTGCCATAGATTCAAGAGGAAAAATAACTTTACGACTAGAGATAGTAAAGGGAATCGAGAGTTGGGTAACTAGGCCAAAACCCATTCTGTTATGGACTTTATCTGCAAATGTGTAGTCAAGTGTGATGTTTCAAGGTGGGTTTATCAGAGGATGGCTCCAAAATTCCTCAACTATTTTATTTCCATCACCCTCATTAGCATCCTCCACTCCATAATCATTGAAATCCTTGTTGTTGGTTTCATGATCACCTAAGGGTTCTGCATCACCATAATTCTAACCATGCATTCCATCATTGTTCTTGCACCCATGACATTCAAATTTTTGAGAGTCTACCATTCTCGCTCCACCAAATCCATTTTTTCTTTTGTGCCTGATTCTATTTGCCCCTACCTCAGAAGACACATATTTGGTTGCACTTAAGAATACGCTTATCTAACCCAATCATCCCTACTGTACCTATTGCCAATGTGAAACCCTCATGTGTAGAACTCATCACACATGTGAAACACAAAGCCTTGCATGTAGACCCTATGTAGAATACCTATTATTATTTCTTTTGTGCTCAATTTTTTTACCCCTACCTCAGAAGACATAAATTTGGTCATGCTCGAGAAGACACTTATCTAACCTAGCCATCCCTACTATACCTATTGCCCCTATGAAACCCTCATGTGTAGACCTCATTGCACACATGGAACACTAATCCAACCATTCCTGCTATACCTATTATAACTATGAAATCCTTATGTGCAAACCTCATTGCACTCAACTAAAACTTTTAGACCTATTGTACCTATTACCACTTGAGAAATGATATATTATTGCATCCCAATAAAACCTAAAATACCACCCATGCACATTGTCAGAAATATTGGAGTGTGCTAAGTATAAAATGAAAACCCAACCATTGAGAAATTAAAAAATTACAAAGGAGAGAAACATGGGTAGAAATTTTAGACATTTGTAGATAAAATGAGATATCGAAGTCTCGCCACTTAGAGAAAAGGAAAAATTAACTAAGTTCTTGGGTGAAAATATTGGACATTGTCGAAAAGAAGTAAATAGTGAAACCCTGCCCAAGGCCTTATCGAATATTTCATACATTATCAGAGAAAATTAAATCCTAAAACCCCACCCAACCTTGTGGTAGAAATATGGGATTCATTGCACTTTGGGAGCATCCCGAAACTCCTCCCAACATTGTGGGTGGAAATTTTAGACATTGGTGGAGAAGTGGAGTCCTAAAAACTTCGCCCATGCACTTGGTCAAGAAAATGAGACATTGGCAATAAAGTGAGGAACCCAAAACTCCGACCATGGAAGTACAACCATGCAAATTGGAAGAAAGCTCTGCCCATGGAAATAAAGCCCGAAAATTTTTAAAAATAATAAAAAGTAAAAATTAAAGTTTCAAACCTTAGGAAAATTAAAATTAATTAAATTAATATTAAGGCTAATGTTCTAACCTTTACCCTTTTTTTAATTTTTGCAAAAAAAATTTGGTGGGCACATTTAATGATAGCAGTATTGATGAAAGTAATGGTAGATAGGGAATTTCAACACAAACCAAGCAAAGGGGATAATGCAAGAATAAAATATGTGGGAATTCAATGATCTACCTAGATTTTGTAAGGCTTGACACAAACAAAGACTTTATTGAGGCATGGCCAAAGTGATGCACATTGAATGAACATACCTACAACTAGCTGGAAATTGACAACATCTATACACAATCTTCATTTAATGAAGATAAGATCATATTTTGTCTTCTACATTTATGGTAAGATACTCAGTCAAAATTATAGAGTGGTTGGAGTTGAACAAGACTCTATTAAAATATGTTTTTTTATTGTTTGAAGCCCTATAGTGGGATTTTAAAATTATTTTTCTTGACTGGGAGCTAGATATTTTGTGAAAAAAAACTGCTTGGACATAGTTGATGGGAGTTGCAGGCAAGGCGAATAACTAGAGAGGGGTTGAAACCTAAAAAGGAGAAAAATGGAAAACTTAGAAAATAGGGTTTTCAATTATTTTCAACCTATAAATGGGTGTTTGAGTTAAAAAATAGAATGAGTGAGAAAAGGAGCAGACAAACTAGGTTTTGGAGCGATCGAAGATGGATAGGGAGTGACTAGCATAGGAATCGAAGAAGGGCAAGGCCATACTAGGGCTTTGGAAGGTACATCAATGGATGGGGCCTTGGATGAAGAGCTAGAGAATGGATTTCTGAAAATAAAAATCCAATAACCTCCCAATAAAGTTATCCCAAAGAAGGACCAGGATGAACTAGAGGTAGACAACGATCAGGAGAATCAAGCCCTAGAAGTGGGATAGAAATGCTCTTGGGCCCAGGTGGTACATGGTTCTAAACCTGCTACTACTCTTCCTCCATTGGTAAGCCACTTAAACTTGATATTTAAATATGGTATTCCAAATATTCCCTCAGAGATAATTTTGAACATGAAGGTGTAAGGGGAACACAATTTTGTGGGCAAGTTGTTTGGGGTAAGGCAAGATATAGACACTATTCAAAGGTGGGCATTCACTAGATGGAAACCAATGGGTTGTATGGAGATTGTGGTGCTCCCAAATGGGTTATTCATGATCAAACTTACTTAGGTAAGTGACATGCAAAAATAGTCTAGGTGGAGGACCATGGTCTATGGGGAAGCATAGCCTGTTTTTTAGAAAATGAGATGTGGATTTTAATTCTTACACTTGAAGTCTCAATATAGTTGTCTTTTGGGTAATATTATCTCACCTTCCCTTTTAATATTGGCACTATGAAATTTTAATGGCTATTACAAATGGTATTGGTACCTTTGTTACCATTGATAGGGTAACCAGGTTGAAGCCCCATATGGTGTTTGCCTAAATTTGTGTTAATGTTCATCTAGATAGCAATATTCTAAAAATAATAGACCTAATATTCCTAGCAGGTACCTTGACTTAGAGTCTAGATTATGAAAATATTCCACCCCTTTGTGATATTTGTAAAGGGAGAGGTCATATCTCAAGCTTCTACCCAAAGAAGAAGAAAGCTCCCAATAAGAAAGTCTGGTAGAGGAAGAAGAGTAAAGATGTAAAGCAAGGTAATGACACAGATATCATGGTGGATAATCAGAAGAAAGCAAGCATCTCACACCAACTGACTGTGGTGGTTGAGGACAAACACATGGAAGATCCCTATTATGGAGTTGTGGTAGTCCAACCCCCCTGGAGTTGTGGAACCCCTTGAATTTGTAGACCCTAACTCTTTTGCTTTCTTGAGAGGAGCTAAAGAGGATGAAATGGAGACCCAACCAAAGTTGTATAATTTTTTGAGGAGACACAATGGGTGAATCATGATGGGGTACAACAAGAGCATATAAAACCTCTATAAGTGGATGTAGAGGTTAACCCTATTGACACAATTATTACAAATAGGGAAAGGTAGGATGAAGCTAAAAAAGTGTTAAGGGAAGATAAGAAGATCCTAAAAAATATAGAGGTGAAGCCTGTATCTCCAATATGGGAGTATTTTGGCTCATATAAGGTTCTAATGATCCCCTCAAGGGTGACTAGGAATCAAGCAAAGATAAATCCCCTATATGTTGGTAAGGAACACACTGTAGGTAGACCTCCTTTAATGAAGGTAATGAAGAGGGAAACAGTGACAGAGATAGCTATAATAACACAAACCATCATCAATCTAGGTGGGGCAGGGAATAAATCAGCTAAATCTAAAAAATGAAGGTTTTGTCATGGAATATATGAGATCTCAATGGGACTACAATATATAGATTGATATAAACATTGAGAAGAGATAATAACCTAGATATTTTTCTATTACAAGAGACAAAGGTGGTAGAAGTAAACTTAAAAATAGTTAAAAACAAGATTTGGAGAGGATTAGAATTTTTTGCTCAACCCTCAATGAGCTCCTCAAGAGGAATGATGTGTATAAATTGGAAGTACAAAATATTATCTCAAATGATAGATTTTGTGCTATCCAATTATTTTCGAAGGAGGATAATTACCACTAGATCATTACAAATGTCTATGCACCCACTGATGTGGCTAGAAGATGAAGGTTACGGAGGGAATTGAGTGAAATCGGGTATTTATTTGTAGGCATCCAATGGATCATTGCAGGGGATTTAAATACCCCTCTATATTCATCTAATAACAAGGGAGGTGTTGAAGGATATTCAGAGAGAAACTAAGTTTGGTGATTTTATAAATTCAAATGCTTTGATGGACTTAGATATTAGACAAGTAAAGTTTACCTGGACTAATAGGTAGATGGGGAGTCAATTGATTAAGATTAGAATGGACAGGATATTGATTTCTCAGGAGAGCTTAATGTTTTTTGGGGACACTACTCTCATGACCCTCCCAAAAACTAGCTCAGACCATAATACTTTGATTTGGAAAACATCATATTGGATAAGGCTCTTTTCCACTCCTTTTTAGTTTGAAAAGATGTGGATCCTTCATTCTAATTTAGAGAGTATGATTCAATCTTGATGGCAGCAATATTTTTTTGGGAATATATTTACTCAAGTAGCAAAGAAACTAATATTTTTTAAGCAAAACTTAAAATTGTGGAATAAAGAGGTGTTTGGAGACATTATGGTTAAAAAGGTAGCTTTACAACAACTCATGGAGTTAGAAAACTCTTTGCATTTGGGGGAGTATTTGAAGGAAGTTCGAACTAGAGAAAATGATATATGTGATTGGCACAATATTCTGGCATGTGAGGAGGCTTTTTGACGGTGTAAATAAAAATATTTTTGGTTAAAGGAAGGGGATATGAATACAGGTTTTTTCCATGTTTTAACTCTCAGGCATAGAAGTTTTAATAATATCTAGGAAATCAAGATTTTTTATGGTTATTCTACAAGGGATCCTTTACAAATTAGAGGGGAAGTTGTTCGATTTTTCCAAGATATGTTAGGAGTGGATTCAGAGATGGATGAAGAGGTGATGAACCTGTTGTTATACCATATTCCCTTAAAGATTATAAATTGGATAAATTACTATCTCCTCGGACCCTTTACAAATGAGGAAATTAAAGAGGTGGTCTTCTCCATGAAGGGAGATAAATCTCCTAGCCTAGATGGGTTTCTAGTGCTCTTCTATCACAAGTTTTGGCACATCATTGGCAATGAGGTTAGCTTGGTATTTAAGGATTTTTAGACCTCTAAAAGGATCCTCTTTTATGTGAATTATGTGTTATTAACCCTCATCCTAAAGATTGCAAGTGATAAATATTTTGCAGATTACCACCCAATTAGCCTGTGTAATACTCTCTATAAAATTGTGTTCAAAGTCCTTGTAAACCCATTAAATATGGATCTCCCTTTTGTTATTGATAAACACCAAAGGGGTTTTATTCAGGGATGACAGATTCTTTATGGGATCATTTCGATCCATGAGATCCTACACTCTGTCTCTAAATCAAAAAAGGAAGGTATGTTTCTTAAATTGGATATGAATAAAGCGTATAAAAAAATTTCTTAGGATTTCTTGATCAAAGTGCTCCAACATTTTGGTTTTCATGAGGATTGGATCTCTATGATGAAAAATTGCATCTCCATAGTGATGATCTCCATCTTAGTTAATGGGTCTATAGTGGGTTATTTTCCTAGCAAGAGGAGGTTGAGACAATGGGACCCCCTGTCCCCTTATCTATTTATAATTTTAGCTGAATCTATGGGTAGAGCCTTCACAATATCCATGGATAGAGGAGATATAGAAGGTATCAAGCCAACTTCCACTCTAGAACCAGTCTCTTTTTAATAATTTTTGGATGATACTCTAATTTTGACAAGATCCTATCTTCCACAAGAAAGACATGTTAATATGATTTTGCATTTCTATGAGCTTGCAATAGGCCAAAAGGTAAATTTTAATAAAAGCAAGTTTTTTTTTCCTAAATACCTCTAGAGCTCTCCAACTACAGATAGTGAGAATATTAAATTTTGGCATAGATGATTTACCAACAACCTATCTAGGGATGCCTTTATTTCATGGGAATATGAAGGAAGCCTTGTAGGATTTGGTTATTGAACATGTTACAAAGAAACTATCTTCCTGGAAAGGCTCTGTTCTTAGTCAGGTAGGAAAGGCACAACTTGTGAAATCCTATCTTCAAAGTATACATGTTTACTTCATGTCAATTTTTAATATGCCAATATCGATCAACAAAAAATTGAATAGATCCAAAGGATTTTTCTATGGTCTAATATTGAGGAAAATAAGAGGATATCTTTACTTAATTGGAACAAAGTATGTACCTCTAAACAATATGTGGTATTGGGACATAGAACTCTTCCCAAAATGAAAAAATCTCTAATGGGAAAGTTGGGTTGGAATTTGGTGAAGGAAGAATACACTCCCTAGGTCAAGATTGTAAAAGCTAAGTATATACATAATTCATATTTCCTGGAAAACCTCAACCTCCCACAAGGGGTCTAGTTTTTGGAATAGCCTTCAATAGGTAAGACCTCTGATACATAAAAGTTGTAGATGGTAGAGTGGATATGGTGCTAACATGATATTTTGGTAGTATACTTGGCTCTTTAACTCTCTCATTTGTGAGATCCCAAGGTTTGCAAACTTAAGAATAATCTTGAATCCTATTTATGGATTGTTGGTTTGGGATTATATGGTGGAAAAAATGACATCAATATGTGGAATCAACTTTATGCTAAGAACATCAATGAGGACTTGCGTCCACACCTAGAAATTATTAATAGATGCCTTAATGCCTACATCCTAAATCATTGGTGACTGAATGATATATTTATTTGGATGAAAATGAAGAGTGGATATTATTCTATGAATACTGGTTATAACTTGGTTGAATGTGTAGGGGTAGTGTGGCCCCATGTAAATTTTTGGGATAAATATATCATCCCTAAGATTACTATTTTTTAGTGGTTGGTTATGCATAGTAAAATTATGACCCAGGATAATTTGAAAAAACATGGTTTCTCCTTACCAAATAGATGTGTTTTGTGTGAAAAAGAGGAGGAAAGCATTGATCATCTACTTCTTAAGTGCTCCTTCATCAAAAAATTGTTTAATTAGCTCTATAGTGAATTCCAATTTTAGCGGGTTTTACCTAGAACTATCTCAAATTTGAACTTGCAATGGAAGCCTCCTTTTAAATGTAGAAGAATCAAGAAGTTGTGACTTCTAAACCTTCCACATAATTGGTGGAGAGTTTGGAATTAAAGAAACCATAGAATCTTTTAGGACTTGAAGATGGACTGGGAAATGGTTTGCAACTGAGAAATAAGTCTCCTAATGGATAATTTGTACACTATTCACTTCAAGGAGGTATGGGAATCAGAGCAGGAAAGGCAGGTATTGGAATTCTAGGGAGTCAGAGATAAATTACCAATACCTCGAGTTCATCCCAAAACTCATGCAAAATGGATACCACCACCGGTTGGATGGTTCAAATTAAATTTTTATGGGACCTCAAAAGGTAATCTTGGGCTGGTGGGAGCTGGAGGGGTGATCCAAAATCATCTAGGTAAGGTAATCAAAGCCTTTGCTAAACCACTAGGTGAACAAACAAGTCATTTTACTGAAGCAAGAGGAACTTATATAGGAATTTCTTTGGATATAAATTGCAATCTAGATAATATTATAGTTGAAGGAGACTCACAAAATATTGTGACTATTTTAAAGGGAGGACACCCAACCATCTGGACTATTGACTTAATAATTGTGGAATATCAAGCACTTTTGGATAGACCCGAGAATGTACCTATCAATCATATTTATAGAGAAGACAACAAGGTAGCATATGGTCTTGCTAATGAAGGAATTATGGCAGATACCAGAAAGGATTTGGGGAATGATATCCTAGTGCACATAAATAATTTAGTTGACAATGATAATGCCACAAGAATTGACAATGGGGATCAGTAGGAAGAGGTTGACAGGAAAGCATAGAGTATATGATATTTAGATATGTAATGTGTATGCTGGTTTTCTAGTTTTGGTTGTGGCTAGTGAAGTGTGTTTGTTGTTACACAATTGGTATAGGCTTTATGCTAGTGGGAAATCCTTCTTGGTGAAATGGATAGTGATTGGCCATATATGTTTATGTAAAAGGTTAGTATTCCTTTCAAAAAAGCACTTTTCCAACTTCAAAATATATATATATTTTGTGAAAATATCAGGGCATGTCCTAAATCTATATATACTCCTATTATATGTAAAACATAGGGGGGACAAGGATTTATAATAGAATGTTTTACAAATTTTTTTTTAAAAATCCTTTTGTTATGGACAAAGGACATTTTGTGGTATTATTATTTTGAAGTGGTGTAGAGAGGCACTTAATTTGCTTCTTATTTTTGATGTTGCTTACTTTCTTATCCTTGTTTTCATTGAAATTATTATTAATGTAGAATATTTTGTGTTGTTATTATTTTGAAGTGGTGTAACCAAGTGCTTAATCCACTTCGTAATATTTGATGACACTAATTTTTCTCATCTTCTATTTTAAATTGGAATGTACGTAGTTTAAATTGTTATGAATTAAATTAATCTTGGCATGTTGTTTATGTGAAGAGTTTCATTGAAGTTTACTCATTCTGAAATTCAATTATTTTCCTACTGACTTTGGTTTTTTTGCGTGAGTTATGCTTCTGGAAATAACATCCTAGCAAAATTAAATCTTTAGAATGATTAAACTATCCTGAGAGAGCATTTGGTCTATTCCATAAACCCACTTCACCCCTTGCTAGATGATAAATCGATCCTAGAAATTTGGATGGTTTATTATCCTATTAGTTTAGAAAAAACAACAATACGTCAAGATTCAAAAGATAATTGATGATTGAAATTGCAAAATTTCTCCCCCTTCATTCTTTTCTACCTTACTCTACTCTCTGTTTTTATTTTAAAGCGATCTATTTTTATTTTATTAAAACTATTTATTCTTTTAATCTGTTGAAACTTGAAGAGCTAGATCTATTTACAAATGCAAATCTGATAGATGAACCAAAATAGCAACAAAAAAAAGTTGAACCTCTTTGTAGGTAAAAAATGTGGTCACATAGGCTTTCCAGAAGTGGAAAAGAGTGAGGATATTTGACCCAATCCTATAACTCACGCCTTGGATATCCAACAAGATCCTAAAGTGAGAAGGAATTTATTCCCATTTAAGTGTTACTTGTGTTTAAATTTACTCTTCATGGGGTTTGAATGAAAGACAAGCCAACACTTTACAAGTTTTAATGTCTTTGAGACACTCTATATTTGTCCTCTTTTGCTACATAGGATAAGAGGAAAATGGTGTAATAATATAATGCAAAAATGCTTTGCAATAGTTAGAATAGAACACCTTAAATTTGTACCTATATTTTGAGATCTCGATATCTCCTTTTGCAAGCTTTATTTCTTCCTTGATGAGGTGGCTTCTTTGCACTCTTGGTGGCAAGTAATGATTTGATGTTGTCTTCCTCGCTAGAAAACTCTCTCATTTTATTGGTTAAATTCTCAATAATAAATCTAAGCTCTTAATCATGCAATTTAACTTGAATAATTTATCCACCTATAATAACTAGTATAGTGCAATAACAATTTCTCCAATGAGTTCTCCTTGAAACTTCTTCAATGACCTTCTATAAAATCTACTTCAATGGCTTTCTCCTTCTTTCTCCTTGATATATCTTCTCTAGGATCTTCACTCTCGTAGCTTCTGGTATTCTTAATGAAACATTTCCTTCATTTTTCAACTGTGGAATATTTGCGATGAGATCTCCCTCTTGGATATCTGAAATCTATTGCTTGTGGAATCTGAAATAGGACTTTTGCTAGTCCTTCCCTATATTTATTCTTTCTAAAACTAGAAGTTCTTCAATGGGACCTATTGTGGGTATCTTTATCTTCTTAGGCTGATTTATCTTCCTTATTTAATATGCAATATGTAGTCTCCAATATTCAATGGATATCACCAATCTCCAATCTTCCCTTGGACTCTTATTTGGAGTCTCTTCATCCTTCAATGGGGTCTTCTTTCTAGGAATTCCTCCTTTATTTGTAGTCTTAAATCTTCAATGAATATCACCAACCTCCAATATTCTTTTGGACTCTTTTCTAGAGTCTATTCTTCCTTCAATCTGCAATAAGGCTCCTCTAGATTTTATCTTATGTAATTTGTAGGTCTATAATATAGTAATGGGACATTTTTCTCAGGCCTCCAAATCTCCAATATTCTAGTATTTATGGAGGATTTCTTGCTGGTTCTCCTTAATATTCAATATCTACTTTTTTCTACAACAAATAACTAATCCCTACATGAGAAAGGCACATAGACTTTCAAGAAATCGAAGATAAAACTCTTCTATATCCATTGTACAAAGCTTCTCAAATTTTGAGAACTAATTTTCTACAATAAAAACTCATGTAGTAGCAAGTAAATCTATGCAAATCTCTATATATCTATAAATCAGTAAACATCACTAGTTATCGTTCAATCTAGTGGAAAGAGATATGTGTTGAGTTCTTGTCTTCACAATTGTTTCTGCAACTCTATGGAAAGACTCCAGCCAAATGTATTTTTAGAAATTTTGCAAGTGAGATTTTTGATCTCCTTTCAATCTCTCTTGTGGTTCTCCCTATTTCCTATTGATCTACTATAGCTTTGATACCATTGTTAGATTTTGAGGATGTCTATTAATGTAGATGCAACCACAAGATGTGAAATATGTAAGCTAAGGTAACTATATGATAATGACACTATAATATGCAACAAAATAATGAGATAAAATTCTACAATAACATAATAATATGATATTAATGAAAGCTCATGAAAATAGTACAATGTAATATAATGGAGGACTTGAAAACTCCAAAATTTTCAATGAAGAACTACATTGTACCTACTCATTATTCACTATAGTAAAATTGTGTCTCTCACACCCTCACTCTCTCTTTTTATCTCTCTATTGTAAAGGCCTATATATAGGAAGACATACGCCTTGACCTTCACTCTACCTTACCCTATGCCTCATGTACATGTGGACTACATGCACATTTACATAATTAAACATTCTAACACTTGTGTATTTATTACTTTGCTTGAAGTAACTCAAACTTTACTCTAAAGTAAACTCTTACTCTAGTTATCTACCCAAGGTGGTACTGAAACCAACAAAAATATACTACAATTCTCATTCAAAACTATAGAATCCACTGCTTTTGTTATTAAAATTATAAAAGGAGGTTACATATTGATATCCTTTTACAGTATTGCCCTGAAGGCTACAATGGGGTCTTCCCTGAGAAATCCCTTTTAGATGGTTACAAAGGTAGCAAGATCTATCTTCTTTATATTCCTCAGTGCTAATGGACTTCTAGCTCATGTGCCACCGCTAGATTGATATGTTTTGTGTACTTGTTGACCTAAAAATGTGGTTAGAGCATTTGGGGGCTTGCCTCAGTAAAACCCCATGTTTATATAGACAAAATCCTCTCTAAATAAGCTTAAAACATGGTGAAAATTGATAAAAATAACATAAAAACCCGAAAATAGACCATATTTACCTGTTGGATGATCATTGTTTGCAATAGCAAAGATTCACATAGGGGGTGCAAACCTAGTGTGAATCGGGAGGTTCACACGGGGGTGTGTGAACCTATCATTTTGTGATTGAATCTGCAAGATAGATTTTGAGTTGTCCTGGTTCTTCTACTTCTTCACTTTTTCGATGGGTTACCTTTAGAAAATATTATTTTTAATATTGATAACCTATCTTAGTTGTGAGGAATATTATGAAAGTGACTGAATTATGATTGCAATGTGAATACGATGGATGTATGATGGTTGTGTAATGGATGTGTGTTTTTGGATTAATTTTGAAAGAGTTTTTGTAAGCTAAATTTGTGGTCCCTAAAATGATGGAAATGACCTTCTACTTATATACTTGGCCAAGGTGAGAGAGGAGTGGATGAGGTATCCCCTATGAGGTGTCCTCTGAGGTGTCTTGGCTCATAAATAAGGTTGGGTGATAAAATTCCTCACCCATCCATAATTCATGATGACCTAGCTAAAAATATCCATTTGGAATTTATGAACACCTTTTTGAAAATATCTCTTAATTGAAAATTGCCTTTTGTGTGCAAAAGTCTCCATATTTTATTTATGACCCAAGGAAGTGTGAGGTGGAGAAATATCTAGGTGAAATATGGTAAGGCTAGGATAGTCTAGACTATGTGAGGTGGAAGGCTAGACTTAGTCAAAGTATACTAGGTGATGTGAAAGGCTCAAATAAAAGAAAAAATAGATCTAATTTAAACATGTGATTAGCCATAAAGCATATTTTGATCCAAAATGTTGACTTTTGACCATAAAGTGATTTTTGACCGTGGTGGAGGATTTAACCTTAGTTGAGTTGGAAATGAGGTCACATCAGGACCTAGAGTTAAGCATAGGAAGGGGCTTAGCTAGCCTAGGAAGCTAAGGATGATGATTAGTAATTTTGATAAATTAATAGTGTTTTTAGCCAATTTATGCAAATTTTTGAGGGTTTTGCAAATTGATTGACCACGAAGATGAGGAAAGGGATAATGTGCAAATTTTGGGTGTCTATAGGTACATTAGCATGTGCCCAATAATATAATATACTATAATAGTATAAGTGCCCATATTGGTATTCAATCCCATCCACCCCTACTTTTACCTTACTCCTAATCCCTACTTTCCATAGATTTTGTTTTGATCTATGATTTGCAGGAAGAGAGAGAAAATATAGGAAATGATCTATTTTCCACAAATCCACCCTAGGATCATAACCATTCTAGATTTTGGATAGAGTGATACCAAGGCTTATTGACCCAAAATCCATTCATTTAGCTTTCTCTTGAAGGGTAAACTTGTTGGCAATTTTGGGTACCTTGGGTACATTGCCTTTGCTCTAAGTGTAGATGTTGTCATTGATGTCAAGAAGGTCTTGAAGCAATTTGGTTTGATGTCAAAGAATGTGTTTTGATGAAGGTTTCAGTTTGGACAGTGAGTTTCCAAGAAGATCAAGGTAGCCCAGTTGCAAAAGATCAAGAAAAAGACAAGTAAGAAAAAGTATGCAGGCGGCTGGAAAAATTGTCGTGATTTCGCGACATGTTTTAGGAGAGAGAAAGTGCTGGCAAAACTATCGTGATTTCGCGACATGTTT
This sequence comes from Wollemia nobilis, assembly GCA_028583015.1. Taxonomy (NCBI): domain Eukaryota; kingdom Viridiplantae; phylum Streptophyta; class Pinopsida; order Araucariales; family Araucariaceae; genus Wollemia; species Wollemia nobilis. The sequence continues at coordinate 2,865,057 of JAQPPZ010000057.1, forward strand.
TAGGAGAGAGAAAGTGTTGGCAAAACTGTCACGATTTCGCGACATGTTTGAGGAGAGAGAAAGTTCTAGCAAAAGTGTCACGATTTCACGACATGCTGGAAGAGAGAGACGAAGTTGGCAAAACTGTCGTGATTTCGTGACATGTTGGCAGAGAAAGAGAGCAAGTTGGAAAGTGTCAGGATTTCATGACATGTCGCATTTTCGTGACACATTGCCAGGAAAGTTGTACGGACAAAAAGGTGTCACGATTTCATGACATAATGCAAAAAAGAGAGTCCGTAGTGTGAACTGTCACGATTTCACGACAAGATCGAAGAGAGAGAAAGTTATTCAGGAACTGTCACGATTTTGTGACATGATGCAAAGTTCCAAGTGAGGACTGTCATGTTTTCGTGACATGCTACAGAGGTCAAGTTGAGGACTGTCATGATTTTGTGACATGCTGAAAAGCTCGAAGTGAGAACTGTCATGATTTTGTGACATGCTGGAAAGTTGAAGTGAGAACTGTCATGATTTCGTGACATGCAGCAAAGGGAAGAGTCTGAAAGGAGAAGCGTCATGATTTCACGATAGGTTGCAAGGAAAGCTTTTGAAAGCTGAAAGCGTCATGATTTCATGATAGGATGAAAGAAAAATGTACGGATGCAGGAAGTGTCATGATTTCGTAACAGGCAGAAGTGAAGAAGCCAGCAGATGAAGTTGTAGCAATTTCACGATAGGCTGAAAGAAAAGTGTACGGATGGTGAAAGAGTCATGATTTCATGACAAAAACTAGAAGTAGGTCTTCTATAGGAGAAGTGTCATGATTTCACGATAGAAGCTGAGAGGAAGGCCTTGAAGACAAAAGGGTCATGATTTCGTGATAGAGTTAAAGATGACATCAGCATAAGCAGATGTGTCATGATTTCATGACAAAAGCAGAGAAGAAGGCAATGAAGACTAAAGTGTCATGATTTCGTGATAGGAGTGAAGATGATGTCAGCAAAAGATAGAAGTGTCACGATTTCATGACAAGGACGCAGTCAAGGCAGACAAAGGCAAAAAGTGTCATGATTTCGTGACAATAGGCAAAAGAAGGTGTACGACAGGCAAAGGTGTCACGATATCATGACATGTTGTAGTTTCGTAGGAAAAGCTATAGAACCAGAGGCGGTTGAAGGACAGAGTTAACTTTGAGCCGACAGAGTTAAATTTGGGCCGACGTAGCATAGGGTTTTGCAGCCGATGTAGTTTGAGGGTTACAACCGACTAAGTTTGAGAGTTTTGATCATGAAATTTATTCTATAAAAGGAGGGCTGTTTTGAGATTGAATGTATCAAATGTGGGTATTGAATTTGCGCAAGTGAAGTCTGCTATGCGCAAGAGAGCGAGTCGAGTCGAATCGATCGAAGTGTGCATTTTGAAGTGCGATATTCATAGATAGAGTACTGGGGAGAAGTTTGATCATCGAGAAGCAGAGTGTGCGAATACTGTGCTGCTATGTTTGCGTAGAGGTGCATAAGTTGATATTTGATCAAGTGCTGCTGTGTTTACGTGACCAGTGCAAAAGTTGGTTTTGACCAAGTGCGACTGTAACAAAAAAGAAAGAGGAAGAGGACAGACTTGTGCCAGATCGAAGGACTGTGTTTGGTGCAGACCAGAGAAAGAGGAAGAGGACATTTGTGCCAGACCGAAGGACTGTGTTTTGGTGCAAATTTGAGGACCAACTTTGAGGTGATAGAGTGAGGACAGAGGTCTCCAGCCAGAGCAGGGAAGACAGGTGTCTTCTGTGGATAGAGTTCCACTTGCTAAGGGTAGAAGAGGCAGAGGTCTTCTAGAGGATCACCAACCAGAGCAGAGTTAGGGGAAGGTATCTCCTTTGAGCAGAGGCTCATAAACTTTGTAATTGGGAAGGTTTCCCAAAGAACTATGATATAACTTTTAGAGAAAATTTTTATCCGTGGAGTAGCCCGCTTTGGGTGAACCACGTAAATTGTTGTGTCTCTTTTGTGAATGGTGTTTTGTGCATTGCTTTAATTACTGCCATTGATACTGCTTTTTGTACACTACATAATATTGGATTAAAAGTTGATTTGAAGGAAAAAGTAAAAAGCGGCCTTATACTGTTCACCCCCCCTCTCAGTATAAGCTTGTGTTCTTCAATTGGTATCAGAGCGGGTTCCTTCGAAAAGGTTTAACAGCTTGAAGGAAGAACTGATTAAGAACACAATGGATTATTCAAGTGGCAATGCAGCACCTATCCTTGATGGATCAGATTTTGGTCCGTGGAGTGCTAGAATGAAGGTTTATCTAATGGCACTTGGTAATGAGGTATGGGAAGTAATTGAAGATGGGTACACTATCCCTGTAAATGGTCCATACACTAAAGAAGATAGGCTCCTACATCACAACAATTCAAAAGCTATGAATGCAATCCTGAAAGGCTTACAGAAAGTAGATCTTACCAAGGTGATTCACTGCAAGACAGCTAGTGAAATGTGGAAACAGCTGCAAGTGGTTCACACAGGTGATGCAAATGTCAGAAAGGCAAAGTTGAGACATTTCAAAGGTATGTTTGAACAACTCAAAATGAATGATGATGAAAATATCAGTGACTACATGCTTCGTATGGATGAGATTGTTAACTCCATGAAAGACTTAGGTCTTGAACTTGCTGAAAATGATGTGTGTGATAAGATTTTAAGATCTCTTCCTAATAGATTTAGTGAAAATATTTCTGCCATTGAGGAAGCTAAAGATCTAGATAAATTGAAAAAGGATGAGCTCCATAGTATACTTGCAGCATTTGAGCTGAGAACTCAAGTGAAAGTTGATGTCAAGAAAGAGGCAGCCTTCAAAGCTACCAAGAAATCAAAGAGCAAATAGATTCAAGAGAGTGATGAGTCCTCTAGTGATGAAGAGGCATATTACAGCAAGAAAGGCAAGTTTTCCAGAAAGCACAAGAGCATGAAAAACATAAGATGTTTCAACTGTGGGAAGTTTGGTCATTATGCTACTGACTGTACTATTTCAAAGAATGAAAGTGATGAAGATATACAGGATTCTAAGAGCAAGGATTCTAAAAAGCACAAGCATCACAGGAAGAGCAAAGATGAGTACAACAATCACGGAAAGAGGCATTCTCACAAACACAAGAAGAGCTTCTACCTAGACAAAGCAAGTAAGTGTTCTAGCAAGTGATAGTGAAAGCTCTTCTAGTGATAATGAAAATGAGATGTTGTTCATTTCAGAAAAGGAGGAAGAACCGAAACATAAATTCATTGTCATGAAATGTTTTAGATGTGGAAATTTTGGGCACCTTGAGGATAATTGCAAAAATAATGATTTGGTTGCTAGTATGTATGAGGATGCTTCAGAAAACTACAATGAAGATGCATGTATGGTTTTTGAAAAGGGTTGCACCTCTAGTGATAAGAAATCTGAAAAAGGCCTTGATAATTCAAAATGCAATCAAATAGAGGATCTTGAATGTGAACTTACTAATGCTCTTAGTGTTTTGAAAAAGGAAAGAAAGAAGAATGCTAGACTCAAGGATAAGTTAGATGAATGTTGTATGGAGAGAGATGAGCTTATAGAAAGTCTTGACATCTCTATGGCTAAGACACAAGAACTCAAGAATGAGTTAGATTCTAAGATTCTGGAGTATAGTGAGTTAGAACAGGAAATGGCTTCTTTGGAAGAGGAAACTAAAAAATACAAGGATAAACTATACAGGTTTCAAGAAAGCTCCAAAAAGGTTAAGTCTCTCATCAAAGGTCAAAGAAAACCAACAGATAAAATAGGTCTCGATTTTGTTGAGCCGCACAAGGAACAGGTTGGGGAATCTAGCAAGAGATTTCAAAAGGAAGAGAGTTCTGATGAAGAAAGTACTTCAGATCATGAGTCCGTAAGTGATAAATGCACAAAAATAGAAAACAGAATTCTGAATGCCAAGAAGAAGGTTTCGGGACCCAAGAGGTCGAATAAAAGAAAATTTCACGATAGATGTTTTGCGTGTCACAGGTTTGGTCACATGGCTGTACATTGCATGACTCAAGTGAAGAGAGTAAATGACAGTTTTAGGGGCCGTAATTTCTTTCAAGGGTATTGCTACTCTTGTCAACAGTTCGGGCACAAGGCAATTTTTTGCAAGGCAAATAACAGGAACTGGGTTAGTCAGAACAGGCGGATTCAAAGAACAGCTATGCCTGAAAGAAATAATATTGTTATTTGTTATAAGTGCAACAATGCAGGTCACACACCTAGACAATGCAGAGCTGATCTTCCAAGGTACAGGAACAGGAAAAATGGTATAAATAGGTCCAAGGATCAAGGTGTGGACAAGAAAAGAGATGAGAAAAAGAACAAGAAAAGTGACAAGAACAGAAACATTGACAAAGAGTTCAAGAGAAGGCCCGACAAAGAAATTGTAGACACTGATGATGATGAGTGCCTAATGGGAGTTTTACTCCCACCCTTGTTTTAAATCACCTCATCAGGAGGTGGGGGAGGGACTAAGCTAAGAAGCTCATTCTTAGTCCCAAGCCCCAAAAGGTGACCCTTTGCCATTGATGACAAAGGGGGAGAGATATGAGTAAGGGGGAGAGCTTCATAGTGAAGAAGAGAGCTTCAAGTCAGGGGGAGCAAAAACTTCAAAGGCAGATTCTCGGTTGTTGGATCAGTTGGTTTCAGTTTTGGCTCTTGAATAGTGTTTTCGATTAAGGTTTGCCATCAATGACAAAGGGGGAGATTGTTGGCAATTTTGGGTACACTTGGGTACATTGCCTTTGCTCTAAGTGTAGATGTTGTCATTGATGTCAAGAAGGTCTTGAAGCAATTTGGTTTGATGTCAAAGAATGTGTTTTGATGAAGGTTTCAGTTTGGACAGTGAGTTTCCAAGAAGATCAGAGTAGCCCAATTGCAAAAGATCAAGAAAAAGACAAGTAAGAAAAAGTATGCAGGCGGTTGGAAAAACTGTCATGATTTCGTGACATGTTTTAGGAGAGAGAAAGTGCTAGCAAAACTGTCATGATTTTGTGACATGTTTTAGGAGAGAGAAAGTGCTAGAAAAACTGTCATGATTTCGTGACATGTTTGAGGAGAGAGAAAGTTCTAGAAAAAGTGTCACGATTTCGCGACATGTTGGAAGACAGAGAAGAAGCTGGCAAAACTATCACGATTTCGCGACATGTTGGCAGAGAAAGAGAGCAAGTTGGAAAGTGTCATGATTTCGCGACATGTCGTATTTTTGCGACACATTTCCAGGAAAGTTGTACGGACAAAAATGTGTCACGATTTCATGACATAATGCAGAAAAGAGAGTCCGTAGTGTGAACTATCACGATTTCATGACAAGATTGAAAGAGAGAAAGTTATTCAGGAACTGTCATGATTTCGTGACATGATGCAAAGTTCCAAGTGAGGACTGTCGCATTTTTGCGACATGCTACAGAGGTCAAGTTGAGGACTGTCATGATTTCGTGACACTGAAAAGCTAAGTGAGGACTATCGTGATTTCACGACATGCTGAAAAGCTTGAAGTGAGAACTGTCACGATTTCATGACATGCAGCAAAGGGAAGAGTCTGAAAGGAGAAGCGTCGCGATTTCGTGATAGGTTGCAAGGAAAGCTTTCGGAAGCTGAAAGCGTCATGATTTCATGACAGGATGAAAGAAAAGTGTACGGATGCAGAAAGTGTCACGATTTCATGACAGGTAGAAGTGAAGAAGCCAGTGGATGAAGTTGTAGCGATTTCATGACAGGCTGAAAGAAAAGCGTACGGATGGTGAAAGAGTCACGATTTCACGACAGAAACTGGAAGCAGGTCTTCTATAGGAGAAGTGTCACGATTTCATGACAGAAGCTGAGAGGAAGGCCTTGAAGACAAAAGGGTCATGATTTCACGATAGAGTTAAAGATGACGTCAGCATAAGCAGATGTGTCGCGATTTCATGACAAAAGTAGAGAAGGCAATGAAGACTAAAGTGTCACGATTTCACGACAGGAGTGAAGATGACATCAACAAAATATAGAAGTGTCATAATTTCGTGACAAGGACGCAGTCAAGGCAGACAAAGGCAAAAAGTGTCATGATTTCATGACAATAGGAAAAAGAAGGTGTACGATAGGCAAAGGTGTCGCGATATCATGACATGTTGTAGTTTCATAGGAAAAGCTACAGAACCAGAGGCGGTTGAAGGACAGAGTTAACTTTGAGCCGACAGAGTTAAATCTGGGCCGACGCAACATAGGGTTTTGTAGCCGACGTAGTTTGAGGGTTACAGCCGACTAAGTTTGAGAGTTTTGATCATGAAATTTATTCTATAAAAGGAGGGCTATTTCGAGATTGAATGTATCGAATGCGGGTATTGAATTTGTGCAAGTGAAGTCTGCTATGCGCAAGAGAGCGAGTCAAGTCGAATCGATCGAAGTGTGCATTTCGAAGTGTGATATTCGTAGATAGAGTACTGGGGAGAAGTTCGATCGTCGAGAAGCAGAGTGTGCGAAGACTGTGCTGCTGTGTTTGCGCAGAGGTGCATAAGTTGATATTTGATCGAGTGCTGCTATGTTTACGTGACCAGTGCAAAAGTTGGTTTTGACCAAGTGCGACTGTAACAGAAAAGAAAGAGGAAGAGGACAGACTTGTGCCAGACCGAAGGACTATGTTTGGTGCAGACCAGAGAAAGAGGAAGAGGACATTTGTGCCAGATCGAAGGACTGTGTTTTGGTGCAAATTCGAGGACCAGCTTTGAGGTGATAGAGTGAGGACAGAGGTCTCCAGCCAGAGCAGGGAAGACAGGTGTCTTCTGTGGATAGAGTTCCACTTGCTAAGGGCAGAAGAGGTAGAGGTCTTCTAGAGGATCACCAGCCAGAGCAGAGTTAGGGGAAGGTATCTCCTTTGAGCAGAGGCTCATAAACTTTGTAATTGGGAAGGTTTCCCAAAGAACTATGATATAACTTTTAGAGAAAAGTTTTATCCATGGAGTAGCCCGCTTTGGGTGAACCACGTAAATTGTTGTGTCTCTTTTGTGAATGGTGTTTTGTGCATTGCTTTAATTACTGCCATTGATACTACTTTCTGTACACTGCATAATATTGGATTAAAAGTTGATTTGAAGGAAAAAGTAAAAAGCGGCCTTATACTGTTCACCCCCCCCTCTCAGTATAAGCTTGTGTTCTTCAAAACTATAATGTATATAATGTTATATATCCAAGCTACTTCTCTATTTCTAGTAAGAGGGTGGTGGTGGGCGACATTATTATGTTATACAACTACATCTTCCCATTCCATACAAAGTGAGGAAGGTTTCATTCAAGCATTGCCATTATGTTATACCTGGCCCCAGAACGAGTTCAGCCCACCCAGGGAAGGTAGGCTATCTTATTCTTTTCACGCTAGCTGAGGCATTGAGTCAGGTGAGAGAACGAATCACTATAGACCCAACAACCATTGTAGAAGTTTTAATGTAAAAAATCAAGCCCCCCAATAAAACCAACAAAAATCATATTCAAATTATTTTTTTGACCAAATCAGTTCGTTGATTTTCTTCCCGTGCTAATCCATAAAAGTTTTTGATTCACCTTAAAGGATTTTGGAAGGAAGGGCCCCGGTGGACCAAATAATATCCACGTTGGAGTGATTTAGTTTCAATAAGTGGATTGACTTCTTCACCTAGATCCTTATAGAAAAATAGAGTGCTAATTAATAGATTATGCTTTTGACATAGTACAAAAAAATCCTCAATCACATAAGAAAAGAAATACTGGCAATAACAGGCTAGCTAGCCAAGATCAAATAAGAACTAGTAACAAGGAGCTAGCTGGAGTCTGGTGGTTTGGGTTGTTTTGGTCACTTCATTTGAAATAAACCATTTCATTTATAACTAATGAATTTGGATGTGGGTATCATCAAAAAATGAGAGTAGATATAGATGACTCTTAGATGAAAAATGGATTCTTTCCCAAGAAGTTAGACCTTTAAAACAAAGAGGGGGCACCTTTCTATTTTAAAAGGGTCTTCCTCACTCACATTATACACTTAAATAGGAACTTGATTTCAATGTAAGGAACCTCTCTTTTTTAAAGCAACCGAGATTGCTATTTGATCTAAGTGTAGGTTTTGTATTTTAGAATCTAGTTGTAATCCCTTTATTATATGAGGTAAGATACCTAAGATTTGCTCTTTAAAAGTTGTGGCAATAGACTTGGACCTATGTATTATTCATATGCAAGAGTACATCCTTGTATGACATAGATTGACAACTGCAATTAGATAAATGGGACCCTTTCTCTTTTAAAAATTATGTGGGGGAAAGGGCCTCTTAAGAATAAAAAATGTAAAGAAGCTAGGATAATTTTACCTAAAATTTGCAATAAGTATATTTTCCCTAGGGATACTCATAAAAACAACTCTTAAGAACCTTATAAAAGAGACGTAAAACCAAAAAATTCTTTAGTAAATCTAGAGATTGGAGCTATTCATTGATAAATACCACCCTAGTTTTATATATGTCTAGTAAAAAAGAAATCCCTGGGAGGTGCTGGTTGCTACATAATCACATTCTCCGGAACGAGAGAAGGATTTGGCACATCATCGATCGGATGAGCAAAGCATGAAATCTACGGGAGAGGAGAATTCGCTAATTAACGCGGGCTCGACTTCTGAATGGTCAAATTTAGATTTTTTTTTTTTCCCTTTTTAAGATAGAGGTGGGATGAAACCTTAAAGTATAAGGTCCTATAGCATAGGTGGGTCAATAATTATAATATTAACCTACAACCTCACACCTGTTAATTTTTGATGTAGATTGCAATTGGAGATGGCAATCACAGGATGTAGAAATATAAAAGAAAGTAAATTTACGAGATTGCAAAAATATGCTACAAATAGAAATTATGAAAATAAATACAATATTGCTATGGAGGAAATGGACACTCCATGCAAGATGCTACATGACTACATTGTACTCCATAACTAATGGAGTTACACAGTAATATTACTACTACCTAATGTCTTGACAATATCTTACAATGAGGTGCTTTTATAATGGAAGATAGATTCCTTGGCCAACACTCTACCTAGTTATACAAGGGACACCTTGCACATTTACAACTTGCACATTGACACTTGTGCATTTATTATATTGCATAAAGTAACTAGATAACTTCCCCCTAAAGTAATCTAATGTCCTAAGTATGTACCTAGGAAGGTAAATTTACATGATCCAAATGATGTAATAGACTCTAACTCTAACACCCCCATGTATTACATTATTTGGGTACTGAAGACTTTAGTCTTCAATATGAATCCTCTTCAATTGGATAATGGAACTTGTGTTCTCCTTCATTGCTTACTATGATCAGATTTAGCCATTAGTTTATTTCTTTAGTTGATGTAGAGTAAGCAGATGTTGTAGGTTCTTCTTTCAATTGAGTGTGTTGTGTTCCTTTTTGGCATACCTTTTCTTCTTATTCCTTCTTCTCTTGTGCTTTTGCATTGGAGCTAATGCAATTTCTACTTCATGGCAAATCAGTTGATCATCATAATAATATTGTTCCTTATTGCTGACTTGATTCTTGTGTTAAGTACAAACACAATCAATGATATATAAATCATTAGACACTCTTCTTACGATAATATAATCAATTTTTGTGAGTTCCACCATGTTGTGAAGAGGATTTCATGAAGATAATAAATCAAGCCTGCAAAGTTACCTTTTATGGCTTCCTTAAATGAGGAGAATTTTTCTTTATTGCTAGTTGATAGATACATGTACCCTTCCAAAGTATCTATTAAAATTTGAGAGTAGAATTTTACTTCTTGGAATAGCTCTTCATTATTGAAAGCTTTTCTTAGAATTTCATCCATGAGAAGTAGTATTTGAAGAAATGGATTTAATAGAATCTTAGTAGTATACCTTATAACTCCCAATATTAAGGTATATGTAACCCTTAGAATATATAATTTTGATTTGATAAAATCTCTATTAAATCTTAGGTTTTGTAGACTTCCCTTTACCTCCCTATTGATGAGAGTTCAAAAACCTAATACATATTTAGATTTTGTAACAAGTTTATATCTATCCAATGAATTTAAAACTTGATAATTAATGAATGCTAATATTACCAAGTTTTGTAGAATGCCTTATGACTCCCTAGGATGTTTTCGATTGGATATATAATAAATATAGTGCTTTTATAAATTGTAGTTCAATTTTGTGAAATTTTTTAAACACCAAAATCAAATTTTTATCTCCTTATTACTCCTATGGAACTAAGCACTATTTTCAATTCTTTGAAGAGGTTTTGAAGTCGGATTTATTTTTCTCCTTTAAGTGTTTTGAGACAACACTATTATAAAAGTCCCAACATTTAATTTTTTTTAATAAACCTCTTTAAATACCCCTTTTGGTTTATTTTAATCTTTTCTAATATCCAATTTATAAATTTGGTGTTGTATTCCTTATAACTCCCAAATTTGGAAAGATTAGAAAATAATATTTGCAAGTAATTTTTTTTTATACTAGAGGAATCGGTAACACATTACAGTTTTTTACGCCTATTTGTGGGTTCAAATATCTCTCCTTATTGCAATTATAACCTCCAATTTCATTAGGATAAACCTTTTACATAGCCAATGATGTTTGTGTTACACGACCACCGGTACTATGGGGCCCAAGGGATTGGAATTTTGGTCTCCATGCTCCTACAAAAACTTTTTGACCATTGAACCAGTCCCTCGGACCCATATTTGCAAGTAATTTAAATTTCAATAATAACCTTATTTCTCCTTGATAACATTTTACAAATATTAACAAATCTAAAATATACTTGCTTAATAAATATCGAATGTTGAATATTGCAATAGAAGATAAAATATTCCCTTATAACTCCAAAAGCTTTATATTAAAAGCAAGCTAAAAATCAAACTTTACCTTAATATTACTTCGATGTTGTTTGTCGGCATATTCATAGCTATGTGTTGTGTAGTGCTCATGGGTAGTCAAATACCTCTTTGAATGATATTGATTCACTCCTTGATTGGTAATCCTTCTCTTTGGCAATTGACATCAAAAGATATCTTGAAATATGCTTTGCAGGGCTTCTTCGAATGTAAGCATTATTCATTGGGTTTATGAGAGCATATTAAATGTTTTTCTTACACTTTTGAATGGTGTATGGCTTGAAATGGTTGTTTTCTTCGAGTAAGCCTCAATGCTTAACTTCATTTGACTTCTCTCTTGCTTCGCTTTGTTACATTATGCTTCACATTGTATTCTTCTTCATTCTCCAAGATCAACATCTTAAGTAAGGTGGACTTCATGAAAAGTGTCACATGAAGCATTACAAGGTAGGTGTCTTCAACGTACCTTGGATAATTACGAGATTGGTGGTAACCTCCAAAAATTCTTAACTCCCTTAAAATGAATGTAACTTCCTTTAGGTGAGTGCTTGGATCTTCATGAACATTAGTAAGCTTAGAGAATTTGTGCCAAGTGGCACTCAAGGCTTGTGTATGCAAGCATCCTTTCTAATTATCCAAATATGAGCTTGCAACCCTAATTCTTCCTTTATATTTTCATCCTACGTAAGATTGCTATGTTTCTTGATATGCAATCTTTCTTTTGCACTTTTTCTTGGTGAGGATGATGGAGGGCTACAACTAGATTACTTCATGGTTCTATGGCACACTTTTGAGCTTTCCTTTTGGTGGACATTCACTTCAATGTATGCCTTAGATATATCTCTTATCTCTGCACCTATTTGTAGGTTTTATAGCTTGTTTTAAAGTTGATTTGTGCCCTTCTTCAGTGCTTGAAAAATAGTGTTTGTTATATCAGCCAATAGATAGCCATTTTGCTTTATTGTTTACATAGATATCCTATCACTGAATGCTACCCTTTTTTCTATGTAAGAATGAGTGATAATACCTTATTTCAATGGCTCCATTGTTGTAGGTGACATGCTTCTTAAAGGGCTAGATTTGATGGAGGAAAATGATGTTTTTAAACACCTCAAATCTTGGATGTGTGAGCTCTTCGGTGGCTCCTTAATCATACCATAAATATGTTGATCATGTGAGCTCTTTGGTGGCTTATTCCTTTTGCCATAAATATATTGTATAAAAACATCCTTAATACCCCCTGTAAATAGTAATACTTTTGTTTTTCCATGGAAAAAATAGGTACCTTTTGTAATAAGTAAATATTGTACCAAAATGACGAATTGTTTTTAATCCTTCTTGCTTCTTCTTCTTTGGATGATAGTCAATCCAAGATAATAAAATATTGTTTTGAAAAAGGATTCCTACATTTTGTGCTGAAAAAGAAACCCTTATATTTTCCTTGAATCTTTAGACTTCCAAGGCCTCTATTTGAGCATTCCTTCAAGGACTTCAATGGTGGTTTTCTACTCCACATTTTTTCTTGTAATGGTGGCTTCTTTTGGCCATGAAAGTATTGTATATTTTTTATAGTTTTTGTGCTTTTTAACAACACAAACTAATTTAGAGCAACTAGTTAAAAAACCAACTAGAATGGTGCTTAATATATGCACTTAAATGGTAACAATAATTTCACCTTATTTCTCCACTAATTTCTCAAAAATGCTCTTAACAATTCCACTGCAACCTTTTAAGAATAATCTGGAATAAATTCTTGCAAATTTCACTACAAAAATAGTTGTAGGATCTAGTCTTATTTTTCAAGATATAAGATAGGTAGTTGATTGTAACTTCTGAAATCTGATCAACTCCTGATGTGCAAATGAACCTTAAAAGGAATTTTTCACTTTAGCACTTTTGAAGACTGTAATTCAATTTTTCTCTTTGCAACTTTTGATCTAATATAAGGTGCTTTAACAAATATGATAAGTAATCCAATTAATGAATTTACTTGCACCAATAGTTGCTTACTTTTTTGACAGCTTTTGTAGAGGATGTAGATCAAGCTTGTTGCTTTATATTTCTACAACTTTTGTTAGCTTTTCCAAAATGCTCCTCCTTCACCAGAAAGATATCTCAAGCTTTATTTCATGAGCCTAGGGTTTGATGGTTTAGTATTCTCTGGTAATATTCTCCTTTTTGCTATCGATTTGGAAGAATCTTTATACCTTATTGAAAAGTAATATTCACATCTCTTGGCTTTGACAAGATTCTTCTATCTTCAGGTTTTCTTGTCAAATTCTGACTTCAAGTAGGATCTTCTTCTCAAGAATTTGAATGTCTTGAGGTCTAATGTATCTTATTTGGCACTCCTTTCCAATTCTTCTTCTCTTGATTGGGCTTGTTTTCGAATGGCGATAATTATCCCAAATATTTCCCTTATCAAAAAATTTCTCCTTTGTGGAGAATTTCTCCGATGAGTTCTTCTATGAACTCTTTTAATGATCTTCTTTCAACAACAAGGCTCTCCAAGACTTTTTGCCTTGAGATATCTCCTAGGTCTTCGATTCTATAGCTACTTTGGTCTTACTTGAGATCTTCTTCTTCAACTTCTAGAATTGAGATCTCCTTCTTGGATCTCTTGATTCTACTAATTCTATATTTTAACATGACTCTCCTAGTCCTTCTCATCCTTCTAATAATGGAAGTTTCTTCAATGAGATCTTCACCTGATCTATTCACCTTCAAGTTTTCTTCAGGTGATGGATTTATTTTGAAGAAAATACTCTTCTTAACTTTCTTGTAGGAAGTTTCTCAACTCACTGAATCTCATTTCCCTACAACAAATGATTAGTACTAAAATTTGAATCTACTTCAGAATTAGGTACTCTCTTCTAGAGTCTTCTTCAAGATCAAGGATTTTGTGGCCTTTTTTCAGATCAAGGCTTTAGTGGCCTTTTCTTAGATCAAGGCCTCTATGGAATTTTTAGGATCAAGGCTTCTATGGAATTTTTAGGATCAAGGCTTCTAGGGCCTTATTTTAGATCAAGGATTTTGTGGTATTTTTAGGATTAAGGCTTCTATGGCCTTTTATTCTATGAATTTGACTTTATCAATGGAGATCTTCAATCTCTAGACTTCACTATGACTCTTTCTCCTAGAGTCTCTTCTATAGTATTCTTCTCTTGCAACAACTAATATCTACACTATGAAGGCACTATGACCTTTGGGTAACGAAGTTGAAATCTCCTAGATTTCTATTGTAGGAGGTGTCCCAATCATCTAATAGTTAGTTTCCTATAATAAAATAAACTTCATGTAATAGTAAACTTTTTAGATCTCTTAGATGAGCTTCACTAGTTGATTCATCAAACTAGTGGATCAAATTTTAACTTTGTGGGAAGACTCTGAGCCAAATGAATTTCAAAATTTCTCTTTTCAGTCTGTTCTATTAGATAATATTAAAGTAATGAAATTTGCATGCAATAGGTTCAATGGAACTTCCAGTTTGCAAAAGTCGAAGCTATGGTGACTGGCCCTATCTTAAAAATAGTACTTTCTTGAAGCTCTCCCTACCACCTTGATTCTTCTAAATATTTTTGCAAGAGTTAGTGCACTATGGCGAATCACGTTCACAAAAATTTAGGCTCAATAATAAAGGTGGTTCTCCTCTCAATCTATAGTAGCTAGTTCTACTATGACTATATCTATCGTGGCTCTGATACCACTATTATATTTTGATACCACTATCCATTCTACTAGTACCCTCTATTTTAAAAAGGGTCCTTCATCTCTTTTACAAAATTAGATAGATAGGACTCATATTTTCTAAGGTTGGAGGAATGAAATACTCAAATTTGTAGTCCCTCTAGATGAAATCTTTGTATTACTTTAATGAGGCCCTTTATTTTTTTGGATTGATTGAAAATAGAAACCTTGGAAATATATGGTAGGGAATTCATTGATATTGTACTTACTTCACATCCATCGGGTTGAGCCCTATACCCATCATATAGAAAACACACGGATGAGGGGCTGGGGGAAATAAAGCTAGAGGAACCAGTCCGTCTATAGATAAGCCTGGGGCGGGGCGGGAGAGATACGAGGAATGAGTGAATGGAAAAGCCTCTCTATTTTAAAAAGGAAAACCTCCTTTTTTGGGAATTTATGGGGAATAAGGAACAAGGAAGGCAGCACGAAAGAATGGATTCGGGCTTTGATCAGGACTCTAGTAGTATGACATGAATCTAGTCTCCCAACTTCTTAAAGGATAATGAACTGTTGTAACATTGGATCCATCACCATGGATGGGGGTTGAGTATCCATATTATGTGAAAAAAACAACTTTGAATGCTCTCTATCCTCCTATCTATATTTGAGCTCTCTATCTATAATCGCGACCTCTTGAGATATAATACTAACCCTTATAAAAATTAAGTCAGTCTTATTACGTCTATAATACACCACGATGATCTATAGCTTCGATCCCTACACTTTTGGACAAAGGTCCTCCGCTCCACTTTATCCAAAGAGAGCCTCGGGAGAGCGCTGGGGAGATCAGGTCATTCATTCATGCGCTCTTACGCTTGACCCATGGGTTGGTACGCGCTCTTACGCTTGACCTATGGGTTGGTAGATCAGGGCATCCATTCATTCATGGGAATTTTTATTTTATCTCATTCAAATATTTTCTCTCTCTTAAGTTTCAATAGATCAAGTGGTAAGCTCAACTATTTAAGGTGTCAAGGAAGGACCTTTATAATTCAATCTACTTGACTTGGCCTTTTATCAATAACCATATCTATTAGATGCTAACTACACATAGGAGTATCTTCTATACTACATATTAAAGAGACTCTCCCAACCTATTATATTAATGGTCTACTCTTAATCACTTGACCTTTTCATTAGTAGGGGGAGGGAGTCGTTCATATGGGGAAATGGGAGTTAGTCAGTCAGGTTTCGGAAGCACGACTTTACTTAGTAAAGCGTTGCACTTGAGTTTCATTCAAGTTGTATTTTCTTTACCTTTTAGAATAGAGAGATAGAGTACGACCAACTAAGAGGTAAGGCTTCAATTTTTGGTACTAACCTTTCAAATAAAAGGGTTTGGATCTCTTCATTTACTCTAGTAAATTTGGACTCTTGTTCCTAAGATTGGGTTGGACCAACTTTTTTATTCACTAAAACTTGAATAATGAATCGACAATAGAATGATGATGATAATCGTTAGCCTAGATAATAAATTGTAACATCCCCTCTATTTAGTTGAATATATTATTGTGGAATAAGATACTACTAAATAAATTTTTGAGTGCAATTGCAGGTATATGCTCCTTAGCAAGCAGGTCAGACGAATTTAGCACCCTCTTTTGGTGGAGATAGTGGTTGTTATGTGTTAGATAAGGTGGGATATGACATCGTGCTTCATGCACCATGGCATGTGCATACATGGAAGCCCATTGAAGAAAATTCATGTAAGTCATGTTGCATGCTCATTGCATTAGGTTACAATTATACATATGTTCTAGCTAAAGTGCATTATGCTTGCTGGGTGAAATTAATTTTATTTCGAATACAAATATCCATATTAAAAAAATAAATATATATAATATAATTATATATGTATATAAAATAATAATAATAATAATAATAATAATAATAATAAATAAGCTATTTAATAAAAAAATTAATGCTAAAGAAAGAGTATTAAATATAATCCACATAATTAGGAATGGATTTAAAAGTAATATTTTATGATAAAGTCTCTTTATCGGATGAGTCAAAACCTTTACCACCTAGAATCTAATTGAAGTAATATCTGCATGAATCTATATTATGTGTCACTAGGAAAGTGTTCTTGAGGTCTATAAAACCAAGGGCAAGCTCAACTTTGACTATCCAATATGGAAAAAGGTTTACTGCGTGTGTTTGTGGAAATTGGTTGCGAGCATTTATACTTCTGTGATTTTGCGGAAAGGTGGGTGGCAAAACACTAACCATCATCCATTGTTTTTAGGTTGGCTTTATTATGTCCCACTATTATGTTGAATGATATATGGAATGTGTTGTATGGAATAATTGGTGATGAGCTAAGTCATCGTCTTGTTGTCGGGTAAATGGATTTGCGGCCTATGCTTCTTGTTAATGAATTGCTAAAATAATTTTGTTATTTTTAATTAAATTTCAAAAATTTATATTATTGTGAATTACCCTTTCATATGCATAAATTCTTAGGAATAAATAGCACATGATAACACTTCTTATTATAGCATGAAACTAAATATTGCAATAGCTATTTGGTTTCCTTGTTCAAAATAATTGCTAAAATTGTGTATACTATTTGCCTGCTGCATTATTACTTTTATGTAGTGTTATTCATCCATAAAGGCTATGCTGACCCATTATGCATTTAAATCATTGTCTCCCACCAAGAGAGTTCAGAAGATGTCTATTTTGAACCGACCAAGGATTCATGCGCTAAAATTATTACTTGTGAATGGAATTAAGTTTCTCAAAAGGGCGCTAAACGTTGTTGTCGTGAATCAAGTTATATGCTATCTAAAAGTTGTTATCATAGTCAAAAAATTTCTAGTCCAATTTTGTAATAGCAAGAAACATTTTTTTACTACCCCTTGTAATTTGTGTTATTGAATTTAAATTCTAGATACAATCTTGAATAAAACAAAGTTTCTTGAGATGTTGAATCTAGGCTAAGGTGCCTTATTTTATCTTGTACCCATCAAGAATTTTCAAAATGATTCTTCCTCCTATCGGGATATATCTTTCCATAATATAACTAGATATATTCTAAATTTTAGCTTTGAAACTTTGTAACAATGTTGTAAAGTAGGTTATAAGCAAATTGTCTGTGTGGAAGATGACTTAACTATTTGATAAATATTATTGATAAAAATGTAAGTTAAAAGATATATGTAAAATATGATTTTCATGGAACACTTTCAGAAATACTTGTATACAGCATATCCTATCTTTGATTTATGAAATAGATGATGAGTTATTCCTTTAGTAGAGACTATAATGCCTAATATTTGATTGGGTAGAGTTCGTGTTTATCTCCACCACCATAGAAAATGAGTGTAGTATTTATTAGAGTAGTTTTAAGGGTAAATTTGTTTTAAAACTTTGAAATGATGACCAATTCTTGATAAAACATAGATGTTAGAATGTTGTGTGTCCAAAGCAAAACATGGTATAAAACAAACAATATGCTTGCACTTGAAAATATCATTAGTTAACCTTGTACCAACATGGTTTATAGGAGGGAGCACCACGTGAAATATTTTCACCTTGTATGTTTTCTCACTGAAGAATATTTTATAAGTTCTCTAATATAAACCCCTTTGTGTAACATGTTAATCATTTATAATATATGAGAGGATAGGATTATTATAGGATGTGCGAACTTTAGAATAGAGAAATTCATATTCTATTTTTAGAAACACTCCACATGGACAACCCAATATAGCATTGGTTAACTAAAATCTATTTTAGATAACTATAAGTTTATTTAAATGGTCTTATGTTCTTCTAAATATGGTTAGCATATAAATTTTATTTAAAAAGTTATATCATTCCCTTCGAGTGGGATGAATACGAAACTCTCAAATGGTCACAAAATATAACATGTGTATTTAGTTCGGGTTATTCTAAGAAGGTAAGTAAAATAGTAAACTATAATTAATAAAAGTAAAACTTTAGTATAATAAATGATTAAAATTCCTTTTTGTTGAAGAAATTTAAGATGTTAGTGTTTATTTTTTGGAACTTGTATAAAGACTTTATGAAAAGATAAAGTATAGAAGTTTAATTTAATGTATTAGAAATTTAGTTTGTGGGAACTTCCATATAGTTGTAAAAAGATAACACTTAAATAAAATCCTATGAAATTATATGTAAAACCTGCAAAAAGGAGGTATGATCGAATTGTGTATAAGCCCAAATTTTATTTTCTGAAAAGTGTTTAGATAAGAGAAACATAGAATATTGTTATGGATTCTTTCAATAATATTTAATTTTGTGGTGTTTTTTGGCTTCTCCTTAAGAATGTTCCAATAATATTTAACTTTGTAATGATTTGGGTTATGGTGGTTAAATACCTAAATCGATTGTCAAAAATTATAACCTTGTCGCCTACTTTCTAAAGTACAACTATTTAATATCATCGAGAAGGATGATATATTAACATGCACATCAAGAAGAATATGCATCCACCCAACTCTGATAGTTCACATATGGTGGTTGTCATGATTCGATGATAGTTGTATCCTAGTAGATTATGTAGAGTGAGAGGTTATTCTATTCCAAGTAATAAATTGTGGAATGGGACATCATTCCAGGCTATCTTACAAAGTAGTATCATGAGGGTTCTCACGTACAAAATTCATTTACAAAATTTCTAATAATAACTTGAGATTAGAAGTGTTGGTCTTTGGGTTTGGAAGGTCCAGTGATGGATGGAATGGGATGTCTCATCGTCAATTGCAATATGACCTAAGATATCTATACCCAAAAGCCATAGAATTGGTGAGCCCTAGTTATGATCATGAGTATATGATCTACAATCAAGCACATGGCATATTAACACTAACCCTAACATGGTTAAGAAATTTAAAGTCGAGAAAAAAGATAGAACATAGGTAAGATAAACATATGTTCTTCATGCTACGAGATGGGGAAATTATGTGTTCACCCTTCTAGGTATTATGGGACCTAGAAGGAAAACCCCTTACCATGAAATCAGAACTCGAGAATGAGAAGGATCCACTAGATATTACTCTTATTGCAAGATTTGGCTAATCTCGAGCACTCAAGATACCATCTGCAATGGTCATCGATCTCGAAATATGTAACATATGCCTACGTACTAATAATAAGTTGAGTGTGTAGTTGTCAATCTGTGACTTTTACTATAGCTATGTCAAAATTTTGACTCTAGATTTTGAACAACCAGAAGAGTTAGACTTGGGTTGTTATAGTTGGTATCATAGTCTACGTTGTGAAAATCCTAGGTTGCAAACATGTGTCCTATTGAATTTTCAAATGGCATAGCTCTTTTGTCATCGGGTATAAATGGTGGGGACCTTCAAGAGAACAAATACTACTCTACAAGAGGGGCTTGCAGAGGTTTCAAGAAAGGGATTGACGTGAACCATTAGAGATTCTGAACGTGTGCAAGCTACTAAAGCACCTAGATGTGTTTTGATAAAATATAAAGAACCTACTGTGCAAGCTATTGAAACTGAAGAACACAAACTTATACTGAGAGGGAGGGTGAACAATATAAGACCTCTTTTTTATTTTTCCTTTATATTGCAAAACAATAAAGAAATATCCCCATAGCAATATCAAAGCAATTCATGAAAACATCCACAAAGCGACAATAATTTTAACATGGTTCACCCAGAATGGTTGGGCTACGTCCACGGATAAAATATTTCACTAAATTTTATCAATCAAAATTCTGGGAATACCTTTCCCGATTACAATGTTTATGGGAACCAACCCAAAGGAGACACTAATCCCCTAATCTTGAATTCATGGGCACCAACCCACAGGAGACACCAATCCCCTAGCTCTGCTCTGGCTGGTGATCCTCTAGAATACCTCTGCCTCCGCTGCCCTTAGCAAATGAAAATATATCCACAGAAGACACCTGTCCTCCCTACTCTGGCTGGAGAACTCTGTCCTCAACTCTATCAACTCCAAAACTGGTCCTCGAATTTACACTAAATACAGTCCTTCGGTTTAGCACAAATATCCTCGTTCTCTTTCTATGATATGCACTAAACATAGTCCTTCGGTCTGGCACAAATGTCTTCAAAATTGCACCAAAATCTATCCTCAACTGGTCCTCAAATCTGGTTCATAGAAGTTTTTCACAAGCTTCCACTAAAGCTTGCTTGATCTTCACCCAAGTCTTCACAAAGACTTGTTTCAGATCTGCTTTGCAAGTTCTCACTAGAACCTACCCAAACTGCTCCTCAAGCTCAACAAAAGCTTGCTCAAATCTGTCCAACAATCCCTCTCAATTATTTTTCCAAAACCATCAAGGCCTGCGCATTATTTTCGAATGTCGTAGAAACGATGCATCCAACAACTTTGTACTTTTTTGCTCTCTGTGCGCTCTACTTCGCACTTAGCTTGATTCGATGAAACGCACTCTACACACTTCTATTGAATTTGCACTCTGCTCTCAATGATTGAACTTCTTGCACTATGCACTATCTCAAAACGTCCCACATCAACTATGCATCCGATCGCCTCACAACTCTCCAAACAGTCCTCCTTTTATACTAACACTTTCATGATCAAAACCTTGATCTTAGTTGGCTGCACAACCCTAAACTACGTCGACTACAAACCCTAATCTTTGTCGACCCAAAATTAAGTTTGTCGGCCTCACTGCCTCTACAAATCTTTTGTATCTTTCGCCATGAAACTACAACATGTCGCAATATCGTGACACCTTTGCAACCGTACACTTTCTTTTGCCTTTTGTCCCGATATCATGACACTTCAACCTTTGTCGACTTCAACCATGTTCTTGTTGCGATATCGTGACACTTCTAACTTAGTCAACATAAACTTTGCTTTTATCACAATATCGCGACACTTCTCCCTTCGTCGACCTCATTTCTGCTTTTGTCACAAAATTGTGACACTTTTGTCTTCATAGCCTTCCTCTCTGCTTTTATCGTGAAATCACGACACTTCTCCTATAGAAGACCTACACTCTGTTTCTGTCGCAAAATCATGACACTTTCTCCAACAGAACGTTGCCATCTCAATCTGTCATGAAATCATGACACTTTCTCTTCCTTGCACTCTTGTCTGCTTGCACTAGCAAAAACAGAACATGTCGCGAAATCGTGACACTTTCACTGCCTTATGTTGTTCTCTGCCTTACACCCACGAAAATGGAACATGTCATGAAATCACGATGCTTTCGTCTTTGAGCTCTTCCTCATTGAATTTGTCACAAAATCGTGACACTTCTAGATTTCGTACATTTTCTTTGCAGCCTGTCACGAAATCGCGATGCTTTCAGCTTCCGTACGACTTCTCTGCAACCTGTCGTGAAATCGTGACGCTTCTCATTTCAGACTCTTCCCTTTGCTGCATGTCATGAAATCATGACAATTCTTACTTGGAACATTTTCATCTGCAGCATGTCACAAAATTGTGACACTTTATCTTGCTTCCACTTTGTCTTCTGACTTGTCGTGAAATCGTGACACTTTTTCTCCTTAGCGCTTTTCTTTTCTTCGGGTCGCAAAAACCCGACATGTCGCGATATCGCGACACTTTTTCTCCCAAAATCTCTCTCTTGCATTATGTCACGAAATCATGACATTTTTTCTTTCGGACTCTCTCTCCTGCAACATGTCGCGAAATCGTGACATTTTTTCTTTCGGACTCTCCTACAACATGTCACGAAAACGCGACACTTTTTCATCCGTTCAACCTTCCTTGCAATATGTCGCGAAATCATGACTTTTCTGACACCAAACATTCTCTCTCCTCTTTGAGTCGTGAAACTGTGACATGTCACGATATCGTGAAAATTTTCTAAAAAGCTTTCTCTCGCTTGCTTAAGTCACGAAAATGCGACATGTCATGATATCGCGACACTTTTCTAAAAAGCTTTCTTTTGAACCTGTCATGCCGAACCTTCATCAAAACAAATTATTTTACATCAAATCAAATTCCTTCAATAGCTTCTTGACATCAATGACAACTTATTCACTTGAGCAAATGCAATGTACCCAAGGTACCCAAAATTGCCAACGAAACACCTAGACATATTTTGAGAAAAGAGAAATAACCTACAGTAGGAAGGGCTACTCAAAATGATGATAATATGGCCAAAATGATTCAGCTGATGCAAGAAAAATTGTATCAACAAAAAAATAAATAAAAATTTAAATATCTTAGATAAATGAGCATATGGAGAAAGAGAGAGCTCAAATAAATCAGTAGCAATAAATCATCACCCAACAACAAAAGGTGATTGAACATTTGACTAAAAAAAAGAGCCAAAAAGGGTATAGAGTGATTTTGCTGAAGGATCTACAAGAAGGAAATTCGATGTTGAGCTACAAAAAGAAATCATAAAATTGGACATCTCTAAATTCAATGGGAAGGGTTATGGTGAGGTAGCCAAGAATTGGCTAAGTGAGGTTGAGGGATACTTTGTCATTCAACCCCTATGTTTCAAATCTAATACTGCTTGGGCTATGGCACATTTATCAGGTCCTGCTAGAGATTGGTGGACTACATATAAGAAAATTAACTAGAAGGAGGCCTCTGATATACCATGAGATGTATTTGAGAAGTAATTCAGAGATAGATTTATTACCCTACAGTTTTACATTGATAAGTATGTGGAATTCACAAACCTTCATTAAGATAATATGTTAGTGATATAGTATTACCCAAGATTCGTACAACTTCTAAAGTACACACCTAAATATGACATACATGACAAGTTCAAAGCACATAAATTTATCTTAGGATTGCATCCTAGAATTGGATCACCCATTAGACTAGTCAAGCCAAAGAATCTGTTGTAAGATTTTGATTCTGCATGATATGAAGAATTGAGCCAAAAAAATAAGAAAGCTTACTATCAGAGGTTAGAGAAATATGAATCTAAAAAGAGAAGAAACTTGAAACCAGCAAAAGTAAAAGACTAGTAAAAGAAATACAGGGACAACGATCGCTACAAGGGAGACTATAAAAACAGAGGAAAGTTTTAGAATGACAAAGGAAAACATGAAAAGAGGAACATTACAGATAGAGTTGTACAGAGAACTATGACTCAGGAAATAGGAAAATATGTTGCTAACCAAAATAAATTTAGGGACAAATGGAAGAATAAAGGCTCAAATGTATGTTTTGTCTATGGAGCTAAAGACCATTATGCTAATCAATACCTAGAAAGAGCAGACAAAAGAAAACCAGTTGAAGATGCTCCCCATAGGATCTATGCAACAATAGGTAATCCTAATATTTAGGTTCAAGCTACCATGTTTCTATTAAAATAAAAACTTGAAGTTAATAATATTTGTATTTTTATCATTAGTGGAGCTTGTGATAATTTTTGTCTACTAGGAATTTGAGGGGCATGTCAAAAAATCTTGGTATTATGTCAAATAGGTGGTAGAATGAGTATGGGTCTAGTCTAACTTATTCAACTGACCAATGTTTATTGATATTAAAATTACCCTATCTCAAAGGGAAACAATCTAGAACTTGTATGTAGATATTTTATATGTTATTGATAATATCTTGGGTAAAGACTAACTTTAATCTCAACATTAGCATTGTTTATCATTCAAATATTGAGGAACAAACCAAGAGGGTCAATCAAATAATAATTGATATGTTGAATACTTATGCCATGTTGAGTATGACTCTATTTAAAGCCCTATATGGGCATAGGTGTTGAACACCTTTAACATGAGATAATTTTTAAGATCAAGTAATGATCGGTCCTGATGCTATGAAAAAAATGGAGATCTAGATAAAAGAAATATGCCAGTGGCTCAAAGAAGCCACGTACTGCTAGAAGAGTTATTTTAATCACCTATACAATTTGCTATTGGTGATAAAGTATTTATGAGAATTAAACCGACTAAGAGTTCCATAAAATTCCACCAAGCTTAGTCTTAGATTTGTAATACCATTTGAATTCATTGCCAAAATCATTCTTGTAGCCTACAAATTAGCCTTACCACCTATTTTATCTAAGATCCACAGTACCTTCCATGTGTCTCTCCTTAGAAAGTATGTGGTTGATCCCTCATAAATTTTAAATATCTCAAATTTGTAGATATTGGACCCACAAATCATTGAGGTTCACCCAATAAATATTCTTGGTTTTAGAACCAAGCAGTTAAGGAAAATGGTTGCTGGCCAATGTAGAGTCTAGTGGTATCTCTACTCTAAGAGAATCGCCACATGGGAATATGTGGTAGATATGAAAGAGCAATTTTCATTCTTTTTTGATGACTAATATTTATAAGTCTGGATATTTTTATATATATGATATATGTGTATTCTAGATTTGCAATGCATATTTTAGATATACCTTTTATAATGCATATACCTTTTTGATGAAAAATTTATAGTATGTGACATGTTGATAGTACTTGTATATTTCAATTAACGAAATCATGCAAAAATACTTTGGTTAACACAAGGACCATTTAATTCTGGTGGGGGATAATGTAGCATCCCCTCTATTTAGTTAAATATATGCTTATGGAATAAGATACTACTAAAGAAATTTGTGAGTGCAGGTGCATGTATATACTCCTTAGAAAGAAGGTCGAACAAATTTAGCACCTACCTCTAGCATAGACAATGGTTGTTATTGAAAACACGAGATTCTGGAAACAAAAAGGAAATACTAAACAAAATTGTATTAAAAGGAAAGAACACAAATGAATGAACACAAGATATAAAAGCAATATAAACTATGGCCCTTTTTATTGATATTCTTTTCAATTCGTGTTACAATGCGTCTCCTTCCTTTTTAGGGGATAGGAGCGTTAGATATTGATCTCTACAACTTGTTTCAGAATTCCTTCTTCCGCGTGCCCACATATAAAATGGGCGAACCAAAACGTTGTCGCCGCTTGCGTTGATAAAGGTCGATTCCTTGCTGCTCCTCCAATGCTGCAAATCTGCGTTCAAAGAAACAAACAAAGAATCAGTAGCACCTGTGTATGAAAAATAAAAGATAAATCTAACTATAGCTAAAATGAATCTAAATGAACTAAAAACTTGACAAAAGCATAAACATGAAACTAGCTAAATACTATAAAAGAAATAAAGCGGGGGGGGATGCCCGAAGGCAAACCACCCGCGGATGAAACTTTGCTTCGACACCAATCCGCTTAGGATGGGTCCGAAACCTGATGTGATGTGTTGTCGGCAAATTGGTAGGATATTGTGGTCAGAAAAATCGGTGTTGGTCCTTGATTCGTGCCTTCAAAAGTCACCCAATAACCTCTCTTTCGATTAAGAGATTATAGATGTTGAAAACACAAATCGCAAGTAAATGAATTAGCAGCACTTCGTCGCTCAAAATGCTCCTGCTCGGTATCTCTTTTGGGTGAGGAAACTCACCATTTTATAGACCCAAGGGGTCTCTTTGAATTAACATGCAAAAGTGTTTCTTTGCATGAATGCTTTTTTTGTGAAGAGAAGACTTCTTCTTGATCAAGGGCTTCTTAACTGTCTCTGTGCATGTCTTTGTGTGTTTTAGAAAAGCTCACTTGCACTCCCATGCAATGAAGGGATAGCTAAGTGGCAAATCTGAGTTGTCCTAAAAGAGCTCACTCGCACTCCTATGTCATGCAGGAAAAGCTAAGTGGCAGTTCTGAGTTGTTACATGCCGAGATTTGACTTTTTGTCGGTCAAACTTGGCGTTCGTCCCACCCCGAAGCGAGCGCTGGTAATCGTCCCTGGGTGAGACGAGTATCAGTCAGCACTCGTCCCTGGGTAGGACGAGTAAAACCTGCACTCGTCCCTGGGTGGGACGAATAAGCAATAAAGTGTCTAAAAGGTGCCAAATTGGTTTCTGACTTGCAAAACTGTTGTGTGAGTGGTTAGAACCACTGTTTAACCTCTGAGGGCTGCCCTGGGGCTGTGTGTGTTAGTGCGATCAGTGCTTGTTGTCACATAATCGGATTGGTGCTGTTTTGGTGTCTACAGATGCCCCTTTTTGGGAAGCGTTGCGCATGGTGCAGTTCTTGAGCAAAAATATATAACCAAAGCACTAATGATTAGGGTTTCTCAAGTAACCTAACCAACTCTTGATGCCCCAAGTATGGAAAGGGCACGCATTCTTGAATCCTTGCTTTTGACGAGCTAAGGAACTTAAATCAAGCATTAACCTGGTTCGGTGAGGTATTACTTGAACTTAGACATTGATCAGTCATGAAGAGGCAAAGGGCGCAACCTTTTGTTGTGGGAACCTTGAGCTCATGATTCACAAATGCCAAGTATATGATCAGTTTGTGATGATTGCTTGTTTGCTGCCCCAAGCAGGGGCGCGATTGTCATTTGCAATGATCCTTTGAATGCGTGTCATTTCCCAGACTGGGTATAATGGTGTTGATTGGCAACTAAGTGTGACTACCCCCTCAAGCGACGAATCGATGAGGGAATGACCGACATGAGAAAAGCGACGAGTCGCTTGACCCAAGATGACTTGTGCAAGGGTGCCTTTAGATGGTTTACCGCTAAGCATGCTCGAGCAGTTCCCTGACTGTTTTGACCTTTTTTTTGGTTTTGTTGGCATTTGTCATTTTTATGTTGTGGTTGTTTTTGATTTTTTTTTTTTTTTAATTCGTCCGGGGGGACGAGTGCCAGGATGGTACTCGTCCCGGGGTGAGACGAGGGCGCCACCATGGTACTCGTCCCGGGGTGGGACGAGCGCACCGAAAAGCGCTCGTCCCGGTCAGGGACGATTGGCAGCAGGCAAAAACTATAAATAGACGAAAATGACAGGTTGGGCTCATTTGCACTGTTCAGCGATTGCGATTTGGAGCTCTGGGAGGAGGAGGTAGATTTCTGACGCGAAGCGCTGCCGGATCATCCAGCCACCATGAGTGCACAGACCGGGTCGTCGAGCGGCGGAGCCGAGGCGAGACCAATGAAGTGCACTATCTCCTCGATTGTGAATTTAGAAAAATGCAAATTTGTTTTTATGGTGTTTTTCTTGTGTTTAAACATGAAACCCTAATTAATTAAATTAAAAGGTAAATGAATGACACCGAATGAAACATGGATGCAAACCGATGGAAACTTAGATGGAAAACCATAGGATAAACCCAAAATGAAACTTAGAGTAACACTTTAGGGTAACCATGGTTAAAAAATGTTTTTCTATGTGAATGGTAAAACTTAGGTCGAAACCGTAGGTAAACCATGCCCATATTTTTTTGTAATGTTTATGGAATTAAAAATGGAAAATGAATGAATTTTTTGATTGGAAATGGTAAACTTAGGTCGAAACCGTAGGTAAACCATGTCAAATTTTTATTGTGTTATTTTTATGTAATAAAAAATTAAAGATGAATTTTGTTGTTTTGAAATGGTAAACTTAGGTAAAACCGTAGGTAAACCATGTCAAATTTTTATTGGTTTTTGATGAAATGAAAGATGAAATTTTTTGGTTGAAATGGTAAACTTAGGTAAAACCGTAGGTAAACCATGTCAAATTTTTTCATTTTTTGATGAAATTGATTTTATTTTTTTGTTTTAAAATGGTAAACTTAGGTAAAACCGTAGGTAAACCATGTCAAATTTTTGTCGTTTTTTATGAAATTAAAGATGCAAAATTGATGAAGTTTTTTGTTTTGAAATGGTAAACTTAGGTAAAACCGTAGGTAAACCATGTCAAATTTTTATCATTTTTTTTTTTTTGATGAAATGAAAGATGCAAAATTGATGAATTTTTTTTTGTTTTGAAATGGTAAACTTAGGTAAAACCGTAGGTAAACCATGTCAAATTTTTGTCATTTTTTTTATGAAATTAAAGATGCAAAATTGAAAAATTGGATGAATTTTTTTTTTTTTTGGATGTATATGTGAATGAAAGATGTTACTGTACAATTATGCATTTTTGTACATGTGATGGTAATTTGATGCATGTTTTTGATGTTTGTTGTTTTCTGTGATGTGTAGGTGGTGAAGAGTCGACATCGAGTACCGACTATTTTTTCTAATGCCCGCGAGGCGTTGAGTGATGATGACTGGGAGTGGCTTGATGCCTTAGGGCTCAAGCATGTGGCTCGGTTGGATGCAGTTGTAGCAGATCGGGCATACCTCACAGCATTGATCGGCCTGTGGGATGTTCGGACGAACACCTTCCATCTTTCGACAGGGGAGATGACAGTCACCCTAGAGGACGTGTATCGGATCCTGCGGATTTCGATAGACGGGGTTCCTATTCGGACGACTCCACGAGGCCAGAGGACGGCTGTATTGACGCGGTATTTTGGATATGGAGAGGATGATGATGGGATGACCTCGCTAGAGAGGGCGGAGCTGGATTGCCATATTGGGGGGATTTTGGTACGGTATTGGTATGCGAGGGGAATGTTGGGAGTGAGGCATGCGGTACTCATGAGCCTCATTTCCAACATGCTCCTGCCAGACTCGTCAGGAGCGAGGTTCCCATGGAACCTATTGGAGGTGGTATGGCAGTTAGTGGATTGCCCGGTGACAGAGCCGGTTATTATGAGATGGGGTCAGACGCTTTTGGCGTAGTTGTACGATGAGTTGTATGAGGTCCGCTGTCGGAGGCGAAAGGGGATTGGGTGCAGTTTCTTGTTGCAGTGTTGGGCCTGGCAGCACATAGCCGTAGAGCGACCACGAGGGTTGTCGTGGACTACCCGAGCGGACATGGTGGACAGGGACATTGGATATGGTGCTCTATGGTATCGATCTGAGGAGCGAGGGCAGAGTCGGCGGTTTGCAGGAGATGTGGACCATTACAGAGATGTATTGGCATGACTGACTCCAGGTGATGTGATATGGAGGCCATATCGGGATTGTCCCGCATGGCCAGAGGCTGATGAGTGGCTTCGGCGGGTTCGGAGGGGGAGATGGGTGATTGGTCGGCATGGGACAGAGCAGGAGTACTTCTACTATCTTCGAGTGACGCGATAGTTTGGGGTACGCCAGGGGTTGCCTGGGGAACCCGTAGCTTATCGGCGTTGGAGTGATGAGAGGACCCTAGCTGCACCGATCCTCGAGCCGCTGGGGGAGGAGTCGGATGCAGTACTAGACATTCCAGACGTAGATGACATCGGAGTGACTGCTGAGTACCAGGAGTGGTGGACGCTGCGGCAGTGGCGAGGTGAGGGGCCATTGGGAGGCGGTGAGGCAGTGGGAGGCGGAGAGGGTGCAGAGGCACCAGGAGAGGGTTGGGGAGCTCCTGCAGATGTGGAGATGGTGGAGGTGGCAGAGGCAGGAGATGACGTTGAGGAGGAGGAGCAGCCGGAGATGCAGGATGCTCCAGAGCAGGCTGGGTCGGGGGAGACAGAGGCGGGGTTGCGCGCTGAGGTAGCACGTCTGACGGGGTTACTACAGAGGCGGGATGGAGAGCTTGCGGAGATGACGTAGGAGAGGGATCTCCTACGGACACAGTTGGCAGGGCAGGGGAGGGCAGGGGCTGCGGCTCACCAGCAGGCGGGGGATACGGATGTTGCACGGGAGAGGGATCTCCTACGGGTGCAGCTAGCACAGCGCGATGATGCCATCGCGTACTACCATAGGTGCGAGGCAGAGTGGAGGCGACGGGAGGCTGATTGGGGGCGACGGGAGGCTGATTGGGGGTGGCATCGATCGGAGATGGAGGGTGAGATCATCCGCCTGGGTGGGCGAATACCAGAGCCTCCGGCCAGTGGCTCGTCATTCAGGACGAGAGACAGCGGGACAGAGCAGTCAGCATCATCCCGTCGTCGACGGTGAGAGGAGGGAGGAGCGAGCGGTCGGGATGCAGGGGCGAGCAGTCACCCTGAGAGGTCTCAGAGGATGGATACCATAGGGGGTAGCTCTCGTCGCACCGATCCTACGTGATCATGGTGGCCGACGCCCTAGGCTGGGGGTTTTGGGATTTTGGATGATGGGAGGGAGGTCTGAGGACCAGTTTTGTAGCCTGCGGGCAATTTTGTTGTGATATATATACAGATGATTCTTTTTGGTGTTTATCATTCTTCGTAATTTATTTTTATGTGCATGTTTTTACATTGATGTATGCATATGCAATGTATGAATGCGATGGTTCTAATGTGTATGATGTATGCATATGGAATGAATGCAATGATTTGTTGATGATTTGTCGATGCACCATAGACTAAACAAAATTTGGATTGGACTTGCTAATAATGGGATAACTTTGTGGAATGCTTGTGCATGTGGAAACTTTGTTTTTGTATTTTGTTTATTTGCGGATGATGATGTATGGAATGAAATGTATCGGTTGTATGAAAATGTAGTTAAGCTTTTCTAAGATGTAAATATTGTTAACTAACTAGCCAAAACTGTACATTTATCTCGCAAGACTTTTTGAACAAGGTATAAATCCGACTTGAATTTAACCAAGTTATTTCACATCCCTGTGTGTGCAATTGAGTTCGTTTATGTGTTATTCATCAGGATACCGCCAGTGCCAGATGGGCTTTCAACCGAACCTGTATTGAGGATCACCTAATTAGCTCCACTAACTCCTTTATTGTATTTAGTCGATTTTTCTGCGATGTTATCTAGGATACCATAAGCTAGCTCATCCACATGCAAACATTGATCTGCACACAAGTTAATGTGACAGATATATCGTCATGCGGGAGGTTTACCGCCAGTGACCGATAGGCTATCAACCAAACCGGTACTGAAGCTTGCCTCATGACCTGTCAAAATGCTGAGAGTTCCAGGGATTCAAGTTCGACTCCCTTCTTTTCTTCAATTGTATTGGGATACTTGCTCTCTTGTAGTGATAAAATCACTGTTTATTTTTATTTTATTTGTCTTTTTTTTTTTTTTTTTTTTGAGCAAGGGATTTGGATATGGAGTGACGAGAATCACTATTGTTTGTGCCTTTTGATGTGTGCACTTGTAGGATGTCAAATTTTAGTGTTTTGACGTTTTGCAAATTTTTGATGTTTTTGCAACTTTTGAGAACTTGGGATTCATGGGGAATTGGGTAGGGAGGATGCTTGTCCTTTTGCCAACTCTCAGCATTTCTAGGGTCAATTGCACAGGGGGATAAGCAAGATAGTCGTTTCGCTTATGGTAACCGGGATTACGGTGCAGGTTTCATCTTTCGTTCACACAACTTAGGAATTATTTTATGTGTGTTAATTTGTGTTGGGATGCTACGTACCAAGGTGTGATCCAAGTAAAACTTTCCCATGTAAAATCTGTTTAAGCGTGTACAATTTTGGCTAGAAATTTAAAGACATCTGAATGACGAAAACCCTATATACATTAGGCGACAACTGACGATGCTAAAATAAAAGGGTGATATGTTGGATGTAGGCGTTTATGAAAATGGATCTGAGGTGGAAATGATGGAATTGCCAAATAATGACAGCCTATGGTGCTTTTGACTTGTATGACCTAGCGAAGTATGCAATGTATGGATGCAATGCTTAATGCAACCTATATTTTTGTATTTTGATTTTTATGAGAATGCATGGAATGGAAATGCAAATGTTTTTGTAATTTTGTTTTTTTTTTTTTTTTATGAGTATGCATGGAATTGAAATGCAATTGTTTTTGTGATTTTGATGTTTTTATGAGTATGCATGGAAGTGAAATGCAATTGTTTTTGTGATTTTGATTTTTTGTGTTGTTTTTGTTGATTTTTGAATATTTATGTTGACCAAGCAGTTATGGTAATGCTTGGAGCTTTTGGCTTGACCAAAGGGTTTATAGATACCTTTGGGGCATTTAGGGTTGACCAAGCGATTGTGATAATCCTTGGAGCTTTTAGGGTGACCAAGCGATTGTGGTAATCCTTGGAGCTTTTGGGTTGACCAAGCGATTGTGGTAATCCTTGGAGCTTTTTGTTGGACTATGACTCTCTAGCTGTGGAATGACCTCAAATGAATGATGTTCAAGGGTTCTGTTTCCTTGATTCCTTCAAGAGAGGCAAGCCGGTATGTTTCGGGTCCTATTTTACTATCAATGATGTAAGGACCTAACCAGTTTGCTGCAAACTTATCCCGTAGATGGGACGACAAATTAGAATTCTGTTGGTTCTCTTTTAAGACCAAGTCACCAACCTAAAATTCCCTAAGATGGACTTTCATGTTGTATGCTTTCTTAAGTCGCTCTTGATAGATACGCAAATGCTCGAGAGCATGAACGCGTCGTTCGTCGAGCAACGTCAGTTGATCTAACCGGGCCTGTCGCGCAGTGTCATCATCGATGAACTCTTGCATTGAAATGCGCAGGGAAGGAATTTCCAACTCAAAAGGCATGACTGCCTCGGAGCCATACACCAGTGAAAATGGAGTTGCCCTAGTGGGCGTCCGAATGCTGGTGCGATAAGCCCATAGGGCAAGCGGGATCTGAATGTGCCAGTCTTTATGATTGTCTGCAACTATCTTTTTGAGAATGGCGACTAGCATTTTGTTTGACGCCTCTGCTTGCCCATTTGCCTGCGGATAATAGGGTGTCGAAAAGCTATGCTGAATCTTGTACTTTGTGGTCAAAGCACGCACATCTTTGTTCTTGAATGGTGTCCCATTATCCGAGACTATTTTGGATGGAATACCAAAATGACATATGATGTTATGCAAAATAAACTCCGCAATGCGGGCTCCAGTCGTAGTGGTCAGCGAAATTGCTTCCACCCATTTGGTAAAGTACTATGTGGCCGTTAAAATAAACGTGTGATGACCAGACGACGCAGGGGAGATCTTTCCAATTAGATCAAAGCCCCACTACGAAAAAGGCCAAACCGATTGAATCGGTTGTAAGGCCTGAGAAGGTACGTGTGTCAAATTAGCATGGTGCTGACACTTCACGCACTTCTTCACATACGCGCAACAATCTCGCTCTAAAGATGGCCAATAATAACCCATGCGAAGAATGCGCTTTGCGATGGCCATACCGCTGAAGTGGCCACCACATGTACCATCGTGAGCTTGGGTGATCGCCCAAGCGGACTCTTGTTGGTCCAAACAACGAAGGAGGATTCCTTCATAATTTTGATGATACAAAATGTCTCCTAACAAGACATGCTTTGCCGCTTTCTGTTTGAATGATATTTTCGTGGCTTGTGTCAATCCAAGGGGGAGATTACCTAGCTTGAGGTAATCCCGAATGGGTGTGTACCAATCTTGTTGATCAGAAACCTCGATAGTATGAACGGCCAATCTCTCTTGAAGTCTATCCCGAACAAAAGCTGAGCAGGAAAGAACTTGTAAAAACAACGTGGTGTTGCTAGTAAGAGGAGTCGGGGAGAACAAGGACCCCCAGTTGGCTTTAGTCAAACAATCTCGAATTCGAGAGAACTTATCCGGAGATGGTTCAATCTGGATCATGTGGATTCTTGGCGTTAGATCAGAGCTTGCACGCTCCATCGCAGATTGCGATAATGTTTTAACCTGAATGGTTGTCATTTCACCAGAAGAGTCTTGCGGGATGAGTGACCCCAAGGAGGCCATAGTATCCGCAAAATGATTTGATGATCGAGGGAGTGCCTCGATGTCATACCATTCAAGTTGTGCCAAGAATTTATCCACAAGGGCTTTATAAGACTTCAAAAGTGGACATTTACATTGGTATATCCCTTTTACTTGATTGACAATTAACAACGAATCACCAAAGATATTCAATCGTTTAATGTTCATGGTGATTGCTGTCTGAAGACCTATGAGCAAGGCTTCGTATTCTGCATTGTTGTTGGTGCACGGGAAGTCTAATTTAAATGACAAGGGCATTGGAGCACCTTGTGGAGTGAAGAATACAATTCCCGCACCACCCCCTTGCTCACATTTAGAACCATCGAAGAATAGGGTTATGTCAGCCTGTGACTCAGGCTCATCAGAATCTGGCGACTCTGAAACATGGAAGACCCCATCATCAGGTAGTTCAAAAGTCAGAGGCTGATCGTCTTCAAGAGGAGCCTCGGCTAGTTGATCGGCGATGACTTGACCTTTTATAGATTTTTGTCCAATGAACTCTATGTCAAACTCCGTCAACAACATGATCCATTTCGCCGTGCGGCTACTATGATAAGTACGACTCATCATGTATCGCAATGGATTCTCCTTAGACACAACATACGTCTTATTACTAAGCATGTAGTGGCATAACTTTTTGGTAGCAAACACCACTGCCAAGCGAGTTTTTCAACATATGCATAGTTAAGTTCATAACTGACCAGGGTGCGGCTAAGATAGTATGTAGCCTGTTCTCTGTGAAGTTCATTTTTCTGGGACAACATGGCGCCCAGTGCCACCTCAGTGGCTGAGATGTATAAATAGAATGGCACTCCTGGTCTGGGTGGTGCCAATACTGGCGGCGAAGCCAAGTACTATTTAATGTCGTCAAAGGCTGACTGGCACTCGTCATCCCAATGAAATGTGACCCCTTTATGCAATAATTTATTCATGGGTCGGCATTTGTCAGATAACTGCGCTATGAAGCGCTTGATCGACGCAACCTTTCCCTGTAGACTCCTGAGCTGCTTGATGGTGGTTGGGGGACGCATTTCAAGGATTGCCTTGACTTTGTTTGGATCAACCTCAATTCCTCGTTTGGAGACTATGAAACCCAAGAGCTTTCCAGAGGTAATGCCAAAGACGCACTTCTTGGGGTTTAGTCTGACTTTATGCTCAATGAGGCGATCAAGGACCTTACTCAAGTCACCGATGTGATCTGGGCGCAAAAGAGATTTGGCCAACAAATCATCCATGTAATCTTCCAAAGTTTTGTGCATGTAATCGTGAAAGATGTACGTCATGGCACGTTGGTAGGTAGCTCCGGCATTTTTAAGGCCAAAAGGCATGACCTTATAGCAAAATGTCCCCCAAGGCATTGTGAATGCCATTTTTAGTTGGTCCTCAGGATTAATACGAATCTGATTGTATCCTGAGAAACCATCCATAAGGGAAAGCATTTCGTGGCCCGTTGTAGCGTCTACCAACGCGTCGATGCTCGGCAAGGGAAAATCATCCTTAGGACTCGCTTTGTTAAGATCTCAAAAATCAGTGCATATGCGAATCCTCCCATCGGGTTTCTTGACAGGAACCATGTTAGACAACCATGGCGGATAATCCACACAGATGACAAACTGGGCATCCAACAACTTTTGTAACTCATATTTTACCATTAAGGCCACTTGTTGGATGCATCTTGCGTAGTTTTTGCTTGATTGGCTTGATTGTCGGATCAAGCGTTAAATTGTGCGTGACTAGCTGTGGGTCTAGTCCCGGCATATCCTTGTATGACCATGCAAAAACCTCCTTCTTTTCCTTAAGAAGGGCAACATAATCGGCTCGCTCTTCGGGGGAAAGACTTACCCCCAACTTGAGAATCCATGGATTCATTGGATCTGTGCCGATGTCTACATCAGTCGTTGCTTCAATCGACATATGGGATCCGTCTTCCAACTGGTGTGGAATTGGGATCAGATGGATATCATTTGCTGAATTAAGATCATCATTAGGAACGTCAAGTTCCTCTTCGACATGGAAGACATCCCGAGTCCGTCCTGGAGTGAAATGAAACATCCCACCGCAAGGCCAATACTCTGATGGAGATGGTGGTGTGTCAGCGTGATCCCAATCAATAGCTTCTATGTCTAGATGCAATAATCATGTTGGATTGGCTGGATCATGGATGGGGGCGGTCAAGTCAATGGAAACCATGTTGATGAAATGATTGTAATCTCCATTACCGCAAATGTGACAACTCTGACATTCTAGATGCTCTTGGTGCTTTGGATCTGGCTCTGTAGGCACTGGCACAAAGGGATCAGCCCTATGCGCGGACCTGCAAACAGGGTCTGCCCTAGGTACAAATGGTTTGATAGGGTCTCCAGGCGAAAGATGCTCGTTGTATGCCTGGAGTGGCGGGTGCAGTAATTGCTATAACTGCGCCAGGTTGAAATGCCTCCTAGGTCTTGGATCTATGTGTAAGTGTTCAAACATGTCATCTATGTCCAAAGGATTTTGTTGTTGTTGTTGTAGCCTATGCTCACTGGGATCATTCAATGGGAACATCATCAGGAAGTTGTCCTGATCATCATTCAGTTGATATTCGGGCGAATGATCGTACTCCGACTCATCTTCAGAAGACCCTTCGTGGTCTTGTCCATCTTCCCCTTGTGGGTGAGTCCATGAGGTTTCTCCTTGTTCGGCCGTAGGGAAAGGGTTGTTGAGGTCAACAAGGTTATTTGTTTGTAAGGGGAAATAATCCCCCAATGTATAAGTTGTGTTTGGATTGGCATATGGATCTGATGCCAACCCATCCTTGTTGCCTATCCCTAGGCCTTGCATGTTTTCGACCAAGATGTCGAGGGGCAAAGGGTGATTAAACCCTACTCCTGACTTATCATAAGGCATTTGGTATCTTGGTTGACACAAAACACGCATTCCTTGTTCATACCGGCCTAACCCGTATCCATGCCAATTGCATTGGCTAAGATATCGTAATGCGAAGTCTGGGTTGGCTAGATAGTTAACATCTTCCACAAAGGGATCTTCATCTTCTTCTTCATTTCGAGAAGGTTCAACGCCATGATCTAGGCCCCCAAAAATAAAGTTTGTCTGATTAGGTGGGTAACCTAAAGGAACCACCGAGCCTATGGGGAGTCGAGGTCTTCCCATGTCTTGCATAGACTGAAGTGTGGGCGTTGCAACAACATTGCGCACTATATACTCCCCCATGCCTGTGTTAGACATCTCAACAGTAATCGTTGGCGATTGAGGGGAAGCGAATGGGAGTTCTCCTTGAGTCCACTCCATGTGGGGTGAACTAGGCGTCTCAACTTCCATTCTATTAGGCGTCTCTTCCGTAGAGATATTGGAGACTAGAGGTGGTTCCGCTTCCAGGGGCTTCTTTCCTTTGTCCGTTGGAGTGGCCACCATAGGTGGCATCATTGTGGGAGGACTGGATGAAGAAGATGATCCCGCCTGAGAATTTGATTGATTTGGTGATGAAGATTCTTGCTTAGTCGGACCCCGTTTAGATGGATTTAACTGGAAATCCACGTGCGTTGAAGGAAGGGTCGACTGCGGCATGATTTGCACTGAGTTGCAATACTTAAAAGGTTCCAAATCTACGGGGACCACATGCACTTGTCCTTCAAATGTATACTTCAAACATTGATGAGCAATTGAAGGGACACACTTCATATCTCGGATCCAAGGCCGCCCAAGCAAGATATTGTAAGCCATCTCACCTTCTAAAATGTGGCACAACGTATGAATGGTCTTTTGTCCCACTTGTATGGGCAGGACAATTGTGCCAACTATCGAGCATATCGTATCATTAAATGCTCGAAGGGTATAAGTGGAAGGTGCAATGTGAGAGGCTGGTAGTTTCAAATGTTTCAGTGCAGCGGTTGTAATAAGGTTACTAGACGAACCAGTGTCTATCAACACCCGTTTGTATGGAGTCCCGTTGACCCGCGCAATAACGTGCAGGGGTGGATCCGTTACATCTCCAGTCACCATTTTTAGCTCATCTTCCCTAAAGGTAATAACTGGTTCAGTACACTGTTTGACATGCCCCACAAAATTGTTGAACGAATCCGCTTCGTGGGGTTGCAATTCAATTGCCTTTAATATCTCCATAAGAGCTTCCCGATGGGGCGCTGATTGTTGAATAAGCTCATAAATGGAGAGCCTAGCCGATGTGGTCCTTAGACTTTGGGTAAGTCTAGTTCGAATCGTGGCCACTGGTCTAGGCGGGGGCAACTGTGTAGGATTCGGTTGATGTTGTGACGTGGATGAAGCTTCCCTAGTGGCTGTCGCGGGGACAACTCCTGGGTGTCTCTTGTTTCTTGTCACAATGCTAATCATTCCAACATACCCTTCCATGGGGTAACTCTGTTGCACTTCATTGACATGCAGAGGTTTTGTTTGTGCATCATGTGTGGGTAAAGGATCTTTGAAAACACCCATTTGTTGGTTGTTGGGTGCGATGGGATTATCCACTACCAATGTGTGATTGTCAATGAGATCTTGCACTAAACCTTTAAACGACCAACAGACATTAAGGTCATGCCCTTTCCTTCTGTGGAATCTACAGAAAATATCCTCTCTGTAGCCCTTAGGCTTTGGCGCATTAGGATCAATTGTTGGAATATCTGGCAGATTAATCAAGTTTGCCGCTGACAAACGGTCAAACAAGGAATCCCTAGACTCAGTGTATGGTGTAAATTGTCGCTTGGGGCGACGCTGCTGATTTTGATCCTGCTTCTTGTTATCTTTCTCATAATTATTGTGAGGCACCGCCTGATAGTTAGCCTTTGAAGGTTGTGTTGCTTGGGCAGGCGTAGGGGCATTAATAGCAACTTGATTGACCGCGGCGGGTTTCTGTTGCGTATTCCCTGTTTTGGTGCTCTTGTTCCACTCTTTTTTCTTAGGCTTGGCAATTTTGCCATCCTGTATCTTGATCTCTTCGATACGTCTAGCTTGCGCCAGAGCTTCTTCCAAAGTGGCGTATTGCTGCAGCTGCAATAGCACAGAGATCGATCGCAAACAACTCTTTGCGAACATTTGAGTTAAGTCGGACATAGGAGGGAGGTAGGACAACTTTGAAAGCACTGTCCTCCACCGATTCCCATATGCTACCATAGACTCTTCCTCATACTGTTTGAGGCTAGCTAGATCACTGAGTGACGCCTTTTTCTTTGTATTGAAAGCAAAACGTTCTAGGAACGCGTCCACTAGTTGATCCAAATTGTAGATGCTATGCTTCGGTAGATGGGTAAACCAATCCGAGGCAGATCCTACGAATGTGGTTATGAATGTTCTTAATAGCAATGCATCATTGTCTTGTATACCAAAGCATTGGCTCAAAAATCTTGTCACATGCTCTTGAGCATCCTCATCCCCTTTAAAGAGTGCCAACTGGGGCAGCTTGAAATGTTCGGGGTATGGAGGTGCTGGCACTGATGGATGTATCGGATGACTACGGAGTTGGCGTAAGGTAGGCTTTTGAGGCCCACCAGTCTTAAGTTCCATATTCTCCAAGCGTTCCAACAACACTTTGTAGGCATCGGAGGATATAATTTCCTCCTCCTTAGTTTGTTCCCGTTGTGTGTTGCGGGGAACTTGAGGCCTTTGAATGACTAAATGGGTAGCATCCCTTCTGCCTTGATAGGGCATTTCAGCCCGCTCTTCTTCTTGGTAATAATCCTCATAATCTTCTTGAGGAGTGTTTGGCCTAGGCCTGTAAACATGGACGGGTGCCCGCGGAGGATGCCCATCATGGTTGCGGGGAATGGCCTCCCGCTCAGTTCTAGGAGGTCTAAGAGGCAATGTTTGCTGACGTCGCGGAGACCTGTCTCGCGCTAAGGGATTGTGCCTCATATACATCTCAGATTGTTGTGCGCGAGGAACTGGGGCCTTCTCAAGCGCATGGTTGTGAAACAATTCAGTTGTCTGACGCTGAATGCGCTCTTGATCTAGGCGACACAAATGTTCTAATTCTTGTTGTTCTTGCTTAAGCCGCGTGATGTGTGCTTGGCGGGCGGCTAGTTGTGCAAATGCCAAGTTATTTTGTTCTGTTGTCTCTTGTTTAATAGGCCTAGATGTCTCTCCTACATATCTATTTCGATCATAGTGCTCTGAGACCCCTATATGTTGCTTCCCTCTGTCGAGGTTGGCCGCATTAACTTGAAACTCTGGTCTCAATAAGCGATCTGGATATAATGCAGGTGCAGACGTGCATCATTTTGGCACTGGATACTGACCTGGAGGAATATAGTGATCCTCCTCTCTCTCTCTGTGATATGCATAAAAAGTGCGGGCATAATTGTCTTGCCCTGTCGGGAGAACTTGTTGTTCTGGATATGGTCTACTATGTCCGACATTGATCGGGGGTAAATTAGGAACCACAAAATCATATGGTCCTTCCTTTTGGACCCTTTGTTGTTCCATAGCAGTACACAATGCTTCATCACTAGGCCACCCATATTGAACTTCAAAGGGAGGCCTCGTACTTAGACCAGGTGGTATATATAAGTTATTTTCTTGAAAAGATTCTTGTTGCTTAGGTGTTTCCCTTAGAGAGGGAGTTCTAAAGTCTCGTCTATTGATGGTCTGACTTGGAGAACCATTCCTTGAGGCACCTCTAGAACCATGTTCTATGACTGTATGGGTTGGAGTACCCCTCACGGAGGGGCCTCTAGAGCCATGTTCTGCATGGTGTGAACTAACTGGTGTACCTCGCCGTTGAGGCGGGATGAACAAGTCTTCAGAGCTATATCGGAGATGATTTGTCTCTCTTGGTGCATGTTCTGCAGCTTCTGCCCGTGATTGGGCTTGGCTACGAGTATTCACCATGGTAATGCTAACCTAAAAATGCAAAAGTTCTTTTTGTGATTTTCTTTTTATGATTTTTTTGTCTAAACAGAAAATAGCATACACACTCACAAGCAATGATTATCTCTTTTAAAGATTAATAGTGTGCCCTAAATCTGGTTTAGTGTGTTTTTGTTGTTTGTTTTGTTTTTGAAAATTTTGTGAAACGTTTAAATGCAATTATGAAGGCTCTTATAACTCCCAAAATGGTCGCCCCTTCAATATACCATTGTCGGACCGATATACCAACCTCTCTATATACCCGCCCTTACGTGAGGGAGACTATAGGTACGTGAGAGCAGATGATACGTGGAACATAGGCGGTACGGAAGGGGAATCGCTCTGTTTATGACACCTACCATAGAAGGCTTATCCTCGCGTGCTGGGAATCACCCCAAGCTACACTCGGTCAGCTTTCGTCAGGATTTACGTCTAGCAATAGTCACGATCGAGGTAATGGATGCAATATCTCAAGCCAAAGTGATAATGGAATCCACCTTTGGTCTTGCTCAAGGGTTGGGGTTTTACGACCAACGCCTTGGTTTAAAATGTCACGTGATGTGTGGGGTTCGTTTTAATTTTGCAAAATTGAAACAGGCAAACGAAAAGAAATCTTTCCCTAAGCCATACAAACTAAAAACCAGAAAATAGAAAAACAAAAATTTGATAGAAGCTGTAAAAACCCCTACCTCTTCTCTGCCTAATCGGAAGTTTCTGATTTGCTCTAAAAATTTGCACAGATCTATAATCGTCCCTGGGTGAGGCGAATAACAGAACCGTAATCGTCACAGGGTGGAACGAATAGTTTATTCGTCCCGGGGTGAAACGAATACCAATTCTGTAATCGTCACTTGCAGAGACGAATAACAGTCTGATGTTGAAAAATAGGTACCTATAAAAAAACAAGCAATTTAGATCAGTAAGTTAACCTAAAAAAAAATAGAGGACAGAGGTCCCACCGTGATCGCCATTGAAAACACGAGATTTCGGAAACAAAAAGGAAATACTAAACAAAATTGTATTAAAAGGAAAGAACACAAATGAATGAACACAAGATATAAAAGCAATATAAACTATGGCCCTTTTTATTGATATTCTTTTCAATTCGTGTTACAATGCGTCTCCTTCCTTTTTAGGGGATAGGAGCGTTAGATATTGATCTCTACAACTTGTTTCAGAATTCCTTCTTCCGCGTGCCCACATATAAAATGGGCGAACCAAAACGTTGTCGCCGCTTGCGTTGATAAAGGTCGATTCCTTGCTGCTCCTCCAATGCTGCAAATCTGCGTTCAAAGAAACAAACAAAGAATCAGTAGCACCTGTGTATGAAAAATAAAAGATAAATCTAACTATAGCTAAAATGAATCTAAATGAACTAAAAACTTGACAAAAGCATAAACATGAAACTAGCTAAATACTATAAAAGAAATAAAGCGGGGGGGATGCCCGAAGGCAAACCACCCATGGATGAAACTTTGCTTCGACACCAATCCGCTTAGGATGGGTCCGAAACCTGATGTGATGTGTTGTCGGCAAATTGGTAGGATATTGTAGTCAGAAAAATCGGTGTTGGTCCTTGATTCGTGCCTTCAAAAGTCACCCAATAACCTCTCTTTCGATTAAGAGATTATAGATGTTGAAAACACAAATCGCAAGTAAATGAATTAGCAGCACTTCGTCGCTCAAAATGCTCCTGCTCGGTATATCTTTTGGGTGAGGAAACTCACCATTTTATAGACCCAAGGGGTCTCTTTGAATTAACATGCAAAAGTGTTTCTTTGCATGAATGCTTTTGTTTGTGAAGAGAAGATTCTTTCTTGATCAAGGGCTTCTTAACTGTCTCTGTGCATGTCTTTGTGTGTTTTAGAAAAGCTCACTTGCACTCCCATGCAATGAAGGGATAGCTAAGTGGCAAATCTGAGTTGTCTTAAAAAGCTTACTCTTATTCCCAGCAGGGATAGTTAGAACTCACTCGCACTCCTATGTCATGCAGGAAAAGCTAAGTGGCAGTTCTGAGTTGTTACATGCCGAGATTTGACTTTTTGCCGATCAAACTTGGCATTCGTCCCACCCCAAAGCGAGCGCTGGTAATCGTCCCTGGGTGAGACGAGTATCAGTCAACACTCGTCCCTGGGTAGGACGAGTAAAACCTGCACTCGTCCCTGGGTGGGACGAATAAGCAATAAAGTGTCTAAAAGGTGCCAAATTGGTTTTTGACTTGCAAAACTGCTGTGTGAGTGGTTAGAACCATTGTTTAACCTCTGAGGGCTGCCCTGGGGGCTGTGTGTGTTAGTGCGATCAGTGCTTGTTGTCACATAATCGGATTGGTGCTGTTTTGGTGTCCACAGTTATATGTTAGGTAAGGTGGGATATGATGTCGTACTTCATGCACCATGGCCTATGGGTACATGGAATCCCAATGAAGTAAATTCATGTAGGTTTTGCAACATGCTAATTGCATTAGGTTACAATTATGCATATGTTCTAGCTAAAGTGCATTATGCTTGTTGCGTGAAATTAATTTTATTTAGAATACAAATATCCATATTAATATTTATATAATAAAATTATATATATATATAATAAATAAGTTATTTAATAAAAAAATTTAATGATAAAGAAAGAGGATTAAATATAATCCACATAATAAGGAATGGATTTAAAAGTAACATTTTATGATAAAGTTTCTTTATTAAATGAGTCAAAACCTTTACCACCTGGAAGCTAATTAAAGTAATATTCACTTGACTCTATATTATGTGTCACCATGAAAGTGTGCTTGAGGTCTAAAAAATTAAGGATAAACTCAACTTCAACTATTCGGTCCAAAAAAAGGCTTTTTGCATGTGTTTGTAGAAACCGCTTGTAAGCGTCTATACTTTTATGTTTTTGTGGAAAGCTGGGTGACGAGACACTAACCATAATCTATTGTGTTTAGGTTGGCTTCCTTTTGTCCCACTATTTTTTTGAATGATATATGGAATGTGTTGTATGGATTAACTGGTGATGAGTTAAGTCATCATCTTGTTGTCAGGTAAATGGGTTAGCGGCCTATGCTTGCTATTAATGAATTGCTAAAATTATTTCATTATTTTTAATTAACTTTCAAAAAGTTATATTATGGTAAATTACCCTTTCGTATGCATAAATTTATAGGAATAAATAGCAAATGATAACACTTATGAGAATATCATGAAACTAAATATTGTAGTAGCTATTCAATTTCCTTCTTATTCAAAATAATTACTAAAACTGTGCATATTGTCTTCCTGTTGAATTATTGATTTCACCTAGTGTTATGCATATATAAATGCCATGCTAACCCATTATGCATTTAAATCACTGTCTCCACCAAGAGAGCTCAGAATATGTCTATGTTGTATTGATATCAGGAGCTTAGGGTTAGAAACCAAAGAGTCGGAA
This sequence comes from Wollemia nobilis, assembly GCA_028583015.1. Classification (NCBI taxonomy): domain Eukaryota; kingdom Viridiplantae; phylum Streptophyta; class Pinopsida; order Araucariales; family Araucariaceae; genus Wollemia; species Wollemia nobilis. Next base: position 2,909,433 of record JAQPPZ010000057.1, read on the forward strand.
CAATAAAAATCAAATGAGCATTAACCATTAACAATAATAATCAGGTTACAAAGTTTAAATAGGAGCTAATTAACCATACGCCTAACTTAGGGGAAAGAGAATAGGGAGAAGGAAAATAGGAAGGAACAAAGAAAAGAAAATTGAATTTGAGTTCTCTCTCTGCCACCCATGCCGTCCAAACTCCGTCGGCCGTGAGGTAAAAGGTAAGTCCACCCTTTCACTGTGGTAAAAACATTTTTACCTAATGTAACTTCCAACATTATCCCCCTTAAATTTGAGAGGATTGACTATATAGTATCTCAGCTTTATAAATTGAGCTGTAGCTATGCCTTTGGTGAAGATATCTGCTATATTGTCCAAAGTGCTGCAGTATTTAAGCTCAACTATCTTCTGATCCACCATATCTCGAATGAAGTGATACTTCATATCAAATTTTTTTGATTTTTGTTATCGATTGGATTATATGCCAACTGAATGGCACTAATATTATCACAATTCAGAGTTGTTGGACCACTTTTTTTTTTGCCAATCTCTTCAAGGATTTTCCTCAACCAAAGGACTTGAGTACTAGCATGTGTAATGGCTATATACTCAGCTTCAGTAGATGATAATGCTACAACAGATTGTTTCTTGGAACTCCAAGTTATTAGTCCTAAACCTAGACTAAAACAGTTCCCTGATGTAGATTTCCTGTCATCTATATTGCTGCCCCAATCACTGTCACTAAAACCAAGTAACTTCACAGAGTTACTCTTGTGGTAATGGATTCCAAAATCCAATGTACCTTTTACATAACGTAGAATTCTTTTGGTTGCTTGAAGATGCAACTCATATGGGCTAGCCATAAACCTTGAAACAAGAGAAAAAGCATACTGAATATCAGGTCTTGTGTTGGTAAGAAACATCAGACTCCCAACCATACTCCTAAAAGTGGTCATGTCAACCTTTGGTGATCCATCATCTTTGCTCAGTTGGATTCCATGTCCTGTTGGTGTTGTAACTGATTTGCACTACTGCATAGAAAACTTATTGATCATGTCACTTGCATACTTATGTTGACATATGAAGATCCCTTTCTCTGATTGATGTACTTCCATGCCTAGGAAGTATCTCATTAATCTAAGATCTTTCATCTCAAACTAATTCATCATGGATTTTTTGAACTCCATGTTCATTTTATTATTACTACCCATAAATATAAGATCATCCACATATAAACAAACTATGAGGATGTATGTTCCATTCTTGAGGTAGTATAGAGTTGGTTCACTTTTGTTTTTAGTGAATCCAAGCTCATTAAAATAGCCATCAATGCATGAGTATCAAGCTCTTGGTGCTTGCTTGAGGCCATAAAGTGCCTTTTTCAATTTATAAACAAGGTTTTCTTTTATTTGTTCTTGGAAACCTTGAGGTTACTGAACATACACCTCTTCTGTTAAGTATCCATTTAAGAATGCACTTTTCACATCCATGTGTTGTATTGCCCAACCTTTGTGAGCAGCTAAGGAAAGAACTGTTCTAATTGTCTCCTGTCTTGCTACAGGAGCAAAGGTTTCCTCATAGTCTATTCCATATTTTTGAGTAAAACCTTTTGCAACTAGTCTTGCCTTATGTCTTTCAATGCTTCCATCAGCATTGAATTTGGTCTTATAGACCCATTTACAACCAACACATTTTTTACCTTTGGGTAGCTTCACAAGCTCCCAAGTATCATTTTTGTTAATAGAGGATATTTCCTCTTTCATGGCATCTTGCCATATACTTTCTGTACATGCTTTTTCATAGCTAGATGGTTCTAGCTGTGCAGTAGCCAATAAAGCATAATTGACTACATCTCCTCTTGGTTCGTGAGATTCATCATCTCCAGACATGTGAAGATTTTCAAGTCTGGATAATATGTCATCCATCTCACTAGATTGACTTCTAGTGTATCTTCTCTGGAAATTCCTATCCAACATTTGAGAATATGGATGATTCTGTAGTGTTCTTTTTCCTTTATTAGTCTCTTTCCTTTGAGAAGATGGATAAATATCCATAGGACTTGGAGCACTTACAGATCTCTGAAATCTTCTTGGAGAGTTTGGTGGTGCCTTCAAAGGACTTCTTCTAGGACTTGGTGTACCACTCGATGTACTTGAAGAAGATTCATTTTGAGGACTCTATGGTGGGGTACCATTGCTATTCTTAATTTGTACCTATGAAGAACTGGCTGAATCAGATTCTACATTAGAAAAATTTTGATGACCCCATTCTCCCCCTTCATAAAAAAATACATTTCTTGAAATAATTACTTTATGGGTCTTTGGATTGTAGAGTCTGTATCCTTTTGTGGATTCACAGTACCCTACAAATATACATGCTTGACTCTTGGGATCAAGTTTCTTTATTTTCTCTTCTGGAATATGTGCATAGGCTAAAAAACCAAATATCTTGAAATGATTTACATTTGGCTTCTTGCCGTACCATCCTTCATAAGGAGTGATACCATATAAACTAGAAGTTGGACTTCTATTTATTATGTATGCACTGGTTCTAAGAGCATCTGCCCAATATGTGTGTGTTAGATGCTTTTTTTGTAGCATAGTTCTTGCCATCTCTACAAGGGTGCGGTTCTTTCGCTCTACCACACCGTTCTGTTGAGGAGTATAGGCAGTAGTGAACTGCCTTTTAATCCCATTCTCTCTACAGTATTGCAAGAATTCATTTGAGGAGTACTCACCTCCTCTATCTGTCCTTAGACATTTTACATGATATTCACTTTGCTTTTCTACATTATTTTTGAAATCTATGAAGCAATCAAATGCTTCATCTTTATGTTTCAAAAAATAAATCCAGCACATTCTGGAATAATCATCAATAAAAGTTAGAAAATATGAATTGTTTCCTAGAATTTTTGTTTGCATAGGACCACAGATGTCCGAGTGCACTAGCTGAAGAGGATAACTGGCTCTCCAGGCTTGTCTTTTAGGAAACTTTGATCTGGAGTGCTTTCCCAAAGCACAACCTTCGCATACTTTCTTGTGATATAAAATATTTGGTAGTCCTGTCACCATAGCTTGTGAAGTTAACATTTTCAAGCTAGCGGAATTAAGGTGACCATATCTCAAGTGCCACAGTACACTTGGATTTGAAATAAATACATTTGCAAGTTGTGCTCCCCCTGGCTCACCAAATTTCAGAGGGAATAACCTATTTTTTGTCATAGGTACTTTTGTAATGACTCTATTACAATTGTTTTTATCAAGTATGGTACATCTACCTTCATCAAAAACAATTTTGTAATTCCTCTCCATCATTTGCCCAACACTAAGGAGATTGTGTTGGAGCTTGGGAGTAAAATAAATGTCATTCACTCTTTTAAGGCCTTCTTTTGTTGGAACCTCCATGGCTCCAATGCCTTCTACTTGCAATGTCTTATTATCCCCTAACTTAATATGGGATTTATAATTTGAATCTAAGGTAGCAAAGAGTTCTTCTTTGCCACTCATATGATTGGAACAACCAGTATCTAGAATCCATGTATCATCTAGATTGTGATATGATTGTCCATATGAAAGAAAAATATTTGAGGGGTCTTCTTATTCTCCATATAAGGAACCGTATTGACTGATTTGTCCTTGTGAAGTTTTCAACCAGCAGTCATGAGCGAAGTGTCCTGGTTTACCACAATTGAAACATGTTGTTTTGGACTTGTTGCTTCCTCGTCCTTGATTTCCATTCCGGCCTGGATTATCGCTTTGATTTTGGTTACCTCCTCTATTCTGATTTTGTCCTTTGTTTGGATTTCCTCCTTTGTAGGAGTTTGCTCCTCTTGAGTTGTCTCGACCTCTTTCTCTCTGTTGTCGTCCTCTGCCTCTTCTTCTTCCTTGTCCTTGCCCTGTGGCTTTGTTTGAAGTGAAGGCATTGTCTTCACCTCCATAGCTTGTGGAAGGTGCCCCCTGTAACCTCTCCTCATGAGAAGTTAATGAACCTATTAAGTTATCAAATGTGAGAGTAGAAAGGTATCTTGATTCTTCGATTATGATTGCTATGTGATTCCACTTAGGAAGAAGTGTTCTCAACACTTTCTTCACCACTATTTCAGGTTTTGTGTCATCACCCAAGGTTTGCATCATATCGATTACTGCTTTAACTCTTACACAGTAATCTCTGACTCTTTCATTGTCTCTCATTCTGAGATTTTCAAAATCTCTTTTTAGTGTTTGAAGCCTGACCTGCTTCACTTTATCATTTCCTTGAAAACCTTCTTGTAAGGCCTTCCATGCATCTTTAGCAGTTGTGCTTGATATAATCCTAGGAAAGATACTTTTAACTAATGTTGCTTGAAGTAGGGATAGGGCAGAAGAATTATTTTTTTGGGATTCCTTTAGGGTTTTCTTGTCAGCTGCATTCAAAGTAGTCCAATCCGTTGGAGTTGTGTAGCCATCTTCGACAATATCCCATAAGCATTTTCCAATGAGTAGTGTCCTCATATTGATGGACCAGTACTCATAATCATCCCCATCAAATTCAGGGATGGGTAGATTGTAGTTTGATGCCATTACAAACAATAACAAAAAACTACTATTATTGTGCAATTACAAGAAAATAAAGAAAATTACAAAGATCAAGCCTTTCTTGATTTTAAATTTTCACAAAGCGCTTTATTCTTCTTGATGAGACTCTGCTATCTCCTGGTGCACAAAATTGTCTGCAACTTCTTCCTCGTCGTCACTGATTAAGATGATTTTTGGTGAATCTGGTTCAATAATTTCAATGGAATTACTATAATGAGTATATTCTGATTCTACTGGAGCAATTGGTATTGACTTAGATTGTTCAAATCTACTTCCAAAAGAATTATCTTCTGAATCTGCTTCGTAGCCTAGTTCAGGATTTCGCTGATTTGCAATTACTGCATTTTGTAATTATGAAAATACAGTGTTAAGTCCAAGCGTTCTTACATGCTCGTCAAAATTTTCTGCGTTTGTTCTTAGTAAAAAACTACATAGAGCATGATAACACCCACCAGATCTTATCGTCTAGATATTTTAAAGAAAATTTCCCCGAAATTTCTTTTTTACAACAATTTCCTCTTAGGAAATTTTTCTAAGTTTTTACCTGTCAAAGCGTAAAAACTTTTACATCTATTTCCTCTTAGGAAATAATTTTTCTCTAGTTATAAGAATCAAATTTGAAAGAGAATGCTAGAGATTTAAAAAAAAAAAAATTAATATATATAATTTTTTTTTTTTTAGTTTTAATCAAAAATTTTTATAAACTATATATTTTTATAGATAAAAATTAAAAAAAAAAATTAAAAGATTTATCTATATAATATAAATTTATAAAATTAAAAATGATTAAAATAAAATAAATAAATAAATATATATATATATATATATATATAATATTTTATAAGCAAAAAAAACTTTGTTAGGCGTGCGTGGGGTTCGACCCCGCGACCTCCCGCGCCTCAACTTAACGCTGGCCCGAATAGCCAGTCGGGCTAGCGTATCCGACGGGAAAGGAAGGAAGAGTCCTTCCTTTTATTTCCTGTCGATGCTAGCTACAGGATTAAAAAACGGGACTTTAGTCCCACATCCGCTGTGCGGATGTTTTTGTAGGCTTTAAAAGCCTAACATTGTTGGTAGATTCTCGATTGCCTACGGGCAATCGGGACTGCCTTTTGCCTCCCCATGCAAGTCGTGCCTCCTCACGCCATGTGTCAGTCTGGTCTACTCTTGTCTAGTCATGCCATGTGTCAGTGTCTGGTCTGGTCTGGTCTGGTCATGCCACGTGTCCACGTCTCTGGTTTTGTCTGCTCCTCGATCTTTGTGCCTCCAGGGTCGACTCCTCGATCCGTGTGCCTCCAAGGTCACCTCGGTTCATGTGCTACAAGCTATGCTAACCTCCTCGAGATTTGTGCCTACCTCAATAATGCCCACCAGCTTCGCTTCTAACCTGCTTTGATACCAGATATTGAGATCAGGAGCTTAGGGTTAGAAACCAAAGAGTCGGAATAATAAAAATCAAATGAGCATTAACCATTAATAATAATAATCAGGTTACAAAGTTTAAATAGGAGCTAATTAACCATACGCCTAACTTAGGGGAAAGAGAATAGGGAGAAGGAAAATAGGGAGGAAAGAAGAAAAGGAAATTGAATTTGAGTTCTCTCTCTGTCGCCCATGCCATCCAAACTCCATCGTCCATGAGGTAAAAGGTAAGTCCACCCTTTCACTATGGTAAAAACATGTTTACCTAATGTAACTTCCAACATGTTGAACCAACCAAGGATTCCCATGTTGATTTGCTTACTTGTAAATAGGATTAAGTTTCTCGGAAGGGCGTTGAACCTTGTTGTCATGATTCAAGTTATATGCTATCTAAAAGTTGTTATCATAGTCAAAAAATATCTATTCCAATTGTGTAACAGTAGGAAACATTTGTTATTACCCCTTGTAATTTGTGTCATTGAATTTAAATTCTAGATACAATCTTGAATGAATCAAAGTTTCTTGAGACATTGAATCTGGGCTAAGGTATCTTGTTTTATCTTGTACTCATCAAGCATTGTCAAAACAATTCTTCCTCCTATCGCGGTATAGCATTTCCATAATCTAACCAGATATATTATAAATTTTGGATTTGAAACTCTGTAGCAATGTTGTAAAGTAGGTTATAAGCAAATTTTCTATGTGGAAGATGACTTAACTATTTGATAAATATTATTGACAAAAATGTAAGTTGAATGATATATGTAAAATATGATTATCATGGAACACTTTCAAAAATACTTGTATACAACATATCCTATCTTCGAGTTATAAAATAGATGTTGATTTTTTCCTTTAGTAGATACTATAATACCTAATATTTGGTTGGGTAGATTCTGTGTTTGGCCGCACCGCCTTCGATAGTGAGTGTAGTATTTATTGGAGTAGTTTTAAGGGTAAATATATTTTAAAACTTTGAAATGATGACTGATTCTTGATAAAACATAGATGGTAGAAGGTTGTGTATCCGAAGCAAAATAATGGTATAAAACAAACAATATCCTTGCACTTGAAAATATCATCAGTTAATCTTGTACCAACATGGTTTAGAGGAGGGAGCACCACATGAAATATTTCCACTTTGTATGTTTTCTCATTGAAGAATTTTTATAAGTTCTCTAATATAAACCCCTTTGCATAACATGTTAATCATTTATACTATATGATAGGATAAGATTATTATAGGATGTGCAAAATTTAGAATAGAGGAATTCATGTTCTCTTTTTAGAAAAATTCCACATGGATGTTGAGCAAGGTGTTGCAAGAGGTTTGTCATTGTTGTCAACACAGGCAGTTAGATCTAATGATGTAGTGGACAGACAGTTCAAGAGTCATTCAGATGTAGAGTACAGAAGTTCAAAGGATATTCAGATCTTGTAAAGTGCAATTCCAGGAAAATAGAAGTGACCCATATTCAGAAAATCAAAGAAAAAGACAAGAAAACTGTTGCGATATCGCGACAGGTCGGAGGAGAGAGAAGGCGCAAAGAAAATTGTCACGATTTCACGACATGTCAAAGGAGAGAGAAGGCGCAAAGAAAATTGTCATGATTTCATGACATCGTCGAGGAGAGAGAAGGTGCAAGGCAAACTGTCACGATTTCGTGACATGTTGGAGGCCAAGAAACTAAGTCGAGAAACTGTAGCGATTTCACTACATGTTGAATTTTTGCTGGCCGAAGCAAAGAGAAAGTGCCAAGTTGAAAAGGTGTAGCGATTTCGCTACAAGTCAAATTTTCATGGGTCGAAGCAAAGTTGGAAGCATAAGGCACAAATTTGTAGTGATTTCGCTCCATGTCTTGATTTTGCTAGTGCATAAAGCGAGAAATGTACGGAGCGTCGTGATTTCGTGACAAGAATGAGGATGACGTCAGCGAAAGCTGAAAGTGTCACGATTTCATGACAGGTTGCAAGAAAAGCCTCTGGAAGCTGAAAGTGTCATGATTTCGTGACAAGAATGAGGATGACATCAGCGAAAGCTAAAAGTGTCACGATTTCATGACAGGTTGCAAGAAAATCCTCTGGAAGCCGAAAGCGTCGCGATTTCGCGACAAGAATGAGGATAACGTCAGCAAAAGTTTGAAGTGTCACGATTTTGTGACAAGAACGGTGGCAAAGATTTCAAAGGCCAAAAGGGTCACGATTTCGTGACAGCAAGGACAAGAAGGCGTACGACTACAAAAAGTGTCGCGATGTCGCAACATGTTATTATTTCATGGCAATAGTTACAGAAATGTGACAAAGGTGGCAGTAACAGTTAAGGCTGAGAAAGTTGAATCTAGGTCGACAAATTTTAGGGTTCTATTACTGATAATTTCTAGGGTTTTGTATCTGACGTTCTTAGGGTTACAGCCTATAGATTTTAGGGTTTTGCAGTCGACAATTTCTAGGGTTTTGCAGTCGACGTTCTTAGGGTTACAGCCAACTAATGTTTAAGAATTGATCTTGAAATTTCTTCTATAAAAGGAGGGTTGTTTGGAGTTTGAAGAATGAAGTGTGCAGTGTGTTGTGTGCAAGTGAAATCCGCATCGAGTAGAGAGTGAGTTGCATCGATCGGTGTGAATATTGAAGTGTGATATGCGATCGTAAAAGCGTAGATAGCGCAAAATCGGTGAGATGATAGCGAAGCACATAATGTGAGCTAGTTGTGTTGAGTTGTTCGAAATGTGATTGTGAATGTGCACAAAGAGTAGAGTGTGGAATGACACAGAGTGTGTGAAGCGTGTGAGCAGAGAAAGCAGAATGTGCAAAGAGCGTGAAGGGCAAAGTTGATTACAAAGTTTTGCTAGAGCAGTGCAGCAGATTGTGTGAAGTGATTGCGCAAGAAAGAGCAGAGTGCGCATAGATTACAAAGGTGAAGTAGACCAGTTAGAGTCTTGCAATAATGAAGGTATTTGTCAAACATTTTCATTCAAAATTGAATTCCAGTTGGTGCTGGAAAATTAGGGGGTTGGTGCTCCTTTCTGTTGGTGCAGATTAATAAGGGGTTGGTGCTCCTTCCAGTTGGTGCTGGTAAACAAATTGTAAAGTTGGTACTTTGCAAGAGGCTAGATTTGGATGGTAGTCCAAGCAGTCATTCTTTTTTAGGAGTAGCCATTTTGGTGAACCTCGTTAAAAATCTGTGTTGTGTGATGTTCTCTTGCGGTACTTATTATATCTATTTATAAGTTTTATCTGCTACGGTTTTTAGAGCTGTTAATTCTTGTTTTGGAATGCTACACTGATTCACCCCCCCTCTCAGTGCCATACTAAGTCCAACAATGGACAACCTAATATAGCATTGGTTAACTAAAACCCCTTTTAGATAACTATAAGTTTCTTTAAATGGTATTTTGTTCTTCTAAAGATGGTCAACATATAAATTTTATTTAAAAAGCTATAAGTATATCACCCCTTCGAATGGGATGAATCCAAAACTCTCAAATGTTCACAAATTATAACATGTGTATTTTGTTCAGGTTATTCTAAGAAAGTAAGTAAAATAGTAAACTATAATTAATAAAAGTAAAACTTTAGTATAAGAAATTATTAAAATTCCTTTTTGTTGAAGAAATTTAAGATGCTAGTGTTTGTTTTTTTAAACTTTTATCAATATTTTATGAAAATATAAAGTATAGAATTTTAATTTAATGTATTAGAACTTTAGTTCGTGGGAACTTCCATATAGTTGTAAAAATATAACACTTACATAAAATCCTATGAAATTATATGTAAAACCTGCAAAAAAGAGGTATGTTCAAATTGTGTATAAGGCCAAATTTTATTTTCTGAAAAGTTTTTAGATAAGAGAAACATAGAACATTGTTATGGCTTATTTCAATAATTATTGTGGCTTATTTCAATAATTGTCGTGGCTTCTTTCAATAATATTTAACTTTGTGGTGTGTTGTGTCTTCTCCTTAAGAATATTTCAATAATATTTAACTTTGTAATGAGTTGGGTTATGGTGGTTAAATACCTAAACTGATTGTCAAACATTATAACCTTTTAGCCTACTTTCTAAAGTACAACTATTTAAAATCATTGAGAATGATGATATAGTAATATGCACATCGAGAAGTATAAGCATCCACCCAACTATGATGGTTCAGAGATGGTGGTTATCGTGATTTGATGATAGTTGTATCCTAAAATATTGTGTGGAATAAGAGGTTCTTATGCTATTTTGAGTAATGAATTATGGAATAGGATGTTGTTCTAGGTTATCTTATGAAGTAGTATCATGAGGGTTCTCACGTACACAATTCAGTTACAAAATTGCAAACAATAACCCAATATTAGAGGTGTTGGTCTTCGGGGTTGGAAGGTCCAGTGATGGATGAAATGGGACATCTCATCATCAACTGCAACATGACCTGGGATACCTAGGTCCAAAAGCTAGAGAAGTGGTGGTCCCTAGTTGTGATCATGACTAGATGATCTATAATCAGACACATGACATATTAACACTAACCTTAGCATGGTTAATAAAATAAAAGTTGAGGCAAAATATAGAACACAGGTCAAATAAATCTATATAATTAATTCTATAGGATAGGGAAGTTATGTATTTACCCTTCTAGATATTATGGTCCCTAGAAGGACAACCCCTTATCGTGAACTTAGAACTCGAGAATGAGAAGGATTCACTAAATGACACTCTTATTGTAGGATTTGGCCAATATCGAGCACTTGAGATACTGTTTGCAATGGTCATTAGTCTCGAAGTGTGTAATATATGCCTACGAACTAATAACAAATTGGGTGTGTAGTAGTCAATCTATAACTTTGACTATATCTATGTCAAAATTTGACTTTGTGTTTTGAACAACTAGGAGAGTTAGACCTAGGTTGTTATAGTTGGTATCAGAGCCTAGGTTGTGAAAACCCTAGGTTGCAAACATGTTATTTGTTGAATTTTCAAATGACATAGCTCTTTTTTCATCAGGTATAAATGGTGGGGACCTCCAAGAGAAAAAATACTACTCTACAAGAGGGGCTTGTAGAGGTTTTGAGAAAGGAATTGATACGACTCATTAGAGATTCTAAACATGTGAAAGCTACTTAAGCACCTAGATGTGTTTTGATAAAATAAAAATAACCTACTATGCAAACTACTAAAGCACCTAGACGTATTTTGAGAAAAAATAAAGAACCTGTAGCAGGAAGGGCTACTCAAAATAATGATAATATGGCCAGAATGATTCATTTGATGCATGAAAAGTTGAATAAACAAAAATAAAAAATTTAAATTCAAAGAGATCACATGAATGAGCATATGTAGCAATAGAGATCTCAACTAACTCAGTAATAAATCATAACCCAACAACAAAAGGTGATTAAAAATTTGACTAAAATAAGGAGCCAAAAAGTGTATAGAGTGATTTTCTTGAAGGATCTACAAGAAGGAAATTCGGTGTTGAGCTACAAAAAGAAATAAAAAAATTAAACATCTCTAAATTCGATGGGAAGGGTGATGGTGAGGTAGCCGAGAATTGGCTAAGTGAGGCTGAGGAATACTTTACCATTCAAATCCCATTTTCTGAATATAAGATTGCTTGGGTTGTGGAACATATATTAGGTCTTGCCAAATATTAGTGGACTAAATATAAAAACATTAACTAGAAGGAGACCTCTTATATACCATGGGATGTATTTGAAAAGGAATTCAGAGATAGATTCCTTACCCAACAAGTTTACATTGAGAAGTATGCAAAATTCACAAACCTCCATCAATATAATAAGTCAGTGATAGAGTACTACCAAAGATTCATACAACTGCTAAAGTATGCACCCAAATATGATAGACATGAAGAGTTACAAGCACATAAATTTATCTTGGGGTTGCATCCTAGAATTGGATCACCCATTGAACTAGTCAAGCCAAAGAAGTTATCAGAAGCCTATGGTTCTGCACGATATGAATAATTGAGCCAGAAAAATAAGAAAGCTTATTATCAGAGGTTAGAGAAAGATTAATCTAGAAAGAGAAGAAACCTGGAACTAGAAAAAGGAAAATACTAGTACAAGAAATACAAGGATTGATATCGCTATAGGGGATACTACAGAAATAGAGGAGAGTTTCAAAATGACAAAGGACAACATGAAAAGAGGAACATTCCAGACAAATCTATACAAATAACTACAAGTCAAGAAAAATGAAAAGATGTTGCTAACCAAAACAAGGATGGGGACAAATAGAATAATAAGGACCCAAATGCATATTTTGTCTGTAGAGCTAAAACACATTATGCTAATCAATACCCAAAAAGAGCAGACAAAAGAAAACTAGCTGAAGATGCTCCCCATAGGATCTATGCAACAACATATATTATTAATATTTAGTTTCAAGCTACCTCGTTTCTATTAAAATAAAAATTAGGAGTTAAGAATATTCATATTTTTATCATTAGTGGAGCTAGTGATAATTTTTGTCTACAAACAATTTGAGGGACATGTCAAAAAAGCATAGAATTGTGTCAAATAGGTGGCAGACTGAGTAAGGGTATGGTCTAACCCATTCAACCGACCAATGTTTATAGATTTACAAATTACTCTACCTCAAATGGAAACAATATGACACCTATATGTAGCTCTTTTATATATTTTTGATAATATCTTGGGTAAAGACTGAATTTAATCTCAACATCAACATTGCTTATCATTCGAAGACTGAGGAACAGACCGAGAGGGTCAATTAAATAATAATTGATATGTTGAATACTTATGCCATATTGAGTAAGGATTTATTTAAAGCCCTGTATGGGCATATGTGTTGAACACCTTTGACATAGGATAATTTATATGATTGAGTAATGATCGATCTTGATGCTATAAAACAAATGGAGATCCGGGTAAAATAAATCCACTAGTGTCTCAAAGAAGCCAAAGACCACCATAAGATCCATGTTGATCACCTAGAGAATTTGCTATTAGTGATAAAGTCTTTCTTAGAGTCAAATCGACTAAGATTTCCATAAAATTCCACCAAGCTTAGTCTTATATTTGTAAGACCATTTAAAGTCATTGTCAAAATCAGTCTTGTAGCCTATAAATTAGACTTGCCATCTAATTTATCCAATATCCACAGTACATTTCATGTGTCCCTTCTTAGAAAGTATGTGGTTGATCCCTTACACATTTTGGATGTCTCACACTTGTATATATCAGACCCACAACTCATTGAGGTTCACCCGATCAAGATTATTAGTTTTAGAACCAAGCAACTAAAGAAAAGGGTTGTTGACCTGTAGCACCCTAAAATTGGCGTAGTAAAACCTTAATAATTACACTTACTCTAGTAAATAATTCAAATTCAAATTTTAACCTCCAAAACCGCTCCCAAACCGTCGCTTAATTGCTTTCCTCCTTTCCCGTGCCATTTTTAGAGTTTGTTTTGACCGTTTGACGATATCGTCGCCGATCGGACGATATCGCCTCGGATCGGACGATTTCGATGCAGGCTAGGACGTCCAGACGATCTTGTCCCAAAACTAATTTTTCACAATTAGTCTCTGTTCCAACGGCGTCTCTAATCCGGGCAGAAGCGTGTCTGCATCGTTAGAGACCCTCCCCATTGGAGATCTCCCAAATAGGGATGATCTCCAACCTCCTAACCTCCCTCCTAAGCCTATTTAATCCTAGGCCCTCCCCTTAGCATCCCCCTGGCTGAAATTCCCTGTAACTCGAATTCTACACACACTAGACATCCTAAATTACTATCTGCATTTGTTCTATCCAAATTTTGTTGCAGGTACCTTAGTATTTTTCAGCCGGAGCAAGCTTACATCGTCGCAGACGATCCTGTTCAGATTGGAGGCGATCTTGTCGAATCAGAGATGATTTCGACTGTAGTCCACATTGGGGGCAATCAGTGCCCAGAGTTTGCATTTTCTTCTTTTTAATCTGTTGTTTTATTCTGCAATTAGCTAGTTTATTTATTATTTGCTACTATTCTGCACTTTGGAGTTCACCCATGTAGCTTTAAATGCATAATTAAGTCATCAATTATCATCAAATCATTGTAGTGCACTCGTATTTTGCTTATTATCATCATTTTAATGTTATTGCTATTATTCTACATCATTGCCCTCTGTTAGAATAGTTGCATTTTCTGTATTTTGTGCCTACTTCTCTGATTGCAGGTCTCTGACGAATTCGTCTGACGAATTCGTCGAATCTCAGACGATCTTGTCTGATAGCAGATGATCCTGTCAAATCAGAGGCGATCCTGACTGCTTCAAAAATCAGAATCTTCATCAGACATCCGGATCAGGTATTGGTCTTTAATCCATATTATTCTCTCTATTTTCTGTCTAATTTTGTTTTTTGTATTCATTTAAATCTGCATCTTCATATAGAATAGCTTAGATGCATTTTGGCCAAACCTAGGACTTGGATGATTAAGGCTAAAACTGAACACATCAAACACATTCCCAACCTAGGCGTGGAAACTGCCATTAAACGTTTCCTGGTGAACCCACCATCCATCAAAAAATCACCATAATACACCTCCCTCGAGAGGCGGGACCTTCGCAAGGCCTCTCAGTCCGAGGTACCATGCCATCCTTTTCCCATCCTCCTTTCGGGCACGGATCCTATAGCCTGAAGGTAAGGATGCAAAAAATTTGGAGCGATACATTTTGGTGAACCCGACGTGAATGCATTTTAAACCTTTTGAAAACAAAACAAAAAATAAAAAATAAAACAACCAAAACATAGATGCATTTCAAATCATTTAAAATTAATAAGTTGCATATCATGTTTAGATGGTAGCTCCTAAGAAAATATTAGCAGTTACTATAAATGTTGAAAACCAATTGGCAGCCATAGAAATCAATTTTGTGCTTAGTGTGCCTAAAACAGATAGAAATCAACTTTTGTGGGACGAACTTGATAGAAGACTAAGTGTCATTTCATCTAGGTCAACAAAACTTAAACAAATCAAGAGGCTTGTCCTAGATAGAATCCTGGATCCTCATCAACTCGTCTTTTATCATGAACTTCTAGAGAGCTTACCATAGATGGTTAGCTTATAGGAGAGCTCTTGTGTCTTCAAAATTGTTCACCTTCGAGGAATACCTCAAGAACGCAGCCATGGTACGCCAATTTCTAGTTCATATAGAATCCCAAGAAACTGATCTTATGATTAGAAGAAGATGGAATAGAATTCCTAGAGCTATGTTATATCGTGAATATTGTCGTGAGAATTATTATTATCAACCAGAATCTGAAATACATGGTATTTCTATAGCTCTTTTCATTAAATTTTTGAAAGAAAATTTTCAATTTGAAGAAGAACACTTCATGACTCCTGAAGAACTCGAGCCCATTAATGATATTTATAAATTGTTTATAGAAAACTAGATCATTACTTTCAGTATTAGTTCTTGCATTTATTGTGTTGTTTGTTATCTTTACAATATTATTACAAAAACAAGAAAAACTAAAAAACATAACAAAAACCAAAACATTTCATTTTAAATATTGTAGTAGGTATATAATTAATATATACCTCTTAAACTTGTTGCATATATATATATATATATATATATATATATATATATATATATATTTGCTGAAATCTAAATTAAGCACAATGCCTAAACTTAGGAATGGTAAACAAACTGAAGGAGAAGAAGAAGATTGGTTAGAAGATAAAACTAGAAACCCAAATGTCCTTCCTGAAGATCCAATTCCGGAAGGAGAAACTCTAGATCAACCAGAAGATGACCTAGGTGAAGACAATGAACAAGAAGAAAATGTTAAAGAGGATGGATCCTCATCCCCTAGAGTAGCTCCAGATGGAACTATTGCTTTTGACAACGTAGATCATTTCTGGAAATTTTTCAATAATAACATTGGTGCTCTTAATATGGCAGTTCATATTGATAAAGGGCAAATTAGTGACACTCAAGCAGCCATGGAACATATGTTTGATGTGCGCACTAATCCCTTGTCTTTCATTGATCAAGAAAGTGATAAGGCTGGACCATCCAATAGAGATATGGTCACTATGATTCAAAACATGCCAAAACAATAGGTTACCCAACCTCCTAAGGAACCTGTTATTGAGCCTAAAATCATTCCCACACAAAAGAAAACTTCCTTCACTGCTTTACTTCGCCAAACTATTGATCAATATGCTTCAAGTAAACAAAAACCTAAAATGAAGCCAAACACCAATTTTCAACAATCTGGAATACAACATAATACAACTTCAAAATTCCTTCATAACACCTTTCCTACCAACAATTTACACAATAGCAACATAGCATCTAATCTTCATGTCCCTCCATCATATGCTCACAAATCCCATATCAATGCCCTACCGAACCAATATGGTGGGCAAACTAGTAATCTGGAAGCCATGGTGAAACAGCTTAGCTTCGCGTATGGACCAGATAGATCCTTACCGTCCCTCGTACAATTATCGAGAGATATGTAGTCAACCTTTGGATCCCATAGTTGTAGCACAACCATACCCTAAGCATTTTCCCATGCCCATCCTGCCTATATATAAAGGAACCGAAGATCCCATAGAGCATCTTCGCATGTTTAGGATAGCATGTCATGATATATCACATGATGACTTGCTATTACTAAAAATGTTCCCAAAAAGTTTAGGTGGAATGGCATTAGAGTGGTACTATCAATTGCCCACTCATTCTTTGAGAAACTTTGAAGAAACAACTGAATCTTTTGTCCATCAATTTAGTGCCTACATCGAGAGGCATGTAACCATTAAAGATTTATACAACTTAAAACAAGACAAGGATGAATGTTTTGCCGATTTCTTAGCTAGATGGAGGCAGTTGATAGGAAAACTGCACTTTGTGCTACCTTATAGGGAAATGTTGGACATTTTTATCAATAATTTACAAGAACAAATATCTTATGAGCTATCAACTCCTACTTTAACTACCTTCGATCAAGCTATAGATTTAGCTCGAAGAGTAGAAGATGCCCTCATTAGGAGAGGCCAACTTAGGAAGAAGGATGATGAGAAAACATCCAGAAATCAATATAAAAACAAACAAGTTGTAGGTGACGGAGTCACTGACGGCAAAAATGTTGCTAATATCAATGCAACGAAAACAACAAAAAAATTTATATTGAAACCGCTTGATAAGCCTCCTCGAGAATTTACTAGATTGAATCAACCATTATCAACTATTTTACCTCAATTACTCGAAAGAGGTTTGATCCAATTACCAGCTATCCGGGAACCTGATCCAACTATACCCGGATACAGAGCTGACTTACACTGTGATTTCCATAGAGGACCTGGACACTCTACCAACGCTTGTAAAAGGTTGAAACATAAAATACAGGATCTGATTGATAATAATGAAATGGAGGTGCAAGCCTTCCAACCTAAACAAAATGCTCCTAATAATCCTCAAAAGAACATTCCCCAAAATCAAAATCAAAATGCTAATCAATCATTAGACATATTTCAACACCCTTTACCAAGACATGGTAAAGAGGTGGCCAATCAAATCGAACATCATAATGTTCCTCCTCCTACCCGATATGTAGGAACCATTAGTGGACATTTACTTAATCATGATCCTCAAATATTTGACACAACTTTATCCATGGTCACAACCAGGCCCCTACATAATATTCAAACTCCAGATTCTAGTGATATAGAATCAGATATTGAAAGTGAAATAGACATCACTTCAAACCAATCGAATAGTTCTAAAAATGAATCAGATCCTATTCAACCCATCACAGATGCTATGGTTCCAGAAGAACCATTTCCTAGAAGAGTTACTACTCGACCCTCTTCTAATCAATTCCTCCCAAATGAACAAGCCATAAATGCTCGACCGAGACCAGTTCAACATCTTCAATATAACATTGTAGGTACCATTGGAGTCGTTACCCGACAACAGGCTCAAAATTCTCAACAAGAACCAAACCAGAATGATGGATCAGCTCCATTTGTTTTGAAAAATCCCAATAAAGGGAATCATGCTTCCAATGTTCAACCTAAACCCCCTTACAATATTAATGAGCAATTATCCAATACTACAACCATAATTTCCCTTTTGGATTTATTAAGATCTTCTCCTACCCATAGGGATGAGTTGATGCTTACATTAAGCCAAATGATGGTACCTCAAAACATTCAACCTCGAAGCCATGGCCAATACTATCATCACTCGAGAAGTTGATTGTATTGACTTTCGGGATAAAGATATCCCACAACACAGTTTACATAAGGATAATCCCTTATATATTACTCGCTCTAATTGGAGATGTAGTTGTTAAACGAGTCCTGATTGATAATGGTTCATCTCTAAACATTTGCACTTTTGACTTCTACCAACGATTTGGCTTTAGAAGTGATGAAATGAAGAAAACTCGACATGATTATCAAAGCTTTCAATGACGAAACACAAGAAACGTGTGGAGTTATTACCATCCCATTGCAAGTTGGTCCTCGAACTCTAGATACCACCATGTTTATTGTACATTGCCCCGCATCGTACAATATACTCTTGGGTCATCCTTGGATCAATGCAATGCGGGCTGTCCCATCAACTTTACACCAATGTGTTAAATTCGAATTTAAAAATCAGTTGGTCACTATCCATGGTGACCCTAGACCCTTTGATATGTGTGCTTTGGCAGAAACTGTTGGAGTGCAATTTTGCCCCGCTCTCGTCATCCACACATCCTAATTCTTATTTTTCATCTAAAACTCGTGAAACACACACCCATAGCTTCACCTATTTCCCCTCCATTAATTTCATCCTCATATATAGATCAACAATCTTCTAAACAAACCACTCTAGAACCTCAAAAAGATCTTCAATCTACAACCAATCCTTCATGTTCTATCCCTATAATTTCAAAACCTATAGACCCATCTCTTAACACTTCCACATTATCAACATCTATCATACCTTCCACATCTAAAGATATAGGGAATGATCCTTCTACATCTTATGCTCTTTCTGATGAACTTTTACCAGATTTATCCACAATCTTAATATCAGAAAAAACAAATGCTTTCATGCAAGATTCAATTCTTTTAAATAACTTGCCGCCATCTCCTCGTACTTTGGGCCTCCCACAACCTATGGGAAGTACTTACCAAGTCGGGAGTTGTGCCTTCATTTATAAAGGATATGATTGGGGAAGAATCCCTCGGAATATCAAAACTCATCATGAGGGATATGCTCGATGTTATTTTACCAATGAATATATTAAAGCTAAACCCATAATGCTTAAAATGGGATATAAAGGGAAAGGCTTGGGACCTTTCCAAAATGGCATGAAAGAACCTTTCGAGGTAGAACCGTGGCCTGCCCACTGTGGTGTGGGCCTATTTCCTAGTAAGGGTCAACCCTTTCCTTTTGAAGATGATGATCAACTCATATGTTATCAAGATTATTTGGATAGGCGTGATGATTTGCCTCTAAAAAATCAGCCATTTACATGTAACATGCTATCCATAGCTTACCCCGAAATGATTGCCGACTCCGATGAGGAGTTGGAAGGAGATATCTTCCACGATGTCTCCGTTGAAGAGATGTTACACAATGGATTTTATTTTGATGGTTCTATACCAACTATAGCCCAACTTGAGACCACTAATCCTCAAGATGAATTATCCAAATTAACCTTACAAGAATTACAAGAATTGGGCGTTTCACCCGCCCCACCTAATTTTGAAAGAGATCTACACATGGAGGTAGAAAACGTCATTAAAATTAATATTGGAACTGAGGATAATCCTCACATAATCAATATTGGATCAGAATTAAGTCAAGAAAAACAAGAGCAATACATTGCATTCCTTAAAGAATATGAAGATGTCTTCGCTTGGACATATGAAGATATGCCAGGTCTAGACCCTTCGTAGTCATGCATCACCTAGTGGTCCATCCGGATGCTAAACCTGTTAAACAAAAACTTAGAAAAATGCATCCCAAAGTGGCTTTGCTAGTCAAAGGGGAGTTAGAAAAACTCCTGAATGTTGTTTTTATACAAGCTATTGATTATGCTGAATGGATCTCAAATGTAGTTCCAGTCACCAAGAAAGAAGCCACCAAAGTTAGGGTTTGCACAGATTTTAGAGATATTAACGCTTGCATGCCCTAAAGATGATTTTCCTCTTCCAAACATGGATCAAATCATTGACTTTACTACCGGGAGTGGGATGATGTCCTTAATGGATGGATTCTCCGGTTATAATCAGATCAGGATAGCTCCTCGAAGATCAGGCTAAAACAACCTTTATTACCCCTTGGGGTACCTTTTGTTGGAAAGTGATGCCATTTGGCTTAAAGAACGCAGGTGCAACCTATCAACGAGCTATGACTTATATTTTTCATGATATGATGCATGATATCCTACATGATTATGTAGATGATATTATAGCTCGCTCTATTAATGAAGATAATCATTTAGATGATTTGAGAAAAGTTTTTAATCGATTACGAGAATATCTTATTCGATTAAATCCAACCAAATGCATATTCGGAGTTAAGTCCGATAAACTATTAGGGGTTTTAGTTTCTTTACGTGGTATCGAAATTGACCCTCTCAAGATTGTGGCTATCACTGATATGCCCGCACCTACTAATATATCTGAGTTACGAAGTTTACAAGGTAAGCTTCAAGCCATCCGTCGCTTCATCGATAAGCTGGCGGACAAAACCGGTCCCTTTCTTAAACTTCTTAAGAAGGATGTCCCTTTTAATTGGGACGACGAATGTAGAGAAGCTTTTGAACTTCTCAAACAATACCTCCTTAATCCACCCGTGCTTTCACCGCCTAGACCTGATCGCCCATTTCTCCTGTATATTTCAGCTTCAGATTCTGCCTTAGGAGCTATGTTAGCTCAGCTTGATGATGAGAAGAGAGAACGTGCTAATTATTATATTAGCCGAACCTTCATCAGTTATGAAACCCGCTACACAACATTAGAAAAACTATGTCTAGAAGTCGTGTTTGCTACGCAAAAATTATGCCATTATATGCTTAGTCAAAAAACTTATGTCATTGCTAAATATGATCCCTTGAGGTATCTCATGAGTCGACCTTATTTATCGGGTCGCACAGCCAAGTGGGTTCTTGCTCTAAGCGAGTTTGATCTCACATTCATAGGACAGAAGTCTGTTAAGGGTCAAATCATAGCAGATCAATTAGCTGCTGCACCCTTAGAGTCTACCCATCCCCTCATCATTGAGTTTCCGATGAATGCCTTCAATTAGAGGCGGACCATATTGAACAATGGTCCTTATACTTTGATGGAGCCCGATGCATGAGTGGGGCTGGTGCGGGTATTATTTTAATATCCCCACAAAAACATCTTATTCCTCTGTCCTTCAAATTAACATTTGCTTGCACCAACAATACTGCTGAATATGAAGCTCTAATCCTTGGATTACGAGCTGCCTTGGCGCTAAAAATTAAACATCTGTTAGTTTTTGGTGATTCTCAACTTGTTATAAACCAAATTAATGAAGTTTATCAGACCAGAGATGATAAACTGCGCCCATATAAAGCCTATGTTTTACAATTAATGTCTCTATTTGATCAAGTTACCTTGGAAGCTATTCCTCGAACTTGCAACCGTGCAACTGATGCTATGGCCGTAGCTGCATCTCTCCTGCCCTTGGAGTTAGATGACGAATATGCCACTATCATTATTCGTCGACTCCAGGAACCCGCTTCAAATAAGTCATGCTTAGAACCTTTGGATGTGTTTCTAATCAATGAAACTACTCCTGAACCTTGGTATACTGATATATTTGATTTTCTCCAAAATGGGACTTTCCCTGCCAATTCTAATAGAAACCAACGATCGGTTATTACGTAGACGAGCAAGTCGATTTGTAATAATTGGCAATACTTTATATAGGAGATCTTTTGAAGGTATCCTATTAAGATGTTTGAATTTAGAAGAATCCAAATCAGCCTTGAGTGAAGCCCACGATGGATCTTGTGGAGGACACTTCAGTGGTAGTGTCATTGCTAAAAAGCTCCTTAGGATAGGATACTTTTGGCCTACCATGGAGAATGATGCACATGATTATGTGCGCCATTGCGACAAGTGCTAGAAACATGCTGACCTTGTCCATGCGCCTGCACAAGAACTGTAGGCTATTTCATCTCCTTGGCCCTTTTCAAAATGGGGTTTAGATATTATTGGCAAAATCAATCTCGTGTCATCTGATGGACACAAATTCATCATAACCGCCACTGAGTATTTCACGAAGTGGGTTGAAGCTATGCCTTTAGCTTCTTGCACTGGCACACAAGTCTCTAAATTTATTTTTAATCAAATCATTTGTAGGTTCGAAATTCTTGCAAATCTCATCTCTGATAATGGAACTTGTTTCAAAAATAAAGATGTTAAAAAATTATGCCAAAAATATAAGATTCAACATCGCTGGTCCACTCCCTATTATCCTCAGGGGAATGGTCAAGCAGAAGCATCTAACAAAACCTTAATCAAAATTCTCAAAATATTGGTCAATAAAACTGGCCGCGATTGGCACATTCAATTATATCCAGCCTTGTGGGCCTATCGAACTAGTGTTCGAACCCCCACTGGAACTTCACCTTTTGTTTTGGTTTATGGTGTTGAAGCCGTTTTTCCCTTTGAATTAGAAGTTCCTTCTTTGGCTCTACTACTTCAAGATACCGAAGTAGGAGATGAATATCGAGCTGGTAGACTCAGTCAACTGGAACTCCTAGATGAAAAATGCATCAATGCTTTGGAGCATCTCCGTGCCTACCAAAACAAGCTTAAAAGATCATATGCTAAAAAAGTTCGTCATCGATCCTTTGAGATCGGCGACCTTGTTTTAAAAGAAAATAAAAAAAATACTAATGCAACTAAGGACCTTAAAGGTAAATTTGAGCCCAACTGGCTTGGACCATACATTATCACTGCTAAATTTGAATCGGGAGCATACAAATTATCTACCTTAGATGGTAAAGAACTTAAAGAACCCATGAACATTTTGCATCTTAAACGTTACTATGTATAAATTTGGTCATTTCATCCTTGTATATATTTGTTTAAAATATTTCAAAATCACTATCTTGTATTTCTTTCAATTTATAAATTCAAAAACACCAAAAACATTCATAATCATCAAAATCTTCAAAACTATTTGTTGTATTTATTTATGGCACTTGTTAATTCTTTCAAAAACAAAAAAATAATAATAAAAATAAAAAAACAGCAATATTCTTGACTCTTTCGAAACCAAAACAACATAAAGAAGAAAGAGAGAGTCAACATTCTCAAAACTTCTCAAAAAGTATTTATATATATATCTTCTTACAAATGTTGCAGTTATATGTTTCAAATTATTTTGGATAAATTAGCATTTATTTGGAATCCCTCACTTTCACACACACAAAAATAAATATCTTGATTTTATCTGGCATGATTACTAATCTCTCTTATATCAAAGTCCACAAAATTCAATTAAATAAAGTTTGAGCACAGAGAATTGATCTTGTTATTTACTTAAACCAAGCACATCTTTTCACAATAAAATGATTATATTTGTAATTTCCATGCTATGCTACATAGTAGAAGTGGTTTCTTGAGCGAAAAGTTTCCCCTGCTATCCTATCATGCACATGGTCTAGAATCTTTGAGAATTGGCAAAAGGACAAGCTCACCCCTACCCAGAATAAAAATCCCTTGCTCTACAGCCAATCCGAGCAAGTATCCCTAGCATAGAACAAAAGAAAAAGCAAAGTTCAAGAAAAAGAGAAAAAGAAAAATGTTATTTTATATCATTACAGAATTATCAAGAAAAAATACAAAAGAAATACAAAAGAAAGCAAAAGAAAGCAAAAGCAAAAGCAATAAAATCCCTTTCCCTACCCTTTGAAAAGAAAAGAAGGGTTGATGAGCTTGAATCCTTGAAATTCTCAATTATTCGAAACTCGTGAGGTAAGCCCCATAACAAGGGGTTTGTGCCCAACCCGCTTGGCCTTGGGTAACTCCTAGCGTGGCGATATGTCTGTCACATTAGCGACCTTCTTTTGTATAGACCTATGTTCGCTTATGGATTAGCTAGCTCTTGATAATCCGACTTACATAGTAGTCTAGTATGGTTATATGCATCTACATCATGGTTAATGAACACTTATTTGGTTCATTCAAATCACTTGTATCATATTATCTTGCTCAAAACTGGTAAATGAACATAGCAATTGCACACACATTTTGTATTTGAGAGATTTTGTGTATCATTATGATAAATCAAGATTGGAAATGAACTCACATATGCACATGGGATTCCTTATAAATCTAACTTTTGTCTTTAAGATACTTTGAAATATTTTTTTGCAAATTGTTTGGAATAAATTCATTTTCTTCTTTAAAGTACAGTTGTTTAGTATAAAGACAACTACATGCATAATAGAAAAATCAAAATTTCTTTCAAAACCATACAATCAAAACACACACACACACACAAAAAAATATATATATATATATATATATATATATATATATATATATTGTCGACTTTCGCGACGATGGTATAGTTCCAAAACCAAAATTGGAATTTTATGCCTAGCGCAAGTCCTCATCTTCATATTTTCTATTTATTAAAAATCAACCATGCAATAAAACTATCTCTTTTTTGATTTTCGCGATGATGGTATAAGTCTATACCTACATATTCTATGCCTAGCGCAAACCATTGTACCAATTTTTATTCCCCATTTATTTAAAAATCATGAAAACCATATGACTTAAATCATTCTGTTATACAATTATGCTTTTAACAAAAAGCATGCACATTATCACTATTTCATGTCATTATGTCAACCTTCAATTTTGCAATGATGGTATAATTCCTAGGGAATTATCCAAAAAATTTATCACACTTAGGAATTTATGCCTAGCAAAAATCATTTTAACATTATTTCATGCATACTATTTTTATGAAAATCTGAAAACAAACCATCATCATCATCATTTGCACCATTGCACCAAAGTCTTAAGACAGTCTCTTAAGCACTCTTTTACTTTTTAACAATATTTCTATACTGGGATTAGCTTGACGACCGAGTGAGCGGCGACTCCATGAAATGGTCTATAATAGCGACAATGTCCTTTGAAATTATTGTTAAAAGTCCCTTTTATTTTTTATCAATCATCACATCACAAACAACCAATTTGTTACATCAGATTATTTCATTTAAAATCTTACAGCATGACATTAAAACTATAATATTTCCAATGACATAATTACATGAATCATCAAATCAATCAATCAAAACATTAAAAGCATCATAAAAATACATAAGACAAGTCATATGATCAAAAATATCTCATCTATATATATCACAAATATATATACATCATATCAAAACTGGATCGGTATGCCACAATCTATACCTCGGCATACTCAATCCTCTATCAAAAATAATAAATACTATATATCAATCTATGTAGTGCAAATAGTAGCTAGCCTCGAGAACCCCTCGAGCTCTCAGCCTCATCTCCTCCCCGCCCTGAGGTGGACGAGGTGGCCCCATCGTAGTATGTGTGGTACTACGAGTCCTAGTCGTGGATCGAGATGAAGTCCTTGATGACCCAATCCTGATCGGATCCACGATGGTAGCCGACAGTGGTAATCTCTCCTCCTCTAGCACCATCTGGTAGTATAATGTCTGATAGAAAGTGATCTGGGCAATAGCCCGTGCTAGCTCCCGAGTGCTCGCCCCTCCGCCCCGTGCTCTGAGGCGTGCAATCTCATCTCTGAGCTGTGTCACCTCAGCTCGGTGTCGTGCAGCCTCCTCCTGTAGGGTCTGCACCTATGCTTGGAGACGGACTGTCTCTGCTCGAAGAGTCGCTGTCTCGCTACTCTCCCTAGTGTCAACACCCTTGCCCTTATCGGGCGATGGTGGCCTCTCTCTCTATGGAGAAGGGGGTCTCTCCTCCCTCCTCTCTCGCTCCCGTGGCCTCTCCTGTGCCTATGGTCTCCTCTGCTCTCTCCCGTCATGACCCTGGGCCGCCTCAATAGCCGCCTGGCGCCGCCTCCCCATCCGATGCACAACTGCATGAATCAGACCCTAAGCCCTCGTCATCCGAGGAGGGCGGATGCCTGTGTACCAGGCATCATAGCCGTCGGCTACCCTAGCGTCATCCCCATCCACTAGCTGAATGGGGGCATCATCTGTGTCCTGACTCCAGAAGCGCTGCATATCTGGAGCCCCGCTCACCATAGTGTTATCCCGGACAGTCCGAGAAAACTCATAATCCCTGAGAGATGGGATCCCCTGCTGTAGACCGAACTATCACAAAACTCGGTCGTAGCGATGGAGCTCCACCTCTCCCCTCTCCATCCTCAACCACAGACTCGCTTGATGTGAGCCAGCTCCTGTCCATCCTCGGCCCACCCTGGATGATCCCTCCAAGGCCTCTAGGTGATCTGGTCCGGGACAAGGTCATCCAGTAGTCTCCGAGACATCGGTAGATCAATCCGCCGTTGTGACCCTCTTCGGAGCCACCAGTAGAAAACTCGAGGCCTCTCCCCATCAATCCCTGTCAAAGGAAGCCCTACCGGCCTCCGCACTGCAATGTGCTCCCAACACCAAACCTGTAGAAGTGATGTCATAACCAGACATCGGCCGCCCTTGTACACGACCCCATGCAAGATCCTGTACAATCGACATAGAACAAAGCTGCCCCAAGAAAACCTGTAACCATGGTCTCGCATGTCACAGATCACATCTGCTAGCACCCATGGTACCCTGCACCCGCTCTGGTGGCACAACAGAAGTCCACCCACCACTCCGGCCAAAACCCGTGTGAGTCTAGATGCCCTAGGCATCTGACGCAGTGCCTCGATGTTCACTCCGCCCTTCTCTAGGGTGAAGCTCGGATCGCCACACAACCGCATCATAGCATGGCCCTGATTGGCCGTAGGAGTGATCAACCGTCCTTGTATGGGGATCCTCAAAATCCTCCATACATCCTCCAATGTGGGAGTCATCTCCCCTGTCGGTAACCGAAAATAGGAAGAACCCGGATACCACCTCTCTGCTAGGGCTGTCAGTAGCCCCATGTCTGTAGAAACTTGTGGCATCTCTGCCACATGCTGTAAGCCGGCCTGTGCCAGCTGATCCCGCTCTGCCTGTGATAGAGCGGCCAAGTCATCTCTCAACCCGTCATATTTCCATTCTCTGCTCTTTAGTAATCCTCTCTGCAACATAAACAACAAAATAAAAAATCATTAATAAAAACTCAAGTAATTAATAATGCAAGTAAAATCAGTTCAATTTTATACAAATGATGATATCGTCCACTATTGGACGATATCGTCCCAAATTTGAGCAAAATCGTCTCCGATTTCGTAAGCCGAAATCGTCCCTAATTTGATGAAATCGTCCCCCTTTCGTCGATTTCGCCCTTAGACGAAATCGGCGAACTTGAGACGATTTCGTCGAAATCGGGACGATTTCGTCCCGACGACGTCGACGGCCCAAAAATGGTCGCGATGCTCAAAATTTATTTAAAATTCACCTAAAAAGCATGTAAATTCAACTTAAACCATTCTAAACTAAGTTTAGACTCTTACCCGTAGCCCGTGCCGGACCTCTGTCGATCTGTGCGTTGTCTCCACCATTTTTGCTTGTAGAGCTCTAAAAACCAGAAAAATGAACAGTAAAAATGAATTAGGGTTTTACCCTATTTTTCTTAATTTTATTCAAAACATAATTAAAAACATTTTAAAATTTTGCTTTTCCGCGTTTTTACCTCAAACGTTCGATTTGGGTAAAAACACGGAGGGGGCACCATAGTAAGTTGTCGTACGATTCGACCAAGAATCGTCGCCTAAAAATGGGAATAATTTTTGCTTTCTCGTAGATCGAGAAGAACTCATCTTTAACGCATTTTCTTCGAAAAATTCGCTAAAGAGGGGGCAAAATGTAGCACCCTAAAATTGGCACAGTAAAACCTTAATAATTACAATTACTCTAGTAAATAATTCAAATTCAAATTTTAACCTCCAAAACCACTCCCAAACCGTCGCTTAATCCGTTTCCTCATTTCTCGCACCATTTTTAGAGTTTGTTTTGACCGTTTGACGATATCGTCGCCGATCAGACGATATCGCCTCAGATCGGATGATTTCATCTAGGCTAGGACGTCCAGACGATCTTGTCCCAAAACTGATTTTTCACAATTAGCTTCTGTTCCAACGACGTCTCTAATCCGGAGAAGCGTGTCTGCACCATTAGAGACCCTCCCCATTGGAGATCTCCCAAATAGGGATGATCTCCAACCTCCTAACCTCCCTCCTAAGCCTATTTAATCCTAAGCCCTCCCCTTAGCATCCCCCTAGCTGAAATTCCCTATAACTCGAATTCTACACACACTAAACATCCTAAATTACTATTTGCACTTGTTCTATCCAATTTTGTTGTAAGTACCTTAGTATTTTTCAGTCGAAGCAAGCTTACATCGTCGCAGACGATCCTGTTCAGATCGGAGGCGATCTTGTCGAATCAGAGATGATTTCGACTACAGTCCACATTAGGGGCAATCAGTGCCCAGAGTTTGCATTTTCTTCTTTTCAATCTATTGTTTTATTCTGCAATTAGCTAGTTTATTCATTATTTTCTACTATTCTGCATTTTGGAGTTCACCCATATAGCATTAAATGCATAATTAAGTTATAATTGTCATTAAATCATTATAATGCATTCATATTTTGCTTATTATCATCATTTTAATGTTATTGTTATCATTTTACATCATTTCCCTCTATTAGCATAGTTGCATTTTCTGTATTTTGCATCTATTTCTCTGATTGTAGGTCTCTGACGAATTCGTTTGACGAATTCATTAGATCTCAGATGATCTTGTCTGATAGCAGACGATCCTATCAAATCAGAGGCGATCCTGACTGCTTCAAAAATCAGAATCTTCATCAGACATCCGGATCAGGTATTGGTCTTTTAATCCATATTATTCTCTCTATTTTCTATCTAATTTTGTTTTCTGTATTCATTTAAATCTGCATCTTCATATAGAATAGCTTAGACGCATTTTGGCCAAACCTAGGACTTGAATGATTAAAGCTAAAACTGAACACATAAAACACATTCCCAACCTAGGCGTGGAAACTGCCATTCAAACGTTTCCTGGTGAACCCACCATCCATCAAAAAATCACCATAATACACCTCCCTCGAGAGGCGGGACCTTCGCAAGGCCTCTCAATCCGAGGTACCACGCCATCCTTTTCACATCCTCCTTCCGGGCACGGATCCTATAGCCTGAAGGTAAGGATGTGAAAAATTTGGAGCGATACATTTTGGTGAACCCGACGTGAATGCATTTTAAACCTTTTGAAAACAAAACAAAAAAAAAAAATAAAACAACCAAAACATAGATGCATTTCAAATCATTTAAAATTAATAAGTTGCATATCATGTTTAGATGGTAGCTCCTAAGAAAATATTAGCAAGTTACTATAAATGTTGAAAACCAATTGGCAGCCATAGAAATCAATTATGTGCTTAGTGTGCCCGAAACAGATAGAAATCAACTTTTGTGGGACGAACTTGATAGAAGACTAAGTGTCATTTCATCTAGGTCAACAAAACTTAAACAAATCAAGAGGCTTGTCCTAGATAGAATCCTGGATCCTCATCAACTCGTCTTTTATCATGAACTTCGGAGAGCCTCGCCATAGATGGTTAGCTTATAGGAGAGCTCTTGTATCTTCAGAATTGTTCACCTTCGAGGAATACCTCGAGAACGTAGCCATTGTACACCAATTCCTAGGTCGTGTAGAAGACCAAGAGGTTGTTCTTATGAATAGGGAAAGATGGAATAGAGTTCCTCGAGCTGTGTTATATCGAGAGTATTGCCATGAGATTTACTTCTATCAACCAGAATCTGAGATAGATAATATCACTATAGCTCTTTTCATTAAATTTTTGAAAGAAAATTTTCAATTTGAAGAAGAACACTTCATGACTCCTGAAGAACTCGAGCCCATTAATGATATTTATAAATTGTTTATAGAAAACTAGATCATTACTTTCAGTATTAGTTCTTGCATTTATTGTGTTGTTTGTTATCTTTACAATATTATTACAAAAACAAGAAAAACTAAAAAACATAACAAAAACCAAAACATTTCATTTTAAATATTGTAGTAGGTATATAATTAATATATACCTCTTAAGCTTGTTGCATATATATATATATATATATATATATATATATATATATATATATATTTGCTGAAATCTAAATTAAGCACAATGCCTAAACTTAGGAATGGTAAACAAACTGAAGGAGAAGAAGAAGATTGGTTAGAAGATAAAACTAGAAACCCAAATGTCCTTCCTGAAGATCCAATTCCGGAAGGAGAAACTCTAGATCAACCAGAAGATGACCTAGGTGAAGACAATGAACAAGAAGAAAATGTTAAAGAGGATGGATCCTCATCCCCTAGAGTAGCTCCAGATGGAACTATTGCTTTTGACAACGTAGATCATTTCTGGAAATTTCTCAATAATAACATTGGCGCTCTTAATATGGCAGTTCGTATTGATAAAGGGCAAATTAGTGACACTCAAGCAGCCATGGAACATATGTTTGATGTGCACACTAATCCCTTGTCTTTCATTGATCAAGAAAGTGATAAGGCTGGACCATCCAATAGAGATATGGTCACTATGATTCAAAACATGCCAAAACAACAGGTTACCCAACCTCCTAAGGAACCTGTTATTGAGCCTAAAATCATTCCCACACAAAAGAAAACTTCCTTCACTACTTTACTTCGCCAAACTATTGATCAATATGCTTCAAGTAAACAAAAACCTAAAATGAAGCCAAACACCAATTTTCAACAATCTGGAATACAACATAATACAACTTCAAAATTCCTTCATAACACCTTTCCTACCAACAATTTACACAATAGCAACATAGCATCTAATCTTCATGTCCCTCCATCATATGCTCACAAATCCCATATCAATGCCCTACCGAACCAATATGGTGGGCAAACTAGTAATCTGGAAGCCATGGTGAAACAGTTAGCTTCGCGTATGGACCAGATAGATCCTTACCGTCCCTCGTACAATTATCGAGAGATATGTAGTCAACCTTTGGATCCCATAGTTGTAGCACAACCATACCCTAAGCATTTTCCCATGCCCATCCTGCCTATATATAAAGGAACCGAAGATCCCATAGAGCATCTTCGCATGTTTAGGATAGCATGTCATGATATATCACATGATGACTTGCTATTACTAAAAATGTTCCCAAAAAGTTTAGGTGGAATGGCATTAGAGTGGTACTATCAATTGCCCACTCATTCTTTGAGAAACTTTGAAGAAACAGCTGAATCTTTTGTCCATCAATTTAGTGCCTACATCGAGAGGCATGTAACCATTAAAGATTTATACAACTTAAAACAAGACAAGGATGAATGTTTTGCCGATTTCTTAGCTAGATGGAGGCAGTTGATAGGAAAACCGCACTTTGTGCTACCTTATAGGGAAATGTTGGACATTTTTATCAATAATTTACAAGAACAAATATCTTATGAGCTATCAATCGCTACTTTAACTACCTTCGATCAAGCTATAGATTTAGCTCGAAGAGTAGAAGATGCCCTCATTAGGAGAGGCCAACTTAGGAAGAAGGATGATGAGAAAACATCCAGAAATCAATATAAAAACAAACAAGTTGTAGGTGACGGAGTCACTGACAACAAAAATGTTGCTAATATCAATGCAACGAAAACAACAAAAAAATTTATATTGAAACCGCCTCATAAGCCTCCTCGAGAATTTACTAGATTGAATCAACCATTATCAACTATTTTACCTCAATTACTCGAAAGAGGTTTGATCCAATTACCAAGCTATCCGGGAACCCGATCCAACTATACCCGGATACAGAGCCGACTTACACTCGTGATTTCCATAGAGGACCTGGACACTCTACCAACGCTTGTAAAAGGTTGAAACATAAAATACAGGATCTGATTGATAATAATGAAATGGAGGTGCAAGCCTTCCAACCTAAACAAAATGCTCCTAATAATCCTCAAAAGAACATTCCCCAAAATCAAAATCAAAATGCTAATCAATCATTAGACATATTTCAACACCCTTTACCAAGACATGGTAAAGAGGTGGCCAATCAAATCGAACATCATAATGTTCCTCCTCCTACCCGATATGTAGGAACCATTAGCGGACAATTACCTATTCAGGATCCTCAAATATTTGACACAACCTTATCCATGGTCACGACCAGGCCCCTACATAATATTCAAACTCCAGATTCTAGTGATATAGAATCAGATACTGAAAGTGAAATAGACATCACTTCAAACCAATCGAATAGTTCTGAAAATGAATCAGATCCTATTCAACCCATCACAGATGCTATGGTTCCAGAAGAACCATTTCCTAGAAGAGTTACTACTCGACCCTCTTCTAATCAATTCCTCCCAAATGAACAAGCCATAAACGCTCGACCGAGACCAGTTCAACGTCTTCAATATAACATTGTAGGTACCATTGGAGTCGTTACCCGACAATAGGCTCAAAATTCTCAACAAGAACCAAACCAGAATGATGGATCAGCTCCATTTGTTTTGAAAAATCCCAATAAAGGGAATCATGCTTCCAATGTTCAACCTAAACCCCCTTACAATATTAATGAGCAATTATCCAATACTACAGCCAGAATTTCCCTTTTGGATTTATTAAGATCTTCTCCTACCCATAGGGATGAGTTGATGCTTACATTAAGCCAAATGATGGTACCTCAAAACATTCAACCTGAAGCCATGGCCAATACTATCATCACTCGAGAAGTTGATTGTATTGACTTCCGAGATAAAGATATCCCACAACACAGTTTACATAAGGATAATCCCTTATATATTACTGCTCTAATTGGAGATGTAGTTGTTAAACGAGTCCTGATTGATAATGGTTCATCTCTAAACATTTGCACTTTTGACTTCTACCAACGATTTGGCTTTAGAAGTGATGAAATGAAGAAAATCGACATGATTATCAAAGCTTTCAATGACGAAACACAAGAAACGTGTGGAGTTATTACCATCCCATTGCAAGTTGGTCCTAGAACTCTAGATACCACCATGTTTATTGTACATTGCCCCGCATCGTACAATATACTCTTGGGTCGTCCTTGGATCAATGCAATGCGGGCTGTCCCATCAACTTTACACCAATGTGTTAAATTTGAATTTAAAAATCAGTTGGTCACTATCCATGGTGACCCTAGACCCTTTGATATGTGTGCTTTGGCAGAACCTGTTGGAGTGCAATTTTGCCCTGCTTCGTCATCCACACATCCTAATTCTTATTTTTCATCTAAAACTGTGAAACACACACCCATAACTTCACCTATTTCCCCTCCATTAATTTCATCCTCATATATAGATCAACAATCTTCTAAACAAACCACTCTAGAACCTCAAAAAGATCTTCAATCTACAACCAATCCTTCATGTTCTATCCCTATAATTTCAAAACCTATAGACCCATCTATTAACACTTCCACATTATCAACATCTATCATACCTTCCACATCTAAAGATATAGGGAATGATCCTTCTACATCTTATGCTCTTTCGGATGAACTTTTACCGGATTTATCCACAATCTTAATATCAAAAAAAACAAATGCTTTCATGCAAGATTCAATTCTTTTAAATAACTTGCCGCCATCTCCTCGTACTTTGGGCCTCCCACAACCTATGGGAAGTACTTACCAAGTCGGGAGTTGTGCCTTCATTTATAAAGGATATGATTGGGGAAGAATCCCTCGAAATATCAAAACTCATCATGAGGGATATGCTCGATGTTATTTTACCAATGAATATATTAAAGCTAAACCCATAATGCTTAAAATGGGATATAAAGGGAAAGGCTTGGGACCTTTCCAAAATGGCATGAAAGAACCTTTCGAGGTAGAACCGTGGCCTGCCCGCTGTGGTGTGGGCCTATTTCCTAGTAAGGGTCAACCCTTTCCTTTTGAAGATGATGATCAACTCATATGTTATCAAGATTATTTGGATAGGCGTGATGATTTGCCTCTAAAAAATCAGCCATTTACATGTAACATGCTATCCATAGCTTACCCTGAAATGATTGCCGACTCCGATGAGGAGTTGGAAGGAGATATCTTCCACGATGTCTCCGTTGAAGAGATGTTACACAATGGATTTTATTTTGATGGTTCTATACCAACTATAGCCCAACTTGAGACCACTAATCCTCAAGATGAATTATCCAAATTAACCTTACAAGAATTACAAGAATTGGGCGTTTCACCCGCCCCACCTAATTTTGAAAGAGATCTACACATGGAGGTAGAAAACGTCATTAAAATTAATATTGGAACTGAGGATAATCCTCACATAATCAATATTGGATCAGAATTAAGTCAAGAAAAACAAGAGCAATACATTGCATTCCTTAAAG
This sequence comes from Wollemia nobilis, assembly GCA_028583015.1. Taxonomy (NCBI): domain Eukaryota; kingdom Viridiplantae; phylum Streptophyta; class Pinopsida; order Araucariales; family Araucariaceae; genus Wollemia; species Wollemia nobilis. The sequence continues at coordinate 2,943,958 of JAQPPZ010000057.1, forward strand.
AGTATGAAGATGTCTTCGCTTGGACATATGAAGATATGCCAGGTCTAGACCCTTCCGTAGTCATGCATCACCTAGTGGTCCATCCGGATGCTAAACCTCGTTAAACAAAAACTTAGAAAAATGCATCCCAAAGTGGCTCCGCTAGTCAAAGGGGAGTTAGAAAAACTCCTGAATGTTGTTTTTATACAAGCTATTGATTATGCTGAATGGATCTCAAATGTAGTTCCAGTCACCAAGAAAGAAGCCACCAAAGTTAGGGTTTGCATAGATTTTAGAGATATTAACACTGCATGCCCTAAAGATGATTTTCCTCTTCCAAACATGGATCAAATCATTGACTTTACTGCCGGGAGTGGGATGATGTCCTTAATGGATGGATTCTCTGGTTATAATCAGATCAGGATAGCTCCTGAAGATCAGGCTAAAACAGCCTTTATTACCCCCTGGGGTACCTTTTGTTGGAAAGTGATGCCATTTGGCTTAAAGAACGCAGGTGCAACCTATCAACGAGCTATGACTTATATTTTTCATGATATGATGCATGATATCCTACATGATTATGTAGATGATATTATAGCTCGCTCTATTAATGAAGATAATCATTTAGATGATTTGAGAAAAGTTTTTAATCGATTACGAGAATATCTTATTCGATTAAATCCAACCAAATGCATATTCGGAGTTAAGTCCGATAAACTATTAGGGGTTTTAGTTTCTTTACGTGGTATCAAAATCGACCCTCTCAAGATTGTGGCTATCACTGATATGCCCGCACCTACTAATATATCTGAGTTACGAAGTTTACAAGGTAAGCTTCAAGCCATCCGTCGCTTCATCGATAAGTTGGCGGACAAAACCGGTCCCTTTCTTAAACTTCTTAAGAAGGATGTCCCTTTTAATTGGGACGACGAATGTAGAGAAGCTTTTGAACTTCTCAAACAATACCTCCTTAATCCACTCGTGCTTTCACCGCCTAGACCTGATCGCCCATTTCTCCTATATATTTCAGCTTCAGATTCTCCCTTAGGAGCTATGTTAGCTCAGCTTGATGATGAAAAGAGAGAACGTGCTAATTATTATATTAGCCGAACCTTCATCAGTTATGAAACCCGCTACACAACATTAGAAAAACTATGTCTAGCAGTCGTGTTTGCTATGCAAAAATTATGCCATTATATGCTTAGTCAGAAAACTTATGTCATTGCTAAATATGATCCCTTGAGGTATCTCATGAGTCGACCTTATTTATCGGGTCGCACAGCCAAGTGGGTTCTTGCTCTAAGCGAGTTTGATCTCACATTCATAGGACAAAAGTCTGTTAAGGGTCAAATCATAGCAGATCAATTAGTTGCTGCACCCTTAGAGTCTACCCATCCCCTCATCATTGAGTTTCCCGATGAATGCCTTCAATTAGAGGCGGACCATATTGAACAATGGTCCTTATACTTTGATGGAGCCCGATGCATGAGTGGGGCTGGTGCGGGTATTATTTTAATATCCCCGCAAAAACATCTTATTCCTCTGTCCTTCAAATTAACATTTGCTTGCACCAACAATACTGCTGAATATGAAGCTCTAATCCTTGGATTACGAGCTGCCTTGGCGCTAAAAATTAAACATCTGTTAGTTTTTGGTGATTCTCAACTTGTTATAAACCAAATTAATGAAGTTTATCAGACCGGAGATGATAAACTATGCCCATATAAAGCCTATGTTTTACAATTAATGTCTCTATTTGATCAAGTTACCTTGGAAGCTATTCCTCGAACTTGCAACCGTGCAACTGATGCTATGGCCGCAGCTTCATCTCTCCTGCCCTTGGAGTTAGATGACGAATATGCCACTATCATTATTCGTCGACTCCAGGAACCCGCTTCAAATAAGTCATGCTTAGAACCTTTGGATGTGTTTCTAATCAATGAAACTACTCCTGAACCTTGGTATACGGATATATTTGATTTTCTCCAAAATGGGACTTTCCTTGCCAATTCTAATAGAAACCAACGATCGGTTATTACGTAGACGAGCAAGTCGATTTGTAATAATTGGCAATACTTTATATAGGAGATCTTTTGAAGGTATCCTATTAAGATGTTTGAATTTAGAAGAATCCAAATCAGCCTTGAGTGAAGCCCACGATGGATCTTGTGGAGGACACTTCAATGGTAGTGTCATTGCTAAAAAGCTCCTTAGGATAGGATACTTTTGGCCTACCATGGAGAATGATGCACATGATTATGTGCGCCATTGCGACAAGTGCCAGAAACATGCCGACCTTGTCCATGCGCCTGCACAAGAACCGCAGGCTATTTCATCTCCTTGGCCCTTTTCAAAATGGGGTTTAGATATTATTGGCAAAATCAATCCTGTGTCATCTGATGGACACAAATTCATCATAACCGCCACTGAGTATTTCACGAAGTGGGTTGAAGCTATGCCTTTAGCTTCCTGCACTGGCACACAAGTCTCTAAATTTATTTTTAATCAAATCATTTGTAGGTTCGGAATTCCTGCAAATCTCATCTCTGATAATGGAACTTGTTTCAAAAATAAAGATGTTAAAAAATTATGCCAAAAATATAAGATTCAACATCGCTGGTCCACTCCCTATTATCCTCAGGGTAATGGTCAAGCAGAAGCATCTAACAAAACCTTAATCAAAATTCTCAAAATATTGGTCAATAAACCGGCCGTGACCGGCACATTCAATTATATCCAGCCTTGTGGGCCTATCGAACTAGTGTTCGAACCCCCACCGGAACTTCACCTTTTGTTTTGGTTTATGGTGTTGAAGCCGTTTTTCCCTTTGAATTAGAAGTTCCTTCTTTGGCTCTACTACTTCAAGATACCGAAGTAGGAGATGAATATCGAGTTAGCGGACTCGATCACTGGAACTCCTAGATGAAAAATGCATCAATGCTTTGGAGCATCTCCGTGCCTACCAAAACAAGCTTAAAAGATCATATGCTAAAAAAGTTCGTCATCGATCCTTTGAGATCGGCGACCTTGTTTTAAAAGAAAATAAAAAAAATACTAATGCAACTAAGGACCTTAAAGGTAAATTTGAGCCCAACCGGCTTGGACCATACATTATCACTGCTAAATTTGAATCGGGAGCATACAAATTATCTACCTTAGATGGTAAAGAACTTAAAGAACCCATGAATATTTTGCATCTTAAACGTTACTATGTATAAATTTGGTCATTTCATCCTTGTATATATTTGTTTAAAATATTTCAAAATCACTATTTTGTATTTCTTTCAATTTATAAATTCAAAAACACCAAAAACATTCATAATCATCAAAATCTTCAAAACTATTTGTTGCATTTATTTATGGCACTTGTTAATTCTTTCAAAAAACAAAAAATAATAATAAAAATAAAAAAACAACAATATTCTTGACTCTTTCGAAACCAAAACAACATAAAGAAGAAAGAGAGAGTCAACATTCTCAAAACTTCTCAAAAAGTATTTATATATATATCTTCTTACAAATGTTGCAGTTATATGTTTCAAATTATTTTGGATAAATTAGCATTTATTTGGAATCCCTCACTTTCACACTCACAAAAATAAATATCTTGATTTTATCTGGCATGATTACTAATCTCTCTTATATCAAAGTCCACAAAATTCAATTAAATAAAGTTTGAGCACAGAGAATTGATCTTGTTATTTACTTAAACCAAGCACATCTTTTCACAATAAAATGATTATATTTGTAATTTCCATGCTTTGCTACATAGTAGAAGTGGTTTCTTGAGCGAAAAGTTTCCCCTGCTATCCTATCATGCACATGGTCTAGAATCTTTGAGAATTGGCAAAAGGACAAGCTCACCCCTACCCGGAATAAAAATCCCTTGCTCTACAGCTAATCCGAGCAAGTATCCCTAGCATAGAACAAAAAGAAAAAGCAAAGTTCAAGAAAAAGAGAAAAAAATAAAAATATTATATCATTACAGCATTATCAAGCAAAAAAAAATACAAAAGAAAAGCAAAAAAGCAAAAGCAAAAGCAATAAAATCCCTTTCCCTACCCTTTGAAAAGAAAAGAAGGGTTGATGAGCTTGAATCCCTGGAATTCTCAATTATTCGAAAAGCATGAGGTAAGCCCCATAACAGGTGGTTTGTGCCCAACCCGCTTGGCCTTGGGTAACTCCTAGCGTGGCGATATGTCCGTCACATTAGCGACCTTCTTTTGTACAGACCTATGTCTGCTTATGGATTAGCTAGCTCTTGATAATCCGACTTACATAGTAGTCTAGTATGGTTATATGCATCTACATCATGGTTAATGAACACTTATTTGGTTCATTCAAATCACTTGTATCATATTATCTTGCTCAAAACTGGTAAATGAACATAGCAATTGCACACACATTTTGTATTTGAGAGATTTTGTGTATCATTATGATAAATCAAGATTGGAAATGAACTCACATATGCACATGGGATTCCTTATAAATCTAACTTTTGTCTTTAAGATACTTTGAAATATTTTTTTGCAAATTGTTTGGAATAAATTCATTTTCTTCTTTAAAGTACAGTTGTTTAGTATAAAGACAACTACATGCATAATAGAAAAATCAAAATTTCTTTCAAAACCATACAATCAAAACACACACACACACACACACACACAAAAAAACAAAAAAAAATATATATATATATATATATTGTCGACTTTCGTGACGATGGTATAGTTCCAAAACCAAAATTGGAATTTTATGCCTAGCGCAAGTCCTCATCTTCATATTTTCTGACTATTTCAAAAATTAAAAATCAACCATGCAATAAAACTATCTCTTTTCTTGGATTTTCGCGATGATGGTATAAGTCTATACCTACATATTCTATGCCTAGCGCAAACCATTGTACCAATTTTTATTCCCCATTTATTTAAAAATCATGAAAACCATATGACTTAAATCATTATGTTATACAATTATGCTTTAACAAAAAGCATGCACATTATCACTATTTCATGTCATTATGTCAACCTTCAATTTTGCAATGATGGTATAATTCCTAGGGAATTATCCAAAAATTTTATCACACTTAGGAATTTATGCCTAGCAAAAATCATTTTAACATTATTTCATGCATACTATTTTTATGAAAATCTGAAAACAAACCATCATCATCATCATTTGCACCATTGCACCAAAGTCTTAAGACAGTCTCTTAAGCACTCTTTTACTTTTAACAATATTTCTATACTGGGATTAGCTTGACGACCGAGTGAGCGGCGACTCCATGAAATGGTCTATAATAGCGACAATGTCCTTTGAAATTATTGTTAGAAGTCCCTTTTTATTTTTTATCAAATCATCACATCACAAACAACCAATTTGTTACATCAGATTATTTCATTTAAAATCTTACAGCATGACATTCAAACCATAATATTTCCAACGACATAATTACATGAATCATCAAATCAATCAATCCAAACATTAAAAGCATCATAAAAATACATAAGACAAGTCATATGATCAAAAATATCTCATCTATATATATCACAAATATATATACATCATATCAAAACCGGATCGGTATGCCACAATCTATACCTCGGCATACTCAATCCTCTATCAAAAATAATAAATACTATATATCAATATGTGTAGTGCAATCTGTAGTAGCTAGCCTCGAGAACCCCTCGAGCTCTCAGCCTCATCTCCTCCCCCGCCCTGAGGTGGACGAGGTGGCCCCATCGTAGTATGTGTGGTACTGCGAGTCCTAGTCGTCGATCGGGATGAAGTCCTCGATGACCCAATCTTGATCGGATCCACGATGGTAGCCGGCAGTGGTAATCTCTCCTCCTCTTGGCACCATATGGTAGTATAATGTCTGATAAAAAGTGATCTGGGCAATAGCCCGTGCTAGCTCCCGAGTGCTCGCCCCTCCGCCCCGTGCTCTGAGGCGTGCAATCTCATCTCTGAGCTGTGTAACCTCAGCTCGATGTCGTGCAGCCTCCTCCTGCAGGGTCTGCACCTGTGCCTGGAGATGGACTATCTCCGCTCGAAGAGTCGCTATCTCGCTGCTCTCCCTAGTGTCAACACCCTTGCCCTTATCGGGCGATGGTGGCCTCTCTCTCTATGGAGAAGGGGGTCTCTCCTCCCTCCTCTCCCGCTGTCGTGGCCTCTGTTGCGCCTGTGGTCTCCTCTACTCTCTCCCGCCATGACCCTGGGCCACCTCAATGGCTGCCTGGCATCGCCTCCCTATCCGATGCACAACTGCATGAATCGGACCCTGAGCCCTCGTCATCCGAGGAGGGTGGATGCCTGTGTACCAGGCATCATAGCCGTCGGCTACCCCTTGCATCGTCCCCATCCACTGGCTGAATGGGGGCATCATCTCGCGTCCTGACTCTAGAAGCGCTGCATATCTGGAGCCCCGCTAACTGTAGTGTTATCCCGGATAGTCCAAGAAAACTCGTAATCCCCGAGAGATGGGATCCCCGCTCGTAGACCGAACTATCATAAAACTTGGTTGTAGCGGTGGAGCTCCACCTCTCCCCTCTCCATCCTCAGCCATTAGACTCGCCTGATGCGAGCCAACTCCTGTCCATCCTCGGCCCACCCTGGATGATCCCTCCAAGGCCTCCAGGTGATCTGGTCCGGGACAAGGTCATCCAGTAGTCTCCGGGACATCGGTAGATCAATCCGCCACTGTGCCCCTCTCTGGAGCCACCAGTAGAAAACTCGGGGCCTCTCCCCGTCAATCCCTATCAAAGGAAGCCCTACCGGCCTCCGCACTACAATGTGCTCCCAGCACCAAACCTGTAGAAGCGATGTCATAACCAGACATCGGCCGCCCTTGTACACGACCCCATGCAGGATCCTGTACAATCGGCATAGAACAAAGCTCCCCCAAGAAAATCTGTAGCCATGGTCTCGCATGTCGTAGATCACATCTCGCTAGCACCCATGGTACCCCCGCACCCGCTCTGGTGGCATAGCGAAAGTCCACCCACCACTCCGGCCAAAACCTGTGTGAGTCTAGATGCCCCGGGCATCTGACACGATGCCTCGATGTTCACTCCGCCCTTCTCCAGGGTGAAGCTCGGATCGCCACACAACCGCATCATAGCATGGCCCTGATTGGCCGTAGGAGTGATCAACCGTCCTTGTATGGGGATCCTCAAAATCCTCCATACATCCTCCAATGTGGGAGTCATCTCCCCTATCGGTAACCGGAAACAGGAAGAACCCGGATACCACCTCTCTACCAGGGTTGTCAGTAGCCCCATGTCTGTAGAAACTTGTGGCATCTCTGCCACATGCTGTAAGCCGGCTTGAGCCAGCTGATCCCGCTCGCTCGTGATAGAGCGGCCAAGTCATCTCTCAACCCGTCGTATTTCCATTCTCTCGCTCTTTAGTAAACCTCTCCGCAACATAAACAACAACACAATAAAAAACAAATCATTAATAAAAACTCAAGTGATTAAAAATGCAAGTAAAAATAAGTTCAATTTTATACAAATGATGATATCGTCCACTATTGGATGATATCGTCCCAAATTTGAGCAAAATCGTCTCCGATTTCGCAAGCCGAAATCGTCCCTTATTTGACGAAATCGTCCCCCTTTCGCCGATTTCGCCCTTAGACGAAATCGACGAACTTGAGACGATTTCGTCGAAATCGGGACGATTTCGTCCCGACGACGTCGACGGCCCAAAAATGGCCGCGATGCTCAAAATTTATTCAAAATTCACCTAAAAAGCATGTAAATTCAACTTAAAGCATTCTAAGCTAAGTTTAGACTCTTACCCGTAGCCCGTGCCGGACCTCTGTCGATCTGTGCGTCGTCTCCACCATTTTTGCTTGCAGAGCTCTAAAAACCAAAAAAATGAACTAAAAATGAATTAGGGTTTTACCCTATTTTTCTTAATTTTATTCAAAACACAATTAAAAACATTTTAAAATTTTGCTTTTCCACGTTTTTACCTCAAACGTTCGATTTGGGTAAAAACACGGAGGGGGCACCATAGTAAGCCATCGTACGATTCGACCAAGAATCGTCGCCTAAAAATGGGAATAATTTTTGCTTTCTCGTAGATCGAGAAGAACTCATCTTTAACGCATTTTCTTCAAAAAATTCGCTAAAGAGGGGGCAAAATGTAGCACCCTAAAATTGGCACAATAAAACCTTAATAATTACAATTACTCTAGTAAATAATTCAAATTCAAATTTTAACCTCCAAAACCGCTCCCAAACCGTCGCTTAATCCGTTTCCTCCTTTCTCGTGCCATTTTTAGAGTTTGTTTTGACCGTTTGACGATATCGTCGCCGATCAAACGATTGGTCAATAAAACTGGCCACGACTGGCACATTCAGTTATATCCAGCCTTGTGTGCCTATCGAACTAGTGTTCGAACCCCCACTGGAACTTCACCTTTTGTTTTGGTTTATTGTGCTGAAGCCGTTTTTCCCTTTGAATTAGAAGTTCCTTATTTGGCTCTACTACTTCAAGATACTGAAGTAGGAGATGAATATCGAGCTGGTAGACTCAGACAGCTAGAACTCCTAGATGAAAAGTGCATCAATGCTTTGGAACACCTCCGTGCCTACCAAAACAAGCTTAAAAGATCATATGCTAAAAAAGTTCGTCATCGATCCTTTGATATTGGCGACCTTGTTTTAAAAGAAAATAAAAAAAATACTAATGCAACTAAGGACCTTAAAGGTAAATTTGAGCCCAACTGGCTTGGACCATACATTATCATTGCTAAATTTGAATCAGGAGCATACAAATTATCTACCTTAGATGGTAAAGAACTTAAAGAACCCATGAACATTTTGCATCTTAAACGTTACTATGTATAAATTTGGTCATTTCATCCTTGTATATATTTGTTTAAAATATTTCAAAATCACTATATTGTATTTCTTTCAATTTATAAATTCAAAAACACCAAAAACATTCATAATCATCAAAATCTTCAAAACTATTTGTTGCATTTATTTATGGCACTTGTTAATTCTTTCAAAAAATAAAAAAATAATAATGAAAATAAAAAAATAGCAATATTTTTTACTCTTTCGAAACCAAAACAACATAAAGAAGAAAGAGAGTCAACATTCTCAAACCTTCTCAAAAAGTATTTATATATATATCTTCTTACAAATGTTGCAGTTATATATTTCAAATTATTTTGGATAAATTAGCATTTATTTGGAATCCCGCACTTTCACACTCACAAATATAAATATCTTGATTTTATCTGGCATGATTACTAATCTCTCTTATATCAAAGTTCACAAAATTCAATTAAATAAAGTTTGAGCACGGAGAATTGATCTTGTTATTTACTTAAACCAAGCACATCTTTTCACAATAAAATGATTATATTTGTAATTTCCATGCTTTGCTACATAGTAGAAGTGGTTTCTTGAGCGAAAAGTTTCCCCTGCTATCCTATCATGCATATGGTCTAGAATCTTTGAGAATTGGCAAAAGGACAAGCTCACCCCTACCCAGAATAAAAATCCCTTGCTCTACAGCTAATCCGAGCAAGTATCCCTAGCATAGAACAAAAAGAAAAAGCAAAGTTCAAGAAAAAGAGAAAAAAATAAAAATATTATCATTACAGCATTATCAAGCAAAAAAAAATACAAAAGAAAGAAATGTAAGCAAAAGCAAAAGCAATAAAATCCCTTTCCCTACCCTTTGAAAAGAAAAGAAGGGTTGATGAGCTTGAATCCCTGGAATTCTCAATTATTCGAAAACTGTGAGGTAAGCCCCATAACAGGTGGTTTGTGCCCAACCTGCTTGGCCTTGGGTAACTCCTAACATGGTGATATGTCTGTCACATTAGCAACCTTATTTTGTACAGACCTATGTCTGCTTATGGATTAGCTAGCTCTTGATAATCCGACTTACATAGTAGTCTAGTATGGTTATATGCATCTACATCATGGTTAATGAACACTTATTTGGTTCATTCAAATCACTTGTATCATAGTACCTTGCTCAAACTGGTAAATGAACAATGCAATTGCACACACATTTGTATTTGAGAGATTTTGTGTATCATTATGATAAATCAATATTGGAAATGAACTCACATATGCAAATGGGATTCCTTATAAATCTAACTTTTGTCTTTAAGATACTTTGAAATATTTTTTGCAAATTGTTTGGAATAAATTCATTTTCTTCTTTAAAGTACAGTTGTTTAGTATAAAGACAACTACATACATAATAGAAAAACTCAAAATTTCTTTCAAAACCATACAATTAAAACATATATATATATATATATATATATATATATATATATATATATATATATATATATATATATATATATATATATATATTGTCGACTTTCGCGATGATGATATAGTTCCAAAACCAAAATTGGAATTTTATGCCTAGCGCAAGTCCTCATCTTCATATTTTCTGACTATTTTCCAAAATTAAAAATCAACCATGCAATAAAACTATCTCTTTTTTTGGATTTCGTGATGATGGTATAAGTCTATACCTACATATTCTATGCCTAGCGCAAACCATTGTACCAATTTTTATTTCCCATTTATTTAAAAATCATGAAAACCATATGACTTAAATCATTATGTTACACAATTATGCTTTCAAAAGCACAAACATTATCACTATTCCATGTCATTATGTCAACCTTCAATTTTGCAATGATGGTATAATTCCTAGGGAATTATTCAACAATTTTATCACACTTAGGAATTTATGCCTAGCAAAAATCATTTTAAACATTATTTCATGCATACTATTTTTATGAAACTCTGAAAACAAATCATCATCATCATCATTTGCACCATTGCACCAAAGTATTAAGACAGTCTCTTAAGCACTCTTTTACTTTTCACAATATTTCTATACTGGGATTAGCTTGACGATCGAGTGAGCGGTGACTCCATGAAATGGTCTATAATAGTGACAATGTCCTTTGAAATTATTGTTAGAAGTCTCTTTTTATCTTTTATCACATCACATCACAAACAACCAATTTGTTACATCAGATTATTTCATTTAAAATCTTACAACATGACATTCAAACCATAATATTTCAAAAAAACATAATTACATGAATCCTCAATCCAATCATCACATCAATCAATCAAACATAAAAGCATCATAAAAATACATAAGACAAGTCATATGATCAAAAATATCTCATCTATATCTGTATCAACCATAATATACATCATATCAAAATCGAATCGGTATGCCACAATCTATACCTTGGCATACTCAATCCTCTATCAAAAATAATAAATACTATATATCAATCTGTGTAGTGCAATCTATAGTAGCTAGCCTTGAGAGCCCCTCGAGCTCTCAGCCTCATCTCCTCCCCCGCCCTGAGGTGGAAGAGGTGGCCCCATTGCAGTATGTGTGGTACTGCGAGTCCTAGTCGTGGATCGGGACGAAGTCTTTGAAGACCCAATCCTGATCGTATCCACAATGGTAGCCGATAGTGGTAATCTCTCCTCCTCTGGCACCATATAGTAGTATAATGTTTGATAAAAAGTGATCTGGGCAATAGCCTGTGCTAGCTCCCGAGTGCTCACCCCTCCGCCCCATGCTCTGAGGCATGCAATCTCATCTCTGAGCTATGTAACCTCAGCTCTGTATCGTGCAACCTCCTCCTGTAGGGTCTGCACTTGTGCCTGGAGACAGACTATCTCTGCTTGAACTGCTCTCCCCAATGTCGACACCCTTGCCCTTATCAGGCGATGGTGGCCTCTCCTCCCTCCTCTCCCGCTCCCATGGTCTGTTGGGGAGGCGATGCCAGGCGGCCTCTGTTGTGCCTATGGTCTCCTTTGCTCTCTCTCGTTGTGACCCTGGGTCGCCTCAATGGCTGCCTGGCACTGCCTCCCCATCCGACACACAACTATGTGAATCGGACCCTAAGCCCTCGTCATCCAAGGAGGGCGGATGCCTGTGTACCAGGCATCATAGCCATCAGCTACCCTAGCGTCGTCCCCATCCACTGGCTGAATGGGGGCATCATCTGCGTCCTGACTCCAGAAGCATTGCATATCTGGATCCTCGCTAACTGTAGTGTTATCCTGGATAGTTTGAGAAAAATCGTAATCCCTGAGAGATGGGATCCCCTGCTGTAGACCAAACTATCACAAAACTCAGTCGTAGTGATGGAGTTCCACCTCTCCCCTCTCCATCCTCAGCCAGCAGGTTCGCCTGATGCGAGCCAGCTCCTGTCTGTCCTCGACCCACCCTGGATGGTCCCTCTAAGGCCTCAAGGTGATCTGGTCTGGGACAAGGTCATCCAGCAGTCTCTGATACATCGACAGATCAATCTACCGTTGTGCCCCTCTCCGAAGCCACCAGTAGAAAACTCGAGGCCTCTCCCCGTCAATCCCTGTCAAAAGAAGCCCTATCAGCCTCCTCACTACAATGTGCTCCCAACACCAAACCTGTAGAAGTGATGTCATAACCAGACATCGACCACCTTTGTACATGACCCCATGTAGGATCTTGTACAATCGGCATAGAACAAAATTGCCCCAAGAAAATCTATAACCATGGTCTCGCATGTTGCAGATCACATCTGCTAGCACCCATGGTACCCTACACCCACTCTGGTGGCACAATAGAAGTCCACCCACCACTCCGGCCAAAACCTGTGTGAGTCTGGATGCCCCAGGCATCTGACGCAGTGCCTCGATGTTCACTCTACCCTTCTCTAGGGCAAAGCTCAGATCGCCACACAGTCGCATCATAGCATGGCACTGATTGGCCACAAGAGTGATCAACCGTCCTTGTATGGGGATCCTAAGAATCCTCCATATATCCTCCAATGTGGGAGTCATCTCCCTTGTCGGTAACCGAAAACATGAAGAACCCAGATACCACCTCTCTGCTAGGGCTGTTAGTAGCCCCATGTCTGTAGAAACTTGTGGCATTTCTGCCACAACCTGTAAGCCGGCCTGAGCCAGCTGATCCTGCTCTACCTGTGATAGAGCATCCAAGTCATCTCTCAACCCATTGTATTTCCATTCTCTGCTCTTTAGTAAACCTCTCTGCAACATAAACAACAACACAATAAAAAACAAATCATTAATACAAACTCAAGTGATTAATAATGCAAGTAAAATCAGGTTCAATTTCATACAAAAGATGATATCGTCCACTATTGGATGATATCGTCCCAAATTTGAGCAAAATTGTCTCCGATTTCGTAAGCCAAAATCATCCCTTATTTGATGAAATCGTCCCCCTTTTGTCGATTTTGCCCTTAGATGAAATCGACGAACTTGAGACGATTTCGTCGAAATCGGGACGATTTCGTCCCGACGATGTCGATGGCCCAAAAATGGCCGTGATGCTCAAAATTTATTTAAAATTCACTTAAAAATCATGTAAATTCAACTTAAAGCATTCTAAGCTAAGTTTAGACTCTTACCCGTAGCCCATGCCGGACCTCTGTCGATCTGTGCGCTGTCTCCACCATTTTGCTTGCAGAGCTCTAAAAACCAGAAAAATGAACAGTAAAAATGAATTAGGGTTTTACCCTATTTTTCTTAATTTTATTCAAAATACAATTAAAAACATTTTAAAATTTTGCTTTTTCACGTTTTTACCTCAAACGTTCGATTTGGGTAACAACACGGAGGGTCACCATAGTAAGCTGTCATACGATTCGACCAAGAATCGTCGCCTAAAAATGAGAATAATTTTTGCTTTCTCGTAGATCGAGAAGAACTCATCTTTAACGTATTTTCTTCAAAAAAATTGCTAAAGAGGGGGCAAAATGTAGCACCCTAAAATTGGCGCAATAAAACCTTAGTAATTACATTTACTCTAGTAAATAATTCAAATTCAAATTTTAACCTCCAAAACCGCTTCCAAAATGCTGCTTAATCTGTTTCCTCGTTTATCACACCATTTTTAGAGTTTTTTTTTACCGTTTGACGATATCGCCTCAAATTGGACGATTTCGTCTGGGCTAGGATGTCCAGACGATCTTGTCCCAAAACTAATTTTTCACAATTAACTTCTGTTCCAATGGCATCTCTAATCCGGGCAGAAGCGTGTCTGTGCCATTAGAGACCCTCCCAATTGGAGATCTCCCAAATAGGGATGATCTCCAACCTCCTAACCTCCATCCTAAGCCTATTTAATCCTAGGCCCTCCCCTTAGCATCCCCCTGGCTGAAATTCCCTGTAACTCAAATTCTACACACACTAGACATCCTAAATTACTATTGTTTTATCCAAATTTTGTTGCAGGTACCTTAGTATTTTTTAGCCGGAGCAAGCTTACATCGTCGTAGACGATCCTGTTCAGATCGGAGGTGATCTTGTCGAATCAGAGACGATTTCGACTGCAGTCCACATTAGGGGCAATCAGTGCCCAGAGTTTGCATTTTCTTCTTTTCAATCTGCTGTTTTATTCTGCAATTAGCTAGTTTATTTATTATTTTTTGCTATTATGCACTTTGGAGTTCACCCATGTAGCTTTAAATGCATAATTAAGTCATCAATTATCATCAAATCATTGTAGTGTATTCGTATTTTGCTTATTATCATCATTTTAATGTTATTGCTATTATTCTACATCATTGCCCTCTATTAGAATAGTTGCATTTTCTGCATTTTGTGCCTACTTTTTTGATTGCAGGTCTCTGACAAATTCGTTTGACGAATTCGTCGAATCTCAGACGATCTTGTCTGATAGCAGAAAATCCTGTCAAATTAGAGGCGATCCTGACTGCTTCAAAAATCAGAATCTTCATCAGACATTCGGATCAGGTATTGGTCTTTAATCCATATTATTCTCTCTGTTTTCTGTCTAATTTTGTTTTTTGTATTCATTTAAATCTACATCTTCATATAGAATAACTTAGACGCATTTTGGCCAAACCTAGGACTTGGATGATTAAGGCTAAAACTGAACACATAAAACACATTTCCAACCTAGGCATGGAAACTGCCATTAAACGTTTCCTGGTGAACCCACCATCCATCAAAAAATCACCATAATACACCTCCCTCGAGAGGCGGGACCTTCGCAAGGCCTCTCAGTCCGAGGTACCACGCCATCCTTTTCCCATCCTCCTTCCGGGCACGGATCCTATAGCCTGAAGGTAGGGATGCAAAAAATTTGAGGCGATACATGACCAATGTAAAGTCCAATGGGATATCTACTCTGAGAGAAAAACCACATGGGAATATGTGGTAGATATGAAAGTGCAATTTTCATTCTTGTTTGAGGACTAATATTTATAAATCTAGACATTGTTAGATATATGATATATGTGTATTATGGATTTGCAATGCATATTTTATATATACCTTTTATAATGCATATACCATTTTTATGAAATATTTATAGTATGTGACATGTTGATAGTGCCTATATATTTCAATTAACGAAATCATGCAAAACTACTTTGGTTAACACAGGGGATGTGTTAAATTCTAGTGGGGGAGAATGTAACATCCCCTCTATTTATTTGAATATCTACTTGTGGAATAAGATACTTCTAAAGAAATTTGTGAGTGCAGGTGTAGGTATACACTCCTTAGCAAGCAGGTCATACGAATTTAGCACCCATCTCTAGTAGAGATAGTGGTTGTTATGTGTCAAGGTGGGATATGGTGTTGTGCTTCATGCACCATGGCCTTTGGATACATGGAAGCCCACTGAATGAAATTCATGTAGGTCATGATGCCTACTAATTGCATTAGGTTAAAATTATGCATATGTTCTAGCTAAAGTGCATTATGCTTGTTGGTTAAAATTAATTTTATTTAGAATACAAATATCCATATTAACATATATATAATATATAATAATAATAAATAAATAAATAAATAAGTTATTTAATAAAAAATTTAATGGTAAAGAAAGAGGATTAAATATAATCCACATAATTAGGAATGGATTTAAAAGTAACATTTTATGATAAAGTCTCTTTATCGGATGAGTCAAAACCTTTACCACCTAGCAACTAATTAAAGTAATCTTTGCATGACTCTATCTTATGTGTCACCAAGAAAGTGTGCTTGAGGTCTATAAAATTAAGGACAAGATCAACTTTGACTATTCGATCCGAAAAAAGGCTTGATGCGTGTGTTTGTGAAAATCGCTTGTGAGCATCTATAGTTTTGTGCTTTTGCAAAAATATGGGAAGCGAGACACTAATCGTCATCTGTTGTTTTCAGGTTGGATTCCTTCTATCCCACTATTCTATTAAATTATATATGAAATGTGTTGTATGGAGTAACTGGTGATGAGCTAAGTCATCGTCTTGTTTTTTAGTAAATGGGTTTACGGCCTTTGCTTGTTGTTAATGAATTGCTAAAATTATTTCATTATTTTTAATTAACTTTCAGAAAGTTATATTATGGTGAATTAGCCTTTCGCATGCATAAATTAATAGTAATAAATAGCACATGGTAGCACTTCTGAGTAATGAATGAAACTAAATATTGGAGTAGCTATTCGATTTCATCGTTGTTCAAAATAATTGCTAAAACTGTGCATATTGTCTTCTTGCTGCATTATTTTTTTCACGTAGTGTTATGCATCTATAAATGCCATGTTGACCATTATGCATTTAACTCATTTTCTCCCACAAAGAGAGCTCAAAAGATGTCTATGTTGAACCGACCAAGTATTCACGTGCTGAACTACTTACATGTGAACGGAATTAAGTTTCTCGGAAGAGCGTTGAACGTTGTTGTTGTGAGTCAAGTTATATGCTATCTAAATGTTGTTATTAAAGTCAAAAAAATATCTAGTCCAATTGTGTAACAACAGGAAAAATTTGTTATTACCCATCATAATTTGTGTTATTGAATTTGAATTCTAGATACAATATTGAATGAATCAAAGTTTTTTGAGACGTTGAATCTGGGCTAAGGTACCTTGTTTTATCTTGTACCTGTCAAGCATTGTAAAAATAATTCTTCCTCCTATCAGGATGTAGCACTTCCATAATCTAACCAGATATATTATAAATTTTGGCTTTGAAACTCTGTAGCAATATTATAAAGTAGGTTATAAGCAATTTTTTTGTGTGGAAGACGACTTAATTTTTTGATAAATATTATTGACAAAAAAGTAAGTTGAATGATATGTGTAAAATATGATTTTCTCGAAACACTTTCAAAATTACTTGTATACAACATATCATATCTTCTAGTTATGAAATAGATGTTGAGTTGTTCCTTTAGTAGAGACTATAATGCCTAATATTTGGCTTGGTAGATTATGTGTTTGGTTGCACCCGTCGGTAGTGAATGTAGTATTTATTGGAGTAGTTTTAAGGGTAAATTTATTTTAAAAATTTGAAATTATGATCGATGCTTGATAGAACATAGATGGTAGAAGGTTGTGTATCCGAAGTAAAACATGGTATAAAACAAATGATATGCTTGCATTTGAAAATATCATCAGTTAACCTTGTACCAACATGGTTTAGAGGAGGGAGCAGCACATGAAATATTTCCACCTTGTATGTTTTCTCACTGAAGAATATTTTATAAGTTCTCTAATATAAATCCCTTTGCATAACATGTTAATAATTTATAGTATATGATAGGATAGGATTATTATAGGATGTGTGAACTTTAGAATAGATAAATTCATGTTCTCTTTTTAGAAAAACTCCACATGGACAACCCAAAGTAGCATTGGTTAACTAAAACCTATTTTAGATAACTATAGGTTTATTTAAATGGTCTTTTGTTCTTCTAAATATGTTCAGCATATAAATTTTCTTTAAAAATATATAATTATATCGTTCCCTTCGAGTGGGATGAATCTAAAACTCTCAAATGTTCATAAATTATAACATGTGTATTTTGTTTAGGTTATTCTAATAAGGTAAGTAAAATAGTAAACTATAATTATTGAAAGTAAAACTTTAGTATAAGAATGTAGAAAAAGAACTGAACACAAATAAAATAAACATAATAAAGAGAGAAGATTGCCAAAAATGATCCTTTGTATTGATATTGATACAATTTTTACAATAGTTTTTGAATTACCCCAAATGTGTTGGGGATAATGTTACAATGCTTCTTTCTCTTTTTGAGATACAATGCTTTGATAGAATGGGGGAGGTCTTCCAATTATTCAACAATATACGGTGTTCTTCATTCCTCAACTACAGCTCCAAGGTTGAGTGGGATTTGGTATCCAATGTGGGGACCACTCTAGCTTCAAAAACTCTCTCCATGGTACCTATTACCTACACATATAAAATTTGATAAAGGGATCAGTAGCACCTGCATATCAGGATACAAAAATTATGCTAGAAAAAAACCTAAGAGAATAATGATATAGTGTAAATAATAGAAGTAATTAAATTAAACGCCTTGCAAACAAACTATAAATTATTGATCGTGCTCTCGGCTCTCCTAAACCGCATGGGTACAATGGTGAACTAGTAACTACGGGTGCACAGTTGTGAAATTGTATATGTGCAGTTCTAATTGTGAAACCATAGACCAGCGGTTTGGGCTAAAAGACAGATTACCTCAAAAAATAGGCCTCTGAGATATGGTAATGGATTTCTCTCGGGATGTGCGTAGAGATATGAATCTATTTCAGCAACTTGGCAATGTAAATCTTTAGCTCCTTTTGTTTGGTGGGGGAAGGGTGTATTTATAGGCCCCTTAGGGTTTTAGAGGGAAATGGGAGGTGGTAAGCCTAGATTACCAAGTGGTAATTTTGGGCTACCAAATGGAGGGGATAGTTACAGTGAGTCACCCAGTGTGCCTCACTTAACTAGGGTGATGTGGATGTAAGTGGAGTGGTATGTGGGATTTTACCTCATGTGAAGGGACAAGGAGGACAAGAGTGGATGATATATGGCAAGGGTGTTGGGTGAGATGGCTAGGACACATATTTAGTGGGTAGGCAGAGTATCCTAGGCTGCTTTTCTAGATTTAATAAATCTGAAAAATAAGATAATGTGTAGGGTTTTATATCCCTAAGTTGGAACTTAGGCATATAATTTTATTATGCAGGATTTTGTGGTGGGGTGAAAAATATGATTTTGTGAGTGTTGAATTTTGGTGTCTACAAAGAAATTATTAAAATTCCTTTTCGTTGAAGAAATTTTAGATGTTAGTGTTTATTTTTTTAAACTTTTATAAAGACTTTATGAAAAAATAAAATATAGAAGTTTAATTTAATGTATTAGAAATTTAGTCTAGGGGAACTTCCATGTAGTTGTAAAAAGATAACACTTACATAAAATTCTATGAAATTGTATGTAAAACCTACAAAAAAGAGGTATGTTCGAATTGTGTATATGGCCAACTTTTATTTTTTGAAATTTTTTTAGATAAGAGAAACATAGAACATTTTTATGGCTTCTTTCAATAATTGTTGTGGTTTCTTTCAATAATATTTAACTTTGTGGTGTGTTGTGGCTTCTACTTAAGAATATTTCAATAATATTTAACTTTGTAATGAGCTGGATTATGGTGGTTAAAGATCTAAACTAATTGTCAAACATTATAACCTTTTAGCCTACTTTTTAAAGTACAACTATTTAATATCATCAAGAAGGATGGTATATTAAGATGCACATCAAGAAGGATATGCATCCACCCAACTTTGACAGTTCATAGATGGTGGATATCATGATTCGATGATAGCTATATCCTAGAATATTATGTGGAGTGAGAGGCTCTTTTGCTAGTCCAAGTAACGAATGGTAGAATGGGACGTCATTCTAGGCTATCTTACAAATTAGTACCATGAGCGTTCTCATGTACGCATTTTAGTTATAGAATTGCCAACAATAAATTGATATTAGAGGTGTTGGTCTTCGTGGTTGGAAGGTCCAACAATGGATGGAATGAGATATATCATTGTCAACTACAACATGACCTAGGATACCTGGATTCAAAAGCTAGAAAATTGGTGGGCCTTGGTTGTGATCATGAGTAGATGATCTTTAATAAAGCACATGGTATATTAATGCTAACCATAGCATGGTTAAGAAAATAAAAGTCGAGGTAAATTATAGAACATAGGTAATAGAAACCTATGTCCTTCATGCTACGGGATGGATAAATTATGCATTCACCCTTCTAGATATTATGGGCCCTAAAAGGACAACCCCATTGTCATGAAATTAGAACTTGAGAATGAGAAGGATTCACTAAATGGTACTCTTATTACGGTATTTGGAAAATCTTAAGCACTTGAGATACTTTCTACAGCAATCATCAGTCTCAAAGTGTGTAATATATGCCTATGCACTAATAACAAGTTGGGTGTGTAGTAGTCAATCTATGACTTTGACTGTATATATGTCGATATTTTGACTTTGTGTTTTGAACAACTAGGAGAGTTAGACCTGTGTTGTTACATGACTCAACAATAGAAATAATACGAACCATTATAAGAAATTTAAAATTTATTGTCTCTATTTTAAATAAGGTGTAGGAGATAGAAGTACCAATTCTATGATCTATCTATATCTATCTATCCATCTATCTATGGTGTCAAATCAATCTCATATTACCTCATAAAAAAGGAGTTGAAAAGCAATTTATTATGGATAAATTTCCTTCCATCTAGCTAGAATATCTATATGATTAGGCCTTATTCTCAATTTCAAAAGTAATCCACTCATTGGAAACCTTTAAATGGCTAGGGTTTTGTTCACCAGTTTAGTTTAGCATGAAAGCAAATATATGATCCCATTAGACATGATAAAAATCTAACTATTGATGAGCTTGATGTCTATATATGCACCCGACATCATAACTAGATTGAAACATAGTGTTTTAACCCATTCAACTTTTAGAGAAGATCGACTCCCTTATATTCTAACTAATCTAGTCTAAATATTATGGCAAAAGGGTTTGAGAAAACTAAAACTAAGTGAAGATATTATATACAATTGTAAGGCTATAGCATGGGAAAATTGATCCAAATGGGATTTAATGATAAGTGAATAACTGTAATCCATCATAAAACTAAATAGGTGTACAATACAATTCATGGAAATGACTAATAAATATAAGAAGTCAAAGCCACAAAGAATATTTCACTTGTAACTAGAGAGGTGAGAAAGAAATATACAAAATTTGACAAGTAAACATGCACAATCCATAAGTGTCTATTATAAAATTCTATCTAGCTTCTATTTGATCAAATAAAAAAGTATTATTCTTAAAATTTTCTTCCTTGTGTAGATTAGCAATTACTTTCATACATTATCATGATTTGGAAGAAGTTTGATACAATATTAGTGGGCCTAATTATGGAGACTTTAGAACTCTGAATAGAGGTCTAAGGTTCAACCTATGGGGGTTAGGGTTGTACACCATGCTCCAATAACCATAGTATGATTGGATAACCATATATTGGGTAAACAACATCCTTCATGAGGGTCATCATATAATGCCTATGGCCTCATAGATAATAAAAACTACTTTACCTTTTTACCATTTTTTATCTTGTTACTGCGGTCATATGTAACCTACCTCATGCTTCATGCTAGAACATTCCTTAGATGAGTGAATTGGTCAATTTGGACTCATTTTTGCATTTTCAAACTATATCAACCTAAGAGTGCTCAGTGAGCAAATCAATTGCTTATGAGAAAATTGACCTCTTGTATATAATTATTATTAAATTGGTAAATAACAAGGAATTCAATCTACTTAAATACATATATTCAAATTGGTTATAGATAGGAAAATTAGTCCACTAGCATACATATGTTAGTGAATCAGTCACTCACAAGTGAATCGGTCCCATTGCATACCTATGTTAACTAATTGGTTGAACATAAGAATCAATCAACTAACATACTTATGTTAGTGAACCCATCATTGATAGGTCAATTGTTCCATTTGCATACATATGCCAATAAATAAATCATTAACATGTGAATTGATTAGGTTTAACATATTTGGAGGGTCAATCATGATATTTTCACTCCAAAGAAATTGCGTAGCTTCTTCTTGATGCTAAGGTCATCCTCAAAAAAATTAGATCAAACTAATCTTAGATGATGGAGTTATGCCTTCTATAAGCTTACCTTTTAAAGTCATATTAGATGGGTACATGGCCTTCTCTTCTTTGAAAATATATCAATCCATTGAAAACACCCCGAAATTAGCCAAAATATTACTTTTGAGCTATTATTGAATGAATGATATCATGGCAATATCATCTTTGAGCAAATTGATATCTTTTCATACCCCTTGGCCACTTATTTTTTCAATGTCCCTAGTGGTTGATTTTATTGTCTAGGATAATGTCATGCCATTATCATCAAGTGAGGACTGATTTGGTGCCATAAAAATGTATAGGAATGAATGCATTAGTATTCAAGAAGATTAGCAAAATTTGCCTCCATTAAGTAGGTGATATTGTGATGTCATCATATATTGAGTGAAATAATGCCTTTGCATAAACTCGTTGACACTTATTTCTTTAATTTTCTTATCCATTGGGTTGATTGGTTGGGATAATATCATCAAGATAGGACCATTGTTACACCATATGAGTGGATCGAGAAAAGTAAGTAGATTAGGAAAAAAAATGAGCAAAATATGAAAAGCAAACAAATCAGGCCAAAGTGAGCTTGAATTAGGAAAACTGATTGTATAGGGATAATTGATCATACTAGGCTAAAATAAGTAGATAGAGTGAAAGCGGATGTATCCAAGTTTTTGGATGAGCAAATCAAGCCAAATGAGACCTAGCCAAAACTTTTATTTTTTTCTCCATTTTCCTTAGGTGAAACCTTTCAGTCTTGTTTTGGCCTATCATAACCTACTCATCTAATTCACTTATCTAATTCATCTAAGATGTTATTACCTCAATTTATGCTCTACTTCAATTTGATTTACAATCTATTACATAATAGAAATGTTGAAGCCACTACATGTATAATCTATAAGAAAAAGAACCAAAATATTTTAATCACAATATGCACATATCAAACCACACTCTTCTTTCACATTTAAAAAAACATTAAAAGACATTTTTTATAAAAAAAAAAAAAATTAATATATAAGCATACGTTTAGTGACTATTGTAAAAGATGGGAACATATAATGAACAAAAACTAATCAAAGTCTAAAAAAAAAAAAAACATTCACGATTTTTTTTATTGGATGACTTTTTTTTTTTTTTGAAGGGCTACACAAGAGAAGGTGCTAAAACCAAAGGCATAAGTATTTATAAATCAAAGCTAAATTATTTAGGATTCCTCTAAATGTGGTAGAGAATTTTTATGTTAAAAAAATAACAGGTTATATGGAAATGTGGATAGTTTATTTAAAAAAGAAAAACTATAAAGTAAATAAATTGTATAATTAAACAGTGAAAAACTAAAGTAAATAAATTGTATAATTAAAAAAAATTGCATGAATAAAGTTTATAATAAAGGAAAAGTTATCAAACAAGTTAATAGATTGGAATTGAAGAATCCAAATACAATTTTATTAATTTTTTTAAACAACTTTTAATTGTTTTTATATTTATAAAGATAATTAAATTAAAATGAGTTAAATTTGTATTAAATTATTAATATATCATTAATGTTCATAAAATATATTAAATAAATTTTTAAACTATTATTTAATTTTAAATATTAATTTAATTAAAAATATTTATTTTTAGGCACCAAAGTATTTGATATAGTGATGTTGATGATTCTCCTTTCATGTAACTATATTTGTGTGATTGAGTTGTTTGAATGTCAGAATTTCTTGGACAGCAACGCACTAACTTCGAACTGGGTGGACAGCTAACCAGAATGAGCAGGGCAGTGAATTTTAATTAAAAAACTGTAAAATGTTGGGATTTGAATTGTGAAAATGTTTAAATTGTAATTTTCCATTGATTCCATGTAGTTTGCTATTGAACTTTTTCGAATTAGCTGTGTCATCTGATTGAGATTTTTGAATACAGCATGGACACAAAATAGAGCGTTCTTGCAACCCTTTCGCATAGAACTTCTAAAACTCAGGTCTCGGAATCCTCTTTTAAATCCTCTTGCCAACAAAAGATGTTATACAATATTAAAAGAATTCAAACCCGTAATTTCTTTACAGTTAAAGCCTTTTATTCTAACAAAAAGATGGAACAAAAAGTTAAACGCACCAATCTCAGTTTGATTATGTGCTGTTATACTATTATTATTAATTTCATTAATTAAAAAGAAAGACTTGATTTCTCATATTGATTTTATTTTTTTATTGTTTTTTTTTTTTTTTTTTTCCTTCCCATAAAAGTAGTTCAATTTAATATAAAAGGTAAGTATTCTAGACACCTTCATCATTCTTCTAATTGAATATTTAGATTTAAATCTAAATAAAAGTTCTTTAGCTCAAGTGGAGTGGCGTAGTGGTGAAGGTTTGGGGCTGTAGCAACGGTTCACTCGCTGGTCTCAGGTTCCAATCCAGCTGCTGGTGTGTGTGAGTGGTAGCAAATGGGTGTGTGCTTATATAAACAAATTAAATAAAAGTTCTTTAACTTAATAAATTTAAGATGTGTAATTTACAATATTTAATAAATTTTATTATAAAACTAAAGGGTCTTTCTTAACATCAAATATTGATAATGAGAAGTTAGTCATGATCAACATCATATAGATTTGTAGAACTAAATAGTTTGCATTGTTAATGGAAGCTAAAACATACAATCTAGTGTATGGATGTATGGAGAAGAGTATGGATGTACAAAGAAGAGATTTGAGAAAACCAATTTGCACATACGATCTAGATTATGCCAATAGTACCTAATAGCTAAAATGTCAAATATATGTTGAATAAAGGAGGTAATCAACCTTGTATTTAAAAAATCAACTTGTAACATGGTGGTTAGATCCCATCCATACATAGTCATAGTTAACTCTCAATTGCCCTTAGGGGAGATTATAATCCATGCAATTAATGATATTAAAAGTATTAAAGTATCTTGGAAAAACAAGAAACTCAAGAGGGTGAGGTTTCAAAATGAGAGATGGACTAAAAATTCATCTAGTTGCAGGTAAAGGGCTGGTAAAAAACTATCTGAGAAGGATCTATGAGGGATGGTAAAAAGATTAGAATTTAGGAATGGGAGGAGACAATGCAGGGAAGGCTAAGATGATGGGTTTTAAATAGGCTCTGTGAGGAGGAAAAGGGGGATTCAATGTGAACAACAATATCAAAACCTTTGATAAACCCTTAAGAATGCTGAGACCTGATGTTAGGAAGATGGAAACAAGGAGCATCAAAGCAACCGAAAGTTTCCCAATAGTTGAACTCCAAATGGAATATATTGAGGATGGAATTGATACCATGGAGTGAAGGGGGCCAATCTATAGATCTATGGGATTCCACACCACCATCCTCACATTCAAATCCTAGGCATCACGTAATTGGAAACCTAGAGGCGAGTTCACTATTTCAACTTATCCTAATGGTTATTTTCTACTTCTCTTTGCAAATGAAGAGGACTGAAAACAATTTTTTTAAGGTGGCCCTTGGTTCTATGGAAGTGCAAGACTTTTCATGAAACCATGGTATACCAAGTTTCGAAAAAAGGAGGATATGTCATCTATTGGACTAGTATGGGATAGATTGTTTGAACTCCCAACAAAATTCTAGAACCAAACAATCTTTACATTAATAAGGAACACCCTGGGGACATGCATCTCTAAAACTCAAAAAAATAGTCTATGCCTGAATCTATCTTGATAGACTTTGATAAGTGCTTACCCAAAAACATTTACACTACAATTTAGAAAGGACCAATAGGATCAATAACTTGACTATGAGAATATCTCATTCATATGCCATATTTTCCATGAGTATGGGCATCTAGCAAGAGATTGTAGTCATAGGACCCCAAAATAAAATAAGGGAAACACAGTCCTAGAGGGTTTTAAAGTACCCAAGAAAAATAATACACAAAGGAAACTCATGAGTAAAAAAGATGATCTCATCTCAACTAACAGTATCACATATGTACAAATGGATAATTTATTAGATTAAAAAATGAAGGCAATGGATACAAAGGTGGAATAAACCCAATTCCTAAACCAAGCCAAAGAAGTAAATGTAGTAAACCAATAGGACCTAGCTTTAACTATATACAAACCAAAAGATCAAACTCAATAATCTAGAAGTTCTAAAAGGAGAAGTGCAACCATAGAGATAAATCAAAACACTAAAAATCCATACAAAAGAGAAATATATTAGGAATTAGTAGAAAGGGAAATGATACCCTATTCTCAAGTCCTAGATCTAGAAAGGATTCTTGATCCAACTAGGGTGCACCAAGAAACTGCCAAGAAATTAAAAATGGATACCAACCAAAGAGTAGGTAGGAAAACTAATCAATACAAATTAGCCAAAAAAGGAGAAAAGTTATTCATAGAGGGGAATTTTAAATACCTCACCCAAATTTTCACCCCCATGTAAATCAATGAAGATCACAACATGAAAAGTGAGAGGGTTGAAAGGTAGCCTATCTAAATAGAATAATGTATTCCTTCAAGAGATGAAACTCATAGTGGAAGAGATGGATGTTCTAGCCCAAAAAAATTGGCCCATTGAGAGGATGGAAGCATTGGGATCCACAATAGCATCAAGAGGTGTGGTTTGCTTTTGGTATCCCTCATAAATTATAGTATATTTATCAATAGCAAGTTGTGGGATATTAGGGTTAGTACTACAAAGCAGACAATCAAATCAAAATGTTATATATAAATGTCTACTCACCCATGATATTAAAGAAAAATAGGTATCAATGGAAATACATTTTTTACTTATTAGAGCATAATCCTAATGCAATTCCCATAGTAGGACGGGACTTCAACACCATTGTCTCTTTGGTAGAGAAGATAGGGGGAAACTAAATCTTAGATGGTAGTTTAGACGTTATGCTAGAGCACATATCTCATCTCTGCCTAGTGGACATTATTCTAGAGAATGTATCGATGACTTGGTCTAATAGAATGGAAGGGGAAGATTGTATCCTAGAGAGATTGGGCATGTTCTTGTTGTTAGAAGACTTTATTATCAAAGGATATATACCAATAAATAGAACTCTGGATAATCTAGGATCGGATCATTGGCCAGTGCTAGTGGAAATGTGGAGGTCCAAAATATGCCATGCACTCTTTAGGTTATAGCTTATGTGGTTATGAGATAGCATGCTATGAGATACCATCGTGTAGTGGTGACAATAAGGAAAGCCCAAATATGGTACCCATATGTTCATATTTTCCAGAAGATTACAATATGTCAAAACTCAGCTCAAGAAGTGGAATTGGGAGGAGTTTGGTGATGTTTGACATAATAAAAATAAAATCACTATATAGCTAGAGTAGTTGAAATAAGATACCAGAAATCAAGACCTAATAGAGGAGTGGATTAGGGAGGAGCTTATAATTATAACACTTTTGGAATAATGGGATAAAAGAGAAGAACTCCTCTCAAAATAAAAATCATGAGTCCAATGATTGTAGGAGGCTATACCCATAACTTTATAACATCATTGAGGACCATAATGGGAAACAAGTGTATACAAAAGAGGGGATGAAGGAAGTTGTAATGGATTACTTCTCTACACTATTCCAGGCCATGGAGTTGTAATGGATTACTTAGGCTTGAGGAGACGGCAGATCGAATCAGCCGAATCCCCTTTTTGGGGAAGAAATAGGTATGCTTTAATCTTGGGCACCAAAAATTTTAGGAATATAGTTTGAGCATTTAGAAATTAATTTTTGCATATTATAATTGGTTTCTAAGGTAGAAAGGGGAGTTATAAGGGATTTGCAAAATTAGATTTTTAATATTATTTGCTCAAGTGGTTGAAAGGATAGTAAGGTGTTTGGTTGATGTTTTATGGTGTTAAAAAATTATTTTGAGTTGGATTTTATAAGGTGTATCCAAGTAATTATTTCATGTATGTTATGATGAGTGTTATTTTTAAAGGGAGCAAAAAGGAATAAATTAAGTTGTGATTATTTTGTGTCTAAAGGAATATTTTAAGAAAGTGTTGAAGTGATATTGTTGTGTTTAACCATTGGAATTGGAAATAAGGAAATTGTGATTGAGACGGGTTTTTCAAAGGCACTTTGACATCCAATAAAGGTATGGGCATATTCTTCCTAGTGAGTGATTTTTGAAAGTTGTGTATGAAAAGTTGGAGTGAAAAGGATTATTTGGTTGGAATTGTTGAGAGTGTTTTGATTTATTACTTCAATATTTTTTGGAAATATTTGAGTGATTGTTCATGTGATTGGACTAGGGTTTGTGTGTAAGGATTATTTCATTGAGTGATTGGTTGAGTAGATTTGGTTGAGACTAGTCAAGTGAATGTGCTGAAGTGATTGTTCAAGTTTAGTGAAATAAATTATTCTATATTCTAAATTGATTTGAAAAAGAGGTTGAGTATTGATGAGTGTGAAACATATTGAGTCTCTAACAATTCTCTATATATTTCTATGATAAAAGAGAGATTGAAAGTGATTGAGAGTTTGTGAATGTGAAGCATATTGAGTCTCTAACAATTCTCTATATATTTCAAAAGAGTGATTGAAAGTGATTGAGATTTTGTGGATGTGAAGCATATTGAGTCTCTAACAATTCTCTATATGTTTCAAAAGAGTGATTAAAAGTGATTGAGTATTGAGGTGACTGTGAAGCATATTGAGTCTCTAACAATTATTTTTATGTTTCTATGAGATTGGACAAGTTCTAGTGTGGACTTGTTGAGCATATTTGAGGTAAGTCTTTGAGAATACTTGTGGATAGATTTGTGAGCTTTTGTGGAAGATTACAATACAGATTGAGAGCATATATGGATAAGTCCTAGTGAGGACTTATTGAGCAGATTTGGACAAGTTCTAGTGAGGACTTGTAGAGCATATTTGAACAAGTTCTAGAGATGACTTGTGGAAATATTAGTGTGAGATTTTATGGAATCTTACAAGGAATATTTAAGACAACTATTTGAGAAGACTTGTGAGTAGAGTTGATTAATTGATTTGTTCAAACCTTGAGTTAAGGTTTGGGGCAGATCCAAAAGAGTTGATTTGATATTGAGTAAATTTTTGTGTTAAGGATTGAAGATAGAGTTTGAGTATATATTTTTGCTAGACCGAAGGATTGTGTTTAGTGTAGATTTGAGGATAGAGTTTGGTGCATATTTTAGGATATGTTTGTACCAGATCAGAGACAAATATTGAGTATATTTGTGCTAGACCGAAGGACTGTGTTTAGTGTAGATTTGAGATAGATCTTTGAAGGTGATAGATTATAGAGGATAACAGTCTCCAATAACTAGAGATCCATTAGCTAGGGTAGTGAGGATAGGTGTCTTCAATGGATAGAGATCCATTAGCCAAAGTAGTGGAGGCAACAGTTCTTCTAGAAAATCACTAGTCAGAGCTTAGGAGAAAGGAGTTATCCTATGGATAGAGATCCAAAAATATGATTAGGTGATTGGTGTCTCCTTTGGATAGAGATCCATAAACATTGTAATAGGGAAAGGATTGCCAAGAGATTGATTGAGAAAATTTTAGTGAAATATTTTCTTCGTGGAGTATCCCACATTAGGTGAACCACATAAAATTGATGTCTCTATTACGTGTGGTTATTTATATATTGCCTTGATTACTACTTTTGATATTTCTATCTATACATTTCATAATATTGATTGGAAATAAAATTAATAAGTGGTCTTATATTATTTACCCCCCCTCTCAGTATAAGCTTGTGTTCTTCAATTGGTATCAGAGCGGGTTCCTTCGAAAGAGTTCACATCTTGAAGGAAAATCTTTCAAGAACACAATGGATTTTAAGAATGTGTCTTCAGATAATTTAACACCAATATTTGATTGAAGTGATTATATGTATTGGAATATGAGAACGAAGGTTCACCTGATGGCACTTGGCAATAAATTTGGGAAGCAGTTGAAAATTGATACATACCACCAACTGTTCCACCTACAGATAAGGAAGGCAAGCTTCTACAACATTACAATTCAAAAGCAATGAATGCACTTCTGAGAGGTTTGCATAGAACATAATCAATAAAAGTTATGCATTGTAAGTATGCAAAAGGAATTTGGAATAAGTTGCAAGGCATATATAAAGGAGCTAAAAGTGTTAAAAAGGTAAATATATGATATCTCAAAGGATAATTTTAAGAATTAAGAATGAAGAATGTGGTATACATTAGTTCGTATCTACTTCGGGTAGATGAGGTTGTTAATGTTATGCAAGAACTTGGACTTAATGTGGATGAATCAGATATTTGTCATAAGATCTTAAGGTCTCTTCCAACAAGATTTAGTGAAAATATTTCAGCTATAGAAGAAGTAAAGGTTGGTGATTCTTTGACAAGAGATATGTTTCTTGGTATTCTTACATATTTTGAGTTAAGAAAAAAATAACCTAATCCCCAAACATGGTAAGAGTTCATAATTGAGCAATGAGTCATCTAGTTATGAAGAAGCTAATTATGGCAGAAGGAACAAGGATTCAAGAAAATTCATAGATGTAAAATTTGTTCAATTGTGGAAAGTATGGTCACTATGCAACTGATTATCAAGAAGCTAGAAACAACAAAGATGAATAAAAATAGGATCACATGAATAGGGAATTAGAAAGATATAGGTATAAAAAAAAATGTAAGGATGGACAAAGCATACAAGGAAAGAAGTTCTTTCAAAGATAAAAGAGGAGCTACTATGCAGATAAGGCAAATGAGTAATCAAGTGATAGTTATGTTAGTTATTCAAGTAATGATAAAGATGAAGTCCTATTTATGATTGAAGAAAAAGAAGTTAAGAAAAGGTCACCAATAATTATCAAGTGTTTTAGATGTGGTAATTTTGGACATCTTGAAGATAGTTGTACAAGGAATGGTTTCAGTTTTAGTTATGATGAATATGAGGATGCACTTAAATGACAAAAGTAGAATATTCTAATGGCACTAGAAGAAGAAGAAGATGATCCTATCATAGATAATTCAAAAGAAAATGAAAATGTAGACAAAGGCAGACAAATAGAGGAAGAATTAGAAAAAGAAGGATTTAATCTTAAGGCAGAACTTATTTATGCTCTTGACACAGTAAATAAAGTAAGAAAGCAAAACTCTAAACTTGAATTTTAGTTTCAATAATTCGATGAAGAAAGAAGAAAGCTTATAGAGGATCTAAACAAGTCAATGGCTAAGACAAATAAGTTCAAGGATAAGTTAGAAGCAAAGGTCTTAGAATGTGAAAGATTAGAACAAGAAGTAGCTCTACTAAGGGAATATTTATAAAAATCCAAGGATAAGCTACAGAAGTTTGGAAAGAGTTCAAATATTATGGATAAGATGATCAAGGTACAAAGAAGGTCAACAAACAAAATAGTTCTTCTTTTTGAACAAGCTCAAAAGAAACAAGAAGAAGAGTCAACCTCATGTTCTTAAGAAGAAGAAACTTCAAAAGAAGATAGTGTAATAGAAAGTGAGACTTCTGAGGATGAGTTGGACAATAGAAATTTCAACAAGGAAAGGAACAATGCACAAAGAAGAAATAGATGGAACAACAATAAAAATAGGTTAAGAGAGACTAAGAGACCAATGAGGTCAAGACAAGGAAATTTCAATGGAAGATGTTTCTCATGTCACAGGTTTGGGAACATGGCTTCACAATGCAGGACACATTAAAGACAAGAAAATTGGAATTTCAGAAAAAGATAGCTTTTCGATGGGTATTTCTCCTCATGTAATCAGTTTGGTCACAAGGCAATTGATAGCAAGGTTCATGACAGAAAAGGATATGGATTCACTAGGAGAAATTCTAAGATATTTGCACCTCTACGGAATAATAACATTAAGTGTTATAAGTTCAATAATGATGGACATACAACAAAGTGGTGTAGAGTAGAAATTCCAAAACCAAACATGAACATGAATAGGAACATGAATATGAATATGAATAGGAGAAGGAACAGGAATACAAATATGGATATGAACATGAATAGGAACAAGAATATGAACAGGAATATGAATATAAATAGGAATAGGAACAGGAACGAGAACAAGAATATGGATATGGACATGGATAGGAATAGGAACATGGACATGAAGAGGAACAATTAAAGGAATCAGAAGTATCGAACAAGAAATAAAGAGGACAAAGGTAAATACCAATGCTTGTTGTGAGTAGAAATACTCTCACCCCAGAATTAAACACCTCAAGAGGAGGTTGGGGAGGGACTAAGCTAAGATATTCATTCTTAGCCCTGAGCCCCAAATGTGACCCTTTGCCATTGATGTCAAAGGGGGAGAGATATGAGTAAGGAGGAGATATTTTGTTTAAGAGGAGAGCATTGAGTCAGGGGGAGCAGTTTCCTAGAGGGAGCAGAATAGGAAAAAGGTCAATTTTTGGTAAAAAGAATTTGGGTTGCCATCAATGACAAAGGGGGAGATTGTTGGACATTTTGAGTGATAAGTTTTCATTGATGTCAAAATTGAGTGGTCCTTGATGTCGAACTTTCAGCACCAGTCAGTGGCAGTTTCAGTTGGCAGCGTTAGTTTCAGGTTCTCCAATAAATGCAAAAGGATAATTCAGTTTCAGTTTCAAGACCCGGTTCCAGGAAGTCAGATTTGGCCCAGAGTGCAAAAAGAAGCCCAAGTAAATAATATTATAATATTCTTTTATAATATTATACAAAGGAAGTTTAAAATTAATTATAAATTAATTTTAAATTAATTTATTAGTTAATTTACTTAACTTATAAAGTTATTTAAATTATTTAATTTAATTATTAATTTTAAATTAATTTAAGCTAAGGTTAAATAACCCTAAGGTGGGTTATTAAATTTTGAAATTCAATTTCGAAATACAAAGCATCGACGTGAGGATAAATTTAAAAATGTGTATATAAGGGGGGACTACCCACCTTACAAAATTTACCATACCTTCAAAAGTATTTGTGAGCCTTATGATTTGCACTATGTCCAAGGAAGATAAAGTGTGCGAATTTTGTTGAAAATCAAATGACAATGGAGGCATAAGAGGAAGGGACTCTTCCTTCATTCATGTGGGCATTAGTAGCCCATGCGGTGGGCTCCCAAGTGCTAAGGCACTTAGGCTTGAGGAGACAGCGGATTGAATCTCGTCGAATCCCCTTTTTGGGGAAGAAAGAGGTATGCTTTAATCTTGGGCACCAAAAATTTTGGGAATATAGTTTGAGCATTTAAAAATTAATTTTTGCATATTATAATTGGTTTCTAAGGTAGAAAGGGGAGTTATAAGGGATTTGCAAAATTAGATTTTTAATATTATTTTCTCAAGTGGTTGAAAGGATAGTAAGGTGTTTGGTTGATGTTTTATGGTGTTAAAACATTATTTTGAGTTGGAGTTTATAAGGTGTATCCAAGTAATTATTTCATGTATGTTATGATGAGTGTTATTTTTAAAGGGAGCAATAAGGCATAAATTGAGTTGTGATTATTTTGTGTCTAAAGGAATATTTTAAGAAAGTGTTGAAGTGATATTGTTGTGTTTAACCATTGGAATTGGAAAGAAGGAAATTATGATTGAGACAGGTTTTTCAAAGGCACTTTGACATCCAACAAAGGTATGGGCATATTCTTCCTAGTGAGTGATTGTTGAAATTTGTGTATGAAAATTTGGAGTGAAAATGATTGTTTGGTTAGCATTGTTGAGAGTGTTTTGATTTATTGCTTCAAGGTTTTATGGAATAAAAAGAGTGATTGATAAAACCTTGTTTTATAAGCATTGTTGTTGAAGTAAGTAATTGAGTGAAGAACTTGAACTAGGGTTTGGAAATAACATGAGTATCATTGTTATGTGATATTGGTTGATAAGCATTATTGTTGAAGTGAGTAATTGAGTGAATAACTTGAACTAGGGTTTGGAAAGAACATGAGTATCATTGTTATGTGAGTTTTTTTTATAAGCATTGTTATTGAAGTGTGTAATTGAGTGAAGAACTTGAACTAGGATTTTGGAGAGAACATGAGTATCATTGTTATGTGATATTGGTTGATACGTATTGTTGGAAACATTTGAGTGATTTTTCATGTGATTGGACTAGTTTTTGTGAGCAAGGATTATTTTATTGAGTGATTGGTTGAGTAGAGTTGGTTGAGCCTAGTCAAGTGAATGTGTTGAAGTGATTGTTCAAGTTATGTGAAACAAATTATTCTATATTCTGAATTTATTTGAGAAAGAGGTTGAGTATTGATAAGTGTGAAACATATTGAGTCTCTAACAATTCTCTATATCTTTTTGTGATAAAAGAGAGATTGGAAGTGATTGAGAGTTTGTGAATGTGGAGCATATTGAGTCTCTAACAATTATTTGTATGTTTCAAAAGAGTGATTGAAAGTGATTGAGAGTTTTGAGGTGAATGTGAAGCATATTGAGTCTCTAACAATTCTCCATATGTTTCTAAAAGAGTGATTGAAAGTGATTGAGTATTGAGGTGAATGTGAAGCATATTGAGTCTCTAACAATTCTCTTTATGTTTCTATGAGATTGGAAAAGTTCTAGTGTGGACTTGTTTAGCATATTTGAGGTAAGTCTTTGAGAAGACTTGTGGACATATTTGTGAGCTTTTGTGGAAGCTTACAATACATATTGAGAGAAGATTTGGATAAGTCCTAGTGAGGACTTATTGAGCATATTTGGACAAGTTCTAGTGAGGACTTGTAGAGAATATTTAGAAAATTTCTAGAGAGGACTTGTGGATAGATTAGTGTGAGCTTTTGTGGAAGCTTACAAGGAATATTTGAGACAAGTATTTGAGAAGACTTATGAGTAGATTTGATTGATTTATTTGTTCAAACCTTGAGTTAAGATTTGGGGCAGATCCAGTAGAATTGATTTGATATTGATTCAAGCTTGTGTTAAGGCTTGAGGAAAAATATTGAGGATAGATTTGTGCTAGACCGAAGGACTGTGTTTAGTGCAGATTTGAGGATAGAGTTTGGTATATATTTGAGGACATGTTTGTACCAGATCGAGATAGAGATTGAGCAGATTTGTGCTAGATCGAAGGACTATGTTTAGTGCAAATTTAATACATAGTTTTGAAGGTGAAAAAGTATAGAGGATGACAATATCTAGTGGATAGATATCCATTATCTAGGTAAGTGAGGACATGTGTCTTTAGTGGATAGAGATCCATTAGCTAGAGCAGTGGGGGTAACAATTCTTCTAGAATATCACCAGTTAGAGCTTAGGAGAAAGCAATTATCTTGTGGATAGAGATCCATGAACTTGATTAGGGGATTGGTGTCTCCTTTGTATAGAGATCCATAAACATTGTATTAGTTAAAGGATTCCCAAGAGATTGATGGAGAAATTTTAGTGAAATATTTTCTCCATGGAGTAGCCCACATTGGGTGAACCACATAAAATTGGTGTCTCTATTGTGTGTGGTGTTTTATGCATTGCTTTGATTACTACTATTGATATTGCTATATATACATTGCATAATATTGATTGAAAAGAAAATTAAAAAGTGGTCTTATATTTTTTATCCCCCTTCTCAGTATAAGCTTGTGTTCTTCACCACTCAATTTGGGTAGGCAAAAAAAGAGGACTAGGTATGACTAATAGATAGGTTGTAGAATAAATTAGACAAGTGGACAAATAGATGGCTCTCATAAGGAGGAATAATAACCTTGGTTAAAATTTCTACTCCAATACATACCCATATATGTTTCATTAGTATTGAGTGTCCTCATAGTTGTACTGAGAGAATTCAAGAAGATTTTTTATCGCTTTGTCTAGCGAGGTGCAAAGGAAATTAAAAGTGGGACCTTCTCAGCTAGGATAAAATATGTTGTTATAAGGAATAAGGGGGACTAAGTCTTAGGACTATAGTTAAAAATAATAAATCACTAGCAAAAAAAAACATATTGGAGACTACTAAAGAACTTGAATAAGCTTTGGGTAAAAATATTAAAGTAAAATATGTATAAAATAAAAGACCATAGGATATAGTTTGATCAACACTACCATTAAGAGACTCCCCTATCCTATCAGTACTAAATATAGGATAGGGGATGATAAAAAATAAATTATTTTGGATTGTATAGAATGAAAAAAAAACTAGGTTCTAGTTGGATTCTTGGGATGACTCTCCCCCACTAATAACACAATATCTAGAATAAGGACCCATTATAGAAGAATTACACAAGTCCAAGTAGTATATAGTGGCATATTATAGTAGACTAACTAATAGAAGTTGAGAAGTGGGGAAGCAATGGATTCCTATCCTACAAATTGTCAATACAACTACAGGACCTCCAAAGAGTAAAAAATTTAGAGCTTTTTAAGCAGAAGGTCTTGTTCTTGTTCTCAAGAAGATGACTTTTTGGGATGGTGTAGATTTAACCAAGGGAAATACACAATTTATTTAGGTTATAAAATATTTACTCAGCCCCACAACAACCACCCGAAGGATATTTTTAAGTATATTTTGAAATCGAACTTGTGGCCTAAAGTGTAATTCTTTCTTTGGTTATTATTACACAAAAGGGTCCTTACAGTGGAACAACTCATGAAGACGGGTATACAAGAACTAATTCAATGTGATATGTGCTAGGACAATTTGGAAATCATAAGTCACATCTTCATAGATTGAAACTTTGGAAAATTATGGTGGTGCTCTTGGGAATTAGATGGTAGCGATCGAGGTTTCTTGAATAGATATGGAGAGAATGGATGAATCAAACATAGAGAGGGATAGAATATACGCAGTTGGTGTCAGTAACAACTTATCTTCTAGTTTAGAACCTCTAAAAAGAGAGAAACAATAATAATTTTAAGCAATACTATTGAGATAGCTACCTTATCTAGAACAAAATAATAACTAATTTGGTAGATTCAATCTAGCACACACTCAATACTCAATTTCCAAGTGATAACTACAACCAGATCCTTTCTAGATTCAATATAGATCCAACTAAAAGTAATCAATAATTATTGGTAATCCCTGTCTCATAAATTAATAGAACCAAAAAGTGGGTCCTACCACCAAAAGGAATGGGTAAGGTTAATATTGATGGAGCATTAAGAGGGAATCTAGGTAAAGCTAGTGTAAGGGGATAGGAATATTATCTAATGACACCCTTGCCCTTAATTTTATAAAAAGTTTAGGAATCCTCATTAATAATCTAACCAAAATACTTGTTTTAATTAAAGGAATCTAGGAAGCCCTCAAGGTAGGTTGGACTAGAGTACAAATAGAATCGAACTCACAAATTTTGATCAACAAAGTGAAGAATCTAGAGACTAAGAAAGGAAAATAATGGAGACTTGAAAAAGTGATATATACCATTAGATTTCAATTGACCAAATTTCAGACCATGGAGTTGACACACATGCCTCAAGAACATAATATGGTAGCAGATGCATTGGCTAATTGGGTTCTAAATAAGGGAAATTTTGCATGCTATGGATTTCCCATAGGTGGTAGTCACATCAAACCAGAGAATCACTTTTTATCATTATCCATATGGATGCTTTGCTCTAATTTTTTGTTTAGTATTTTTAGATTTTATGTAGTGATAGTATAGTGTTGTATGTATAGGAGTATGTTGTGGTTGTCACACAACACAACCCAATTTTAGGGACCCACTTGAAATTTTATGATTTATGTAATTTGTTTTTTGCTTTAAATAATTTTTTTATTAGTCTATACCAAGGAGTTTGGTAGTTTTCATGTCATGAAGAAGACAATGGTCTACCATTGTCATGGTTTAAATATTTGATATTTTGTGATTGATTTGCATTCGTTTTAAAGTGTGTTTTACAAAACTAGAACTATTCAAAGCATCATAATTAAGCTATGCATATTGATAAATACCTTGCAAATAATATGGTAACTCCATTGGCATTGAATTTTGGTTATTTTAGAATAGCCAAATCCTCCACTTTATTTTATCAATAATATGTTTATATTGAAAATATCTCACACATCCAATATTTTACTCCATGAATACTTCGACCAAAACAAAAATAGTATGCTTGTAAATGCTAACTCTAAGGTTGAAGTCAACTCCTCTTGGTTGAGACAAAAGTAAGTACATGTTTAATTCCCCACGTAAGGCATGTTTATACTGACAGGGTACTCAAATTGTGTGGCACAAATCTTAGCCCAACAATGACGTGGTAAATATGTATGGAATGCATTTGGATTTTGAGGTGGAATAAAAAATAGAAATATGGATTTCATGCAATGTATTACTATTTAAATTATTTATTGTTTCATTTTTGCAAGTGAGTGATTCATGATTCAATTAATTTTTTTAAGAGTGCTCAAATAATACATAACATCTACATATAAGGAAACGCTCATTGTAACATCCATTTCCAAAGAGTTGAAAAAAGGTTAAGAAGCACACTTATCATAGCTCATTATTCGAAAGGCATAATAATTGAATACATTACCAAGTTTATGGGCAAAAATACCAAATATAGAACCCCATCAGAAGGTGAGGACACACACTCATTGATAGCTTAAAAAGAGCACGAAGAAGTGGAGTAATGGTTTATACCACCCGTAGAAGAATGCTTGCACACATAGATTTAGCACAGTGAAGAATAGCAAAGTGAGGTGATTGATGAAGCATCACAGTCAAGGTCAAAATGTAGAAATATTATCACCAAAAATTGATATGTTCGAATTAGTTACAGCATAGGAACAGGGTCAAATCACCAAAGTATTACTTATAGTGTAATGTAAATAAAGTTTTATCTACTAGCGTTGAAAGGAGGCATTAAAAAAGTTTATTAAAGATAGTCACAAGTGATTCATAGAATGGCACATGTGGCAGTAAGGATGTGGAGGATAGAAATGAGCATTCATTGAGAAATGAGGTATAGTTTAAACATTTTCATATAGTTTTTGAGCCTCTTAAGGAGTTTACAAGTTCATTTCAGCACAATCAGAGCATGAATTGAATGCCATCTTCAAAAGACCACGTAGCATATATAAAGTGGACCAAAGAAGTAGTCGTTACTTGAGCCACACAATGTCAAAGAGCCACTTAAGTTAGTTGTAAGAAATTAGTCTTTGTATTAGAAGACCATAGATGCATGCATAGTAGTAGTTGTTCATCGAAAACCTAATAGCTTATGTAAATCTTTCTCGGGATCCATGTGGTTTAATTTGAAGTTCCACCATATGCATTACAGAAATAATAGGAGGTAACATCACCATCTAGGTACCATTTAATCTGCACCCATCAAAGGAAGGTCTAAGCTTCATCTTGACCACGCTGGAGCATTATTTGGTAAATTCACTTTGAAGAACACAAGCTTATACTGAGAGGGGGGGGTGAACAGTATAAGGCCGCTTTTTACTTTTTCCTTCAAATCAACTTTTAATCCAAAATTATGCAGTGTATAGAAAGCAGTATCAATGGCAGTAATTAAAGCAATGCACAAAACACCATTCACAAAAGAGATACAACAATTTACGTGGTTCACCCAAGCGGGCTACTCCATGGATAAAAATTTTCTCTAAATTTTATCAATTCAACCTCTGGGAATACCTTTCTCGATTACAATGTTTATGGGCACCAACCCAAAGGAGATACCTTCCCCTAGCTCTGCTCTGCCTGGTGATCCTCTAGAAGACCTCTACCTCCTCTGCCCTTAGCAAGTGGAACTCTATCCATAGAAGACACCTGTCTTCCCTGCTCTGGCTGGAGATATCTGTCCTCAACTCTATCACCGCAAAGCTGGTCCTCGAGTATGCACTA
This sequence comes from Wollemia nobilis, assembly GCA_028583015.1. NCBI lineage: Eukaryota > Viridiplantae > Streptophyta > Pinopsida > Araucariales > Araucariaceae > Wollemia > Wollemia nobilis. The sequence continues at coordinate 2,983,708 of JAQPPZ010000057.1, forward strand.
AACATAGTCCTTCGGTCTAGCACATATGTCCTCTATATTTTCCTCTGGTCTGCACCAAACACAGTCCTTCGATCTGGTACAAGTCTGTCCTCAATTTTGCATCAATCTCTGTCCTCAATCTGGTCCTCAAAATTGGTTCATAAAAATGGTTCACAAGCTTTCAACACAGCTTGCTTGATCTTTTCCCAAGTCTTCACTAAGACTTGCCTTAGATTTGCTTTGCAAGTTCTCAGAAGAACCTACCCAAACTTCTCCACAAGCTTCAACAACAGCTTGCTCAATACTGTCCAATTGTTCTCTCTGCTCTGTCACAATTGCACTTGGTCGAGACCAATTTTCGCACAGTTCTGCATAGACACAACAGTACACAGCACTTCGACTATCGAACTCCTCTCTTCTACGCACTGTCTCTGAATGTCGCAACACCAACATCTTCTACTCCTTTGTGCATCAACTCGCCACTTCTACGCTATCTGCACTGTTATGGCTGCATCTTGCACACTTCGCTCGATTCGAAACAACTCACTCTTTGCGCATCATGGACTTTTCTTGTGCAAGTTCAATGCACTCATTCACCCCTTCAATCTCGAAACAACCCTCCTTTTATAGCATAACTTTACAGATCAAAACATTCAATCTTAGTCGGCTGTTACCCTTCAACCACGTCGGCTGCAAACCCTACGCTACGTTGGCCTAGATTTAACTTTGTCGGCTCAAAGTTAACTTTGTCCTTCAACCACCTCTGGTTCTATCACTTTCCTGTAACTTTTTCCGTGAAACTACAACATGTCATGATATCGCGACACCTTTTGCAACCGTACGCCTTCTTTTGCCTGCTATCACGAAATCGCGACACTTTTGGCCTTTGTCTGCTTTGACAACGTTCTTGTCATGAAATCGTGACACTTTAGACTTTTGCTGACGTCATCTTCTCTCTGTCGTGAAATCGTGACACTTTAGTCTTCATTGCCTTCTCCTCTACTTTTGTCATGAAATCATGACACATTTGCTTCTACTGATGTCATCTCCAACTTTGTCACGAAATCGTGACCCTTTTGTCTTCATGGCCTTCTTCTCCGCTTATGTCGCAAAATCGTGACATTTTTGACGTCATACATTCTCTCTCCTCTTTGAGTCACGAAACTACGACATGTCACAAAATCACGACATCTTCCTACGCTGGAGTCTGTACTTGCCTTCTGGTCACGAAACTATGACATGTCACAAAATTGTGACATCTTCCTCCTACTGGCTTCTTTACTTCTACCTGTCGCAAAATCACGATGCTTTTGTCTTCATAGCCTTCCTCTCTGCTTCTGTCGCGAGATTGTCACGCTTCTCCTACAAAATACCTTCTTCTAGTTTCTGTCATGAAATCGTGACACTTTCTCCAACTGAACGCTGCCAACTCAACCTGTCGCAAAATCATGATGCTTTTGGCTTTCGTACGCTTTCTCTATTGCTTGTCGTGAAATTGCGACACTTTTGGCTTCCGTACACTTTCTTTTGTAGCTTGTCGTGAAATCACGACGCTTCTCCTTCCAGGCTCTTCCCTTTGCTGCATGTCATGAAATCGTGACACTTTTCCTTTTGGACTCTCTCTCCTACAACATGTCGCGAAATCGTGACACTTTCTCGTCCGAACAACTTTCCTGGCAATGTGTCACAAAATCGTGAAACTTTTCTTTCTCTGCCTTCCTGCACTTTTTGAGTCACGAAAATGCGACATGTCACGAAATCGTGACACTTTCTATTTTTCTCTGCTTCTCTGCCAACATGTCACGAAATCGCGATAGTTTTGCCAGAAATTTCTCTCTCCTCAAACATGTCGTGAAATCGCGACAGTTTTGCCTGCTTCGTCTCTGCCTTCCAGCATGTCATGAAATCATGACAGTTTTGCCAGAAATTTCTCTCTCCTCAAGCATGTCGTGAAATCGTGATAGTTTTTCTAGCACTTTCTCTCTCCTAAAACATGTCACGAAATCACGACAGTTTTTCTAGCCGCCTGCATACTTTTTCTAACTTTTCTTTTTCTTGATATTTTGCAACTGAGCTACTCTGATTTTCTTGGAAACTTACTGACCATGCTGAAACCTTCATCAAAACAAATTCTTTGACATAAAAAAAAATTGCTTCAAGAACTCCTTGACATCAATGACAACAACTACACTTGAGCAAAGGCAATGTACTCAAGGTACCCAAAATTGCCAACAATCTCCCCCTTTGTCATTGATGGCAAACCTTTACTAAAAGCACATCTTCAAGAGCCAAAACTGAAATCAATCTGAGCTGACAACTGAGAATATTTCTTTGAAGTTTTGCTCCCCCTGACTTGAAGCTTTCCTCTTCACTTGAAGCTCTCCCCCTTACTCATATCTCTCCCCCTTTGTCATCAATGGCAAAGGGTCACCTTTGGGGCTCGGGAATAAGAATGAGCCTCTTAGCTTAGTCCCTCCCCCACCTCTTGATGAGGTGATTAAAATAGGGTTGGGAGTAAATCTCCCATTAGGCACTGATCATCATCAGTGTCTATGACTTCCTTGTCGGGCCTTCTCTTGAACTCTTTGTCAATACCAATTTTTTTGTTCTTGTCACTGTTCTTGCTCTTGTTCTCATCCCTGTTCTTGTCCATGCCTTGATCCACGGACCTGTTCATACTACTATTTCTGTTCCTGTATCTCGGAAGATCAGCTCTACACTGTCTAGCTGTGTGACCTGCATTGTTGCACTTATAACAAATAACACTGTAATTTCTTTTAGACATATCTGTTCTTTGAATCCACCTATTTTGACTAACCGTGAACCTGTTATTAGCCTTGCAGACAATTGCCTTATGCCCAAACTGATTACAAGAGTAGCAATACCCATGAAAGAAATTACCACTTCTAAAACTATCATTTACCTTCTTCACTTGAGCCATGCAATGTACAGCCATGTGACCAAACCTGTGACACGCAAAACATCTGTCGTGAAATTTTCTTTTATTCAACCTCTTGGGTCCCAAAAACTTCTTCTTCTTAATCTGAATTTTGTTTTCTATTTTTGAGCATCTATTACTCACGGACTCATGATCTGAAGTACTTTCTTCATCATAACTTTCTTCCTTTTGAAATCTCTTGCTAGATTCCCCAACCTGTTCCTTGTGCGGCTCAACAAAACCGAGGCCTGTTTTATCTGTTGTCTTTCTTTGACCTTTGATGAGAGACTTAACCTTTTTGGAGCTATCTTGAAACCTGTATAGCTTATCCTTGTACTCTTTAGTTTCCATTTCCAAAGAAGCCATTTTTTGTTCCAACTCATTATACTGAAGAATCTTAGACTCTAACTTGTCCTTGAGTTCTTGTGTCTTAGTCATAGAGAAGCCAAGACTTTCTGTAAGATCATTTTTTATTTTAAGATTTGTATTGGCCTCCTCTAGTTGTTTCTTCAAAGAAACAATCTCTTTTTCTTGTTTGCAGCAAACAGTCTCTTTCTCATTGATCTGAGACCTGAGAGTTTCTTCACTCCTTTTGGACTCTTCTATTTGTAGCTTCAGATTGCTAACAACTTTGTTAGATTCCTCTTCATGTTTGCTGCATATATCGACTTTATTACTCATTTCTTCTATCTGCATTCTTAAATCGTCAATTTCTTTTTCTAGCTTGCTGCAATACTCTGTTTTCTTGGATGATTGCATTTCGAGATCTTAAGAAATTTTCTTGTAATATTCTGCTTGTACTTTCAAACTGGTGATTATATCTTCTGCATCCTCAACCTTTTTACTCAAGTCTGAAATCAGTTTTTGTTTCCAATTTGCTTCTGCATCACTTCCTTCTTCATCACACTCTTGTTCTGAATCTATTTCTTTACAAATTTTGAATGGATCATCTTCATATTCACTGCTACTAAACCCATGGCACTGACGTTCATTATGACCGAGTTGACCACAAACAAAACATTCTCTACCTTGTGAGCAATCAGCTGCAAAGTGATCGGTCTTCCCACATCTGGTGCAAAACTTTATTAACCTGGCCTGTTCTCCACTATTTGATTCATCTCTTGAATCTATTTCCATTCTTCCTCCCAAAATAACAACATTGAATTCATCTTCATTTTCTTTCATGACCATGTGTGTTTTCTTCTTCTTGTGTCTCATGGTTTTGCTTTTGCCTTTCCTTGCCATTTGTGTTCTTGTAAGATCTTCCTTCAAGCTATTAAACTTTTCGAAGGCACCTGCTCTGATACCAATTGAAGAACACAAGCTTATACTGAGAGGGGGGGGTGAATAGTATAAGGCCGCTTTTTACTTTTTCCTTCAAATCAACTTTTAATCCAATATTATGCAGAGTATATGAAGCAAGTATTAATGGCGATAATTAAAGCAATGCACAAAACACCATTCACAAAAGAGATACAGCAATTTACGTGGTTCACCCAAAGCGGGCTACTCCACGGATAAAACTTTTCTCTAAATTTTATCAATTCAACCTCTAGGAATACCTTTCCCGATTACAATGTTTATGGGCACCAACCCAAAGGAGATACCTTTCCCTAGCTCTGCTCTGCTTGATGATCCTCTAGAATACCTCTACCTCCTCTGCCCTTAGCAAGTGGAACTCTATCCACAGAAGACACCTGTCTTCCCTACTCTGGCTGGAGATCTCTATCCTCAACTCTATCACCGCAAAGTCGGTCCTCGAGTATGCACTAAACACAGTCCTTCAGTCTAGCACATATGTCCTCTATATTTTCCTCTGGTCTGCACCAAACACAGTCCTTCGGTCTGGTACAAGTCTGTCCTCAAATTTGCATCAATCTCTGTCCTCAATATGGTCCTCAAAACTGGTTCATAAAAATGGTTCACAAGCTTTCAACACAGCTTGCTTGATCTTTGCCCAAGTCTTCACTAAGACTTGCCTTAGATCTGCTTTGCAAGTTCTCAGAAGAACCTACCCAAACTTCTCCACAAGCTTCAACAATAGCTTGCTCAATACTGTCCAACTATTCTCTCTACTTTGTCACAACTGCACTTGGTCGAGACCAATTTTTGCACAGTTTTGCATAGACACAATAGTACACAACACTTAGGCTATCGAACTCCTCTCTTCTACGTGCTGTCTTTGAATGTTGCAACACCAACAGCTTCTGCTCCTTTGTGCATCAACTCGCCACTTCTGCGCTATCTACGTTGTTATGGCTGCATCTTGCACACTTCGCTCGATTCGAAATGACTCGCTCTTTGCACACCATGGACTTTTCTTGCACAAGTTCAATGCACTCATTCACCCCTTCAATCTCAAAACAACCCTCCTTTTATAGCATAACTTTACAGATCAAAACATTCAATCTTAGTCGATTGTTACCCTTCAACCACGTCGACTGCAAACCCTACGCTACGTTGGCCCAGATTTAGCTTTGTCGGCTCAAAGTTAACTTTGTCCTTCAACCACCTCTGGTTGTGTCACTTTCCTATAGCTTCTACCATGAAACTACAACATGTCGCAATATCACGACACCTTTTGCAACCATACGCCTTCTTTTGCCTACTGTCACAAAATCGCAACACTTTTGGCCTTTGTCTGCTTTGACAATGTTCTTGTCACAAAATCGTGACACTTCAGACTTTTGCTAACGTCATATTCACTCTGTCGCAAAATCGTGACACTTTAGTCTTCATTGCCTTCTCCTCTGCTTTTGTCGTGAAATCATGACACATTTGCTTCTGCTGATGTCATCTCCAACTTTGTCGTGAAATAATGACCCTTTTGACTTCATGGCCTTCTTCTCCACTTATGTCGCAAAATCATGACATTTCTGATGCCATACATTCTCTCTCCTCTTTGAGTCATGAAACTATGACATGTCATGAAATCGTGACATCTTCCTACGCTGGAGTCTGTACCTGCCTTTTGGTCACGAAACTGTGACATGTCATGAAATCGTGACATCTTCCTCCTGCTGGCTTCTTCACTTCTGCCTATCATGAAATCGTGACACTTTTGTCTTCATAGCCTTCCTCTCTGCTTCTGTCATGAGATCGCGACACTTCTCCTACAAAAGACCTTCTTCCAGTTTTTGTCATGAAATCATGACACTTTCTCCAACTGAACGCTGCCAACTCAACCTGTCATGAAATCATGACGCTTTTGGCTTTTGTACGCTTTCTCTACTACCTGTCGTGAAATCGTGACACTTCTGGCTTCCGTACACTTTCTTTTGCAGCTTGTCACGAAATCACGACGCTTCTCCTTCCAGGCTCTTCCCTTTGCTACATGTCATGAAATCGTGACACTTTTCCTTTTGGACTCTCTCTCCTACAACATGTCACGAAATCACGACACTTTCTCGTCCGAACAACTTTCCTGGCAATGTGTCGCGAAATTGTGACACTTTTCTTTCTCTGCCTTCCTGCACTTTTTGAGTCGCAAAAATGCGACATGTTGCGAAATCGTGACACTTTCTATTTTGCTCTGCTTCTCTGCCAACATGTTGCGAAATTGCGACAGTTTTGCCAAAACTTTCTCTCTCCTCAAACATGTCACAAAATCGTGACAGTTTTGCCTGCTTCGTCTCTACCTTCCAGCATGTCGTGAAATCATGACAGTTTTGCCAAAACTTTATCTCTCCTCAAACATGTCATGAAATCATGACAGTTTTGCCAGCACTTTCTCTCTCCTGAAACATGTCACGAAATCGTGACAGTTTTTCCAACCACCTGCATACTTTTTCTAACTTGTCTTTTTCTTGATCTTTTGCAATCGGGCTACTCTGATTTTCTTGGAAACTTACTGACCATGCTGAAACCTTCATCAAAACAAGTTCTTTGACATAAAAACAAATTGCTTCAAGAACTCCTTGACATCAATGACAACAACTACACTTAAGCAAAGGCAATGTACTCAAGGTACCCAAAATTTCCAACACACTTTTGAAGAACTCAAGTTCATACAACCACACAACAAGTTCATCAGTAAAAGAAACATGTATCAGCATTAAGGAAGAAGTCAATAAGACAAGAATATTTTTTTTAATCATGCAAAAGGATGTATACTTAAAGCTTATTTATTTTCATCGAAGGAAAATATAACGAAGGGCAATGGAAATAATGAAGTATATCGTTTATGAGTTGAGGAGAGAAAGGTAACAGAAGGAGAATGCATTATTGGAAAAGGCATTACAAAACCAAATAAAGTAAATGAAATGAAAGGGTTGTTGGAAAATTTTAAAGGGCCATTCAAACTCATGAAACAATGTCAGGGAATTTTTTTGCAACAAGGGCACGTTGGAATTGGATCTTTCTTGAATCCTCTCCTTCCAAGTTGTTGAACTGCACTAAATTTCATCATTGGAAGTCATTGAAACATAGTATGATGTAGGTTTATATGTTTAAAATCTTTCTTTTGGTAATATATTGGAAATTTTAGCACGTTTTATACATGCATATGGTAAAATTACCTATTTTTTTAATATATCGCACACTTTTCACTTAGAATATTGCACCTCATTAAATGTTGGATTGTGTGAATATGAGTCACACTAATATTGGTTTAATGCAGGATATGTGTTTATGCAGGTTTGATTTGAAATTTTAAGGGTTACAACAACTTGCTATTTTCTTTTATTTTCTCTAACCCTAGACCTTTTACATTTTTTTTTAATCTCGTCAAATACAAAATATAAAAAATAAAATAAAATAAAATCCCAAAACTAAATATGGCAATTCCAAAATTAAACTTCAAATTCTCATTTTATGCAAGTTTACAATTTTAATGAAAAAATTTGATGGTTTCATACTTTGCACATTTTTCAAGCAATCCAATTAACTTCATCTAATGAAAATTGAAATTTCACTAAATCCCAAAGTTTCATTAAAATGAATAATTAATATGATATGCCAAAGCTCCTACATTGTAAAGTTAGATTTTAGGCATTTTATTTCATGCTCAAAAAAGTCTTAACAAATGAAGATAAAATTTATTAACAAAAGAAGATAAAATCGGTTAACAAAAGAAGATAAAATGGATCAACGATTTGAGATAAAATTGATTAAGTCATCATTCAAATATTGTTATTCCAAAGTTGATCATTGATCAATAAAGTCATATTTTACAAATTCCATGAACAACAAATATCATTGCAAATAAAATAAATACCAAAACATGCCCCTTGTTAACAGGTATATGTTACACTGAGGTATCCAATTAATTTTTAACATTTCAAATTTTACTAAGCATCACAAGCAAGTTTAACACATTAAAAGGAACCTTGGCAAAATTACAAATATTTCATTGCAAGAGAGGATATCCGAGCAGAATCCTGACTGTGAGTATAGTTTTATAATTGGAAAAAATTATCACTCAACAGAATTGACGCTAGAAGGAAGGCCACGAATGTTCATTCCATGGTTACTTTAGATGCTAAGTTTTTTATTGTTACTTGAGAGTCCTAAATTGCTAATTTTCTCAAAACCTACAACACGCAATAGGATTGGCGCTAGAAGGAGGGCCTGAATTTAAGGTATTTGCTTGGACTTACGAAGTTTTTTTGTTGAAAGTTGTTCACATTTATTGATTGGAAAATTCTCTAATTGATGATGCATTGATGCTAACCTTTTACAAATTTGAGAATGTTCCTTATTTATATGGTTTAATTTATGCATTGTTTATGAGTACATATTGTCTTCATTGCTAAAATTGGTATTAAAAGTTATATTCTTTAAGGTCCACTAATGGTAGTTTTTGCTCCACGGATGGTAGACAATAGCCCTTTGCGCATACCTAGGCCTGCACATGATATGCCTATAATTTTTGAGATATATCATCCCCAATTTAGGTATTATGGGATAAAATATATTGAAGAACATATTCATGCATACAAAAACACCATAATTCATTTTAAAATAATGCATGAATATGTTGTCTATGAAATGTTTCCGTACATATTAGATGAGGTTGCATATGATTGGTATATCAACTTACCTTTAGGTTCTATTACCTCTTGGGCTCAACTAGAGATAACATTTCTCAATCATTTCAAAAAATCATTTGACCCAATTATGATATACCATCAGTTTGTCTATGCTCGTAGAGAATCTAATGAATCTTTGAAGCTATTCACTAAGAGGTTCCATAAGCTATATACAAATTTGGAAGCACCTTACATTCCTACAGGTGAATAAGCCATCCAGATGCATTTCAATACTTTGGATCCATCAATTTACATGTATTTGAGAGGAATTTATCAAATTACATCCTTAGCCAAGGCTTATAATGAGGGAAGAATATTTGAACAACTGTTTATTTCTCAAGGTTTTGGTGTGAGTCAAATTCCATCATTCAACCATCAATTATTTAATATCATTTTTTTTTTTTGTGGAAAACATCCCAAAAGGGATGCCACTTTCGGGTAAGACCCAAGGAGGCAGGGGTATCCATTCCGCCAAAAACACCCAGGACTCGGACCTGGCCTACCACCTTTGACACACTCAAGGAGCAAACAAACATACAAACCCAATTAAAAATAAGCATATAACCACAAAAATAATAAAATAAAATAAAAAACATGCTCCTTGAGTGTGTCAAAAACAAAAACACAACCAAACACACAATAAGATAAAAGAAACCACAACACAAACCACATAGAAAAACACAAGAAACACATAACAAAACACAAACAAGACAAAAACAACAGAACACTACAAAGACATAACCCAAAAAAAAAAACAAGAAAAATAAACACAACCAAAACCTAAAAAATTAAAAAATAAAACAAAAATAAAAATAAAAAACAACCAACAACAGACAATAAATATATATATATATATATATATAGAAAACACTCACCCATAAAAACACGAAATAACACAAACAAAGAGAAACCCAAGAACAAGAACGAAAAAAACACAAGAACAATAACAAAAAACATTAAAAAAAAACAAAACAACAAAAACACAAGAACAACAAAAAACAACACAAAGAACACAAAAACAAAACAAAATAAAAAAACCCACCCACCTTAAAAAACTAAACAAAAAAAAACAAAAAGGAAAAAAGAAATAAAAAATGAACAAAACAAAGACCTATCTAGACCAGAAGACTATTAAGGCAAGAATCAATAGAGGAAACAAAATAAAGAATAGAATGAGCTAGGGAACTAAAAAAAAAAAATTGAATGAACCAAAGAGAAACAAAAAAAAAAAACAAGAAGAAACTAGGTACCTTCAGAACTGGAGCCATCCAAAGAAATGATAGAAAGAAGAACTTCCCTAATTTGAGAAGCCCACCATATAGGAGGGTGGACATACCAAGTAAGATCAACTTTATCTAAAGTCCAATTAGCTAAAGCATCAGCACTCTTGTTTTGATCTCTGACCACATGATTGTAATCAACTTTCAAAAATCCCATCTGGATTAACTGAATCTTCTCAATAATTCTTTTTATTCTCCAATCCACCTTATGATTCTTAGAAGGATTCTTCAAGAGATTAATCATAAGTTGAAAGTTAGACTCAACTATCACCTTTTCCCATCCAACCTTAGTAGCCTCCTGAAGACCTCTGAGGATACCATACCCCTTAGCAAGGTTATTTGAAAGAATACCCAAATTCTTAGCAAAAGTAAAAACCAGGGAGCCATCTGAAAGTCTACCAATTCCTCCCACACTGGATTTTCCAGGGTTCCCTCTAGAGGCTCCATCAGTATTGACTTTTCCAAAATCCTTAGGAGGAGGTTGCCAATTTCTATTCCTATCCAATTTACTAATACTCACATTCCCTTTAAGATGGTTGCCCTTAAAAGGTTTAATATTCAATCTTTGCATCACTTGATCCCATATTTGGTGGGAGTTTTGGGGGTGATTAAGGAGATGATGGACTGATTCAACTAAGTTGGCTATGGTCTTTTGCCAAATATAGAGAATATACTTACTATCTTGATTAAAAATTCAGTTGTTCCTTTCATTCCAAATATTCCAAAGAAGAATGGTAGAACCCATCCAAACTAACTGCCTAATAAAATGATCAACACCCTCTTGATTAGGCCAATCCCTCCAAAGTCTGTTCAAAAGTAAAAAAATTGGACCACTGTAAGCCAAGTAAAGTGGCCATTATCCTCCATAGCTCAGAGGCTAAAGTACACTCAATAAAAAAATGGTTGATATTTTCTACATTCTCTTCACACATTTCACATCTAAAAGGGCCATGAAAACCATGCTTCATAAGTTGCTCACCAGTAAGCACCCTACAATGCAATAAAATCCAATTAAAGAACCTCACCTTAGGCCAGAGCTTTTGAGCCCACAATTGAGAAAATATGTCAGAAGAATGGTTGGGATTATTATGGCATAACGTCAAATAACCTTGAGCAACTAAATACTCACCCTTAGTAGTGTTGTTCCATCCAAAAAAATCTTTTTCATGGGACCAAGAGAGGGATCTCATATGAAGGATGCCTTGGATATCTTGTCTTTGCCTTTCTGGGATTTGAATAGGCCAGTCCTCAATAGGGATCCAATATCTACCAACCTTTGAATTACCAGTATGGTACCGACAATAATTAGCAATATTTATCCAATTAGCTCGGTGAAGCTCCTCCATCCAAGGCCTCCAATCGAGAAATTGAGTTATCAAAGGCTTGTGACCATCCCAAGAATTTGTCCAAAAATTTGCATGTTGACCATTATGAATGATCCAAAATAATTTTTTCTTTATCAAATCCTCACCAGTCTTAAGAACTGCTAAAATGGGAGAACCTTTGGTAGGAAGTTGATAGTGAACAAGGTCTTCAGGACTTTTGTTCTCAGCATATTTAGCACGGAGATTATTGGCCCAAAGAGCATTGGGGTTATGCAACATCCTCCAATATAATTTAGCAGCTAAAGCTTTGTTGTTATTAATTGAAGATCGTAAACCTAACCCCCCTTCACTCTTAGGAAGACATAAAGTATCCCATTTCACCAAGGCCCATTTTCTTTTCTTCTTAGTACCACTCCAAAGGACACGATGACTGATTTGATCCAATTCTCAAAGAACAGCCTTTGGAATATTCAAACGAAAGAAACATAAATAGGAATAGCTTGAAGGACTGATTTTACCAAGGTGATTCTACCCCCATAAGAAAGCCACTTGTTGGTCCACTTTCCAATTTTCTTCTTGACTTTGTCCAACAACCAATTCCAATATTTATTTTTTTGCCTTTGAATATTTATGGGAATACCTAAATAAGTGATTGGAAGAGAGGTCTTATTATATCTTAGCTTATCCAATACCATGGATTCCTGTCTAGTAGAGCAGTGAAATAAAATAACTTTATTTTTTGTCTTCATTGATCAACTGCCTAGTAGCCTTAGAAAAACAGCTAATGATTTGCTTAATATTAGAAGCTTCCTTAACTGTAGCTTTACCTAAAATAGTAAAGTCATCCACAAATTGAAGATGAGAGACAGGTCTAGCTCCATGAGCAATGGTAACTCCCTCAAGGGTTTTGTTTTCCCTCTTTTTGGTTATAGTCCTACCCAAGCATTCAACAAGAATGATGAATAAATAAGGGGATAGAGGGTCACCTTGCCTAATACCTCTAGAAGCTGGGAAAGACTGAGAAGGCCTACCATTGATAAGAACTAAGTAGGAAACTGAATAGATACATACCATAATCCAATCCATCCAATCCTTAGAGAAACCAAATTGCCTCAAAACTTTAATAAGGAAGTGCCAATCCACTCTGTCATAAGCTTTGGATAAGTCTAACCGAATGAACATGGAAGTAGAATTTTGCATATCCATGGAATGGATGGCTTCCTGAGCAAGAACTATCTCATCTACTATTTGACGTCCTTCCACATAACCCCCTTGCTTTGGGTAAATAATATTATGCAAAAGAGGCTTCAACCTTTCTGCCATGATTTTAGTAATGATTTTGAGAAGAACATTACATAAAGCAATAGGTCTAAAAGCTGAGATATGATCAACCTCTTGAGCTTTTGGAACAAGAGTAATATAATTTTTATTGATAACCTTCAAAATTTCTTTGTCTTTCCTGGCTTCTTCCACCACCTCTAATAAATCAACATGAAGGATATCCCGAACTCTTGGTAGAACTCAATAGGAAAACCATCAGGACCTGGGTTTTTCCATTTTTTCATTTTAAAAACTACTTGTTGAAGCTCATTAATAGTAACAGGAGCATTTAAAATAGAGTTATCTTCAGAAGTGATAAGAGAAGGGATTGCTTGAAGAACATTATATTGTGAAGCTGAGTCAAGGGGAGTAGCAGCAAAAATATTAGAAAAGTAATCAACAAAAATAGATTTCATGCCATCCCAAGTATAAACAACATCTCCAGAATCTAATTTTAAGGAAGAAATAAAGTTGTGAGATCTTCGAGCTAGAAGAGATTTGTGGAAAAAATTTGTGTTTCGATCTCCTTCTTTGAGCCATTGAATTCTAGATTTTTTTTTTTTTGGTAAGTAAGAGAATATTATAATTAACACCGGGTTTTAACTGGTTGACCCAAAACCATTTTACAAAATAGGGTCCACTGACCAACTGGACAAAGGCCAAGCCCTAAAAGTTTAAACTGACAACAAAAATGGCCAAGACCTACTCTTCCATTAGAATACAGCCAAACTAAACTATGGAAGCCTAATATTATGGCCATCAAGAAAGAAAGACGCAAAAAAGGACTAACAAAGACAAAAACTAATCATGCAAGCACCATGCAGAGTAGCTTGTGCCCATATAAAAATAATAGAATATGGTCAAAAAAAAAAAAAACATCCCATAGAATGGACAGCCAAGAGGCCAAGCAGTCTTCCTTGTAGTCCTCATCTAACTTCTTATCATCGTTCTTGCCATCATATTTAGATTTTGCCTTTGACTCCTTGTGCCCTCGGAACTCGCCGGCTATAAAACGAGAAGATTTAAGGAATCACACAAATCAACAACTGCACCGATGAGGCCGGACGGACTCTTCAATCTGGTTGATACTTGTTGGAGGTTGATGAAATTGTCATCTTCTCCAAGACTATTATGGTGGGGTCTGGTGCCTCATTGTCAGGGATCTCCAACACTTTGTTATTTCTTGCTAGGGCCTTTTTGTGACATCGAATCCAAACACACCTTGGGAAATACTTGAGGCCAAAGCAGATTTTTCCCATGCATGAATTTGTAGATAAAAAACCTATATCAGTGCCCCACCAACTGCAAAAAACACTAGTCACATGAACAAAAAAAACAAATATGACAAAATCCATTATAAGGTTCAAATTTTTTTTTTTTAAAAATGCCCCCATTTTCTGTCATTGATCCACTTTGAGCCTTCCAATCTAAAGTTTTTCATTATCTATCACCATTGAGACTGCATGAGGAATATTTTCAGTCCACGTGATCAAATTTGCTGCTACAATGCCTTCATTTGCCAGCCTATCAGCTGCCATGTTTGCTTCCGGAAGGTATGCAAAATTATGGCCTCAAGTCGGTCATGAATTAGAGCCCTTGCTTCATGGATGTAGTCATCAAATCTCCAAGGAGCTCTCTTAGTGTTCTTTAGAAGATTTATAATAATAAGAGAATCACCTTCCACCAACAGTTTCCCTGGATAATTCTCCGCCACCTTGAGGCTCCTCCAAACTGCCCTTGCTTCAGCCACATTGTTAGTTTGAGCTCCAAGATGTTCTGCAAAAGCTACAAGCACCTCACCCTTGTGGTCTCTAAGTAAGCCACCAGCCCTGACTTCACATGGGTTGCCCCTAGATGCCCCATCAAAATTTAACTTAATCCACCCTAGGGGGGGTGGGGTCCATGTGATCATGGTTCTAGGACAGACTTGAGGATGATTGAGGCCATCAGTGAGAGGTAAGTTTAATGACTGGCCTAATGAAGCTTCAAAAGGATTTGGAGGTCTAGATGCTCGCAGCACTAAACAAGTATTCTCATTAGCATATGCTAAAATTTTTGACGAGACGAGAGGATGACCGAGAAACCTTATCCAAGAAGGCCCGACGATTCCTTTCCAACCATATCTCCCACAAGTAGTGATGAAGGCAGATCTTCCACATATACCTAAGACGCCTATTCAAAAATGGGGAAGGCCACTGGACAAATAAGTCAAAAATGGATTGAGGATGGACCCAATAAATATGAAACACTTGTAACAGACCTAACAAGATTGAGACAGAAAAATTACAATACAGAAACAAATGATCAATAGACTCCCACTCAGACATACAAAGATAACACCTATTAACAACAATCACACCTCTTTTTATTAAGTTATCCATGGTGAGGATCTTATTTTGGATGGCCAGCCATGCAAAAAACCCAACCTTCGGAACAATGCTTTTGGGCCAAACTTCCAAGTGAGGGAAAGTAGGTTCATCATTATCAATAAGCATCAGATAAGCAGTCTTGACAGAAAATTCCCCATTGTTTGAAGCTTCCCAGATAAGCTGGTCCTCAAGAATGCCAGAAGGGAGTAAAGACTATTTTAATTCATTCTCCAGTATTATTGATGCCCCTGGTAGATCATTATTCATTATTGGCTTCCATACCCTTCTATTGTTTGACAAAGTAATAAAATATGCAACTTTGGTACCAAAAACTTCAATTGTCCAAGCTCTAAGGGTTGAAATGATGGGGTCTGCAGAGAGGGGATAGTCCTTTAACCATTTGTGGTCCCAAAAATCAATGTTTCTTCCATTTCCCAGCTTCCAACGTAGCCCTTTGCTTAGCAAGTTTTTAGTTTGAAGGATTGATTTCCAAAAAATTGATCCCATGGGAGGAAAGGAATAACTTAAGAATTCAATTTCTTGCAAATACTTTCTTCTGATTATAGTAATCCATTCTGCATTTGCATTTGTCAAAAGACGCCATGCTTGTTTGGCCAGGAGGGCCATGTTTAAATGTTGTATTCTCCTTAGCCCAATACCTCCAAACTCCCTTGGTTTGCAAACCCTATCCCAGGACACCAAGTGAAAGCGCTGGTTAGATTCAGAACCAGTCCATAGGAACCTCTTCCGGATCTGTTCAATTTTAGTGTAGACACTTGTAGGAGCTTTAAAAATAGAGAGAAAGTAGACAGGGGATGCTTTGAATGGAAAACTTGGTGAGAACCGCCTTGCCGACTTGAGATAACAAATTCCCTTTCCATCCGACCGACCTTCCTCTCGAATTCTTTCAATTACATTAGTCCACATGGAATCGGTAGCTCTGCCTGTAAATAAAGGAAGGCCTAGGTATGTGGATGGAAGAGTAGACACTGAGCATCCAAGAATCCTAGCAATCTTAATCTGCCTCTGAATGGGAGTGTTAAAGAAATAAATTTTACTCTTTGAAAAATTTACCTTTTGCCCCGCAGCATCCTCATATAGCTCTAGAATATGTTTTATGACCTTAGCCTCAAAAACTGATGCAAGAGTTAACAACAAAGTATCATCCACAAACTGTTCATGTGTAACTGCCTGTGTTTGTGATGATGCTTTAATTCCTGAAATAAGACCAATATTACAGGCAGCTTTGATTGTCCTCCCAAGGGCTTCAACCACAATGATAAACAACATGGGAGAGATAGGGTCACCTTGCCTTAGGCCCCTTTTACTTTGAAAGTATCCAGCAGGAGCACCATTAACAAGGACTGAAAACCAAGGTTTCATAAAACATCCTTCCAAAAGCTTGATCCATTCATGATGAAAACCAAATTTCTGAAGAATTCTAGATTTTTGCTTCCATAAGATTTCTTCTTTTTTTTCCCATTCCTCTAACTAAGTTGTGAGTTTAATTTCATCTACACTTATCTTCTCTGTGAGGCCATCTAAACGGATTTTCTTATTCAAATTTTCAAGATGAGCAATAACTTCATGTTTTTTTTTTATGAACATCCCCAAACTCTTTCCAATTCCAAGTCTTGATTTTGGATTTAATGTATTGCAATATTTTGACAAAACAGAACATCTTAGTCCCATGCCTAGGTTTACCTTCCTTCCACCATTGTTGCACATGAGGTCTGAAGAAAATGTCTCTAAGCCACATTAATTGAAAATGAAAAGGAGAGAAACTCACATTGGTTTTCCACATTTCCACCATGACTGGCTAATGATCCGAACCAGCATTATTAAGAGTCTTCACTTTAGGAATGTGACCATGGATTAAGAAATTTTTAGAGAGCAAAAACCTATCCAATCTCTCCATTATACAAGCTAAGCCTTGCCTTCTGTTAGACCAAGTCATAAGGCCATTATCTAGTTGAATATCCACAAGATGGAGGTTTGCAATATATTCGCTCATGAGGTCAGTGCTTTTGTCCAAATTTCTATTTCCCCCCTTTTCTCATCCAGAGAGAGGATGGTATTGAAATATCCTCTGATCAAGATCCAAGCTTTAGGAAAATGAGAGATAATATGAGTAATATCCTTCCACTGTCTTCTTTTTTCCTCCAAAGAAGTCGGAGCATAAACAGTAATGCAGAGCATAATCTGGTTGGAATCTCTAATTTGAATAGCTATAGCCAACAAACCCCAACTACCAACCATATGGTGAATAACTATCTCTTTTGGATCCCAAAGACAAGAAATGCCACCCGAAGTCCCTTGGGAACTGAGGGAAACCACTTTTCCAGTTGGCCAAATTTTACTGGCAATTAAGTCCATATCCTCCATTGACATCTTAGTTTCTTGAAGGAAAACAAGATGTGGATGATTTACCCAAATCATTCTTCTAATTTCATTTTGTTTTGAAATACTCCATTTGAGTCCTCTAATATTCCAAGTGATGATCTTCATTAATACCAGGGCTAAAAAAGTTGGGAAGGGCATTAATCTTACCTTCCTCTACAAGCTTTTCACCTTCTTTTACCATATGATATTGATTGGTCTTGTGACCTACTTTTTGATTAGAATCCATCTTCAATTTTTTTCCCTATTTCTTGAATTATTCCAATTGAATCTGAGATGGCTTCTAATATTGAAGAATGCTTGTACACAGCCAAAATTTTACTAGATGGTTCAATAGAGTCTATATTGGGACCTGCATTATTTGAATTTTTGACATTTGAAATATTGTTTTTCTTGTGTAAATTTTCTCCTTTTTTTTTCTATTGAAAACCTTTGATTTGTTGGTTTGTCTTTGAGTTCTTCCCTTCATATTTAAATTGTGTTTCTAAGATTTTAGTTTCCATTATTTCCTCTTCCTCACTTGGGACATCATTTGTGGAAAGGATTTCAAACATATTAGCAGATGACTTTGATTGATCCTTCATAACCGATTTTTTCTGAGTGTTCTTCTTCTTAGGTATTTGGAAACCTACTAAGTTTATATCTTCTTTCTTTTGATCAAGAATTTTATTTGGGGAAGCACTGGACAAATGACCATATTCATGGCAAATTCTACAACGCAAAGGAATGTTCTCATAGTCCACTACTTGCTCCCAAGTATCTTCCCCAAATTGTAATGTGATCTTTTTAGGTAGGGGTTTGTCAAAATCCATTAAAAAACAAATCCGAGCATAAATAATATGTTCAAAATTTTGAGTACAATCAGCGAGTCATCATAAAAGTTCCTAAAGAGTTTCCAATTGAAGAAAAAATAGTAGGATTCCAAAATTCAATAGGGAGGCCAAAGAGTCTAACCCACACGGGAGCAAAAGAAGGCATCTCTTCTTCGATTTAAATTTAGTATGCCTGGGCTTCATGAAAAGCCTTGCCATTCCAAAAAACCAAGGACCCCCTTGAAAATTTTTCTCTCTATCTTCATTATTAGCAAATAAAACAAGAAAATAACCATTTGGATAAATAGAGATTTGTAACTCACCTTTAGTTTTACAACTTTTTGCAGCCCAGACTTTGAAAGCAGATAGACTCAGATGAAAACCTATGAACCAATAAATTAGTCCTCTTTTTTTCAAATCTTCAATGCCAGTATGAATGTTATCCATATCAAGCTTAACAATAGGAGTTCCATCAGCTACTTTAAGACATCCTGACTCTATTTTCCTGGGATCAATCTTAGGCATTCTTAGAGGTTTATGGGAAGCCCTAATATTGATATTAGCATTGGGCTGAGGCTGTCCACCATGAAGGGCATCCCTAAAAATCATTTTTTGGACTGATTCTTCAAAATTATTACCCTTGATAGGGGTTTTCATAGTAGAATTATTTTGTGGGTGCACCTTAGCACCAGATTCACTTGATATATGAGCCATTTTTTTATCAACTTCTTGAAACTTGTTTTGTGATCTCTTTAATCCTTGCCCTACATGCCGTGGAAAGGTATGGTTTTCACTTTTCTTTTGTGCAACAAATTGGAGGCTATTGTCACTCAAGTTCACAGTATGATCTATTGAAAGACAAATTTCTAACCCATATTGTATCCCCTACAACATTTCCTACTAAAATATTGAGAATAAACCATAAAAATATTGGCCGCTAGGGCCCGAAGGCCCTAAAAACCAACCTCTGGAGCTGCTTGCACTCAACCCGAATGAAACCCTCGCATAGCCACTTGTCAAATATGTCGTTCACACATAGGGATGCGCTAGGATCTATGTTGCTCCAAATGATATGAAAATTGGTGTAGACCAATTATTTAATATCATTACCACCCCTACCCACCCTACTATTTCTTCATATCAATCTACCACTTAGAATATACCATCATTCACAAGTTCCAATCAATTTTAGAATACCCCAATATCTCTTAGTGATGCAATGAACCAAACTACTACAACTAAGGTTAATGATATCAACCCTCAAATAGACAATCTACAAATATTAGTCCTACAACTTAGTAGAGGTATGATTCAATCACAGAAACAAGTTCCTCAAAGTACACTTCTGGATATTCTTTCAAATCATGTTCATGATATGAATTTCAATGTTCAATCCAATGATACTAAATGGGATAATGTCTCTGACAATGGAGGAGTCCTAGATATTACTAGCAAGGAAACTTATGACAACTCAAGAGATCCTATAAATTTAGATCCATTTGCTAAAATTGATTGTCAAGAAATCCAACTTATTCCAAATAATGACCCGAAAGAAAGAAAAATTTTAGAGTCATTAATCATAAATGAGGATTGTGGTAATCAAGTTAATCAAAATGTAGATATAGATTCAGTTTTAGAAACATATGAACCTTCAGAAATGGAGAAAGATGAATATGAAGAATGCTATAGCCTCAATGACATTGAATTTGAAGAAGAATCTGAAGAAGACATGAAATAAGAGATGGAATATAACCAAGTGTTTTAGAAAGATAATAATTATATTATTAAATACAAATAAAGGGAATCACTCAATTCCTTCTCATTTTATGTGCAAAAAATTGAAAGTCTTGTCCCACCTAATAATCCTATAAGGCCTATGCCACCCTAGATAAATAAAACTATAGAACATAAACAGTTTGGATTCGATATCATTAACGATCCAAAGGAAAATTTTGCTCTATTTGAGATGAATTAGGTAGTTGATCAGGAAGATTTATTATTTAAAACATCCCTTGACCAAAAAGATTTATGATTTGAAAATGACAGGCATACTTTTATTTTTGTGATTTATTTTTGTATTCTTGAAAATTATGTGATCGAGGAAGACGAAATGATGCAAGATGATGATGATGAATATCATGAGAAAAAGAAGGAATTACAAATGCTCACCAAGTCTTGGTAAATGGAAATGTATAAAAGGTAGAATCTTAGAATTTCTATTTAGCCATTTGAACTCCAGGTAAAAGTTTACATACTTGTATGTTGGATTCAAATATTGTTGATGATGAAATGCAATTTGTGATTAACAAATAATTAGATTTGATTCCTACTCACACCAGTAAGAAGGTTTCTAAGATGAAAAACATAGAGGTAATTATTTTTAAATTATCGGATCATGTTCATCAACAATTGACTATTGAATTTGGGATAGAAAATTGTAATGATCCTCATATGCTATATTTCCTAGATACCTGTAAATTGTTGTGTAATTATGATTGGTCTGAAACTATTAATAGTGTTTTGGTAGTTAAAATTTTAGAAATAGAATCGAGCTTGTAAGAGCTCATGTTAAATCACAATGATGGGGATAGTATTTTGAGCACTGAATTGAAAGTGATAATTCACATTAAGTTGTGAGAAACTGTGATTGAAGATAAAATTTCACTAATAGACATCTCAAAATCTAAGTATGACAATGATAATGGAATTAAATTAAGTTTGTGGGGTGAGAGAGGTAAAATAAATACCTTTGAGCTTTTAGATCTCATATTACTATGGGATAATACCCATCAATATCAGCATGCCTATCATTATGGACGTCTTTTAAACTATGGTAATCGTGTTTGGGATCCTAGAGAATTTTATATATAAGAAATCCCAAATATTACCTTGTAAATATCTTTTGTACATAATCGCTTGTTTCACAATATTTTGCTATTTGCTTTCTTGTCAGTGTTCAGGTTTAGCAAGCAAGTTCTTACTTGTCAATTTTTTGCAATCTTGGTTTTCCTTCCATTTTGAATTTTTTTTCACTTTTAGCATTTTCATACTTTTGGGTTTGTTCCTATTATTGTGGTAGTTCTTTGTAATAGCTACTAAATTCTAGTCTCTTTGTTGATAGCTATTTCCTTTGTCATGTAGTACGGATTGCCTAGTTTGGAATCGGGTGAAGTTGAGTAAAAGGAAGTAAAATTGTTTAGTAATCATTCTTAGATTTTGGACTAAGATGGTGGATTTTGGAACAATGAAACATTTCACTGAAGCTCCACATGCATCTCACTATATTAAAGGGTATTATTTGAAATATTGAAGGATAAAGTCATTTTGGTTTAAAAATTATGGCAAAAATCTATTACACTCCACCTTTAGCCTTAAGTGGTATATAACCCAAGGGGCACATACAATATTTTCAAAGTAATAAAATGCTTATAAAATATATATAGAGATAGAGATAGAGAGATAAATGCAAATCAATATAGATCCCAAGTTATTTAGATAATCTCTAGCAGGGCTATAGACGCCTGATTGGCAGTAGAACAAGGTCTAGAAGAGATCAAGGTCATCTCCACCGGGGCTATATATGTTTGGTTGGTAGTGGACCAATGCAGAGGCACATATTTATGAGTGACATGTTATAGCCTAAATGAAAAATAAATTATGGACTCTAAATTATTTCATGAATGCAAAATGAATCACAATTCACACACTGAGTAGAAGTAAATGGTTCATTTATTTTTTTTGAAGCAGTTTACCCCAATTTCTCTAGATATTGCTAGATGATATTAATTTCTCTGATATTTGGTTTCCTTGTTTTTATATTGGGTCCTTCATTTTAAATGCTTAGGAGAATTTCCTAGTAGAGCCACCATTTTTGTGGTTTTCACACAACACACCCCAATTTTGGAGATCCACTTGAAATTTTGTGATTAAGTAATTTGTTAATTGGTCTATACTAAGGAGTTTGATAGTTGTCGTGTTATGTGTTGTAAATATTAATCATATTGAGTTGTCATTGATTTCAAAGGGTACATGAGGAAAAAATATTTTGATGTTAAAAGTGCATGGTTGTCAAGGCAAAAATATTCCCCATGGTTTTGATAGCAAAGCAATGAACAAAAATTCAAGGCAAAAGAAGTTATTTTTCTAAGAGAAGGGTTATAATATTTAAATGTCAAATTTAAATATTATGAAGAAATATAAAAAGTTTAAAAGTCTTAGGATTAAATATTGCAAGATAAGGACAAGGTTTTATTTGCTTGAAAAATATTTAAATACCACAAAGGGAGGAAAAAGGTTAAAATCTATTATTATAATATATTTTTTAAATATTATAATACAAAAAAGTGTAAGGTTAAAAGGCACCAATGTAAAATCAAAAAATCAAAAAGCAAATATAGTGTCAATGTTTCCAAGGAGTAATCGAAATGCATATTTAAATGAGGACAAATAATTCATTAAGTTAAGGTTTTGGAAGTGTGCCAATCAAAATTTGTTTCCACAAATTTTATAGAGGGCAAAAAGAAAAGAAAGGGAAAGTGTGCATGTCATTTGAGGTAGAGCTGAAATCAAATACAAATAGAAGATAGTGTATTCGTAGTTCCATCTAGGAGGCTAGCCCAGACAAGCATACCTAGGCCGCACATGATATACCTATAATTTGTGAGATATATCATCCCCAATTTAGGTATTATGGGATAAAATCTATTGAAGAACATATTCATGCATGAAAAACACCATAATTCATTTAAAAATAATGCATGAAGATTTTGCCTATAAAATGTTTCCATACATATTAGATGAGGTTGCATATGATTGGTATATCAACTTACCTTTAGGTTCTATTACCTCTTGGGCTCAACTAGAGGTAACATTTCTCAGTCATTTCAAAAAATAATTTGACCCAATTATGATATACCATCAGTTTGTCTCTACTCATAGAGAATCTAATGAATCTTTGAAGCTATTCACTGAGAGGTTCCATAAGCTATATACAAATTTGGAAGCACCTTACATTCCTACAGAGGAAGAAGTCATCTAGATGTATTTCAATACTTTGGATCCATCAATTTACATGTATTTGAGAGGAATTTCTAAAATTACATCCTTACCCAAGGCTTATAATGAGGCAAGAATATTTGGACAACAGTTGATTTCTCAAGGTTTTTGTGTGAGTCAAATTCCATCATTCAACCATCAATTATTTAATATCATTACCACCCCTACCCACCCTACTATTTCTTCATATCAATCTACCACTAAGAATATACCATCATTCACAAGTTCTAATCAATTTCATAATACATCAATGTCTCTTAGTGATGTAATGAACCAAACTACTACAACTAAGGTTAATGATATCAACCTTCAAATAGAAAATCTACAAAGGTTAGTCCTACAAATTAGTAGAGGTATGATTCAATCACACAAACAATTTCCTCAAAGTACACTTCTCGATATTCCTTCAAATCATGTTCATGATACGAATTTCAATGTTCAATCCAATGATACTCAATGGGATACTGTCTCTGAAAATGGAGGAGTCCTAGATATTACTAGCAAGGAAACTTATGACAACTCAAGAGATCCTATAAATTTGGATCCATTTGCTAAAAATTGATTGTCAAGAAATCCAACTTACTCCAAATAATGACCTGAAAGAAAGGAAAATTTTAGAGTCATTAATCGTAAATGAGGTTTGTGGTAATCAAGTTAATCAAAATGTAGATATAGATTCAGTTTTAGAAACATATGAACCTTCAGAAATGGAGAAAGATGAATATGAAGAATGCTATAGCCTCAATGACATTGAATTTGAAGAAGAATCTGAAGAAGACATGAAATAAGAGATGGAATATAACCAAGTGTTTTAGAAAGATAATAATTATATTATTAAATACAAATAAAGGGAATCACTCAATTCCTTCTCATTTTATGTGCAAAAAATTGAAAGTCTTGTCCCACCTAATAATCCTATAAGGCCTATGCCACCCTAGATAAATAAAACTATAGAACATAAACAGTTTGGATTCGATATCATTAACGATCCAAAGGAAAATTTTGCTCTATTTGAGATGAATTAGGTAGTTGATCAGGAAGATTTATTATTTAAAACATCCCTTGACCAAAAAGATTTATGATTTGAAAATGACAGGCATACTTTTATTTTTGTGATTTATTTTTGTATTCTTGAAAATTATGTGATCGAGGAAGACGAAATGATGCAAGATGATGATGATGAATATCATGAGAAAAAGAAGGAATTACAAATGCTCACCAAGTCTTGGTAAATGGAAATGTATAAAAGGTAGAATCTCAGACTTTCTGTTTAGCCATTTGAACTCCAGGTAAAAGTTTACATACTTGTATGTTGGATTCAAATATTGTTGATGATGAAATGCAATTTGTGATTAACAAATAATTAGATTTGATTCCTACTCACACCAGTAAGAAGGTTTCTAAGATGAAAAACATAGAGGTAAATATTTTTGAATTATTGGATCATGTTCATCAACAATTGACTATTGAATTTGGGATAGAAAATTGTAATGATCCTCATATGCTATATTTCCAAGATACCTGTAAATTGTTGTGTAATTATGATTGGTTTGAAACTGTTAATAGTGGTTTGGTAGTTAAATTTTTAGAAATAGAATCAAGCTTGTAAGAGCTCATGTTAAATCACAATGATGGGGATAGTATTTTGAGGACTAAATTGAAAATGAGAATTCACACTAAGTTGTGAGAAACTATGATTGAAAATAAAATTTCACTAATAGACATCTTAAAATCTAAGTATGACAATGAGAATGGAATTAAATTAAGTTTGTGGGGTGAGAGAGGTAAAATAAAGGCCTTTGAGCTTTTAGATCTCATATTACTATGGGATAATACCCATCAATATCAGCATGCCTATCGTTATGGACGTCTTTTAAACTATGGTAATTGTGTTTGGGATCCTAGAGAATTTTATATATAAGAAATCCCAAATATTACCTTGTAAATATATTTTTTACATAATCGCTTCTTTCAAAATATTTTACTATTTGCTTTCTTGTCAGTGTTTCAGGTTTAGGAAGCAAGTTCTTACTTGTCAATTTTTTGCAATCTTGGGTTTGCTTCCATTTTGAATTTTTTTCACTTTTAGCATTTTCATACTTTTGGGTTTGTTCCTATTATTGAGTTAGTTATTTGTAATAGCTACTAACTTCTAGTCTCTTTGTTGATAGCTATTTCATTTGTCATGTAGTATGCATTGCCTAGTTTGGAATCGGGTGAAGTTGAGTAAAAGGAAGTAAAATTGTTTAGTAATCATTCTTAGATTTTGGACTAAGATGGTGGATTTTGGAACAATGAAACATTTCACTAAAGCTCCACATGCATCTCACTATATTAAAGGGTATTATTTGAAATCTTGAAGGATAAAGTCATTTTGGTTTGCAAATTAAGGCAGAAATCTATTACACTCCACCTTTAGCATTAAGTGGTATATAACCCAAGGGGCACATACGATATTTTCAAAGTAATAAAATGCTTATAAAATATATATAGATATATAGAGAGAGAGAGAGAAATGCAAATCAATCTATATCCCAAGTGATTTAGATAATCTCTACTAGGGCTATAGATGCCTAATTGGAAGTATAACAAGGTCTAGAAGAGATCAAGGTCATCTCCATCGGGGCTATAGATGTTTGGTTGGTAGTGGAGCAATGCAGAGGCACATATTTATGAGTGACATGTTATAGCCTAAATGAAAAATAAATTATGGAATCTAAATTATTTCAAGAATGCAAAATGAATCACAATTCACACACTGGGTAGAAGCAAATGGCTCATTTATTTTTTTTGAAGCAGTTTACCCCACTTTCTCTGGATATTGCTAGATGATATTCATTTCTCTGATCTTTGGTTTCCTTGTTTTTATATTGGGTCCTTCATTTTAAATGCTTAGGATAATTTCCTAGTAGAGCCACCATTTTTGTGGTTGTTGCACAACACACCCCAATTTTGGAGATCCACTTGAAATTTTGTGATTAAGTTATTTGTTAATTTGTCTGTACTAAGGAGTTTGGTAGTTTTCGTGTTCTGTGTTGGAAATATTAATCATATTGAGTTGTCATTGATTTCAAAGGGTACATGAAGTAAAAATATTTTGATTTTAAAAGTGCATGGTTGTCAAGGCAAAAATATTCCCCATGGTTTTGATAGCAAAGCAATGAACAAAAATTCAAGGTAAAAGAAGTTATTTTTCTAAGAGAAGGGTTATAATATTTAAATGTCAAATTTAAATATTATGAAGAAAGACAAAAATTTTAAAAGGCTTAGGATTAAATATTGCAAGATAAGGACAAGGTTTTATTTGCTTGAAAAATATTTAAATACAACAAAGGGAGGAAAAAGGTTAAAATATATTATTATAATATATTTTTTAAATATTATAATATAAAAAAGTGTAAGGTTAAAAGGCACCAATGTAAAATCAAAAAATCAAAAATCAAATATAGTGTCAATTTTTGCAAGGAGGAATCGAAATGCATATTTAAATGAGGGCAAATAATTCAATAAGTTAAGGTTTTGGAAGTGTGCCAATCAAAATTTGTTTCCACAAATTTTATAGAGGGCAAAAGAAAAGAAAGGGACAGTGTGCATGTCGTTTAAGGTAGAGCTGAAATCAAATACAAAGAGAAGATAGTGCATTCGTAGTTCCATCTAGGTGGCTAGCCCAGACAGCATACCTAGGCCTGCACATTATATACCTATAATTTGTGAGAGATATAATCCCCAATTTAGGTATTATGGGATAAAATCTATTGAAGAACATATTCATGCATGAAAAACACCATAATTCATTTAAAAATAATGCATGAAGATGTTGCCTATAAAATGTTTCCATACATATTAGATGAGGTTGCATATGATTGGTATATCAACTTACCTTTAGGTTCTATTACCTCTTGGTATCAACTAGAGATAACATTTCTCAGTCATTTCAAAAAATAATTTGACCCAATTATGACATACCATCAGTTTGTCTCTACTCGTAGAGAATCTAATGAATCTTTGAAGCTATTCACTGAGAGGTTCCATAAGCTATATACAAATTTGGAAGCACCTTACATTCCTACAGAGGAATAAGTCATCCAGATGTATTTCAATACTTTGGATCCATCAATTTACATGTATTTGAGAGGAATTTCTAAAATTAAATCCTTACCCAAGGCTTATATTGAGGCAAGAATATTTGGACAACAATTGATTTCTCAAGGTTTTTGTGTGAGTCAAATTCCATCATTCAACCATCAATTATTTAATATCATTACCACCCCTACCCACCCTACTATTTCTTCATATCAATCTACCACTAAGAATATACCATCATTCACAAGTTCCAATCAATTTTAGAATACCTCAATGTCTCTTAGTGATGCAATTAACCAAACTACTACAACTAAGGTTAATGATATCAACCCTCAAATAGAAAATCTACAAAGGTTAGTCCTACAACTTAGTAGAGGTATGATTCAATCATAGAAACAATTTCCTCAAAGTACACTTCTCGATATTCCTTCAAATCATGTTCATGATACGAATTTCAATGTTCAATCCAATGATACTCAATGGGATACTGTCTTTAACAATGGAGGAGTCCTAGATATTACTAGCAAGGAAACTTATGACAACTCAGGACATCCTATAAATTTAGATCCATTTGCTAAAATTGATTGTCAAGAAATCCAACTTACTCCAAATAATGACCTGAAATAAAGGAAAATTTTAGAGTCATTAATCGTAAATGAGTATTGTGGTAATCAAGTTAATCAAAATGTAGATATAGATTCAGTTTTAGAAACATATGAACCTTCAGAAATGGAGAAAGATGAATATGAAGAAGGCTATAGCCTCAATGACATTGAATTTGAAGAAGAATCTAAATATGACATGAAATAATGGATGGAATAGAACCAAGTGTTTTAGAAAGATAATAATTATATTATTAAAGACAAAGAAAGGGAATCACTCAATTCCTTCTCATTTGATGTGCAAAAAATTGAAAGTCTTGTCCCACCTATTAATCCTATAAGGCCTATGCCACCCTAGATAAATAAAACTATAGAACATAAACAGTTTGGATTCGATATCATTGAGGATTGAAAGGAAAATGTTGCTCTATTTGAGATGACTTAGGTAGTTGATCAGGAAGATTTATTATTTAAAACATCCCTTGACCAACAAGATTTATGATTTGAAAATGACAAACATACTTTTAATTTTGTGATTTATTTTGGTGTTCTTGAAAATTAGGTGATCGAGGAAGACGAAAGGATGCAAGATGATGATGATAAATATCATGAGAAAAAAGAAGGAATTACAAAGGCTCATCAAGTCTTGGTAAATGGAAATGTACAAAAGGTAGAATCTCAGACTTTCTGTTTAGCCATTTGAACTCCAGGTAAAAGTTTACATACTTGTATGTTGGATTCAAATATTTTTGATGATGACATGCAATTTGTGATTAACAAAGAATTATATTTTATTCCTACTCACACCAGTAATAAGGTTTCTAAGTTGAAAAATATATAGGTAAATATTTTTAAATTATTGGATCATGTTCGTCAACAATTGACTATTGAATTTGGGATAGAAAATTGTAATTATCCTCATATGCTAGATATCCTAGATACTTGTAAATTGTTGTGTAATTATGATTGTTCTGAAACTATTAATAGTGGTTTGGTAGTTAAATTTTTAGAAATAGAATCAATCTTGTAAGAGCTCATGTTAAATAACAATGATGGGGATAGTATTTTGAGCACTGAATTGAAAATGAGAATTCACACTAAGTTGGGAGAAACTGTGATTGAAGTTACAATTTCACTAATAGACATCTCAAAATCTAAGTATGATAATGAGAATGGAATTAAATTAAGTTTATGGGGTGAGAGAGGTAAAATAAAGTTCTTTGAGCTTTCAGATATCATGTTACTATGGTATAATACCCATCAAAATAAGCATGCCTATCATTATGGACGTCTTTTAAACTATGGTAATCATGTTTGAGATCCTAGAGAATTTTATATATAATAAATCCCAAATATTACCTTGTAATTATATTTTGTACATAATCGTTTGTTTCACAATATTTTGCTATTTGCTTTCTTGTCACTGTTTCAAGTTTAGGAAGCAAGTTCTTTCTTGTCATTTTTTTGCAATTTTGGGTTTGCTTCCATTTTGGATTTTTTGAACTTTTACATTTTCACACTTTTGGGTTTGTTCCTCTTATTGAGGTAGTTATTTTTAATAGCTACTAACTTCTAGTATCTTTTTGATAGCTATTTCCTTTGTCATGTAGGATGGATTGCCTAGTTTGGAATCGGGTGAAGTTGAGTAAAAGGAAGTAAAATTGTTTGGTAATCATTCTTAGATTTAGGACTAAGATGGTGGATTTTGGAACAATGAAACATTTCACTGAAGATCCACATGCATATCACTATATTAAAGGGTATTATTTGAAATCTTGAAGGATAAAGTCATTTTGGTTTACAAATTAAGGCAAAAATCTATTACACTCCACCTTTAACCTTAAGTGGTATATAACCCAAGGGGCACATACGATATTTTAAAAGTAATAAAATGCTTATAAAAGAGATATATATATATATATATATATATATATATATATATATATATATATATATATATAGAGAGAGAGAGAGAGAGAGAGAGAGAGAGAAATGCAAATCAATCTAGATCCCAAGTGATTCATATAATCTCTACCAGGGCTATAGACGTTTGATTGGCAATAGAACAAGGTCTAGAAGAGATCAAGGTAATCTCCACCGGGGCTATAGATGTTTGGTTGGTAGTGGAGCAATGTAGAGGCACATATTTATGAGTGACATGTTATAGCCTAAATGAAAAATAAATTATGGAATCTAAATTGTTTCAAGAATGCAAAATGAGTCACAATTCACACATTGAGTAGAAGCAAATGGCTCATTTATTTTTATTTGAAGCAGTTTACCCCACTTTCTATGGATATTGCTAGATGATATTCATTTCTTTGATATTTTTTTCCTTGTTTTTAGATCGGGTCATTCATTTGAAATTCTTAGGAGAATTTCCTAGTAGAGCCACCATTTTTGTGGTTCTAGCACAACACACCCCAATTTTGGAGACCCACTTGAAATTTTGTGATTAAGTGATTTGTTAATTGGTATATACTAAGGATTTTGGTAGTTGTCGTGTTATGTGTTGGAAATATTAATCATATTGAGTTGTCATTGATTTCAAAGGGTACATGAGGCAAAAATATTTTGATGTCAAAAGTGCATGGTTGTCAAGGCAAAAATATTCCCCATGGTTTTGATAGCAAAGCAATGAACAAAAATTCAAGGCAAAAGAAGTTATTTTTCTAAGAGAAGGGTTATAATATTTAAATGTCAAATTTAAATATTATGAATAAAGACAAAAAGTTTAAAAGGCTTAGGATTAAATATTGCAAGATAAGGACAAGGTTTTATTTGCTTGAAAAAGATTTAAATACCACAAAGGGAGCAAAAAGGTTAAAATCTATTATTATAATATATTTTTTAAATATTATAATATAAAAAAGTGTAAGGTTAAAATGCGCCAATGTAAAATCAAAAAATCAAAAAGCAAATATAATGTCAATGTTTCCAAGGAGTAATCGAAATGCATATTTAAATGAGGGCAAATAATTCATTAAGTTAAGGTTTTGGAAGTGTGCCAATCAAAATTCGTTTGCACAAAGTTCATAGAGGGTGGAAGAAAAGAAAGGGAAGTGTGCATGTCGTTTAAGGTAGAGCTGAAATCAAAGACAAAGAGAAGATAGCGCATTCGTAGTTCCATCTAGGTGGCTAGCTCAGACAGCATACCTAGGCCTGCACATGATATACCTATAATTTGTGAGAAATATCGTCCCCAATTTAGGTATTATGGGATAAAATCTATTGAAGAACATATTCATGCATACAAAAACAACATAATTCGTTTAAAAATAATGCATGAAGATGTTGCCTATGACATGTTTTTGTACATATTAGATGAGGTTGCATATGATTGGTATCTCAACTTACCTTTAGGTTCTATTACCTCTTGATCTCAACGAGAGATAACATTTCTTAGTCATTTCAAAAAATCATTTGACCCAATTATGATATACCATCAGTTTATCTCTGCTCATAGAGAATCTAATGAATCTTTGAAGTTATTCACTAAGAGGTTCCATAATATATATACAAATTTGAAAGCACCTTACATTCCTACAGAGGAAGAATTCATCCATATGTATTTCAATACTTTGGATCCATCAATTTACATGTATTTGAGAGGAATTTCTCAAATTACATCCTTACCCAAGGCTCTTACAATGGGGAAAGAATATTTGAACAACAGTTGATTTGTCAAGGTTTTGGTGTGAGTCAAATTCCATAATTCAACCATCAATTATTTAATATCATTACCACCCCTACCCACCCTACTATTTATTCATATCAATATACCACTCAGAATATACCATCATTCACAAGTTTCAATCAATTTCAGAATACCTCAATGTCTCTTAGTGATGCAATGAACCAAACTACTACAACTAAGGTTAATGATATCAACCCTCAAATAGACAATATACAAAGGTTAGACCTACAACTTAGTAGAGGTATGATTCAATCACAGAAACAAGGTCCTCAAAGTACACTTCTCATATTCCTTCAAATCATGTTCATGATACAAATTTCAATGTTCAATCCAATGATACTTAATGGTATACTCTCTCAGACAATGGAGGAGTCCTAGATATTACTAGCAAGGAAACTTATGACAACTCAAAAGATCTTATAAATTTAGATCCATTTGCTAAAATTCATTATCAAGAAATCCAACTTACTCCAAATAATGACCTAAACGAAAGAAAAATTTTATAGCATTAATCGTAAATGAGGATTGTGGTAATCAAGTTAATCAAAATGTAGATATAGATTCAGTTTTAGAAACATATGAACCTTCAGAAATGGAGAAATATGAATATGAAGAAGCCTATAGCCTCAATGACATTGAATTTGAAGAAGAATCTGAAGATGACATGAAATAAGGGATGGAATATAACCCAGTGTTTTAGAAAGATAATTATTATATTATTCAAGAAAAAGAAATGGAATCACTCAATTCCTTCTCATTTGATGTGCAAAAAATTGAAAGTCTTGTCGCACCTAATAATCCTATAAGGCCTATGCCACCCTAGATAAAGAAAACTATAGAACATAAACAGTTTGGATTCGATATCACTGAGGATCCAAACAAAAATGTTGCACTATTTGAGATGACTTAGGTAGTTGATCAAGAAGATTTATTATTTAAAACATCCCTTGACCAACAAGATTTATGATTTGAAAATGATAGGCATATTTTTAATTTTGTGATTTATTTTTGTGTTCTTGAAAATTAGGTGATCAAGGAAGACGAAAGGATGCAAGATGATTATGATGGAGATCATGAGAAAAAAAAAGGAATTACAAAGGCTCATCAAGTCTTGGTAAATGGAAATGTACAAAAGGTAGAATCTTAAACTTTTTGTTTAGCCTTTTGAACTCCAAGTAAAAGTTTACATACTTGTATATTGGATTCAAATATTTTTGATGATGAAATGCAATTTGTGATTAACAAAGAATTAGATTTTATTCCTACTCACACCAGTAATAAGGTTTCTAAATTGAAAAATATAGAGGTAAATATTTTTGAATTATTGAATCATGTTCATCAACAATTGACTATAGAATTTAGGATAGAAAATTGTAATGATCCTCATATGCTAGATATCCTAGATACTTGTAAATTGTTGTGTAATTATGATTGGTCTGAAACTATTAATAGTGTTTTGGTAGTTAAATTTTTAGAAATAGAATCAAGATTGGAAGAGCTCATGTTAAATCACAATGATGGGGATAGTATTTTGAACACTGAATTGAAAATGAGAATTCACACTAAGTTGAGAGAAACTGTGATTGAAGATAAAATTTCACTAATAGACATCTCAAAATCTAATTATGACAATGATAATGGAATTAAATTAATTTTATGGGGTGAGAGAGGTAAAATAAAGGCCTTTGAGCTTTCAGATCTCATGTTACTATGGGATAATACCCATTAAAATCAGCATGCCTATCATTATGGATGCCTTTTAAACTATGGTAATCGTGTTTGGGATCCTAGAGAATTTTATATATAAGAAATCCCAAATATTACCTTGTAAATATATTTTGTACATAATCACTTGTTTCACAATATTTTGCTATTTGCTTTCTTGTCAGTGTTTCAAGTTTAGGAAGCAAGTTCTTACTTGTCATTTTTTTGCAATTTTGGGTTTGCTTCCATTTTAGATTTTTTTTCACTTTTAGCATTTTCACAATTTTGGGTTTATTCCTCTTATTGTGATAGTTCTTTGTAATAGCTACTAACTTATAGTCTCTTTCTCTTTTTTGATAGCTATTTCCTTTGTCATGTAGGATGGATTGCCTAGTTTGGAATCGGGTGAAGTTGAGTAAAAGGAAGTAAAATTTTTTAGTAATCATTCTTAGATTTTGGACTAAGATGGTGGATTTTGGAACAATGAAACATTTCACTGAAGCTTCACATGCATCTCACTATATTAAAGGTTATTATTTGAAATCTTATAGGATAAAGTCATTTTGGTTTGCAAATTAAGGCAAAAATCTATTACACTCCACCTTTAGCTAATTGGTATATAACCCAAGGGGCACATACGATATTTTCAAAGTAATAAAATGCTTATAAAAGATATATAGAGATAGAGATAAAGAGAGAAATACAAATCAATATAGAGCCCATGTGATTCAAATAATCTCTACCAGGGCTATAGACGCTTGATTGGCAGTAGAACAAGGTCTATAAGAGATAAAAGTCATCTCCATCGGGGCTATAGATGTTTGGTTGGTAGTGGAGCAATGCAGAGGCACATATTTATGAGTGACATGTTATAGCCTAAATGAAAAATAAATCATGGAATCTAAATTGTTTTAAGAATGCAAAATGAATCACAATTCACACACTGAGTAGAAGCAAATGGCTCATTTATTTTTATTTGAAGAAGTTTACCCCACTTTCTCTGGATATTGCTAGATGATCTTCATTTCTCTAATATTTGGTTTCCTTGTTTTTATATCGGGTCCTTCATTTGAAATTTTTAGGAGAATTTCCTAGCAGAGCCACCATTTTTGTGGTTGTCGCACAACACACCCCAATTTTGGAGACCAACTTGAAATTTTGTGATTAAGTAATTTGTTAATTGGTCTATACTAAGGATTTTGGTAGTTTTCGTGTTATGTGTTGGAAATATTAATCATATTGAGTTGTCATTGATTTCAAAGGGTACATGAGGCAGAAATATTTTGATGTCAAAAGTGCATGGTTTTCAAGCCAAAAATATTTCCCATGGTTTTGATAGGAAAGCAATGAACAAAAATCAAGGCAAAAGAAGTTATTTTTCTAAGAGAAGGGTTATAATATTTAAATGTCAAATTTAAATATTATGAAGAAATACAAAAATTTTAAAAGGATTAGTATTAAATATTGCAAGATAAGGACAAGGTTTTATTTGCTTGAAAATTATTTAAATACCACAAAGGGAGGAAAAAGGTTAAAATCTATTATTATAATATATTTTTTAAATATTATAATATAAAAGTGTAAGGTTAAAAAGCACCAATGTAAAATCAAAAAATCAAAAAGCAAATATAGTGTCAATTTTTCCAAGGAGTAATCGAAATGCATATTTAAATGAGGGCAAATAATTTATTAAGTTAAGGTTTTGGAAGTGTGCCAATCAAAATTCGTTCCCACAAATTTTGTAGAGGGTAGAAGAAAAGAAAGGGAAAGTGTGCATGTCGTTTAATGTAGAGCTGAAATCAAATACAAAGAGAAGATAGCGCATTCGTAGTTCCATATTGGTGGCTAGCCCAGAAAGTAGACCGTCCCTGCACTAAGACGTGGGCAAGAAGGATGTCACAGGGTCAATTCGTAGTGGCTTCATTTTGGTTGAATTTTTAGTCAAATAAATTGCAAAAGACATTGAAGAGGCTATTTATGTGCTTTAATTTTCGTGTGGGTAGCTAGATCAAGTTTCAGCCTAGCTTGCGCTAGGGCGTGGGCAAGCAAGAGGTGGCAGGTTCGATTTGCAGCAGCTGTGTGTTGGTAAGGACAAAATTTTGATTAAAATTTATTTTAGGAGTTATAAGGTATGCATCGTGTTTGATTATGTTAGGGAGACATAAGGTGTGCTAGAATTAATTATATTTTGCATATTGTTTGGAGTCATAAGGTATATAGTGATTAATTGAAAATTGCATTTCAGATATTGTGTAAGGGAGTATAAAGTTAAATTTATTTTGTGCATTAGTAAAGGATATATAAGGTGTATAAGGTTGAATTAAAAGTTATCATTTGCACATTATGTTATTGGGTGTTATAAGCTATTTTGGGATGTATTGAAAATTATTTTTGTGTATTGTGAAAGTAGGAGTTATAAGGTGTGATTATGGTTTATTTGTTGATTGTATTATTTGCATGATAGAAAAGGGAAAATTTGAGGGGTTTTGTTCATTATTGAAAGCTTTATTTTGGAGACTAAAAAGGAGTTATAAAACATAATTTTCAAGCCTTATTATGCACATATTTTGAGAAGGGTTTTAATGTGGATGATTTGAAAGAGAAATTTACTAACCAATTTTTGAAGTGGCACAAGAAAGAGAAATTATTTTTGAGACAGGTTTTGAAAGTACATCATCATCAAGGCAGTTTTAGAGGTATGTGATTTAACTCTTTCTTAAGGAGGTTTTGTTTGAGGAAAATATTTTTGATGTCATATGATTGGAGGTATAAGGATTGAATTGATGTGCATTAGTGATTGATTGAAGTTGGGAGTACTTGTGAATTATTGTTGAATGAAAAAGTAAATATGTGCAAAGGTTTGGAAAAATACTAGCAAGGGTTTGAAAGCAAATTTGTGCATTATTGTGATTAATGTTGGAAATAAATTTGTAAGAATTATAGATCATATTTGAAAGAAAAATGTGTGCATGATTCATGTTTGATA
Source organism: Wollemia nobilis (assembly GCA_028583015.1). Classification (NCBI taxonomy): domain Eukaryota; kingdom Viridiplantae; phylum Streptophyta; class Pinopsida; order Araucariales; family Araucariaceae; genus Wollemia; species Wollemia nobilis. Next base: position 3,020,287 of record JAQPPZ010000057.1, read on the forward strand.
AGCAAGGCAAATTTATGCATTTGATATTGATTTTGAAATGAATGGTTAGTGGATTGAAATTAAAAATATATGAGCATTGTGTGTATGTAATATTTGTGCAATGTTATGAGCATATTTGAGCAAGTGTTATGAGCATATTTGAGCAGGTGTTATGAGTATATTTGAGCAGGTGTTATGAGCATATTTGAGCAGGTTTTATGAGAAGATTTGAGTTGAGTTGTAATTAAAATTGAGTAGGTGTTATGAATAAATTTGAGCAGGTGTTATGAGAAGATTTGAGTAGGTGTTGTGAGCAAATATGAGCAGGTTTTGGTGAACATATTTGAGAAGATTTGAGATCAAGTATTGGATAAAACCAGAGCAAAGGGGATTGGTGTATCATGTGGATAGAGGTCCATAAACCAAAGCAAATGGGATTGGTGTATCATGTGGATAGAGGTCCATGAACTTGAGCATAGGGGATTGGTGTCTCCTTTGGGTTGGTTCCCATAAACATTGTAATAGGAAATTGGTTCCCAAGATATTTATTAAAAAAAATTATAAGAAATATTTTCTTCATGGATGTAGCCCACATTGGGTGAACCACATTAAATTTGTGTATCTTATGTGTGTGATGATATATGCATTGTTTCATTATTGTAATTGATAATATTGGATAATACTACTTTGGAAACAAAAGTAAAAATTTGTATCTTATATTTTTCACCCCCCCTCTCAGTATAAGCTTGTGTTATTCATCATGAAGAAGGCAATGGTATACCATTGTCATGGTCTAAATATTTGATATTTTGTGATTGATTTGAATTCGGTTTAAAGTGTGTTTTACAAACATAGAAATATTAAATACATCATAATTAAGCTATTAGTATTAATAAATACCTTGCAAGTCATATGGTAACTCCATGGGTATTGAATTTTTATTATTTTAGAATTGCCAAATCCTCCACTTTCTTTTATAAAGAATATGTTTATATTGAAAATCTCTCACACATTCAATATTTGACTCCATGAATACTTCGGCCAAAACGAAAATAGTATGCTTGTAAATTCTAACTCTAAGGTTGAAGCCAACCCCTCTTGGTTTAGACAAAAGTAAGTGCATGTTTAATTCTCCATGTAAGGAATGTTTATAGTAACAGGGTACTCAGATTGCATGGCACAAATATTAACCTAACAATGATGTGGTAAATCTATATGGAATACATGTGCCTTTTGAGGTGGAATAAAAAATAGAAACATGGATTTCATGCAATGTATTACTATTTAAATTATTTTTTGTTTCATTTTTGTATGCGAGTGATCCGTGATTCAATGAATTTTTTTAAGAGTGCTCAAATAATCCATAATGTCTATGTGGAATGAAATGCTTATTATAACATCTATTTTTGGAGATTTGAAAGAAGTTTAAGAAGCAAACTTATAATAGCTCATCATTCGAAATGCAGAAGTATTGAATACGTTACCAAGGTTATGGGTAGAAAGATCAAATATAGAACCCTATCAAAATGTGAGGACACACACTCATTGATAAATTCTATGGAGCACAAAGAAATACCACCTATGGAAGAATGCTTGCACACATAGATTTAGCATAGTGAAGAATAGCAAAGCGAGGTGATCAATAAAGCATCATAGTCAGGGTCAAAACATAGCAAGATTGTCATACACTAGCAACTGATATGTTCTAAGTAGTTGTAGCATAGGAATAGGGTCAAATCACCAATGTATTACTTATAGTGTAATGCCAACAAAGTTTTATCTACTATTCTATAAAGGAGGCATTATCAAAGTTTGTTAAAGATAGTCACAAGTGATTCATAGAAGGGCCCACATGGTAGTAAGGACATGGAGGATAGCAGTGAGCACTCACCAAGAAAGGAGGTATAGGTTAAACATTTTTATATAGTTTGTGGAGCCTTTGAAGGAGTTCATGAGTTCATTTTAGCACGGTTAGAGCATGAATTGTGTGCCATCTCCAAAATACCATGTAGCATATCTAAAGGGGACCAAATAAGTAGTCATTACATGAGACACATAGTGTCAAAGAGTCTCTCAATTCCATTGGAATAAATTAGTCATTTGTGTTAGAAGACCACAAATACATGCATAGTAGTAGTTGTTCATTGAAAACCTAATAGCTTATGTAAATCTTGCTCGGGATCCACATGGTTTAATTTTAAGGTCCACCATCTGCATTAGAAAAATAATGGGAGGGAAAATCACTAGGTAGATACCATTTTATCCACACCCATAAAATGAAGGTCTAAGCTTCATCTTGACCACACTGGAGCACTATTTGATAAATTAACTTTTGGAGAACTCAAGTTCATGCAACGACATAGCAAGTGCATCAATAAAAGGAACACGTAATAGCATTAAGTAAGAAGTCAATAAAAAAGTATACAAAGGGATTTATACCCAAAGCTTATTTATTTTCATCGAAGGAAAATATATGAAGGGCAATAGAAATATTGAATTTTATCGGTTACAAGTTGAGGAGAGAAAGGTAACAGAAGGAGAATGCATTATTGGAAAAGGAATTACAAAACCAAATAAGGAAAAGAAAATGAAAGGGTTGTTGGAAAAATTTAAAGGGTCATTCAAAATCACGAAACAAAGTCAAATATTTTTTTTACAACAAGGGCACGTTGGCATTAGATCTTTCTTGAAACCTCTCCTCCCAAGTTGCTAGACTACACAAAATCTCACCATTGGAAGTCATTGAAACATAGTATGTTGTAGGTGTATTTATTTAAAATATTTATTTTGGCCATGGTTATGCGTAAGGGGTCAGCCCAAAAATGTATTTATAAAAATTTGGTGAATCAATTTTGAAATCCAAGCAAATAGTGTCCAAAAACATGTAGAAGGTTCACTATTATTAGGGGTGATGTTGGAAATTTAAACTTAAAATGGTCAAATTATTATAAAATTGGGGCAAATCGACCCAAAAAAAAATTGCACCCAAAATGTTTTTCTAATGGGCACTGGTCAAGGTTCCCAAATATTAGCCAATTCCAAATTTTGAAAATCCTAATTTAAGCCAATTTGGTGATAAATAGCCACTATGCATAACCATATTTTTGGCAATATATTGGAAATTTTAGCGATTTTAATGCATGCGGATGGTAAACTTACCTATTTTTTTAATATTTTGTGCACTTTTCCCTTAGAATATTGCACCTCATTAAATTTTGGACTGTGTGAATACGAGTCACACTAATACCAGTTTAATGCAGGATATGTGTTTATGCAAGTTCGATTAAAATTTTAAGGGTTACAACAACTTGCTCTTTTCTTTTATTTTATCTAATTTGATCCCTTTTACATTTTTTATTAATCTCGTCAATACAAAATATAAAAAAATATAAAAAATAAAAATCCCAAAAATAAATATGGCAATTCCAAAATTAAACTTCAAATTATCATTTTAGGCAAGTTCATAATTTTAATTAAAAAATTTGATGGTTTTAAACCTTCACATTTTTCAAGCAATCCAATTAACTTTATCTAATGAAAATTAAAATTTCACTAAATCTGAAAGTTTCATTAAAATGAATAATTAATATGATATGCCAAAGCTCCTACATTGTAAAGTTAGATTTTAGGCATTTTATTTCATTATAAAACAAGTCTTAACAAACGAAGATAGAATTTGTTAACAAAAGAAGATAAAATTTATTAACAAAAGAAGATAAAATTGGTTAACAAAAGAAGATAAAATCTAGTTAACAAAAGAAGATAAAATTGGTTAACAAAAGAAGATAAAATGGTGAAGAACATGAGTTTATACTGATAGGGGGGTGAAAATTATAAGATAAAACTTTTTTCTTTTCAATCCATATGATAACATCAACAATATTAAAGCATTAAACATTACACAAAGCATCACACACATGAGAGACATGATTTAACGTGGTTCACCCAATGTGGGCTACTCCACAGAGAAAATATTTCACTAAAATTTCCTCAACAAATCTTTTGGGAATCCTTCCCTCTTACAATATTTATGGACCTTTGTCCCAAGGATATATCAATCCCCTAATCAAGTTAGTGGATCTCTATCCATAGGAGAACTCTTTCCCCTTTGCTCTAGTTGGAGATCTTCTAGAAGACTAATACCTCTACTACACTGGCTTGTGGTTTTCTCTCCACTGAAGACTTATGTTCTCACTCAAAAAACCTTTGTCCTTATTTCCCTGGCTAATGGATCTATATCCGCTAGATAATATTATCCTCAGCTCTATCACCTCCAAAGCTTTCTCTCAGCTCTGCTCAATATTTGTCTCAAATCTGTACTAAACATTATCGATCGGTCTAGCCCAAATATGCTCATAAATATATCTATGGTCTGACACAAATCTACCCTCAAATATACACCAAACACTATTCTCAAATCTATATTTTCTTTGGCATAAAACTTCTCACAAATCTATACCAAACTATGTCCTCAAATCTGTCCTCAAGCCTTAACATAAAGTGTAATTAAATCACAAACCAACTCTGCTTAGATTTACCCAAAACCTTAACACAATGTTTGAGCAAATGAATCAACTCCGATCTCAAGTCTCCATAAATAACTACCTGTAACATTTCCTTAAAATTTTACAAAAGATCATTAAAATAATTTTAGAAAATACAACTCAAATATCTTTCAAAAAACCTCTTCAATACCACAAACAAGTTTCACTCGGAATCTTGTTTAACCATAGAAACATATAGAGAATGATTAGAGACTCAATATGTTTCACACTCAATTCAATTTAGAAATAAAGTATAACTTGATTCACAAAACTTGAACTATCATTCCAACGCTTTTAATCAATAATATTTATCCAACTTCACTCAACCATTCAATGAAACACAACTTTATTACAAATCCTAACCAAATGTTCTTTATTATGCCATTTAATCAATAAAGTTGCAAGAAAAATCCTAACAAATCAATAATATTTATGCCATAATTATGAAATTAATATGTGAGTTGTAAAATAAAGCACATGAAAAATATATGAAATAGAGTTCTTTATTAATGTAAATTAATATTTTCAGTTAATTTGAAACTAAATAAAAAATAGCATGCAAAGTGGCATAATAAAAGATATAATAAAAATGAAAAGTAAAGTGCAAAACAGACTTGTGAATCAACTAAAGTAAATGCAAAACCTAATGATATGATGGAGGATGCAAAGAGAAATGAAGATATTGATAAAGCACTCCAAGAAGGTTGATCTATCCAATCACCAAGGCTCCTCCACTCAATCCCCAAGGGTAGCCAACACCAAAGTACAAAATAGCAAAACAATGACTTATAGTAGAAGGGCACTTGTTAGCATGAGCAATGAGTGAGTCAAGAATTAGAATCTCTAAAGAATTCATTGAGGGTTGAATAGGGAATCCAATTCTCTTTTTATAAGAGGTTTGGAGGGAAAAACATGAGAGAAAATAAAATTTCACCGTGAGCAAAGGTTGACCCCACGGGGGAGGTGTTTTAGTGAGAAAAATCCCTAGAACTCCAAATTCATGCGTCGCCATTACAGGGCACAAATATGGTAAGCAAAATTCATGTCTCGTATGGACCAAGTGTAAATTTGGTAAAGATAAGAAAACAAGGCAAAGAGATAAGGCAAAAGGGTCTCATATTTGCACTTAACAAGTTTGGGTGGCTAACTAGGGATCTAAAGAAGAATTGACTCATTCTGATGGGTCAATTTTCTGTGTCTACAAGGAATAAAACTTAAGGATAAAAATATTTACATTTTTCAATTTTTGAAGATTACCATTGATGATGGATGATGTGGATATTGTTTGAGGTAATCTATGGTTGGGTTCTTTGGGTACTATCAATAATAATTTGGAAAAGAAGTTTAAGATGTTATGGTGAAAAAAAAGAAGATAACACTAAAAGATATTTCTCAGCTTAAGAAGCACGGATCTAGGGAAAAATAGGAAACTATTGCAAAGAAACAAGAATCAAAAGCACCTGAAACAAAGTCTAATGAGGAGGTAGTAGCAAAAATCAAAGAAGCAAAAATTGAGTCTAAGAACAAACCAAAAGATGAGAACATAACATAAGAGCATAAAATAGAACAACACTATATTGAGACATTAAAAAAAGTAGAACAACATGATAAGGTTGTAGCATATTATCATCCATACCATTGGAGCGATTGCAATCCTGAAGGATAGCTTAGGGAAAAATATTATGGATCTACATAGAGTTAAAAAGAACCAAGTATGACAATGTTTTTAGTAGAGAAAGCATAGTGATTTTAGTTTTCAAAGTGGTATAACAACATCAAAGACCAAATAAACCCATCATTAGAATTACCAAGGTAAAGTAGTTGTGTGAACCTAACATCAAGGACCCTATACAAATACCCCACAACGCCATATTATTTTCCTAAAATTTAACACCTTCTTACCTGCAGTCAAGACTATGATATGTTAACGGAGTAATGATGAAGTGTTTGAAAAAAAACGTTCCAGGAGACGTCAGATCACTGTCCAAGCTTTTCACATCACAGTAGCCATCTTTTTCAGGTCACGCGGAAAAACAAAAATGGGAAATTTGGTTGCAATGAAGTGGTTAAAGTGGATATTTCGCCGTCTACAGAATATCCCGCTGTATCTGAATTGATAAATCAATCTTAAAAAAGACAGTATACATCAGTTGCAAAGTGCTGTAAAGCTCAAAATTTCTTCCTTTCACACGGCCAATACCATTTGAATGGGAAGAAGAATAATCAGAAAACCAGAAAAAAACAATTTGACTACAGAATTAATGAAAAAGCTCTTTGATTTATATGGATTGTGGATGGTGAAACTATACTTCTTGACAACATTGAACGATTCAAGTATTGCATTCAAAAGAAAATGAAAGTAGCTTATCAAGCCAAATCAGTACAAACTATCAAGTGGCTTAAAGCTTAGGCTTTGAGCCTTAAATCTAGTGGGCCGGAAACTTTGATTCTCTATCACCATCCTTTAAAGATTGCCATATAAATTTTAAACATACAAAATGAATGTTATTTTAAAATTTGTTAAGATGAAAAAATAAAATTTATTTGGTTGTTTTAATTTTTTTTTTTATTGATAAAATTACATTAGAACAATATTATCTATAATTTGGGATAATATTCTTATCTTTAATAAATAAGAGCATTAGATTTCTCTTTTTAACTTAAAAAAAATATTATAAGAACTAACCACTCCTGGTTACAATATTAAAAGAAAATTTCTTAAATCATATGTTTGCATTGACTATCCAAATTAGCCACACGTTGAACTTCTCTCATCTGAGTAGCCATGTTAATATGCCACTAAACCCCTACCTCCTCGGTAATCATTCAATTCCCTCTACAACTTTCCTTAACTTGGGTGATAAGAGTCCTCAACATCACATCTCCAAAGCAAAGTCCCCCATGTAATTCAAATTTAAGGATTAAGCATTGGTTTTACCATTATCTGTTAAAATATATGGTTTGAAAAGAATAATATTTTTTCAAAAATAAATTTAAAAATCACTCCTAAATTTGGATTCATATTATTGTCTTCACATCAGCTCATGATAAAATAAAAATATCCAATTGTTGGGTTCATTGAACTTAATTTTTAAAAGTTGGCAATGGTGGTGTTTAGATAGTCATAGAAAAAAAGATGAAGACATAATTCAACCAAGGTAGATTGGACCAGGAATAACATTAAGATATTCATAAATAGAGGTAGTATATTGAAAATGCCAACATATATAAAAAGAAGAAAATAGTGTTGTAGATAATTTAACTCTAGCCAAGGGAATTTTTTTCTCGAAAATAGAATCAAAATTAGTTGTTTGAAATTTTACTTATAATAAAAAGAAGATAGATATTGTCTAATTAGCCTAGTATTATATGTAATTTTTTTATGAGATTAACAATAATAGAAGCTTAAAGTGAACTTTTAAATTAAAGGGGTAAAAATTTATTGACAAAAATTTTGGATTACAGAGTACAACTGAGCTTCCAACCAAGACTCAAATAAACAACCAAACAGGCTAAAACCACTAGACTAGAATAACACCCAAAAAATACAAAAAGAACAAACCACATTAATTTTGTACATCCTTGTGGATCAACTCCCACAGGCATTGAGAGTCCCCATACGGGAGACTCTCCCAATTATCGATACTCCAAGGATCGAGCAGCTCGGAAGCCCTTTTGGCCGGGTAATAGGCAACCACATTCCATTCCCTTGGAATCTTCACTCATTCTAAGAATTTGAATGACTACAGAGGCCAATTTCCAATTAACTTCCTCCACCCTTTTATCATTTAAAAGATTAACCACAATTTGAGAGTCATACTCAGATAATCCTATTCCAGCCAAGATAAAACCCCCTCCACAAGGCCTCAATAATTGCAAGAGCTTCCATAACATTGTTGGAGTGAACACCTTTATAAATGGAAAAGAAAAACTAACACCACTAGTAGAATCTCTCCCAACACTGCCAATGCCAGCATGTCGAGTATTACCCCTGGACGATCCATCAGTATTAATTTTTAAAACTCCTCTAGGGGGTGGCCTCCACCTACCATCTCTCCTAACCTTTTTATTGAGCTGAGGAGCCCTACTAGGGTTAGAAGAGTTCACACCATCCCCAAAGAGACCAAGGGCTTGTTGTACCTTCTCCTCCCTAGAATCCAAAAGAGTGCCCACATCACATTTGCTATGGATGATTTCCTGAACCATATACGGGATCCTTTGCCGGATCCGTTGAACAACCAAATAACTACCCTAAAATATGCGTTAGTTTTTTTGAGCCAAATTTTCCGAGATGATGCAATAAGGGCCCAAATTCCAAGCCACCCGAAGGAAGGGGGCCTTGGTCGGAGGTCTTCCTAGACTACTCCAAAACTCCACTAGGGACAGGACATGAAAACATGGATGGTTCCAAGAACTCCACCAACGGTGCAAAATGTCTCTAGACAAGGAGCATTGGAAAAATAAATGAGAAGAGTCATCCTCATTATTAATGGAAAGGACACAAAAAGGACCCTGAAATCCCCTCTTTCTCACATTATCCCAAGTGAGGCATTTTTTACGAGCTACCAACTAGAGAAAGAAGTTACATTTTGGCCAGACAAATTTTGTTCCACACATTTTTCCACCAAGTGATAGGAAGATTCCCATACTTTTTCTTATCAAGAACCTCATAACCATAGGCTACCGAGTAGGTTCCCTTAAGATCAGGATTCCAAGCTAGAATATCTTTACCCCTCAATGAAGAATAAGGTCTCCTCATAAGAATATGAGCAAGCACCTCTATGTCCTTGACCAATCCTACCTGGGATCATTCTTGCGGATCTTTCCACATGTACATCTCCATATTTCCAAAATACTAGATTTTTTAAGTCCTCCACACAAGACTAGCTTGCTTCCAAGAAAAAAATGCTTAGGGAATGTAACCTAGGATATTGATTCAAGATAGGAGGGTGGACATCACAAGAATCCTCCCAATAAATAGCATTTGATCCCTGATTGCAAATCCAAAACAAACCTTGCTTGATTAAATTAGCTCTCCTTTTTAGAGTGTCCCAGATAACTGAACCTTTCCCAACCAAGATGACTCTAGGGATCTCAGCCTCATAAATACCTCTCAAGTATTTACAAGATAATATTTTAGCCCAAATATGATCTTGAGAGGTACACCATCTCCAATAAATTTTTACAGCCAAAGTCTGCCCAAAAAGAGTTATTTGTCATAACCCAAGTCCTCCCTCTTGCACCGACATACATATAGAATTCCACCTAACTAAACTCTATTTATATTGATCAAGTTTTCCAGACCATAAAAACTATCTTCAAAAAGCATCAATGTCCTTGATGAAGTGAGAGGGAGCTATTTGTACAAAACATATATAAAAGGGTAAAGCTTGAACAACATATTTTAAAAGCAACACTCTACCTACAGTGGATAGCCATCTGAAAGTCTAGTGATTCACCTTCCTTCTAAACTTATCAAGCATAGACTTTCAAGAATATCTAGGTAGAGGATGAGATGAAATTGGAATACCGAGATAACTAAAGGGGGGAGTCCCAACCTGGAATCTTAGAATGTGAGAAATCCTAGCTTGAAGAAGAAGAGGGGTATTGAAGAAGAAAATAGAAGACTTGTCCTCATTAATAAACTATCCAGAAGCACCAAGATAAATGTCAAGAGACTGTCTAATATTTCCAGCTTCCTTGATAGTGGCAACTCCCAAAAAAGTAGTATCATCAACAAATTGAAGGTGGGAAAGATGTGGCAAACTACTATCCCACTTCCACCCTTGAATGAGACCCTACATGACTTGAGACTTGAGAAATATTCCCAACCCTTCCACCATAATGATAAACAAATAAGGAGATAAAGGATCTCCTTGCCTCAATCCCCTTGAGGCCTCAAACAACTCTGATGGATCATTATTAACAAGAAAATAGAATGAGAAAGAAGAAACACATCTCATCACCCATCTAATCCATTCCTCCTCAAATCCAAAAGCAACATGAACTTTCTGAAGAAAGGACCATCTGACTCGATCATAGGCTTTGGCCATGTCCAACTTAATGAACATAGTTTTCTCCTTATAAGTTTCCATCGAGTGAATAGCTTTTGTAGCAATAAAAACCCCATATAATATTTGTCGGTCAATAAAAAACCCTTCTTGCTCCTCAGATATGATTTTTCTCAACCATATCTTCAGCCTCTCAACAATAATTTTTGTGATGAACTTATACACAACATTGCAGAGAGCAATAGGCCTGAACATATACAAGGAATTTTCTCCCTCTTTTTTGGGTATAAGCACCACAAAGGTAGCATTTAGGGCCCTTCACATCTGTTTGTTATTTTGGGACTCATAGACCACCTCCAAAAGATAAAATTTGATTAAATCCCAAAACTCTTGATAAAACTCAATCGGGAATCCATCCTGGACTTGGGGATTTTCCTTTTTTCATCTTGAATACAACATTTCCCAACTCGCTCAAGGGAAATTGGACCCATCAAGTGCTCATTCATCTCTCTAGAAATAATAGTTGGAATACAATTTAGAATAAGATTTTCATTCTCTTCATCTGATAGGGAGTCCTCCTTGAAGAGAGAGGAAAATTACCTCTTAGTCTCTTCTGAAATATCCCTGAAAGAAGAGAGTAAGGCACCCTGATAATTCACAAGAGAGGTAATCAGAGTTACCATTACGATGAGCCTTAACTAAGTTATAAAATAAGGTTGTGTTTCTATCCCCTTATTGAAGCCAATCTACTCGAGCTTTTTATTTCCAAAAAAATTATTCCCTTAGTTCCCATTCAACAAGGTCTTTCGTAGCCTCGGATTCCTCACAAGAAGCTCCTTCATGAATCCCTGATCTCTAATCTTCCTTGAAGCTTCTTCCATCCTCCTAAGATCTTCCAACTTAGCCAAGGAAAGGTTCCCAAAATTTAGTCTATTCCATCTCTTCAATTTATGTTTTACAAATTGTAGTCGCTTCATAAAGGAATACATAGCGGTTCCATGAGGAGGTTTTCCAGTGGTCCACTAGCCTCACATGAAATCATGAAGCTTAGGATCACGAAGCCAAATAAATTGAAACTTAAAGGAGGGATTCTTTTTTAACCCTAACTCCAAAGCAGAGAGTTTTATAGGCCAATGATCAGATCCCCTACCCTCCAAAATCATAGAACTAGCACTTTTGTTATTACCCATCCAATAACTGGATATCAAAAACCTATCCAGTCTCTCTGAGATGGAAGCTTCCTGATGGCAAGCCAGGATTCACACCACAAATTCATAGTAGAATCACAGTAATTTTCATTAACTTTCTTAATACAGTCATACAATAATTTTCCAGGCTCACAGTCTCTCTTCCCCAATCCCGACTTCACCATCCTTTACAAGAAAATTTTTGAGTTTTTAACGAGGCCTCGATCCTCCAGGAAATCAATGCCTCCACCAAATATAATTTCAAATTCAAAATTCCCTCTTCCTGGATTTTTGAAATTTTAGTCTTAAACGGCCATCTGCCCGATCTACCAAGGTACCGACATTAATGGTCTTCCTACACTGGCCGTGTCGTTCTGACCGTCCTTGCACTGTCGGCTCCTCCATTAAACTACCAACTGTAAAATGTTACAAAGCCAAAAATGTTGAGAAGAAAAGCGCGGTCGACTCCTCCCTTAACAGTTAAAGTGACCCATAAATTAGCTTGAACACACGTGGCCAACTGTGTGTTCATCCATCCAAGCTTCTCCCCCTGTTGCCACAAATTTGATCCACGTGCCCTTCACGATCGCCACGTGTCTAGCTTGGCTTTTCCTGGTCGTTTGTCATTTACCCTTGGTCTTGTTTGCCTTCTATTTTCCTTAAGTCTTGTGGTCCCTCAGCCACGTGTCGCCCCTTTACTGGCCGTGATATCGCGACAGGTCACGAAATTGTGACTTGTCATGATATCGCGACCGAACTCCAACTTCACTGCTTCATTTGTATTACCGTCGTGATATCGCGACGTCGTGATATCATGACGTTTGAAGACCCTCTCCTCTGCGTCTTAAAATCATCGTGATATCGTGACGTTTGAAGAGTCCCTTCTCTGACTCATGTTATTGTCACGATATTGCGACGTCACGATATCGCGATGAAACTTACCAAAGTTGCATTGCCACGTTTGGGGTCGCGAAATCGTGACATGTCACGAAATCGCGACATGTCACGATTTCGCGACCCCTCCCTCCTTTGCCTTACAAAACTTTCCAAACCAAACTTGCTCTACAAACCTTCCCCAATACTGAGAAATAAGAGGTCAAAGAGTAAAGAACTTAGAAAAGAAACTGAAACAATTTGAAGATGCAAGATTGCCCTACTGTCCCCAGATGCTCCTGCATCACTTCCCCACACCTTCTATTGTGCCAATTAAAGATCCCATTCTATGGCATGATATCAACCAAGTTTAGGGCCTAGACATAAGCATTGAAGACGAGAAGAAAAAGGCTCAAGATGGTCTACCCCACCATGTTTCTCCTCCGGATAAGTGATATAGTTGAAGTCTCTAGCCAAAATCCATGGGTTCGTTACAGGGGAACTAAACTTCTCACAAAGAAAATGTGCTCCCACAAATTCACTTTACCATTGTAATAAACAGGAGCATACACAGTTTTAAGTGGGATGGTTTCACCAGATTCATTATCATGCCCGACCATCGAAATAGACCATCTATTGGAAATCCAAGTAAGAGGAGATATCTTAACCCGATCCCATAAACAAGCAATGCCACCAACATATCCACATGTACCAATACACTGGCATTGCCCCATTCTCCAAAAATTGGGAGCAATATTGAACATACTATCAATAGCCAATTTAGTCTCCTAAATAAACACCACATCCAGAGAATGCACACGAACCAAATCACAAATAAATTTTTGTCTGGGGATGCTATTCAAACCCCTTACATTCCATGAGAGGATAATAATTTTTGGGGGTTATAAAAATGAGAGTCCAATGTTCTCACCAAGCCTGACTCCACCAAAGTCTCCCCCATTAACTTAATTTTATCCTGGTCCTTCTTCCGACCCACCTTCATATTATTATCTGAAATTTTTTTTTTAATTATTTTCGTTGCAATCCCAACATCGTAGGAGTTTTGCGGTCCAAGGATAAATGCATCAATACCCGAGTAGGATATGGCATAAATAAATCCGTACCACTTTCTAAAATAGTTTTCCTTATAGAGCTAGACCCAACCATGTCCCCTATACTCAGATCCAAAGCTCTTTGTTATTCATTTAAACCCCCTAGATCAAATTCCTTAAGTTCCCCCTCAAGAAGAGACATCTGATTCAGCCATGTTATATTTGCATCAGGTAGCGACGTTTCATGTATCTCCATGCATTGATCAAGATCATCTAATATTTCAAAATTATTTATTAGAGCATCTGGCTAGCTATCCTTAAGGTCTTTGATTGCTCTTCATCCTCTATTTTGGGCTTTTACCAAAACAAAACCTTCCTTATCCTGTTTCCCTTCCTTTATCGAGGCTTTTCCTTTATCCAATTTTTTTCCAGGCTGAGAGGGCCCAGGATTTGAATCCATAGGTAGGATAAACTTAGGGTATTTTATTTGTAGGTGGCCATATTCATGGTAAATCCGACAACGAAATGGAAGAGCTTCATAGTCAAGTTTTTGAACCCATGTAGTTGATCCAAATTGTATTTCAATAGAATATGGAATAGGATTATTTAAGTCAATTTCAACACAAATATGAGCAACAGAGATTACTTTTTTATCCATTGTTTTTTGTGACAGTACAACCGGCTTCCCAAGTAGAAGGGAAATCTTATGCAAGATATCAGTTCTCCAGAATTCCAACAGGAACCATGGAATCCGCATCCATACTGGAACCCGTGATGGCCGCTCCTCTGATGGGTTGAAACCCACATTCCAGGGTTTAATAAAGAGTCCCACTTGGTTATAGAAATAAGGACCCCCTTCAAATGCTTTGTTATGATCTGCAATACAAGAGAAAACCACCATAAAATAGATGTTCACACTCAACATCACCTCCACATCACCTTCAGGATTCCAAGTCTTCTCGACCCAAGCCTCCACAAAGGGGAGAGAAATTTGGATGCCCTAAAATTTTCCAATAAGGTCATGTTTGGTTAGATACTCCACATCTTCCACCATCGAGTCTAGTTGAACCACGAGAAGTAGCCTGGCTTCACATCGTTCCAAAAATCCATTGTTCTTTAACAAGCGGTTCCCAACATGCACTGGAAAATCCTATTCCTTCCAGCCATTTTCAAATGAAAAAACATCACGAGCATGCGCTCTTTGTGCCAGACCCAATGCCATAATGATATTCCTCCAATTTTTTAGACCTCCTCTAAAAGCTGCTGCAATCCCTGTAGAGCAAATTCTCTTCATCAAACCCTAGCAGAGTAGTTTTTCCTCATCAAACCCAAGCAGAGCTCCAAAGTCCTCCTGAATTAATTTTTTAATTAAAATAAACTTATAAAATTCTATCACCTTTGACAACTTGAAACACTTTTCTCATTCTGTTTGTTTCCATTTTCTCACCCATGCTTTCAATAATGGTTTTCCTTTCCATTTCCAAAATTCCCATATGCTCCTCGTAGGATTCCAAGCCTAAAGTGAACTTTAATGCCAATAATTGAACATAGTTTTTTATTTTTATTTTTTAAATAATCAATATATAAAATATGTAATTTGAATTTAATAACAAATATATATATATATATATATATATATATATATATATATATATATATATAATAATTATATTATATACATTAAATTAAAAAAAAAAAAAAACCAACTTAACAAAAATTTAATTATCAAAAATAATCTTTAAATTAAAATAAAATTATAAACTAATTTTATTATTAAAGAAACAAACTATATGTGATAATTCAAAAATATTTATATTAACACATCTAATCAAATTGTGAGCTTAACAATACTCAATGTACAAAATATTTAAAATATATGATTTTTTATTTTATAATGGTATCAAAAACCTAAATCAAATTAATAATTAATTAAATTAAAAAATTCAATAATCAAAGTACACAAATAACTAAATTAAAAAATAAATAATTTTATAAAATAAGTTGACTATTATAAGAGAAAAGTATAGTTATTTATCATTATAAAACAATACCAATGTTAACAACATCATTACACATAGTCCGTCCTAACATACAAGAGAGAATTTAAAACCTTTAGTATCACATTTATATAATTTGAATACTTGTGTCATTTGGCTATAGAACATGCCCATTTAGGGAAATGGAAAACATCTAAATTTAAAGTGTCTCTTAATAAACAAGATTCAAATAATAACTAGTCCTTGCAAAGGCTTGCTAGTTATCAATTTTGTAATTTATCATGTGGAGTTTGTTTTGGTTATGTAATGAGTATGATAACTTTAGTGGTTGTTTGAGCTTGCATAATGGATAGTACCTTTGAGGAAAATAAAATGTTGATCTAAACTTTATAAAAATTAGAACAAAGCAAAAGTGAATATAAAGGAGGATTACCCAAAAGGGAGAAATGAGGCATCCCATTCAGCTCGTGGAATGCAAGTCACTTTTTTGGAAAAACAAATATCAACTTTTTATTACTGAACAACTAGGTAAAAAAGGTACACTATTAGCATTATAATGTCTCAACATTGTCATTTTGGAGATATTATATTATTTGGTTTATTGAAGTACCATGGGTATTATTGTAATATTATTTTATGAGTTTAAATTTTATATTTGTCTATTGTGTGTCAAAGTATGGAGGGTATTATGTGTTATGTAATAAAGTTTGCAAGTATCAAGAGTATAAGTGTGAGTGTGCAAGGTGTCAAATATACAAGTAAAAAGTCATATGTGATAGGTGTCGAGAGAACAAGTGAAGAGGTATAGATAGTAGTTTTCAAGTATGGAAGTAGAGATTCATGAGGAGTTTTGTCATAATGTGAGGCATGTGAAAGGTTGCATCTCCTAAGAGTTTGAGGGGAGCAATAATCAAGAATATTGAAGTCATTTGTAAAGTTATATATTGGAGATAAATCTCTATGAAATGTAATCAAATGAAGTTTGTAATACATTTTAATGTATTACTTTGATTATCAATGAAGCTTTTCTTTGTGAGATAGATGTTATTATGTGAATGTAATTTTATGTTATTAAGTATTTGATCCTAGAAAATTTAACCTATGAGATAGTAGAATTACCAACATTCGTATTAGAGATACCATTGATGTTGAAATGTTATTTTGAGTTAAAGTGTGAATAATTGAGGGTTGAAAAATATATTGAAAGATGAGAAGAATTTGTAGGAGTTAAAAAACTGTTGAAGAGAGGGAGAGATTTTTGTGTGAGAAAATTAAGGTTTGGAGGAGATTAATACTTTGAATGAGGAGAGTATTTTTGTTTTGAGGATATTATTGTTGTGTTGAAGACATGAGCGGATTAAGACATTGGGGATATTACTAAATTGAGATTCAAGGGAAGATTTCTATGTTAAGGAGATTACTATGTTGAGAGGATTTTTGCATGGATGAATGTAAGATATTGCTATGAATAGATGAATTGAAAGTTGAAATATATTTCTAAAAAGAAATATCACTATAAATGAGAGTATGTCGAATGGTGCATTAGAATACACACTAAAGAAAAAATAACTGAGGAATGTGAAGTGTTGAAGAAATCTAGAAATGTAAGTTGGATGAGTAAATATTAGCTGAGAGTGATGTGAAGCTTTGAAAATGATAGTTGATACTATAACCTATGAATATTTGATCACTACTATGAAGAAGACATCCTAGACACTATTGTGAAGACTATGAATATTTAAGCATTGTTGTATGGAAGAGATCTAAGTTTGGTATGCTACACAAACTATAATATTTGTGCATGTGAAACATTCTCCATCGATCATTATATTTTTTATTAGATTCTCCTTGACATGTCAATTATGTTAGAAGTAGTGAGGTAAGGTTTAATTTTGGATGCTCATTTTTATTTCTTGGAGGTATAAGGTGTAAAGTTTTATATTATTGATTTTTTTTTTGGGGGGGGAGATAAGGAGAGGATTAATTAAAGGAATGAATGAAATAATTAATTAATTAGAGTAATTAATTAATTAAATGAGGAATTAATAATTTGGAATATTATTTTGGGAGATATAAGAAGATTAAATTTACAAATTGATAATGAAGATCAAGTTGACAAGGAGTGTGATAAGAATGATAATGCAAATCATTCAAAAATTTCTAAAGGCATTAATGTGTCTAAAGATGTAGTAAAAGTAGCTAAAAATAGGACCAAAAAAATAGATGAAATATGAGGATTAAAATCATGGCCATTTAAGAATTATAATATTTGTGAAAGAACCAAACCAAAAATAGATCATAAAAAGAAAATTGAAGTACACTACGGATGGATCGATAAATCAAATTGGAACATAATCATCAACATGTTATAATATTTCTATGGATACAAATAAAAGTCTAATAAATTGTAGGGAACATGTTATTAAATCAGTACCAGTACTTCAAGTAGTGTGAGAGCCAGATCTAAAGTATGAAGATAGGAATTAGAGATTGAAGTTAAAAATTCTTCACACAAAATAATATAATATGGGGGTTATTGAAGATATTATATTATTTGGTATATTGAAGTACCATGGATACTACTATAAATATTAGTTTAGGAGTGTGAATATTATATTTGTCTAATGTATGTGTCAAAGTGTGGAGGATATTATGTGTTATGTAATAAAGTGTACAAGTGTGAGTATGCAAGGTGTCAAGTATGCAAGTGAAGAGTCATAGTTGATAAATGTCAAGAATGAAAGTGAAGAGTCACAGATAATATGTTTCAAGTGTTAAAGTAATGATTCATGAGGATTTTTGTCATAATATGAGGTATGTGAAAGGTTGCATCTCCTAGGAAATTGAGAAGAACAATAGTCAGGAATATTGAAGAGTCATTTATAAAGTTATATATTGGAGACAAAGCTCCATGCAATGTAATCAAATGAAGTTTGTAATAAAGTTTGATGTATTACTTTGATTTTCAATGAAGCTTTCTTTTGTGATATACATTTATGTTATTATGTGATTTTATATGATTGATATTTGATCCTAGGAAATTTAACCTATGATATAATCCGGCAAAATTGCCAATAGTGGTATTAGAGCTACCGTTGAGGTTCAAGTGTTATTTTGAGTAAAAGTGTAAAAATTTGAGAGGCTGAGAAATATATTGAAAGAGGAGAAGAATGTAGAGGAATTGAAGAAATTATTGAAGAAAGGAAGAGATTGTTGTGTGAGATAATTAAGGTGTGGAGGATATTAATGCATTGGATTAGGATATTACTATTATGTTTAAAAGATCATTATTGCATTGAATACATGAGGATTATGATATTGAGGAAATTATTTTATTGAGGAATGAGGGAAAAAATTTGCATTAAGGAGATTGCTACATTGAAAATATTGTTGTATGGATGAACATAAAAGATTTCTAGAAATATATATTGTTGTGAAGAGGACGATGTCGAATGGTTCACTAAAGGATGCATTGAATAAAATAAAGCATGAGAATGTGAAGTGTTGAAGAAATCTAGAGAGGTGAGCTAGATGAGTAAATATTAGCCAAGAGTCTCATGAAGCTTTGGAGATGATAGCCGAGACTACACCCTAAGAAGATTTAAGTGATATTGCGAAGGATATATCCTAGACACTACTTTAAAGAAGACTATGAATATTTGAACATTGTTGTAAGGGAGATATTTGAGTTTTTTGTGCCATGAAAAATATAATATGTGTGCATGTGAAATAATTTCCATCAATCGTTATCTTTTTATTAGAATTTCCTGACATATTAGTTATGTCAAAAGCAATAAGGTAAGGTTAAATTTTAGGCACTCACTTTTTATTAATTAGAGGTATAAGGTGTAAAGTATTATATTATTGAATTTATTTTTTGGGAGAGATAAAAATAGGATTAATTAAAGGATTGAATACAATAATTAATTATTTAAAGGAATAATTAAGAATTTGGAATATTGCTTTGTGAGATATAAGAAGAGTAAGTTTGCAAATTGGTAATTGATGAATGTGAATGAAAAATTTATATTTTAAGAAGGAATGAATTTATGAATGAATGATATAAGGAAAATATTTATAGGATATTTGAATTAAAATGTGAATTAATTAGAGTGTGGATTAAATTGAAAGTGAAAGTGATATTTTAAATTCGTGACATTGAATTTGGGAAGTATAATAAAATTAAATAAGTGAAATAATGAAGATTAAATGAATTAATTTTGAATGGTGAATTAAAATTTGAAGATTGATTGATTAATGTTGAAAGAAGGAATTTGTGAAATTTTAAATTTGGGAGATAATAGTAGATTAAAATATTTTTAAATGAATTGAACTTGAAGAGGATTGAATGAATTCTATTATGAAAAATATTAATTTTTTTCTTTTTAAATCACAACTTCTAAAAGGACCAAACTTTGCATCATAGAAAAATAAAATGAATTTAATTATCATTGTGGAAAAACTTTGGGATATAGTGAATGAAACAAAGGATAAACCAAAAAATGAAAGGGGAAAAAAAAAATTGAGGAAAATGATGCAAAATCCCGTATGCTAATAACATTTGGTGTAATAGATGAAATTTGGCCATATATAAGTGAAGCAAAGAATTTAAAACTTGCTTGGGAGAAATTAAGAAAAATATTTGAAGGAAAGAATGAGGTGACTTGCATTTGCAATCACAATTGTATTAATTAAATATTAATGGTAGAA
This sequence comes from Wollemia nobilis, assembly GCA_028583015.1. NCBI lineage: Eukaryota > Viridiplantae > Streptophyta > Pinopsida > Araucariales > Araucariaceae > Wollemia > Wollemia nobilis. Next base: position 3,040,640 of record JAQPPZ010000057.1, read on the forward strand.
CTCTTTCTTTGAAGGATAGTGGAATTAAAAATTAAGTTCATCGATGCGAGGAGCATCCGGTGGCAAGCAGAGCAATCTTGCATCAACAAAAAAAAAATTCCAAGTGCTTGCTTTGATGTCGCAATATCGCGACATCAAAAAGTCACAAAAATGTGACATGTCACGAAAACGTGACATGTCGCGATATCGCGACAAAGAAAGGAGAGAGGAGGCACGGCCCAAAAACGTCATGATTTCGCAACATGTCGCAAAATCACGACTGAAGCAGGAGAAGGAAGGTGCCCTGAAGAAAATGTCATGATTTCATGACATGTTGCGAAATCACGACCGAAACAGTAGAGCGAAGGCATAAAAAAAGAAAATGTCGTGAAATTGTGACCTGTCGCGATTTCGCGACATGTCGCAAAATCGTGACCAAAGCAGGAGAAGAGGAGGTGCCTGAAGAAAATTTCATGATTTCATGACATGTCATGAAATCATGACCGAAATAAGAGAGAGAGGGCATCCGAAGAAAAATTTCGCAAAATCACGACCAAAAGGAAACAGGAAGGGATGGAGGAGAAAATGTCACGATTTCATGACATGTCACAAAATCGCGACCGAAGGAGCGAAAGAATGCAAGGAAGGAAAGCTGTCATGATATCGTGACATGTCATGATTTCATGACCCAAGAAATGAAGAGAAAACAAAGAGCAAAGATGTCACGATATCGCAACATGTCATGATTTCATGACCCAAAAGGTGAAGAGAAAGCAGCGAGCGAAGAAGTCACGATATCGTGACATGTCACGATATCACGACCAAAATCAAGAAAGAAGATCTTGAAAGGAAGATGTCACGATATCACGAACCAAAGGAGAGAAAGGTAGTAAGGAAGAAAAATGACTACTGGTTCTCTATTCGAAAAAGCCTGCATTCCCATACAATGTTTTTCGAGGTGGTCAAGGCCTCATTAATGCATGATTTCTTGCCCAAGAAGCTTTCTGAGCATTGGCGGCCAAACGAAGACTGCACCCAGAGGTCATATGGCTCATCAATGCATGTTTTTGTGGCTAACCCGGTGGTAGTTGCCAGTTAGGGAAAAATGTAAAGGTTCAGTGAGGCGAGGATTGATTCCGCAGGTGGGTCATTAATGTCCTAGAGGGTCGGGGCCTTGGGGGAGACCCAGACATGGGTTATAGAGGAGGTGGTGCATAAAAAAAAAGGGGAGGGGCTCAGAACAAGAAAGGAGACCTGTTGGCTAGTATTGTAATTTTTCTTGAAAGTTTAATGAAATGGAAGCTTGAGTGATTCTCTGTGATACTGTGTCCCCATCAAGTGGTATCAGAGTGGGAGTTCCTAAGTGTGTGAGCAGATCACCGAAAGTGAGGCAGCTTGCACCAAGATCTGTGGAAGGTTTGTGAGAAGAGAGTGAAGTAGAATGCCTCCATGAAGAAATCATGGTGGTGGGAGAAATATGGTGCCAACAGAAGATTTCAGGGCTCTACAGAGGCAAGTTCAGGCCCTGCAAGAGGAGTTGTGCAGAGGACTTGAACCCAGAGGAGAAGAAGGAAGTGACGATGAAGTTGATGAAGAAGAGGACTAGTTTGAGAAAGAAGAAGATGTTGTAGATCCTACACAAGCCGGGTTATACAGAGCCATCTCTCAGATTGGAAAGAGATCGAAGATGGAGGTTTCTACGTATTTTGAAAATCTTGATCCAAAGGAGTTGATTAACTGGATCAATGATTTGGAAGAATACTTTGAGTATGAAGAGATTGAAGATCTTGATAGGGTCAAGTTTGCTAAGACCAAGCTGAAGGGTCATGCCAGCATATGGTGGAAATGAGTACAGCTGGAAAGAAATATAAGAGAAAATAAGAGAATAACCAGGTGGGATAGGATGCTAGAGAATTTGATGAGGTATTTCATCCCAGTTGACTATGATATGGATCTGCTAAATAAAATGCAAGGTTTGAAGTAAGAAAGCAAGTCTATTAAAGAATACATAGAAGATTTTTACAAGATTGTAATCAGAATAGGTCATTCAGAGGCCAACAAGGAGAAGGTAGCCTATTATATTAATGGGTTACGAACAAGTATTAAAGAGGAGTTAAGCCTGGTCAGGATGACCACCATAAAGGATGCTTACCAGTTTGCCCTGAGGGTTGAAGAGAAACTAAATAGAAGGTTTGAAAGCAAGCAAAGAGAAAGAGGTCATGGTGGAAGGACTGGTGGAATGACCGGTGGAGAAAAATACAAGGACTAGAAGAAGGCTGGTGAGACCAGTAATACCCAAGAGCATAAAGAGGAGAACACCTACCAACCCCGTAATTAGAAAAATGGTTACCAAAGAGGGAGAGGTAGATTTGGACATGGATTTGGAAGAGGAGGATTTCGTGGAACCTATTTCCACTATGGCGAAGAAGGACATCGAGCATTTGAGTGTCCACAACACCGAGAAAGGACAAATAAGAGACCTAAGGGTCCTACTAGAGTTGTTGTAGTAGATGAAGGTGCTAAATCAGAACATTCTGAGGAGGAAAAAATAGGAGAAGTTATGGTCACTAGGAGGACCTTTTTGAATGAGGATAAAGGATCAGACCAGAGGAGGAGCCTGTTCCACACAAGGTGCAAAAGTTCGGGTAAGGTCTGTAATATTATCATAGATAATGGTAGTACTGATAACTTGGTCTTAGAAGAAATGGTTTCCAAGTTACAATTAAAAATGAGAAGACACCTGCATCCATACTGGATTGTGTGGTTATAGAAGGACCATAGGGCTTTGCTCAGCGAGCAATGTTCAGTGAAGTTCAATATTGGGAATTACTGTGATAAGGTCCTGTGTGACATCCTGCCTATGGATGCTTGCCATTTGTTGTTGGGAAGGCCATGGTAATTTGATCGGTGTGCAATGCATGATGGTCGTGCCAACACCTACTCGGTGACAAATAATGGAGTGTGCCATAAGCTGAAGCCCTTGAAGGAGGCAAAATAAAAGGTATGTAGCAGCGCTAGAATCTATTTAGTTGAAGGAGGAATATTTTTGAATAGTTTAAAGCATGAGCATATGTGTTATGCATTAGTTCCTAGAGTTAGGAAGGAATAATGCAAGGATACCCCTATAGAAGTCTTAGGACTATTAGAAGAATTTCTAGACATTATATCTGATAATGTGTCTGAGGGTTTACCACCAGTAAGGAAGATCAGTCACCACATAGATTTGGTACCAGGATCTAGCTTACCCAATAAGGCAGCACATAGAATGACCCCTATAGAAATTGAAGAGTTGAACAGGCAAGTCCAAGAGTTGCTGGGGAAGGGGCTGATTAAAGAGAGTTTGAGTCCATGTGTAGTACTTGCAATACTAGCACCAAAGAAATATGGAGAGTGGAGAATGTGTACAGACTCTCGAGCCATTAACAAGATCACCATAAAGTATAGATTTCCATTGCCAAATATGGATGACATTATGGACTGTTTGAGTGGAGCCAAGTACTTCACCAAGATTGACCTAAAGAGTGGTTATCATCAGATTCGTTTCAGAGAGGGAGATGAGTGGAAGACAGCCTTCAAGACCAGAGAAGGTTTGTATGAATGGTTAGTCATGCCATTTGGACTGACCAATGCACCAAGCACATTCATGCAATTGATGAATGAGGTATTGAAATATTTCTTAGGCAAATTTGTCATTGTCTATCTGGATGATATTCTAATCTTTAGTAGAACCCTGGAAGAGCATCTGATGCATATTAGGAAGGTTTTTGAGAAGCTGTGGGAGGAGCAGTTGTTGATTAATCTGAAGAAATGTAACTTTGTGAAGAAGGAGTTAGTGTACCTGGGATTTTTCATCTCAGACGAAGGTCTAAAAATAGACCCAGAAAAGGTAAGAGCTATCATTGAATGGTCTACTCCAAGGAGCATTACTGAGGTAAGATCATTTCATGGTCTAGTAAGTTTTTACAAGAAATTCATTAGGAATTTCAGCAGTATTTGTGCACCCTTTACAGAAACAATGAGAGGGGATAAGAAAGAATTTAAGTGGACCTTAGGAGCAGATAAGAGCTTTGATATGTTGAAAAAGAAGGTTACAGAGCAACCTGTTTTGGCACTTCCAAATTTTAATAAGGTATTTTAGGTAGATTGTGATGCTAGTAGTAGTGCCATAGGAGCTGTTTTGAGTCAAGAAGGTAAACATGTTGCTTACTTTAGTGAGAAACTCAATGATGCTAAAAATAAGTATTCAGTTTATGATCAAGAGTTTTATGCTATAGTTCAGGCTCTAAAGAAGTGGCGACATTACTTGTTGCTAAAATATTTTGTTCTATATACTAATCATCAGGCCTTACAGTATATTAATAGCCAAGGGAAGCTAAATCAGAGGCACCTGAAGTGGGTTGAGTTTCTACAGATTTATACCTTTGTGTTGAAGCACAAGAGTGGAAGGTCAAACGAGTTGTAGATGCATTAAGTAGAAGGCAATGTTTGTTGACAGAAATGAAGGTGGAAGTGGTAGGATTTGATGAACTGAAGGGTTTGTACCCTGAAGATCCTAATTTTGCAAAATCCTGGAAATCTTGCTTGGCACCTGTTACTTTGGACAGGACCAAGTGGTTGGATTTTTTGATCCAAGATGGAATGTTGTTTAGAGGAGGTCAATTGTGCATTCCAAGGAGTTCCATGAGGGAAAATTTGGTCAAGGAAAAACACAGTGGAGGGCTGGCTGGACATTTTGGTCGGGATAAGACCATTGCCCTGGTTAGTGAAAACTACTATTGGCCGCAACTGTAGCAAGATGTGAAGAGGTTTGTGCAAAACTATAGAGTATGCCAGATGGTGAAAGGTGTGAGCTAGAACATTGGATTATATCAGCCATTACCTGTACCAGAGAGACCATGGGAGGACGTCAACATGGATTTCGTTCTTGGTCTACCAAGGACATAGTGGGGAAATGACTCCATATTTGTGGTGGTTGACAGGTTTTCAAAGATGGCACATTTTATCCCTTGCTAGAAAACTAGTGATGCAATTCACGTTGTAGTTTTATTTTTCAAATAAGTGGTACAACTTCATGGTCTACCAAGGACTATCATTTTTGATAGAGATACCAAGTTTGTGGGGTATTTCTGGAGGACCTTGTGGAAGAAATTGAAGACAAATTTGAAATTCAGTTTTGCATACCACCCATAGACTGATGGCCAAACGGAGGTGGTGAATAAAAGTCTAGGAAATCTGTTGAGATGCTTGATAGGAGACAAGCCCACGAGATGGGATTTGGTTTTTCCATAGGTAGAATTTGCATACAACAATTCTGTCAATAGGAGTACTAACAAATCCTCATTCCAAATAGTGTATGGGAGCAGTACAAGGAATTCTTCTAAGTTGAGGAAGATGGATTTAGGGGAGAAGTGCAGTGTCGAAGTTGAGAACTTTGTAGAGCATATGAAGAGCATGCATGAAGAAGTAAAGAAGCACAATACTAGCATGAATAACCAATATAAGACAAGGGCAGACCAGAAGTGACGGTTCAAGGAATTCACAGTGGGAGATGAAGTCATGGTCCATCTGAGAAAAGAAATATTTCCTGCTAAAACCTATAACAAGCTGAATATGAAGAAGTTTGGACCATGTCGAATTATAAGAAAATGGGATTCAGGCAATGCGTATGAAGTGGAATTGCCAAATGGCCATAACATATCACTTATTTTTAACATTGCATATTTGGTAGAATATCATGAAGGAGGCAGTAGCGAGACACTAAGTATAGATTTGTGGAGTATTCCAACATCTACTCTAGCAACAGACGAGATAAAGGAAATACTAGACACTCAAGTAGGCAGAAGTACCAGGAACAGACAGTATTCTGAATATCTGGTCAAGTGGAATGGCAGTCCTATCAAAGATGCAACTTGGTTGTCAAAAATAGAGGTTGACCACCTGGGTCTTCCTCCAACGATACAGAAGTGAAGGACACTTCTCAATCCACCCCGGTGTCTGATGTAGGAGCATCCGGTGGCAGCAGAGCAATCTTGCATCAACAATTTTTTTTTCCAAGTGTTTGCTTTGATGTCGCGATATCGCGACATCAGAAAGTCACAAAAACGTGACATGTCGTGATATCATGACAAAGAAAGGAGAGAGGAGGTAGGGCGTAAAAACATCGTGATTTCATGACATGTCATGAAATCTCGAACGAAGTAGGAGAAGGAAGGTGCACCGAAGAAAATCTCATGATTTCATGACATGTCGCGAAATTGTGATTGAAATAGTAGAGCAAAGGCATAAAAAAATAAAATTTTGTGAAATCGTGACCTGTCGTGATTTCGCGAAATGTCACAAAATCGTGACCAAAGTAGGAGAAGGGGAGGTGCCTGAAGAAAATTTCATGATTTCGTTACATGTCGTGAAATCACGACCGAAACAAGAGAGAGAGGGCATCCAAAGAAAAATGTCACAATTTCACAAGATGTCACGAAATCGTGGTTGAAAGGAAACAGGAAGGGACGAAGGAGAAAATGTCACGATTTCACATGTCATGAAATCATGATCGAAGGAGCAGAAAGAAGGCAAGGAAGGAAACTGTCATGATAGCACGACATGTCGCAATTTTGTGACCCGAGAAGTGAAGAGAAAACAGAGAGCAAAGATGTCGTGATATTGCAACATGTCACAATTTCGTGACCCAAAAGGTGAAGAGAAAGCAGCAAGCAAAGAAGTCATGATATCGTGACATGTCATGATTTCGTGACCAAAAGCAAGAAAGAAGATCTAGAAAGGAATATGTCACGATATCGTGACATGTCAAGATATCACGACCCGAAGGAGAGAAAGGCAGCAAGGAAGAAAAATGTCATGATATCGCGACATACTATTGGTTCTCTGTTTCAAAAAAGCCCACATTCCTAGACAATGTTTTTCGAGGTGGTCAATGCCTCATTAATGCATGATTTCTTTCCTGAGAAGCTTACTGAGCATGGCGGCCATTCGAAGACTGCACCTAGAGGTCATACGGCTCATCAATGCATGTTTCCATGACTAACCTGGTGGTAGTTTCCAATTAGGGAAAAATGTAAAGGTTCAGTGGGCGAGGATCGATTCTGGCAGGTGGGTCATTAATGGCCTAGAGGGTCGGGGCCTTGGGGGAGACCCAGACATGGGTTATAGAGGAGGTGGTGCATCAAAAAAAAAAGGGAGGCTAAGAACAAGAAAGGAGGCTTGTTGGCTAGTATTGTAATTTTTCTTGAAAGTTTAATGAAATGGAAGCTTGAGTGATTCTCTGTGATACTGTGTCCCCATCAGTTACTAAATTTGGGAGAAAAATTAGAAGACAAGTTTCTTGTCCAAGTTACATAAAGATCACTCCTAAAGAAAGTCAAATATTTAGTCATTTATCTTCAAGTGCTAAATAAAACCATAACCTTTGATGACTTAGTCAAAATTATTTAAGAATATGAAGTGAAAATTATATTCAGAGATGAAATGACTAATAATGCTTTGATATAAAAATAAAATGCATCAAATACTATTACATCATCATCATAATCTCAACTAAATGAAGATGGAGATATTTTCATATATGCAATATATAAGGTTATAATACAAGTCATTATAGATATAATTCTTTGAATCAAAGAAATCAAATGAATATACCATTTTAAAGGTTCTAACCGAGGCAATATTAGCCTCTATATCAACATGTTAAACAACAATGTCCAAAATAAGAAAATGAAAAAGGAAAATTAGTTTAGGAAGCTTAATAAATAGAGAATGAGGATGAAATTAAAATAATATCCCTTATAGGAAGGATTATAGACATGTACGTGGTTTGTTAAAAATCAAGTGCAACAAGTACGAGTGCAATCGAGGAGGGCAACTAGGAGTGAGTGCAACTAGGATTAAATGCAACTGAAAGCAAGTGGGAGCACAAGATGGGAGTGAGGGCAAATGAAAGTAGGTGCAAGCACAAGTTAGGAGTGAATGCAGCCACAAGCAAGTGTGAGCATAAGCCAAGAGTGAATATAGCCAAAAATAGAGTGCAAGTGCAAACTGGGTGCAAGTGCAATCTATATGAGTGTGTAGTCGGGAGTGAATGCATCCAAAAGCAAGTGTGAGAACAAGCTAAGAGTGAGGAGCAAGTATGAGAAGGAAAGTAAACGTTAAAAATAAAAGTGTGATCAATCACTTCTTGTTCTAGATCTCAAGAAAATTTAGAAGATTCATTTGAAAAAAAACCTAGGTAACGTGGAAATAAAGTTATTTGTGAAAGTCCTTACTAAAATTATGAATGGCCAAGTTGGAAGAATAGAAACTCTCCAATATTCCCTGATTTCTCTTTTTTAGAGATAGTCTCTTCACCTTCATTGGTGTTTGGATGTTGATGGGGAGCCAAGATTTCTAATCAAACCCAATTCTCATTCAAAAACTTGGAAAAGATTTTTTTTACAGAAATGACAATCGTGTGCCAAAAAAAAAATGGAAGCCCCTCTATCTCAACATTTTCCCCCTTTTAAAATCTCGGGCGTGACTCTCTGTTTCCCTTTTATGGCCCTTCGTTTCATTTCTCGTGCCTGTTCGTTGTCTTGGCTTTTGAAACATTTTTCTTTTCGATCCTTGGTCTTCATCTGCTTTCATTGCACCTTGGTGCCACATGTTGTTCAGTGCTACCACTGTAGACTCTCTCCGCATGTAAACCAATGATGATGTTTGGTATACCCATCGCTCAATAATTTCCTCTGTAACAGCCCCTATAACTGCCTACTTTTTTTTTCCTTTGGTCATGAAAATGCGACATGTCACGATATCGCGACATTTTTTCTTCTTTGCTAACATGTCGCGATACCGCGACACTTTTTCCTTCTTACTATTTCTCTTCTATTTTAGTCGTGATAATGCGACATGTCGTGATATCGTGACACCTTTTCCCTCTTGCTCTTTCTCTTCTCTTTTGGTCACAAAAATACGACATGTCACGATATTGCGACACTTTTTCTCTCCTGCGCATTCTCTCATATTTTGGTCATGAAAATACGACATGTCACGATATCATGACACTTTTTCTCTCATGCACCTTCTCTCGTATTTTGGTCATGAAAATGCGACATGTCGCGATCTCGTGACACTTTTTCTCCCTTGCGCCTTCTCTCGTCTTTTGGTCGTGAAAATATGACATGTCGCGATATCGCGACACTTTTTCTCCCTTGCGCATTCTCTCGTCCTTTGGTCACGAAAATGCGACATGTCGCGATATCGTGACACTTTTTCTCTCTTGAGCCTTCTCTCGTATTTTGGTTGCAAAAACGCGACATGTTGCGATATCACGACAGTTTTTCTCCCTTGCACCTTCTCTCGTCCTTTGGTCACGAAAATACGACATGTCGCGATATCATGACACTTTTTCTCTCTTGAGCCTTCCCTCATCTTTTGGTCATGAAAACGTGACATGTCGCGATATCGTGACACTTTTTCTTCTTTGCCGACATGTCATGATATCGCGACACTTTTTCTTCTTTGCCAAGATGTCACGATATCGCGATACTTTTTCTTCTTTGCCAACATGTCGCGATATCGCGACACTTTTTATTCTTTGCGGTATTTTTCCTTTCGTTGGATGCTCCTGCATCAGACAACTGGAGTGGATTAAGAAGTGACCTTCACTTTTGTACTATTTTGTCACCTTTTTCAACATCTCAAAACTTGCACCTGCCTTTGCAGTCCACCTAAACTCCTTGAAATGCCTCTTTTGATCTATTTTGGACTTGTACTGAGTATTCATCTTACTGATATGTTGTTGTACCTCTTCATATAAACACTTTATGTGCTCTGTAAAATATTCGCACTCAGCACTGCTCTTTTCTCATTTATCCATCATTCTCAACTCAGTAGCATTCCTTGGACTACTCCCACATACAATCTAGAATGGTGATTTACCAGTACTACTGTTGACAGTCCTATCTAGAGTAACTAAGGCTGTACAAGCTCTCCAATATTTAGTAAAATTTGGGTCTTCGGGGTACAAACCATTAAGTTCTTCAAACCCCACAATTTCCACTCTCATTGTTGTCAGTAAACTCTTTTCATCCATCTCCTTTAGTGGCTTTAGTTTATGGCGCACTCCTTCATTTGTTAGGGAGTAAGTGTTGGCATGTCCATCATGGACTACACGGTGATCAAACTGTTATGGTCTTCCTAACAGCATATGGCAAGCATCCATAGGTAGGATATCAACCAGGATCTCATCCTGGTATCTCCCAATATTAAACTTGACTAAGGACTGTACACTGACCAATGCCCTATGGTCCTTCTGCAACCACATAATTTGGTATGGATGCGGGTGTCTCCTCCACTCTAGCTCTAACTTAGTAACCATTTATTCAGAGACCAATTTATCAGTACTACCATTATCTATAATAACATTACAAACCTTACCTAAACATTTGCACTTTGTGCAAAATAGGCTCCTCCTCTGGTCCGGTTCTTTCTCCTCATTCAACAAGGTTTTCCTTGTGACCATAACTTCTCCTCTCTCTACCTCCTTAGAGTACTCTGATTCAACTCTTTCATCTACAATAATAGCTACGGCATTACCCGCTAGCCCCCTTATTTGGCTTCTCTTGGTGATGTGGACACTCATATGCTCGATGTCCTCCTTCTCCATAGTTGAAGCAGGTTCCATGAAACCCTCTTTCTCCATTTTCTTGACTATATCTACCTCTCCCTCTTGGGTAGTTGTTCTAACCATGGGATCTGTAATCATTATCTCCATTCTGATCCTGACTACTACTAGCTTCTTCTTTCTTCTCATCTCGTCCTCCATCTATTCTTCCACAAGTTCTTTCTCCATGACCTCTTCCTTTCTTCTTACCCTCAAACCTTATGTTCAGCTTCTCTTCAAATTTTAGAGCAAACTGGTAAGCATCCTCAATGGTGCTCATCCTAACCAGACTCAACTCTTCTTGAATACTAGTTCTCAATCCATTGATGTAATGGGCTACCTTCTCCTTGTTAGCCTTAGAATGGCCAGTTCTGATTGAGATATTGTAAAACTCCTCTGTATATTCTTTGATAGATTTGCTTTACTGTCTCAAACTCTGTATTTTTCTCAACAGATCCAATTCGTAATCTGCAGGAATAAACTGTCTCTTCAACTTCTCTACCATTCGATCCCCTCTGGTTATCTTTTTCTTTCCACTTCTATTTCTTTCTAGTTGCACTTCTTTCCACCATATGCTAGCATGGCCTTTCAACTTTATTTTTAAAAACTTGATCCGATCTAGATCTACAAACTCCTCATACTCAAAATACTCCTCCATATCATTGATCCAATCAGTCAACTTCTCTAGATTGAGATTCCCAGAATACGTGGAGATATCAAACTTTGGCTTCTTCCTGATCCAAGATATGGCCTTAAATAATCTAGCTTTGGTAGGATCCATTGCTTCTTCTTCATCGGATGGATCATCAACCTCCCAAGCTTCATATTCACTATGATCTTCTCTCCTTGGCTCAACCCCTCTTCACAACTCCTCTTGCAGGGCTTGCAATTGCCTCTGTAGAGCTCTAAAATCTCCTTTTGATACCATATTTCTCCCACCACCATGGTTTCTTCATGGAGGAATTATTCCTCGCTCTCTTCTCACAACTCTTCCACATATCCTAGTGCAAACTGCCTCATTTTGGGTGATCTGCTCACACACTCAGGAACCCTAAGCTCTGATACCACTTGATGGAGATCCAAGCTTTCTAATCAAACCCAATTCTAAGTCAAAAACTTGGAAAATATTTTTTTTATAGAAATGACAGCCGTCTGCGAAAAAAAAATGGAAGCCCTTTTGTCTCAGTAGTTTCCCCCTTTTAAAATCTCAGGTGTGACTCTCTATTTCCATTTTCTGGCCCTTTGTTTCATTTGACGTGGCTCTTCGTTGTCTTGGATTTCAAAATGTTTTTCTTTATGACTCTTGGTCTTCATCTGCTTTCATTGCACCTTGGTGCCACATGTTGTTCAGTGCTACCACTGTAGACTCTATCCGCCTGTCAACCAATGATAACATCAGGTATACCCACCGCTCAATAATTTCCTCTGTAACAACCCCTATAACTGTCTGCCCCTTTTTTTTCTTTGGTCACAAAAATGCGACATGTTGCGATATCGCGACACTTTTTCTTCTTTGCCAACATGTCGTGATATCATGACACTTTTTCCTTCTTACTATTTCTCTTCTCTTTTAGTCACGATAATGCGACATGTCACGATATCATGACACCTTTTCCCTCTTGCTCTTTCTCTTCTATTTTGGTCATGAAAATGTGACATATCGTGATATCATGACACTTTTTCTCTCCTGCATCTTCTATCGTCTTTTGGTCGTGAAAATACTACATGGCACGATATCACGATACATTTTCTCTCTTGCGCCTTCTCTCGTCTTTTGGTCACGAAAATGCGACGTCACAATATCGTGACACTTTTTCTCCCTTGCGCCTTCTCTCATATTATTGTCGTGAAAATGCGACATGTCATGATATCACGAAACTTTTTCTCCCTTGTGCCTTCTCTCGTCCTTTGGTCACAAAAATGTGGCATGTCATGATATCGCAACACTTTTTCTCTCTTGAGCCTTCTCTTGTCTTTTGGTCATGAAAACGCGACATGTCGCGATATCACAATAGTTTTTCTCACTTGCACCTTCTCTCGTCCTTTGGTCATGAAAATACGACATGTCGTGATATCACGACACTTTTTCTCTCTTGAACCTTCTCTTGTCTTTTGGTCAGAAAAACGTGACATGTCATGATATCGTGACAATTTTTTTCTTTGCCGACATGTCACGATATCGTGACACTTTTTCTTCTTTGCCAACATGTCGCAATATCGTGACACTTTTTCTTCTTTGCCAACATGTCACGATATCATGACACTTTTTCTTCTTTGCGGTATTTTGCCTTTCGTTGGATGCTCCTGCATCAGATGCCCTAGCTAGCAATAAGGGTAAGATATAATCTATGGCAAAACCATTTTGGGTAGCAGATTATACACTAGAAGTGATTATAAAAGATGAGATGATTGAGCATGATATAGTGATTCCTAAAACCAAAGGGTTAATTTGTAAGTTTCATGGATACTAGCCAGGTTTTATTGAGATTTAAAATTGGATTAATTAGAAGTGGGGATTGAATTCAAATTATTCCCTAAATTTTCTTCCAAAAGGATTTTTCCTTATTATTTTCTCCAATATAGAAATAAGGGATGAAATAATGGACGGAGGCCCATGGTTTAGGGGTAAATATGCATTATACTTAAGACCTTGGAGTGATAATTTTTCGGTGAACACAAAAACTATTAAAAGGCTTTTGGTATGGATTAGGCTTTTTGGAATTCCTTATCAACTCATAAATAATGAGGTTTTGAAGAGTATTGGTAATAATCTAGGCAAATTCATCCAAGAGGGACCATCTACTAAGGAGAGAAGACATGTTGTATACTCTTGAATATGTGTTTCCATGGATATTTCTAAACCTTTACCACAATCAATTATGATTAAAACTAAATCAAGAGAATGGGATCAACAGGTGGTTTATGAAAATATTGCATTTCGATGTTGCAAATATCATGAAACTAGGCACATGGAAAAATACTGTAAAGTAAAAATGGAGGAAGAGATGTAATTTTTTGGGAATGAGGGTAATTTCAATTTGAAAAAAGTAGACCATATCACATAATAAGCTAGGTCAAATAAAGGATTTTCCACTCCTAATAAAGTGGCAAGAAAAATCCCTCTATATCATCAAATGGAAAAGGCAATTACAGTTCACTCGAATCAACCATTAGAAGAAAAAAATGGTATAGAAGATGAGGAAGTACATTGTGCAAGTTCAATTATAGGATCTCAAGGTGCGAAGGAAGAGGGGGAGGCAATTTTTAATACAAAGGAAAATGGGGAGATGCATCGTAAATCAAAAAAGGAGAAGGAGGTCAATATTAATCTAGGTAAATCACCTTTACTATCCTCAAGTAGCTTAAAATATTATCCTTCCAATAAAAATGAAAGTAGTATGGAGTGTGTACCTTGCGCTTTAGGTTTTCAAGAGCAATATATTAAAGAAAATATTATGGAGGATATCCAAGGAAATTTAAGGTTTTCAGGCCAACATAAGAAAGCGATGACTATGGAGGATTATCTTTGCAGTTTAGAGTTTTTAGGGCAACATAAAGAATAAAATGCTAATGAGTCTATTCCTTGCACTTTTGGCTCTTTAAGGCAACATAAACCTTTAGAATATAAGTCTCATTTTGAACAATATGAAACAATGGAATATATTGATGAATATGAGAGTGTTGGCAAGAATTGAAGAAGGATAGGAAGGCCATAAAACCATGATATAAGAGAAAAAGAAACTTAGAAGGATATTGATTTTGGAATCCAAACAAAAATATCACAGATGCTAACAAGAAGTGGGGATAAACCCACTAACAAAAATAAATAGTATTGATGATGAAAATGATATCATGGAATATTAGGGGTATGAATAAAACCCTTAGAAAAAGAGTTATTAAGTAATTAATAGGTTGTTATAGCCTTGAGTTTATTTTAATACAAGAAACAAAATTAAGCAGTGAGGAATGTAAGGAGGCTTTTAAGAAGATTTGGAAGACAGGTGATTGTTTAGTAGTTTCTTCTACATGAGCTTTAGGCGGTATTGTAATAATATGGGACAAATGTAAATGGGATGGAGAACTATTAAAAGCAAAAATTAATTGGGTTGTTGGATTATTTTTTAGGAAAGAGGAAAACATCAAATTTGGGGTTATAAATGTATATGCTCCAACTATAGTTACTCCACGTGAAAGATATTGGAAGGACCTTAGTATATTTTTATCAAATACAATGATGATTCATTGTGATTTATGGATTCTTGGGGGTGATATTTATACTGTTATATCTCATTTGGAAAATAATGGTGGTATTCTAGGATGGTCTAAATCAATGCAATATTTTTCTTCATTTTTCAATTCAAATGACCTTTGGGATGTTAGTCCCTCAATATTTCAATACACATGGGATAATAGATGCATTGGGAAAAATCATATAGAAGAAATATTGGATAGATTCTTGTTATCCAATAATTGGTTGTAAACAAAGTATACAATCTCTTTGGATATTTTATTGAAAGCGGGATCAGATCATAAACCCATTCTTTTGAATTCTGAATCACCTAACAATGGTCATCCAAAGCCATTTCGATTCTAGTCTATGTGGCTCCAAGACCTTGATTTTTTCTAGATGGTTATGTTATAGTAGTATGAATCAAAATCATGTATGTACATATTTGTTCAAAATTTGAAACATGTAAAGGAGCAAATGAAGATATGGAATGTCAAATATTTTGTAACATTTTTAAATAAAAATGAAATTGGATCCAAACTCTAAAATTTACAAGAGATAGTAGAAATTAATGGAATGGACTAGGATTCTTACGTGAAAGAAAAAAATTACTTTCCGATTATCATAATGCATTGAAAAATGAGGAGTCATTTTGGTTCCAAAAATCTAGAGAGAAATGGCTCAAGGAAGAAGATAGAAATACAAAGTTTTTTCATGTTGCAACAAAAACAAATTTTTCTATTCTTCACATAAAAAATATTATAACTCTAGATGGAAGAAATACTAAGGATGAAGAAGATATAATGAAGGAAGTAGTAAATTATTTTAATTTTTTTTGTCAAATTCTAGGCAAGATAAGGAGGCGCAAGAAAAACTTCTACAAAATATTCCATCAATTATCACTTAGATAAAAATGAAAGCTTGAGGAAGAAGATATCTATGGACGAGCTCCATGAAATAATTTTCTCTTTCCATCCTAACAAGGCACCTGGCCCCAATGGACTTCCTGCAATTTTCTTTCAAATTTTGGGATTTATTGAAGAGTGATATGTTAGATGCAGTGGAAGACACCCAAAAAAGAAAGGCTATAATAAATGATATCAATTCTACTTTTATTACCTTGGTTCCCAAGAAGGGTGACACAAAATATTTTGATAATTTTTGTCCAATAAGCCTTTGTAATATGATTTACAAGATTATTTCAAAAATTCTAGCAAACAAGTTGAAGGGTATTCTAGGTTATATTATCTTAGAGGAACAAGGTGGATTTGTTCAGGGTAAATAAATTCTTGATGGTATAATTATTGCAAAATATGCCATACATTTTCTTCATTCCATGAAAAAACCATGTATGATTTTGAAATTAGATATGAACAAAGTATATGATAGGGTTTCCTGGAATTTTCTACATGCTATTCTCAGAAAGTTTGTCTTTGATTATAGTTGGTGTGAGTGGATTAAATGCTGTTATAGCACTACAATTTTTTTTGTTTTCATCAATGGTTCTCTTGTTGGGTACTTCAAGTCATATTGTGGACTTCTTCAAGGTGATCCTATTTCTCATTATCTATTCATTATTCTGGTAGAAGCATTAGGGAGAGCATTTTTAAAGGCAAAAATGGAAGGAAAAATCAAGGGTATTCAAGTTGCAAAAAATGGTCCCTTTGAATCTCATCTCAAATTTGTTGATGATACTTTTATTTTGGGTCATACCTCAGTCAGTGAGGCCATGGAGTTTAAATAAATATTATCATGTTATGAAAATGCTACTAGATAGTTGGTAAATACTTCAAAATCTAGGTTTTTTTCATTAATACTTCCCTAGATTTACAACAAATTATTGTGAATATTTATGGATTTAAAATAAAAAAAAATTCATCAATCTACCTGGGTATTCCTTTATCTAATAAAGGAAATAAAAAGGAGCTTTGGATATATTTTTTGGATAGAATGAAATCTTGATTGGTAGGTTGGAAAGGTAAGTTCTTAACCATGGTAGGAAGGCTACAACTCATAAAGACTACATTGCAGTCCATTCCTATTTATATGATAGTTTCAAGACTGTCAACAAGTATTGCATCAGAAATTGATAGCATTCAAAGAGAATTTCTATGGAAAGGTTTTATAGAGGAAAGAATATTTGAGGAGTAGGATTTTGGAATTGCAAAATCATGAATTTGGTATTAGGAGCAAAGCTTGGGTGGATATTATTCAAATATTAAAGAAATAATTGGGTAAAAATATTACATCGAAAATATATAGGTTCTCTTGATGTAATGAAATTGTTTAGAAAAATAACTCTACCCAAAGGATCATCAACATGGAACTTCATATAAGAGAGTTTACAATTGATAAAGAAACATATTATATAGTCATTCAATGAGGGGAGTTATGAAAATTTTTGGTCTGATGCTTGGTTGAAGCCATATCCTCTCATCTCAAACTCAAAATGGAAACCATTGGCTCAAGCATACCTATAATTTAAAGGTATAAAGGTCAAATATTATATTATTATGAACAAAACTCCAGATCATGGGTTTCTTTTAGTTATCATGGGTTTATTTTAGTGATCATGGGTTTATTTGCCAATTTTTACATGAAAATATGAGTTGGTTTGGAACTTATCAAAGGATGGTGGATACTTAGTAAATTTGGGATATGAGAATTTAGAACAATAAAAATTTCCTTCTCCCAAATATTTTCCTTGGAAGAATGTTTGGTCATTAAAGGCTCTCCCTAAGGCCTCAACATTTCTTTGGTTAGCAGTTCAAAGTAAGATTCTTTCAAGAGAGAGTCTACAAAGAAGATGATATTATGGACCCTTCATATGTGCCTTGTGTGAGAAGGATTTATAAACATCAAACCATTTACTCCTTGATTGTTTGTTTTCTCACACCATTTGGGGTTCCTTTATAAAAAATATGAAATTATATTGGGTATCTCCATCAACATTGAAAAAGTTGATAAAATGTTGGATAAATTATTTCAAAGCTAAAGCATTATGTATTATTTGGAGGATTAGCCCTACCATTATTTTTTGGAATTTATGGCTTGAAAGGAATAATAATTTTTTTAATAATAAATATCAAAATCATACCCAAGTTTGGAACCGTATCAGTGCCTCTCTTGTAGAATATCTATAAATATGGTGCTCATCATGGGAAGTCTCAATTGTAGAAAAATAATTGCTAATGATTTGGCTATAGGATGTGAACATACATGGAATATTCATCTACGAAAACAAAATTGAAACAAAGGATCTACTTCAATATATGGTAAAATGGAAATATCCAAAAATTGGATTTATCAAAATTAATTTTGATGGTGCTTCTAAAGGAAATCTAGGAAAAGCTAGTGGAGGTGGTGTTTTTAGAAATAGTGAAGGCAAAATTCTCCTCACTTATTCAAAATTATATGGAACTTCAACTAAAAACTATGTAGAGGCTAAGGCACTTCTTACTGGGATTAAAATTGCAACAAAAAAAGGATGGAAATATATTTCAATTGAGGGGGACTCACAAATTATCATAAATGCTATTAACAAAAATGTATGTAGAGACTAGATTAAAATTAATATTAATGTTGGTGTTCATCATCTATTACTAGAGGAAATATCTTGGCAGTGTGAGCATATTTATAGAGAAGGAAATTGAGTAGCAGAAAAAAAAAGCAAATTATGGTGTTGATCTACATCCCCATGAAATTCAAATTTTATAATACGGCTGGCCAAGTGAGATTTTATGTCAATAAAAATTATTTCAAGGAGTTGATTGTGGAAACATAGAACTTTGATAAAGTTGAAGAATATATTTAAGAAAAAGAAGATAAGAAAAATAATGTAAAAATATTTGCTACAACAAATGTAATATTTTGGTATTTTGATGGGTGTGGCCCCAAATAGAAACCACATATAACCTATTATAAAAAATGATTATAGACATGAATATGAAGACCAAATTGAAAATGAGTTTGATGAAAATGATAATGTAAATGACTTAGAAATTCCTAAAGAAACTGATATTTCTAAAGATGAAATTAAAGTAGCTAAAAATAGGACAACAAAAATAGATGAAAGGTGAGGATTAAAATAAAGATAATTTCAAATAATAAAATTCATGAAAGAACAAAACCAAAAATAGATCACAAAAATAAAATTGAAGTACACTTTGGATGGATCAATAAAGCAGATTGAAACAAAATCATGAACATGTTACAATGTTTCTATGGACACAAAGAATGTCTAATAAATATTGTAAGGAACATGTTATTAGATCAATGTCATAAATTCAAGAAGTGTGAGAGCTAGGGCCAAAGTATGAATATGGGAATTAGAGATTGAAGATTAAAATTGTTCACACCAAAATATGTAATAGTAGGGATCTTGGACATATTACATTATTTGATATATTGAAGTGCCATGGGTACCATTGTAAATATTAGTTTAGGAGTGTGTTTTATATTTGTCTAATGCATTTTTTAAAGTGTGGGAAATAGTATGTGTTATGTAATAAAGTGTGCAAATGTTAAGATAATAAGTGTGAGGTGTGCAAGTGCAAGTGTTCAAGTTGTCAAGTATGCAAGTGAAGAGTCATAGGTGATAGGTGTCAAGAGTGCAAGTGAAGAATCATAGATGGAGCAAATAGTCATGAGGATTTTTTTCATAATGTGAGGCATGTGAAAGGTTGCATCTCCTAGGAGTATGAAGAGAGAAATAGTCAATAATATTGAAGAGTCATTTGTAAAGTTATATATTTGATATAAATCTCTATGCAATGTAAGAAAATGAAGTTTTTAATGAATTTTGATGTATTAATTTGGTTTTTAATGAAGCTTTAATTTGTGAGATATTGAGTTTACTATGTGAATGTGATTTTATGTGATTGATATTTGATCTTGGGAAATTTAACTTGTGAGATAATCTGGTAGAATTTCCAACACTGGTTTTAGATATACCTTTGAGGTTCAAGTGATATTTTGAGTTAAAGAGTGAAGAATTGAGAGGCTAAGAAAAATATTGAAAGAGAATAAGAATTTGGAGTTAAAAAAATTGTTGAAGAGAGGAAGATATTGATGTATGAGATGATTAAGGTGTGAAGGATATTAGTGTATTTAATGAGGAGATTACTTCTATGTTGAGAAGATCATTGTTGTGTTGAATACATGAGAGTATTAATACATTGAGTATATTGTTGCATTGAGGAACAAGAAGGATTCCTACATTAAGGATATTGCTATTTTGATAAGATTGTTGCATGGAGGAACATGAGATATTTCTAGAAATAAATATTCTTGTGAAGAGGAGGACATCAAATGGTCCATTAGACGATGAATTGAAGAAAAAAAATCAAAGGAGCATGAAGTTTTGAAGAAATATAGAAAGGTGAATTAGACAAGTAAATATTAGCTGGGTGATGTGAAGATTTGGGGATAATCACCAAGATTGCACCCTATGAATATTTGAGAACTGCTATGAAGGAGACATCCTACACAATGCTATTAAGAAGACTATAAATATTTGAGCATTGTTGTAAGGGGGATATTTGAGTTTATTGTGACACACAAATTATAACATTTGTGCATGCGAAATGTTTTCCATAGAGTGTTATATTTTTATCAGATTTTCCCTAATATGTTAGTTACATCAGAAGTAGTGACATAAGGTTTAATTTTGGGCACTCATTTTATTTCTAGGAGGTATAAGGTGTAAAGTATTATGTTATTAATTTTTTTTATGAGAGAGATAAGGAAAGGGTTAATTAAATGAATGAATGAAATAATTTATTAATTGGAGTAATTAATTAATTAAAGGAGGCATTAAGAATTTGAAATATTCCTTTAGGAGATATAATAAGAGTAAGTTTGAAAATTAATAATTAGTGAATGGTGAATGAAAATTTATTTTCTAAAAAAGAATGAACTGATGAATGGGATATATAACTAAATGCATGAAATTTAAATTTAAGTGTGATTTAATTGGAGTGTGGATTAAATTGAAAGTGAAAGTGAATTTGGACTTGAGAGGTATAAGAAAATTAAATAATTGAATGAATGGTGAATGATGAATTGAAATTTGAATACTGATTGATTAATGTTGAAATAAGGAATTTGTGAAATTTATAATTTGGAATATAAAAGTGATGGTTTTTGAAGCATTCAACCTAATCAAGAAATACAACTACTGATTCAATAAAATAATGAGATAAAGAAAACAAAGTAACACTTGAACTACAACTGCAACTACATATAGCTTGTTATTACTTGCATAAAATTTTACAATGAAATATGGAAATAAGAGTTCATAATATAGATTTTACAAATGACCTTGGTATACCTCAAATGACCCTTGACATACATAACAAATAATGTAATATATTCTAACATCCCCTTGTATTACATTATTTGGGATGAACTTCTCTTGATCTGCATAGATGATCTCTAAATGTTTGAAACTTGTTTCGATCTACAAATTTTGTAAATATATATTCTAGTTGTTCTTCTATAGGAATATGCTTCAAACTGATATGATGATTTTTAAAATGATCTCTAATGAAATGACATTGTGTTTAAATATGCTTAGTTTATTCATGTACAATTGGATTTTTTATTATATTGAGTACTCCTTGATTATCACAATGTATTAGAGTTGGAGTTTTTTTAATTCCCATGTTAGATAATATATATTGTAACCACAAAGCTTCACAAGTTGTATCTCTTGTTGCATGATATTCTACTTTAGTAGATGATTGTGCTATTGTATGTTGTTTATTATTGTGCCAAGATATTGATCTTAACCCAAGATAAAAAAAATATACCCTGAAGTAGATTTTCTATCATCAATAGAACCAACATAATCAGAATCTAAATAACCCTAGAGAAAAAATATTTAATCTAATTCATATAAGTTAGCCCAAAATCTATAGTCTTCCAGACATATTCTAGTATTCTTTTTGTAGCTTTTCAATGACTCTCCCTTGGCTCTTGCATGAATCTTGAAAGATAATTTATAACAAAAACTAGATTGGGTCGAGTATTTGTTAAATACAGAAGACTTCCAATTAATTGGTGGTATATTATAGCTAAAACTAAATGTGTTCCATAATTTTTGGATAATTGAAGCCCTTGTTCCATAGGTGTATCTTTAGGCTTACAATCATTCATTTTATATTTCTCAAGTAGAGCTTTTGCATATTTTGACCATGTAATTATAATATTATATTCATTTTGATGAATTTCTAAATGAGGATAATAATTCAACAGTCCTAAATTTATCATTTCAAATGCCTTCTCAAGATCCTTTTTTATCTCACTTATTAGTTTTTCATAGATTCCAATAATCACTATATCATCAACATACACTATAAGAATTAATATATCATTTCCAATTTTCTTTGTAAATAAAATTAGATCAAATGTACTTCATTTGAAATTATGTTGTAACAAATGATTATTAATTTTTGTGTTACATGCTTTAGGAGCTTGTTTTAGATCATATAAGGATTTTTTTAATTTGCAAACCTTATGTTATTGATCTTTAACAACAAATCCTTCTGGTTGTGACACGTAGACTTCCTATTCTAAGTCACCATTAAGAAAAGTACTTTTTACATCCATTTGATGAAGTTTCCAACCTTGATGAGCTGCTAAAGCACATATTGTTCTAATAGTAGTCATTCTAGTTGTTGGTGCAAATGTTTATTCATAGTCAATTCCCTTTGTTTGAGTATATTCTTTGGCTACTAACTAAGCTTTGTACTTTTCAAGTGTCCCATATGCTTTATACTTAATCTTGTAAACCCATTTGCAACCCACAAATTTATTTCCTAGAGGTAATTCTACTAGATTCCATGTTTTTTTCATTTGTAGTGATGAATATTCAGATTCCATAGTTGTCTTCTATTGTGATTAATTTAGGGCTTGAAGTGTTGATTTTGGTTCTACTATAGTACTTAGTAATCCTCTATTCAAATTAAAATGAATAGAGGATTACTAAGAACTATAGTAGAACCAACATCAACACTTCAAGACCTAAATTACTCACATTGGAAGGCAACTATGGAATCTGAATATTCATCACTACAAAAGAAAAAAACATGTAATCTAGTAGTAAAATCTGGTATTTGTTTCAAATTGGATTCCTTGAGTGTGTTTCTAAGCCATATTTATTCCGTAAGGAATTATGGAAGTTTTTGTATATTCACTCTATTAATATTGGGATTCTATTTACATCTCTTCATTTCCCAAGTCTTCCTCCAAGAAATTTAAAAGAACTTATGCATCGTTACTTTTTTTTTAGTTTCAACCTTGATGTTTTCATCAAAAACTATGTCTCTACTTATATATACCCTCTTTATAATTGTGGGAGAATATAATTTTTGAAGGGTTTAAAATTTTACTAGAAGAGGAATTCCTTCAAAACCTAATTGATAATTTTCAATGTGAACTGTGATTAGGGTTTTTTTGCAAGAGCTTGATAGTGGAAAAATCTAAGTTTTGAAGAGCTTAAAATTTTATTGATAGAGGAATTCCTTCGAAATCTAGTCGATTATTTTCAACGTGAGTTATGGTTAGGGTTTGTTAGTAGGAGATTCATAGTGAGCAGAACTAAGTTTTAGAGAGTTTAAAATTTTATCACTAGAGGAATTCCTTTCAAATCCAATTGGTCATTTTGGGGTTTACTTACAGGAGCTTGATAGTGGGTAGATCTGAGTTTTGAAGAGTTTAAAATTTTACTAATGGAGGAATTCCTTTGAAATCTAGTCAATAATTTTCAACATGCGTTATGGTTAGGGTTTGTTCACAGGAGCTTGATAGTGGGTAGATCTAAGTTTCAAAGAGTTTAAAATTTTATCGGTAGAGGAATTCCTTCAAAATCTAATCGATAATTTTCAATGTGCACTATGGTTAGGGTTTGTTCGCAGGAGCTTGACAGTGGGTAGATCTGAGTTTTGGAGAGTTTAAAATTTTATCGATGGAGGAATTCCTTTAAAATCTAGTCGATAATTTTCAACGTGCATTGTGGTTAGGGTTTGTTTGCAGGAGCTTGATAGTGGGTAGATCTGAGTTTCAAAGAGTTTAAAATTTTACCGATGGAGGAATTTCTTTAAAATCTAGTTGATAATTTTCAACATGTGTTGTGGTTAGGGTTTGTTCGTAGGAGCTTGATAGTGGGTAGATCTAAGTTTTAGAGAGTTTAAAATTTTTACCGATGGAGGAATTCCTTCGAAATCTAGTCAATAATTTTCAATGTGCATTGTGGTTAGGGTTTATTCATAGGAGCTTGATAGTGGGTAGATCTGAGTTTCGACCAGCATAAACCAATTTTTGGGTTGTTTGGTGACCTCTCATAGTGAAGAGTTTAAAATTTTATCAATGGAGGAATTCCTTTGAAATCTAATCGATAATTTTCAATGTGCATTGTGGTTAGGGTTTGTTCACAGGAGCTTGATAGTGGGTAGATCTGAGTTTTAGCCAACATAAACCAAATTTTGGCACCATACAGGTTTCCATTCTGGTTGTTTGATGACCTCTCATAGTGAAGAGTTTAAAATTTTACCAATAGAGGTATTCCTTCAAAATCTAGTTGGTAACAAAATCTAGTTGGTGAAGTTTTTTAAGAACATCGATAGCACAAGAGGAAGTCCATCTCTACTATTTCCACAAGGTGATATTTAGGGTTACAATCAATATTTGCAAGTTTTTTTCTAAGTTGGAGAGATAAGTGCTTGGAAAATTAAAAATATAAAAAATTAAAAAGGGTTTCAAGTTGGTGAGCAAATATTTTTTTGATGATTGATGATGGCAATGGCATCGGTGAGTGAAGTGGTAAGTGATGGTGATGCAACTATTGATGGTGATGGTGGTAGTGGAGGTAGATCTATGACTTTGGATAGTATCAAGGTAATCATGGGCTTCTAATGTGTGTGTTGGGAGTGAACTTGTGATCCTTGATGGAGGTGGGGGTCCCTTAGAGCAAGGTGGAGGGAGAGATCTAACTTCAGTTGTTGACACATCACAAGGTCAAAATGGATCCAAGCATGTTTCCTCCTCTCACTCCTTTGTAGCCCTTTTCAAAAATATAGTTTCTTCTAGGCCTCCCCCTCACCCCAAGGTCGATCTACACCCTTCTCAAGGTGCCCTCTGAATTCCATCAAAGCTTGTTTCCTCCCTCATGGACCAAGATTCTCATTCTCTTATGGGGAAATTTTTAGGGCCTCACCCTGACATGGAGTTGATCTATAAATGGGCCATTACCCATTGGTACCCTCAAGGATCCATGGACCTAGTTGCCTTTCCTAGGGGTTTTTTCTCATCCATCTGAATAACCCCATTGATTCAAGTAGAATCCTATTAGGTGGACCATGGTTCTATGATTGAATAGGGATTTTTCTTAGGAAATGGAGTGTGGATTTTGATCCAGAGACTCAAAATATCAACCTAGCTCCGATCTGGGTTCACCTTTTAGGTCTTCCTCTCCATTTTTAGGATGAGGATATTTTATGAGGGATTGCCTAAGATATTGGTGAGTTCATCGATCTTGATCCACCTACCAAATCCAAGACCCACATGGTCCACGCCCACATGTGCATCAATGCTAACCTCGATTCCTCTCTTCCTTCTTCCATCGAGCTGATTTTAGATGAGATCTCTAGGACTCAGATCATAGAATATGAGAACAAGCCAACCTTCTATTCTAGGTGCTCCAAGCAAGGTCACCTCAACTCTCAGTGTCAGATGTCTAAGGTTTCTAAGGTGCCTTCCACCAAAAAACCTTTAAGAGAAAGGTTCTAGTAGCAACAACATTCCCATAATTGATCTAAATCTTCTTCTTTGGTAGGCTCCAAGCCCCCTCCTTATGGTACTAAAGTTGTTTCAAATTAGGATATTCCTTCTCAAGGTCCATCAAGGGAGGCTTTGAATGATCTAGTCAAATATTTATCATCTATTGCTCAAATTTTGTTGGGGGATCCTCTGAATGCTTCATCCTCTATAGGTCAAGCTCTCCAAGATGTTCCTCAAGTCGACATCTCTTCCTCCTTTAAGGTATGCCCTCCAACTTCTATTTCTAATCCTTTTTCTTCTCTATCTATTCCTGAGGTTCCTCCTTCTATTGAGAATGTTTCTCCTCAAATCCCTCCTCCATAGAGCCCTCCTTCCCCTAAAGGCCTTCTCAGCCCTTCCCCATGTAAAAATCTTCCTAACAATATTTTTTCCTTGAGCCCCCTTTCACTAGAAATAAAAAAGGCTCCATGTTGATGTCGGTTTAGAGAAGAAACGAGGTCATCCTTCCTCTCAACTCATCAAAAATAGAGAATATTTTAAGGATATTACCAATGGAACTCAACTCACTTTGAGTCTCTCCTCCAAGAAAAACCTTCTTTTAGATCCACTTGAAAATGATACCCGATCCAAATTCCCCTCTTCACAAGGAAGAGGGAAAAGGTCTTCTTCCAGAATCTCCAAATGAAGATCCTCTCATGGAATGTGAGAGGCCTCAATGGACACAACAAACAATATTTGGTTAAGTCCATGAGGAAATACCTTAAACCAACCATTTTCCTCTTGCAAGAATCCAAACTAGATACCCAAAATGCTTCACGCATTTCCAAATACATATGGAAAAATTATGAATTCCTCATAAGCCCTACCAATGGAGCCTCTAGAGGGTTGTTATGTTTGTGGGATCCAAATTTTGTTGAAGGTAGACTCCTATCTATGGTAGAAAACTACATGAACATCTTGTTCTTTAGTAAGGACTATCATTGCAGATGGGTTTTATCAAATATTTATGCTCCAAACTCCCCATCTAGGAGATTTCATCTCTAGAACAATCTTAGTCAGATGAGAGAGGTTTTTTCCAATGAGGTTTGGATGTTGGCTGGAGATTTTAATTCTTCCTTATTCCCCACTAATAAGAAAGGAGGCTCTAAAATAATAGTTAATTCCTATGAGGATTTTGCTTCATTTGTGGATGAGAACGAACTCATGGATATCCAACTCAAAGGTCCAAAATTCACCTAGAGCAATCGTAGAAAGGGTGACCAACTTATTCAAATAAGGCTTGATAGATTCCTAATATCCATTAATGACATCTACCCCTTTGGAGATGTTGTCCTTCATTCTCTACCCTGAATAGGTTCTGATCACAACCCCCTTCTCCTTGATTGTTCATTCCAGGTCTCCCCATTCAAATCCCCTTTCAGATTTGAGGCTATGTGGCTTCAGGATCTAGATCTCAAGGCACTCATTGCAAATTGGTGGTCTTGCAATTTTTTTGGGTCCCTAGCCTCTCAGGTCAGCAATAAGCTCCATTTTGTGAAAGCACAACTCAAGAAGTGGAACAAAGATATTTTTGGCAATATTTTTTCTAGAAAATAGAATATCCAATCCCAACTCACAAACATTGAGCTTCTTGCCCAACAGGGAGAATTGGACACAAATATTCTTGAGGCTGAAAGGAAGCTTCTATTTGAATACCACAATATTCTTAAAAGTGAAGAAGTTTTTTGGAAGTAGAAGTCCAGAGTTACCTAGTTGAAAGAGGGAGACTCTAATACTAAATTTTTCCATGCCACCACGATGAGGCACAAGGGCTCTAACAAGATCAAGGAACTCACTAGAGCTGATGGGACCATTATTTCAGAAATTATAGATATCAGAGATGAGGTAGTGGCTTTCTTCGAAGATCTACTTGGACCCAATCTGGAGTGCAATACACAAACGTTAGAGACCCTCCTAAACAATATCCCTAGGTTGGTATCCCAAGAGCATAACAATTGTTTGCTTAAACCATTTTCCACTGAGGAAATTTATAATGCAATTTTTTCAATGCAAGGTAGGAAGGCTCCAGGCCCGGATGGTTTTCCCCCAATTTTCTTTTAAAAATATTGGGACATTGTGGGGCCTGACATCATTTCAGTCATCCAAAAAATGTAGCAGACTAAGAACATTCCTAAATATGTAAACTCCACCTTTATGGCCCTCATCCCTAAGTCCAATAATGCCAAATCCTTATCTGATTTCTGCCCAATCAGTCTATGCAATATTTTTTATAAAATCCTCACCAAAGTGATTGCCATGAGATTGAAACCTATTCTCCCTTTCATCATCGATTCCTATCAAGGTAGTTCTATTCCAGGGAGGCTAATTACTGACAACATAATTACAATCCATGAGCTTATACATTCTATTTCTAAAAGTGGTAAATCTAGCCTTTTCCTCAAATTGGACATGAACAAGGCTTTTGATAGAGTGTCTTGGAGTTTCCTCTTCTCTATCTTGTCCAGATTTGGTTTCCATCCTGATTGGATCAACCTAGTCAAGGCATGCATCTCAGGAGCCAACTTCTCTATCTTAGTCAATGGCTCCATTGTTGGTTATTTCCAAAGTGCCAAAGGTCTGAGACAGGGTGACCCTTTGTCCCCTTTTCTATTTATCATTGTGGTGGAAGCCCTAGGGAGAACTCTATGGTCTTCCTATTCCAAAGGAGAAATTTTTGGTATTAAACCTACCTCATCTCTCATGCCCATATCCCACCAATAGTTTGTGGATGACACTATTATGGCCACTCATACCTCTGTTCCCCAAGCCAAAATCATCAAGTCCATTCTTATTTCCTTTGAGTCTACTATTGGCCAAAAAGTCAACTTCTCCAAAAGTAAACTGTATTTTCTCAATACACCCCCAAATGGTAAACCAACATAGCTAATATCCTTGGTTGTACCATTGCTGACCTTCCTGCTACCTACCTAGGTTTTCCACTTTTTGTTGGTTCTACCAAAAAATCTCTTTGGTTTCCACTCATTGAGAGAATTCACAAAAAATTGGTAGGATGGAAAGGAGGGCTCCTTAGTCAGGTAGGAAAAGCCACCTTAGTCAAAGCCACTCTCTAGAGCATCCCTATTTTATTTTTATCCATATTTCACATTTTGATTGAAGTTTGTAACAAGATTGAATAACTCCAGAGGAATTTTCTATGGTCAGGCTCAGAACACAAATAGAGATTCCATTTGGTTGTGTGGGACCAGGTCTGCTCCAAGAAATAATATGGTGGTATCAAGCTCAGGAAGGTCAGACAGATGAACCTAGCCCTCATTTCCAAGCAAGGATGGTGGATCCTTCAAAATGAAAAGTCATTATGGGTTGATATCATCAAGGCTAAATACCTCTAGCATCAACCAAATTTTTTGGATGATCCTTCACCTATTCAAGGTTCTACCACCTAGAATTCCATCTTGTGTACGAGGGAGATCATCAACAAAGGAATCCATTGGAAACTTGGTGATGGCTAGAAGATACGCTTTTGGGAGGACAAGTGGTTGGGTAACAACCCTCTTTAGAACCATCTTGATCTGATCTACCTC
This sequence comes from Wollemia nobilis, assembly GCA_028583015.1. Classification (NCBI taxonomy): domain Eukaryota; kingdom Viridiplantae; phylum Streptophyta; class Pinopsida; order Araucariales; family Araucariaceae; genus Wollemia; species Wollemia nobilis. The sequence goes on from JAQPPZ010000057.1 coordinate 3,069,858, forward strand.
AAACCTATGACTGACATGTTGTTTGGTACATAGGTGTGCAATTTCATTGATGCTAGTAGGAAGCACTAGAAAACCATTCCTCATGGTAATATGAATGAAGACAAAAAAAGAGCTAATCTTGTTTTGTCTAACATGTTGCATCTCTGTGTTATTCCCAGTTGTTCCATTGAAGATAAGCTCCTGTGGGCACCCAGTGAAAATGAGTTTTTCTCTATCAAAACCACCTATTTCCTTAATGAAAACCCTGGTCAGCCATGGTTCCCTTCTAAGATCATTTGGAAGAAGCACCTCATTCCCAAAGTTTGTTTCTTCTTTTGGCTTGTTGTTCAGGACAAAATCCTCTCCATTCCAAATCTCTAGATTCGAGGGCTCCCCATTCCTAACTATTGTTACCTTTGCAAGTAGGAGTGTGAATCCACCCAACATATTTTCCTCTCCTATCCTTTCTCCCTCAAAGTTCTTTGCTCCTTATTTTCCTCTATGGGTATTGCCTGGGTTCCTCCCTTTTCTCTGAATGACCTCTATTTATAGTGGCCTAATCCCTTTAAAAGTTTTCATGTCAAAACATTTTGGACCTTCTGTCTCCCCCATTTCCTATGGGAAGTTTGGCATGAATAAAATTCTAGAGCCTTCAATAACTCCATCCATGATTCCAACTATGTTCTTTCCAGAGTTATCCATGCGATAGCTAAAAATATCTCTATTATTCAGGGCACTAGGTGGTCGGAGTCCCCAAGTGAAGCTCAGTTAGCCAAGTCCCTCCAACTCCCTTCCTATAATATTTCCTCTCCCTCTTCTATGGTTGATCACTCGATTATCAAGTGGTCTCCTCCACCTTTGGGATGGATCAAGTATAATTTTGATGGTGCTACCAAGGGCAACCCAAGGACCGACTAGAGTAGGAGGTATCTTTCGAGATCATACAAGGAAGATATTGTTGGCCTTTGTAGAAAATATTGGCATCCAAACCAACCATTTTGTTGAAGCTCGAGCCCTCTTCCAAGGTCTGTCTCTCCTATCCAGAATAAATTACCCTAACCTTATTGTCGAAGGTGACTCTATGAACATTATTAGAAGCATTGTAGGCACCCAATCAACATCCTGGAACATCTCCAGTTTAATCTCCGAGGCAAAGTTTTTTTTGAGCTCTTCCCCTAATGTCACTGTCCAACATGTCTTTAGGGAAGGAAACCAAGCCATTGAATTTCTAGCTAACCTGGGGGTTTCTTTGCCTAACCTCACCATTTGGAATGAAAGTTCTCCTCCCCCTGGTCGATGGCAATCCCATGCCTGTATCTCTTTTGTGAGTTTTCCCAAGATTCGGGCTTCTTGGGTAGCCACATCTTCTCCATGTTATGGGAATCCTCCTCAGATTGGATAGCATTTTTAGGACACATCATTGGAGGTTTCATCGATCCATGGAATTTTTCTAAGTTCACAGGATCTATTTTCAACATACACTTTCATGTGTGGCTTCACCTTGACAAAATGAATGTTCGGGGCACGTGGAGCTTGTGGCTCAACATGGAGAATATCTTTGTGAGCCATACGTGGAGATATTGTACTGCACCATCTTCAATGAACACCTCCTGCAGGTTTTTTGTTGCATGATGGATGATAAAATGGAGCCATCTATTGTTTTACCCAGACACGTGAGTAGGCTCTATGTGAGCCCGTTGAGGCTTCCTCTTTTACCCCTATGAGGGTTTCTCTATCTATTTTTATCTTTCTTCTTGGTTGTTTTGAAGAAGGTGCTTCCTTTTTGTTTCATATGGTTGGGAGCATTTTTCCTAACTAGAAATTTTCTGTAAAAGGTTATGGGATCCTTTCAAAACCCCTCTTACCAATAAAAAAATAATTATTCAATACCTTTAAAATTCATCATCATATCCAAAAAACATACCAACCATTATTTTTTCATCTAAATTTGTCCTTTATTGTTTTGGAATATGCATATAGACTTTACATCCAAAATTCTTAACTTTTTAATATTTTGTTTTTGTCCTAACTAAGCTTCTTCTAGTGTAACATTCTTGAGTATTCTTGTAGGTAATCTATTTTGCATGTATAATTTTGTTTTGACTACTTCTACCGAATATTGATGGTCAATATGAGCTTCTTTTATCATAGATCTCATCATTTCCATTATATACCTATTTCTTATTTTTGTAATTCCACTTTATTGTGGTGAATATGTTGTAGTGAGTTGTCTTTTAGTTCTATTTTATTCTAGAAATAGATTGAATTATTTTGATACAAATTCACTTCCTCTATCGAAATAAATATTTTTTATAGTTTTTCCTGAATTATTTTCTACTCAAATTTTGAATTTTTTAAAACAACTAAATGCCTCTGATTTGTACTTCATGAAGTATACCCACATTTTTATAGTATGATCATCAACAAATAGTTGAAAATACTTATGTCCTCCAACACTAGTAACATTCATTGGACCACATAAGTCTATATATATATATATTAAATCCAATGGTTGTTGAGACCTATGCTAATGAAGTTCAAAAGGAATTCTATCTTGTTTTCCTGGAAAACATTTTGGACAAATAGTAGATTTCCAAGATAGATTTGGTATTCCTTAAACCATTTGATATTTACCCATTTCATATAGGGATGAAGTAATGGTATGTCCCAAATTTTTATGCCATATATCTTTTTTTCCTAATGTGTTAACCAAAATAGCCAAATGTGTAATAGTATCTAAAACAAATAAACTCTTTATAGGAGCCTAAATATAGTTTTTTCCTTTTTTGATAATATTACTTTTTTTTCTTCTATTTATAACTTTGAATTCCACTGTTATGTCTTGATCCATGAGTTGAGAAATTGAAAGAATATTGGTTGTCAATCCAGGAACATATAACACATTGTTAATTATTCCTTTTCCATTTATTATATTGACTAGAATATTTCCTATTTCTTTTACTTCATAAGTCTTACTATCTACTATAGCAACTGGTTTCTCATTTTTTTCTCATAGAGAATCAAACCATTGTTTGTTTCTAGTCATATGTTTACTTGCTCCTAAATCTATGTACCAATAATCCATAATTATTTTGTCCTTGAATAAATATTTCAATTTTCTAGTCCTTATGAAGTTGACTACCTTATGCCTCCCAAGTTTTGAATGTATTGTCTATTTTTGAAAAAAAAACTTTTCAACTTCTACTTCTTTAGGATGAATGTGAGTAGATCAAATACTATTTTCAATTCTTCAAATCTTGTAGTATACCTTGTATTTCCTAATGTTTGGATAATGATCAATTAATAGTTTTGACAAAGGTTTCAATTCTTCAAAACTCTAGGTTGAAATCCTTTTATCTCCCAAATTTCAAAAAATAATTTTCAAGATTCTAAATTTCACAATTCTATGTTGGTGTTGAATTCCTTATAACTCCAAAATTAGAAATTTAGAAATCTAGTAACAAGATATTTGTAAATTTTATATTTCTAGTTTGATGTAAGAAACCATATTTCTACACAATTCAAAATATTTTCAAATATTAAAAAATGCTTCCCAAAATTCAATAATTCAATTTATAAAACTTCTTAAAACTTGAAATTGAATTCCCAATAATTTTTAAAAATTATTTCAAAGCTTCTCAAGATTTTCCAAAAATGACTAATAATGTTTCTAAGGTTTTAAATTTCACTTTTACATCTTATCTCTCCAATAATCAAGCAAATGGATTAATTTCTCTTCAACCTTAGAAAAATAATAGCATTATCCAACCTTATAACTCCTAATTGTTGAGAAAATAATCAAATTGTAAATGAATTGCTTTACCTCCCACTTGAGGCATGAAGATAACCAGTCAAAGCCATTTGACCTACCCTAAAATGGTATTGCTCAATAAAATTACTCCACTCTGCTACATGTATGGTAATTGTATCCACTCTGCCGCTCTCAGACCTGAGATTCGATGAAGGCATGTAGTTGTTCTCTCTTTTTATCGTTTGACTTACCCATGCATTTAATGGCTACTGTGAAATGCCTTATCTTCCTTCAATACTTATTGGCACTCTTTGTGCATGATACCAAATGGCATACAACTTCTTTTGGTACTCCAAATATTTTCTATGTTCTTCTCCCTACGTAACACTTGGCAGTGATGAATTTGGAATGTTATTCTATCTTGGTCGATGATGTTATTGCTTCTTGGAATTACTCTTCCTTGCTTGATGGTGTTATGGTATTATTCTTCCTTACTGGTGGTTGGCTCTTTAATGCTTGGCTTTCCTTTTGATACTTCAACTTGCCCTAACAACACTTTGACTCCTTGATATTTGGCTTTTTGACATCCATCGACTATCCTTTCAGCTGCTCATTCTTCCAATGTTCGTAGACTATGCTTGTGCTCCTTGGAATAGAGCTAATGGTGGTTGTTACACTTGCTTCTCCTCCTCAACATGGTGGTTCCTCCTTTTACTTTCAATAGTTGCTCCTCTCATGATGGTTCTCCACCTTTCAATGTGGTGGCTCTTCCTTTCACCATGGTGGCTCCTCCTTTCTTGTAGGGTGGTCCACTATCAAACTCGATGGCTCTTGGATGCTTGCCCCCTATGCTATGTCTACAACTCTACCGTGATAGTCTTCTGTTGGGTCTACTCCAAATTACGTTGTTGTCCTTCGACTTCTAGCTTGCTTTTCCCTCTCCTTGCTCACTATCTTCAAACTTGGTGGTTCCTCCACATGCTTGATGATTTCTCCTTATCTTCTCTCCTCCATTCAAGACTACAACTTGCTTGCTTTTTTCCTTATACTAACTTGTTATTTTTGTAGGTTTGATGCAAGTTCAATAGAAAGCTCTAAATTTTAGCTTCAACTAGAAATTTAGCTTCTCCTTTTTGCTATCCTTTAATAATGATAATGGTGCTTGACATAAACATTCTCCTTGAATTCTTAAATAAGACAACTATAAACACTTATTTGTAGACTTTTCCTTTCCTTCCTTTCTTACCTTATTATTTCTTATCTTCCTCACTATTTCATTGTTCAAAGCTTTCAAATTTGCAGCTATTCATTTGCTTAAGTTGCTTCTCAAACTCTGCTCTCTACTTCCAATCTACTATCCAAAATGTTTATAAAGTGCATATCCAAATGCTACCTTAATTTACTATTAATTTCTCCTTACATTAGCTATATGAGAACACTTGAAAAACTTCCCAATAATTCTCCAATTTGTAGCTATTCTCCTCTTCAAAATACTATCCTTTTTCACTATCTAAAAAACCTTCAAATACTACTCCAACAACCATGAATGTTGTAGCTCTATATCTCCTCCAAATGTTGCCTTTTACCTCTCCAATTTGTTGTCCTGAAACTCTTCAAATTCTGCCCTGAAAATCAGCCTTCAAAAACTTAATGGTTATCTTCAAACTTGGCCTCTTTGTTGGCCTCTTCTTCAAGAATCTGAATGTCTTGAAGTATTCAAAAAAATCTTTTCAAGATTTGACAAACTTTTTTCCAAATCCTTCTTCCTTTTGGGCTTGTTGTTAGATGACGATAATTATCCCAAATACTTTTTAGGAGCTTCTTCTTCTTGTAATTCTTCTATCATGAAATTTCTTCAAGTCTTATCCAATAGCCACCTCTTCAACTTCTTCAATAGGACTTCTATAGCCTTATTTTTTATAATTTAGAATTTACTATGAGACATTTTCTCTTGGCTTTCCTCAATCTTCAATCTGCAATAAGTTTTCCTACAACTTTGTGGAAAGACTCTGGTAAAAAAAACTATTCTCAAAAATCCTATAATTTAAACTTCCTTATCTCCTATCAATCTCCCTTGTGGCTATGATACCACTTATTGTTTTTGAAGCATTCAATCTAATCAAGAAACACAACTATTTATTCAATAAACTAGTGAGACAAAGAAAATAAAGTAACACATGAACTACAACTACATATAGCTTGTTATTACTTGTATAAACTTGTACAATGAAATATGGAACTAAGAGTCCATAATATAGATTTTACAAATGACCTTTGGTCTACCTCAAATGACCCTTGGTCTACCTCAAATGACCCTTGCAATACATAAAAAATAATGTAATATATTCTAAAAAAAAGGAGATTAAAAAAAATTGAAGTGAATTGAATTTGAAGAATATTGAACGAGTTCTATGTTAGCTTTTGATTCTATATATTTAATTAAATATATCGCACAAGGTATAAAATGAGCATGTAATATTAAATTTATGAAAAAAGGTAATATACTAAGCATGTAAATATCATGATAAACTTCTACAACTACTCATAAATAAGTCATTAATGAAAGCTCATGAAAAATAGTATATTGCTATAAAATGGAGATCTCAAACTCTCCATATTTCATACATGCTCTATATTGTATCTATCATATCAACTACTATTACTCTACCTTGTGCACACCAAAATTATGTGTCTCTCTCTCTCTTCATATGTCCATACAAAAGCATATATATAATGAGAGGTGACTCTTGACATTCCATCTTCCTATGACTCTTCACCTTCCTATTCTATGGACTCATGTGCACATGGACAACATGCACATTTACATCATCAAGTACTTTGCACATTCTAACACTTGTGCATTTATTATATTGCATAAATTAAATACTCAAAATCTAATCTAAGGCACACTCCTAATCAAAACATGTACCCATGGTGGTACATTAGCATGTACCATATAATGTAATATATTTCAACATCCCCCTATATTACATTATTTGTTTATTGAAGGCTTTAGTCTTTAATATGTTCTTTGTCTTAATTCTGGAACTTGAGCTCTTCTTTTTTGCTTTCTTCATTGTGCTCTATGTTTGTATCCAGATCAAGTAAATAATTAGTATTTTCATCTTCTTCCTTTAGTTCAGTTTTATTTGTATTCAGCTTGAAGGTATTTTCTTTCATCTTCATATTTTATTTTATGTCACGCTTCTTATTCTTCTTATTCTTCTTCTTCTTCTTTTCTAAATTTTTACTAGTGATATATCCTCTTCATGGTGAGTTAGTATATCATCACAATAGTATTGGCCATGATTCAGTATTTTATTGTTAGTATGTTCATTTTATTTAATATTTTGAAAGAATTCAAAAACAATTAATGATAGATATATCATAAAACATTCTTTTAATGTAAATATAACTATGTTTTGAGTATTCCACCAAGATTTGAAAAGTACTTCATGAAGATAACCAATTAATGTCATAAAATTTCATTATTTTGCTTCCTTGAGAAACAAAGAGAATCTTTCTTTTTTACTAGTAGACAAATATTTGTATCCATCAAAAGTATCTATTAAGTTTTGTGAATACAATTTCAATTCATGAAATAGTTCTTCATTATTGAATGCATTCCTCACTATTTCATCCATGCTTCTTATAATTTAATCTTTGAAGTAGAATTCCTTATAGATCCCTAGTATTATATATTGAGAATAAGTTTGATAGAATATTTTAACTTTCAAAAACCATTGAGGTTGACTACCTTATGACTCCCTAATTTAGAGATCAAACTTAATGAACTCTTTTCAATTCTAAAATTTGTAGGATACCCTAAAAATTCTAATGTTCAATCAATGGTTTTGACAAGGGTTTAATTTTTCAAATATCTAGGTAGAATTCCTTTTAACTCCCTAGTATAAGATTAAATTTGATATAATCTTTTCAATTTTCAAGTTTTGTAGAATACCTTGTATCTCTCAAGTGTTTTGAATATAATATGGCTTTTGATAATTTACTTAGCTTTCTAAGTTTCCTTTGAGTTGAATCCCTTTTATCTCTCTAATGTTCTACTACTATTCTTCACCTTATTTCTCCCTATTTGTGAATAGAAAGTTAAAGATATTTTCTATGGAATTTCAATTTTGATAAGGTTCTCAATTTTCAAAACCTTTAAGTTGGATTCCTTATGTATCATTAATTTGAGCAAGAGACTAATACCAAATGTAATTTCCAACTTTTTTAAAAACTCTATGTTTGTATTTCTTTCAATTTTCAATAATATAGTTTTTATATTTCAAAAATCTAAATTGGTGTTGAAATCCTTATAACTCCCTAATTGAAAATTTAGAAAACTAATGTATTTTCAAATTCAATATTTTAATTTCAATGTATAAATCCCTATTTATCCAAGTTAAGCTATTTAGAAATATTTATATGTAATTTAAATTTCAAATTCTTTCAATTAAATTCAACGTGCTTCAAAAATCTTCCATACCATTCAAAAAATAATTGAAGGTTTAAATTCAATAGTGCATTACCTTATAGCTTCATTTATCCAAATAACCTTATGTGTAGAAGAATAATTATTCTTTAACTCAATACGATACCTTATACCTCCTTTATTTTTCTAAAGGTTATAAATTAGTTCAAATACTCTATACCTTTTTAATATAACACTTCAAAATTTGACTTGATTCATGTAAATCTATAACTTGTGCCTTATTTGTTATCTTCTTTGATTGCACTACATTCAATGCTCCTTGATGCTCACTAAATTTTATCTTTGTGAGGTTTTACTATCCTTTTTCATTCTTTCATTCTTCTCCAAGGTGCTAAAATCTAATTCCAATGTGCTTTCTCTATTGTTCTTAGGCTAAATTTGACCCATGGATTAATAGGTTCCCTTTAGATATTGTACCTTCCTCCAATAATGATTGGTGTTCTTAGTTTCAAGTGCCAAGTGGCACCAAAATTCTTTGCTCTTCTTTAAATATTTTTTATGGCACTTTCCCAACTATATCATGTTTAATGCTTAGAAAGAGCATTATATTGTGTGGGCTTGAATGTATTATTCTTGATTGGGCATTGTAAGTAGAATATTCCTCTCCTCCAATAAAAAATGTAACGTCCTCCACATGGAAGACGACTTATTTAATGCTTGAATTTATTTATCATGCACCTTATTATCCCTTTTTTTGGTTATCTTTTTTCTTGGCCTTCAAGCATTCAAAACTCCTTTATGTTATTAAGTTTTCCAATGTTCACCCAATTTGTTCTTCTTCTCCAATGCTCCCCTTAATTGGTGGTTATATCTTTGTGAATCTTCTCACATTTTTAGCTATAGTTTCAACATCCTTTGTAATAGTGCTTTCTCTCAGATTTGGTGGCTCTTTGGTTTCTAGAATTCAAGATTTTCAACATCTTATCTTACCTAAGTAATGCAACCTCCTATAAAAAATTTCTTCATATTATTTTATGTTTAAAATTGTGGCTTTTCTTGCTATGATGACTCTTTCTTTCCATGGTGGCTTAACTTTACTATGGTGGCTCCTCCTTTAGTATGGTGGTGCTTCTTCACTAAGGTGGTTATCTATGCCTTTGATGACTTATCTTCACCAAAAAATTTGTACTTCTTAGTCCACATTTTTGGTGTCTTTAGACACCTAAAAATTTCCTTCTCTTTATTCTCTATTAAGTCTCTTCCATTTTACCCAATAGGAATTAGAAAAATTTGCATTTCAATTAGAAAAATAGAATATACTACTTATCACTCCCTTTCAAGCAAGTTTCTAACTTCTATATTTTATGTTGTGTTTTTGTAGATTTCAAACTAATAATAATGTCTCCTTCCTTGGCTTGGAGATACTCAACTTAAAAATATTTTTCCCCTTAAATAACTCTTAATACGGTGCTTTCAAAAACCTTAAAATGAACTAGTTTTAATACTTAAAAAATGAACTTTCATAGCACCACTTTTACACACCTTTTGGCCTCCTTTTGTAGCTAGTCTTTTTGGTGATTTGGTTCACCTATTTTCTGCCCCGATTTTGTGAAATTTGCAGCTCTAATTCCTTTTTCTTTTCTACCCTAAACTTGTCAATCTTGCAGCTCTAATTGCTGCCCAAATTTTCTTCCTTTTTACCTTTAATTTGCTGCTTGAAAATATGATTATTGTGGCTCCAATTCTCCTCCAAAATTGTTCTCTTGGACTCTAAAATTTGCAGCTATTAGTGCTGCCCAAAATTCTGCCCTCTTGTTGTCCTAAATTTTGTACTTTTTCAGCTTCTAATGCAACCAATTCCTCCTTTGATTTGTTGTCCTAAACTCTCTCAAATATGCTAGGAAACTCCCTTGATTCGCAGCTCTAAAACTCCTCCAATTTTCTGCTCAATCTTGATTTCCAAAAACGTTTAGGTTGTTTTCCAAAACTCCTTTAATTTGCAACTTTCAATGCTGCCTAAAAATACACTTCTATTTTGTCCAATGCTTCTCCCAAATCTATCTCGAAATTCTCCAAATTGTAGCTCTCTATTCTCCTTCTAATTCTGCCTAATTTTGCAGCTCAAATCTCTTTAAATTGCTGCTTTCAAAATCTTATTTCTTCTATTTATATTTCTGTCCAATAATCTCTTCTAACTTCTCCAAATTGCTGCCTTATTTTGCTGTCAAGCCTTCCTTCAATTGGCTGTTCAAGGGCTCTTAAAAATCTGCCCAAATCTTCTCTAAATTGCAGCTCTATGTCACCTTGTATTTTCTATCCTGTGACTTCAACTTCTGTTGCAAAATCAGTAATTTTCTCCTTTGTAAATCAGCCTTCAAATCCTTTTAGGATGTCCTCAAAAATCTTAAATATTTCTCCTTCAATATTCCTTGTTGAATTCTGACTTTATATTGGGTCTATTTTTTGGCCTTCTCCTCAAGAATATAAATGTCTTGAGGTCTTCAAATAACTATTCCAAAATTTGGCAAATTTATTGCCAAATCCTTCTTCCTTTTGGGCTTGTTTTCGGATGGCGACAATTATTCCAAATTATTATTTTCCAAGATCTACGCATTCTTGAAATATTATACCTTGAAATATCTTCAAATCTCCTCAAATGGCCACTTCTTCAATTTCCTTCAATAGGGCTTATCTAGCCTTCTTCTTCTTTCTCTTTCCAAATTTTCTTGAGACCTCTTCTTTTGAGTCTTCAAATTCTATAGCTTCTCAAATATTTAGTAGGACTTTCCTAGTCCTCCTGTATATTCAATCCTCAATATTCAATCTTCCAAATATAGAAGTTCTTCAATGGGACCTCTTTCTTGGGTATTCTCCTTCTTAAAATTCAATAAAGTTTTTTTCTTATTTCTCAATATTCAAATTCTGCAATGGGATATTTTTCTTTAGGCCTTCAAATTCTTCAATCTTCAAATTGTTGCTTCAATTACTAGATCATTTCCAAAGAAGATATTATTCCTAGATATTGTAATAAGCTTCTCAAATTTTGAGAACTAATTTTATAAAACAAAAAACTTATATAATAGAAAGAAATTACATGCAAAATTCTAGATCTCTATAAATCAATAAACATTACTAGTTATCCTTCAATCTAGTGGAAAGATATCTATGTTGAGTCCTAGTCTTCATGAGTTTTCTTGCAATCCTATGGAAAGAATCTAGCCAAGAAGCAATTTTAAATTTTTTGAAAAATGAGATTTCATATCTCCTCTTAATATCACTTATGGCTCTCCTTATCTCCTATCAATCTACCTTGTACTATGATACCATTATTAGCTTTTGATGCTATATATTTAATGAAATAACTCCCACAAGGTATAAAATAAGCATGCAATATTAAATACATGAAAAATACAATATACTAAGCATGTAAATATCATGAGAAACTTCTACAACTACTCATAAATAATCCATTATTGAAATCTCATGAAAATAGTATATTGTTATAAATTGGAGATCTCAAACTCTCCATATTTTATACATGATCTACATTGTATCTATCATATCAACTACTACTATTCTACCTTGTGCACACCAAAATTGTCCCTCTCACTCCATATGTCCATACAAAATCATATATATAATAATATATGATTCTTGATCTTCCATCTTCCAATGACCCTTCACCTTCATATTCTATGGAATCATGCACATGGACAACATTCACATTTACATCATCAAGTACTTTGCACCTTCTAACACTTGTGCATTTATTACATTGCATAAAGTAAATACTCAAACTCTAATCTAAGGTATACTCCTAATATTAACATGTACCTATGGTGGTACATTAGCATATACCAAATAATGTAATATATTTCAACATTCTATTATGGAAAAATAGTAAAATATTCCTTTCTGAATCACAACTTCTAAAAGGACCAAAATTTGTATCATAGAGAAATAAAATGAAATTAATTCTCATTGTGGAAAAAATTTAGGATATAGTGAATGAAACAAACAATAAACCAAAATATGTTGGATTTGTCTCATCCTTTGTAGAGGAAGTACTATACGGCAAGCCCTTACAAAATTTTTGGGCCCTCTTTTTCCAAAAATATTCTTGGAGCTATTTTTGGAGGCGTTGGTGGGATTCTTGTGATTGGTGGGTATGGGTGGTTTTATCCCATGGTATTGTGACCATGGTATTTTAATACCACATTGTGCTTTAGGGTTGTAAGAGTTTCCTTTATATTGAGTGTAATGTCCAATTAGGGTAAGGTGAACAATAATAGAAAAGAACATGTGGCTCTTGTTTTTTAGATGTATCCCATATTGGGTGAACCAGGATAAATCTCTTGTGTTCTAGGTGCATGTATTTTGTTAGTTGTTATTTTCTTCTGAGTTATTTATTTCTACATTATTATTTTGGAAAAAGTTTGGTTATAACTCTTGAAAATATGAAAGAGGAAAACAAACATTTGAGGAAGATGATGCAAAAGTCCTTATGCTAATCACATTTTGTATAATAGATGAAATTCAACCATATATAAGTGAAGCTAAGAACCCAAAAAATTCTTGGGAAAAATTAACCAAAATATTTGAAGGACAAAATAAAGCAGCAATATTTTATTTGTAGTCATAATTGTATTTATTAAAGTTTAATAGTGGAAAAAGTATAGGGTGTAGGTAGTAGGTGAACTAGTTTTTTACTGAGTGTTTTCCAGCTTGAGATCAATATTTCCAATATTGAGCCCCTCTAGGTCTCCCTCACTGGATTAAATACTTATTGAGATAGACCAAGTGGAAAAAACCCTTGTATTTCAAAAAATAAAATAGTGGAGAAAGTAGAGAACTTCTTTGAAGGATAGTGCAATTAAAATATAAGTTACCAACTTTGGGTGAAAAAGCAGAAGACACATTTTTTGCCCAAGTTAAATTAATATCACTTCCATAGACATTAAAAAATTTAGTCACGTCTCTTCAAGTTCTAAATAAAACCATAACCTTTGATGAGTTAGTCAACATTCTTCAATAATATGAAGTGGAAAATCTAGTCAAATATGAAATGACTAATAATGCTTTGATATCAAAGAAAATGCATCAAGTAATATTATAGTATCATCATAATATCAATTTGAATGGAGATAGAGATATTGTCACATATGCAATTAGAAGGTCATACTAGAATTTATTATAGATATATTTCTTTGAATCAAAGAAATCATTTGAATAGACCATTTCAAAGGTTCCAATAGAGGAAATATCAGCCTCAATACTAACATGTGCAACAACAATAACCAAAAGAAGAAAATAAAAAGGAAATTAGTCCAAGAAGTTCAAGAAACAAAGAATGAGGATTAAATTTAAATAAGAGCCCTTACAAGAAGGATTATGGACACTGAATATGAAGACCAAATTGAGAATGACTATGATAAGAATGATAATGCAAATCATTTAAGAATTCTTAAAGGCACTTATTTTTATAAATATGAAATAAAAGTAGCTAAAAATAGAACAACAAAAATAGGTGAAAGTTAAGGATTATAATCAAGATCATTTCAGAATTGTAAAATTTGCAAAAGAACCAAACCAAAAATAGATCACAAAAATAAATTGAAGTACAATATGGATGGATAAATAAATTATATTGTAACATAATCATGGACATGTTACAATATTCCTATGGACATATTAGAACCATCTCTTAACTTCAAGTAGTGAAGAACCAAAGCTGAAATTACATGCAAAATTCTAGATCTCTATAAATCAATAAACATCACTAGTTATCCTTCAATCTAGTGGAAAGAGATCTATGTTGAGTCCTAGTCTTCATGAGTTTTTTTGCAACCCTACGGAAAGAATCTATCCAAGAAGCAATTTTAAATTTTTTGAAAAATGCTATTTCATATCTCCTCGTAATATCTCTTATGTCTCTCCTTATCTCCTATCAATCTACCTTGCACTATGATACCACTATTAGATTTTGATGCTATATATTTAATGAAATAACTCCCACAAGGTATAAAATAAGCATCAAATATTAAATACATGAAAAAAACAATGTACTAAGTATGTAAATATCATGAGAAAATTTTGCAACTACTCATAAATAATCCATTAATGAAAGCTCATGAAAATAGCATATTTCTTTAAATTGGAGATCTCAAACTCTCCATATTGTATACATGATCTACATTGTATCTATCATATCAACTACTACTATTATACCTTGTGCACACCAAAATTGTCTCTCTCTCACTCCATATGTCCATTAAAAAACATATAATAATAATATATGATTCTTGATCTTCCATCTTCCAATGACTCTTCACCTTCCTATTCTATGGACTCGTGCACATGGACAACATTCACATTTACATCATCAAGTACTTTGCACCTTCTAACACTTCTGCATTTATTACATTGCATAAAGTAAATATTCAAACTCTAATCTAAGGTATACTCATAATATTAACATGTACCCATGGTGGTACATTAGCATATACCAAATAATGTAATATATTTCAACATTCTATTATGGAAAAATAGTAAAATATTCCTTTCTGAATCACAACTTCTAAAAGGACCAAAATTTGTATCATAGAGAAATAAAATGAAATTAATTCTCATTATGGAAAACATTTAGGATATAGTGAATGAAACAAACAATAAACCAAAATATGTTGGATGTGTCTCATCCTTTGTAGAGGAATTACTATACGACAAGCCCTTACAAAATTTTTAGGCCCTCTTTTTCTAAAAATATTCTTGGAGCTATTTTTGGAGGCGTTGGTGGGATTCTTGTGACTGGTGGATATGGGTGGTTTTATCCCATGGTATTGTGACCATGGTATTCTAATACCATATTATGGTTTAGGGTTGTAAGAGTTTCCTTTATATTGATTGTAATGCCCCATTACGGGTAAGGTGGACAATAATAGAAAATAATGTGTGGATCTTGTTTTCTGGACATAGCCCATATTGGGTGAACCAGGATAAATTTCTTGTGTTCTATGTGCATGTATTTTGTTTTATTTTTTATTTTCTTCTAAGTTATTTATTTCTACATTATTATTCTAGAATAAGTTTGGTTATAACTCTTCAAAATATGAAAGAGGAAAACAAACATTTGAGGAAGATGATGCAAAAGTCCTTATGCTAATCACATTTGGTATAATAGATGAAATTCAGCGATATATAAGTGAAGCTAAGAATTCAAAAAATTATTGGGAAAAATTAAGCAAAATATTTGAAGGACAAAATAAAGCAACAATATTTTATTTGCAGTCATAATTGTATTTATTAAAGTTTAATAGTGGAGAAAGTATAGGGTGTAGGTAGTAGGTGAACTAGTTTTTTACTGAGTGTTTTCAAGTTTGAGATCAATATTTACAATATTGAGCCCCTCTAGGTCTCCCGCATTGGATTAAATACTTATTGAGATAGACCAAGTGGAAAAAACCCTTGTATTTCAAAAAATAAAATAGTGGAGAAAGTAGAGAACTTCTTTGAAGGATAGTGCAATTAAAATATAAGTTACCAACTTTGGGTGAAAAAGCAGAAGACACATTTTTTGCCCAAGTTAAATTAATATCACTTCCATAGACATTAAAAAATTTAGTCACGTCTCTTCAAGTTCTAAATAAAACCATAACCTTTGATGAGTTAGTCAACATTCTTCAATAATATGAAGTGGAAAATCTAGTCAAATATGAAATGACTAATAATGCTTTGATATCAAAGAAAATGCATCAAGTAATATTGTAATATCATTATAATATAAATTTGAAAGGAGATAGAGATATTGTCACATATGCAATTAGAAGGTCATACTAGAATTTATTATAGATATAATTCTTTGAATCAAAGAAATAAATTGAATAGACCATTTCAAAGGTTCCAATAGAGGCAATATCAGCCTCAATACTAACATGTGCAACAAAAATAAGCAAAAGAAGAAAATAAAAAAGGAAACTTAGTCCAAGAAGTTCAAGAAAAAAATAATGAGGATTAAATTTAAATAAGAGCCCTTACAGGAAGGATTATGGACACTGAATATGAAGACCAAATTGAGAATGACTATGATAAGAATGATAATGCAAATCATTTAAGAATTCTTAAAGGCACTTATGTTTCTAAAGATGAAATAAAAGTAGATATAAATAGAACAAAAAAAATAGATGAAAGGTAAGGATTATAATCAAGACCATTTCAGAATTGTAAAATTTGCAAAAGAACCAAACCAAAAATAGATCACGAAAAATAAATTGAAGTACAATATGGATGGATAAATAAATTAGATTGTAACATAATCATGGACATGTTAAAATATTCCTATGGACATATTAGATCCATGTCATAACTTCAAGTAGTGAAGAACCAAAGCCGAAGTACAAATATGAGAATTAGAGATTGAATACTAAAAGTATTAACACCAAATGATGAAATATGGGGAGATTTTGGAGATATTATATTATTTGGTATATTGAAGTACCACAAGTATTATTATAAATATTAGTTTATGAGTGTGATTTATATATTTTTCTAATGTATGTTCCAAAGTGTGAAGAGTATTATGTGTTATGTAATTAAGTGTGCAAGTTTCAAGAGTATAAGTGTGAGGTGAGAAAATATGAGTATGTAAGGTCTCAAGTGTGCAAGTGAAGAGTAATAGATTATAGGTGTCAAGAGTGCAAGTGAATAATCATAGATGATAGGTTTCAAGTATATAAGTAAAGAGTCATGAGGATTTTTATCATAATGTGAGGCATTTTAAATTTTGCATCTCCTAGGATTTTGAGGAGAGCAATAGTTAGGAATATTGAAGATCCATTTGTAAAGTTATATATTGGAGACAAAGCTCCATGCAATGTAATTAAATGAATTTTGTAATGAATTTTGATTTATTACTTTGATTATCAATGAAGCTTTACTTTGTGAGATACTTATTTTATTATGTGAATATGATTTTATGTTGTTGATATTTTATCCTAGGAAATTTAACCTATGAGATAACCTGGAAAAATTACCAACATGTTCATCAATGACAAAAATTTAATACAAAAAATAATTTGAGCAATAATTCTAAATCCATCCAATCAATAAAAATTGTCCCAACCATAACAAAATATTTCATTAAAACAAATCCATGTGATGTGTTTATATTTTCAAAGAGCTACTAGAAAAGTGATTATTACAAATTTAAAACCCATTACTATCATAATTATCCTTTGATCCATATAATCAATAGATGACTAAACATGAGCAATATAGGTAAATATTTTTGTTAATTTATTTCCTAACTTATCACACTCCTCATATTATGCATAAATATATTGATATACCTAATGTCCTAGACATTCTAGCTTGTTAGCCATAGCATCCATATTGTTGTCTAGACTATGAAAATCATTGTGAATGCTCAATACCTTACAAGATTGCATCAAAATGTAAGTTCAACAAAACAATCCTATAAGGAGGCATCAAAAATCTAAAAAAACCCATAAATCTCTTCTTCCAAATATGTTGAAGAGTAACCCGTCTATATAACTCCTATATAAAACTATAAAAGACTAGTTTAATGAAATCTAATAGAGTTGTTTTCTAGTAAATTTGTAGACTTGGAAAGACTAGTCTTATGAAACACTAAATATTTTAGGTAAACCTTCAATACCAAACAAGTGAGGTATTATCTCTACCCGTAAAAAAATATTATATTTATCAACACAACCTAAGATAGGAGCTCAAAAAACAAAAGTCTTGGATAATAAAAAGGAGGAGATACAACCCTATGACTTGATTTTTAGCATTTTATTTGATTTTCTTGATTTGATTTGTAATATATATCTACTCCCACTCAAATAATGGTACCAACCATACATTTTTTAGTCTAGAATCAAGGGTAATAGTTGAAATCAACTGAGGTTAAACAATTTGAGACTTAAAATCTTGAATAGGAGAATCATTTGTCCAATGTTAGTCTCAATGGATATTAAGAACAATAATTCCTAGCTTAACATAAATTAAACATGGAATAAGTTTTCCTAATTTTTCAAAGGAGATTATTAAATCATGAGATAAGTTAAATGTAATATGAAAAATCATCTAGAATATTAACAAGCATGGTGAATAGTCCCACAAGTCTAGTATTCTTTTTTTTTTGGAAAAAATTATTGCATTGAGGCTAAGTATGAAGGACTAGTGGTTTTTCTCTAAAGTATCACTTTGTGCCACCTCATACAACTAAGATAAATTACTAGCCTTATTCTTTAAGTATCATGCTTCAATGAGATATTTTAGGCAATTTCTCCCCATGCTATCTATTTTTTCTTAAGAGACAAGGATCCATTTATCTAAATATTATGAATTTATGATCTTTTTAGTAGGTAACTATGATCCAACTAAGTAGTTATGATCCAACTAAGTAGTATGTATCTCCTCCTTACTATCCTAAGGGAAATAACATGGAAACATCTATAGAATAAAAATTAGTTATAGATTTTTTACTGGGCAATTTGATTCTTGATATGATATTATTAGTTTATGATATTTTTAGTAGGTAACTAAGGGAATCTAAAATTGTAATGTAAAGTAGAGGATTAATAAGAAATATTTGTTTGATTGATCTATATAAACTAAAATTCATTAACAAAATTTCATTCACTTGAATACATATTTGAATAGTAGAGAGATATGTTGATAGAACTTGTCCTATAAACTTATCCAAGTAAAAATTTTAAGGATAAACTATTAATTAATTTGATCATAGGATTTATCAAAATCAATTTTAACAAGTAGAGCATCCTAACCAAAATCTTATTCCCACTGTGACACTTCTTAGTCTAGTATAGATTATCCAAAATATATCATTTACTAAATGAAGCCTATATGTTCTTTCCTAATAATATTTAGGAAAAGAAATCTTAACCTCATGGCTAAAGCCTTTGTAATAAAATTTATTAAATATTGAGAAGGTTAATGGCTATCTAATAGGATATATGTTCCTTACTAGGTTTCTTCAAGATCAATTTGATCAGGTCTTGATTAATAAAGGAACTACAAGATCCTTTTATTAAATCATACTTATACATAAAATGAAAGTCTCTATTGAGAATTGGAAATTTTGGTAAAATTCCTTTATGAGGCAATCCATACCTAAATACTTATCCCCTTTAATTTTTAATAATTCTTGTTTAAGCTCATCCTCTATTACAAATTTCTCTAAATATTTGGATGAATATGAGCGAACAAGTTTGGGAATACATTCTTAAACATAAGAGGCCTAAACAAAATAGAATTTATTTGTGTCCTATTTTGAAAATATTATATAATAATGCTTAAATAATGCATTTGAAATGGATTATACATCTCTAGGGATTGATCCATCTTCCATGTATAATTAGGATATTTTTTAATAATATTTTTATCCCTTATATAGTTAAATAATAACTTGGAGAATTTATCATTGTAGACACTCAATTTTGAGTGCATTGTCAATATTCAAGTCTTTCAATCTCCTCATCAATCGGTTAATCAATCAACCTAATTGATCTATTCATTATTATATCTAAATTTGAAGTATTTTTCTCAAAAATTTAAAGTGATAAGGCATGAGTGAAATTGCTACCAGTACTTTTGTGACCTCTATAGCACTTTTATAAAAAGTTTAATTTTAATACTATCCACCTATATTTGGCCTATAACAATAATGATGATAAAAGCACCACCTTAAAAGTGTCACCAACACTTTTTCCTCACTAGTTATTTTGATTATCATGCACTAAAAAAAAAATTGTGTGTTGGTATCATCCAAGCTGTCCACCATTTCTAATCATCAAGATATAATTCAGAGCTTCCAATAAAAATCACAATGCAATATTTATGATTTTCAATATTCATTTTTAATTTCATCTTAATCTCATTTTAAATTATTACCGTCTCCAATCCTATCAACTTCAATGCAATACTTCCCCTAATGAACCGTGGCTTCTTATATAACTTCCACTTGGCATGAGAAATTCATAAAGAGTTTTAGAGTAGCAAAATTCTACCAAAATCCATCTAGAATCATAAGAATTCATATTTATGCAAGTCAACGTTATTTGAAAATCTTGCCACAATATTGTGAAGAATATTCTTCAATAATCAAGCTCTCCTCCAAGCATCCAAGCTCTATTTTGAGTCATCAAGCATTACGAACTCAATATTTAAACATTCAAGCATATTCCATTCAAGCCTCCAAGCTCAAGCTCTTAGGTATGTACAAGAAAACTAGAAATCTTACAATAAGCTTAAATAAACAAGGTAAAATAGCCTTAACATCTTGGGTTGTGTCCTTTCCCTTGCTTTGAAATTTTTAGCTTTAGTCTTGTGCATATTTTCTAGCTTTTTATATTGCATTTGCATCTAGTTTAGAATCTCTTTTAATCATTTTAATCTTTACTTTAAGTATGTAAATATCTATGTATTATCATTTGATAGAGCCTATATACTCCCAAGTCAAAGGTCTTCATCCTTTTATCATCAAAACATTCATTATTGCATTTAACTCTACTTTGTTGCTTTATTAATTGAAAGTATCATTAGAATGCAAGTTTTATGGCACTACCACTCTCTGGTTTTACATGGACACAAAGAGATAATGTTTTATTTATTAGATAAAATCTCAAATAGTGCTATCATTGACCCTATGGTACTTTTTCCATAGACCATTTACCATTTCTATTATTTTTTACATCTATTTAAAGAGAGGCCTAATTGTAGTCCAAGGGAGTCTAATATTCCCTTCTAGCTCATATAGACCTCTCTACTTTGAATCCAATATTTTCTATCTAATTTATAGGAAGTAAAAAGTACCCTCAGTAGGAAAAAACATCAACAATGCTTCTATGGATCGATAATGTTTTTGCCTCTGTGGTAGAAACAAGTGTTTCTACTCCATAATTCCAATAATTTCAACATTTAGAATCTAATATTATTTTTTATTAGGTGGAATAAGTGGTTTTTAAAGGGTCCCTAAACCTTTTACAAACCAAATAAGAGGTTTTGCAAGGATCCTCAAACCTTTTATAGTAGAAATAGATCCTCCCGGTTGTAGAAGAAACAGAAAAAAGCAATAGAGAAAAACAAGACATGATACAACAATAATAGGATCCTAGAAGCCAAGAGAAAAGAACAAAAGCACTAAAGATAAATTAGGACCCCCTTAGATCCAGACCAAATAATTGCAATAGAAGACAAAGCTAATATAGGAATCTTAAGGAGAAACTCAGGATCCTCACATACAACCAAATAACGTACTCCAATTTAAAGTAAAATTTTAAATTTTAAAATTTCCCACTCAATGTAGGAAACATTCCTAAAGGGGGTAGATATTTCCTATCAACCTTTCAAAATCCTAGACAAAAATTAAATAAAAAAGTTTAAAATTTTCTTGTGGGGGCCTCCCTAGATTCAAGCTTCCAAGGAAAAATTGTAAGAACTTCCCAGCATCCATGAAAGTAGGGTAGCTCAATGAGATCTCCATGAACCCTATATCCATAAAATAGTCGAAATTCAAATATATATATAAGCTATTACTTTTAGAAAACTTTGAGTCCACATCTACTAACAATAAATTCCATCCAAAAGAAATGATAGTTGAAACTCTTGCAAACCCAAGTGTGGGTTTGCATATTGATCCAGATATAGGGAGCCATACTAACCCCTTGTATTACAACCAAAAAATTAGGACTCAATGATGCAAGTAACTATAGGGTCTACCCTCCCAAGAGGGGAATCTGAAAGCATGCCATAGTCAAAAAGCATAAAATCAAAAGATAAAACACCTCTAGGATTTTTCTAAAAAGGCCTCTTGAGAAACTTGATCACATTTAAATTTAAAATAAGAGTATATTTCCCACCCAAATTCTTGACAAAGAAAGGATCACAAAAAATCAAAAACCAACTCACTTCTATATCTAAATTTTGAATTTGTATCCCTCCCAACATAAATACCATTGAAGGATTTACCTACAAAATTATCTCAAGACCCATAAACCTTAAATCCACATTCTCATATAGATCAATTCTAGGACCAACAACTAGAAAACTAACAACTGAATTCCCTCTCACATTAACATTTGAAATTTGGAAATTTTCCCACCCAACACATTATATTCATAGAAGAAAATATCTACAAGAACTTCTCAGGACCCACAAACATAGGATCCATATTCTTAGTTATATCAACTCTAGGACTAGTAGTAGACCAGTAACAACTAGATTCCCACTCACATCAGTATTTGAAATTTGAAATTTTATCCTACCTAGCACAAAGGCCATGGAAGGATTTACCTACAAAAATATCTTAGTACCGACAAACTTTGGATCTACATTCTCAAATAGATCAACTCCAAGACTAGTAGCTAAATCATTGATAGTCAAATTCCAATTCATATCAACATTTGAAAGTTGAAATATTTTCTAGCCCAACATAGTGATCATAGAAAAGAATATCTAAAAAAAATTCTCAAGACCCACAAACAAAGGATACCCATTCTTAGATATCATCTCCAAGACCAAAAGCTATACCATTAGCAATCAGATTCTTGCTCACATCAACATTTAAAATATAAAACTTTGTCATGCCTAGCACAACTGTTATATAAGGAAATCTCTACAAGAACTTCCTAGTACCCACAAATATAGGATCCATATTCTCAAGCAGAACAACTATAAGACCAAAAAATAGACCACTAACAACCAAATTCATGCTCACATTAATATTTGAAATTTGAAAAAAATTCCCACCCAACAAAACAACTATAAAAGGGATTTTCTACATGAATTCTTAGAACCCATGAACATAGGATCCATGTTCTCAAGTAAATCAGCTCTAGGACCAGCAACAAGACCGCTAAAATTTGAGTTCACTCTCACGTAAATACTTGAAATTTAAAACTATTTCCTACCTAGCATAATGGTTGTGGAAGGAAATATTTACAAGAACATCTTAGGACATATGAACATAGGATCCACATTATCAGTCAGATCAGCTCTAGGACCAATAGCTAGAACACTAACAGTTGGATTCCCACTCACATCAACATTTGAAATTTGAAACTTTTCTTGCCCAACATAGTGATCCTATAAGGGAATGTCTTTAAGAACTTATTTGGAACCATGAACATATAATCCACATTCTCAATCAATTCAACTCTAGGACCAATAGCTAGGTCACTAAAAACCAAATTCTCACTCACATAAAAATTTAAAATTAAAAAAACATTCTCACCCAATATAGTAGCCATGGAAGGGAATGTCTACAAGAACTTCTCAAGACCCATGGACATAGGATCCATATCTCAGGAAAATCAAATCCAAGATCAATAGTTATACCACTAATAGCCAAGATCCCACTCACATCAAAATTTGATATTTGAACCTTTTTACCACCGAATAAAAAGTCACAGAAGGAATTTCCTGTAAGAACATCTCATATCTAGGATAAAAAAAAACATATCTAGGATAAAAAAAAAAACCCCTAATAGCTAATATCCTACTCACATTGATAAATAAAAATTGAAACATTTTCCTACTTGGAAAAAAGGTTACAAAAGAGAATTCCAACAAAAACCTCTCAAGATACATATTCCTAGATATAACAACTCTACGATTGACATCTAAACCACAAACAACCAGTATCTCACTCACAATAACACTTAAATATTGGGAGATGCTCCTACAAACAATGGATTTCTCACCAACAACCAAAATCTTTTCCAACACCAATAGAAGGAATAAATTCCCACCTAGGATGAGCTCCATGAATAGGAATTCTAGAAGAGACTCTCTAGGAACCATAGAATCAAGGGGATCAAGATCCACCCCAATCCCTATAGGCTCCAAAACAATCAACACACCAAAACCAACACTAAGACCATTGCTCCATAGTAGGGGAGAGCCTCTCCTACCAGAACAACTCATCCTTCCACACCCTCTTAGCCTCCCTCCCCCCATTTCTCTCCGTCTCATGGCTCCCCATTTAGGATCTAATAGCATTTTTTTTCTACTTATCATTATCTATTTTCTATTATATTTATTAAAATAAGTAAAGGAAAATAAGGAACTATTTTAGCATTAATCACTTAGGGGACCAATTAAATCTTCAAGCTTAAGCATTAAATCAAAATTATGTGTAGTTTCACTTAGTACTTATTGAATTATCTTGTACCCTTGCCTTCAAAAGAGAAATTTTCATTTACTTTATCATCCAACACAAAAATTATTTTATTTTTGGTCCTTATAGTTTCTTTTATATATTGCATTATGTTAGATAAGTGATAAGCTTAATCAAAAAATATCATAAGAGAAACATAATTTTTCTTCAATCAATACAATAAACACTATGCTCTAAGGTAACAAACTACCCCTATCCTGAAGGTGACAAATTTGAGGTTCACAAACCATCATGAGGAGGTCCTTCATGATATTTTCCCTTTTTCCCTCATCATAATTTTGTGAATCCTACATGAACACCATTGTGACTCCCAAGATCGTATTAGTTCAATCTAAACCTTAAGCAAGCTAAAATTTATTAAATTTTAATCAAGACCATTTAATATTTTTTTTCTTATATTAGATCATGTTAATTCTATATAATAAGAACATAACCATTTACTAGTCTACTAAGGGTCTTCATGATCCTTTAAGTATTGTCATAAAAGTTTCTAGGTCATATTGGGTATATAGTGAGCTTGGGCCTCCAATTGCCCATATAGGGTGTCACTCGTACTTATGCCTAGTAAGGAGTATATTATAGTGGTCTAGTGGGATTGAAAATGAGGCATATTATTACCCTTGATATACCATCTGGTCCATGGATCTAATAAATCACTTCCACATATTGTTGGCAACCCATGTATTGGTTTTTTTATGTACCAATGGGTATATAGAGAGGAGCCAAGTATATAAGGATATTAGGTATATAGGTATGCCCTTGACGTATATAGGTCAAACTTGGTATGTTGAGGGAATTGGATACAAGGCTTTTAAAACATCTTATATTTCTCCTTTAATAATATTTATAAACTTTAAAACTAAATCAATATAATCCTTTTGTCCAAACCTATGGGTAAGAAATACTACCTAACCCATAATGCTACTCATCAATTGGTCATAAAATCTAATCCTCCTATGGAATATCATGGTGACCAAACCACCAGTGATAATCCAATATTTAAATAAGAAGAGGAGGTTTCCATGCCCTCAAGTTCTCTAAGCCCTATCCATGAATTTCAAATTTGTAATTGATATGGTTTACATCTTATAGTATAATAAGAAGGTTGTGGAATCCTTTCTTAGGGAAGTTCATGACACCCTAGGAATCTCTACAAATGAGGGTTCACTTATGAACCATCCCATATAACCTATCCCAAACCCTTTGCCTCTTAATAAATTTTAGATCCACAAATACAAACCTTAATTCACAAAATTATAGTTTTAATTATTTTAATCATACTATCATCACCACTTCCACATATGATGGGATAAATACCATCTCATATTCTTTAAGATATTATTTATATTTCCCTACTCTTGATAAATTATTATACGAAAATATAAATTTCCATGTATCCCAACAAGTAGGCATAACCTATGTTCTTAATCAGGGTGTATCATAAAGTGTCCTAACTTTTGATCCTTATGTCAACAACCATTATTCCAATATCACAAGTGTGAGCATGGGTTTCACACAAAACACTTATCATACGACCTATCATTATTTATATTCTAATTATTTCATATCAAATGTGTTGGAAATAAATCATATGATGTCAATATTGACATCATACTCCCAAGTGTATCAACCTTCTTCTTATATCAATTTTTAACAAATTCCTCCTATTTATAGAACCTACATTTGGTTCCATCAAATCCTACTTTTTAAATTCAAAATATAACTTCTCAAACAAACTTATTGAAACAACAATGACCATCAGCCAAGGGTCTTCTAATAGTCATAGCGCAACAAAAAATTAGATCCTTTTATATCTAGTCATACTTCTCCTCCCAACTATGAAATTCCTAGGTTTCAAATGTATTAAGGGGATGAATATCCCATCAATCACCTTAGGTTGTTTAGAACTACTTGTGGTAATATGTTTAATGATGAAATTTTTCTCCTTGATATCTTACCTAAGGACCTTATTGGCCCTACTTTGAAATGGTACTACCAAATACCAAGGCATTCTTTGAAAATATTTAGTGACCTTGTTGATATATTTGTCAAACAATTCTCTATCTACATCATGGGGAGACTCTAGTATGCTCCTCCACCTAGATACCTTTTAGATATATTTATAGGTAACCTTAATGAGAAATTGGTCTTCTACTTAGACATGGACAATGTATATTCTTTTGAATATTTTTTTGACATGACTATGAGAATAGAGATTACCCATATCAAAAGAGGGCAATTTAAAAATAGATCCTATAAGGAGGAAGATAAATCTTCTTATAACCTGAAGGGCCATTACAAGAACAAACATACTCTAGATAATGGACTCATAAACTTATGCCATACCAACAATTTTAGTATTGTATCAAATCTTCCCAAGCTTATATTAAGGAATCAATAGCAATATAAATCTAATAGGAAGTACTTCCTACTTGATGAACCTATTTCAGCTATCCTAGATCAACTCTTGAAATATAAAATGGTAGATTTTCCACCTATCAAGCCTCTAGAACCCAAAAGGAAAATATATCTTTGGTTTTGTCCTAATGTTCAATTTTCCTTCCATTGCATCAATGGTCATGAGACTAACAGGTGCATGATTTTTATAAATCTAGTACAATAGCTAGTTGACAAAGGTCAGGTTTTCTCAATATCTTGGATTCTTAATATTCTTCTAATTAATATATTGGTATATTTTATAATCTATTACCAAATCATAATCAAAATAAAAACATAAAAAATAACATTCACTATTGGAATGTCCCACCTCTAAACTAAAGGATGGTTGAGTTGCATCATTCTTCTAATTATATCTTTTAAATTTGGGTTGTATCTAGAAAACAACATAGAAATCCATAATTTAATCAACCTTATAGATCCCCTTAGTATTTTGTATAAAAAAAATTCTTCCCATAAAGAACCTCCATTAATCATCCAATCATGAGCCAATGCTAAGGACCTTTTGATTTGCTTCATCAATTTGAAAGTACACCTACCAAAATTTCCCTTCTTGAATTCTCAAAACCTTTCTAGTCTATAGAGATATTTTGATTAAAAATTTTGTGTGAACAAGTTGTTTGTCAAAACCTCAACCCAAATGATCTTATTTTTTTAGAAGTATCCATTGGGGATAGCCATGTAACTATGCCATTCCATGTGTATGATATCCCTCAATACTCTATGGTCAAAGATCTTCTATACACATCATTGACCATATTAGAAATAAATTCATCAATCAAATATTTATTGATAATGACTTTGGTTTCAATGTTTATAGCCTAATATTCATTAATAATTTTAAGCTAACTAAACAAGATTTGGAGAAATATATGAACAACACAAGCTTATACTGAGGGGGGGTGAATAGTATAAGACCACTTTTTACTTGTATTTTCTCAAACAATATTATCAAATGTATCAATGGTAATATCAATAGTAGTAATAAAATCAATGCACAAATAACCATACACAATAGAGGCACCAATTTAATGTGGTTCACCCAATGTGGGATATGTCCATAGAGAAAATATTTGACTAAAATTTCCTCAATAAATATCTTGGGAATCCTTTCCTATTACAAAATTTATGGACCTCTGTCTAAAGGAGACACCAATCCCCTAATCAGGTTCATGGATCTCTATCCACAGGAGACACAAATCCTCTTAGTCGGTTTGTGGATATCTATCCATAGGAGAACTCATTTTTCTCTGATCTGGCTAGGTATCCTCTAGAATAATACTGCCTCCACAATGCTGGCTTGTGGATATCTCTCCACTAAAGACTCATATCCTCACTTAGAAGACCTATGTCCTCATGGCCCTAGCTAATGGATCTCTATCCACTGGATACTACTATCCTCTACTCTATCACCTCAAAATCTTACTCTCAGATCTGCTCAATCTCTATCTAAAAATTGCACTAAACATAGTCCTTCGATCTAGCAAAAATCTGCTCAATCTCTATCCTCAAATATGCATTAAACATATTCCTTCAGTCTAGAACAAATCTACTCAATATTTTTCTCAAATTTACACCAAACATAGTCCTTCGATGTAGAAAAAATCTTCTAAATATCTATCTCTGATTTGGTATAAACCTATTCTCAAATATGCACCAAATTTTATCCTCAAATCTATCCTCAAGCCTTAACACAAAGCTTGATCCAATCACTAATCAACTCTGCTAGATCTGCCCCAAACCTTAACTCAACGTTTGAACAAATCAATCAATCAACTCTTCTCTTCAAGTCTTCTCAAATACTTATGTCAAATCTATCCAATAATTCCTCTCAAGAACTTTTTCAATTTTCTCTCAAGTCTTCACCAAGACTTACCTCAAATCTATCCACAAGTCTCTCTAGAACTTTCTCAAACTATTGTCAAGTCTTCACTAAGACTTGCCTTAAATATGGATTGTAAGATTCCAAAAAAGCTTACTCAACTCAGTCCTTAAGTCATTAAAACAAATCCATGTGATGTGTTTATATTTTCAAAGAGCTACTAGAAAAGTGATTATTACAAATTTAAAACCCATTACTATCATAATTATCCTTTGATCCATATAATCAATAGAGGACTAAACATAAGCAATATAGGTAAAGAGTTTTGTTAATTTATTTCCCAACTTATCACACTCCTCCTATTATGCATAAATATATTGATATACCTAATGTCCTAGACATTCTAGCTTGTTAGCCATAGCATCCATATTGTTGTCTAGACTATGAAAATCATTATGAATGCTCAATATCTTATAAGATTGCATCAAAATGTAAGTTCAACAAAACAATCTTGCAAGGAGGCATCAAAAATCTAAAAAAAGCATTAAATCTCTTCTTCCAAATATTCTTAAGAGTAACCCATATATATAACTCCTATATAAAACTATAAAATACTAGTTTAATGAAATCTAATAGAGTTGTTTTCTAGTAAATTTGTAGACTTGGAAAGACTAGTCTTATGAAACACTAAATATTTTAGGTAAACCTTCAATACCAAACAAGTGAGGTATTATCTCTACCCGTAAAAAAATATTATATTTATCAACACAACCTAATATAGAAGCTCAAAAAACAAAGTCTTGGATAATAAAAAGGAGGAGATACAACCCTATGACTTGATTTTTAGCATTTTATTTGATTTTCTTGATTTGATTTGTAATATAGATCTACTTCCACTCAAATAAAGGTACCAACCATACATTTTTGAGTCTAGAATCAAGGGTAATAGTTGAAATCAACTGAGGTTAAACAATTTGAGACTTAAAATCTTGAATAGGAGAATCATTTGTCCAATGTTAGTCTCAATGGATATTAAGAACAATAATTCCTAGCTTAACATAAATTAAACATGGAATAAGTTTTCCTAATTTTTCAAAGGAGATTATTAAATCATGAGATAAGCTAAATGTAATCTGAACAATCATCTAGAATATTAACAAGCACGGTGAATGGTCCCACAAGTCTAGTATTCTTTTTTTTTGGAAAAAATTATTTCATTGAGGCTAAGGATGAAGGACTAGTGGTTTTTCTCTAAAGTATCACTTTGAGATAAATTACTAGCCTTATTCTTTAAGTATCATGCTTCCATGAGATATTTTAAGCAATTTCTCCCCATGCTATCTATTTTTCCTTAAGAGACAAGGATCCATTTATCTAAATATTATTCATTTAATAAATTAAGAGACAAGGACCCAACTAAGTAGTATGTGTCTCCTCCTTACTATCCTAAGGGAAATAACATGAAAACATCTATAGAATAAAAATTAGTTATAGATTTTTTATTGAGCAATTTGATTCTTGATATGAGATTATTAGTTTATGACCTTTTTAGTAAGTGACTAAGGGAATCTAAAATTGTAATGTAAAGTAGAGGATTAATAAGAAATATTTGTTTCATTGATCTATATAAACTAAAATTCATTAACAAAATGTCATTCACTTGAATACATATTTGAATAGTAGAAAAATATGTTGATAGAAATTGTCCTATAAACTTATCCAAGTAAACATTTTAAGGATAAAATATTAATTAATTTGATCATAGGATTTATCAAAATCAATTTTAACAAGTAGAGCATCCTAACCAAAATCTTATTCCCACTGTGACACTTCTTAGTCTAGTATAGATTATCCAAAATATATCATTTACTGAATGAAGCCTATATGTTCTTTCCTAATAATATTTAGGAAAAGAAGTCTTAACCTCATGGCTAAAGCCTTTGTAATAAAATTTATTAAATATTGAGAAGGGTAATGGCTATCTAACAGGATATATGTTCCTTACTAGGTTTCTTCAGGATCAATTTGATCAGGTCTTGATTAATAAAGGAACTACAAGATCCTTTTATTAAATCATACTTAAACATAAAATGAAAGTCTCTATTGAGAATTGGAAATTTTGGTAAAATTCCTTTATGAGGCCATCCATACCTAAATACTTATCCCATTTAACTTTTAATAGTTCTTGTTTAAGCTCATCCTCTAATACAAATTTCTCTAAAGATTTGGATGAATATGAGCGAACAAGTTTGGGAATACATTCTTAAACATAAGAGGCCTAAACAAAATAGAATTTATTTGTGTCCTATTTTGAAAATATTATATAATAATGCTTAAAGAATGCATTTGAAATGGATTATACATCTCTAGGGATTGATCCATCTTCCATGTATAATTAGGATATTTTTTAATAATATTTTTATCCCTTATATAGTTAAATAATAACTTGCAGAATTTATCATTGTAGACACTCAATTTTGAGTGCATTTTCAATATTCAAGTCTTTCAATCTCCTCATCAATCGGTTAATCAATCAACCTAATTGAGCTATTCATTATTATATCTAAATTTGAAGTATTTTTCTCAAAAATTTAAAGTGATAAGGCATGAGTGAAAGTGCTACCAGTACTTTTGTGACCTCTATAGAACTTTTATAAAAAGTTTAATTTTAATACTATCCACCTATATTTGGCCTATAACAATAATGATTATAAAAGCACCACCTTAAAAGTGTCATCAACACTTTTTCCTCACTAGTTATTTTGACTATCATGCACTAAAAAAAATTGTGTGTTGGTATCATCCAAGCTATCCACCATTTCTAATCATCAAGATATAATTCAGAGCTTCCAATAAAAATCACAATGCAATATTTATGATTTTCAATATTCATATTTAATTTCATCTTAATCTCATTTTAAATTATTACCGTCTCCAATCCTATCAACTTCAATGCAATACTTCCCCTAATGAACCATGGCTTCTTATATAACTTCCACTTGGAATGAGAAATTCATAGAGAGTTTTAGAGTAGCAAAATTCTACCAAAATCCATCTAGAATCATAAGAATTCATATTTATGCAAGTCAACGTTATTTGAAAATCTTGCCACAATATTGTGAAGAATATTCTTCAATAATCAAGCTCTCCTCCAAGCATACAAGCTCTATGTTGAGCCATCAAGCATTACAAACTCAATATTTAAACATTCAAGCATATTCCATTCAAGCCTCCAAGCTCAAGCTCTTAGGTATGTATAAGAAAACTAGAAATCTTACAATAAGCTTATATAAACAAGGTAAAATAGCCTTAACATCTTGGGTTGTGTCCTTTCCCTTGCTTTGAAATTTTTAGCTTTAGTCTTTTGCATATTTTCTAGCTTTTTATATTGCATTTGCATCTAGTTTAGAATCTCTTTTAATAATTTTAATCTTTACATTAAGTATGCAAATATCTATGTATTATCATTTTATAGAGCCTATATCCTCCCAAGTCAAAGGTCTTCATCCTTTTATCATCAAAACATTCATTATTGCATTTAACTCTACTTTGTTGCTTTATTAATTGAAAGTATCATTAGAATGCAAGTTTTATGGCACTACCACTCTCTGGTTTTACATGGACACAAAGAGATAAAGTTTTATTTATTACATAAAATCTCAAATGGTGCTATCATTGACCCTATGGTACTTTTTCCATAGACCATTTACCATTTCTATTATTTTTTACATCTATTTAAAGAGAGGCCTAATTGTAGTCCAAGGGAGTCTAATATTATCTTCTAGCTCATATAGACCTCTCTACTTCGAATCCAACATTTTCTATCCAATTTATAGGAAGTAAAAAGTACCCTCAATAGGAAAAAACATCAACAATGCTTCTATGGATCGATAATTTTTTTGCCTCTACGGTAGAAACAAGTGTTTCTACTCCATAATTACAATAATTTCAACATTTAGAATCTAATATTATTTTTTATTAGGTGGAATAAGGGTTTTTTAAAGGGTCCCTAAACCTTTTACAAACCAAATAAGAGGTTTTGCAAGGATCCTAAAACCTTTTATAGTAGAAATAGATCCTCCCGGTTGTCGAAGAAATAGAAAAAAGCAATAGAGAAAAAAAAGAAATGATACAACAATAATAGGATCCTAGAAGCCAAGAGAATAGAAAAAAAGCACTAAAGATAAATTAGGACCCCCTTAGATCCAGACCAAATAATTGCAATAGAAGACAAAGCTAATATAGGAATCTTGAGGAGAAACTCAGGATCCTCACATACAGCCAAATAACTTACTCCAATTTAAAGTAAAATTTTAAAATTTAAAATTTCCCACTCAATGTAGGAAACATTCCTAAAGGGGGTAGATATTTCCTATCAACCTTTCAAAATCCTAGACAAAAATTAAATAAAAAAGTTTAAAATTTTCTTGTGGGGGCCTCCCTAGATTCAAGCTTCCAAGGAAAAATTGTAAGAACTTCCCTAGATCCATGAAAGTAGGGTAGCTCAATGAGATCTCCATGAACCCTATATCCATAAAATAGTCGAAATTCAAATATATATATAAGCTATTACTTTTAGAAAACTTTGAGTCCACATCTACTAACAATAAATTCCATCCAAAAGAAAGGATAGTTGAAACTCTTGCAAACCCAAGTGTGGGTTGCATATTGATCCAGATATAGGGAGCCATACTAACCCCTAGTATTACAACCAAGAAATTAGGACTCAATGATGCAAGTAACTATAGGGTCTACCCTCCCAAGAGGGGAATCTGAAAGAATGCCATAGTCAAAAAGCATAAAATCAATAGATAAAACACCTCTAGGATTTTTCTAAAAAGGCATCTTGAGAAACTTGATCACATTTAAATTTAAAATAAGAGTATATTTGCCACACAAATTCTTGACAAAGAAAGGATCACAAACAACCAAAAACCCACTCACTTCTATATCTCAATTTTGAATTTGTATCCCTCCCAACACAAATACCATTGAAGGATTTACCTACAAAATTATCGCAAGATACATAAACCTTAAATCCACATTCTCATATAGATTAACTCTAGGAACAACAACTAGAAAACTAACAACCGAATTCCCTCTCACATTAACATTTGAAATTTGGAAATTTTCCCACCCAACACATTATATTCATAGAAGAAAATATCTACAAGAACTTCTCAGGACCCACAAACATAGGATCCATATTCTTAGTTATATCAACTCTAGGACTAGTAGTAGACCAGTAACAACTAGATTCCCGCACACATCAACATTTTAAATTTGAAATTTTATCCTACCTAGCAGCAAATGCCATGGAAGGATTTACCCACAAAAATATCTTAGTACCGACAAAATTTGGATCTACATTCTCAAATAGATAAACTCCAAGACTAGTAGCTAAATCATTGATAGTCAAATTCCAAGTCATATCAACATTTGAAATTTGAAATATTTTCTAGCCCAACATAGTGAACATAGAAAAGAATATCTAAAAAAAATTCTCAAGACCCACAAACAAAGGATCCCCATTCTTAGATATCATCTCCAAGACCAAAAGCTAGACCATTAGAAATCATATTCTTGCTCACATCAACATTTAAAATATAAAACTTTGTCATGCCTAGCACAACTTTTATATAAGGAAATCTCTACAAGAACTTCCTAGTACCCACAAATATAGGATCCATATTCTCAAGCAGAACAACTATAATACCGAAAAATAGACCACTAACAACCAAATTCATGCTCACATTAATATTTAAAATTTGAAAAAAAATCCCACCCAACAAAACTACTATAAAAGGGATTTTCTACATGAATTCTTAGAACCCATGAACATAGGATCCATGTTCTCAAGTAAATCAGCTCTAGGACCAGCAACAAGACTGCTAAAATTTGAGTTCACTCTCACGTAAATACTTGAAATTTAAAACTATTTCCTACCTAGAACAATGGTTGTGGAAGGAAATATTTACAAGAACTTATCAGGACATATGAACATAGGATCCACATTATCAGTCAAATCAGCTCTAGGACCAATAGCTAGACCACTAACAGTTGGATTCCCACTCACATCAACATTTGAAATTTGAAACTTTTCTTGCCCAACATAGTGATCCTATAAGGGAACGTCTTTAAGAACTTATTTTGACCCATGAACATATAATCCACATTCTCAATCAAGTCAACTCTAGGACCAATAGCTAGGTCACTAAAAACCAAATTCTCACTCACATAAAAATTTAAAATTAAAAAAACATTCTCACCCAATATAGTAGCCATGGAAGGGAATGTCTACAAGAACTTCTCAAGACCCATGGACATAGGATCCATATCTCAATAAAATTAACTCCAAGATCAATAGTTATACCACTAATAGCCAAGATCCCACTCACATCAATACTTGATATTTGAAACTTTTTACCATCGAATAAAAAGTCACAGAAGGAAATGCCTGTAAGAACATCTCATCACATACAAACACATGATCCACATTCTTAGTCCAAACATCTCTAGGATAAAAAACAAAACCCCTAATAGCTAATATCCTACTCACATTGATAAATAAAAATTGAAACATTTTCCTACTTAGCAAAAAGGTTACAAAAGAGAATTCCAACAAAAACATCTTAGGATACATATTCCTAGATATAACAACTCTAGGATTGACATTTAAACCACAAACAACCAGTATCTCACTCACAATAACCCTTAAATATTGGGATATGCTCCTACAAACAATGGATTTCTCACCAACAACCAAAATCATTTCCAACACCAATAGAAGGAACAAATTCCCACCTAGGATGAGCTCCATGAATAGGAATTCTAGAAGAGACTCTCTAGGAACCATAGAATCAAGGGGATCAAGATCCACCCCAATTCCTATAGGCTCCAAAACAATCAACACACCAAAACCAACACTAAGACCATTGCTCCATAGTAGGGGAGAGCCTCTCCTACCAGAAAAACTCATCCTTCCACACCCTCTTAGCCTCCCTCCCACCATTTCTCTCCATATCATGGCTCCCCATTTAGGATCTAATAGTATTTGTTTTCTACTTATCATTTTCTATTTTCTATTATATTTATTAAAATAAGTAAAGGAAAATAAGGAACTATTTTAGCATTAATCACTTAGGGGACCAATTAAATCTTCAAGCTTAAGCATTAAATCAAAATTATGTGTAGTTTCACTTAGTACATATTGAATTATCTTGTACCCTTGCCTTCAAAAGAGAAATTTTCATTTAATTTATCATCCAGAACAAAAATTATTTTATTTTTGGTCCATATAGTTTCTTTTATATATTGCATTATGTTAGATAAGTGTTAAGCTTAATCAAAAAATATCATAAGAGAAACATAAATTTTCTTCAATAAATACAATAAACACTATGCTCTAAGCTAACAAACTACCCCTATCCTGAAGGTGACAAATTTGAGGTTCAAAACCCATCATGAGGAGGTCCTTCATGATATTTTCCCTTTTCCCCTCATCATAATTTTGTGAATCCAACATGAACACCATTGTGACTCCCAAGATTGTATTAGTTCAATCTAAACCTTAAGCAAGCTGAAATTTATTAAATTTTAATCCAGACCATTTAATATTTTTTTCTTATATTAGATCATGTTAATTCTATATAATAAGAACATAACCATTTACTAGTCTACTAAGGGTCTTCATGATCCTTTAAGTTTTGTCATAAAATTTTTTGGGTCATATTGGGTATATAGTGAGCTTGGGCCTCCAATTGCCCATATAGGGTGTCACTCGTACTTATGCCTAGTAAGGAGTATATTATAGTGGGCTAGTGGGATTGAAAATGAGGCATATTATTACCCTTGATATACCATCTTGTCCATGGATATAATAAATCACTTCCACATATTGTTGGCAACCCATGTATTGGTTTTTTGATGTACCAATGGGTATATAGAGAGGAGCCAAGTATATAAGGATATTAGGTATATAGGGATGCCCTTGACGTATATAGGTCAAACTTGGTATGTTGAGGGAATTGGATACAAGGCTTTTAAAACATCTTATATTTCTCCTTTAATCATCTTTATAAACTTTAAAACTAAATCAATCTAATCCTTTTGTCCAAACCTATGGGTAAGAAATACTACCTAACCCATAATGCTACTCATCAATTGGTCATAAAATCTAATCCTCCTATGGAATATCATGGTGACCAAACCACCATTGATAATCCAATATTTAAAGAAGAAGAGGAGGTTTCCATGCCCTCAAGTTCTCTAAGCCCTATACATGAATTTCAAATTTGTAATTGATATGGTTTACATCTTATAGTATAATAAGAAGGTTGTGGAATCCTTTCTTATGGAAGTTCATGACACCCTACGAATCTCTACAAATGAGGGTTCACTTATGAACCATCCCATATAACCTATCCCAAACCCTTTACCTCTTAATAAATTTTAGATCCACAAATACAAACCTTAATTCATAAAATTATAGTTTTAATTATTTTAATAATACTATCATCACCACTTCCACATATGATGGGATAAATACCATCTCATATTCTTTAAGATATTATTTATATTTCCCTACTCTTGATAAATTATTATATAAAAATATAAATTTCCATGTATCCCAACAAGTAGGCATAATCTATGTTCTTAATCAGGGTGTATCATAAAGTGTGCTAACTTTTGATCCTTATGTCAACAAACTTTATTCCAATATCACAAGTGTGAGCATGGGTTTCACACAAAACACTTATCATACAACCTATCATTATTTATATTCTAAGTATTTCATATCAAATGTGTTGGAAATAAATCATATGATGTCAATATTAACATCATACTTCCAAGTGTATCAACCTTCTTCTTATATCAATTTTTAACAAATTCCTCCTATTTATAGAACCTACATTTGGTTCCATCAAATCCTACTTTTTAAATTCAAAATCTAACTTCTCAAACAAACTTATTCAAACAACAATGACCATCAGCCAAGGGTCTTCTACTAGTCATAGTGCAACAAAAAAATAGATCCTTTTATATCTAGTCATCCCTCTCATCCCAACTATGAAAGTCCTAGGTTTCAAATGTATTAAGGGGATGAATATCCCTTCAATCACCTTAGGTTGTTTAGAACTACTTGTGGTAATATGTTTAATGATGAAAATTTTCTCCTTGATATCTTACCTAAGGACCTTATTGGCCCTACTTTGAAATGGTACTACCAAATACCAAGGCATTCTTTGAAAATATTTAGTGACCTTGTTGATATATTTGTCAAAAAATTCTCTATCTACATCATGGGGAGACTCTAGTATGCGCCTCCACCTAGATACCTTTTAGATATATTTATAGGTAACCTTAATGAGAAATTGGTCTTCTACTTAGACATGGACAATGTATATTCTTTTGAATATTTTTTTGACATGACTATGAGAATAGAGATTACCCATATCAAAAGAGGGAAATTTAAAAATAGATCCTATAAGGAGGAAGATAAATCTTCTTATAACCTGAAGGGCCATTACAAGAACAAACATATTCTAGATAATGGACTCATAAACTTATGCCATACCAACAATTTTAGTATTGTATCAAATCTTCCCAAGCTTATATTAAGGAATCAATAGCAATATAAATCTAATAGGAAGTACTTCCTACTTGATGAACCTATTTTAGCTATCCTAGATCAACTCTTGAAATATAAAATGGTAGATTTTCCACCTATTAAGCCTCTAGAACCCAAAAGGAAAATATCTCTTTGGTTTTGTCCTAATGTTCAATTTTCCTTCCATTGCATCAATGGTCATGAGACTAACAGGTGCATGATTATTATAAATCTAGTACAATAGCTACTTGACAAAGGTCAAGTTTTCTCAATATCTTGGATTCTTAATCTTCTTCTAATTAATATATTGGTATATTTTAGAATCTATTACCAAATCATAATCAAAATAAAAACATAAAAAATAACATTCACTATTGGAATTTCCCACCTCCAAACTAAAGGATGGTTGAGTTGCATCATTCTTCTAATTATATCTTTTACATTTGGGTTGTATCTAGAAAACAACATAGAAATACATCATTTAATCAACCTTGTAGATCCCCTTAGTATTTTGTATAAAAAAAACTTTTTCCCATAAAGGACCTCCATTAATCATCCAATCATGAGCCAAGGCTAAGGAACTTTTGATTTGCTTCATCAATTTGAAAGTACCCCTACCAAAATTTCCCTTCTTGAATTCTCAAAATCTTTCTAGTCTATAGAGATATTTTGGTTAAAAATTTTGTGTGAACAAGTTGTTCGTCAAAACCTCAACCCAAATGATCTTATTTTTTTAGAAGTATCCATTGGGGATAGCCATGTAACTATGCCATTCCATGTGTATGATATCCCTCAATACTCTATGGTCAAAGATCTTCTATACACATCATTGACCATATTAGAAATAAATTCATCAAGCAAATATTTATTGATAATGACTTTGGTTTCAATGTTTATAGCCTAATATTCATTAATAATTTTAAGCTAACTAAACAAGATTTGGAGAAATATATGAACAACACAAGCTTATACTCAGGGGGGGTGAACAGTATAAGACCACTTTTTACTTGTATTTTCTCAAACAATATTATCAAATGTATCAATGGTAATTTCAATAGTAGTAATAAAATCAATGCACAAATAACCATACACAATAGAGACACCAATTTAATGTGGTTCACCCAATGTGGGATATGTCCACAGAGAAAATATTTGACTAAAATTTCCTCAATAAATATCTTGGGAATCCTTTCCTATTACAATATTTATGGACCTATTTCTAAAGTAGACACCAATCCCCTAATCGGGTTCATGGATCTCTATCCACAAGAGACACAAATCCTCTTAGTCAGTTTGTGGATATCTATCCATAGGAGAACTCCTTTTCCTCTGATCTAGCTGGTTATCCTCTAGAATAATACTACCTCCACAATGCTGGCTTGTGGATATCTCTCCACTAAAGACTCCTATACACACTTAGAAGACCTATGTCCTCACTTCCCTGGATAATAGATCTCTATCCTGGATACTACTATCCTCTACTCTATCACCTCCAAATATTACTCTCAGATCTACTCAATCTCTATCTAAAAATTGCACTAAACATAGTCCTTCGATCTAGCACAAATTTGCTCAATCTCTATCCTCAAATATGCACTAAACATATTCCTTCAGTCTAGAACAAATCTACTCAATATTTGTCTCAAATTTACACCAAAAATAGTCCTTCGATGTAGAAAAAATATTCTAAATATCTATCTCTGATTTGGTATAAACCTATCCTCAAATATGCACCAAATTTTATCCTCAAATCTGTCCTCAAGCCTTAACACAAAGCTTGATCCAATCACTAATCAAATCTGCTAGATCTGACTCAAACCTTAATTGAAGGTTTGAACAAATCAATCAATCAACTCTGCTCTTCAAGTCTTCTCAAATACTTACCTCAAATCTATCCAATAAGTCCTCTCAAGAACTTTTTCAATTTTCTCTCAAGTCTTCACCAAGACTTACCTCAAATCTATCCACAAGTCTCTCTAGAACTTTCTCGAACTATTGTCAAGTCTTCACTAAGACTTGCCTTAAATATGCATTGTAAGATTCCAAAAAAGCTTACTCAACTCAGTCCTTAAGTCATTAAAACAAATCCATGTGATGTGTTTATATTTTCAAAGAGCTACTAGAAAAGTGATTATTACAAATTTAAAACTCATTACTATCATAATTATCCTTTGATCCATATAATCAATAGAGGACTAAACATGAGCAATATAGGTAAAGAGTTTTGTTAATTTATTTCCCAACTAATCACACTCCTCCTCTTATGCATAAATATATTGATATACCTAATGTCCTAGACATTCTAGCTTGTTAGCCATAGCATCCATATTGTTGTCTAGACCATGAAAATCATTGTGAATGCTCAATACCTTATAAGATTGCATCAAAATGTAATTTCAACAAAACAATCCTGCAAGGAGGCATCAAAAATCTAAAAAAACCCATAAATCTCTTCTTCCAAATATGTTGAAGAGTAACCCATCTATATAACTCCTATATAAAACTATAAAATACTAGTTTAATGAAATCTAATAGAGTTGTTTTCTAGTAAATTTGTAGACTTGGAAAGACTAGTCTTATGAAACATTAAATATTTTAGGTAAACCTTCAATACCAAACAAGTGAGGTATTATCTCTACCCATAAAAAAATATTATATTTATCAACACAACCTAAGATAGGAGCTCAAAAAACAAAGTCTTGGATAATAAAAAGGAGGAGATACAACCCTATGACTTGATTTTTAGCATTTTATTTGATTTTCTTGATTTGATTTGTAATATAGATCTACTCCCGCTCAAATAAATGTACCAACCATACATTTTTGAGTCTAGAATCAAGGGTAATAGTTGAAATCAACTTAGGTTAAACAATTTGAGACTTAAAATCTTGAATAGGAGAATCATTTGTCCAATGTTAGTCTCAATGGATATTAAGAACAATAATTCCTAGCTTAACATAAATTAAACATGGAATAAGTTTTCCTAATTTTTCAAAGGAGATTATTAAATCATGAGATAAGCTAAATGTAATTTGAACAATCATCTAGAATATTAACAAGCACGGTGAATGGTCCCACAAGTCTAGTATTCTTTTTTTTTGGAAAAAATTATTGCATTGAGGCTAAGTATGAAGGACTAGTGGTTTTTCTCTAAAGTATCACTTTGTGCCACCTCATACAACTAAGATAAATTACTAGCCTTATTCTTTAAGTATCATGCTTCCATGAGATATTTTAAGCAATTTCTCCCCATGCTATCTATTTTTTCTTAAGATACAAGGATCCATTTATCTAAATAGTATGCATTTAATAAATTAAGAGACAAGGACCCAATTAAGTAGTATGTATCTCCTCCTTACAATCCTAAGGGAAATAACATGGAAACATCTATAGAATAAAAATTAGTTATAGATTTTTTACTGAGCAATTTGATTCTTGATATGAAATTATTAGTTTATGCCATTTTTAGTAGGTGACTAAGGGAATCTAAAATGGTAATGTAAAGTAGAGGATTAAGAAGAAATATTTGTTTGATTGATCTATATAAACTAAAATTCATTAA
This sequence comes from Wollemia nobilis, assembly GCA_028583015.1. Classification (NCBI taxonomy): domain Eukaryota; kingdom Viridiplantae; phylum Streptophyta; class Pinopsida; order Araucariales; family Araucariaceae; genus Wollemia; species Wollemia nobilis. The sequence goes on from JAQPPZ010000057.1 coordinate 3,111,693, forward strand.
CAAAATGTCATTCACTTGAATATATATTTGAATAGTAGAGAGATATGTTGATAGAACTTGTCCTATAAACTTATCCAAGTAAACATTTTAAGGATAAACTATTAATTAATTTGATCATAGGATTTATCAAAATCAATTTTAACAAGTAGAGCATCCTAACCAAAATCTTATTCCCATTGTGACACTTCTTAGTCTAGTATATATTATTCAAAATATATCATTTACTGAATGAAGCCTATATGTTCTTTCCTAATAATATTTAGGAAAAGAAGTCTTAACCTCATGGCTAAAGCCTTTGTAATAAAATTTATTAAATATTGAGAAGGGTAATGGCTATCTAACAGGATATATGTTCCTTACTAGGTTTCTTCAGGATCAATTTGATCAAGTCTTGATTAATAAAGGAACTACAAGATCCTTTTATTAAATCATACTTATACATAAAATGAAAGTCTCTATTGAGAATTGGAAATTTTGGTAAAATTCCTTTATGAGGCCATCCATACCTAAATACTTATCCCCTTTAATTTTTAATAGTTCTTGTTTAAGCTCATCCTCTAATAAAAATTTCTCTAAAGATTTGGATGAATATGAGCGAACAAGTTTGGGAATACATTCTTAAACATAAGAGGCATAAACAAAATATAATTTATTTGTGTCCTATTTTGAAAATATTATATAATAATTCTTAAAGAATGCATTTGAAATGGATTATACATCTCTAGGGATTGATCCATCTTCCATGTATAATTAAGATATTTTTTAATAATATTTTTATCCCTTATATAGTTAAATAATAACTTGGAGAATTTATCATTGTAGACACTTAATTTTGAGTGCATTGTCAATATTCAAGTCTTAGAGTCTCTTCATCAATCGGTTAATCAATCAACCTAATTGAGCTATTCATTATTATATCTAAATTTGAAGTATTTTTCTCAAAAATTGAAAGTGATAAGGCATGAGTGAAAGTGCTACCAGTACTTTTGTGACCTCTATAGCACTTTTATAAAAAGTTTAATTTTAATACTATCCACCTATATTTGGCCTATAACAATAATTATTATAAAAGCACCACCTTAAAAGTGTCACCAACACTTTTTCCTCACTAGTTATTTTGACTATCATACACTAAAAAAAAATTGTGTGTTGGTATCATCCAAGCTATCCACCATTTCTAATCATCAAGATATAATTCAAAGCTTCCAATAAAAATCACAATGCCATATTTATTATTTTCAATATTCATATTTAATTTCATATTAATCTCATTTTAAATTATTATCGTCTCCAATCCTATCAACTTCAATGCAATACTTCCCCTAATGAACCATGGCTTCTTATATAACTTCCACTTGGCATGAGAAATTCATAAAGAGTTTTAGAGTAGCAAAATTCTACCAAAATCCATCTAGAATCATAAGAATTCATATTTATGCAAGTCAAGGTTATTTGAAAATCTTGCCACAATATTGTGAAGAATATTATTCAATAATCAAGCTCTTCTCCAAGCATCCAAGCTCTATGTTGAGCCATCAAGCATTACGAACTCAATATTTAAACATTCAATCATATTCCATTCAAGCCTCCAAGCTCAAGCTCTTAGGTATGTACAATAAAACTAGCAGTCTTACAATAAGGTTATATAAACAAGGTAAAATAGACTTAACATCTTGGGTTGTGTCCTTTCCCTTGCTTTGAAATTTTTAGCTTTAGTCTTGTGCATATTTTCTAGCTTTTTATATTGCATTTGCATCTAGTTTAGAATATCTTTTAATCATTTTAATCTTTACTTTAAGTATGTAAATATCTATGTATTATCATTTGATAGAGCCTATATACTCCCAAGTCAAAGGTCTTCATCCTTTTATCATCAAAACATTCATTATTGCATTTAACTCTACTTTGTTGCTTTATTAATTGAAAGTATCATTAGAATGCATGTTTTATGGCACTACCGCTCTCTGGTTTTACATGGACACAAAGAGATAATGTTTTATTTATTAGATAAAATCTCAAATGGTGCTATCATTGACCCTATGGTACTTTTTCCATAGACCATTTACCATTTCTATTATTTTTTACATCTATTTAAAGAGAGGCCTAATTGTAGTCCAAGGGAGTCTAATATTATCTTCTAGCTCATATAGACCTCTATACTTTGAATCCAATATTTTCTATCCAATTTATAGGAAGTAAAAAGTACCCTCAGTAGGAAAAAACATCAACAATGCTTCTATGGATCGATAATTTTTTTGCCTCTGCGGTAGAAACAAGTGTTTCTACTCCATAATTACAATAATTTCAACATTTAGAATCTAATATTATTTTTTATTAGGTGGAATAAGGGTTTTTTAAAGGGTCCCTAAACCTTTTACAAACCAAATAAGAGGTTTTTCAAGGATCCTAAAACCTTTTATAATAGAAATAGATCCTCACGGTTGTAGAAGAAATAGAAAAAATCAATAGAGAAAAACAAGACATGATACAACAATAATAGGATCCTAGAAGCCAAGAGAAAAGAACAAAAGCACTAAAGATAAATTAGGACCCCCTTAGATCCAAACCAAATAATTGCAATAGAAGACAAAGCTAATATAGGAATCTTGAGGAGAAACTCAGGATCCTCACATACAACCAAATAACTTACTCCAATGTAAACTAAAATTTTAAATTTTAAAATTTCCCACTCAATGTAGGAAACATTCCTAAAGGGGGTAGATATTTCCTATCAACCTTTCAAAATCCTAGACAAAAATTAAATAAAAAAGTTTAAAATTTTCTTTTGGGGGCCTTCCTAGATTCAAGCTTCCAAGGAAAAATTGTAAGAACTTCCCCAGACCCATGAGAGTAGGGTAGATAAATGAGATCTCCATGAACCCTATATCCATAAAATAGTCGAAATTCAAATATATATATAATATATTACTTTTAGAAAACTTTGAGTCCACATCTACTAACAATAAATTCCATAAAAAAAAAAGGATAGTTGAAACTCTTGCAAACCCAAGTGTGCGTTTGCATATTGGTCCAGATATAGGGAGCCATACTAACCCCTAGTATTACAACCAAGAAATTAGGACTCAATGATGCAAGTAACTATAGGGTCTACCCTCCCAAGAGGGGAATCTGAAAGCATGCCATAGTCAAAAAGCATAAAATCAATAGATAAAACACCTCTAGGATTTTTCTAAAAGGGCCTCTTGAGAAACTTGATCACATTTGAATTTAAAATAAGAGTATATTTCCCACCCAAATCCTAGACCAAGAAAGGATCACAAACAACCAAAAACCCTCTCACTTCTATATTTAAATTTTGAATTTGTATCCCTCCCAACACAAAGACCATTGAAGGATTTACCTACAAAATTATCTCAAGACCCATAAACCTTAAATCCACATTCTCATATAGATCAACTCTAGGATCAACAACTAGAAAACTAACAACCGAATTCCCTCTCACATTAACATTTGAAATTTGAAAATTTTCCCACCCAACACATTATATTCATAGAAGAAAATATCTACAAGAACTTCTCAGGACCCACAAACATAGGATCCATATTCTTAGTTATATCAACTCTAGGACTAGTAGTAGACCAGTAACAACTAGATTCCCACTCACATCAACATTTGAAATTTGAAATTTTATCCTACCTAGCACAAAGGCCATGGAAGGATTTACCGACAAAAATTTCTTTGTACCGACAAACTTTTGATCTACATTCTCAAATAGATCAACTCCAAGACTAGTAGCTAAATCATTGATAGTCGAATTCCAAGTCATATCAACATTTGAAAGTTGAAATATTTTCTAGCCCAACATAGTGATCATAGAAAAGAATATCTAAAAAAAATTCTCAAGACCCATAAACAAAGGATCACCATTCTTAGATATCAACTCCAAGACCAAAATCTAGACCATTAGCAATCATATTCTTGCTCACATCAACATTTAAAATATAAAACTTTGTCATGTCTAGCACAACTTTTATATAAGGAAATCTCTACAAGAACTTCCTAATACCCACAAATATAGGATCCATATTCTCAAGCAGAACAACTATAAGACCAAAAATAGACCACTAACAACCAAATTCATGCTCACATTAATATTTGAAATTTGAAAAAATTTCCCACCCAACAAAACTACTATAAAAGGGATTTTCTACATGAATTCTTCGAACCCATGAACATAGGATTCATGTTCTCAAGTAAATCAGCTCTAGGACCAGCAACAAGACCGCTAAAATTTGAGTTCACTCTCACGTAAATACTTGAAATTTAAAAATATTTCCTACCTAGCACAATGGTTGTGGAAGGAAATATTTACAAGAACTTCTCAAGACATATGAACATAGGATCCACATTATCAGTCAGATCAGCTCTAGGACCAATAGCTAGAACACTAACAGTTGGATTCCCACTCACATCAACATTTGAAATTTGAAACTTTTCTTGCCCAACATAGTGATCCTATAAGGGAATGTCTTTAAGAACTTATTTGGACCCATGAACATATAATCCACATTATCAATCAAGTCAACTCTAGGACCAATAGCTAGGTCACTAAAAACCAAATTATCACTCACATAAAAATTTAAAATTAAAAAAAAAAATGTCACCCAATATAGTAGCCATGGAAGGGAATGTCTACAAGAACTTCTCAAGACCCATGGACATAGGATCCATATCTCAGGCAAATCAACTCCAAGATCAATAGTTATACCACTAATAGCCAAGATCCCACTCACATCAATATTTGATATTTGAACCTTTTTACCATCGAATAAAAAGTCACAGAAGGAATTACCTGTAAGAACATCTCAAGACCCACAAACACATGATCCACATTCTTAGTCCAAACATATCTAGGATAAAAAACAAAAAACCTAATAGGTAATATCCTACTCACATTGATAAATAAAAATTGAAACATTTTCCTACTTAGCAAAAATGTTACAAAAGAGAATTCCAACAAAAAACTCTCAGGATACATATTCCTAGATATAACAACTCTAGGATTGACATCTAAACCATAAACAACCAGTATCTCACTCACAATAAAACTTAAATATTGGGAAATGCTCGTACAAACAATGGATTTCTCACCAACAACCAAAATCATTTCCAACACCAATAGAAGGAATAAATTCCCACCTAGGATGAGCTCCATGAATAGGAATTCTAGAAGAAACTCTCTAGGAACCATAGAATCAAGGGGATCAAGATCCACCCCAATCCCTATAGGCTCCAAAACAATCAACACACCAAAACCAACACTAATACCATTGCTCCATAGTAGGGGAGAGCCTTTCCTACCAGAACAACTAATCCTTCCACACCCTCTTAGCCTCCCTCCCACACTTTCTCTCCATCTCATGGCTCCCCATTTAGGATCTAATTGTATTTGTTGTCTACTTATCATTTTCTATTTTCTATTATATTTATTAAAATAAGTAAAGGAAATTAAGGAACTATTTTAGCATTAATCACTTAGGGGACCAATTAAATCTTCAAGCTTAAGCATTAAATCAAAATTATGTGTAGTTTCACTTAGTACTTATTGAATTATCTTGTACCCTTGCCTTCAAAAGAGAAATTTTCATTTACTTTATCATCCAACACAAAAATTATTTTATTTTTGGTCCTTATAGTTTCTTTTATATATTGCATTATGTTAGATAAGAGTTAAGCTTAATCAAAAAATATCATAAGAGAAACATAAATTGTCTTCAATCAATACAATAAACACTATGCTCTAAGCTAACAAACTACCCCTATCCTGAAGGTGACAAATTTGAGGTTCACAAACCATCATGAGGAGGTCCTTCATGATATTTTCCCTTTTCCCCTCATCATAATTTTGTGAATCAAACATGAACACCATTGTGAATCCCAAGATCATATTAGTTCAATATAAACCTTAAGCAAGCTAAAATTTATTAAATTTTAATCAAGACCATTTAATATTTTTTTCTTATATTAGATCATGTTAATTCTATATAATAAGAACATAACCATTTACTAGTCTACTAAGGGTCTTCATGATCCTTTAAGTATTGTCTTAAAAGTTTCTAGGTCATATTGGGTATATAGTGAGCTTGGGCCTCCAATTTCCCATATAGGGTGTCACTCGTACTTATGCCTAGTAAGGAGTATATTATAGTGGGCTAGTGGGATTGAAAATGAGGCATATTATTACCCTTGATATACCATCTGGTCCATGGATCTAATAAATCACTTCCACATATTGTTGGCAACCCATGTATTGGTTTTTTGATGTACCAATGGGTATATAGATAGGAGCCAAGTATATAAGGATATTAGGTATATAGGGAGGCCCTTGACGTATATAGGTCAAACTTGGTATGTTGAGGGAATTGGATACAAGGCTTTTAAAACATCTTATATTTCTACTTTAATCATATTTATAAAATTTAAAACTAAATCAATCTAATCCTTTTGTCCAAACCTATGTGTAAGAAATACTACCTAACCCATAATGCTACTCATCAATTGGTCATAAAATCTAATCCTCCTATGGAATATCATGGTGACCAAACCACCATTGATAATCCAATATTTAAAGAAGAAGAGGAGGTTTCCATGCCCTTGAGTTCTCTAAGCCCTATCCATGAATTTCAAATTTGTAATTGATATGGTTTACATTTTATAGTATAATAAGAAGGTTGTGGAATCCTTTCTTAGGGAAGTTCATGACACCCTAGGAATCTCTACAAATGAGGGTTCAGTTATGAACCATCCCATTTAACCTATCCCAAACCCTTTGCCTCTTAATAAATTTTAGATCCACAAATACAAACCTTAATTCATAAACTTATAGTTTTAATTATTTGAATCATACTATCATCACCACTTCCACATATGATGGGATAAATACCATCTCATATTCTTTAAGATGTTATTTATGTTTCCCTACTCTTGATAAATTATTATAGGAAAATATAAATTTCCATGTATCCCAACAAGTAGGCATAATCTATGTTCTTAATCAGGGTGTATCATCAAGTGTCCTAACTTTTGATCCTTATGTCAACAACCTTTATTCCAATATCACAAGTGTGAGCATGGGTTTCACACAAAACACTTATCATACAACCTATCATTATTTATATTCTAATTATTTCATATCAAATGTGATGGAAATAAATCATATGATGTCAATATTAACATCATATTAACAAATTCCTCCTATTTATAGAACCTACATTTGGTTCCATCAAATCCTACTTTTTAAATTCAAAATCTAACTTCTCAAACAAACTTATTCAAACAACAATGACCATCAGCCAAGGGTCTTCTACTAGTCATAGTGCAACAAAAAATTAGATCCTTTTATATCTAGTCATCCTTCTCCTCCCAACTACGAAAGTCCTAGGTTTCAAATGTATTAAGGGGATGAATATCCCATAAATCACCTTAGGTTTTTTAGAACTACTTGTGGTAATATGTTTAATGATGAAATGTTTCTCCTTGATATCTTACCTACAGACCTTATTGGCCCTACTTTGAAATGGTACTACCAAATACCAAGGCATTCTTTAAAAATATTTAGTGACCTTGTTGATATATTTGTCAAACAATTCTCTATCTACATCATGGGGAGACTCTAGTATGCCCCTCCACCTAGATACCTTTTAGATATATTTATAGGTAACCTTAATGAGAAATTGGTCTTCTACTTAGAAATGGACAATGTATATTCTTTTGAATATTTTATTGACGTGACTATGAGAATAGAGATTACCCATATCAAAAGAGGGCAATTTAAAAATAGATCCTATAAGGAGGAAGATAAATCTTCTTATAACCTGAAGGGCCATTACAAGAACAAACATATTCTAGATAATGGAGTCATAAAATTATGCCATACCAACAATTTTAGTATTGTATCAAATCTTCCCAAGCTTATATTAAGGAATCAATAGCAATATAAATCTAATAGGAAGTACTTCCTACTTGATGAACCTATTTTAGCTATCCTAGATCAACTCTTGAAATATAAAATGGTAGATTTTCCACCTATCAAGCCTCTAGAACCCAAAAGCAAAATATCTCTTTGGTTTTGTCCTAATGTTCAATTTTCCTTCCATTACATTAATGGTCATGAGACTAACAGGTGCATGATTGTTATAAATCTAGTACAATAGCTACTTGACAAAGGTCAAGTTTTCTCAATATCTTGGATTCTTAATCTTCTTCTAATTAATATATTGGTATATTTTAGAATCTATTACCAAATCATAATCAAAATAAAAACATAAAAAATAACATTCACTATTGGAATATCCCACATCCAAACTAAAGGATGGTTGAGTTGCATCATTCTTCTAATTATATCTTTTACATTTGAGTTGTATCTAAAAAACAACATAGAAATCCATCATTTAATCAACCTTATAGATCCCCTTAGTATTTTTTATAAAAAAAAACTACTTCCCATAAAGGACCTCCATTAATCATCCAATCATGAGCCAAGGATAAGGAACTTTTGATTTGCTTCATCAATTTGAAAGTACCCCTACCAAAATTTCCCTTCTTGAATTCTCAAAACCTTTCTAGTCTATAGAGATATTTTGGTTAAAAATTTTGTGTGAACAAGTTGTTCGTCAAAACCTCAACCCAAATGATATTAGTTTTTTAGAAGTATCCACTGGGGATAGCCATGTAACTATGCCATTCCATGTGTATGATATCCCCCAATCCTCTATGGTCAAAGATCTTCTATACACATCATTGACCATATTATAAATAAATTCATCAAGAAAATATTTATTGATAATGACTTTGGTTTCAATATTTATATCCTAAGATTCATTAATAATTTTAAGCTAACTAAACAAGATTTGGAGAAATATATGAAGAACACAAGCTTATACTGAGGGGGGGTGAACAGTATAAGACCACTTTTTACTTTTCTTTCTCAAACAATATTATCCAATGTATCAATGGCAATATCAATAGTAGTAATCAAAGCAATGCACAAATCACCACACACAATAGAGACACCAATTTAACGTGGTTCACCCAATGTGGGCTACGTCCACGGAGAAAATATTTCACTAAAATTTTCTCAACAAATCTCTTGGGAATCCTTCCCTATTACAATGTTTATGGACCTCTATCCAAAGGAGACACCAATCCCCTAATCAAGTTCGTGGATCTCTATCCATAGGAGACACCAATCCCCTAAGTTGATTTGTGGAACTCTATCCATAGGAGAACTCCTTCTCCTCTGCTCTAGCTGGTGATCCTCTAGAAGACTACTACCTCCACTACATTGGCTTGTGGATCTCTCTCCACTGAAGACTCCTATCCTCACTTAGAAGACCTCTGTCCTCACTGCCTTGGCTAATGGATCTCTATCCACTAGAGACTACTGTCCTCTACTCTATCACCTCCAAATCTTACTCTCAATATGCTCAATATCTATCTTAAATTTGCACTAAACATAGTCCTTCGGTCTAGCACAAATCTGCTCAATCTCTATCTCAAATATGCACTAAACATAGTCCTTCAGTCTAGCACAAATATGCTCAATATCTATCTCAAATCTACACTAAACATAGTCCTTCGATCTAGCACAAATCTTCTCAATATCTATCTCTGATCTAGCACAAACCTATCCTCAAATATACACCAAACTTTATCCTCAAATCTATCCTCAAGCCTTAACACAAATCTTGATCCAATCACAAATCAACTCTGCTAGATCTACCCCAAACCTTAACTCAAGGTTTGAACAAATCAATCAATCAAATCTGCTCTCAAGTCTTCTCAAATACTTACCTCAAATCTATCCACAAGTCCTCTCAAGAACTTTTTCAATTTTCTCTCAAGTCTTCACCAAGACTTACCTCAAATCTATACAAGTTCTCTAGAACTTGCTCAATTACTCTAAGTCTTCACCAAGACTTACCTCAAATATGCATTGTAAGCTTCCACAAAAGCTTACTCAACTCTTTAAGTCCACTTACTTCAATATAACAAGCTTTCACAAAATCTTATTCAACTCAACTCAATCTATCACAAAAACCTCTTCAATCACACAAACAAGTTTCACACAAAATCTTGTTTAACTTACAGAAACATATAGAGAATGGTTAGAGACTCAATATGTTTCACACTCACAACAATGCTCAATCACTTTCAATATCTCTTGTTTTACCATAGAAACATATAGAGAATGGTTAGAGACTCAATATGTTTCACACTCACAACAATGCTCAATCACTTTCAATATCTCCTTCAAATCAATCCAGAAATAAAGAACAATTTATTTCACAGAACTTGAACTATCACTCCAATACTTTCAATAAATAATGCTCAATCAACTCCACTCAACCAATCACTCAATGAAACACAACTTTCTTATAAACCCTAAACAAGTGTTTCACTATGCTTCCAACAACTCACACAATGGAACTCAAACCTTGACTCAAGATGATTCCAAATTCACATAACAATGATACTCAAGTTCTTTCACAAACCCTAATCATGCACATGAATGCTCACTCAACATTTCCAAAAATTCTTATCAAACAAGGTTTCTAGCATCAAATTTCATTCCAAAAAAACCCTCATCAATCAATATTGGATATCTCAAAACCAAACTCAACAATGCTTATCAAACAATCCTTTTCACTCCAACTTAGCATTCACAACATCCAATCCAACAATATTTCACTCACAAGGAAGATGTACCCATACCTTTTGTTTTGATGGAGATATGTCTTCAAAACCTATCTTAACCACAATCAAATTTTCTTTGCCAATACTAAGGTTAGGTAGCCACAACCTATCTCAAGATCTCCACAAAATAATTTTCCCAATAATTATTTTACCATACAAAAATATCAAATCTCTTAGTACACCTTATAATCTCCAAACTTACACAATATAAGTCAACATATTTCATTATAACAAAATACACAACAATTTCCTTTATACACCTTATCACTCCAACTTTATAAAATAAATTTCAATCACCAAAAAATCAAAATAAAATATTTTAATTTACTTTACCTTATAACTCCCTCAAAAACCTTATAGCTTCTAGCTTACGAAACCCTCTAAGCAATTTTTGAAATTCAAAACCTTTGGAGAAATAAAAATGTGTATAGCATACCTTTCAACTATTCTGCCCACCAAAATATCTTCAGAGAAATTTGAACACACGACGTAGCCTCTCCAACACCCTAGCCCAAAGCTAGGCCACCAAGTGGGCTACGTGCCCACATGAAACCATAGGCGCACGTTCCCCTCTATATCCTCCTCACAAAAATGTCAAACAAAAAATGAAGGCCTCTTTCCTCTAGCAAAACGTCAATCACGTGGATCGAACCCATGATCCCTTCCTTACAAAGCCCTAGCACTTTCTCAACTGCCACCTGTGCTACCACCATCGGTGGATTTCTCTATCCACGTCACTGCCCTTATTCCTTCATCTACCTCCAACACTTTGAAATGTGAATTTCTCTTCCTCCAAGTAATGCAGCGCACGATTTCATTTTCATTCAAAGGTGTATATTATCAAGGACTTACGAAATGAGAATTATTTCCTATATAAATACACATGCTTCTTGTCTTTTACACATTAGCCAATTTCAAATTTTTAAATTTAAATTAGATTTTAAATATTTAAATTTAAAAACCTTTGCACCCATTATTAATTTAAATTAAAATTTTAATCAAGGATTAAAATATTTTAATTTAAATTAAATATTTTATAAACTGCTCATGGGTCTTTTCAACTTGAACCTTGTTTTTCTTCACCTTGTTATTTGGCCCAAAATATTATAATAATATAATATTATTATTTAATTTAAACTTGCTTCTCCTTCCTTGGGTCTTCATCCTTTAGGCCTTTTTAGGCATATAATATTAAAAATAAATATTATATCCTATTCCTTTTCAAGACCTTCTTGCTTTTGGAAAAACCACTTGATGTCCTTAATGATGATGAAATTAAACAATACTCTCTTACTCAAAAAAAAAAAAACAAATTTCCAACAATCTCCCCCTTTGTCATTGATGGCAACCCCTTTTTTTACCATTCCTTTTTTTTTTTCAAAAGCTTCTCCCCTGACTAAATGCTCTCCCCCTAACTCAAATCTCTCCCCCTTTGTCATCAATGGCAAAGGGCCACCTTTGGGGCTTGGGGCTAAGAATGAGACTCTTAGCTTAGCCCCTCCCCCACCTCCTCTCTTGAGGTGGTTAATTTTGGGGTGGGAGTATCTCTACTCCTAGCATACACTGATCTTTACCTTTGTCCACCTTCTTCCTCAACTGATCCTTCTGATTCCTCTGATTGTTCCTATTCCTGCTTGTCTCTGGAAGTTCTGCTCTACACCACTTAGCTATGTGCCCAACATTATTGCACTTATAGCACTTAATGTTGTGATTCCTTGAAGGTGCAAATATCTTGTAGTTCCTCCTGGTGAAGCCATATCCATTCCTATTATGAACCCTACAATTAACTACCTTATGACCAAAATGATTACAAGAGTGACAATACCCTTGAAAGAGATGCCTGTTTCTGAAATTCCCATATTCCTATCTTTCATGTGTCTTGCACTATGTAGCCTTGTGCCCAAACCTATGACATGAGAAGCATCATCCATTGAAACTACCTTGCCTTGACCCCATTGGTCTCTTAGTCTCTTTTACCCTATGTTGTTTCCTATTCCATCTGTTCCTCATTTGTGCATTGTTCCTTTCCTTGTTGAAATTTCTATTGTTCAACTCTTCCTCAGAAGTCTCACTCTCTCTTACACTCTCTTCTTCTGAAGCTTCTTCTTCAATGGAGCTTGAGATTGAATCCTCTCCTTGTTCTCTTTGTACCTATTCAAAGCCAAGTCCTATCTTGTTTGATGAAGATCTTTGTACCTTGATAATCTTATCCAAGTTCTTTGAGCTTCTCCCAAACCTGTGTAGCTTATCTTTAGACTCTTTTACTTCCTTCCTTAATGAAGCTACTTCATGCTCTAACCTTTCACATTCTAAAACCTTTGCATCTAACCTCTCTTTAAATCTCCTTGCCTTAGCTATTGAGTTGGTTAGATCTTCTATAAGCTTTCCTTTCTCTTCATCACATTCTTGAAATTGAAGCTTGAGTTTTGAGTTCTGCTTTCTTACCTTCCTTAATGCATCAAGGGCAGAAATAAGCTCACCCTCAAGATCAACTTCTCCTTTCTCTGATTCTTCCTCTATTTTTTTACCTTTAGGATCATCTTCATTCCTTTCTGATTCATCTTCCATAGGAGCATGTCCTTCTTCTTCTATTGCCAAAAGTAGACTTTCTTCTTCTAGACCTTCACTAGCATCTTCATATTCATCTTCACTAAAAAATAGAATCCATTCCTTGTACAACTATCTTCAAGATGACCAAAGTTACCACATCTAAAACACTTGAGAATCATTGGTAACCTATTTCTAACCACTTATTTTTCTTCTGCCAGAAATAGAATTTCATCTTCATCATTACTTGAGGAGCTTCCATCACTATCACTTGAACTCTTACTTGCCTTGTCTACATAAAAACTCTTCTTATGCCTTTGGAAAAACTTCTTTCCTTGCTTGCCTTGTCCATCCCTACTTTTCTTTTGGTACTTATGTTTTCCTATTTCCCTGTTCTTATGATCCTATTTTTCTTCATCATTGCTATTTCCAGCCTCTGGACAATCAGATGCATAGTGACCATATTTTCCACAATTGAAACATCTAACTAATTTTATACCTTTATATTTTCTTGAGTCTTTGTTCCTTCTGCCATAATTTACTTCTTCATCACTAGATGACTCATTGCTTGAATCTGACTTCTTACCCTTTGTCTTCTTAGTAGCTTTGAAGGTTGCTTCTTTCTAGGGAATAGGTTCCTCTTTTATTCTCATCTCAAAAGCTGTGAGAATTCCATGTAACTCATCCCTTGTCAAAAGTTCAATATCTTTTGACTCTTCTATAGCTGAAATATTTTCACTATACCTTTTTGGGAGTGACCTTAAAATCTTATCACAAACATCTATTTCTTCAACCTTAAGCCCAAGTCCTTGCATGGAGTTAACAACCTCATCTACATGAAGTAGATATGCAATAATGTTTTCCTCATCCTTCATCTTTAGGTCTTCAAATGTTCTCTTGTAATTTTGCAACTTTGCTCTTTTGACATTTTTGTCTCCCTCATATATACCTTTCAACTTATCCCAAATTTCCTTTGTTGATTTGCAATGCATAACCTTTATAAACTCTATTTCATGCAAACCCTTTAAAATTCCATTCATTGCCTTTGAATTATTCAGATGTAGGAGCTTACCATATTTATCTATAGGTGGAGTAGTTGGTGGTATGTATCCATTCTCAACTGCTTCCCATATTTCATTTCCAAGTGCCATTAGGTGAATCTTCATTCTCATACTCCAAAGTACATAATTGTTCCCATCGAACAATGGTGTCGAATTCCTTGAAGATCCATTCTGAGAATCCATCTATGTTCTTGTGAGATTTTCCTTCAAGTTATTAAACTCTTTCGAAGGAACCCACTCTGATACCAATTGAAGAACACAAGCTTATACTGAGAGGGGGGTGAACAATATAAGACCACTTTTTACTTTTCTTTTCTCAAACAATATTATCCAATATATCAATGGCAATATCAATAGTAGTAATCAAAGCAATGCATAAATCACCACACACAATAGAGACACCAATTTAACATGGTTCACCCAATGTGGGCTACGTCCATGGAGAAAATATTTCACTAAAATTTTCTCAACAAATCTCTTGGGAATCCTTCCCTATTACAATGTTTATGGACCTCTATCCAAAGGAGACACCAATCCCCTAATCAAGTTCATGGATCCCTATCCACAGGAGACACCAATCCCCTAAGCTGATTTATGGAACTCTATCCATAGGAGAACTCCTTCTCCTCTGCTATGGTTGGTGATCCTCTAGAAGACTATTGCCTCCACTACACTGGCTTGTGGATCTCTCTCCACTAAAGACTCCTATCCTCACTCAGAATACCTCTATCCTCACTACCCTAGCTAATGGATCTCTATCCACTAGAGACTACTATCCTCTACTCTATCACCTCCAAATATTAATCTCAAATCTTCTCAATATCTATCTCAAATCTACACTAAACATAGTCCTTTGATCTAGCACAAATATGCTCAATATCTATCTCAAATATACACTAAACATAGTCCTTTGATCTAGCACAAATATACTCAATATCTATCTCAAATCTACACTAAACATAGTCCTTCGATCTAGCACAAATCTACTCAATATCTATCTCTAATCTAGCACAAACCTATCCTCAAATCTACACCAAAATCTATCCTCAAATCTATCCTCAAGCCTTAACACAAAGCTTGATCCAATCACAAATCAACTCTGCTAGATCTGCCCCAAACCTTAACTCAAGGTTTGAACAAATCAATCAATCAACTCTGCTCTTCAAGTCTTCTCAAATACTTACCTCAAATATATCCAACAAGTCCTCTCAAGAACTTGTTCAATATGCTCTCAAGTCTTCACCAAGACTTACCTCAAATATATCAACAAGTCCTCACTAGAACTTGCTCAATCTACTCAATAAGTCTTCACCAAGACTTACCTCAAATATACATTGTAAGCTTCCACAAAAGCTTACTCAACTCAATCCTCACAGACTTACTTCAACATCTCTCACAAGCTTTCACAAAAGCTTATTCAACTCAACTCAATCTATCACAAAAACCTCTTCAATCACACAAACAAGTTTCACATAGAATCTTGTTTAACTTACAGAAACATATAGAGAATGGTTAGAGACTCAATATGCTTCACACTCACAACAATGCTCAATCACTTTCAATCTCTCTTGTTTTACCACAGAAACATATAGAGAATGGTTAGAGACTCAATATGTTTCACACTCACAACAATACTCAATCACTTTCAATATCTCCTTCAACTCAATCCAGAAATAAAGAACAATTTGTTTCATAGAACTTGAACTATCACTCCAACACTTTCAATCAATAATGCTCAATCAACTCCACTCAACCAATCACTCAATGAAACACAACTTGCTTACAAACCCTAAACAAGTGTTTCACTATACTTCCAACAACTCACACTATGGAACTCAAACCTTGACTCAAGATAATTCCAAATTCACATAACAATGATACTCAAGTTCTTTCACAAACCCTAATCAAGCATATGAAGACTCACTCAACATTTCCAACAATGCTTATCAAACAAGGTTTCTAGCATCAAATTTCATTCCAGAAAAACCCTCATCAATCAATATTGGATATCTCAAAACCAACTCAACAATGCTTATCAAACAATCCTTTTCACTCCAACTTAGCATTTCACAACATCCAATCCAACAATATTTCACTCACAAGGAAGATGTGCCCATACCTTTTGTTTTGATGGAGATATGTCTTCAAAACCTGTCTTAACCACAATCAAATTTTCTTTGCCAATACTAAGGTTAGGTAGCCACAACCTATCTCAAGATCTCCACAAAATAATTTTCCCAATAATTATTTTACCATACAAAAATATCAAATCTCTTAGTACACCTTATAATCTCCAAACTTACACAATATAAGTCAACATATTTATTATAACAAAATACACAACAATTTCCTTTATACACCTTATCACTCCAACTTTATAAAATAAATTTCAATCACCAAAAAATCAAAATAAAATATTTTAATTTACTTTACCTTATAACTCCCTCAAAAACCTTATAGCTTCTAGAACTTACGAAACCCTCTAAGCAATTTCCAAATTTCAAAACCTTTGGAGAAATAAAAATGTGTATAGCATACCTTTCAACTATTCTGCCCACCAAAATATCTTCGACGAAATTTGAACACATGACGTAGCCTCTCCAACACCCTAGCCCAAAGCTAGGCTACCAAGTGGGCTACGTGCCCACATGAAACCATAGGCGCATGTTCCCCTATATATGCCACCTCTCAAAAAAATGTCAAACAAAACAAAGGCCTCTTTCCTCTAGCAAAACATCAATCGCGTGGATCGAACCCATGATCCCTTCCTTGCAAACCTTAGCTCTTTCTCAACTACCACCTATGCTCTACCACCACTGATGGATTTCTCTATCCATGTCAATGCCCTTATTCCTTCGTCTGCCTCCAACACTTTGAAATATGAATTTCTCTTCCTCCAAGTAATGCAGCACATGATTTCATTTTCATTCGAAGGTGTATATTATCGAGGACTTAGGAAATGAGAATTATTTCCTATATAAATACACATGCTTCTTGTCTTTTACACGTCGACCAATTTCAAATTTTAAAATTCGAATTAGATTTTAAATATTAAATTTAAAACCTTTGCACCCATTATTAATTTAAATTAAAATTTTAATCAAGGATTAAAATATTTTAATTTAAATTAAATCTTTTGTAAACTGCTCATGGGTCTTTTCAACTTGAACCTTGTTTTTCTTCACCTTGTTATTTGGCCCGAAATATTATAATAATATAATATTATTATTTAATTTAAACTTGCTTCTCCTTCCTTGGGTCTTCATCCTTTGGGCCTTTTTAGGCATATAATATTAAAAATAAATATTATATCCTATTCCTTTTCAAGACCTTCTTGCTTTTGGAAAAACCACTTGATGTCCTTAATGATGACGAAATTTAAACAATACTCTCTTGACATCAATGACAACAAAACTACTCAAAATTTCCAACAATATAATTTTGTTATCAATAATTTTGATGATGAAAAATCTAAATCTAGTGACACTATAGTCTTACCCCTTTAGGTTAGATCTCTCATTCTCAATAGTCTCTTCTATGACATGCCTTATGACTTAACCTACAACATGCTTCTTAGGAGATAATGGATTCACAAGATGTGGGTCATCCTCTCAACTCTTCATCAGTTCCTCAAATATGAATATAGGGTAAATAAGTATCATATTCCAATATTTTTCAAACCTTTCACCTATTACTTGGTGATCATGGTTGAGAACCCTAAATCTCATTTTTTTCTTCTTTTAATTAATCTCTTGTATCATATTATTCTTTTTATTAGCTTACAATAAGTAATGCATTAAGGTATCTAAACTTAAACAATCCACCTAACAATGAATCTAAGGTCCAAAGCTCTAATCTAACCAACATTTATGATAATAATTTAGATAACAATAAACCTATCCTAGACCTATCAAATATTGTCCTATGTCCTTGAAACTTAGGTTTATCTTCTATAAATAAGGGTAAAATAGTTTAAATAAGAACTTTTTGATTCATTTATACAAATGATAAGAAAATACATGGTAGTAAACCTTTCCTAATTGACTAGTAGTATGGTTCATACTTATCAAATTCATATTCCAGTCTTAAGAAGATGCTTTTTATATATGAAATCTAAGTAAAGGATTAGGTCTATATGAGTAGAGCATCAAAGATTCTATACAAACCAAATCCTAGTTGTGATGCTATGGGATAGGTTATGTCCCCAACTATAGTTAGCCTCTCCCTTATTCCTTTTCTTATAGTTATGAGGAATCCATCCTTATTGATAGTGAATCCCAATCTGACATCATTTATTTAGATGGTCTATATTGGGATGAGGAGGATGAAAATGTGTCATCACTCCTCATAGATACTATCTTCTAATTTAAAAAATATAATTTCTTAGTGTAAATACCCTAATCCTAGCCTATTCCAATTTTATCGTTGATGAATATGATTATGAGAAGGAAGACATCCTAAATTATCCTCCTTGAGATGGTCCCTTATACTATCAAAGCCAAAATTACTTTTATTTTGGTGGATATTTTTATCAAATCATGGTTTTTTCTATCTCATAGCCAATCAACAATGATTAGCCAACCATAGATCCTATAGATATTTAAATATTGGGAGTTATACCAAAACTTTCTTAAGTACAAGATGAGTCTCATAGTTTGATTGATAAAACCATAGACATCAGTATTGGTACTCCTAAATATCTGAAGATCCATATTGTAGGTAAAGTCTTAATCCTAAATAAGTGTAAGTAATACAAAAATCTTTTGATAGAGTTTAAAGACATTGTTTCTTGGTCCTATGCTAATATGCTAGGTCATGAAAAATTTTCTAGTTGTCCACCACCTAGTTTTCACTCCTGGGAAAACTTGCAAAGCAAAACTTATGAAATATATCTAAAAATATCCTTACTATTCAAAGAGAAACTTCAAAATCTACTAGATATTGGACTCATCAAAGTCATAAACTACCTTGATTGGATCTCTAATTTTATATTTGTTGCTAAGAATATAAATAGCATTATAGTATTTTCTAACTTTTAGGACATCAATAAAGCATATTAGAAGGACAAATTCCCTCTATCTAACATCAACATGATCATATATTTTAATATAGGGTGTAGAACGCTATCTTTAATAGATGGATTCTCAAGCTATAATAATATCAAGATCGCTCCTAAGGACAAAGACAAAATAGCTTTCACCAACTTGTGGGGAACATTTTTCTATCAACTTAGGTATTTCAAATTGAAGAACATAGTAGCTACCCCTAGATATCAATGACATATATATTTCATGACATGATGCATGATATCATGGAAGACTGTGATGATGATCTTCTTGGTCAGTCTTTAAACTAGGAAGATTATGTTTGATACCTAAGACACATCTTCAAGTGGATGCATGGTATATCCAAAGCATTAATAATGCATCTTTGGGGTTACATCAAAACAACTATTTGGGTTCATCATATCCTGATGTGGTCTCAAATATGGTGCTAACAAGATATCAATTATTATCAATATGATACCCCCTCAAACTCTTACCTAGCTTACGAGTATCTAAGAAAAAATCCAAGCAATATAGATATTCATATCCTAGTTGGATGATGGGTGTCAAATTTTCACTAATATTTTGAGTAAGGATGATAAATTTGAATTGGACAGTGAATTTCAAACAACCTTTGATGCTCTCAAATCCTACCTTTTGTCTCCTCATGTCTTAATCCCTCTAACCCTTCTAGGACCTTGTTGTTGGACATAGTAGTGATCGACCATGCCTTAGGAGACATGTTGGCATAGTAGGATGACCAACATAAAGAGCAATATATTTTCTATATTAGTAAGACTTTGGTCAATTACAAATTTTGCCATACATTTTCAATAATCGTTTCCTAGTTGTAGTATTTACTTCTTAGAATCTTAGACACTACATGCTCATCCATAAAATCCTTGTCATCATCAGTGTCAACTCCTCGAGTTATCTCATCTCCAAGAGTCACCTCTTATGACAAATAGATAAGTGGTTCATTACACTTAGAAAATTTGATCTTGAGTTTGTTATCCAAAATTCTATGAAAGGTCATGTCATTGCTAACGAATTAGTAGCTACACACTTAGAAGCTAGCTATAACTTAGCAGTAGACTTTCTTAATGAGTCAATATTTAGCCTAGAAATAAACCAATTTAACTATTGGAATATACTTTGGTAGTGCTATATGCATAAGAGGAGTAGGAATAGGAGTCATCTTGGTAACTTCTCAATGATAGTTGACACCTTTGTCATTTAAGATTAAGTTTTCCTCTATCAATAATACCATTGATTTTAAGATCTTATCCTATAGCTACATGTAAAATTATTCCTTTAGGTTAGAATAATGATTCAATTTGATTATCCACATTCACAAGTCCTTGTAGATCAAGTTGTATTATGAATTTGTTGAGATTTTATCAAAATTTTCCTTGGGCAAGAGCCCAAGAGCTTACCTAAAAGCATTACTTTTGCATAGGTAAACTATCAAAGTATACACCCTTTCAATTCTTTGAATTATTAGGTCAATGTATATAAATCAAAATGATAATAAGGTAGTCAAATGCTCAAAAATATCTTGTCAAGCCCAAAAATTTTCTCTGGTAAGAAAGTCTATCATCTTATCACAATGTTAGACTCAAAATTTCAGTAAGGCAAAAGCCTAGGGTGGAAAAGGATCATATTTTTGAAACATTAATGTCATCCTAAGGAACACAAACATATAGCAATGTAGGAATCCCAATAATAAAAAAATTCAGATATTCAAGAAGATGACATCATCAAAAGGACTTTGGTATTTTGTTGCATTACCAGATTCTCAATCAAAAGACTAGGGTGGAAGAGGGCAAAAATTTTGAAGTGCTAATGTCATCAAAAGGAGAAAAATAGTTTGACACATCAAATAAATTGACATGGGAAAATATAAAACTTCTAAGAAGCTAATTTCACTTGAGCATTGGAAAACATTGGCCCAATTTTTGAAGCTCTACCAGAAGGTAGAAGGCCTAATAGGGCATTTGGGGCCTAACAATGAATGAAAAAGAGTTCAAATATTCCACTTTCATCTAAAATCAGCCATGTTAGAGGATCAAACTACTTGGACACTTCTAAACTATACACCTATCCCCATACAACTAGTCCAACAAGTAAGCATAGTAGCATCATGAATGGTGTATTCTAATAAGACAAATTATTGTAAGTATTTTGATTTTTGGAATGCTTAAGGATATACAAAATAATTTAAGTAATGTTCTACAATAATCTATGTAATTTGGTCTATTAGGTATTGTTTTAAATGAATGTGAGATATTCATATAGTATATGCCATTGTTGTTAGCTAAATATTCACCACATTTAGATATAATTTGATGATCCTACATCCTTTTCTAACCCTTGGTATTACTTTAGTCTAAAGCCCTTTTATTTTTTAAGTTTAACAAAGAATCGGCCTTCTTTATAGGTTGGCTAACAAGAGATTCTAATTAATTAAATATTGATTGAGGTCTAAGGCACTCACTTCATCCACTTAAGGTATATTTTAGGCCAATATATTTTGGCATACCCAATGGAACTAAACCAATCTAGTTTGTCTCACAAAAAATCATAGGTGGGATATTTATCCCATCTCTCTTGATTAAGAAGAAAAATGATGATTGAGTAGAACCCCTATGAATTTTAGATATCCAAGATCAAGAAAATTATTCACCTAGTGACTCCACTCTCAAAGAACTAGAGAAATTGGTGACTCGATTGGTAAAAGAGCTCAAGGATTGCATGGTAACAAGATTGTAGGCCAAAGTAGCTCACTAAATATTAAGAAGGTCAATGGATCCAAAGGAATCATAAAACATCACTCTTAAAGCTATGGTTGGACAAATTTATCCAATTTGAAATAGTGTCAAACCTCTTAACCTCTCATACCTCCATGAAATACCTCATGTCACATTAAAATTCTTACGTACTTATTATGGTATTGGAAAAATAACCAATGAGGATTATCAAGATATTGCTACTATGGCCACCATTTACAATATTATACATCAATATGTAATGGTGAGACTTCTCACTCTATATTTTTTGAAGAAAAGTGCTACTATGATAGTGCTTGTAAGAAGAAAATATCATTAGGACATGGGGTGACCTAGCTAAACCCCTCATATTAGATTTTTATGATATAGGGGATCCATTATTGTTGCTCACTCAATTTTTCTTTATTCAAAGGCAACCTCAAGAGAGTATCACTAGTTTTAATATCTAATTTAGAAGAATCTAGAGGAGGATACCTAAATAAATAAGGATATCACATACCCAAAATTATATAAATTACCTTGATACTTTCAACCCAAATTTAAGCCTTTAAATTTGATAGTTTAATGAGAGAAGGTTCTCATAAATTTTTTAGGTGGTTGTTATAGTAGATAATGTGCTCATACTAGTCAAAAATTTCTCTCCTAGAATTAACATGCTAAATATACCTCAAATGTATCAGGAAAACCTACAAGCTCCCTTTCCATCCCTATCATGCCCTTCACAAAATACATGGTCTAGATCATATATCTCATATCCTATCCTAACAGGAATCATACCCACCATGCCCACCCTGAAATATTAGAGGATACAAGAATTAGAAGTTGGAATCCAACACTTGAAAAATGAGCTCGATATTGTGAAGCAAAAAAATGTTGAAGTAAGGTTCGAGGTGTAGATAAATTGGTTTTACCAAACCTCGTAAGGGGTGCAGAGGTCCAAGTTTTAAATCTCGGGCCTCATAGAACTGAACGCTTGTCCCTTTCTTGGTGCTTTTAGTGACATAAAAGGATTAAAATGAATGTGGCATGGTGGTTATAGGGGCAGACTACATGAAGATCTATGTGATGTCTTCCGAGGTGGACAATGCATAATACTATGGCAGCAAAAAAATCTAGAAAGCCTACCAAAATTCATGGTGGCTACTGATTCCACCATTTAAATTAAAAAAAAAAAAAAAATGTTGAATTCACATTTGAAGTATCCCTTCAAAATGAATCTTCTTCTATCTCAAAATACCAAATGAAATTGATTAGAAAGGTCGATGAAAAATATTTTTCATTTCTAGAAATCAATAATAGAGAGCATTCTCCAATATGGTTAAGAATAAGTATTCAACATTTAATAGTTATTACAATGGTATTGACTATCAAGGCTATCAACATTTCTTCTATCCAATTGTAGTTCATGAATTAGGAGAACTTGTATCCCTTGTGATGTATCCAAAATAATATTTTGTAGTAGAGGTTCTATTCAACCTAGCTTCAAGATTTAGTCATGCTTATTTGCCATTATATCTTTAGAATATCAAAAATAAATAAATTACAAAGTAAATAATAGAGAAAAATGAGGTACAAATTGAGATGGAATAGTTGGAACCAATAATGCATTTATAAAAAGATAAATAGGATAATCAAGAGCTAAATTTATCTACAAATCAACTTAATATAGAAATATTACAAGTATAAAAACAAAGGAGAGAGGCTTACCATAAGTTATACTATCTAGTTATAACAAGGAAGTAGAGGGAAGAGGTGGTTAAATGATATTAAGGACTATTCAATCCATCAACATAGGAGGAAATCAAGATATCAAATACTATCAAAGACAACATTGTGAAATAAGTGCAAAATTAAAAGATACTTTGCTACTTCTTGAATAAGTGAACTTGGTTGAAGTAGCTCTGAACAACTCAACAATTAGTAAAATTACCCTTCTGGAATTCATGCTAGCATATATATGAACATCTCTTGGTATGGGTAAGACTAAGTATTTTTAATTCTATTTATCCTTATGTATGGAATGTCGGGTATTACATATTGCATAATGTACCCACGAGTTATTGTCACAATCATATCCTAGGTAGTCTATAATACCATGAGCTCAAAATATATTGTGACTAATTTTGAGACACTACACTTCAATGGAATACTAGTCTTTATAGTGGGGGTCATGAAAAATATTCCAACATTGTTCCATAAGTTTCCATACATTGCAATAATTCAAGATGTGGTAGTCATTGTCTTGTTGTTGTTATTTGGGATATGCCTATAAAATGATTTTTTGGAGTAATTCAGCTTGGCATGAGATCGTACACACATGATTATCCCCTACATATAAAATTTGGTTTGCATCTATGGAGAAAAGATAAAGTATTATCATATTGAAATATATAGAGAGCAAAATGTAGATACGCAATACGAAGTCAAGGAGTATCCTAGGTGGAAATAGAAAACTGGACAAAAGGTAAGATAGAGTTGATGTGGAACATGCCCTATGTGATTAATATCGATATAGAAATTTTATCAAACATGGGAAATTTATAAAATCTAGAGGTTATCCATAAGTAGTTACAAATATTGGTGGGTGACATTCCAACAAACACAACCAAAAAATCAAGGGCAACTAGAAAAAAAATTGCACTAGTTGAGGAATGTTCTATTGTAGATCCCAAGGTAAAAATTATCATGCACCTTGGAAATATCCTAACATTGGATGTTGATCTAGCACATAGACCAAAAAATTTGGGAGAAATGGCTAGTTACTCATATTCTCAAGAAAAATTTTATGTGTTAAATCCCAATGCCATATGTCAAACATACTTTGGAACTCATCCCTACTCAAAGCCAACCCAACGACAACTCTTTTCTAGAACAAGTTACTCGTTCCAAGATGCTAATATATGAGAAAAGTAAAAATTAGGTACTATATGGTTGAGTCACTTTAGATTCTAATGAAGAAACAAATTTGAGAACCACTGGCATGAGAAGGCACACTATAATTTTATGTATACAAGTAACACATAAATAAAGTTGGTTGTAGTTAAATGTAATAAAACTAGTGATCAAACATGTAGCTAAATAGAAACATTTTGAGAAACACTATAGCCAGATCACATGTGTAAATTGGGAGGATTAAGGTGAATTTTTATGTTGGTTGCGACCTCATATGCATTGAAAATACCCTTTCGTATGAACTAGTAAATAAAAAATGAAGAAAATAAATTAAACATAATGATTATTGATAAATTTCTAGGTGAAGAAGCTTATATAAGGAGGCCTCGCCCTTTAAAATTGCACCACTTTTCAATTAATGGTCGTAATGAGGTGCTTTATTGATTGTATGTTTTTTGTGGTGTAAGTATGGTAGAGATACACACAAGGAATGGCCTCAAATGAAAGCTATAGATGAGCCTAAAAAATCTTGTGCCATGAGGAATAATTGAATCATCGAAGATAAAGGATGATTAATTCTAACCTTCTCAATGTTAGCTGAAAGCACGAGGATACGGAAACAAAACGGAAATGCCAAGTGCGATGTATGCCAAAGCTAAACGTAACGCTAAGTCCTACGAACCGAAATGCATGAAAGGAGAGAAACAAAAATGAATTAAAACAAGATAGAAAGAAAACGTCGAATACAACCCTTTTTATTGATTTGCTTTAAAATCGGGTTACAATACATCTCCTCCATTTTTGGGGACTAGGAGCATTAAGTAGGGCTCTATTACACCACGGATTGGTACACTTTCTTCTGCGTGCCCACATGTAAAGTTGGAAGGCCAAATTTTTCTGCCGCTTATGTGAACGTGTCTTTGATTCCTTGTTGCTCCTCCAGTTTTGAGATCTTGTGTTCAGAGAAACAGAAAAGGATTAGTAGCACCTGCGTATGGAGAGAAACATGTGATCCCCAAGGCCTACGATCAGTGCATGCATAAAATGATTAAAACGATAATTGAAACATATCAGAATGAGCTAAAAATTGACAGGAGCAATAAAACATTACCAGGAAGCCACTGCAAAAGAAATAGTCCAAAAATCTTGCACAAATTTCTAATTGCTTCGGGGTGGGACGATTAGGACTGTCATAAGCTGTCCGAAAGTCACCTCCTAAATTTCTGGTCCAGAGGTCTCCAAATCACCTACAAAGTTGGGTTTAGGTAAAACGGGGAATTTTGGGATGACCCAGAAAGGTCAAATTTGGATAATTTGGCCTTGATTGCCATGTATCCAATGATGCTCCTTATCTGTTAGCGAAAGCGAGAAATGATAAAATCACAGCCAAAACTTGTCAGAATCACATGAAATTTAAATGACAGCATATTTAAGTGATCTAGAATCAAATGCAAAAAGAACAGTATGGAAATCTGCCACATATTTCTAATTGCTTCGGGGTGGGGCGATTAGAATTGCAATAGTGTAGGGGGCACCCGGGGGCAGGATGCCCATCGTTTGGGACTCGGTTTCGGCACCAATCCACTTGGGATGGGTCCAAAAAATCTTATGGGGTTGTGTCAAAAAATTTGGTGGGGTTTTGTGGCCAAATGTTTGGGTTTGGGTCCGGATTGCGCTTCCAAGAATCACCCAATAACCTCCCTTCCAAAGGAGAGATCAAGGATGTAAGAAGCACAATATAGGTAAGGGTTTGATTCAGCAGTACTCCGTTGCTCCAAATGCTCTTCTCTATTCCTTTTTGGGTGAGAAAACTCACCAATTTATAGACCTAGAGTCTCTTTCTTTGAATGTGCATGTGAGGGCGCCACTTGACTTGCTTGCCATATTTTGGGAGAAAATATTATTCCCTAATTTAGAGTCTCTTTGCATGAGGCCTCCATGATCAAGGCATGCTTGACTGAAGTCCCTCTCCTTGATTTGAAGTTGTTCCTCGCAATTGCATGCCCTGAAGGTGCAGTTAAGTGGCAAACCTATCGAGGTTTGAATTTTTTCCAGTCAAACATGCTAATCGTCCCACCATAGGATGAATGCTGATAATCATCCCAAGGTGGGATGAATACCAATTTGTAATCGTCCCTAGGTGGGACGAGTGGGAGCAAAGTTCTCAAAAGGTGTCAAATTGACCTCTAACCTTCCAAACTTCTATGGGAGTGGTTAGGACCACTATTTAACCATTGGGGGCTGCCCTAGGGGCTATGTATATCAATTCGATTAGTGCTTGTCATCATATAATTGGATTGGTGTTGTTTTGGTGTCTACATATGCCCCTTTTTGGGATGCACTGTGCATGGCATAGCACCGAGCAAAAATAGATAATCAAAGCACTAATGATTAGGGTTTCTCAGTAACCTAACCAAATCTTGATACCCCAAGTATGGAAAGGGCACGCATTCTTGAATCCTTACTTCTAACGAGCTAAGGAGCTTAATTCAAGTGTTAACCTTTTTTGATGAGGTGTTACTTGATCTTGGACATTGTTCAGTCATGAATGGACAAAGAGTGCAACCTTTTGTCTATGGGAACCTTGAGTTCATGATTCACAAATGCCAAGTGTTTGATAAGACTGTGATTATTGCTTTTTTTCTACCCCAAGAAGGAGCGTGATTATCTTTTTCAATGATCCTTTGAATGCATGTTATTTCTTTGATTGGGTGTGTATTTGTTGATTGGTGATTAAGTGTGACTACCCCCTCAAGCAACGAATCGATGAGGGAATGACCAACATGAGAAAAGTGATGATTCAATTGACCCAAGATGACTTATATAAGGGTGCCTTCAATTGTTTTCCATTGAATGCTTATGCAGTTTCTGAACATTTTGACCTATTTTTAGTGGGTTTTAACCCTTTTTGTGACGTACTTTGGAGCTAAAATTGTCAAAAATTCATCCTCCCATGGAGCGGTCCGGCTATGGTAGCCTTATTAGGGAGTAGGATAGTGACAATTTGTGACCCCAACATTTGTTTTTGATGCCAATAATATCAGGCGCAAAGGCGCATTCGTTCGATAATGTTATTGCTATTTTTGGGTGGGTTTGGACCCTTTTGGTGACGCCATTTGGGGATGAAATTCTCACAAATCCATCCTCCTATGGAGCGGTCCGAAAATGGTAGCATTATTAGGGAGTAGGATAGTGAGGATTTGTGACCCCAACATCATTTTTGCATGCCAAGAATCATAGGCGCAAAAGCCCCTTTGTTCGGCAAGTTTATTTTTATTTTTTTGTGCAATTTGGTGTAGTTTTTGCTATTTTTGAATTTCTTGCTCTGTAATCATCCCTGGGTGGGATGAATACCAGTTTAGTAATCATCCCAGGGTGGTACAAGTGATAACTAGAGTTTTTGTCCTAGGGGGGAATGATTACAAGCCTAAAAGCCTATTTAAGGGCCAAAACTAGGTTTTGGGCTCATTTGCATTTGTTTTTATTGGCGTTTGAGAGCTGAGGAGAATGTCGAGTTCGCATAGCGGAGCGCTATCAAATTTCTTGAAATCCATGAGTTCATGGACCGGATCATCAAGTGGTAGAGCCGAAGCGAGACCGGTAAGTGATCCTTTGTAATTTGTTTGGTTTATTTTATAGTTTAAAACTGCAATTTGTTTGTTTTCTTTTGTATTTTGTTTTTCAAATTAAAAATGAAAACCCTAGTTAAATGTTTGTTGTTTGTGTTTGTTTTTGTTGTAAAAAGGAAACCCTAGTTTAAACTAAGATCCAAAACATAGCTTAAAAAAATATTTTTATGTTGTTTTCTGTGGTTTTTTTTATTAGATTAAGTTTAAACCCTAGGAACTAAAAACATTTATTTTGTGTTGTATTTTTTATTTTGACAGTAAAATTAAAACCCTAGGTTAAATGTTTATTTTTGTTTAACTAGAGTTAGAAACCCTAGTTGTTATTTTGTTTGTTTTTTTTGTAGTTTAAACCCTAGGTTAAAATTTGATTTTTGTAAACTAAGGTAAAA
The DNA here is from genome assembly GCA_028583015.1 of Wollemia nobilis. Classification (NCBI taxonomy): domain Eukaryota; kingdom Viridiplantae; phylum Streptophyta; class Pinopsida; order Araucariales; family Araucariaceae; genus Wollemia; species Wollemia nobilis. Next base: position 3,140,761 of record JAQPPZ010000057.1, read on the forward strand.
AAACTTAGAGTTGTTTGTAATGATGTTTTTGTTTTAAACTAGAGTTAAAAACCCTAGGTTAGATTTTGATTTTGAGTAAACTAAGGTAAAAAAAACCCTAGTTTTGTTTTTATTTGTTTGTTGTTGTTCATCAGTTTAGACTAAGGTCAAACCCTAGGTTAACTGTTTAATTTTATTTTTTTCATTTTTGTCAGTTTAAACTAGTATGAGAACCCTAGGTTAACTGTTTGTTTTAGTGTTTTTGTTTTTGTCAATTTAGACTAGGATGAAAACCCTAGGTTTACTGTTTATTTTTGTGTGTTGTTTTTATGAGTGTAGACTAGGATGAAAACCCTAGGTTAACTGTTTAATTTTGTTTTTTTATATTTTTGTCAGTTTATACTAGGATGAAAACCCTAGGTTAACTGTTTAATTTTATTTTTTTGCATTTTCGTTAATTTAAACTAGGATGAAAACCCTAGGTTAACTATGTGTTTTAGTGTTTTTGTTTTTGTCAGTTTAGACTAGGATGAAAACCCTAGGTTACTGATCAATTTGTTTTAGAATTTTTTGTTTTTTTTTTGTTATTTATCAGTTGGAACTTAGAGTTAAAAACCCTAGGTACTGACAAATTTGTTTTTGGAATTTTTTCTTGTTTTTTTTTTGTTTGCACTAGAGTTAAACAAAAAACCCTAGGTTAAATGTTTTGCTATTTTTTTGTTTTTTTTTTAGTTTAAACTAGAGTTAAAAACCCTAGGTTAAAATGTTTGTGATGTGTTTGTCTGTACAGTGTTGTTACAATTGTTGTACAGTTTGTATTGATCTGTACAATTTGTATACAGTACTGTAGATTGTTTTAGTGCTGTACAATGTTGTTTTGTTTTTTGTTTTTCATGTTTTAATGTTTTTGATTTATTTTCTATTGTAGGTTGTGAAGATCCGGTACCGTGTTCCAACGGTGTTCTCTGAAGCGCAGGAGGTGCTGACTGTGGTTGACTGGGAGTGGCTTGATGCCCTTGGGCTCAAGTAGGTGACTCAGCTAAATCCGATGGTGGGGGATCGAGCCTATCTGATGACCCTGATAAACTTGTGGGATCCCCGGACTAATACCTTTCATCTCCCAACAGGGGAGATGACGGTGATTCTAGAGGATGTTTATCAGATTTTGTGGATTCTAATAGACAGGCTTCCGATTTGGACTATACCACGTGATCAGCGGCTGGCTGTGTTGACATGATGCTTCGGGTATGGGGTGGAGATGGGGGTGGATATTCTGGTGGAGTGGGCAAAGGGAGATTTCCTGATAGGTGGTATATTGGTGCGATGGTGGCTAAAGAGGGGCATGTTGGGGGTGAGGCATGCATTATTGATGACCCTCATATCCAACATGCTATTGCCCAACTCCTTAGGCACGAGGTTCCCGTGGAAATTGCTAGAGGTAGTGTTCAGATTGGTCGAGTTTTCGATGGAGGTACCCTTGATTATGAGGTGGGGACAGACACCTTTGGCACAACTTTATGATGAGTTGTACGAGGTCCACTGCCAAAGGCAAAAGGGGATTGGGTGCAGCTACTTGTTGCAGTGTTGGGGGTGGCAGAACATAGCGATGGAGTGGCCACAGGGTTTGTCGTGGACCACATGGGCAGAGATGGTTAATAGGGAGATAGGGTATGCGACTCTATGGTAGCGGTTTAAGGAATAAGGGCAGATTCGATGGTGGGCAGGTGTCATAGGGCACTATGCTGATGCTTTCACTCAGCTTGCTCCAGGGGAGGTGTTCTGGCACCCATACCAGGACTGTCCAACCTAACTTGAGGCTGAAGAGTGGCTCCAGTGGGTACACAAGAGGAGATGGCTGATAGGGTGGCACGGGACCGAGTAGGAGTACTTCCTGTACGTCTAAGTGACATTACAATTTGGGGTGCACTAGGGGTTGCCTGGTGAGCCCTTGATCTATCGACATTGGTGCGACGAGAGGACTTTGGCATGGTCGATCATCGAGCTACTTGGTGAGGAGTCAGATCCTGTGATCGATGTCCCTGACATGGACAATATTAGGGTGACCGCTGAGTATGACTAGTGGTGGACATTATGGCAGTGGCAAGGCAAGGGGCCTCTAGGGGGTCCAAAGGTGGCAATAGCAGGTGGTGAGGATGCAGAGGCATCGAGAGAGGGTTAGGGGGCTCCGCTCGAGGATGCGGACATGGTGGAGGTTGACAGCTTTTGGGGGATGATTTTGGGATTTTGGATCAGCCAGATACGTAGGATGTCCTGGAGTAGTGGGAGCCGGAGCATTTGGTCGTCCCAGATATGCCTATGCCTCAAGAAATCTCAGAGGGTGTGGAGGTGAGGCATCATGCTGAGATAGCATGAATGGAGGATCTACTGCAGAGACGGGATGAGGAGCTCAGGGAGGCTTTGTAGGAGAGGGATCTCCTACGGACTCAGTTGGTGGAGTAGGATAACACATTCACTGCATACCACTGATGGATGGGGACATAGAGGTTGTGTGGGAGATGGATCTACTACACACTCAATTGGCACAACATGATGATGTAGTGGCTACGTACCACTGACGAGAGGCAGATTGGTTTTGGCATTAAATGGATTTGGAGGTAGAGATTTTCCACCTCGGTGGGTGGTTACTTGAGCTCCCGGGAGGTGGGTCTTTGCGTCGTACGAGAGACAGCGATACTGAGAAGTCAACATGTTCTCATCACAAGCGGCTGGAAGAGGGAGGCGCTAGTGGGCATGATGTGGTGGCTAGCAGCAGCCGCCCTAAGAGGTCCCATAAGACCCACACCACAGGGAGTAGTTCCCGTTGCACCGATCCTATGTGATCATGGTAGCCGACACCCTAGGCTTGGTGGTTTTTGAGTTTTTGCTTTGTTTTATGAGGTCAAAGGACCGACCTCTTGTAGCCTACGGGTATTTTGACGATATATATATATATATATATACATGACTTTTCTTTGTGTTTATACATTTGTCATGATTTATTTATTTATGATGATGTTGCATGTGTTATTATGAATGCGATGTTTCTAATTATATGATGTATGCATATGGAATGAATGAAATGTTTTTTTGGTAACTTGTCGATGGCACCATAGACTGTACAGGAGTTACTGGATTTCTGTACGATGTGATTGCTTTGTGGAATGACTTTGCATATGATAATTTTATTTTGGTATTTTTTTTATTTTCTGATGGTCATGTAAGTAATGAAATGTGTCAGTTATTTTAAAATATAGTTAAGGTTTTATGAGATTAAGATGTTTTAATTAATTAGCCAATACTTTATATTTATCTCACAAGACTTTTGAACAAGGTATAAATCAGACCTGAGTTTGACCAAGTTATTTCACATCCCTGTGTGTGCAATTGAGTTTTTTTATGTGGTATTTGTTAGGAAACCACCAGTGCCAGATAGGCTATCAACCAAACCTGTACTGAGGATCACCTAATTAGATGCACTAACTCTGTTGTCGTATTTAGTAATATGAATCCATGAAAAAAACTAAGGTACCATAAGCTAGCTCATCCACATGCAAACATTGGTCTGCTCACACGCAAAGTTAATGTGATAGACATCGTCATGCATTTAGGATACCACAACTGCTAGGTAGGTTGTCCACCAAACCTGTAATGAGGATCACCTAGATGGTGTTTCGAATGCTAAGAATTCCAAGGATTCAAGCTCAAGCGTTATTCAGTTGCTCAACTTGTTGGGAAACTTGCTCTCATGCATAGTGATGAAAATCACTGTTTATTTTTTTATTTTTATTTTTATTTTTGAGCAAGGGATTTGAATAGTGGTGATAACCACTGTTATTAGGTTGTAAAGTTGAGCTCATAGGGTTTTGGCTTATGAATGGCTTTGATCCTTTTGGCCTTGGGAATGACTACCCATCCCGTTCAGGGACGTGTAGTATGAATCCTTATGACTTTGGGGACCAAAGGGGATATTATTATGTAAGGGCATTGATATTTTAGGCCTTGGGGATGACTACCAATCCTTGTCATGGGTGTGTAGTATAAATCCTTATGACTTTGGGGACAAAAGGTGATTGGATATGTTCGTGGTGATGGATTGTTGGGATTTTGATTTTGAATGGCATTGATCTGTTTAAGCCTTGGGGACGACTACCCATCCTTGTCAGGGGCATGTAGTACGAATCCTTACGACTTTGGGGACCAAAGGTGATTGGAGATATGATTGATAGTGGTGAAAACCACTGTTAGTTTAAACTAGGATGAAAACCCTAGGTTAACTATGTGTTTTAGTGTTTTTGTTTTTGTCATTTTAGACTAGGATGAAAACCCTAGGTTACTGATCAATTTGTTTTTGAATTTTTTGTTTTTTTTTGTTATTTATTAGTTGGAACTTAGAGTTAAAAACCCTAGGTTAAAATTTTTGTGATGTGTTTGTCTATACAGTGTTGTTACAATTGCTGTATAGCTCGTATTGATCTGTACAATTTGTATACAGTGTTGTAGATTATTTTAGTGTTGTACAATGTTGTTTTGTTTTTTATTTTTCATGTTTTAATGTTTTTGATTTATTTTCTATTGCAGGTTGTGAAGATCCATTACCGTGTGTTGACGGTGTTCTATGAAGTGCGAGAGGTGCTGACTGTGGCTAACTAGGAGTGGCTTGATGCCCTTGGGCTCAAGCAGGTGACTCAGCTAAAGCCGGTGGTGGGGGATCGGGCCTATCTAACCACCCTGATCAACTTGTGGGATCCCTGGAATAATACCTTTCATCTCCCAACAGGGGAGATGACAGTGATTCTAGAGGATGTTTATCAGATTTTATGGATTCTAATAGACTGGATTCCGATTCAGACTATGCCACGTGATCAGTGGATGGTTGTGTTGACACGATGCTTTAGGCATGGGGTGGAGATGGGGGTGGATATTCTGGTGGAGCGAGCAGAGGGATATTTCTTGATAGGTGGTATATTGGTGTGATGGTGGCTAAAGAGGGGCGTGTTGGGGGTGAGGCATGCATTATTGATGATCCTCATCTCCAACATGTTGTTGCCTAACTCCTCAAGTGCAAGGTTCCCATGGAACCTACTAGAGGTAGTGTTCAGATTGGTCGAGTGTTCTACGGAGGCACCCTTTATTATGAGGTGGGGATAGTCGTTTCTGGCATAGCTTTATGATGAGTTGTATGAGGTCCGCTGCCAGAGGCAGAAGGGGATTGGGTGCAACTACCTGTTGCAGTGTTGGGGGTGGCAGCACATAGCGGTGGAGTGACCATAGGGTTTGTCATGGACCACATGGGCAGAGATGGTTGACAGGGAGATAGAGTATGTGACTTTGTGGTGGTGATTTAAGGAGCAAGGGCAGATTCGGCGGTGGGTAGGTGCCGTAGGGCACTATGCTGATGCATTCACTCGGTTTGCTCTAGGGGAGGTGTTCTAGTGCCCATACTGGGACTGTCTAGCCTAAATTGAGGCTGGAAAGTGGCTCCAATGGGTGCATAAGGGGAGATGGCTGATAGGGTAACACGAAACCGAGTAGGAGTACTTCCTATACGTCCGAGTGATGCAAAAATTTTGGGTGTGCCAGGGGTTTCTGGTGAGCCCTTGATCTATCAACATTGGGGCGATGAGAGGACTCTAGCCTAGCCGATCATCGAGCTACTTGGTGAGGAGTCAGATCCTGTGATCGATGTCCCTAACATGGACAATATTACAATGACCACTGAGTATGACCAGTGGTGGACATTATGGCAGTGGTGAGGCAAGGGGACTCTAGGGGGTCTAGAGGTGGCAATAGCAGGTGGTGAGGGTGCAGAGGCATTGAGAGAGGGTTGGAGGGCTCTACTCAAGGATGCAGACATGGTGGAGGTTGATAGATTTGGGGAGATGATTTTGGGATTTTGGATCATCCAGATACGTAGGACGACCTGGAGTAGTGGGAGCTAGAGCAGCCAGCCGTCCCAGATATGCCTATGCCTCAGGAAATCTCAGAGGGTGTGGAGGTGAGGCATCGTGCTGAGATAGCACGAATGGAGGATCTTCTATGGAGACAGGACGAGAAGCTTGGGGAGGCTTTGTAGGAGAGGGATCTCCTACGAACTCAGTTGGTGGAACGGGAGAACACATTCACTGCATACCGTCGATGGGATGGGGACATAGAGGCTATGTGGGAGAGGGATCCCCTACACACTCAGTTGGCATAGCACGATGATGTAGTGGCTGTGTACCATCGATGGGAGGCGGATTGGTTTCGACATCAGATGGATTTGGAGGCAAAGATTGTCTGCCTCGGTGGGCCGTTACTTGAGCTTCCAGGAGGTGGGTCTTTGTGTCGTACGAGAGACAACGATACTGAGTAGTTAGCATGTTCTCATCACAGGAAGATGGAAGAAGGAGGCACTAGTGGGCATGATGTGGGGGCTAGCAACAGCCACCCTGAGAGGTCCCATAGGACCCCCACCATAGGGGGTAGTTCCCGTTGCACCGATCCTACGTGATCATGGTAGCCGATGCCCTAGGCTTGGTGGTTTTTGAGTTTTTGCTTTATTTTACGAGGTCAAATGACCGACCTATTGTAGCCTATGGGTATTTTGACGATATATATATATATATACACGAATTTTCTTTGTGTTTATACATTTGTCATGATTTATTTATTTATGATGATGTTGCATGTGTTATTATGAATGCGATGTTTCTAATGACATGATGTATGCATATGAAATGAATGAAATGATTTGTTGGTAACTTGTCGATGGCACCATAGACCGTACAGGAGTTACTGGCTTTCTGTATGATGTGATTACTTTGTGGAATGACTTTGCATGTGATAATTTTATTTTGGTATTTTTCTTATTTTCTGATGGTGATGTAAGTAATGAAATGTGCTGGTTATTTTAAAATGTAGTTAAGGTTTTATGAGATTCAGATGTTTTAATTAATTAGCCAAGACTTTACATTTATCTCACAAGAATTTTGAACAAGGTATAAATCATACCTGAGTTTGACCAAGTTATTTCACATCCCTGTGTGTGCAATTGAGTTTGTTTATGTGGTATTTGTCAGGATACCGCCAGTGCCAGATAGGCTATCAACCAAACCTGTACCGAGGATCACCTAATTAGATCCACTAACTTTGTTATTGTATTTAGTAATATGAATCCACAGGACAATCTAAGGTACCATAATCTAGCTCATCCACATGAAAACAGTTGTCTTCTCACATGCAAAGTTAATGTGATAGACATATTGTCATGCGTTTAGGATACTACCACTGCCAGGTAGGTTGTCCACAAAACCTGTAATGAGGATCACCTAGATGGTGTTTCGACTGCTAAGAATTCTAGGGATTCAAGCTCAAGCGTTATTCAGTTGCTCAACTTGTTGGGAAACTTTCTCTCATGCATAGTGATGAAAATCACTGTTTATTTTTTTATTTTTATTTTTCTTTTTGAGCAAGGGATTTGAATAGTGGTGATAACCACTATTATTAGGTTGCAAAGTTGAGCTCGTAGGGTTTTGTATTATGAATGGTTCTAATCCTTTTGGCCTTGGGGATGACTACCCATCCTGTTCGGGGACGTGTAGTATGAATCCTTACGACTTTGGGGGCCAAAGGGGATATTATTATGTAAGGGCATTGATATTTTAGGCCTTGGGGATGACTACCCATCCTTGTCAGGGGCGTGTAGTACAAATCCTTACGACTTTGGGGACCAAAGGTGATTGGAGATGTTCATGGTGATGGATTGTTAGGATTTTTCTTTTGAATGGCATTGATCCATTTAAGCCTTGGGGACGACTACCCATCCTTGTTAGGGGCATGTAGTACGAATCCTTACAACTTTGGGGACCAAAGGTGATTGGAGATATGATTGATAGTGGTGAAAACCACTGTTTATTATGGGGGATGGATGTGGAAGAGGTTGTCCTTTTGTCAATTCTTACCATTCTCAAACCATTCACACAGGGGGATTAACAGGCTAACCTTTCACCTATGGTACCCTAGACTGCTTTGTAGGTTTTTCTTGCGTTCACACAACTTAGGAATTATTTTATGTGTTTTAACTTGTGTAGGGATGTTACGTAACGAGGCGTGATCCAAGTAAAACTCTACCTTTGTAAAATCTATCTAACTTTGTATGGTTTTTGGCTAGAAATTTAAAGACAGATGAATAACGAAAACCCTAAATACATTAGGAGACAACTGACTATGCTAAAAAATGTGGATGGTGTTATTCTGGATGTATGTGTTTATAAAATGGATTAAATGTGGAAAATGATGGAATTGCCTAGCAATTACAGTCTATGGTGCTTGTGACATGTATGACCAGCCAATATGCCATGTATGGATGTGATGCCTAATGAAGTTGATTATATTTTTGTGTTTTGATTTTTAAGAATATGCATGGAAGTGAGATGCAGTTTTTTGCTATTTTTGATTATTTTATTGTTTTGTTTGTTTTTTTGAATATTTGTTTTTGACCAAGCGGTTATGGGAACCCTTGGAGCTTTTGGTTTGACCAAAGGGTTTATGGATACCTTTGGGGAATTTTAGGTTGACCAAGTGATTGTGGGAATCCTTGGAGCGTTTTGGTTTGACCAAAGGGATTATTGATACCTTTGGGGCATTTGGTTTGACCAAAGGGGTTATGGGTACCTTTGGGGTGTTTTTAGGTTGACCAAGTGATTGTGAGAATCCTTGGAGCTTTTTGGGTTTGCCTAAGAGATTGTAAGAATCCTTGGAGATTTTTAGGTTTGACCAAGCGATTGTAAGAATCCTTGGAGCTTTTTAGGTTTGACTAAGCAATTGTAAGAATCCTTGGAGATTTTTAGGTTTTACCAAGCAATTGTAAGAATCCTTGGAGATTTTTAGGTTTGACCAAGTGATTGTAAGAATCCTTGGAGCTTTTTATGTTTGACCAAGAGATTGTAAGAATCCTTGGAGCTTTTTAGGTTTGACCAAGTGATTGTAGGAATCCTTGGAGCTTTTTAGGTTTGACCAAGTGATTGTAGGAATCCTTGGAGCTTTTGGGGTGGGCTATGGCTCTCTAAATGTGGAATGGCCTCAAATGATTGATGTTCAAGGGTTCGAGTTCCTTGATTCCTTCAAGAGAGGCGAGCCGGTATGTTCCAGGTCTTATTTTATTGTCAATTACATAAGGACCTAACCAGTTTGCTACGAACTTATCCCTTAGATGGGGCAACAAGTTAGAATTTTGTTGGTTCTCTTTTAAGACCAAGTCACCAACCTGAAAGACCCTCAGGTGAACTTTCATGTTGTATTTCTTAAGTCGCTCTTGACAGATACGTAAATTTTGGATAGCATTGATGCATCATTCGTCGAGCAACGTAAGTTGATCTAACTGGGCCTGCCATGTAGTGTCATCATCGATGAACTCTTGCATTGATATGCATAGGGAAGGTATTTCCAACTCAAGAGGCATGACTACCTCGGAGCCATACACCAACAAAAATGGAGTTACCCCAGTGGGTGTCCGAATGCTAGTGCGATAAGCCCACAGGGAAAGCAGGATTTGACTATGCCAATCCTTGTGACTATCTGTAACCATATTTTTGAGGATTACAACTAGCATTTTATTTGACACCTCTTGTTGTCCATTTTCCTACGAATAATAGGGTGTTGAAAAACTGTGCTGAATTTTGTACTTTGTTGTCAAAGCATGCACATATTTATTCTTGAATGACGTCCCATTATACGAGATGATCTTGGATGGAATACAAAAATGACATATGATGTTATGCAAAATAAAATCTGCAATGCGGGGTCCAGTCGTAGAGGTAAGAAGAATTGCTTCCACCCACTTGGTGAAGTACTTTGTGGCCGTTATGATGAACATGTGACGACCTGACGACGTAGGGGAGATATTTTCGATTAGATCTAAGCCCCACTACAAAAATGGCCAAGTCTATTGGATCAGTTGCAAGGCCTGAGAAGGAATGTGTGTCAAATTGGCATGGTGTTGACACTTCACGCACTTCTTTACATATGCGCAATAGTCTCGCTCTAAAGATGGCCAATAATAGCCCATGCAGAGAATACGCTTTGTGATGGCCATACCGCTGAAGTGGCCATCGCATGTACCATCGTGTGCTTGGGTGATCGCCCAAGCGGACTCCTATTGGTCCAAGAAATGGAGGAGGATTCCTTCATAGCTTCGACGATACAAAATTTCTCCTAGCAAGACATGTTTTGTTGCTTTCTGTTTAAATGATATTTTCACAGCATTCATCAATCCAAGTGGGATGTTACCTAACTTGAGGTAATCCTTTATGGGTGTGTACCAATCCTATTGATCAGAAACCTCAATGATATGAATGGCCAATCCCTCTTGAAGTTCATACCTAGAAAAATTTGAGCAAGAAAGAACCTATAAGAATAGCATGGTGTTGCTATTAAGAGGGGTTGGGGAGAACAAGGACCCCTAGTTAGCGTGATTCAGACAATCACATATTTGATAGAACTTATCCTGAGATGGTTCAATCTAGATCAGGTGGATTCCTGGCGTTAAGTCAGAGCTTGCATGCTCCATCGTGGATTGCAATAATGTTTTGACTTGAATGGTTGTCATCTCACCAGAAGGGTCTTGCGGGATTAGTGATCCCAAGGAGGCCATAGTATCCACAAAATGATTTGATTATCGAGGGAGTGTATCTATGTCGTACCATTCAAGCTATGCCAAGAATTTATCCATAAGGGCTTTTTAGGCCTATAGAACTGGGAATTTGCATTGGAATACCCATTTAACTAGGTTGAAAATTAACAATGAATCACCAAAGATGTTTAAACATTTGATGTTCATGGTGACTATTGTTTGAAGACCTATGAGCAAGGCTTCGTATTCAGAATTATTGTTGGTGCACGGGAAAACTAATTTAAATGATAGGTGTATTGGAGCCCCTTGCGGTGTGAAGAATACAATTCCCATGCCACCCCCTTGCTCACATTTAGAACCGTTGAACAATAAGGTTATGTCGGCCTGTGACTCAGGCTCATCAGAATCTAGCAATTTTGAGACATGAAGACCCCATCATTTGACAACTCTACGATCAGAGGTTGATCATATTTGAGAGGAGCCTTTGCTAGTTGATTGGCAATGACTTGACCTTTGATGGACTTTTATCCAATGAATTCTATGTAAAACTCCATCAACAACATGATACATTTCATCGTGCGACTACTATGATAAGTATGACTCATCATGTATCACAATGGATTCTCCTTAGACACAACATACGTTGTATTTCTCGCATGTAGTGGCATGGATTTTTGGTAGAAAATACCACTGCCAAGCATAGCTTTTCAATGTATGCATAGTTAAGTTCATAACTGACCAGGGTGCAGCTAAGATAGTAGCCTGTTCTTTGTGTAGTTTATTTTTCTAGGATAGCATGGCACCCAGTGCCACCTTAGTAGCTGAGATGTATAAGTAGAATAACACTCCTGGTCTAGGTGGTGCCAATACTGGAGGTGAAGCCAAGTATTGTTTGATGTCATCAAAGGCTGACTGGCACTCGTCATCCCAGTGAAATGCTACCCCCTTGTGCAATAATTTATTCATGGGTCGGCACTTGTCAGATAACTATGCTATGAAGCACTTGATTGACGCGACCTTTCCTTACAGGCTTCTGAGCTGCTTGATGGTAGTTGGGGGAAGCATTTCAAGGATTACCTTGAATTTGTTTGGATCCACCTTGATGCCTCATTTTGAGACTATGAAACCCAAGAGTTTTCTAGATGTGATGCCAAATACGCACTTCTTGGGGTTTAGTCTAACTTTATGCTCAATGAGGCGATGAGGATATTACTTAGGTCATGGAGATGATCTGGGTGCAAAAGAGATTTGGCCAAAAAATCATCCATGTAATATTCCAAAGTTTTATGCATGTGATCGTGGAATATGTATGTCATGGCACATTGGTAGGTGGCACCAACATTTTTAAGGCCAAATGGCATGACTTTATATTAAAATTTCCCCCAAGGTGTTGTGAACGTTGTTTTTAGTTGGTCCTTAGGATTGATATGAATTTGATTGTATCTCGAGAAACCATCCATGAGGAAAGGAATTTTGTGGCCCACTGTAGCGTCTACCAATGCATCAATTCTAGGCAAGGGGAAATCATCCTTAGGACTCGCTTTGTTTAGATCTTGAAAATCAGTGCATATGTGAATCCTCCCACCAGGCTTCTTGACGGGTACCATGTTGGATAGCCATGGTGGGTAACCCATGCAGATGACAAACTATGCATCCAACAACTTTTTTAGCTCATATTTGACCATTAAGGCTACTATTGGGTGCATATTACGTAGTTTTTGCTTGACTGGCTTGAATTTCAGATCAAGCATTAGATTATGTGTGACTAGCTACGGGTCTAGCATCGACATGTCTTTGTAGGACCATGCAAAAACCTCCTTATCTTTGAGAAGGGTGATGTTGTCAGCTTGCTCTTTAGGGGACAGAATTACCCCCAGCTTGATGATTTGTGAATTCGTTGGATCAGAGCCGATGTCTACGTTAGTAGTCTCTTCAACTGACATGTGGGACTCGTCCTCAAATTGGTGTGGAGTTGGGATCAGGTGGATATAATTTTCTAAATTTATATCTATGTTCAGAACATCGGGTTCCTCTTCAGCGTGGAAGACATCCTGAGTCTATCCTGGTGTGAAATGGAACATCCCATCGCAAGGCTAGTACTCTGATGGGGATGGTGGTGTGTCAACGCAATCCCAGTCTATAGCATCTAGGTCTAGATGCAATGACCGTGTTGGGTCGGCTGGGTTATGGATGGGGATGGTTAAGTCAATGGAGATCATGTTGATGAAATGATTTTGGTCTCCATTATCACGTGTGTGGTGACTCGGACATCCTTGGTGATATTTGTGCTTCGGATCTGGCTTTGTGGGTACTGGCACAAATGGATTGGCCCTATGTGCAGATAAAAGGATAGGATCTACCCTTGGCACTAATGGCTCTATAGGGTCTCTAGGTGGAAGGTGCTTTTTGTATACCTGAAGTGGCGGGTGCAGTAGTTGATCCAACTGCGCTTGGTTTAGGTGCCACCTATGCCCTGGCCCTATGTGTACCTGTTCAAACATGTCATCAATTTCCATGGAGTATTTTTGTTGTCGCATATGATTGAGATATGCCATTTTAGTCTCGTATTCATAATCACTATCAGAGATCCATAGGCCTTCATTGGCTCCGATAGTTGTTTGCGACATGTGAGGATCATCTTGCTCGAGAAAATTAATGTGGTCCCATTGGGTTTGTTCCGCTCTCTATGGGGGGACTTGATTCTCTTGAGGTGGCACTTGCTGAATTGGAGAATCCAATGGGAACATTACCAATAGGCTCTCCTGATAATCATCTATGGGGGTCACTTGTGAATGATTACTATCAGATTCGAAAGGATCCCAAGGTGCTACCTCATACTTTGAATCATCTTCTGAAGACCCTTCTTGGCTTTGTCTATATCCCTCTTGTAGGTGAGTCCTCAAAATTTCTCCTTTCTCGATCGAAGGGAAAGGGTTGTTAAGGTCAACAAGGTTGGTTGTTAGCAATGGGAGATAATCCCCCAATGTGTATGTTTTGTTAGGATTGACATATGGATATAATGCCAACCCATCCTTGTTGCCTATCCCTAGGTCTTGCATGTTATCTACCAAGATTTCTAGGGGTAGGGGGTGGTTGAACCCTACTCCTGATATCTTGGCTAGCAACGAATGCACACTCCTTGCTCATATCTACCTAACCCATATCCATGCCAATTACATTGGCCAAGATATCTCAAAGTGAATTCTGGGTTGGAAAAATAGTTAACATCCTTAGCAAAGGGCTCTTCATCTTCTTCTTCTTGCATGTAAGGTTCAATGCCCTTATCAAGACCCCCATATACAAAGTTTTCCTAATATGGTTGGTAGCATAGAGGAACAACAGTGCCGATGGGGAGGCGAGGTCTCCCCATGTCCTGCATGGACTCGAGTGTAGGTGTTGCTACAATGTTCCATACTAGATACTCCCCCAGGCCCGTATTGGCCATCTCAACAGTGATCATTGGCAATGGAGGGGGAGGGAATGGGAGTTATTCCTGGGTCCACTCCATGTGAGGTGAACTAGGCATCTTGACTTCCATTCGACTAGGCATCTCTTTGGTAGAGATGGTTGAGACTAATGGCAGTGCCTCTTCTAGGGGTTTCTTCCCCTTGTCCTTCGATGTGGCCAGGTGGCATTGTTGGTGAAGGACCAGATGATGAATATGGACCTGACTGGGGACTTGATGGACTTAAAAGCCAGGATGCATGTAAAATCGAACCCTGTTTAGATGGATTCAACTAAAAATCCAAATGCGTTGATGGAAGGGTCGATTGCAGCATCAATTACATCGTATTGCAATACTTAAAGGGCTCTAAATCTGTCGAGACTACATGCACCTGCCCTTTGAATGTGTACTTTAGGCACTGCTAAGCTATCGAATGGATACACTTCATGTCCCTGATCCATGACCGACCCAGCAAAATTTTATAGGCCATATCACCTTCTAAGATGTGGCACAATGCAGGAATAGTCTTTTGTCCCACTTGGATGGGTAGGACAATTGTGCCAACTATCGAGCATATCACATCATTGAATGCTCAAAGAGTATAGGTGGAGGCCACGATGTGAGACGCTGGTAACTTTAGGTGTTTCAATGCTACTGTTGTAATGATATTACTGGATGAGCCAGTGTCCACCAACACCCTCTTATACGAAATTCTATTGACCCACACAATGGAATGCAGGGATGGATCTGCCACATCACTAGTCATCGATTTCAATTCATCTTCTCTAAAGGTGATGACTGGTTCTATACATTGTTTTACATGTCCCACAAAGTTGTTGAAAGAGTTTGCTTCATGGGGCTACAACTTGATGGATTTTAATATCTCCATTAGAGCCTCTCGATGGGGCAATGATTATTGAATGAGCTTGTAGATGGAGAGCCTAGCTAATGTGGTCCTTAAAATTTGGGTAAGTCTAGTCTGAATCGTGGCCACTAGTCTAGGCGGGGGAGGTTGCGTAGGGTGTTGTTGAGGTTGTGACGTCGATGGAACCTCTCCTGTGGCCACCGTGGGGGCAGCTCTTGGGTACCTCTTGTTCCTAGTCACTATGCTTATCATCCCTACATACCCCTGCATGGGGTAGTTCTATGTCACCTCATTGACTTGAAGGGTCTTTGCCTACGTATCATGGGTAGGTAGGGGGTATTTGAAGACTCCCATCTATTGGTTGTTTGGCGCTACGGGGTTGTCCACTGCCAACACCTTGTTGTCTATTAGGTCTTGCATGAAACTCTTGAATTTCCAACATGCGTAAAGGTCATGTCCTTTCTACCTATGAAATTTACAATACAAGTCTTCCCTATAGCCCTTAGGTTTTTGCATGTTGGGGTATATGAGTCGACTTTCTTGCAGGTGTATCAAGTTTGTTGTGGAAAAACAGTCAAACAAGGAGTCTTTGGAATCTGTGAAGGGTGTGAAATGTCGCCTAGGGTGACGCTGCTGAGTTTGTTCTTGCCGATGATTTTCCTTCTCATAGTTGTCAAGAGGAACTGTCTGATAGTTAGCCTGTGAGGACTGTGTTGCTTGTGCAGGCTTAGGTATTTTTATAGCAACTTGATTGACCGCAACGAGTTTCGGTTGCATGGTCCCTATCTTGGTGTTTTTAGACCATTATTTCTTCTTTGTCTTGGCAATCTCATCATACTGAATCTTGATCTCCTTAATGATTCTGGCTTGCGCCAAAGCTTCCTCTAAAGTGACATATTGTTGTAGTTGCAATAGCATGAAGATCGATCTCAAAAAGCTCTTTGAGAACATTTGGGTAAGGTCAGCCATAGGAGGGAGGTAGGGCAGCTTTGAAAGAAACGTCCTCCACTAATTTCCATAGGCCGCCATGGTTTCTTCCTCATACTGCTTGAGGCTAGCTAGGTCGCTTAGTAACACCTTCTTCTTGGTGTTGAAGGCGAAATGTTTGAGGAATGCTTCCACTAGCTGATCTAAGTTACTGATGTTATTTTTTGGTAACTGAGTGAAACAATATGAGGCAGGGCCTACGAACGTGGTTATAAATGTTCTTAGCAGTAAAGCATCATTTTCCTGAATGCCAAAGCATTGGCTCAAGAATATAGTCACGTGCTCTTGGGCATCCCCCTCCCATCTAAATATTGCCAACTAGGACAGTTTAAAATGTTCAGGGTATGGGGGGCTGGAACTAATGGATGCATAGGGTGACTACAGAGCTGGCGTAAAGTGGGATTTTAAGACCTAGAAGTCTTGGTCTCCACAAAATCTAAGCACTCTAGCAGTGCTTTATATGCATCGAATGATTTGATCTCTTCCTCCTTGGTTTGTTCCCATTGTGGGTTGCAAGGATTTGGATGCCTATGGAGGGGTAGCCGGACAGCATACCCCCTGCCTTGGTAGGGCATTTTAGCCTGCTCTTCTTCTTGCTCATAATCCTCATAGGCTCCTTGAGGAGTTCCTGAGCGAGATCTATAAACATGGGTGGGTTCCTGTGGAGGGTGCCCATCATTGTTTCGGGAGTGGCCTCTCGCTCAGGTCTATGAGGTCTTGGAGGTAATATTTGATAAGGTCACAGAGACTTGTCTCACACCAAGGGATTGTGCCTCTCATACAATTCTATCTTATGCATGTGAGGGGTTGGGACCCTCTCAGGCACAATGTTATGGAGCAATTCATCTGTCTAACACTGAATGCGCTCTTTGCTAAGGTGATATAGGTGCTCTAACTGTTGTTGGTCTTTCCTGAGCTGCGTGATTTGCGCTTGGTGGGCAGCATGTTTGGTAAAGGCCAAGTTAATTTGTTCTACTGTCTTGTGTTTAGGAAGCCTAGATGCCTCTCCTACATGTCTGTCCTGGTCATGGTGATCCGAGATTTCTATGGGTTGCTTTCCTATGTCGAGGTTAGCGATATTCACCCGAGGCTCTGGCCTCAGTGGGTGATCCTGATACATAGCAAGTGTAGAGGTGCATTGCCCCCATGCTATGTATTGCTCTTGAGTAATGTAGTGGTCTTCCTCCTGCTCCCATTCATATGTGTGAAAGGGGTGGGCAGAGTTTGCTTGCCCTGTCTGAAGAGCCTTGTGCTTTGGATTTTGCCTATTGTTTTTTATAGTAATAAGGGGTAAATAAGGGATGATGTAATAATGTGGCCCCTCCTTAGGGGCCCTATGTTGCTCTAGTGCTTCATCATGTGGTGGCCACTCATAACGACCATCGAAGGGAGCCCTCCCATCTATGTTGAGTACCACGTGTATGGCCTCCTCCTGAAAGGGTATATGTTGGGTGGGAGTGCCCCTCAAAGGGGTACATCTATAGTCTCATTCTGTAATGGCATGATGTGGACTATATTGTGGGTCAGGTTGCCAAGGCGGTATGACCAAGTCCTCAGGACTATATCGGAGGTGACTTGTCCCCCTTTGTACACTTTTTGTAGTTTTTGCCCATGATTGGGATTGGCTATGGGTGTACACCATGGTGATGTTTTCTAAATATGTGTACGTTTTTATCTTCTTTACGATTTTTTATGCTACACTAAACAAAAGGAAACACACAATCAATGCATTGATTATCTTGTTTATGGATTAAAAGTGTGCCCTAAATCTAGTTCAGTGTGTTCTGATGTTTGTTTTGAAAACCTTGTAAAGAAATTTTTGTTTTACATGCAATATGAGGGCTCTTATATCTCCTAAAATGGTCACCCCTTCAATATACCACTGCCAGGACATTATGTCGAACCTCTCTATATACCCGCCCTTACATGAGGGAGACTATTGGTACGTGAGAGCAGAACAGTGTGTGGAACATAGGCAGTATGAAATGGGAATCACTCTGTTTATGACACCTACCATAGAAGACTTATCCTCATGCACTGGGAATCATCCTAGCTACACTTGGTCAGATTTCATTAGGATTTACATCTAGAAACAGTAGTGATCGGGGTTATGTATGCAAAAAAATCAATCCAAGGTGGTGATGAAATCCACCGTTGGTCTTGATCAAGGGTTGGGGTTTTACGACCAATGCCTTGATGTTTAAATTACCACATGGTGTGTGGGGTTCTTTTTACTTGCAAAAATAAAGAAATCATGCAATAAAATTTCCTATGCAAGCAAAGAAATATGAAATGACAGAGACAGAAAACTAAAAATGACAGAGGATGCTCAGAACCCCTACCTCTTCTCTACCCAAATTGGATGCCTCTGAGTTTTTTATCTGTAATTGCATAGAGATCTAATCATCTCGGGGTGAGACGAATAACATATATTTATTTGTCCTAGGGTGAGATGAATTCCTATTCGTCCCTGGGTGACACAAATTCCAGCTCTGTATTCACCACAGGGTGGAACAAGCAGTAGTCCAGTGCTTGAAATATTGATACCTGCAAGAAAAAACACACAACTTTGATCAAAATTTTTATCTTAAAATCAAGGGATAGTGGTACCACCATGATCGCCACTGAAAGCACGATGATACGGAAACAAACAAAAATTCCAAGCGCAATGTATGCCAAAGCGAAACGTAACACAAAGTCCTACGAACCGAAATGCATGAAAGGAGAGAAACATAAATGAATTAAAAAAAGATAGAAATCAAACGTCGAGTACAACCCTTTTTATTGATTTGCTTTAAAATTGGGTTACAATACATCTCCTCCCTTTTTAGGGGCTAGGAGCGTTACGTAGGGCTCTATTACACCACAGATTGGTACGCTTTCTTTCGTATGCCCACATGTAAAGTGGGCGGGCCAAATGTTGCCACCGCTTGCATGAACACATATTTGATTTCTTTATTCTCCTCCAGTTTCGAGATCCTACATTCAAAGAAATAGAAAAGGATTAGTAGCACCTACGGATGGAGAGAAACATGCGATCCCCAAGGCCTGCGGTCAGTGCATGCATAAAACGATTAAAACGATAACTGAAACATATCAGAATGAGATGAAAATTTTATAGGAGCAATAAAACATTACCATGAAGCCGCTGCAAAATAAATAGTCCAAAAATATTGCACATATTTCTAATTGCTCCGGGGTGGGACGATTAGGACTATCATAAGCTGTCCGAAATTCACCTCCTAAATTTATGGTCTAGAGGTCTCCAAATCACTTGAAAATTTGGGTTTAGGTAAAATGGGGCATTTTTGGACAACCCAGAAGGTCATATTTGGCTAATTCAGCCTGATTTCTCTGTATCTGATGACATTCCCTATATGTTAGCGAAAGCGAGAAATGATAAAATAACAGCCAAAACTTGTCAGAATGACATGAAATTTAAATGAAAGCATATGTAAGTGACCTATAATAAAATGCAAAAATAATAGTATGGAAATATACCACATATTTCTAATTGCTCCGGGGTGGGGCGATTAGAACTGCAATAGTGCGGGGGGCACCCGGGGCGGGACGCCCACCGTTTGGGACTCATTTTTGGCACCAATCCACTTGGGATGGGTCCAAAACCTCTTATGGGGTTGTATAAAAAAAATTTGTTGGGTTTTGTGGTCAAATATTTGGGTTTGGATTCAGATTGCACTTCCAAGAATCACCCAATAACCTTCCTTCCAAAGGAGAGATCAAGGATGTAAGAAGCACAATAAGGGTAAAGGTTTGATTCAGTGGCACTCTGTTGCTCCAAATGCTCTTCTATGTTCCTTTTTAGGGTGAGAAGACTCACAAATTTATATACCTAGGGTCTCTTTCTTTGAATGCGCATGCAAGGGCACCACTTGAATTGCTTGCCCTATTTTGGAAGAAAATATTATTCCCTAATTTAGAGTCTCTTTGCATGAGGACTCCATGATCAAGGTATGCTTGACTGAAGTCCCTCTCCTTTATTTGAAGCCATTCCTTACAATTGCATGCCCTAAAGGTGCAGTTAAGTGGTGGACCTATCGAGGTTTGAATTTTTGCCAATCAAACCTGCTAATCATCCCTCCCTAGGATGAATGCTGATAATCGTCCCAGGGTGGGACAAATACCAATTTGTAATCGTCCCTCGGTGGGACGAGTAGGGAGAAAAGTGCTAAAAAGGTGCCAAATTGACCTCTGACCTTCCAAACTACTATGGGAGTGGTTAGGACCACTGTTTAACCATTGGGGGCTGCCCTAGGGGCTGTGTATGTCAATTCGATCAGTGCTTGTCATCATATAATCGGATTGGTGCTGTTTTGGTGTCTACATTAGCTAAGGTAGGCATTGTCATTGAGGGCATCCCAATGAAATACTTGTGTTAGAAAAAACCATCCCAATTTTTGCTAAAGGTGCTCCTCCAATGATAATATTTATACCCAAATTGTAATTGTTGGCATGTATCTCAATCTATGATGAGGACCTGTAGAGACAACCACACTCTTAGTAATTAGATTTTGCTATTTCTAAAGGGCATTAGAATTATGCCAAAAGAGTGAAATCCAAGGATAAAAAAAATATAGGGAAAATTTGAGAGGTCAGTAAGGCTATTAGGCCTGAACATCTTGAACACTCAATAAGCTTATCAAGCAAGGTTATGCATAGTGGCTATTTATCATCAAATTGGCTAAAATTAGAATTTTTAAATTTTGGAATTGGCTAATATTTGGGACCCTTGACCAAGGTCCATTAGCCAAATTTTTTTGGGTGCAAATTATTTTTTGGGTCAATTCATCCCAATTTTATAATAATTTAACCATTTTAAGTTTAAATTTCCAACATTAACCCTAATAATAGTGAAACTTCTACATGCTTTTGGATACTATTCACCTAGATTTCAAAACTTATTCACCAAATTTTTATATGTTAGAATTATTGAGTTGTCATTGATGTCAAAGGCCAATTTGGTTGATAGCAAACGGTGGACGAATTATCCAAGGAAAATATATTTTCTTCAAGGGTGATGCAATATCAAAGGTTGAAATATAATGAAATATTTAAATTAAATATTTCTAATGTGTGCAATGGGAAAAGGTTGAAATATTATTGAGGTGGAAAATATTTACATTTTTCTAAGGTAGAAATATTATTATTATCCACATGAGTGTGGTATACCAACAATGATGCCTCTTGAATTATAGGTGATGTGATTCATTTTCAATCCCCACGACGGATGTGTATAAGAAGTATTACTCAAAAAAATATATATTATTATTGAGGTGAAAATATTTATCCTTACCTAGGGTTGAATTATTATTGAGGTGGAAAATATTTACCCTTGACTAAGGTTGAAATAATATTATAATGAAGTGTAAAGGTTTAAATATAATATTAAAGTGATATAGGCCGACCTTTTGGAAGTGAAAATATTTACGTATATATACAATGACAAAATTTATTTCAAATACGTGATTTCATCGAATATCTTTGATACATCTGAGCAATGATGGTTAGGGAAAGGAAAAAGTGGAGGCTAAAGAGTTTCTTGTAAATTGCAAGAGGACATAGCAGTGATAAAAAGGAGATGCCATGGAAGTGGATGAAGGTTGATGCAGATGAGTGCATAGTAGGTTGAATTGATGGCCAAAATTCATTTTGATTGAAAATATTTTCAATATACGAGTGCTGGGTATAGGGCAGCAGTGCGAATGTGAGCAGCACCAAATATATTTCATGATAGTCAAACTCATCAAGCATGGAATAAAATAGTGAGTGACATATTGAACTGGTGAAAGGTTCAGGTAGAGCAGGCTGATATTTTGTCAATTATTGATCTGCAACGTGGTCGTGCAGAGCATACACACATTAAGAGAGGATAAAAATAGGGGTGGTCATGGAGTGTGTGTACTACTTAATGTATGCATGAAGGTATTGAAGCGATATCAAAATATAGGCATCATTGCATTCAAGAGAACCAAAATAGAATAGTCAAAGCTTTGCTAGAAGATGACGCACAGAACCTCCTCACTTAACATCAGAAGGATACATGTAGAAGAAGGAACATAGTTTGAAGAGTGTTTGAAAAACTTGTATAGATTATAGGCATTACAAGAAGAGACATTGCTAGGATAGTCAAGTGTCACTGAGAACGAGGATTTTAGAATGTAACATCTAAACTATGAAGAAGCCCAACAAAAAAAAAAGCTTGGCTTTACAAGGAAAGTATCACATTAATACATTGGGTTCATATGTGCAAGAGAGATGTTGAGGCATCACATCTGAGGCATTCATTAGAGTAGATCACCACCATATGTATCACACAGATATTTCAAAGATGTTAGTCACATAGAATCGGTGGATTACGTTACACATTGGAAAACTTCAAGCACATAATCGGTACATCTACGTTACAACAGAAAAATCTTGTTGGGGCCCACATGGATCCCACTTGAAATCTACAGTGTACAAGGGAAGACATTGGTCAAAGGGCAGAGGTTACCATAGGCAAAATCAAAGATATACAATGTTATGACAATATTGGACAACGTCAACCATATAGGAGGAGTTTGGAGAGTCATTGGAGGATGATGTTTGTAGACCACCGTCATACACTCAAGAGGAGTTTGGAGGTAAATTTAAGATAATATTTATTTATTTTTCTAAGGTAGGAGTTATAAGGAGAAGTCATAAAGTTTAATTCATTAGGAGGAATAAGGAGCATTGATATTTATAGGGTTTTATTTAATTAGTCTAAAGCATTATAGATCAATTAATAGCAACAAAGCTTGGATATTTTTTGTGTATCTTTTGGAGTGCCTAGCAAGCTCATAAAAGGATAGAATAATGGAGTGGACCTGAGTGGAGTTATTAAGTAGAATTATGAGCACTTGATTTTAGAATCCAAAGAACAAAGGATATTAAGGGCCTGATAACAACACCTAGCTAAAGCATATTGTGCACCAGTTAACAAAGTTGAGCACCTAGAACAAAGTAGCAAGCATAGAAGGTTGAAATTTATAATTTGAAGAGCTTGAGAAGTGCTTCATAATGTGGAAGTATAAAAGAGTGAAAGTAAGGTATTGGTATCTCCAATTCAACATGAAAGTAAGTTATCTAGTGCTAGACTTGGGCTACCTTTAAAATTTAATAAATGTGAGACATGTGGAAGCAAAAAACTTAATGAATGTAAAGGATATTTTGTCCATTTGAAGCTTCCAACACTAGTATATCATTCTCTATTTTTTGATCAAGGTTGGTGCCTTCAGATCTAAGGTTAGTGCCTCAAGGATATTAGTGTCTCTTATGGGTTGGTGCCCATAAAATTGTACAAGGGTATTGGTGTCTCCTATAGGTTGGTACCCACAATATTACACAAGGGGATTGGTGTCTCCTGTGGGTTGGTGCCCATGAACTTGCATAAGGGGATTGGTGTCTCATGTGGGTTGGTGCCCATGAAATCACACAAGGGGATTGATGTCTCCTATGTGTTGGTGCCCACAAAATTGCACAAGGGGATTGGTGTCTCCTCTGGGTTGGTGCCAATGAAATTGTACTAGGAAATTGATATCTCCTATGGGTTGGTGCCCACAAACTTGTAACAAGGATATTGGTGTCTCTTGTGGGTTGGTGCCCACAAAATTGTACTAAGGGATTGGTGTCTCCTATGGGTTTGTGCCCATGAAATTTTTTGAAAAAAATATAAGCAATATTTTGTCGTGGTTTTCTCCTAAAAGGGTGTTTCCACATAAATCATTGTCTCTTATGTGTGTGGTGATTTGTGCATTGATTTATTCATATTATTGTAGTTATTTTTTTGGAAAGAAAAGATAAATTTTTTATCTTATATTGTTCACCCTTTCTCTCAGTATAAGTGTGTGTTTCTTCAATTGGTATCAGAGCATGTTCCTTCGTAAAAGCCTAACCACTTGAAGGAATATCTTACATGAACACACATGGCTTACAAAGAAGGTTTTTCATAAAATAGGGATCCATTGCTCGATTGGACTAACTATACCTTTTGAAGCATGAGGATGCGAACCTATTTGATGGTACATGGCTATGATATATGGAAATATGTTGTAGATGGGTTCAAACCACCTACAAACCCTCCCACAAATCAAAATGACAAGAAACCATTTGAACATAATGCCAAGGCAATGAATGCAATACTAAGTGGGTTATGTGAATCAGAGTTTGTGAAATTCATGTAATGCACATCAACAAAAGAAATAAGGGACAAGTTACAAAGAACATATGAAGCAGACAAAAGGTTAAAATGGTAAAACTTCAAGCCCATAGGAGGAATTTTGAAGACTTGAAGATGAAATATGAGGAAGATATTACCAAATATTTACTCCGCATTGATGAAATTGTCAACACCATTCATGGAATTGGAGAAAGTATTTATGACTCTAAGATTTTTAAAAAAAATATTAAGGTCACTTCCCATGATGTTTTATGCAAAGGTCTCGATGATTGAAGAAATTTAGGATATTAAAACCTTAAGCATGGATGAGTACACGAAATTTTTACAGCCTATGATATGAGGACTAAAAAAGATCAAAAATCTAAATGGGAGGTCATATTTAAATATTCAAATAAGACAAATAATAAAGAACCAGACTCAAGTGAAGAATCAAGCAGCGAAGAAGAAGCTAACTTTATGCTAAGAAATAAAAAGGGACCAAGAAAACACAAAGGTAAGCATACTATGAAATATTTTAATTGTGGTAATATTGGTCACTATGCAACTTAGTGCCCACAATATAGAAGTAGTAGTAGTGAAGAAGAAGAGGAATACAAGAAAAATAAGGAAAGAAAATTTTATCATGAAAAGAAAAAGAGGCACGATCAAAGCAAGCATGAGAAGAAGATCTTTCAAAGGCATAAGAAGAGTATTTATGTTGAGGAAGCTAGCAGATCTTCCAATAGAAGTGATGAAAGTCTCTCTGATAGTTAAAGATAAGAAATCCTATCTTTGGCCATGGAGGTGAAATAAGATGCTCATGTTGTTGAAAATCAAGAAGAGGAGAATGATCAAAAAAATTAAGAGGAAGCCATAGTTGACATAGAAGAGGAGCTTGTTTTTGCTCTTGAAGAGTTGAAAAGGCTTAGAAATAGGAACTCAATATTGAATACTCAAGTACAAGAGGATGAGAAGACAAAGGCAAAGATTTCACAAGATCTCACCGACTTAAAAGTGAAAATTGAAGAGGCAAAGTGAATTGAAGAAGGTATGGCTGAGCAGTTAAAGGCGAAAGTGTTGGAATGTGAAAAATTGGAACATGAGATTATATATCTAAGGAAGGAAGTGGAAGAATCTAATGATAAGCTATATTTTGAGAAAATCACAAAAATCATGGATGATATTATCAAAGCATAGAGATCTTTGGTTATAAATATTGGACTTGGTTTTGAATAAAGTCAAAAGAAATAAAATGCGGAGTCAAGCTTAGAAGGAACAAAGACATAAAATGAAATAATTAAAGAAGAGCCTAAGACATATGTTGATGTGTTGAGAAGTAGAAGCATCAATAAGGAAGAAAATAAAGCCTCATAATAGACCAAGGTCCATCACAGAAACAATAATGAGAGAACCATGTGGTCATATCCTCCAAGGCAATTAGACATGTTTCAATATTTCTTCCAAGGTTAATGCTTTTCATGTTGCCAATTTGGTCATAAAGCTATAAATTGTAGGGTCTATGCTAAAAATGATTTTGGCTTCACCAAGAGGAATTTCAATTCATTTGCACCTCTCATGGACTACAACATAATTTTTTACAAATATAATAATTGTGGGTATAAATCTAAATGGTGTAGAACGGTGTTCCATGAACTTTTGAAATCCAACAAGAAAAAGGATGGTCAAATTGTTCAAAAGGATATGCCCTCCAAAGTTTAGAAAAATAAAATGAAACAATAAAATGAGCATAGTAATTTAGGAGTTTCACTCCCATATCATCATTAAATTCTCAGTTAGAGCAGGGGGCATTATCAAGTGTCTTATCATTTAGCCACAAGAATCCTTTTTCATTGATGTCGAAGGGGGAGCAACTTGTGATCTTATTGCAATAAAGGATAGTTTTATTTATAGGGTTGCCATCAATGAAAAATGGGATATTGTTAGAATTATTGAGTTGTCATTGATGTCAAAGGCCAATTTGGTTGATAGCAAATGGTGGATGAATTATCCAAGGCAAATATATTTTCTTCAAGGGTGATGCAATATCAAAGGTTGAAATATAATGAAATATTTAAATTAAATATTTAAATATTTCTAATGTGTGTAATGGGAAAAGGTTGAAATATTATTGAGGTGGAAAATATTTACCTTTGTCTAAGGTAGAAATATTATTATTGAGGTGAAAAATATTTACCCTTACCTAAGGTTGAATTATTATTGAGGTGGAAAATATTTACCCTTGCCTAAGGTTGAAATAATATTATTATGAAGTGCAAAGGTTTAAATATTATATTAAAGTGACATGGGTTGACCTTTTGGAAGTGAAAAGATTTGCATATATATACAATACCAAAATTCATTTCAAAGACATGAGATCATTGAATATATTCGATACATTCGAGAAATGGTGATGAGGGAAAGGATGATGTGGAGGTTGAAGATTTTATTGTGGATGATGAGAGGATGCAGTAGTGGTGCAAAGGAGAGGCCATAAAAGTGGTTGAATGTTGATGCAGACGAGTGTGCAGTAGGTTGAATTTATGGCTGAAATTCATTTTAATTGAAAAATGTTTTTGATAGAAAAGCATCGGATATAGGGCAGTAGTGCAAACTTGAGAAGTTCCAAAGATATTTCATCTTAGTCAAACTCATCGAGCATGGAAGAAAAGAGTGAGTGATAGATCAAACTGGTGAAAGGTCCGGGTAGAGCAAGTTGAAGTTTTACTGATGATTGATCTGTAGTGTGGTCGTGGAGAGCATGCACATAGAAAGAGAGGATAAAAATAGGAGTGATCATGGAGTGTGTGTATTGCTTAATGTATGCATGGAGGCAATAAAATGACACCGAAACATAGGTATCATTGTGTTCAAGAGCACCAAAATGGAAGAGTTAAACCTTCGCTAGAAGAAGATGCACAGAACCCCCTCACATAACACATGAAGGAGACATGTAGAAGAAGGAACATAGTTTGAAGAGTGTTTGAAAAAATCAGACATATTATAGGTGTTACAAGAAGAGAAATTGCTAGGATAGCCAAGTGTCACTAAAAACAAAGATGTTAGATTGAAACATCTAAACTGTGAAGGATCCTAGCAAAAAAAATAAGGCCTAGATTTACAAGGAAAGTATCACATTATTACATTGGTTTCATATGTGCAAGAGAGACATTGAGGCATCATTTATGAGGTATTCATTAGAGAAGATCACCACCATATGTATCACATAGAGATGTCAAATACATTGGTCACATAACATCAAAGGATTATGCTACACATTGGATAACTTAAAGCACACGGTTGGTAAATCTACGTTACATCAAAACAAATCCTGTTGGGGCCCACATGGATCGCACTTGAAATCTATAGTGCACAAGGGAAGACATTGTTCAAAGGGCAAAGGTTACCATAGAAGAAACTTGAGAGATACAACGTGACGATAATATTGGACAATGTCAAGCATGCAGGAGGAGTTTGGAGAGTCATTGGAGGACATTGTTTAGAAGACCACCGTCATACACTCAAGAGGAGTTTGGAGGTAAATTTAAGATAATATTTATTTATTTTTCTAAGGTAGGAGTTATAAGGAGAAGTCATAAAGTTTAATTCATTAGGAGGAATAAGGAGCATTGATATTTATAGGTTTTGATTTAATTAATCTAAAGAATTATAGATTAATTAATAGCAACAAGGCCTAGATATTATTCATGTATCATTTGGAGGGCATGGAAAGCTCATAGAAGTATATAAGAATGGAGCAAAACTGAGTGGAGTTATTAAGTAGAATTGTGAGCACTAAATTTTGAAATCCAAAGAACAAAGAATATTAAGGGTATGATAACAACATCTAGATGAAGCATATTGTGCATCGGTTAAAAAAACTTATCACCTAGAACAAAGTAGCAAGAATAGAAGGTTGAAATTAATAATTTGAAGAGATTGAGAAGTGCTTCATAAAATGGAAGTATAAAAGAGTGAAAGCAGGGTATTTGTGTATCCAATTCAACATGCAAGTAAGTTATCTAGTGTTAGACTTGGGCTACCTTTAAAATGTAATAAATGTGAGGCATGTAGAAGTGACAGACTTAATGAATGTAAAGTATATTTTTCCCATTTGAAGCTCCCAACACCAGTATATCATTCTCTATTTTTTAATCAAGTTTGGTTCCTTTAGATCTGAGGTTGGTACCTCAAGGATATTGGTGTCTCCTATGGGTTGGTGCCCATGAACTTGCACAAGGAGATTGGTGTCTCCTATGGGTTGGTTCCCATGAACTTGCACAAGGGGATTTATATCTCATGTGGGTTGGTGCCCATGAACTTGCACAAGGGGATTGGTGTCTCCTATGGGTTGGTGCCCATGAAATTGAACAAGGGGATTGGTGTCTCCTATGGTTTGGTGCCCATAAACTTGTACAAGGGGATTGGTGTCTCCTATGGGTTTGTGCAAACAAAATTGTACTAGGGGATTGGTGTCTCTTGTGAATTGGTGCCCACAAACTTGTACTAGGGGATTGGTGTCTCCCGTGGGTTGTTTCCCACGAAGGGGATTGGTGTCTCCTATAGGTTGGTGCCCACAAAATTTGTTGAAGAAAATAAAATCAATATTTTGTCATGGTTTTTTCTAAAAAGGGTTTTTCCACATAAATAAATGTATTTTATGTGTGTGGTTATTTATACATCGATTTATTCATATTATTGCAGTTATTATTTTGGAAAGAAATGAGAAAAGTTTTATCTTATATTGTTCACCCCCCTCTAAGCATGTGTTTCTTCATTATATATACATTTTGGGGTCGACCCCTTACACATAACCCTATATGTCAAGTAATCTCAACCAAAAAAAATTCCTTTAATCCATGGAAGCTACAAAGATAAAGCATGAACAAGAAGAGTCAATATACAAAAGAACCTATTAGTTGAATGGGAGGCTTCACCCTTTTACCCTTATTGTTGTTTGAAGTTCCAAATATAAAAAAATAATAAGGAAGAAAGGTGAATATAGTGGAGAATATTGAACATCATTAAAAATGAATAAGTCCTCATCATTCAAGTATAATCACTCTCTCTTATTCCATAAAATTGTTCCCATTTCCTTCCTGCCACATCGTATTCCCCTTATTCTATTTATTTTTCACATACTCCAAATCATTTCCCTTTATTATTCCCGCAAAATTCCCTAGATCCTTCTATGATTTCAACCCCTCTTTTACTTTATTTTTACTTCATAGCCCAACGGGCAAACCAACTAGGTTCTCCAAGTGATTGAGGTGGGATAAAGCATGAAGAAGAAGGGCAAGATGATGACATGAGAATCCCAATCATTGAGGCCTTAATATCCAAAGCTTGTCATGAAATAAATGACACACAAGCACAAAAAGACATACAAAGACCATAGTTTGATACCTTAATAACTTGATTATGAAAGAAAACAAAATGTTTCCAAGTGGGGAATACCATGCTAGCAAAATGATACTAGATTTATAAAATTAAAGCGACAAAGCAAAATAGTTACACATGGTGCATTTTTTTTTGGAAAGTAACTAGCTCAAAAATGGACCCCCGTAGTTATTACAAAACTTAGTTTGAATAGTTATTGACATAATATATAAAAGAAGATAGGGCATTAACTAAATAAAATTAGTTTTTGAGTTGAATGTTCTTAAGCAGCAAGGTATCCATGCTATCTTAGAAGCACCTAGATGTTATATAGATATCTGTAATTTTGAATAAAAGTACCTACATAATTTTATAAAGAAGAGAGCAATAGAGAGAAGTGAAGGACTCCTATTCTCGAGTGCTTGGAATACTTTCCTAATGAAACTTGCCTAAAGTAGCTTCTATCTATGGAAGACTATGCTCATGGAGTATTTATTTTTTCCAGAGGTACTTCTATCCAGGTATCTTGATACCTCTTCCTTTATCTTCCTCTTCTCATATTTCCCTTATTTTGCTTTAGATTCCCTTTTTCATGCATTCTTCATCACCCCAATCACTTCCCCATAATACATGGTTCCTTAAATCATCACTGTATCCACTCATCGTAATTCTCACTCCCTATTCCCTTCCATCCAAAATAGCTTTTTTTTACCCCTTGCTGCTTTTGGTATTTTTCCTTCTTCATATTATATAGAAAATCCTATATTTTGTGCATAAATGTGATGGGGATTAGTTAAATACATATTCCAATGCATTAATTAAGGTCTTTTTTCCAACTATAGAATCCATTCCCCCTCAAATATCCAACATTCACCTCCTACACATCTTCATGTTTTCCTCCCTATGTCATTATTATGTAGTTCTATCTTAGGAGTTCTAAATTCCACATCCAATAGATACAGCCCTTTGTGTTATCTACTTTTGCAAGAAAAATCCTTAGGAGGCACCAATAATGTCAGTCAGTGTGATTACCCACATTCACAAGTCCATGCAGATCAAACCAGATTGTGACTTTGTTAGGATTTTATCAAAATTTTGATAAAACAAGAGCCTAGGAGCTTGCCCAAAACATCACTTTCGAATAATAAAACTATAATATTATACACTCTTTCAATACTTTCTAATAGTATATCAATGTATATCATGCCAAAGGGGAATAAGACAATTGGGTGCCCAAAAATATCTTTTTGAGCCCAAAATTTGGCTTAGGCAAGAAAGTATGACAATTTGTTGCATTGTGAAACTCAAAATTTTAGTAAGGTAAAGGTATCGGGTGGAGAAGAGCTAACTTTTTAAAACATTGTTGTCATCCTAAGGAACAAAAAAATTCAATAATGCAAGAAGATTGAAATGAAAAATGTTGGACTTTCAAGAAGTTGATGTCATCAAAAGGGAAAGGAAAGCCTAACGTTTTGTTGCATTGGTGTACTTAGAATTTTGCTAAGTCAAAAGACTAGGGTTGAAGAGGGCTAAAGTTTTGAAGTTTTGACATCATTATAGAGAGTAGAAAAGACCAACACAATAGAGAACCTAGCATGGAAAAATGTTAGAATTTTAAGAAGTTGACATCACTTGAGCATTGGAAAACTTTGGTCCAATTTTTGAAGCCTTGCCAGAAGGTAAAAATCCTGATAATGAATAAAGAAGAGTCCAAACCTACCCCTTTTATCCAAAATCACAATTTTCAAAGGATCAAACTATCCATAAACTCCTCAACCATACACATACCCCTATAAAATTGGTCCAACGATCAAGCATAATGTTAAAAAGTAAACTTGTTAGAAGATACCTAAGACCTATGGGAGGCACATGGACACTAGACTTATAGAGGAATTTAATATTGACCACATCAACACAATATAATCAAAATAGTTAAATAGGATTAGGCTAAAAGTGATACCCATACTCTACAATCATCCTTATAAGACCTACAAATGGTCTAGGTGTAATTATTATATGTAATTGAATGAGGATGTCATCTTATAAATAAATCTTTATACTTCAAAAAGAGGATCATATCTTTGGTGTCTGCTTGTAATATGCTATGTAACATTTGCTTCATATTCAATAGAAACAAGTGTTGTTTGGCCTTTGTCAAAAGGTGTCATATAATTTAATTAAGAATGTGAATTGTATCATAATAATGTTTTGTTTATGCTTCATGAATGGTGTATTCTGTTAGGCAATTCTATTAATCTTTATTGTTATTTTTATTGTTGTTTATTTAATTTTTGAAATGATTAAGGATATACAAATTAATTTAAATAATTTTATGTAAACTCTATGTTTTTTTTTGTTTTTTTGAATTTTCATGGTGGAATTGATAGCTGCCATGAATCTGGGCAGGCTGTCCAGCTTTTCATGGCCATCACAGTATTCTATGTTGTCTACCCTAGAATCCGCCACAAAGATCTTTGCATAGTCTGCCCCTATAACCACCATGCCACAATCATTTTAAACCTTTTACACCGCTGAAAGCACCAAGAAAGGGACAAGCATTCAGTCCAACGAGGCCCGATATTTGAACCTTGGACCTCCACCCCCTTATGGGATTTTGATGAACCAATTGGTCTACACCTCAGACCTATGCAAACTCTATGTTATTTGGTCTATTAGGATTTGTTTTAAATGAATATGATGTGTTCATATAATATATGTCATTGTTGTTAGTTGAATCTCATCCACATTTAGATAGAATTTATGACTCTACATCCTTTTCTAACCCTTGAATTTCTCACTAAAGTCTAAATTCATTTTATTTTGGAATTTTAACGAGGAATCTACATTCTTTGGAGATTGACTAAGAAGAGATTCTAAGTCATCTAATATTGTCTGAATTCTAGGGTACTCACTTCATCCATTCAGGGCAGATTTTGGACCAAGAAGAATCATGTCTATATCTGGAGATTCCAAACTTGTTGTTAACTAATTTAATGGTGTTTATCAAATTAAAGATAAAAAAATTAAGGCATATAACAAAATTGTCATTAAACTAATGGTTGATTTTGAAAAAATCACCATGGAAGTTATCCCTAGATCTAGTAACTACCATGTTGATGTTATGGCCTCACCTATATCAGTGATACCTTAGCTTGGATGATGAATAATATATGATCATAATTCAATATATTAAGGATCCTTCAACCTTAGAGTCTAGTTAGCTTCTTGTAAGAGTATTTTTCATAGAAGCAATTTCTTCTCTTGACTCTTACTTTCCTTAGGGATAGCCCTTTACCTGATAGTTTGAACCATAATGAGTACAAAAATATTAAGTAGTAATATTGTAGGTATGTCATCATTGGTGGTATCTTATACCATTATACCCTTTATGGAATTCTACTTATATTCTTAACCTCAATCAAAGTGTAAGCATTCATCAAAGAGGCCCATGATGGGTCATATGGTGGATACTTCAATGGTGTTTCCATCATCAAGAAACTCCTATGAATGGGTTATTTTTGGTACTCTATGGACTATGAATCTTGAAAATATGTTAGTACATGTGATAAATTTCAAAAAGCACAACTTTATCCATTCTTCCTCCAAAGCTCTCCAATCCTTGACTTCTTGGTTTTTTTACATTCAAGGCTTGGAAATCATTGGGAAGATCAACCCAATATTGTCTAATGGACATACGTTTATCATCATGACTATTGAGTACTTCACTAAGTGGGTCAAATTCATACCCATAACCTCAACCACTAGAGTCTATATCTCTAAGTTCATCCTCAACCATATCCTTAATTGTTATGCCATATTTTTTGTGCATATATCTAACAATGAAACACTCTTTAAAACAAGGATGTAGAAAGAAATTGTGCTAAATATAAGATCTGACATAAAAAATCTACATTTTGCTATCCTTAAGGTAGTGACCAAGCTAAATCTTCTAACAATACTCTTATCAAGATTCTCAAGAAGCTTGTCAACAAAATTTGTAGAGATTGACATCTCTGGTTGTATCCTACCTTGTCGGCCTATCACACTAGCAACAAAATTCATCTTATAGAATCTACCAAGGTGATACACTATCTAAATTATCTATTAATTATTATTGAAAATGCATTAATAAGAGTGTTCTTAGAGGTTAAATTGGAAGAAAAAATAAAAATAATTTACGTTGCAAAAAATGGTCCCTTCAAATATCATCTCTAATTTGTTGATACTTTTTTTTTGGTCCATCCCTCTATCAGTTAAGCCATGGATTTTAAATCAATATTATCCTTACTATAAAGTATATATTTTTCATTGACATTTCCCTATATTTACAATGAATTATTATAGAATTTTAGGTTTTAAAATTGAAAAAATTCCATCAACCTACTTGTGTATTCCTTTGTCTTATAAAGGAAATAAAAAGGAATATTGTATTTAATGTTTGGATAGAATTAAATCTTCTCTGGAAAATTGGAAAGGTAAGTTCTTAACCATGGTAGAAAGGCTACAACTAATAAAGGCTACATTGCAATCCATACCTATTTATATGATGTCACTTTCAATATTGTAAGTAGGTTTAGCATCAAAATTGATAAAATTCAAAGATACTTTCTTTGAAAAGGATGCAAGGAAAAATATAGGTTTCATATTTGTTAGTAGAATAGGGTTTGCAAACGAAATACTATTGGAGGAGAAAGCTTGCAAATTTGTAGAACAGTGAGTTTAGCCTTAGGGTCAAAACTTGGATGTGGATTATTCAAAGATCAATAAAAGAATTGGGAAACATTTTAATTAAAAAATATATAGGTTCTCTTGATGCAATAAAACTATTTAGTAAAATAACCCTACCCAAAGGATTTCCAACATGGAAATTCATATCACATAGTTTCCAATTGATTAAGAAATATATTATATATTTAGTCAATGAGAGTAATTATGCAAATTTTTTATCTCATGCTTGGTTGATTATCCTCTTATTACTAATTCAAAATAGAAATCATTGGATCATGCATGCATAGCCTATAAATATTCAAATTTTGAATATTACATTAATACGAGCAAGAACAAGAGATCATGGATTTCAATTAGTAACCTAGTTGAATGAGATGAATTCAAACAAATTGTAGATGAACTTCAAAATATTATTTAAGAATTATATTTGCTAATTTTTAAATGGAAGAATGAATGGGTTTAGAATATATCAAAATATGGTGGATACTCAATCAAGTTGGGATATGAGACTTTGTAGCAATCAAAATTTCATACTCTTAAATATTTTCCTTCAAATAATGTTTGGTTACTAGAACATCTCCCTAAGGCCTCAACATTCCTTTAGTAGTGGTTCAAAGTAAGATTCTTATAGAAGAGAGTATACAAAGAAGATATTATCATGAACCTTTTAGATGACCCTTACGTGAGAAGGATTTATAAACATTAGACCATGTGCTTCTTTATTGTCCCTTTACACAAACCATTTGGGTTAATTATTAAAAATATAAAAATTAATTGGAAATATCCATTACCATTGAAGGAGTTGATGAAATATTATGTTAATTATTTCAAATCTAAGCATTATGTATTATGTAGAGGATTGGTCCTTCCATTATTTGTTGGAATTTATGGCTTGAAAGAAATAAAAGAATTTTGAAAAATAAATCTCAAAATCATGCCTAAGTTTGGATTTGTATTATTGCCTCTCTTGTATTATGTTTTTTATATATGGTGCTCATAATGGAAAGTATCAAGTTAAAAAAAAAGATTGTATTAACTTTGTTATAATATTTAAACATAAACAAGAGAGTCAGCTATGACAATGAAAATAAAAAAAAATAACTTCTTCAATTTAGGGTGAGTGGTGGAGGTGGTGTATTTTGAAATAATGAAGGAAAAAATATCCTCATATACTCATACTCATATGGAACTTCAACTAATAACTATGCAGAGGCTAGGATTCTTGTCACACAAATTAAAATTGTAATTAAAAAGGATGGAAGTATATTTCAATTAAGGGAAATTCACAAATTATCATTAATTTATCAACAAAAATGGATGTAGAGATTGGATAAAAAATAATATTATTCTTTATTTCCATAATCCATTATTGGAGGTAATATCTAGAAACTATGACCATATCTATAGAGAAGGAAATCAGGTAGCAAATAGTTTAGCAATTTGTGGTGTTGATCTTCATCTTGGTGAAGTTCAAATTTTAAAAGGTAACTAATTTTTTTTATTAATTGGAGGAAGGGTTTTTGAAAGAGACCTTGAACCTTGTACATCAAAGGAAAACAAAAGATATGGACTCCTAAGGATTAAAAAAAAAACATCAGTCCCAAGGAAGAAAATATACCATTTTTAAGGGGCAAAAAAAAATATCCACTAGGCAATAGGAGAAAAAATCTAGGAGAAACCACCCAAAGAAACAAAGGAACATGAAACAAACAACCAAAAAATTGGAAGACGTAACTAGAGGCCTAAGAAAAGCAATGAAAAGGCCCAAACAGTAGATAAGCATCACTAGATGGTATCCATAGGGGTCTCCACATCGATGTTTGTCACTTTTTGGAGCTCCCCATTCTGGATCTTAATATCTTCCATGATGATCACAACTTGTTGAAGCAATGAAAAAACCATTTTAGAGGCTCTAGACATGGATTTTAGCACCCCCTCCAAGTCCTTAACATGGTATTTGTTGATGATGGATGCAAATTTTGACCTCTACTAGATGTGGCTTGAAGGCCCACTATGGGGTTCAACACCTTTTTTGCAAGGAAGAGTAGTATGAGGCTCCCTTAGTATTTGGTTTCTTTAGTAGAATTAATGAATATTAAAACTGATTTTTCTCTTTCTCAATTATTATTGGCGACTTCATTCCCTAATTTAATATTTGTTATGTGAGGAGGGGCATTGAGTCTCCATATTCACAAAGAGAGGGGTATCTCTAGAATTGGAGCCAAAGTCTAGTTTTTTGTTAGTTTTATGGGTATCCCCTGAATCATTCTTCAAAGCAACATCATTGACCAGAGTATCAAGGTGTGGGCTCCCATGACTAGAATCAGGAACTTGAGGATATGCAGGGAGGATACCAATGCAATAAATGATAGATTTTTGGGCTTCTTTCTAAATTTTATACCTATATATAATAAGTTTCAAGCCTTGGTTAATAGGGTGAGTGGAGTTCCCTTTCCTAATATTGAGAGCCAAATACTCCATGGACCTGAATGGATAGTCCAAAATATTGATGACCTTAATCTATTGAAGGTGGTTTAGGAAGTCCAAGTGAAATCTCTTAAGAGTAGAGTTGATATCATCAATTGTGAAATGTTGAAGAAAAGGTAACATGACTCTATCCCATGGTTTGGTAAGGTATTTTTTGATTTTTACCTCCCAATATTTTTACCCTTGT
Organism: Wollemia nobilis; assembly: GCA_028583015.1. NCBI lineage: Eukaryota > Viridiplantae > Streptophyta > Pinopsida > Araucariales > Araucariaceae > Wollemia > Wollemia nobilis. The sequence goes on from JAQPPZ010000057.1 coordinate 3,177,624, forward strand.
CTCTAAAGTAGCCCACTTTGTTAGCTAGTGAGTGTTTCTTACACTGCATAATATCTCTATCATCAAGGAGACCGATCACCTCAAAAATTATATGAATTTTAATGGTGAAACTCATTCCATGGACCAGGAATCTATCATAATCCCATGACTGCAACAACTTGAATAAGAGGTCAGAATCGTAGCCACTATATTTTTGAATGAGAGAAGTAAAACCATGGGCAATGAGAAATGCTTTGATAATGGGATCAATCTAGAGAAAATTTGGATCTAATAGTGCCTTAAAAAGATAAATTAGGCATGAAGTAAGCCCAAGAACATGCCTCTCAAAGGGTAGACACCACTAATTAGATCTTGGTAATTTCCCACTACAATGGTGGAAGCTATGGTGTTGTTTGTCCTTGAGATGCACTGGATCAGGGTCAATTGAGAGGTTTGAAACTTCCTTAATTATGCATGTTGAATCTTCTGGATATAATCATATTCTAATGTCATTTATGATAACCATCATTTCAAAAAATATTTTGATACACAGACTCATGTACTAGAGTGGACTTGGAGGTACCTCAACCAATGATGGATAATACTATCTTAGCCTAGTTTCTTAATATTTGAACAATATCATGCTTTAAGGAGATAAAGAGAGCCCAACATAAGCCTTGGAATTATTGTTCCTTAAAGTGCACCAATTATAGATAAGTTTTATTGAAAATGCGTGGTGGATTTTGAAAGGCCAAGTCCTGATGAAAAGAATGAGGTTGATACAAAGGTGCTTTGGAAACCGATTGTGATGGATGGACTAATGCAAGTGGGTAAATCCAATATTTCTAGGTCTAAGATGGAATAAGAGGGGATGCCTCAAAGGGGTGAGATCATACTAGATGACATGCATTCTAGAGAAGAAGTAAGGAGAGTTGTGGGTCCAACCAAAAAATAAACATGGCATAATATTAGCAAGGGTGTCCATGAAATCTTTGGAAGAAGGAAATTCCATCCAAGGGGTTGGGCCCAAAAATATATTTAGGATATTTATTTTCCTGCACATGGAGAGCTTCTTGGAAAAGACCCAAGTTGGCCAAGATTTCCGCTGCTTTATTGCCTTCCCTATACATGTGCAAAAAAATATGATTGTTGTGATTTTATAAACACCTCTTGAACTCTTCGATGAGATTTTAAATATTCCAAGAAGCAATCTAAGTCCCTTTGATATAATTGATAATATTCATGGAATCTCACTATATGATGAGGTTTGCAAAGGGGATATTATCAAGAAGGGATAAGCCTTGGTACAGGGCCCTAGCCTCAGCAAATGATTTTTCTAAATACCTATATTTTAGCAAAGAAGTGTTTTTTGGGATACTATTAAATTCTATAGAGTTTTTTGGGATACTGTGGGTAATGACTATACTAATATGATCCAAGAAGTGTTTGAGAAAGGCTCCTTTTATGGTATGCTTAATCAAGTTATGATTAAGCTTATCCCGAAGGCTAACAGGAAAGATACTATGGGCGGATGGAGACCTATCACTCTTAAATGTTTCCTATAATATTGTGGCTAAGGCATTGGCTCTTCGCTTCAGAGATGTTGCTACTAAGATTGTGATACGAGAGCAAACAGGTTTTATCAAGGGCAAGTTCATTCTTGATACGGTCTTGACTGCTTGGGAGACTTTGGAATGGGCACAGGAAAGTGGGCAGAAAGCCATTATGCTTAAGATTGACTTTGACAAAGCCTATGATCGGGTGGATTGGTAATTTATTTTTAGTATGATGGAATGGCTTGGTTTCAGTAAACAGGTAATGGATAAAATCAAAGTTTTAGTCACATGTGCCTCTACTCAAGTTGTATTTAATGGTAAGATCACTAATAAAATAAGTCTTTTCAAGTCCATTAGACAAGGGTGCCCTCTTGCTCCCCTTCTGTTTGTTATCACTGCTGATGCTCTAGGTTATATGTTGGAATCGAAGAGAGGTGCAAGTTTAATCAAAGGTATTGATACTATTGGAGGTCCTATTTTGAATAATCATTTTGCGGATGATTCCCTTCTTTCTTTTCAGTTGGATGCCTTGTCACCGCAGAATGTCAAAGGTTGCTTGGAGTTGTTTTGCAAAGCCTCTAGAGCCATCATTAGTGAAGAAAAATTGGATTATTGGCTGATTGGTAGTGAAACTCTTCCAGATAATTTCTCTCCTGGTTGGTAGTGGGTGAAGGATGGCGAAATTGTTAGATATATTGGAATCCCATTTGGCAAGGCCCTTTCTTTGAAGGGCATGTGGGATTGGTGTCTTGAGAAATTTGCAAAGAAAATTCAGTTCTAGAAAAATAAACTCATTTCCTTTGCTGGTAGAATAATTATTGTTGAAAAAATATTACAATATTGTCATCTTTATTATTCTTCGTGTTGGCTTCCCAATGCTTCTCAGTTTGGAAGATTGGAAAATTTTATTAGAGGCTTTCTTTGGTCTAATTTCGATGGCTCCAAGAGAATGCCCTCTATCTCTTGGAACTACTACATTATTCCTAATGAGGAAGGTGTTTTGGGTCTTTTAGATATTTAGATGTAGGGTAAGGTGTTGGCAGCCAAATGGGTGGTCAGAGCATTGGAAGGTGTTGATCCTTGGCAAAGGCTCTTGAGATATAGAATTCATAAATGTCTTCATGTTGATGGTGTTAAGGGGGATTTTCATATTGAGGATATTGTGGGTCATCCTGTTCAATTTAAAATACGGGGTTGTATCCTTATTAAGAGGATCTGGGAGGCATGGAAGATGGTTGGCTCTACGATTTATTGGGCCTATATGGAAGAGCGTAGAGGTTGGGTGCTTCCATATAGGTCTATTTGGTTATGGAAATACAATGGGGTGTATGCCTCAAACATTCCTTGTCTTAGATGCAAGAGGTTGGTTAAGAGGGGAATTAAGAAATGGGAAAATTTGTGGGATTCAAGAGCCGCTGATTGGATTAAGTGGGAGGATATTTGCAATAAGTTTAAGTTGAAATCTTCTGATAGGGATGCTATTGTTCAAATTCATTCTCTTCTTCCCTCTAAACAACAATATAAGTTAAATGGTGGTTTTCCTGGCCCTATCTGGCGTGACTGGAGGTGGAACTTTTAGGGGAGCATCGTTTCTTATAAATGCACTAATATTTACAAAAATCTATTGCATAAGATTTCTTTGCATATCCTGTTAAATAGACGTTGGGACATTGTCTGTCTAGAGAAGAAGTGGAAGAAGAGGCTAAAGCAGGTTTGAAAATTCATATTATCTTCTCAGCTCAAGTTTTTTCTTTGGATGCTTATTTTCCAAGGTATCCATTGCAAGGCAAGGTTGGCAAGGTGGATGAATATCTCAGACCTCTATAGTAGTTGTGGAAAAAAATAAATTGTTAAACATATCTTTTGGATGAATATTCTTATGATGGAACTTCATTTCATATTAATACGTCCTTTTTCTTATGATGTATACACATGAAGACTTGAAATTATTGATATTATATTTTTTTTAAATTTGTATTATAAGAAGGTTAGATGATGACAATATACCTATCATAAGATGTTAAATTGGAAAAGACTTGGAATTTGTTCATAAGAAATTTTTGGATTTTAGATGCAATTATACTATGACTTATCCCTCCAAGGAATTTATCAAAAATTTTAGTGTAATAAAGTAAAGCGTGGATTTTTGAAAGGGCTCGTATTCCCTTATACCAGGGTTTGAACTTGAGTTCAGGGTTTGAAATTGAGTCTATTGGATGAAAATAAAAGATATACCACTACACCATTCCTCATACGATAAAAATTTTAAGTAAAAAATATAATATTTTATGAGGGGTTTTGGTCCTCTCATACTGGAATATGAACTTGAGTCTTCTAGATGAAAACCCAAGGACTTATCACTATAGAATCCATTTTGAACCTTAAAATTTTAGAGTAAAGGACATGTTTTTATGAGGGGTTCCAATCTTACCAAAGACAAAAAATATTGGATAAAACATTGGTTTTTATGAGGGTACATATCCTCTTGTACTAAGGTTTGAACTTGGATTTCCTTATGAAAATACAAGGACTTATCAATATGGTCTTCCTCCTAGACCAAAATTTTAGGGTAAAACGTAAGTTTTTTAAAGGGATCTTGGTTTTCGTGTACTATGTTTGAACTTGGGTCCCTGGAATTAACACCCAAAGATATGGCACTATAATATCCCTTATGAGAACCCCCAAGGGCTAGGTGTATTGGTAAATGCTAATCTAATTGGGCACTTGCCAAGAAGAGACCCATGTTAAAACCTTGGGGTAAGCTTGTTGCAAAGGTAGTAGTATGATATGAATCCTTTGTTTTCATGCTAAATTGATGATGATGGTACAAATCCCAAGCACTTGGTGGTCCATTTCATGTCGAGCTATAAAAAAATGAGGTGGAATAGGTTTGGTGGATGCAAACCTTGTGGTTTTAACCCTATGCTTACCAGTTACTAAAAATAGTATGGTTGTAATCAACTCTCCTATCAAGCAAAAAAATATTCCTTATGGGAAAATTTTGAGTTAAAAATACAGGTTTATAATATCTCTTACAGGAAAATTTTGAGATAAAAAAATAGTTTGTTATGAGGGTCCCATTCCCTAGTTTTGAGGTTTAAAAAAATATCTCTTAAATAAAAACCTAAGTTATACCTCTACAATACCCCCTCGCAAGACTTCAAACACCCAATGAGTTAGATTAATCTGTAACAATACAAAATAATTGTAAAATATGAAATAATTAGAAAACATGGCTATAAATAGCTACATGGTTACTGGTTACTATAGTGGTAAGGGATTTGGCCTCTATTTCGAATATCCATGGTTCAAACCACATTTTGTAGGGAACAACATAATGGTTAGGGTTTTATTGTCTCTTTGGGAGGCCAAGGTTCAAACTATGAGTGTGTGTAATGTTTTTCAATGAATTTATACATGTTTTTATGAGGGGTCATGGTCCCCTCATATTGAGTGGGGTTTGAACCTTAGACCTCTCAAAGAGAAGCCAAAGCCCTTACCACTACATGAAGCCAAAATAATTTTGAGTGTTTGTAATGTTCTTGTGTACATCGTGGAGAAGAATCACTCATTCTTGCATGATGGTGTGTGTTGTGCGTTAAAAAACATATTTATAAAATATTAAATGATATAAATTTACTCGTAAGATGTTAATATCATTCTATATAATATAAATAAAATATGTTTTAGATTCATATAATCAATTAAAAATAATAATACAAGAAGAAATAGATAGGAAACTAAAGAGAATAGATAGATACAATTAGTCACTTGGAACTAATTAACTTATTTGATGCCCTCAGTGGACCACCCACATGTCTCAACCATTGAATATATTACTCATTTAACATATTAAGCATATATTGATTATATTATATTTTTATACAGATAATATTAAAAACAAATAAAATTTTATTATTAAATTAAAATTTAATCAAATTTAATATTTATAAAATATTAAATGATATAAGTTTAATCCTAAAATATTGTTAATATCAATTTACATAATATAAATAAGATACATTTTTCTTGTAAAAAATAAATAAGATATATTTTGGATTTTATATAATCAATTAAAAAACAATATATAGGGATAGGAAACTAAGTAGTATATGATAGATAAAGTTAGTCACTTCAAACTATTTAACTCATTTGATGTCATAAGTAGGCCACCCAGGTCTCAACTATTGAACCAAATATCCTACTCACTAAAAATTAAATATTAAAGATTAAATAATAATTTAAAAATTTAAATAATATATTTTATAAAAATTAATAATACAACTAATAATATAATTAAAAAAATCATTTCAATTAATTTAAATAAAATTGTTTAAAAAGCTATTGAAATTGTATTTGGATTCCTCAATTTAGCTTTGACCTATAAATACATATGCCTTTGGTTTTAGCATTTTCTATTGTGTAGTCCTTCAATAAAAAAGAGTCGTCCAATTAAAAAAATCCTCAATGTCATAGTCTTTTGTTGTTTTTTGCGTTGAAGCGTGACTATGATTATTTTTTATACATTATGGGTTCCCATATTTTACAATAGTCAACGAAACCTATGTTTATATATTAAAAAATGCCTATTGTAAGCTTAAGAAGAATGAATTTTTTTTAAACATGAAAGAAAAGTGTGTTTTGATCTATGCATATAATAGTTATGACTATAATATTTTTATTTAATTTTCTTATAAATTATATATGTAGTAGCTTCAACATTCCTACAATAGATTGTAAATCAAATTGAGGTAAAGTATAAGTCAGGGCAATAACATCTCAAATGGATTAGATGAGTAGGTTAGGATAAATCAAAATAAGAGTAAGGATAAAAGGTTTCAGATGAAAAAATTTTGGAGGAAAAAGAAAAGTTTTGGTTAAGTTTTAATTGGTTTGATTTGTTTTCTTTTTATTTATTTATTTTTATTTAGTATGATCAATTTTTTTTAGACAATCATTTTTTTAATTGTGATTGAATGATATTATGATGATTTTCGGTCTTAGTTTGATGCCATTATTTTATTGCAGTTTTGCACCATACCACATTAAAATTTTGATGAAATTTTGTTGAATAATTTTTATTGTAAAAGTCCAAATATATATTGAATCTATGTTATAGTATTTTGGTCCATATAATGTGTTGCAGTTCATTTTTTGTGTGTTAATATTCTTTCTAATTTGCATGGGCCTCTTGGAAATAATGGATGTTACAAGGTAAAATAATTGTGGAAAATGGTGTGAAAAATTAGTTGCAATTACCCAAAGACGTCAATAAAAATAATGCCTAAAAACTAATGAATAAATAGATGTAATAGCTTCGCCCCAAAGATGTCATTATTTTTGAAAGAGTTGAAAATTGCGTTCACCCTAACAAAAACAAAACCTAAAGACTAATGAAAAAATAAACGTAACAACCTTTTTTCGCCAGTAAGAAGGCCAAAATCTTTGTCGCCCTTCCTTGAAGTAAAGAAGTCATTATTTTTAAAAGAGATGCGTTCAACCTCAAAAGTGGAGCAACAAACCCATTCGTTCACTTGAAGCGAATGTAAATTTAAAAGGAAAAAAAAAATGTTAATAATATGCTCAACCTTAAAATAAATGGCACTTAATTTTAATAATAGTGGTTGGATTTCTATATAGATTATCTCGAAACTCCATTCGAAACTCCATTCATACAGAAAGAAAATAGAAATGTAAATCTTGTAAAATGGATTTCACTTTCTAAGAAAAGTGTGAACGAAAGAGATTCTTCTGGTCGGCCACCGCACATTGATTGTTAAATTTTATGTCAACTCGGAAAAGAAAAGCCGTTTCATTTATCTTCACGTGCAGAATAGAATCTAACTTGTCAATCTCAGATGTTACATAATAGTTCAAACACAAATTTTTAAATTTATATTACAGCAGACTAATAGACAATTGGAAAACGTTTATATTTAAAAAATAAAAATAAAAATGATTATGTATAGTTAAAAAAAATAGAAAATTGAAAAAGGTTGAAAATAATATCAAAATAAAAAATTAAATAAAACCCTTCTTTCTCCAAAGAAAAGAAATAAAATATATTATTATTTCCTATTTTATTATATAGGAGAGTTGGTTACATCTAGGATTTTTAGTAATTAGAAAGCAGGGTTCAAACCACAGGGTCTGCTCCCAACAAATTTATCGTCTCTTTCTTGTTGACTTGTTGACGTGGCGTGAGATGGGGACCACCAGTAGCTCATAGTTACTCAAAAGATTCGGAGCAGACTACTACCTTTGCAAAAGGTTGGCTTCCTCCCAAGGTTTGGACCTAGGTCTTTTCTTTCTTTGGCTTCCTTCCAAGGTTTGAACCTAGGTCTTTTCTTTCTTTGTAAGTGTCCAACCACACGTGTATTTACCAATCCATCTAATCCCTGAGGGTATTTTTTAATTAATTATATATCAATAAAATGATTATGTATATTAAATTATCATGTTATCAAGTGGTATTAGTTTAATTAGTTATATTCTTCAACATTTAAGAATGAGATCAAGAGATCAAGGTTCAAATCTTTGCATGTGATACATGGATAATATTCAAGCTTTGTTATAATACCACTTTGTTGTAATCCCATATAACCAGTTGAAAAAAAAAAATATTATGTTACCATAAAATAAGGTATTTTCACTAAATACATCGTAATATTTGCAAGAACATATTTGAATAAGAAAATTTTCAGTATATCTTAATATTGTAAGACTATGTTTCACAAGGACCACCTTAGTGGTTAAGGTTTTGGTTTTTGTTTGGGGAGGTTCAAGGTTGAAACTATGGCCTACCTAGAAAGGGATAGACCAATAGCTGCATAGTGTTTGTTGGTTGATTGCCCCACTTTAATGGCCTTTGATGTCTTGAAGAGTCGGGGTCCTACCTAGAAAGGGATAGACCAATAGCTGCATAGTGTTTGTTGGTTGATTGCCCCACTTTATTGCCCCATTGATTTCGACTAATTTAAAAAAAAACAAAAATGAAACTATGGCCTGCCTAGAAAGGGATAGACCAATAGCTGTAGAGTGTTTGTTGGTTGATTGCCCCACTTTAATGGCCTTTGATGTATTGAAGAGTCAGATCCATTAACTTCTACTAACTCATGAGTAAAATTTATAATACCAACATCTAATAATATTACCAATTCCCTCATATATTAAAAATCTAATAATATTATCAATTTTCTTATATATATTAAACCATAAAACCAGTTAACTACATCAAAATATATATTATAACATCGGATCCCGCGACGTGGAAGCCTGCAAGCGTTATTAAGGAAAATCCAGTGGCTCTTATCCGAGGCGTTGTATCGATAAAATAAAGTTAACGAACTGCGATCAGTAGGAAAGTCCGGTGAGGTTTTCACTGTTCTTTCTTTCGCATGCCCACAATTTCCTTATAAGCGGCTCCTGCATTTTCGGGCTTCAATCTGTGGAGTAGGTTTTTTTTGTAAGATGGGAAGAAGGAAAACAATTCCTTCTTCCCATCTTACAAAAAACCTACTCAACAGATTGAAGGCCCTCACGCGCTGTGGATTCAATTTGACGAAAACAGGGTCTGATCATGGCGTTGTCATCGCCTCCAAGATTTGTTGGTGTTTCTGCCGTGGAAAGGGTAAACCCAATCCCAACGCAATTGTCCCTCCTGTGTGTTAGCTGCCTATCACGAAAAATTCGGATTATGGACTTCCTGAGACTCGAACTTGATATCATTGTAGGTAGTTTTTGTTCTCTTTTCTCTTTCCCTTCCTTTAAGATCACTAGGGCACTGTGGAGTTTGAAGAGACTCGAATCTTTGATCTACTGCAACGACAATTCTCAGAGACTCGAATTCTTAATCTCTTCACAATGACAAGACCTCGAGGTATATGATCTCTGTGGAGTTTGAAGGGACTCGAATCTTTGATCTACTGCAACGACAATTCTTAGAGACTCGAATTCTTAATCTCTTCACAGTGACAAGACCTCGAGGTATATGATCTCTGTCTTTAACTCTTTGAGGTTAGCTAAGGACTGCTGCTTTCATTTGGCTTACTTTATACATAGGTGTATATGAGATTCATGTCTTTCTGTATTTCCCTTCCAATTGGTGTCTGTAAATCTGTGCTATATTTAGTAATATGATTAAATTAATCTTTTTATCCAAAAACAAATTATATATATAAAATTAAGAAGCAGGAAGTTGATTTGGCTAGACGAGTAAAAATCATTCGACTGCCGCAAATTCTTCAGGGGTCACATAGGTCGAGGGATCTTACTGATTTAGTGCTTAAAATATTTCAGGTTGTAGAGTCGAAAAGTTTTGGCTAGACGAGTAAAAAACATTCGACTGCCGCAAATTCTTCAGGGGTCACATAGGTCGAGGGATCTTGCTGATTTAGTGCTTAAAATATATAAGGTTGTAGAGTCGAAAGCTTTTCACTGACACTCTGTTTTTACTTTTCAAATGAATATTCTTTTCACTGAAGCTCTGCTTTTACTTTTCAAATGAATATTTCAAAATGAATTTTGTGTGATTTTTGAAGGACCCATAAAAAGTTTCAGAGGTAAAGTTTGGAAAAAAATTCAATATGGAAAACCAACAGTCCTTTTAATTAATGAAATTAATAATATCAACATAACGGGACATAATCAAACTGAGATTGGTGGGTCTAACTTTTTGCTCAGTTTTGTTATATAAAAGGGTTTAACTGCGAAGAAAATAAGGTTTTGAATTTTTTATTTTCACTAAAATTCACTCTGTCCTGTCCATTCTGGTTAGCTGTTCAGCTGGCTCAAAGTTAGTGCGCTGCTGTCCAAGATATTCTGACATTCAAACTCAGACAACAAGAAAGGAGAATCAGCAATATCATGAAATTAATATAAAATTTATTTTTTAAAATATAATAAAAATGGGTTCGAGGTGCAGATCAATTGGTTCATCCAAACCTCATAAGGGAGCCGAGGTCCAAGGTTCAAATCTCGGGCCTCGCCAAACTGAACGCTTGTCCCTTTCCTTTCTGGTGCTTTCAGCGGCGTAAAAGGTTTAAAATGATTGTGGGCTTTCCTTTCTGGTGCTTTCAGCGGCGTAAAAGGTTTAAAATGATTGTGGGCGAACTGCGCGAATATCTGTGTCGCGGCTTCCGAGGCGGACAATGCAAAATACTGTGGCGGCCATAAAAACTGGACAAGCCTACCCGATTTCGTGGCAGCTACCGATTCCAACAAAAAAATTCATTTTTGGCCCTTCCATGGAAACAGTGTGACTATATTAGCATTATATAGCTTTGCAATTTTATCACCTGTAAAAAAAAATGAACTAATAATAATATTGCGTGCGGGTTAGACCGCTTAGATTTGTTGGTTTAGCAGCTAATTTGTTAAATTTCTATGCAAAATATTCGACGAGAAAATTTAGGACAGAATTGCTGCCACCTGTTTCCTTCTAATTCTCCATGCTTTATGACTGGAGAGCCTAGGGATGGCACGGCAAGTTTTCTGGTCTCAGTCTCGTCAGCCTTATGGTTAGAGAGGTTAGGGATGGCACAATAAGTTTCTTGGCCTCGGCCTTGTCACATATTTACAGATGAGCTCAACAAGGCGTCACTCTCACTGGATTCTTTATCAAATATTTAAGGTCTACATTTATATTTTAGATGAGAAAAACCCTTTAGACCATGATCTACCACTTTGTTTTCAGTTTCATACCTCTTGTTACGTTCATCTGCCATGTTTAGTTTTATTTGATGATTGTGGTTTAATAAAGATTTGATTACATTTTTAATTATTATATTATATTTATATTTTAAATAATATAATTTTTATATTTTTATTAAAAAATAAAAAAATTATATAAAAATATAACAACAGACCTGAGTGAGCAACGCCAATATCACTTTAAAAAAACAAATAGAATTTAAAATTTTAGTCCAAAATCTTACTTACACTCGCAAAAAATTATCTTTATGTATATAGTTTAAATTAATCTTTTATTGGTTTCACATTATCAAGAAAGTTATTGTTCAACAACATTTTAAAAAATAAAAGAATTTAAAATTTTAGTTTATAACATTATTTAACTGTTTTTTTGTGATATAGGAGAGTTGGTCAGAAACCACACTACTTTTAGTATATAAAAAAGTCCATGGTTCAAACTATAATGGTTGCTTCCACCAAATCTATTCTGTCTCGTTATTATTGACTTGACAAGGTATGAAGGAACCATCGGTTGCTTGAGATTCATACCATACCTTCATCGTTGGCCTGGCACGCATTGAATCAGGCCAACGCACTCATATGATTCAGATCAAACCACTACCTTTGCAAACAGCTGCCTTTATCTTTTTGACCAAACAAGCACTTACCAATCCACCTAATCGTGGAAGGCATCGAAAAAATTATTGTTCATTTCCACTTTAGAAACAATTATTAAAAACAATAAAAAAAATGTTTTATAAAATTAATAATCTCAAGTATATATTCAAAATTAATCTTTAATTATTGATTTGACATTATGAAAAAAAAAATTATCATTCACTTTCACTTTAAATTCAATGATTGAAAGCAATGGTAGTATTTCTTTAATGGTAAATTCAACGATTGAAAGCAATGGTAGTATTTCTTGGTAAATTCAACGAGTGAAAGCAAAAGTTAGTATTTATTTAATCTTAAATTCAATGATTGAAAGCAATAGTTACTATTTCTTTAATTTTTTTTAATTTGTTTTTTTAAATTTATAATCAAAACATTCATCTAAAATATTTTAAATTATTTTTTATTGAAACTAATAATTATATTCAATAAAAATAAAAGAGGTTACAATAAAAAAAGCTGAAATATCACCGAGATACAAAGCCACCCATATAATAAATAATGGAACCAACTTTTAAAAAACCAATATACTACATAATTAAATATTCTATAACATTTAATAAATTAAATATAAATTAAAATTATATAATTAAAAGTTTTACCCACCCAGGTGTTGTAGGTCGGTGTTGTAGGTCAGTTGGAGAGGAGAGGGCAATCCTGCAAGGAAGGTTCCAGGTTTGAATCTTCACCTTACCAAAAACTTGAATTGGTTACCCAAAATCCAATTATAATGTTGGTGCGGGTAGGGCAGGACGGGACTCCGAGTAACTTTAACAGTGTAGGTCAACCCAAAATCCAATTGATAATGTCGGTGCGGCCAGGCGACTCGAAATAACTTTGACGACGTAAAACCTCTTGTCATGGTCTTTCAGACCAAACAAAGAGTTTTTCACTTAAATTATTTTTAGCTATTTTATTAGACATTTAAAAACAACCATACAAAATATATTTCCTAAATAATAACAATTTTTATTAAAATATAAATAAAACAATCATAATTAAAATAAATATTTTAAAAATTTTATATCTTAAAAACTACACACTTATTGAAAACTTAGCCAATCAATCAATACTTTAAAAAACAGGAAAATCATTCACACTAGTTGAACCTAGAAGATCAGCTTCAACAACCTTCAAAATTCTTTCTTCATGCAAAGAACCCTCCACTTTTTCATTGACTTTGAAGAGAAGAACAATATGTCTTAAAAGTTCTTATGGTTACAACAATTATTAGGATTCTCAAAAAGTTTATATAATTTTGTTGTTGACTTGCCTGAGGGATCACTAGGAGTTGGTACCAGTACCATCCTCGTTGATCATGCCCTTACTTTTGCAAACAAACATACTTTTAAGATTTAAATTTAAATCTAAATATCTAAATGTACTAGTCCACTTGACATTTGCAATATTGAACTCAAACTTGTTATTGAAATATTTTAAAATCCTTATAGTGGATTCAAGAGTCAAGTTGTACAAATTAGGTCGACAGCTATGCATTTTGTTTATGGTCACTTAAAAGAATAATTAAAATTTCCGTAAGTGTGGTTTAGAGGCAAAAACACATTATAATGATGTGACTTGGGTTCAATCTCTATTATAAATATATATAAAAATATTACTAAAAAATAATTAAAAAATTGTATTAATTAATTAAAATAAAAAATAATATTTTAATATATGGCAGGAGTCTATTTATATTATAAAGGAGATAATGGATAAGATAAAAATTAATCTTATAAAATAAATAAATTTTTTAAATAATAATTAAAAAGAAAATCATATGACATCTAGCACGATGTGAAACTGATTCCTTCGACAAAGATGAATCGGAAAGGAGGCCGAATTTCTCAGCTCTCAGGCTTTGCATCGCCCATGGTTTCCGTCACAGCTGAGAATTTTTTATTAAAAAGATGAAGGGTAAAGCAGTTTTTGAAGTTTGTATCTTATAATTGTTTAATTTTATTTTAATTATTGATTTCGACAAAGTTAAATTTTAGATTTTTTAAAAATTTTAAATTTTTATAAAATAAATTAATTTAAATAATTAATTTTAAAATTTAAATAAATAATTTATGAATTTTTTAATATAAAATTATAAACTAAGCCTAAAGCCAAATCTTAGGCATCAAAAGGATAGAAATTTTATATATTTTTATTCGAAATTTTAGTTCTAGCTCATAGAAAAAGAAACATTATTTAATTGTAATATTAATAAACTTAAATTTTATAGGTATTTTACTTTTAATTCTTCAATAAGGTTTAATTTTTTTTTTCTATTAATAAATATGTTTTCCTTTTGTTTGTTTTTTAAATTAATACATAAAAAAAATAAAATACAAGAGATGGTTCAGTATTTATTAATTTTTCTTTATAATTTATATTAACTATGGAACAAACGATGGTTCAATTCAAGATAAGAAATGGATTAGCCCAACACAGAAGAAAGAAAGGGATTAGTCAAATGATGGTTAAAATTCAACAATGACAGCTTCCCAGAGAACTTCATAAAAATCAATATTGATAGAGCATCAAAAAAAAATCTTGAAAGAGTTAGTATAGGAAGGATAGGTAGATTGGAGGATGGTACTCCAATTTTTACATAAAAATCAATATTGATAGAGCATCCAAAGGAAATATGGAAGAGCTAGTATAGGAAGGATAGGTAGATTGGAGGATGGTACTCCAATTTTTACTTCTACAAAAAAATTAAAAATTTTATCCAATAATTTAGCTGAAAGGTAGGGTATTTTGAGAGGTTTGTAGGAGGCTTTGTAGGAAGGGTGGAGAAAGGTGATTGCTAAGTCAAACTCTCAAGTTATGATCAATTATCTAAAAACAACTTCAAAGTTTAAGAAGGTGGATTGGATAATCCAAAAGATTATAGATAAGATTATGTTAATCATAAACAATTTTTAGGAGGTTTTTTTCAATCTTATGCCTAGAGAAAAAAACAAAGTGGTAGATGCTATGTCAAACTAGGCTCTTGACAAATGAGATTTTAAGTGCTATGGTTGTCCTCCTAGGTGGTTGCCAGAACAAATTAGGACTGATATTATCCTTTTTCAGTCTCTTGATGGTAATGTAAGAAGCTATGTCTAAAATGATAAGCATCATGGAGCTTTTATTATGACAAGATCCCAAAATTCCAAAAAACAAAATTTCAATACAATTCATGATAGAGGATGTTAGAGGGTTTTGTCTCAACAATCAAAATATTCAATGGTAGGATGGATGGATGCCAACTCCTTTTTTTCGTGTGACATTGTGGTTATGCAATTTATTTTGATCTTTTCTATTTTGGTGCATTTCTTCATTACTATCCTTGATAGAGATTGTTATGGGTTTTTGTCTAAATAATCAACAGCTCCAATGGCTTAGTTTATTTTGGATTTTTTTTTTGTGTTTCTTAGTGTTTATTTAATTATTGTTGTTGTTTGTGGTTTTTGGTGTTTTTGTGTTTTAGTATGTGTGTGTTTTGTTGTTGTTTGTTGTTTTTGGTTTTTTTTTTTTTGAGTTTTTTTTTTGTTTTTGTTTGTTGTGTCTTTGTATTGTTATGTTGTTTTTGTTATGTTTGTGTTTTGTTATGTTTTTTTTGTGGTTTTTTTTGTGTGTTTCATGTTTTTTTGTTTTTTATGTTTTTTTGTTGTCTTTTGTTATTTTGTGTGTGTTTTTGTTTGTGTTTGGTTGAGTCTGTGTGTTTATGTGTTCTTCTTTTTTGTTGTTGCAGGCATGCTCTTTCAGTATATCAAAGGTGGTAGACCAAGTGCAATCCCTGGGTGATTTTCATGGAAGAGATACCCCTACCTCCTTGGATCTTACCCAAAAATGACATCCCTTCTAGGATGTTTTCCACAAAAATAAAATAAAATGTTTTTAAACTTATTTTTAATTATTTTTATCATGTTAGTAGATTATTTTATATATTAATTTATAGTGATATTGACAATCTCACTTACTTTTTATTTTATAATGTGTATTACAAAATTTTTCCTCTTAAGAGCCCCATGACTTGCCAAACTCTTCTAATGGAGTAGCAAGCTTAAAGATGCAATCCCTTGGTCTCACTTATGTGGGATTCCTCACCCCCATTAACATCGAGTTGTGGCATGTGTGTGGGAGGTAGTTGCTCCTCTTGCGTTCTGTGATGATGTTCTTATACAACCTACTTATTTTAAATAGTGGCATATTCCTATAATGGAAATCCTTTTCAGATTAATACCTCCTCTTTCGTATGATGTATACACATGAAGGCTTGATATTATTGATATTATAATTTTTTTAAATTTATATTATAAGAAGGTTAGATTGTGACAATATACCTATCATAAGATGTTAAATTGGAAAAGACTTGGAATATGTTCATAAGAAATTTTTGGATTTTAGATGCAATTATACTACGACTTATCCCTCTAAGGAATTTATTTGAATTTTAATGTAATAAATTAAAGCATGGATATTTAAAAAGGCTTGGATTACCTTATACCGAGGTTTGAACTTGCGTTTATTGGATGAAAACCAAAGACATACCACTACACTATTCCCCACAAGACAAAAGTTTTGAGTTAAAAAATAATTTTATGAGGGGTTTCGGTCCTTTGAACTTGAATATCCTAGATAAAAACCCAAGAAATTATCACTATAGAATAATTTTTTAGCCTTTAAATGTTAGAGTAAAAGACATGTTTTTATGAGGGGTTCTAGTCTTACCAAAAACAAAAAATGTTGAGTAAAACACTAGTTTTTACGAGGGGTTCCTATCCTCTTGTACCAAGGTTTGAACTTGGGTTTTATCATGAAAACCCACGGACTTATCAATATGGTCTTCCTCCTATACCAAAATTTTAGGATAAAACACACGTTTTTGAAAGGGATCTTGATTTCCTTGTATCGTGTGCGAATTTGGGTCTCTTGGATTTCATCCAAGACATGCCATTATAATATCCCTTACGGGAAAATTTTGAGTTAAAAATACATATTTATAATATTACTTACAAACAAAATTTAAGTTAAAAACACATGTTTTGTGAGGGTCCTGATTCCCTACTTTTAAGGTTTAAACTTGCGTCTCTTAAATAAAAACCTGAGTTATACCACTACAATACAATTTTGAGTTAAAAATGCAGGTTTATAATATTCCTTACAAACAAAATTTGAGTTAAAAACACATGCTTTATGAAGGTCCCGATTCCCTAATTTTAAGTTTTAAACTTATGTCTCTTAAATAAAAACCTAAGTTATACCACTACAACACCCCTTGTGGGGCTTCATACACCTCAAGAGTGGGAAAATTTTGAGTTAAAAACACATGTTTTTATGAGGGTCCCAATTCCCTAATTTTAAGGTTTAATCTTACATCTCTTAAATAAAAACATAATTTATACCACTACAGCACCCCTTGCGGGACTTCAAACACCCAACGAGTGAGATTAATCCATAACAATCCAAAAATAATTGTAAAAGAGGAAATAATTAAAAAAATGGTTATAAATATCTATAAGCTTATTGGATTCATAAGAGCTTTAGCTTCTCTTTCAGAGATCCAAGGTTCAAACCACATTTTGTAGGGAACAATGCAACAGTTAGAGCTTTGGCCTCTATTTGGGAGACCTAAAGTTCAAACCATGAATGTGTGTGCAATATTTTTGTGTACATCATGGAGAAGAATCGTCACTTGTTCTTGCATGATGGTTATATATATATATATATAAAATTAGTCGTGAGCTTCCACCCACATGTCTCAACCATTGAATATATTACTCATTAAACATTATTATATTTTTACATACAATATTAAAAATAAATAAAATTTTATTATTAAATTAAAAAATAATCAAATTTGAATCCCAATACGATGGCTTAACTTTTTTTCGAAACGGAGCTCTGGCGATTTGGCGGGAAAATTTTTGAGCAGGCGACAGGCGATGTTCTAGGGTTTCTGGAGTGAAGGAAAATCCAGGGCCTTTGGTGGGTTGACGTAGTGTTACTCTGAAGGATCGTCTGCTGCCCCAGGAGGGCCCAATGGGGTCTCCTCCAGATCCTCTCTCCGGGAGAAAGAGCTCATATGCTGAGATGCTAAAAGAAAATGCTTCGTCTTCCAATGACGAAGCTCAGAGGAATGCTTTTCAAACGCTCTTCAAGAATGCTGGCAAGAGCTCAACTGCACACCGAGTTAATGGATGCCTCCCACAATCCGCCTCCAGACCTAAGATTGTCATCGAACCAAAGATGGTCGAAGACACAATCATCTACCGAGCTAACCATGATCTGATTTGTAAATTCATGGGTATCCGACCTACCCT
Source organism: Wollemia nobilis (assembly GCA_028583015.1). Taxonomy (NCBI): domain Eukaryota; kingdom Viridiplantae; phylum Streptophyta; class Pinopsida; order Araucariales; family Araucariaceae; genus Wollemia; species Wollemia nobilis. The sequence continues at coordinate 3,195,823 of JAQPPZ010000057.1, forward strand.
AAATTTTTTGCATACCTGGGTCAGACAGAACTGGGAGCCTCACGGTGAGTACTCCTTATGGTTTATAAGCAATGGGTATTTCATTATTAGTTTCTCTTCTTTAGCCGATAGAAACAGAGCATTTGAATCAGAAAAGAGGAACCACGGTCCGACAGGGTTATTTGTTCAACCCTGGAGAGTGGGTTTCGATCCTCGTATTGAACCCACGGCTGTCCCGATTTGGATCCGGTTGTACGCTCTCCCGATGGAGTTTTGGGGTGAGCAGGTTCTGGAAATGATTGGTAATTCCCTCGATAGACATCTGGGCGTCTCCAAGGACACCATAGAGGGTAACACAGCTGTCTTTGCAAGAATTTGCATGGAAATGGATATTAGCCAGCCTCTCCCGACAGAGGTGGAACTTGAATTGGCAGGACTATCCTGGATCCAACAGTTAGATTATGAGGCCCTGCCCTTCAGATGCAGAGTTTGCCATAAGCATGGCCATTTGGCACGGTTTTGTCCAAATATTTTGAACACAAAAGCGGAGGCTCCGCTTGGAATGCCAAATCCCCCCAGAGAGGGTAAGTCTACTCTTGTCAAAGAACCATCCAATACTCCTCAGGGTAATGATGTTCAGAAAGATGGCTTTGAACAGCCCAAAAGAAGGAGAAAGCAAAAGAAAAATGGCAAGGAGCAAGCACAACTCAAGCCAGCCAATAGGTATGAAATTTTTAAGTCACTAGTGGATCAAGAGGACCAAGTCATGGAAGGAGTGGATGGGAATACTGAGGATAATAACATCCACACTCATGCTTCTCCTTCATCTCCTCCTGTCTTAGAACAGGTGATTGAGTCCACTGAGTTATTGCAGCCAGAGAATCCAGGGGCATTGATAATACACTCCCAAGCACAGCCAGTAATTAAGGATGTCAGCATGGGAAGTGCAGAAAAGAACAGAGAAAGGCCAGCCCTAGGGATTACTCAGGTGGAAAAGAGATCCAAAAATAGTAACTCTCAAGGAGCGGGCAGAAAGTCTAATAAGGATCTACTAGCAGTGCAAGGAGACAAGCTGATCACTGGAGGATCGGTGAGGACAATTGATTCTTACTGCTCTCAAGGTTTTCAATGATTATTCAATCTTGGAATGTTAGGGGTTTAAACAATAGAACCCATCAATCTGCTGTTCAAAGACTCTTAGGAAAATGCAAAACAGACTTTTTGCTCATCCAGGAGACAAAAATGTCTTTAGATCTTATGTGTAAAACAGTTAGTAGAATATGGAGGGGCGCTGGTCATATGGATGTGGCCGCTCAAGGTGCCTCCAGGGGGGATTGTTACTCTTTGGAACCCTCTGGAATGGACTGCAATAGAACATATAGCTTGGAGGGGTGTTCTCACATCTCATTTTAGGAATAATGTCACAACTGAACATGTTTTAATTACAAATTTTTATGGGGCTCAAAGCATTGATGGCCAGAGGCTCCAATGGAAAGCTGTACACAACATGAGGTCCTCAAGGGAAGATTTAGACCGGATTATTGCTGGGGATTTTAATGCTAAATTATCTTCTCGAGATCAGGAAGGTGGAACCCCAGTTTTGGATCCAGGGGACCGGCTTCTGATTGCCCAAGTCCAGGCCTTTCACCTAGTGGATATCAAAGGCCCTGGAACCTACTTTACTTGGACTAACAAGAGGAGGGAGCCACACAGCAGGAAGGTAAAGCTAGACCATTTTTTGGTCTCAGAGGAGGCATTTGTTAAGTGGAATATTAAATTCTAGATTTTGGAGGGCCCAGTTTCAGATCACTTTCCCATTTTGTTGGAGGGAGGGACTATGACAGGGCAGCACCACAAACCGTTTAAATTTGAGAATTTTTGGTTACAAAAGGAGGATCTTCGAAAGAAAATTCCGCAGTGGTGGGAAGAAGGTCGTCTACCTTTTGGGACAACAATGTTTAAATTCCACAAACAGCTTCATTTTGTCAAAGTTAAATTGAAACAGATGGAGGCAAGCTAATAAGTCAGATTTCCAGCTCCAAAGAGCTCCCTTGGTGGCCAGATGGGAAGAGGTGCAAAAACACTTCAGGGAAGGAACAATTACTGAGCAACTTAAAACCGAGGATGATGCCTTGCGCAAAGCGGTTGAGGACATTGATAACCAAGAGGAGACTTACTGGAAACAGAGAGCAAGAAACACTTGGTTATTAGAAGGAGATAGAAATACAAAATTTTTCCATCGATCACCTTGTGCTAGGAGACAGATGAATAACATGGAAGTCCTTCAAGATGAGAATGGACACTCCTTTGATACTCTTCCCGGTATGCATTCCCACTCAATGGATTATTTTTCTAAACTTTTTAAGGAAAGTATGGAGCAAGATGTGGAGGCTCAAAATGAAGTTATTGATGTCATACCCTCTATTATCTCTCAAGAAGAAAATCAGGCCCTTCTTAGACCCATTGATAGAGATGAACTGAAGAATGTGGTCTTTGGAATGAGCACCGACAAATCTCCAGGTCCAAATGGTTTTCCTATTGAGTTTTTTCAGGCCTTTTGGGATACCTTGGAGGAGGATGTTTTGGTTGTCACAGAGGAGTCCAGAACTAATAAAAGAATGCTTAAGGCAATAAATCATACCTTCATCACTTTAATTCCAAAAGGGGAGGAGGGGGTTCATATCTCTCATTTCAGACCTATTGCCTTATGCAACGTGATTTATAAAATAATCACAAAGATAATGGCTGAACGGCTAAAACCTCTCCTTCATAACATCATTTCCTCAGAGCAAGGGGGTTTTGTAGAGGGTAGACAGATCTTGGATGGGGTGGTCCTCGCCCAGGAGGCAATCCATACAATGCAAAAATCTGGTAATAAAGGAATGTTCATTAAACTGGATATGTCCAAGGCTTATGATAGGGTGGAGTGGGGCTTCCTGTCAAAGATGTTGGCAGCCTTTGGTTTCTCTCAGGACCGGATAGATTGGGTCATGAGTTGTGTTTCTACGCCTTCTTATTCTGTTCTAATCAAGGGGCTTCCCTCGCCACCTTTTGGAGCCACTCGAGGTCTTCGCCAAGGGGACCCTTGCTCTCCCTATCTCTTCCTCATCTTGGCTGAAGGATTAGGTAGACTCTTCTTGAGGAGAAGACATCAAGGCCTGATAACAGGTATCAAGGTGGGTGAGGAAGTTTTGACTCACTTACGCTTTGTGGATGATACAGACTGGTTGGAGTGGCCAGTCTCAGGGAAGCTAGAGGAATCAGAGATACTCTTAATGTCTACCTTAGGGCCTCAAACCAAGTCATCAATGATAAAAAATCCAAAGTGGTCTTCTTCAATCTTGACCAAAGGCTACAGGACAGAGTTATAGAGATCTTGGGATTCACTAGGACCTCTCTTCTAGTAGTTTACTTGGGGGTTCCTTTGCATTTCAAAAAATTAAAAATAGATATCCTGGAAGGATCTTTTGGATGGCATCAAAGATAGAATGAACCATTGGTCTCATAAATGGTTAAGCTATGGGGGCCGATTAACTTTCTTACAGTCAGTTATTCAGAGCCATGCCAATCTATAAATTCTCTATCCTGGCTGCCCCACATTCTATTTGGAAAGAGTTGGACAAAATGGCTAGAAGATTTTTATGGGAAGGAGCAAAAGGGGAGAAGAAATGGGCCTTGGTTGGTTGGGATAAAGTTACCCACCCCAAGGAAAAAGGAGGGTCGGGACCGAGAAGCTCCAAGCTTAACAACAAAGCTTTGGCCGGAAAACTCATACCGGAGGTGGATTTCCCACCAACATCCTTATTCAGAGAGAATCCTAACCAAGTAAATACTTGGGTCATGTTCACCCCAATGAAGTGGGCCGTTTCCCTCTCGGATGGTAATGGATCCTTAGTGTGGCAGGCTCTCAAGCTTGGATCTCAGGTTATTAAAGACCAATTGTTTTGGAAAGTGGGGAGAGGGGAGAAGGCACGTTTTTGGACCGATTCATGGGACCAGCACTCCACCCATCATTGCCGAGTTTCCCGAATTGCAACCAATTAAATCCGCCATAGAAGCCAAGGGTTGGGTCCATATTGAGAGTTATTTCAACACTAGCCAATTGGGGGAGTATAAGTTCAAGAAGTTTAAGCGGTTGGAGGAGTGGCCAATTACAATCCCTCCGGAGCTGGCACCCATCTTGACCAAAATCTTGACAGAAAGGTTTCTCACAGGGAGAGACGAGGAGGATGAACTAGCTTGGGGCTATGGGAACCTTGGGGTATATACAGTGAAGGACGGATACGATAAGATCCTCCCAGAGCCTCCCCCACATTTATTTCTGGTTCAAGATTGGAGGAAGATATGGCATTCCAAGGGCTGGCCGAAAGTGAATTTCTTTGCCCGGCAGTTTATGCACAATGGAATTCTCACCTTTGACAATCTCAAAAATAGAGGAATCATCGGTCCATCTCAAGTGTGTTTTATGCCACAAGAATGAGGAAACAACTGATCATCTGATGTTTGAGTGCCCTTTCACGCGTCAGATTTGGAAGCGTTGGTTCTCTCACTATAAAATCCAGGCTAATGGTGATCTGACTCGGACCAATATTTGGGAAAGATGGAAGAGAGGTAGATTTAAATCTAAAGCTCTTCGAATTGGTTGGGAGCTTGGCTTACTTTTCATCTGGTGGCAGGTGTGGTTGGAGAGAAATGCTCGTATTTTTAGAGAAACCTTCTCCTCGCTAGATGGAATTTGGCAGGTCATCTGGAGCAAAGTCGCGGAAACGGTTGCCATCTATGCTGAAGAGGAAAATCAGGTTGGTCCTGGGCCACTGGAAGAGGGAGCTGTAGAGCAAGAGAGACAGGACAGAGCTAGCTGGAAACCTCCCCTAGAAGGTTGGATCAAAATCAATACTGATGGAGCTGCAAAAGGCAATCCGGGTAGTGCTGGAATTGGTGTAGTGTGCCGGGATCATGCTGGGTCTGTGCTCTATTGGGAAATGCAAGGTCTGGGAAGAGCCACAAACAATGAAGCAGAAGCCTTTGCTATTAAATCTGCTTCCATCTGGGCTGTTAATCAGGGACACAGGAAGATAATTCTCGAGTCTGATTCTCAAATTCTGGTTGGCGCTCTAGACTGCATGAGGAACTTTGCTTCGAAAGCATGGAGGTTGCGGATTCTGGTCTCTCAAATCAAGGAACTATGGAGGGAATTAGATGATGTGATCCCCGTCTATGTGAGTAGAGATTTAAATAAGGCGACCGATTTCCTTGCAAAGATGGGTGCTGAGAAAGAGGTAGGGGTGCAGCTGCACAGTGACATGCCTGTGGAGGATGCAGTGATTAGGCAGGGTCTTGAACGATCCTTGAGACAATGAGCAAAGTTTATGCTAAGGGTGGTTTTTGTCATGATATCATGACCTGTTGCGCCGTCGCGGCCTTTGGAGGGAAGCTGTCATGATATCGCGACAGGTTGCACCGTCACGGCCTTTGGAGGGAACCTGTCGCGACATCGTGACATGTCACGCTGTCGCGGCCCTTGGAGAGATGCTGTCATGATTTCATGACCTGTTGCGCTGTCATGGCCTTTGGTGGGAAGCTGTCACGATTTCATGACCTGTTGCACCGTCGCGGCCTTTGGCTGGAAGCTGCAATGATTTCATGATGCTTTTGGAGCAGGGGCGCCAAGGAGGATAATCGTCGCGATATCGCGACACTTTTGGTGAATTGGAGCCAAGGGGAAAAACCGTCGTGATTTCGTGACATTTTTGAAGAATGGGAGCCAAAGGGAAAAATCGTCGCGATTTCGTGACACTTTTGGAGAATTGGCGCCTTGGGGAAAAGACGTCGCGATTTCATGACACTTTTGGAGAATGAGCGCCAAGGGGAAAAGTCGTCGCGATTTCGTGACACTTTTGGCGACTGGGCGCCAAGGGGAAAAGTTGTCACGATTTCGCGACAGTTTTGGAGAATTGGCACTAAGGGGAAAACCCTCATGATATCGCGACACTTTTGAAGAATGGGCACCAAGGGGATAACTCGTCGCGATATCGCGACACTTTTGAAGATTGGGCGCCAAGGAGAAAACTCGTCGCGATATCGCGACACTTTTGGCGAACAGGCGCCATGGGGAAAACTCGTCGCGATATCGCGACACTTTTGAAGACTGGGCGCCAAGTGGAAAACTCGTCGCGATATCGCGACACTTTTGAGGATTGGGCGCCGAGGGGAAAACTCGTCGCGATATCGCGACACTTTTGGCGAATAGGAGTCATGGGGAAAAATCGTCGCGATATCGCGACACTTTTGAAGACTGGGCGCCAAGTGGAAAACTCGTCGCGATATCGCGACACTTTTGAAGGTTGGGCGCTGAGGAGAAAACTCGTCGCGATTTCGTGACACTTTTGGAGATCAGGCGCCATTTGGAAAACTCGTCGCGATATCGCGGCACCTTTGGTGATGGGGCGCCAAGGGGAAAAGCCGTCGCGATTTCGTGACACTTTTGGTGATCAGGGCGCGGGTCCGGTCGTCGCGATTACATGTCACGATTTCGTGACATGTCACGATTTCGTGACTTGTTGCTCTGGCGCGGCCAAGGCTGGTTTGATTGTCGCGATATCGCGACATGTCGCGTTTTCGCGCCTTGTTGACTTTTTGCGCTCTGCGGTGGAAAGTGTTGACTTTTTGCGCTCTGCGCTTGTAATCTTGTTTCTTTGTTCTTGGTAGGGATGTGTTTACTCCCATTTGTAACTGTTCTTTGTTTTAATACAAGTTTTTCAATTTTTTCAAAAAAAAAAATAATCAAATTTAATACTAATAAAATTTTAAATGATATAAACTTAATCTTAAAATGTTGTTAATATTAGTCCACATAATACAAGTAAGATACATTTTTCTTCTAAAAAATAATTAAGACACATTTTGGATTTCATATAATCAATTTAAAAACAATATATAGAGATAGATAGGAAACTAATTAGTATACAGTAGACAGAATTAGTCACTTCAATTTATTTAGTCCATTTGGTGTCATAAGTGGGCCACCTATGTCTCAACTATTGAACACTCATTTGGTGCCATAAGTGGGTCATTGACGTTTTAACTATTGAATCAAAGATCCTACTGAACTAAAAATTAAATATTTAAAATTAAATAATAATTAAAAAATTTAATTAATATATTTTATAAAAATTAATGATATCCACTCATGTAGAGGAGTTGGAGAGCAAGTGGGTAGTTAAAACTCTCTAGTTATTGAAAGGCCCAGGTTCAAATCTCTCCCCTCACATGTTGCGGATATGTTGTATATAAAAGGTTCCTCATCAAAAAAATAAATAATGATATAACTAATAATATAATACAAATAAAACTCATTTTAATTAATTTAAATAATAAAATTGTACTTAATATATAAAATATCTAAAACAATAATTTAAATAAATAAAAAATCATTAAAATGTTTAAAAAGTTAATGAAATTGTATTGCTTCCTCAATTCTAGATTATTAACTTGTTCAATATTTTTTCCTTTACTATAAACTTTATTCATGCAATTATATTTATTTATACAGTTTATTTGCTTAATTATTATTTTCTTAATGAAAAAGATTCGTAACAACCACATTTCCATATAACCTATTTTTTTTAATTAAATATATAAAAAATATTCCACCATATTTAGTGGGATCCTAAACAATTTATCTTTGACCTATAAATACATATGCCTTTGGTTTTAGCACTTTCTATTGTGTAGCCCTTCAATAGAGTCATCCAATTAAAAAAATCCTCAATGTCATAGTTTTTTTTAGTTTTTTTTTTTTTTTAGTAGTATTGAAGCATGATTTTGATTAGTTTTTATTCATTATGCATCCTCATATTTTATAAAAGTCATTAGAATCCCATGAGTGTGGTCTACCGGTAAGGACGCCACTTGCATTATCCGTGATGTGACCCAGGTTCAATTCCAATGGTAGATGTGTATAAGAAGTATTACTAAATTTTTTTTTATGTTTATATATTGTTTGATAGAAAATACCTTTAAGAATAAATTTGTTTTTTTAAAACATGAAAGAAGAGTGTGTTTTGATATAAGCATATAGTTATGATTATAATATTTTTATTCTTTGTTCTTATAGATTATACATGTAGTAGCTTCAACACTCCTACTATGCAACAGGTTGTAAATCAAATTGAGGTGAAGTATCAATCGAGGCAATAGCATCTCAGATGGATTAGATGAGTAGGTTAGGATAGAGCAAAACAAGATTCAGGATGAAAATTTTTATAGGAGGAAAATGCAAAAAAAAATAAAAGTTTTGGGTAAGTCTTATTTGGTTTAATTGGTCATCCAAAAACTTGGATACATCTGCTTTCTCCCTATCTACTTATATTGTCCTAGTATGATCAATTCTATTTATAAAATCATTTTTCCCTATTATGATTGAACGATATCATGGTGATATTCAGTCTTTATTTGATTACATTATCCCAACCAATCAAACCAATGGATAGGTAAATTAAAGAAATAATTATCAACTGAATGGTTAGGAAAGTTAAAGAAATAACTATCAATCTGTGTATTTAAAGGTATTCAATTGCTCAAATATAATGACATCACAATATCACCTACTTAATGGGGGAAAATTTTGCTAATTTTATTGAACACTAATGCATTCATTCCTATACATTTTTATGGCACCAAATCAGTCCTCACTTGATATTGGCATGACAATATCCTAAACTATAAAATCAACCACTAGGAACATTGAAAAAATAAGTGGCCAAGGGTATGAACATATATCAATTTGCTCAAATATGATGTCACCATGATATCATTCAATCATAACTAGCTCAAAAGTAATCTTTTGGTTAATTTTGAGGTGTTTTTCAATGGATTGTATGCTTTAACAAAAGAGAAAGCCTTGTACCTATCTAAGATGAATTTAACAAGGCAAGCTTTGTGAGGACCCCATCCTAACATTATTTTTGTAATTTTCATATGATTATGTAATAACCACCTTCCAATATGAGGACCCATTTATAATGTTATTTTGTAATACTTTGTAACGGTATTTGGAAAGTAAGACGCCTAGACAAGTGGGGCCATTTCACATAATCATTATAAAAATTGTAACTAATTTTTGGTAGAATATTCTAGTATTGAAGCATGATTTTGATTAGTTTTTATTCATTATGCATCCTCATATTTTATAAAAGTCACTAGGAATCCCCATGAGTGTGGTCTACCGGTAAGGATGCCACTTGCATTATCCGTGATGTGACCCAGGTTCAATTCCAATGGTAGATGTGTATAAGAAGTATTACTAAAAAATCTATGTTTATATATTGTTTGATAGAAAATACCTTTAAGAATAAAATTGTTTTTTTAAAACATGAAAGAAGAGTGTGTTTTGATATAAGCATATAATAGTTATGATTATAATATTTTTATTCTTTGTTCTTATAGATTATACATGTAGTAGCTTCAACACTCCTACTATGCAATAGGTTGTAAATCAAATTGAGGTGAAGTATGAATCGAGGCAATAGCATCTCAGGTGGATTAGATGAGTAGGTTAGGATAGACCAAAACAAGATTCAAGATGAAAATTTTTATAGGAGGAAAATGCAAAAATAAATAAAAGTTTTGGTTAAGTCTTATTTGGTTTAATTTGCGCATCCAAAAACTTGGATACATTGCTTTCTCCCTATCTACTTATATTTTCCTAGTATGATCAATTCTCTTTATAAGATCATTTTTCCCTATTATGATTGAATGATATCATGGTGATATTCAGTCCTAATTTGATTACATTATCCCAACCAATCAAACCAATGGATAGGGAAATTAAAGAAATAATTATCAACTGAATGGTTAGGAAATTAAAAAAAATAACTATCAATCCGTGTATTTAAAGGCATTCAATTACTCAAATATAATGACATCACAATATCACCTACTTAATGGGAGAAAATTTTGCTAATTTTATTGAACACTAATGCATTCATTCCTATACATTTTTATGGCACCAAATCAGTCCTCACTTGATATTGGCATGACATTATCCTAACCTATAAAATAAACCACTAGGAACATTGAAAAAATAAGTGGCCAAGGGGTATGAACATATATCAATTTGCTCAAATATGATGTCACCATGATATCATTCAATCATAACTAGCTCAAAAGTAATCTTTTGGTTAATTTTGAGGTGTTTTTCAATGGATTGAATGCTTTCACAAAAGAGAAAGCCATGTATCTATCTAAGATGAACTTAACAAGGCAAGCTTTGTGAGGACCCCATCCTAACATTATTTTTGTAATTTTCATATGATTATGTAATAACCACCTTCCAATATGAGGACCCATTTATAATGTTATTTTGCAATACTTTGTAATGGTATTTGGAAAGTAAGATGCCTAGACAAGTGGGGCCATTTCACATAATCATTATAAAAATTGTAACTAATTTTTGGTAGAATATTCTAGTTCGAGTGGTGTTTTGCATGTAAGCCAACTCCTAAGCATTAGGTTAGGGTTGCATGAAGTGTATCTTTAAAATACATGGATATATGTACAAATGTAACTTTTTTGTAAATTAATGAAAGTATTGGAGGTTATCTCCTTGAAGAGGCCTACGATTTTGAGTTACTTTATGAGAATTTTTCATTTTTACACTTAATTTTTGTATTGCAATAGTTTGTGTTTCAAGTATTTATGTTTATTTGCAATATTTGCATGAGTAAGTTTATTATTAATAGTAGGTTTTTAACAAGTGGTAACAGAGTGCTTTGCAAGATTGAGTTTTTATGCGACTATGATAGTTCTTGTCCCTCAATTACAACTATTAGATATAGTTTTTTTTGTGTTTTTATTTTATTTTTTATCCTTTATCTAAAAAAAAAAGAGGAGAAAATCCACTAAACACAATCCTTTTTTTTTGCAATAGTTTATTAGGTTATAAACCCTATGCTAAAGGTTTTAAAATATCATGGAGTTGTCATTATTGGCTAAGTTAGATTGTCCATAAAGCATATAGTGAAGTGAGAGGAAATCAGACTCCAATACTCAAGCCTTAGACAACACCTTTCTAATATGAATTTAACAAGGCAAGCTTTGTGAGGACCCCATCCTAACATTAATTTTGTAATTCTCATATGATTATGTAATAACCGACTTCCAATATGAGGACCCATTTATAATGTTATTTTGTAATACTTTATAATGGTATTTGGCAAGTAAGGTGCCTAGACAAGTGGGGCCATTTCACGTAATCATTATAAAAAAATGTAATTAATGTTTGGTAGAAGATTCTAGTTCGAGTGGTGTTTTGCATGTAAGCCAACTCCTAAGCATTAGGTTAGGGTTGCATGAAGTGTATATTTAAAAGACATGGATATATGTATAAATGTATATTTTTGTAAATTAATGAATGTATTGGAGGTTATCTCCTTGAAGAGGCCTACAATTTTGAGTTACTTTATGAGATTGTTTCATTTTTACACTTAATTTTTGTGTTGCAATAATTTGTGTTTCAAGTACTTATGCTTATTTGCAATATTTGCATGAGTGAGTTAATTATTAATAGTAGGTTCATAATAAGTGGTATTAGAGTGCTTTGCAAGATTAAGTTTTGATGTGACTACGATAGTTCTTGTCCCTCAATTACAACTATTAGGTATATTTTTTTTGTGTTTTTCATTTTTTGTTTATCATTTATCTAAAAAAAAGATAGGAGAAAATCCACAAAACACAATCATTTTCTTTTTTTGCAATAGTTTATTAGGTTAGAAACCCTATGCTAAGGGTTTTAAAATATCACGGAGTTGTCATTATTGGTTAAGCTAGATTGTCCATAAAGCATCTAGTGAAGTGAGAGGAAATCAGGCTCCAATACTCAAGCCTTAGACAACACCTTTCTAAGGAATTGAGATCCCCCGTATCTTTGGGTATATCAAGAGGCCATATAGGATTAGGTGAAACCTTTAGCCTTAGGAATATTTTTTGACCTTCTATTATTCATAGTACATTGCACACAACATCCAAAAATATTACCCTCCCATATTGTTAGAGAGGAAGGTAGTGTGCTCAAGGGTATGAATAAAATCTTCCTTGAGTAGTGGCCTAAAATATTGGTTCAAGCACTATCATTCATCATTGTGGTATAACAAAGGGCCTATGAGTATTACATACACCTTGGCTTAGCATACCCTGGTTTTGTTAAAAGTTTAAGTTGCAAAAAATTTTCTATTCTATTAATTGTTTCACTTGCAACAAAAAATCATCCATAAAAATTGAGCATACAGAGGAGACTTCCCTATCATAAAAAACTATTTAAAACTAATGAAAAAATTGGTGAATATAACAAAAATAGTCCAAATGGTCTACCAGTGTCAATAACAATCAAATATCACCTTAGTATGAGAATAATAATAGTCAGGTTATAGTTGTCATTTGCTTGTGAGAGTCAAAATTTATAGTAGATTGGGAATTATCAGTGATAGAGTTAGAAAATATAGTATTCAGTACAAGGAACAATAGTGGTAGTGATCGAACAATGTTAACAATAGACAATGTAGTGATAGTATCAATAACCAACAGTGGGGGGATAGTATCATAAGGGGTTGACCAATAAAAAATCTAAGTTTTGAACCAAGCCTCCAAGAGGAAAACTGACAACAACAATAGCTTTATCAACAAAATAGATAAAAAAAAAAATAGGGTGTCCAAATACAGTGTTATGGGATATAGCTCATTGTGACCATATTTTTTATCTAATAATTTTTATATATAACACCCAAACACTTTTTTGACTCCTTACTAAAAATAGTAACTTTTGGAACCATACCTCTTTTTTAAGTCAATAATAATTGTTCAAATCACACCAAAACAACTAGTGGCACTTGTGGACCCCAAAAGGAGGTAGAACAAGCCAACTCTTTGGAGAAAATAAATTCTACACTTAGTTACCTCATTGATGCAATTCAAAGTGTGCAGGATAACATACAATGTTTGAGAAATGACTATTTCAGCTCCAAATCAAATATTTATGAACACTTATTAGAGATGGATGCATTGCTTAAGGAAGGCCCAAAGGTATTTGAGTATCATGACATTGAACACCTCGATCATGGAAAAAGAATCCATAGGGACAGGGAAGGGTCTCACACTCTTTCTGATCAGGATGCTCCTTTTAAGATGCCTAAATTAAACTTTCCTAAGCTCGATGAAAAGGATTCATATAGGTGGTTATGTCGTGCAGATCAATTTTTCAAAATTCACAATGTTCTTAGATATTTTTGGATCACTATGGTATCTTTCAAATTTGAATATAAAGCTTTACAGTGTTATCAGTAATTACAACACATATTTCCCAATCCCTCTTAAGAAGTTTTTGAGTCCCAATTACTCACTCATTTTGGCCTTAGTGAGTATGCGGACTTCATAGGAGCATTAACCAAAATAATACAAATCTTTATAGTCCGTGACTACCAAACCCAATATGAAAAACTGGCTAACATGACCAAGGTGTTGAATGAAGGATTTTTTTTTAGTTGTTTCATTAGTGGATTGAAGGATGATCTCAAGGTTGAGGTCAAGATTTTCAAACCATAAATTATGATACAAGATATAAGCTTGACATAGTTGGCCGAAGAAAAATCCTCAACTCAAATAAGGACACCTAAATTTCCATAGGATAAACCCTCCTTTCCTCCGAATATCACATCAAATGTTGAACATAAATCTACCCCAAGGTTTATGTTATAATTATGATGAAAAATATACACGAGGGCATAAGTGCATCCAAAATAAGTTATTCTTGATTGATGTTTATGAGTCATAAAGTAGTGAACAACTTGAGGATGAAGCAAAAATATCATAGGAACCACCCCTAGATGAGGGTGACACACAAGAAGAGCCACCACCTAAAATTTTTATTCACTCCCTTGTGGGGATTACTACCCCATTGGCAATGAGAGTAGTTGGATTTTTCAAAGGATAACATCTTAAAATCTTCATTGAGTTGAGAAGCACACACAACTTTATTGATCCATCAATCACCAAGCAATCCAATTGTTACATACATACATGTAACTCCTTTGAGGTTATGGTGGTAAACGACAGAACCTTACCTTGTAAAGGTAAATTTTTCAATATTAAGTTGAAGTTAGGGTATTATGAGCTCAAAATAGATATGTTTATCCTTAAAATAGGGGGTTGTGATATTGTTCTCAAATATCAGTGGTTAGGTACTTTGGGAACCATCACCTAGAACTTTGTAGAGTTATAGGTGCAATTTTCACAAAATGGTAGGTCCTACACTCTTCACAACTTACAAGCAAGATCACCTCATATTATCAGTTCAAACCATATGGATAAGATATTAAAAAATATTCTTATGGATTAATAACTTAGTTATTTTCCAAACAACCACCCCCTTTAATTGATAATAAACTTCCAGTATATTTACAACTCATTCTAACCAAGCATGATGCAGTCTTTATGAAACTGATAGAATTACCACCATATCACTCTCATCATCATGCAATTCTAATAATACCTGATAGTGTTCCACATAACATTATACCTTACTACTACCCCCATGCACTTAAATTGAAAATTGGTAAATTAATACAAAAATTGTTAAAATTCGATGTCATTCGGCCTAGTAACAATCCTTATTCTTCTCCAGTTTTATTTGTTCACAAGAAAGATGGATCTTGGTGGTTGCATATATATTTTTGTGAGCTCAACAAGCTCGATATTAAGGATAAATTTCCTATCCCTATGGTATATGAATTATTGGATGAGTTGCATGGTGCTATATTTTTCTCTAAGTTAGATATTCATTCGGGTTACCATCAGATACAAATCAAGGAGGAAGATATTCCCAAAACAACATCTATACTCATAAGGGCTATTATGAATTTTTGGTGATGCAATTTGGCTTGACCAATGCACCTTCCACATTTCAAAGTATCATGAACAATATTTTCCACCCATTCCTCCATAAATTTATTTTACCTTTTTAATGAAATTTTGGTTTACAGTCGCTCTTGGGAAGAGCACCTCATCCATTTGGATTAGACTTTACAACTTTTGAATCAAAATTAGCTTTATTCTAATATGTCCAAGGGTTATTTTGGGTTGTTTAAAGTAGAATATTTGGGAAACATTATCACCAAGTATGGAGTTAAAGTAGACCCTAAAAATATCCAAGTAGTTCAATATTGTTAGCTTTTGAAGCTAGATATAGAATAAAGTAACCACGAGATCTAAAATAGAGTTGCAATATGAAATATATGACAATTACAATATATTAATCATATAAAAACCATAAATAACTTTAGAAATGAATAATATAAATACCACGAATAAATTCTCATGAAAATATGATATTTTTTGAATAAAGACCTCAAATACATCATACTTCATCACTCTCCATTATGACTATATATGACCAATCACTTTATATATTTCTATATCTTGATCTATATTTCACACCCTCATATACACATATATACAAAGGAATGTGACTCTTCATATGGAGCTTTCTTGGCCTTCACTCTTCCTATGACTCTTCATCTTCCTATTCTATGACACGTGCATATGGATAACTATGCACATTTACATTGCCAAAATACTTTGCACATATATTACATTGTATAAAATAAATACTTTCATTATAATCTAATACACTCTTTCCTAATCTACAGATTTACCCTTGGTGGTACATTGTCATGTACCAAATAATGTAATATATTCCAACACCCCCTTGTATTACATTATTTTGTTATTGGAGACTTCGACCTTCAATATGATATTCATCTTATAGTTTTCAATTTACTTTGCACTACATGCCTCCTTTTTCAGGTTCCTATGCTTCTTCTTATTTGTCTTCATTATTAGAGTCAGTATTTATGCCTTCACGAGCTATTATGCTATTATCAAATTCTTGCAAAACTACCTTCTCTTTGCATTTGTTATTTTCATCATGATTCTTCTGTAGTATAGAGTCTTATGTACAATCACTTAAAGCATCATGATAATATATTGAGTTAGAAGAACTTGAATTATCAATACTACATGATGATTGAAATATCTTTTCTAGGAAGGATTCATCTATTTTTTTTATCTTTAAGTTATTTAATTAATTCTTTTTATTTGCATTCTCTTCGTTATAATATTGAAATGTAAGTAAAGTCATATATAATATGCTTCAAATATCAAGAGTAATTATAGTATCATCCTTTCCATTATCAATTGCTTCAATGATTCTAGCATGAATATAATATTCCAAGGTTGTAAATTTTTCTTCTAAGGCTTCACTGTAGATCAATTTTGAAGTAAGATCTGAGTTTCCTTTTGAGAGTAAATTCTTGATTCCAATTTTTATCACACTTTTTCTAATAATATTTTCCATATCATTATTCACTGTATTCTTTGATGTAGACATCCTCCTTCCTTTTTAGTCTTAATAGACTAATGTCTCCTTATATTTCCTTATCTAAATGATCAAATTCTTCAAAAACTTGTAGAATATGATTAATCAAGAATAATTTTGATAAAACCTTTGAAGTAGTCTACCTTATGACTCCCTAGTTTAGTTTATCAACCAATTATTTGAAACTATTTGAATGTTAGAGTAAGGAAAATATTTAAATTGTTTCCAACCTATTATCTCCCAAGTTTCAATATAGTTATTTCAATTCTATGTTTTCTAGAATACCTTGTATCTCCCTAGTGTTTTAAAGATAATAAAATTTACAACTTCTACCCTTCAAAATATCAACTTTACTTTTATCAATCAATGAGTGACTTGAATGCAATTTCAAATCTTACAAGTCTTCAAATTTATGTCTCTTATGAATTTTGGATTAGAAACTAAATTATCAATGCAATTTGTCCTTTATCAAAATATTCTATGTTGAATTCCTTTTATCTCCCAAATTTCATAAAATAATTTTCAATTCTAGATTTCATAAGAATATGTTGATGTCAAATTCCTTATAACTCCAACTCTAGAAATTTAGAAATATTATAAAAATAATATTTGCAAGTTTTGTATTCCTAATTTGATGTAGAATACCTTATTTCTCCAATATTATCAAATTGCAAATATTTTAATTAGTTTTGTAAACTCAAATGTGCGATTTTACAAAACTTCAAAAATAATGCTTCAATTCTCAAATCTATCTTCAATATTTTGTAAAAGCTTTTAAATTGCAATATTTAGATTTCTAAGGTTTAAATAATACTTCTCTGCAATAAAATATTTTTAACTTTAAACTTATATAATATTCCCTTTAATCCTTATAACTCCTATTTATATAATTTAATTCCAAAAATAAGCTCCCTCCTTAATGTTGTACTTGGACTTGCTTGAAAACTAGGTGCTCTTACTCCTCTGGTCAACTCCCTTCAATCTGGTCAAGGTGCTTCACCTTCAATGTAAATGACTCCTTGCTATAGTAAATGAGGTAATGCCAAAGTATATTCATCTCATGCAATAAATGGGTGCTCAAAAATGTTTTGCCTTGTTAAGTTTTGATTTCTTGCAAGATGAGTGAAAAGTGTTACTAAAACTTTTCCTTGGACTTTTTTAACGTAACATGTAGCTTCTCAATGGTTTGTAGTGCTCCTCCTCTCTTGTGACAAATGGCATAAGCAATATGAATGTAACATGTGAATCTTGGATGACTTATAGCACTACTTATTTCTTGTGACAAGTGGTACAAGCAATGTTATAATGTTCCCCAACCTTATGGATGAATTTATCATGTTCTTTGATGCTTTGTCTTCTCTAGCTAAGTTATGTTCTTCTAGACACTTGTTTGTGCATGCAATATACTCAAATGGCTAGTGTAATGTTGCAAAATATGTTATGCATATCCTCTATTCATTTTCCTTCTTGGTGGTTGCAATAACTTATACCTTTGGTCTTCCTTAATGCCATTTCAATAGAATAAGCCTTGTATTATTTTGTTGTTTACGTTTCTAAGTATGTAGATGGCACTTCAACTTCTCCAACCGTGGCTCTCTTCCACTTAGATACTCCTCTTTGGTCGCTCTTCCACTATGGATTTCCTTAACTTAGATGCTACCTTTGGTGGCTCTTCCATGGTGGCTTTTTGGTGCTCCTTTTGGTGGCTTTTCCATGGTGTATTTTATTCTTTTTTGTGGTGGCTCCTCTCCTATCCTATGGATATTCTTATAGGAAATTTTTGGGTACTTACAACCTGTTGAATGGTATTTTCACCCAGTTGTGAAAGTACACTCTCCTTTAGGATTTGGGCTCCAAATCCCCTCTTGCAAAGATGTCAAACAAATGAATTCTCCAAGGTCTTCGCTATATTAGCATTTGCATATGTATATTAGTAATCTCAAATAAAGATATTCAATTTCAATGCTTGGAACACCTTAGTGATTGCAAGTAACTGTAAACAAGGGGCAATGTTGGTTTATTTTACCATGAAACTTTAGTGATTGTTCATTGAACCAAAATAAAGCAAATGTGAGTTGGCCCTCATATGACCTTCAATGTGATGCTCAATTAACCCCTCTTTCGTAAAATCAGAATTTTTATGAAGAGGGTAATTTTAGGCTCAAAATGGAAATCTGTGAAAATGCCATAAAACATAACTCCTTCAATGAAATTGGAATTTTCATGAAGGGAATGTCATCATAGGCTCATGAGCATAAAACGAAACTGAAAAAATGAAATTTGACCTTAAAATGGAAATTTTCTATTTTCGGATTTTTAAAATCTGCAGTAAAATAGCAACTTCGATGAATTTTTAAAAATACTAAACAACTCCAAAAATGAAATTTCAAAGTGCGTATGGGAAGTCTGAAGTATAACCTACACAATGGTGAAATTATTTTTGGATTTTGAAAAATTTTAAATGTTTATTTTAATGCCTGAAGATTAAAAAAAGTTAAAATTTCTGGAAAATAAAATGCAGAAAAAGTTGAAAGAAAATGCAAAAAACTGAAAATAAAATGCATTCAGTATGATGCTATCCTATTTCGACAAAATCAAAGATGTGAGGTTTTCATGCATGCAACCTAACCTATTGGACTTGCAAAACAAGCACAATCCGGATAAGCTAAGTGCTGGCTCCTAGGGTTTTAAATGAGGTTTTCAGACTTAAACATTCGCATGAAGCAATCAAGAAACTTGCATAAAATCCATTTACAAGCCTAAAATCTGAAAAGGGGAAAAATAGACATTTAATCTTGCATGCATAAAATGGCTCCTCCTTTCTTGTCCATAAGATGCAACTTTCTGAAATTTTTCTATATTAAAAATTTGGCCCTCTTGCCTTCAAACCTGCAACTCTACTTGCAGCAATTTCACACCCCTTATGGCCTCTTTGAATGGCGTATTTAAAACCTCTGAAAAAATTTTGTTTCTCCTTCCATGACTGTTCGTTTTCTCCTTCCATGATTGTTCATTTTCTCCTTCCATGACTGTTCATTTTCTCTATTGTTCTTTCTCTTCTCTTTTGGTCGTGAAAATGCAACATGTCACGATATCGCGACACTTTTTATTTCTTGTTTTTTCTCTTCTCTTTTGGCTGCGAAAATGCAACATGTCGCGATATCGTGACACTTTTTCTTTCTTGCTTTTTCTCTTCTCTTTTGGCCATGAAAATGCAACATGTCGCGATATCGCAACACTTTTTCTTTCTTGCTTTTTCTCTTTGCTTTGGACCGTGAAAATGCAACATGTCGCGATATCGCGACACTTTTTCTTTCTTGATTTTTCTCTTCTCTTTTGGCCATAAAAATGCAACATGTCGCGATATCGCGACACTTTTTCTTTCTTGCTTTTTCTCTTTGCTTTGGACCACGAAAATGCAACATGTCACGATATTGCGACACTTTTTTCTCCTTGCGGTGTTTTGCTTTTTTTTTATCTTTAGCATATGGGCCACTTCGGTCTTCTTGGAAAATATGCAAAAAGGTGGGTCCCCAATTTTGGGGTACGTTGTGGAGCAGCCACAACACAAACCTATACTTTTATATCACCTTTGCACTTTTCTATGGTGCTCAACCTGTGCAACTCGATGATTCTTTCAATGGTGGATTTACCACTCCTTTTGGTGGTTTCCTTCACCAATGTATTCTACAAGCTTGATACTTATCTTGGCATCGTTAGACACCTAAAATCTGCCTTTGTTTTGAGAACTATTTGGCCTCACTATATTTTAGAATAAATTTACCTTTTTATTATATAAAAATTACATTAAATAGTTTTCTTATCACTCCTTTTATCACTATATAAGCTTTAACTATTGTTGTTATAATTTTCAGATTTTATAGTGATAATAGTGTCTTTTGTTTTACTTAGAGACACTTTACTAAATATCCTTTTTGCTAGATTTTAATAACTCTAAAAATGATGCTTTAAAAAATATTATAATAACTACTTTCAAACTTTGTAAAAGAATACTTTTTATAGCATCAATTGTACACACCTTTTATGGCCTTCTTTGTAACTTTTCTTCTTTATAGCTTTCTATCTTGTATTTATGTAATTTTGTAGCTATAATCCTCCTCTTTTTCTATTTTGTAATCTTTAATATTGTAGTTGTAGTTGCTGCCCAAAAATCAGCTTTCTTGTTGTACCTTTTTCTCTTATTTTTCCTTCAAATGTATGTTGTCAAATTTTGAATTCTACAGCTACAAATGCTACCCTCTTGTTATCCAAATATGCAGCAATTATCCTTCTTTAGACACTGCTAAATATTCTTATTCTTTTATGTTCAAAGCTTTTCCAAATCTGTCCTTAAACTTCTTAAAAATACAACTTGTTTTACTCTTTCAATGATGTCCAAAGTTGCAGCTTAAACCTCTTGAATCGTTGCTTACAAAATATAATTCTTTGATGTCCATGAATCTTCAAATTTTCTGCTCTCTTTTACTGCTAATCCTTCATTTTATTGGTTGTCCAAAAATACTCCAAAAGCTTTCCAAAGCTTCTCCAAATTACAATGCTATGCTTTATTTAATTTTTTGTCCTCAACTTCTCCTTTGGAAATCAACAAATTCCTCTTTTATAAATCAGCCTACAAAACCTTTGTGTCTATTCTAAAATCTCTCAAATTTATGCCTCTTCAATCCTTCTTCTTTCTTCAATCTTCTTGTCTAATTCTAACTTCAAATCTAATCTCGTTCAATGTCTTCTTCCTCAAGAATTTGGATGTCTTGATATATTCAAAACCTTTTTAAAATTTGGTAAACTTCTTGCCAAATCCTTTTTCCTTTTGGGCTTGTTTTTGGATGGCAATAATTGTCCCAAATTCCTCTTATCAAGAGCTTCTCCTACTTGTAATATTCTGACACAAAATTTTTCTTCAAATATCCTCCAATTGCCACAACTTGAATTATGCAATGAGGCTTTATCTAGCCTTATTTTTTTCTAAAACATTCTTGAGACATCTTCTCTTGGGTTTTCTAATTCTGCAATGAGTATTTCTCTAGCCTTATTCTTCTTCTCTAAAATATTCTTGAAACCTCTTCTTTTGGATCTTCTAATACTTTAGCTACTCAACTCTTCTTAATCAATTATTTAATGAAACCTTAACTTGGTTTCTTCAATATTCTAATTATGGGAATCCTACAATAAGATATCTTTTCTTATATCTTCAACTTCTGCTACTTCTCAACTCTGCAATAGGACCTTTTTTTAGTCCTCCTTTATCTTTAGTTTTTAATCTTCAATCTTCCAAATATGAAAGTTCTTCAATGTGACCTCTTTTCTAGGTCTCTTCAATCTTCAATCTGTAGTCTACAATCTTCAATGAGGACTTCCTTCTTGGTTCTTCTCAATATTCAATGGGGTCTTCTTTCTTGGATCTCCTTAATCATTAATAGGGGCTTCTTTCTTGGACCTCCTTAATCTTCAATGACTACTTTTCTACAATAAAGAGTTAGACAATAATAGAAAAATATATTCAAAGTTCTAGAATTCTAAATTTAATAATCTTCACTAGCTATTCCCAAAACTAATGGAACCAAATCTATTTTAAATCGTAGTCTTCACGAGTTTTGGTTCAACCCTATGGAAAGACTCTAGCCAAAACTTAATTTGGAATATTCTTCTCTCTATAAAACTTTTCAATAAGACCTCCTTCAAGGGTCTCTTAATCTATTCAATGTCAAGGTCTATCTTCAAGACCTATAAATCTCCTTCTATTCCAAATTTGCTCTTGGAATAGGAAAATCTTCAACTTTCATTGGTTTTCATTCAATACAGTGAGAAATCCTATCTTCTATTGTTTTATTTTCTTGAGGTAAACTTTATTGGTCCCTACTTAACCAATACAAATATCCTTTGCAACTAAAAACCTATGCAAGATAAAACCTTATTGTGGCTCTGATACCACTATTAGCTTTTGAAGCTAGATACATAGAATAAAGTAACCACAAGATCTAAAATAAAGTTGTAATATGAAATATATGATAATGGTTATCTATTAGCATATAAAACTCATAAATAATTTCATAAATGAAACATATAAATTCCAGAAATAAATACTCATGAAAATATGATCTTTACTGAATAAATACCTCAAATACATCATACTTCATCACTCTCCATAATGACTATATATGACCAATCACTCTATATCTTTCTCTATCTTGATCTATCTTTCACACCCTCATATACACATATATACAAAGGGATGTGCCTCTTCATATGGATCTTTCTTGACCTTCACTTTTTCTATGAATCTTCATCTTCCTATTCTATGACACATATGCATATGGATAACTATGCACATTTACATTGCCAAAATATTTTGCACACTTATGCATTTATTACATTGCATAAAATAAATAATTTTATACTAATATAAGACACTCTTTCCTAATACATAGATGCACCCTTGGTGGTACATTGGCATGTACTAAATAATGTAATATATTCCAACAAAGATTGGCTGAAGCCTGACACTCTTAAGAAACTTCATGGATTTTTGGGGCTCATAGGCTATTACCACAAATTTATCAATAATTATGGTAAAATTCTACTCCTTTAATGACCATGTTAAAAAATAATTATTTTACTTGGAAAGGCCCAGCCAAGTAGGCTTTCATCGATCTAAATCATGCTATGACAACCACTCCAATATTAACAATACCTAATTTCTCTAAACTATTTTTCATTGAAAGTGATGCTTCCAGCAATGGCATTGGAGTTGTGTTGATGTACGAAGTATGCCTCTTAGCCTTTACTAGTAAATAAATTTTAAGATAAAATCTAGGAAAATCAAATTATGCAAAGGATATGTTCACCATTTTGCATGTGGTTACTCATTGGTGACCCTATCTCATTGGATGTCATTTTTACATTAAAATAGATCACCAAAGTCTCAAGTACTTCTTGGAGCAGTAGGTCACTATCCCAAAATAATAAAAGTGAGTATCTAAATTTATGGGCTATGATTATGATATTACCTATAAGAAATGAAAGGAGAACATTGTGGTAGATGCACTCTCTTGCCAATTTGAGGTTCAAGTATGTGTTGTGCCATCTCTTCACCTATACCTCAGTGGATACATTCTCTTTGAGAGGATGTGCTTAAGGACTCAGGATTGCAAACTTTGATTGTCACACTTCAAAAAATTCCTACCTCATATCTAGGATACACTTGGGATGGAAAAAATCTATGATATCTCCAATACCTTATTATTCTCCACACATCAACTTTGGGAACTTATATTGAAGGAGATGCATGCTTCACCTCTATAGGCCATTTTGGGTTTCTTAAGACCTATGAAAGGATTGAATGTACGTTTTACTAGAATGACATGAATAAGGAGATTCAAACATTTATGGTAGCATGTGACATATACCAATATATGAAAGGAGAAATGGTGCATCATCCAAGAACTCTTCAGTCGTTTCCTATTCCCAAACAATTTTGGATAAATATTTCCATGGATTTTATTGAAGGGTTACCTAAGTCCAAAGGCAAATAAGTTATTTTTGAGGTAGTGGATTATCTCTCAAAGTATACTCATTTTTTTCCTTCCTCATCCTTACATGGCTTTCATAGTTACCCAAATTTTCCTTGATTCTACCTTTTGCATTCATGGCATGTTCACATCTATTGTGTCTAATCACAAACTTACCTTAACTAGTAATTTATTGAAAGAATTATTGTTCAATTTAGTATCCACAAATGAATGGTTAAACATATATTATCAACAAATGTTTGGATACCTACCTTTGTTGCTTTACCTTTGATCATCCTACATAATAAGTGAAGTGGTTTCCCTTGGCCGAGTTGTGGTATAATACTTCCTATCACACTGTGACCAAGGTCACCCCTTTTGAAGCATTTTATGAACAACCACCAGCAACACCCCTCTTCCTACATTCCAAGCAACTCCAAGGTCCCTATGATTGTCATTACACTCAACCAAATTGATGAAGTCCACTAAATAAAGATGAATTTGGAAGCGTTCCAGAATCAAGTGCATCAATAAGCTAATCAAAACCATTATGATTGCAAATTTTATGTTGGTGATACGGTCTTCTTGTGCTTGTAACCATATAAATAGTCATCACTCCATTTTTGCAAGTGCTAAAAACTTGTCACCAAATACTATGGTCCCTACCAAGTCTTACAGTGGATTGGTACAACGATCTATAAATTGGCCCTACCATCTACATCCAAGCTCCACCATACCTTTCATGTATCCCCTCTCAAGAAGGTTATGATCAATCAAGTACAAGTTCAGTTTACTTTACCTAAATTGGATGAAGGGGGTTCTATATTTCTCAAGCCAGAACATCTATTGGACCATAGGATGCACACTATTTGCAACCAGGTAATCATTGAGGTCCTTGTTCAATTATATGATCTACAACCAGAATATGCTAAATGGGAGCCTCTCTAGTAGCTACAACAACAATTTACTCATCTACAACTTTGAGTACAAATATTTTTGAAGGGGAAGGGCATGTTAGGACCCCATCCTAACATTATTTTTTTAATTCTCATATGATTATGTAATGACCCACTTCCAACGTGGGGCCCCCTTTATAATGTTATTTTGTAATACTTTGTAATGGTATGTGGCAAGTAAGGCACCTAGACAAGTGGGGTCATTTCATGTAACTATTATCAATAATGTAACCGATATTTGGTAGAATATTCTAGCTTGAGTGGAATTTTACATGTAAGCCAACTCTTGAGCATTAGGTTAGTATTGTATGAAGTGTATCTTTAAAATACATGGATCCATGTACGAATGTATATTTTTACAAATTAATGAAATTATTGAAGGAGGTTGCCCCATTGAAGAGGCATGCGATTTTGATTTACTTTGTGAGATTCTTTTATTTTTGCACTTAATTTTTGTATTGCAATAGTTTGTGTTTCAAGTATTTATGTTTATTTGTAATATTTGTGTGAGTGTTTTTATTTTTAATAGTAAGTTCTTAAAAATATTCTAGAAGACATAACTCCATAATCTAAGATTGGTTTGATCTAATTTTTTTTTAGGATGTTCTTAACATAAAGAAGAAGCTACATGATTTTTTTAGAGTGAAAATATCATGATTGGCACTCCAAATATGTGAAACCTAATCAATTCACCTATCAATGATTTATTTATTGACATATTGGACCTCTATGTTTTGCATTATCCATTAAAAATAAATATGTTCTAGCTAAGGCCTTTGGATTGGGTTGGTCATGCCTCAACAAAAGTCTAGATCCTACTTCCCTAACTTTGTACTACCAAAACTCCTTTTGTCATAAAAATTGGCTGCACAAAGTGGAAGTGAAGGCCTTAAGATATATCATCGGTATAAATGCATGGTAAAAATTAAATATCATCATATAATGTAAACTTGTGCATATATAATTCACACAACAAATTTTTCTACTTCTTTGGACTCTGCAAGAATGCTTCAATGAAAATTTGACCAGAAGATAAATTATGGGGGATTTCAAAATAAATCCTCATTACATACCATATGTAATATAATTCTTTTAAGAACAAACTATAGATATGAGCATGTCCCCTACATTACACTATTTTTTTGTAATGTGGAACATCTCTAATTTTTATTTTTAGAGCTACTAATTCTTCTCTCTGCCTTTTGTATTTTTTTCCAAGGGTCACAATGTTGTAATACATCCTTATATAAAATGATAGTGAGCCATCCATCTTGCTATTATTGCATTATGGTTGTCTAGTAAAATAAGACTCTATATAATTACAATGGCTAGGTGTGGAACAAGTGCTTTAGGGAGTTCATTCTATGCTTCTTTCCTTGTAGTTTGTTCATTGTTTATGGTTTCTTCAATAACCTATTTTTCTTTCACTTCTATTTTTGACTCAAGCTGGTTTGTCTCAATCTGCCAAATAGGTATCTTGTATGCTGGGACTTCTTGCTCTAGAGATTTTTCTTGTCTCTATTTTTCTAAAGTCTTCCTTAGAAATTCATACCCTATTATTTGTATTAGTGCCTATTATAATGAAGCTTGCACTGGTTCTTGTTCCAGAGCATCCCCTACTTGTCTACAACTCTCCCCAATCTCCATAGATTTTTCCTTGCTCGTTGCATAAACACTTCCTCTACATTAATTGGATCTCTTTCTTCTATAAGAGTGGTGTCCATAATAGGATTAGGTGGGACTAGTTCCTATTTTTTAATAGGAGTTACATTTATGATAATGTTGGATAGATTTGGCCTCTGTTCACTAACTTCCTAAAATTGGGTAGCAAATTTGAGTAGAATATTTGTTGCTTCCTCTCCAAGAATAGATTTAGGGGGTGCATTTTATTTTTCTTTTAATTTATCCTTAAGTTCATATAACTCTTGAAAAATTAGAAAATATACTTATCATTTTGTTTGATTTTATCCTCAACCTCCTCCAACCATTTTTGTTGTGCCTTGATGATGACTTTGACAACTTTTACATGTGGTGAGTCTTCAAATTTTGTTTTTGAATCATCTTCTTATTTTACTAGATTATCTAACTCATTCGAATATGTGGGACTGGGATTTGAAATAGGTACCTCTGATGGATAATCTTCCTAGAATGGCTCCCTTGTTTTAAAATACCAAAATATTTATCATCCTATTCTTTTACAATGATCATCTTCCTTCATTTTGCTTTTGGGGCTTAGGAGGTGTTGGCTCTTTCATTTGAGTAACTAATTTTTTATTTTACCTCAAACTTCTCCTTAGAGGAGGTGGATCTAATGGAGTTTTTTTTTCATGATGCTTTTCTAGTGGCTTTTTCTCTCTTCCACTATAGATAGTATCAACTAAATTGTTCACTTTTGTAGTTATTTTAATTTGTTTTCTAGGTAGTTCTACTACCTCTTTTTGTGTGCTAGATTTATTCAATGTTTTTTTTTTAATTGTATTTTGGTGAAAGACCTTGTATTGCCTTCCCTAATTGGTTACTCTATAATTTTATCATATTGAGGTTGCTTTCTCTTCTTGGCTAGCTCTGGTTTGTACTCCTCTTGTTTTATAGATTTTGTTGAAGCTTCTTCAAAATATTCTAAAATTGATGCCTCCTCTATTGAAGAAGGTTCTTCCTAAGTAGAGACTTCATCTGTGGTGTTTGATACAAAAGGTTATTTTGGGTAAATATGTCTATCTAGGAAGACACATTTGTATAACCACTCTTAATGACAACTCTTATTTTTCCCCTTTGTTTCTCTGTAGGTTCAGTTTCATATTTTCTTTTTTTCCACCCCTTGATCTCTTCTCAGTAGATACATGTCTACTAGTTGAGGAAGGTTCCCTTACAACTTTTGGTTTTTCAATCCTAGATCTTGTGGTTGCCTTGCTTCTAGGTTTACTTGAACTAATAGGGGTTTTTATAGCACTTATTTTTACTGCACTCCTAAACCCTTATACCTTCTCTTTTTGAGAGTTCTTAGAGATAGATCCATCTATCCAAGGCTCTAAAAATATTTTGAATTATTGGAGGTTTCTCTTGAAATGATTTTTGTACAATAGTTTTATTAGACCATGATGTATGAAAAACCCCTGTCCTTCTCAAAACAACTTTGCCATGTCATGAAGAGCATGTTGTAGGTACAAGCTAATCTTGAGATTTAGTTTCTTAGCACCATGTATCAGGTGAATTAATAGTTTAATGTGATGTCCAAAAAACACAAAAAATTGACCTTCACAAGTCAAATATCTAATCACCTAAATAGCAACCTCACCCTAGGGTTTTTTTTAGGCTTTTTCATTTTAAAACTTTGTAGATATGATTGCTAGTATGCAACCGAGGTTCAAGGTCATCTTCCTCTCTAAATGTATTCACTAATTATGGAAGGGTGGCCCTAAGTGCTTTTGTTAACTCTACTCCCTCACAAGGAATTTTAGTAATTTTACTAAATATTTTGGGAGTTACTTTAATTTTCATATTGTTGATGCTTGTTTTTCAATTCAAAAGGGTTTATGCAAACTTTTATGCTAATCCTTTCGAATGCTCATAAAATTTACATAGAAATGGTATCCATACCACTCATTGGAATATTGCAACAACTTATTAATTACATTGCAATTCATCATTTCTTAGATTAGCTTTTTACTTCTAACCTCCCATGTCGTTTTATCTCTATCGTACATTCTATGTTCTATCTTTGGTTCTACAACTTGTCTCTGCACTCTAGTTTTTCCTGTTTG
The DNA here is from genome assembly GCA_028583015.1 of Wollemia nobilis. Lineage (NCBI taxonomy): Eukaryota > Viridiplantae > Streptophyta > Pinopsida > Araucariales > Araucariaceae > Wollemia > Wollemia nobilis. The sequence goes on from JAQPPZ010000057.1 coordinate 3,224,471, forward strand.
CAATTTATTTGTTGTAAACTAAAAATAGAGGTTCTTGGTCATATATTTGGCACTTACGATGTTATTATTACTGTGTAATCATACTCGAAGAGCACCATATGCTTTGGAAGATGGTGAATTCAAGTTTAATATGCACATGAAATATTTGCATACTCCCCATGAATGTGATAAAACATGTGGGAGATTGTAAGTGGGTGCAACACAATCTAAATTTTCTTTCTTCATTTGGTATGGATAGTGATGGCAATTGGAACCTTCGGCTAGTTAATCCTACATGCACCATAACATGAAAATTTCCCATGCATACTTATTTATATAGTTGATCTATTAGCGAATGACCTTTATTTTACAGATGCAAATTAGGTCCCTTGGTACTCATGGCACCATCATCCACCTTTTTTTCTACCACATATGCTTCAAAATCATGTGATCATGTGGTTTTAGGGTGTTTTCTTGATTCATGTTTTCCAATGAAAATGATTGGAAACAAGTGCACTTTGGATCAATACGTTGTGATAGGTCCTAAATACCTACCACCTATTGTGACATATATTGTTCATTTTTAAAATGAATTATTTTTATGCATGCAAAAATATATTTGAAATTTGGTGTAATTTGACTGAACCCATAATTGTTATTTTAGAGCACCCAAAGCAAGTTATTTATTTTTTAAAACATTTTGGAGGTGAATCCTTATAAAAAAGGGTATGCCGAAACATATTCTAGGGATATTTAGTAGGGTATTAAATTTTTCTAATTATATACATAAGTATGCAAGCATTTCATCCTTATTTATGCAATGTTAAGGCTAATTAATAGTAAGATTTAAGAAAATGCATATATTACTATTGAAGAGATTTCATACACTCCTTTTGATTATTGATTGCATTCATAATATTTCTAAAATACTAAAATTACATAGATGCAGTAAATATAACTTTACAAATGCTAGGAAATATTATAAGGAAAACAAGCCAAAACCCAGTTTTTATGTAAGCCTTAACTCAATAGCATCTCAAAGAGGTTTTCACTCTTGAATTATTATTTTTCTTTTTATAATCACAAGAGGTCGTAATTTTTGGGTTTTAACCATCTCTTGTATTTATTGCATCCATGAAGAATTTTCACAACCAATATTATCATTTTTTAATTCAAAGATATGATCATTCAAAATCTATAGAAGAGGAAGCCTCTTCTATCACATGTAAGACAGACCATGAAAAATACTAAGCGAATTCCACCTTTGTTAGTGGATTATGGTACAATTGTAAATGATTCTCATTTACCACTAATTTCCCCTTGAATAATTAATGGAAGAATGTTGAATAGATCCATTCTTGAATGCTTCTTCAATTTGATATGGTCCTAGCCACTGAGTTTTTAGCTTGTCAAGAAAATCAACATAGAAAGAATCAAATAAGAATACCCAATCAATTGGTTCATATTTGCTGCTCTTAATGTGACTATCATGCCATATTTTTTTCTATTGTTGAATTATCTCTGTTTGGTGAAGTTCCTCCAATCAAAGTTCATCCAATGCATTCAACTGTAAAATTATCTCTAGTTATACCTATGATAACTCAATGCTAGATTTCAAATATGTACGAAGTGTTAGTAATTAAAATTCAATTGAAAAAGGAGGTTTCTTACCATAGAATAATTCATAAGGTGTAAATCCTATAGTGGATTTCCATGTAGTATTATATACCCAAACGACCTTTGGTAACTTGTTCTCCAATATTTCTTGTGAAAAACCACTATTTTTGTTAAAATATTCTCTAGTTCTCTATTTGTGACTTCTACATAACCATTTTATTGTGGGTGATATGGTGATGACTTCTTATGTTTGATTTCATACATTTTAGTAAATACTTTTATAACCTTAGATGCAAAAAAATGTTCATGATCTATAACAATAGATTGTGGAGAACCAAATATTTGAAAATTTTGGGTATATATAAAATCATCTACGTTCTCTTCTCGAGCATATTTAAAATCACATGCTTTAGCTCATTTGGTCATATAATTAGTGCACATAAGAATGTGTTGCTTTCCTTGAGAAGGTAGGTCGATGGGTCCAATAAAATCCAACACTCATATCTCAAATGTATTTAAAACCAATTGAGGTTGTAGAGGTATTTCATTTGTTGTAGTTGGTTTACCCATTCATTTACATGAATTACAATGTCATAAATACTTTGTTACATCATGATGGAGTGATGGGCAATAGTAACCCACTCGCAAGATTTTTTAGATAGTGCATTTCACTGAATAGTGTTCTCCTGTTGGTTCATCATGACATGCATGAATAATATCACTCACCTCATCTTTTTGAATACATCAATGCAATATATAATCAAGTCCACAATTGAATAGTAGACCATTGATCCACTTGAATTATGAACTTTTTTTAACTAATCATCATTTTTCTCGGGGAGTGAAGTGAGAGAGAATTTTTTTTGTTGCTATATAGGTGACAATATCAGAAAACCATGGTGATTGTACTGAGATTGCAAATAAAATTTCATCAAGAAAAAAATCCTCTACTGGTTCATCCTCACCTATGATGTTTAGTCTTGACAAGAAATCAACTATTACATTAGCTTTTACAAGTTTATCGACTATAGTAATTTCAAACTCTTGTAATAGTAGCAACCATCGTATTATTCATTCACTAACTAATGGTTTATTCATGAGATATTTAATTGCAGTGTGGTTAGTATTAATAAACACTTGATATACAATAATGTAGTGACAAAATTTATTGATAGCATATACTACCACTATTTTTTTTAGTAGTAGTATAGTTAATTTTGGCTCCTGTCAAGTTTTTACTGATGTAATAGATAGCATAATGCTCTCCATTTTCTACTTAACCCAAGGCTACCCTGATTGCAGTGTTAGATGCATCAGTTTGTATATGAAATGTAATTTTCTAATCTAGGCCTTGTAATAAAAGGGGAATAGTAAATTTTTATTTTAAAGTGTCAAATACAATTTGACATTTCTATATCCAATTGAATTCATAATATTTAGTCAAAAGGTTAAAATTGGGCTTGCAATTATACTAAAGTTCTTGATGAAATAATGATAAATGTCAATATGACCCAAACAACTCCTAACATCTATTTGAGTTTGGGAAGCATGCAAGTTTTTGATAATATCTATCTTCATAGGATCTACTTGTATTCCTCTCGGCAATAGATGATGTCCAATAATAATGGCTTCATCCATAATTATAAAGCATTTCTCAGGGTTTAAAACCAAATTGTAAGTTTCACAGTGGATTAAAACTTTATCAATATTTTCTAGAGTTTCATAAAAAAAAATTCCACTTACTATGAAATCATCCATGTATATTTCAACACGATCATTGATCAAGTAAGATAAAATAGCAAGAACAACTCGTTGGAAATTTTTTGGGGCATTGCAAAGTCTAAAAGGTAAAACTCTATAAGAAAAATTTCCTCATGGGCAAGTGAAAGTTATTTTATATTTATCTTTAGGTGCTCCCTGAATTTTATTATATCCACTATATTTGTCGATAAAACAAAAATACTTCTTCCTAGTGAGTGTATCTAACACTTGATATATGAATGATAATGGGAAATGGTCTTTAAGTGTAGCTTTGTTTAGTTCTCGATAATTGACACGCATTCACAGTTGTTTTAGAATTATAACCAGTGGAGAAACCCATCGACTATTAGAAATAGGGTAGATGAATCATATTTCTAATGATTTCTCAATTTCATCTTTAAAAATATCATGTAAAGCAAGATTCAATATTATTTGTGGTTGTATTACAAGTTTAACATCATATGTGTAAATATGGTGAGTGCATATATCCATATGAATTCATTCCATATATTTATATTCCCATGTAAAATAATTGGGATACTGTATAAATACATGAAATCATTTTACCTCATAGTCATTAGTCAACCAACTATTGATATTTAAAAAATTTCAAGGTTGTATTTCGATTTATTTTGTACTATGATGTATTGAATTGATTCCTTCATTATTGCTTAACAATTAATTTATTGGACAATAATGTAGAAAAAGAGAATGGACAATTTGAGTATCTTTATTAAAATCTATGTCTAAAGGATTTAAATTTAAGAGAATATGACTATGCTCTATCTTGTATTTGAAATGGATGACAAATATTCAATTTCTTATTCTTTATTATTCCATAGTAATCGACTAACAGTAATTGGTTCATCTTCAAGTCCTAAACCATACAAATTGTTGATCAAAATAGTCTATTCTTCAAAAATAACCATTTTAGATCGATTCAACTCTTCTACATGATTCTTTACAACTATGGCAACCAAAGTTGAAATGTTCTCTTCATTTTCATCATCTGATTTAGGAAACCATAATTTATCAAAGAAACTGATTGAAGTTTTTGTAGGAGGATATAGAGATATTTTCTTAGAGTCAATTTTATTAGAAATAGTCACATCTCATAATATACAATCAATAAAAGCAACTATTGTGGCAAACCAAGGCCTTCCTAGAACTATTGGGTAATCATTCACATTATTTTGGGGTTGTAATACCAAAAAAATAATTGGATATTCCTATGATGAAACCATCATAGGAATATTTTCTAGGATTCCTTTTGGTTTAGCAACTGATCTATTAGCCATTTCCAAGTTTTCAAAAAAATTGATTGAAGGTTTTGTAGGAGAATATAGAGATATTTTCTTTGAGTCAATTCCATTAGAAATGGTCATATATGTTGGAAATTTGAGTTAATTTGAGGCATTTTATTTTTTCATTGATTTCACATGGATCATGGATGTCACATGGATCACATTTGGTTTTGGTGGCCAAAATATTTCATAAATAAGCATTTATGATACTTTGGAGAGCATGGCTACTTACATTATTTTTATGAAAACCAAGATAGGTAAAATAAAAGGTTTTATTTAAAACCATGGTGGGCTTATGTGGAAAGGGCTTTTATTAAAATCCAAGGTGGAATTTTGTTTCATCGAAAAAGGACCTCCGGTGATGAAGATATTAAAGTTTAAATTTTAAGTTTAAATTAATGGAGGGCCGACCTATGTGCAATTAATGGAGGGTGGCATATATATATATAAAGGTTTCAATTTATTTTGGAAAGGGGACATATTATATATCGTCAAAAATATTATTTTGAGGGATATTTGACTAACTTATTTATAAGGAGAAATAAAGTGTGTGTAAAGAGATATTTTTGATTTTGCAAACGGGTTCCAAAAGTGAAGTTTACCTTGTTATTTTTCAAGAGGATTAATTATTTCATGAGGTGACAAGGTATGCAATATTGTGATTTATTTTATTTTATGGTATAATTGGTTTTGGGAGTGAAAAGGCTATGCAATGTTTTTATTTATTTTATTTTATGGTAAAATTGGTTTTAGGATAGATAAGAAGTTGTGCAATTAAAGGCCTTGGTGATGATTATTGAAAAGTGAAGTAATGTTGATTATTTTGTGATCTACTAACCCTTGTGAATATTGGTAAAAGAATTTTATGATTGTGGCAGATTTACAAAGAGATTTTTTTCATATTCATAAAATGTATGGGCACATTCTCCTATTGATTGTTTATGGTGGTTGATTTATGAAATATCATTGGAGGAAAAAGGATTGTTTGTGGTTTCCTTTTCAAAAGTGGTTGGTTGAATGCTTCAAGGTTTTCTGAATTGAGATTTGTGTCTAAACCTTGTTTGATAAGCATAGTTGTTTAAGCCCATTGGTTGTGAAATAACTTGAGTTAGAAAATAACATGAGTATCATTGTTATGTGAGATTTATGGTTGAGAATTGTTGGAAACATTTGAGTTGGTTGATACATACTTGGACTAGGGTTGTGTGAGAGAGAGTTGTCCCTTGTGGTGATTGACTTGAGTTGATTTGAGATTGATTTGAGTTGAGTAGTTTAGTTGATATTAGAACATATTGAGTCTCTAAAAATTCTCTTTATGCTTCTATGAGTTGATTTGAGTTGAGATTGAGATTAGAACATATTGAGTCTCTAACAATTCTCTTTATGCTTCTATGAGTTGAGTTGAGTTGAGATCATTGTGGATCATTGTTGTCATCCATTGAAGAGTACATTACCATTCATTTTTGAGTTCATATTTGAGATTTGCCTTGATAGATTTATGGATGAGATTTGAGTGCTACTTGAGCATGATTGATTGAGCCTTTGAGAAGGCCTTTGGGATAGATTTGAGGAAAATGTTGGGACATATTTGAGGACAGTGTTGGGAAAGATTTGTGTACAATTTTAGAGTAGATTTGGGAAAGTTCTTGGTGAGATTGCTAGATAATATTTGGTCAAGTTCTTTGTGAGCTTGCTAGAGCAGATTTGGGCAAGTTATTGGTGAGCTTGCTAGAGCAGATTTGGGCAAGTTCTTGATGAGATTGCTAGTGTATATTTGACAAGTTCTGTGTGAGATTGTTAAGTAGGTTCTATGTGAGCCTATTGAGTAGGTTCTTAGTGAGCCTATTGATAGATATTTGGAGGTGATAGATTACAGAGGATAGAGTCTCAGTGGATATATATCCATCAATTAGAATAGTTGAAGATAGATCTAAGTGAGGAGTCTTCAAGTGGAGATATATCCATCAATTAGTGCAATAGTGAGACAGAGTCTTCTAGAAGATCATATAGCCAGAGTAGAAGGGGAAAGAGTTCTCTTTTGGAAGAGATCCACGAACTTGAGATTAGGGGATTAGCATATCCTTTGGACAAATATCCATAAACATTGTAATTGGGAGTGATTCCCAAAGAGATTGATTGAGAAATTTTTAGTAAAATATTTTCTTCGTGGAGTAGCCCACATTGGGTGAACCACATAAATTGTGGTTTATCTATTGTGTATGGTTTCTATGCATTGATTTGATGACTTCTATTGATACTGCTATCTTTATACAACATAATATTGAATTGGAAGAAAAAGTAAAAACTGGTATTATATTGTTCACCCCCCCTCAGTATAAGCTTGTGTTATTCAATTGGTATCAGATTCAGTTCCTTCAAAAATTCTAACGGCTTGAGGGTAGATTCTACAAGAACACATATGGCTTCACAGAAAGGATTATCTTCAAATAAGGCTCCATTTTTTGATGGTAACAATTGCGCTTTCTAGATCATGAGAATGAAGAACTACTTAATATCACAAGGATATGAGGTTTTGCAGATGGTTGAAAAATAGTATAGATTTGAAGGTGATCCCGAAGAAGATAATACTACCAAAAAATTGGTTGAGATAAATTGCAAGAGCAATGAATTGTATTTTGAGTAGGCTTCATGAGATAGATTTTGTAAAGGTCATGGTATGTACTTCAACTAATGAGATGTGGGCCAAGTTGAGGAATACTTATGAAGGAGATTCCAAGGTAAAGTTGGCAAAGAAATATTACTACATTGTAGAAGCAAGTGCTAATTCAGATTATAGTGATAAAGATCATTCAAATGAAGACGAATGTAAATTCTTTGGAATAAATGAATAAAAACAAGAACATCTATTCCTAGGTATTGAAGTTAAATAAGAGGATAAATCTATTGAAGAAATACATGAAGAGCTTGCCACAACCATTGAGAAAGCATATAGGTACAAGAAATGTCTAAGAATACTAAAATGCTTTATATATAGAGATTTTGGGCATATAGATGATGATTGCACATACTACAACAATTACAACAAGGAAAGTGTATTTGAAAAAGAAAGCAGTAGTTCTAGTGACAATTCCAACAGCAGTGAAAACAAAGAAGTCTCATTTTTGGTAATAGAAAAGGAAGAGGATGAGCCAAGTAAACAAAAATCAGAAATCAAAAGGTTAAAAGAAGAATACAAGAATCTTGAAAACAATATTCGAACAGATGTCAAAATCAAATAAGAACTACTTCAAACAATCAATAATCTCAGAGAAGAGCTTCAAAATGCAAAAAGGATAGAAGAGAGGATGAGTGAAGAACCAAGGATAACAATGGCAAGGCATGATACATTAGATGAAAAGATTCAAAAAGGAGTGGAAACTTATTTAAAGGTTGTATATTACATCCAAGAAAAGTCACACTCAAAAGGAAAGGAAGTTCTAAAATATGAAAGCAAGGAAGAACCTAAGATTTGTGAGGAAAGTTACAAAGTTCCTATGGCTTCAAATATTCAGTTTGGTTATTATTTTGAGATAGGTGAATCAAGCTCAAAGGGAAAAGAAACTCTTGAAGAGAAATGCAAGGAAGATATTTTAGATGCTACAAAGAAGGTTCAAGAATGCAATACACAAGTTGAATATGATCATAAGGATAATGGTCAAGAAAGGTATGATGAACCAAGGCATGAACAAAGGGATTTTCAAGGATATTGTTTTTCTTGTAATGGATTTGGACACAGGGCTATACATTGCAGGATCCATGGATCAAAGAAGTTTGATTTTGCTAGAAGAAAATTCAAGGGAAGAAGGTATGGTTTTAAGGGACATTGCTTCTCATGTAACATGATTGGTCATAAATATTTTTAGTGCAAAGGAAATTAGCAATATATTTTTGGTTTTAGAGCTACACAATTCAAAAGTCATGGTTATAATGGTCATGAAAATAGATCTTCACAATACAGGGTGGTTCAGCAAAGGAATGGATATGGAAATTATTTTAAGAATAATTTCAGGACATGGGCACCAGCCAAAGGCTACAATATCAAGTGTTTTAATTGCAATAAATTTGGGCATATTGCAATATGGTGTAGGACTCAATTCCAAACAAGTTCAAGGCAAGAAGGTCAAAAAGGTTCAAGACAAGAAGATCAAGTAATTCATTAAGAGAAGGATATCAAAAAATCAAGGAAGGAATTTGACAGAGGAAAGAATCAATGTAATATGGGATTAAAGGTACTCCCACCCCAAAATTAATAACCTCAAGAGAGAAGGTGGTGAGGGGGCTATGCTTAAGAGTCATATTTTTTAGCCCCATAGGTGTCCCTTTTTCCATTGATGTCAAATGGGGAGAGATTTGAGTAAGGGGGAGAGCATTGAGTTAGGGGGAGAAGCCTCCAAAGAGAGCATTGAGTTAGGGGAGTAGCCTCCAAAGAGATTATTGAGTTAGGTGGAGCAACCTCCATAGAGAGTATTGAGTTAGGGGAAGCAAATTTGATTATTAGAGATGATTTTTATAGTGATTGTGGTGTTTGATTTAGAGGTGTTGCCATCAATGACAAAGGGGGATATTGTTGGAAATTTGAGTTAATTTGAGGAATTTTATGTTGTCATTGATGTCACATGGATCATTTATGTCACATGGATCACATTTGGTTTTTGTGGCCAAAATATTTCATAAATAAGCATTTATGATATTTTGGAAAGCATGGCTATTTACAGGGTTTTTATGAAAACCAAGGTAGACAAAATAAAAGGTTTTATTTAAAACCATGGTGGGATTATGTGGAAAGGGATTTTCTTAAAAGCCAAGGTGGAATTTTGTTTCATTGAAAAAGGACCTCCGGTGATGAAGATATTAAAGTTTAAAGTTTAAGTTTAAATTAATGGAGGGCCGACCTATGTGCAATTAATGGAGGGTGGCATATATATATATATATATATGTAAATGTTTCAATTTATTTTGGAAATGGGGCATATTATATATTGTTGAAAAGCTTATTTTGAGGGCTATTTGATTGTAGCACCCCAAAATTGGTGCAGTAAACCCTTAGTAAAAAGATAAAAATTTGAATTTTAACCCCGAAATCGCCCGTTAACCACTCTCCCCATTTTTCATGCCTTTTTTAGGAGTTGTTTTGACCATTGGATGATATCGTCGTCGATCAGACAAAATCATCCCAGATCAGACGAATTCGTCTGGAATAGAACATCCAGACGATTTTGTCCCAAAATTGAATTTTCATAATTAGATTATGTTTTAACAGCGTCTCCAACTTGGGTAAAAACATGTCTACACAGTTGGAGATTCCTCCGTTGGAGATCTCCCAGATTGGGATGATCCCCAACCTCCTAACCTCCCCCTAATCCTATATAAACTTGGGATTTTCTCAGTTTATACCCCCAGTCGATCATTTCCTTGCAACTCTAGTTTTGCTATATTAGAACATCCTCGCCCCCATCATTTGCATTTGTATTTTCAAGTTTTTCATTGCAAGTTTTCACTGTGCTTTAGCTGGAGGAAGCTCGGATCGTCGCAGGCGATTCCAGATGATTTTAGATGATCCTGTCATAGATCAACGATGATCTCGTACGATTGGAGGCGTCTCGACAATAGTTCATATTGGGGGCAGCCAGAGCCCTGAGTTTGCATTTCTCATATTTGTTCTTTATTTTACTATGTATTAGCTTGATTTATTTTTATTCTGCATCCTAGAGTTCACCTCATTTAGCATAAATGCATGATAAAGTTAAAATAAGTTATTAAAACAATGCATTTCCTTTAATCTGCTATCTAGATTTATAAATTAAGCATTCATATTGTCATTTCTATTATTTTGCATTATTCTTGCAGTAGAATTTTTTATTTTTGGTGTCTGTTTCTGTGATTGTAGGTGTAGCACCCTAAAATTGGCACGGTTAAAACCTTAGTAAAAAGATAAAATATTAAAATTTGAATTTCAACCCCAAACTGCCCGTTAAACCGCCTTTTACCCGCTTTCCCCATTTTTCGTGCCATTTTTAGGATTTGTTTTGACCGTTGGACGATATCGTCGCAGATTAGACGAAATCGTCCCCGATCCGACGAATTGCTGCTGGAATAGAACGTCCAGACGATTTCGTCCCAAAACCAAATTTTCATAATTAGCTTCTGTTTCAACGACCTCTCCAACTCGGGCAAAAGCGTGTCTGCGTAGTTGGAGATTTCCCTGTTGGAGATCTCCCAGATTGGGATGATCCCCAACCTCCCAAACCTCTTTCTAATCCTATATAAACTAGGATTTTTCTAGTTTATCCCCCGCCTCCCTGCCTAATTCTTGCTGATTCTCCCTAAACTCCCAACCCCTTTGTTTACAGGATTTCATTGCAGAGTTAGCTCTTTATTCCTTCGTATTATTGCTTGCATTTGGTATTTTTGCATTTTTATTTGTAGGAACTCTACTATTTTTCAGTCGAAGCTAGCTTGGATCGTCGCAGACGATCTCGGACGATTGCGGATGATTTCGTATGATTGGAGGCGATCCTGACTGTAGTCCAGATTGGGGGCAGTCCGAGTTTAGAGTTCGCATTTTCTTAAGCTTTTCTGCATTTTCCATAACATATTTCTGCACTGTTTTAAGTTATTATGTTTTATGCATCTTGGAGTTCACCTCATTTAGCATAGTTGCATGATAAAGGTAAAATCAATCATTAAATTTACTGCATTTCCTCATTTGTTATTAGACACTATTATTTAGGCAAGTTTGTTGTTATTTCTATCATTATCCCTTGCTTTGCATTTGCATATTTGGTATTTTGTGTCTGTTTTTGTGATTGCAGGTTTCTGACGGATTCGTCTGACGAATTCGTCAGATTTCAGGTGATTCTGTCCTATTTCAGATGACCTTCTATGATTTGAGATGATCTCAAGAAATATCAGATGATAATGTGCAAACTGAGACGATCTGAACTGCTACAAGACTCAGAATCTCCATCAGACATCCGAAATCAGGTATGAATTCTTCTGGTTAACTTATTCTCTGTAATTTGCATCTATTTCTATTTTTTGTATTCATTGAAATCCCCATTGGCATATAGAATAGTTTAGATTCATATCGGCCAAACCTAGGAGTTGAATGATCAAGCATAAAAATGAACACATCAAACACACTATCAACCTAGGCATGGAAACTGCCATTCAAAAGTTTCCTGGTGAACCCACCATCCATCAAAAATTCACCCTTATACACCTCCCCCGAGAGGCGGGACCTTCAAAGGGCCTCTCAGTCCGAGGTATTGTCCCATCCTTTTCACATCCCCCTTTCGGGCACGGATCCTATAGCCTGAAGGTAAGGGTGCAAAAAATTTGGAGCGATACATTTTGGTGAACCCGACGTGAAAACTAAAAACCTTTTGAAAACAATTCAATCCAAAAAAACAAAACATAAATGCATTTAGAATCAAAGATTGCATGTCATATTTAGATGGTAGATTATAATAAAAGACGAGTTGTCACCATTAATGTTGAAAACCAATTAGCAACTATAGAGATTACTTCCGTGCTTAGAGTACCTCAAACAAATAGGGTTCAACCTTTGTGGGACGAACTTAATAGGAGATTAGATCTCATTTCATCTAGAGCAACTGAACTTAGGCAAATCAAGAGGTTTGTCCTAGATAGAATCCTGGATCCCGATCAAGTGATTTTGTACCATGAACTTCAGAGAGCTTGCCATAGGTGGTTAGCAGATAAAAGAGCCCTTGTGTCTTCCGAGTTGTATACCTTTGAGGAATACCTTGATAATGCAGTTGTAGTACATAAATTTTTGTCTCGTGTAGAGGACCAAGAGGTCGTTCTTACGGATAGAAAAATATGGAATAGAGTTCCCAGAGCTGTGTTATATCGAGAATATTGCCATGAGATTTATTTTTACAAAAAGAAGTCAGAAGTAGATAATATCACTATAGCACACTTTATTAAGTTCCTGAAAAACCATTTCCAATTTGAAGAGGAGCACTTTATGACTCCTGATGAACTTGATCCTATCAATGACATCTATAAACTATTTATAGAAAACTAAGTTATTATTTTATTATTGTTGTTTCTTGTATTTAGTGTGTTGTTTATTGTCTTTATAAAATAAAAATAAAAACAAAAACAAAAACAAAATAAAATTATCATAAAAAAATAATAACAAAAAAATCAAAACATTTTCTTTTAAGTATTATAGTAGGTATATAATTAAAATATATACCTCCCAAGATTTGTTGCAAATATATTAATATATATTTGCTAAAACCTAAATTTAGACACAATGACTAGACTCGGGAATGGAAAACAAATTGAAGTAGAAGAAGATTGGTTAGGAAAAACCAATAAACCAGATGCCCTTCTTGAAGAACCAATTCAAGAAGAAGTAACCTTAAACCAACAAGAAGAAGAATTTGTGGACGCAAATGAACAAAAAGAAAATGATAGAGAGGAAGGATCCTCATCTCCTAAAATAACTCCAGACGGAGCTATTACTTTTGAGAACATGGACCATTTTTGGAAATTTCTCAATAATAATATTGGCACTCTTAATAGAGCAGTCCATATGGATAAAGATCAAATTAGTGATACTCAAGCAACCCTAGAAGATATATATCACATGCACACTAATCCTTTGTCCTTCATTGATCAAGAGAGTGATCAAGCTGGACCGTCCAATTTGGACATGGCTGCTATAATCCAGAACATGCAACAACAACAGGTTACCCAACCACCTAGAGTGCCTGTTACCAAACCAAGGGTTATTCCTACACAAAAGAAACCTTCATTCACTACTCTATTTCGCCAAGCTATTGATCAATATACCTCAAATCAACAAAAGCCTAAAACAAAACCAAATGTTAATTTCCAACAATCTGGGATACAACATAATGCTACCACAAATCTTCTTCATAATACTCTTCCTACCAATCATTTGCATAATAGTAACATAGCATCGAATCCTTATGTTCTCGCCTTCTTACGCTCACAAATCCCATGCTCATGTACCACCGAACCAATATGGTGGGCAAGCTGGCAATCTGGAAGCCATGGTGAAACAGTTAACCTCCCGTATGGACCAAATAGATCCCTACCGTCCCTCGTACAATTACCGAGAGATGTGTAGTCAACCTCTAGATCCTATAGTTGTAGCACAACCATATCCCAAACACTTTCCTATGCCTGTCCTACCTATATATAAAGGAACCGAAGATCCCATAGAGCATCTTCGTATGTTTAGGATAGCATGTCATGACATATCACATGATGATTTGCTATTACTAAAAATGTTCCCGAAAAGCTTAGGGGGGATGGCATTGGAGTGGTATTATCAACTACCCACTCATTCTTTGAGAAATTTTGAAGAGACCGCTGAGTCTTTTGTGCATCAATTTAGTGCCTATATCGAAAGGCATGTAACCATTAAAGATTTGTACAACCTAAAACAAGACAAAGATGAGTGTTTTGCTGACTTCTTAGCTCGATGGAGACAGTTGATAGGAAAACTACACTTTGTGTTACCTTATCGGGAGATGTTGGATATTTTTATCAATAATTTACAAGAACAACTATCCTATGAATTATCAACTACTACCTTGACCACCTTCGATCAAGCTATAGACTTAGCTCGAAGGGTGGAAGATGCTCTCATTAGAAGAGGTCAGCTCAAAAAGAAAGATGATGAGAAAACATCCAAAAATCAGTATAAAAATAAACAAGTTGTGGGTGACGGAGTCACTGATAGTAGAAACATTGCTAATGTTAATACTACGAAAACAATGGAGAAGTTTATATTGAAACCTCCTGATAAACCACCCCAAGAATTTACTAGGTTAAATCAACCTTTATCAACCATTCTCCCCCAATTACTAGCACGAGGCTTGATCCAATTACCAGCTATCTGGGAACCCGATCCAACTATACCCGGATAGAGAGCTGATTTACATTGTGATTTTCATAGAGGACCTGGACACGCTACAAACTCTTGTAAAATATTAAAACATAAAATACAAGATCTGATTGATAATAATGAGATGGAGGTGCAAGCCTTCCAACCTAAACAAAATGCTTCTAATAACGCTCAAAAGAACACCCCTCAAAGTCAGAATCAGAATGCCAATCAATCATTGGACATATTTCAACATCCTTTACCAAAGCATGGTAAAGAGGTGGCTAATCAAATCGAACATCATAATGTTCCCCCTCCTACCCGATATGTAGGGACTATTAGCGGACAATTACCTATTCAGGATCCTCAAATATTTGACACAACTTTATCCATGGTTACGTCCAGACCCCTATATAATACTCAAACACCGGATCTTAGTGATGTAGAATCGGATACTGAAAGTGAAATAGACATCACCTCAAATCAATCGAATAGTTCTGAAAACGAATCAGATCCTATTCAACCTATCACAGATTCTATGGTTCCGGAAGAACCATTTCCTAGAAGAGTTACTACTCGACCCTCTTCTCATCAGTTCCTTTCTAATGAACAAGCCATAAACGCTAGACCGAGACCAATTCATCATCCTCAACATAACATTGTAGGTACCATCGGAGTCGTTACCAGACAACAGGCTCAAAATTCTCAACAGGATCAAACTCAGAATGATGGATCAGCTCCATTTATTTTGAAAAATCCCAATAAAGGGAATCATATGTCTAATGTTCAACCTAAGCCTCCTTACAATATTAATGAACAATTATCCAATACTACAACTAGAATTTCCCTTTTGGACTTGTTAAGATCTTCTCCTACCCATAGGGATGAATTAATGCTTACATTAAGCCAAATGATGGTACCTCAAAATATTCAACTCGAAGCCATGTCCAATACTATCATCACTCGAGAAGTCGATTGTATTGACTTTCGAGATAGAGATATACCACAACATAGTTTACATAAGGATAACCCCTTATATATTACTGCCCTAATTGGAGATGTAGTTGTTAAACGAGTCTTGATTGATAATGGTTCATCTTTAAACATATGCACTTTTGACTTCTACCAACGATTTGGCTTTAGGAGTGATGAGATGAAAAGAATGGATATGATTATCAAAGCCTTCAATGACGAGACACAAGAAACATGTGGAGTCATTACTATACCCTTGCAAGTTGGTCCTAGAACCCTAGATACGACCGTGTTTATTGTACATTGCCCTGCATCGTACAATATACTTTTGGGTCACCCTTGGATCAATGCGATGCGAGCGGTTCCCTCCACTTTACATCAGTGTGTTAAATTCGAATTTAAAAACCAGTTGGTTACCATTCATGGTGATCCTAGACCCTTTGATATGTGTGCTTTGGCAGAACTTGTTGGAGTGCAATTTTGCCCCGCCCTGTCATCCACACATCCTAATTCTTATCATCCATCCAAACGTGTGAAACACACACCCATAACATCATCTACTCTTTCAACTACACCTATACATTTAGCTCAACCATCTTCTGAACAAACCACATTAGGACCTCGAAAAGAGCCTAAACCTACACCCAATGCTTCCCGTTTTACTCCTATATCTTCCATACCTCTAGATTCACCCATCAATATCCCTATGACATCTACATCCACTACTGGCATCCTTTCTACACCCGACGATGTAGGAAATGTTCCTTCTACCTCTTATGCTCTTATTGATGAGCTCCTACCCGATTTATCTAAAATTCTTATATCTGACGAAGCCAACACTGCCATGCAGACTTCCCTCCTTTTAAATAAACTCCCACCTTCTCCTCGTACCTTGGGCCTCCCACAACCTATGGGAAGTATCTACCAAGTCGGAAGTTGTGCTTTTGTTTATAAAGGATATGATTGGGGAAGAATACCCCGAAACATCAAGACACATTGTGATGGATATGCTCGATGCTATTTTGCTAATGAATATATTAAAGCTAAACCCATAATGCTTAAATTGGGCTATAAAGGGAAAGGTTTGGGACCTTTCCAAAATGGTATGAAAGAACCTTTCGAGGTAGAACCGTGGCCTGCCCGCTGTGGTGTGGGCCTATTTTCTAGTAAAGGTCAGCCCTTTCCATTTGAGGATGATGACCATCTCGTATGTTATCAAGATTATCTAGATAAACAAGATTCTTTGTATCCAAAGAATAATTCTTCTATCTGCAATATGCTATCCATAGCCTATCCTGAAATGATTGCCGAATCCGACGACGAGTTGGAGGGAGATATCTTTCATGATATTTCCATTGAGGAATTGTTATATAATGAATTTTATTTTGATGGTTCTATACCTAGTATAGCCCAGCTTGAGGCCTCGACTCCTCAAAATGAATTATCCAAGCTAACCTTGGAAGAATTACAAGAATTGGGTGTTTCACCCACCCCACCTAATTTTGAGAGAGATTTACATATGGAAGTTGAAAACGTTATAAAAATTAACATTGGAACCGAACATAACCCTCACATAATCAATATTGGATCAGAATTAAGTCAAGAAAAACAAGATAAATACATTTCATTTCTTAAAGACTATGAAGATGTCTTTGCTTGGACATATGAAGACATGCCAGGTTTGGACCCTTCGTAGTCATGCATCATCTAGTAGTCCATCCAGATGCTAAACCTGTTAAACAGAAACTCAGAAAAATGCATCCCAAAGTGGCCTTACTAGTCAAATTCACCATAATTGCCACTGAGTATTTCACGAAGTGGGTTGAAGCTATGCCATTACCTTCTTGCACTGGAACACAAGTTTTCAAGTTTGTTTTTAATCAAATTATTTGTAGGTTTGGAATTCCTGCCAATCTCATTTCGATAATGGAACTTGTTTCAAAAATAAAGATGTCAAGAAATTATGTCAAAAATATAAAATTCAACATCGCTGGTCCACTCCCTATTATCCTCAGGGTAATGGTCAAGCGGAAGCATCTAATAAAACCTTAATCAAAATTCTCAAAAAATTGGTCAATAAAACCGGTCGAGACTGGCACATTCAGTTATATCCTGCTTTGTGGGCCTATCGAACTAGTGTTCGAACCCCCACTGGAACTTCACCTTTTGTCTTGGTTTATGGTGCTGAAGCCATTTTTCCCTTTGAATTAGAAGTTCCTTCTTTAGCTCTACTACTTCAAGATACTGAAGTAGGGGATGAATATCGTGCTGGCAGATTTAGTCAGCTAGAACTTCTAGATGAAAAGTGCATCAATGCTTTGGAGCATCTTCGTGCCTACCAAAACAAGCTTAAGAGAGCATATCTTAAGAAAGTTCATCCTCGATCCTTTGAGATCGGTGACCTTGTCTTAAAAGAAAATAAAAAAAATACTAATGCAACTACAAACCTTAAAGGTAAATTTGAGCCCAATTGGCTTGGACCATATGTCATCAATGCTAAATTTGGATCAGGAGCATACAAATTATCTACCTTAGATGGTAAAGAACTTAAAGAACCTATGAACATTATGCATCTTAAACGTTACTATGCGTAAAAATTGGTCATTTCATCATTGTATATATTTGTTTAAAACATTTCAAAAAACCACTATCTTGTATTTCTTTCAATTCATAAACTTAAAATATAAAAACACCAAAAACATCCAAATCATCAAAATCTTCAAAACCGTCTTTTATCTTTGTACCTCTCAATTTGTGAAGTATTGCTGTTATATTTTCGGTTATTTTGGATAAATTAGTATTTATTTGGAATCCCGCACTTTCACATTCACATGAATAAATCTCTTGATTTTATTTGTTATGATTATTCATCTCTCTTATATCAAAGTCCACAGTGGCATTAAATAAAGTTTTGAGCATAGAGAACTGATCTTGTTATTTACTTGAACCAAGTATATCTCTTCACATTAAAATGATTTCATTGCACATTCGATATGATGCTACATAGTAGAAATGGTTTCCTGAGCGAAAAGTTTCCCCTGCTATCCTATCATGCACATGGTCTAGAATCTTTGAGAATTGACAAAAGGACAAGCTCACCCCTACCCGAAATAAAAATCCCTTGCTCTACAGACTAATCCGAGCAAGTATCCCTAGCATAGGAAGAAAAGAAAAGTTCAAGAAACAGAGAAAAAAGAAAAAGGTTATTTTGAATCATCACAACAATATTTCAGCATTATCTCAAATATCAAGCAAAAATACAAAAGTACAAAAAAAAAAAAAGAAAAAGAAGCAAAAGTGAAAAGCAAAAGCAAAATACAATAAACTCCTTTCCCTACCCCTTGAAAAGAAAAGAAGGGTGAATGAGCTTGAATCCCTGGAATTCTCAATTATTCGAAAACTGTGAGGTAAGCCCCATAACAGGTGGTTTGTGCCCAACCCGCTTGGCCTTGGGTAAATCCTAGCGTGGCGATATGTCTGTCACATTAGCGACCTTCTTTTGTATAGACCTCTGTCAGCTTATGGATTAGCTAGCTCTTGATAACCTAACTTACATAGTAGTCTGGTACGGTTACATGCATATAAATCATGGTCAACGAACATTCATTTGGTCAAGGCAAATTACTTGTATCAAATTATCTTGCTCAAAATTGGTGAATGAACAATACAATCGCACACACATTTGTATTTGAGAGATTTTGTATCATTATGATAAATCAAGATCGGTAATGAACTCACATTTGCACATGAGGATTCCTTATAAATCTACATTTCTCTTTGAGATAATTTAAAATATTTCTGTAACTCTTTTTGGAATAATTTTATCCTTTTATTTCAGAATTTTGTTTTGTTATAAGAGGCAATTACATACATCTTCTCACAAAATCTCAAAAATAATTTCAAACAAAATTTTCATATTATTATTTTTCTGTTTATCAAAGATCAAAAATGCATCTTGCAATAAAACCAACAATCTATTTTCTTCTTTGGATTTCGCGATGATGGTATAAGTCTATACCTATAATTCTATGCCTAGCGCAAACCATCGTTCTAATTTTCTTTTCCATTTATTTTAAAACAAAATTCATCAAAACATGTGACTTGCATCATTATGTTACACAATTATGCTTTACAAACAAACAAACACCTATTCTATTTCATGACATTATGTTCAAAATTCAATATTGCACCCATGGTATAAATTCCTAAGGAATTGTTCAAAATTTTATCACACTTAGGAATTTATGCCTAGCAAAATCATATTTCTTTTCGTATTTCATGCATAATATTTTTATGAAAATCTGAAAGCAAATCATCACCATCATCTTGATAACCTAGCTCTTGATAACCTAACTTACATAGTAGTCTGGTACGGTTACATGCATATAAATCATGGTCAACAAACATTCATTTGGTCAAGGCAAATTACTTGTATCAAATTATCTTGCTCAAAATTGGTGAATGAACAATACAATCGCACACACATTTGTATTTGAGAGATTTTGTATCATTATGATAAATCAATATCGGTAATGAATTCACATTTGCACATGAGGATTCCTTATAAATCTACATTTCTCTTTGAAATAATTTAAAATATTTCTGTAACTCTTTTCGGAATAATTTTATCCTTTTTCAGAATTCTTGTTTTCTATAAGAGCAATTACATACATCTTCTCATAAAATCTCAAAAATAATGTCAAACAAAATTTTCATATTATTATTTTTCTGTTTATCAAAGGTAAAAAATGCATCTTGCAATAAAACCAACAATCTATTTTCTTCTTTGGATTTCGCGATGATGGTATAAGTTTATACCTATAATTCTATGCCTAGCGCAAACCATCGTTCTAATTTTCTTTTCCATTTATTTTAAAACAAAATTCATCAAAACATGTGACTTGCATCATTATGTTACACAATTATGCTTTACAAACAAACAAACACCTATTCTATTTCATGACATTATGTTCAAAATTCAATATTGCACTCATGGTATAAATTCTAAAGGAATTGTTCAAAATTTTATCACACTTAGGAATTTATGCCTAGCAAAATCATATTTTCATGCATACTATTTTTATGAAAATCTAAAAACAAATCATCAAACCATCATTATCTCCATAATTACAACACAAAGTCTTAAGATAGTCTCTTAAGCACTCTTTTACTTTTAACAATATTTCTATACTAGGATTAGCTTGATGACCGAGTGAGCGGCGACTCCATGAAATGGTCTATAATAGTGACAATGTCCTTTGAAATTATTGTTAGAATTCCCTTTTATTTTTTATCAAATCACACCACAACCACCAATTGTTTACATCAGATTATTTCATTTAAAATCTTACAGCATGACATCAAAATTATAATATTTCAAAACGACATAATTATATGAATCCTCAATCCAATAATCAAACAATTCAAACAGTAAAGCATCATAAAAACATATGAACAAGTCATATTGTAGCACCCTAAAATTGACGCAGTAAAACTTAGTAAATAATTAAAATTACCTTAGTAATAATTCAAATTCAAATTTCAACCCCAAAACCGCTCCCAAATCACCTGCTACCTGTTTCCTCATTTTCTGCACCATTTTTAGAGTTTGTTTCGTCCGTTGGACGATATCGTCTCCGATCAAACATCGCCTCAGATTGGACAATTTCGTCTGGAGCAGAATGTCTAGACGATTTCGTCCCAAAACTGATTTTTCATAATTAGCTTTTGTTTCAACAGCTTCTCTAACTCGAGCAGAGACACGTCTGCACCGTTAGAGTCTCCCCCCATTGGAGATCTCCCAAAATGGGATGATCTCCAACCTCCCAACCTCTTTCCTATGCCTATTTAATCTTAGGCCCTCCCCTTGACATTCCCCTGGCTGAATTTTTTTGTACTTTAAGTTTTACATGCTTCAGGATATCCTAGATTATTGTTTGCCTTTGTCCTTTTTTGAATTTTCTTGCAGGAACTTTGTTATTCTTCAGCCGGAGCAAAGCTCAGATCGTCGCAGACGATCCTGTCCAATTCGAGATGATTTCATACCAATCCGAGACGATTTCGACTACAGTCAACATTGGGGGCAATCAGTGCCCAAAGTTTGCGTTTCTTTACTCTTTTTTGTTGTTTTGCTTTGCATTAGTTAAGCTTATTATTGCTTTGCATCTTGGAGTTCACCTCATGTAGCCTAGATGCATAATAAAGTCAAATTTAGTCATTAAAACCATGCATTTTACTTAATTTGTTATCTAAAGTTGTCATTCTAGCATTCATACTTTCATTTCTATCATTTTCCCTTGCTTTTGCAATTGTATTTTTTGTTCTTGGTATCCATTTCTACAATTGCAGGTCTCCGACGAATTTGTTTGATGAATTCGTCAGATCTCAGACGATCCTGTCAGATCAGAGATGATCCTATCAAATTCTAGACGATCTGGACTACTTCAAAAATCAGAACCTCCATCAGATATCCGGATCATGTATGGCTCTTTAATCTAGCTTATTCTCTCTATTTTTTTGTTCAAATCTATTTCCTGTATTCATTTAATTTGCATTTTCATAATAGAAAAACTTAGATTCATTTGTCCAAACCTAGGACTTGGATGTTTAAAGCTAAAATTGAACACATTAAACTCATTCCCAACCTAGGCGTGGAAACTGCCACTAAACGTTTCCTGGTGAACCCCACCATCCGTCAAAAAATCACCTTAATACCCCTCCCCCGAGAGGCGGGACCTTCAAAGGGCATCTCAGTCCGAGGTACCGTCCCATCCTTTTCCCATCCTCCTTTTGGGCACGGATCCTTTAGCCTGAAGGTAAGGATGCAAAAAATTTGGAGCGATACATTTTGGTGAACCCGACGTGAAACTAAAACCTTTTGAAAAAAAAAAAAAACAAAACAAAAATATAGATGCATTTAAAATCATTAGAAAACTACTAAGTTGCATATCATGTCTAGATGGTAGCTCCTAAGAAAAGACTAGCAATCACTATAAATGTTGCAAACCAATTAGCAGCCATAGAAGTTAATTATGTGCTTAGTGTGCCTGAAACAGATAGAAACCAACTTTTGTGGAAAGAACTTAATAAGAGACTAGGTATCATTTCATCTAAATCAACCAAACTTAGACAAATCAAGAGGTTTTCCCTAGATAGGATCCTGGATCCTCATCAACTCATTTTTTATCATGAACTTCAGAGAGCCTGCCATAGGTGGTTAGCTTATAGGAGAGCTCTTGTGTCTTCATAATTGTTCACCTTTGAGGAATACCTCGAGAACTCAACTGTTATACACCAATTCCTAGGTCATGTAGAAGATCAAGAGGTCATTCTTACGGATAGGGAAATATGGAATAGAGTTCCTAGGGCTGTGTTATATCGAGAGTATTGCCACGAACTTTATTTCTACCAACCAGAATCCGAGACAGATAATATCACTATAGCACTTTTTGTCAAATTCTTGAAAGAAAATTTTCAATTTGAAGAAGAACACTTCATGACTCCTGAAGAACTCGAGCCCATTAATGATATTTATAAATTGTTTATAGAAAACTAGATCATTGCTTTCATTATTATTATTTCTTGCATTTAGTGTGTTGTTTGTTATCTTTATAATATTGTTACAAAAACAAGAAAAACCAAAACATAACAAAAACCAAAAACATTTTATTTCAAATACTATAGTAGGTATATAATCAAAATATATACCTCTTAAGCTTGTTGCATATATATATATACATAAGTATATATATATTTTCTGAAATCTAAATTTAAGCACAATGCCTAAACTTAGGAGTGGTAAACAAACTGAAGAAGAAGGAGAAGATTGGTTAGGAGACAAAACAAAAAACCCAAATGTCCTTCCCGAGGAATCAATTTCGGAAGGAGAAACTCTAGAACAACCAGAAGATGAGCTCGCTGAAGAAAATGAACAACAAGAAAATCTTAAAGAGGAAGGATCCTCATCCCCTAGAATAGCTCCAGATGGAACTATTGCTTTTGATAATTTAGATCATTTCTAGAAATTTTTCAATAATAACATTGGTGCTCTTAATATGGCAGTTCGTATTGATAAAGGACAAATTAGTGACACTCAAGCAGCCATGGAACATATGTTTGACATACACACTAATCCCTTGTCTTTCATTGATCAAGAAAGTGATAAAGTTGGACCATCCAATAGAGATATGGTCACTATGATTCAGAACATGCCAAAACAACAAGTTACCCAACCCCTTAAGGAACCTCGTTATTGAGCCTAAAATCATTCCCACACAAAAGAAACCTTCCTTCACTGCTTTACTTCACCAAACTATTGATCAATATGCTTCAAGTAGACAAAAACCTAAAATGAAGCCAAACACCAATTTTCAACAATTGGGCATACAACATAATACAACTTCAAAATTTCTTCATAACACCCTTCCTACCAACAATTTATACAATAGCAATATCGCATCTAATCTCCATGTCCCTCCATCATATGCTCACAAATCCCATATTAATGCCCTATCGAATCAATATGGTGGGCAAACCAGTAATCTGGAAGCCATGGTGAAATAGTTAGCTTCGCACATGGACCAGATAGATCCCTACCATCCCTCGTACAATTATCGAGAGATATGTAGTCAACCTCTGGATCCCATAGTTGTAGCACAACCATACCCTAAACACTTTCCCATGCCCGTATTGCCTATATATAAAGGAACTAAAGATCCCATAGAGCATCTTCGCATGTTTAGGATAGCATGTCATGATATATCACATGATGACTTGTTATTACTAAAAATGTTCCCAAAAAGTTTAGGAGGAATGGCATTAGAGTGGTACTATCAATTGCCCACTCATTCTTTGAGAAATTTTTAAGAAACAACTGAATCTTTTGTTCATCAATTTAGTGCCTACATCGAGAGGCATGTCACCATTAAAGATTTGTACAACTTAAAACAAGACAAAGATGAATATTTTGGTGATTTCTTAGCCAGATGGAAGCAGTTGACAGGAAAACTGCACTTTGTGCTACCTTATAGGGAAATGTTGGACATTTTCATTAATAATTTACAAGAACAAATATCTTATGAGTTATCAATCGCCACCTTAACTACCTTCGATCAAGCTATAGACTTAGCTCGAAGGGTAGAAGATGCTCTCATTAGAAGAGGTCAGCTCAAAAAGAAAGATGATGAGAAAACATCTAGAAATCAGTATAAAAACAAACAAGTTGTAGGTGACGGAGTCACTGATAGTAGAAATGTTGCTAATATCAATACAACGAAGACAACATAAAAATTTATATTAAAACCTCCCTGATAAACCTCCTCGAGAATTTACTAGATTGAATCAACCTTTATCAACCATTCTTCCTCAATTATTAGCACGAGGCTTGATTCAATTACCAACTATCCGGGAACCTGATCCAACTATACCCGGATACAGAGCTGATTTACATTGTGACTTTCATAGAGGACCTAGACATGCTACAAATTCTTGCAAAATATTGAAACATAAAATACAAGATTTGATTGATAATAATGAAATGGAGGTGCAAGATTTCCAACCTAAACAAAATGCTCCTAATAATGCTCAAAAGACCATTCCCCAAAATCAGAATCAAAATGCTAATCAATCATTAGATATATTTCAACATCCTTTACCAAAACATGGTAAAGAAGTGGCCAATCAAATCGAACATCATAATGTTCCCCCTCCTACCCGATATGTAGGGACTATTAGCGGACAATTACCTGTTCAGGATCCTCAAATATTTGGCACAACCTTATCCATGGTCATGACCAGACCCCTACATAATATTCAAACTCCCGATCCTAGTGATGTAGAATCAGATACTGAAAGTGAAATAGACATCACCTCAAACCAATCGAATAGTTCTAAAAATGAATCAGATCCTATTCAACCCATCACAGATGCTATGGTTCCAAAAGAACCATTTCCTAGAAGAGTTACTACTCAACCCTCTTCTAATCAGTTCCTTCCTAATGAACAAGCCATAAACGCTCAACCAAGACAAGTTCAACATCTTCAATATAACATTGTGGGTACCATCGGAGTTGTTACCAGACAACAGGCTCAAAACTCTCAACAAGATCAAACTCAGAATGATGGATCAGCTCCATTTATTTTGAAAAATCCCAATAAAGGGAATCATATGTCTAATGTTCAACCAAAACCTCCTTACAATATTAATGAACAATTATCCAATACTACAGCTAGAATTTCCCTTTTGGACTTGTTAAGATCTTCTCCTACCCATAGGGATGAGTTAATGCTTACATTAAGCCAAATGATGGTACCTCAAAATATTCAACCCGAAGCCATGTCCAATACTATCATCACTCGAGAAGTTGATTGTATTGACTTCCGGGATAAAGATATCCCACAACATAGTTTACATAAGGATAACCCCTTATATATTACTGCTCTAATTGGAGATGTAGCTGTTAAAAGAGTCTTGATTGATAATGGTTCATCTCTAAACATTTGCACTTTTGACTTCTACCAACGATTTGGGTTTAGAAGTGATGAAATGAAGAAAACTGACATGATTATCAAAGCTTTCAATGACGAGACACAAGAAACATGTGGAGTCATTACCTTACCCTTGCAAGTTGGTCCTAGAACCCTAGATACAATCATGTTTATTGTACATTGCCCAACATCGTACAATATACTTTTGGGTCGCCCTTGGATCAATGCGATGCGAGCGGTTCCTTCCACTTTACATCAGTGTGTTAAATTTGAATTTAAAAATTAGTTGGTCACTATCCATGGTGACCCTAGACCCTTTGATATGTGTGCTTTGGCAGAACCTGTTGGAGTGCAATTTTGCCTTGCTTTGTCATCCACACATCCTAATTCTTATTTTTCATCTAAACGTGTGAAACACACACACATAACCTCATCTACCCCATCAACTACACCTATACATTTAACTCAACCATCTTCTGAACAAACCACACTAAAACCTCAAAAATATCTTCAATCCACAACCAATCCTTCATGTTCTATCCCTATAATTTCAAAACCTATAGACCCATTTATTGACACCTCCACATTATCAACATCTATCATACCTTCCACATCTAAAGATATAGGGAATGATCCTTCTACATCTTATGCTCTTTCTGATGAACTTTTACCGGATTTATCCACAATCTTAATATCAGAAAAAACAAATGCTTTTATGCAAGATTCAATTATTTTAAATAAATTTCCGCCATCTCCTCGTACTTTGGGCCTCCCACAACCTATGGGAAGTACTTACCAAGTTGGGAGTTGTGCTTTTATTTATAAAGGATATGATTGGGGAAGAATACCCAGGAATATCAAAACTCATCATGAGGGATATGCCCGATGTTATTTTGCTAATGAATATATTAAAGCTAAGCCCATAATGCTTAAAATGGGCTATAAAGGGAAAGGCTTGGGACCTTTCCAAAATGGTATGAAAGAACCTATTGAGGTAGAGCCATGGCCCACCCGATGTGGTGTGGGCCTATTTCCTAGTAAGGGTCAACCCTTCCCTTTTGAAGATGATGATCAACTCATATGTTATCAAGATTATCTAGATAAACAAGATTCTTTGTGTTCAAAGAATAATCCCTTTACCTGCAATATGCTATCCATAGCTTACCCTGAATTGATTGCTGAATCCGATGAGGAGTTGGAAGGAGATATTTTCCATGATATCTCCGTTGAAGAGTTGTTACACAATGGTTTTTATTTTGATGGTTCTATACCAACTATAGCCCAACTTGAGGCCACCACTCATCAAGACGAATTATCCAACTTAACCTTAAAAGAATTACAAGAATTGGGCGTTTCACCCGCCCCACCTAATTTTGAAAGAGATCTACACATGGAAGTAGAAAACGTCATTAAAGTTAACATTGGAACTGAGGATAATCCTCACATAATCAATATTGGATCAGCATTAAGTCAAGAAAAACAAGATGAATACATTGCATTCCTTAAAGAATATGAAGATGTCTTCGCTTGGACATATGAAGATATGCCGAGTCCTGGACCCTTCTGTAGTCATGCATCATCTAGTAGTCCATCCGGATGCTAAACCTCGTTAAACAGAAACTTAGAAAAATGCATCCCAAAGTGGCCCTGCTAGTCAAAGGGGAGTTAGAAAAACTCCTAAATGTTATTTTCATACAAGCTATTGATTATGTTGAATGGATCTCGAATGTAGTTCCAGTCACCAAGAAAGAAGCTACCAAAGTTAGGGTTTGCACGGACTTTAGAGATATTAACGCTGCATGCCCTAAAGATGATTTTCCTCTTCCAAACATGGATCAAATCATTGACTTTACCACCGGGAGTGGAATGATGTCCCTAATGGATGGATTTTCTGGCTATAATCAGATCAGGATAGCTCCTGAAGATCAGGCTAAAATAGCCTTTATTACCCCTTGGGGTACCTTTTGTTGGAAAGTGATGCCATTTGGTTTAAAGAATGCAGAGCAACATATCAATGAGCTATGACTTATATCTTTCATGATATGATGCATGATATCCTACATGATTACGTAGATGATATTATAGCTCGCTCTATTAAAGAAGATGATCATTTAGATGATTTGAGAAAAGTATTTAATCGGTTAAGAGAATACCTTATTCGATTAAATCTAGCCAAATGCATATTCGGAGTTAAGTCCGGTAAACTATTAGGGGTTTTAGTTTCTTTACGTGGTATCAAAATCGACCCTCTCAAGATTGTGGCTATCACTGATATGCCCGCACCTACCAATATATCTGAGTTACAAAGTTTACAAGGTAAGCTTCAAGCCATCCGTCGCTTCATCGATAAGCTGGCGGACAAAACCACTCCCTTTCTTAAGCTCCTTAAGAAGGATGTCCCTTTTAATTGGGACGACGAATGTATAGAAGCTTTTGAACTTCTCAAACAATACCTCCTTAACCCACCTGTGCTTTCACCGCCTAGACCTGATCGCCCGTTTCTCCTGTATATTTCAGCTTCATATTTTGCTTTAGGAGCTAT
The DNA here is from genome assembly GCA_028583015.1 of Wollemia nobilis. Classification (NCBI taxonomy): domain Eukaryota; kingdom Viridiplantae; phylum Streptophyta; class Pinopsida; order Araucariales; family Araucariaceae; genus Wollemia; species Wollemia nobilis. The sequence continues at coordinate 3,253,023 of JAQPPZ010000057.1, forward strand.
GTTAGCTCAGCTTGATGATGAGAAGAAAGAACGTGCTAATTATTACATTAGCCAAACTTTAATCAGTTATGAAACTCGTTATACCTCATTAGAAAAACTATGTCTAGCAGTCATATTTTCTACGTAGAAATTATGCCATTATATGCTTAGTCAAAAAACATATGTCATTGCTAAATATGATCCCTTGCGGTATCTTATGAGTCGACCTTATTTATCGGGTCGCATAGCCAAGTGGGTTCTTGCTCTAAGCGAGTTTGAACTCACATTCATAGGACAGAAGTCTGTTAAGGGTCAAATCATAGCAGATCAGTTAGCTAATGCACCCTTAGAGTCTACCCATCCCCTCATCATTGAGTTTCCTGATGAATGCCTTCAATTAGAGGCAGACCATGTTGAACAATGGTCCTTATACTTTGATGGAGCCCGATGCATGAGTGGGGCTGGTGCGGGTATTATTTTAATATCCCCACAAAAACATCTTATACCTTTGTCCTTTAAATTAACATTTGCTTGCACCAATAATACTCGCCGAATATGAGGCTCTAATCCTTGGATTACGAGCTGCCTTGGCATTAAAAATCAAACATCTTGCTAGTTTTTGGTGACTCCCAACTTGTCATAAATCAAATTAATGAAGTTTATCAGACCAGAGATGATAAATTGCGCCCATATAAAGCATATGTTTTGCAATTGTTATCCTTGTTTGATAAAGTTACTTTGGAAGCTATTTCGTGAACTAGCAACCGTGCGACTGACGCTATGGCCACAGCTGCATCTCTTCTACCCTTGGAGTTAGATGACGAATATGCCACCATCATTATTCGTCGACTCCAGGAACCCGCTTCAAATAAGTCATGTTTAGAACCTTTGGATGTGTTTCTAATCAATGAAACTACTCCTGAACCTTGGTATACAGATATAGTTGATTTTCTTCAAAATGGGACTTTCCCTGCCAATTCTAATAGAAACCAACATCGGTTATTACGTAGACGAGCAAGTCGATTTGTAATAATTGGCAATACTTTATATAGGAGATATTTTGAAGGTATCCTATTGAGATGTTTGAATCTAGAAGAATCCAAATCAGCTTTAAGTGAAGTCCACGATGGATCTTGTGGAGGACACTTCAGTGGTAGTGTCATTGCTAAAAAGCTCCTTAGGATAGGCTACTTTTGGCCTACCATGGAAAATGATGCACATGAGTATGTGCGCCATTGCGACAAGTGCCAAAAACATGCTGACCTTGTCCATGCGCCTGCACAAGAGCTGCAGGCTATTTCATCTCCTTGGCCCTTTTCAAAATGGGGCTTAGACATTATTGGCAAAATTAATCCTGTGTCATCTGATGGACACAAATTCATCATAACCACCACCGAGTATTTCACGAAGTGGGTTGAAGCTATGCCTTTAGCTTCCTGCACTGGAACACAAGTCTCTAAATTTATTTTTAATCAAATCATTTGTAGGTTCGAAATTCCTGCAAATCTCATCTCAGACAATGGAACTTGTTTCAAAAATAAAGATGTCAAGAAATTATGCCAAAAATATAAGATTCAACATCGATGGTCCACTCCCTATTATCCTCAGGGTAATGGCCAAGCAAAAGCATCTAACAAAACCTTAATCAAAATTCTTAAAATATTGGTCAATAAATCCGGCCGCGATCGGCACATTCAATTATATCCAACTTTGTGGGCCTATCGAACTAGTGTTCGAACTCCCACCGGAACTTCACCTTTTGTCTTGGTTTATGGCGTTGAAGCCGTTTTTCCTTTTGAATTAGAAGTTCCTTCTTTGGCTCTACTACTTCAAGATACCGAAGTAGGAGATGAATATCGAGTCGGCAGACTCAGTCAGCTGGAACTCCTAGATGAAAAGTGCATCAATGCTTTGGAGCATCTTCGTGCTTACCAAAACAAGCTTAAAAGATCATATGCCAAGAAAGTTCGTCATCGATCCTTTGAGGTCGACGACCTTGTTTTAAAAGAAAATCAAAAAAATACTAATGCAACTAAAGACCTTAAAGGTAAATTTGAGCCCAACTGGCTTGGACCATATATTATCACTGCTAAATTTGAATCAGGAGCATACAAATTAGCTACCTTAGATGGTAAATATTTAAAAGAACCTATGAATATTATGCATCTTAAGTGATATTACGCATAAAATTTGGTCATTTCATCATTTGTACATATTTTGCATGTTGTCTCATTTTAAAAATATATATATAACTCTTTAAACAAAAACAAACAAAAAAATAAAAAAAATAAAAAATAAAAGTCAAAACAGCAATATTATTGACTCTTTTCAAAACCAAAAAAATAAAGAAGAAAGAGAGAGTCAAAATCATCAAACTCCTCAAAAATATTTGTTGTATATATTTCTTCTTCAAGTATTGCAGTTATATTTTCAAGTTATTTTGGATAAATTAGCATTTATTTGGAATCCCTCACTATCACAAACACAAAAATAAATATCTTGATTTTATCTGGCATGATTACTAATCTCTCTTATATCAAAGTCCACAAAATTCAATTAAATAAAGTTTGAGCATAGAGAATTGATCTTGTTATTTACTTAAACCAAGCATATCCTTTCACAATAAAATGATTATATTTGTAATGTCCATGCTATGCTACATAGTAGAAGTGGTTTCTTGAGCGAAAAGTTTCCCTTGCTATCCTATCATGCACATGGTCTAGAATCTTTGAGAATTGACAAAAGGACAAGCTCACCCCTACCCGGAATAAAAATCCCTTGCTCTACAAACTAATCCGAGCAAGTATCCCTAGCATAGGAAGAAAAGAAAAGTTCAAGAAAAAGAGAAAAAGAAACAAGTTATTTCAGCATTATCTCAAATATCAAGCCAAAATACAAAAATACAAAAAAAAAAAAAGAGAAAAAGAAAAGCAAAAGCAAAAAAAAGAAAAAAGCAAAAGCAAAAGCAATAAAATCCCTTTCCCTACCCATTGAAAAGAAAAGAAGGGTTGATGAGCTTGAATCCCTGGAATTCTCAATTATTCAAAAACCGTGAGGTAAGCCCCATAACAAGTGGTTTGTGCCCAACCCGCTTGGCCTTGGGTAACTCCTAGCGTGGTGATATGTCTATCACATTAGCGACCTTCTTTTGTATAGACCTATGTCTCGCTTATGGATTAGCTAGCTCTTGATAACCCGACCTACATAGTAGTCTGGTATGGTTATATGCATCTAAATCATGGTTAACGAACACTTATTTGGTTCATTCAAATCACTTGTATCAAATTATCTTGCTCAAAACTGGTCAATGAACAATGCAATTGCACACACATTTTGTATTTGAGAGATTTTGTATATCATTATGATAAATCAAGATTGGTAATGAACTCACCTACGCACATGGGATTCCTTATAAATCTAACTTTTGTCTTTAAGATACTTTGAAATATTTTTGCAAATTGTTTGGAATAAATTCATTTTCCTCTTTAAAGAACAATTGTTTAGTATAAAGACAACTATATGCATTATCAAAAATCAAAATCATTTTCAAAACATGCAATCAAGTTACATTTATATATAACTTTTGACTTTCGCGATGATGGTATAGTTCCAAAACCAAAATTGGAATTTTATGCCTAGCGCAAGTCCTCATCTTCATATTTTTTGACTATTTTCAAAAAATTAAAAAATCAACCATGCAATAAAACTATTATATTATTTTCTTCTTTGGATTTCGTGATGATGGTATAAGTCTATACCTAAATATTCTATGCCTAGCGCAAACCATTGTACCAATTTTATTTTCCATTTATTCAAAATCATAAAAACATATGACTTAAATCATTATGTTACACAATTATGCTTTAAAACAAAACAAACACTTACTCTATTTTCATGTCATTATGTCAAACTTCAATTTTGCAATGATGGTATAATTCCTAGGGAATTATCCAAAAAATTTATCACACTTAGGAATTTATGCCTAGCAAAAGTCATTTTAAAATATTTCATGCATAATATTTTCATGGAAATCTGAAAACAAATCATCATCATCATCATCATTTGCATCATCACACCAAAGTCTTAAGACAGTCTCTTAAGCACTCTTTTACTTTTAACAATATTTCTATACTGGGATTAGCTTGACGACCGAGTGAGCGGTGACTCCATGAAATGGTCTATAATAGCGACAATGTCCTTTGAAATTATTGTTAGAAGTCCTTTTTCTTTTTTATCAAATCACATCACAAACAAACAATTTGTTTACATCAGATTATTTCATTTAAATTTTAAAAACATGACATTCAAACCATAATATTTCCAACCGACATAATTACATGAATCATCAAATCAATCACACCACAACAATAAAGCATCATACAAACACATAAGACAAGTCATATGATCAAAAATATCAATATATATATATATATATATATATATATATATATATATATATATATATATATATATCTCAACAATATATGTACATCATATCAAAACTAGATTGGTATGCCACAATCTACATCTTGGCATACTCAATCCTCTCAATCATATAATCAGTCTGTACAGTGTAGTAGCCTAGCCTCGAGAACCCCTTGAGCTCTCAGCCTCATCTCCTCCCCCACCCTGAGGTGGACGAGGTGGCCCCATCATAGTATGTGTAGTACTACGAGTCCTAGTCATCGATCGGGATGAAGTCCTCGATGACCCAACCCTGATCGGATCCGCAATGTCGACTGGAAGCTATACCCTCTGGCCCTCTGGCACCATCTAGAAGTAGATACCCTGATAGAACGTGGTCTAAGCAATCGACCGTGCCATCTCCTGAGCGCTCGCTCCTCCGCTCTGTGCTCTGAGGCATGCAACCTCATCTCTGAGCTGTGTAGCCTCCGCTCGGTGGCGTGTAGCCTCATCCTGTAGAGTCTACACCTGTGCCTAGAGACGGACAGTCTCCACCCAGAGAGTAGCCATCTCACTACTCTCTCCTATGTCCACACCCTTGCCCTTATCGGGCGATGGTGGCCTCTCTCTCCATGGAGAAGGGGGTCTCTCCTCCCTCCTCTCCTGCTCCCACAACATCTACCAAGCCTATGGTCTCCTCTGTTCTCTCCCTCTGTGACCTTGTGCTACCTCAATGGCCACCTGGCACTGCCTCCCTATTCGATGCACAACTGCATGAATCGGACCCTGAGCCCTCGTCATCCGAGGAGGGTGGATGCCTATGTACCAGGCATCATAGCCGTCGGCAACCCCTACATCATCCCCATCCACTGGCTGAATGGGGGCATCATCTACGTCCTGACTCCAGAAGCGCTGCATATCTGGAGCCCCGCTAACTGTAGTGTTATCCCGGATAGTCCAAGAAAACTCATAGTCTTTGAGAGATGGGATCCCATATTGTAGACCGAACTACCTCAAAACTCGGTCGTAGCGGTGGAGCTCCACCTCTCCCCTCTCCATCCTCAGCCAGCAGGTTCACCTAACGTGAGCTAGCTCCTGTCCATCCTCGGCCCACCCTGGATGATCTCTCCAAGGCCTCCAGGTGATCTGGTCGGAGACAAGGTCATCAAGTAGTCTCCGGGACATTGGCAGATCTATCCGCCGCTGTGACCCTCTCCGGAGCCACCAGTAGAAAGCTCGGGGCCTCTCCCCATCAATCCCTATCAGTGGGAGCCCTATCGGCCTCCACATCATGATGTGCTCCCAGCACCAAACCTGTAGTAGTGATGTCATAACCAGACATCGGCCGCCCTTGTATACGACCCCATGCAGGATCCTATACAATCGGCATAGTACATAACTCCCCCAAGCAAACCTGTATCCATGGTCTCTCATGTCGTAGACCACATCTGTCAGTAGCCATGGTACTTTGCATCCACTCCGATGGCATAGAAGAAGACCACCTACAACCCCAGCCAAAACCTTTGTCAGTCTAGATGCCCTGGCATCTGGCGTAGCGACTCGATGTTCACTCCGCCCTTCTCCAGGGCGAAGCTCGGATCTCCGCACAGTCGCATCATCGCGTGGCCCTGATTGGCCATGGGAGTTATCAACCATCCTTGTATGGGGATCCTCAAAATCCTCCATACATCCTCTAGTGTGGGAGTCATCTCCCTTGTCGATAACCGAAAACAGGAAGAACCCGGATACCACCTCTCTGCTAGGGCTGTCAATAGCCCCATATCTATAGAAACCTGTGGCATCTCTGCCACATGCTGCAAGCCGACTTGTGCCAACTGATCTCGCTTTGCCTGAGATAGAGCGGCCAAGTCATCCCTCAGCCCGTCGTATTTCCATTCTCTGCTCTTTAGTAATCCTCTCTACAACATAAACAACAAAACAATAAAAATCATTAATAAAACAGTGATTAAAAATGCAAGTAAAGCAAGTTCAATTTCATCAATGATGATATCGTCCACTATTGGATGATATCGTCCCCAATTTGAGCAAATTCGTCTCCGATTTCGCAAGCTGAAATCGTCCCCATTTTGCCGATTTTGCCCTTGGACGAAATCGACGATATCGAGATGATTTTGACGAAATCGAGACGATTTCATCCCGATGACGTTGGCACCCCAAAAATGGCCGCGATGCTCAAAAATCATCAAAATTTAATCTAACAAGCATAGAAAATCAAAATTCAAGCATTCTAAACTAAGTTTAGACTCTTACCCGTAGCCCGCGTCGGACCTCTATCGATCTGTGCACTGTCTCGACCATTTTGTTTGCAGAGCTCCACAAACCAGAAAATGAAAATGAACAGTAACAATGAATTAGGGTTTTTCCCTATTTTTTAATTTTATTCAAAAATAATTAAAAACATTTTAATTTTTGCTTTTTCACATTTTTACCTCAAACGTTCGATTTGGGTAAAAACACGGAGGGGGCATCATAGTAAGCTGTCGTACGATTCGACCAAGAATCGTCGCCTAAAAATGGGAATAATTTTTGCTTTCTCGTAAATCGAGAAGAACTCATCTTTAACGCATTTTCTTTGAAAAATTCGCTAAAGAGGGGGCAAAATGTAGCACCCTAAAATTGGCGCAGTAAAACTTAGTAAATAATTAAAATTACCTTAGTAATAATTCAAATTCAAATTTCAACCCCAAAACCGCTCCCAAACCGCCTGCTACCCGTTTCCTTGTTTTTCGTGCCATTTTTAGAGTTTGTTTCATCCGTTGGATGATATCGTCTCCGATCAGACGATATCGCCTTAGATCGGACGATTTCATCTAGAGCAGAACGTCCAGACGATTTTGTCCCAAAACTGATTTTTCATAATTAGCTTATGTTTCAACGACTTCTCTAACTCGGGCAGAGACGCGTCTGCACCGTTAGAGTCTCCTCCCATTGGAGATCTCCCAAAATGGGATGATCTCCAACCTCCCAACCTCTTTCCTATGCCTATTTAATCTTAGGCCCTCCCCTTGACATCCCCCTGGCTGAATTTTTTTGTACTTTAAGTTTTACATGCTTCAGGATATCCTAGATTATTGTTCGCCTTTGTCCCTTTTTGAATTTTCTTGCAGGAACTTTGTTATTCTTCAGCTGGAGCAAAGCTCAGATCATCGTAGATGATCCTGTCCAATTCGAGACGATTTCATACCAATCCGAGATGATTTCGACTGCAGTCAACATTGGGGGCAATCAGTGCCCAAAGTTTGCGTTTCTTTACTCTTTTTTGTTGTTTTGCTTTGCATTAGTTAAGCTTATTACTGCTTTGCATCTTGGAGTTCACCTCATGTAGCCTAGATGCATAATAAAGTCAAAGTTAGTCATTAAAACCATGCATTTTACTTAATTTGTTATCTAAAGTTGTCATTCTAGCATTCATACTTTCATTTCTATCATTTTCCCTTGCTTTTGCAATTGTATTTTTTGTTCTTGGTATCCATTTCTACAATTGCAGGTCTCCGATGAATTTGTCTGATGAATTCGTCAGATCTCAAATGATCCTGTCAGATCAGAGACGATCCTGTCAAATTCCAGACGATCTGGACTGCTTCAAAAATTAGAACCTCCATCAGACATCCGGATCAGGTATGGCTCTTTAATCTAGCTTATTCTCTCTATTTTCTGTTCAAATATGTTTCTTGTATTCATTTAATTTGCATTTTCATAATAGAACAACTTAGATTCATCTGGCCAAACCTAGGACTTGGATGTTTAAAGCTAAAATTGAACACATTAAACTCATTCCCAACCTAGGCGTGGAAACTGCCACTAAACGTTTCCTGGTGAACCCCACCATCCGTCGAAAAATCACCTTAATACCCCTCCCCCGAGAGGCGGGACCTTCAAAGGGCCTCTTAGTCCGAGGTACCGTCCCATCCTTTTCCCATCCTCCTTCCGAGCATGGATCCTTTAGCCTGAAGGTAAGGATGCAAAAAATTTGGAGCGATACACATATCATCAGAAACAAGATCATATATATATCCAAAAATTATATACATCATATCAAAACTGGATTGGTATGCCACAATCTATACCCTGGCATACTCAATCCTCTCAAAAATCTCTACAAAATTTATAGTCCATAGACACCTAGCCTCGAGAAGCCCTCGAGCTCTCAGCCTCATCTCCTCCCCCACCCTGATGTGGAGGAGGTGGTCCCATAGAGGTCCGGGTTGTATCTCGAGTCCTCATCATCGATCGTGAGGATGTCCTCACCGATCCCATCATGACCGGATCTGCAATAGGGCATGGCAGTGGTACCCTCTAGTTCTATAGAACCATGTGATAGTATAACCCTTGGTAGAATGCGGTCTGAGCAATAGACCGTGATAGATCATCCCTACTCACCCCTCCACCCCGAGCTCTGAGCCGTGTAACATCATCCTGCAGTGTCTACACCTAAGCCCAGAGGTGAGCAACCTCAGCCTGGAGAGTCATTGTCTCGTTGTTCTCCCCTACGTCAATACCCTTACCCTTATCAGGCGATGGTGGTCTCTCCCTCTGCTATGAAGGGAGCCTCTCCTCCCTCCTCTCTATCTCCCATGGCCTTTATGGAACCTGTGCCATCCTATAGTGTCTCTCTTATGAGATCCGTCACTGCTCTCTCCCCCTATGACCCCGACTACCTCAATAGTAGCCTACCGTCGCCTCCCCATTTGGCACACCATAGCATGTATTGGACCCTGTGCCCTCATCATTCAAGGAGGGCGAATGCTTGCGTACCAGGCGTCATAGCCATCAACAACCCTGGCATCGTCACCATCCACTGGCTAGATGGGGGCATCATTCACGTCTTGACTCCAGAATCATTGCATATCTAGAGCCCCACTCAATGTAGTATTATCCCAAATAGTCTGGGAGTACTCGTAATCTTTGAGAGAAGGGATCCCTTGTTGTAGATCGAACTGCTGTAGTACCCGATCGTAGCGGTGGAGCTCTACCTTTCCCTGCTCCATCCTCATCCAGTAGACTCGCCTGATGCGAGACAGCTCTTGCCCATCCTCTACCCACCTAGGGTGCTCTCACCATGACCTCCAGGTGATCTGGTCTAGGATGAGGTCATCTAGAAACCTCCATGACATTGGCAGATCTATCCGCCATTGTGACCCCCTCTGCAACCACCAATAGAAAACCCAAGGTCTCTCTCGGTCAACACCTATCAATGGGAGCCCTACCAGCCTCTGCACCGTAATGTTATCCCAACACCAAACCTATAGAAACGATGTCAAGACCAGACATCGACCTCCCTTGTATACAACCCCATGCAGGATCCTATACAAGTGATAGAGTACAAAGCACCCCCATGCAAATCTATACCTATGGTCTATCATATCATAGACTATGTCTGAGAGCACCCACAGTAGTCTGCATCCGCTCTGGTGGCATAGTAGTAAGCCATCGACTACCCTTGCCAAAACCCATGTTAGCCTAGATGCCCTAGGCATATATCGTAGTGACTCGATGTTCACTCCGTCCTTCTCTAGGGTGAAGCTCGGGTCTCCAGTCAGTCTCATCATTGCCTGGCCCTGATTGGCCACAGGCATCATCAGCCATCCCTGTATGGGGATCCTCATGATCCTCCATATGTCCTCTAGAGTGGGATCCATCTCCCCTGTCGGTAATCAAAAGTAGGACGACCCCGGATACCACCTCTCTGCTAGGGCTATCAGTAGCCCTATGTCAGTCGGTACTTGTGGCATCTCTACGACATGCTATAGGATGACCAGTCCAAGTCAGTCACACTCTACCTGGTCAAGCATGGCTATGTCATCCCTTAGCCCACCGTATTTCCATTCCCGAATCTTTAGTAATCCCTTCTTCAAAACAAACAATAAAACAACAAAATCATTAATAACTCAAGCATGCAAATTAAACAACTTAAAATCAAATTTTAAATGATATCGTCCACCATTGGATGATATCGTCCCAAATTGGGAAAAATTGTCCTTTGTGAGGACAACATCGTCTTCGATTTCACAACTTGGAAATCACCCATGTTGGACGAAATCGCCCCTAATTCGTCAATTTTGCCGTCAGACGAAATTGATGCTCTAGGGACGATTTCGACGAAATCGGGACGATTTTTTCTCGATGACGTCGACGGCCTAAAAACGGCCGTGATGCCCCAAATAATCAAATTTAAATCACAACAACTTGCATAAAGTTACATTAAAATCTACTAGGATTAGATCCTTACCCGTAGCCCGCGTCGGACCTCTGTCGCTCTGTGTGCTATCTCCACCATTTTTTTCTTTTTTCACATTTTTACCTCAAACGTTCGATTTGGGTAAAAACACGGAGGGGGCACCATAAGTCAGCATTTGTACGATTTGACTAAGAATTGTTGTCTAAAAAATTGAGTATATTTTTGCTTTCTCGTAAAATGGGAAAAACTCGTCTTTAACGCATTTTCTTCAAAAAATTCGCTAAAGAGGGGGCAAAATGTAGCACCCTAAAATTGGCATGGTTAAAACCTTAGTAAAAAGATAAAATATTAAAAATTGAATTTCAACCCCAAACTGCTCGTTAAACCGCATTTTACCTGCTTTCCCCATTTTCCACGCCATTTTTAGGATTTGTTTTGACTGTTGGACGATATCGTCGCAGCTTAGACGAAATCATCCCCAATCTGACGAATTCGTCTGGAATAGAACGTCCAGACAATTTTGTCCCAAAATGAAATTTTCATTATTAGCTTCGTTTCAACGACCTCTCCAACTCGGGCAGAAGCGTGTCCACGCGGTTGGAGATTTCCCTATTGGAGATCTCCTAGATTGGGATGATCCCCAACCTACCAAACCTATTTCTAATCCTATATAAACTAGGATTTTTCTAGTTTATCCCCCTGCCTCCCTGCCTAATTCTTGCTGATTCTCCCTGAACTCCCAACCCCTTTGTTTACAGGATTTCATTGCAGAGTTAGCTCTTTATTCCTTTGTATTATTGTTTGCATTTGGTATTTTGCATTTTTATTTGCAAGAACTCTACTGTTTTTCAGTCGAACCTAGATTGGATCGTCGCAGATGATCTTGGATGATTACGGACGATTGCGTACGATTGGAGATGATCCTGACTATAGTCCATATTGGGGGCAGTCCGAGTTTAGAGTTTGCATTTTCTTAAGCTTTTCTGCATTTTCCATAACATATTTCTGCACTGTTTTAAGTTATTATGTTTTATGCATCTTGGAGTTCACCTCATTTAGTGTAATTGCATGATAAAGGTAAAATCAATCATTAAATTTACTGCATTTCCTTATTTGTTATTAGAAACTATTATTTAGGCAATTTTGCTGTTATTTCTATCATTATCCCTTGCTTCTGCATTTGCATATTTGGTATTTTGTGTCTATTTCTATGATTGTAGGTTTCTGACAAATTTGTCTGACGAATTCGTCAGATTTCAGTCGATTTTGTCCTATTTCAGATGACCTTCTATGATTTGAGACGATCTCGAGAAATATCAGACGATAATGTGCAAACTAATATGATCTGAACTGCTAAAAGACTCAAAATATCCATTAGACATCCAAAATCAGGTATGAATTCTTCTGGTTAGCATATTCTCTGTAGTTTGCATCTATTTCTATTTTTTGTATTTATTGAAATCTGCATTGGCATATAAAATAGTTTAGATTCATATCGGCCAAACCTAGGAGTTGAATAATCAAGCATAAAAATGAACACATCAAACACACTATCAACCTAGGCGCGAAAACTGCCATTCAAAAGTTTCCTGGTGAACCCACTGTCCATCAAAAATTCACCCTTATACACCTCCCCCAAGAGGCAGGACCTTCAAAGGGCCTCTCAGTCCGAGGTATTGTCCCATCCTTTTCACATCCCCCTTTTGGGCACGAATCCTATAGCCTGAAGGTAAGGGTGTAAAAAATTTGGAGCGATACAATAGGCTTCTGACAGATTCGTTTGATGAATTCATTAGATCGATGATGATCTTGTCTGATTTCATATGATCGCATGTGATATGAGATGATTCTATACAATTGTAGATGATCCTATCATATTTGGGATGATATGGACTCTTACAAGCTTTAGAATCTTCATTAGACATTCGGAATCAGGTGCATTCTTTCTTATTCAGTATATTCCTAGTATTTAGGATTCATTCATGCTTTATGTATTCCTATAAATCGGCATTTCATATAGAATAACTTAGATTCATTTTGGCCATCCTAGGGATATGAATGATTAAAGTACAAAATGAACACATCAAACCCATTCTCAACCTAGGCATGGAAATTGCCACTCAAAGTTTCCTGGTGAACCCCACCATCCGTCAAAAATTCACCCTTATACCCCTCCCCAAGAGGCGTGACCTTCAAAGGGCCTCTCAGTCCGAGATATTGTTCTATCCTTCTCGCATCCCCCTTTCGGGCATGGATCCTTTAGCCTGAAGGTAAGGACATGAAAAAATTGGGTCGATACATTTTTGTGAACCCGACGTGAAACTAAAACCTTTTGAAAACAATCCAAAAAAAAAAAAACATCTAGAATCATTAGACGAACAATTAAAATCGCATATCATGTTTAGATGGTAGATTATAATAAAAGACGAGTTGTCACCATAAATGTTGAAAATCAATTAACAGCCATAGAGATTACGTCTATGCTTAGAGTACCTCAAACGAATAGAGTCCAACCTTTATGGGACGAACTTGATAGGAGATTGGATATTATTTCATCTAGATCAACCGAACTTAGGCAAATCAAGAGGTTTGTCCTAGATAGAATCTTGGATCTTGATCAAGTAACTTTGTACCATGAACTTCAGAGAGCTTGCCATTGGTGGTTAGCCGATAAAAGAGCACTTGTGTCTTCTGAATTGTACACCTTTGAAGAATACCTTGAGAATGTAGTTGTATTACATAAGTTTCTATCTCGTATAGAGGATCAAGAAGTCGTTATTATGGATAGAAAAATATGGAATAGAGTTCCTAGAGCTATGTTATATCGATAATATTTCCATGAAATTTATTTCTATAGGTCAGAATCCGAGACAGATCATATTACTATAGCACACTTTTCATGATTCCTGATGAAATTGATCCCATCAACAATATCCATAAACTATTTATAGAAAACTAAGTCATTTCTTTTATTATTGGTATTTCTTGTAACTAGAATGCTATTTGTTATCTTTATAATAATATTATAAAAAAAAAAACATAAACAAAAAAAAATCAAAACATTTCCCTTTTAAGTATTATAGTAGGTATATAATTAAAATATATACCTCTCAAACCTATCGCATATATATAAGTATATATATTTGCTGAAATCTAAGTTTAAGCACAATGCCTAGACTTAGGAATGGAAAACAGACTGAAGAAGAAGAATATTGGTTAGGAAAACCATTAAATAACCCAGATGTCCTTCCTAAAGATCAAATTCTGGAAGAAGGAACCCTAGATCAGCAAGAAGAAGATCTTGTTGTAGGAAATGAACAAGAAGAAACTAATAGAGAGGAAGGATCCTCATCCCCTAAAATGTCTTTGGGAGGAGCTGTCACGTTTGAAAATATGGATCACTTCTAGAAATTCATTAATACTAATATTGGTGTTCTTAATAGAGCAGTCCACATGGACAAGGATTGAATTAGTGACACTCAAGCAACTCTAGAAGACGTATTTCACACACGCACTAATCCCTTGTCCTTTATTGAACAAGAGAGTCCATCCAATTTGGATATGGCTGTTGTGATCCAAAACATGCAACAACAATAGGTTACCAAACCATCTAAAGTGCTTTTTAGCAATCCTAGGGTCATTCTCGCACAAAAGAAACCCTCATTTACTGCTCTATTTTGCCAAACTATTGAGCAATATACCTCAAATCAGAAAAAACCCAAAACAAAACCAAACACCAATTACCAACAATCTGGGTTACAACATAATACTATTACAAATCCTCTTCATAATACTCTTCCTACCAATGCTTTGCATAATAGCAATATAACATCTAATCCTTATGTCACACTGTCATACACTTATAAATCCCATATCTATGTTCCATCGGACCAACATGGTGGACAAACTAGTAATCTTGAAACCATGGTGAAACATTTAGTTTCCCGCATGGATCAGATAGATTCCTACCGTCCCTCGTACAATTATCAAGAGATGTGTAGTCAACCTCTAGATCCTATAGTTGTAGCACAACCATATCCTAAACATTTTCCTATGTCTGTATTGCCCATATATAAAGGAACCGAAGATCCCATAGAGCATCTTCATATGTTTAGGATAGCATGTCATGATATATCGCATGATGACTTATTATTGCTAAAAATGTTCTCGAAAAGTTTAGGAGGAATGGCATTAGAGTGGTATTATAAATTACCCACTAATTATTTGAGGAATTTTGAAGAAACTATTGAGTCTTTTGTGCATCAATTTAGTGCCTACATCGAAAGGCATGTGACCATTAAAGACTTGTACAACTTAAAACAAGACAAATATGAAAGTTTTACCGATTTCCTAGCCAGGTGGAGACAATTGATAGGAAAATTGCACTTTTTGTTACCTTATAGGGAGATTTTGGACATCTTTATTAATAATTTACAAGACCAACTATCTTACAAATTATCAACTGCTACCTTGACCACCTTTGATCAGGCTATAGACTTAGCCAGACAAGTGGAAGATGATCTCATTAGGAGAGGACAGCTTAAAAAGAAAGATGATGAGAAAACATCCAGAAATCAATATAAAAATAAACAAGTTGTGGGTGATGGAGTCACTGATAGTAGAAATATTGCTACTGTTAATGCTACGAAGACAACAGAGAATTTTATACTGAAACCTCCCGATAAACCTCCTCAAGAATTTACTAGATTAAATCAACCTTTATCAACCATTCTCCCATAATTATTAGAGCGAGGTTTGATTCAATTACCAACTATCTGGGAGCCTGATCCAACTATACCCAGATACAGAGCTAATTTACACTGCGACTTCCATAGAGGACCTGGACACACTACCAACTCTTGTAAAAGATTAAAACATAAAATACAAGACCTGATTGATAACAATGATATGGAGGTACAAGCCTTTCAACCTAAGAAAAATCCTCCTAATAATGCTCAAAATAACATTTCCCAAAACCAGAATCAGAATGCCAATCAGTCATTGGACATATTTCAACATCCTTTACCAAAACATGGCAAGGAAGTGGCTAATCAAATTGAACATCATAATGTTCCCCCTCCTACCCGATATGTAGGAACTATTAGTGGGCATTTACCTGCTCATGAGCCAAAAATATTTGACACAACTTTATCTGTGGTTACAACCAGGCCTCTATATAATATTCAGACACCTGATCTTAGTGATACAGAATATGATACTGAGAGTGATATGGAAATCACCTCAAATCAGTTGAATAGCTCTGAATATGAATCGGATCCTATTCTCCCTATCACAAGTCATATGGTCCCAGAAGAACCATTTTCAAGAAGAGTCACTACTAGACCATCGTATCACCAATTAAATTCTAATGAGCAAGCCATAAATGCTAGACCAAGACCCATTCATCATCCGCAAAATAATATTGTGGGTACCATCGAAGCTGTTACTAGACAATAGGCTCAAAACTCTCAACAAGATCAAATGCAAAACAATGGATCAACTCCATTTGTTTTGAAAGTTCCTAATAAAGGGAATCAGGCACCTAATGTTCAACCTAAACCTCCTTATAATATTAATGAGAAACTATCAAACATTACAGCTAGAATTTCCCTTTTGGACCTTTTAAGATCCTCTCCTACACATAGAGATGAATTAATGCTCACATTAATCCATATGATGGTACCATAAGACATTCAACCGGAAGCCATGGCTAATACTATAATAACTCGTGAAGTTGATTGTATTGACTTTCGAGATAGAGACATACCTCAACATAGTTTACATAAGGAGTAATCCCTTGTATATTACTGCCTTAATTGGAGATGTAGTACTTAAACGAGTCTTGATTGATAATGGTTCATCTTTAAACATCTGCACTTTTGACTTCTACCAAAGATTTGGGTTTAGAAGTGATGAAATGAAAAGAACTGATATGATCATAAAAGCTTTCAATGACAAAACACAAGAAACATGTGGAGTTATTACCATCCCATTGCAGGTTGGTCCGAGAACCTTGGATATGATTGTGTTTATTGTACATTACCCTGCATCATACAATATACTCTTGGGTCACCCTTGGATCAATGCAATGCGAGTCGTTCCCTCAACTTTACATCAATGTGTTAAATTTGAATTTAAGAATAAGTTGGTTACCATTCATGGTGATCCTAGACCCTTTGATATGTGTGCTTTGGTAGAACCTATTGGAGTTCAATTTTTCCTTGCTTTGTCATCCACACATCCTAATTCTCATTATCCATATAAATGTGTGAAACACACACCCACAATGCCATCTACTTCTTCTCCATCAGTTCCACCTCTACATACAGCTCAACCATCCTCTAAACAAACTACATTAGGACTTCAGCAAGATCCTAATCCCATAGCCGATGTTTCTTTTTCTACTCCTATAACTTCTATACCTATAATAGAATCATACATCAACATCTCTACAACATCTACATCCACCAAAGGCATAGTTTCTGCATCACAAGATGTAGGAAATGTTCCTTCTACCTCTTATGCTCTTACTGACGAGCTCTTACCCGATTTATCTAAAATTCTTATATCAGAGAAAATGAATGCTGCTATGCAAGATTCCCTTATTTTAAATAATTTGCCACCATATCCTCGTACCTTGGGTCTCCCACAACCTATGGGAAGTATTTACCAATTTGGTAGCTGCGCTTTTATTTATAAGGGATATGACTAGGGTAGAATACCCAGAAACATCAAGACTCATTATGATTGATATGCTCGATGTTATTTTACTAATGAGTATATTAAAGCCAAATCTATAATGTGTAAATTGGGATATAAATGGAAAGGTTTAGGACCTTTTAAAAATGGTATGAAAGAACCTTTTTAGGTAGAAACATGGCTCACCTGATGTGGTGTGGGCCTATTTCCTAGTAAGGGTCAGCCCTTCCCATTTGAGGATGATGACCAACTCATGTGTTACCAAGATTATTTGGATAAACATGATGCTTTGCATTTAATGAATAAGCCACTTACATGTAATATGCTATCTATAGCTTACCCTGAGATGATCGCTGAATCCGACGATGAGTTGGAGGGAGATATCTTCCATGATGTCTCCATTGAGGAATTATTACATCATGAATTTTATTTTAATGGATCCATACCTACCATAGCCCAGCTTGAGGCCACGACTCCTCAAGATGAATTATCCAAACTCACCTTGGAAGAATTACAAGAATTGGGCGTTTCACCCACCCCACCTAATTTTGAGAAAAATCTACACATTAAAGTAGAAAATGTCATAAAAATTAACATTGGAACTGAGGATAATCCTCACATAATCAACATTGGATCAGAATTGAGTCAAGAAAAATAGGATAAATATATTGCATTTATTAAAGAATATGAATATGTCTTTGCTTGGACATATGAAGATATGCTAGGTTTAGACCCTTCTGTAGTTATGCATCACCTAGTAGTCCATCCGAATGCTAAACTTGTTAAACAAAAACTTAGAAAAATGCATCCTAAAGTGGCCTTACTAGTCAAAGGGGAGTTAGAAAAACTCTTAAATGTTATTTTTATACAAGCCATTGATTATGCTGAATGGATCTCGAATGTAGTTCCAGTAACTAAAAAAGAAGCTACCAAGGTTAGGGTTTGCACAGACTTTAGAGATATTAATGTTGCATGCCCTAAAGATGATTTTCCTCTTCCCAATATGGATAAGATCATTGATTTTACTGCTGGGAGTGGAATTATATCCTTAATGGATGGATTTTTTGGTTATAATTAGATCAAGATAGCTCCTGAAGATCAGGCTAAAACAACCTTTATTACCCCTTGGGGGACGTTTTGTTGGAAAGTGATGCCATTCGGTTTGAAGAATGCAGGTGCAACATATCAATGGGCCATGACTTATATTTTTCATGATATGATGCATGATATACTACATGATTATGTAGATGACATTATAGCTCATTCTACTAAAGAAGATGACCATTTAGATGATTTGAGAAAAGTATTTAATCGGTTAAGGGAATATCTTATCCGATTGAATCCAGCTAAATGTATATTCAGAGTTAAGTCCGGTAAATTATTGGGGGTTATAGTTTATTTACATGGCATCAAAATTGACCCTCTCAATATTGCGGTTATCACTGATATGCCCATTCCCACAAATATATCAGAATTACAAAGTTTACAAGGTAAGCTTCAAGCTATCTGTTGCTCCATCGATAAGCTAGCGGATAAAACTAGATCCTTTCTTAAGCTTCTTAAGAAGGATGTCTCTTTCGATTGGGACAATGAATGTCAGGAAGCATTTGAACTCCTCAAACAATATCTTCTTAACCCACTTGTGCTTTCGCCACCTAGACCTGATCGCCCATTTATCTTGTATATTTTTTCTTCAGATTTTGCTATAGGAGCTATGTTAGCTCAACTTGATGATGAGAAAAAAAAACGTGCCAATTATTACATTAGCAGAACATTAATCAGTTATGAAACCTGCTACACAACATTAGAGAAGTTATTTCTAGCAGTCGTATTTTCTACACAAAAATTAGGCCATTATATGCTCAGTCAAAAAATGTATGTTATTGCTAAATCCAATCCTTTACGGTATCTCATGAGTTTACCTTATTTATATGGTCACACAACAAAGTGGGTTCTTGCT
This sequence comes from Wollemia nobilis, assembly GCA_028583015.1. Classification (NCBI taxonomy): domain Eukaryota; kingdom Viridiplantae; phylum Streptophyta; class Pinopsida; order Araucariales; family Araucariaceae; genus Wollemia; species Wollemia nobilis. The sequence goes on from JAQPPZ010000057.1 coordinate 3,272,264, forward strand.
CTAAGAAATTTTGAACTCATGTTTATAGGATAAAATTTTGTTAAGGGTCAAATCATAGCAGATCAATTAGTTGCTGCACCCTTAGAGTCTACCCATCCCCTCATCATTGAGTTTCCTGATGAATGCCTTAAACTAGATGCAGACCATCTAGAGAAATGGTCCTTATACTTTGATAGAGCCCGATGCATGAGTGGGGCTGGTGCAACTATTATTTTAATATCTCCATAGAAACATCTTATACCTCTGTCCTTTAAATTAACATTTTCCTATACTAATAACACTACTGAATATGAGGTTCTAATCCTTGGCTTACGAGCTGCCTTGGCACTAAAAATTAAAAATCTATTGGTTTTCGATGATTCTCAACTTGTTATAAATCAAATTAATGATGTTTATCAGACCAGAGATGATAAATTGCATCCATATAAAGCATATGTATTACAATTGATATCTTTGTTTGATCAATTTATCTTGGAAGCTATTCCTCGAACTAGCAATCGTGCGACTGACGCTATGGTTGCAGCTGCATCTCTTTTACCCTTGGAGTTAGAGGACGAATATGCTACCATAATTATTCATCGACTGCAAGAACCCGCTTCAAATAAATCATGCTTAGAACCTTTGGATGTGTTTCTAATCAACGAAACTACTCCTAAACTTTGGTACATTGATATATTCAATTTTCTTCAACATGGGACCTTCCTTGAAGGTTTTAATAGAAACCAGCTTCGGTTATTGCATAGACAAGCAAGTCGCTTCATCATAATTGGAAATACGTTATATAGGATATCTTTTGAAGGTATCCTACTGAGATATTTGAATCTAGAAGAAGCTAGATCAGCTTTGAGTGACGCCCATGATGGATCTTGTGGGGGACACTTTAGTGGTAGTGCCATTGCTAAGAAGCTCCTTAGGATAGGATATTTTTGGCCTATCATGGAGAATGATGCACATGATTATGTGTGCCATTGCGACAAGTGCCAGAAACATGCTGACCTTGTTCATACGCTTGCACAAGAGCTACAAGCTATTTCATCTCCTTGGCCATTTTCAAAATGGGGCTTAGACATCATTGAAAAAATCAACCCTGTGTCATTTGATGGACACAAATTTATCATAACCACCATCGAGTATTTCACAAAGTGGGTTTAAGCTATACCCTTAGCTTCTTGCACTGGAACCCAAGTTTCCAAATTTATTTTTAATAAAATTATTTGTAGGTTCGAAATTCCTACAAATCTCATCTCGGATAATGGAACTTGTTTCAAAAATAAATATGTCAAGAAATTATGTCAAAAATATAAAATTCAACATCGTTGGTCCACTCCCTATTATCCTCAGGGTAATGGCCAAGCAGAAGCATCTAATAAAACATTAATTAAAATTCTCAAAATACTGGTCAATAAATCTAGCCAAGGTTGGCACATTCAACTATATCCTGCTTTGTGGGCTTATCGAACTAGAATTCATACCCCCATAGGCACTTCACCTTTTGTTTTGGTTTATGGCGCTAAAGTAGTTTTTCCCTTTGAATTAGAAGCTCCTTCTTTGGCTCTACTACTTCAAGATACTGAAGTAGGAGATGAATATCATATTGGAAGATTTAGTCAGCTGGAACTCCTAGATGAGAAGCACATCAATGCTTTGGAGCATCTTCGAGCCTACCAGAACAAGCTTAAATGAGCATACCTCAAGAAAATTCATCATCAATCCTTTGAGATCGACGACCTTGTCTTGAAAGAAAATCAAAAAAATACTAATGCAACTAAAGACCTTAAAGGTAAATTTGAACCTAACTGGCTTGGGCCATATATCATCACTGCTAAATTTGGATCGGGATCATACTGATTAGCTACCTTAGATGGTAAAGATCTTAAAAATAACCTATGAACATTATGCATCTTAAGCGCTATTATGCATAGTTCTGGTCATTTCATCATTGTATATATTGTTATTTTGCATATTGTTTCATTTTAGTCATCCATATAAAAATTTCAAAAAACAATCACATTGTGTATCCTCTCAATTCATCAATCAAAATAAAAATATAAAAACATCAAAATCATCAAAATATTCAACATCTTTTATTTTCGCACCTGTCAATTCTTGAAGTATTGCAGTTATATTTTTAGTTATTTTAGATAAATTAGCATGTATTTGGAATCCTGCACTTTCACACTCACATGAATAAATCTCTTGATTTTATTTGGTATGATTATTAATCTCTCTTATATCAAATTCCACAGTTGAATTACATAAAGTTTTGAGCATAGAGAATTGATCTTGTTATTTATTTGAACCAAGTATATCTCTTCACATTAAAATGATTTCATTGCAAATTCAATATGATGCTACATAGTAGAAGTGGTTTCTTGAGCGAAAAGTTTCCCCTGCTATCATATCCTACACATGGTCTAGAGTCTTTGAGAATTGACAAAAGGACAAGCTCAACCCTGCCCAGAATAAAAATCCCTTGCTCTATAGCCAATCCAAGCAAGTATCCCTAGTATAGGAAGAAAAATAAAAGTCAAAGAAAATGAGAAAAAGAAAAATATCATTTTGTACCATCGCAAAAATATTCCAACATTAATACAAAAAATACAAAAAAAAAAAAGCAAGAGAAAAGAACAAGCAAAATGCAAATAAATTCCTTTCCCTACCCCTTGAAAAGAAAAGAAGGGTGAATGAGCTTGAATCCCTGGAATTCTCAATTATTCGAAAACTATGAGGTAAGCCCCATAACAGGTGGTTTGTGCCCAAACCACTTGGCCTTGGGTAATTCCTAGTATGGTGATATGTCTGTCACATTAGCGACCTTATTTTGTATAGACCTATGTTTGCTTATGGATCAACTAGCTCTTGATGACCCGACTTACATAGTAGTCTGGTACGGTTACATGCATATAAATCATGGTCAACAAACACTTATTTGGTTAATTCAAATTACTTGTATCAAATTATCTTGCTCAAAATTGGTAAATGAACAATACAATTGCACACACATTTGTATTTGAGAGATTTTGTATCATTATGATAAATCAAGATCGGCAATGAAATCACATTTGCACATGAGGGTTCCTTATAAATCTACATTTGTCTTTGAGATAATTTAAAATATTTATGCAAATATTTTTGAAATAATTTCATCTTCTTATTTGAGAACATTTTCTTAGCATAAAACAATTAAATACATTTCTTTCCAAAATCCAAAATTTTCTTTCAAAACGTCTTCAAAAATCTAGCAAATAAAGTCACATTTATATATACTTTTGACTTCCGCAATGATGGTATAGTTCCTAAAACCTAAATTGGAATTTTATGCCTAGTGCAAGTCCTCATCTTATATATTTTCTATTTATCTCAAAATAAAAAACCAATTATGCAATAAAAATATTTTGGATTTCGCGATGATGGTATAAGTCTATACCTATAATTCTATGCCTAGCGCAAACCATTGTTCTACTTTTGATTTCTCATTTCATTTTAATTCATAAAAACATATGGCTTACATCATTATTTTACACAATTGTGCTTTAAAAAGAATGCACACTTTTTCTATTTCATTTCATTATGTCAACATTCAATTTTGTAACGATGGTATAATTCCTAAGGAATTGTTCAAAATATTATCACACTTAGGAATTTTATGCCTAGCAAAAATCATATTTTTTTATATATTTCATGCATAATATTTTCATGAAAATCTGAAAGCAAATCATCACCATCATCATTTTTCATCAACACAACACAAAGTCTTAAGACAGTCTCTTAAGCACTCTTTTACTTTTAACAATATTTCTATACTGGGATTAGCTTGACGACCTAGCGAGCGGTGACTCCATGAAATGGTCATATAACAGTGACAATGTCCTTTGAAATTATTGTTAGAAGTCCCTTTATTTTTCATCAAATCATACCACAACAACCAATTTGTTTACATTAGATTATTTCATTTAAATTTTACAGCATGACATAAAATTATACTATTGCAAAACGACATAATTACATGAATAATAAAGTCAACAATTTAAAATATTAAAGCAGAATAAAACATATGGACAAGTCATATCACAAAAAAAATCATATATATATATATATATATATATATATATATATATATCAAAAATATGTACATCATATCACAATTGGATTGGTATGCCATAATCTATACCCTAGCATACTCAATCCCCTCAAAAATATACAGTCCAGCCAAAGAGCAGCTAGTCTTGAGAAGCCCTCTAGTTCTCAACCTCATCTCCTCTCCCACCCTGGAGTGGAGGAGGTGGTCCCATAAAGGTTCATTCTGTATCATGGGTCCTCATAGTCAATCGTGAGGATGTCCTTGACGATCCCATCGTGATCGGCTCTACAATAGGGGATGGCAACAGTATCCTCTGGTTCTTCGAAACCACGTGATAGTACAATCCTTGATAGAATGTGGTCTGAGCAATAAACCACGCTAGATACCGAGTATTCACCCCTCCACTCTGAGCCCTGAGTCATGTAGCCTCATTCTGCAGCGTCTACACTTGAGCTTGAAGGCAAAAAATCTCAACTAGGAGAGCCACCATCTCACTACTCTCCCCCACCTCGATACCATTGCCCTTATCGGGTGATGCTGGCCTATCCCTCTGCTAAGAAGGGAGTCCCTCCTCTCTCCTCTCTAGATGTTGTGGTCTCTCCAAATACTGTGGTTCTCTTCGATGTCTCTCTTGAGGAGATCATCAATGCTCCCTCCCTTCGTAACCCCTCGCTGCATCAATGGCAGCTTGGCACCACCTCCCCATCCATCGCCTAACACCGTGCATCGGAAACTATGCCCTCATCATCTAAGGAGGGTGAATGCCTGCGTACCAGGCATCATATCCATTTGTGACCCCTACGTCGTCCCCATCCACTGGCTAAATGGGGGCATCATCTACATCCTAACTCTAGAATCACTACATATATGGAGCCCTGCTTAGTGTAGTACTATCCTAGACATTCTGGTAGTACTTGTAATCCCTAAGAGAAGGGATCCCCTGCTGTAGACCGAACTGCCTCAAAACTCGGTCATAGTGGTGGAGCTCTACCTATCCTCGCTCCATCCTCATATAGAATACTCACTTGATGCGATCCAACTCCTATCCATCCTCTCCCCACCCTGGATGCTCTCTCCATAGCCTCCAGGTGATCTGGTCAAGGATGAGGTCATCTAGCAACCTCCGGGACATCGACAGATCTATCCATCATTGTGAACCTCTCTGGAGCCACCAATAGAAAACCCGGGGTCTCTCCTGGTCAACCCCTATCAGTGGAAGCCCTACTGGCCTCCACACTACAATGTTCTCCCAGCACCAAACTTGTAGCAGCGATGTCAAAACTAGACATTGACCTCCCTTATAGTACAAGATCCTATACAAGTGGCATAGTACAAAGCTGCCCCAAGCAAATCTATAGCCATGGTCTCTCATATCATAGACCACATATGAGAGTAGCCATGGTAACCTGCATCTGCTCTAGTGGAATAGCAGTAAGCCACCCATAATCCTTGCCAAAACCCAAGTCAATCAAGATGCCCCAGGCATCTGCCTCAATGTCTCGATGTTCACCCCACCCTTCTCCAAGGTGAAGCTACACATTTGCATCATGGCATGGCCCTGATTGGCCACAAGAGTCATCAATCATCCCTGTATGGGGATCCTCAAGATCCTCCATACATCCTCTAGAGTGGGAGCCATCTCCCCTGTCGATAACCGAAAGCAAGATGACCCCAGATACCACCTCTCTACTAGGGTTGTCAGTAGCCCCATGTCTGTCGGTATTTGTGGCATCTCTGCCACATGATGTAGTCTGACCTCTGCTAGTCGGTCTCGCTCCACCTAGTCGAGTGTGGCTACATCATCTCTTAGTCCCCCGTATTTCCACTCATGACTTTTTAGTAATCCCCTCTACAAAATAAATAATAAAACAACAAAAATCATCAATAGATAATCATTAAAATCAGTTAAATTAATTTCATCTTATAAAAAAAAATGATATCGTCCATTATTGGATGATATCATACTAAATTAATTCAAATCATCCTTGGTAGGACGAAATCGTCTCTGATTTATCAACTTGGGGATCGCCCCTTGTTGGACAGGATCGCCCCTATTTCATAGATTTTGCCCCTAGACAAAATCGGTGATCTAGGTACGATTTCGATGAAATTGGGATGATTTCATCTAGACGTCGTCGACAGCCTAAAAATGGTCACGATGCCCCCAAAATAGTCAAAATTTAAATTAAAAATCACACAAATCAAATTAAAAATATAATTCACTAGGTTTAGATCCTTACCCGCAACCTGCACCGGACCTCTGTCGATCTGTATGTTGTTTCCACCATTTTTCCTATAGAGCTCTAAAACAACAAAAATGAATAGTAACAATTAATTAGGGTTTTACCCTATTTTTATTTTATTTTATTTAAAAAAACAACTTAAAAAAAAAAAAAAATTGATTTTCCGCGCTTTTACCTCAAACGTTCGATTTGGGTAAAAACTCGGAGGGGGCACCATAGTAAGAAGTTGTACGATTCAACCTAGAATCGTCATCTAAAAAATGGAATAAATTTTTGCTTTCTCATAAAACGGGAAAAACTCGTCTTTAACGCATTTTCTTCGAAAAATTCGCTAAAGAGGGGGCAAAATGTAGCACCCTAAAATTGGCGTAGTAAACCCTTAGTAAAAAGATAAAAATTTGAATTTTAACCCCGAAACCGCCCATTAACCACTCTCCCCATTTTTCATGCCATTTTTACAAGATGTTTTGACCATTGGATGATATCGTCGTCGATCAGACGAAATCGTTCTAGATCGGACGAATTCATCTGGAACAAAATGTCCAGACGATTTCGTCCCAAAACCAAAATTTCATAATTAGATTATGTTTCAACAGCCTCTCCAACTTGGGCAGAAGCGTGTCTACATAGTTGGAGATTCCTCCGTTGGAGATCTCCTAGATTGGGATGATCCCCAACCTCCTAACCTCCACCTAATCCTATATAAACTTGAGATTTTCCCAGTTTATACCCCTGGCTAATCATTTCCTTGCAACTCTAGTTTTGCTATATTAGAACATCCTCGCCCCCATCATTTGCATTTGTATTTTCAAGTTTTTCATTGCAAGTTTTCACTGTGCTTCAGCTGGAGGAAGCCTGGATCGTTGCAGGTGATTCCAGACGATTTTAGACGATCCTGTCGCAGATCGACGATGATCTCATACAATTGGATGCGATCTCGATAGCAGTTCAGATTGGGGGTAGCCAGAGCCCCAAGTTTGCATTTCTCATATTTGTTCTTTATTTTACTATGTATTAGCTTGATTTATTTTCATTTTGCATCCTGGAGTTCATCTCATTTAGCATAAATGAATGATAAAGTTAAAATAAGTTATTAAAACAATACATTTCCTTTAATCTGCTATCTAGATTTATTAATTAAGCATTCATACTGTCATTTCTATTATTTTATATTATTCTTGCAGTAGTATTTTCAGTTTTTGATGTCTATTTCTGTGATTGCAGGATTTTGACAGATTCATCTGACGAATTCATCAGATCGACGATGATATTTTCTGATTTTAGATGATCGCCTGTGATCTAAGATGATTCTATACAATTGCAGACGATCCTATCATATTCGGGACGATCTGGACTCTTACAAGATTTAGAATCTTCATCAGAAATCCGAAATTAGGTGCCTTCTTTCTTATTCAGTATATTCCTGGTATTTAGGATTCATTCATGCTTTCTGTATTTCTATAAATTGGAATTTCATATAGAATAACTTAGATTCATTCTGACCAACCTAGGGATATGAATGATTAAATTACAAAATGAACACATCAAACCCATTCTCAACCTAGGCATGGAAACTGCCACTCAAAGTTTCCTGGTGAACCCCACCATCCGTCAAAAATTCACCCTTATACCCCTCCCCGAGAGGCACGACCTTAAAAGGGCCTCTCAGTCTGAGGTATTGTTCCATCCTTCTCGCATCTCCCTTCCGGGCATGGATCCTTTAGCCTGAAGGTAAGGACGTGAAAAATTTGGGTCGATACATTGACTAACTTATTTATAAGGAGAAATAAGGTGTGTGTAAATAGATATTTCATATTTTGCAAAGGGGTTCCAAAAGTGAAGTTTGCCTCGTTCTTTTTCAAGAGGATTAATTCTTTCAGAGGTGACAAGGTATGCAATATTGTGATTTATTTTATTTTATGGTATAAGTGGTTTTGGGACTGAAAATTTTATGCAATATTTTGATTTATTTTATTTTATGGTACAAGTGGTTTTAGGAGAGATAAGGAAGTTGTGAAATTAAAGGCCTTGGCGATGATTATTGAAAAGTGAAGTAATGTTGATTATTTTGTGATATACTAACCCTTGTGAAGATTGGCAAAAGAATTTTGTGATTGTGGCAGATTTACAAAGAGATTTTTTCATCTTCATAAAAGGTATGGGCACATTCTCCTATTGATTTTTTATGGTGGTTTATTTCTGAAATATCATTGGAGGGAAAAGGATTATTTGTGGTTTCCTTTTTGAAAGTGGTTGGTTGAATGCTTCAATTTTTTCTGAATTGAGAGTTGTGTCTAAACCTTGTTTGATAAGCATAGTTGTTTAATCCCATTGGTTGTGGAATTACTTGAGTTAGAAAAGAACATGAGTATCATTGTTATGTGAGATTTATGGTTGAGCATTTTTGGAAATATTTGAGTTGGTTGATACATACTTGGACTAGGATTGTGTGAGAGAGAGTTGTCCCTTGTGGTGATTGACTTGAGTTGAGTTGAGATTGATTTGAGTTGAGTTGATTTGATATTGATATTATAACATATTGAGTCTCTAACAATTCTATTTATGCTTATATGATTTGATTTGATTTGAGTTGAGTTGATATTGATATTAGAACATATTGAGTCTCTAACAATTCTCTTTATGCTTCTATGAGTTGATTTGAGTTGAGATCATTGTGGATCATTGTTGTCATCCATTGAAGAGTACATTGCCATTCATTGTTGAGTTCATCTTTGAGCTTTGCCTTGATATATTTGTGGATGATATTTGAGTGCTACTTGAGCATGATTGATTGAGCCTTTGAGAAGGCCTTTGGGACATATTTGAGGATAGTGTTGGGACAGATTTGAGGATAGTGTTGGGAAATATTTATGGAAAATTTTAGAGTAGATTTGGGTAAGTTCTTGGTGAGATTTCTAGAGCATATTTGGGCAAGTTCTTGGTGATCTTGCTAGAGCATATTTGGGCAAGTTCTTGGTGAGCTTGCTAGTGCATATTTGATAAGTTCTGTGTGAGCTTGTTAAGAAGGTTCTGTGTGAGCCTATTGAGAAGGTTCTTAGTGAGCCTATTGAAAAAGCTTTGGAGGTGATAGAGTACAGATGGAATAGTATCAATGGATAGATATCCAGTAACCAGAATAGTTGAAGATAGATCTGAATGAGGAGTCTTCAAGTGGAGAGAGGTCCAACCGTTAGTGCAACAGATAGACATAGTCTTCTATAAGATCACATAGCTAGAGCAAAAGGGGAAAGAGTTCTCCTGTGGAAGAGATAGACAAACTTGAGATTAGGGGATTAGTATCTCCTTTGGACAAAGATCCAGAAACATTATAATTGGGAGTGATTCCCAAAGAGATTGATTGAGAAAGTTTTAGTAAAATATTTTCTCCGTGGAGTAGCCCACATTGGGTGAACCACGTAAATTGTGGTGTCTCTATTGTGTATGGTTTCTGTGCATTGCTTTTATTACTACTATTGATACTGCTATCTTTACACAGCCTAATATTGAATTAGAAGAAAAAGTAAAAATTGGTCTTATACTGTTCACGCCCCCTCTCAGTATAAGCTTGTGTTCTTCAATATATCTTGATCTAAAATCAATTAAAGCAACTATTGTAGAAAACCAAGGCCTTTCTAGAATTATTAGGTAATCGTTCACATTGTTTTGGGGTTGTAATACCAAAAAATTGACTAGATTTTCCCATGATGAAACCATCACAATAAAATTTGTAGGATTCTTTCTAGTTTAGCGATTAATATGTCATCCATTCCAATATTTTATATGTGGGATTTAGGTTATATAATTGTAACTTTTACATTCTATTCTTCATAATATTATTAATAGCTACCCCTAGGTCAATCATAACATTAGATATTTGCATTGATCCTATGGTTACTATGACTACTGGAATTCCTAGATCACCATACTTAGGTGGGATACATTTTCTGGCAAGTAGGTCTACTAATTTTCCATCCACTTGTATATTTTTATGATATGATCTCTTCTTTCATCCTTTTTTCTTAATACATAATTTATGAACAGTCTTGTTGATCATGGGTACATATTTAATAGCTTGTAGCAAAGGAATCATAATATTTAATCATTTTAATTCCTTTACCAAATTTAATTCTAAAGATGTTTTTGATATTTTGAATCATTTAGGATATGGTAATTTTTTATGAAGGTAAATTATCTTGAGAAAATATTTTTGTTTTCCTTTCCTTTTTCAAGATATTTTTGTTGGGGTTTTAATGTAGATGGTTCCTCTTGTTTGTTCTAATTAACTCCTATTTCTACAATAATAGGTGGGGTGGGTTCAGGAAATATTTTTTCTAAATGTAATTGGATATTATCACAATCGATGATATTTATCATGGTTGTATCTTCTACTTTAGCCATATAGATAGAAGCTACCTATCTAGTATTATTAGGATTACCCACAGGTTTATCTGGAAGGGGAGGTTGTTTTATTTGTTGTTGTTGTTTTCTTTGAGGGAAATTATGGGTTGGTTTTGATATCGATGTTTCCCTCGGTATGGTTGATGTTGTCTCCATTTTTGTCCTTGCATTTATGGGTGCAACTATGGTGGGTTTTTTTATTCCATTATTGGTTCATCCATCCAGGTTGATACCACTCTTAAAATTATGCCCATGGCAGTTGACCCCAAGATTATTGAGGTGGCTTTGAAGTAGACCATGACACAAACCAAGGATTATTTCCCCAATTTTTAGGAAATCGAGAAACATTCTGATATGGGTATTGAGGAAAATTACCCCCTCGTATTTTTCCTACAAAGTTGAGTTCTTTCATAGGTTGAGACTATTTTTCCAAGACGTTTTTGAGTCCTATTAATGAAATACATTGACCTATAGGTTGTCCTTTTTTAAAAAAATGCTACATATAGCAGATATGGAAGTCTTTTTCAAAGGATATTCATGAAGAGCATGCTTATTTCTACATATTTGGCAATAAATAGCGAATAATTCAATATATTTGTTCATTACATTAATTTCATCTAATATTGTGTTAATATTCACTAGAATATCAGTTTTGAGGTTCACAAACTCTTCCATCAATTATTTAAAGTCATTTCCATTATTACCATGTCTTATATGTCTTGTACAGGAATAATTTTTACAAAGTTCAATGATTTCTTGAAATTCAAGCTTATTTACATATGCTTTTCCCATAATATCTAATACATATCTTGATTCATTTTGTAGTCCTCTCAAGAATATGGTTTTTCTTAGTTCTATTTCAACTTTCACTTTTATTGGAATAAGATAATTTTATCCTCCATATTTATTTCAACTTTCACTTTCACTTTTATTGGAATAAGAATATCCTCCATATTTATTTTTATATTATGCTAATATTTAAATCCTAAACTGCAACCCATATATTTTGTACTACTTTCACTTTTATTGGAATAAGATAATTTTATGCTACTTCAAAAAAATGAAGATAATTTACATGAATTGACCTCCTTCATCTTGTTTGCTTTAATTTACCTCCCCATATTCCTTCACACTTTTAAATCCTAAATTTCAACTTGCAAATTGTGCTTCCTCATCCCTTATGTTATTTTTTCCTCTAATGATTGATTTGAGTAAATTATAATGACATTTACCATTTGATCATGCAATTCTTTTTTTTTGTAGATTCACAACCAAGATAAGTTATTCTATTTGATAAAATTCCCACCTCTTCCTATATGACATGAGATAAATAAAATATGATCATGAATGTTAACCCTATTTATATCATTGCTAAAACATGTCTCTTGTTAATGAAGATAAGAAGGAATGTCTCTTTATTTTAAAAATACGGATGAACAAGAATCCCATATATTTTCTTATGGACAATAGTAGCTAAAAAAACCTGATATTAACAACTACAATCAAAAGTATGGAACTAGATATGAGGCCATGTACTCATCCATAAAAATTATCTAATTTACATAGGGTAAATTCATCCACATCAAAGTATAGTATTTCCTCTCTATGTCATCAAGCCTTTACAATATGGGGTAATTTGTGATGTTCTTCTTGATGTGTGTGATGTCTTTCTCGAGCAACCCTTCATATGGGAGTACCATGGGGTATAAGAGTTTAGAAATAGAAGGATAATAATCACACTCCAGTACCATCACTACAATATTCCAAATATGGTGTCATATACTAAGGTATTTTTGATTAGTGTCAAATAATTCTATAATTTTATTAAATAGATAGAAAAGTTTACCCTTCTAATGATCAAGCCATAGTAAGAGAAGAAACTTCTTCCTCCATTTCTTGGTATGTCATAGAAATCCATCAAGAAAAATAATGTGAAATTAATGAAGTGGTCTCATCCTTTATCAATACAATCACCACCCAGGTTTTGTAGGTGAGTTGGAGAGGAGACGACAATCCTCCAAGGGAGGTCCCAGGTTAGAATCTCCACCCTACCAAAAAGCTGAATTGGGTACCCAAAATCCAATTGATAATGTTGGTGCAGGCAGAGCTGGGTGCAACTCCTGGGTGACTTTGACGGTATAGAACCCCCTGTTCGTGGTATCTCAGACCAAGGCGGCCTCGCAAGGGTTTTTTTTTTTTTTTTAAATACAATCACCTCACCTTCAAAGGCCCCTATTTATTATTAGGTCAAATATATGATTGATATCATACCAGTGATACCTCTTTGTAACATATCCATCTATCAATGCTCCATATAATAATATAGAAAGGTCACATCTAACCCAACACCTTAATATTATGAAATCCCAATTGTGTTAGTGCATAAAAATATCTCTCATGGTGACCCTACATTGAATACAAGGTTCTTAAAAATATCATACTGAAGAATCTTTATCTTATATCCAAAATAAATGATATCTTCAATGTGTTAAAAGACATTATCTACTTCACCAAAATTGCTTTCAGATATGGGCACCATTGGATCTCGATTGATCTATTTGATATTTATAAAATAACCTTCAATTCTAAATAGAGCCTATTTGTATGGTTTATCATACTTTTTTGATTATAATACACCAATAACTATCATACATATGATGAATGACATATTACAACCATTTATGAATCATGTAGTCATCTATATAGATGATATTCTTGTGTTTAATAAAATATAGGAAAGACACTCAAAACATGTCAATAATTCTTGAGTAGTTTGTTTCAACATAATATTAATACCAACTTGGAGAAATATATATTTGGTACTAGACACATTTAGTATCTAGGATTCATTATTAATGTCTATGGAGTTAAGTAGAGATAAATAAGATCCAAGTCATTCAATATTTGGTCTATATTTGGTACTAGACACATTTAGTATCTAGTATATATCATTAATGACTATGGAATTCAAGTAGAGACAAAGAAGATCTAGGTCATTTGATATTTAATCTATCGCAAAGACCTTAATGAAGCTTTATATTATCCTAGGTGTTACAATTTTATTGTTGGTTTGTACTAGATTTCTCTACTATCACTTGGCACTAAATATTGGACACTAAATCAAGTGACAAAGGGACACACCAAAGTAAATTCACTTGGACACAAGTTCAACATAAGCTATGTGAATATTTGAAGCAATGTATTTATTTTGCTCTAGTTCTTATATTTTCAATATTTCAAAAATATTTTAAGATTTATACTAATACCTTATATTATGTAGTTTATGTCATCCTTATCCAATGTGGACACTCAATAACTTACCCTGGTGAAACCTTCAATATTGTAGTGTTGACTAGTTTTTATATAGGCAATAACCAAGGGGTTTTACAACCCTTCAATTTATAGCATTTATTACTTTTATTTTCCTATCCAACATTAAAATATTAACTCCTACAAAATATGAATAACTAAAATCATGTCAAGCAATAATATCACTCACTTAAACAAGTGGTTATTTGGACCATTACAAATTATAAATCCACATACCTAGGTTCATCCACCAACTATTCACTTTTATAAGTAAAATAAAAATTAGAAATTCATATACCACAATTCATTTATCAAATACTCTGTAGACACCTAAAAGACGTCATGTGTAGGGGACTACTCATATGGGCATCCTAAAAGACCATATGAATGATCTTGGACCATTATAAGATAGAGAAGTGTTTTTAACCACTCAATTTAGGTAGCTTTGGCCTACTCATCCTTAGTCGCGGTTGAAACCCACGACTAATAGAGCTAGTTGCATCTTAGAGCCACGGTTAGCCATGAAACTATTTTGAATTCCTACGCAAATATAAATTTAGTTACAACAACTATGGAAATGGATTTCAAGTGAGGAAGCATTCATAATATTCCTCCCAACTGTCCCAAGCTCCCGGTTCTTGATCTTGGCTTCTCCATGAAGCCATAATTAGGAATTGAGAGTGCTAGAAGACCCCCCTCCAAATTGGAAAAAAGAGAGGATAAAATATTTCAATTGAATGCAACAAAGCCCTACTGGATTTGAGAGCCATTTACAACCCTTTAGGAGTGCCTATATACAACCAATTTGGAAATCATGATTGATTGTGAAGCTACGGAGGTTTCAATATCTTGAGGAGATCATTCATCCACAATTGAACCACTTCCACTACAAATTTGAAGAATCTACATTGCCAATTAGTTATAGAACACAAAGGCAACCCTTAATCATCAATTACCTGGAGGAATTGGAGATTTATGTCCTGGTTACAAGAGAAAGAGTACTTTCACCTCAGTTGTGGCTATCAATTATGGCTAATAGATCCAGATGCACCTTAGACCCACGATGAGGGTTTGATATTCAATTTCCCTGGTTTAAGCCATAGGATTTTCATTCTAAATATGCAATTAGGTAGATCTAACATAGATTAAATTTCATTCATGCTTTTGTACGGTTAATTGTAGAAATTAGAGGTAGCTTTGCTCTATTTCCTTCTATTTTGTCAATTTGCACTAGTTTCATTAGATTTAATTCTTTTCAAGCTTTAATGATATATTATGCATCATAATAGCTATATTTACTACTTTTTAATCATTGTTTACAGTAATCTAGAGGTTTTGTAATCATCCTTACAATTTTTCATGCTTTTTGTTATATTTATCCTAATTCATGTAAATTCCTATAAAGAGCCTCATCATGAGAGGCCTTATTTGCTTCTAATCCTTTTATGTTGTTTCTTGAATGTAGATTTATAGTATCTAAGCATATTCAAAGCATTCTTGGAAACATATTCCTCTGATCAAGTGATAAGAAGGCTTCCTTGAGCTTTAAGTAGTTCGTATCTACATTAATATAATATGTATTGCACCATCCTCTTTGAGGGGCTCAAAATATTGTTTCAATTGTATCATAATTTGGTATCCCTAAGAGGGACATATTTGTAAAGGATATTTGCAATGACAATATAAAGTTCTTTCTTATTCAATTCATTGTTATTCATATTTTCATGATTTAATGTTTGATAAATTTGATTCAATATCCTAGGTGTATGCTTTTAGGGTGGTACATATGGCGATCATGGCAAGGACCTACAAATTATGTTGTAGATGACTGATTTTCTTTTGTTCTTTTTTGTAGGTCTTAGCGGCACTTAACAGTTGAGGTTAATAGTCTCAGTTATGTTTAGAATTTGTGTCTAGTAGCAGAGCAAAATGATAGATAGTAAGCAGCCTGTATCACCATAAAAAGAGGATTTCTAGGTAATTTTGTTCCTCTAATTTTATTATTATTTATTTCTACCTATCAATAACTAAATAGATCACTTAGAAAAACTATAAGAGGTCAAATTTAATGAAAATTGTATGCTATCTATTAGCCATGGCTGATAGCTATAGCTAGCACTATTAGTTGTTATTGTCAACTACGACTAAGTTTCTGGGTTGTGGCTTTGTCCTATGGTCAAAAATGTTACCTGATGCATAGACCAACAGCTAGTAGTTAAAATTTGTGTGTAGATTTTACTTACTAGGGCCCAATCAGAGGCTAATTTTATCATATAAACTGCATTCTCTGAAGTTCATATAGCTAATACATGCATCTTTATAAATTTAAAATGTTTTTATTATAAGCATGTAGGAAAGATCATGTTTTCTTGGTGATGCATTTTTTTGTTTACATACAAGCTTAAAATGAACACACACACACCATGAAACACTTAAATTCTAGTGAGATGGAATTCACATCCATCCACTAGTAGAGTTCAACTACGGTGGTAGTTGTTTCCATCCATTGTCTCAAATCCTATTAACCTTGTTCTAATTGCCAATACCGACTCCAATATCCATCCTATACATGCAAAATAGCCTACATTCCTCTTTGAAGGAGTGTATTATTATGCACGGTGTGTTGGGTGAGGATCGACAAGACATGTGCTCCCTGCTTGAGTGTGGATTTCATCTCCACACTTTGGGGGGTTTACGTGACCGTGATTTTCATTAATTATTGTTGAGTTGCAAGCATATATGTGAAATCCATTAAAATAAACAAGTTTATCATCAACAAATATGGAAACACAATGAGAGTTACTTTATGATACAACACACCTGAAACACACTAAAACTAGTTTAGGGATCACAAAGAAATTTTAAAAGAGATAATCACCCTTGTTTGCTTTGTTTTCTCTAAAATCTACACAAGAGATAATTCATATCATGGTTAATCCATGGAGAGTATTATCACGACACATAATCAAGGTCAAATCCAAAGCTTGACCTAATACACAAAACAACACATCGAACCCTCAACCACATAATCCTCTCTAATAAAGTTTGACGAGCATTAGAGGGGATAATTCTATGTGTAGGGATTCTATTTAGAACACCCTAGATAGAGGAGGTAACACACACTCCTTGAGGGATATATCTAAGGGTGGATTAAGACCCCCACCATCCTAAGATAGACAACAAGAAAATCCACCCAATAAGGGGCAGGAAGAGAGGGCCACTTTAGAGCATAGGCCCATTCAAACTCCAAAAAATAATGAACTTGATAAGTTCATGATTGACATAGCTAGACTTGGAGAAAATGGTACTCCACAAAATAAACCATGGAAGATAATATAGCTTGATGGTCTTGATAGTGTCCTAGGGAAATTAGGGTGTAAGCCTTTGACTACACCTTCTCACTTTGTGAGTTCTTATAGTGAGAGTACACATAGGACTATAAGGGAACCAGGGGAATGCTCAAAGCGTTCTCATAGTATACATGCCCCATCAACCCACACGGGCACAAATCATAGACAATAGTAGAATGCGATTATCATCTATACAGATAAAGGTAATATCATGGTAGATAAGTCTATTGGACCTCACACCAACAAAGTTTCCCAAACATAAAAAACCCACCAAAGACCACATATGATCAATATTATAGATTGATCACAAAAATTGGTGTCAGAGCAACGATAGTGGATCTTCCAAAATAAATTGGAAGATTTTCACGTAGAGCATGAGCATCTCAAAAATGAGGATACTCAAAGATAGTGGTTGTTAATGCAACATCTATAAGAGCAACGTATGCATGAGAAACACATCCTTGAACAAAAGGAGCATGCAAAGAGAGAGGATTGATTGGCTCGTACCAATTTACCTCCTTAGAGTGAATACAGGGAGCACCCTCATAGATGAGCTACTTTGCAGCCTAAATTGTACCCTGAGCACATTGGAAATAATACTCATTACATGACCCAAACATGTTGCAGCACCAAGCGCTTGAACAT
Source organism: Wollemia nobilis (assembly GCA_028583015.1). Lineage (NCBI taxonomy): Eukaryota > Viridiplantae > Streptophyta > Pinopsida > Araucariales > Araucariaceae > Wollemia > Wollemia nobilis. The sequence goes on from JAQPPZ010000057.1 coordinate 3,290,290, forward strand.
CATGGGTGTTCTTAGTATGAGGAAGCAGTAGGAGACAAGGAATAACATGAATACCCTAAGATCTCCTTAGTGGATGTGGAGGATGAGCCTAGTCCTCCACCTTGATTGAAGAAAAATATACCTCCAAAGGCTCCTCAAGGACCTCTCAGGGAAGAGGAGATTCTATCTTCGAAGGCCTACAAGGCCTTGGTAGAAAAGGTAAGAGCAATTGAGAAACAAGGGATGACTTACCAAAATCCAACCTTGAATAAAATACACAATGTGCCTTTATGCCCTTCAGTGCCTACTCCAACGTATCCCAATCACTTCAAGATACCAAAGTTGGATAAGTTTCAAGGAGATGAAGATGATCAATAGCATTTCATGTGTTTCATAAATATGTGCTTTTAGATAGAAAGTAATGATGCTCTATTACTGAGAACCTTCATCACAACCCTTTCAGGTATTGCCTTGGAGTGGTTCAACTAACTAAAGAGGCACAACATAACCAGTTTCAAGCAACTGGCTAATGATTTTCTTGAAAACTTCTCCTTCGATGTCAAGAAGAAGATAAATGTGTCTGATTTGGATTCTGTAATGCAATATGACGATGAGCCGATCATTGACTATGTAAATAGATGGATAAATTTAATGGTAAAGTTACCATTTTTCATTTCAACCATAGAACTAACTCGAATGTTCACAAAGAGTTGTGCGAAGCACATCTCGCTATTATTGTAGTTGTAGCAATACCAGACATTGGAGGAGGTCTTGGCATAGGCTAAGGTAATTAAGGACATCAAGTTACAGGAGGGTAACTTGAAGCTTTGAAACAAAAATAATTGGAATAAGAACACTTAAAATCAGAATCACCAAGTCAAGTTGGACCATGTAAATTAGGTAGTATTAAACCTCTAGAAAGGAGATAAGGAGTAACAACAACATAATTATCATACCTAACCTCCTCATATGCAATATAATTAGAGCAATAATAATAATCAGGGTAAGAATAAGAAATAATTTCCTCCTCACCAATTCACACCATTATCATAGATGATGACATTGATCTTCCATCAAATGTACGAGGCTAAGGTCATTAAATTATCAAAGTTCAAGTTGCAAGACCCTAACCAACCCAAATCAAAAGGGTATAGGGATGATCAATATTTCTCATACCATAGAATGAAGGGACATGAAATTGAAGGATGTTATAGTTTTAAATATGTGGTGCAAAACATGATCGAGAAATATGATCTAGTTATGGACAACCCTTAGGCTCCATAAAACCAAAATATGGGGATTTTCAAAAATCCTCTTCCAAACCACAAGCCTTCAAGTAATAATGTCATTCAGGTGAACCATTTGTGTATTGAACCACCTATGTAGGGTTTTGTATAAATGGTAAACATTATCATAAGAAAAGGTAGGTACAAGCGATCAGATCCACCTCCAGCTTTGATTAGGGTTCAAGCTGCACCTCTACAAAGGCTAGCACAAAACAATATGCTAGGTCCACCAAATAGACTAGTGGTGACCATAATCAATAGGGTTATTCAAAGCCTACAAATAACTCCAACAAATTTATCAATATATAAATTGATATAGTCGTCTCCTAAGCATAGGGATACACTCATGGACATCTCAAGGTCTATTGAAGTTCAATCCCAGGACACTAAAGTATTTACAAATTTCATGGGACATGTGCAAAAATGCCAAGAGCTAGTGATTCAATTCCATGATCACAAGATTAATTTTTTTTCTACTGCTATAGTGGACCTACTGCTGCATATAATTGCATATGTTAACCACACACCATTTAAATGGATAATAATTGACACAAGATCATCAATCAATATTATTACTATAAAGGCATTGGCATACTTGAAGTTACCAAAATCACACATTGTACCTTTAAACTTCACTTTGAAAGCATTTAACGATGCATTGTGCTCAACGGTCGGTACTATAGTCTCACCTATTCATATTGGACTGAAGACCATCCTTGTGATGTATCACATACTTGAAGGTGCTATGCAATATAACATCCTCTTGGGGAGGCCTTGGATTAGAGAGATGTGTTGCATTCCCTCAATTTTACATCAATGTATTAAATATATACATAAAAGTGGTTCCTTCCGATGAGGAACCATTTAAATATGTGAACTAAGTATATTTTCTTGGATATTTCGTTCTCCCTTCAATGCACCTGGATATACGACCAATATCACCCATTAAACATACAGAAGGTAAACTAATGGAAGTGTGTGCTAGGCCTTCTACATTAGCACCACAATCAATTGTGCATACAACAATAGCTTCTACAAAGCCTACAACATTGATGATGCTTAGAAATGACTAGAAGCTTAAGGTAGTACTAGGTGAGAAAGAGACAAAGTAAATAACTTAAGTAGCCAATGCCAACATCTCTAGTCCCATGGATGAAGGAGACACATAGAATGAAGTCGAGGAGGCACCTCAGCCTACTTTGCCTATCTCTTCAGTTGAGTCATTTACACCATAGGTGACCATCCATTTGGTTAATCCTAGGCTAGCAGAGCATATAGTGCAGAATGTGACATTCACACCTTTTATAAATACTGCACAGGACATGGTCTGATCTCAAGCCCATCACTTTTCCATAGGGATGATGGTACCATTGGGGGTACCACCCAACAAAACAAATTTCATGTATGGAGGTCTTAACCAACTTGCTAATCACACACCCATAGATGAGGATGATGATGAACCATTCCTAGAAAATGTTCATTATTTGTCTAACCCAAAATTTACCTTGCATTATTTTGAATTTTACCATTGGAATGGTTACGGTCTAGGGTTATTCAAGCAAGGGTTCTGAAATCCCTATGAATCACAATATCAGTTACCAACTGATAGGTTCAGGTTGGGCTACCATATAAGATGACAGGACAAGATTTTAGCAGCATCTCTTGATCATTTGAATCTCAATTTAGGGGATAATGTGGATCAAAATCCTTATTACCGTAACCCTTCCTACATACAAAGGGGTAATAGGCTAGTGACCTATGTCTCTATAGAACCACTTGATATCTATCACAACAACATCATGGTAGAGGTAAATCTAGGAGATATTCCAAGAGCTAACTTGGATATTGAAAGTCGTGAAGCTATCGACGACACTGGCATGCAAATCTAGAATCTATACCTAACAATAGACACTGAACCAGAAGTTGCTTCTATGGAAGTTAAAGTAGAGTCCATATTTGAAAGCGATGGACCAGATTGTGATTCTAGGAGTGATGATGATAAACGGTCCTCAAACAATGAATAATATAAGGATGAAATGGAAATGGTCTACCTTAGGTCTAGACATACTGTTGTATCGCTCCAAATTTTTCGCATCCCTACCTTCAGGCTATTGGATCCGTGCCCGAAAGGAGGATGGGAAAAGGATGGTGCGGTACCTCGGATGAGAGGACTTCACAAAGGTCCCGCCTCTCAAGGGAGGTGCATTTTGGTGATTTTTCGACGGATGGTGGGTTCACCGGGAAACATTTGACGGCAGTTTCCACGCCTAGGTTTTGGGAATGAGTTTTAGATGAGTTCGTTTTATTTTTAAGCATTCATCCTAGGTTTGGCCGAATGATTCTAACTTAAACTACATGAAAATGCAATTTAAATGAATACAACAAACAGAAAAGAAAGCAGAAACAGAGAATTTGCAGGAGGCCAATGAAGATTACACGATCCGGAAGTCGATGGAGTTTACGATTAGCTTGTAGCGATCTGGATCGTCTGCAATTCAACGAGAATCGCCTTCAATTTGATAAAATCGTCTAAAGCGACGGGATCGTACTGCAATCGACGAATTCGTCGGACGAATTCATCGAGAGACACTGCAAAACAGCAAACGAGATGCGAAATACAAGAAATTCTATTTTGTAAACGGGGGCAAACTATATGAAAAAGTAATATGAGTATTGAACAATATACAAGAACAAAAGTAAATGCAAATCACTGTGTTTAGATAGCGAGAATATGATCTTAATATGCAAACTAGACAAAATGGGTGAACTCCGGATGCAATATAGTATAAAAACTGAATAGACAATCTAATTTATAGCATAAAATGACGGAGAAAAGAGAAAGAAGAGCAAACTCCGAGGCATCGATTGCCTCGATGTGTGCTTGCGATCGAAATCGTCTCGCATCAGTACGAGATCGTCTCGAATTTGACGAGATCGCCTCCGATCTTGACAGGTTCGTCGGCTGCGATAGGTGCTGGCTCCGGCTGAAAACCAGTGGTGTACCTGCAATAAAATTAATATAGGACTAGTGCAAGAGCAAATTTGAAGTGTTTTAGCGCATAGGGAGTTGATTTACATAAAAATTCAGCCAGGGGTTGGGGAGGGAAAAGTCTTAGAGTTAAATAGGCATAGGATAGTTGTTGGGAGGTTGGAGATCATCCCAATTTGGGAGATCTCCAACGGGGGAAGGGTCCCAACGGCGCGGACACGCTTCTACCCGGATTGGAGACCCGTTGGAGCGGATTCCAACTATGCAAATTCAGTTTTGCGACGAAATCGTCCGGACGTTCTAGTCCGAGACGAAATCGTCAAATGCAGGGCGATATCGTACGATCGGAGACGATATCGTCAAGCGGTCAAAACAACTGCTAAAAATGGCACAGAAAAAGAGGAAACGGGTTTCTCGGCGGTTAACGGGCGGTTTGGGAGGTTAAATTTGAATTTAAATTTATTTACTAAGGTGAATGTAATTATTCCAATTTTCCTGTGCCAATTTTAGGGTGCTACATTTTGCCCCCTCTTTAGCGAATTTTCCGAAGAAAATGCGTTAAAGATGAGTTCTTCTTGATCTACGAGAAAGCAAAAAATTATTCCCATTTTTAGGCGACGATTCTTGGTCGAATCGTACGACGACTTACTATGGTGCCCCCTCCAGTGTTTTTACCCAAATCGAACGTTTGAGGTAAAAACGCGGAAAAGCAAAAATTATTTGTGAATTATTTTGAATAAAATTAAGAAAAATAGGGTAAAACCCTAATTCATTGTTACTATTCATTTTACTATTTTTAGAGCTCTAGAGCAAAAAATGGTAGAGACAGCGCACAGATCTGCAGAGGTCCGCCGCGGTCTACGGGTAAGGGTTTAAACTTAGTTTAGATTGATTTAATTTGAATTTACATGCTTTGTAAATGAATTTTAGGATGAATTTTGAGCATCGCGGCCGTTTTTGGCCATCGACGTCGTCCGGACGAAATCGTCCCTAGTTGGACGAAATCGTCTCAAGTTCGTCAATTTCGCCCAAGGGCGAAATCGGCGAAAAAGGGACGATTTCGTCAAATTAGAGACGATTTCGACACGCGAAATCGGAGACGATTTTGCTCAAATTTCGGACGATATCGGCCAATAGTGGGCGATATCATCAATTGCAAAAATTTGATCTTTAAGTTGCATTATTGATTGCTAAAATTGTTATTAATGATTGTTTGTTGTTTTGATTGTTTATGCTTGCGGAGAGGATTACTAAAGAGTAGAGAGTGGAAATATGGAGGATTGAGAGATGACTTGGCCGCTCTGACACGAGCGAGCGGGATCGGTGGCACGGACCGGCTTACTACATGTGGCGAGAGATGCCACAAGTTTCTACAGACATGGGGCTACTGACGGCCCTAGCGAGAGAGGTGGTACCGGGCTCTTCATGCTTCCGGTTACCGACAGGGGAGATGACTCCCACACTAGAGGATGTATGGAGGATTCTTAGAATCCCCATACAAGGGAGGATGATCACACCTACGGCCAATCAGGGCCACGCGATGGGACGACTCTGCGGTGACCCGAGCTTCGCCCTGGAGAAGGGCGGAGTGAACATCGAGGCACTTCGCCAGATGCCTGGGGCATCTACACTGACACGAGTTTTGGCTGGGGTGGTTGGTGGACTTCTGCTGTGCCACCAGAGCGGATGCAGGGTACCATGGATGCTGGCAGATGTGATCTGCGACATGCGCGACCATGGCTACAGATTTTCTTGGGGCAGCTTTGTTCTATGCCGGTTGTACAGGATCCTTTACGGGGTCGTGTACAAGGGCGGGCGATGTCTGGTCATGACATCGCTCCTACAGGTTTGGTGCTGGGAGCACATTGTGGTGCGGAGGCCGGTAGGGCTTCCACTGACGAGGGTTGATGGGGAGAGGCCCCGAGTCTTCTACTGGTGGCTCCGAAGAGGGGCACGGTGATGGATCGACCTGCCGGTGTCCCGGAGACTACTGGATGACTTGGTCCCAGACCAGATCACCTGGAGGCCGTGGAGGCAGCATCCAGGGTGGGCAGAGGATGCACAGGAGCTGGCTCGCATCAGGCGAGTCTGCGGGCTATGGATGGAGAGGGGAGAGGTGGAGCTCCACCGCTATGACCGAGTTTTGTGATAGTTCGGTCTACAGCGGGGGATCCCATCTCTCGGGGATTATGAGTTTTCTCGGACTGTCCGGGATAACACCACGGTTAGCGGGGCTCCGGATATGCGGTGATTCTGGAGTCGGGACGTGGACGATGCCCCCATTCAGCCAGTGGATGGGGACGATGCAAGGGTAGCCGATGGCTACGATGCCTGGTACGTAGGCATCCGCCCTCCTCGGATGACGAGGGCTCAGGGACCGATCCACGCAGTTGTGCATCGGATAGGGAGGCGGTGCCAGGCGGTGGTAGAGGCAGCCCGGGGTCACGGCAGAGGAGAGCAGAGGAGGCCACAGGCACAGGAGAGGCCGCGACGAGAGGGAGAGGGAGAGGAGGGAGGCGAGACCCCCATCTCCATAGAGGCCACCATCGCTCGATAAGGGCAAGGGTGTGGACATTGGAGAGAGTAGCGAGATGGCTACTCTCCAGGCGAGAGAGAGATCGTCTGCGAGCTCGGGTGCGAGACGTTACGGGATGCGGCTGCACGGCACCGGGCTGAGGTGTCGTAGCTACGAGACGAGAATGCTCGTCTCGGGGCATGAGGCGGAGGGGTAAGCACTCAGGAGCTGCTGTGGTCGGTTTCTCAGACCGCATTCTATCAGGCGCTATACTACCAGGCGGTGCCAGAGGGCCAGAGGGTACAGGTGCCACCTGCCATAGCAGATCCTATCGGGATAGGGTCGACGAGGAGCTCATCCCGATCGACGATGAGGACTCGCAGTACCACACATACTGCGATGGGACCACCTCGTCCTCCGCAGGGCGGGGGAGGAGATGAGGCCGAGAGCTCTAGAGGCTCTCGAGGCTAGAGGGCGGGATACTGCCACTGATATTGTATTATACTTGTATTGATAGAGGATTGAGTATGCCGAGGTACAGATTGTGGCATACCAATCCAGTTTGATGATGTATATATTATGTTGATATATATAGATGAGATATTTTTGATCATATGACTTGTCTTATGTGATGCTTATGATGCTTTTTATGTTTGATTGATTGATTGAGTTGATTGATGTAATGATTTTATTGATGATTCATGTAATTATGTCGTTTTGGAAAATATTATAACTTGGATGTCATGCTATAAATATTTTAAATGAAATAATCTGATGTAACAAATTGATTGGTTGTAATGAAATGTGATAAAAATAAAAAGAGATTTCTAACAATAATTTCAAAGGACATTGTCGCTATTATAGACCATTTCATGGAGTCGTTGCTCACTCGGTCGTCAAGCTAGTCCCAGGATAGAAATATTGTTAAAAGAAAAGAGTGCTTAAGAGACTTGTCTTAAGACTTTGTTGTGATGATGCAAATGATGATGATGATGGTTTGCTTTCAGATTTCCATGAAAATATTATGCATGAAATATTGTAAAATGATTTTTGCTAGGCATAAATTCCTAAGTGTGATAAAAATTGTTGAATAATTCCTTAAGAATTATACCATCATTGCAAAATGCAAAGGTTGACATAATGACATGAAGTAATAAAAATGTGTTTGCTTTTTGAAAAGCATAATTGGTGTAAAATGAAGTCATATGTTTTGTATGATCTTTGATTAAATTGGGAAAAAAATTGTTACAATGGTTTGCGCTAGGCATAGAATATGTAGGTATAGACTTATACCATCATCGCGAAGATCAAAGAAAGGATAGTTTTATTGCATGATTGATTTTTGATGAACAGAAAATATGAAAATGAGGACTTGCGCTAAGCATAAAATTCCAATTTTGGTTTTGAAACTATACCATCGTTGCGAAAGTCGATAAGATATATATGATATGTTTTGATTGAAATTTTTGATTTCTTCTATTATATAGTTGTCTTTGTGGTAAATAATTGTACTTGGATTATTCCAAACAAGTTTGCAAAAATAATATTTCAAAGTATTTTGAAGACAAAAAGTTAGATTTATAAGGAATCCCATGTGCATAAGTGAATTCATTGCCAATCTTGATTTATCATAATGATAGACAAAATCTCTCAAATACAAATGTGTGTGCAATTGCATTGTTCATTTACCGAGTTTTGAGCAAGATACTATGATACAAGTGATTTGAAGAAACCAAATAAGTGTTCATTAACCATGATGTAGATGCATATAACCATACTAGGCTACTATGTAGATCGGATTATCAAGAGCTAGCTAATCCATAAGCGAACATAGGTCTGTACAAAAGAAGGTCGCTAATGTGACGGACATATCGCCACGCTAGGAGTTACCCAAGGCCAAGCAGGTTGGGCACAAACCACCTGTTATGGGGCTTACCTCACAGTTTTCGAATAATTGAGAATTCCAGGGATTCAAGCTCATTCACCCTTCTTTTCTTTTCAAAGGGTAGGGAAAGGGATTTTATTGCTTTTCTTGCTTTCTTTTGAACTTTGCTTATTTTTCTTTTTGTATTTCTTTTGCTTGATAATGCTTGGAACATTGTTGCAATGATATAAAAAAACATTTTTCTTTTCTCTTTTTCTTGAATTTTTCTTTTCTTTTTCTTTTTCTAGGGATACTTGCTCAGATTAGTTGTAGAGCAAGGGATTTTTATTATGGGTAGGGGTGAGCTTGTCCTTTTGCCAATTCTCAAAGATTCTAGACCATGTGCATGATAGGATAGCAAGGGAAACTTTTCACTCAAGAAATCGGTTCTACTATGTAGCAAAACATGGAAATTACAAATATAATCATTTTATTGTGAAAAGATGTGCTTGGTTTAAGTAAATAACAAGATCAATTCTCTATGCTCAAACTTTATTTAATTGAATTTTGTGAACTTTGATATAAGAGAGATTAGTAATCATGCCGAGATAAAATCAAGATATTTATTGTGTGAGTGTGCAAGTGAGGGATGCCAAATAAATGCTAGTTTTATCCAAAATAAGTTGAAACATATAATTGCAATAATTGTAAGAAAATAATGATTTTGAGAAAGTTTTGAGAATGTTGACTCTCTCTTTATTATGTATATTGTTTTGGTTTCGAAAGAGTCAAGCATATAGCTGTTTTTGGATTTTTATGTTGATTTTTGTTTTGGAGCAAAAGGAACTTTACAAGTGCTTTAAATAAATGCAATAAATATTTTTGAAGATTTTTGAAGATTTTATGAATGTTTTTGAGGTTTTTTGAATAAATTGAAAGAAATACAAGATAATGATTTTGAACAAATATATACATGGATGAAATAACCAAATTTATGCATAATAACGTTTGAGATGTAAAATATTCATGGGTTCTTTAAGTTCTTTACCATCTAAGGTAGATAATTTATATGCTCCTGATTCAAATTTTGCAGTAATGATGTACGGTCCGAGCCAGTTGGGCTCAAACTTACCTTTCAGTTCTTTGGTTGCATTTGTATTCTTTTGATTTTCTTTTAGAACAAGATCGCCAATCTCAAAGGATCGATGACGAACTTTCTTATTATATGCTCTTTTAAGCTTGTTTTGGTATGCACGGAGATGCTCTAAAGCATTGATGCATTTTTCATCTAGGAGTTCCAGCTGACTGAGCCTGCCAGCGTGATATTCATCTCCTACTTCGGTGTCTTGAAGTAGCAGAGCCAAAGAAGGAACTTCTAATTCAAATGGAAAAAAATGCTTCGGCACCATATACCAAAACAAATGGTGAAGTGCCCGTGGGGGTTCGAACACTAGTTCGATAAGCCCACAGGGCTGGATATAATTGAATATGCCGGTCACGGCCAAGTTTATTGACTAGTCTTTTGAGAATTTTGATTAGAGTTTTGTTAGAAGCTTACGCTTGACCATTACCACTGAGGATAATAGGGAGTAGACCGGCGATGTTGAATCTTATATTTTTGACATAATTTTTTAACATCTTTATTTTTGAACGGAGTTCCATTGTCGAGAGATGAGATTTGCGGGAATTCCGAACCTCGAGATGATTTGATTAAAAATGAATTTAGAGACTTGTGAACCGGTGCAGGAAGCTAAAGGCATAGCTTCAACCCACTTCGTGAAATACTCGGTGGCGGTTATGATGAACTTATGTCCATCGAGAAGACACGGGATTAATTTTACCAATAATATCCAAGCCCCATTTAGAAAAGGGCCAAGGAGAAGAAATAGCCTGCGGCTCTTGTGCGGGCGCATGGACAAGGTCGGCATGTTTTTGACACTTGTCGCAATGGCGCACATATTCATGTGCATCCGTTTCCATGGTAGGCCAAAAGTATCCTATCAGAAGGAGCTTTTTAGCAATGACGCTACCACTAAAGTGTCCTCCACAAGATCCATCGTGGGCTTCACTCAAGGCTGATTTAGACTCTTCTAAATTTAGACATCTTAATAGGATACCTTCAAAAGATCTCCTATATAAAGTATTGCCAATGATTACAAATCGACTTGCTCGTCGACGTAATAACCGATGCTGGTTGCGATTAGAATTAGCGGGGAAAGTCCCATTTTGGAGGAAATCAAATATGTACGTATACCAGAGTTCAGGAGTAGTTTCCTTGATTAGAAACACATCCAAAGGCTCTAAGCATGACTTATGTGAAGCGGGTTCCTGGAGTCGACGAATGATGATAGTAGCATATTCGTCGTCTAACTCCAAGGGTAGGAGAGATGCAGCGGCGGCCATAGCATCAGTTGCACGGTTGCTAGTTCGAGGAATGGCTTCCAAGGTAACTTGATCAAACAAGGCCATTAGTTGTAAAACATAGGCCTTATATGGGCGAAGTTTATCATCTCTAGTCTGATAAACTTCATTAATTTGGTTTATAACCAATTGGGAATCCCCAAAAACTAAGAGGTTTTTAATTTTAAGCGCTAAAGCGGCTCGTAATCCAAGGATTAGAGCTTCATACTCAGCGATATTGTTGGTGCAAGCAAAGGTTAGTTTGAAGGACGGAGGAATAAGATGTTTTTGCGGAGATATTAAAATAATACCCGCACTTTGACCCCACTCATGCATCGGGCTCCATCAAAGTATAAGGACCATTGTTCAACAAGGTCTGCCTCTAATTGAAGGCATTCATCAGGAAACTCGATAATGAGGGGATGAGTAGACTCTAAGGGTGCAGCAGCTAATTGATCTGCTATGATTTGACCCTTAACAGACTTCTGTCCTATGAAGGTGAGATCAAACTCGCTTAGAGCAAGAACCCACTTGGCTGTGCGACCCGATAAATAAGGTCGACTCATGAGATATCTTAAAGGATCATATTTGGCAATGACATACGTTTTTTGGCTAAGCATGTAATGTCGTAATTTTTGCGTAGCAAACACGACTGCTAGACATAACTTCTCTAACGTTGTATAGCGGGTTTCATAACTGATGAAGGTGCGGCTAATGTAATAATTAGCACGTTCTCATTTTTCATCATCAAGCTGAGCTAACATAGCTCCTAAGGCAGAATACGAAGCAGAAATATATAGAAGAAATGGGCGATCAGATTTAGGCGGTGAAAGCACCGGAGGGTTAAGGAGATATTGCTTGAGAAGTTCAAAAGCTTCTCTACATTACGTGTCCCAATTAAAGGGGACGTCCTTCTTAAGGAGTTTAAGAAAGGGACCAGTTTTGTTCACCGACTTATCAATGAAGCGACGGATAGCTTGAAGTTTACCTTGTAAACTTCGTAATTCATATATATTAGTGGGTGCGGGCATATCGGTGATAGCCGCAATTTTGAGAGGGTCAATTTCGATCCCTCGTAAAGAAACTAAAACCCCCAATAACTTGCCGGATTTAACTCCGAATATACATTTTTTTGGATTTAATCGAATGAGATATTCTCGTAATCGATTAAAAACTTTTCTTAAATCGTCTAAATGATGATCTTCAATAAGAGAGCGACGCTATAATATCATCTACATAATCATGTAGGATATCATGCATCATATCATGAAAAATGTAGGTCATAGCCCGTTGATAAGTTGCCCAGGCATTCTTTAGGCCAAAGGGCATCACTTTCCGGCAAAAGGTACCCCAGGGGGTAATGAAGGTTGTTTTAGCCTGGTCTTCGGGAGCTATCCTGATCGATTATAGCCGGAGAATCCGTCCATTAAGGACATCATCCCACTCCCGGCGGTGAAGTCAATAATTTGATCCATATTTGGAAGAGGAAAGTCGTCTTTAGGGCATGCAGCGTTAATATCTCTGAAATCTGTGCAAACCCTAACTTTGGTGGCTTCTTTCTTGGTGATCTGGAACTACATTGGAGATCCATTCAGCATAATCAATAGCTTGTATGAAGATAACATTCGGGAGTTTTTCTAACTCCCCTTTGACTAACGAGAGCCACTTTGGGATGCATTTTTCTAAGTTTTTGTTTAACAGGTTTAGCATCCGGATGGACCACTAGATGGTGCATGACTACGGAAGGGTCTAGACCTGGCATATCTTCATATGTCCAAGCGAAGACATCTTCATACTCTTTAAGAAATGCAATGTATTGTTCTTGTTTTTCTTGACTTAGTTCTGCTCCAATGTTGATTATGTGAGGGTTGTCCTCAGTTCCAATATTAATTTTAATGACATTTTCTACCTCCATGTGTAGATCTCTTTCAAAATTAGGTGGGGCGGGTGAAACGCCCAACTCTTGTAATTCTTGTAAAGTTAATTTAGATAATTCGTTATGAGGGTCAGTGGCCTCAAGTTGAGCTATGGTTGGTATAGAACCATCAAAATAAAACCCGTTGTACAACATCTCTTCAACGAGAGACATCATGGAAGATATCTCCTTCCAACTCTTCATCGGGGTCGACAATCATTTCGGGGTATGCTATGGATAGCATGTTGCATGAAAATGATGGATTTTTAAGAGGCAAATCAACATGTCTATCCAAATAGTCTTGATAGCATATGAGATGATCATCATCCTCAAAAGGAAAGGGTTGACCCTTACTAGGTAATAGGCCCACACCACATCGGGCAGGCCATGGTTCTACCTCGAAAGGTTCTTTCATGCCATTTTGGAAAGGTCCTAAGCCTTTCCCTTTGTATCCCATTTTAAGCATCATGGGTTTAGCTTTAATATAATCGTTGGTAAAATAGCACCGAGCATATCCATCATGATGGGTTTTGATATTATGAGGGATTCTTCCCCAGTCATATCCTTTGTAAATGAAGGCGCAACTCCCGACTTGGTAAGTACTTCCCATAGGTTGTGGGAGGCCCAAAGTACGAGGAGATGGCGGCAATTGATTTAAAAGGTTTGAATCTTGCATGAAAGCATTCATTTTTTCTGATATTAAGGTTGTAGATAAATCTAGTAAAAGATCATCAGAAAGGGCATAAGATGTAGAAGGCTTATTACCTATGTCTTGAGATGTGGAAGGTATGATAGATGTGTCTATAGGTTTTGAATTTATGGGATTAGAACTTGAAGAATTGGTTGTAGTTTTAAGAGCTTTTTGAAGTTCTAGAGTAATTTGTTTAGAAGGTGGTTGATCTATATGGGAAGATGAAGTTAATGGAGGAGGAATAGATGAAGTGATGGGTTTATATTTCACGAGTTTTAGATGAAGAAGAACTAGGATATGTGGATGACGAGAGCGAGGGCAAAATTGCACTCCAAGCTGGTTCTGCCAATGCACACATATCAAAAGGTCTAGGGTCACCATGAATAGTGACCAACTGATTTTTAAACTCAAACTTAACACATTGGTGTAAAGTTGATGGGACTGCTCGCATGGCGTTAATCCAAGGGCGACCCAAAAGTATATTGTACGATCGTTGGGCAATGTACAATAAACACAATTGTCTCAAGGGTTCTAGGACCAACTTGCAATGGGAGGGTAATGACTCCACACGTTTCTTGTGTTTCGTCATTAAAGGCTTTGATAATCATATCGGTCTTCTTCATTTCATCACTTCTAAAACCAAATCGTTGGTAGAAGTCAAAGGTGCGAATGTTTAGAGATGAGCCATTATCAATCGGGACTCGTTTGATGACTACATCCCCAATTAAAGCTGTAATATACAAGGGATTATCCTTGTGTAAAGTGTGTTGTGGGATATCTTTATCCCGAAAGTCAATACAATCAATCTCTCGCGTGATGATAGTATTGGCCATAGCTTCGAGTTGGATGTTTTGAGGTACCATCATACGGCTCAAAGTAAGCATCAATTCATCCCTATGGGTGGGAGAGGATCTTAATAAATCTAAAAGGGAGATTATGGCGGTGGTATTAGACAATTGTTCATTAATGTTGTAAGGGGGTTTAGGTTGAACAATAGGAGCATGATTTCCTTTATTAGGATTTTTTAGAACAAATGGAGCTGGTCCATCGTTACGGTTTGGTTCTTGTTGGGGATTTTGAGCTTGTTGTCGGGTGACGACTCCGATGGTACCTACAATGTTATAGTGACGACGTTGAAACGGTCTCGGTTGAGAGTTTATGGCTTGTTCATAAGGAAGGACTTCATTAGAAGAAGGTCGAGTAGTGACTCTTATGGGAAATGGTTCTTATGGAACATTAGCATCTGTGATAGGTTGAATAGGATCTGATTCATTTTCAGAACTATTCGATTGAATGGTGTCTACTTCACTCTCACTATCGACTCTATATCACTAGAATCAGAAGTTTGAAAATTATGTAAGGGCCTGGTTGTAACCGGGGGATAAGGTTGTGTCGAATGTGTGAGAGTCCTGAACAGGTAATTGCCCGCTAATGGTTCCTACATATCGGGTAGGAGGGGGAACATTGTGATGTTCAATTTGATTAGCTACCTCTTTACCATGTCTTGGTAAAGGGTGTTGAAATATGTCTAAAGTTTGATTGGCATTCTGATTTTGATTTTGGGGAACAGTCTTTTGAGTATTATTAGGAGGGTTTTGTTTGGGTTGGAAGGCTTGCACTTCCATTTCATTATTGTCAATCAAATCTTGTATTTTATGTTTCAATCTCTTACAAGCGTTGGTAGAATGTCCGGGACCTCTATGAAAATCACGGTGCAAATCGGCTCTATATCCGGGTATGCTTGGGTCAGGTTCCCGGATAGCTGGCAGTTGGATTAAACCTCTTTCAAGAAGTTGAGGTAAAATAGTTGATAAAGGTTGGTTTAATCTAGTGAACTCTCGAGGAGGCTTATCGGGAGGTTTCAAGATGAATTTTTCTGTTGTTTTTGTTGCATTGACATTAGCAACATTTATGTTGTCAGCGACTCCATCACCGACAACTTTGTTTGTTTTTATATTGATTTCTAGATGTTTTCTCATCATCCTTCTTTCTAAGTTGGCCTCTCCTAATGAGGGCATCTTCTACTCTTCGAGCTAAGTCTATAGCTTGATCGAAGGTAGTCAAAGTAGTTGTTGATAGCTCATAAGAAAGTTGTTCTTGTAAATTGTTAATGAAAATGTCTAACATTTCCCTATAGGGTAGCACAAAGTGCAGTTTTCCTGTCAATTGTCTCCATCTTGCTAAGAAATCAGCAAAACATTCGTCTTTATCTTGTTTTAAATTGTATAGGTCTTTAATAGTTACATGCCTCTCGATGTAGGCACTAAATTGATGAACAAATGACTCAGCTTTTTCTTCAAAGTTTCTTAAGGAATGAGTGGGCAATTGATAATACCACTCTAACGCCATTCCACCTAAACTTTTGGGGAACATTTTTAGTAATAGCAAGTCGTCATGCGATATGTCGTGACATGCTATCCTAAACATGCGAAGATGTTCTATGGGATCTTCGGTTCCTTTATAGATAGGCGGGACGGGCATGGGAAAATGTTTAGGGTATGGTTGAGCTACCACTATGGGATCCAATGGTTGGCTACAAATCTCTCGATAATTATACGAGGGACGGTAGGGATCTATCTGGTCCATACGTGAAGCCAATTGTTTCACCATAGCTTCCAAACTACTAGTTTGCCCCCCATATTGATTCGGTGGGGCATTGCCATAAGTGTTATGGGCGTAGGATGGAGGAACATGCAGATTAGATGCCATGTTACTATTGTGTAAAACATTGGTAGGAAAAATATTATGGAGGAGTTTTGAAGTTGGATTGTGTTGTATTGTAGATTGTTGAAAGTTTGTATTTGGCTTTGTTTTAGATTTTTGTCTATTTAAAGCATTTTGCTCAATAGTTTGGAGGAAGGAAGTAGTGAAGGGAATTTTCTTTTGTGCGGGAGTGATTTTAGGTTGAGTAACAGGTTGCTTAGGAGGTTGGGTGACCTGTTGTTTGGTCATGGCTTGGGCTATAGTGACCATATTCGCATTGGATGGTCCACCCTTATCACTTTCTTGATCAATGAAAGACAAGGGATTAGTTTGCATATCAAGTGCCCGTTCTAAGGCTGCTTGAGCATCACTAATTTCCCCTTTATCAATACGGACTGCCACATTAAGGACGTCGATATGTTGATTAAGAAATTTTTGAAAATGTTTCGCGTTGTCAAAAGTGATGCCTCCATTTGGAGCTATTCTAGGGGACGAAGATTCTTTAACACTTCCTTCTTGTTCCTTATCTTCACCTAAGTCTTCATCTGATTGACCTAGAGTTTCACCTTCCGGATTTGTATCTCCAAGAAGGACATTTGGGTTTTCGGTTGTATTTTGTAGCCAATCTTCTCCTTCTCCTAAAATTTCTTTACCATTCCTAAGTTTAGTCATGGTGCTAAGTTTTGATTTCAGCAAATATATATATATATATATATATATATATATATATATATATATGCAACAAATTAAAAGGTATATATTTATATATACCTAATGCAATATTGTAAATGAAATGTTTAAGTTTTTTACTATGTTCTTTGATTTTTTTTTTTTTTGATTTTTAGTTTTTTAGTTTTTCTTTGAAACAATATAATAAAGACAGCAAATGAAACAATAAATGCACACAATAATAATAAGGCTGAAAGTAGATGAACTAATCTTCTATGAATAACTTATGAATATCATTAATAGGTTCAAGTTGTTCAGGGGTCATGAAATGTTCTTCTTCAAATTGAAAGTTTTCTTTTAAGAATTTGATGAAAAGGGCTATGGTAATGTTGTCTATCTCAGATCCTGGTTGGAAATAATAATTCTCACGACAATATTTACAATATAACATAGCTCTAGGAGTTTTGTTCCATCTTCTCCTAACTATAAGATCATCTTCTAAGGAATCTATATGAACTAGAAATGGGCGCACTATAACTGTGTCTTCGAGATTTTCCCTGAAAGTTAAAAATTTTGCAGATACAAGAGCTCTCCTATAGGCTAACCATCTATGGCAGGCTCTCTGAAGTTCATGATAGAACACTAATTGATGAGGATCCAGGATTCTATCCAAGACTAGCCTCTTAATCTGTTTAAGTTGTGTGGACCTAGATGAAATGATACTAAGTCTCTCGATAAGCTCGTCCCACAAGGATTGATTTCTACTTGTTTCGGGGATACTAAGGACAGAATTAACTTCTATGGCTGCTAATTGGTTTACTACGTTTATAGTAGCTGCTAACCTCTTTTTAGGAGCTACCATCTAAACATGATTTTGAACCTTAAATGTTTTAAAATGCATCTAAGTTTTAGTTGTTCTAATTTTTTTTTTTTTTGTTTGTTTTTGTTTTTGTTGTTCAAAAGGTTATGATGCATTCACGTCGGGTTCACCAAAATGTATCGCTCCAAATTTTTCGCATCCCTACCTTCGGGCTATTGGATCCGCGCCCGGAAGGAGGATGGGAAAAGGATGGTGCGGTACCTCGGACGAGAGGACTTTGCGAAGGTCCCGCCTCTCAAGGGAGGTGCATTTTGGTGATTTTTCGACGGATGGTGGGTTCACCGGGGAAACATTTGGTGGCGGTTTCCACGCCTAGGTTTTGGGAATGAGTTTTAGATGAGTTCGTTTTATTTTTAAACATTCATCCTAGGTTTGGCCGAATGATTCTAACTTAAACTACATGAAAATGCAATTTAAATGAATACGACAAACGAGAAAGAAAGCAGAAACGAGAGAATTTGCGGGAGGCCAATGAAGATTACCGATCCGGAAGTCGATGGAGTTTCTGATAGCTTGTAGCGATCTGGATCGTCTGCAATTCAACGAGAATCGCCTTCAATTTGATAAAATCGTCTAAGCTGACGGGATCGTACGCAATCGACGAATTCGTCGGACGAATTCATCGAGAGACACTGCAAAACGACAAACAGATGCGAAATACAAGAAATTCTATTTTGTAAACGAGGGCAAACTATATGAAAAAGTAATATGAGTATTGAACAATATACAAGAACAAAAGTAAATGCAAATCACTGTGTTTAGATAGCGAGAATATGATCTTAATATGCAAACTAGACAAAATGGGTGAACTCCGGATGCAATATAGTATAAAAACTGAATAGACAATCTAATTTATAGCATAAAATGATAGAGAAAAGAGAAAGAAGAGCAAACTCCAGGCACTGATTGCCTCGATGTGTGCTTGCGATCGAAATCGTCTCGCATCAGTACGAGATCGTCTCGAATTTGACGAGATCGCCTCCGATCTTGACAGGTTACGTCGAGCTGCGATAGGTGCTGGCTCCGGCTGAAAACCGGTGGTGTACCTGCAATAAAATTAATATAGGACTAGTGCAAGAGCAAATTTGAAGTGTTTTAGCGCATAGGGAGTTGATTTACATAAAAATTCAGCCGGGGGTTGGGGAGGGAAAAGTCTTAGAGTTAAATAGGCATAGGATAGTTGTTGGGAGGTTGGAGATCATCCCAATTTGGGAGATCTCCAACGGGGAAGAGGTCCCAACGGCGCGGACACGCTTCTGCCCGGATTGGAGACCCGTTGGAACGGATTCCAACTATGCAAATTCAGTTTTGCGACGAAATCGTACGGACGTTCTAGTCCAGACGAAATCGTCAAATGCAGGGCGATATCGTACGATCGGAGACGATATCGTCAAGCGGTCAAAACAAGCTGCTAAAAATGGCACGAAAAAAGAGGAAACGGGTTTATCGGCGGTTAATGGGCGGTTTGGGAGGTTAAATTTGAATTTAAATTTATTTACTAAGGTGAATGTAATTATTCCAATTTTACTGCACCAATTTTAGGGTGCTACAACTGTTCAATGTTTGATTCCAGTAGGTAGGAATGAGGGATTCTTCATTGATGATAGTGACTATGAGGATGAAACGGAAAGGGCCTACCTTGGGCCTCACCTTGCTCAATGCCCAATTTTGGTAGGTAATAATGAAGGACTCATATATGATAGCGATGATGAGGATGAGACCAAGAGGGCCTATCTCAAGCCTCACTATTTATGTCATCATCATGAACCATTTGACATCGATGATATGTATGTAAGAGTTTATCCTGGTCCATGCCTTAGAGGGAGACCACCAAATTTATATGTTTTTTATCATATAGTATTTCCCAATCCACCTACATATAGGTAGCTCCCTGAGCCTAACAATCCCATATTCTATTCTATTCATAGATTGGATCTGAAGATCCCCATACCACTAGAGCCACATCTTGAGTATGTGAATAACACTAATAATGTAGAATGGCACACATGTACTCTTGGAGATCTAATCCATTCCATAAACATGATCTCCATTGATCTTACCACTCCACTCCATAACCTAGCCAATCCTTCTAAATAATTATGTATTAACCTAGATGCTATTGATTGGGATCATGCTGATTCATCCTTAGAGCCTAAATATATCTTACCCAATAAAGAAATGTTACAATTATTTCATTTTAAACCAAGCTTTGCACATGATATTTATCACACTAAGGGTAATTTCGATGTGGAACCTTTAAACCCAGCTGATAACATCCACCTGATTCCTAAACCTTGCCAATTTTAGGAGGTATTGCACATGGCAGTAGAAGAAACCTTTGATGTGGATATCAGTGATTATCCCACTAATCCTAAGAAGGTTAAATTTAGAGAGATTCTATCTCTTTATGAGCGTGCCATCCTCATCCCTCTACTAAAAATGAGACCTAATATTTTTTCTTGTACATATAAGGATATGTCGGTTCTAGATCTGAAATTGGTTACTCATAACCTTTTGCTAGACCCTTCTAAAAGACCTGTCAAGCATAAGCTTAGGAAAATGCATCCAACTGTCACTTTAATGGTTAAGACAAGTTGTAAAAGCTATTGGATGTAGAGTTTATTATCTCCATCGACTATCTAGAATGGGTATCAAACATGGTACCTATAGGAAAACCTAATGGAAGGATCCGTGTCTGTACGAATTTTAGAGACCTCAACAAGGCAACATCAAAGGATTCAATCCTTTTGCCCAACATAGATGCTCTCATAGACGTAACTGTAGGTCATGAGATGATTTCCCTTATGGATTGTTTTTTTGGTTACAATTAAATTCAAATTAAAATCTAAGACCAATACAAAACCATGTTTACAACACCATGGGAAACATTGTGTTACAAGGTTATGCCATTCAGCCTTAAAAATATTGGTACCACATATCAATGAGCCTTGACATAAATTTTCCATGACTACATGCACAAAATCTTTGAGGATTACATCGATGACTTATTGGAAAAATCATTACTATAAGAAGATCATGTTAAGGTCCTGATAAAGGTATTTGATCACCTAATAGATCATAATATCAGGTTGAATCCCAAGAAGTGCGTATTTGGCATAACTTCAAGAAAAATCTTGGGGTTCATCATTTCTAAACTAGGGATCAAAGTTGACCTAGCAAATGTCAAGGCCATACTTGAAATGCATCCTCCCACCAATATCACAGAGCTAATAAGCTTGCAAGGTAAAGTAGCATCCATAAAGTGATCTGTTGCACAATTATAGAACAAATGTTGAACCATGAATTAGTTGCTACATAATAAAGAGGGCTCCATTTAGTTGGGATGAGGACTGTTAGAAGGACTTTGGTGAAATTAAGTAATACCTGGAAACACTGCTAGTACTAGCTCCACCAAGACTAGATGTACCTTTCCTACTATATATATTGGCTACTGAATTTGCATTGGGAACCATGCTGGCCCAAAAGAATGTGCAAGATAAAGAGCAAGTGATATATTACATTAGTCGCACCTTGGTGAGTTATGAGCTAGGGTATGCATATGTGGAGAAGTTGTGTTTAGCAATGGTATTTACAATCAAGAAGTTGCATCATTACATGCTAATTCATACGACGTATATGATATCCAAACAAAATCCTTTGTAGCATATGATGAGTAAGACATATCATAATACACGTACCACAAATTGGATCAAGCTATTGACATAATTAGATTTGAAATTCATCAACTAAAAGTCCATCAAGTGATTGGTCATAGCTAATCAAGTGGCAGAGGTAACCCTTGATCATCAATTATCCAGGGTAATTTGAGATTCAATCCCTGGCTACAAGAGAAAGAGCACTTTAACCTCAGCCATGACTATCAGCCACGACTAACAGAACTAGATGTACCTCAAACCCACAGTGAGAGTTTTACATTCAATTTCCCTAGTTTTAGCCATATGATTTTCATTCTAAACATACAAATAGGTAGATCTGACATAGATTAGATTTCCTTCATGATTTTGTATGGTTAATTTATAGAAATTAGAGGTAGCTTTGCTCTATTTCCTTCTATTTTGTCAATTTATACTAGTTTCATTATATTTGATTAATTTCAAGTTTTAATGGCATATTATGCATCATAATAGTTATATTTACTACTTTCTTATCATTATTTATAGTAATATAGAGGTTTTGTAATCATCCTTACAAGTTTTCATTATTTTTTGCTATATTTATTCTAATTCATGCAAATTCCTATCAAGAGCCTCATCATGAGAGAACTCCTTTGCTTATAATCCTTTTATGTTGTTTCTTCAATGTAGATTTATAGGATCTAAGCATATTCAAATAATTTCATAACATATTTCTCTTATCAAGTGAGAATAAGGCTTCCTTGAGCCTTAAGTATTTCGTGTCTACATTAAGAGCCTGCATATTGCACCATCCCCTTTGAGGGGCCCAAAATAGTGTATTAATTGTATCAAATAATTTGGTATTCCTAAGAGGGACGTATTTGTAAACAATATTTACAATGATAATATAAATAAGTTGTTCTTTCTTGTTCAATTCATTATTACTCATATTTTCATGCTTTAATTTTTGGTACATTTGATTCAATAGCCTATGTGTATGCTTTTAGGGTGGTACAAATGGCGATCATGATGGGAACCTATAAATTGCATTGTAGATGACTGATTTCCTTTTCTTTTTTTGTTGCAAGTCTTAGCCATTATTCATAGTCATGGTGAATAGTCTCATTCATGTTTAACAGTCATAACTAGTAGCAAAGAAAAAATATAGATAGTAAGAAACCTATCTCTCCATCAAATGAGGATTTCTAGGTAATCTTGTTCCTATGATTTTCTTGTTTTTCATTTTTGCCTGTCAGTAGCTAAGTAGATCACTTAGAAAAACTATAAGAGGTAAAATTTAATGAAAATTTCATGCTATCTATAAGCCATGGATGACAACCATAGCTAGCATTGTTAACTGCTATTTTCAACCACATCTAATTTTTTGGGTTGCGACTCTGTTCCACAGTCAGCACTATTACCTATTGCACATACCAACAACTAGCAGTTAAAAGTTGTGTGTAGAGTTTTCTTGCTAGGGCCCATTCAGAGGTAAATTTTATTATATAAAATACATTATCTAAAGTTCATATAGCTAATACATGCATCTTTCTGAATTTAAAATGTCTTTATTATAAGCATGTAGGAAAGAGCATGTTTTATTGGTGATGCATTTTTTGTTTACACACAATATTAAAATGAACACACACACACACCACGCAACACTTAAATGCTAGTAAGATGGAATTCACACCCATACACTAGTAGAGTTCAATGATGATGGTAGTTATTTCCATCCATTGGTTCAAATCCCATGAACCTTGTTCTAATTTCCAATATTGACTCCAAGATCCATCCTATCCATGCAAAATATTCCACATTCCTCTTTGAAGGGGTGTATTTCTATGCACGGTGTGCTAGGTGAGGATTGGTAGGACCTGTGCTCCTTTTTTGAGTGTGGATTTCATCTCCACACTTTGGGGGATTTACGTGATCATGTCTTTCATTACCATTTTTTGATTTGTGAGCATACAGGTGAAATCCATTAAACTAAATGAGTATATCATCAAAAATATGAAAACATGATGAGAGTTAGTTTATGATACAATACACCTGAAACACACTAAAACTAGTTTAGGGATCACAAAGAAATTTTAAAAGAGATAATCACCCTTGTTTTCTTTGTTTTCTCTAAAATATACATAAGACATAGTTCATATTATGGTTAATCCATGGAGAGGCTGATCATGGTGCACAAAACAACACATTGAGTCCTCAACCACATAATCCTCTCAAATAAAGTTCAACGAGCATTAGATGGGACAATTCTATGTGTGGGTATTATGTTTATAACACCCCATATAGAGGAGGTAACACACACTCCTTGAGGGATATATCTAAGGGTGGATTAATGACCCCACCATCCCAAGATAGACAATAAGAAAATCTGATGGCAAGCCGGGATTCACACAAACACATTCACAGTAATTTCATGGTAATTTCATTAAAAATAGCTTAATACGGTTTACAGTAGTCTCTCCAGTATACCACTTCTCCCCCAATCCCGAACTTCACCATCCCCCATCCTTACAGCATTTCAGGTTTTTAACGAGGCCCCCGATCCTCTCGGCCATCAATGCCCTGCCTAACAAATTCAAATTCTAATTTTCCCTCCCTCGGTCGAACTTCCCAAATTTTGTCATAAATGGCCACTGCCTTACCCACCATGAAACCCTCATTAAAGATCTTCTCTGACCTGCAAATGCCGCCTTGGTCAGATCGTCCTTTCGTGCCTCTGTTTCACCCATAATGTCCATGCTCTGTACTGTTGTGAAGACCATTCCCATCTTAATACACGCGGTCGCCAATTTCAATTTCAATCTTCGTGGCAGCCCGCGCGTTTAATTAATTAATTTTTTTCTGCTTTGTCTTCGACTGACCGTGCCACTTTAACACACGTGGAGGTCGCGTGTCACTATGGCTCTCCTTCTCATTTGAACACGTGTCCACAAGCTTGTCTTCATACTTGTCGCGATACTATGGCTCTCCTTCTCATTTGAACACGTGTCCACAAGCTTGTCTTCATACTTGTCGCGATACCGCGACATGTCGCGATATCGTGACATGTCGCGATATCGCGACCCACTGTCCCTTTGCTTTCACCTTGGCGAAAAAAGTCGCGATATCATGACATGTCGCGATATCGCGACCCAACGGTCACCTCTCTTCAATTTGCAAATGATGCCGCGATATCGCGACCAAAACCTTCTCCCCTTCTTCGTCTGCACCGAGCCTTTGATTTTAATTGCCAACTGTAGTCGCGATAACGCGACGGAAATTCAACGCTGCTGAAGTCGAAACAAGAGTCGCGATATCGCGACGTCACGATATCGCGACGTCCGATATCGTGACTCAAACTGGCCATTGCCCTTTCGAAGCTTTGGGGTCACGATTTTGTGACCCCAACGCAACTTGTGCCTTTACTCTAAAACTTCCTCTTCTTTTTACAAAACCTCCCTCTTGGGCCAAGATTTGAAACAAACCCAACACAAGTACTTAGAAAATAAAAGCAAACAATAAAATGATTTGGAGGATGCAAGATTGCTCCTTGACCACCGGATGCTCCCGCATCAGACACCCGGGTAGATAAAAAAAAGTGACCCTCACTTTTGTTTGGCTAAGGGGAGACCCAAGCGGTTAACTTCCGTCTTCGACAACCAAGTCGCATCTTCGGTTGGTCTGCCCCTCCACTTGATCAAATACTCAAGATATCGCTCGTTTCGGGTGCTCCGGCCTTCACGGGTATCTAATACTTCCTCGGCCTCATCTGTGCTTGGAGTAGAGGCTGGAAATTGCCATGGTTCTGGACTTTGCATGTCTGTACTTTCTCCCTCATGATATTCCACGAGATCTGAAATATTAAAAATAGGTGAAATATCAAGCCAACTTGGCAATTCCACTTCATACGCATTTCCTGACTCTCGCTTTCCCAATATTTTACATGGTCCAAACTTTTTCATCTTCAATTTATTGTAAGTCTTGGCAGGAAATCTCTCCTTCCTGAGATGCACCATAACCTCATCTCCAACCTTGAACTCCTTGAACCGCCGCTTCTGGTCTGCCCTTGTCTTATATTGACTGTTCATTTTTGTAATTTGTCTTCTTACTTCCTCATGCAGACTTTTCATATGTTCTGCAAATTCTTCTGCTTCGGCACTACATTTTTCTTTTCTGTCCAACTTTCTTAGTTTAGACACGTTCCTTGGGCTATATCCATATATTATCTGGAATGGAGATTTATCTGTGCTTTTATTAACTGAACTGTTATACGCAAATTCTGCCTACGGTAAAACTAAATCCCATCCCTTGGGCTGATCTGCTATCAAACACCTCAATAGATTACCCAGGCTTCTGTTCACCACCTATGTCTGTCCGTCAGTCTGTGGGTGGTATGCCGAACTGAATTTCAGGTCTGTTTTCATCTTCTTCCATAGAGTTCTCCAAAAGTATCCAACAAACTTGGTATCTCTATCAGAAACTATGCTTCTTTGCAGACCGTGAAGTCTAACCACTTCCTTGAAGAACAACCCAGCAATGTGAACTGCATCACTTGTCTTTTGGCGGTGGAATAAAATGTGCCATTTTGGAGAACCGGTCCACCACCACAAATATTGAATCATTTCCTCTCTGTGTTCTCGGCAATCCAAGAACAAAATCCATGCTTATGTCCTCCCATGGTCTCTCGGGCACTAGTAATGGTTGGTACAGCCCGGTATTTTGTTTTACACCCTTTGCCATCTGGCATATTCTGCAACCTTGCACAAACTTCCGCACATCTTGCTGAAGTTGTGGCCAGTAGTAATTTTCCTCAACCAAGGCAATGGTCTTATCTCGACCAAAATGCCCAGCCAATCCTCCACTGTGCTTTTCTTTGATTAAATTCTCCCGCATAGAACTTCTGGGAATGCACAACTTACTACCCTTGAACAGCATCCCGTCTTGGATTAAGAAATCCAACCATTTTGTTCTATCCATAGTAATAGGTATCAAGCAAGCCTTCCAGGCTTCTGCAAAATCCGGATCTGCAGGGTACAGACCCTTCAGTTCTTCAAATCCCACTACTTCTACTGTCAATCTAGTCAGCAGAGTTTGCCTTCTGCTTAAGGCATCTGCAACTCTGTTTGACTTCCCACTTCTATGTTTCAGCACAAAGGTATAACTTTGGAGGAACTCCACCCATTTCATGTGCCTTTGGTTCAGTTTTGTCTGACTGTTAATGTATTGCAAAGCCTGATGGTCAGTGAACGAAGTACAAACTCCTTTGGTAATAAATAATTTCTCCACTTTTTCAGGGCTTGAACTATAGCATAAAATTCTTGATCATAGACAGAATACTTTTTCCGAGCATCATTTAACTTTTCACTCGAAATAAGCAATCGGCTTGCCTCCTTGACTCAGTACCGCCCCTATTGCACCGCCACTGGCATCACAGTCCACCTGAAATACCTTGTTGAAGTCTGGAAGTGCTAAAACAGGCTGTTCTGTAACTTTTCTCTTCAATGTGTCAAAGCTCCTTTCAGCCCCTGATGTCCATTTGAACTCCTTTTTATCTCCCCTCATTGTCTCTGTGAGAGGTGCACAAATACTACTGAAGTTCTTTATGAACTTCCTATAAAAACTGGCCAGACCATGGAATGACCTCACTTTTGTTGTGCTCTTTGGAGTAGGCCATTCAATGATGGCTCTCACCTTTTCGGGTCCATCTTCAGGCCTTCTGTTGAGATTACAAACCCCAAGTATACCAATTCCTTCTTGACAAAATTACACTTTTTCAAATTTATTAATAACTGTTCTTCTTGCAGCTTTTCAAAGACTCTCCTGATATGCATCAGGTGTTCCTCTAGGGTCCGGCTAAATATCAATATATCATCTAAATAAACAATAACAAACTTTCCCATAAATTCTTTCAGTACTTCATTCATCAACCGCATGAAGGTACTTGGTGCATTGGACAGTCCAAAGGGCATGACCAACCACTCAAACAGGCCTTCTCTTGTCTTGAAGGCTGTCTTCCATTCATCCCCCTCTCGGATACGGATCTGATGATAACCACTTTTCAGGTCAATCTTTGTGAAGTACTCAGCTCCACTTAAACAGTCCATGATATCATCCATTCTTGGTAACGGGAATCTGTACTTAATAGTAATCTTGTTGATGGCCCGTGAATCTGTACACATCCTCCATTCCCCATCCTTCTTTGGCGCCAGCACTGTAGGTACTACGCATGGACTCAAACTTTCTCGAATTAATCCCTTTTCTAATAATTCTTGGACCTGTCTATTTAACTCCTCAGTCTCTACAGGTGTCATCCTGTGTGCAGCTTTATTTGGCAGGCTTGATCCTGGTACTAAATCTATATGATGGCTAATTTTTCTCACAGGGGGTAAGCCCTCAGGCACATTGTTAGACACAATGTCTGGAAATTCCTCCAGCAGATTTAGAACTTCTGTTGGGGTATCCCGGCATTCCTTCCCCCTAACTCTAGGGATTATTGCATAACATAAATGTTCATGCTTTAACCCGTTTAGAAACTCTCTCCCCTCAACTAAACAGACACTGGAAATATTACATACCTTTTCATCTGCATCCTTCAAGGGCTTTAGTTTATGGCGTACACCATTCTTTGTCAATGAGTAGGTGTTGGCACGGCCATCATGTACTCGCACTCCGGTCAAACCGCCGGGGTCTTCCTAGCAACATGTGGCAAACATCCATGGGTAAGATGTCACACAGGACCTCATCACAATAATTCCCAATGTTAAATTTAATAGAACACTGCTCATTGACCAAAGCTCCGTGGTCCTTTTGTAACCATGCGACCCGGTATGGGTGTGGGTGTTTCTTCCTTTCTAACCGTAACTTTGTAACCATTTCCTCAAAACCAGGTTATCCGTGCTACCATTATCAATAATGATATTGCAAACCTTGCCCGCACATTTACATCTAGTGCGGAATAAACTTTTCCTCTGGTCTGTGTCCTTCTCCTCGTTCAACAGGACTCTTCTTACAACCATTGTTTCTCCTCTCTTCGCTTCTTCGGAATGCTCAGATTCAAAGCATCCTCCTCTGCCACAGCAGCTCTGGCTGGGCCCTCAGGCCTCTTGTTTGTTCTTTCTCGATGTTGTGGACATTCAAATGCCCTGTGTCCTTCTTCACCACAATGGAAACATGTTCCACGAAATACTCCCCTTCCAAACCCTCGTCCAGATCCACCCCGTCCTCTTGGGTAGCTGTTTTGATCTTCGGGCTGATAAAAATCTTCTTCTTTTTGGTCCTCGGTTACTACCGGCTTCACCAGTCTTCTTCGGATCCTTGTACTTTTCTCCACCGGTCCTCCCACCAGTCCTTCCACCTCGGCCTCTTCCTCTTTGCTTGCCTTCAAACCGCCTGTTTAGCTTTTCTTCTACCTTCAAGGCAAATTGATAAGCATCCTCAATGGTGTTTACTCGAACCAGGCTCAGTTCTTCCTGGATACCAAGCCTCAACCCATTAATGTAACGGGCTACTTTCTCTTTATTTGCCTCTAAATGCCCTGTTCTAATAGAAATTTTGTAAAATTCTTCAGTGTACTCTTGGACAGTTTTGTTTGTCTGTCTCAAGCTCTGCATTTTTCTTAGCAGATCCAACTCGTAATCTGCCGGGATGAACTGTATTTTAAGCTTCTCCACCATTCTATCCCATCTTGTTATTCTCTCTTTCCCTCTTCTGTTTCTCTCCAACTGCATTCCCCTCCACCAAATGCTGGCATGACCCTTTAACTTGGTCTTAGCAAATCTGACCCGGTTAGGGTCTTCAATCTCCTCATACTCGAAATATTCCTCTAAATCATTTATCCAGTCAATCACTTCTTCTGGATTCAGATTTCTCGAGTAGGTAGATACCTCCATTTTTGGCTGTTTTCCAATCTGAGAGATGGCCTTATACAACCGGGCCTGAGCTGGATCCACAGCTTCTGCTTCTTCCTCAGATTGTTCTTCCTCTTCAACTTCATCTTCACTTTCCTCTTCCCCTCCGGGTTCGCGCCTTCTACGTAACTCTGCTTGCAAGGCTTGAACTTGTCTTTGCAAGGCCCGAAAGTCTTCGGTCGGCACCACATTTCCTGCTCCGCCATGGTTCCTTCGTGGAGGCATGATATTTTCTCTGTATTATTATTTTTTTTTTTTTAGAATTCTTCCATAGATCCTGGTGCAACTGCCTCTCTCCGGCGATCTGTTACACGCTCAGGAGCTCCCGCTCTGATACCACTTGATGGCAAGCCGGGATTCACACAAACACATTCACAGTAATTTCATGGTAATTTCATTAAAAATAGCTTAATACGGTTCATAAGTAGTCTCCCCAATATACCACTTCTCCCCCAATCCCGAACTTCACCATCCCCCATCCTTACAGCATTTCGGGTTTTTAACGAGGCCCCCGATCCTCTCGGCCATCAATGCCCCGCCTAACAAATTCAAATTCTAATTTTCCCTCCCTCGGTCGAACTTCCCAAATTTTGTCATAAATGGCCACTGCCTTACCCACCATGAAACCCTCATTAAAGATCTTCTCTGACCTACAAACGCCGCCTTGGTCAGATCATCCTTTCGCACCTCTGTTTTGCCCATAATGTCCATGCTCTGTACTGTTGTGAAGACCATTCCCATCTTAATACACGCGGTCACCAATTTCAATTTCAATCTTCGTGGCAGCCCGCGCATTTAATTAATTATTTTTTTTCTCGCTTTGTCTTCGACTGACCGTGCCACTTTAACACACGTGGAGGTCGCGTGTCACTATGGCTCTCCTTCTCATTTGAACACGTGTCCACAAGCTTGTCTTCATACTTGTCGCGATACTATGGCTCTCCTTCTCATTTGAACACGTGTCCACAAGCTTGTCTTCATACTTGTCGCGATACCGCGACATGTCGCAATATCGCGACATGTCGCGATATCGCGACCCACTGTCCCTTTGCTTTCACCTTGGCAGAAAAAGTCGCGATATCATGACATGTCATGATATCGCGACCCAACGGTCACCTCTCTTCAATTTGCAAATGATGCCGCGATATCGCGACGTCGCGATATCGTGACGTCGCGATATCGCGACCAAAACCTTCTCCCCTTCTTCGTCTGCACCGAGCCTTTGATTTTAATTGCCAACTGTAGTCACGATAACGCGACGGAAATTCAACGCTGTTGAAGTCGAAACAAGAGTCGCGATATCGCGACGTCGCGATATCGCGACTCAAACTGGCCATTGCCCTTCCGAAGCTTTGGGGTCGTGATTTCGTGACATGTCACGAAATCGCGACATGTCGCGATTTCGCGACCCCAACGCAACTTGTGCCTTTACTCTAAAACTTCCTCTTCTTTTTACAAAACCTCCCTCTTGGGCCAATATTTGAAACAAACCCAACACAAGTACTTAGAAAATAAAAGCAAACAATAAAATGATTTGGAGGATGCAAGATTGCTCCTTGACCACCGGATGCTCCTGCATCAAAATCCACCCAATAAGGGGTAGGAAGAGAGGGTCGCTTTAGAGCGTAGGCCCATTCAAACTCCAAAAAATAATGAACTTGATAAGTTCATGATTGACATAGCTAGACTTGGAGAAAATGGTACTCCACCAAATCAACCATGGAAGATAAGACAACTTGATGGTCTTGATAGAGTCCTATGGAAATTATGGTATAAGCCTTTGGCTGCACCTTCTCTCTCCACAAGTTCTCACAATGAGAGTACACGTAGGACTATCAAAGAACCAGGGGAATGCTCAAAGCATTATCATAGTATATGTACCCCATCAACTCATGCAAGCACAGATCATAGACAATAGTAGAATGTGAATGTCATATATAGAGATAAATACAAGAGCATGGAAGACAAGTCTATTGGATCTCACACCAATAAATCTACCCGAATAGAGCAAACCCACCAAAGACCACATACGACCAATCTTATAGATTGATCACAAAAATTATGTCAGAGCAATGATAGTGGATCTTCCAAGATCAATTGAAAGATATTTCTATAGAGTGCAAGCACCTCAAAAATGAGGATACTCAAAGATAGAGGTTGTTAAGGCAGCATTTATATGAGTAGCACATGCATAAGCAATGCATCCTTGACCAAAAAGAGAATGTACAGAGAGAGGATCAATTGGCTGGCACCAATTTATCTTATCATAGTGAATACATTAGAAATCATACTCATTCCATGGCCTAAAACACATTACAACATCAAGAACTTGAACATCATGGGTATTATTAGTACGAGGAAGCAATAGGAGATAAGGAAGAACAAGAATACCCTAATATCTCCTTAGTGGACATGGAGGAGGAGCCTAGTCCTCCACCTCGACCAAAGAAGAATCTACTTTGAAAGGCTCCTCAAGGACATATCAAGGAAGAGGACATTCTATATTTGAAGGCCTACAAGGCCTTGGTAGAAAAGGTAAGAGCAATTAAGAAACAAGGGATGGCTTACCAAAAGCCAACCTTGAACAAAATACACAATGTGCCTTTATGCCCTTCAGTACCTACTCCAGCATATCCCGATCACTTCGAGATGCCAAAGCTAGATAAGTTTCAAGGATATGAAGATGCTCAAGAAAATTTCACATGTTTCATTAATATGTGCTTTTAGTTAGAAATTAATGATGCTCTATTACTAAGAACCTTCATCACAACACTTTCAGGTATTGCCTTGGAATGGTTCAACTAACTAAATAGGCACAACATAACTAGTTTCAAGCAATTGGCTAATGCTTTTCTTGAGCACTTCTCCTTTGATGTCTTGAAGAAGATAAATCTGTCTGATCTGGTTGCTCTAATGCAATATGATGATGACCTGATCATAAACTATGGAAATATATGGATAAAGTTAATGGTAAAGTTAACATTTTTATTCTCACCATAGAACTAACTTGAATGTTTACAAATATTTGTGTGAAGCACATGTCACTATTGTTGTAGCTATAGCAATACCAAAAATTTCATGAGGCCTTGGCATAGCCTGAGGTAATTGAGGATATCAAGTTATAGGAGGGTAACTTTAAGCTTTGGAACAAGAAGGATTGGAATAAGAACACTCAAAATAATAATCACCAAGTCAAGCCAACCCATGTGAATTAGGTAATTTTAAACCTCTAGAAAGGATATAAGGGGCAAAAACAATAGAATTATTAGGTCCAACCTCCTACAATATAATATAATCAAAGAAATAATAAGAGGTAGGGTAATAATAAGGAAAAATGCCCTCCTTGCCAATTCACACCATTGTTAGAGACGATGACATCGATATTCCATCAACTATGCAAGGCTAAGGCCATTAAATTACTGGAGGTCAAGTTACAAGACCCTAACCAACCCAAATCAAAATGGTATAGGGAGGATTAGTATTGATCATACCATAGAATAAAGGGACATGACATTGAAGGATGTTATAGTTTTAAACATGTGGTGCAAAACATGATCGAGAAATGTGAATTAATTGTGGACGACCCTCAAGATCCAGACAACCAAAATATGGTTATTTTTAAAAAATCTCTTATGAACCATGAGCCTCCAAGGAATAATGCTAGCTATGTGAACTAGGTGCGTATCGAACCACCTATGTAGGGTTTCATTGGAATGGTAAATATTATCACAAGAAAATGGAGGTACGAGCGATCAGATCCACCTCCAACTCTAATCAGGGTTCAAGTTGTGCCCCTCTAAAGGCTAGCATAAAATAATATTCCAGGCCCACCAACTAGATCAGTGGTGACCATCAATAATAAGCTTATTCAAAGCCTACAGATAACTCCAACAAAGTTGTCAATATATAAATTGATATAGTAGTCTCCTAAGCATAGGGAGATGCTCATGGACATATTAAGGTCTATTGAAGTTCAATCCTAGGACCCTGAAGCATTTATGAATTTTGTGGGACATGTGCAACAGTTTCAAGAGTCGATGATTCAATTCCATTATCACGAGATTAAAATTGTTTCTACTTCTATAGTGGACCCATAACTGCATATAGCATGTGTTAACCACACACTATTTAAATGAGTATGATTGACATAGGATCATCAATCAATATAATTACTACCAAGGCATTGGCATACTTGAAGTTGCCAAAATCACACATCATACCTTCGACCTTCACTTTGAGAGAATTTAATGATACACTGTGCTCAACGATCGATACTATAGTCTCACCTATTTAGGTCAAACTGAATACCATCCCTATGATGTGTCACATACTTGAAGGTGCTATGCAATATAACATCCTCTTGGGGAGACCTTGGATTAGAGAGATGCATTGTGTTCCCTCAATTTTACATAAATGTATTAAATATATACATGAGGGACAAGTTCAAGTGGTTCCTTCCGATGAGGAACGATTTAAATATGTGAACCAAGTAGATTTATCTGGATATTTCATTCTTCCTTCAAAACACTTGGATATACGATCAACATCATCCATTACACATCCAGAAGGTAACTAAAGAAAGTGTGTGCTAGGCCTTCTACATCAGCACCACAATCTACTACGCATACAACAATAGCTTCTACAAATCCTACAACATCGAAGATGCTTAGAAATGACCAGAAGCTTAAGGTAATATTGGGTGAGAAAGAGACAAAGGAAATTCTTGAAGTAGCCAATTCCAACATCTCTAGTCCCATGGATGAAGGAGATGTGCAGAATTAATTTGAGGAGGCACCTCAGCCTACTTTACCTATCTCTTCAACCGGTTCATCTGAGATCTATCATGACAACATAATGGTAGAGGTAAATCTAGGAGATATTCCAAGAGATGACTTGGATATTGAAATTCATGAATTTTTTGATGACACTGGCATGCAAATCTAGAATTTGGACCTAACAATAGACACTGAACCAGAAGTTGCTTATGGGGAAGTTAAAGTAGACTCCATCTTCAAAAGTGATGGACTAGATTGTGTTTCTAGGAGTAATGATGGAGAAGTCCTCAAACAATGAAGAATATGAGGATGAAACATAAATGGCCTACCTTGAGCCTAGACATACTACTCAATACCCAATTACAGTAGGCAATAATGAGGGATTCTTCATTGATGATAGTGACTATGAGGATGAAATAGAAATGGCCTACCTTGGGCCTCATCTTGCTCAATGCTCAATTTTAGTTGGTAAGAATGAAGGACTCATATATGATAGTGATGACGAGGATGAGACAAAGAGGGCCTATCTTGGGCATCACTATTTACATCATCATCATGAATTGTTCAACATCGATGAGATGTATCGAAGAGTTTATCCTGGCCCATGCCTTAGAGGTAGACCACAAAATTTATATGTGATTTATCATATAGTCTTCCCTGATCTACCTACATATATACAACTCCTTGATCCTAATGATCCCATGTTCTAGTATGTTCATAGATCTAATATAGATATCCCCATACTCCCAGAGCTACATCTCAGGTATGCAAATAACACTAATAATATAGAATGGTACACATGTGGTCATGGAGATCTAATCCATTCCATCAACATGATCTTCATTTATCTAACCACTCCACTCCACAATCCAGTCGATCCTTCTAAACCATTATGTCTTAACCTAGATGCTATTGATTGGGATCATGTTGATTCACCCCTAGAGCTTGAATATTTCTTCCCCAACAAATAAATGTTACAACTATTTTATTTTGCACCAGGTTTCACACATGATATTTATCGCACTAAGGGTAATTCTGATGTGGACCCTTTAAACCCAAATGATGACATCCACCTGATTCCTATGCCTCACCAGTTTGAGGAGGGATTGTACATAGTATTAGAAGAAACCTTTGATGTGGATATCAGTGATGATCCCACTAATCCTAGGAAGGTTAAATTTGGAGAGAGTCCATCTCTTGATGAGCATGCCATCCTCATCCCTCTACTGAAAGAGAGACCTGATATTTTTTGAAATTTGTTACTCATAACCTTTCACTAAACCCCTCTAAAAGGCCTATCAAGCAGAAGCTCAAGAAAATGCATCCAAATATGACTTTAATGGTTAAATACAAGTTGCAAAAGCTATTGGATGTAGATTTTATTATCTCCATTGACTATCTAGAATGGGTATCAAACATGGTACTTGTAGGAAAACCTAATGGAAGGATCTATATCTGTACAAATTTTAGAGACCTCAACAAGGCAACACCAAAGGATTCATTACTTTTGCCCAACATATATTCTCTCATAGATGCAATTGCAGGTCATGAGATGCTTTCCCTTATGGACAATTTTTCTAGTTATAATCAAATTTGGATTAAAGCCGAAGACTAGCACAAAACCATGTTCACAACACCATGGGGAACATTTTGTTACAAGGTTATGCAATTTAGCCTTAAAAATGTTGGTGCCTCATATCAGCGAGCCATGACATACATCTTCAATGACTACATGCACAAAATCCTCAAGGATTACATTGATGACTTATTGGAAAATTCATTACTACGAGAAGAGCATGCAGAGGTCATAAGAAAGATCTTTGATCACCTGATAGAGCATAATGTTAGGTTGAATCCCAAGAAGTGTGTATTTGGTGTAACTTCAAGAAAAATCTTGGGGTTCATCGTTTCTAAACTAGGGATCGAATTTTACCTAGCAAAGGTCAAGGTCATACTTGAAATGCATACTCCCACCAATATCAAAGAGCTAAGAATATTGTAGGGTAAAGTAGCATCCATAAAGTGATTTATCATACAATTATTAGATAAATTTTGATCCATGAATCGACTGTTACACAAGGTGGTCTCATTTAGTTGGTACGAGGAATGTCAGAAGGCCTTTGTTGAAATTAAGCAATACCTATAAATACCACTAGTACTAGCTCCACTAAGACCTTATGTGTCTTTCCTGCTATATATATCGGCTACTAACTTTGCATTGAGAACCATGTTGACCCAAAGGAATGTGCAAGACTAAGAGCAAGTGATATATTACATCAGTCACACCTTGGTGAGTTATGAGCTAGGGTATGCATACGTGGAGAAGTTGTGTTTAGTAGTGTTGTTTGCAATGAAGAAGTTATGTCATTACATGCTAAGTCATATGATGTATGTGATATCTAAACAAAATCCTTTGCAGTATATGATAAGAAAGACATATCATAATACAGGTACTGCAAAGTGGATCATGCTATTGATAGAATTCAATTTAGAATTCATCAGCCAAAATTCCATCAAGGGACAGGTTATAGCTGATCATCTGGTAGAGGTACCTCTTGAGAATAGTAAGCCTCTTGTCATAGAGCTTCCTGATGATGCAGTCTTTACGTTATCATAATCTCTCAAACCTGAAGAACCAAATAAAAAAATTGACATGACTTTATTCTTTGATAGTTCAAAGTGCAAGCAAGGGGGTGGTGCAAGAATTATCTTCTTCATACCACAAGGTGTTCCAATGCCTTTTTCATTTAATCTAGAATTTCCTTTTACAAATAATAATGCTAAATACAAGGCCCTAATCTTGGGCCTCCAAATATGATGGGGACCGGAAGATCGTCACTTTCACAAATTCCACTTTTCATTAAAAACCTTGAAAATATTTACCAAAATGTCCACATAAACAGCCCGCAGGCTTTACAATGGCTAGAGCTTGTCTGGAATCCAACTCTCTCTCTCTCCTCCTGATCTTCCCGTCCACCCTCCACCACTTTCACAATTTTTTGGGTCTTTTATCGAGGCCCCGATCCTCTAGGCAATTAATGCCCCGCCTAACAAAAATTCAAATTCGATCTTTCCCCCTCCACGGGTTTTTCAAAATTCGATCGCGACCCCACCCAACCTTGCCTTGGGTCCCTTGCATTCTGCCTGCATTCGCCTTGCCTTTGCTTTTCCTCGCCTTCGCCTTTGGAGCCACGATTTCGTGACATGTCACGAGATCGCGACATGTCATGATTTCGTGGCTCACCTGCGCTCTGTCTTCTCCGCCTTCGAAACCATCATGATATCGCGACGTCGCGATATCACGACGTCATGATATCATGAAAAAAATCGTCCTTTGCCTCCGCTATCGAAGTCGTCGCGATATCGCGACATCACGATATCACGATAGAAACTGCCCTCTCACCTCTGCAGCCTTTTGGGTTGCGATTTTGTGACATGTCACGAAATCGTGACCCCTCTCCAACCCTTGCCTTAGCTTTTAAATAACTTTCCCTCTGCTTTACAAAACTCCTCCAAACCAAAAATTGCTTAACAAAGCCTTCCCCAAGCTGGAAATAAGTAAAATAAAATGCAAAGTACTTAGAAAATCTGAAAAAAATTTGGAAGATGCACGATTGCTCGACTGCAGCCGGATGCTCCTACATCAGACACCCAGGGTAAATAGAGAAGTGATCTTCACTTCGGTGCTATCCGGTCATCGCCTTCGACAACACCTCCCGACATTCATCTGCCTCTGCAACCTGCTCAAATTTCGTCTTCTGGCAAAAAAAAATTTTGCCCTCTACCAGACAAATTCTGGCATTGCTACACACCTTCTCATCCACTATCTGCAATGGCTTCAACTTGTGCCGCACTCCATCTTTCATCAAGGTGTAAGTATTTGCACGACCATCATGCACTGCACTTCGATCAAACTGCCATGGCCTTCCCAACAGCAAATGGCAAGCATCCATGGGAAAAACATCACACATGACCTCATCCTGGTATCTCCCAATATTGAACGTGACTAAGCACTATTCATGGACCCAAGCTCTGTGGTCCTTCCGCAACCATGCAATCCGGTATGGGTGCGGGTGTCTCCTCCTTTCCAGTTGCAACTTAGCAACCATTTCCTCAAAAACTAAGTTGTCTGTACTCCCATTGTCTATAATAACATTACAGACTTTGCCTGCACTTTTGCACCGGGTGCGGAACAGGCTTCTCCTCTGTTCTGACTTGTCTTCCTCAATCAACATGGTCCTCCTCACAATCATTGCTTCTCCTTTTTCAGCTTCTTCAGAATGTTCTGAGTCAGCATCTTCAACTGCCACAACTGCTCTGGCAGGACCCACTTGTTTCTTGTTTACTCTCTCGGGGTGCTGGGGACACTCATATGCCCGATGCCCCTCTTCTCCGTAGTGGAAACATGTTCCTTGGAACACTCCCCTTCCATACCCGCGTCCAGATCTACCTCTTCCTCTTGGGTAGCCATTGTTCTGAACTTGCGGTTTGGGTTCTTCATCTCCTTCTTTCTGACCTCGGCTGCTGCTAGTCTCTTCTTTCTTCTCCTCTTTTCCTTCATCCTTTCTTCCATCGGTCTTTCCTCCAGGTCCTTTTACTCTTTGCTTGCTTTCAAACCTTCTATTCAGTTTTTCTTCAACCTTCAGAGCAAACTGGTAAGCATCTTCTATGGTGCTCACCCGAACCAAGCTCAACTCTTCCTGGACACTGGGTCTCAACCCATTAATATATCGGGCCACCTTTTCCTTGCTTGCTTCTAAATGACAGGTTCTGATGGAGATTTTATAAAATTCCTTCGTATATTCTTGGACAATTTTATTCATCTATCTCAAACTCTACATTTTTCTTAGCAGATCCAGTTCATAATCCATGGGAATAAACTGCCTCTTCAATTTCTCCACCATTCTGTCCCATCTTGTTATCCTTTATTTTCCTCTTCTATTTCACTCTAGTTGTACCCCCTTCCACCATATGCCGGCATGACCCTTCAGTCTAGTCTTGGCAAATCTGACCCGCTCGGGATCTTCAACCTCTTCATATTCGAAGTATTCTTCTAGTTCATTTATCCAATCTATTAATTCCTCTGGATTCAAGTTCCCGAAATACGTAGGAACTTCTATCTTTGGCCTCTTCTCGATCTGAGATATGGCCTTGTACAGTCTGGTTTTTGTCGGATCCACAGCTTCTTCTTCTTCTTCTTCAAACTAATTTTCTTCTTCATTTGCTTCATCCTCACTGTCTGCATCTCTTCTCGATTCATGTCCTCTGTGCAGTTCTTCTTGCAGGGCCTGAACTTGCCGCTGTAAAGCCCAAAAATCTTCTACTGCCATGCCTCTTCCACCAACGGGGTTTCTCCTTGGAGGCATTCTGCTCACCCGATCTCAAGCCCTCCCACAAGTCCTGGTACAACTGCCTCTCCTTCGACGATCTGTTGTACGCTCAGGAACCACTGGCTCTGATACCACTTACGGGGACCGAAAGATTGTCACTTTCACAAATTCCACTTTTCATTAAAAACCTTGAAAATATTTACCAAAATGTCCACATAAACAGCCCGCAGGCTTTACAATGGCCAGAGCTTGTCTGGAATCCAGCTCTCTCTCTCTCCTTCCGATCTTCCCGTCCACCTCTCCCCCACTTTCACAATTTTTTGGGTCTTTTATCGAGGCCCCGATCCTCTAGGCAATTAATGCCCCGCCTAACAAAAATTCAAATTCGATCTTTCCCCCTCCCCGGGTTTTTCAAAATTTTAGTCATAAATGAGCCATCTGTCCGATCTACCATGAGCTTGCATTAATGGCCTCCCTTAACCTGCAACCGCCGCTTTGTTCTGACTGTCCTCTGCTCTGTTGTCTCCTTCATAAAGTCGTCACCGGTAATTGTTGTGATGCCAGAAATAATAAACAAAGAATGCGTGGTCGACACCTCCCTCATCTTTGTTTCCATACACGTAGCCGACCGCCTGTAAATCTGGCCATGCTTTCTCTTTGTCACAAAATATTTGTTACACGTGCCCCTTACCACTGTCAAGATACACGTGGCTGTCCACGTGTCAAAATTGGCCTTGCCCGGCCGTCCGCTCATTCTCTTTTGGCCTTCTTCTTCTCGGCCGTGATATCACGACCCAACTGTCACCAAGCCCCCAACTTTGAATAATGTTGCAATATCACGACATGTCACGATATCACGACCCAACTATCGCCAAGCCCCCAACTTTGAATAATGTCACGATATCACGACGTCGCGATATCGTGACAAAACACGTCCTTTCTCTTGTCGTTGCTGTCGAGCTCGCGAAACCGCAACATATCACGAAACTGCGACATGTCGCAAAATCGTGACATGTCATGATTTTGCGACCCCACCCAACCTTGCCTTGGGTCCCTTGCATTCCGCCTGCATTCGCCTTGCCTTTGCTTTTCCTCGCCTTCACCTTTGGAGCCGTGATTTCGTGACATGTCACGAGATCGCGACATGTCATGATTTTGTGGCTCCCCTGTGCTCTGTCTTCTTCGCCTTCAGAACCGTCGTGATATCATGATGTTGCGATATCACGACAAAAACTATCCTCTACCTTCGCTATCGAAGTCGTTGCAATATTGCGACATCACGATATCGTGACAGAAACTGCCCTCTCACCTCTGCAGCCTTTTGGGTCATGATTTCGCGACATGTCACGAAATCATGACATGTCGCGATTTCGTGACCCCTCTCCAACCCTTGCCTTAGCTTTTAAATAACTTTCCCTCTGCTTTACAAAACTCCTCCAAAC
This sequence comes from Wollemia nobilis, assembly GCA_028583015.1. Lineage (NCBI taxonomy): Eukaryota > Viridiplantae > Streptophyta > Pinopsida > Araucariales > Araucariaceae > Wollemia > Wollemia nobilis. The sequence continues at coordinate 3,331,267 of JAQPPZ010000057.1, forward strand.
CAAAAATTGCTTAACAAAGCCTTCCCCAAGCTGGAAATAAGTAAAATAAAATGCAGAGTACTTAGAAAATCTGAAAAAAAATTTGGAAGATGCACGATTGCTCGACTGCAGCTGGATGCTCCTGCATCAAAATAGCAATCACCATGAATATTAAAAGGTTAAACATCTTTTGTGACTCCATTCTCATTGTCAATCAGGTTAAGGGACTGTTTTAATGCAGGTGTCCTATCCTGAAAGCTTATAAGGATCTTGCTAACACTTATCTAGTCTAGCTATAGTGGTATGACATTGAGGCAATCCCTTGTACATAAAATATATTTATAGACACTATGGCATCTATGAGATCTCTAATCCCTCAGAATCCATCTACCAATTTTACTACCATTCATGTAAAGATGCTATCGCATACAATGATGCAACATGAGGCTTTCAATAATAAAGAATCAGTCAAAATGATTCATATATAACCAAACCATAAGTGGTTCTATAAATGCATATACTTTCTCAAGTAGGCACCCTAGGTGTCTTTAATCTCATAAGGTTCTATGGTGAATGGTACCACCATTCACCACAAGGTTGTGTTCCAGTCTGCATTCATGCATGACAAAATGCAAGGGGAACAAGTCATCTTGTTAGTTGAGGTAAAATCTTATCAGTATTGGATTTCATAATTACATGACTTATTTAATCTTGATTTAATCCCTCAAGGATTGTCATGTGTTGCAAAATGCACATTTAAATAGAAAGTGATAAAGTATGTCTTGATAGGATACATTGTACCATCGAAGCTATGATGAAGTTATCCTTCATTGTCTTGAGCCCCAAGAGTCAACTTGGGTAATATCATAGGCTCATGATGGTACATGTGGTGGCCATTTTAGCAGTATGACCATCGTCAAGTGCATCCTTCAAATGGGTTATTATTGGCCCACTATGGAGAAGGATTGCACCGCTTATGTCTATAAATGCATTAAATATTAGCATCATGCTAATCTTATGCACTTGTCATCACAGATATTACAACCCATTCAAGAAACTTGTCCATTTTCTTAGTGGGTATTAGATCTAATTAGAAATATCTCTCCCCCATCATCAGACCAGTATACAGTTATTATAATGGCTACTCAGTATTTTAATAAATGGGTGGAAGCAATCCCTTTAACAATGACAACTAGAGCACATATTGCAAAGTTCATACTTTCCAATATCATAAGCCATTTTGGGATACCATATGAAATGATATCGAATAATGGAATGTCATTCAAGAACAAAACTATGAGAACTTTAACATTCAAGTACAATATACAACATAGTTTTGCAACTCCATACTATCTGTAGACAAACAAGCAAGCTGAGGCTTTAAATAAGATAGTGGTAGCCATATTGAAAAATATGGTACAAGATAACCACAAGGATTGTCATATCCAACTACCCCTTGCATTATGGGTTTACAAGACTAGCATACAAACACCCACTAGGGCAACCCCATTTTTACTAGTATATGGTGTTGAGGCCATTATGCCCTTAGAGTTGGAGATTCTAACCCTACGCATCGCATTGAAAGAGTTCATCGATGATGACACTACATGACAAGCTCACCACGATCAACTAAAACTTCTTGATTAACGTCATGTGAATACCCTTGAGCATCTCCATGTTTATCAAGAATACCTAAAACAAGCTTATAACAATAAATTCCATCTTATAGACTTTAAATTTTGTGATCTTGTACTAAACGAGAACCAACAAAAATCAAACTTATTGCTGCACCTAAGAGATACATTTACGGATAAATGGTTAGGTCCATATATCATCTAAGAGCAGATTGGACCTAGAATGTAAGGCCTAACATAGCTTGAATGTGTTGAAGAGCTTGAACCTTTCAATATCCGGCATATTAAGATGTTCCACACATAAATTAAAAGAAATAAAAAACATGGAAAAAATCAAAATCCATAGAAATAAAAAAGCAATAAAATCTAAAAACATTGTAAAATATAAATACTCAAAAATATTTGCATCATCCATTTCATTTTGCACTTGTATTTAGTTAATTGCATTGTGTTAGGCATTTGTGTACATCACACCGTGCATTAGTATAGGTTGTGTTTGCAATCCTACAAATGACACCACATTTGTATTTTAATCATGCATCTATGCATCATCATCATCCATCACCCTTGTGAGTAATTATTTTTTTCAACACAACCCCTCCTATTGCTATGAAGAATATACTTGGGTTTTACAGTCATTCAGCCATACCTAGTGGTCTTATCAAATTTGATAGAAAGCTTGCTTTTCTTTTGAGGATGAGTTCTAGTTTTTATAGCGCTTAGCATATCAGAATCCCATCACTAATCAAACATATTAATAATCTTAATTAGGTCAAGAAAATATGAACACTACAAAGTGGTCTTTGTCACCTTAAGCGAAATGTTTCATTACTTGATCATTGATGATGTGCAATTGTCTAGAGTGTGGATAATTGACAAAATGACAAGGTCCCCCTACCCAAGAAATCCCTTGCTTACAAAAAGGAGCAAAATCCCAAATTCAAATCAAATACCTTGCTCAAAACAAAAGAAAAAATAAAAATACAAAATAAATAGTGATTTTCATCACTATATATATGAGCAAGTATCCCAATAAAATTGAAGAAAAGAAGAGGGTGAAGAGCTTGAATCCCTGGAATGGTCAATAATAAAAAATCATAGAGTGATCCCCAATACAAAAATGGGTTGAATGAATCCCACCTGGCATTGGGGTAGGTCTAAGCAATTTACAAATGAGCTAGATTTAGGTGGTCTGTATCACCTAGTGGTCTAGTCCAACTAAGTCCAAACCTAGGATAAGGGTGGATATTTGGTGATCCTCATTACAACAATGGGCTGAATGAATCCCACATGGAAATGAGGTAGTCTTATGTTTCCTAATATATTCATTTTCACACATAGGGATAATGAATATATAGGACTTTCATAGCAAAAAAATTATCTTTTAGGAGTCTATTATAGTCATTATACAACTTTTTGATAAGACAACTAGGGTTTTTGAGTCTCACAAAAAACCTCAAAAATTCCCAAATAACAACAAATATCCTCGATCAATCAATTACCAATTTATTTTTATGAATTTTGTTTATTAAAGGGTGTTCACAATATAGGTTAGATAGTGGATGGATATCACCAATGATATTTAAATGACCACTAACTATTTTGTGCATATATTTTAACTTACAAAAGCTTATGAAGAGAAACAATATATCATCTCATATCACATATGGATGTCTAAATTGGTTAATTCTTATGATAATATTTATCAATTACATTCATGATTGTTATACTTTTTGTGGTGTCATCCATTATATTGTTAACTCATATTGCATTCATTCCTTATGTTTTAAGTGATTAAAGCATATAGGTTCATTTACATCAAATTGCATCATGTAAATAACGTATTACATACATTGGCATTTATCATATCATAACAACATAAATTAAATGCATACAAGTAAATAAAATTAAACATGCATTTAACATCTAACATTGCATCCATATGCATACATCATAGTAGTCCATATACACATCTAGATCATAGTATCTAGTCATACATCCATTAGATAGCTAGTGCATGTCATCGATACATCACATTATATAACATCAAATAAACATCACATATAAGCATTAAATCCATATGCATCTCATAAAAATAAAATAATAAAAATATATACACATTTAATGAGTCATAATAAAGTCAGATCATATATATATGTGTCAACAAAGTACATAGGCGTATGTCAAAATACCCGCAGGCTACAACTGTGTAGGTCATCAGACGTTACACTAAAAAATTGTACAAACATCTAAAATCTTGTACTAAATAGGTCCTGCACCTCCTACCTAGGAGTCTCCTCCACCGCCTCCATCCTCCTAGTGATTTTACCTAGAACTGGTACCTATGGATCTCTTTGACCTGTGAGGTCTATGACTAGGCCATACTAATGATTGCCTAGTATCCCATGTCCTGGTTCGTTGTGACCCTGTAGTTATGGGCCTATCTGGTACTACACCTCCATGTAGTATGATATCTCCCTCTAGGAGAGTGATGTGGGCTATATCTAATGCATGCTATCTAGTACCCTCTTGGATGAGGGCATGCAGTCTCTAGATCTTTGCACCCATATCCAACCTTGCTAGTATCGATACAAATGAAGTGGTAGGAGCAACCTAATAATTTGAGGTATATCCCCTCGTGGATTTGCGTAAGTTTCGCTTTGTGGTTACAACATTTAATTTAGAACAAAGAAGATCACACTACCTAGTGATATTATCTATCTCTTTATCTATAGTGGTAATCTATGCTTAGAGAGTTGTCCTCTCCTTCTCGTATATGTGCATCTGTGCCTGGCCCTTTATGAGCTAACGCTAGACTACTCTCATTTGTGTCTGTAGGGTATCCAGGGAGGTATCCCTATCCATGATCTACATACTAACTATCAGTAGCTGGGAATATAAGCTAGCCACCTAGACCCTCAACTGGGATACCTAATCATCAGGCTCCTCCCTACCATTCTCAACCTGGGGCTTCTCTTCTACTACTATAGCTACCTGATACCATCCACCTTTAGTCCTCTAATAAGTGCATCGACCCATAAGATTTTCATCTACTACTTTTATGCCTATCTCATCCCTATATATGCCTAGTAGGCCACCACCCTACTAGAACTTGGTAGTCCACCAGGCATCATAATCCATTGTAGTCCCTACATCTGCCAACCCCAAATTCTAGTAGATGTCATCCTCATATCCTAGTGGAGTAATCGAAGGATAGACCAAGTCTCTCTCCACCTTAAGGTAGTGGTAGATAGCAGGATTTGCTAGGATGTCTTGACAAATCCCAAACTACCTAGTGACTCATGAGAAGTGGAAGAACTCGGGTATCTCAAGCTTACATCTAAGAAGCCATCTCTCACATAATTTCCACCTTAGATAGCGGTTTACCTCTTCCCATATAGGACAATCCATATAGGGGCACCATAGAACCTAACCTGGACTTAGTCCTATGAGGTGATCCATATAGTATTGCAGATACCCTACGTGTAACCTACTTGTAAAACCCTTGGTATCCCAAGGCCAACATGCTACATATCATTGTGACTCTTCATCAATGTCTCCAATCTGTAGTGGTAGTCCTCTAGGATGATCAATAGTGATATGCTCCCATGCCAATATCTAGAGTATTAAGCTAAAATTGAATCTAGTGTAGCCCTGCTGGATGATCCAGTACAACTCATCATAAATCTATGTGAGTAGAGCATTCCCCTAGGATAGAATCAATGGATCTCAGGTAGTACTAGCAAGAAGGTCCTATGTCATAGCTAAAAGGTTCTAGGGGAACATCACTCCTCAAGTATCAGGTAGCATAACCTACAAAATAAGCTACATCAACACAACCTATCACCATGAGAATACCTACTCTCAATAATAGTACTCGATGTGCACCCCACCGTACTCAAAGTCCACCTACACCTCATCACTATTGGTACTGAATATCCTCTAAAATAACTGCATCCTTTACTATAGTGGGTGAATATGTGATGGCCTCACCATCAATGGGGATACAAAAGATGTGGTAGACATCCTCCAAGGTCATTGTGATCTCACCTATGGGTAGGTGGAAGGTGTTGGTTTGTGCATCCCAACGATGGGCCAAGGCAATCATATAGGCCTGATCGACTTGGATGGAAGGTAACAATAGTACATAGATTAAGTTTGTAGCTATGAACCAGTCCTAATTAGTGTCATCTAGCTAGGTAGTAGATCATGAAGGATATTTTACTCCCTCGCTCTAGTAGTCAAATTCTAAAGGGAGATAATAACAAGATCAATTAAAATCACAAAAACATAAAAAATGAACTTAAAAACGTAAAAAAATTCAAAAAAAACTTCAAAAAGGCAAAAACAATCACAAATGCATTCAAAATATTCAAAAAAATCAAAATTTTACTTGGAAATGTTTTAAATAAGTAATTAATTCCAAAAAACAACAAAAAAATAAAAACTTTCTCTAAAGTCCCTCAGTCGTGGCTGCCACCCATGGTTTGCGGCAATGGTTAAATTTCTGATCGTTTGGATTTGAAGTCAGTCGTGGCCCCAAATTTTCCAATTGGGAGTTGTGGCTACCACCCGTGGCTACAGGAAAAACCTCGTTTGAGGTCATTTACTATCCCATCAACCCCAAATATTAAACCCTCCTAACTAATTAGCCTAGTCTAATCCTAACTAGGGTGAGGTTAATTACCAATAGTTTAATTTGGTTCATTTAACCCATTAAGTAATGTGGTTCATTTTAAGTTGGTAATTCAATAAGTGAGGTTCGAGATGCTACCTTTGTAGCACTGGCTTTGCCACTAGTGGACACCTTCGGTTGGTCAGCCATAGGGTTAGATTGTAAGGTTTGGCAATGTTCCATTTTAATTTTGTAGTTTCTCCTCTTAGAGCTCTCTAATAAGCAGTTGGCAAATGGAAATAATGAATTTGAAAATGATGTATTTTTCTTTTATATTTCCAATTTGGCCCTCAGTCGTGGTTGGTAACCGCGGGTGCAAAATTAGGATTTTCTAACCGTGGGTTAGAGTCGTAGCTAAGGAATTTGCCAAAACTGGTTGTGGCTGACAATCGTAGCTAGTAGCCAACAATAAATACCCTCAAAATTTTGCCATGAGGGGTTTCAAAATGTAAAATTAAAAATATTCAATGGACCAAAACCCTCAAAAATTTCAAAAAAATAAAAAACATTCACATAATTCAAAATTCAAATGCACCTCGTATCTAGTCATTTACCCTATACACTTGGCAGTTGCAACGACTTGCGATCCATGCAATCCGAAAATATGATTACATTTCCATAAGATCATTTGGCGCAAATTAGTCATCGTTGTCTTGAAATTACTTCACTTCAATCATGAAGAAGGCCACAGTGGTTGGACTGCCCCATGGGAATGAGGCATTCTTTTCATTTATTCTATGAAATTTTTAGTAGATCATAGACCATAATGATTCAACACAAGCCTAATTTGAATTGTTATCATTTTATTTCCATAAGAAGTCCATTACGATCAGACTACTCCATGGGGTATAAATGTACAATTACTATTAACAGTTGAAATCATGGTTGAATCAAGCCTTGCCAAATAAAAATAGTAGTGCAAAAGTCTTCAATCATCCAAATTATTCATATTGGTCAAGTGACTCGTCGCTTTATTCAATATCCTACCCTCATCAACTTGTCGCTTGATGGGGTAGTCATAATATCAATAATCATAATAAAATTTAATAAGAGATTGCCCGATCTTGTCAAATTGCATTCATATTATGAATCATTGCCAACAACTATCGTAAGCTTACCCTTTGCTAGAGCAAAAAGAAAATATGACAATTAATCTAATAGCTTTCCACCTATCAGAATGATTGTAGCTTGACTACCCGATCACCATGGATACTCAAAAGCTTTGCAAATTTAAGCCTTCCCTCAGTTGGAAGCAATGATTCTAAGATGTGCATCCTTTTGCAATACTAGGGCATCTAATGTTGATCATATCAATGATCATCATTCAACCTACAACATGGCTTTAGGTGGTCTATTTTTGCTCAACATTGTGCTTTCACATAGTGCATCCCAAAAGGGGTATCTGTAGACACCTAAAATACATCATGTGTAGGGGACTACTCATATGGGCATCTTAACAGACCATATGAATGATCTTGAACCATTCCAAGATAGAGATGCAATTTTAACCACTCAATTTAGGTAGCTTTGGCCTACTCAACCTTAGTCGTGACTGAAACCCATGGCTAACAAAGCTAGCTATGCCTCAGAGCCACAACTAGCCCTAAAAATGTTTTGAATTCCTGAGCCAAGCCAAATTTGGTTACAATGGCCATGGAAATGGATTTCAAGCGGTTTCAAGTGAGGATACATCCAAAATATTCCTCCCAACTGTTCCAACAACCTGTTTCTTGATCTTAGCTTCTCCATGAAGCCAATATTAGGAATTGAGAGTGCTATAAGACCCCCCTAAAAATTAGGAAAAAAATAGGAGAAAATATTTCAATTGAATGTAGTGAAGCCCTACCAAATTGGAGAGCCATTTGTAACCCTTGAGGAGTGCCTATATGCTACCAATTTGGAAATCATGACTGCATGTGAAGCTATGGAGGTTTCAAGAGCTTGAGGAGATCATTCATCCACAATTGAACCACTTCCACTACAAATTTGAAGAATCTACATCACCAATTAGTTCTAGAATACATAAGTGACCTTTGATCATCAATTAATTGAAGGAATTTGAGATTCAAGCCCTAGTTACAAGAGAAAGAGCACTTTCACCTCAGTCATGGCTAACAGAGCCAGTTGTGCCTCAGACCCGTGGCGAGAGTTTGACATTCAATTTGCCTGGTTATAGTCATAGGGATTTTCATTCTAAACATGCAATTAGGTAGATATAACATAGATTAGCTTTCCTTCATGCTTTTGTATGGTTAATTATAGAAATTAGAGGTAGCTTTGATCTATTTCCTTCTATTTTGTCAATTTACACTAGTTTCATTAGATTTGATTCATTTCAAGTTTTAATGGCATATTATGCATCATAATAGCTAGATTTACTACTTTATTATCATTATTTATAGTAATCTAGAGGTTTTGTAATCATTATTATAATTTTTCATGTTTTTTTTCTATATTTGTCCTAATTCATGCAAATTCCTATCAAGAGCCTCATCATGAGAGGCCTACTTTGCTTCTAATCCTTTTATGTTGTTTCTTGAATGTATATTTACAGGATCTGAGAATATTCAAAGTATTTTTGGCAACATATTCCTTCGATAAAGTGAGAAGAAGGCTTCTTTGAGTCTTAATCAGTTCGTGTCTACATTTAGAGCCTATGTATTGCACCATCCCCTTTGAGGGGCTCAAAACATTGTATCAATTGTATCAAAGAATTTGGTATCCCTAAAAGGGATGTATTTGTAAAGGATATTTGCAATGATAATATAAAGAAGTTGTTCTTTCTTGTTCAATTCATTGTGCTTTCACACAACACATCCCAAAAGGGGTATCTGTAGACACCTAAAATACATCATGTGTAGGGGACTACTCATATGGGCATTCTAACAGACCATATGAATGATATTGGACTATTCCAAGATAGATATTTGGTTTTAACCACTCAATTTAGGTAGCTTTGGCCTACTCAACCTTAGTCATGACTAAAACCCATGCCTAATAGAGCTAGCTATGCCTTAGAGCCACAACTAGCCCTAAAAATATTTTGAATTCCTGAGCCAAGCCAAATTTAGTTACAATGGCTATGGCAATGGATTTCAAGCGGTTTCAAGTGAGGACGCATCCAAAATCTTCCTCCTGACTATTCCAACAACCTGGTTCTTTATCTTAGCTTCTCCATGAATCCAATATTAGGAATTGAGAGTGTTATAAGATCCCCCTCCAAATTATGAAAAAAATAGGAGAAAAGATTTCAATTGAATGTAGTGAAGCCCTACCATATTGGAGAGCCATTTGTAACCCTTTAGGAATGCCCATATGCTACCAATTTGGAAATCATGATGCATGTGAAGCTATGGAGGTTTCAAGAGCTTAAGGAGATCATTCATCCACAATTGAACCACTTCCACTACAAATTTAAAGAATCTACATTGCCAATTAGTTCTAGAATACAGAGGCAACCCTTGATCATCAGTTACTTGAAGGAATTTGAGATTCAGGCCCTGGTTACAAGAGAAAGAGCACTTTCACCTCAATTGTGGTTAACAGAGCCAGCTATGCCTCAGACCCGTGGTGAGGGTTTGACATTCAATTTCCCTAGTTTTAGTCATAGGGATTTTCATTCTAAACATGCAATTAGGTAGATCTAACATAGATTAGATTTCCTTCATGCTTTTGTACGGTTAATTATAGAAATTAGAGGTATATTTGCTCTATTTCCTTCTATTTTGTCAATTTGCACTAGTTTCATTATATTTGATTCATTTCAAGTTTTAATGGCATATTATGCATCATAATAGCTAGATTTACTACTTTCTTATCATTATTTACAGTAATCTAGAGGTTTTGTAATCATTCTTACAAGTTTTCATGCTTTTTTGCTATATTTTTCCTAATTCATGCAAATTCATATCAAGAGCCTCATCATGAGAGGCCTCCTTTGCTTCTAATCCTTTTATGTTGTTTCTTGAATGTATATTTATAGGATTTGAGCATATTCAAAGTATTCTTGGCAACATATTCCTCTGATAAAGTGAGAAGAAGGTTTCCTTGAGCCTTAATAATTTTGTGTCTACATTAAGAGCCTGTGTATTGCACCATCCCCTTTGAGGGGCTCAAAACATTGTATCAATTGTATCAAAGAATTTGGTATCCCTAAGAGGGATGTATTTGTAAAGGATATTTGCAATGATAATATAAAGAAGTTGTTCTTTCTTGTTCAATTCATTGTTATTCATATTTTCATGCTTTAATGTTTGGTACATTTGATTCAATAGCCTAGGTGTATGCTTTTAGGGTGGTACATACTCGGACCATATAAAGCATGTTTATAAACAAATTTACACTAGAAAGCACTAAAGCTCATCCACTAGTGGTTTACTTTTAATTTTACAAAATGATTTTTTTTTCATAAAATGAACTAGCATTCTTCTTACATACACAACTAATATTAATCATATCCAATATTTAATCAGATTTAAACCCATAAATAAGTGATAAAACTTAAAAGCATTCAAGTTTTGTTTTTAAAATAAAAGTTTATATCTTTACTAGATTTGACAATACTTATTTCAAGCATAGAATAATTAAGTTTTGCTCCCTAAATAGAGAGTCTAAAAGGTAGTTAAACAAATACCAATAAATTAAGTTTATTGTTTCCTCCATCTACTTATAGGACTTTTCAATTAATTAATAGTTATAAATAGAAATACTTTGAAACCAAAACTGATGATTAGAAACCTCTCCTTGATGACTTGGTTAAGAGAAACATACTTAGATAGATTTGCATCTTCTCATTACTAAATGTTGGGTCCATGAACCATATTTAAATATCCTCTAGAAACAAATTATCTATAGATTTGATTTATTTGATCATTTTGTCTAACATGTTCTACAAGTTTTCTTTCTATTGCTCCTTGCCAAGTAGGGTCTCGTGGCTATTGTATGGATCTTTATTTTTTACTTTTGTTTCCTAGACATTCATTTCTCTAGTAGACTTGTCAACGATGGACTTGAACTCTAGTAGTAATCCACAAGAATGTTTGATCTTATATTACAATAACATGATCCAAGTAGATAATTTATTCATCTTGACAATAGGCAATGAGTAGTTGGTTCTAGGAGCCATTTTTTATGTGTAGAATAGCTTATTGTAGCACATAATATTTCTACCATTCTTTGCAAATATTTCTCTTGGTGTCCCTAAAAAAATACATGTTTAGTAATAACTTAATATTAAAGTAAAAATTAGTATTTATGCCTTCAATGGTTGCACTTATGATAAGGTCTTTATGGTACCTAGTAGTGTCTACAACGAAGACCTACTCTTTTAAGGTATTGCATTTGGAGGTGAGTGATTACATTATTGTGAGGTACTATGTTTATTTAAATGCTATGATTCTCTCTAATTGTGAAACCCTCTCCTCTAATATTCTAGGATGATCCCTCTCAAATGTTCCTTTATATTCCAAGGTTTAAATGTGCTACAACTATTCAATGATCCTCTTGTCCATGTCCCAAAATTTTTCTCTCTGTAATTTGGCCACTTCTATGTGTATTTGACTAAGGTATTCCCCTATTATTTGATCTATTGAGGTAATGGTAATTTATTACATTATTTTGGCTAGAATATCATACTTAGACCTCTTCCCCTTCCTAGAGTATTTACCTTTCAAGGACTTTTATCTTATATCATAAAAATATTTGATCAAGGTATCCTCAATTGTAGGGTTTATAATATTTTATTTTGTAGATAAACCAATGGAGCCATTAACCTCTACTTCCTATGGCTCACTATTTATTGTATTAGACTCTATTTACTTGTTGGTGTTGAATCTATAGCTTCCATGACTATTTGTTCTACTACTAGTTTTGTGACTTTGGTCTCTACTCTTCTAATATCCACTTCCTAAGGCTCTATCTAGGCCTCATTCAGGGAGGCTTCCTTTGGTGAAACACTAGACTCTTTGGAAGAACTTATTTTTATGAAAAATTTTCTTCTAACAAAGTTTCCTTTCCCTTAAGATTTTTTTGGCCTATCAAATTGATTATAAGAATGATTGATAATGTAAAGTATGTTACAAAACTTCCATTAAATTTTCACGTGTAGGAAGTTCTTGCTATCGTATTTACAAGTAACTTATTGATATATGTTATATTTTAGGTATGGGATTTGATATACATCCAATAGTTTTGCTATACATGTCATAGCCTAATCAAGTTGATATTGCATTGAAATAATTGTATACTAAAATTAAGATAAGGCTTGTAGATGAGAAATTAGGGTTACTCATTATAAATTTTCCTAAAAATAATGGTTCTTTGTATAGGGAGATTAAAAAATATATGCAAAACTAACTTATACATAGTCTCATGATGTTACCTATCCAAAATTGTATTGTGACGTAACCACAGAGCACGCGCCCTTTTAGCTAGGCGTACTGATATATACCATCACACAAGCACAAAGATCCACAAAAATGCATAAATTGAACAAAGGAAGCCAACGTATGCAAAGTTTCTTATATTAATATTTAAAGGATATCGGATTACAAAAATGCCCTCTTAGGGTCACTCTAAATATGATACATGTGTTACAACTGCCAATGCCCTCAACAGGGTAGGCACGCTTATTGTGCTCCGGTGATTACTCACAAACTGCCTTGGGGTAGAGCTAACCCCTTCTCCATGATGTGGAAGGATTATGACAGAATCCTTTTTGCACCTACCTCTCTGTGAACAAGAAACAACAACACACGATTATAAATTTTGATAGCCTCTCGTGATGAGGCCCTTTAAAGAAATATGCATGTAAATACCATATAACTAGTAAAGATAGAAAGCATAAAGAAAGACTTTAAGATATTCTAATTACATCAAGAATTATGCTAAAACATACAAGACATGAAAAAGAAAATGATGCATAAATAAAATATCAAATTAGAAGCAATGAAGCACATAAAAGATCCACTATACTCCTACTTAATGCAATGCATGAAATATCTAATTCTTACGATCAGAGTTTTCCTAAGATGCAATTAAACCTATAAAAAGACTAACATGACTAATCTCTGTAATCAAAAGTAAAGTAAGTAATGTGATCATTAACCTATTGCAAACCATAGCTGTGAGGGGCGGTCTACACTATGAACCGCGTTTGACAGTCATAGTTTGACCTCTGATGGGTTTGCTCTCAGAATTAGGGGCAGTGTGCTTGACCTCCTTGTCTGAATTGATGTTCAAGGGTTGCATTTGTCGTCCTCTGACAAATTTGGTGGTCAAATCACTGTGAAGGGCCTTCGTTTACCTCAATTTGCATTTATTTATCTTCTTAAGCACCTAGGGCATCCATGGATAATTGGTCTTTAGATGGATAGTGAAGGGGCTCTTAAATACACAAAGTCGATATGCAATTTGATATGGCTTCCCTGCTCTCTTGATCAGTTAGCTCTTGCTCGATAATTCACTAGTGCTTCACTATGCAAATAATCTCTCTCTATTTCATCCCCTTGGAGGGGGGTATTTATAGCATGCCCCTAGGGCTAGGGGTGGTTTCATGAAGAAGCCAAGACCAAGAAGGTTGGTTAGGATAGTTGGGTTGGAAGCCTTTGGAATATTCCATCCTCCAATTGCCTCCTAGATATCTTGGTCGTTCCAATTGATTTGGCTTGGATGGAAGGCCTAGCTGAAATCCAGTTTAGACTGCAGGTCACAAATATGGTCCAGACTACAGATCATAGGTATCAACCATAGTTTATACTAGAGACCGCAGGTCTGGGCTGTGGTTCAGACTGCTTAGGCTAGAATGCCTAAATTGAGTGATTAGAACTACTACTCTATCTTGGAGTCTATCCAAGATCCTTCATATGGTTTTGTAGCATGTCCATATGAGTAGTCACCCTCGACATGACGTGTTTTAGGTGTCTACAAATGCCCCTTTTGATATGTGTTGTGAGATAAAACAACGCTGAGCAAAATAGACCTCCTAAAATGATGTCACAGGTTCTATGATGATTATTAGTCTGATCAACATTAGATGCCCTAGGTCCAGCAAAAGGATGCGCATCCTGGAATCATTGCTTCCAACATGGGAAGGCTTACATTTGAAAAGTCTGCACTCGTCATCAGACATTTGGGTAGCTTTGGTGCTACAATAGGAGTTAGGCCTATATAACCGAAGGATGAGAGCTACAAATAAAATTTCATATTTGCTATTTGCCCCAAGCAGAGGGGGAAGCTTATGATAGCTGTTAGTAATGATTTGAAAGGATAGCCATAATTTTGATAAGATCAAGGGATCTACGATCTCTGGGATCTTCTATTTATTTTTATTATGACATGAAATTATGAATACCCCCTCAAGTGATGAGTCGATGAGGGTAATGACAATGACTGAAGTGATGAAATTGCTTGACCATAATGAATGATCTTGAAAAAATTTAGATTTAAGATGTTGAATGCCTTGGCTAGGCCTAGTCTAGCTTATGATTACAATGCTTAGTAGTATTTGCACATCTCTATCCCATGGAGCATTCAGGCTATGATAATTGTCTTAGGGAGTCAAAATAATACAAATTCAATAATACTTGTGTTGAATCATATTGTCGATGATTTGCCAAAAATATGTCATAAAATAAATGATAATTTTGCCCAAAATGTCCTTATTGTGATTTAATCATATTGTCGGATTGCATGGATCGCAAGTCGTTGCAACCACCAATTTTATAGGATAAATCACTGAATACGAGGCCCATTTGGTTTTTCATTGTTTGATTTTTTTTTTGTTTAATTTGGCATTTATTGGATTGATCCTGGTGCTTGTAACATCACCAAATTTACAATTTTGATCATGTATTTTTATTTTTATCCATTGGGAGTCATTAATTTACCTTTTTAGACCTTCCCACGATGGGTTTTTAGTGCATTTATTGCTAGTTGCGGACCACAGGTACGGTCTGTGATTTACATTTCCAAATTTTAGGGACCGTAGATCAGACCTATGGGTGGAAAACCCTAGTTTTGGAACTACGGGTTTTAGCTATGGTCCACAGAGACTAGAGGACCTATAAATTGAATTCTCGATTGAAATTTTTCATTATTTTCTTACAACCCTTAGCAAATTGAGAGCTTTGAGAGAGATAACATTATCTGATACAAAATGTTGTCAAACTCAACCACATTTACACTCGTCTTCCCTGATGGTGGATCCTAATCAGCCATTGACTAGCCGGGGGTAGGGTGCAGGTAAGATAACTCGAAATCGATACCTCATACTCAATATTAGTAAAATGAACCACACTTAAGAAATACAAAAATTGAACCCCATTAAACTATCGATAATGAACCCCACTAGTCTAAGTTAGCTTAGAATTTAACCTTTATTCTTTAGTGGTTCAGAAGGCTACCTAAAATGGGTGCCACTCCTAAACCACAGCTGGTAGTTGCAGGTCCCAATTGGCAAATTGGGAACCGTAGGTTTCAACTATGGTCCCCAATTTCCAAACTGGGGATCACAAGTTGCAGTTGTAGTTTCCAATTTGCAAATTAGGGACTGCAAGTTGCAATTGCGATTTGCGATTGCTATTTTTTTATTTTTTTTAAATATTTTTAGTTTTCTTTAGCTCTACTTAGCTATATGTAGCTTATATTATGGTTTTTTTTTTGCTTTTTTGTTTAAAAGTTAACTTCTAGAGTGCGGGATCCTGACCTAATGAATAATCTCTATGAGGCCTTATCGGATGACAACCGAGCATGGTTCTAAGTCATTGGGTTTGGTTACATCATGGATCTACCCACCATTAGGGTAGATCAAGCCTATCTGACTACATTGGCCTGATGCTAGAATACATGGACCAACACATTTCACCTTCTTCCCGATGAGATGACCATCACCCTGGAGGATGTCTACAGGATCTTAATAATCCCTATTGATGGTGAGGTTGTCATTTCCTCTACCTACATGGCAAACTATGATGTTTTTGATACCATCTTTTGTGATCAGAGTGTCATCACATAGGATGATGCGGGCCATGGAGGGGTGCACATCGGTGACTGGTATCGGGAGGATTTATTCTCTATTCGAGAGGCCCTCTTTATGCATCTTATCATTCAGATTGTCCTTCTAGACTCCTTGGGCATGAGGATTCCCTGGAACATGTTGGCCCCTGCTTGGAGGGTGCTTTAGAGCTTGACAAAGGAGCCACTTCTACTGGCCTGGAGGAGCACCTTACTATGCCAGCTCTATAGGGAGCTATACTAGATTTCAAAGCAGATTCATAAGGGAATCATTTGTAGCTTATTGCTATAGATTTGGGGGTGACATCACATCCATATCGAGCATCCTATTGATCTACCTCTGCATATCACTACCCTAGATGATGATCATTAGTTTTACACCACTTGTTGGTGTCATGTTGAAGAGGGTATCCATAGCAGAGCTCATGCTGGGGACACAGAGCATTACATCATTAGCTTTATAGCACTTGGACCGAGGGACATCATCTAGCGCTCCTTGCATGGCCAAAGGTGAACGAGCAGCTATGACGGGACCATCGAGATAGATGGCTTACCTGGTGTAAGCTAGAGGTTCAAGAGTATTAGTTTTTCTCTTATGTCCTATGATAGTTCGGCCTAGTGTAGGACCTACCAGATATGCCCTAAGGTACAAATGCCTGGCTCTAGAGAGGGATATCTTGGTGATAGTTCCTCCACCATTAGGAGATGCACCCGATGACTTCTAGGAGTCAGGGGTTGAGACATCTGGGACCACGCATAACTATGATGGGTGGTGGTCTCTATTTAGATGGCATGGGATAGGGCCTCTGGGTTGAGAGCTAGCTGAGGTAGAGGTAGAGGCAGATCCTAATGGGTGTAGGGTGCACCAGCATACTAAGGGCAGTTGGGGCATAGAGGCCACCGTTGAGAACCTGCCAGATATCAACCCTAAGGAGGATGCTCTAGAGAAGGGTGAGGTCCCTCCTAAAAATGTAGAGGGATGGCTACTAGTGTAGGTTTTTGACTTGTAGAGTCATATTGGGTGCTTTCATACTTAGTAGTGTGAGAGAGATACTACCATCGCCACTTTAGAGACAAAGGTATCTAACAGGGAGCGATGCTTGAATGAGGTGCAAGGCTAGGTATAGGAGCTCACGACTCGAGCTACTGATGTAGAGGCCTAGGTGCAAAGACTATAGACTACCCTGGAGTTAGAACAAGTGCAGTGAACTACAACAAATATAGATCAAGATCTCACATGAGCAATGAGGGGGGCTATGCTACCTCCTCAGGCTATCATGGGGCCTCCTACGATACCAGTAGTAGGTACAACAACTACACAAGATCCGAATACTAAGGTGACGTGACTGTGCGATATGGTCATGAGGACCAATGAGATGCACATAACTTGGCTTGCTCGCATTGATCAGCTAGTTGGCTACATAGAGATGCATGGGCTATAGGTTTTTGAGGATCCTTTTGCATCAAAGTCTCAGTGTACCAAGTCTAGGACCTTAGGGTAGTCGATAGTGAGCTCAATTCATAGGACTCATAGGACTGAGAGGACGTACAAGTCCTCTAATACACACACGGTAAGGTCGCATGATAGGACTAGAGATCTAGGGTAGACATTAGAGGCCTCCAGTCAAAGTACTAGCCTACTATAGTTACCAGTTTCCCATGTGCGGGGTGCGTTAGGTTTTGGAGGCAAGTAGGATCCACAGCAGGATCCACCATAGGTGCCAGGTCATCCAGGAGAGCAAGCTCCAGAGCACAGTGTAGAGGGAGGTGATGAGAGCTCCAGTATAGGGGGAGCAACCTAAATCTAGGTTATAGCAGTTATCGACTATAGTTTAGATGTTCTTATTTTACATGTAAGGTCGAGGACCTACACAGTTGTATCCTGTGGGCATTTTGTATGCCTTATGTACTCATTTGGACGCACATATATATGATATGATATTTCATGGCTCATTATGTGTACATTTTTATTTATTATTTTTGATTTTATGTTTATTTGATGCACAAGGATGCAATGCTTATTTAAATGCTATGTTTATATGATGTGATGTATTGATGTCATGCACTAGATAGCTATTCTACTTTATGATGATGATATATAGTGATCTAGATGAGTAGATGTGTGACATATGATGTATGTAGATGGATGCAATTTTTATTCTTAACGTATATTTATTTTTGCTTTGTGGGCATGCATATATTTTATGCAGTTTATGATATGCTATGCAACGTCTGGTAATGCATTATGTACAGAATTGTAATCTAATAGAAATGAACCTATATGCTTTAATCACTTAAAACATAAGGAATGAATGTAAACTATGTATATCAATTTTTAAAATAGGACACCACATAACGTACAACAATCATGTAAAATAATTGATAATTCTCATTACAAGAACCTAATCAATTAATCACCCATATATGAAATGCAGTGAAATGGATTGGTATAATTCTAATGAATGAATATGTCATTCTGTATATTTCTTCTTTGCTACACTATATAGTCAGTGGTCATCTAAACATCATTTTTGATATTCATGCGATATCTATCCTATATATTTGATTGTGCTTTGTAAAAATGCATTCTGATAAATTAATGACTCATATCTCTAAAGTCTAATGAAATTTGGTATCTTGTTGCTATTAGAGCCCTTTTTGGGGTTTTTCTTGAGACTCAAACACCCTAGTATACTTCTCCAAAAATCACATACTAACTGTACAAGACTTATATTGCACAAGGCTTTTACCATGACAGACACAACTATTCATTATCCATGTGTGTGCATGTGAGTATTTTTTTAGATAGATTGTAAGAATACCCCGTATGTCAATCGAGACTCTTTCAACCCATATGTGAGATAAGGTTCCTCATACAATTTTACCATATTTGTTTTAGCTTTGATTAGACTTATACAACTAGACAATCCTAGGTACCTAGAGCTAGCTCATATTGCAAATTGATCAGGGCTACCCCTCCAAATGCAGGCAAAACTCTTTCAACCCATTGCTACGTTTGGGGATCACCCAATAGAACTACCCATCTGATTGCAGGTAAGACTCTTCCAACCCATTATTACGATTGGGGATCACTCTATGGCTTTCGAAAGGTGGACAATCTAGGGATTCAAGTTCTCACCCTTCTTACTTGCTTAGATGTAGTGATAAAAATCATTGTTAGTCCATGTGTTATCATTTTCTTTGAGCAAGATATTTTTATAGTGCTTTTGATTCACTATGTCACTTTATATTTTGAACTTGAAATTTGTATTTTTTTTTGCACTTTGTAACTTGGGATTTAACTTTTGTGACTTTGGTATTTATAGGGGAAATTCTTGTCCTTTTGCCAAAGTACACCTTTCTAGACCGACTATTTGCAAGATAAGCAAGTCATGAAATCCATCTCTCTAGATACCTAATACTACTGTCATAGCTTTCATCCCCTCTCATCTTAGTAGGATTTTATATTGTTTTGCTTAGTTATGGGATTCTGATATGTTGAAGCACTATCCCAACTAATGACCTTGTCTATAACAACAAAGCAAGCTTTCTACAATATCTAAAGAACTCACTAGGTATGGCTGAGTGACAAGAAAACTTTAATATACATATATATTTTTGTGCAACAGGTATCATGTATGAATGCAATGAATTATGATAAATGCAAGGGTGCATGATTGTCATACAAACGTGTGACTATTTGTAAAATTTTGATAAATGCATTACACTCTACTGTGGAATGCAACGGATGAAAAATGCCTAAATGCAATATGATGATGTGAATGCATGTGTGAATGCAAATGAAAATGCAAAATGTAAATGCAAATGTTTTTGGATTTTAAGCTTTATCAATTTTTTTCTGGACTTTTATACATTTTTCTTGATTTTTATAGATTTTTGAGCTTTCATATTTGACCAAACGATGAGTACATGTCCTTGGAGATTTTTATGGTTGACCAAGAGATTTTTATAAATACTTGGAGCCTTTTTAATTGACCAAAGGTTTTAAAGCCGCCTTTGGAACCTTTTTAGTTGACCAAACTCTCAACAAGAGGGTGTGGAGCCTTTTGGGATGACCGAGAAGCTATAGGAACTCTTAGAGCCTTTAGGTTGACCAAGCAATATTTGGAAATCCTTGGTGCCTTTTCTTGACCAAGATTCTTAATCAGTGAGCTTGGGGAATTTTGGGATGATCGAGAAGCTATAGTAACTCTTGAAGCCTTTGGGTTGACCAAATGATCTTTGTAAATCCTTGATGCCTTTTCTTGACCAAGATTATTAATTAGAGAGCTTGGGGCCTTTTGGGTTGACCAAAGGCTTACAGATGCCTTTGGTGCCTTTACTACACTCTCAAGCATAGATCTCCTTAATATGGATGATATTGAGAGGCTCAAACTCTTCTACACCCTCTAGCGATGTTAGGCGATAGGTTCCTGGACCAATATTTTTAGATATGATGTAAGGCCCTAGCCAGTTAGCCATGAATTTGTCTCACATATTAGGTGGCAAATTTGAGTTCTGTTGGTTCTCTTTTAGCACAAGATCCCCAACTTCAAAGTCTCTCTAGTGGATTTTGATATTGTAAGCTTGTTTTAATCGCTCCTGATAAATGCGGAGATGCTTGAGGGCATTCACGCGATGCTCATAAAGCAACATCAATTGATCGAGGTGATATTACCGTGTGGTGTCATCATCGATGAACCCTTTCAATGTGATGCACAATGTTGGAATTTCCAACTCCAAGGGCATAATGGCCTTAGCGCCATATACTAGTGAAAATGGTGTTGCCCCAATAGGCGTCCGAATGCTAGTCTTGTAAGCCCATAATGCAAGGGGTAGTTGTATATGCCAATACTTGTGGTGTTCTTGCACTATCTTTTTCAAGATGGCTACCACAGTCTTTTTTGAGGCCTCAGCTTACCCGTTTTCTTGCGAATAATATGGAGTTGCAAAACTGTGTTTAATACGGTATTTAGACGTTAAAGCCCACACTGTTTTGTTCTTGAAAGAAGTTTCATTATCCGAAATTATTTTGGATGGTATCCAAAAATGACATATGATATGCTCGAGAATAAATTCTGTGATACGAGTTCCAATGGTCGTTGTAAGGGGAATGGCTTCCAACCACTTTGTAAAATACTCAGTAGTCATGATAATGAATTTATGTCAGCATAACGATGGAGGGGAGATCTTGACAATAAGATCTAGTCCCCACTCAGCAAATGGCCAAGCTACCTGAATGGGTTGTAAGGCCTGTGATGGCAAGTGCATGATATTAGCATGATGTTGACATTTAATGCATTTCTTGACATACACATTGCAATCCTTCTCCATAGTGATCCAATAATAACCCATGCAAAGGATGTGTTTGACGATAGCCATGCCACTAAAATGGCCACTGCACGTACTATCGTGAGCCTTTGAAATTGCGCAATATGACTCTTGGGGCTCAAGACATCAAAGGATAACTCCTTCAAAGCCATGTTAGTACAAAATATCTCCTATCAAGACATACTTGGTCACTTTTTGTTTAAATGTGTGTATTACGACACACGACAATCCCTCTAGGATCATACCAATCTTTAGGAATTCTTGGATTTGCAACATCCAGCTTTGACAAGCCTCATCTTCGACTGCTATGATGACCTTCTCCCCCTATGTATTTAACTTTGCAAATGTAGACTGGGAAACAACCTTGTGGTAAATGGTAGTACCACTCCCCATAGGATTCTAAGAAGTCAATGACTCCCAAGGTGCCTGCCTAAGAAAGTCTTCCACTCTATGGAACCAAATAGATGTTGGTTCCATGATAATTATGTTGATTGAATCTTTGTTATCAAAGGTTGCATGCTCTACTGCTAGGTGCAAGAGCATTCTAACATGGATGGTAGTAAAGTCGATCGACAGATTCTAAGGGATCAAGGACCCCCAATATGCCATGGTGTCTGCTAACCTATTTGATGAACAAGGGATTGCCTCAATGTCATACCATTCAAATTTAGCAAGATAAGTGGCAACAAGATCTTTGTAGGCTTTCAGTATGAGATATCGACACTAAAAGAACCCCTTAACCTAGTTAACTATGAGCATAGAATTACCAAAAATGTTCAATCTTTAATACCCATGGCAATGGCTTTGTGGAGGCCCAAAAGTAGGGCTTCGTACTCAGCATTATTATTGGTGTATGAAAAGTCTAGCTTGAATGACAAGGACATTGGAGCTCCTTGTGGCATGAAAAACACTATTACTGCACCACCCCGTTGCTCACACTTCAAACCATAAAAAAAAATGTAATGTCAGCATTATTATCTAGTTCCTCGGATTTAGGAGCTTCAGATATTATGAAGACTGTATCATCTAGAAGCTCAATGGTTAGAGGCCTACTGTTGGACAATGGTGCCTCAACCAGTTGATCAACTATGCCTTGTCCCTTGATGGAATTTTGGATGATGAATTGCAAATTTAATTCTGTCAATAGCATGATCCACTTTGCAGTATGTGTCTTATGATATGTCTTGCTCATCATGTACTACAAAGGATTCTATTTTGATATAACATATGTTATATGACTTAGCATGTAATGCCACAATTTCTTGGTAGCGAACACTATTGCTAAACAAAGTTTTTCAACATATGCATATCCTGACTCATAACTCACCAAGGTGTGACTAATGTAATATACAACTTGCTCTTTGCCTTGAACATTCTTTTGGTCTAACATGGTCCCCAATGCAAAGTCGGTTACCGATATTTATAATAGAAAAGGCTCATATGGCCTTGGTGGAGCTAGTACTGGTGGCATTGCCAGGTATTGCTTAATCTCAAAAAAGGTTGCTTGGTAGTCCTTGTCCCAATAAAATGTGACCCCCTTGTGCAGTAGTCGATTCATGGGTCGATACTTATCCGATAATTGAGTGATGAATCACTTTATGGATTCTACTTTTCCCTAAAGGCTTCTTAGTTCTTTGATATTAGTGGGAGAACGCATCTCTAAAATAGTCATGACCTTTGCTGGGTCTACTTCGATGCCTCGTTTAGAAATTATGAATCCCAAGATTTTATTGGAAGTTATGCCAAATACACACTTCTTAGCATTCAACCTGACATTGTGCTCTATCAGGCGATCTAATACCTTCCTTAAGACCTCTACATGTTGTGCTCGTAGCAACAACTTAGCTAGTAAGTCATTGATATAATATTCTAATATTTTATGCATGTAGTCATGAAAGATATATGTCATAGCCCACTGATATGTGGCACCAACATTTTTAATACCGAATGGTATAACTTTGTAGTATAATGTCCCCCATGGAATTATGAATGCGGTTTTATGTTGATCTTTGGGTTTAATCAAAATCTGGTTGTATCCAGAAAAATTATCCGTAAGGGAGAGCATTTCATGACCCGTAGTGGCATCTACCAGAGCAACGATATCTGGCAAGGAAAATGAATCTTTGGGTGTTGCCTTGTTGAGATCTCTAAAATCCATACAAATACGGACCCTTCCATCTGGCTTTCCTATGGGCACCATATTGGACACCCATTATGGATAGTCAATGGAGATGACAAACTCTACATCCAACAACTTTTGTAACTCGTCTTTCACCATTAAGGCTACTGTTGGATGTATTTTTCTAAGTTTTTTCTTGACTGGCTTCTTCAATAGATCTAGCGACAGGTTATGAGTAACCAATTTTGGATATAGACCTGACATGTCTTTGTAAGTCCAAGCAAAGAGATTAGGTCTCTCTTTCAGTAGAGATATGATGTTATAACACTCATCCAAAGTGAGACTCTCCACATCTAACCTTCTTTGGATTGGTGGGATCTTTACTGATATCCACATCAAAGGTTTTCTCTACTGATATATGTGATCCCTCCTCAATCTAGTGAGGCGTAGGAATCATATGGATGTCATTAGCCGGGTTCACATGTTCCTCTCAGGAAGCATTCTCGGTGTGACAAACATCATGAGCACAACTTGGAAAGAAATGAAATAGTTGCAACATTTATTCATTAGGGAAGAAATCTTCAGGCCAGACTGATGAGTCAGCGTGATCCCAATCGATAGCATCCATGTTCAAATGTAGCAATTTGGATGGATCTGCTAGATTATGGAGTGGGGTGGTCAAATCAATGGAGACCATATTGATGGAATGGAATTGATCTCCAACCACATGAATAAAACCATATCCCTGAAGTGTAGCTTTCATACCCAAGATCTGATTCAGATGGTACATGCACAAACAGATCATCTCTATGGGATGTCCATATAACTAGCTCCTCCCTATGCACTAGATACAAAATAGGATCTCTCGACTCGAGCTCCATGTACGTAGGTGGATCAAAAAGAGTTCCTAATACCTCTCTTCGAGATCTCTTCTTTCCCTCAAGCTACGATGGAGATTGATCTCTCAACATAAACCTACAGCTATAATACGTGGTGGACCTCTAGGTGGACGCCTATTACGTAAGTGGTGAGGTCCCAAATAGGCCATCTCCATCGAGTCCTCATCATCGCTATACAAATACAATCTTTCACTTCCCCCCTCTTCTAAGAAGCGATTTGGCAGATGTGGTGCCATGCATCTGATTCTATGGTCACTATCATCACTATCTAGATAAATCCAATAGAACGATCGTATATATGATACTACCACATAAACTGGCATTGCTCTTTCCTTAGAGCACTCAGTGTTGGGAGGGACTTCCTCCATAACATGCTCTAATTCCCTACGGAATAGATATTACGAATAGACGAGATTGGAATCGATCCTCTCATCTACATCATTATGGTCACTACCATGGATGGGCCACTCTATTATGTCCATGCATAGTGGGAGATTAGCTAGGAAAGGCTTTAAGCAAGCCTCCTCTATTTCATCTTCACAATTGATATTTGTTATGAAGCACTCGTTCATCTCTTCCACTTGTTCCATAAGTAGTAGATGGCATATAAACGTTGGACCTAGAAAGGTCAGCTTGATTTCCTCCTCAAATTGATCATCATTTGAGGATTCATCATCTGCATAATAACTAGGTCCACTCATTTCGAAGGTGGACTCCTCTCCATCATCATCACAAAGATCTCCTAACTTGAGATCTCCTACAATAGTGGGGTTATGCCCCTGCATACTAGTGTCATTGGTAGCACCATGAATTTGGTTACCCAGGTTGTCTTTGGGGTTGTCCTCTAAGGGCCCATCATGGTATGAATCAGGTTGCCCTATGCTAATAAATGATAGCATCTGGCAAGTCCTCCAACAATTGGAAGGATTAGGGTGATATGGATTAAAATCCACATCTTCCCCTAGACTCAAGTACATGTAATCTAAGGATGCAGCAAGCAGATAGTCATGACCCCATACTTGTAACCCTAACCCAAACCTATCAGTAGCTAACTGATAATGAGGTTTGAGTGGGGTTCTATGTCCCTGCTCAAAAAGACCAAGGTCATGCCCATGCCAATGATACGACTCAAAAATGCACATGGCATATTTTGGGTTGGACAGATAGCACACATTCACCAAAAATGGCTTGTCATCATCTTCATATATGGACATTCTGGTGGGCGCTTGATCTAGCCCTGCATAGACAAAGTTTGTTTGGTTGGGTGGCTCACCCAACGACACTATAGATCCAATAGAAAATCAATGGGCATGCGGTCGGTCCATCTCTTTTGTAGTTTTTAGGATAGGTCTGAAAGTAACATTTTGTACAAGATATTCACCTAACCTTGTACTGGCCAGATGAATAGTCACCTGTGGTGTAGATGACCCTGCTGAATATGTAGGTGAAGCAAGCTGAGGTGTCTCCTTGAATTTGTCTTGAGGTTCTTCCACATCCAAGGGAGTGGGAGTCTCATTGGTGATTGGTCTGGGCATATGCTTTTCCACTTTCTCACCCAATTTTGCCTTTAGCTTCTCGAATTGCTGATGCATTGATGATGTAATCAGTTTTAGAGAAGTTGTAGTGGTATGCTTAGATCTATGTGATATAGACGTCAATGGTTAAGCACGGGCTACTCGTTTGCCTATTGGAATATTAACTGATGAAACAGGTCAGATATCCAAGTGCATCGATGGGAGTACAAAACCCCTAGGAAATTTTGCAAGGTTCACGAACTTGAATGGTTTTTCATCCGAGGACACTGCGTGAACTTTTCCCTCATGAATTTACTTCACACATTGATGCAATATAGAGGGGATGTAATGCATTTCATTAATCCAAGGCCTTTCGAGCAAAATTTTGTATTGCATGGCACCCTGTATCACGTGACACGTCATAGAGATGGTCTTGAGTCCCACCTGGATAGGTAGAACAATTGTACCAACCATCGAGCATAGTGCATGTTTAAATTCTCTCAATGTAAAGGTGGTAGGCACAATGTGTGATTTGGGTAGCTTAAGATGGCTCAGTGCCTTGGTTGTAATTATATTTATCGAGGACCCAGTGTCGATAAAGACCCTTTTGAAAGGCATGTGTTTAACACACATGATAATATGCAGTGGAAGATCAGCCATAATAGTGGGAACCATCTTCACTTCATGATCATAAAATTGTATCGTAGGTTCCTAACACTTTTGTACATGTCCCACAAAATTTGTAAATGCATGGGCATCTTGGGACTGTACCTCAATGGACCTCAAAATGTCCATAAGAGTCTCCCTATGTCTAGGGGACTACTGAATAAGCTCATATATTGACAAATTTGCAGGAGTTGTCTATAGATTCTGAACTAACCTGCTCCTTATGGTCACTACCGGTCTAGCTGGTGGGCCTGGAATGTTTTGAGTTGGTTGTTGATCCGGCGTAGCTTGTATTCTAATGGGAGCATGAGGTTGATTGGGTTGATCGTACATCCCATGTCTAGTAACAACATTGACCATGCCTACAAACCCCTGGGTAGGTGGTTCGATTCTCACTTGATTGACCTGGTCGATGTTGTTACGAGGCACCTTGTGATTAGGAAGTGGATTCTTGAAAATACCCATGTTTTTGTTGTCAGGCACCTGTGGATTGCCTGGTACTACCAGCTCTCCTTTTTCTATCATGTTCTGCATGATGTGTTTGAAGGACTAACATGTTTTGATGTCGAGGCCTTTCGCTCTATGGAATATGCAGAATAGATCGTCTTGATGCCACTTTGACTTTGGCACATTCATATCTACTAATTTGACCTTAGGAAATCATATGGACTTGGCCTTGCATAGTTAATGGAAAATTAAGGTCATCGATTCCATCAAGGGTGTGAACTGGCGAGGTGGACGCTCTTCTTTGTTTTTACGCTTATAGTTGTTTTTGCATGTCTCATAATGCACAGGAGGAGGTTGGGCCTCCGAGATTTAGTACTACTTGATTTATGTGGGCCTACTTGCCTTGTTGTTTCGTAGTAATCTTTTTAAACCCCTCTTTCCTGGTCTTGAGCTTCAAGCTGCCTTCTTGCAACTTGATGTCCTTGATCACCTTGGATTGCACCACAACTTCCTTGAATGTAGGGTACTGTTGTAGCTACAACAGTAGTGATATGTGTTTGGAACAAATCTTTGTAAATATTCAGGTCAGTTCGGTCACAGGAATAGGGAATGGCAGCTTTGCCATTATTCTATGCCATCTCTTTCCATATTGCTCGACGGTATTGTCATCGTGTTGAGCTAGTGCCACCAAATCGGAAAGGTTGGCCTGTCTCTTGATGCCAAATGAATAGCGTTCAAGAAATGCATAGGCTAACTGCTCAAAACTAGTAATACTATGTTTCTTTAGTTGGTTGAACCACTCTCGGGCCGGGCCAAAAAATATCGTAATGAAATTCCGCAACAACAAGGCATCCTGACTCTCTATCTAGAAACAAGCATTCAAAAAACTTGTAACATGCTCTTGTGCATCCTCATCACCCTTGAATTTTTCCAACCTGGGCATATCAAAATGTTTGGGATATGGAGGTGAAGGCACCAAGGGATCTAGAGGCTCGTTGTGTATCTTACTTAGTGTTGACTTTTGCATAGTCGTGCCCTACCTCTCTATTGCTTTGACCTTATCGACCAAAACCTTGTACACCTTAGAAGAAAAAAAGTCCTCCTCCCTAAGCTAACATGGAGGCGGCCTAGGAGGTAATGTCTTCTTTGAAGGAGGTGGAGGACATGGCCTTTCCTCCTCAACTTGGTAACTCTCAGGATACCTCTGATCGCATCTGTCTGCATCTATGTGCTCATGCTGCCTCTATCTAAGATCATTGAGTTATGGCAGTCACTCCCTTTGTTGGGTACTAACATGAGTACGAGCATATCTTCTCTCCTCGTGCATATCGGCTAGGGACATAGCCCTCCTATGCACATGCTCTCTATGCTCCTTAGGAGGGTATAGGCCAGCCCTAGCTAGCTGATCCTCTTACTCTATGTGCTCCTTCTAAGCCATAATACGCTCCTTGCACATGTGCTGCTCATATAATCTCTATCGTAGGAGCCTTTGCACTTGAATAGTTTCATCTTCAATATGTTGCCTCTTTATGTGAGCATCGTCCAATTGATCTTGGAGGAGTTGACATCTTTGCTCAAACACCACTCTATGTGATCTGTCGATCTGGTCTACCGTTGGAGGCCTCTGATGTGTGTGCTTTATGTGAGCTACCTTATGGGTTCTGTACCCATCACACAAATGTGTGGAGGGTGGACGTGTGACATGAGGGCCCTTAGAAGCCTCTCCATGCTCTCTAGTGATCTTGATACAACTACTACTATGCTCACTCAGAGCATGAGTGGGTAGAGTTGTAGGCTTGCAGCCTAGCTGCTCAAGAACACTACCTAGACCATCTACTGTCTAGACCTCCACCGCTCATGCAGTGGTGTTCCATTAGCTCCTACATTTGATATATCAATGGCGATCTTGCATGGTGAGCCACGTGCAGGCGTATGGGTGGACCTATGCTTAGAAGCAAGCCTTTTCTCCTACCCCTGAATGGGTGGATCTCTGATCTGTCTATACTATGACGATGGAGGGTTAGAACCTCCCGTGGACCTAGTATGTATAGGATCCAACTTGGTCCCCTACATAACATATTCCTCGGTCGATCCCATGGATGTGCATGCAGTGTGGTCTCGATAATGGATTTGGGGGAGAGCATCTTCATGCTGAGAAGCTCCACACTCTGTCCTATGCCTAGAAGAGTGTACTCAAGCTCCTCTATCGGGGGTCCATTCAATGTGATATCCCCATGTCAAGTTGTCACCTCTATTTCTTGTCGAACGTCATTTGGTTCGTTCATGTGTATGAGGACTCGACACATGCTACTGTGAACCAGTTGGGGGTTGATCATGGGCATCGATCCGAGACCTTTTTTGATCACCCTGTGTGTTCACCATTTGTGTACCTAACATCTAGATGTGTTTTATTATGTAAACAAAGTATACAAATAATGATTATCTCCTTTTAAATTTTTATTGTGATCCTTAAACTATTTGATGTTGTTTTCAGATGTGTTGTATCAGTGTTAGAAACTCTCACGTATTTTGAAATATTATTGGATTTTAAACTGAGTTAAATTGGATTTCACCTATATACTCACACAAGCCAAATATGGTAATGAAGTCCATACTCAACAAAGTAGCATAGGTACTACCAACCCTCACCCAGCACACCATGCGTAGTGATACACCCTTTCGAATAAGAGTGCATGCTATTTTGCATGAATAGAACAGTTCTTGGGTCAGCCTTGGCAACGAGTGAGTCCCAATAATACAATTTAAAATGAGCCAACCAAGTGGTAATGACATCCAATGTTGGTATCAATCAAGTGGGTTGGATGTGAGAGCCCAATGCCAATGATGTTTGAATGGAACGTGGTGTGTGTGGTTCCTTTTACTTTGCAAAAATTACAAATGCATCGAAGAGCATAATGAGCATTCCTACATGATATGCATGAAAATAAAGGAACGTTTCAATTTCAGAAAGAATGCATGCTAATGTCCTATATGATATTTTTATGATGCAATTACAATGACATGGCCGCTGATTGGGCCTCAATCATGCAAATGACACATAATACTTATCAAGATCACTGTATTTAGGGGCAGACTGCACTTAGATGTCTGCTATTACCAACAACACCTTTCTACTAAATGAAAAACTAAAACAAACTAAGAATTTTTTCATTGACCCCTTATTTATATATATATATATATATATATATATATATATATTTAGTTCCTATTTTGCAACGGTTCGATGATTTTTGGAAAGATACAGAGCATAAAATTCAACACAGAAGGTGAAATTGGGACCTACCTTAGCTCCTGCTCTGTTGCCCATTGATTTTTCTACTGTCTACCTTTTTCTTTTTGAACCACAGGTCCTATCTACGGGTTGCAGTAGAGACCACAGGTTATAGCCATGGGCCAAAAAATAACTGCAACTAGCAACTACGGTTAGCACCTATGCAAAGAAAAATCCAAGAACAGTCAAAATTTAGGGCTAAAATTATGGGTTTTTGCTGTGATCGCCATCTGACGTAACTATGGAGCGCATGCCCTTTTAGCTAGGTGTATTGATCTATACCATAACAAAAGCACAAAGATCCGCACAAATGCATAAATTGAACAAAGGAAGCCAATGTATGCAAAGTTTGTTATATTAATATTTAAAGGATCCCAGATTACAAAAAATGCCATCTTAGGGTCACTCAAAATATGATACAGGTGTTACAATTGCCAATGTCCTCAACAGGGTAGGCACGCTTATTGTGCTCTGATGATTACTCATAAACTGCCTTGGGGTAGAGCTAACTCCCTTCTTCGTGATGTGGAAGGATTATGATATAGGCTCATTTTTGCACCTGTCTCTCTGCGAACAAAAAACAATAGCACACGATTACAAATATTGATAGCCTCTCATGATGAGGCCCTTTAAAAAAATATGCACATAAATACCATTAAACTAGTAAAGCAAGAAAGCATAAAGAAAGAATTTAAGCTATTCTAATTACATCAAGAATTATGCTAAAACATACAAGACATGAACAAGCAAATGATGCGTAAATAAAATATTGAATTAGAAGTAATGAAGCACATAAAATATCCACTGTACTCCTACTTAATGCAACACATGAAATGTCTAATTCCTATGGTCAGATTTTTCCTAAGATGCAATTAAACCTATAAAAATACTAGCATGACTAATCTATGCAATCAAAAGCAAAGTAAGTAAGGTGATCATTAACCTATTGCAAACTATAGCTATGAGGGGCGGTCTACGCTATGAATCACGGTTGACAGCCATGGTTTGATCTCTGATGGGTTTGCCCTCAGAATTAGGGATAGTGGGCTTGACCTCCTTGTCTGAATTGATGTTCAAGGGTCACCTCTGACATATTTGGTGGTCAAATCACTGTGAAGAGCCTTTGTTTGCCTAGATTGGTGTTTCTTGATCTTCCTAGGCACCTAGGGTATCCATGGCTGATTGGTATTTAGATGGATAGCGAAGTGGATCTCAAATGCACAAAGTCAATATGCAATTTGATAGGGCTTCGCTGCTCTCTTGATCAGTTATCTCTTGCTCGATAATTATCCAGCGCTTCGCTATGCAAATCATCTCTCTATATTTCATCCCCTTGGAGGAGGATATTTATAGCATGCCCCTAGGGCTAGGGGTGGCTTCATGGAGAAGCCAAGACCAAGAAGGTTGGTTAGGATAGTTGGGATGGAAGCCTTTGGAATATTCCATCCTCCAACTACCTCCTTCTAGATCTCTTGGTCGTTCCAACTGATTTGGCTCAGATGGAAGGCCTAACTAAACTCTAGTTCATATTGTAGGTCACAACTATAGTCTAGACTGCAGACTGTAGGTATCAACCATAGTTTAAAATGGAGACTGCAGGTTTGGGTTGCGGTTCAGACTGCTTAGGCTAGAATGCCTAAATTGAGTGGTTAGAACCACTGCTCTATCTTGGAGTCTATCCAAGATCCTTCATATTGTTTTGTAGCATATCCATATGAGTAGTCACCCTCGGCATGATGTATTTTAGGTATCTACATATTGAAAAAGATAAAATAATATATGTAAATGTAGCCTTAAAGATTAATGTTAGAGTAACATCTCTAGATATCTCAAAATAAACTCCCTTAATTTTGAACATCAATATTGCACACACAATATCAATAAAAAATGTAGTTATCTGGAACCCAGGCCTCCCAAAAGCTTGAGTGTTTTTGAATTCTTTTATTTTTTTAAATAAATTATTATAAAGAAATGAAACCCAGTCTCATTTGACTCCTTAAAGAACAACAAAAATTACTAGTAGGATATATTGTACAAACAAGTGGGGCATGTCAAGCTCACCCAAAAATATACAGAGCATGGCCATGGCATATATTACTTCAAGCATAAAATTTAACCCAATGTACCTTTAAATTTTGATATGGAGGGTCTTATTCTCATTCACTTGTCATACTTAAAAAAAATCATTTATGGTCTTATGCTTGTTCAAAAATGCCTAGCCATATTGGTTATTATAATTGATGGAGTTCTCAAGATAGAGTAGTTTGTAGATGGTATGTAAGGCATCATTGTTGAAATGACTGGCTAACCTATTGTTAAAGTCTTTTATTTCTATTTTGGATAAATATATTCTATGGAGTATCCACTACACCACATGCACACATTTTAGAAGCTTTACCCAATCAATAACTTTGATAGCCTCGACTCCATGGTATTCCATAGAACCCAAGTAGTCTCCATCATCTTGATAACTACTTTTGTGTTGAAAGACATTCTAGTATTTTTGGTAGATATCCAAGAAAACCTTAACATCATCACCTAGGTCTATAACTATTGAATCATTGATAATGGGGATGGTGCTAGCAATTTGGATTTTACCCATTTTAGTGGCTATGAGTAGAATGCACTAGATAAATAAAATAGAACACAATACATCAGATAAGGTTTTTGAGCACCTAGTGAGTTCAAAAATAAAACATCAAACCAATATATAAAGCCTTTTAGAGTAGGTAAATTAGATGTATGGTCATGTCAACTTGAATTCGCATGTTTCAAATTAACTTAAATTAATTAAAAGGTGGGTTAGTTTCAATACAAAATCATGCATCATTTCTACACTATATCATGTGATGACATGGCTATTTAATGTAGAGTGAAGTACAAAAAGTAATATGGGTTAGTGACACATCATTAAGGTCTACAAATGGATATCTTGGATAAATCACAATTTATTTTGCATTTATGATTCAAGGGTGGCAATAAATGAAAGTCTTCACTCAAAAACTTCTATAGTTTTTTTCTTTACATGAATGGAAGGTAAAGAAATTAAGGTAAGAATTTTGGGATCCGATGGTGTAAAAGGAGAGTGATTTTAAAATCATAGGACAGGTGGGATAGTCCTTCACTTTTTTTACCTCTATGTATGCATACTAACCTTTAAAAATTTTGAGAATGGCTTAGGACCTTAATAAAAACATAAACAAAATTCATGAAATCATACAAAAATAGAAATATGAAGGTGGAGACTACTCTTAAAATATTATAATGGGTTTAATTTGGTAACATTCTGGTGACTCATAAGGGGAAATAAGGCAATGTTTGAACTTAATATCTAGCTTTATGAACCTGTAAAGCGAAAAGGACCAACACAAAAATAGTAACAATAGATCAAACACAAGAAATATTACGTAATGAAAGAATACTATTGTATTGATATTAGGAAGTCTAGATCTCCTCTATTACAATATTGGTGTACCCCAAGATCAGGGATCACACAATACAACTTGTGTTGATACAAATGATTTTACAACAAGAGGGTTGGAACCCTTGATCAAATGATAGTTGGTGTCTTTGGGTAATTTTCACTCCAAACAAGTGTGAGTGGGATTATGTATCCCTACAAGGCCACTCAAAGCTACAATAGCTATAAATATAAAATACCATCTTGTAACCTACACACAAATAGATCAAAATAAATTTATTAATACCTATAGGTCCTCCACAGTGTGAGGCCCACTAAGAAATGAAAGTGTAAAATACTAATCCTAGCTGAAATACTTGCGAAATGAAGTGCAGAAATACAAAAACTATAAGTAAAATAATAAAACCTGATACCTTATAAAAATATACCTGATTTGATTCATCTATGCTCCTATTGACTCAATCTAGTTATGTGCAAACTCCTACGAGCATCCGAGGGTTTGGCGAATGCAAACCGATGAACAGGAAATGCCCTAGAGCATCTAGGAAGGACTGTGAACACCTTGCAATATTATAGGAATACTCTAGGGTATTTGAAGAATTCCCTAGAGTGTTTGTAGGTGATGGGGGATGCTCTACAAAATTCGGGTAGGGTTCATAGAAGTTTGGACGATGGATATGGAGGATGTGGAAATGATGAGGGTTTGAGTGATGGTGAGGATGGAAGGTGTTAGAAGAATTATAGGGTTTGTGAGTGGATAGATGATAAATGATTTTTAAATCCAAAATGTTTTGACCTTTATTCATAAAAATCAATCATATTTTATAATTTTCCCTTGATCATGCTAGGGTTTCAGTGACGCCAACGAATTGTTGATATTAAAACATGATGAAGGGTTGTGATTGATATTGGATAAGTGACACAAATCATGATGATTGGATGGTCAAGATTAAGTTGTGTTTTGTAGCTAAGATTTTCTCACATATATAAATATATATTTATTAAGTATATACAAATACACACACACATACACACACACACACACATATATATATATAATAAGTGGCTATGATTTGATTGTGAATGGATGACAAGTGGCTAGTATTTTGTGTCTATAGATGCCCCTTTTTGTATCATGTTACAGAAATACAATGCATGCAAAAATAAGAGACACCTGGTTTGGTAAAGCAACTTCTTTTTCATGGTGCGCAAGAAGATCCTAAAGACAAAAAATGGTGTTATAACTTACCCCCTAAATTGGTGAATGAGTGAAGAATAAATCTCATGATCCAATTGATAGAAATGAGGATGATATAAATGATGTAAAGGAATGTGAATGATGTAGTGCATGTGAATGGTGTAATTGTGAATAGTGCAATGATTGATTCTATTTTTCCCTAACAGAACAAGAGGTTTTTGGAAATGTGGATGATATGAATGATGTAAATGATTGATTCAATGAATGTGAATGGTGCAATGATTGATTTTGCTTTTGTCCCAATATAAAAGAGATTTTTAAAATGTGGATGATATGAATTATGTAAATTATGCAATGAATGATTATGCTTTTGCCCGAAAAGAAAAGGGATTTTTGGAAATGTGGATGATATGAATTATGTAAATGAATGTGATGAATGATTCCACTTTTGCCATTATAGAAAAGGGGTTTTTGATTTGGATAGTGCAATGGATGATGTAAATGGATATGTCGATGTTGAAACCAAATTCAATGTTTGTTGCTCCAAGTTTGGGGATGGTTCCATGTTTTTGAAAGTTCGCTCTTAATGCAATGTCCAGTGTTGTTGAAAATAAAAGAAAAAATAAATAAATAGCCGCTATTGGTGAACATGTGGTGGAGGTAGGAAGACCACCTCTCTTCATGCAACCACATTTTTTTAACCTAACTATGGGCTTGTTACAATGGAAAATTGTAAAATGCAAAAGGAAATTATAATAGAATTCCACATTCTGCCTATGGGAGGAGCTAATAATAGCTTTAATAAAAATTTTGTGAACACGATCACATTCACAAATGGACTGACCAGCTTGATTTAATGTCAAATATTACACAAGATGATGATGTGAGCAAGTGTCCTTATGGTTATCTACCCATCCTACCAGACTACATGGATAGCCAATCACTATAACCACTAGGGATAATATATTAAATAACTAGATACGAGGTTTTCTTGGTAATGCAAGTGAATTTGAAAATTTGAATGGAAATGCACTGAATTGTGGATGATATGAATGATGTAAATAAACGTGAATATGAATGGTACAATGATTGATTTTGCTTTTGCCCCAATAGAAAAGGGGTTTTTGGAGAGGTGGATGATATGAATGATTTAAATTATTGTGAATATGAATGGTGTCATGAATGTGAATGATGCAATTATTGATGGGTGAATTTGATAATTTTGTGAATTTTGGAATTGTTTTGGGATATTTTTAAACACTTTGAGGCAATTTCATGATTTTTAGTTGCAAATAATAATTGAATTTCCAAATCAATCCATGTTATCAAAAAATATGATGAAATTGTGTGATGAATGATTAGGATAATGAATGTGGTGGTTTTGTGAAAGTTTTGAACCATTTGGAGTTATTTTGATGTGATTTAGGTGTTTTCATGACTTTTGGTTGAAATAAAAAATTAAGCATCCAAATCAACCCTTGTTATCCCAAAATATAATGGAATGATTTAATAAATGCATAGATATAGTTTGAGGTGATTTTTTGGGGTTCTCCTATATTTTGGAGTCTTTTTATTCCTTTTTTAGCATTTGGATCCAAACATCATCCAACGTCCACATCGTGCATAGATGTGGGAGAGCTTTTACCACTTAGAAGATGTAGGAAAGCATTTAAGTGCACCATAATTAATTTTAAAAGGGTTCCAGGGGTAAAATTTTATTCATTCTTATGTTTGATAGTTCTATAAGAAATGCTTGATCAAAGAAGAGTTAAGGAGTGTGGTGATTACAATGGAAGGAGTGGATGTAGTGATAGGAGTTGAGGTGCAAGTGGCAAAGGTAAGTACCCTTAGTTATCTTTTTTGTATTTTGCAATATTTTTTTTTATCGATTATGCAATGAATGTGATGGTAATGTGCATTTTTTGTTGTGTTATGCTTCAGTTGAAGATTTTAGAGGCTCAACATCAATTCTCACCCATAATACTAGGGGTGATAAAGGAACTACATCACTAGGATTGGTTGGAGTGGATGGGATTGGTTAGGGTTGCACAAATTGATGTGGTGAGGGCCGGTGAGGGGTACCTTTCTACCTTGGTAGAGATATGTGATATAGATAGAGGGACCTTCCAAATATTGATAGGAGATATGATGATGACACTGGAGGACATGTACTACATATTTCAAGTACCAGTGGAGGGGTTGCATGTAAAAGTTGGGAATGATAGGGAGTATGGGATGGGATAGATTTTTTGTGATGGATGGAGGGGTATGAACATTAGGGCTGGTGGGATCAGGTACTTGGATATGTATATGGTGATGTAGTTGTAGGCACTGCCAACCTTAGTTACATTCCTGCTGGCTAATGTGTTGGTTCCTAAAAAAATCGAATATCAGATCCCATGGAACATTATTCAGTTGGTGTTCGATATGATAGATGAGCCTTGGGTGAATGCTTGGTAACTTACTCTACTAGATTATATGTATATGAAGTTATATTAGGTAATGAGGTGAAAGCAAAAGGGGTTGGATTGTAGTGTGTTTCTTTAGATATAGGGTTGGGAGCACTTTAGTGTAGTTCATCCAATGGGCTTGCCATGCGAGTGGGATAGGAATCAACCCTATGTATTAATATGGTAGGAAAATGAGGAGATACAACCTAGCCATCATAGTAATAGTGTCTAGGATTGTAGAGATCTATGGGTAGGTTTGACACCTGATCAGGTGTACTAGATACTGTTGCGAAGTGCTAGGTGGTTGAATTATGGAGAGAAACTACTGAGGATCCAATAGGCTAGATGGGTAGTTGGGTGGTATGGGAGTGAGGTGGATCAGATCTAGTTCTCATGGGTGCTACCATATTTTAGGATACATTAGGGGTACCTAATGATCCAGTTATCTAAATGCATCAATTTAATGAGTCAAGCCTACCTTGTGTGTAGAAGTGGTAGGTGGAGTATGAGGATGATGAGGAGATAGATCTCTCAAATGTGGATGATGTCGAGACCACAATAAAGTATGAGGCTTAATTCACTTCACAACATATATGGGTATTGATTCAAGTGGTTGATGAGAGTAGTGGTGATGATAGAGAAGCAAAAATAGAGGTTGAGAAGACTCCTCAATATTAAAAATATTATTAGTATAGTAACCGAGGGAGGTAAGTGAGGGTTGTAGTAGAAAAGCCTCTAGATATTGGAGGTTATGGTGATGGTGAAGATGATATGGAGGGGGTTATAGAGATATATCTTGGTCAAAGTGATGAGGAGTGGGCTAAGTGAGACTAGCTCTGGTAGATGATGGCAGAATGAGATATAGTGATAGTGATATGGGATGCTAAGTATGATCAACTATGAGAAATGTCGAAGGTACAAATAGTGGTAGGTGGAGGTGAGGATGTGATAGTGAGAGTCCAAGTAGATTTGTTGTATAGGGATGCTCATAAAAGGTAGTATGTGTTATGCCTTTGATCCTAGGAGGGCTATATCTAGGAGTTGGAGGATCTACTTATGCAACACCACATTGGGTTTCCAGCATGGCCTTCCTCCTTGATAGCAGGTTATGTTAGGTGTATTGACTCTAGACATAGTGAATCTTAGTCTAGAGCTCCATAAGGATCATAGGGGTCTATCTATGGGAACTCACTAGTGCCTTGATGCACTTTTATATATGATCCTTAGCGCTCCATTGTATATAGCCTTAGAATTTGGGTGTTCATTGTATATGCGATATATATATATATATATACATGGCCTTTATTTTATGCTATGACTTTTTTGTGAATGTTTGTGTGAATGCATGTGTATATGATGTTAAGGATGACAATGTAATGATGATGTATATGAATTGCAATAATGCAAATGAACTTATCCTCTAATGATCATTTGTAGTAGTTTAGGTTTTTCTTGACCATTTTTATCATTATCTCTTAATGAGGGGTACCAAAATAGTGGTATGTGAAATGGAGGACTCATGTAATGATTTGATAATGATATGAATGTTTTTTGAGCTTATGGAT
This sequence comes from Wollemia nobilis, assembly GCA_028583015.1. Classification (NCBI taxonomy): domain Eukaryota; kingdom Viridiplantae; phylum Streptophyta; class Pinopsida; order Araucariales; family Araucariaceae; genus Wollemia; species Wollemia nobilis. Next base: position 3,370,468 of record JAQPPZ010000057.1, read on the forward strand.
AGCTAAATTGAAATTGTTTTGTAGAGACTCAAACATCCTAGTGATTTTGAACAAACTCACTAAGTTCTGTTAAAATTCTCAAGACCAAATGTGTGTGCAGTGAATGTTCATTTACCAATCATTAGCATGGTGATGACTCAAGTCAATCAAGAACCAATGCATGTGCAATTGAATTCATTTACCTATCATAGAGAAGACCAAGAAGCTAGCTTGTCCTTATGTGTAGTTAGAGGTCTCATCAAGAGAGAAGTTTCACCATGCATGATTGTACTCCACTACTAGTCAAGCATTATAGACCTAGTGGAGATTAGCTCCATAGTCCAATGATATGATCTCTAAGATTTGGGGATTTGGAATAGCTAACCATCTGGATGGAAATGTAATTCTATCCTTACAACTTGATGATATATGGTTTGTGATATGTAAAAGAGTTAGAGATTTGCAGAATCAGATTCTCAACCACTCAAACCGAGTCTTGATGAGAAATTTACCCTATCCTTACTACTCATTATTTTATTTGAAAGTTTTTATAGTGGTGAAGATCACTATTTTTGATATTGGACTATGTACATAACAGGACAAGCAAGGATGACTTTTTCACTTTGAGGTTCAACCCAATCATGGTGTTATCCCTCTTTGACATAAGATGTTTTTAATATGTGTGAGATGTGTTTGGTTCAAGAATGTTAGAGTCAACTCTTAGAACTGAATATTTTACTTAATGAAAATATGCCTTGGTCCTAGAGAAAACTTGACATGTATTGGAGGTTGATTGAAACACTAAGAGTGGCTGAGTGACCGAAAATCCCTAGTGGTGATGGAATTTTATGAAAAATAATGATATGAGTTATGAGATGACAAAATGAGATGGGTGTGACCTCGAGAGTGCCCTTTATTAAGGTAAAAAAACTTATTGAGTCAATTACCATTTTAATTAAGAAAATGACCACTAGTATGGTGGATGAAATGCATCATGATGACATGAATGTGATTATGGAAAATGAATGTGTGAGGTGCAATGTGTATGAATGATGTTTTTGTGTATTAGCCATGTATTTATATACATATAGAAAATGCATTAAGCATAGAATACTCTCAAGTGGATTATGTTTAGTGGCTCAGGATCTTCTACTCCCTCTAGAATTACAAGCCTATAAGTTCCTTGACCTACCTTTTATGTGACGATGTATGGACCTAACCAATTAGCCATGAATTTATCATAGAGATGCGATAATGCATTGGTATTTTTTATATTCTATTTAACGAGAAGATATCCTACTTGGAATTCACATAAATAGATTTTGGTATTGTAAGCATGATTTAAACGATCCTGATATACTCATAAGTGATCTAAGGTATTGATTCATATTTCATTGAGAATCATGAGTTGGTCAAGACATGCTTGTCTGGTAGTGTCGTCATCTATGAATTCCTATAATGAAATACGCAATGAGGAGATCTTGAGCTCAATATGTATGATAGCTTTAGAACCATAGACAAATAAGAATGTGTGGCCCTAGTAGACATTCAGATGCTTGTTAAATATGCCCATAATTCCAAGGGGATTTGAGAATACCAATATTGATGATTTTCTTTGATTAATTTCTCGATAATAGTGATCAAGGTCTTATTGGTTGCCTCAACTTATCCATTTATATGTGGGTAATAAGGAGTCAAGAAACTATGTTGGATATTATGCTTCTCACAAAGTGCTCGAACATCATTGTTTTTTAAAGACTTTCCATTGTTAGAGATTATTTTTGAGGGGATACCAAAATGATAGATGATATGTTGAAGTATAAAATCCATAATTCGAGGTCTTATCGTATTGGTTAAAGGAATTGCCTTAACCCACTTTGTGAAGTATTAAATGGTAGTGATGATGAATGTGTGTTGTCCTAAGGAAGGAGGTGATATTTTACTAATCAAATCCAAACCCCATTATTAAAAGGACAAAAGACTCTAAATAGGCTATAATGCTTGTGATGGCACATGAGTTAAATTAGCATGTTGCTAATATTGTTAATATTTCTTGACATAATTACAACAATCGTGTTCCATTGTGGGAAAATAATAACCCATGTGTAAAATGTACTTTGTGATGGCCATTCCACTAAAGTGACCATCACAAGTACCATTACAATCTTCAGATATTGCTCTTAGGGATTTTGTAGGCTTGAGACAATGAAGGAGGATTTCATCATAACCACGTTTATAAAACACATCCCCCAAGAGAGTGAAATGAGTTACCTTTTTCTTGAAAGTGTATTTGGTTTTTCATGATATGTATTATAATATTATTTCAAACTTGAGGAAGTATTTTACTTGGCTAAACCAAGGCCCATATGGATCTGCATAAATGAAGCAAATATCCTTATCATCTTTAGAATCAAATTAGGAAATTTGCATATTTAGAGATTATTGTGATGATTAGAGGTTGTACCTCTCCTATGAAGTTATTTGGAATTAATTATCCTAGAGAGGCCATAGCATATGCAAATATATTATTCGAACGAGGAAAACTATCAATCTCATACTAGTCAAATTTTACAAGCAATTTAATTTCTACCTCATTATAAAGCTTTAGACTAGTTCTTTGCACTAGTACGATCTGTTTACTTGATGAATGACAAGTTAGAAATTACCAAATATACTAATATTCTTTATGCCCATAGCTATGGTTACTTGAAGTCCTAATATTAGGGCTTCATACTTTGCATTATTTTTTATGCATGGGAAATCAATTTTGAATGATAAAGGAATAGGTATCCCTTATGGTGTATGAAATACAAATCCTACACCTTGTCCTTTTTTGCACTTGGAACCATCGAAGAAGAGTGTGATATCCACATCCTCTTTAGGAATGACATCTTCTTCCTATTTAGTGACGGTAAATATTGAGTCATTTTGGAGCTCAATATTCAAGGGTAGATCACAAGTAAGTGGAGCTTTTGTAAGCTAATCAACTATCACCTAAACTTTAATGGATTTTTGAATAATGAACTTGAGATCAAATTATTTTAGAAGCATTATCCATTTTGTGGTGTAAGTGTTTTTGTATATGCGAGACATCATGTAACGCAAAGGGTTTTCACAAGCTATGACATATATGGTGTGACTTAGCATATAATTTCTGAGTTTCTTAGTGGTTAAAACCACTACTAGACACAACTTTTCCACATAATAATATCTAGTTTTATAGCTTACCAGTGTTCAAATAATGTAATATACTACTTGCTCTCAGTTTTTTTCATTATTTTTGAAGGTATTGTCCCTAATGCAGTTTATTTCTAAAAAATAGAGATGGAAGGGTGCCCTCGGGCAAGGTGGAGTTAATATTTGTGGAGAAGCCAAGTATTGCTTGATGTAATCAAACTATTTTTGATATTATTCTATACATGAAAATTTCACCCCCTTTTGTTTCATGTGGTTGAATGGCTTGCATTTTTCTGAGAGTTGCGTGATGAAATGACGGATCGATTAGATATTTCCTTGTAAACTATGCAACTTTCAAGTTTTTTGGGGGAGGCATATCCATAATGATCTTGAAATTGTTTGGGTCTACTTAAATGCCTCTCTTGGATATAATGAATCATATTTTTGGAGGTTACACTGAAGACACACTTCTTGGGGTTCAACCTTACATTATGTTCTAGAAGTCAATCAAAAAAATTTCCAAGACACCAATGTGCTCTTGTCAAGTTTTAGATTTTGCCAGTATCTCATCCACATATTCTTAAATGATCTTGTGTATTTAATTATGGAATATGTATGTCATGGAACATTGATAAGTGGTACCTACATGTTTAGGGCCAAATGGTATTACCTTGTAATAAAAATTCCCCTAAGGTATTGTGAATGTTGTTTTGTGTTGGTCATAAGGATTAATTCGACTCTGATTGTATCCTAAAAAACCATCTATTAAAGATAGCATTTCATGTCTAGCATAATTTTTTACAAGAGTATCAATTTTTGGTAGAGGAAATTCATCCTTAGGACACACTTTATGAAGATCTCAAAAATCAGTGCAATGCAAATCACCTCGTTAGACTTACGCATAGTTACCATATTTGATAGACGCTCAAGATAGTCAATGGGTTGGATGAAACCCACATAAAATAGATTTTGAATCTCTTCTTTGACCATGAGGGCAATGGTAGGATGTAACTTTCTTATTTTTTGTTTGACCAGCTTAGCATCAGGGTACAAGGTAATATTATGGAAAACCAAGTTAGGGTCAATGCTAGGCACATATTTATGGAACCTGAAGAACACAAGCTTATATTGAGAGGGGGGTGAACAATATAAGATACAAATTTTACTTTTCTTTCTATATATTATCCAATATTATCAATTGCAATAACTTTCCAAAGTAGTATTATCCAATATCATAAATTGTAATAATGAGACAATGCACAAATAATCACATACATGAGAGACACAAATTTAAATGGTTCATCCAATGTGTGCTATTTCCATGGAGAAAATATTTCTTATAAATTTTATCAACCAATATATTGGGAAAAAAATCCCTATTACAATTTTTATGGGCACCAACCCAAAGGAGACACCAATCCCCTATGCTCAATTTTGTGGACCTCTATCCATAGGAGACCTCAATCCCCTTTGCTCTAGTTTGTTGACCTCTATCCACAAGAGACCTCAATCCCATTTGATATGGTTCATGGAATTCTATCCACAAGAGACCTCAATACCCTCTGCTTTGGTTTGTGGACCTCTATCCACATGAGACACCAATCCCCTCTGCTCTCATTTGTGGACATCTATCCACAAAATACCTCAATCCCCTCTACTATGGTTCATGTACCTCTATCCATAAGAGACCTCAAGTACATTTGCTCTAGTTAGTGGACCTCTATCCATAGGAGATCTAAATCCCCTTTTCTCAAGTTCTCTTTAAGCCTTTTTAAAAGGCTTGCTCTAAATCCTGATCTTAACTCTACTATGATCTTCTCCAATTCTAAACATAAGACTTGCTCAAATATGCTCACCAAAACCTTCTCTAATCTCTACTCTGATCTACTCCAACTCCACACATAATACTTACTCAGGTCTGCTTACCAAAACCTACTCTAATATCTACTCTGATCTACTCCAAGCCTAAACATAAGGCTTGCTCAAGTTTAATACAAGCCTAATCACAAGGCTTGCTCAAATATTCTCCAATCCTTCACAAAAAAGGGTCACATATCTTGCTCAAATCTACTCAAAAACATGCTCAAATCTGCTCAAATCACATGCTCAAATCTTCTCAAATAAAATTCTCAAATCTACTCATAAAACATGCTCAAACTTCTCATAACACATGCTCAATTCAATGCTTATATCTTTCTCAAAAGTGTTTTCTTAAATTAAAGTAATTTAGACATATTCTACCCAAAATTCATTTTCTTTAAGAACATAAGAGAATGATATGCAATGCAAAATAATCAATATGATCTTTTCACATTCATTAATTCTTTCACTTCCACATGTCTCTCTTTTATTTCATTCACAAGATAGCTCTCGTTAATGCACACACTTGTTTTAACACTTGCATATTTATTTCAATAAAAATCAAAACCAATACATAAGTTTGCTCTCATACTCCCAAAATTATATTTCCAATGTCACTCAAATCAATGCTACACAACTTTGTTCTCAAACCCTAACACATATGCTTTCAATTTCACTCAACAATGATACACAACTTGGCTCTCAAATCAAAGTACATATATTTCCAACAATGCACATGAACTTAATCCTTATATCTCCTCCTTATGACATCAAAAATATTTTCTCAACCAAACACCTTAAGGAAGAAATAGATCACCATACCTCTTAAATTTATTTGATTAATATGTGCCCTCAAATACTATCTCATAGATAACTTCCCTTTATTGCACCACTTCAAAAATAGCTAGTGGACCTCTAAATCCTTTCTCTAAAGATGTGTTCAAAAATATTGAAGATAATGCTTTATAGCTCATTTTAATTTCCCAAGATAAATATTTAAACAAATAACCAAACCCTTCAAATTTCCTTTCTCAACATGAAAAATACAAACAATAATTAAACCATAATAACACCTTATAACTCCTACTTTCACAAAATACAAAAGATAAATTTTAATCTATCTCAATGTGCCTTATAAAACCCTCACATCACATGTGAAATATAATTTTCAATTTATCCTCATACACCTTATGACCCCCACTAACTCAAAACAGAATATATAAAATAATTATTAATGTTGCACCTTATGACTCCCACTTATAAAATCAACAATAATGCCAAAAAATAGATTTTTGGACCTTATTAGCTGCCAACGTCAAAGTAAAAATTCTTCATTCAAAACTTCATGCATGAGACTTGAACCTGGGTCTCTTTCCTCCAAGCCTTATCAAGGCAAAGCAAACCACTTCGGATATACTATCCATTGAGTAGAACACTTTGCAACCTACAACTTAAAGCTCTGTTAACAATGTAGCCAATCAAAATTATACCTGCACTTTTATTCTGGTCTACAAGTATCACCCAGATCAAACATATGGTATAGCCTCTCTAATATACTATCCAAAATTATGCATTGGAAGACGTGAGAAACTCCATATCTTAAAGCTTCAAACCTCTTAACTACTCATCAACACAACAAGTATTTTACAGCTTGTCATACATTGATGTCTTCTTCTTCTCATGAATATTGCATTTTTTTTAAGAGATCATTTATTGATTTTTACGTCCAACAATTTTTAGCTTTTCTCTTTTTACACACTGTAAATATCTCACATAACCAAAAACAAAGACATTGATGAAGGGAAGTGAAGGGACACAACAAAAGGAAAAAAAAGGCACAATAAAGGACACCAATTCCACTCTCTCTAATGGACAATGAACGATGACAGAAACCTCTCCCTTAATGATATAATGAATGACAGACAAACCAATCTCTCCAAGGGTACCAAACAACAATGAACTCTCTTCCTGAATGGGCAAAAAACAACAATGACGCACAATTTCTTAAATTTTAGTAAATGGCATCGAACCAAATCTCCATGTGGGCAACTTCCAACAAAAATTGAATCTCTCAATGAAAATTATGAACAACAAGGAAAATATTTCAATGAAATCTTTCAAAGTGCAACTCCATCAACAATTGAACTCTCTCAAAAGTAACAACAAATCTGTAAAATAAATATCTTAAGGAATGAACGGAGAACTCTCAAGGGAAAAAATGAACGTATAACTCTCAAGTGCAACGCGATCAGTGAATGAAATTTTTCAATGAACAATGATTAAAGGATATCTCATCATAGACCCATGTGGCATTAGCTTTAATCTTACATTTATACTCTTTTATGTTACGCTCTATAAAGTTGGCTCTTATGCTCTATAAAGTTGGATTATATTTAAATCATTACTCCACTTTAATATTTTAAATCAAATACTTTTTTATTTCTCAAAACATTACTTTAATATTTTAATCAAATATTAAAGTATACTCCACTTTTATATTTAAATATTAAATTTAAATATTTAGGCATACCTTTTTGTCTTCATCACATCATAATATATTTTTTCTTGCATACCTTTCAGGACATATCACTTTATTTTGCATGGTTTTATTCATCACATTATGATATACTATCAACCAAACAACCTTTGACATCAATGACAACTCAATATGCTCAATATTTCCAACAATCTCCCCCTTTGTCATTGATGGTAACCCTTACACAAAAAAAAATCTTTTTACTGCAATTGGATACCAATATTGTTCCCCTAGAGAAGCTACTCCCCCTTAATGAAAAATATTCCCCTTTTTTAATTCTATCCCCCTTTGAAATCAATGGCAAAGGGCTCCCTGTGGCTAAATATATGATATTTAGCATAGCCCCCTCACCACCTCCTTTCTTGAGATGATCAATTTTGTAATTGGAGTAGAGCTACTCCCAACTTACAATGCTCTTCTTACTTTTCAAACTTCTTTTTCCACACTTTTGTAGTCATATACTTTTGAACATTTTGACTATCTTTCTTCTTGATTGTCTTTGGAAGTTCTGAAAATTCTGTTCTACACCACTTTGCTTTATGCCCAAAATTATTGCAGTTGTAACACATGATATTGTAGGCCTTGAAAGGTGCAAATGATCTGAAATTTCTCTTGGTGAAATCATAATAATTCTTACCATGAACCCTGCAATGTATAGCTTTGTGATCGAAATGATTACATGAGAAACAATAAACTTGGAAGTAACATTCGTCTTCAAATGAATTGAATTTCCTCTTGGTTAAGCCAAAATCATTTCTATCATGAAATTTGTAGTGTAAAAATTTATGACCAAAATAATTACATGAGTAACAATAACCTTGGAAGAAATATTCATCTTGCCTTGATCTCATGGTTATTTCTTTGCTTTTCCTATGATGGTCCTTGTTCCTTGATGGTGCATTGTTTGATTCCTCTTTGATACTATCACCTCTCAACACATTAGCGTAGGTTTTAGGATCTTATTCAATTTCTTACTTTGATTTCCTTATAATTTTTGAGCTTTACTCCTTTTTTTGTTTCTCTTGACCTTCTTCAAAACCAATTCCAGTCTTCATAAATGAAGATCTTTGTGCTATGATAATATCATAAAAATATTTTAAACTTTTATCAAATTTATGTAGCTTATCATTAGAATATTTTACTTCCATTTTCAGAGAAACCACTTCATGTTCTAATATTTCACATTCTATCTCTTTTACCTTTAATTTTTCAACCATACCTACTTCAAATTTATTTACCTCTTCAACCTTCACCTTTAATTCTATGATATCTTGTAGGAACTTTGTATTTGTTTCCTCATCCTCTTGAACTTGAGCCTTCAATTCTAAATTCTCCCTTCTAACTCTTTCCAAATATCCAAGAGCAATAATAAGTTCCTTTTTATATGTCAATCAGGGTTTCCTTTTTATTTTCTAAACATTTCTCTTTTTCTAGGTCTTCAATGACAGGAGCATCTTCTTTCTTTTCTACTTGATCTTCAATAGGAGTGTCTTCTTTCTCTTCTACTTGATCTTAAATAGGAGCATATTATTTTTCACTATCGTAGAGACTTTCATTGCTGCTACTTTCTAAAAAGATCTTCCTTTCATACCTGTCTTGATTGTGCCTATTTTTCTTTTCATAAATGTATTCATGTTCGTCTTCACTGCTACTATATCCATTTTGTGGACAATAAGTTGTGTAGTGACCAATGATGCCACAAGTAAAACATTTCATAGTCTACATATCTTCATGTTTTTCCAGATTCTTATTTGAAGTTTTGAATGTTGTTTCTCTTTTGAATATTTGATCTTTCCCTTTTTCAATGACCACCAAGGTTTCCTCTTTCTCTCCATTTTCTTGGATTTCAATTACTAGAGCATCTTCATTTTCTTTCATAGCTATGTGTGTTCCTTCCTTATTAGGATGATGTGGTCTCATGGTTCTTTTAACTTTTCTTGCCATGTCTATTCTTGTAGATCTACATTCAAGCTGTTAGAATTTTTTGAAGGAACCTGATATGATACCAATTGAAGAACACAAGATTATACTTAGGGGGGTAAACAGTGTAAGATAAAACTTTTACTTTTCTTTCCAAATATTATCCAATATTATAAATTGCAATAACTTTCCAAAGTAGTATTATCCAATATCATCAATTGCAATAATGAGACAATGCATAAATCATCACACACATGAGAGACACATATTTAATGTGGTTCACCCAATGTGGGCTACGTCCACGAAGAAAATATTTCTTATAAATTTTCTCAACCAATCTCTTTAGAACCAATTCTCTATTACAATTTTTATGGGCACCAACCCAAAGGAGACACCAATACCCTATGATAAAGTTCATGGACCTCTTTCCACATGAGACCTCAATCCCATTTGCTCTAGTTCATGGACCTCTATCCACAAGAGATCTCAATCCCCTCTACTCTGGTTCATGGACCTCTATCCATAGGAGACCTCAATCCCATCTACTCTAGTTCATGGACCTCTATCCATAGGATACCTCAATATCCTCTACTCTTTGTGGACCTCTATACATAGGAGACCTCAATCCCATTTGTTCTGGTTCATGGACCTCTATCCATATGAGATCTTAATCCCCTTTGCTCAAGTTCTCTTCAAGCCTTTTCACAAGGCTTGCTGTAAATCTTGCTCTCAACTCTGCTATTATATGATCCAATTCTACACATAAGAATATAAAATCTACTCACCAAATCCTACTCTAATATTTGCTCTGATCTACTCTAAGTCTACACATAAGACTTGCTCAGGCCTGCTTACCAAAACCTACTCTAATTTCTACTCTGATCTACTCCAAGACTAAACATAAGGCTTGCTCAATTTTACTCCGCACCTACTCACAAGGCTTGATAAAATCTACTCCAAGCCTTCACACATAAGTATCACAGATCCTGCTCAAATATGCTCAAAACACATGCTCAGATTTTCTCAAAGCACATGCTCAAATCTACTCAAATCAAATGCTCGAATCTGGTCATAACACATTCTCAAACTACTCATAACACATGATCAATTTTACTCATAACACATGATTAATTTTTCTCATAACACATGCTCAATTTAATGCTTATATATTTCTCAAAAGCGATTTCTTCAATTAAAGTAATTCAGACATATTCTACCTAGAATTCATTTTATTTAAGAACATATGAGAATGATATGCAATTAAAATAATAAATATGTTCTTTTCAAATTTATTAAGTCTTTCGCTTCCACACGTCTCTCTTTTATTTCATTCACAAGATAGCTCTCTTTCATGCACACACTTGTTTTAATACTTGCATATTTATTTCAATAACAATCAAAACCAATGCACAAGTTTACTCTCAAACTCCCAAAATTTTATTTCCAATTTCACTCAAATCAATGCTACACAACTTTGTTCTCAAAACCTAACACATATGCTTTCAATTTCACTCAAAAATGATACAAAACTTGGCTCTCAAATCAAAGTACATATATTTCCAACAATGCACATGAACTTAATCCTTATATCTCCTCCTTATGACATCAAAAATATTTGCTCAACCAAACACCTTAAGGAAGAAATAGATCACCATACCTCTTAACTTGCTTTGATGAAGATGTGCCCTCAAATCCTATCTCACAAATAACTTCCCTTTCTTTTACTACTTCAAAAATAGGTAGTAGTCCTCTAAATACTTTCTCTAAAGATGTGTTCAAAAATCTTGAAGATAATGATTTATAACTCCTTTTAATTTACCAAGAGAAATATTTTAACAAATAACGAAGTCTTTCAAATTTTCTTTCTCACCATGAAAAATACAAACAATAATTAAACCATAATGATACCTTATAGCTTCTACTTTCACAATATACAAAAGACAACTTTTTATTTATCTCAATGTGACTTATAACAACCTCACATCACATGTGAAAGAAAATTTTTAATTTATGCTCATAATCCTTATGACTCCCACTAACTCAAAAAATAATATACAAAATAATTATTAATGTTGCACCTTATGAATCCCACTTATAAAATCAACAGTAATGCTAAAAAAATATATTTGTGTACCTTATTAGTTGCCAACATCAAAGTAAAATTTCCTCATTCAAAAATTCATGGATGAGACTCAAACTTGGGTCTCTTTCCTCTAAGTCTTATCAAGGCAAAGCAAACCACTCCAGATACACTATCCATTGAGTAGAACATTTTCAAACCTGCAACTTAAATCTCCATCAACAATGTAGCCATTCAAAATTATACCTACGCTTTTGTTCTGGTCTGCAAGTATCACCTAGATCAAACATATGGTATAGCCTCTCTAATATACTATCCAGAATCATGCATTGGAAGACATGATTAGCTCCACAACTTAAAGCTTCAAATATCTCAACTGCTCATCAACACAAGTATTTTCTAGCTTGTCACACACTGGTGTCTTCTTCTTCTCATAGATATTGCATCTAATTTCAAGATCTCCTTTATTGATTATGGTGTCCAACAATTTCTATATTTTATATTTTTACACACTGTAAATATTTCACATAACCAACAACAAATATATTGACAAAGGGAAGTGAAGGGACACAACGAAAGGTAACAAAAAGGCACAATGAAATATAGCAAGTCCACTCTCTCTAATGTACAATGAGTGACAACAAAAACTTCTCCCTCAATGTGACAACTAATGATAGATAACACAATCTCTCCAAAGGCAATGAAAAATATTGAACTCTCTTTGTAAATGGGTAATGAAAAATGAAGCGCAATTTATTAAATGTTATCGAATGGTAGCGAACCAAAACTCCATGTGATCAACTTCAAACAACAATCAAAATCTCTCAATGACAATGATGACCAACAAGGAATATCTTCCAATGAAATATTTCAAAGTGCAAATCCATAAGAAACCGAACTCTCTCAAAATCAAAAGTGAATTGGTAAACTAAATATCTCAAGGAATGAATGAAGAACTCTCAAGGGCAATGCAATCAGTGAACGAAATTTTTCAACGAACAATGATTAGAGGATATCTCATCACAGATCCATGTGGCATTAGCTCCAATCTTACATTTATACTATTTTATGTGATTCTCTATAAAGTCAGCTCATATTTAAATCATTACTCCACTTTAATATTTTAAATAAAATACTCTTTTATTTCTCAAACCATTACTTTAATATTTAAATAGAGTATTAAAGTATACTCCACTTCTTTTATATTTAAATATTAAATTTAAATATTTAGGCATACCTTTTTGTCTTCATCACATCACAATATGTTTTGTCTTGCATACCATTGAGGACATATCACTTTTTATTGCATGGTTTTCTTCATCACATTATGATATACTATCAACCAAACAACCTTTGACATCAATGAAAACTCAATACGCTCAATATTTCCAATAGGACCATGTAAATATGCCCTTCTTTCTTTTGATGAGGTCTATGAATTGTTCTTGTTCATCAGTGGAAAGTTTTTTCCATGTTCAATGATTTTTGGATTATTCAGATTTTGAAGAACACAAGCTTATACTGAGAGGGGGGGTGAACAGTATAAGACCTATTTTTACTTTTTCCTTTATACTTCAAAATAGTAAAGCAATATACCCAAAGCAATATCAAAACAATGCACAATATCATCCACAAAGTGACACCAATTTTAACGTGGTTCACCCAGAATGCCTGGGCTACGTCCACAAAACTTTTCTCTAAAAATTATCTCAAAGTTATTTGGGAAACCTTCCCAATTACAATGTTTATGAGCCTCGGACCAAAGGAGATACCTTCCCCCAATCTGAATTTATGAGCCTCTGCTCAAAGGAGATACCTTCCCCTCTATCTGAATTTATGAGCCTCTGCTCAAAGGAGATACCTTCCCCTCTGCTCTAGAAATGATCCCTCAGAAGATCAACTGCATCTACCTCTTTCCAGCACGTGGAACTCCTTTCCATCGAATACCTCTTGTCCTCAATGCTTAGCCTAAGAGACCTCTGCCTTCTATGATCACGTCCACAACAGCTTAGCAACCTATACCAAACACAGTCAGTCGGTCTAGTACAAGTCTTCCTCTATCTGTTAGATCTGTCCAACACTTGAATAAATCAATCCTCTGCACATAAGCCTTCTTAAAGACTTGCCAAATTTGTCCTTAGGTTATTCTCAAAGAACCAATGTACCTCTGTCCTCAAGTCCTTTTATGGAACTCTCAAAAATAGCTCATAAGTCCTCTGCTAGGACCTTTCCAAATCTGCTCACAAGTCCCCACCGGAACCTGTCCAAAACCTTCTCACAAGTCCCCACTGGAACCTATCCACAACCTGCTCACAAGTCCCCACTAGAACCTGTCCAAAACCTCAGCAAGCTCACCAAGAAAAACTTGCTTAGCATGAACTCACAAAGAGAATTGTTAGAGACCCAATGTGATTCATAAACCTCATAGAAGCATAAAGAGAATTGTTAGAGACTCAATATGTTCTATACTTAACTCCCAATCTCAATCTCAAATCTCATAGAAACATAAAGAGAATTGTTAGAGACCCAATATGTTCTATACTTAACTCCCAATATCAATCTCAATCTCAAAAGAATAAGATAGATGTAGTATGCTTTTCTCAAGAATATGAAACACAACCCAACAATTGCCAACCATGCAATATCTCATATAACAATGATACTCATATTTTTTTCACCAATAATTAGGGTTTCAACAACAATGCTCATCAAACAAGGTTTAGTCAACCAACACCATTCAACTCAACATCAACCTTGAAGCATTCAACCAATCATCACAAGAAAATGAAACAAGTAGAAATCCTTTTCCCTCCAAGGATATTTGAACAAAACAGCCACCAACACAATTTCACAAAATGCAAAGAATAACTTGCTCAAATCAACTCAATGGAGTAAGCCCAAATCATGTATCAAGTAAAGCACTAACTTGATCAAAACAACCTCTATGGAAGCAACTCAACCATTAATATCAAAACAGCCAACTAAGGGTTTCACCATCTCAATGCAAGTAGCAAGACTCACAAATATCAACCCTAGTGCACAAAGTTTCCACTATCTCAAACCAGAAATTATGCATTCACCAAAAACTCTCCTTAAGGATAACAATGCATAAGTAGTCTTCAAAAAACCATAAAATAGGATTTACACCTAGCCATTAGGATACCTAGTAGAATACCTTTTCACTCCAACCTTATTTCAGAAAACATACACCAATCATACTCATAAGAAGAATGTGCCCATACCTTTTTCTTGATGATGAAGGGGTCTCATACATTTGCCACAACCACAAAAAACTTCTATGCCAATCTCAAGAAGGTTAGAAAATAAATCTTTCTCACAATGTAATGTAAATCCACAATTACACCTTATTACTCCTCTCACTCAACTTATTATACCTCTCCAATTAATTTTAACATAAAATACCTTTTAATTTCACAAATATCTAAACTCTTATAATTCCCAATTGAAAGCTTTAAATTAAAGTTTAAACAAAGCCTTATGAATCCCTATTTGTAAAACTTATTTCTCTAAACTTTAATCACAAAAGAAACTGAGTCATACCTTTGAAAATAAAGCATTGGTGCGGATGGGTTTTGACCCTCCAACCTTCATCAACTCAAAACTGTCCGCGGCCACCTGCACTATCCACTTGGATGAAAATACAATGGAAAAAAACCTATTTAACTCCTTCATCCTCTTCCAACAAAAAAAAAATTAACGCCGCTGCGACTTGACCTTAGGACCTCCCAAATTGCAGCACCTTCATTCGAACAAGCAACCGACTCCTCCACACTATCGGATGGAAACGAAAAACATGAATAGCAGCCGTATTTCCTTTTTATCCTTTCAAAAATTATGTAACCCTCACTTACTGCCATGTCGCTGAAAATTTTGAATCACATGATCTATACTTGCTCGAAAAACGATATTGTTCATCCCTTCTTTAACTGCACCTTCCAATGTCATCAAATTTTCGATCGCATCATTAGCATCTTCAAATATTAAAACAATGGCACACCAACCAACATCTGATTTGCTCCCTTTATATATAAGGTATATGTTTTAATAAAAGTGTCGGCCCTTTTTAACATGATTTCCATCGGTGGAAAATATTTTAATGTAATTTTAAAATTTTAATTTAAATTTTAAATAAATAAAATTTAAACTAAATATTTAAAATTAAATATCTCCATCACCGGGGCACCTTTTTCAAAGAAACGAAAAGCCAACTTGGGTTTTAAGAAAACCCATTTCAAATCTGTTGTCCATGGTTTTAAATAAAACCTTTTATTTTGTCTACCTTGGTTTTCACAAAAACCCTTCCTTGAACTTAGATTTTTTTGACATCAAATCAAATTCCTTCAAAAGCTTCTTGACATCAATGACAACTTATACACTTGAGCAAAGACAATGTACCCAAAGTACCCAAAATTGCTAACAGATTTGTGCTTAGGTTCACATCTATAGTATCTTAAATATCAAAACAGCCAACTAAGGGTTTCACCATCTCAATGCAAGTAGCAAGACTCACAAATATCAACCCTAATGCACAAAGCTTCCACTATCTCAAACCAGAAATTATGCATTCACCAAAAACTCTCCTTAAGGATAACAATGCATAAGTAGTCTTCAACAAACCAAAAAATAGGATTTACACCTAGCCATTAGGATACCTAGTAGAATACCTTTTCACTCCAACCTTATTTCAAAAAACATACACCAATCATACTCATAAGAAGAATGTGCCCATACCTTTTTCTTGATGATGAAGGGGTCTCATACATTTGCCACAACCACAACAAACTTCTATGCCAATCTCAAGAAGGTTAGAAAATAAATCTTTCTCACAATGTAATGTAAATCCATAATTACACCTTATTACTCCTCTCACTCAACTTATTATACCTCTCCAATTAATTTTAACATAAAATACCTTTTAATTTCACAAATATCTAAACTCTTATAACTCCCAATTGAAAGCTTTAAATTAAAGTTTAAACAAAGCCTTATGACTCCCTCTTTGTAAAACTTATTTCTCTAAACTTTAATCACTAAAGAAACTTTGAGTCATACCTTTGAAAATAAAACATTGGTGCAGATGGGTTTTGACCCTCCAACCTTCATCAACTCAAAACTATCTGCGGCCACCTCCGCTATCCACTTGGATGAGAATACAATGGAAAAAAACCTATTTAACTCCTTCGTCCTCTTCCAAAAATAAAAAAAATTGTCGCTGCGACTTGACCTTAGGACCTCCTAGATCGCAGCACCTTCATTCGAACAAGCAACCGACTCCTCCACACTATCGGATGGAAACAAAAAACACGAATAGCAACCTTATTTTCTTTTTATCCTTTCGAAAATTATGTAACCCTCACTTACTGCCATGTCGCTGAAAATTTTGAATCACATGCTCTATACTTGCTCGAAAAATGATATTGTTCATCCCTTCTTTAACTGCACCTTCCAATGTCATATCAAATTTCCGATCGCATCATTAGCATTTTCAAATATTAAAACAATGGCACACCAACCAACATTTGATTTGCTCCCTTTATATATAAGGTATATGTTTTAATAAAAGCGTCGGCCATTTTTAACATGATTTTCGTCGGTGGAAAATATTTTAATTTAATTTTAAAATTTTAATTTAAATTTTAAATAAATAAAATTTAAACTAAATATTTAAAATTAAATATCTCCATCACCGGGGCACCTTTTTCAAAGAAACGAAAAGCCAACTTGGGTTTTAAGAAAAACCCATTTCAAATCTGTTGTCCATGGTTTTAAATAAAACCTTTTATTTTGTCTACCTTGGTTTTCACAAAAACCCTTCCTTGAACTTAGATTATTTTGACATCAAATCAAATTCCTTCAAAAGCTTCTTGACATCAATGACAACTTATATACTTGAGCAAAGGCAATGTACCCATAGTACCCAAAATTTCCAATAGATTTGTGCTTAGGTTCACATCTATAGTATCTTAAATGGCTATGTGTGAACCTTCCTTAAGCTGATGGAGCATTGGAATCAGATGAATGTCATTAATGACGTTATCAAACTTTTCAGGCATAGTCTCTTCCATTTATTCTTGGAAAACAACAGGAGGCAAGGGTGACGGAAAAGGTGAAGGTGAAGGTGATGTAGGAATGTAAGTAGTGGAAAATCTTAACAATTTCTTAGAAAGTATAAATTTGGAAAAGGATGATGGTGATGAAATATATTCCATATCGATGAGGTCTATGTCAATGAGAATTGGTTTTTCCAAATCGTATGGATTACAGAGTGGGGTAAATAAATCAACCAGATTCATGTTGACTTAGTGGAAAATGGTGGTTGGTAATGTGAAGGTGGGTTGGTCTTGTCTCCTGGAATCAAAGAATGAACCGTGAGAACCTGGATAGTAGCAAGCAACACATGTAAACACAAATGACAAGGCCATGCAAATGCAATGCAATTTTTTTTTAATTTATTTTTTTGTTTTGTTATGTATATATATGACATAAATTTGTTGTGAGGTGATCAATGAAGCGTAGTTTGTGGTTCATTCATTGGTTTAGCTTGATACCTTGGGAGGAGCAAACGAAATATGGGTTGATGGATGGGAAACATTTTTAGATAATACTCATCCTGTTCAATGAATGGAATGAGTGGGACTGATTCCTCCTTAGATTCATCTGAAGCTATCGATATGATATCGTATTGTTCATATAATTCCTCAAAGTCATCATTGTGATTGTTTTCCTCTTTTGAATCTAAATGGAGGCTTTGGAAGGCTTGTTCAAAAGAGGAAGTGGAAATATATGAATGGTAACCCAGGCCTAAATGATAATGTGCTTCTTGATATTAATGCTGAATAATTTCATGCATATCCTATTCATGTCATCCTAGGCCATATCCTTTCTAATTAATCCGATGAAAATATCATGATGAAAAATTAGAAATAATCTTGTTTTCAAGGTTGGTAGAGGATTATTGCTTAGGTTCATATGGGGGAAGTTAATCGGATGATGAATCTACCCCCCATATACAAAATTAATTCTATTAGGTGATGGACCCATGTTATACACCACTCCTATGTATAAGGGTGGATCATGTGGGTGATCATAATCCATAATAGTTTAGATATTGAATGGTGTAATGGTAACATCTTGGACTCCATACTCGCTAATGCTAGGATTAGCGAGGTAGACTACAACTTATGTATATGATGATATGGATGGAGTGGATGTGGAAATATTAGGATCAAGGGTATCTTGTGGCTTAGATGATGAGAGTGAAGTATGGTGAAATGAAATCTCACAATCTATCAAATTAACTTGTGAGGTATTGATTGATAGATATGAAGATGGGTTTGGCTGAGGAACTTGATGGATGTCTACTGATGTTCATGTGGATGAAATAACTATGGGTGTTTTTGGATTTGGTTGTATGGATGATGATAAATGGATAGTTATTGGTGATGTGAATAATGTTGAGGGTTTTGATGGTCGTACTTCTAGTATGGATGTGGAAGTTGTTGATTGGTTCTGAACACATGTACATGTTGCTAGTTGTGATGATGGTTGGGATATGGAAGTGAAGGCTTGATGTGGATTGGTGATGGGGAGTTTATCTATGTTGAGCAAGGTGCAGCAGGAGTATTGTCATTGTTGTCAACACAGTCAGTTAGATCTAATGATGCAGTGGACAGGATGTTCAAAATCCGTTCAGATGCAGAGGACAGGAGTTCAAAGGTTACTCAGAGTATGTACAATGATTTTCCAAGAAAACCAAGGTGGCCCATATGCAAAAGATCAAAGAAAAAGACAAGTAAGAAAAGTGTCACGATTTTGTGACATATACGATGAGCAAGAAAAACTGTCGCGATTTCGTGACATGTTGGAAGAGAGAGAAAAAGCAGGAAAAAATGTTGCAATTTCACGACATGTTGTAAGAGAGAGAAACAACAAGATAAACTGTCACGATTTCGTGAAATGTTGGAAGAGAAAGGCGAGTGGAAAAAATATCATGATTTTGTGACATGTTGAAAGAAAAATACAAGTGGAAAAATTGTCGCGATTTCATGACATGTTGAAGGAAAGAAAGGCAATTAGAAAAACTGTCATGATTTCGTGACATGTTGAGAAGAAAGAAAAACTGTCACGATTTTGCGACATGTTCGGAGAGAAAGCGCAAGCAAGGAAATTGTCATGATTTCGTGACATGTTCGGAGAGAAAGCACAAGCAAGAAAAACTATCACGACATCATGACATGTTGAGGAGCAAGCAAAACTGTCACGATTTCATGACATGTTTGGAGAGAAAGCGCAAGCAAGCAAAACTATCACGATTTCGCGACATGTTCGGAGAGAAAGCACAAGCAAGCAAAACTGTCACAATTTTGTGACATGTTGGAAGAAATAAAGGCAAGTAGAAAAAGTGTCATGATTTCGTGACATATTGCAAGAAAGATAGTATGGAAGAAAAAGTGTCATGATTTCGCGACATGTTGGAAGAAAGAAAGGCAAGTAGAAAAAGTGTCGCGATTTCACGACATAGTGCAAGAGAGATAGTACGAAAGAAAAAGTGTCATGATTTTGTGACATATTGGAAGAGAGAAAGGCAAGTAGAAAAGGTGTCACGATTTTGTGACATATTGCAAGAGAGATTGTACAGAAGAAAAAGTGTCACAATTTCGCGACATATTGCAGGAGAGAGAGTCCAAAAGAAAAAGTGTCACGATTTTGTGACATATTGCAAGAGAGATTGTACAGAAGAAAAAGTGTCACGATTTCATGACATATTGCAAGAGAGAGAGTCCAAGAGAAAAAGTGTCGCGATATTGCGACATGTCGAGTTTTCGTGACTCGAAGGCAAGAGAAAGAGCTAAGGAGAAAAAGTGTTGCGATATCGCGAAATGTCGAGTTTTTGTGACCCGAAGGCAATAGAAATAGCTAAGGAGAAAAAGTGTCACGATATCACGACATGTTAGGTTTTCATGACTCGAAGGCAAGAGAAAGAGCTAAGGATAAAAAGTGTCATGATATCGCAACATGTCGGGTTTTCGCGACCCGAAGGCAAAAGAAAGAGCAAAGGAGAAAAAGTGTCGCGATATCGTGACATGTCAGGTTTTCACGAATCGAAGGCAAGAGAAAGAGTAAAGGAGAGAAAGTGTCGCGATATCGCGACACGTCACATTTTCGTGACTAAAGGAGGAGAGAGAAAGTAAGAAGGCAAAAGTGTCGTGATATCATGACAAAAGTAAAGAGGAAAGAGTACGAAGGTGAAAGTGTCACGATATCACGACATGTGTTTTCACGGGTACAAGCCAAGAAAATAGGTAAGGAGGCAAAAGTGTCACGATATCGTGACATGCTGAGTTTTCACGAGTACAAGCCAAGAAGAGAAGCAAGGAGTCAGAAGTGTCGCGATATCGCGACATGTTGTATTTTCATGGTCCAAAGCAAGGAGAAAGAGAGAGATAACAAAAGTGTCACGATATCGTGACATGTTGTATTTTCGAGGACCAAAGCAAGGAGAAAGAGAGAGTAAGCAAAAGTGTCACGATATCGCGACATGTTGCTTTTTCATGTTTGAGTTGAAGCTGACAAAGACCTATGATAGTCGACTAAGATTAGGGTTTGCAGTTGACTAAGATTAGGATTTGCAACTGACTAAGATTAGGGTTTTCATCACCAGAATTCTGTTATAAAAGGAGGTCTTTTTGAAGATTTGAAGTGTCGATGAATGCATTGTTGAATATGCCTCGAAGTGTGAAATGTGGTCGTTAGAGCGTAGAAAGCACATAAGTGACGAGATGATGGCAAAGTGCACAAAGTGAGCAAAGAAGTCGTGTCAAATTATCTTAAGTGCATCTATGATTGCATAGAGAAAGCAGAAGGAGTAGAGTGCGCAAAAGGGAGAAGACAATCATGAAGTTGGATTACAGTGAAGCAGAGTGTGTGAAGTGTTTGCACAGAAAGAGCAGAGTGCATAGAGAATGCAAAGGTGGAGAAGACTAGTTAGGGTCGTGCAAAAGCAAAGGTATTTTATCATCAAACTTATAGATTCAAAATTGAAGTCCAGGTTGTAGCTTGGCATCAGGGGTTGATGCTCCTTCTAGTAGGTTCTGGTAAATCAGGGGTTGGTGCTCCTTTCTGTTGGTATAGATAAATCAGGGGTTGGTGCTCCTTCCAGTGGATGCTAGTAAACTATTTGTAAAGTTGGTGCTTTGCAAAGGCTGAATTTGGATGGTAGTCCAAGCAGTCATTCTTGAGGAGTATCCAAATTGGTGAACCTCGTTAAAATATTGTGTTGTGTGATATGTTCTTTTGTGATGTTTGCTTCATCTGGTTTTAAGGTTTCTTTATTTCAATTTTAAGAACTATAAATTCATGTTAGAAAAACTACACTGATTCACCCCCCCTCTCAGTGCCATTATAAGACTAAAAATTGGTATCAGAGCCAAGTTCCATTCTAAGGCTAAATCAGTCAGGGTTGACCTGGGATTAGTACGCAATGGGTAAGAAGAATAGATCCTCCTCCAAAAGGGCATCTTAGTCAGTTTCAGTTCCTATGGAAGAGAAAATTGAACCAAAAAAGGTTGAAGACTTCTCATCAAACAAACCACCTTTGTTTGACGGAACTAATTACGCGATCTAGAGAATCAGGATGTAGGCATATCTTGGTGCTTTGGGATACGACATCTAGGATTCGGTAAACAATGAATACACAATACCCATCACTCCTCCAACCGATGCTGCTGGTAAGAATCTGTTTGAGAATGAATCAAAAGCAAAGAAAGCTATCAGGAGCGGATTAGTGGACAGTGAACTGGTAAAGATCATGAGTTGTAAAACGGCAAAAGAAATGTGGGATAAACTGAGAAGTATTCATGAAGGAGATGATACGATCAAGGAGGCCAAGTTGCAAACACATCAAGCTCATTTCAAAGCTTTGAAGTTGAATAACGATAATAACATAGAGGCATATATGGTGAGAGTTAATGAAGTCCTAGAGGATGATTCTAAGAAAAAAATAGGTGGAGGTCTTTTCATGACACTTGAAAAAGAAACAAAAAAAGAACAGGAATGTGATGAAGAAGAAATTGATGGAGAAATAAATTTGAAAGAGGAATTAATTGCAGCTCTAGATGAATTGAAGATAGAAAGAAAAAGGAATAATGAAATCTCAAGAAATCTTGAGGATGCAAATGAAATAATAACCAGTTTGAAAGTACAGGTAGAAGAATTCAAAAGGATTAAAGAAACTCTCAGGTCATAGTTCAATGAGAAAGAGATTGGTTGCTACAAACAAGAGGAAGAGATTGTTTTATTGAAGAAACAACTAGAAGAGGCCAATACAAATCTTAAATTCGAGAAAAGCATATATTTGCTAGATAAAATGATAAGCCAACAAAGAAGCTCCATGGATAGGTGTGGTATTGGATATGAAGCTGAACAGCCTTCATCTTCCAACTCTACAGAGAAGAAGAAGTTCATTGTTGAAGGATAAAAGCAAGAAAAGCTTGAAGATGAATCTTCAAAAGGATGAAAATATCAAAGGAGATCTACAGCAAAGCAACCACAACAAAAGAGGTTCTATCACTCTCACTCTATTCATAATAATACTTTTAATGGCTATTGTTTTAGATGCAACCAGTATGGTCACAAGGCAAT
This sequence comes from Wollemia nobilis, assembly GCA_028583015.1. NCBI lineage: Eukaryota > Viridiplantae > Streptophyta > Pinopsida > Araucariales > Araucariaceae > Wollemia > Wollemia nobilis. The sequence continues at coordinate 3,393,681 of JAQPPZ010000057.1, forward strand.
TTATTATGGATTGAATAATAAATCAAAGAGGTATGCTGGTAGAAATACTTTTGCATTTTTGAGTGAACAATATGTACAATGTTTTCAATGTAATGGTCATGGGAACATATCAAGGTTTTGTCCAAGCATTTTTTAATCTAATTTAAGGCAAAACAGTAGATTTCATCAGACGCAAAGAACGCAACACAGACAGGGAATAAATCAAGTACATAAAAAGAAAAATAATCATTCATCAAGGATGCACAAGAGACAACCACACAAGAGAAATGTTCAATTTCATGAAAAGGTGCAAAACAGGGATGCAGTTGAAAAATCCAAGCCCGAGTTCAAGAAAGTTTGGAGAAATATAGAAGAAAGGAAATCATGTCTCCTTGGACTGAAGGAGACTACTTCAATATTGCACTAAGCACACCCAGGTAGCACATCCTCAGGGGGAGCAATCTTGAAGTTTAATTTTAATGCTCCTATGTATTTGTTTGATTACTTGAGGATGAAAGGCAAGTAGTCAGGGAAGTTGTTGTATAGTTTTCAAAGTGTATTTTCAGTTCATGTAGTTTGTGGAAGTGCCATGAAGAGTGGTGATTAAATTGAGAGTTGTCATTATTGGTAGTATTGCCATATGTCATTGTTGTACTAGTGATGGTTCTTACTACCACTATCTAAAGTTAAGGACTATAACAGTTCAGATAATTTGGTTAGTGAAAGAATGTTGCCCTAGCCGCATATATGTGTTTCGATAAAAACAGTGTGTATTTGAACTACACATTGACGTGAAGATTGTTAGATCTATTATGACGTTGTGGTGAAAAATATTGAATTTTGATAATTAACTCATGTTTATCCCATCAAGATGAGCAACTTTGCTTTGTGAATCATACATATCCGAGGTCCAGAAGTATGAGTTTGAGTAAGGTGCATTATAGTTGGCCGTGAAGTGTTTAACAAAATATTATGTCCTGATTCGAACAACTGAAAGTAAGGTGTGACCAGCGGTGACTGTAGAAAACATAGACCAAGTTGAAAATATAAAAAGGGATTTTGTTGTGTTGTGGTACAGTGTTTGATGCTTGCACAGAGTTGGTAGTAAAATTGTAGTGTTGGTACAGTGTTGGACCAAAGTTGGTACAAGTGTGAGTCACTTGTCAATTTTGTTGACAGATGTGAAATCAGCATTTTTGAATGGGAAGCTTGAAGAAGATGTTTATATTGAGTATCCAGATGATTTCCAGCTTGGTGATGATCATTTTGGTTCGACTTTTATACACACCCTGTGAAGAATGAGCATGAAATACTGATAACACTTATAAGGGATAAATCCCACTCACTTTAGGATCTTGATGGATACCAAGGTGTGATTTACAGAGTTGGGTCAAATGTCTATTCACTCTTTTCTGCTTCTGGAATAGTTTGAAGCAGACTATCTGTTACCTTACAATGGGTTCAAGACTTTAGTTCAGTAATGTTTTTAGATTTGGTTATCTTTGTGGACACTCAGATTTACAATCAATTCTTTGATCTAGCTCTTTATGATTTTAGTAGATTTAAATAAAAGACAAATTTTAAAGAAGATAAAAATGGATTATTCAAACAATGGAACAGAGAGAGTAGGGTAGGGCAGAAAGATAAGTTTATCTAACTTAGTTGCAAAACCAAAACTACCAATTCTGGTTATACTATTAGCTTCACAATAGAACAAATCAAAGAGAAAAGTGTCCAGCTTTCTAAGATCACCTTCTACTAAGAGCATAAGACAAAGATGAAATAGATTTGAAATAAAATCATAAACAGAAGGGAAGTTGGTTAAAATTGGTATCTCTCACCAAAGACCTAGCTCGACACAGTGAGGACAGAAGCGATTAGAACAGGACTCCGAACCTTAAATCTGTAATTTTCCCTAGCATACAATAAAAAGAATGAAGCCTAACAACATATTTAATCTTGATAACACAGATTTGTAACCAAAATAAATACAAATTTAGTGAGACAAAAATAGAAGAACATGCACTTATCAAAATTCGAAAGAGATTAGGCTCCTGGCCACACTATCACAGAAGAACGATTTCACACTAACCCCAGGTCCAGAACAAAGCATTCAAACAAGATTTGCAAGAAATTGTTCAAGTGTCTTTTATTCCAAGTTTTTCATCTCTTTGATCTTACATTCAGAGGAAGTATATATAGACTCAGGACAAACCCTGATCTTTTCAAAAATATCTTCTTTCCAAACCCTAAATCTTATCCTCAAAACCCTACTACCTAGGTTTTACAATATATGACATTTTTATATAGAATTTCGATAAACCCTAATTACTCTGAAAATATTCTCGAGGATCTTGCCATAAATGGAGAAAATGAGATTTGACTTTGTTTTCATCAAATGGATATCGCACGTAAATGTATCTTTATCTTTTAGGTAGGCTGTCAGAGCATCTCATTAATCCCTCTGCGAAATCTGGATGAGTCACTGGTTTCCTAGGCCTTCTATCCTCGCAGAGCCGCCTTCGCTTGGTTCGAGTTGAAATTCTCTGCCCGCCATTACTTCCGCCATAAATTTTTCATTAACTGCATCCATCGGCAAATTCTAGTGACTATGTATGGATATTTTCATTTTCTGGCCAATTGTTGACATATTTCATTAAATGGGGCAGTGCTTAGTCACACCGTAAAGTCTCTTTGCAGCCAGATCTATGCCTATCTTTGTCTTTTTTGCCATTACTTCTGCTATTATGCAACTACCAGATCGCTTTCTACAAAAGAAAAACAAGGATTAGCATTTTAATATTATTAAATTAAACCCCAATGTTCATTACCTTGTCGGCTTGGTTTCTTTCTTCCCAGTTCACATTCTTCAAAACCTGTTGTGATATCATGACGTTTTCCTCAAGCTGCATTTTTACTTAAACCTGTCGCGATATCACGACGTCTCCCATACTTCACTTCTTCCAAGCTTACATCATCACAAAAATGGAACAGGTCGCGAAAATGGAACATGTCACAAAATCACGACGTTTTCATCAAGTTTTGCTTTCAACTAAAACCTATCGCGATATCGTGACGTTTTTCTTACTTGACTCTTTCTGTCGAAACCATGTCGTGATATCGTGACATTTCTATTGCTTGGCTCTTCTAATCCAAATATGTCGCGATATCGTGACGTTTCCCTTAGTTCATTTCTTTCTTTACTTCTTTGTCGTGAAATCATGACATTTTCCTTCTCTTCTTTCTTGGCTTCTTTGTCGCGAAACCACGACATGTCGCGAAATCACGATGTTTTATCCACTTTGCTTCCATCTTGGCTTCTTTGTCACGAAACTATGACATGTCACGAAATCATGATGTTTTCCCCACTTAGTCTCTTTTCTCACTTCTTCCTTCTGAAAATGGAACATGTCGTGATATCGCGACGTTTCCTCCAACGACTTGCTTCCAATCAAATATGTCGCGATATCGCGACGTTTTCGTTGAGGTTGGCTTCTGATCCAAATGTGTCGCGATATTGTGAAGTTTTCTTCGAGCCGTGCTTCCAACTAAAACATGTCACGATATCATGACCTTTTCCATACTTCATTTTTTCAAGCTTATGACATCGCGAAAATGGAGCAGGTCGCGAAATCGCGACATCTCTGCAAGCTTTCCTTCCAATCAAAATGTGTCGTGATATCGCGACGTTTTCCTTGAAGTTTGTTTCCAATCCAAATATGTCACGAAATTGCGACGTTTTTATCACTTGGTTCTTTTAATCCAAATATGTCATGAAATCGCGACGTTTTCATCACTTGGCTCTTTCTACCAAATATGTCATTAAATGGCGACGTTTTCGTCACTTGGCTTTTTCTTCCAAATATGTTGCGAAATCGTGACATTCTTTTCAAGTTTGGCTTCTGAATCAAACTTGTTATGAAATCACGACGTTTCCATCACTTGGCTCCTTCTACCAAAATACATCATGAAATCACGACGTTTTCATCACTTGGCTTTTTCTTCCAAATATGTCACGAAATCGTGACATTTTCATCACTTGGCCTTTTCTTCCAAATATGTCATGAAATCGCGACATTCTCTTCAAGTTTGGCTTCTGACTCAAACCTGTCGCGAAATCGTGACATTTCCATCACTTGGCTCCTACCAAAACACGTCGCGAAATCACGACATTTTCATCACTTGGCTTTTTCTTCCAAATATGTCGCGAAATCGCGACATTTTCATCACTTGGCCTTTTCTTCCAAATATGTCGTGAAATCATGACATTCTCTTCAAGTTTGGCTTCTGACTCAAACTTGTCATGAAATCATGACTGTATCGCTCCAAATTTTTCGCATCCTTACCTTCAGGCTATAGGATCCGTGCCCGAAAGGAGGATGGGAAAAGGATGGCGCGGTACCTCGGACTGAGAGGCCTTGCGAAGGTCCCGCCTCTCGGGGGAGGTGTATTATGGTGATTTTTCGACGGATGGTGGGTTCACCAAGAAACGTTTGAATGGCAGTTTCCATGCCTAGGTTGGGAATGTGTTTAATGTGTTCAGTTTTATCTTTAAACATTCGAGTCCTAGGTTTGGCCAAATGAATCTAAGTTGTTCTATTATGAAAATGCAAGCTAAATGAAATACAGAAAACAGATTTTAAACAAAAAATAGAGAGAAAAAGCTAAATTACAGAGCCATACCTGATCCGGATGTCTGATGGAGATTTTGATTTTTGAAGCAGTCCAGATCGTCTGGAATTTGACGGGATCGTCTCCGACCTGCAAGATCGTCTGAGATCTGACGAATTCGTCAGACGAATTCATCAGAGACCTGCAAACAGAGAAATAGGCACAGAATACAAAAAATACAACAATACAAATAGAGGGCAATGATGTGAAATAATAATAAGAATGTTAATAAGATAATCCTGAATAGGAATGCAAGCAAATTACGATGTTTTAATAGTTAATCATGATTTCATTATGCAATTAAACTACATGGGTGAACTCCAAGATGCAGAATAGCAAAAAATAATAAATAAACTGACTAGATGCAGAATAAAACAATAGATGAGAAGAGAAAAATGCAAACTCTGGGCACTGATTGCCCCCAATGCAGACTACAGTCGAGATCATCTCGAATTGGTACGAAATCATCTCGAATTGAACAGGATCGTCCACGACGAACTGAGCTTGCTCCGGCTGAAAAATGACAAGGTTCCTGCAACAAAATTTGGATAGGACAAGTGCAGATGGTAATTCAAGATGTTTTAGTGCGTGTAAAGTCAAGTTACAGGAAATTTCAGCCAGGGGGATGCCAAGGGGGAGTCCTAAGTTTAAATAGGCTTAGGAGGGAGGTTAGGAGGTTGGAGATCATCCCAATTTGGGAGATCTCCAACGGGGAGGGTCTCTAACGGCGCAGACACGCTTCTGCCGGATTAGAGACGTCGTTGGAACAGAGGCTAATTGAGAAAAATCAGTTTTGGGACAAGATCGTCTGGACGTCCTAGTCCAGACGAAATCATCCGATCTGAGGCGATATCGTCTGATCGGCGACGATATCGTCAAACGGTCAAAACAAACTCTAAAAATGGCACGGGAAAGGAGGAAACGGGTTAAACGGCGGTTTGGAAGCGGTTTTGGGGGTTAAAATTTGAATTTGAATATTTACTAGAGTAATTGTAATTATTTAAGGTTTTACTGCGCCAATTTTAGGGTGCTACATTTTGCCCCCTCTTTAGCGAATTTTCTGAAGAAAATGCGTTAAAGATGAGTTCTTCTCGATCTACGAGAAAGCAAAAAATATTCCCATTTTTAGGCGACGATTCTAGGTCGAATCGTACGACAGCTTACTATGGTGCCCCCTCCGTGTTTTTACCCAAATCGAACGTTTGAGGTAAAAACATGAAAAAGCAAAATTTTAAAAAAAGTTAAGTGTTTTTGAATAAAATTAAGAAAAATAGGGTAAAACCCTAATTCATTGTTACTGTTCATTTTCCTAGTTTTTAGAGCTCTGGAGACAAGATGGTCGAGACAGCGCACAGATCAACAGAGGTCCGACGCGGGCTACGGGTAAGGGTCTAAACTGAATTTAGAATGCTTTAATTTAGAATTTCATGCTTTTTAGATTAGATTTGATTGATTTTTGAGCATCGCGGCCATTTTTGGGCCGTCGACGTCGTCGAGACGAAATCGTCTCGATTTCATCGAAATCGTCTCGATATCGTCGATTTCGTCCAGAGGCGAAATCGGCGAAATGGGGACGATTTCGTCAAAAAGGGGACGATTTCGGCTGGCAAAATCGGAGACGAATTTGCTCAAATTTGGGACGATATCGTCCAATTGTGGACGATATCATCATTTATAAAATTGAACTTATTTTGACTTGCATTTTTAATTAATGATTTATTAATGATTTTTATTGTTGATTTTGTTTATTTTGTAGAGAGGATTACTAAAGAGCAGAGAATGGAAATACGACGGACTAAGGGATGACTTGGCCGCTCTATCTCAGGCAGAGCGAGATCAGCTGGCTCAGGTCGGCTTGCAGCATGTGGCAGAGATGCCACAGGTTTCTACGAGATATGGGGCTATTGACAGCCCTAGCAGAGAGGTGGTATCCGGGTTCTTCCTATTTTTGGTTATCGATAGGGGAGATGACTCCCACACTGGAGGATGTATGGAGGATTTTGAGGATCCCCATACAAGGACGGCTGATCACTCCCATGGCCAATCAGGGCCACGCGATGATGCGACTGTGTGGCGATCCGAGCTTCACCCTGGAGAAGGGCGGAGTGAATATCGAGTCACTATGCCAGATGCTGGGGCATCTAGACTCACACGGGTTTTGGCTGGGGTGGTAGGTGGTCTTCTGCTGTGCCACCAGAGCGGATGCAGGGTACCATGGGTTCTGACAGATGTGGTCTACGACATGAGAGACCACGGATACAGGTTTGCTTGGGGGAGCTTTGTACTCTATCGGTTGTATAGGATCCTTCATGGGGTCGTATACAAGGGCGGCCGATGTCCGGTTATGACATCACTACTACGGAGTTTGGTGCTTGGGAGCACATTGCGGTGCGAAGGCCGGTAGGGCTCCCACTGATAGGGATTGATGGGGAGAGGCCCCGAGTTTTCTACTGGTGGCTCCGGAGAGGGGCACAGTGGCGGATAGATCTGCCAGCGTCCCGGAGACTACTAGATGACCTTGTCTTCGACCAGATCACCTGGAGGCCTTGGAGAGATCATCCAGGGTGGGCCGAGGATGGACAGGAGCTGGCTCGCATCAGGCGAGTCTGCTGGCTGAGGATGGAGAGGGGAGAGGTGGAGCTCCATCGGTATGACCGAGTTTTGAGGCAGTTCGGTCTACAGCAGGGGATCCCATCTCTGAGAGACTACGAGTTTTCTCGGACTGTCCGGGATAACACTACAGTTAGCGGGGCTCCAGATATGCAATGATTCTAGAGTCAAGACGCAGATGATGCCCCCATTCAGCCAGTGGATGGGGACGACGTTGGGGTAGCCGATGGCTATGATGCCTGGTACATAGGCATCCACCCTCCTCGGATGACGAGGGCTTAGGGTCCGATTCATGCAGTTGTGCATCGGATGGGGAGGCGACGCCAGGCAGCCATTGAGGCGACACAGGGTCACGGCGAGAGAGAGCAGAGGAGGCCACAGGCTCAGTAGAGGCCACGACAGCGGGAGAGGAGGGAGGAGAGACCCCCTTCTCCATAGAGAGAGAGGCCACCATCGCCCGATAAGGGCAAGGGTGTTGACACTGGGGAGAGCAATGAGACAGCGACTCTTCGAGCTGAGGTTGCCCGCCTGCGGGCTTAGGTGCAGACATTGCAGGATGAGGCTACACGGCTTAGAGCTCGGGGCAGAGGAGCGAGCACTCAAGATTTAGCATGCGCTATTGCCCAGGTTACATTCTATCAGGCTCTATATTACCAGGCGGTGCCAGCAGAGCAGAGGGTGCCATTACCAGCTCATATTGCAGAGCCTGTCATGATGGGGTCATCTAGGACATCATCACGATCGACATCCAGGACTCATGGCACCACACGGACTGCGATGGGGCCACCTCCTCCACCTCAGGGCGGGGGAGGAGATGAGGCTGAGAGCTCGAGGGGTTCTCGAGGTGAGGCTACTGCACTACACAGAGATTGTATATTTGATTGAGAGGATTGAGTATGCCAAGATGTAGATTGTGGCATACCAATCTATTTTTGATATGATGTACATATATTTGATATATATATAGATGAGATATTTTTTGATCATATGACTTGTCTTATGCGTTTGTATGATGCTTTTAATGTTTTGGTGTGATTGATTTGATGATTCATGTAATTATGTCATTGGAAAATATTATGGTTTAAATGTCATGCTTTAAAAATTTAAATGAAATAATCTGATGTAACAAATTGGTTGTTGTGATGATAATTTGATAAAAAATAAAAGGGACTTTTAACAATAATTTCAAAGGACATTGTCGCTGTTATAGACCATTTCATGGAGTCGTCGCTCACTCGGTCGTCAAGCTAATCCCAGTATAGAAATATTGCTAAAAGTAAAAGGGTGCTTAAGAGACTGTCTTAAGACTTTGGTGTGATGATGCAAATGATGATGATGATGATTTTGTTTTCAGACTTTTCATGAAAATATTATGCATGAAATATTTTAAAATGATTTTTGCTAGGCATAAATTCCTAAGTGTGATAAAATTTTGGATAATTCCTTAGGAATTATACCATCATTGCAAATTTGCATATTGACATAATGACATGAAATAGTGATAGGTGTTTGTTTGTTTTAAAGCATAATTGTATAACATAATGATTTAAGTCATATGGTTTTTATGATTTTTAAATGAATGGGGAATAAAATTGGTATAATGGTTTGCGCTAGGCATAGAATATTTAGGTATAGACTTATACCATCATCGCGAAAATCAAAGAAGAAAATAGATTGTTTTATTGCATGGTTGATTTTTAATTTTTGAAAATAGTCAGAAAATATGAAGATGAGGACTTGCGCTAGTCATAAAATTCCAATTTTAGTTTTGGAACTATACCATCGTCGCGAAAGTCAAAAGTTATATATAGATGTAACTTGATTGTATGTTGTGAAGATGATTTTGATTTTTGATAATGCATATAGTTGTCTTTATACTAAACAACTGTTCTTCAAAGAAGAAAATGAATTTATTCCAAACGATTTGCAAAAAATATTTCAAAGTATCTTAAAGACAAAAGTTAGATTTATAAGGAATCCCATGTGCATATGTGAGTTCATTTCCAATCTTGATTTATCATAATGATACACAAAATCTCTCAAATACAAATGTGTGTGCAATTGCTATGTTCGTTTACCAATTTTGAGCAAGATAATTTGATACAAGTGATTTGAATGAACCAAATAAGTGTTCATTAACCATGATTTAGATGCATATAACCATACCAGACTACTATGTAAGTCGGATTATCAAGAGCTAGCTAATCCATAAGCAGACATAGGTCTGTACAAAAGAAGGTCGCTAATGTGACAGACATATCGCCACGCTAGGAGTTACCCAAGGCCAAGCGGGTTGGGCACAAACCACCTGTTATGGGGCTTACCTCACAGTTTTCGAATAATTGAGAATTCCAGGGATTCAAGCTCATCAACCCTTCTTTTCTTTTCAAAGGGTAGGGAGAGGGATTTTATTGCTTTTGCTTTTGCTTTCTTTTGCTTTTCTTTTGCTTTTCTTTTGTATTTTTGCTTGATTTTTGAGATAATGCTTGAAACATTGTTGTAATGATATAAAATAACATTTTTCTTTTTTTCTCTTTTTCTTGAACTTTGCTTTTCTTCCTATGCTAGGGATACTTGCTCGGATTAGCTGTAGAGCAAGGGATTTTTATTCCGGGTAGGGGTGAGCTTGTCCTTTTGCCAATTCTCAAAGATTCTAGACCATGTGCATGATAGGATAGCAGGGGAAACTTTTCGCTCAAGAAACCACTTCTACTATGTAGCATAGCATGGACATTACAAATATAATCATTTTATTGTGAAAGGATGTGCTTGGTTTAAGTAAATAACAAGATCAATTCTCTGTGCTCAAACTTTATTTAATTGAATTTTGTGGACTTTGATATAAGAGAGATTAGTAATCATGCCGGATAAAAATCAAGATATTTATTTTGTGTTTGTGAAAGTGAGGGATTCCAAATAAATGCTAATTTATCCAAAATAATTTGAAATATATAATTGCAACATTTGTAAGAAGAAATATATACAAATACTTTTTTGAGAAGTTTGAGAATGTTGACTCTCTCTTTCTTCTTTATTTTGTTTTGGTTTTGAAAGAGTCAAGAATATTGTTGTTTTTATTTTTATTATTTTTGTTTGTTTTTGTTTTTGTGTAAACAGTTTGATATATTTTTAAAATAAGACAACATGCAAAATATGTACAAATGATGAAATGACTAAATTTTATGCATAATATCGCCTAAGATGCATAATATTCATAGGTTCTTTTAAATATTTACCATCTAAGGTAGCTAATTTGTATGCTCCCGATTCAAATTTAGCAGTGATAATGTATGGTCCAAGCCAGTTGGGCTCAAATTTACCTTTAAGGTCTTTAGTTGCATTAGTATTTTTTTTATTTTCTTTTAAAACAAGGTCGCCGATCTCAAAGGATCGATGACGAACTTTTTTAGCATATGATCTTTTAAGCTTGTTTTGGTAGGCACGGAGATGCTCCAAAGCATTGATGCATTTTTCATCTAGGAGTTCCAGCTGACTGAGTCTGCCATCTCGATATTCATCTCCTACTTCGGTATCTTGAAGTAGTAGAGCCAAAGAAGGAACTTCTAATTCAAAGGGAAAAATGGCTTCAGCACCATAAACCAAAACAAAAGGTGAAGTTCCAGTGGGGGTTCGAACACTAGTTCGATAGGCCCACAAGGCTGGATATAATTGAATGTGCCGATCGTGGCCAGATTTATTGACCAATATTTTGAGAATTTTGATTAAGGTTTTGTTAGATGCTTCTTGAACATTACCCTGAGGATAATAGGGAGTGGACCAGCGATGTTGAATCTTATATTTTTGGCATAATTTCTTGACATCTTTATTTTTGAAACAAGTTCCATTATCAGAGATGAGATTTGCAGGAATTTCGAACCTACAAATGATTTGATTGAAAATAAATTTAGAGACTTGTGTTCCAGTGCAGGAAGCTAAAGGCATAGCTTCAACCCACTTCATGAAATACTCGATGGCGGTTATGATGAATTTGTGTCCATCAGATGACACAGGATTAATTTTGCCAATAATGTCTAAGCCCCATTTTGAAAAGGGCCAAGGAGATGAAATAGCCTGCAGTTCTTGTGCAGGCGCATGGACAAGGTCAGCATGTTTTTGGCACTTGTCGCAATGGCGCACATACTCATGTGCATCATTTTCCATGGTAGGCCAAAAGTATCCTATCCTAAGGAGCTTTTTAGCAATGACACTACCACCGAAGTGTCCTCCACAAGATCCATCGTGGGCTTCACTCAAGGCTGATTTGGATTCTTCTAAATTCAAACATCTTAATAGGATACCTTCAAAAGATCTCCTATACAAAGTATTGCCAATTATTACAAATCGACTTGCTCGTCTACGTAATAACCGACGCTTGGTTTCTATTAGAATTGGCAGGGAAAGTCCCATTTTGAAGAAAATCAAATATATCCGTATACCAAGGTTCAGGAGTAGTTTCATTGATTAGAAACACATCCAAAGGTTCTAAGCATGACTTATTTGAAGCGGGTTCCTGGAGTCGACGAATAATGATAGTGGCATATTCGTCATCTAACTCCAAGGGCAGGAGAGATGCAGTTGCGGCCATAGCATCAGCTGCACGGTTGCAAGTTCGAGGAATAGCTTCCAAGGTAACTTGATCAAATAGAGACATTAATTGTAAAACATAGGCTTTATATGGGCACAGTTTATCATCTTTGAGTCTGATAAACTTCATTAATTTGGTTTATGACAAGTTGAGAATCACCAAAAACTAACAGATGTTTAATTTTTAGCGCCAAGGCAGCTCGTAATCCAAGGATTAGAGCTTCATATTCAGTAGTATTATTGGTGCAAGCAAATGTTAATTTGAAGGACAGAGGAATAAGATGTTTTTGTGGGGATATTAAAATAATACCCGCACCAGCCCCACTCATGCATCGGGCTCCATCAAAGTATAAGGACCATTGTTCAATATGGTCTGCCTCTAATTGAAGGCATTCATCAGGAAACTCAATGATGAGGGGATGGGTAGACTCTAAGGGTGCAAGCGACTAGTTGATCTGCTATGATTTGACCCTTAACAGACTTTTGTCCTATGAATGTGAGGTCAAACTCGCTTAGAGCAAGAACCCACTTGGCTGTACGACCCGATAAATAAGGTCGACTCATGAGATACCTCAAGGGATCATATTTAGCAATGACATAGGTTTTCTGACTAAGCATATAATGGCATAATTTTTGCATAGAAAATACGACTGCTAGACATAGTTTTTCTAATGTTGTGTAGCGGGTTTCATAACTGATGAAGGTTTGGCTAATATAATAATTAGCACGTTCTCTCTTCGCATCATCAAGCTGAGCTAACATAGCTCCTAAGGCAGAATCTGAAGCTGAAATATACAGGAGAAATGGGCGATCAGGTCTAGGTGGTGAAAGCACAAGTGGGTTAAGGAGGTATTGTTTGAGAAGTTCAAAAGCTTCTTTACATTCGTCGTCCCAATTAAAAGGGACATCCTTCTTAAGGAGCTTAAGAAAGGGACCGGTTTTGTCCGCCAACTTATCGATGAAGCGACGGATAGCTTGAAGCTTACCTTGTAAACTTCGTAACTCAGATATATTGGTAGGTGCGGGCATATCAATGATAGCCACAATCTTGAGAGGGTCAATTTTGATGCCACGTAAAGAAACTATAACCCCTAATAGTTTACCGGACTTAACTCCGAATATGCATTTGGCTGGATTTAATCGAATAAGATATTCTCTTAATCGATTAAAAACTTTTCTCAAATCATCTAAATGGTTATCTTCATTAATAGAGTGAGCTATAATATCATCTACATAATCATGTAGGATATCATGCATCATATCATGAAAAATATAAGTCATAGCTCGTTGATAGGTTGCACTTGCGTTCTTTAAGCCGAATGGCATCACTTTCCAACAAAAGGTACCCCAAGGGGTAATAAAGGTTGTTTTAGCCTGATCTTCAGGAGCTATCCTGATCTGATTATAACCGGAGAATCCATCCATTAAGGACATCATCCCACTCCCGGTAGTAAAGTCAATGATTTGATCCATGTTTGGAAGAGGAAAATCATCTTTAGGGCATGCAGCGTTAATATCTCTAAAATCTGTGCAAACCCTAACTTTGGTGGCTTCTTTCTTGGTGACTGGAACTACATTTGAGATCCATTCAGCATAATCAATAGCTTGTATAAAAACAACATTCAAGAGTTTTTCTAACTCCCCTTTGACTAGCAGGGGCCACTTTGGGATGCATTTTTCTAAGTTTTTGTTTAACGGGTTTAGCATCCGGATGGACTACTAGATGATGCATGACTACGGAAGGGTCCATACCTGGCATATCTTCGTATGTCCAAGCGAAGACATCTTCATATTCTTTAAGGAATGCAATGTATTGCTCTTGTTTTTCTTGACTTAATTCTGACCCAATATTGATTATGTGAGGATTATCCTCGGTTCCAATGTTAACTTTAATGACGTTTTCGACTTCCATGTGTAGATCTCTTTCAAAATTAGGTGGGGCGGGTGAGACGCCCAATTCTTGTAATTATTTTAAGGTTAAGTTGGATAATTCATCTTGAGGATTAGTGGCCTCAAGTTGGGCTATAGTTGGTATAGAACCATCAAAATAAAATCCATTGTGTAACATTTCTTCAATGGAGACATCGTGGAAGATATCTCCTTCCAACTCATCATCGGATTCAGCGATCATTTTAGGGTAAGCTATGGATAGCATGTTACATGTAAATGGTTGATTTTTTAGAGGCAAATCATCATGCCTATCTAAATAATCTTGATAACATATGAGTTGATCATCATATTCAAAAGGAAAGGGTTGACCCTTACTAGGAAATAGGCCCACACCACAATGGGCGGGCCATGGTTCTACCTCGATAGGTTCTTTCATGCCATTTTGGAAAGGTCCCAAGCCTTTCCCTTTATATCCCATTTTAATCATTATGGGTTTAGCTTTAATATACTCATTAGTAAAATAACATCGAGCATATCCATCATGATGAGTTTTAATATTTCGGGGTATTCTTCCCCAGTCATATCCTTTATAAATGAAGGCACAACTCCCAACTTGGTAAGTACTTCCCATAGGTTGTGGGAGGCCCAAAGTACGAGGAGATGGCGACAAGTTATTTAAAAGAATAGAATCTTGCATAAAAGCATTTATTTTTTCTGATATTAATATTGTGGATAAATCTGGTAAAAATTCATTATAAAGAGCATAAGATGTAGAAGGACCATTCCCGATATCTTTATATGTGGAAGGTGTTGAGAAGCAACACACCTCCACTGAAAAATGAATTTCATCCTTTGAAAACATTGAGCTTTCATTTTTGCAGTAAGGACCCTCTTGATATTTTTCAGGTTCTAAGTCCAAGATTTTACTTGCCTCTTTTTTCTTCAAGATTTGTCTGTTTCTTTATCCAAGTTTTCTTGCATTCTGGCTTTGTTATCTCAGACTTCACTTTTTACATGCTAGAATCATTCATGGATAAAGAAAATCTTACACCGGTATGAAGAAAATGTAGAAAACAGATAGATAAATTCATTAAAAATCAAAACTTTCCTTTTTTGGAAGTGTCGCGATATCGCGACACTTCAATTTAAGTGTCGGATACGGACACTAATTTTGAGAGGTCACGATATCGCGACACTTCCATTTTTGGAAGTGTCACGATATCGCGACGGGTTTTTGAAAAATCGGCTAAGTCAAAAATGCGTAGCGAAATCGCGACACTTTCCAAAAATGGAAATGTCGCGATATCGCTATCGGTTAGGAGAGAGAAAGCTCGATCGTACGGAACGTCGTGATTTCGCGACATGTCATGAAATCGTGACAAGTTTTGGAGAGAGAAGGCAAGTCGTACGGAACGTCGTGATTTTGCGACATGTCACGAAATTGTGACATGTCACATTTTCATGGCTAAGAGAGAAAAATTGGTGAAGGCATGAAAAGGTCGCGATTTCGTGACATTGTCGCGATTTCGCGACATGTCGCATTTTCGCGGCGCATGAAGGAGAAAAGGACACAGTTGTACGGACTGTCGCGATTTCATGACATGTCGCAAAATTGCGACAGGTCCAGGTGGAGGCAGAAGGAAGCAAGAGGAACCCAAATTGAAAAATTGACTAAGGCAGAAAATTGTCGCGAAATCGCGACATGTTTGGCAGAAGAGGCCCGAGTGAGAAGGATGTCGCGAAATCGTGACAAAGTTCATGCTGGCAAGGTAAGGAGCCATCATGTCGCAATTTCGCGACATGGTGGAGGAGTTGTGAAAGCAAAATCGAAGTGAAACCAAGGCTAAGGCTAAAGCAAAGGCAAAGTTGAGGGCTGTCACGAAATCGCGACGTCGCGATTTTGTGACGTCGCGAAATCGCGATGTTGTCGCGAAATCATGACAGTCGAAGACAAAGTAGTGAAAAGGGGGCCGTGTCATGATTTCGCGACATGACCAATTCAAAGAAGGCCAAGGGGCGGCCATGTCATGATTTCACGACACGGTTGAGCCAAAGAAAGTCAAGGGGGGGCGGTTGTGTCACGATTTCGCGACACGGCCAAAACAAACAAGTACCAAGGGCAGTTGCTGTCACGATTTCGCGACATGTCGCGAAATAGCGACATGTCACGTTTTCGCAACAGCAACGAAGAAAAGTTGCATGATGCCAGGGGAAGGTCGTAATTTCGTGACATGTCACGAAATCGTGACATGTCATGTTTTCGCTGCCTATGGAGCAAAAAGCAGCAAGACGCAGGGGATGTCACGATTTCGCGACATGTCGCATTTTTGCGACCTTGCCAGCAGAGAACCAGAAATGCAAGACAGCTGGAAACGGACACGTGTCGCAATTTTGCGACACGTGTCAAAGCACGAATCAGACCACATGCAAATGAACTTTAGGGTTTTTAGCCTGATTTAATAATTAGAGTTCTGATTTAATATTTTTTTAAATGCTAATCCATTTTTTGTCCTTTCATGCAGGAAGCCATCTGTCACTTACGGGATAGCGGAGAAAGGGCCATAAAGGTAAAGCTTACTACAAATTAATCAAAGAAGGCCATATTGAAATGAAAGATGCCAAAAATTGTTGTGTCATCCAATTTTTTTAGATCTGGCTGCAAAGAGATTCTTCGGTGACTAAGCTGCTGCCCGTAGTGGAGTATGTCGAGAATTGGCCGAAAAGGGGAAATATCTGCACACAGTTACCGAAATTTGCTGGTGAAGGCATTTAATGAAAATTTGTGACAGAATTAATGGAGTGCAGATATTTTCAACTCAAGGATGGCTCTGCGGAGATGAAATGTCGAAAAAGTGGTGACTCATCCAGCTTACCCGAAGGAATTAATGAGGGCATTTATTTACAGTTGCGGGTGAATGCAAGTGGCATTCGAATTCTATCTTCTCCATTTATGGCAAGTGATCGCACTGAGTTGTAGAATGGTTAAGTTTTGTTCGAGCTTTGTTTTAAATGGCTTTATATTGTAAAACCTGGGTCCTAGGGTTTAAGTTGATAAGATTTAGGGTTTGAGAAGAAGATTTTTTGAAAAGATCAGGATTTCTCCTGAGTCTATAAATACAGCTGCTAAATGTAATCGCAGGAGGTGGAAACTTAGAAATAAAAGGCTATTAAAGCAATTTATTGCAAATTCTATGAAATATTATATTTCTGGACTTGGAGTTGATGTGCTTTTGTTTTCTATGATAGCATGGCCAGGAGCCTAATCTTTTGCAGATTATGATAAGTTCATTTTCTTTTGTTATCCGTTTCATTAAAGTTTATTAAATGTATGCTACAAATCTGTGTTACCAAGATTAAATATGCTGTTGGGCTTCATTTGTTCTATTGTATGCTAGGGAAAATCACCGATTTAAGGTTCAAGTTTTTTCTAATTGCTCTGCCCTCACTGTGTGAGCTATGCTGTAGGTGAGAAATACCAATTTTAATGGACTTCCCTTCTTTTTATGATTTTCTTCCAGACCTGTTCCACATTTGCCTTGTGCTCTTAGTTGAAAGTGATCTTAGAAAACTGGACACTTTCTTCTTTGATTTGTTCTGTTGTGAAGCTGATAGTATAGATAAAATTGGTAGTTTTGGCCTTACAGTTAAAGTTTGATAAACTTCTCTTTCTACCTTACCCTACCCTCTCTTTGTTTTATCGTGAAATGATCCATTTTTATTTTCTTTTAATTTTGTCTTTTATTTAAATCTGCTGACCCATGAGAGCTAGATCAAAGAATCAATTTTAAATTTGATTGTCAACAAGTGACAACTTCTGAACATTACTGAGCAAGTTCATTGATCCCGTTGTAAGGTAAGAAATAGTCCATATTGAAAACTATTCCAGAAGCGGAAAAGAGTGAATTGACATTTGACCCGACTCTGTAACTCGCACCTTGGATAACCAGTTAGATCCTAAAGTGAGTGGGATTTATCCCGTATAAGTGTTATCAGAGTTTCCTGCTCGTTCTTCACAGGGTGTGTATGAAAATCAGACCAACAGAAGGTATGATAGATGTTGATAATGTGGAAGTGTTAATGAATGGGTCTATAGGTTTTGAAATTATAGGGACAGAACATGAAGGATTGGTTGTGGATTGAAGATCTTTTTGAGGTTCTAGAGTGGTTTGTTTAGAATATGGTTGAGTTAAATGTATGGGTGTAGTTGATGGAGGAGAAATAGGTGAAGCTATGGGAGTGCGTTTCACAGTTTTAGATGAAAAATAAGAATTAGGATGTGTGGATGATAGAGCAGGGCAAAATTGCACTCCAACAGGTTCTGCCAAAGCACACATATCAAAGGGTCTAGGATCACCATGGATAGTGACCAACTAATTTTTAAATTCGAATTTAACACATTGGTGTAAAGTGGATGGGACAACCTGCATTGCATTGATCCAAGGACGACCCAAGAGTATATTGTATAATGCGGGGCAATGTACAATAAACACTATCGTATCTAAGGTTCTAGGACCAACTTGCAATGGGATGGTAATAACTCCACATGTTTCTTGTGTTTCGTCATTGAAAGGTTTTATGATCATGTCAGTTTTCTTCATTTCATCACTTCTAAAGCCAAATCGTTGGTAGAAGTCAAAAGTACAAATGTTTAGAGATGAACCATTATCAATCAGGAATCTTTTAACAGTTACATCTCCAATTAGAGCAGTAATATATAATGGATTATCCTTATGTAAACTATGTTGTGGGATATCTTTATCTCGAAATTCAATACAATCGACTTCTCTAGTGATGATAGTATTGGCCATGGTTTCAGGTTGAATATTTTGAGGTACCATCATTTGGCTTAATGTAAGCATCAACTCATCCCTATGGGTAGGAGAAGATCTTAATAAATCCTAAAGGGAAATTCTGGCTATAGTATTGGATAATTTCTCAATAATATTGTAAGGGGGTTTAGGTTGAACATTGGAAGCATGATTCCCTTTATTGGGATTTTTCAAAACAAATGGAGCTGATCCATCATTCTGGTTTGGTTCTTGTTGAGAATTTTGAGCCTATTGTCGAGTAACGACTCCAATGGTACCTACAATGTTATATTGAAGACGTTGAACTGGTCTCGATTTAGTGTTTATAGCTTGTTCATTAGGGAGGAATTGATTAGAAGAGGGTCGAGTAGTAACTCTTCTAGGAAATGGTTCTTTTGGAACCATAGCATCTATGGTGGGTTGAATAGGATCTGATTCATTTTCAGAACTATTCGATTGGTTTGAGGTGATGTCTATTTCACTTTCAGTATCTGATTCTACATCACTAGGATCGGGAGTTTGAAAATTATGTAGGGGCCTGGTCGTGACCAGGGATAAAGTTGTGTCAAATATTGGAGGATCCTGAAAAGGTAATTGTCCGCTAATAGTCCCTACATATCGGGTAGGAGGAGGAACATTATGATGCTCAATTTGATTGGCCACCTCTTTACCATGTCTTGGTAAAGGATGTTGAAATATGTCTAATGATTGATTAGCATTTGGATTTTGATTTTGGGGAATGTTCTTTTGAGCATTATTAGGAGCATTTTGTTTAGGTTGGAAAGCTTGCACCTCCATTTCATTATTATCAATTAGATCTTGTATTTTATGCTTTAACCTTTTACAAGCGTTGGTAGAGTGTCCAGGTCCTCTATGGAAATCACAGTGTAAGTCAGCTTTGTATCCGGGTATAGTTGGATCAGGTTCTCGGATAGCTGGTAAATGGATCAAACCTCTTTCAAGTAATTGAGGTAAAATAGTTGATAATGGTTGATTCAACCTAGTAAATTCTCAAGGAGGTTTATTAGGAGGTTTCAATATAAATTTTTCTGTTGTCTTCGTTGCATTGATATTAGCAACATTTCTGTTGTCAGTGACTCCGTCACCTATGACTTGTTTGTTTTTATATTGATTTCTGGATGTTTTCTCATCATCCTTCTTCCTAAGTTGGCCTCTCCTAATGAGGGCATCTTCTACTCTTCGAGCTAAATCTATATCTTGATCGAAGGTAGTTAAAGTAGCGATTGATAACTCATAAGATATTTTTTCTTGCAAATTATTAATAAAAATGTCCAACATTTCCCTATAAGGTAGCACAAAGTGCGGTTTTCCTGTCAACTGCCTCCATCTAGCTAAGAAATCAGCAAAACATTCATCTTTGTCTTGTTTTATGTTGTATAAATATTTAATGGTGACATGCCTCTCGATGTAGGCACTAAATTGATGGACGAAAGATTCAGCTGTTTCTTCAAAGTTTCTCAAAGAATGAGTGGGCAATTGATAGTACCACTCTAATGCCATTCCACCTAGACTTTTCGGGAACATTTTTAGTAATAGCAAGTCATCATGTGATATATCATGACATGCTATCCTAAACATACGAAGATGCTCTATGGGATCTTCGGTTCCTTTATATATAGGCAGGACGGGCATGGGAAAATGCTTAGGGTACTGTTGTGCTACAACTATGGGATCCAAAGGTTGACTACATATCTCTCGATAATTGTACGAGGGACGGTAGGGATCTATTTGGTCCATGCGGAAAGCTAACTGCTTCACCATGGCTTCCAGATTACTAGTTTTCCCACCATATTGGTTTGGTAGGGCATTAATATGGGATTTGTGAGCATATGATGGAGGGACATGCATATTAGATGCTATATTGTTATTGTGTAAATTGTTGGTAGGAAGGGTGTTATGAAGAAGTTTTTAAGTTATATTATGTTGTATTCCAGATTGTTGGAAATTGGTGTTTGGCTTCATTTTAGATTTTTGTTGATTTAAAGCATATTGATCAATAGTTTGGCGAAGTAAAGTAGTGAAGGAAGTTTTCTTTTGTGTGGGAATTATTTTAGGCTCAATAACAGGTTCCTTAGGAGGTTGGGTAACCTGTTGTTTTGGCATGTTTTGAATCATAGTGACCATATCTCTATTGGATGGTCCAGCCTTATCACTTTCTTGATCAATAAAAGATAAGGGATTAGTGTGTACATCAAACATATGTTCCATGGCTGCTTGAGTGTCACTAATTTGTCCTTTATCAATACGGACTGCCATATTAAGAGCGGCAATGTTATTATTGAAAAATTTCTAGAAATGATCTAAGTTATCAAAAGCAATAGTTCCATCTGGAGCTACTCTAGGGGATGAGGATCCATCCTCTTTAACATTTTCTTATTGTTCATCTACAACAAGCTCATCATCTTGTTGGTCTAGAGTTTCTTCTTCCGGGATTGGATCCTCAGGAAGGACATTTGGGTTTCTTGTTTTGTCTCCTAACCAATCTTCTTCTTCTCCTTCAGTTTGTTTACCATTCCTAAGTTTAGGCATTGTGCTTAACTTAGATTTAAGCAAATATATATATATATATGCTATAATCTTAAGAGGTATATATTTTAATTATATACCTACTATAATATTTTAAATGAAATGTTTTGGTTTTTGTTATGTTTAGTTTTTTAGTTTTTCTTGTTTTTGTAATAATATTGTAAAGATAACAAACAACACAATAAATGCAAGAAATAATAATGAAAGCAATGATCTAGTTTTCTATAAATAATTTATAAATGTCATTAATGGGCTCAAGTTCTTCAGGAGTCATGAAGTGTTCTTCTTCAAATTGAAAATTTTCTTTCAAGAATTTAATGAAAAGGGCTATAGAAATACCATGTATTTCAGATTCTAGTTGATAATAATAATTCTCACGACAATATTCATGATACAACATAGCTCTAGGAGTTCTGTTCCATCTTCTTCTAATCATAAGATCAGTTTCTTGGGATTCTATATGAACTAGAAATTGGCATACCACAGCTGCGTTCTTGAGGTATTCCTCGAAGGTGAAAAATTTTGAAGACACAAGAGCTCTCCTATAAGCTAACCATCTATGGCAAGCTCTCTGAAGTCCATGATAAAAGACGATTTGATGAGGATCCAGGATTCTATCTAGGGCAAGCCTCTTGATTTGTTTGAGTTTTGTTGACCTAGATGAAATGACACCTAGTATTCTATCAAGTTCGTCCCACAAAAGATGATTTCCATCTGTTTCAGGCACACAAAGCACATAATTAACTTCTATGGCTGCTAATTGGTTTTCAACATTTATAGTAACTGCTAATATTTTCTTAGGATCTACCATCTAGACATGATATGCAACTTAGTATTTTCTAATGATTTTAAATGCATCTATGTTTTTTGTGTTTTTTTTTTTTGTTTTCAAAAGGTTTTAAATGCATTCATGTCGGGTTCACCAAAATGTATCGCTCCAAATTTTTTGCATACTTACCTTCAGGCTATAGGATCCGTGCCCGGAAGGAGGATGGGAAAAGGATGGCACTGTACCTCGGACTGAGAGGCCTTGTGAAGGTCCCGCCTCTCGGGGGAGGTGTATGATGGTGATTTTTCGACGGATGGTGGGTTCACCAGGAAACGTTTGAATGGTAGTTTCCATGCCTAGGTTGGGAATGTGTTTAATGTGTTCGGTTTTATCTTTAAACATTTGAGTCCTAGGTTTGGCAAAATGAATCTAAGTTGTTCTATTATGAAAATGCAAGCTAAATGAAATACAGAAAATAGATTTTAAACAAAAAATAGAGAGAAAAAGCTAAACTACAGAGCCATACCTGATCCAGATGTCTGATGGATATTTTGATGTTTGAAGTAGTCCAGATCGTCTGGAATTTGACAAGATCATCTTCGACCTGCAGGATCGTCTGAGATCTGATGAATTCGTCAGAGACCTACAAATAGAGAAATAGGCACAGAATACAGAAAATACAGCAATACAAACAAAGGGCAATGATGTGAAATAATAATAAGAATGTTAGTAAGATAATCTTGAATAGGAATGCAAGCAAATTATGATGTTTTAATAGTTTATCATGATTTCATTATGCAATTAAACTACATGGGTGAACTCCAAGATGCAGAATAGCAGAAAATAATAAATAAACTGACTAGATGCAGAATAAAACAACATATGAGAAGAGAAAAATGCAAACTTTGGGCACTAATTGCCCCCAATGCAGACTGCAGTCGAGATCGTCTTGAATCGGTGCGAAATCATCTCGAATTGAATAGGATCATCCACGACGAACTGAGCTTGCTCCGGCTGAAAAATACTAAGGTTCCTGCAACAAAATTTGGATAGGACAAGTGTAGATGGTAATTCAAGATGTTTTAGTGCATGTAAAGTCAAGTTACAGGTAATTTCAGCCAGGGGGATGCCAAGGGGGAGTCCTAAGTTTAAATAGGCTTAGGAGGGAGGTTAGGAGGTTGGAGATCATCCCAATTTGGGAGATCTCCAATGGGGAGGGTCTCTAACGACGCAGACACACTTCTGCCCGAATTAGAGACGCCGTTGGAACAGAGGCTAATTGAGAAAACTTAGTTTTGGGACAAGATCATCTGGACGTCCTAGTCCCGATGAAATCGTCCGATCTGAGGCGATATTGTCTGATCGACGACGATATCGTCAAACGGTCAAAACCAACTCTAAAAATGGCACGAGAAAGGAGGAAATGGGTTAAACGGCGGTTTGGAAGCGGTTTTGGGGGTTAAAATTTGAATTTGAATATTTACTAGAGTAATTGTAATTATTTAAGGTTTTACTGTGCCAATTTTAGGGTGCTACAATGACATTTCCAAAAATGGAAAATGTCACGAAATCATGACATTTCCAAAAATGGAATATGTCGCGAAATCGCGACGTTTCCTCAAGTTACTTCCACTTAGCAAATTTTCCAGAAATGGTAGGTTGATTCCAATTTATTCATCTGTATTCTGCATTTTTACATATTAGTGAAAGATCTTCTTTACTCAGAATGACTCTAAAAATGAATTCTAAATTGAAATCAAAGCCATATGCAAGCCTACTTGGATACTTTGATATATGCAAAACTTGAAGAAGAAGGAGGCAAGCAAAATTTGGAATTAAAACCTAAAAAACATCAAGAGGGTCCCTGCGGCAAAATGAAAACTAAATATTTTCAAAGGATGGAATTTCATTTTTTAGTGGGGGTGTGTTACTTCTCAATAGATCCCAACTTGGTTTGTAAGTTGAAGATATATGGCTTGAAACAGGCACCCCGAGCATGTTATGCAAGGCTAGACAAACTATCTCACTCAAATAAGGTTTAAGAAAGGGTGCAAGTTGAGCAAGAATGACAAATCTCCACCTATTGAACAAATCATGTACAAATCTATGATTGAAAGCTTACTGTACCTGACAGCTATCAGACCAGATGTTTTGTAGGCAGTATGCATGACAGCACGATTTCAGGTTAATCTCAAGGAGACTCATGTGACAAAATTATGGTGGTTGATTTTTGAAATATCATTGAAGGGAAAATGATTGTTTGTGGTTTCCTTTTTCGAAAGTGGTTGGTTGAATGCATTAGGTTTTCTGAATTGAGAGTTGTGTTTAAACCTTGTGTTATAAGCATAGTGGTTTAAGCCCATTGGTTGTGAAAGAAATTGAGTTAGAAAAGAACATGAGTATCATTATTATGTGATATTTGTGGTTGACCATTGTTGGAATTATTTGAGTTGGTTGATACATACTTGGACTAGGGTTGTGTGAGAGAGAGTTGTCCCTTGTGATGATTGGTTGAGGTGATTTGATTGAGCCTAGTCAAGTTATGTGTGAAGTGATTTTTATAGTTCTATGAAGTGGATTTGATTTGAGATCACCATTCATTGTTGAGTTAATTTTAAGTACTACTTGAGAATGATTGATTGAGCCTTTGCGAAGGCCTTTGGGAAATATTTGAGGACAATGTTGGGACATATTTCTAGAGCATATTTGGACAGGTTTTGTATGAGCTTTTTATTCAGCATTGGACAAGTTCTATGTGAGATTTTTGAGCAGGTTCTTAGTGAGCCTGTTGACTGAGATTTGGAGGTGACAGAGTATATAGGACAAAGTCTCAATGGATAGAAATATAATAGCCAACACAGTTGAATATAGATCTAAGTGAGGATTCTTCAAGTGAAGAAGAGGTCCACTAGTCAGTACAGCAGAGAGACAGAGTCTTCTATAATATCACAAGGGTACTATGGAGTATGGGTTATGGTGTCTAAAAGATGCAAATTGGGCAGGATGTGTAGATGACAGAAAGAGTACCAGTGGAGGTGCATTCTATCTTGGAGACAAATTGGTCACATAAAAAAGTAAGAAACAAGATTCAACTTCCTTATCCACAGTAGAGGCAGAATATATTGTAGTGACAACGTGTTGTACGTAGGAGAAAGTTGCAGAAAGTAAGGTGAAGTTGGATTTTTATTCCAACAATAGTTTGTGGAGTGGTCACGTTTCCCAAGAATTGACTAGCTACAGGGATCACATTCTCAGGGGGAGCATTTATATATTTGATTATATTTTTGCTCATATTTGTAATTTTTGCTAACTGTCATAACATGTGCCTAAGAATGATGTGCATATACTCAGGGGGAGTCTGCAGCAGCCCTTTGGTATTATTGTCAAAGGGGGAGAAGAGTTACAGGAAATTACACGTGTTGCCAACAATTCCAAAGGGAGAGATTGTTGAGCAAGGTGCAGCAGGAGTATTGTCATTGTTGTCAACACAGTCAGTTAGATCTAATGATGCAGTGGACAGGAAGTTCAAAAGTCATTCAGATGTAGAGGACAGGAGTTCAAAGGTTGCTCAGAGTATGTACAGTGATTTTCCAAGAAAATCGAGGTGGCCCATATGCAAAAGATCAAATAAAAAGACAAGTAAGAAAAGTGTCATGATTTCGTGACATATACAGCAGGCAAGAAAATTTTTTGCGATTTCGCGACATGTTGGAAGAGAGAGAAAAAGCAAGAAAAATTGTCATGATTTCATGACATGTTGGAAGAGAGAGAAACAACAAGATAAACTGTCATGATTTTGCAACATGCTGGAAGAGAAAGGCGAGTGGAAAAACTATCGCGATTTTGTGACCTGTTCGGAGAGAAAGCACAAGCAAGCAAAACTGTCGCGATTTCATGACATGTTGGAAGAAAGAAAGGCAAGTAGAAAAAGTGTCACGATTTCGTGACATATTGCAAGAAAGATAGTACGGAAGAAAAAGTGTCATGATTTCGTGACATGTTGGAAGAAAGAAAGGCAAGCAAAAAAAGTGTCACGATTTTGTGACATAGTACAAGAGAGATAGTACGAAAGAAAAAGTGTCACGATTTCACGACATATTGGAAGAGAGAAAGGCAAGTAGAAAAGGTGTCGCGATTTTGCGACATATTGCAAGAGAGATTGTACGGAAGAAAAAGTGTCGCGATTTCATGACATATTGCAGGAGAGAGAGTCCGAAAGAAAAAGTGTCACGATTTCATGAGATATTGCAAGAGAGATTGTACAGAAGAAAAAGTGTCGCAATTTTGTGACATATTGCAAGAGAGAGAGTCCGAGAGAAAAAGTGTCGCGATATCACGACATGTCGGGTTTTCGTGACCCGAAGGCAAGAGAAAGAGCTAAGGAGAAAAAGTGTTGCGATATCGCGACATGTCGGGTTTTCGCGACCTGAAGGCAAGAGAAAGAGCTAAGGAGAAAAAGTGTCACGATATCATGACATGTCAGGTTTTCGTGACCCGAAGGCAAGAGAAAGAGCTAAGGAGAAAAAGTGTCACGATATCGCGACATGTCGGGTTTTCATGACCCAAAGGCAAGAGAAAGAGCAAAGGAGAAAAAGTGTCATGATATCGTGACATGTCGGGTTTTTGTGAACTGAAGGCAAGAGAAAGAGCAAAGGAGAGAAAAGTGTCGCGATATCACAACATGTCGCATTTTTGCGACTAAATGAGGAGAGAGAAAGTAAGAAGGCAGAAGTGTCGCGATATCATGACAAAAGTAAAGAGGAAAGAGTATGAAGGCAAAAGTGTCACGATATCGCGACATGTTGTTTTTTCATAGGTACAAGCCAAGAAAAGAGGCAAGGAGGTGAAAGTGTCACGATATCGCGACATACTGAGTTTTCATGGGTACAAGCCAAGAAGAGAAGAAAGGAGGCAAAAGTGTCGCGATATCACGACATGTTGTATTTTTGTGGTCCAAAGCAAGGAGAGAGAGAGAGAACAAAAGTGTCACGATATCATGACATGTATTTTTGGGGACCAAAGCAAGGAGAGAGAGTAAGCAAAAGTGTCGCGATATCACGACATGTTGCTTTTTCGTGGTTGATTTGAAGCCGACGAAGACCTATGATAGCCAACTAATATTAGGGTTTGCAGCCGACTAATATTAGGGTTTTCATCACTAGAATTTTGTTATAAAAGGAGGGTTGTTTGGAGATTTGAAGTTTCGATGAATGCGTTGTTGAATATGCGTCGTTGAATATGCATCGAAGTGTGAAATGTGGCCATTAGAGCGTAGAAAGTGCAGAAGCTACGATATGATGGCAAAGTGAGCAAAGTGAGTAAAGAATTCATGTCAAATTATCCTAAGTGCATCTACGATTACATAGAGAAAGTAGGAGCAGAGTGCACAAAAGGGAGAAGACAATCATGAAGTTGGATTGTAGTGAATCAGAGTGTGTGAAGAGTTTGCACAGAAAGAGCAGAGAGCGCAAAGAACACAAAGGTGGAGAAGACCAGTTAGGGTCATGCAAAAGCAAAGGTATTTTATCATCAAACTTATAGATTCAAAATTGAAGTCCAGGTTGCAGCTTGGCATCAGGGGTTGGTGCTCCTTCCAGTAGGTCTTTGGTAAATCGGGGGTTGGTGCTCCTTTCTATTGGTACGAGATAAATCGGGGGTTGGTGCTCCTTCCGGTGGATGTTTGGTAAACCTGTTTGTAAAGTTGGTGCTTTGCAAAGGCTAGATTTGGAAGGTAGTCAAAGCAGTCATTCTTGAGGAGTATCCAAATTGGTGAACCTCATTAAAATCTTGTGTTGTGTGATATGTTCTTTTGTGATGCTTGCTTCATCTGGTTTTAAGGTTTCTTTATTCCAGTTTTAAGAGCTGTAAATTCATGTTAGAAGAACTACACTGATTCACCCACCCTATCAGTGCCATTGTAAGACTAACACTCTAGCACACGTGCTTTGGATGATAAATTGTGAGGTGGAGTGGATTGTGAAGTTGATGGGATGGATTGGTGGGTGGATGGAAGTGTGGACTCGTATGGATTTGAGATGAAGTTGTAATACTTAAATGGCTCGATAACTACGGATATAATGAATTTTTCCTTCATGAATATATTTCAAACATTGATGTAATATTGAAGGGACACATTTCATCTACCTTATCCAAGGGTGTCCAAGGAGTACATTGTAATCCATGGACCCTTCTAGGATATGGAACATAGTATGCAATGTATTAACCCCCACTTCAATGGGTAATACCATAGTACCAACTATAGAACATAGAGCACCATTGAATTCTTGCAAGGTGAATGTGGATTTTGTGATGTGGGAGGGTGGAAGATTGAGATGTTGGAGGGTTGAGGTAGTGATGTTGATGGATGAGCAAGTTTCAATGAACACTCTGTTTAAAGGCTTCCTATCAACTTAAGCCATGATATGTAATATAGGGTCTGGTGATTGTGATGATATTTATTTGATATCAAAATAATAGAATGTGATAGTGCTCCATACATTTTTTAATGCTCACTATAAATTTGTTAAAGGCATTAGCTCCAATCTTACATTTATACTCTTTTAAGTGATTCTCTATAAAGTCGGCTCATATTTAAATCTTTACTCCACTTTAATATTTTAAATCAAATACTATTTTATTTCTCAAACCATTACTTTAGTATTTAAATAAAATATTAAAGTATACTCTACTTACTTTATATTTAAATATTAAATTTAAATATTTAGGCATACCTTTTTGTCTTCATCACATCACAATATGTTTTGTCTTGCATACCATTGAGGACATATCATTTTTTCTTGCATGGTTTGCTTCATCACATTAAGATATACTATCAACCAAACAACCTTTGACATCAATGACAACTCAATACACTCAATATTTCCAATAGGAACATGTAAATATGCCCTTCTTTCTTTTGATGAGGTCTATGAATTGTTCTTGTTCATCAGTGGAAAGTTTTTTCCATGTTCAATGATTTTTGGATTACTCATATTTGTGCTTAGGTTCACATCTATAGTATCTTCAATGGCTATGTGTGAACCTTCCTTAAGCTGATGGAGCATTGGAATCAGATGAATGTCATTAATGACATTATCAAACTTTTCAAGCATAGTCTCTTCCATTTATTCTTGGAAAATAGCAGGAGGCAAGGGTGAAGGCAAGGGTGAAGGTGAAGGTGATGTAGGAATGTAAGTAGTGGAAACTCTTAACAATTTCTTAGAAAGTATAAATTTGGAAAAGGATGATGGTGATGAAATATATTCCATATCGATGAGGTCTATGTCAATAAGAATTGGTTTTTCCAAATCATATGGATTACAGAGTGGGGTAAATATGTCAACCAGATTCATGTTGACTTAGTGGAAAATGGTGGTTGGTAATGTGAAGGTGGGTTGGTCTTGTCTCCTGGAATCAAACAATGAACCGTGAGAACCTAGATAGCAGCAAGCAACACATGTAAACACAAATGACAAGGCCATGCAAATGCAATGCAATTTTTTTAAATTTATTTTTTTTATTTTTTTTGTTTTGTTATGTACATATATGACATCAATTTGTTGTGAGGTGATCAATGAAGCATAGTTTGTGGTTCATCCATTGGTTTAGCTTGATACCTTGGGAGCAGCAAACGGAATATGGGTTGATGGATGGGAAACATTTTTAGATAATACTCATCTTGTTCAATGAATGGAATGAGTGGGACTGATTCCTCCTTAGATTCATCTGAAGCTATTGATATGATATCGTATTGTTCATATAATTCCTCAAAGTCATTATTGTGATTGTTTTCCTCTTCTAAATCTAAATCGAGGCTTTGGAAGGCTTGTTCAAAAGAGGAAGTGGAAATATATGAATGGTAACCTAGGCCTAAATGATAATGTGCTTCTTGATATTAAGGCTCAATAATGTCATGCATATCCTATTCATGTCATCCTAGGCCATATACTTTCTAATTAATCCAATGAAAATATCATGATGAAAAATTAGAAATAATCTTGCTTTCAAGGTTGGTAGAGGATTATTGCTTAGGTTCATATGGGGGAAGTTAATCGGATGATGAATCTACCCCCTATATACAAAATTAATTCTATTAGGTGATGAACCCATGTTGTACACCACTCCTATGTATAAGGGTGGATCATGTGGGTGATCATAATCCCTAATAGTTTAGATATTGAATGGTGTAATTGTGACATCTTGGACCACATACTCGCTAATGCTAGGATTAGCAAGGTAGACTACAACTTATGTATATGATGATATGGATGGAGTGGATGTGGAAATATTGGGATCAAGGGTATCTTGTGGCTTAGATGATGAGAGTGAAGTATGGTGAAATGGCATCTCACAATCTATCAAATTAACTTGTGAGGTATTGATTGATAGATATGAAGATGGGTTTGGCTGAGGAAGTTGATGGATGTCTATTGATGTTCATGTGGATGAAATAACTATGGGTGTTTGTGGATTTGGTTGTATGGATGATGATAAATGGATAGTTATTGGTGATGTGAATAATGTGGAGGGTTTTGAGGGTCGTCCTTCTAGTATGGATGTGGAAGTTGTTGATTGGGTCTAAAAACATGTACATGTTGATGGTTATGATTATGGTTGGGATGTGGAAGTGAAGGCCTGATATGGATTGGTGATGGGGAGTTTCTCTAGCACACGTGCTTTGGATGAGAAATTGTGATGTGGAGTGGATTGTGAAGTTGATGGGACTAAGGATAGGTGGGTGTATAGTGAAGTTGATGGGACTAAGTATAGGTGGGTGGATAGAAGTGTGGACTCGTATGGATTGGAGATGAAGTTGTAATACTTAAATGGTTTGATAACTATAGATATAATGAATTTGTACTTCATGAATATATTTTAAACATTGATGTAATATTGAAGGGACACATTTCATCTACCTTATCCAAGGGTGTCCAAGGAGTACATTGTAATCCATGGACCCTTCTAGGATATGGAACATAGTATGCAATGTATTAACCCCCACTTCAATGGGTAAGACCATAGTGCCAACTATAGAACATAGAGCACCATTGAATTCTCGCAAAGTGAATGTGGATTTTGTGATGTGGGAAGGTGGAAGATTGATATGTTGGAGGGTTGAGGTAGTGATGTTGATGGATGAGCCAGTTTCAATGAACACTCTTTTTAAAGGCTTCCTATCAACTTAAGCCATGATATGTAATATAGGGTCTGGTGATTCTGATGATATTTATTTGATATCAAAATAATAGAATGTGATAGAGTGCTCCATACATTTTTGAATGCTCACTACAAATTTGTTAAAGGCATTAGCTCCAATCTTATATTTATACTCTTTTATGTGATTCTCTATAAAGTCGGCTCATATTTAAATCATTACTCCACTTTAATATTTTAAATCAAATACTCTTTTATTTCTCAAACCATTACTTTAATATTTAAATAAAATATTAAAGTATACTCCACTTCTTTTATATTTAAATATTAAATTTAAATATTTAGGCATACCTTTTTGTCTTCATCACATCACAATATGTTTTGTCTTGCATACCATTGAGGACATATCACTTTTTCTTGCATGGTTTGCTTCATCACATTATGATATACTATCAACCAAAAAACATTTGACATCAATGACAACTCAATACGCTCAATATTTCCAGTAGGACCATGTAAATATGTGCTTCTTTCTTTTGATGAGGTCTATGAATTGTTCTTGTTCATCAGTGGAAAGTTTTTTCCATGTTCAATGATTTCTAGATTATTCAGATTTGTGCTTAGGTTCACATCTATAGTATCTTCAATGGCTATGTGTGAACCTTCCTTAAGATGATGGAGCATTGGAATCAGATGAATGTCATTAATGACGTTATCAAACTTTTTAGGCATAGTCTCTTCCATTTATTCTTGGAAAACATCAGGAGGCAAGGGTGAAGGCAAAGGTGAAGGTGAAGGTGATGTAGGAATGTAAGTAGTGGAAACTCTTAACAATTTCTTAGAAAGTATAAATTTGGAAAAGGATGATGGCGATGAAATATATTCCATATCGATGATGTCTATGGCAATGAGAATTGGTTTTTCCAAATCGTATGGATTATGGAGTGGAGTAAATAAGTCAACCAGATTCATGTTGACTTAGTGGAAAATGGTGGTTGGTAATGTGAAGGTGGGTTGGTCTTGTCTCCTGGAATCAAACAATGAACCGTGAGAACCTGGATAGCAGAAAGCAACACATGTAAACACAAATGACAAGGCCATGCAAATGCAATGCAATTTTTTTTAATTTATTTTATTTATTTTTTTTGTTTTGTTATGTACATATATGACATAAGTTTGTTGTGAGGTGATCAATGAAGTGTATTTTGTGGTTCATCCATTGGTTTAGCTTGATACCTTGGGAGGGTCAAATGGAAGATGGGTTGATGAATGGGAAACTTTTTAGATAATACTCATCCTATTCAGTAAATGGAATGAGTGGGACTAATTCCTACTTAAATTCATCTAAAGCTTTCGATATGATATCATATTCTTCATATAATTCCTCAAAGTCATCATTGTTATTGTTTTCCTCTTCTGAATTTAAACGGAGGTATTGGAAGGCTTGTTCAAAAGAGGAAGTGAAAATATATGAATGGTAACCCAGGCCTAAATGATAATGTGCTTCTTGATATTAAGGCTCAATAATGTCATGCATATCATGTTCATGTCATCCTATGCCATATACTTTCTAATTAATCCAATGAAAATATCATGATTAAAAATTAGAAATGATTTTGCTTTCAAGGTTGGTAGAGTATTATTGCTTAGGTTCATATGGGGGAAGTTAATCGGATGATGAATCTACCACCCATATACAAAATTAATTATATTAGGTGATGAACCCATGTTGTACACCACTCCTATGTATAAGGGTGGAGCACGTGGGTGATCATAATCCCTAATAGTTTAGATATTGAATGGTGTAATGGTGACATCTTGGACAACATACTCTCTAATGCTAGGATTAGCGAGGTATACTACAACTTATGTATATGATGATATGGATGGAATGGATGTGGAAATATTGGGATCAAGGGTATCTTGTGGCTTAGATGATGGGAGTGAAGTATGGTGAAATGGCATATCATAATATATCAAATTAACTTGTGAGGTATTTATTGATAGATATGAAGATGGGTTTGGCTGAGGAACTTGATGGATGTCTACTGATGTTCATGTGGATGAAATAACTATGGGTGTTTGTAGATTTGGTTGTATGGATGATGATAAATGGATAGTTATTGGTGATGTGAATAATGTGGAGGGTTTTGAGGGTCATACTTCTAGTATGGATGTGGAAGTTGTTGATTGGGTCTTAACACATGTACATGTTGCTGGTTGTGATGATGGTTGGGATGTGAAAGTGAAGGCTTGATGTGGATTGGTGATGCAGAGTTTCTCTAGCACATGTGCTTTGGATGATAAATTGTGAGGTGGAGTGGATTGTGAAGTTGATGGGACTAAGGATAGGTGGGTGTATAGTGAAATTGATGGGACTAAGGATAGGTGTGTGGATGGAAGTGTGGACTCGTATGGATTGGAGATGAAGTTGTAATACTTAAATGGTTTTATAACTACATATATAATGAATTTGTCCTTCATGAATATATTTCAAACATTGATGTAATATTGAAGGGAAATATTTCATATCCCTTATCCAAGGGTTTCCAAGGAGTACATTGTAATCCATGGCCCCTTCTAGGATATGGAACATAGTATACAATGTATTAACCCCACTTCAATGGGTAAGACCATAGTGCCAACTATAGAACATAGAGCACCATTGAATTCTCGCAAGGTGAATGTGGATTCTGTGATGTGGGAGGGTGGAAGATTGAGATGTTGGAGAGTTGAGGTAGTGATGTTGATGGATGAGCTAGTTTCAATCAACACTTTGTTTAAAGGCTTCCTATCAACTTAAGCCATGATATGTAAAATAGGGTCTGGTGATTGTGATGATATCGATTTGATATC
Source organism: Wollemia nobilis (assembly GCA_028583015.1). Lineage (NCBI taxonomy): Eukaryota > Viridiplantae > Streptophyta > Pinopsida > Araucariales > Araucariaceae > Wollemia > Wollemia nobilis. The sequence continues at coordinate 3,427,548 of JAQPPZ010000057.1, forward strand.
AAAATCATAGAATGTGATAGAGTGCTCCATACATTTTTGAATGGTCACTATAAATTTGTTAAAGGCATTAGCTCTAATCTTACATTTATACTTTTTTATGTGATTCTCGATAAAGTTGGCTCATATTTAAATCATTACTCCACTTTAATATTTTAAATCAAATACTCTTTTATTTCTCAAACCATTACTTTAATATTTAAATAAAATATTAAAGTATACTCCACTTATTTTATATTTAAATATTAAATTTAAATATTTAGGCATACCTTTTTGTCTTCATCACATCACAATATGTTTTGTCTTGCATACCATTGAGGACATATCACTTTTTCTTGCATGATTTTCTTCATCACATTATGATATACTATCAACCAAACAAACTTTGACATCAATGAAAACTCAATACGCTCAATATTTCCAATAGGACCATGTAAATATGCCCTTCTTTATTTTGATGAGGTCTATGAATTGTTCTTGTTAATCAGTGGAAAGTTTTTTCCATGTTCAATGATTTCTAGATTATTCATATTTGTGCTTAGTTTCACATCTATAGTAGCTTCAATGGCTATGTGTGAACCTTCCTTAAGCTGATGGAGCATTGGAATCAGATGAATGTCATTAATGATGTTATCAAACTTTTCAGGCATAGTATATTTCATTTATTCTTGGAAAACAGTAGGAGGCAAGGGTGAAGGAAAAGGTGAAGGTGAAGGTGATGTAGGAATGTAAGTAGTGGAAACTTTTAACAATTTCTTAGAAAGTATAAATTTGGAAAAGCATGATGGTGATGAAATATATTCCATATCAATGAGGTCTATGTCAATGAGAATTGGTTTTTCCAAATCGTATGGATTACGGAGTGGGGTAAATAAGTCAACCAGATTCATGTTGACGTAGTGGAAAATGGTGGTTGGTAATGTGAAGGTGGGTTGGTCTTGTCTCCTAGAATCAAATAATTAACCGTGAGAACTTGGATAGCAGCAAGAAACACATGTAAACACAAATGACATGGCCATGCAAATGCAATGCAATTTTTTTTAATTTATTTTTTTTATTTTTTTTGTTTTGTTATGTACATATATGACATCAATTTGTTGTGAGGTGATCAATGAAGCGTATTTTATGGTTCATCCATTTGTTTAGCTTGATACCTTGGGAGGAGCAAATGAAATATGGGTTTATGGATGGGAAACATTTTTAGATAATACTCATCGTGTTCAGTGAATGGAATGAGTGGGACTGATTCCTCATTAGATTCATCTGAAGCTATCGATATGATATTGTATTCTTCATATAATTCCTCAAAGTCATCATTGTTATTGTTTTCCTATTCTAAATCTAAATGGAGGCTTTGGAAGGCTTGTTCAAAAGAGGAAGTGAAAATATATGAATGGTAACCCAGGCCTAAATGATAATGTGCTTCTTGATATTAAGGCTCAATAATGTCATGCATATCCTGTTCATGTCATCCTAGGCCATATCATTTCTAATTAATCCGATGAAAATATCATGATGAAAAATTAGAAATGATCTTGCTTTCAAGGTTGGTATAGGATTATTGCTTAGGTTCATATGGGGGAAGTTAATTGGATGATGAATCTACCCCCCATATACAAAATTAATTCTATTAGGTGATGAACCCATGTTGTACACCACTCCTATGTATAAGGGTGGATCACGTAGGTGATCATAATCCCTAATAGTTTAGATATTGAATGGTGTAATGGTGACATCTTGGACCACATACTCGCTAATGCTAGGATTAGCGAGGTAGACTACAACTTATGTATATGATGATATGGATGGAGTGGATGTGGAAATATTGGGATCAAGGGTATCTTATGGCTTAGATTATGGGAGTGAAGTATGGTGAAATGGCATCTCACAATCTATCAAATTAACTTGTGAGGTATTGATTGATAGATATGAAGATGGGTTTGGCTGAGGAACTTGATGGATGTCTATTGATGTTCATATGGATGAAATAACTATGGGTGTTTGTGGATTTGGTTGTATGAATGATGATAAATGGATAGTTATTGGTGGTGTGAATAATGTGGAGGGTTTTGAGGGTCGTCCTTCTAGTATGGATGTGGAAGTTGTTGATTGGGTCAGAACACATGTACATGTTGTTGGTTGTGATGATGGTTGGGATGTGGAAGTGAAGGCCTGATGTGGATTGGTGATGGGGAGTTTCTCTAGCACATGTGCTTTGGATGAGAAATAGTGAGGTGGAGTGGATTGTGAAGTTGATGGGACTAAGGATAGGTGGGTGTATAGTGAATTTGATGGGACTAAGTATAGGTGTGTGGATGGAAGTGTGGACTCGTATGGATTGGATATGAAGTTGTAATACTTAAATGGTTCGATAACTATGGCTATAATGAATTTGTCCTTCATGAATATATTTCAAACATGAAGGGACACATTTCATCTCCCTTATCCAAGGGTGTCCAAGGAGTACATTGTAATCCATGGACCCTTCTAGGATATGGAACATAGTATGCAATGTATTAACCCCCACTTCAATGGGTAAGACCATAGTGCCAACTATAGAACATAGAGCACCATTGAATTCTCGTAAGGTGAATGTGCATTTTGTGATGTGGGAGGGTGGAAGATTGAGATGTTGGAGGATTGAGGTAGTGATGTTGATGGATGAGCCAGTTTCAATCAACACTCTCTTTAAAGGCTTCCTATCAACTTAAGCCATGATATGTAATATAGGGTATGGTGATTCTGATGATATTGATTTGATATCAAAATCATAGAATGTGATAGAGTGCTCCATAAATTTTTGAATGCTCACTATAAATTCGTTAAAGGCATTAGCATCTTGGGATTGAAATTCAATGGATTTTAATATTTCCATTAATGCCTCATGATGTGGGGGATATTGTTGTATAATCTTATAAATGGATAGTTTTGTAAAATTTATTTTGAGACTAGTTATTAACCGATTGTTCAACAAGATGATAGGTCTTTATGGATGGCTTAGGGGATGAATAGGTTGGGATGGATGACTTGTGAGGTGAATTTGTTGAGATTGATTAGTGTAAAAATGAATGGGTGGATGTGGATTAGTTTTATAGAGACACATTTGCTTGAGGTGCCATAAGAGGTTGAACTGCTTGGGGTTGTTCATTTTGATGATTGGTGCTTTGTTGACCTCGAGTGACTACATGGATAGAACCCATAAAAAATTGATGCATGATTGAATTGGTTAGGGGGAGTCATAGTATTTTATCCCCCTATTGTCTATTGTGATGATGAGGAAGTGGTGTCTGATAAATTCTAAGATTTTGATTTTGTTGTGCCAAGGGACTATCCAACTTAATTACCCCTAGGTCTATCAAGTATTACACCATGTTTTTAAATGACAAGTAGTTATTAATGTAATGTACTTTATATCTATGTAAATGAAAAAACAAATGCTCCTTATAGCCCTTGCCATATTTGGTTTGATAATCTGGTTTAACTTCAAATAAGGTAATGGCATTGGTGTCATACAACCTGCAGAAGATGGAAGCATATGATTCATATAAATGTGTGTAAGTGCAATCCTATAAAACATATTGTTGATGTTTATAGTTTTCTAGAGTTGGTGTTGTGTTGTGTGATTGTTGTGGTGGAGGAACCGCTTGATATGATACTTGTTATGGTTGTTGTTGCAGTGATGGTTGTTGTTTTTGAGTCATTTGGGGTTGACTTAGAACCACTTTATTGACTTATCCTTGATTGGACATAATAGTTTCCTTTATATTGAACCTTGTTTTACCATTATTTTTCCTTGGTTTAATCTCACCCTCTTAATTTTGTATTTCTTCAATGACACAATCTTGGGCAAGAGCTTCATCGAATGTTCTGTATTATCGTAATTGCAATAATAAGGAGATATTTTTAGATAACTCCTTGTAAATATTTGAGTTAATTATTCTATTGGTAGGGAGAATGATAACTTGGTGTGACTACCCTCCAATTTTTTCCAAATTCATAGACCGACTCTTATTCAAATTGTTTGAGATTGTATAGGTCGATCAAGGTAGTTTTCTTATGAACATTGACGGAGAAACTTTCCAAAAAAATTTCCTCCAATTGTTTAAATGTGTAAAAACTATGGTGTGGAATATGATTATACCAATATAAGGCATCTCCCCTAATTTTTGAGGAAATATTTAGAGCATTAGAGCATCGTTCTCTTGGATTCAAAGGAATTAATGGATGAATGCATTGATGTGCTACCTAGGGTCCTTAATCCCTTTGAATTTGTCAAAATTTTGTAGTTTAAAGTCTATAAGATAAGGTAGTGATGGTACCAAAGAATGAATGGGTTTATTGATAAGTTGTATTATTTTAGGATTATAGTACATCATACCAGGAGTGTGCATAAAAAAATTGTTAATCTATTATTGTAAGGCTTGGATTTTAGGGTCTTCCATGTGTGTATGGGAGCCCTAGTTTGTTTGATGTGTGTATGGAGGTGGGGTGTGTGGAGTAATAAATTGTTGGTATGGAATGTGGTAGTGATGTACTAATGTATTAATGGGTATTTTATGATGTTGGGTGTGTTTTTGGGCTTGGTGATGAAATTATTGATGTTGATGAAGTGGGGATGAAGTTTGGGGGATTTGAATGTGTTGGATTGTGGGAGTGGTATTGATGTGGCTGAATGGTGTAGCACATGGGTATATTATTATTTATGGGGATGTGATTCTCAGAGGCTTGTAATGATCAATTTACTATTCTTGTTCAAATACCCAAATTGTACAATCGTACAATCTCTCCAACAATTGATATGCGACCACAAAATAGCTTATATGGACTCAAATCATACAACTGTATGATCCCAAATCATACAGTGTCAAGGCTTTTATGATTTTACACTCATTCAATCCTTTAGATTTGGTTTTGCAAGTTTCCGTACATAGTTTTGTAACTAATTTGTTAAATTTGCCAAATCGGGTAAGTTTCCTTCAATCGCATAATTGCCAAATCGGGTAAAGTTATTTTGTACAATTTGTAACACATTTGGTGTATGATTTGTATGAACTGAAAGTTTAGAAAGGTACCAAATTGGATGCTTTTATTTACCAATATTTCTCATACAAGTTTTGGGAAGTTCTAGAATGTCAATTACTCCATCTTTACCAACATGCAAGTTCTATCTTTAGGGTTTGAGAAAGTTCTTCACAATGGAAATCTCCAGAAATCATACAACAAATCCCAAGACATATTTCCAGATGTAATATTCCTCATAGATCACTTCCAAGGCTCACACCAATGGTGATTCAATTCCATTATTCCTACTAGTGCATTAACATCATCCATAGACATAAAAAAGTAACATGCAACAATCATATACTGCAAAATACTAATCCATAATTCTAGGATCATACAATGATGTGAGATAATACTATGCAATGTGATTCTTCATTCATTACTCTTCAATGGAACATTACAATCACTAACAATTTCCACAAAGATACACAATAACTAGTAATTCCACACAATGATCAGATATATGCATTCAATAATCAGACTAATCAGACCAAACTTACAAAATTAAAAGGGGGCCTTATATAATGTTTCCTAGGCCATTCCAAGTGGTTCTTGAGGCAATTCATTATTTATAATTGTATAACAAAATCTTAATTACACCCTTTTACTAAGTCTAATTATATTATTTATCAAATTCATTCACAAATGCAACTCAAATTACATTTTATCTATATTTGATGTATCACATTTCACCTTGTACATTCTACTTCCATTTTGTACATTTTGCTTCCTCGTACATTTTACTCCTGCTTTGTACATTTTTCCAAAACTATCAAAATTTTCAAAACTATCAAAACTAGGCAAATCCTCTTTGTCACTTCTTCTTATTTTGGGAGGTGGATTTGCTGCCTACATCTGCCCTCCCCTTTACTTTGGTTGGTGTCCTCACTGAATCATATTTCTATTTTAGTTGGGCCTCATATTCTTTGACCAAGGCTTCATTGTATTCCATCTGGACATGAATAATTGCACGTTGGTTCTACAACTTGGTTGCGTAGTTGCCCATTTCTACTACTTTCATACCATGTTGGTTGGTTGTCTCCTCGATAGTCTTCAGGAGTTCCCTTAATTGTTTTTCACACTCAGTAGCACTCTTCTTAAGCTTCTCTTGTAAATGTGCTTCTGTTTGAGTTGCTACTTCTAACTCTTCATTCTTATCTATAATGGTCTTCATATGGTGATTAATATCAGCCTCCAAAGCATGAACAATCTCCTCCTTAACCTTCAATTATGTTTGCTTTTCTATAGGATCATATCATTATATCACTTATTATATTTTGTAAGCTCTTCTATCTTCTTATCCTTCACTACTAGTTGCTCATATTTCATAGCCAATTATGTTCTCAATATGTTCATAATTCACCTACAACTATTCTTCTTTTATTGTTAATTGAGCTTCCAACTCCTTGATCCTTTATTCTACCATTTGTGAGACCTGTCGCTTCTCCTCTTCTAGAAAACTAATTTTGGCCTCAAAACTAGCCCTATTATTCAACAGTTCTTCTTCCAATTTCTTTAACTTTTCTTCTATTGTAGCCTTACTCTTATTCAATTCTTCCTCCATTGCAACCATTTCCTTCCAAGTGGCCTCTATCTCTTCTTTTTGAGATTTCTTGAGTTGATAGATATACTCCAATCCTATGCTCAGCCACTCTATCCAATGGTTAGGAAGTTCAACTTCCTCAGAGTGATATCCAAGCCTGAGTTTACCCTCTTATGTTCCAACTCCATTGTATTCAAGGGATAAGTTGAATAATTGGCTCTATCCAGGTACAACCTTGGATGCTACTTGTAGTTGGTTCTCACTCCATCTAGTAAGTCATATCTTCCTAACATCATTGTTACCTCTTCCCTAGGTAACCTCCATGGGTGTTGTACATGGATATAAACAATTATCTTTGTACGATCCTCACTACTCACCCATTCTATTATCTTTTCTAATTCGATAAACACTTGTTCCTCCCATAGCCTCAATTCTCCTATGCATCCATTACAAAACTATAATTTGGTGCTAGCCATGTCATTGCCCATCTGAGAGAAGAAATGGTCCACCTGATCCTCTACCCTTTTTGTATCCTCCTCAGTTTCAATCTTTGAGAACTGTGGTACTTCCAGGAGGTAGATTTTTTGCATCCTCCGTAGTTCTTCATGTGTAGGAGTTTGTTCTTCCTCTTCTTCCAAGTGGTGACCAGAGCTTCCCCCAAGCTCCATTAGTGCTTTCTCTATGTTTATATTTTCCTACGATGGATTGTATCCCATAGTTCTCTCAACCATCATATCATATTCAATATCAACAACCTCAGGATGAGATTTTTGTTGCCCTATAGGTTCCTAGACCTCCTTTTGTTGTTTAGGCAAGTCCACCTATTGTTCTTCTGTCACCTACTTTTCTTCCTAATTCTGCTAAACTTCCATCATTATGACCTCTTCAACAATAGGATTTTACTATTCCTATGATGCATTCGTATCTTCTTGTGCATCACTTTGTTTAGTTTTATTAGTGCCTCCTCCCATCAAAAATCTAAAGTGGGGCTTCTTTTTCTCTCTTGAATCTTCTTTGGAGGCTTCCACTACCACCTTGGATTTCTCCTTTACTTCTTATGTAGTATATTTAACTTCTTGTACTATTTTCTTCACTTCTATATCATCCAAAATTTTAATATTGATAGATTGGAAAATTTGTGGAGATTCTACCATCTCCTCTACATATGACAAATTCCAATTGTGTAAATCCAGCTTCTTCGAGTCTGACTGTCCTTTCTCTTACTGATTATCTTGTACAAGCTTGGCTTATTTTTTTAGAATGGGATTGTTTACCATTCTCTCCTATTGTCTTCTTATTCTTATCCATACTGGACTAGATTGCCTCCCCATAATTTCCTCCCTTTCCTGAAATGATGGCTACTCCTACTACCATTGTTAAAGTGCTTGTTGTTCCAGTTTAGGTTGTAACTTCCTAGGTCTTTTTCTTCTATGGTGTACCTCCTCATACGAAGGAGTATCCTCATGCACTGTAGTGGCTATGCTTCTTAGGTGATTTATTTTCATGAGACTTATCTGGAGTCTCCTTCTAAATTGGCATTGAATTTGCCCATCGTAGAATGGTTGGCCTACTTGCATCAATATTCCTAGGCTCTATCAAGCATGGAAAATGAATTCCTATCTATGTAACAACATTCAATAAAAATCCAATGGCATGGAAAGTCATCCCAAAATTCCTCAACCTTTTTGTTAGTACATCATGCATTTTTCTCTCCAGATAGGTACCCCAATCATACTGAATTCCTTTGGTAATACCTTCCACATATTGGGCCATCCATAGTGGACATCTTTGTGGCTTGTATTTCTCTTGAATAGTCGATCCATTACGATATTCATGGCGCATGGCCAATCATTTCCTATCAATTGGCTCTATTTAATCCCTCGAGTTCCTACACCCGAGATCTTTGCTTCGATCAATGATTTCACATTGGTGAGTGAAGTGATGATGCGATGTGTCTCAATTGGATCAAGAAACTTCTTGACTATCTCAATGCTATTTTTTGGCAATCCAAATGTTCTTCTGAATGCCTCTACTATGAAATCTACCTTCACCAATCATTTTCCCACATTAACATAGGTAAGTCTGCTTGTAGGATCGTATGCCTGAACAATATGCAATAGATAGTTATAAAATAAGGTCTTCTGGTGTAGTGGAACCTATGCTATCACAGCTACACCAACCTTCTCAAATTCTCTTCTCCATGGGTGGTTCTTATTTTCTTCTTTGTTCCACCACTTTCGACATGTATCTACTCCATATTATATAAATGATATCCTTATTATATAAACCTGGTCCTCCTTAGATTCATTGCTTAGATCCTCCTATGGATTTGCATAATGGAATTCACTATGTAGTTCCCTCCTCGAGGCTCTTTCTTGTGCCATTTCCTCCTCTCAAAACCTTGACGATGTCCTTCTTTGATCAACCCTCCAATACCTTTGCTCTCTCCATGGCCTATATCCTCCTCTCCTCCAAGGATGATTACCACGCCAATCACGGGACTAAAACTATCACCCTTGGTGTTGCTATGGATGTGAATCCCTCTCATGCAAACGTCCTAGTGACCATTCAACTCTATTGGCTGCAATTATTCTTAACCGGTATCCAAAATCTTTGACCAAAATTATTTTCTTACCATTCCTCTGGTTAGATTTAATTTCTAGACATCAACCATCATGCAACCAAAATTCCTCTAAAAACTATACAATGCTACTATAAATCGTACAATACACCTTCTAACTCATTCCTATACATTTTATGTTCGTACAACAACCTCCAAATCGTACAATCCTTCAAACTACTTCAAACTATTCAACAACTACAAATCATACATTGGCTACACCAAAATATATAGGGGCCATGAAAATACATACAACGTCCCTATCCACCTATTCTCCTTTTTTGGATCCATACAATTCCATATGATTATGTACGATTTTCTTAAAAAGGCTTAAATCAATCTCTGAACTACTTGAAATCGCATAAATTCTTCCTAAAATCATATAATCTATCCTCCAAATCATACAACACATCTTTTGAAACCCTTATCTACTTGAAACTTATATTTTCACTCCCTTTCCATGATTTGTCACCGACCTAGTTGCTAAAATATCCTGATCTATCTTTCTAGTGCAATTCTAGAGTAAATCTATAATTTTTCCTTCACTTGGTGCAATTTATCTCAAAAAAGAATTTTCTTGGCTGTGTTGTAGGGTTGTACGATCATCTCCCCTTTTTCTTCTACCTTCTACAATTTATTTTTGCTGCTTTTTCTCTGATTAGGGCTTGTGAGTTCTTTTTCTTGCAATTTCTTCACTCTGACTCCAATCTACAATTTCCTTGAACCCTAGGTGGATGTTTTCAACAATCTATTTCTTTGCTTTGATGCCTTCTACTACAAACCCTCACTTCTCTTCAGCTGAAATTCAAAATTTTCTTTTAATGGAGTCAAAACCCTTGATTTTTCTCTTTTGGTTGATTTTATTTGAATGCAAAAAGTCTCCCTAGTGTAAATTTAAAATGGGTCATGCAATCTATAGTTTTACTAGTGAATTTCCATGCCCATGCAGAATATTTTATCTGGTTGCATGCTTTTCAACTTTGCTCTCCTAGAAATTCTGAATTTACCCTTGTATGGTTTGTTAAAAATACTTCAAACGTCCTCTTATTTAATTTTTTGTGAAACCCTAACCATTCAATTCTTAAAATTGTGCCACACTACCTTCTTTGCATGCAATTTTATCTTCTTTTTCTTGGATGATCAACAACTCACTACTTTCCGCATGTGATTTCATCCTTTTTCTGCATTTCTCGACAACTCATCATTTTGTGCATGCGACATTAATTGTGGTGGTTGCAAATCATACATTTGTATGATCAAATCATACATTGTATGATCTAAATCATACAACAGGCTCCCTTGTATGATTTTTACCTATGCTTTTTCTATTTTTCTTGTACAATTTCAAACTTGTGCTTTTTTGCACTTCTAACTGACTTGTACGATCTATCACTTAGAGAAAATTTCCATTTTTTCTCTTTTGAAGAGGCCACCATTTCCTGGTTTTCAACCAAATTCCTTCTTAATTGCGTCCCAATGGATTTTATTTTATTTTATTTATTTATTTTTTCCCTTCATTTCCTAATACTATTTACACTTATTATCGTGGGAATCACATAGTGATATTCACTTGCACGGTCCCATATGATTCTTCTCTTGGAGGTTCGACCATGATATTATGAGTGATTGTATCATCTAGTGCCACTTGTTCTCTAGGGTGATTCATCTCGACTTGTGATGTTACCGAATTCCTTGGACTTCCACTACCATGTGTGCAATTTGGAATTGTACAATTGCAAGTTGGAGTATCTTCTCCTACCATCTCTTCCTCTTGTTGTACAAGTAATGGATCCCTTGGTGGTGGTGCTCTAACTATTCTACTGTCATTTGAGAGACTTCTCTACCTATATCCTCGAATCAATTATATCTCCAAACTTGGTGGTTGAATCCTTTTTTTTCATTGGTTTCTTTGATCTACAAAATGCACTCTTCCTATATCAGCAAGGCCTCTACCTCACAAATGCCTTTCATGTCCTACTCCCCTTGATATTGAATCTATCTAAACAACTTGTGGTTCCTCCCTTCCTTGGATTAATCCTCTACCTCCTTCCAATATTTGAGGTCCTCATCATATTAGTGGTGGTCATACCAATTGGGTACTACCTTATAGGTTTTGGTAATATTCCTCTTATCCCTAGTATACCTTACATATTCCTTGTCTAGTTCAAACATGCTAAAGGTGTGTCTCCCAGCCATCTAAGAGTAGGAGGTTGAAAACTTCCTCGTCCTCTTCCTCCTATTGGTGTAACATCACCTTGAATTATTTCATTCCATGGTCAAATACCTCCTCCTCTTCCTAGATGAATCCTTAGGGGTCCTTATCGATTCCTCCCTCCCATTGCTTGATTATCAGGAGTTATATCTACCAATTCAATATTGGCTAGTGGAATTCTACTTCATCTTATGCTTGGTGACAATTATCGTAGTGCTCTAATTCTACGATCTACACGTATTAAGTGATGTCTCCATATTCTTTCCTCAAAGAATCTTTGTGGAGATGAGGTTGCCAGGATCTCCCTGTATGCATGGAAAAATTCCATCTCAGAAATTGAGTCATTCTAATTATCCTCTCTTTGCTTCGACCAATCCGTTGGTAAGTTTATCAATCTCTCCAATCTCCTTACTTCTCTCCTTTATCTTCTTAACTATCGATAGGCTATTGTATAAGTTGGAGTATCAAGATTGGTTTGAGGCTCTTGTGGTCTTCTAAATTGTCGATATGCTATTGTATATGTTATGGTATCAAGGTTATCTTGAGGCTCCTGGGGTCATCCTAGCCATTCATCACCACTACTACTCTCTATGCTAGGTTCTCTTACTAGACAAGGAATTCCTTAATCACTAGATTCACTCGAATCTACTCATGTATTTCCTTGTAGTTTAGGTGATGTGGTTGCTTCCTCAATTTCTTGCCAAAGTATTTCTACATCTTCATTTGTCATTGGTGGATCAATTGGTGCTACTTGTGATCTTCTTCCTTCACTTGTGCTCACACCATCATTTCTTATACCACTTATTTGAGTTATCTCCTCATTATCCTTAGCTTATCATTCTAGTTCCTATAGCCTAGCTACTCTTTGCTCATCCAAACTTTGTATTGTACCATCCAATTCCTGGATGATTTGCTCCCTCAACCTTGCATTATGACCTTACAATATTTGATATTATTCCTATAGTTGTTGGGTATGTAGTCGCATTATTTTTTGTAATAGCCCTATATGAGCTAATGGAGTAAGTCCAACCAATTCTTCATCAATGGTCTCATTCCCATCTTCCTCTAGAACTTCCATTTCAAAAGTTTCCACTCTATATTCATATCATACTATAAACTTCTTCATCCTTCTACTTTTTGGGGTAGTTCTCTACGTTCCAACCGAGGATAAATCATGTTTCAATTTTCTTGGGGTTCTTCTTCTTGCCTTATCCCTCTAGGTAACAATATTATATCCTAATATCCTATTTTATTTGGAGGAATCCACTCTTCATCTTCCTCTATTACTCGTTCGATCCCATCTGTAAATATGACATGCACCCACAATATTCTTCTTTCTCTGGGTTGAGGTACCAACTCCTACTATTCTATAGTTGGTCGTGTCTCCTCTCCTTCTGCAAATAAATGTGTGAGTCCCATGTCAGGATCTTCCTATGATGAAACTTGCTCGTCTTGAGTTATCTATTGAGCTCCTACTCATCTTCTCCATTCAATATCTTCCAAAGTAATGAATAAGCATCATACTCTATAGGGCTTCAAATTTGAGTTGTTTATAGTGTTGGGTACCTCAATCCCATTCAATTTTTGTAACTTGACTACTCCATTATTCATTACTTCCACTACTTTGTAGGGACCAAGCCATAAAGTCTTCAACTTACTAGGCTTGATTTCTTTCTTCCCATTAAACTTTAGAACTAAGTCACCCAGACTAAGTTCTAGCTTTCTCAGGTGTTTGTCATGCCATAATTTCCTTCTTTTCTAGGCTACCTCAATTACCCATTGTGCCATGACTCTTATTTCATCCAACTTAATCAGTGCTTTCAGTCTCTCCTCCAAAATTTCTTGATCACCCAAGTGATGCTCCACTGCAACTCTTAAGACTTGGTATCAAGAATTTTATTGGAACCACTACCTCTTGTCCATACATCAATTGGAAAGGTGTATGCTCTGTTGTTGGTTTAAAAGTTATTCTATATACCCATAAAATAGATGGTAGCATTTCCTCCCAACCCATTCCTTCTATTCCACAGGTTTTGTACAAAGTAGATACCAGGACTTTATTTGTTGCTTTCACTTGCCCATTTTATTTGGGGTAATATGGAATAGAAAATGAGTGCAAAATCCTAAATTCAGTTGTCAGTATCTTAATGATATCATTTACAAAGTGTCCTCCTGATCACTTATTATTTGTAGCAGAATGCCAAATCTTGTAATTACCTACTCGTACAATAATCTTTCTGTACTTTTAGCTGAGTTAGTGCTCTCACTTTGACCCACTTTGTCAAATATTTTTTTGCTACCATAATATACCTGCACTTCCTTCTTCGAGAGGTTTTCAATGGTCCGAAGAAGTCCAATCCCCATATTTCAAATAGTTCTTGGGGTTGTGATGGATGCAATGACATAAAGTCTCTCTTTACTAGCTTCCCTATCCTTTGACAAGTATCGCATGCTTTTACGTATTCTTTTGCATCATTATATAGTGTGGTCCACCATAATCATGCTAGTAATATTTTCCTAGCAGTGGCATATTGTCCCATGTGCCCTCCTACTAAGCCTTCATGAGCTTCTTTCAATGCCACTTTAAATTCTTCATTCATCATGCATCTTTTTAAGATACCATCAATTCCCATATTATAGAAGGGTGCTGACTTCATAATTACTTTCTTCTTCTCGATTACCATCATATCTTGTGGCAAATCTCCTATGGATAGATATTGGCCAATCAACTTGTACCATGATGGAACAACATTGATGGTGAATAACTATGCATCATGGAATTCATCTGGAATCCCTGTTCCTATAGGCTCTCCTGATCGTATTCGAGATAGTTGGTCTATAATTACATGCTTCTTACTAGGTCTCACTACCACTCAGAATACGAACTCTTGTAGGGTGATGAGCCACCTTCTGACCCATCCTTGTATCATCAGTTTATTTATAAAGTACAACAGATCTTTGTGATCTACATAAAAAGTGAAGGGATTCACCAGTAAGTAATACCTAAAATTTTAAACTACATATACCATTCCCAAGTCTTCTCTTTCTATTATACTATAGTTTCTTTCTTCCCTTGATAATAGATGACTAGAAAAGAAAATAGGCTGATCCAGCCTAAACTATCCTTCTTATGCTAAAGCACATCCAATTGCAAAATTTGAAGCATCAATGTGGACATGGAATTCCTTATCCCAATTTGAGAACACCAAAATTGGGCTACTAAAAAGCTTGGCCTTCAACTCCTCAAAGGCTCCTTGGTGCTCCTATGTCCATCTAAAAGGAACATTTTTATTTGTCAACAAATCCAATGGATAAGACACATGTGCATAATTCCTAATAAACCTTTGATAATACCCCATTGATCCAAGGAAGGTTTTAAGTGAAATCACATCATATGGTTCTTCCATGTGCAATATCACATGGATATTATCAAGATCTATTTTTAATCCCTCATTGCACACTATGTGCCCTAACGACTTTCCATATGGTACCATAAGGTAACACTTCCTAGAATTTTAATGAGATTTGTGTATTTCTATAACTACTCATACATTCACTAAGGGCAATGAAGATGCTCCTTGATCTTCCCATAAATTGACCAGTCATCCAAAAATAATTTGAATTTCCCCATCGCCAACTGATCAAATATATACATTATAATATGTTGAAATGTAGTTAGGGTATTATAGAGTCTAAATGGCATTCAATTATATGTATAGATGCCATTATCCACAATAAATTTGGTCTTTATCTTATCTTCCTTGGCTATGCTTATTTGATTGTAACCCAAAAATCCATCCAAAAATGAATAGATCTCATGTCCTATGACTTCCTCTAGAATGGAATCTATGAAGGGAATAGGGAAGGGATCCTTAATGGTTACTACATTTAGACTTATAAAGTCCACACATATTCTGATCTTATCCATTTTATTATTCAAAGTGACCACTATATGTAATACCCATTCACTAGTTGTAACCCTAAAGATGATTCCTGCATCCAACATCTTCTCTATTTCTTCATTCACTAATGCAACATATTTTGGATTCATCCTATATGGTCTTCTCCTTATTGGTTGTGCTCAAAGTAATTAGTGTGATATTATGGATACATAACTCAGGTGGTACTCCCTTCAAGTCCTTGTATGTCCATGCAAAGACATCCTTATATTCTAAGAATATCTTAAAGGCTATCACTTTCAATACAGGGTTCCAATCATCACCATAGTGAATCATCCTAGGTTCCTCCTCCATCCCTAGATTGATGTCCACTATCTGGGGTCCTTTATATTTGATATTTTTTGGCTCACTCACTACTTTCTCCATATTATTTGGGTGTGCCAGTATTATGTCAATTTTGCATCTCCTACTGTATATTCTGCAAAACATTTTGGAAATATCCATTTCTCTTTTGCTTTCTTTTTAGGTTCCTAGATGACTTTGATTTTGTATTTTTTTTCCTTGATCTCCTTTGAGTTGATATAGAGGAATTTGGGCTAAAAAAATTTTTACTCTTCCATTTTTCAATGAAGAAGTCCACTATCAGATCTAGATTCATCTTCACTACATTCATCAAGGTACAACATTCCTTCTTCATCAGGTTCATATCCTTCATCTCCTGAAGAGTTTTATGATTCGTCGATCGTGGCTACATCCTCATTGACCCTTTGATTATTCAAATTAATCATATACTTATGCTATCCCTTTTTAAAAGTGATCTAATTCTTTTCCTAGTTGTGATTAACTTTGGCTACATGTAGCCATCCTCTTCCCAATAGAGCATCATATGTAGGCTTCTGCATTGCAATCACAATGAAATCCAAGATAAACTCTTGGTTGGATATCACCACCCATTGTGCTATCAAGAATCCCTTTGTCTCGATACCATATTGGTCAGCACCATATAGTTGGAAGCTCGATGCCCATAGATATGGAGCACCAAGTTCTAGCCAAGTCCTTTCAGGTAGCACATTGACATTGGATCCTCCATCTATGATAACTTGCATCAATTTGTGCCCTAAAATCTCCATATGAACTAATGTAGGTTTCTTTCCCACATCAATAATTAATATGATGGGGTCCATAAATTGCTCTTTTTGTTTCTTCTCTTGAATCGGTTGACTCTGAACTTCCATCACCTTGTGAGGTTGTATCTCCTCCACCATCATTTTTTGTAATGTGGGATAGCTTCCAACAAGTTAGTCATTTTGATCTCTATTGTGGTGTTCAATACCTGTGCTTCCATATGCTGCACAACTACCTTCTCTTCTGATGGTTTCTTTAGTTCCTTATTTTTTGCTAACCTTACTTGCTTAGCTTTTAGTAATTTCTTTGCTACTTGCTAGCACTACTTTTATTTTGTTGGCTCAGGATACTTATCCTTTTTAGCCTGATTTCTTGTCATGGCTAAAAATTCCTGAGTTTCCTCTTTAACTTGAGGAACCTCAATATCCAAATAGTTTACATTTTATGAGTTACTTGAACTCACCTGCTTGGGGTAATTTTCTTCCTTGTGGTTACCCGGACCACACCACCTACACATGTGTGTAGTGTTTTCTTGCTGCATTTCTTGTCTTTAAGGTGAAGGATAATTTTTCCACAAAATGCCCCCACTCCTAGAAATTGTGATATTGTATGATCAGCCTCCATTCTAATTCATACCACAAATATATTTATCCTCCTTGTTGATTGCCCTGGTTCTACCTTCCACCTCACTGGCTATTTTTATAACTACCACTTGTTGCTTGATGCCATTTTCCTAGGGTCTTTGGTTTCTGTTTATGCTCCTGGATTTTTAGGACCTGTGGATGCACTCTTGCATTATATGGATATAGCATCACCTCATGTTCCAACACATTACACATATGATAGTAATTATTTCATGGACACTTTACATTTGTATGGCCCTCAATTTCACATTTCATGCACCAACTGTCATTCTTGTCAGGTTTTCTTCTTTGGTATTTTATGATATTGTCAAATTCTTGATGGAATGATGCTACTATCCTTTGTATAGTGTTATCTTCTCCACTATCTAAATCATTGGACTTGGGATGAGATAATATTCTTGTATATGTCTACTTTGAGTCACTTTCAAAATTATTTGCATGCTTTAAAGCTTCATCATACATTTTCGATGGTATTGCCTTCATATTTTTCTTATATTTTGGTAGCAATCCATCTATGAACCACCACTTTACCAATACATCTACCAAAGGCATCTGTATCTTATCTACTAACTACTTTAATTTATGGTTGTATGATTTTACATATTTATCTAGATTTTACTTAGTCATACAAATTTTAGTGATAATGTCTCCATCATCCTTCAAGGGATGAAATTCTTCAATGAATTTCTCCTTCACTTGATTCCAAGTCCAGAAATCTATTGCATTTTTCCTTTTCAAATACCAATCCATCGCCAATCCTCTCAAGGTAGCAGGAAATAAAGTCAACCAGTCATCTAGATAATCTACACCATTTTCCCTCCAAATGGTTATGCAAGTTCTGATATGTCTTGTGGGGTCTTCCTTACCCTCACCTATAAAGGGTGGACATATTTTCTTAGTTGCCTTATTAGCCATATTTGGTGAATCATCCTCGTCACTTGAGGTGTCCATGGAATATTTGTTTGATTCCTCCTTGGGGGTGTTTTACTATGCTCATTATCAAAAAATCTGAGGTATCTTGTACTCTCCCACCATTCATTAACCAAACTCATGTGCATCTTCACTCTATGAATTCCTTTGCTGATGTGAGGAAGATGGTCTTGGTCTTTCTTCCTGAGACCCCATGCTCTATTGCCATAGTGCCTGAATCCCATCCTTTGCACTCCCTTGAAACCCTTCTATCACTTTCTTAGGTATCACCATCCACTCTCCTTCCTTGTGCATTATTTCTATATCAACTTTTTTCTCTATGTTGGGTGGTTCTAGTACCTCCTCTTCTGTCCCTATCAATAGCACCTCAAAATCTCCTTCATCAGATGTCCAAACTTGCTCTATTTATGGTTCATGTGTACTATGGTCAAAATTACTTGCATTCCCTCTTTGATAAATTCTCATGCTCCTTATCACTAGAATTTTCTCTCGTACTTCTCATCTCCTACATCTTTGCACACTGGTGTCTATCATTCACCTCCAAATTTGTAATATTATTACTTTATTAGTTTGACTTGTTTTAACAAAAATGCCAAGTTTGAGAAGGCAAAAATGCAAAATGTAGCTCACGGGTGCAATATTCCTAGTGGGGAGGTGATTCTTATAGTCTTGTAATGATTAATTTACCATTATTTTTCAAATACCCAAATCATACGATCATACAGTCTCTCCAAAAATTGATATGCGACCACAAAATAGCTTGTATGAACTCAAATCGTACAACTGTATGATCCCAAATCATACAATATCATGGCTTGTATAATTTGAAACTCAATTAATCCTTCATATTTAGGTTTGTAAGCTGTTGTACATAGTTTTGTAACTAATTTGTTCAATTTACCAAATTTGCCAAACCGGGTAAGTTTCCTTCAATCGCACAACTGCAAAATTGGGTAAAGTTCTTTTGTACAATTTGTAACACTCCTGGTGTACGATTTTTACAAAATGAAAGTTCATAAAGGTGATAAATTGGATTCTTTTATTTACCAATATTTCTCATACAAGTTTTGGGAAGTTTTGGAATGTCAATTACTCCATATTTACCAACATGCAAGTTTTGTCTTTAGGGTTTGAGAAAGTTTTTCACAATGGTAATCTTTAGAAATCATACAATTGTTCCCAAGATGTCTTTCTAGATGCAATTCCTAAAATATCACTTCAAATTCTCAAACCAATGGTGATTCAATTCCATTTTTTCTACTAGTGCATTAACATCATCCATAGACATAAAATGGTAACATGCAACCATCAGATACTGCAAAACACTAATCCATCATTCCAAAATCATACAATGATGTGAGATAATACTATGCAATATGATTATTCATTCATTAATCTTCAATGGAATATTACAATCACTAAAATTTTCCACAAAGATACACAATAACAAGTAATTCCACACAACAATCAGATATATGCATCCAATAATCAGACTAATTAGACCAGACTTACAAAATTGAAAGGAGGCCTTATAAAATTTTTATTTAGGCCATTCCAAGTGGTTCTTGAGGCAATTAATTATTTACAACTGTATAAAAAAAATCTTAATTACACCCCTTTTACTAAGTCTAATTATATTATTTAACAAATTCATTCACAAATACAACTTAGATTACATTTTATCTACATTTCGATGTATCACATTTCACCTTGTATATTCTACTTCTAGTTTGTATGTTTTTCTTCCTCCTTGTACATTTCACTCCTTCTTTGTACATTTTGCCAAAACTATCAAAATTTTCAAAACTATCGGAACTAGGCAAATCCTCTTTGTCACTTCTTCTTTTGTAAGGTGGATTTACTACCTACAAATGGGGGTATGGGTATGGTAACTTGAGAAGATTGCAATACCCAAGATGGATCAGAGGTGAATAAAATGTGTTGGTTTTGAATGGAGTGAGGTTTAAAATTTGCTATTTGTGATTGCTATTGAAGGCAAGAATGAGCGTCTTGATGGGCCATAAGAAATTGAATGAGATGTTATCATGCTTATTGTATGGTTAATTTAGATGCAGATTATGTGGTTATGGTGGAAGCAGATGTAGGTATGGTGTGAGTATTAACAATGTTTGTTGAGGTTAATGGAGGGCAAGTTGCAAAATTAATCACAACTAAATGAGGGGTGGTGGATGGAATCTGTAAAGCAACATTAACTTGTGCTTCATAGAGTGGGTTTGAATAGGTAGTGATGTAGGTAAATGGAATGGAGGTGCTTTGGTTATATTGTTGTGGAGGAATTTTATGTGAGGGTATGGATGTTGCATCAAAAATAGGTTTGGTGAAGACTTGGTTAAATCTATTGGGATGTGAATGAGCAAATTCCTACTAAGAAAAAGGAACATATCTATATGGGATATGAAGTGGTTATAGAATAGGATTGGTTGGTCTTAAATAAGCTCCAACCTTGTCCATGTCTATGTAGGTGATGCGAGGGTTAGTTGGGGTGGATGGATCAGTTTTTAGAATGGTGGTGTGGATAACCCTTTGTATCACATCTACATTCAAAGTGAATACTGTGTGAGAAGGACCAGAAGATCAGCCAAAATAACTTGTTTATGCCATACTAGAAGAGTTAGCCATAGAAGTGGCTGAGAAAGGAGTGGAGATCTCCATGGATGAGGTAGGTACCTAACTCATGGCTTTGGCTTGATTTTTGGTCAATACCATAAGCTATAAGAAGAAAATAGTAGTGAATTTATGTGATGTTTGTGGAATATAATATGATAATAAAAAACACACAGATCAAACAAACAGATGTATCCTATATTTTTGTAATTTTTTTTTTTGTTTTTTTGATGTTATGAATCCTTAATCCTAAGATAACTATGCAGGGTGGATAGGTATTTTCACATTCACCTCTCTGACAAGAAATGAAATGTGAATGGCTTCGTAAAGTGGGTCTCTCAAGAGTGGGGAATGTTTTGGTGATGAAGTCTAGAAAAAACACTCATGGGATACTATTGGTATCTATGGGGTGAGCCAATGGATGGAGATGAATCCCACCATTTTTGGTCTCAATTAGTGGTTGGTGATGAAATCCAACTCATTGATATTGAATATGAAATGTTCAATATGTGAATTATTTTTAAATTTTTGTTGTCTATGGTATTTTTCTTAAACATAAAATGTGAAGAAACCCTCTTTCACTCTACCAATTTGGTGATAAGAAACACTAGTGGCAAGTATGAGGTCCTCAAAAGAGTCTAGGGTACACCACTTAATATCCACTCTAAATCAGCAAGTGTTTCCAATAATGGAGGGTTCGCCTAGCTCTTCCACTTTGAATCAACAAGGTTTTCCAATAGTGGGAGGGAGCTTGAGCATGAATTACTTATTCCAACCTAGAAAAATGAGAAGTGGGAAACTTAGCCTAAAGTGCAACTAATTTGATTTTTAATTTATTGCACAGAACACACAAGGTAGAAAGCAAAAACACCATGAAAAACAACAAATAATTGAATCAACTATAATGAATGTCTAATGCAACTAGAAATGAATGCATAGGTGCAAATTTATCCCTATATGAAAATCTATATGATTCTAAAAAAATGCACTTATTTTAGTTATTTGTTGTAAATAAAAATGCTTATGAATGCCTAGGATGCCTAACAGTGCATGATATATTACTTTTTAAATAGAAAAATAAAAATTTATTTTCATTTTATCTTTTAAAAAGCAAAAATATAATTAGGGTTTAAAAATAGATTACCACGAAGACTATGTATTATTTCCCTAACTTTGCAGACATGATGCAGAATCTCCTAGATACTATGTAAAATCTCACAGATACTCTATGGCATCCCAACGATACTCTAAGGTATCAATGTGGATGTTTTGTGGCATTCCCCAAACACTATGTGGCATTTGTGCAACCATAGATTGAATCTCACAGCTCCCAAAAACCCTAGCTATGCATCACATAATTTTTGTGTGATCAAATTTCTATAAACCTATAATAGAAATAGAAAAATGTAGATAAAAAAATCAATATTTACAAGGTAAATTAAAATATAAAACCCTTTGGGGGTCCCACCGTGATCACCATTTTGTAAAGTGAAAATGACCAACACTAAAATAATAACAACATATCAAACACAAGAAATATTACGTAATGAAAGAATGCTATTGTATTGATGTTAGGGAGCATGGATCTCCTACATTAAAATATTGGTGTACCCCAATATCAGGGATCACACAATACAACTTGTGTTGATACAAATAATTTTACAACAAGAGGGTTGGAACCCTTGATCAAATGATAGTTGGTGTATTTGGGTCATCTTCACTCCAAACAAGTGTGAGTGGGCTTGTTTATCCCTGTGGGGCCACTCAAAGCTACAAAAACTATAAATATAAAAATTCATTGTGTAACCTACACACAAACATATTAGAATAAAGTTAGTAATACCCGTAGTGCCTCCACAATGTGAGGCCCACTAAAATATGAAAGTGTAAAATACTAACCCTAGTTGAAATACTTTCCAAATGAAGTGTAGAAATACATAAAATATAAGTAAAATAATAAAACCTAATACCTTTCCAAAATATACATGATTTTCCTAATCTATACTCATGTTGACTCAATTTAGTGACGTGCGAGCACTCGCAAGCATCTGAGGGTTTGGCGACTACAAACTAGTGAATTGGAAATGCCCTAGAGCATCCAAGAAGGACTATGAACACCTTATAGAATTTTGGGAATACTTTGGGGTGTTCAAGGAATGCCCTATAGAGTTGGTGGATGATGGAGGATTCTCTATAGAATTTGGATAGGGTTCACAAAAGTTTCAACGATGGAAATGTTGGATGTGAAAGCAGCGAGGGTTTGAGCGATGGTGAGGATGGAAGGTGTTAGAAGAATACTATATTTTACAAGTAGATAGATTATCAATGCTCTTAAAATCTAAAATATTCCAACCTTGATTCATAAAAATGAATCATATTTTATAATTTTCCCTTAATCATGCTAGGGTTTCAATGACACCAATGGATGATCGAGATTAAAACATGATGAAGGGTTATGATTGAGATTGGATAAGTGACATGGATCATGATGAATGGATGGTAAATATTAAGTTGTGATGGGAACCTGAGATTTATTCACATATATACATATATATTTTTATTGAATAAATACTTCTTATACATATACATATCCTTCATGGGGATTGAACTCGGGTCACATCATCGATAATGCAAGTGGCGTCCTTGCTTGGTAGACCATATCACATGGATATATACATATATAGTTATTAAGTATATATATATAAATATAAATAATATATATATATATATAATGAGTGGTTGTGATTTGATTGTGAATGGATGACAAGTGGCTAGGATTTTTTGTCCAAGGTTATACATAAGGGGTAATATTGAAAAATTATTTATAAATATTTGATGAATTTTAATGCAAATCAAGGCAAATCATGTCTAAACTAGGTGGTAAATTTTTTAAATTTTACAAAAAAAATATCAAATTTTGGCAAAATTTTAATTTTTTTTCAAAAATATAATAAAAATGGTGATTGGCATATGGAGACTGGTAGAGGGTGACTTGCAAAAGGTGACTGGAAATAATTTCTAGTTTTATGCATCAATATATATCAAAACATAGGTATATTTGTACTCTTTACAAATATATTTTTGAGCATGATCTAATGGTGGTGTTTTTATGAAGTTGTGAGGTAATTTAATAGATCAAAATCTACCCCAAATATGACATTAATTCCTCACCACCATATTTGGGGCTACTTTTTACCTATTAAATCATCTCAAAACTTCATATAAAAATCACTATTAGATCAATCTCAAAAAGTGCTTTCCAACGAATACAAATATGCCTATGTTTGGATATATATTACTACCTAAAACTATGAAATTATTTTTAGTCACTCACTGCTAGTTGCCCTCTATCAGTCATCTTTTGCCAGTCATCTTCTTCTAGTCACCGTCTACCAATCGCCTTCTCCCAGTCGCCCTATATCAATCGCCACTAGGGTCACTAGTTGTCTATTTATGATTTCCAGTTGTAAATTATCAAGGAGAATTAATGTTTTAAATGTATGAGTATCACTCTCATTTTAGATATATATAATGGGGTTATAAGAGGCAAATTTTATGGGATAAATAATTTTTTTATAATTTGAAGGCAAAAGTTAGGCGAGAAATTTTTTATGCTTCATGAAATAATTATCATAGTGGGGCAAATTGACCCTAAAAAAAATTTGGTCCCAAATTTTTTGTGTGAATGGACCGATGTCTAGGGTCCCTATTTTCACCAATTCCTAATTTCAAAAATTCAAATATTCACCCTAATTTGTGAAATTCACCATTGTGCATAACCCTATTGGTGTCTATAGAACCTAAAATTTATTGAACCCCCAACTAGAGGATAATGAAAGAATCAACTATTTAATAAATTTGATATAACAATATTGTATTAACCTTAATGCCCAACTTTTCTTTGCTTTTGTTACTCAAGTTTTAGATATTTTACACATTACCTTGAACTTGCCTTGCTCTATTGCCAACCGAGTGTTGATAGATCTAATAGAGATTACATAGTTTAACTTATATATATATATATATATATATATATATATATATATATATATATATATATCAAGTATAGCAATAATTGTATCCTTCAATAATATATATATATATTATTGAAGGATACAAATATTGATATACCCTTGAAATATCTAGCGAAGATTTAATAAAAACTTTTGGGTAAAATAACATAACTAACCTCTTCATATTGTGGGTATTTAATGAATATTTTTCCTCTTCTTTTAATAAATTGACAACCTAGATAAGTAATAGATAATAAAATAAAAAATAACCAAATTTCACAAAGATATGTATAATTCATTGAACTACCACTTATTTCTCCAAGGTTTATGACTTACAAGAAACAAACTAAAAAATTATGAGGAAAGTCAAAATAAAATAAAATAACAGCATAGAAAACAAAAAAAAAATGTACAACAAGAAGGCTTATTGTCACTAAAAGTAATGTTCAATATATTAGCCATTCATAGACAAATCCAAAGGAATTTATTCCAAATTTTATAGCCTATAAGTGTTTGGTGCTACCTTTTTAGCAATTTGATAAGGACTTAACCATAAATAATTAAAATTTCCATGTTTACCTTTGGGTTCTTTGGCTTTATCACTTAGTAGTTTCTAACCAAGGCCTCTTTAAATATTCTTAACTTGTCCCTCTATATGTGCAAAATTTTCTTGGGCATTTTCTTTATCTTCTACTTCTAGAAGTAGAAGTATTTACTAATGAATTTTATTTAATCCTTCTATCTAAACATCAATGACCATTTTCAATGAAGGTAAGATAATTTGGACAAATATATAAATTATTTTCCATACACCAACATATATGGTGCATATTTAATGGCTAATTTAGACATTTTTATGTTTGTCCAAAGTGCATCTAATAAGGCATTATGCTATGTTCTGGAATTTACCCCAACTATTCTTTTTATAATCTTTACCAATTTTTTATTAAAATATTCAACCATGCCATTATATTGTAGTTAATAATTGGTTAAATATTTTACCATGATTTCATATTTATATGTAAATTCAATTAACTTGATTGGGGAAAATATGATGCATTATTGAATACTATATAATTAACTACTTTGAATCTCATGATATCTCATTTGATTAATTTAGTCATGGTTTTCATAGACATTTTTTGTAGGGATAGATTCAACCTAATGGGTAAAGTAGTCTATAACTATTAAGATGTATTTGTGCCCTTTTTTAGAAGGTATGTTTGTTAAAAATATAAAACCTAAGCCCCATTGCTCAAAATGAACATTAAAAAATATTAGTTTCAATGGATGAGAGGCTTTAAAGGGACCACCTACATATACCTAGAAAGAATGACATGTTTGTACCAATTTATGATAGTCCTTAAACAAGTTAGTCAAATAATATCCTACTTGCAAAACATTATATATGGTATCAATTACTGAGAAATGAACTTTAACTAGTCTATAATGCAACTCCTTTAATACTTTCTCAACATTTGCTCTTTCAAAATACCTTAGAAGTATCCTATAAAAATAAATTCTATACAAAAACCCTGAGTATACAATATATTTTCAATATTTAAATTCAAGGTTTATTTTTTCTCTAGCATTAAGTTCATAAGGTGGATAACATTTAGTAAAAAATATACTAAATATTTGTACCAGGAATCCTTGGGTGTACTTGTATATCTAGTTTGAGTATATATTTCTCATTTTTTCATAATTCATTTTTATCTTCTACTTATTCAACACTTAATAAAATATTGACATCTCCATCCCAAACATAAAACCTTAATTTAGAAGGGTTTAATTTATGGTTTATATTTTTAGTAGCTAGCTTGGTCCATACCATTCCATGAATAAACTATTATTGTCTTTGAATGTTTTGGCCTATTAAGGTAGCAGCCTGATGTACCTAGGACACTCACACCTCACATAGAATGACACAATATAATTCGCTATGGATGAATGGAATGCATATGGGATAAGATTTAGGATTTTTAGCCAAGGCCAACTTCTTGTTAGATTTGATATTCATGCACTTTCAAACCTTATAGGCTCAAGCCTGTGTTTCTTATGGTGAAGGAAAAAAAAGGTAAGGAAAGTAATGAAAAACATAAAATAGGCATGTGTAACCCCTATTCAAATATCAAGGCCTCATAGTACTAGAGGTAATTCACACTAGCACCATCGGCTACATTAAAAAGTTTACCCAATGTAATTGGAGGTTATAGTGGTAGCAAGGAGTAGGATTCGAACCCACGAAGAGGTGATGAAAATGTAATAAGTTATATATTCCTCTAGTATACACAAAAAGAGAGTATAAAATAGGAAAGTAAAATTTATAGAAAAAGTAAAACCTAAGTTATTAGGGTGATGTGCCAAGATAAAGGTTTTCCTCCTAACTACGTGAAAAAGATAGAAATAAACATATTCATCATAGTCTAATAGCTAGGATTTGAACACACTTCATCGCACATAACCCAAAATTGAAAACATATCTAAAAATATAGTACAAAGTGCAATTAGTAACAAATTCCATTTATGTTCCAAATAATTATAAAGCATGCAACCTAAAGAGGCTCAATGCTATGTAGACAACAATTCAAGATTTGAGCTCCACTCATACAATCAAGGAGGTGAAAGGAGGATCTTACAAGTATAGATACGAGATACAAGAAGGTAGCTCCTAATTCCTTTACAATGAGATTTATATGTCTATTTATAGGTTGGGATAAGGACTCTTTCCCTTTGAAACACTATGTAGAAGGCCTTTCTTTATTTTGTAGTAAAAGTCCTTCAACACTACAATTGGAAATATTTAGGTCTCTAGATATGGGATTATTAATGCTAAAGGCTTTTGGGACTTTGGATTGGAAGCTACTAATGATATCGCACCTTGTTATAGTTTGAGAGGTAGTTTCACTATTAAATTATTTTCAAGTCTTCTCTAGGGTATCCCTCTTGATAACACAGTTGGTATGGCCTCTTTGAGTAGCACAAGTTGGCAAGGTAGACTTACTCATGTGGTGGGTGGCGGCTACAACTGCCATATAGACTACTATGATAGGTTGGGCTATAAAATTCATTAAAAGCCTATGGAAGATGTAAGTTTAATTTACCTTATGATATTTTTCCCTATATTGCAAGTGGTTTCCATGTATTTAGGCTAGAGTGGAGTTATTTCTTAGCCAATGGTAGATTTATCCATCTATGCCCTGATGCTTTCCTCCTTTTTATTTTGTATATATACCACATGTTTAGCCCTAGATATGGTGGGGCCTCCTTTTCTCTTCTACTTTATTATATTAGAAGGATTGGCATAGGCTATTAGATGGAAAATTGATGATCTATATACCTTGGTGCCCTAGAGCTAGTGGATTCAAGTGAAAAGGTGCACTAACTATTTATTAGAGATCTAATAGTCAGTGTGGCTTGAAATAATTCTACTTCTTCTTATGCCATAAAGCCTATGACGTCCCATATAACTAAATATGGGTTGCACATTCTAACTTACCTCTTATTGCTTGCTTCACTTAATTAATGGGTATTTCCTTGAGTGAAGTGGATCTATAGGTAAAATTTCCTATAGTCTTGGTTATTTTTAGAGGTTCTTTATCCTATTGAAGATGATGAATGATAGATCACTTGCCTTATTTTTGCATATAGAGTCAAAAATATAAATTAGGAGATAGCCAAAAAATAAAATCAAGGGAAATAAAAAAATGATAAATGGAGTGGGAAAGCTATAGCCTTTGGCTTCGGACTCCTTCCAAGGACTCGGTTGCTCTAGTAGCATTTCCTTTACATTGGAAATTTTATGGAAATTTGGTATAGATGAAAGGATTCCCTTGGATTTCATTTATAGTGATAAGTTCACTACACAAACCTTGATTAATTTTAAATCTACAATGGTTTGTTTAAGCATCCAAAATAACACTATTCAGATAAGTTTTTAAAGCTTAGATATTAACTAGAGTTCCAATTGTTAATTTCTTAATCATCTCTTGATCCAAAAAATGTCTTTTATTTTCACCCTACTCAATTTTTTATGGTTTGTAGTTTGCTAATCATTGAACTTTTTATTGTGACTAAGATTTTCTTCGTCTAGTTTTTACCACGTCATTTCCTCTTGCTCTTTTTTCTATAAATTTTTGGGATGATCTTCATATTGACTATTAAGCCTAGATAATATTGTTGAATCCTTACCTACACACCTTATCCTCATTCTATTTTTAATTTATTATTATTAGGTTTTATTTCCCTAGGATCTTGCCAATGCTATTTTGTAACTCCATCGGGGTATATGATGCACTGCAAACCCAATTACCAAAATAGGATGGTTTTATATTTGAAATTTCTCCTCTGGTTGGTTGAGGGATAGATCCATGGTTGTTGAGAAAATATAAACCCTTACAACAATAAATCCATTTTATATACCACTAAAAACTATTTGGGGTTCTTGATTATGGTGAGGTTTAGCTTAGCTACCATTAAAAAGGCTATGTTCCTTTGTCTATCTAGTCTCGATGGTCAACATTACCTCATGACATGAGGAGTTTGATTTATCTAGTAGCTTTCAAATAAGGCCTTCCATTGTAAATATCCTCATAATTTTCTTGGCATCATCTACTTATATATGGAAGGAGCTTTAGGTACCCTTATCTCACTTAGCTTTGTATAGTAATTTTATTCAAAATTTCTCCTTTAGGAAAGATTTTCCTATTGTAGTCAAATATCAAGGAGACAAAATTCTCACTTGGAGATCAAATTCACTTGGTATTTTATGATTAATAGTGAAATACTATCCCCTCTTAAAGACCTACCCTATTGATAAAGTCATTAAAGTCTCTTATCTCATTAGTCCTTTGTATTTGTGCTTCTCTGGCAAGCCAATAGGAAATGATATTTCTATGCAATCGAGTTAACAAAGGTATGATTATCTATTATCCTTCCTCATGATTAGCCATGGTAGTTTTTTTTTTATTAACCCAATGGAATTTTAGATGATGGCTAATAATCCCCATGAGGAGGCTGGTTTCCAATGGTGTCATTAGCCAATGACTACATTTGACTTGCATGGATTACCTTCCCTATAATGATCTATATTTAAGCATGTCATCAATCTTGCTGTAAAATCTAATACCATTTCTTTATCTAAGATATTTAGCACTTATACCAAGACACAGTATCCATGTGCTTTGTTTTAATGTGTGACTGAATGAAATGTAAATGTTCCTTGGTTCAAACTTACCACATGGCATATTAGCTACATGCATAATTAGCATAGTGGGAATGCATATCACTCTATAATAGTTCAAGGTCTTTTTAGCATCCAATTAAGGAGTTCATATGAATACTTGATTCATATAAAATAAATATAATTATATCCACATACCTATCATGAAGATTTTCTTTTTTTGCTTTAGGATTTTTCATGTACCTTCTAGGTGTTAGTTATTATAACCCTACAAGAAATTTCCTTGTAGTAGATGTTTAGTAAAACCTCCCTAAGAAAGGATCAAGTGCCTATATATTATGATATACTTAAATTAAAGTTTGTACCATCTTAAATACCAACTACATATGGGACCTCTCATGGAAGTCTTGCCTATAGTTGTTGATGGTCTTCAATTTTATGATGGGTGCTACTTTGCTCTTACTATATTTTGTTCTTGGATTTGGGTAATTGAAAAATTTCCATGTGCTTGATCTGAGAGCTTGTGTTATTCCACAAAGCCAAAATATCCTAGCACCTTTACCTTCTATTTATCTTTGATTGGATGATTGGTTTTCCTTTAGCAAAGGCCTTGTATTCATAAAAACTTTCTCCCCAATATTTAGCCACATATCTCCATGGAGAGACACCTCCTTTTGATTAGAGGATAGGGATACTTTAAGATTTACTTCATAGATCAGATGATCCACTTTACATTTTGGAAGTACTTTCTTATTCACAAGGAGAAAATAATTTCTCCCTTTTTTTATCAAAATTATTTACAATATATACAACCTACCTATGGGGATAGATCATCTTATCCCAAATGGATCGAATGTCCTATTTGAACCTGACCATCATGTTTTATATACCCATTGATATAGGTGGTCATAAGGAATGTATGAATGCACCTAATCCTCAC
The DNA here is from genome assembly GCA_028583015.1 of Wollemia nobilis. Classification (NCBI taxonomy): domain Eukaryota; kingdom Viridiplantae; phylum Streptophyta; class Pinopsida; order Araucariales; family Araucariaceae; genus Wollemia; species Wollemia nobilis. The sequence continues at coordinate 3,458,339 of JAQPPZ010000057.1, forward strand.
AATGGTCTAGTTCTAATGGCTTCTCTTTAGTCATGTAGGCTTGCTCCTCCTTAATATCCAAGTAGGGAAATTTATCTATGTGGTGGATATGGATAGGTTTTGATGGGATTTTAAATTTAGTTTTGTATTTGGTTCAAAGTAATATGTGAGCCAACTTTAGGGATAGATAAAATCTAATCTTGGTAGTGAATTCCCTTGAAAGGCATATCCTAAATGTGGTCAATAGATCAATCATCGTTATATCTTGGTGTTGGGGTTATGTGTAACGGGTTGGCACCAAAATATATTTATAAAAATGGGATGAATCAATTTTGAAATCCAGGTGAATAGTGTCCAAACTCATGTAGAAGACATGGAAAATTGCCTTTTTTCCACCAAAAAATATAAAAATATGGTGAATTTATAATAATATTTGAAAAAACTTATAAAAATTAAAAATAAACTAAATTAAATAGAATTAAAAATTATGGTAGCATTGGAAGACTATACTTTTATTTAATTTTCATCTTTACATTTCAAAATTCAATATTTACAATGTATACTAGACCTTATTCCTAGGTTGGAACCATAGATGGTGGGAGAGTGCAGGAGGTCCCCCACTCTGGGTGGATGGGCCCTGTTGCAATTTTCCTACCTCTCCCTCCTCTATTCCTACTAATCTCTACTAGATATATCTCCCTATGATCTCCATACCTCATTTATATGACCCCCACGAGACCCTCCTATGATTCCCAAGATGTGTTTTCCCATATTGGCTTGGCTGATTTGTCCTAAAGTTTCTTTCCCTAGTAGCATCTGGTGGTGGTTGGTTTTCAAATGGCTTGGCTCAAGAGTAGGAGATGTGAAGCCTTTCCCGATAGACATTTATAGTATTTAGGAGGACCCTATGCTTTTTGTTGTCTGTAGGGAAGGTTTCCTATGTTCTTCTCCAAAGTTTAGATTTTTAAAGGGGATCTTCCATATTGTTTGTTTATATTTTTTATAGCCTGGGATCTCCTTCTACAGCTTTACTAGTCTTGGTATGGGACCATTTTTTATCATTTGCAGTTGGGTGACTCTTGTAGTTGTTTTCAAGATGGGTTTTCAAGACTGGGTTTAGGATATTCTATTCTTAAAAGGTCCATTCATTTTTTATTTTAGGGATTACCACTAGATCCATTCTCTATAACTCCTTTCTAGTCTTTAGTATGGGTCTAAAATTTCTCGTGTAGTTGCAGATGATGGTGTCTTTTGGGTTCTCCCTAGATGGATTTTTGGTGGGATTGGTGGTATTATGATATGAGTGACTTTCTTATGGGATTTTTTCGCAATCCCTTTGGTCTTGGATGGGGACCCATGCTTACCTATCTACTATAGAAGTTTATCTTTGATGGCTATCCTTGTATGTATTTTTCCCCTCCAGTCCTGAGATGCCATGGTAGATAAATACTTCTTCAAGTTTTCATATCCCTTGCCTATGCATCACATCTCCTTTGCAGTGAGGTCTTTGTGCTTGTGGTGATTTTCCCGTGCTACTAATCCTCTTTATAGGTGTTTCTCTTCAAGAGTGGGTTTTTAAGAAAGAATTTACATTCTTGTTCTTCATGCTAGGCACAATGCTTGGTTTCTAGTTTTTGTTTTCTTGAACCCTTTCTAGGCAGGATTCCTTGATTTAATTTTTTCTATTTATACTTGTCCTAAGACTCTCTTGGATGGGACTTAATGTTTTAAATATTTACCATTTATTTTTACCACCTATTTTTGGTTTCTCGAGCCCTTATTGGGTGGGATACCTTGATTTTAAATTTATATCAAGTTTACTTGTTGTCTCAGGCCCCTCCTGGGTGGTACTCCTCATTTTATATCATTACCACTTGTTTCTCTACTGCACAGGATGATCCTGTGTTTCAAATTTGAAAGATTAAAAGATGGTCCTCCCAGTATTGTGTTCTACAAATATTATTTTTTTGGAGACCATCTCCCTATGGAGATTGCCTTCCTAGCTCATATTATAATCATTTTTTGTAAAAGGTTCTAGGACCCTTTCAAAACCCACTCTTTCAATCAATAAAAAAAATATCTTCTTCCAAGGCAAGCTAGGTATAATAAACATGCATGCATATTTACATCACCTTATGGCAACGGATAAAATATTGTAACTTGTTCTCACTGCTCCTATTATCCTTGTTCCATCGGTTTACCATGATTATGTAAATTCTCCTAACATTGAAACACTTTGCACAAATTGTTGGAATAATTTATGCAAAGCTCTTCAATATGAGGGGATTTTTATAATCTCCTATTTTTTAAATATTTCCTTGAGCTACTCATTATCAATAGAAACACATATAATGACAAATGATCGTTAGCATCACAAATGATGATAGAGAACTGGTAGCATCACATATTGTGATAGATGACCTACTATATGACAATGTTTAAGATGTAGGAGTATTGCTATCACATTAAGTATATATATTGGGGGTATAATAGGTGATTTTGTTGGTGTAAATAATATTACGTGATTTTTTGGTGCAAATAATATAATTTTCAAGGCAAAAAGGTCCACTATTATTAGGGGTAATGTTGATGATTTAAACTTAAAATGGTCAAATTATTATAAAATTTGGATGAGCCAACTGCAAGATAAATTCACACCTAGAAATTTTGAGCTAGTGGACCCTAGTCAAGGGTCCCCATATTCTCCAATTCCAAATTTTATAAATTCAAATATTTATTAATTAATGATAATTTATCGCTATGTATAACCTTGCCTAGTGTATTGTTAGGTTAGGATAAGCTTACAGGGTTAGAGGAAGATCTTGTACTATCTTAAATGTTGATATCATGGTGCCATCTAGCTAAAATAACCTATTTTTGGTAAGCTCACATACTAAGTTAAGTTATTTTACTACCTTTTTGGGTATGAAATATGTGCTAGACCCAAAGTCAACCAAATAGTTAGGTATCAACTTATATTCATAGATGAGGGTCAGATAGAAAGGCATAGGCTTGGGTTGGATGGCCTCTAAGCTAGATACTTGTAACACTACAAATGCTTTCTTCTTGTTTAATTTATTTTTCTTTTGCGGGTATTCTTCTAAGTGTTTCATCTATTCTAATATCAATATCACATCCTAGATATACATAACTATGTGGAGTTCCTTAGGTGGTCTACTACATTGAAATATATAACTGAAGAAATATTTGAGATGGTATTCAACATCATCATAGGCCTGGATCTTTTCATTGTTAGAGGATATCTTGATGAATTGATAATGTGTTGATTTGAAGTATTTAATACTATCCTTGTAATTGTTGAACTAATCTATCCTAGGTATCTAATTGACCTTATTTCAAGGTGTTTCTTTGGTTATCCACTTCTATACCTTAGGGTATAGGATCTAATAGAATAAAATTCCCTTTCTCTTCAATTGCCTTCCTCTTAGCCCTGGTGATATACTTTTATTAGACCTATGGCCTCCCAAGATTTGAGAGATATAATTCATTTGATATGGAACATATTTTTGCTTCATTCTAGGTGATGAAGGTCTACTCTAGAAATGAAGAATTGGAAACTGGTAGCATAGTCAAAGGTTGTGGGGTAGGTTCTAGATTCAATATCTAAGATTTTGAATAAATAAATAGAGTGTGCATATGATCAAATGAAGTCATTATGACTATTTGAGATGAATATAGCCTGAGGGTTATAGATATAGAAGTTGAGAGTAGAATAGTACCACACACTGGAATATTTTACATAATTATTTTGTGTAATTACCAAGAATTATGGAAAAACCAAAGCTGATATGCTTTTATTAGGGCCTAAAGCAAAGTATATAGTACAAATTTCTATGACATAGTAGGAAGAACCCATATCCTTCCATCCAAGTGAATATATATGAGGATGAGGTTTTATAGGTAAATTGAGCCTATCGACTATGGATTTGGTAATCAAATTGGTTTATGATCCATTGTTGATAATATAATTCATATAATAGTTGTGTGAGGTGGGATTTTATGACAAAAAAACTATCACAACCACCTTTGTGATGCATGAGGTTTACATTGTTTAGTTGACCCTTTAATTCTCCATATTCTCTATCTTCACCTACAACCTAAAGTGGATCATTTTGTGGAGCCTCTTGTTGAGGTTTTATATTGATGATCTTATTATTTCTGAAGCATTTAGATTTCCTATGTCCTCTTCTTTTACAATGATGAAAGGATATAAATACCATTATAAGAAGAATAAAAAGTAGGAGAGGAAGAAGAAGATGTAGAAGAACAAGAAGTAGAAGTATGCATCTTCACCTTAGCTAACTACTATTGACGTGGAGGTCAAGAATATCCCTTGGACTATGCTACAAGCTTCTCCTCTACCAACTATACATGATTAAAAAATTCATCCAAGGTTTTTAAGGAAATATATTTCAACTCCCGATAAAAATATTCAAGGAGTCCACTCATGAATTTGATAATAAGGGCTTTTTTTTGGTCCTTTACTTGAAGTAAAATTCTTAATCAATTAAATTGAAATACATAATCCTAAATAGATATGCTATAGGTTTGTATCAACCTATATCATTTGACCATGAGATCATGTTCATAATTCGAAGGATAAAATATATATTTCAATGCTTGAACCAAACCATCCCAAGTGGTGATGGGGTTTTACCCCCCTTGTCTTTCCATTATGACAAGTTTTTCTAAACCTATCAACTTAAGCTTCACAAAGGGAATACTTTATCTATTTTTAATGTCTATATAGGATAACCACATTTCCATGTTTTTGATCCAACTATGGAGGACATATAGATCCCTAGATCCATCAAATATTTTCACTTCATATTTGAATTTAGTCCTAAGATCATTATAGTAGATTTTAGCATTAGGATAACCTTGGAAATTTATATATTGGACTTTAATGGCTAATTGATCCACTATTTGAGCCAAAATAGTCACTTGTTTAGTCAGATCAAACACCATTTAAGAATGGGTATAAGCCAAGAGTGGCTACCAAATTGTCCCAAAAATTACAAAAGTTTACCTTATGAGGCAATTACAATAGTGCTAATTTTTCAATCACTTACAAAGGAACCAAAGGATTTCAAAAATTTATACTTTTTTCTCAATTACAATAGTTTCCCAACTACATTTGCCTTTTTGGAAGAAACTATAATAATATTTTTCTAAACTTGCTTCACATTGGACTTGGACGATAAAAAAATTGGTGAATGCACATTTTTATTTACAAGGATATTTCCCAATAGGTGGACAAGAATTGCAAGGAAATATGTTGTCCTATGCTTGTCAAATAAAATGGCCAAGGTATAAATTTTAATTGCAATAGAAATAAGTTAAAGGATTTAATTAATTAATTAATTTTAAATTAAATAATTAAAATAAAATAAAATTATACATTTTAAATAATTATGGTGCACTTTAATTCCTAAACTACAGTCAACCACTAAATTCCAACCAACAAGAGAAAGTGGACCATGCTGGCCAACTAGCTAAGGAATGCCATGTGTCAAGAAAACAACTATCATGTAGTGTTCTTTTCTAGACCATGTACCGATGGTCAATGCAATTCTCAATGAAAAAGGTTTTAACCAAAAAAATATCTAAAACCCCATGAATGTGGGATTAAGAAAAAAATTGGCCTATGGTTGTGGTCCATTTTTGATAATACATACCTTGTGTCACCAACCATACAATGATCACACCACTCAATTTGTGAAATTACAAAATGCACTGGATAAGAGCCCACTCAAACAAGTGATTGGGTGTCCACTTAGCTTTGATGGAGCAATGTTTCTTTAGGGAGGAAATATTAGTCATCGTGCCTTCTGGAGAGACACACCACTCACTAGAAACTATGCACAATACTTAAAAAGTAAAAAATTTTGCATGGGTAGCATGTTTTACGTGGAAGATGTAGGATAAAATAATATTCCATGATAGCTTTGTCAGAAAATCAGGTTTCCATCAAATCACACCTCCTAATGGTCAAACGTATCCTTTGCAAGCTAATTCATTTTAATCCATATATACCACATGGTAGCCAAGTGTGCCTTCAAAAAAATACAAATATGTGCCAACTTGCCTAAGTTTAAAAACCTCCACTCAATTGGTGGATGATGGAGAATTACTCCATTACATGGAAACTAAGCATCAAAAAGGATTTTTGGTTGGAAATAGTTTTGCTATATAAACTACGTGTTTCATCCTCTATGATCATGCCAATGACATCTTACTCCTCTCGAAGATGTATTGTACCAATAAAAAATCAAGCTAAGTTGAGAATTTCCTATTATTTAGGAAAGGGGTAGAATTATTAGAGATATTGATGAAATATCCATGAACCCAAGGCAACAATGATGTTGCTAGTGATCCAAACAACTGAAACATATAAATATCTACCACACCTACCTTTGTGCACCTAAATAGGTTGAAAATTCATCAGCGAACGTTAACAATCAAGGCCTTAGTTTCTTTGATGTCAAAGTTTGCTAAAGTGAAAGGAACCACCCAAAATAAATCATCTACACAAATATTTATAGTTATAGACATCAATAAAAATACCATATTTGTAGCTAACAAATGAGTTTACCTAGGTGTTAAACTAGAAAAATCAAGCTTGGTCTCATACATGACACACCCAACCTTAATTGGAAATCAGTTGACCTTAGCTTGGTGTACCACAAAAAAATTTATTGTTTCAAGCTAAGCTAGAAGTCCAAGTTAAAACTAGACTAGTGAATTTGAATTTGAATTTGAATTTGTATTAATGTACATTAGTGACTAAAAGAGGTCAATAGGACTATAAAATAGGACATATACAAAGAAACAAGAGTGCCTAATGTAGCTCCAGAGAAAATAAAGTAATAAAAATAGTAAAAAGGATGACATATAATATACAAGATTTGTGGATCAAGGATTACTTCCAAAATTCAAGGTTTAAGAGAAGTGAGTGACGTAAGAGTTGTATGTCCTCATAGATGTTCTTTGTTGGAGTCGACGATGGGTTAATATTGTTGTATCTATGTGATCACCCTAAAACTTCTTGGTCATGGCCTCTGGAGGCTAGAAAAATGAAGTGATAAGTCGGGATCTTGTTATCTTCTGCAAACTGTTACTAAGTAGTTCTTTCCCGAGATTGAATAATTATCGGATGAAAAGGGCAATGCATCTCTTCTATTCATAACTAATCCAAGATTTTAGTGTATGGTTGTATCTTAATAATAAATAATATCTACCTTGTATCTCGTAGTAGATAGGATAGGTGAAAATGAAATGCTCCTCGGATTCCACATCAAGATTGCACAATCTGCAAATACGCTGATCTCTGGGGAGGTGATGATCTGTCTCAATATGCAGCTAGTGGGAGAAAACTTGTAGATAAACTAGAGGAAACCTAAGGCTGTGTGACATCTGTATCAAGTTATATTTTGGAGTAGTGATCAATCCATTCTCTAGTTGGAGACAAAAGTGAGAGTAATGGAGAAGTTTTGATGAAAGAGGTTCCTTTGGATCAGTCCAAGTAATTTTTATGTATGCTGAGTAAATCTCATCTCGAATATCCTTATTGGAGTATGGTACATTGATTGATGCTTTAGTAGGAGGAGGTATCATGATGTCTAGGCCAAGAGATTGAAGTAGAGTAGTAGTTTGATCATACCAACAATTCCTGACCCCTTGATTTGAAAACTATATTGAGGATTGTAGTGCTAAATATGGATATCTTTTCATGTCTAGAATATAATGAAGTATACGCAATAAAGAGACAACAATAAATATTGTTGTAAGAAATGAACGAGCACCAAACTCAGCTAGAATTATGGTATGTGGAACAGTTCTTTTCGAGTGAATGAACTTGGAAAACATTGATATGAGGACCCTTTCAATATGAGACCAACACAACTTTATGAGGCTAGGGCCCCAAACTTCACAACCATAGAGCAGTGTAAGGGTAACAAGAGTGTGGAAGAGTCTAATATTCATACTGATGTCCTAAAAATGGAGCTAAAAGCATTGCTTATCTAGAGAGGCTAGGGCAACATAACCTTTTTTTAACCTTGCTTGAGATGCAAGGATCAAGTTGAAGGTAGGTTCTATGAAAAGAAATCCCAAGTATGTGTAGAATGTGACAATATCAACAAACTTAAATTTATTTGTGATGTGAACATAAGAGAGATATTTCTTGGGTAGATTGAATGTCATGATTTTTGTTTTCTGGAGATTAACTTCTAATCCATGCAAGTCAGAGTATGTGCCAAGTATGTCCAACTTCTATTGAATTCCTCCTATTGTATATGACATTAGTATAATGTCATAAATAAATAGAAAAATGGCAATAAAACTACCAAAAAGTAGGCAACCTATAATCTTAGCTAGAGAGTCCATAATGTGCACCTCCAATTCATCAATATACAATCCAAAGAGTGTAGGTGAAAGTAGGTAGCCCTGTTTAACCCGAATAGTACTATGAACATATTTTGTTATGAGAGATCCAATTTTAACCTGTCTAGTGACATTTTCATATAAGGTCATAACCAAAAAAGTATCCTCCTTTGGAATTCCTAGATCCTTCAACCTCTGAAGTAGTAACTGTCTAGGAACAATATCAAATGCAAAACAATAATAGACCCTGCGTTTATTGGTTTTGGATTCTTCAATGATAGAGTTAAGAGTTAGAATGTGATCATAGGTATGATTATTTCTTTTGAAACCTACCTACCACTTTGCATGAAGTTTCTTAGCCTCAACAAAATCAGATATAAAAATATCAATAACTGTTGCAAAATTTTTTGCAACAGTATGACCAACCATAATAGTTTTGTAATTGTTTGGATTTAGCGGATCTCCAAATTTATGGATGGGATGTATTATATTCGAAGACCAAGAGGGTGGGAAACCATGAGTAACTATATGATTTAATATTTTGGTAATATGGACTACCAAGACTCTAAGGCTATGATTAAGAAATTCAACCTTCAAATTTTCAATATCAGCTGCTTTCCCAGTCTGTAGTTTATGGATAGCATGAAAAATAATTTCATTAGTTAAGAACTTACAATGTGATGGCCGTGGGTTGGGGATAATTGGGGCATGGTTTGGTATATCATAGAGTGAGCCAGCATAGGTGTACCAAGTGTGAGGGTCATAAATGGGACATGTTTTCTTTTTGGGTAGAAAAATACACCAAAAGTTTTTGGGATTAAGTTTGAGCATGTCTATAATTTCTTGTCTTTTTCTTGATAAGAATTAACATTTTTTCTTCCTAAGAAAATAATGTTAGTGGTTTTGGGCTAGCTTGTAATTCAAGGGATCAATATGACCTACTGACTGGGTGAGCCTATGTAAAGCTTTACATTCTATGTAAAACCATGAGTTACGAGGGCAATGGCCACGAGACTGATGAAAAGAGCTGGTGGTATGGGGAAAAGACTCGATAGCTGCCAACAATAATGCTTTAGAAAAATAGTTCACTTTATCAATGGGATATTAAATTGTGTGAATATGGGTAAGGTAGGTTTTAAGTTTTTCTATGTACACATCATCATAACTGTGGTTAAAGTGGATTTTGATAATTATTTTGGGAGGGGGTGGAGGGGCAGGTTTAGGTTTAGGAACAAATGGAAGGTTAAAGGTGAGGAAGGCATGATCTGCTAAAGGAGGTACACTTGATATGCATAGATCATATATGGTTAAGGCAAAAGGTGGGTTAGCCATCACATAGTCAACTACACTAGCTCCACCAGCATGTGGAAAACATATAAAATTACTAGAAAGAGGGAACTTCTTGATACCATTTAATCAGGTGCTTACCAAGGTTAATCAGGTGCTTACCATAGGGTGTGATGGTAGTTTCAGCATCGGTTGAGCAACGAGAAATTCCTAAAATATCATGATAAAACTCCTTTAGACACAGTGGATATGAAGAAACATCACATATATAGCATTGTGCAGTACCTGTACGTGCATTGAAATCACCCACTAGAAAAATATCACCCAGGGAAGAGAATTTAGAATTTTTTGGAAAATTTTCATGTGTATAAGTATGCAAAATTTTTAGTCTATCTTTGAGACCAATATTAACTACAACACATCTAAGTGGAATTAACTACAATGATTCAATGATTGGATTGAAATTATTGAAGAAATAGCAACTCAGCCTAAAGTATTTAAAACTAAGTCTAACTTGGACCTTGCTCTAATACCAATATTATAGAAAAATAAATCTGATATGATTTTATTAAATCATAAATTTATAGGCATAAAGAATGCCAAAATAAACGTACTAATAATATTCCAAATCACACAAAGACAACTTGGGAGAAGCAAATACTAACAAATAACTAGGCTCAATATAACTAATAGTTATCTAGAGCTAACATAATCTAGACTATCTTAGGTTGTCTACAAACTAGTTATAGAAACCTACATGAGCATAATGTGATGCAGGAGCATCCAACAGCACCAGCAACAGAGGCATCAAGTTGCGGGAAAGAAAGTGCTGAAGAGTCGAAAGAAGAGAAAGCAGAAGGCAAGGAGGAAGAATGGCGTCACAATTTTGCTACAAGTCACGAAATCGCGATAGAAATCGGCAAGGAGAGCAAGGAGAAAAACCTGTCGCGATTTTGTGACATGTCACAAAATCGTGACATGTCGCAGAATCGTGGCAATCGATAGGAGAGAGAAAGCACAGCAGAAGGGGCCGCTCTTTCGCGACATGTCACAAAATCGTGACAGTCGTGAAATCATGACAGCGAAGCAGAGGCAGAAGCAGTAGTGAAGAGCAGCAACAAAATCGTGACATCGCGATTTCATGATGTCGTGAAATCGTGACGTCTCAGCGAGGTGAAGGCAGAAGCTGGGGGCGAAATCGTGACATCACGATTTTGTGACGTCGTGAAATCACGATGTCGGAGCAGCAACAGAGGAGCGCAACAGGGTTGTTACGATTTCACATGTCACAAAATCATGACTGTCACAAAATCGCGATGAAGTAGAGTAGCCATAGAGGGAAGCAAATGGGATGTTGCAAAATCGCGACATGTTGCGAAATCGTGACTGTCGCGAAATCACGACATGGAAGACAGCAGTAGGTGGGGGCAGTGGGAGTGTCACGATTTTGTGACATGTTGCGAAATCATGACTGTTGTGAAATCATGACTATCACGAAATCATGACACAAAGTCAAAGGGAAGGCGGAGAAGCAGGGATGTCGTGATATCGCGACGTCGCGATATCGCGACAAAATTATAAAAGGCAAGGCATGGCGAGAGATGGTCGCGATATCGCGACCAAAATGAAGAAGAAGCGCAGGGAGGCCAGGACGTCGTGATATCACGACATGTCATGATAACACGACGAAGAGAGAAGAATGCGCGGGAGAAAGAGAAAGAGATGGCGGGAACGATATTTTCGGGGACCATTCGAAAATGACACGTGGCAGAAGTAGGAATCAAAGTGGGGGATTCCAGGAGTGCGGGAGACGAGAAGGATGGGCACGCAGAATTTTTTGACGGATTTAGAGTTGACAGGGCCGTGCAAAGTGCGGGAATTTAATCGGGTTGGTGTCTCGATTTATGTGAAGAATGTTTCGGAGGGAAAATTAAATCGGGTTTGTGAACCCATTTTCGAAAATTGTTTTCAGAGGGTCGGGGCCTCTATAAAAACCCAGTTTATTGGTTTAGTCGGGACGGGGGATCGAGGAATGCACTTAGAGCGTAGGAGTGAGGAAGAAGATAACCAAGCCGAGGGCCGGTGATTGTAAGCCTATGGGCTATTTATTTCTGCATGTAATTTCTAGATTTTTTTAATGAAAAAGTGGGGTTAGTAGAAGTGTGTTTTTCGGTGCCCCGTCAGTGGTATCAGAGCGAATGTTCCTGAGTGTGCAGCAGATCCGTCGAAGGTGAGGCAGTTGCACCAGGACCTGCGGGAGGGTTCTGAGAGAGAGTGAGTTAAGATCCCGGGCGTGTTAGCAGATCGTCGAACGTGAGGCAGCTACACCGGATCGTTAAAGCTTTATAAGAAAAGCAAGAAAAATGCATTCCCGAAGAAGACAGGATAGCAAGGAGGATATGGTGTCAGAGGAAGAAGTCTTAGCTTTGCAACGACAATTAAAAGCATTGCAAAAAGAATGGCTTGGGATAAAGTTACGAGAGCAAGAGGAACGGCAAAAAAGGTGAGAAACAAGACGGAGAAAGAAAGAGGAGTTAAAGTAGGCTGCAGAAGAAATTTGCAGCAATGAGGAAATCTGTCTAGTAGAAGACAGAAGTATGGACCGGGAGCCGGGGTTAGAGCAATCTACAGAGGCAGAGGATGGTCTGGAGGTGTTGCAGGAGACAGCAACCGGACCAATCAGAAGTGAAGATCACTTCTCCACATACCCCGGGTGTCTGATGCAGGAGCATCCAACAACACCAGCAATAGAGGCATCAAGTTGCGGGAAAGACAGTGCTGAAGAGTCGGAAGAAGAGAAAGCAGAAGGCAAGGAGGAAGAATGGTGTCGCGATTTAGCTAAAAGTCGCAAAATCATGACAGAAATTGGCAAGGAGAGCAAGGAGAAAAACCTGTTGTAATTTTGTGACATGTCACGAAATAGTGACATGTCGTAGAATCGTAGCAATCGATAGGAGAGAGAAAGCATAGCAGAAGGGGCCACGATTTCATGACATGTCATGAAATCATGACAGTCATGATTTTGCGATAGTGGAGCAGAGGCGGAAGCAATAGTGAAGAGCAGCAGCAAAATCGCGACATCATGATTTTGCGACATCATGAAATCATGACGTCTCAGCGAGGTGAAGGTGGAAGCTGGGGGCAAAATCATGACGTTGGAGCAGCAGCAGAGGAGCGGAGCAGGGTTGTCACGATTTTGTGACATGTCATGAAATCACGACTGTCGCAAAATCATGACGAATCAGAGCAGCCATAGAGGTAAGCAGATGGGATGTCATGATTTTGTGACATGTTGCGAAATCGTGACTGTCGCGAAATTGTGACATGGAAGACAGCAGCAGGTGGGGGCAGTGGGAGTGTCGCGAAATCGCGACTGTCGTGAAATCAAGACACAAAGTCGAAGGGAAGGCGAAGAAGCAGGGACGTCACGATATAGCGACGTCGTGATATTGCGACAAAATTATAAAAGGCAAGGCATGGCAAGAGATGGTCGTGATATCGTGACATGTCGCGATATCGTGACATGTCACGATATCGTGACCAAAATGACAAAGAAGCGCAGGGAGGCCAGGGCGTCACGATATCACGATGGAGAGAGAAGAAGGTGCGGGAGAAAGAGAAAGAGATGGCAGGAACGGTATTTTTGGGGACCATTCAAAAATGACATGTGGCAGAAGCAGGAGTCAAAGCAGGGGATTCCAGGAGCGCGGGAGATGAGAAGGATGGGCGCGCAGAATTTTTTGATGGATTCAGAGTTGACAGGGCCGTGCGGAGTGCGGGAATTTAATCGGGTTGGTGTCCCGATTTGTGTGAAGAATGTTTCGGAGGGAAAATTAAATCGGGTTGGTGAACCCATTTTCGAAAGTTGTTTTCAGAGGGTCGGGGCCTCTATAAAAACCTAGTTTATTGGTTTAGTCGGGACGGGGGATCGGGGAATGCACTTAGAGCATAGGAGTGAGGAAGAAGAGAACCGAGATGAGGGCCAGTGATTGTAAGCCTACGGGCTGTTTATTTTTGCATGTAATTTCTAGATTTGTTTAATGAAAAAGTGGGGTTAGCAGAAGTGTGTTTTTTCGGTGCCCCGTCATAATGGCTCACATGTTTATTAGAAAAATAAAGCTAATATGAAATAAACCTAGGAAAATAATAAACTAGTCCTAAGATACATATAATATGCCCTCATCATCAAGTTAGGAGACTTTTGATGGAATGGTATAGGTAGGGGTACTATTTATTGAGTTGAAGCTTGTGATTTACTTGCATATCAATTAGATGAAGGTGGAGGCTTATGGTACCCATTTGAGTATGGTTAAAAACTCTAGTTGCCTTGTAAAAGGGAGGTTTTGGGTAACTTTTATAGAGAAATATTTGAACATTTTGTTGTATTTTTAGGGTTATGATATTTTTAAAGAACACCCTCATTATAATCTACATCTCATAAAAAATTTAGTAGCATAAGGATGTGGTTGGATTGGATCAGGGTCCTGGGCTACCCCAAGATTGTGATAGTAGTTAAATAGGTGATAGGTTGGATGATTGGATTAGGATGATATAAATGTTGTACAATGGGAAACAATGGTTGAAGGAGTCTAAGGGCTAGCCTTCCTATTTGGATTAGGTCCTTTTTGTCTTGGGTAGTTATTCCATAGGCTTCTACTAATGATTTCCCTCCATTAGAATTGACCATCATGGATATTTTAGAATTAAAAGCTTTTAAATAATAGATGAATATGCTATACCTAGAGTCAAACATTGAAGTTTTCCATTATTTTATGGTAATTCATTTGATGGTTGTAATTTGTTCAAGGATAGATGGCTCATTTACATTATCTTCAAACCTATATATTAGGAGGTTTTACTTGATCCCAACTTCCAAATAATTGAGGGTTAAGGTTGATGTACCATTCTAGATATTTTCCTTTAAAAGAGGCAACCAATAGCCTTAGGGATATATCTTTCTTTTTAATGAAATACACTACACACAAGCTTACCAAGTGATGTAGATGCTCTATCAAATTAATGACATCTTCCCCCATAAAATAAGGTAGGGACTTGAGTTTTGAAGCAAGGATTTGATCACATATGATAGGTGAGGTGGGCGGTATCAAAGTACCTTTATAATTCCACATAAAAAATCTATAAGGAGGATATTTTAGTGGAGTTTCCATGTTGTCTCATCAATTCCTACTCCTTGTTCATTGCTTTATAGGTGATATTAGCTCTTATAAATTTTCTTTAGAAAAGGTTCTAGTTACAGTCCTTTTGCTCATATATTTTTGGATATTTTCTTTAGAAAGGAGTTTCTAGGTAGGGAGATAATGCTTCAAAAAGCCTAAAAGATAGAGATCCCCACCAGACTCTCAATATTAACTTTTATTAGATGACTTATTTAGAGTCTTTATTTTTTATAAATTTTCTAGGTGAATCTATTGATGCTTTTCCTCAAGTAGATTGACTATGATCTTCATCGGGGTTAAAACCTAGATTTTTCTTTTAGTATTATAAAGAGAATGTAGAAAACTCATCCCATAAAGCATGCCAAATAGAATATTATCATCTGTGAATATTTGGCCTACTAGGGTAGCATCTCAATGTGCCTAGGATACCCACACCTCATGTAGAGCAATATAATAGAAATCTCTATAGACGAAGGTAATGCTTGTAGGGTAATATTTGATATTTAGCTAAGGATGGATCCTCAACAGATTCGATATTTGTATGCTTTTATACCTCACAAGGTTAGGCATGTGTTTATTATGGTGCAAGGAAAGAAAACGTAATGAAGGAAAGCAATGGAAAGCATAAAATAATAAAGTAAACTTATTGGAAAGAAATTTTTATAGAACAATAAAATCTAAGTTATAAGGGTTTTATGCCAAGATCAAGGTTCCCCTTGCAACTACATGAATAAGATATAAATAAACATATTCATCATATTATAATAGCTAGAATTTAAACACACTTCATCACACAACCTAGAATTAAAAACATAATTAAATAAGTAGGAGAAAAAAAAATTAGTCACAACTTCCATTCATATGTTGAATAATTACAAGGCATGCAGCCTAAGGAAGACTCGATGCTCCTTAGAAAATGACTCAAGGTTTGAGTTTTGCTTATACAATTGAGGGGGTGAAAAGAAGATATTATAAGACCATATTTGAGGCACAAGTAAGCAACTCCCAATACCTTTACAATGTGATTTATAGTCGTATTTACAATTTCCTACAGAAATGGGCCAAAACATATGGACCCCATGTAAATCTCACCTATTGATCCTGCATGTCTACCATTACACCCACCACCACCCATGGTAGATATAACATGTTGGTATGGCATATTATCAGTACCACTACCACCCCACAGAGCATGATCATAAATGAATTGACCCCATAGAGCCCTACCATATCATCAATTAAAATTATGCTCTTTAAAAATTGGTGTAGTACATCAAAAAAGGGCTTTAATGATGATTATTAACCACCCTTAAAGATCTTTAAATGTGGTTATTCAGCCACCATCTATGAAGGCATCGTAAAAAGTTTGCAATATATGATAGTGGCTAAAAACCACCTTAAAAATCCACCCTCTTAGGGTCTAAGAGAGAATTTTATAACCACCCTCTTAGGGATACAAGGGTGGCTAGAACCACCCTCTTAGGTCTAAGAGGGTAGATAAAAACCACCCTCTTAGGGTTTAGACCTTAAGCATAATAGGGCATTTTATAACCATCCTCTTAGGGTCTCAACCTAAAAATATATATATAAATGATGCCTCTCATCTGTAACAACATAGCACTTAGCAGTGGTTTGTTATTTTTGCTAAGGCATCCTTTATTTCTCATGGTCATTTCATATCCATCACAAGGGTAGTTTTAGTTGGAAGAACAAACAACAACATATATTCTTTTGACCCTATAAAAATAAATAAAATAATATAAATGTTTTCTCCCTTAACAAATTCTACCCGGCAAACATATCAATTAATACCATTCGACATTGGTTTTGATTTTCTAAAGTGTGAAATATAATGATAGATGTCATGATAATTTGTATCCAGCTATGTATAGCAATTTAAGACTCATACAAATGATTTCAATAATTATTATTCATATATAAAAAACAATATTCATTACCTTCTTATTATAAACTAAACTAACTTCCTTCAGGTAGATTATTTTTTCTTAAATAAAAGGTTTGGTTTTCAAACAGTCACAGGAAACTCCAAAACTAAACTATCGAACATCCCTCATACACAGTCAAAGGTGTTTAGTTATATTTTTATTTCAGAATAAATAACCACATGGTAATTTATGTGAAAAAATTCCTAAGATAACCTTCAAAAAATAGTTAAAATTTAAACATTAATGTTTATTGAACCAAACTAGTATTATGAAAACATAATATAACATGTATGGCTAGAATATTACAATGCTCACTATGATTGCCAAATTTTTCATCCAAGCTATGTTCCAAAGTTTTCTATTCTTTTATAAAAGAAATAAATTACTATAATATGGATTCTTACTAAAGGATAAGAAATTAAACTTGTTGATAAATATTTTAGCACCAAGTTCTTCTCTATTAATTCATTTGTATCCTATCTGATGATTAGGAAATATAGCATTCCAACGAGCCACTATATTTTCTATTTAAGCAAGAAAAACATAGAATAGAAGTAATATTTCCTAGCCATAGAAAGAAAAGAGTAATTGTAACATCACAAGACAAACATAAGCATTAAAATAACATTTCAAACCAAAGAGCTTACACAACTATGCACACATACTTCATGGTTTACCTCCTAAATAACTCCTACATCTTAAGGTGCTTTACCACCATTTATTCTTTTTTGGATGACATTTTTACTACTTTCATGTGTGCATATTCCTCCTAAAGAACATCTCAAGAAGGAGAAAACCATTTCTTCCAACTGTAATTTCCAAATTATCCCCTTTATTCTAATATGCTTTACCATTTTTTAATTCTTATCGCTTCCGTGGGATAGTTTATGTTGTAGTCCAGTTTGTCATATAGCCAATTCTAGAACTATGATCATCATCTCTTAGAATTTGAAGGCAAGCACCCACTAATCACAGTCCAAACTAAACATTGAAAGAATCAAATTTATTTGATTCAACCTCCAAAGAAGGCTGGTATACCTTGTCAACTTAATGAGTGTTGACTCTATTTAGCTCAAATAGTAAAATCTTAGGGATAGAAATGATAGGTTTTAGAAATGTATGAATTTAGAATGGATGGATGAAGCTAACAACATAGGCATCCACATAGAATCTTTAAAATATTGATTTTAGAAGTATCTTAAGGGACTAACATCATTAAGAAATTATGTGATTACACTATTAAATGGTTTTTGCATGTTCATAAAAATAGTCCAAGCATCTAAAAACATTTATTATCCAATTTAACATAATAATATCAACACCCTGATTTAACGGAAATAGAATTCTAGAAAATATGTATGCAAAAATGATTTTCTTGATTTACTCCAAGTCAGCTTTTCAAATTAATAGAATAGACTAACCATATAAGCAAGATGAGATAATTTCTAAGAATTATGTCCACCATTCAATATAGGCACAAATTCAGGTAAAAATCCCTTGCAATGCTTCATTCATCAATTTGCAGAATATTACACAGTAGTGCAAGCAAAAACTCCAGAGCCGACCATTTGGAAGGAGGTTGCTACCCTTATTTATAGGTTTTACAATCATATTTTTACTATCAAGCATTACAAAGAATTTGATTTTATTTTGATATTTTCGGCCTCTTTGCCACTCAACAGTGTTTCGCTTGCTATGCCTTCTCGATCTTGTTGTAACTATTTTCTATTTGATTTCATCATCATCATAGGTGGTTCTTGCAATCCATCCCTATCAACTGATATTGCAACTAAATCTAGTTCATAAGGAGTTTTTTGAAGGTTTTGGACTATAACTGCTTTGATTCGGTCTCTATGGTGCCAATTTCTATCTTCCACTATTTTATATTACATGCATAAAAACTCTCTAAAAATATTCAAGGGAGGCGAAGGCTCAACATTTGCTGTAGATCTTACCATCAAATAGGTGTATTGTTGCTTCTTGTTTACATTATGGCAATGAGAGAGGAAGGGAATCGTGGCCCTTTTTTTTAGTCATATTTTTTCACTTTCTCTTTATTCATGCAGTGTTTTTCTATTTTGCATGCCTTCAACAAAGGAGCTTGAGAAATGTGACTTTACATTATTATAATTTTCTTACATATTTGTGTGGTGGATACATTGTTGGCAATTTGAGTTATTTTATGTTGTCATTGATGTCACATGGATCACATTGAGTTTTGGTGGCCAAATGATATTGTGGAAAGCATGGATAAATACAGGGTTTTTGTGAAAACCAAGGCAAGCAAAATAAAAGGTTTTATTTAAAACCATGGATGGAAAATTTGAACTGGGTTTTTCTTAAAACCCAATTTGGCCTTTCGTTTCTTCGAAAAATGTGCCCCGATGATGGAGATATTTAATTTTTAATATTTAGTTTAAATTTTAATTATTTAAAATTAAAATTAAAATTTAAAATTAAATATGCAAGATTTCTGCCGATGTCATAAAAAATAATGAGGCTATATAAAGGGGATACCTAAGGTTCATAAATGAATGTGAGCTCGTGAATTAATCATTGGAAAAATAATCCGAATAAGAGCTCATGCGAAATCCTTTGGAAAGTGGAAGGAACAAATAAGACAAAGTGAGGTCAAGACAAAAGGCATAGTGGGCAGCGTGACGCATTGGCAATTGGATTTTGGCTAAGGTGTGTGGAAACCTTAGCTGCAGCTAAGGTGCTCACAGTGTAGGAAATTCAGGTGTTCGAATCCCCTTGAGGAGGTAAATCATTTTTGATCTAATTAATTCTGTTAAGCCCTAAGTTGGAGTTATAAGGTGGTTAGGAAAAATTAAAGTTTTTAATTAATTTTTGTTTTTATAAGGGTGTGATTATTATTTTAAAGGTGGATGAGTTGTTGATTTAATTTTATGTTCATGAATTGAGAATTAAGATTTAGGAGAAATAAGGATTTGTTATAAAATAATTTCTGAGAGGTTTATTGATTATTATTTTGATAAGGGCTTTTATTAAAAAAGGACTTTGGTGGATGTGTTTATTAAGTTGGAGTAAAAAGGTGTAAATTGAGTTATGCTTTATCTTGTGATTATTATTTGAAGTCCGCTAACCCTTATTGAGATTGGAAAAAAAAGTTGTGTTTAGTGTGGCAGATTTTGTGGACAACTTCTTGGCATCAAAAAGGTATGGGCACATTCTCCTATTGGTTTTTTATGGTGGTTGATTTCTGAAATATCATTGGAGTGAAAAGGATTGATTGTGGTTTCCTTTTCAAAAGTGGTTGGTTGAATGCTTCAAGGTTTTCTGGTTTGAGATTTGTGTTTAAACCTTGTTTTATAAGCATAGTTGTTGAAGCCCATTGGTTATGTAAAGAACTTGAAAAGAACATGAGTATCATTGTAATGTGAGATTTGTGGTTGAGCATTGTTGGAAACTTTTGAGTTGGTTGATACATGCTTGGACTAGGATTTTGTGATAAAGAGTTGTCCCTTGTTGTGATTGGTTGAGTTGAGTTGATTAAGCCTAGTCAAGTGATTGTGTGAGGTGATTGTTCAAGTCCCATGAAACAAACTATTCTATAATTTTGATTTGAGTTGAGATTGAGCTTAGAACATATTGAGTCTCTAAAAATTCTCTTTATGCTTCTATGAGTTGATTTGAGTTGAGATTGAGCTTAGAACATATTGAGTCTCTAAAAATTCTCTTTATGCTTCTATGAGTTGACTTGAGTTGAGTTGAGATTGAGTTGAGTTGAGTTGAGATCATTGTGAATAATTGTTGTCATCCATTGTTGAGTGCATTACCATTCATTTTTGAGTTCATATTTGAGCCTTGCCTTCATATATTTGTGGATGATATTTGAGTACTAATTGAGCATGATTGATTGAGCCTTTGATAAGGCCTTTGGGATAGATTTCTGGACAGATTTGTGGCAGTTTGTGTATGATTGATTGAGCCTTTGAGAAGGCATTTAAGATAGATTTCTAGAAAGATTTATGGTAGTTTGTGTATGATTGTTTGAGCCTTTGAGTAGGCTTTGTGGACAATTTTTGGGATAACTTTGTGGATAGTTTTAGACAGATTTGTGGATAGATTTGGAATAGATTTTGATGAGGTTCTAAGTGAGCCTATTGAGAAGAGTTGAGTAAGTTCTTGGTGAGCTTGCTAGAGCAATTTTGAACAAGTTCTTAGTGAGCTTTTTGGAGCAGATTTGAGCAAGTTCTCTATGAGATTGCTAGAGCAGATTTGGACAAGTTATTAGTGAGCTTGTTGGAGCAGATTTGAACAAGTTCTTGGTGAGCTTTCTAAAGCAAATTTGGACAAGTTTTGTGTGATATTGTTGAGCAGATTTGAACAAGTTCTGTGAGCTTGTTGAGAAGTTTTGGAAAAGTTCTGTTTGAGCTTGTTATGCATATTTGGACAAGTTTTGTGTGATCTTGTTATTGCCTAGATTTGAGTAGATTAAAGAAATTTGGACAAGTTTTGTGTGAGCTTGTTGAGCAGTTTTGGACAAGTTCTGTGTGATTTTGTTATACATATTTGGACAAGTTCTGTGTGAGCTGGTTATTGCCTAACTTTGAGCAGATCAAATAAATCATTGTATTGGATAAGGATCCTTATTTCTGTGTGAAATATTATAAGGATATTATCTTGTGGAGTACCCCACATTGGGGGAACCATGTTAAATCTTGTGTCTCAATTGTGTATGGTGACTTGTGCTCTTGCTTACTATTGCTATTTGAGTTATTAATGCACACTTCTATATTTGGTTATTGCAATTAAGGATATTAATTGATATTGGTTTGGAAAGAAAGTAAAGTGGTCTTATACTGTTTACCCCCCCATATCAGTATTAGCTTGTGTTATTCAATTGGTATCAGAGAGGGTTCCTTCAAAAAATCTAACTGCTTAAGGATATATTCTATAAGAACACAGACGGATTCACAGAATGGATCATCTACAAATAAGGCTCCACTATTTTATGGTAACAATTATGCTTTCTGGAGCATGAGGATGAAGAAATACTTGATATCACAAGTATATGGGGTATGGAAAATGGTTGAAAAATAGTATAGGGTTGAAGGTGATCCCAATGTAGATAAGACTATCAGGAAATTGGTTGAGATCAATGCAAGAGCAATGAATTGTATTTTGAGTGGGTTACAAGAGATAAATTTTGCAAAAGTTATGGTATGTAATTCAGCTAATGATATGTGGACCAAGTTGCAAAATACTTATGAAAGAGATTCCAAGATAAAGTTGGCAAAACTACAAACTCATAGAAAAAGATTTGAGGAACTGAAAATGGAACATTCTAAAGATATTGCAATGTTTTTACTTCGATTTGATGAGATTACTAACATCATGATAGGTTTAGCATTTGATATGAAAGAACCAAAAGTTACTCAAAAGGTTTTGACATCACTTACCATGAAATATGATGCTAAGGTTTCAACAATAGAAGAAACAATGGATGTCTACAAGCTAACAATGGAAGAATTGCAAGGAAATATCACAATTTATGAGATGAGGGTAAGTAAGCATCAGGTTCCAATAAAAGATATTACATTCAAGGCTTCAAAAAAATAGAAATGGAAAGCTTTAGAAACAAGTAGAGGTTCAGATAATGATGAGGAAGCTAACTTCATCAAAATGAATAAGGACTCAAGGAATTTTATGTATATAAGGAAAGTTAGATGCTACAAGTGTTGTGATCTTGGTTACTATGCATACAAGTGTCCACATGAAGAAAATAGTGATGATGAAAAATAAGGTCACAAAAGAAAAGAATATGGAAAGCATAAGCATGACAAAGATGACAGATACAAGCAAAACATGTATGAGAAGAAGAATTTTTTTTGTAAGGCAAAGAAATATTACTACATTGTAGAAGCAAGTGATAGCTTAGATCATAGTGATAGAGACAAATCAAATGATGAAAATGAAGAACATCTATTCCTAGGAATAGAAGGTGAAAGAGAATAGAACTTTGTGTGTGGTCAAAGAGATCACATATCATGATATTGCAATGTTTTCAGTGATAGTGAGGATGAGATGACACATCAAGGAAATAAGCATGGTGAAATAAATCTTGAGTGTTTATTTTCTATAGAAGATTTTAATAGTATCAGTGATAATTAAGATAAATAAGTCTCACTTTTGGTAATATAAAAAGAAGAGGATGAGCCAAGAAAATAAAAATCAGAATTCAAAAGGCTAAAATAAGAATACAAGAATCTTGAAAACAAGATTCGAACAGATGTCAAAAACATATAAAATTTACTACAAATAATCAATAATATCATATAAGAGCTTCAAAATGCAAAAATAATAGAATAAAGGATGAATTAAGAACTAAGGGTAATAACGAAAAGAAATAACACATTAGATGAAAAGGTTCAAAAAGGAGTGGAAAATTATTTTAAAGTTGTATCCTATTTCCAAGAAAAGTCACACTCAAAAGGAAAGGAAGTTCTTGAAGAGAAAAACAAGGAAGAAACTAAGGAAGAGGATTTAGATACTACAAATAAAGTTCAAGGATGCAATGCAAAAGTTGAAAATTATCATAAGGATAATGGTCAAGAAAGATATGAGGAACCAAGGCATGAACAAAGGGCTTTTCAAGGACATTGTTTTTCTTGTAAAGGATTTGGACACAGGGCTATACACTGCAGGGTCTATGGATCAAAGAAGTTTGATTTTGCTAGAAGTAAAATCAAAGGAAGAAGGTATGGTTTTTAGGTAAATTTCTTCTCATGTAACAGGATTGGTCATAGAGCTCCTCAGAGCAAAGGAAATGAGCAATATGGTTTTGGTTTTAGAGCTACACAATTCAGAAGTCATGGTCATAATGGTCATGAAAACATAACTTAACAATACATGGTTCTATAAAGGAATGGATATGGAAATTATTTCAAGAAAGATTTCAAGATATGGTCACCATCCAAAGGCTACAATATCAAGTTTTTTAACTGTAATAACTTTGGATAAATTGCAAAATGGTGTAGGACTCAGTTCCAAACAAGTTCAAGGCAAGAAGATCAAACAAGTTCAAGGCAATAAGTTCAAATAGGTTCAACACAAGAAGATCAAGAGAAGGATATCATAAAAACATGGAAGAAAGTTGATAAAGGAAAGAAACAATGTAATATGGGAGTAAAAGTACTCCCACCCCAAAATTAATCACCTCAAGAGAGAAGGTGGTGAGGGGGCTATGCTTAAGAGTCATATATTTTAGCCCCATAGGTGTCCCTTTTGCCATTGATGTCAAAGGGGAGATATTTGAGTAAGGGGGATAGCATTGAATTAGGGGGAGCAGCCTCCAAAGGGAGAATTGATTTAGGGGGAGCATCCCATAGAGAGAATTGAGTTAGGGGGAGCAGCCCATAGAGAGCATTGAGTTAGGGGGAGCAGCTTTGATTCTTAGAGATGGTTTTTGTAGTGATTGTAGTTTTTGCATTAGAGGTGTTGCCATCAATGAAAAAGGGGGATATTGTTTGCAATTTGAGTTATTTTATGTTTTCATTTATGTCACATGGATCATTGATGTCACATGGATCACACTAAAGTTTTGGTGGCCAAATGATATTGTGGAAAGCATGGATAAATACAAGATTTTTGTGAAAACCAAGGCAAGAAAAATAAAAGGTTTTATTTAAAACCATGGATGGCACATTTGAACTATATTTTTCTTAAAACCCAAGTTGGCCTTTCGTTTCATCAAAAAATGTGCCCCGATGATGGAGATATTTAATTTTTAATATTTAGTTTAAATTTTAATTATTTAAAATTAAAATTAAAATTTAGATTTCCATCGACGTCATCAAAAATAATAAGTAGGCTATATAAAGGGGATACCTAAGGTTCATAAACAAATGTGATCTCATGAATTAATCATTGGAAAAAGAATCTGAATAAGAGCTCATGCGAAATCCTTTGGAAAGCGAAAGCAGCAAATAAGACAAAGTGAGGTCAAGACAAAAGGCATAGTGGGCAGCATGATGCATTGGCAATTGGATTTTGGATAAGATGTGTCGCAGTACAGATGTCAAGGTTTCAAATCCCCTTGATTGCGTTTGAATACGTTGGAAGAAACTTGAAGCACTTTTTATTTGCAGAAAGGGAGGAAAGTTTTTAAGGCACATTGTGCATTTCCCTTTCGAATGAGCGGCTAGCTCGTGTGGCAACCTTATCCATGGCTAAGGTTCTCGTGGTGTGGGCAAGTCGGGGGTTCAAATCCCCTTGAGGAGGTAAATACATTTTTGCTCTAATTAATTTTGTTAAGCCCTAAGTTGGAGTTATAAGGTGGTTAGGAATAATTAAAGTTTTTAATTAAACTTTGTTTTTATAAGGGATGTGATTATTATTTCAAAGGTGGATGAGTTGTTGATTTAATTTGATGTTCATGAAATTGAGAATTAATATTAGGAGAAATAAGGAGTTGTTATAAAATAATTTCTAAGAGGTTTATTGATTATTATTTTGATAAGGGATTTTATTAAAAAAGGACTTTGGTGGATGTGTTTATTAAGATGGAGTAAAAAGGTGTAAATTGAGTTATGCTTAATCTTGTGATTATTATTTGAAGTCCACTAACCCTTATTGAGATTGGAAAGGAAATTTGTGTTTAGCGTGGCAGATTTTGTGGACAACTTCTTGGCATAAAAAAGGTATGGGCACATTCTCCTATTGACTATTTATTGTGGTTGATTTCTGAAATATCATTAGAGTGAAAAGGATTGATTGTGGTTTCCTTTTCAAAATTGGTTGGTTGAATGCTTCAAGGTTTTTTGGTTTGAGAGTTGTGTTTAAACCTTGTTTTATAAGCATAGTTGTTGAAGCCCATTGGTTATGTAAATAACTTGAAAAGAACATGAGTATCATTGTAATGTGATATTTGTGGTTGAGCATTGTTGGAAATATTATAGTTGGTTGATACATGCTTGGACTAGGATTTTGTGAGAAAGAGTTGTCCCTTGTTGTGATTGGTTGAGTTGAGTTGACTACGCCTAGTCAAGTGATTGTGTGAGGTGATTGTTCAAGTCCCATGAAAAAATCTATTCTATAATTTTGATTTGAGTTGAGATTGAGCTTAGAACATATTGAGTCTCTAACAATTCTTTGTATGCTTCTATGAGTTGATTTGAGTTGAGATTGAGCTTAGAACATATTGAGTCTCTAACAATTCTCTTTATGCTTCTATGAGTTGACTTGATCTGAGTTGAGATTGATTTTAGTTGAGTTGAGTTGAGTTGAGATCATTGTAGATCATTGTTTTCATTCATTTTTGAGTGCATTACCATTCATTGTTGTGTTCATATTTGATCCTTGCCTTCATAGATTTGTGGATGAGATTTGAGTACTACTTGAGCATGATTGATTGAGCCTTTGAGAAGGCCTTTGGGATAGATTTCTGGACATATTTGTGGTAGTTTGTGTATGATTGATAGACAATTTGATAAGGCCTTTGGGATAGATTTATGGACAAATTTGTGGTAGTTTGTGTATGATTGATTGAGCCTTTGAGAAGGCTTTGTGTACAGTTTTTGGAACAACTTTGTGGACAGTTTTAAATAGATTTTTGGATAAATTTGGAATAGATTTTGATGAGGTTCTGAGTGAGCCTATTGAGCAAAGTTGAGAAAGTTCTTGGTGAGCTTGCTAGAGAAATTTTGGACAATTTATTAGTGAGATTTTTGGAGAAGATTTGAGCAATTTATTGGTAAGCTTGCTAGAGAAGATTTGGACAAGTTCTGTGTGAGATTATTGAGCAAAAATTTGGACAAGTTCTGTGTGAGCTTGTTCAGTAGTTTTGGACAAGTTTTGTGTGAGCTTGTTATGCAAATTTGGATTTATTCTATGTGCACATGTTATTGCCTAGCTTTGAGCAGATCCAAGAAATTTGGACAAGTTCTATGTGAGCTTGTTGAGCAATTTTGGACAAGTTATGTGTGAGCTTGTTATGAAGATTTGGACAAGTTATGTGTGAACTTGTTGAGCAGTTTTGGACAAGTTCTATGTGAGCTTGTTATGCAGATTTGGACAAGTTCTGTGTAAGCTTGTTATTACCTAGCTTTTATTAGATCAAAGGAACTATTGTATTAGATAAGGATCCTTATTTCTGTGTGAAATATTATAAGGATATTATCTTTTGGAGTACCCCACATTGGAGGAACCACGTTAAATCTTGTATCTCAATTGTGTATGGTGACTTGTGCTCTTGCTTACTATTTCTATCTGAGTTATTAATGCACACTGCTATATTTGGTTATTAAAATTAAGGACATTAATTGATATTGGTTTGGAAAGAAAGTAAAAATTGATCTTATATTGTTCACCCCCCTCTCAGTATAATCTTGTGTTCTTCATACATTGTGGATAATAAAGCACAACTTTTTACTCTTCTTACATCTGTCCCTTTTTCGGTGCTTCTCCCTTGTAGCCATTTTACAACACTTTTATGTTTGCACGGCTAATGCAAAGATGGCAGAGAATCATGGTTTGTGTAACTTCTTGGTTTTACTCTATATTCAGTGCTTCTCACTTTTGGGTTCTTTTTAGCACTTTTTTATTTATGTACTCAATACAAAGGTTTATAAGAAGTGTGGTCTATTCTTCTTCTTCAAATTGGCCTCTCTTTAGAACTTTCTCATTTTTACCTCCTTGTGGTGCTTTTTTTGTTTTAGACCTTCTTCATGTTTTTGTGATACTTTTTTATTTTGTACGTTCATCACTTTTACACAACAAATACAAAAACCTTGAGAAGTGCTATTCGCCAGACTTCTTACTTTTGGGATGATTTCAACACTTCTTTGTATTAGGTGATTTTTAGTGCTTTTGCATTTTCTTCTTCATACTTTAGTCAAATTTTGTAAAATTTTGGCTAAGTATGGATGTAGATATTTTTGGCCTACATTATTGGTGCCTTCTATGGAATCTTGCTCATAAGGGTTTAGAAATCAGAGCCTTATTCTTGGGTTTTATGGAGTCTAAGGGGATGAATGTTTTATGGAATGAGGGAAAACAAAAAATGGGGGGTGATATGGAGAATATGAATTTGGAAATGATTGGGGGAATATGACAAATGAATGGAGGGATGGATAACGGAGTGATGAAATGAAGGGAAATGGATGGTGAACTAGACTCTGGCTTCTTTGCAACATCATGGTTCAAAAATTGCTCCTTTGTGACTACTGATCAGATAAAATATATCCTATAGTTGATATTCATGAAGAAATTGTTGGTGAAACAAAAAGTGTGATTCTCAATTTCAAGGATAATTTCTCTTATTTACGACTCATAATAAATTTTCAATGCCATACTCATGAGGCTTTATATAAGTTCATGTTTTATTCATTTCTTTGACCTCTATTAGACTGTAAAAACTTCATCAAAATTATATTTTTGATGGGTCCCTTATTTGGACCAATTATTAACCCTGTTCCTTGTCTTCTTCTTCAATATGAACTACTTCAACTTCAAATTTTTCAAGAATGATTTATTGTACTTCATCTTCTTCTTCTTCATATTATTTAATCTCATCATCAATCTGCTCTTCATCTTGGTCTTCTTTATTAGACACATCTTCTTCACTTTCCTCTATACTAACCTCCGCATCATCATTAGCTTCTTCACTAAGCAATTGGGTGATATTACTTAGTGCGCTTGAGGCTTATTCCTAGGTATTCTCTAGAATTCCTGGTAATAATAATAAGTTTTGATGGAGTCTTTGTAAGCTAGAAAACCTCTTGTGGGATGGCTTCAAACTAAAATTTACTAGATTAGAAATAACATCATTTCCCAGATTAGAAATAACATCTTTTATTTCTATCAATATTTTAATCATCTGAATCACCTATTCTTACTGGATTGGTTTGGACCACCTCCCTATATTAGAGTCATCTAGTATGATATATTCTATGCAATCTGATAATATTTTTGCTCCAATGAATTGATGATCTTCCCTAAAATAGTTAGGGAAATTGAGTAGCCTAATGTAAGAAATCTTGTTCATCATTTTGTTCATTTTCTCTTCTAGTTTGCCTAACAATAGCAAGACCTTCAATAGTAACTTGTTTTTGGCCAAGTTATCTTTGTCTATACCCTCATATGTACACCATTGTTTGCTTGAAATGAGTCTAGCCATGACCCTAGACCTAGTTTTTGCCAGCTTACAAATTTTCTCTACTAGGGCTACCTTATGCTGAAGTTCATCCTTCACTTTTCAAAGGGTATTTCTTGCACTTACTGGATCATTTGTAGCTTCATCCAAGAAGGAAAAAACTATCCTAGATTCTGTAATTTTTATATTTATTTTTGACCATAACTCTTTTTGATTTTGCCTTATAGTGTCCAATAATATAGCAAGTCTAGCCTTTTATGATGATAGTTGTTGGTGTAACTATTCATTTTAATTTATGTGAGCTGCTATATGAGTTTGAATATTTTATGCTTTCTCTCTATAATTATCCATTTATTGATATTTATCCTGCCATTCCTTTTTCTCATCTCTAATAGAGTTGGCTAATCCTTCTTGCTCTTTGAGAGAAGCTTCCAGATGTTGTATCCTTTGTGTTAACTATTCGTTTTCTTCTCTTATCACATCTCCTTGCAATAATATCATATCTATATGATATTTGGCCATTACTAATTCATAAAAAATTGGTTTTTGCATGATGTCTATAGTTTTTCAACTATATCATAGTATTCCATGATCATCTTCTTTCTAGGTTTTTTCAATTTTGAAGTGATAGTGAATTTTGTTCTCTTTTTGGATACTAGATCAGTAACTGCAGTATTCCTTTTTCATGTTATATCTTTTGAATATTTCACCAGATACTCATTCCACCAAGTTGTTGCATTGAAGGAAATATCCTCTATCCTTTGATGTTGAGTTACGACAGGGTTAGAATCCTAAGTAGATGTGTTGATAAAAGATGATGCCAAATTGATAGGGGTGAGCGAAGAGGCTAAAATGGTGGAATATTATCATGAATAGTAGTTATTACAACCTCAATTAAATAAGGGATAGGAAGTGGAAGTGTGACTTATGGTCCTACTAATACTATAGATGAAGATGTAGGAGGTTCCTGGGGTTGTTAAGGTGGAAGTGGGGCCTTAATGGAAATTTATAGGGGTTGAATGGATAAATATGAACGGGACGTACAAAAATGAGGTGTAATAGGAGGGGGGACTCCAGCTATTTGGACCTATATTTTAGAATGGTAGGGGAATATTTCTTGGAAACTTAGAGGTGGAAGGTTAGAAGGAGAAGGGATAGAGAACGTACTTGAGTTCCTCAGTGGGGATTGATGTGTATCTTGGTCGATGTTTGATTGTTCTATCAATAGAGTCTAAGTGTGTAATTTATCTTGCTCTTCTTATTCTCTTTATTTTTCCTCTTCCTATATCATAGGAGTCATTCCAAAATTAGTTTCTACCAATTATGACATGGAGGAACAAATAATTGATTTCTTATTTTGAATAGGTTCTTTATTTTGGGTTTGTGATTTCCTAGGTTGATATTGCTGATGAGAGGGAGTGGATCATGTGAATATTACTACATAGGTCCTAGACATGAATTTCTCTTGGTCTCTTTTGTGTCTAGGTTCTATGTAACCTTCAAAAAATGCTCCTAGAACTAATATTTTTGGCCTTTATGCAACCGGTATGGGCCCTGTACTACCGAACTCACTAGGGCCCAAACCTCCTCCTTGGTATCTCTACCTATGCATTAGGTGGGCACCTGGCCCATATGTTTGTAATTCTCCTATTGGGGATTTGAAAAAAGCTTGTTTGCCCTTCCTAGAAGGGACATTATCTATAGAATATCTTATTCGTTGAGGAGATGATGGAGGTGTTCGAATGGTAAATGGATTCAAATTTGAACTAATGTTATGTTTATAATTCGTCACCTCTCTTTGGCCTGTAGGCCTATTGAAGCTTAGTGCTAGAAAATTTTCAATGGCTCTCCAAGTGTTAGCATGTAGATCACAATTTTCCTTAAAAAAATTATCAATATTGATAGGGAATCTGGATTTTATGGTATCTGTCTCTACTCACATCCTCTAGAATTCAAAATTTTTTGTAGGATTCCAAGCTTTTGCTTTTACCAAAGCTTTAACATCATCCTCTATGTAAACATGCATTGGGTCACCTTTTGGATCGTAATCTACAACATGGTCATAGAAGTCTCTCCAGGGAGGTAATGCCTCCATATTTTGAACATATCACTCTAATTTTGACTTCTCATCATTATTTCTAAACTTCTCAATGTGGGTTCAGAGAGTTCTCTTGAATATTTGCATATTAGCTTTTGGATCATTTATTCTATTCGAGAACTTATTTTCTAGGTCATACCTCCATATGTGGGTAATTTCCACTAATCCCAATTCTTGCATGTATCTGGTGATGCTCTTATGTTATACTTTGCTAACGACGATGTTGCTTAATTTAAGAGGATAAGTGCAAGTGACCTTTCTACCCTTGCCAATTCCAAATATGATGTTTGTATAATCATTTTGGCAATAGTATTCTAAAGAAAATATTCACTCAGTGACAGTGGGGTAAGACAAATTATTTCTCAATGAAACCGTATACATAAATAACTATCCCCTTGATCAAAATATACCAATCTCCATCTTCCTCACCTTTATTCCTTAAAATATTGATTTCCAATTAAGGTATTCTAGGTATTTGTCCCTTAATAAAATTCATGGCTAGCCCTAGGAATTCTCTATTTAAATTATAAAAATACTATTTTTTGCTCAACGCATTCGTCCATGCATAGACGGTATGAGCAGTTCCATTAGGGTTCACTCTCTTTGTCGGGATGAAAGGTAATTCTTTGTGATTGAAGTAGAAGAAGAGCTAGGCCAAATGGGAATAATACCTGAAGGAATCCCCATCCTTGTTTTCTTTCATTCAAATTATGTATTCTTGGGATATGCTTGCTAGGTATTGTGGCCAATTGAAGAATATTGGATGATTGTTATTCCCAGAAGATTCATAATTCTTAGGGTTGGAAATGCAGTGAGCCATGGCTATCTACCAATTGTATACTTGCCTATCAGAGGATGTCCTAACTATCATAGCCAACAAATATTAGAGCTCTAGATTTTTAAATTTTTATATTTTAATTGGGGTTGGGGGTAAGGTATTGCTACTCATTTGCTTATCTATCTAGCCAAATACCCAATTTAGGAAATTCTTCCCCGCTGGGCATGTTTGCTTAGTACATCATATTGAGCTTGAGACTTTATAGAAAATGGTCTAGATTTTGTGCTTGGTTTTATCCTTGGGATGAAGGCATTATTAAAGGATTCAAACTTGAAGTGCATTAGGGTTTTACCTTTAGTGCTTTATAGCATCTTATACTCAGAGTTATAATATTCTATGAATTATTGAATGAGCTCAGGACATGGGTGCACAAAATCACACATAAAAATATAGCAAGGAATTTACTGCTATCACCCTTTAACTTGAAGGTGATATACCCTTAGTGACTCTTTGCTCTGCTTCCATCCTCATTTGAGATTTCTCCTTGAATTTGGTAACAATATCAACAATGTTGCTCGCATTGTCATGAAAATAACTACTTGTTTGGGTTTCCTCAATAGTAGCCTTCTTGGTAGCAATAGATGATGAAGACATAGCTCTATATAGAATTGAATTATACTTTTCAAAAAGATAAAATCAGAGCTCTCGATCGCTCTATAGAAAAATTACCCTCTTTGTTCCTTTGCATAAAACTTAGTAATTAACTTATGCAACAAGGGTGAATTCTGCTAAGTACCATCAAACATATAGTTATCTTAGTATGTAAAATTTAAATGAGGTGGTTGAAATATTCTTCTACATGTGAGACTACGTCAATGCCATTTATTTCTATAATTATATCACCCTTGATGTCATTGGCATTACTTTGATATATGTACACTTCCCTTACTCATGCCATGTTGGCTCTATTTTGGATTGTGAACCCCATTTTTAAAATGAATCTTTTTTTGATTGAGTGTAAACTTCCTCAAGTATCTCTTTTTCATTTACGTAGAAAAGCCTCCCTTTCTTGTAATGATGTGGTTCCAATTTGAGCCACATAACATAGTTTACTTATGAGCCAGTTGGAAATTGTGTCTTATGGGAACGCTTGCCACCATGGAGCCTATTTTATCTCTTAGTTTCTCGTCATAAAATAAAGTGTAAAAACAAAGAAAATATTTACAAGGTATGATACATATGATACATGGGAATGGTTCATTATTTGACGTATAATTTGAGATGATAATCATTCATTGATATGGGCAGAACCTCTCCTTATTTGAGTTGGAAAGTATTTTTTGTTTGACCAATTCTATTTGGAAAGGAACCTCCTAGAATGAGTCAAACTTATCATGTTTACCTAGCTTATACTTGTCCATGTTCTATTTTAAAACCAAGTCATCAACTTTAAACTTTTTGAATGTGGTCTTCTTATCAAAACAACCCTTTGTATGTGACAAGTTCTTTTGGAACTTTTTGTAAGACTCATCCCTATTTTCTTCCAATTGTAATAGTTGAAGCAATCTTTCATTTAAAGGATCTCCTTTGTCAGTTCCATTATTGCTTATGTAATTTAGAGCATGTAACTCTAGATGAATTGGAAGTACAATTTATTTTCCATAGACAAGAGTGTAAGGATATGTGCCTATATATTTCTTCATGGTGATTCGATCTACCCATAGTACATGGTTCATAAATAAATTCCAAGACTTTTTATTGTCTTCTAGAGATATTTTAAGCATCCTAAGAAGGTTTTTGTTGCTTGATTCTGCTAAGCTATTTTCATGTGGATAATAATTGAAAGAATTATTCAAGTAAATGTTGTATCTGCTAGCAAAATCTATATACTTAGCCCCTATAAAAGCTAGTCCATTATCACTTACCAGAGCTTCAAGAATGCTAAACCTAGTGATCATATTTTCAAGAAACTCAAGTACCACATCTTGATCACATGTCTTTGTCAGTATTGCCCCAACCCATCTGGTAAA
This sequence comes from Wollemia nobilis, assembly GCA_028583015.1. Classification (NCBI taxonomy): domain Eukaryota; kingdom Viridiplantae; phylum Streptophyta; class Pinopsida; order Araucariales; family Araucariaceae; genus Wollemia; species Wollemia nobilis. The sequence goes on from JAQPPZ010000057.1 coordinate 3,492,158, forward strand.
ATAATTGGTGGTAGTCAAAATGTATCTGTGACCTTCTAAATAATTAGGAGTGATTTCCCCCACAAACTCTAGATCCCATTGATGAAATGGTTGCTCAAACTATATTTGCTATAAAGATATTGCAATATTTCTATTTTTACCTGTGTATCTTTGGTATTTGTCACAGGCTCTAGCAATTTTGAAGGCATCAACAAAAATAGTAGGCCAAAAATAGCCTGCTCTTATGATTTTTAGTGTAGTGGATCTTCCTAAATAATGGCCTCCAGATGGTCCATCATGAAATTCTTTCAAGATATTATGTTTTTGATACTATCTTACGCACCTTAAAAGGACACCATCAAGGTTTTTTCTATAAATTTATCTAGATATCATTGTATAGTGAAAATATTGAAGCCTATACCTTCTCATTTATGAAACATTAAGGTTTAGGGGATAGACCCCAGTATAATAATAACTTGTAAGTTCATCTATCCAATATAATTTGTGTAGGGTAATGTTGTTTTCTTGATCTAGCTCTTTTATCTGGCACATTACTTCCTCATGTAGACTTAATGTAGCTACAAATTATTGATAGAGGGCTCTACCTCTTACTCATTTGGTGAGATGGATCTCAATTTCAAACTCTTGAATATTTGTAATCCATCCAACTCTTTTCTCACCAAGCTCTTCTTGTAATATGAAAGTTCTTACATCAGGGTGGACTGCATAGACCAATATTTTACTATGGACCAAGTACTATCTAAAATTTTTAAGGACTTCATGACTGCAAACACTTGTATTTCTATGAAGTTGTATTTTACCTAATACTCATGCAATTTTTAGCTCCAAAAAAAAATGGGATGTTCATTTTTTTGATCATCTTTTTGAGTTAGCAGAGAGGCATAAATCTGTTCAGTGCCATAGCCATAAAGAATGAAGTCTCTATCAAAGTTTGTATTGACTAGAATAGGAGCTATGGCAATGGTTTGTTTTATCATTTCGAATGCTTACTTACTTTTGTCAGTAAACCTATAATATGTATTCTTTTTTATCAACTATGAGATTGATTTGATAATCTAAGCAAAATCCAAAATGAATTTTCATACAAAGTTGATCTTCCCAAAGAAGTAATACAAAGCCCTTTTGCTCATTGGAAGGGGTAGTGCAAGTATTACTTTTATTCTATCAAGGTAAATAGATATTCCCTACTTTGATACTACATGTTTTAGCAATTTTCCTTCATGAACTGCAAAAATAAATTTATTAGGGTTTAGTGATAAGCCAAATTCCCTATATTTTTGGAAAACTTGTTCTAAATAATAGAGATGATCTTGTTTCTCACGTTAAAATATAGTCATATCATATAAATATATTAAAATTATCTTATTAATAAGCTTTCAAAAGGTGCAATCCATTGCCCTCTAAAAAGTGGCACCAGCATTTGATAGATCGAATGGCATTCTTTAGTAGGAAAATGTGCCCCACCTAGTTGTAAATGCATTCTTATATTGATTTTCATTCTTAACCCAAATCTAGTTGTATCTAGAGAAACCATAAAATAAATAGAACCTCTTTGCCCCTACTACCATCTGTAAAATTTGATCTATCTATGGCAAGGAGTAGTGATATTTTACAAAATATTGATTAAGATTTCTAAAATCTACATAGATGCGAATATCTCCATTTTTATTTCTTATTGGGATGATATTGGCCACCCAAATTGAGTGCTTGAATGAGTATATTATCTTGGATTTTAACATCTTAAGCAATTTTTGTTTCATGATTACTTCAATATTGGGATTTATTGGTCTCTACTCCTATATGAATGGCTTAGCACCTGGTACTAACTCAATAGTATGTTAAATTGCATTCTTATAATATACCTTTAGGTCATATTAAGTACAAGGTATTATGTCTTAGTACTTGTGGCATAAAAATCTAAAAAATTTAGCTTCTTCTAATGTGCATTGGATGTCGAACTTCAACTTTTATCCATTCTACATTTCAATTTCTTTGTAGATTTTGTCATAAATTTTCATTTGCTTTAATATTTTTCAATATTCATTATCAAAAAATATTTCTAAAGTAATTAGACCCTTTGATGTGTTATATTTTTTAGCTGAAGAATCTCTCTTTGATACATTTCTTGAATGAGATCACTGATAGAAAAAGTGTAGTCTGCTTCTTTGATCAAGAAATTGATAATTTTCTCATAATTTTCACATACCTGCCAGTAAATTTATTTCTCAAGCATCGATGGTTTGAAAACTAGTTTAACTCTCTTATTCTTTCAATATCTATAATATGCAGTAAGAGAGAAATTGACCCCTTTTATAGCCAAAGCATCTTCTAAAGAATTCTATTTTCAAGAAATGACACATAGATTTAGAGCACCAAAGGATTCCATCAGGTCCCATACTCTATTTTTGTAAGCCTTCAGATAATGATGCTTACTATTGTAATTTTATATGACTTGATTAACAATAAATTTAGAGTCACCATAAATATCCAAAATTTTGATATCCATTTGTTTTTCTTGCATCAACCCTAGGCAGCGAGCTTCATACACGATAGTGTTATTCATTTAAGACCAAGCGAGTCTAAAAGAAAAATGTTTTACTCCATCAAATGGATATTTTGAAGAACACAAGCTTATAATTAGGGGGTGAACAATATAATATCACTTTTCACTTTTCTTTCTCAAAAAATAATATCTAATATATCAATGGTAATATCAAAAGTAGTAATAAAAACAATGCACAAATCACCACACACAATAGAGACACCAATTTAACGTGGTTCACCCAATGTGGGCTACTCCACGGAGAAAATATTCTACTAATATTTTTTCAACAAATATCTTGGGAATCCTTCCCTATTACAATATTTATGGACCTCTATCCAAAGGAGACACCAGTCTCCTAATCAATTTCATGGATCTCTATCCATAGGAGGCACCAATCCCCTTAACTGGTTCATGGATCTCTATCCATTGGATAAATAATTCTCCTCCACTCTGGCTGGTGATACTCTAGAAGATACTACCTCCACTACATTGGCTTGTGTATCTCTCTCCACTGAAAACTCCTATCCTTATTTAGAAGACCTTTGTCCTCACTGCCCTGGCTAATGGATCTCTATCCACTAGAGACTACTATCCTCTACTCTTTCACCTCCAAAAATTGCTCTTAGCTATATCTCAAATCTGCACTAAACACAGTCCTTCGATCTAGCATAAATCTACTCAAACTCTATCTCAAATATGCACTAAGCATAGTCCTTAGGTATAGCACAAATTTACCCAATCTCTATCTCAAATCTACACTAAACATATTCCTTTTGTATAGCACAAATATGCTCAATCTGTATTTCAAATTTACACTAAACATAGTCCTTTGGTATAACACATATCTTCTCAATATCTATCTCTAATCTGGCACAAATGTGTCCTCAAATCTATCCCAAAATCTATCCTCAAATCTATCCTCAAATTTGTCCTCAAGCCTTAACACAAATCTTGATCCAATCATAAATCAACTCTGCTAGATCTTCCCCAAACCTTAACTCAAAATTTGAACAAATCAATCAATCAACTCTTCTCACAAGTCTTATTAAAAGACTTACCTCAATTATATCCACAATTCATATCTATAACTTGCTCAAACTTCTCTCAAGTCTCCACTATGACTTATCTCAAATCTGCATTGTAAGATTTCACAAAAGCTCACACTAATCTATCCACAAGTCTTCACCAAGACTTACCTCAAATCTACTCACTTACTAATACTCACATTCCCTTTAAGTTGGTTGCCCTTAGAAGATTTAATATTTAATATTTGCATCACTTGATCCCATATTTTATGGGAGTTTTGGGGGTGATTAAGGAGTTTATGGACTGAATTAACTAAGTTGGTTATGGTATTTTACCAAATATAGTGAATATCCTTCCCATCTTGATTAAAAATTTGGTTGTTCCTTTCATTCCAAATATTCCAAAGAAGAATGGTAGAACCCATCCAAACTAACTGCCTAATAAAATGATCAAAACCCTCTTGATTAGACCAATCCCTCCAAAGCTATTCAAAAGTAAAAAAATTGGACCAGTGTAAGCCAAGTAAAGTGGCCATTCTCATCCATAGCTCAAAGGCTAAAGTACACTCAATAAAAATATGGTTGAGAGTTTCTACATTCTCTTCACACATTTCACATCTAAAAGGGCCATGAAAACCACACTTCATAAGTTGCTCACCAATAAGTACCCTACGATGCAATAAAATCCAATTAAAGAACCTCACCTTAGGCTAGAGCTTTTGAGCCCACAATCGAGAAAAGATGTCAGAAGAATGGTTGGGATTATTATGGCATAAGGTCAAATAACCTTGAGCAACTGAATACTCACCCTTAGTAGTGTTGTTCCATCCAAAACAATATTTTTCATGGTACCAAGAGAGGGATCTCATATGAAGGATTCCTTGGATATCTTGTCTTTGCCTTTATGGGATTTGAATAGGTCAGTCCTCAATAGGGATCCAATATCTACCAACCTTTGAATTACCAGTATGGCACCGACAGTAATTAGCCACCTTTATCCAGTTAGCTCGTAAACCTTTGCCCTTATAACCCTAACCTTAGGGTTAATTAAATTAATTTATAAGTTAATTATAATGAAATTATTATAATTAATTTATAATTAAATTAATTACTTTAAGGTTAATTAAATTAAATTATGAATTAATTGATAATGAAATTATTATAATTAATTTATAATTAATTTAACAACTTTAGGTCTTAACATTAGACCTTTAATATTATAATAAAATATTATAATATTATTTTTCTTAGGCCTTCCTATTGCTCCTTTAGACCTTATCTGACCACCTTGAAGTAATATTTCTCTTGCACTACTTACTGAAAATGACTCTTGACATCGTTCCTTTTGCACTACTCACTAAAACTATTTCTTGACATCAATGACAACAAAATTTGCTCATATTTCCAACAATCTCCCTGTAGGTCTAAAATTCACACATTCCTTTCCTTTAGGCTTATGGATCCATGCCTCAAAGAGGAATGTGGGAATGATAGGTCTACACCTCGAAAGGGAGGTACTTGATCATACCTTCTTATGGTGATTTTTTGATGAATTAGGTGGGGTTCACTAGGAAATATTTTATGGCAGTTTTCATGCCTATGTTTGGGATTTGTTTTGATGTGTTCCTTTTATCAAATCTCGTATACACCTAGTTTGGCCAATATGCAACTATATTAACCTATATGCAATTTTGATTTATGTGAAGACAACAAACAACTAAAAAGTAAATTTAGATTAATTATGCAGTGCTTAAAAGAATTTCAAAATCTAAACTGTATCTAGAAGTCTGATGTAGTTTTTGATTCTTTGTTGTAGGCAAAATCAGTCAAAATCCAACAAGATTGGGTGATCTGATTTTGCTAATCGGGTGGTCCGATTATGTAGAAATCTACCCGATTAGGGCAAAAAGTTGTAGTTTGACAACTTTTATACATAAAATAGTAGATTTACGTAATAGTATGCATCTATTGAAGTGAATTATTATCAATAATGAAATTAAAATGATAATGATTAAATGACTGAATGTATATCTATGCTAAATACATGATCATTCATGAAAAAGTGATGAAATATGAATATAGAAGCTAATATATCAATGAAAATGGATTTAAAATGAGCTAACAGATAATAAATATGATTTTAAATAGAATAATAGAGGATAGAAAATGCAAACACTGAGGTCTAGATACCCCCAAGCAAGCTAAACAACACGGATGTGTGATGTAGATAAAATCGGGTAGTTTTGTCAAAATCGAGTGAAACGATATCAAAATCGGGCAGAACAATATCGCAATCGGGCATAATGATATCACACAAATATGAATGATGCACAAATTGAATCTTAAAAAACATAGAAAAATAGCAAAAATAATGGATGAAATTATGTGAATGTTCTAGGGGGAATCCGATACGAGGAGCCTAGATTAAACAGGAAGAGTTCAGTGGAGGGGTTGGGCTAAAATTGAAGGGGGGTTACAACCTCATCTATTCTAGATGAAATCGGTTGAACCAAACCCAAAACCACCATGTAATTGCCTAGGTATAGACAAAGAAGTTATAACCAAATTTTATCGCCTTTCTAAGACTTAAATTTTTTAGTTTTGGACAAAATCGGGTGACCCAATTTTATGAAAAATCTACTAATTTTGAAAGAGGGCTAAAAACAACTTGTAATAGGTGTGAAAAATGATGCAGAAGGTTGAGGGTAGTTAAATTTGATTTTTCAAATGTTTATTACCTTAGGTTTGATTAATGTGAGTCATTTTTAAGGTGCTACATTTTGCCCCCTCTTTAGCGTATTTTCAAAAGAAAGTGTGTTAAAGAAAAGTATAGCACGCTTTACGAGAAAGCAAAAATTTATTGCACATTTTGTTGATGATTTCAAGTATTATTGTGAAAATTTTTTAGGTATGATACCACCTTTGATTTTGGCACCAAATTCCAGGTTTGGTGAAAAGCTCAAAATTTACCCATTTTTAGAATAATTTTAATAAAACCAAAGAATTAGGGTAAAACCTAATTCATTTTTACTATATATTTGTTTTGGTTTTTGAGCTTTGGAGAGAGAAAATATGGTAAAATTTTCTCATCAAGCAAATTTTGTGCGTAGAAGGACTGGACAGATACAAGTAAGGATCTAAAACTTAGTTTAAGATATATTTTATGATTTTTTTGTGCTTAAATATATGTTTAATTTGGATTTTAGGGCACAGTTGCCATTTTTTTGCCGCGTTAATGAAATTAGGTTGATTTCTGTGATATCAACTTGATTTCAGTGATATCAATCAATTTTGAACAAAAATTGACTGATTTCGTACAAAATCGTTCGATATCATAGAAAATCAACCGATATCGAACAAAGTTACCCGATATTGCAGAAATATCACAAAACTTTAATCGATATCGAGTAGAAGTGATATCATGAAAAAATAACTTATTTTAGACACAACTTGTTTATTAATTAACTAATAGAAATTTTGATTTTCTTTGTTTTAACAGAAAAGGGTATTGAAGAATAGGGAATGAAACTATGGAGCATTTCAAGAGGACCTAAATGGACTCACGATGGTAGAGATAGATACCTTAGGAACTGTGGGGTTATTACATGTGGTACATACCACAAGTTCTAGTCGATATGCGATTGCTGATTTCTTTGGCTGAGCGGTGGTACCTAGGTTCTTCCTAGTTTTGGCTACCAATGGGGGAGATGACCCCTACACTAGAGGATATCTGGAGGATAATGAGAGTACATTTTAGGGGGATATTTTTTGCCACATATAGCAACTAGAGCTAGATGCCATAGAGACTATATAGTGATCCTCATTTTCCTCTGATAGGCAGAGGCATTGAGATCGGGCTTCTAAGTTAGATACTAGGATATTCTTGGCTCATGGTCGTACTGAGTGGGATTATTGGTGACTTACTTCTGAGCCACTTCAATGGTCATATTCTACCATGCACTCTTGTAGAGTTTGTGGTCGACATGAGAAATCAAGGGAGAGTCTTTGCATGGGGGTATTTCATGAGATTCCATTTGTATAGGACTCTATTCAAGGTCATATACAAGGGAACTATAACACTACCCCTCACTTCATTTCTACAAGTTTTGGCATGGGAGAACATTACCATATGAAGACCTGTAGGGCTTCCATTGAAGGGATTGGATGTAGAGAAGCCTAGGTATTTCTATTGGTGTCCTAGCAGAGCTCTGGGGAGTCAGATATCTATAGACATGACTAGGATATCCTTGGATGACTTGACAATAGATAGCATCACATGAAGGCCATACAGAGATCATCTAGGTTGGGCAGAGGATGCATATCAGTTGGCTCATGTGAGGCAAGCTATTTAGTTTAGGATGGACCAGGGTGATGTGGAGCTGCATCATGTTGATCGAGTCATGCAACAGTTTAGGTTATAGTAGGACATCCCTTAGACTAGGGATATTTACTTTGCTAGGTCCACTTGGGATACTACCATAGTTAGTGGGGATCATGACATGGCAAATTTTATGGACCTAGATTCAGATGACGAGATGGTCCCTACAACCGTTAGAGATGATGCTGGGTGACTGATGATTACCGGGTTGGGTATGCTCAGATTCGGTCCATGAGGATTACCAGGTTGAAGACTGCAGTAGAGAAGGCCTATGATCAGATGTAGCAATAGAGGAGATAGGATCAGGCTCCTTCTAGGAGAGGAGGACCTCACACCAGATGAGGTCATTAGATTAACCTAAGGTGAGAGATACCTTCTAAGGGAGAGAGGGGGGAGAAGATAGTATCCCCCTCATAGGAGGGAGGAGCATCTCCTCAGCAAGAGGAGAGACCTAACTCTCCTAGGAAAGGTAAAAGAGTTATGGAGGAGGGAGAGAGCAGTGATAAAATTGCCCTATAGTAGAGTTGATTATTATAAGGGAGTAGAATGCCTCCTAGAAGACTAATATTGAGTCTATAGGGGTGCAAGATGTAGTTTTAAGAGCTAGGATCCAAACTCTAGAGGTATAGCTCATACAGGCACGGGATCAGACACAGGTGGGATAGGGAGCTAGGGATCCAACTCCTACATCTTCTCAGTCAGTGAGCTCAGGGAGGAGATTGACTCGAGCACTACAGCTGGTGGGTTGCTATCATGATTTATATCATGCAGTAGTGCCTATGGAGAAGAGGCATCCTGAGCCTCTGATGCTTGACATATCGGAGACTTTGAGTCACTTTATATCTCAATCGACTTCCTAGACGACTACTACTACGAGATTAGGAGGATTCCGAGTACCATGACCTTTTGGTGGATATGATGATGCTCAAAGTTCAAGAGGATATAGGGGGTTATCTTAGATATTTTATATCATATATCTATTTATTAAGGATGTTGATTTTTGAGGATTATGGGATACAAGTCCAACTTTATCTTGTACATGGAATTTTGATATATATATATATATATATATATATATAGATTGATCTTCTTGTTGATGTGATTTTTATATTATTTTATTTAATTTTATTGAATTTTTATGATGTTTAAATTTCTCATAATCATGCTTTTAATTTAAGTGTTTTGATCATGCTTTAAATGAAAATTGACTTAAGTTTTTGTAAATGTGTTTTTGATAGATGTTTTTGAAAAAGATTTTTCGAAAGGATGTTTTTGTAAAATAATGAAATAAATAGATTAGAAATTTTCCTCGGAGGATGTTGTGCTATTATATGACCGTTGGTGGAGATCGGTGCTCACTAGGTCATGAAGCGGATCCTGTTGTGAGTAAGTTTTGTATTGCTAATAAGAGAAAAGTTTTTGTGGTGCTCAAGTATAATATTGAGGCTTATGGTGATAAAATAAGATATTGATTTTTGATTTTGAGACAATTTGACTTGTAAGAAATATTTTTATAAGTTTATTGGTGGTGATTTAAGAATTAAAATTTGGGAAGAATGACTTACACTAGGAATGAACTTCCTAGTGTGAATTTGAGAAGAATAATTTCTAGGAATTATACCATCATCACGAATTCAAAATGCAATGCATGATAATGTGCAACTATTTATTTTGAAGACACAAGTTGATATAAAATAAATCATTTGTATCAAATATTTAAGAATATTAATAAATATGGGATGGCTTAGACTTTAAAATTTTAGAAAAATGACTTGCGCTAGGCATAGAATTCCTAGTGTAAAATTTGAGAAGAATAATTCCTAGGAATTATACCATCATCGCGAAGTCAATGAAAAGTGTGATGCATGATAATATGAAATGGTTTGTTTGTAGAAGCAAATTAATGTATGACAAGTCATTGTGCCATATTAAATGATTAAAATCTAAAAATTGAGAAAGATGACTTGCACTAGGCATAGAATTCCTAGTGTGAAATTTGAGAAAATAGTTACTAGGAATTATACCATCATCACAAAGTTAAAATGTAATGTATGATAAATAATTTTGGACTACAAGTTCTTTTGGCGTGAGATTTTTTTGAGATTTTGAAGAAATGAATGATGATAAAATGTTGTCTAACAAATTTTAAAGAAATATTTTAACTTATTTCTAATACAAATTCAAATTTATCAAGAACCAGTGTGTGATAAGTGAGTGCATTATCAATATTGATTTGACACAATGATACAAAATATCTCAGGGATCAAATGTGCATGCTTGTGAAATTGATTTACCGATTTTGAGTAAGGTAGTGATACAAGCAAACTTTTATGAACCAATGTGTGTGCAAGTGAAATATTCATTAACCATGATTTTTTGCATGCCATTGTACCAACTACTATGTAATTCAAGTTACCAAAAGCTAGCTAATCCACAAGCAAACATTGGTTTGTACAAAATAAGGTCGCTAATGTGATAGACATGTCACCACACAAAAGGGATTACCCAAGGTCAAGCGGGTTGGGCACAAACCACTTGTTATGGGGCTTACCTCATGGATTTTGAATAACTAAGGAATTCCAAGGATTCAAGCTCATTACCCCCTTATTTTCTTTAAATTTTTGGAATAGGGATTTCTTGTTCATTTCTGAAAAAATGGATTTTTTTGTTTCTCGTTTTCTTTCTCTTTATTTATTTTTCTTTTTCTTTCTTTTTTTTTTTTTTTTGCTCTTTTCTTTATTTTTATCTACTTTTGTGATACTTGCCCAAATTAGACGTAGGGCAAGGGATTTTATTCAGGTAGGGGGGAAGCTTGTCCTTTTTACAATTCCCAGTATTCTAGACCATGTACATAATAGGATAGCAGGGGAATTTTTTTGCTTAAGGAACTAAAACTATTATGTAGTATCCTTTTTGAATTTGCAAAAAATAATTGTTAAGATGTGAGAGTGTGTTCTTGGTTCAAGAAGTAGCAAGATCATTTCCAAAAACTCAAAATTTATTTAGTGAAGTAATAGTGCTTTTTGATACAAGAGAGATTTATAATCAAAGTAACAAAATCAAAATTATGAAAGATGTAAATTAAGTGCATAGTTCAAGATAAATTTTGAATTTATCTGAAATAAAATAAAATATAACTTGGATTTTTGGAATATAACACACACTGATGCAAAATGAATAAATTAACAATTTTGAAATATTTTGAAATTTTCATATTTTTTGATTTTTTTGTTATTTTTAATAATAGGAGGGTTGCAAATGATGAAGAAATTTATTTACAATTATGTATAGAGATGGAAATTTTTTATTTTATGCATAATATCTCTTTTAATGCATGATATTCATGGGTTCCTTGAGATGTTTCCCATATAAATAATCCAATCTATATGCACCTAATCCAAATTTAGCAGTGATGACATATGGCCCAAGCCAATTAGGTTGAAATTTTCCTTTTAGATCTTTTCTTGCATTAGTATTTTTTTTATTTTCTTTTAAGACTAAATATCCAACTTCAAAGGATCGATTATGAACTTTCTTTGCATATGATATTTTAAGTTTGTCTTGGTAGGCACGAAGATACTTTAAAGCATGGATGCACTTTTCATCAAGAAGTTCCAACTGACTAAATCTGCCAACGCGATATTCATCTCCTACTTCAGTATATTGAAGCAGAAGACCTAAATAAGAAACTTCTAATTCAAATGGAGAAACTACTTTGAAACCATAAACCAAGATAAAAGGTGAAGCGCTTGTAGGAATATGATTACTAGTTCGATAAGCCCACAAGGCAAGATATAATTATATATGCCAGTCACGGCTAGATTTATTAACTAATATTTTAGAATTTTGATTAAGGTTTTATTTGATGCTTCAACTTTGCCATTACCTTGTGGATAATAAGGAGTGGACCATCTATGTTGGATTTTATATTTTTGACATAATTTCTTAACATATTTGTTCTTAGAACAATTTCCATTATTAGATGTGAGATTAGATGGAATTCCAAATCTATAGATGATTTGATTGAAAATGAATTTAGAAACTTGAAATCCTATGAAATAAGCTAAAGGTATAGCTTCAACCCACTTTTTAAAATATTCTATTACTATTATTATGAATTTATGACCATCATATGAAATAGATTTGATTTTAACAATAATATATAAACCCCATTTAGAGAAGGGCCAAGGAGAGGATATGGCTTGAAGTTCCTGAGTAGGAGCATGGATAATTTTAGCATTATTTTGACACTTATCACAATTATGCACATAATAATTAGCATATTTATCCATGGAAGGACAAAAATATCCCATTCTAAGGAGCTTTTTGACAATGACACTTCCACTAAAGTGTCCTCCATAGGATCCATCATGGGCATCACTTAAGGCTTTCTTAGACTCTTATAGGTTGAGAAATATTAATATAATACCTTCAAAAGATCTTCTATATAAGCTATTACCAACAATTACGAAGCGAATGGATCGCTTACGTAGTAGCCTATGCTAGTTTCTATATAGTCCTTCAGGAAAAATCCTTTTTTGGAGAAAATTAAAAATATCTGCATACCAAGGCTTTGGGGTAATTTCATCAATAAAAAACACATCTAATGGTTCTAAAAATGATTTAGAATAAGTGGTTTCTTGGATTTTGTGAATTATGATAGTAGCATACTCATCATCCAACTCCAAAGGAAACAAAGAAGCAATTGCAGCCATAACACCGACAACACGATTGATTGTTCTAGGAATAGCTTCTAAAGTTACTTTTTCAAACAATGATATAAGGTTAAGGACATATTATTTATAAGGATGAATTTTCTCATCTCATGTTTGATAAATTTCATTGATTTTATTTATCACAATATGAGAATCTCTGAAAACTAATAAAATTTTTATTTTTAAAGCTAAAGTAGCTCGTAGTCCAAGGATTAGAGCCTCATACTCTCCAGTATTATTAGTACAAGAAAATTGTAACTTAAAATATAAAGGTATTGTTAGTCTTACAATGACACTGAGAGGGGGGGGGTGAATCAGTGTAGCTCTTTAAACTTGAATTTATAGCTCTTAATACCACAACAATTAAAACTAATTACTAGATACAACAAGTATAACAAAAGAGCATCACACAACACAAGATTTAACGAGGTTCACCAATGTGGCTACTCCTAAAAAATTGACTGCTTGGACTACCATCCAAATCCAGCCTTTGCAAAGCACCAACTTTACAATCAATTTACCAGCACCAACTGGAAGGAGCACCAACCCCTTATTTATCTACACCAATAGAAAGGAGCACCAAACCCTGATTTATCTACACCAATAGAAAGGAGCACCAACCCTTGATTTACCTACACCAACAAAAAGGAGCACCAACCCCTGATTTATCTGCACCAACAGAAAGGAGCACCAACTCCTGATTTACTAGCACCAACTGGAAGGAGCACCAACCCCTTATTTATCTTTGCTTTTGCAAGACCCTGAATGGTCTTCTTCACCTTTGCGTTCTCTGCGCACTCTGATTTCTCTGTGCAATCATAGTAGCACCTGGTTGAACTTCAACCTTTTTGCTCTCTGCACACTCTACTCTCTCTGCATAATTACTTCACACACTCTGCTTTGTTATAGTCAAAATTCATGATTGTCTTCTCCCTTTTGCACACTCTGCTCTCTTTGCAAATTTTGCACTTAGCACGATTTGACACGACTTGCTATCTGTGCACAATGATCGTATTTCACACACATTCAACTCCACATCAATTATCCAAATAGCCCTCCTTTTATAACAATATTTTTATGATGAAAACCCTAATCATAGTCGACTGTAAATCCAAATCTTAGTCAGCTTTCATAACAACTATAAACCCTAATTTTAGTCGGCTATCATCTATCTTCATCGGCTTCAACTCAAGAAGATTTTTGGTTTATCCATCGCTTGATGATTTCATTCTGGACAGACCTTGTAACCGCCATACTGACTTTTGATCACTCTTTGTATTTTAGCAGTATGAAATCACTTTGTAACTACCCCTGTAAATTTTGTAGTGATGTCAGTCCACTATCATACTTCTCATTTCAGTCAGGTTCTCCTTCTTGACTTGTGCATTTACGACCTATCACAAAATCATGACATTTTTGCCTCTGTAGCTTCTTTTGTTGTTGTTGCCACGAAAATACAACATGTCGTGATATCATGACACTTTCACCTCCGTAGGCCTTCTCTATTATTTTGTCATGATATCGTGATATTTTTGCATCTGCAGACTTCATCTTTTCTTTTGTTGTGATATCGTGACATTTCTACCTCTGTATACTTCATCTTTGCTTTTGTCATGATATCGTGACACTTCTGCTTCCATAGACTTCGACTTTGCTTTTGTCGCAATATCGTGACACTTCTGCCTCCGTAGTCTTCAACTTAGCTTTTATCGTGAAATCGTGACACTTCTGCTTTCGTACTTAGCTTCTTTGCTTTTGTCATGAAATTACGATACTTCTACCTTCGAAGTCTTCTTCTCTGCTTTTGTCATGAAATCGTGACACTTCTACTTTCGTACTTTACTTATTTGCTTTTGTCGCAAAATTGTGACACTTCTACTTCCAAAGTCTTGCTTTATGCTTTTGTCATGAAATCACGACAGTTCTGCTTCCGTACACTTCCTCTCTTTCTTTTGTTACAAAAATGCGACATGTCGCGATATCACGACACTTTTCAAACTTAATTTCTCTCTCCTATTTTAGTCGTGAAAATGCGACGTCACAAAATCGTGACATTTTTCCAACTTACTTTCTCTCTCCTATTTTAGTCGCGAAAATGTGACATGTCGCGAAATCGTGACACTTTTCCAACTTACTTTCTCTCTCCTATTTTAGTCGCGAAAATGCGACATGTCACGAAATCATGACACTTTTCCAACTTACTTTCTCTCTCCTATTTTAGTCGCAAAAATGCGACATGTCATGAAATCGCGACACTTTTCTAACTTTCTCTTTCTCTTCCAACATGTCGCGAAATCGTGACAGTTTTTCCACTTGCATTTTTCTCTTCCAACATGTCGTGAAATCGCGACAGCTTTTCTTGATTTTTCTCTCTTTCAACATGTCGCGAAATTGCGACAGTTTTTCTTACTTTTTCTTCTTCCAACATGTCGTGAAATCGAGACAGTTTTTCCTACTTTTTCTCTCTCTTCCAACATGTCGCGAAATCACGACAGTTTTTCCTGCTTTTTCTCTCTCTTCCAACATGTCGCGAAATCATGATAGTTTTTCTTGCCTACTGTATATGTCGCAATATCACGACACTTTTCTTACTTGTATTTTTTCTTTGATCTTTTGCATATGGGCCAGTTCGGGCTTCTTGGAAAATCACTGTACATACTCTGAATAACATTTGAACTCCTGTCTTCTATGTCTGAATAGATTTTGAACTTCTTGTCCACTGCATCAACAGATCTATTTGACTGTGTTGACAACAATGACAATACTGTTGCTGCACCTTGCTCAACAATCCCCCCCTTTGGAATTGTTGGCAACACATATGCAATTTCCTGTAACTCTTTTCTCCCTTTGACAATAATACCAAAGGGCTACTGCAGACTCCCCCTGAGTCCATGCACAACATTCTCAGGCAAAATTTTTTACACTTAGCAAAAATCATGAACATGAGCAAAAATATAATCAAATACTTAAATGCTCCCCCTGAGAATGTGATCTCATCATTGTCGATGGTTCTTGCAATCCATCCCTATCTGCTAATATTGCAACTAAATCTAGTTCATAAGGAGTTTTTGGAAGCTTTCGGACTATAACTACTATGGCACCACTTTCTATGGCACCACTTTCTATCTTCCTCTATTTTTAGATTATGCACATAAAAACTCACTAAAAATCTTCAGGGGAGATGAAGGCTCAACATTTGTAGTAGATCTAGCCATAGGACAATTGTAGCGCTACTTCTCATTTACACTGTGGCAATGAGGGAGGAAGAGAATTGTGGCCCTTTTTTTTAGTCATATTTTTATGCTTTCGCTTTGTTCATCTCACGCTTTTCTGTTTTGTGTGCCTTCGACAAAGGAGTTTGAGAAACATGACTTGGCATTATTATAAGTTTCTTACAGATTTGCATAGTGGATACATTGTGGATAAGAAAGCATAGCTTTTTAATCTTCTTACATATGTTCCTTTTCTGGCACTTCTCCATTTTGGCCATTTTCCAATGCTTTCTTATTTGTGTGGCTAATGCAAAGATGGTAGAGAAGCGTAGCTTGCACAACTTCTTGGTTTTACTCTATATTCAATGCTTCTCACTTTTGGGCTCTTTTTAGTGATTTTTTGTTTACATGTTCAATACAAAGGTGTATAAGAAACGTGGTCCACTCTTCTTCTTCAAATTAACCTCTCTTTAGTGCTTTCTCATTTTTTCCTCCTCGCATTGCTTTTCTATTTTAGACCTTCTTCATGTTTGCATGCAACTTTTTTATTTTGGACGTACATCACTTTTGCATGGAAAAGACAAAGAGTGTTGAGAAGTTCTATTCGCCAGACTTCTTACTTTTGGGTTTATTTCAGTGCTTCTTTGTCTTAGATGATTTTTAAAGCTTTTGCATTTTCTTCTTCATACTTAGTCAAGTTTTGTAAAATTTTGGCTATGTATGGATGTAGCCATTTTTGACCTACAGTTTCCATCCCATGTAACCAATTAAAAAAAAGGTTTAAATACCCATACCTTTTGTTCCATGATATCCATTCTAGAATTGACTGCTAAAGCGATCTCACCTTAAAATGGAACATCAAATCTGTAAAAATCCTTTTTAGATTCCCAAGGCTGCAAGATTATTAGACTTTGTTAAAAGGTCATTGTTAACCAATTTTTAAACAAAATTACATTTTGATTCATTCCAAGCATGTATAAAGAATTTCTAATCGTAAAGGTAAATATGATTTGTTGGTTATAGCTAAGTCAACACACCTCTTAGATGTATGAGTAGAGGAAAGTTTTCATTTCAACTTATATTGTTAGTTCAATAGTGTATCTTTATGGGTTTCAACCCTTTAATAAGGCTCATTATAAATCATGTTTTTTTAGACAGCCTCTTGAGCATTAGTCAAGGCATTCTTCATTTTAAACATCAAATACTTTATCTATTTGTGTTATTTTAAAGAATTTCAATGGAGAATTCAACAAGAAAATACTACTGTTAAAATTGTTTTTATGGTGATATTGAAGATGAAAATTGCTATAAGGATGCTTGGAAATTATTGCAATTTCAAATATAATAAAGAATTTATCTCCTAGTAGTAGCCAATGCAATACTAAAACATCACACCTAAAAATTACAAACTTTGTATGCATCTTTCCCAAATTTAAAAAAATAGTAATTATGTGAGCAAAAGCATTGTATATATAGAAATTCATACTTTAAGAGAAGCTTGTAATATTTCCCTAAAAAGGGAAAAACTTACCTTTAGCTAAAAACAAGCAATGTTAACCATATACAAACTTCATCTGCACTTAACCAATAAATCATTCTTGAAATGATGCATGGTTTGAATCTCTAAAATGACAAGTTTCATAAATAACTAGATGTAAAAATAGTATTTCTCAGCTTAAAGTCATCTACTATTTCTATGTATGTCTTGCTCTCAAGTTATCATCTATGCAATCAAAAGTTAATAGAGATATTACATACAAAAGCAAATCAAGACCCAAGCATTAACATCTAGAAAACAACTATTATAATATTCTACTTGCATAGTTTTTAAGAGTACAAAACTCATCGATAATAATAATTTGAGACTTCAACTCGGGGTAACTCACTAACCTTTCACTATACAAAATATATCATAATAGTACAAACCAAACTAAACCTAAACTAGTTCTAGGCAAGTTCTGAACCCTAAAGTTGAAATTTTCATGTCGATGAATAACAAACCTGAATAAAAAATATACCTAAGATTGTTTACCTAGTACTATTGAGTCAATTTAATAATAGAATATAAACAAGCAACCTTTTCTCAAAATAAATGAATCATGTTGTCGCTCCTACAGTGACAAAAAAATTCAAAATATAATCATTCCAAACTCGATCTAGCAAGAAATACCAAGACTTTCATACCATGAAAAACAATAAATGAACAAAGTCCAAAACTAAATACAAAAACACCAATTCTCCTTATGAAAAGTCCAGAATATTAAGCAATTAAAATAGTTAGCTCTAGTTTCAACAGGTAACAATTTTTTTTCACCTACTAAAGAGCCACTCAACATTTAAAAACACATAGAATAGTACCAATGGAATGAAATACATGTTTTGGAATCATCCTTGCTTGTTGCCTCATCAGTTTACACATAAAGTGTTCTTCCTTCATAAGCTAAGCATTCAAAGTTAAGTCAGGAACAACCCATTTAAAATACCCATAAATTGATCCTCTTGTGATAGACCAATTACCAAAACCAAAAAAACTTTTCCCTATTGTGGCACTAGTTTCTTAATCATACACTTGTTGCAATAATTCCACCTAAGCATCAATATACTTGCAATAATTCCACCTACGTATAAAATATAATAAGGTAGTGCAAATCTGGTTGCTAATATCTTGAACTAAGATCTTCTTCGAGCGTTCATCATCATTTTTTACTCTTGTATCAATTTGAGTTCCACTTGTCAGTAATTATAGAATAATAGCCCTATTTTCACAAATGCATGCCAGACACTACTCATAATGAAACAAACAATTAACTACCATCTACATAAAACTTGCACTTGAATATGATTATACTAGTTGAGGGTATTCATGTGTCCATGTAGTTTCAATAGGAAGTTTGTAAGAGGATTTGGATAGCTTGCAGCCCCTCTTATTTATATTAAAAAATATCAAATTCATTAGATATAGGTAATGGAGGTTACATTGAACTCATGAAAAAATAATAATATCCAACTCAGTTTTAACACTTGTAGATTCTTTTTCCCTCTTCTTTGTGGTTCAATATGATCCTTCAAGTACAAGCATAAGGGTATTTCTTATGCAAAATGGGAAAACTATTCATTTTAGAAGCAAAAAGTGGACAAGTACATAACTTAAGCTTGCATAATACGGAAAATTTTGTTTAAATTGCATGCAATCTACAACTACCAAAGCTACCATCAAAATATTGACAAATTGGATGTTGAATCTTAGCATTATACATAGTTTATTTTGAATAAAATGTTGAATATTTTCTCTTAGATTTATAGATGAAAACCAACTTATTATTTATGAAAACAATAATATATTGCACCTCTTACACGTACAAAAGAAATAAATAAAAAAATTATATTATGTCCAAGAGTGACCAAAGGAGGTAAATGAAATTCAAAGACCACATCCGATTAGAATATTTAAGTACTAGGGCAAAAAGAACCCAAGGAGCTCAAGAAGTGACTAAGAGATAAAAAGTATGAATATATATATATATATATATATATACATGTATATATATATATATATATATATATATATACATATATATATATATATATACATATATTATATATATATGTATATATATATATATATGTATATATATATGTATATATATACAATATATATATATATATATATATATATATATATATATATATATATATGTATATATATATACATATATATGTATATATATAGCCCTCCATATAATGAGCAAATTTCTAAATATTTCTACCCGTATCAACCATCAGAGATGAGGTGAGAGGGTGCCATGACTAGCCAACCTCATGCTCATGATACCTACTCATCTCTATCCTAGCTTGACTACCTATTATTTGTAAACAATGTCTGATTTAGGCTAAGCAATGAAGGAGCCCACAACATCCTTCATCATGGCCACCTCATCATTCCTTCTAAACAAACTTATTTCCTCTTTATGGGTAATGTGCACATTGACTTTCCAATAACCTTCACCCAAATTTTGACCATGTATAAGGTATTTAGGGTTAGTAGTAATCATCGTGCCTTTGGCCACTATATTATTATTACGGATCTGAGTCAAGTAGCAATCCCTTCTCTCAGTTTGAGTGATAGGTATAATTTTTAGTCCCTATATGGAAAATCAACATCCCATATAAATTCACTACATAGAATACAATACAAACTAAGTTAATAATTTTATATTTGAAATAATAGTCGTACCATTGATGACTCTGGCCTAGAAGGTATTGAGTAGTTGCATGTGTCTTGATCACCACCACAAATATTGTGTCCAATTGTAGGGGCAATATGTAGTGATGTTGCCTATGGAATTATATGCAAGGGATCATTACAACTTTAGGGGTGTAACATGTAAATATTTTGAATATAAAATCATGAAAAAACTAACACATCTCTATCTATGAAATTCATGTCAAAATATCTTCAATTTTTTTCTCTTTCTTTGTAATTTTTTCTTCGATCCATTTTTCCTTCTCTTCCCACTTTTTCTCTTTCTCTACTATATGATCTTGCATCTGGTGCAACTTTTGTATGTAACCCTCACTAGAAAATAGAGAAGTTGGCAATACTCCTTTGCCAACACTCCAAACCTGACCTATTCTTTCACATCCTAAAACCTTGGTGAGGGCATCATACTTAATAGATTGATTTACGAAGCTTGTAGATGGAATTTCATCATCCATTTTTTTGCAGCAATATCACATGTATAGTTAACTAGTAATATGTTAATAAAAAATCAAGATAACAATGGTTTGAAGTTCAATGTATTGCTATTTCCAAGGGAATGTCACTTACGATTGTCTCCATAGCTTCTGGAATAATAGGAGCACCATATTTCTTTGTATGAGCTACCATCGACATAGTTTCCCTTAGTAGTGGAGTTTCCATATTATGTTGGCTCTTCCTCTACAATATATATAGTTGGAGATACATGGGGATAAGTCATACGATAAAATAATAGAGCTATGTTTGTCACATATAATGGATGAGTATGATAGAATACCATTTCATGCTCCAATAAAGCATATCCTATTTGACTGCAAGTGTGCATGATGGATTGGTGAGATCTTTTTTGTTTGTTTCTTTTCCACATTGCCTACAATACAATGGAGAAACCAATATATAAATTCATTAGGGAGAGCAAGGTTAGCAAAAATTACATGAATATAACAATGATATGAACTACCATAACAAATTGACTGGTACTTGCCTTAAAGTCAGCACTGCACCTACCATTCCTAAAGGGGTCCCAATATTTTTTTGACACATAAGTTGGGGGATTAGAAATTCTATATTAATCATTATCATACTTATCATAGTGGTTTTTCACAAGTCGATGCTTATATTCACACCCTTTCTTGTCCATGGTGGCAAAGACCCATTTCTTCATTATGTCCAAAATGATATATTTTTACTGCATCAAACCAATATATTGTTAGATGAAACAATTATATAAATATTCAAAAATGGACACTCTAAACTCCACTGGTTATAAATTTACTATAATTACTATCTATAGTTGGTTTTTAACTTCCACTAGGACTACTCTCTAGTTTGTATGAATGATAGGGACAATCTCCCTCACAATCACCCCCATGTAATATGCAAACTTAATAGAAATTTTTCCTATGGGTTGTCCATTTAGATTGCAAATGATATCCACATAATATGTTTTTCTTGACTCTACTACACATCTTGTTGGACCTCTCTTTCTACGATATTTAGTGTTTGAAGTGTGTGATGACCTGGCATATATTATGACAAAAATGAGTAACCCAACATCACAAGCAAATTTATTGTGCGGTCTACGTACCTTATTCATTAGCCAAAGTATTGCCAATCTCATTTTGAGTACTCTCACCATTAGATTTATTTATGTTATGGGTCACCTCCTTATCTTCCTTATTAACTAAACTCTGTAGCTGGTATCTTCCATTAGTTTCTATAATACACCATAGTCGATGAAAAAACCATTATCAATTCTAATATACCTAGGTCAACCACCATTGAACAACACTATCAAATTTAAAGGACTTACTAGCGTGTGAAGTGTGTGTCACTAAATCCTAATTTATTGTGATAGCCTCAGGTACCCATGGTATCTTTCTTGGTCTTTTTTGTTCATATTGACTATGTTTGTTATAAAACCAGTTATTTTATTTGAACTGAATCTTCTAAGACAAAAAGTAGAAGTTGTTGCAAAAAATAAATAACCCTTAGCAAAAAAAAAACTAGAAGAGTTTGTTGAAAGAAAAGAAATAGTTTTAGAATAAAAGAAAGAGACATGGTTAAATCTGCCTCCATTAGCATTAGTTTTTCTATAAATATAAGATATGGAGAAGATATAATAAGAACATATGTTTATCAATAAAATATTATCACAAAGTAAATATAATCGTTAACATGATTGGGTTGCTATACTCATTCTTACTTGATTATGTTATTTTCACTTACTCTACATTTTATTCAATATATGCAAAAAAAAAACACTCTTGGATTCTAAAACACAATGGTCAAACCTGCTAAAATTTAATATTTGTCACTTGTTTGATTCTTGTGGCATAGGGTACGTGTGTCACTCTAGGGGGTCTTAGACTAGAGCATTTAACCTACCTTCATAAGGCAAAACCCCTCAAGAGGTAAACCATATTTTGTAGAATCTTAAAAAATTATATATTTTTTTAGTAGGTTAAAAATTTTAATTATGAAAAGAGGGCATTTGAAAGGTGCCCCAATGCCTTGTACAATGACGAAACAAGAAGAGGAACACAAGAGGAAACTTGAAAGGAACACAACAAAGAGGAAAAAATACTGCTACAATAAAAATAAGCCAACCTCAGATAGAAAGGAACAAAAAGAAATAGTCCTACAACCAACAGGACTAAACCAGACTAAAACCTTTAGACCGAAGGAACGAGAAAAATACAGCAGTAGGTGGAAGCACATCCTCGCTTAGAGAGGAACATCAATATGCATAGGAGAAGCGACAGTAGTTTCCAGCATGATATCCTTTGCATAATACTTCGATGTATCCTTTGGAACATCCTTAAAAAAATCAATGCATGCTTCCTTAGAAATCTCCACCACATCCTCATCTTTGCTGTCACCCTTGGCATCAGAAGGACCCTCAAAAATGGAAAATGCAAGAATATCCTCAAACGTATCACAAAATAACAGGATAGTGGGAGATTGGCTCTGATCCTTTAGCCTTAAAATTGCTTTACCAATGGCCATGTGGGTTGTTTCCAGATGATCACTTGTGGTAGAGGTTGCCTGGACAACAAGTTTATGAAGGCACTTCTCCACAAAATCAGGTGAATTGGAATGATCCTTTGTAGGTTTAACAGACATGGAAGGATAAGTTTTAGAAATTTCTTTAAGCTTGAGCCTCTGGGAACATCTAATAGGTGTACTCTCAACCTTGACCATTTTTCTTCAAAAATTATATAATCATTGTATCACTTCAATGATTCAATATACAAATCATGTATAAATATATGTTAATATATATGACATGTGACTCACAATAACATGCTGGATATAACACTTTATTTAAGTTGAAGATTCACTTTTGAATTAATGTTCAGAATCCCTATATATTTACCTTATATTTGATTATCTTAAAGAATTTTAATTTACCAATTATTGTTCTTGACATGTTAATCTACTAATATTCAAAACTATTTAGTATTGTGTCTACTATGTGATCTAATAATCCTCAATACTATGAAACATGCAAAGTAAGTAAATTATCTTATCACTTCAATTTGAACATCAAATTCTGTAGACTCTTCAAAATAGCCTATTGGATCATTAAATTAATTAAAAGCTTATTCAAGAAATCACCAAGTTTTAACTTGTAAAATATTTTATGAAAGTGAAATGAAATTTCAAGGGATATACCCCTAAATTATGTTTTTTTCTTATGTTGGTCAGGAGGACATGTCAACTAGCATAGACCTGTAAATGTCTGACTATGATAAAATAACAACAAACAATTCAAAGGGACCTAAGACAACACCCAATTAAAGGAAGACCAAACAAAACTCTAAAACTAAAAATTGAAGGAAGACCAACTACAATGCTACTATTTGAAATTAAATTATACACAATTTTTAACACATCAGCTACCAGCAATAAGAATTATTCTAGCTACAGAAAGAGTTATGACCACAAAAAACATCAGATCCAAGATTAATAGAAACAAAAAAAAATCAAGAAAGAAGCCTAAAGGCCTCACAAATTAAATTCATTCACCTCATATTTCTTATCTAATCATATTAGGGACCATGGAATTCACTATAATTTCAAGTATTTGACAAACCTTTTATGCCCCAGTATTTTGTTAAAGAGTGGTATTGAATCACAAAAAAAAAAAAAAAAAATGCTTACGAGTTCATACTAAAGAACTGCATAATACTTGAACATGAAGAATGCTTTTCCAAACCAAATAATAAGCCCCTTTCGACTAGACATTTTAAACTAGCTCAAGAACAAATCTCTCTTCTGAACAAGAATTACATACTTGAGATAAAGCAATAAAATACCCTCTAAATCTGTTGTAATGATGTCATTAGAAGGCACCATTAAATTTTATTTAATGTCACAAAAGTTACTAAATAATTTCATAAAATTTACTAAACAATTGAATAGAGATCAGATCTCATTTTATTGTAGTGTATTTTTTATGTTCAAGACTCTAAAATTATGTCACTTTCAACATATCAATATAATAGTTTAGGAGATGAACATAATCTCAGCAGTTCTCCTATCTAGTAACTTGCTTGAATTCCCTAGCCAAGTAAACTAATATGCATAACCTAGGTACATTGGATTGAATCCAAAAGTAAAATAAAATCATACAAGTATCTATCAATATGCCTTACATATATGTAAAAACTTATTTATCTATGATTTTTTAATATTTAATGCTTTACCAAATTAATGGTAAGATAAAACCAAAAGCATGTGAACTTATCCAAAATTACCTAGCCATTTGGCTCATGATATTCCCAATACTAATGGAAAAATATAAATTACATACATCCTTTTAAACACCACCCAAACAGGCATGCTATCTAGTATGGGACATAAAAAATTATCTTTACCTTTATACCCTACTAAAACCTCATAGAAATATTGATTGGTTTACCTTGTTGTTTTTTATAAATGGTTCTCTTATATAAAATATAGCTTTAAATTATGTTGATATGTAACGTGTAAGTTTTTCTTCACCTACAAAGTGCATTAATAATTATATTATAAGTGGCCAATTTTGGATGAAAACGGTTCTTATCCAACAGATCAAAAACTACGTAGGATTTCTCAACTTTATATTTCTTGAAAGGACCATCAATTATTTTAGTAAATGTTACAATGTTTGGACAACAATATTTGGAAATCATCTCTTCCAAAATATTGTAAGCTTCCCTCCACTATACTCCCAAATTTTGATATTTTTCTATCATTGTGTTTAGTTTTCCAATAGGTGGTTTGTCAAAGCAAATCAAGAACAAATATCTCTTCTGAACAATAATTACATACTTGAGACAAAGCAATAAAATGTCCTCTAAATATATTGCAATGTTGTCATTAGAAGGCACCATTAACTTTCCTTTAATGTCATAAAAGTTACTAAACAATTCCACAAATTCTACTAAACAATTTAATAGAGATGAGATCTCATTTTACTGTAGTGTATATTTTTTTAAGTTCAAGACTCTAAAAATATGTTACTTTCAACATATCAACATAATATTTTAGCAGGCAAAGATAATCTCAGTAGTTATGCTATATAGTAACTTCCTTGAATTCCCTAGCCAAACAAACTAATATGTAGATCCTAGTCACAATGGATTGAAGCCAAAAGTAAAATAAAATGATACAAATATCTACTAATATACCTTACAAAAATGCAAGAAATTATTTATCTATCGTTTATTAATTTTCATTTTTTTACAAAATTAATGGTAAGAGAAAACCAAAATCATGTGAACTTAGCAAAATTGCCTAGCCATTTGGCTCATAACATTCCCAATACTAATGGAAAACTAGAAAGTACATACAACCTTGTAAACACCACCCAAGAAGGCATGTTATCTAGTACTAGACCTGAAAAACTATATTTATCTTTATACCCTATTGTAAACCTCATAAAAGTATTGATTGGTCTGCCTTGTTGTTTTTTATGGATGGTTCTCTTAGGCAAGTTGTGTTTTGTAGCTATAAAATATAGCCATTAATCATGTTGTGTAATGTGTAAGTTTTGCCTAACCTACAAAGTGCATTAATAATTATATTATAAGTGGCCAATTTTGGATGACAGTGGTTCTTATCCAACAGAACAAGAACTACACAGGTTTCTTCAACTTTATATTTCTTGCAAGGACCATCAATTATTTTAGTAAATGTTACAATGTTTGGACTACAACCTTTGGAACTCATCTCTTCCAAAATATTGTAAGCTTCCCTCCACTATACTCCCAAATTTTGATATTTTTGTTATTGTGTTTAGTTTTCCAACAAGTGGTTTGTCAAAGCAAATCAAGAACAAATCTCTCTTTTGAAAAATAATTACATACTTGAGAAAAAGCAATAAAATATCCTCTAAATCTATTGTAATGTTGTCATTAGAAGACACCATTAAATTTCCTTTAATGTCACAAAAGTTACTAAATAATTTTACAAAATTTACTAAACATTTTACTGTAGTGTATATTTTTTAAGCTCAAGATTATAAAATTATGTTACTTTCAACTTATCAATATAATAGTTTCGAAGAAGAAGATAATCTCAGCAGTTCTCCTATATAGTAACTTCCTTGAATTTCATAGCCAAGTAAACTAAAATGTAGAACCTAGGCACATATGATTGAAGCCAAAAGTAAAATAAAATCATACAAGTATCTACTAATATGCCTTAAAAAAATTCAAGAACTTATTCATCTATCATTTATTAATTTCAATTCTTTACCAAATTAATGGTAAGATAAAACCAAAAGCATGTGAACTTATGAAAAATTGCCTAGCCATTTGGCTCATGATATTCCCAATACTAATGGAAAACTAGAAAGTACATACAACCTTGTAAACACCACCCAAGAAGGCATGCTATCTAGTATGGGACCTGAAAAACTATCTTTACCTTTATATACTACTATAAACCTCATAGAAATATAGTCTGCCTTTTTTTTTTTATGGATGGTTATCTTAGGTAATTTATGTTTTGTAGCTATAAAATATAGCCTTTAATCATGCTATTGTGTAATGTGTAATTTTTTCCTAACCTACAAAGTGCATTAATAATTATATTATAAGTGGCCAAGTTTGGATGACAATGGTTCTTATCCAACAGACCAAGAACTGCACAGGCTTCTTCAACTTTATCTTGCTTGCAAGGACCATCAATTATTTTAGTAAATGTTACAATGTTTGGACTGCAACCTTTGGAACTCATCTCTTCCAAAAGACTATAAGCTTCCCTCCACTATACTCCCAATTTTTGATATTTTTCTATCATTGTGTTTAGTTTTCCAACATGTGGTTTGTCAAAGCAAATAAAGAACAAATCTCTTTTCTGAACAATAATTACATACTTGAAAAAAAAAAAAAAAATTTTCTCTAAAATCTGTTGTAATGCTATCATTAGAAGGCACCATTAACTTTTCTTTAATATCACAAAATTTACTAAATAATTTAATAGATATCAGATCTCATTTTACTATAGTGTATATTTTTTTAAGTTAAAGACTCTAAAATTATGTCACTTTCAACATATCAACATAATAGTTTAGGATATGAACATCATCTCAATAGTTCTCCTATATAGTAACTTCCTTGAATTTGATAAGAAATATGTATTTTTCTATAGACTCTTCAAAATAACCTATTGGATTAGTCTATTAATTAAAAGTTGATTCAATAAATCAGCAAGTTTTAACTTGTAAAATATTTTATGAAAGTGAAATGAACTTTCAAGGGATATGCCCCCAAATTATGTCCTTGTATTATGTTGGTCAAGAGGATATATCAAATAGCATAGACCTATATAAGTATTATTATAAGAAGATAACAACAAACAATTCAAAGGTACCTAAGGCATAACACCAAATTGAAGGAAGACCAAACAAAGCTCTAAAATAAAAATAGAAGGAAGCCACTATGGATTTTCATATTAATATTAATAAAATTTAAAATTGAAGGAAGACCAAATGAAGCTCTAAAATTAAAATAGAAGGAAGCCATTGTGGGTATTTATATTGGTATTAATAAAATTGAAAATCGATGGAAGACCAAATGAATCTCTAAATGAATATAGAACGAATGTTCAAATATGAAATCTAGTTAGGGTTTTCATATTGGTATTAATAAAACTAAAAATTGAGAGAAGACCCATGAAAATAGAGAGAACACCCAAATACATAGTAATAAAAAAATATATTCAAATATCTACTTGTCACAACATAAGATTTTTCAGATCAAAAGGTATAAGCTCAATTCTTATATTTAAGTTTAAATTTACATACAAAAATATATAAGTTTATATTCAAAGTTGAAAACCCTAGCTCTGTCTCAGTTGTGCACTACCAAAATTCTCAAAGCCCTAGCTATACTTCCATTGCACACTACCAAAATTCTCAAATCCCTAGCTTTGCTTTTTTTGCCTACTATAAAAATGCACAAAGCTCTACCTTTGCATCTGTTGGATGCTGTGAAATGGTGCTCAAAGCCCTAGATTTTCCTCCATTGTGTGCTACAAAAAATGCTACTCAAAACCCTAGCTTTACCTCTGTCATACACTGTGAAATGCTACTCAAAGTCCTAGCTCTACCTCCATCGTACATTGTGAAATGCTCAACCAAAATGCTACTCAAATCCCTAGCTCTACCTCAATATCGCACTATGAAATGCTCAACCAAAATTTTGTTGCTCAAAGCCCTAGCTCTACCTCTATCGCACATTGTGAAATTCTCAACGAAATGTTTTTGAAAACCCTAGCTCTCTCTTTTTCCTGTTTTATGAAATGCTCAACCAAAATGTGACATGGGCTTTTCCCGTGGTCTTTATAATTTTTTTCATTGAGATCCTAAGAGGGTGGTTATAAATCACCCTCTTAGGGTTGCCTAATATTCCCTCTTAGAACTAAGAGGGTGGTTTATAACCACCCTCTTAGGGTGACCCTAAAAGGGAAGTTATAAATTGCCCTCTTAGGTCTAAGAGGGTAGTTTATAATTGCCCTCTTAGGTCACCCTAATAGGCTAGTTATAATCATCCTCTTAGGTCTAAGAGGGTGGTTTATAATTGCTTTCTTAAGTCACCATAAAAAGGTGGTTATAAACCACCCTCTTAGATCTAAGAGGGCATTTTATAACCACCCTCTTAGACCTAAGAGGGTGGTTTATAGCCACCCTCTTAGGATGACCCTAAGAGGGTGGTTATCCTAAAAGGATTGTTTTTAACCATCCTTTGAGGATCTACTAAGGCGATTTTTTACCTCTATAAAAAATAGCCTTACTTTAGCCACTATTAAAGCCCTTTTTTGGTGTAGTGGTGGATACAAACTCTTGATAATATCTGCAAGGTATCTAGCTACCCACATGCTCTGTAAACTATCCTCTCCATGATGGGGTTACACAAGATGCACCACACATTCTCCAATGTGACCATCATCTCCCATGTGAGTAATTGAAAGGTTGATGATTTTGAGTACCACCTCTATACCAATGTTATCAGTAGCATTCTATCTGCTTCAACCTATATTATCTCTACCAAGTGGTGAAACCATACTACCCTTAGGGTGTCTCTCTTATCCTGTGTGATTTACCATAGCTCCACCTCTAGGAAGGTTGATCTCCACTCACAACTCTCTTGTACATCATGATACATCCACACACAATAAAATTCTCATCAATATCTTGTGCTCATTAAATATTTAAATTAAATAAAAATACTTTTTCTTTTCCTTTCTTGCTTTCTTCTCCTATATTCTCTCTCTTCTGCAAAATCACACCCATCTAGCCTTGGGTGTAATTTCATCTTTTCCTTATTTTTGTGAAATCATGCCCCCTTCCTATAGGGTGTGATTTCATGAAATCGTGACCCATATTTATGGTACATGATTTCACCCACTATCATGAACCAGGAAGAAATCATGGCCAGGCCATGAAATTGTGCCTAGGTCGTGCATGATATTTTAGATAAAATTTGAGAAAAAATTGAAATTAAATGTAAAAATTAAAACAAAATCTACCCTATCCTAATCTAAAATGTGGATTTTAGTCATTAATATTATAAATAGTGTCTATTACATCATTTGGGTTATGTAAATGTATCCTCCAAGATACATACTTAGATTACTTTATGTGCAAGTTATCTAGTTACTTCATGCAATGTAATAAATGCACAAGTGTCAATGTGCAAGTTGTACATGTGCAAGTTGTCCCTTGCACAACTAGATAGAGTGTTGGCCAAGTATCCTATTTTACCTATATAAGGATGGCCTCTTAGATAGATAGATATAGAGTCGGGGGACATAGTCAGATAGTGTAGCTTAGTGGATAGTACAGTTTTGTGTGCCTCACCATTCATTGGTGATGGATACAATGTAGTTCAATAGCTTTATTAATGGAGTGTTCATTTCCTCCATAGCTACATTGTAATATTTTATATGATTTCTATTTACAACATATTTTAGTCATCTAGCAGATTTACTTTCTTTCATATTATTCTGCATCTTGTGATTGTTATCTCCCAAGGCTCATTCATCAAAATCTAATAGTGGTATCAGAGCCATGGTAGATCTAGTCTATGTAGGTCAATAGGGAAACCACCATTATCATTTAGCCTAAGTGTTTTGTCAAACTGATGCACCGTTGGACCAACCACTATCAAAAGATCTCAGAAGAATCTAGGTGGTAGAATTAGGGAGAGTCACAAAGTTAGGACTGAAAGAAATCTCAGTTTCAAAAAATACTGAGATCATTTTTGTCTAGAGTCTTTTCCACAGAGTTGTTAGGAAAACTCGTGAAGACCAAGACTCAACATTCAATCCACTAGATTGAAAAATCATCTAGTGAAGATCATCCAAGTTATCTAGAATTTGCTAACTAGTGCCTAAAGTTTCTTTTGTTGTAAAAAATTAATTCTTAGAGGATTGGGACTCCTACGAAAGAAATCTAGGAGACTCCAACTTCATTTCCTAAAGGTCAATGTGCCCTCATAGTGCAGAGATTAGTTCATTGTGCAAGAGGAGAATACTACAAAAGAAGACTTCTAGTGAAGGATCATGGTGAAGATAGGAGACTAAAGATCTCCATTGTTAGATTGAAGAATTCCATAATTGAAGAATAGGCCATAGGAGCCTTGATACAAAAAGGCCATAGAAGCCTTGAAGAAGAAGCCACAGAAGTCTTGATACTAAAAATGCCATAGAAGCCTTGATACTAAAAAGGCCATAGAAGCCTTGATATTGAAAAGGCCATAGAAGCCTTGATACTAAAAAGGCCATAGAAGCCTTGATACTAAAAAAGGCCACAGAAGCCTTGATACTAAAAAAGGCCACAGAAGCCTTGATATTGAAGAAGGCTATAGAAGCCTTGATACTGAAAAAGACTAAATATTTTAGTACTAATATATTTGTTGTAGGGATAGAAGATTCAGTGAGTTGGGAAACTTCCTACAAGAAAGTTAGGAAGAGTATCTTCTTCAGAATCAACTCAACCCTAAAGCAAAAGTGAAGAGATTAGGAGAAGATCTCATTGAAGAACTTCTAATCTTGGAAGAAGAAGAAGGACTAGGAGAGTCCTACTCAAATCTAGAAGTAGCAGAATCAGAAGATCTAGGAGAATATCTCACCACCAACACTTCCAAGAGTAGAAGGTTGAAGAGAAGGTCTCAAGGAAGACCATCAGAAGTTGCAAGATCAAAGACCTTGAGAAGGTCTCATCGAGCATCCAGAAAAGGCTAGGAGAGCCTTGTTGAAGATCAAGAGAGTTCTTTGGAGAACTCATTGGAGAAATCCACTACCAAGGTGAAGTCCTGATAGTGAAGGACTTGGGACAATTATCACCATCCGACAACAAGCCCAAGAGGAGAATTTGGCAAGGAGTGCCAAATATGTGAAGGAGAATTTGGCAAGGAGTGCCAAATACATGAAGAAGAATTTGGAAAGGAGTGCCAAATCCTAGAAGAAGATCCTACTTGAAGTCAGAATTTGACAAGAAGACTTGAAGATAGAAGAAGCTCACCAAATATTGGAGATTTGAAGATTACCTCTCATAGCAAGAAGGCACCACTTTAGAGACATAGACTTCTCCAAATATACAATAGAAGGAGGAGAACACAAGAGGAGAACAAGCCACCAAATCCTAGGCTCATGAAAGAAATTTCAAGACCATCATTTGGTGAAGAAGGAGTTATTCAGGACATCCTACTTGAAGTAACAACTTGGTGATTTTAGACACCAAGATCTACATCCTCTACAAAAGTGGGAGAAGAGCTACAGAAAAAGGTAAGCAAATTTTGGTGCAAGAAGATTCATTAATTGGATTACTTATCAGATTTATTAGAGCACCTGAATTTGGATTAAAGTTGCAAGAAGAAAATTAGATTATAGTCTTCTAAAGTGCAAAAGGAAAAATATTCTTTTTAAGGATTTATTTGCACATTTATTAGGAGTTGATTAGATTTCAGATTAGCTTCTATCAACTACCTATCATCTACTTTGGAAAAAGAAAAAGAAGACTAAGTCCTACAACATTGATTGTAGTGAAATTGCAGAATAACTCTTAAAGATTCATTTTAGGTTATTCTTGATTAGTTGTAGTAAATTATTAGTGCATGAATTTGAGATTTTATTGGAGTGATAAGGTGTAATATTAGTGCATTAAAAGTGAAGGACTTGTACTATTATACTACTCTCAAAAAGAAATTAGTTTTGTGTTTTTTGAAGGGCACAAAATCTGATTTGTATCAAGTGTCTAAAGACACTATTGAAGCACAAAAATCTGCAACTTGTAGTGGCCAAAATAAGCCACCCAAAAAGGTTAGAATCCTCAAAAATTTGGAAGAACTTAACTAACCAAAAATAGAAATAGAAGCTTCAAATATTGAGACTTGGTGAGTCTCAAATCCAAAAGCATTACAAGGTTAGATGCAAGGAAAGAAAGTGCAGAAAATTACATCAATTGAAAAGCTTCTATCTACTATTATTTAAGCTTGGATTTGTTATCAAAGTGTCCAAGAAAAAGGGAAAGGTGTGTCTACTCTTAAAAGACAACCTCAAAACCCTTGTATTGCAGGAAAAATCTGCCACAAAACTAGAATTTCAGATCTGGAAATAGAGTGCAAAAGAAGGTATATTAAAAGAAGCCTTATATACAATATTATAATACATTATATTGCACTACTCTAATATAGTTTTTATAGCAAAAGAGCAGATTTGGAAGTGCCACAAAAGGGCACATTAACTATAGGGTAAATCAGCCAAGGAAGGTTGGACGTCAACACTCTTCTTCCCAAGCTAAAAGGAGCCACTCAAAGGGCTCATCTTGGACATACGTACCTGCAGAATCAAACAACATATCATATTATCTTCGAGCTACATTTACGTAGACAAGAGAGTGCACATCTATTTCTAAAAGATATCAAAAATCTACAAAGGATTCAACATGATTGGAGGTATAAAAGAGAAGGAGCAAAGGTGTTACATTCATGGTCTCTAACTTGGAGAAGACCATCCACCAAAGGAAGCTCCAAATCATCATCCAAGCTCCATAGCACATCATCAATCCACCTGTAGAAGAATAGCTTGCTTGTTGCCCAAGCAATGTAGCAAAGCAAAGGAATGGTTACGAAAGGGTTTGAGGAGTTATAATCTCCATATTTGAAGATGTTATAGGAAAGGACTCCATGCAGAGATACCACTTGGCATAATAGACATCATTCCTCTCTCAACGTTCAAGAAACTCCCATGCAGGAGTTACAACGAAGTAGTGACACTTGGTATTCTCCACCAGCTTCACACGAGTGCCCATACATTTTAGATTGCTTCAAGAGCATTGAAAAAATAACTTGGGATGTTACAAAAATAAGGGAGTGCTCACTTGTAATGGACGTGACACATGTCACAAAGTCTATGATTAATTATCCATAAAAGGCATTTGAAGTCCAAGTTCAAAGTGTGAGCGAAGCACAGTCAAAGACGTCCAAAGAGGGAGTGAAGCACAATCAAAAACATTTGAAGCATAGCATGGAAGGAAGGAAGAAGGAGCATTAAAGGCTCCTGTATTTTGAAGGTCAAACCTTCAATGCCTACGTACTAACATTAAAGACAAGCAACTCCAAGGGATCTCCATTGATTCTAGCACCAAAGGTATCACTTACATTGTTATTATATTCAATCATAGAAAGTGCCGAATAGTGAGGAGATTTTACATCTAAAAAGGTAAGGTTTAATCCCATTTATTATTGCTTTCATAGTTGGAGATATAAGGGTTATAAACTAAGGTTAAAACTTAGATTTTGAAAGCAAAAGCTATAAGGGGTAACTTATCTCATTGATTTAATATTTACAATTTAACCTAGGAGAAATAAGGAATTCTACTTGGATTAAATTATTTAACATTTTGCAAATATTATTATTTTTCTAATTTTCCAAACTTGGGAGCCACAAGGGTTACTCCATCAAATTTATTTTATTGGAAATTAGAAATAATCCAAGGGATATAAAAGAGGTTATTAGGGTTTCTATTAAGGTTGGATAAATATATTTTTACTTGTCTCAAACCTTCAAAAAGGGACAAAAGAATTCCAACATTAAAACCTCTTCAAAAATTGAAAAGTGCTTAGTTCAATTAGGAGTAATAAGGTGTTAAGAAGTTGATTTTTGATCTTTACAAAACTTGTACAAAATCAACTAAAATTGAACTATATTTTTACAAAAAGCACTATATCATACTTCAAAACATTAGGGAGTCATAAGGCATTCTACAAAACTTGATAACAATAATATTTGTCTAAGATTATCAAGTTGGGAAGATATAAGCTTTCTTCAAAACCTAAAATTAGGTGTTCATACTCTTATCACTAGGGAGACATAAGGTAGTCTACAAACCTAAGAATCTATAAAGGTTTTACCAAATCAAGCTTATATACTTCAATAAGGCATCATATATAAGGAGCTATAAGATAGACTATCAAGGTTCTATCAAATTTCAATTTCAAGAAACATTATGGATGAAATTTTGAGAAAAGCTTTCAATAATGAAGAACTATTCCATGAAGTAGAATTCTACTCTCAAAACTTAATAGATACTCTAGATGGATACAAGTATCTACCCTCTAATGACAAGGTGAAATTCTCCTTATTTCTTAAGGAATCCAAAGAAGGTAGATTTACGACATTGATTAACTATCTTCATGAAATTCTCTTCACAACATGGTGGAACTCACAAATATTGGTTATATTTTCACCAGAAGAATGTCTGATGATTTATCTATCATTAATTATGTTTGTACTTACTCAACACAAGAAACAAGTTGGTAATAAAGAACAATACTTTTGTGATGATAGACTAACTTGTTATAAAGTAGAGATTTCACCTGCATCAAAGAAGAATCATAGGAAGAGAAGAAGAAAAAGGAAGAAGAGACATACTAAAATAAATCAAGACATGAATACTGAAGCAACAGAGGAAAAACCAGTACACCAAAAAGGTAAGCACAGAAGAACGAGAGGACAATTACACCATGCCCTACTCATTCATCAACAATCAAAATCAAATGAAGGTACTTGCAAGGAGAACTATAAATGTGGTTGGATAGAAGATGAATCTGAACATGCCAAAGATCATCCAATGAAAGAAGAAGCTCCAACTACAACTTACTCTGCATCATATGAAGACACAGATTACCTGTTGAACCTGAATACAAAGAATGTAGAGGAAGACTATGAAGATCAAGTAGAAGATGATGAAGAAGATCCATATTGAAGACTAAAGTCTTCAATACCCAAATAATGTAATATAGGGGGTGTTAGAAATAGTGTCTATTCCATCATTTGGGTTATGTAAATGTATCCTCCAAGATACATACTTAGATTACTTTATGTGCAAGTTATCTAGTTACTTCATGCAATGTAATAAATGCACAAGTGTCAATGTGCAAGTTGTACATGTGCAAGTTGTCCCTTGCACAACTAGATAGAGTGTTGGCCAAGTATCCTATTTTGCCTATATAAGGATGGCCTCATAGATAGATAGATATAGAGTCGGGGGACATAGTCAGATAGTGTAGCTTAGTGGATAGTACATTTTGGTGTGCCTCACCATTCATTGGTGATGGATACAATGTAGTTCAGTAGCTTTATTAATGGAGTGTTCATTTCCTCCATAGCTACATTGTAATATTTTATATGATTTCTATTTACAACATATTTCAGTCATCTAGCAGATTTACTTTCTTTCATATTATTCTGCATCTTGTGATTGTTATCTCCCAAGGCTCATTCATCAAAAGCTAACACTTACCTATGCTCATTCTTGTTGTGCTAGCCTTACTCATCACCATGGTTGAACGGTGCATAGGAAGTGTCATTTTTGCTTTTTATCTAGAGCTCCCTTTCTCCTCTTTTGTATGGTGAAAATGAATTAGGGTTTTCAGCTTTAACTCCTTTTATATCTATTTTTTTTCTTTTTGCTCTCCTCTTTTATTTTGGTTTTTCTCTTCTTTATTTTGAGTTTAATATTTCAAGTTTCATTAGGAATTTGATATTCCTTATAAACCTCGAGGGCGCACATTGGCTTGAGAGGCATTACTGTCCCTAATTCCTTGATTTATTTGCAAAATAAGAGTGTCTAGAAAGGAAAAAATTTTGTACCACCCCTTTTTTATAACCTAGCCACTCATTTTTTGTTTGTCGTCCTTCGCTCATAGGTATCTACACCTTTCTTGATGCATTTATTAGGCCGTAAATGCATCAAAGAGGGGGTAAAATGTAGACACAAAAAATTGACCCACTTGAGTGAGTCATTTTCCCTAGATCCTTAAGGATAACCTCCAACTTTCCCTAAACAAGTTTGGATCTTCCTTACACCTTATTTCCTTTTTTATTCCTCTTTATGCAAAATTGTAGTTAGTCCTTATAGGGTATAATTTCACATAGCTAGGATTTTCTCCAAGAAAACCCTAATTTTCAAATTTAATTTCTTCTAAGGTTGGCTTTCTTCATTTCTCCCACCCATTTTTATATTTCAAATCCCTTATAAATAGAGGGTTTGAAGTCTTCATTTCCACCAAAAGCACCAAGAAGTTCTTAAGATATTTTTGCAAGAGAATTTTATGAAGTAATTTTGCAAGTGCTCAATTCAAGTTTCCAAGCAAGATAAAGTGATTTGTTGTGGTTTTCTAATCACTAATGAGTTTATCTTATTATACATTGTTTGTGTGTTTGCTACTTTTGGTCGACAAGTGTTGAAGCCCTAAGGAGGAATCTTCTAGTTGGAGGTCTCCATCCTTTTTTATGCTTGTTTACTATCACCAGGTTGTTTTAACTCATATGCATTTGCATATTAATTATATTTTTGTTTCACATCATTTCATCTACATCATTTGAGGGTTTCTTATCCTATTGTGAAATCGTACTTGGAAATTTTAGAGCATGATTTTTCCTTTCTATAAAATTGTGGCTGCTTTATAAAGGAGCATGATTTTGCTTAAGCTAGGATTGGGTGCAATCTGCTATCTCCAAAACATAGGATTGCATTTTACATTATGGTCATAATAATTTATTTTGTACTTTTTTTATCATACTTTTATACTATATTTTATCATTATTTTCCACATTCCAAAGGTTATCTAAAAGTACCTAGGGGGCTTTACAACTATGCCTTCGAGCATTATCATACAGTAGCCTAAGTAGCCCCCCTAATGTTGATCATATTTTTCAAGTGTTTTTGAAGCTATTTTGTAGGAATAGGAATCATGGGATATTTATAGATGAAATATAAAGCTCGGATCAACCACAAAATGAGATAAGCGCCCTAATAAATCTTTAGGCTATTTTTTGGGTGATTTCTATTTTTATCAAAATCCTAGATCATATATAAGAAGAAAATATTTAATTGATTTTATAGGCATTTGAAAGGACAAAAAATATATAATGTGCATTTAGGGGTTAATATTGTTTGTGCATTTTCTCTTGAACTCTTGATCAAAGGTTTCATTTTGCAATCTTAGGGTTAGAGATCATTCAAACAAAGAATCATTCTAGGGTTAGCTTTTGTATTCTTGCGTCTTGCATATTGCATTGTTCTTTAATTTTATAGCTTAGCCCCAATAGATATAATATGAATCTCTCATATATTAGGTTAATTTTGTATTTTACATTTCCCTTTTTATTCTAGACATAGCTTCACTGCCAGACGATCGTCTATAGCTCCGATGAAGGTTATCTAATTCATGGTGACAAATTTGACTTTACTTTTTTTTGTATTCATCATTTTTTTATTTTTTATTTTTTTCCAATAAAATGTTACTTTGCAAAAAAAAAAATCACCTGCCGTTTGGGTTAGAGATCAAGTAAGGCTGAAAGAGTATATTATATTTCTCACCTTAATTTGCAAAACTGACAACTTCATACTTCTAGAATTTAAAAGATATTATTTAATGTGTTTGTAGTACTTGTGAAGCTTTTGCAATATGGTTCTAATATTTCAAATTTCCTTATCTTAGTCCAAATTCATGAATATATACACTAACATCTCATTTTCCCTTTTCTTCAAGTTTTACATGTTTTCAAAACAAGTAATTTTATCCTATATGACCTAGGACCAAATACTAGACAAAATCATCAAATAATTAGTGTCTCGGTAACAACTACCCTAATCAAGAAAACCTCACTAAAAATTTATCAAATTCAACAACACACATCAAAGATAATGAAACTCCAAAATTTGGCAAAGCCAATTTATTGCTATATTAACAAAATAAAACACAAATAAAATATGATAAACACTAAACAGATAAAACAATAAACATCAACAAAATCAATAATTAAAAAACTCAACAAAATAACTAACAAAATAATTATATACAACTATATACAAGTAAAACTGATTTTACTACATTCAAGGCTGAAAATAATGCTTGAGAAACCACCCATTCAGAGGAAGTGATAAATTTTCACCACTTAAGGCTTTTAATATAAGTGTATTTTCCCCTAATATTTCTAACACTTGGTAAGGCCCTAACCACAAATTTTCAAATTTGTTATGATCACCTTTTTTCTCATGAGCCTTATCCCACAATAAAACAAGAAAAAAAATTCTAAATGCTTTTATCGTTGCTCATTTATCAAACCATCATTTAACTACATCTTTATGTTTACTAAAATGAAGCAATGCATCCCTTCATTTTTCATCGAGTTTCATGAGATTTACCAAACAAGCTTCAAATTTATCATCTGTCTCTAAATAATCCTTCATGAATTGCAAGGTTTGCAGCTTTAGATTTGTAGGAAATATAGGGTCCTATCCATACACTAAGTGATATGGAGATTGTTGGCAATTTTGGGTTTGAGATCCTAGCTTCTTGTCTATGAGTTGTCATTGATGTCAAAAGGAACTGGAATTAATGTCAAGAGGATTTATTGGCTTCAAAGGTTGAAGATTCCAAAGAATATTTTCTAGAAGATTTCGGAGAGATTCCATGTGGCAGATGAAAAGGTTTTTATCAAAACCATGGCAGGTTTAAGTGTTTTTATTAAAACCAGGTGGATGCATTAAGGGTTTTTCTCAAAACCACTCTCAGCTTAATGCAAAGGTTGGAGACACTTATTAATTAAATAACTTAATTAATAAAAACTTTTTAAGGTTTTTTAATTATTTATTTATTTGATTTAGTGATTAAATTATTTTAATAATTTAATGGGTTCTCCACCTAAGGTCTAAGGTCTAAAAGACCTGTGATTATTTTTTAAATAATCAAAAGGGTTTCATAAACCCTAAAGTTGTTTCGAAGGCGCAAAAATAATGTTAATTCAAAAAGTTTGAATTATCCTCTCGCCGACATCGTGCATAGCATGGAAGTTTGTCTATATAAGCCATAACCTATAGTCCAAAGAAAATGTGTGAAAGAAATTCTAATTGCACAAAATTTGGGAAGTAAAAGCTACGGCTATCATTTTTTCACCACGTTTATCCATCGCCAAAGGGTTAAGGAGAAGGAGACTCTTGCTAGCCTTCAAGCTAGCATCGTTGGCCTAGTGGCAACGACTGTTCTGCGAAGGTGCTTGAAGGGAGGTCAAGCGTTCGACTCCCGCCGTGGAGTGTGAGAAGAGTTTTTGCACTCCGATTTTTTCGGAGGCACTATTGACCCGCGATTTTCGGAAGCATTTTTTTGGTAAGGTTTTTAAAATAAAATCTGCATTTTGTTAAAGAAGAAGTGGTTGGGTAGATTTATTTAAAATTATTTTTGAGGTTAAATGCTTATTTGGAGATATAAGGTTGATAGTGTGTGGTTGAGATTTTTGGCTTGATTGTTGAGTGAGATTTGCT
Source organism: Wollemia nobilis (assembly GCA_028583015.1). Taxonomy (NCBI): domain Eukaryota; kingdom Viridiplantae; phylum Streptophyta; class Pinopsida; order Araucariales; family Araucariaceae; genus Wollemia; species Wollemia nobilis. Next base: position 3,532,617 of record JAQPPZ010000057.1, read on the forward strand.
TAGAATCTATTATTCCTTGAGCATGGTTTAATTAATTTGAAGAAATAAGGTGTAAAAGGATATATTGTTTGTATGCTTTATATTTTTTGGTAGTTGACTTCAAAGGATTAGAGTCATGAGGTGTTTTTTGGAATAAATATTTTTGTGGTTAATTTTATGATCTAACCCTAACTTGGTGGCAAAGTTGAAGGTGGTGTTGGTAACAGGTTGAAGAACTATTCTCTTCTTCCTCAAACAAAGGTATAGACAACTTCTTCCATGTATATTGGTGATGGTGTATTTTCTGAAATTGAGTTTGGAGTGAAAAGGTTGTCTACTAGGTATTCTTGTTGGTGTAAATCCCATTTTTTGGATATTGAAGATTGTTTATGCATTAAAATCATTGATGAGTTTTTTGGGTGAATGCATAATTATGGTTGAGGAAGAGGAAGCATTTTGCACTAGGGTTTATGTTAGTAAGTCTTGCTACTTGCATTGAAATGATGAAACCCTTAGTTGGCTATTTTGAGATTGATGGTTGAGTTTCTTCCATAGAGGTTGTTTTGATCAAGTTAATGCTTTACTTGATACATGATTTGGGATTACTCCATTGAGATTAATTTGAGCAAGTTATTCTTTGCATTGGTGATTTATGTTGGTGGCTATTTTGTTCAAATACCTTTGGAGGGAAAAGGATGTCTACTAGTTTCCTTTTCATGTAGTGATTGGTTGAATGCTTCAAGGTTAATGTTGAGTTGAATGATATTGGTTAAACCTTGTCTATAAGCATTGTTGTTAAAGCCCTAATTGGTTGAGCAAAGATATTGGTTGTGGAAAGAACATGAGTATCATTGTTATATGAGATATTGCATGGTTGGAAATTGTTGGGTTGTGTTTCATGTTCTTGAGAAAATCACACTACATCTATCTTATTCTTTTGAGATTGATATTGAGTTGATATTGAGATTGGGAGTTAAGTATAGAACATATTGAGTCTCTAACAATTCTCTTTATGTTTCTATGAGATTTGAGATTGAGATTGGGAGTTAAGTATAGAACATATTGAGTCTCTAACAATTCTCTTTATGCTTCTATGAGGTTGATGAATCACATTGGGTCTCTAACAATTCTCTTTGTGGGTTCATGCTAAGCAAGTTTTTCTTGATGAACTTGTGAGCTGATTTGGACAGGTTCTAGTGAGGACTTGTGAGATGATTTGGACAGGTTCTAGTGAAGACTTGTGAGCTGATTTGGACAGGTTCTAGTGAGGACTTGTGAGCTGAATTGGACAGGTTCTAGTGAGGACTTGTGAGCTAATTTGGACCGGTTTTAGTGAAGACTTGTGAGCTGATTTGCACAGGTTCTAGTGAGGACTTGTGAGCTGATTTGGACAGGTTCTAATGAGGACTTGTGAGCTAATTTGGACAATTTTTAGGGAGGACTTGTGAGCTGATTTGGACAGGTCCTAGCAGAGGACTTGAGGGCAGAGTTGAAGTGGTTCTTTGAGAAGAACCTGAGGACAGTTTTGACAAGTCTTTGAGAAGGCTTGTGTGCAACAGAGATTGAATTGTTCAAGCTTTATGAGTTGAGCTTGGGACAGATATGACAAAGTGAGGAAGACTTGTGCTGGACTGACTAATTATGTTTAGTACAGAGTTGATGAGTTGTTGTGGAGGTGATCAGTGAGGACAGAGGTCTCTTGAGGCTAAGCATTGAGGACAGGAGGTATTCTGTGGAAAGGAGTTCCACGTGCTAGCGGAATAAGAGGTAGGTGATCTTCTAAAGTATCATTTCCAGAGTTGAGGGGAAGGATTATCCTTTGGGCAGAAGGCTCATAAATTTATGCTGAGGGGAAGGATTCTCCTTTGGGCAGGAGGCTCATAAATTTGTGAGGAGGGTAAGGATTCTCCTTTGGGCAGAGGCTCATAAATACTTGAGTAGGGGAAGTTTTCTCCTTTGGGCTGAGGCTCATAAAAATTGTAATTGGGAAGGATTCCCAAAGAAATTTGAGAAATATTTTTAGAGAAAATTTTTGTGGAGGTATCCCATGTTGGGTGAACCACGTTAAAATTGGTGTCTCATTGTGTGTTGCTTTATGCATTGCTTTGATATTGCTATTGGTTCATTGCTTTGTGAAGTTGAAGTTAAATAGAGAAAGTTAAAAGAGGTCTTATACTGTTCACCCCCCCATCTCAGTATAAGCTTGTGTTCTTCAGAGATGTCCCAATAGATTCCTTAGCTCTAATTCTATCTGCCCACAATGCAAATTTTAACTTGGAATGTCATTCACGAGGATAAAATTCAAGCAAATTTTTGACTAATGACAAAAAAATGTATTTGTAGAATTGGCTAGACCATTACCTTGTGGATAGTAGTTAGACAAAAATTTTAAGTTTACCTTGTTGTCATATGCCCATTCTGCAAAACGAAGTGATGAGAAGGTTGAACCATTATCACTAACTATGGAATTAGGCATACTAAACCTTGTGACAATGTATTCTTCTAAAAACTTAATAATTGCTTCAATCGTGCAATTCTTCATGGGTATTGCTTCAAACCACCTCGTACAATAATCTGTAGTTGTCAAAATGTATTTGTGACCTATAGAATAATTTGGATTAATATATCCTACAAAATATAATCCCCATTGGGTGAACGACCTTGATTCGATCATTAGTTGCAATGGCATTGAAATGTGCTTCTCTCTATTTATTGCAACCTAACAAACATGACAATTTTGAACATGAGAATGCACATTTTTGAAAATATGAGGTCAATAATAACCTGCTCTTAAAATTTGATAAGATGTAGCATTAGCAGAGCCATGACCTGTTCCATATTTCCCATGAAAATCATTTAAAATTTGAGATACTTCATTTTGATTAAGACACCTAAGATAAATACCATCATGATTCCTCCTATATATCATGAAGTTAGCACATTTCAATCTGAAGGATCTTATTTGTGTAGCATTAAGGTTAAAAGGACTTTTACCATTAAGAAGGAAATATGCTATGTCTTTGTACCATTTATCATTTGTAATTTCTTCTACTTAGTATTATTGACAATAGATTTGCGGATCAATTTGAGCGAGAGTTTTAGAAAAGCCTTGGCCTCAAACAAGCTTCATGGGCTGAATTTCAAGATCAAACTCCTATAAAGTGGAAATCCATTTTTCTCTTCTCTCTCCCAATTCATTCTACAAATACATAGCTTTAACTGCAGGATCAGGTACAATCACAAATACTTGACTATGCAAAAGATAATGCCTAAATTTCTTAACTGTTTTAATTAAGGCATACATATTTTTAACAATAATAGAAAATATTACTTGTGCATATTTAAATGATGAACTTGCAAAAGAAATAGGATTTTCAATATTGCCTTCACTCTTTTGTGTTAATACACTCACAAATGAGTGTTCAAAAGCAAATAAATAAATGCAAAAAGGCTTTGTGTAATCATGGCTTACCAAAATAGGAGCCTTCGATATAGAATATTTTACATTTTGAAATTCTATTTTGGATTCATTATTCCAAGATATGTTAGCATCCTTTTTCATCATATCATTCAAAGGTTTAACTATTTCAACAAAACCAGAAATAAAATTTCTCACAAAATTAATCTTTCCAAAGAAAGATCTTAATTCTTTTTTACTTCTTGTTAACTAAATTTTTTGGATAGCACTAATATTTTAGGATCAATAGAAATACCATCCTTTGAAATTCCATGATATAACAATTTGCCTTCATTTAAGCCAAAAATAAACTTTTTTGGTATTCAATAAAATTCCATGTTCTCTACATTTTTTCAACACTTCCCTTAAATATTTAACATGATTATTTTTTTCCTTTGAAAATACAAGTATGCCATCTACGTATGCAACAATACACTTACCGATCAAGTCATGAAAAGCATAATCCATAGCTTATTGAAACATAGCTCCTGCATTTAACAAACCAAATGGCATTCTCCTATAGGTAAATGTTCCCCATTTGGTTGTAAATGATGTCTTCATTCTATCTTTAGGATCAATAATTATTTGATTATAACCTAAATATCCATCCATAAATGATATCATTTATGACCCATTAACCATTTGTAAGATATGATCTATAGAAGGTAATGGATAATTGTCTTTTTGTGATACTTTATTCAAAATTTTGAAATCAATGCATAATCTGATTTCCCCAATTTTCTTTCGAACTGGTACTATATTTGTGACCCATGTGGAACGCCTAATAGGAAAAATTATTTTGGAATCTAATAATTTCTTAACCTCTTTTTCAATCAATGGTTCTAAAAGAGGAATTACTGGTATTTGTTTTTACCTAAATGGCTTGACATTTGGCTTTAAGGGAATAGTGTGTTATAATATTTTGATTGTATGTTTTAAGATCTTTATAACTCTATGCTACTACATCTTTATAGTCTCTCAATGCATGTATGATATCTTACTTTTATTTGGATGTAATATATTTACCTATAAGTATATTTTGTGAATCATCTGAATCACTAATGTTAAATGCATCATAGACATCCTTAGGTAATGAAATTTTATCACATTGTTTTGTTTTGTAATCAATATCAAAAATATTCTCAAGAGAAAGCATACCTTGAGGAATATTATTTACTTTGGTTACCTCATCATTTTCATCAATATCCTCTTGTAACCTTTCATCCTCGTCAATCACCTGATTTTCAAACACACCAGAACTAATTAAAAAACTATAAATATGTTTGTCACTCTCAAATAATTGTAAATTATTGATATTGTCATGTATTAAGGGACACGGAATCAAATAAATAAAAAAATTCTTTAACTTTCCATTATCAATTGGATTGAGTGTACCTGCGACAACTGCTAATAAATCTACAATGCGGTTGCCTTTTCTAGAAATTAACAAAATGTTAAATTCCATGAATTCATCAATCAAATTTCTAAATTTATTCCTATAGTGTATTAATATTCTATCATTATAGGAATATTGACCTTTAACATGTTTAAAAACTAGCTGTGAGTCTCCTAGAACTTTCAAATATTTAATTCCTTTGTTTAGAGCTAGTTGTAAACCATAAAATAGTGCCTCATATTATGATGTATTACAAGTACAAGGAAATTGTAATTGATAATAAAAAAATGAAGATTTCCCTTTGGGGTTTATGAGTTCAACCTTTGCACCACTACCTTGTCTAGATTTTGATCCATCAAACTTTAATGTCTAGACAAGATTATATTTTGCAAGTGATTCATGAGATGTATCGTTTGTTTCTGATTCACTTGTACTTACCATTGTGTCTAAATAATAGACACCTAGCTTCGTGTCATTGTAAAGAACTTCATTTATTCCCTTGTTATACTCTATGATCAACTCTTTGAGCCGATGTTTTCTTTCCACCTTTATTTGATTAGCAAAGCCCTTCTATGGTAGCCACATATGTGAAAAATCTATTGAAAATAATCATTTAGATTTTTGCTCCAATATCTGCTCAAAATAAATTCATATTTAGCATAAATATCCACCACATGAATATTGATGCACTCTAGGCTCTGATGATATTTGAATAAGAATATTTTATTAACATGCCTACCACATTTACTTCTATTTTATCTAGTTGAATGATAATTTTATTTGAATTTAATGGTTTAAGTCCTAACATTTGACAAACAGAATAGGGCATGACATTACCTGATGCTCTAGAATCAAACATGCAATTATGCAAGTTTCTACATGTAATTCTAACTATTAAGAGAAAAGGAAGAGCTTCCTATTTATCTTTTCATGCAATATATTTAACTTCCATGACCTCCTTAACTTCCTTTCCTTCTTGCAAAACAAAATTTTCCATTAGCAATTTCATTTGTTTAGGTAAATGACAAGCTTCATACAAATTAATGTTAGATTTTGTTTTCTTAATGTCTTCAACAATATTATAACTCACATTATCATCATTTTGTATTTTTGGAATAACTTTGGAAACATCAAGAAAATATGGAGGAACAGGATTATTACTTTAACCGACATCAGGCGGAATAAAAATATTATTAGGAGTATAAGTAGTATTATAAGACTTACTTTTACTTCTTAAATAATAGCCATGACTCCCCTTTTGTATTATTTCAATGTATGAATTTATTCAACAACCTCATCCTTTTGTTCTTCTTCATCATCATCATATTCACTTGATCCATTTATTTCCACCACAAAAGCAAATATTTTACCTTTACTTGTACTTTCTTCATCAACATCATCATTAGCAACCAATTCCAACTTATCTAATCCTTGCTGAATGCAATCTGTAACACAACTAAATTCATTACAATCAAACTCATTATGCTCACTAGTGCCATGCAATCTACACCAATTATCCAACACAACTTTAGATAAATTAACAATGGTAGATTTTTTATTGGAACTAGAAGCACCATAATTATTGGTAACAGGAGTTGGTACACCCCCATTATTAGATTTTGTGCTAAAGTATTTTATTTGCATAGTGAACTTTATACCTGATTGTGATATTTGAGCATTTTATTTTTTGCATTTGAATAAGGCCGTTGCTTAACTTTTGATGCATCCTTTTTATATCTACCAATTCTGAATTAGACTCATTAGCAGTATAGGAGAATTAGTTTGATTTTTATTTGGCATGAAATTTGGAACACTTTTATTTGGTAACATATTTTTAACATTTGTATTTAAACAACTTGAAACATTTTGACTTGGCATAACATTTGAAATGTTTTTATTTGGTAAATTGCTTTGAATATTTTTATTTAACCAAGGATTTACATACATCGAATTACCCCGATTTTATAAAGTTTGTGCAAGTATTGGATTACTTTGTTGAGCATGAAAATTTTGAAATGCATTTATATTTTGTGCTCCTGCTAAATTTCCAAATGTATTCAAATTAGGCACATCATTATTCCTTATCTTATGGGCAACATATTGACTTTACAAAAACATAGGATTATTTGACTGTGCATATGCCATTGTATTTAGAGCATGAAAAATTGTATTTAACATTGAAATATGATTAGATAAAGCATGATTAATCATAGGAATATGATTGTGCATACTAGGATAACCAATTGATGGTAATTGACCTAGTCCACAACTTGATTGCATCATTTTTTGTTCAACTGTGAGTGCTTTTGTGTAAGCTGTTGTGAGAGTTGTGATTTGTGTTGCTCTCCTTACGAACATCGTTGTCAATGGATCCAATGCTCCAAAGTATATTTGGATGGTTTCAAGTTCTGCAATAGCATATGGGGTAGTTAGTCTTGAAAACATTTTATGAAACCTAGTATTAAACATGCGTAAAGGTTCATTAGGTTATCTTTGTATAGATGCAAATTGCAAATAGATGCTAGTAGGATCTATAGCCAATTTAAATTGAGTAATGAAAGCATATTTTAACATTGTCTATGAAATAATGGATCCAGTAGGATTACATACATACAAATCATATGCAATTTCATCTAGAGTTAGAAGAAATAACCTACAAGCCACATCTTCGTGTTCAATTTGTAATCTAGTTAATGCATCAGTATAAGCTTGTATATATTCCTCTACTAAATGTGAACCATCATGTTTGTACTTAGGTAAGTATTTTTCTACGTTCTTTGGCATATCATGAACATCACCAAGTATGTTCAAAGTACTTCGTTGGTTTTCCATCCATGCTAAATTTAGGATATTTGGAGCTGCAATAATGACAAGTGATGGGTTTACTGATAAACTAGGATTTGTATTAGAAGTACTAGGAATGGTTACAATTTTATTTTGATTTCTTCTATGTCTTCTAGTAGGCGATAAAATTTGAAAAATAGTGGATCTTATCGATTTAGATCTTGTGATTATTTTCTTAGGCTCTAGTTTAAAAAAACTTAAACACTCTAAAAATACAACACTTAAATATGATATCAATGTAACAATGAAATCACAGTATCCAAGTAATGTATTTTAAGTATGAAACATAAAGAATGAACAAGTGAATGATTGATAACACACAAACGAAATACTAAAATTAAATTATCTATTTTTCCTTTCGGGCCCTCCTTCTAGCACCATTTATGTTGAGGTATGATTTTGTCCAGTTACAAAATCACCCTACAGTTAGGATTGAAATCCTCTCTTGTAAAGAAAATATACTTCTCCAAGGTTCTTTCACTTTAACAAGTTATGTATTTTATGATAATATGTCAATTAAGTGCACAAAACATCTCAGGGATTAACAATCAACTGTTAACAAGGAGCCTAGCATAACAAATATTTTGATTTTTGAAATCATTACTTGTATTTATTCAATAAACTTACTTTCCCAAATGCATTAATTTACCTCTCAAATAGATTCTTGAGAATGCAAATTTATCTTAAAATTTTAAACACGAATTTAAATTAAAAATGCTTTAACCTTATAGTAAACTTGTATGAATATGTTTTAAAACATTTTAATCAAAACTTGCATTTATTCATGAATGAAGATTACAATCAAATATAATAAATAACGAATAAAATAAAAACCCTAATTATAAAATATTAAACACTTTATAATCCTTATGTTAGGGCTTTTAAAAATATTTTAAGCTTGATAAACCTTGCTTCTTTTCATAAAATATGAACAATTAATGTGTATGAATTCTAATTATAAAGTTTTGTACTTTATAATATGAAAATTAGAACTCACATAATATTCCTTAATCTAATGTTTATTTATTCAAATATTTATTAAATTAAATATTCCAATTAAATAAATTTGATCTTTTCAGTAGTAAATTCTAGACTTTATGATCTGAGATTTAAAATTTTAATAAATCCAACTTTCATAAACATAAATAATCTCAACTATGGATTTTAAAAATTTATGAAATTAAAATTAATAATCAATACAATCTTTCTTTTTTCATTGAAATTTATTTGTCAAATATTTATTAAGTTAAATATTTAACCTAAATAAATTTTGCAACCCTTTCTGTAAATCTGAATATCTAAAATTCAAATTAAGGCTTTAAGAAATAAATGGATGAAATTTTAAATTTTATGAAATTTAAAAATCAAAGTTCATATAACTTCACTGTAAAATTTATTCACCCAAAATATTTATGAAATTAAATATTTGAGTGAAAAAATTAACTTAAACCTAGTTATAAAACTTGAAACTCTTTGTAATAATAAACTAGGTTTAATTTAAAATCTTAATGTTTGAAATAAATTTTAAAATAATTTAGGTAAATAAATAAATTAAATTGAAATTTCGGACAACTGGCTACAACATAAAAGAACAGAACTTTGAAAAAACAAAATCAGGCAAACCAGCATTCGCATAGTCCTACCATGAATTTAATACTATCTTGTAATGGAACTTTCAATTAAAAATTATATCAAATGCTTGCTTTAACAAAAATTGAATTTGATATAAAATGTCAGATCTTATAGAATCCTCAAAGTTTCTATATTCTTCCACAACAATAGCTTTCTACAAGTTGATCTTCTTTGGATCTTTCCAATCTTATCCTCTTTTCTCCAACCTGTCTAAATCTTCTTCTTGGCCTTCAATGGGAATTTATAGTTTTGAAATTTTATTTCGTTGGTTCAGTTTACTCCATTCTATATCAGGTTTTGGAACAAATTATTCAATTATTTTATAACAAGTTCTATCCACCTTTTTTTTTAACCTTGAATTAACATTAAAGTCTTCAAAAATATCATATATATATATATATATATATATATATATATATATATATATAATCCATGGTCCTCACCTTTAAACCCAATCAACTATTTTGTTTGATAAAAATTACTATATCATAACCTGTTACAAATGCATTTGATGTCGCGATGACCACTTCCATAGCTTTATTAAATTATTCACGACCACCACGATCATTTTTATTACCACTAACTTTAGAATGGTTAAAAACAAAATAAATCAATACATATTTGCATCTTGTTATATACTTGAAAATTCTATTAAATATTGGTGTCGTGGGTTTATTAATGGCTTCCCTTCCTTACCAAACACCAATCAGGTCCTCTGGATTGTTCATATGCATTTTATCTACTATAATAGGTGTTTGTTTATTCAAAATATTTCTTGCGTTCGCTTTACAAAAGGAAAATGGAGTCCCTTTAATTGTTCTACAAGATACTGCATTGCTAAATCGGGATCTACGATGTCTAGGTGCTGTATCTAGGTCTCAATTTCACCGGCACATCTCTCTACACTTCATTCTACATCACTGGCATTCCTATTAGTATAATGCTACCAAGCTCTTTTTATGATGTACTCGAATGTTGTTTCAATATGGTAATCCATTTCCATGATGTCGTGTGTAGTATCCTGGTATTTGATAATCTATCATCGTCACACTGTATCCATAGATTTTTCTCTTACACTACGATCAATTATTCATAAGACTTATTATTGATTTTTTTTAAAGCATCCCTGTATATTATCACCTATCCCCTCTACCTATTCGTTCTACAGATACCATTCCTTTTCTATTATGCCAACGAAACATTTATTTAGGGCAACTTTGATATGTTTTTATATCATTAATTAAAAGGATGCATCCCATTTCATAACTACCTCTGCTCTACTACATTTTCAATGCATTTAACCATTATCCTTATTGACGTGATGATAATTATGTGAAATAAATAGTAGGCTACTAAAAAATGGTGTTGGTAATTAAGACTGCAGTACTGTATGCACTTTGATTTACCTATGATGATGATTATCCTTAATCCCACATATAAAATTTAATAACACCATCCATAATTTATTGAGTTCAACTTGCACATAAGTTTATGATGAGTTTTTCACAACACGAACATGTGCACCTCTTTGCCTAGAGAGATTTGACCTTAGGTCTCATATTGCCTTTAAAATCGTGCCTGCCTATCTCAGAAACCGTGAAACCAACTATAAGACATCATTTATGAATATGGATTTTTGACATCTGAATATGGATTTTCGACATCTGATAATGAAAATAATTGAATACATATGGAGACAAAATTTGAACAACTTTCAAATTTCAAGTGGATCCCCAATTTTGGGGTTGTGAAGGAGTTACAATAATTCTATCTACTTGCATTTTTCTTGTCATCCTTGCATGTCTGCTTGCTCATATAGATTTTTGATGATTTCATAATAATGGAATGTGATGATACCTAGTTAGGTCATAGCTCACATGCATTACACTTTCACTAGGGATCTGATGCTTAGCAAAATTCCCAACCTAGGGTTCATCCTTCTTTTCTTTTCTTTTCTATTCTCTATTTTTTTGCTTCTCTTTTGTTTCTTCTTCTCCCATATTTTTTGACCTTGAAAGTTTAAAAAATAACTATAAATTTCCTCTAGGTCAAGGAGAACGAATTTATTTGGTATATCCTTGTCCTTTTGTTGGTTCATTATTATTTTTTCCTTTTTCCTAAACAAGGATATATATTAATTTGTTTTTCTTTGCTTTCTCCATTACATTTCACACACACACTTTTATTTTCCCATTGCCTTCTTCCTCTCTTTATTCTAATACCTGCACACATATTTCTTTGCTCAACTTGCTTTGTTCACTTACATGTTGCACACATCACACACCTATCGAGAGTAGTACTCACTAATTCATCATGCACAGATAACAAGGGATAGATTCATGGCCACATGCAAGGAGCAATATCCATTTTATCAATTATGAGAATACATCATAGTAGGTATCTCTTTATCATTTTTCCATCATAGCGAGCATTGAACCCATCGTGGGTCACACTCCATCACTTTTCCATCTTAGCGAGTACTACATATATAGCGGGTATAGCTCCACCTGTCCATATTTGTGTTTGATTCTAATTGTTTGGTTATGTTGATTTAGTATGATATATGTTGACTCAAACATCTAGTTTCAAAACATCCTTTTTCTTCTACTAGCCTTTGGTTCTTCTTCTTCTTCTTATTTTCTTCTTCATTTTTTTCTTCTATTTTTGAAATTGCACCTCATCTTTTTAGGCCATGATTTTGATTTATAGAATTATCGTGGTCCTAATTTATGGGGTATGATTTTGCTTAGAGTTTATTTTTCTTCCTCTTTCTTTTTCTCTTTGGTTTCTCTTTTCTTCCTCTGTTATTCATGCTCTTGTGCCTTCTCATATTTTACATCCACCTCATTTCCATCTCATTCATTTACATTTAGTTAGTTAGTGCATTAATTTTAAGTTCATTTTAGATTAATTGCATGCATAATAATTATAAAAGCATAATAAAATCATAATAAAAATAAAACAATTACATAAATACACAAACACACACATTGCACTAATAAAATAAACATGATATTACTTGAGATAAAAGGAGAGGTACATATTTCGTTCAGTCAGTGTACCAGTATCAAATCCTAGTACACTTGACCATCCCTAGGGATTCATGCCACATTTAAAATTTTCATGCCACCCTGATTCCTTCTCTAGATCTAGAAGTATATCTCCTCAGCTCCACTTATCAAGGGTATCCCTGATGGGGGTATATTCATGGATCATGAGACTGTCTGTGATCTCAACTATATCTAGCTCAATGTCTATAGTGATGAAGGTTGCGGTACTCACTACATCACAAAAATTACCTGATAGTACATCATCTAGTATAAGGTCACCCTTTACACAACAACCTCCAACCTCTCTCCCACTCTTTGTGGTTCCACTTGGAGTAGGTGGATCCCATCACTTGACTAGCTACTACTGACCACAACCATCCTCTCTACCCAAATCCACTAATGCTCCTTATCTAGTTGGATCATATCTCTCTAGAGACAATCAATCTATACTCATGTTGCATCCCTCTCCATCTCCATAGTTTCTATATCAGGTCCTATCCTCTCATATCAAGTCCATATCCTTAAATAGAGATGTTGCCTATGCCTATAGTGCCTTTACCTCCCTCCTTGGATCTCCTTGATCCATGGCCTTGCTTAGATCATTTGCTACTTATGTGGATGTCTCTCTCATCCCTCCACTTAATATTACCTTGACCATCATAGGGGTAATTCTAGTTAGCCCTACCTCCCTAGTCCTTGTTGTAATAGTGACAACCATCACTATATCCACTCAAACCCAAGTCTATCTCTACCATGGGACTTCCTGGCCCTACTGCTCTCACTTCATGGTTCATTCAGTGACCTATCTTAATGCCCACTACATGCTTAGATTTATTACCTACCACCTCTACATCAACACTAGAGGAGAGATCCTCTAGGGCATGACACCCCTATACCATATTCAATACCTAAAGGCCACTTTGATGTTGTCCACCCTGGGATCCACATAGGGTGGATCATCCACCTTAGACTAGTTAAAAGAAAAGGTCCAACCATAATATAATTGTAAAACAAGGTTCGACAATAGACCAGTTGCATAACCAGGTTTGGTTGTAGACTGGTTGTATAACTAGGTCTGACCATATATCAGTTTCATAACTAGTTCTGACCATAGACTGGTTGCATAACCAAGTTTAACTATAGACCAGTTGCATAACCAGATCTGGTTGTAGACTGGTTGTATAACCAATTCTGATCTAAGTTTGGTTACAAAACCATATCCAACCACCATCTGTTTGAAAAACTAGATCTGATCGAAGATCGGTTACAAATCTAGGTTCGATCATAGATCGGTTGCAAACGTAGATTCGATCATAAATTAGTTGTAAAATTAGTTTCAACCATATTTTAATTGTAAAATAATTTTAACCTTAGTTTGGTTTTCTGACTATTGATCAGTTACAAAACTAGGTCCAACCATATTTTGATTGCAAAACCCTTTTGATCATAGTTTGAATGCAAAACTAGGTTCATCCATTGATCGACTACAAAACCAAGTCTATCCATAGATCGATTGCAAAAATATATCTGATTTCAAGTTGGGTGCACTAGGGTTTATGTTTCCACGTATCACATGGTTAGTCAACCTGTATGCATGTCAAATAAAATGCTACCACATGTCCACCCCTGTCAGTTGTGTCTATAAAAATGCATCGATAGTTTATTTTTTAGATTTTTTCTACACGATATCAGATCAAACCCTTCCATTACCAAGCGACCATTACACTACATATTTCTAGAGAAAACTTTCCCCTACTTTCAAAACTTTTAGCAATGGCTACCTCTTCCACATCCTCTCTAAAAATTGTATTCAAAAACCTAAATTGCACCAGAATTTTAGACTTGCTAACCACCCGTGGTTATAATCATTCATGGGTCATTGACTCATGTTTACAGCCTCTAATTTCCATGCAATATTTTAGAACAGATAAATATGTTTTGTATAGTATCATTGATAGCTACGAAAATGATTTTATGGCCATCACTCTAACAAGTACTTCCATAAAACCCTCTAACATCCAGATATTGATAGGTCTTCCTCACAAGGGTTTCCTTCATGTTTCACCAAAGTTCAAGCTCACTACTAATGATAAGGCTTACTTGGAGATCAATTTTGAGCTCTATTATGAACTGTTGTCAGGTATTAAAGTTCACAATTTTCTTAAAGTTCATAATTTTAAATTTATAATTTGACATATAATTTGTATTTTTGCAGCTCCTACAACTAAGTTAAAAAGGGGGTTAACGAATACCTTTTTTACAAACATAGATTTTAGGGTAATTCTTGAATTCTTTCAAGGAAGGTTGTTTCTGCATGGAAGAAGATAGATTCCATTCTAGGCATTGGCCTATATTGTTCACTATCTTAAGCATAAAAAATTTGATTGATGTAAATACATTTTTGATCACATTAGAATAGAGATCAATGCAATTCAAAAAAATGGGGACACAATGGCCATAATAAATTATATTTTAGCTCTCTATTATGAATGTTTTCATAATTTATAGGATATTGGTGTACCAACTATAGTGCATGCAACCCTACAAGTCATTTCCATGACACCCAAGAAGTTGAAGGTAAAAATTTCATTTTTACCTTCAAATAATGCTTAATATTTTAGCATATTTTCATATTTTAACTTTTTATTTGTACCTAATTCAGAGTAAGGAAGCCAAAACCTAGATAAAATAGGATGTTGTTGTCAAGGATCACATGCCAGAGGCCACTGGTGATTCAAAAGATTCTAAAGCATCACCACTACACAATCCTCATAAACGTCCAAGGGAAAATGCTTCTGGAGTTTCTTATCAACATGTTATGCAATGTGAATCCAGTGAGACCACACCAATGAAAAGTAAGTTTACTATTTCAAGTTTCTTGATTCATTTACATTACTACTTAGTTCAAATTATAATATTTTTTTCTTTTTTCATATGTTTTCAGTGTTACACATCACCCCTCGTCGTAACCTCACTGAGTTGTATTCACAGGCTAGAGGGTAGCAACAAATATCAATGATGGGTAAGTATTTTTCTCTTAAATAATATATATTAATTTTAAGTAATATATTAGTTGTTTTAACAAGAATATTATTATTTAGGTGCCTCTCTACTACATACTCAAGGAAGGCAACAAATGATGTTGCCACCACCACCTCCAACATGACAGTGATTAATGAGAAGTCAAATGGGTGGAAAACAACTTGTTGGTGCAAGATCATGAGGGACACCATCACAGACAACTTCTCAAGCTACATTTCCATTTATGAAATTTTCAATAGGTTTTTCTATTCATGAAATTTTGAAGCTCAGGTTTAGATAATCCTCCTTTAGAGGACAATTATCTTCTACATGGAAAAATCAAAGGATTTAAAGTGGAAAATGTGTTTCAATAACAACAAACAACACCAAAATCACTTGAATCTCATCAAACCACATCATCAACTTCTGGAAGCGACCTTGATACTCAAACTGAGGATTAAAAAGTAAAATTTTTGGAAAAAATTTATGTCTAATAATTGTGAGGTACTAATCAAGGAAAAATTACTTCACAATGTAAATGAAATGAAGAATTAGGAATTTCATGCAAATATCCTTATAAAGGAGTTAAATGCCTAATATAAAAATTATGCTAAAAGGCAAAAAATATTTTTTGTGGTTCAAAATGAATTAGAAAATCTTGGTGGTCTATTACATAAGATGAATTAGGCTCAATAAATGATTTTGTTTTATATAATTATAAATTATTAAAATTTTATGTTGAACATATTGGATAGCCTTAATGTTTAAGCCCAAGCATATTATAAGCAATGGGCTATTGATAAAAAGAAATTTGCAGTAGCTGAGGCTTCAAGGGATGCAACCTAAGGTGAGATTTTAGTTTCAATAAATTTTATGGTTATTATTTTTCATATAACTCTCAAGTAACTAACTAATGCTTGCTTTTAATTTTTGTAGTTAAATTTTGACAATTTAAAGAAACAAGTTGTAAGCATGAATGTTAATATCTATACTACAAAGAAATGACTCCAAATAGTAATAAGAATGAAGGATACCATTCAGAGACAACAATTATTTAATAAGTATTATAAAGGAGCACCATGTGGATCCATATATCTTGCTAAAGAAGAAGCATGAAGAAAACATTCATTTAGTGCAAGAGGATCCAACTCGAGAAGAAAGAGCACTGGTTGGGAGCATAGAGAAGGAAGAGGAAGGCCTCATTAGAGTTAGAGCACTACCAATGCTAAAGTAAGTTGTTGGGATAGAAGAAAATAAAAAGGAACCCAAAAATTCAGGAGCATATAAAGCTCAAGGTGATCCAGAAGAAACAACCGAATCTATCTCTAATCCTCCATCTAAAACTTAAGATATTGTTGGATGTTTCATAGTTGACAATAAATTTTGTTGTATTTCTATCAATGATTTGGAAAATATCTATTTTCATTGCAAATAATAAAAAAGGCTTTTATTAATTTGTGTATTCTATCATTCAATGGTTCTTTTCATTTATATTATTGTGCTGCATTTAAATTTAGAATGATTCAACTATTGTAATTTCAAATAATAAACAAAATATTACTATGATATAACTCACTTGTGCCAATACATAAATATCAATACATTAACAATACAATAAAATAGAACATAAGGTTTTAAGAATGAACACAATTAGGACACTACGACAACTACTATATAAAAAATATAGTTTAAAAATATAAATCTGATATAAACCATTAAATTAAAATTTAGGTAGCTGAAGAAAATTTTTGATCACAAGTAAAATCAAATTTATCAATGAAATTGATAACAAATACTATAAAATTAATCAATGTTGTGAAATCTTGGAAAAATTATAATTTAGGTATTTAAAAAAACACTTATCAGCTTGTCCAAAACCATCACTGATAAGCATTGTGATAACAAGTAAAATCAAATTTATCAATGAAATTGATAACAAAGAAAGTCAAAATTTTTAATGTTGTGAAATCTTGGAAAATTTACAATTCTAGTATCTGAAACAAAACCTTATCAGCTTGTCCAAAATCACTGTTAAGTGTAGCAAAAATTTGTCTCCATAATATGATCACTACCAGCATCAGTATTATCATTTTCGTGTGTATTAGTGATACCCCTTCTATTCACTTGTGATTTCTAGTATGCTAATGCTATGTCAAAAAAAATTATCCAGCTCATACGATGACACATAAATTCTTAAATAATTGTTCAAATTTTTATATAGCCTATTACAGTGTTTAGATTTCACAAAATATAGTGCACTAAAAACCCACTCATATTCCACAGATCCCAAAATCACTATTTGAAATAATTCTTATATAAAAAAATATTCATTCATTGCATCTTGTAAGACACTACTTGGATCTAATTTTTCCACAAATGTGTAATCAAACCAGACTCATGATAGTTACTCAAAAGTGATGTTTTTTCAACCATTATCATTCCAAAATGCAATGATTGTTGTTTTAAAAATTCTTTGTTGATAATACCTTTGATTTCAATACCATTGACTTCCAAACTTTTCATAAGTGTTTAAAAAGTGTGCCCATATATTTAATAAACAACTCATGTGTAGATTCATAGTCATTACAAGGGCGTCAAAATAAGGGATTAACCACACCCATGGCATCAAGAAGATCATCTCTTTGAAACTAATTTCTTATTTCTCTTGTCAATGAATCTGCTATTTTAATCAATTTAATCTTAGTATTTTGCAAAACTACTTCAAATCCATTTTATGTTATGGAAATTTTTTCAACATCATCTCTAACTATATTTAATCACCTTTCAAAACAATAAATAGTTATCATCCTTCCACGTACACTAATACAAATATGATCATTGATGTCAAAATTTAAAAATCTTTTAGCATAATTCACGTTAGTTTTTTCCAACTATTAAACAAAGGATTTGTAAAATTTCCTATGGATCCATATTTCTATCAATATGCATACATATTTGTTTTATTATATTGATGAATTCAAAAATATATATGGATCTTTCTTGTACATGTTTAATCAATCTATTTATTTCTTGCAAAATTGGAAGAATACCACATAATGTTAGAAGTGCTTCTAAGTCAGATAAACAGTATAACAAATATTTTTCCTTGTCAACTACCCTAGTATTTTCATACATAAACCTTGCTAAAGATTTATATTATATACAAACTCTGTATGTAGGTTGGTACAATGAAATCCACCTTGTATCCACATCTTTTAATATTTTTCTTCCTTTTGTAACTCCTAATGCAAATTGTTGAAACTCTAAAAATCTCTTTGGACTACACAATAAATAATAATGTATCTCATGGACCAGATCCTCCACTCTCACAATGTTATCCAAAGTGCTCACAATTTTGTATGCAAGATTAATTCTATGAGCCATGCAATGAATGGGTATCAAATACGGGGAAATTGATGTCTAAATTTGAATAGATAGACCACTCCTATGTCCTTGTATTGTAGCATCACTGATATCCCAACACATATTAAATTTATGGATATTTCAATATCATTCATTCCTACAATATTTTTTCAACTAGTTACAACAACATGATAGAGGTTTTTCATATTACAATTTTCCACCATTTTATGTAATTCTAGCAAACTAGGCCACCTTACATGATTTTACAATCTGTAGACATGCATGCAAATCCAATAAGTGTTGTCAATAGTCATCACCTCATAAATTGAAAGTAAAATAAATTTAGCAAGTTTTACTTTCTCCCTCAGGTCCTCCTACTCAACCAATGATAGATATTTTACCATTTCCCAACCACTTCAATTAGACCAATGTGAACTAAGAAGGTTTTGAACATTGATTAGCTAAAATAGGTGCTTATAATCAATTAAATTGAATATGGATCTACCCTTTTTAGAATACTATATAAAACAACAAATAGCAAGATTTTTGAAGCAAAAGTGTTCTTATGAATTTTATGAAATTGTGCCTGAATCGTACCACCTTTCTCAACAAGATATTATTGTAGCTTCAATTTATTTTCATGTTCTTTTGCATATCTAACATGCATGCATTTTGATGCATCCTTCCACCTAACTATTTTCCTAATTGTTCCATCATTTTCATTAGTTATTGAATAGAATTTTCCACAATGTTTTTCTATTGTATCTAGCTTCATTTGCATCTTTTGCTTCTTTCCCAGTTTCCAAATACAAATTATGTATTTACATTCTGTTAGAGTTTCATTATTGTTCTCGGGATGGACTGGTTCTATAAAAGGATATGTTGACGATCATTCAACCTTAAATGACCTTCCAATAGTCCATCTTGTTTACCTTCAACGTTTAGTTTTTTGTCTTGAAGGTTCCCTAGAAGTTTGTATATTTTCAAGTGGCATGTCATTTCTAGAAATATCTTCAAGTTTTTTTTGGATTTTATTATTTAAAAATTTTTCTTGGGAAAGAATCTCTTCATGAGGAATATCTTCAAGTGGAGGAATATTAGGGTCAAACATATATTTTGCATATAATTATATTCTTTATCATTTTTTGGATGTAAGAGAATGTATTTTTATAAATAGAAAAATATTCAGATCAACATGCAATATGGCCAAAGCCATATACTGAAACTTAAATTTTTAAGGAAGAAAGCATTACTAACTAAAAATTAATAGAATACAAATCAAATTGTTTTAGTAGGTTAAAATAATTTGTACCTCTAATTTGTACACATGTCGATGGCTCATTGGATTTTTATATATGGCTAAACTATTTTAGGATACTCTTTTGAGTAGAATATTTGCCTCCCTTCTTTCCATTGCCAATAGGTACCATTTTACTAGGAAATATTTTTTTTCATTTTAGAATGTTAGAAAAATGTTGAACAGATATTACTACATAAGGTCTCAAAATAATATTGCAACTAAAATAAATAGAGGGTTGGTTGGTAGAAAATACATACCAATTTTTAGTCAGGATTTATCATGATTTTTTCTGTGCAATGCACTATATTTTCTGGATATAGAAAATTGTCTATAGTTGTCTTAATTTAAAGGACAATCAAAATCAACATACAAATTCAAATTTATTCCCATGTATAAGAATTTTTATAATTTAAAAAAATAAGGTATGTACATATGAAATATATTTAGATATTCAAATGTTGAAAAATACCATATTATGGTACTAAATGGCCTTGGAACACAGTGTCTTTAGAGAAGGTCTACTAGCTAAAAAATCAACGAAAACACTCACTAGTGGAATAGAGGAAAATAGGGGGGAAATGTGAAAAAGAGCACTCACCTATTTGCAATAAATGATAGAAATATAACAAAATAAAATTTTTAATTTTATAAAAGAAAAACAAAGAATCATAATGTCTGAAGAGAAATAGAGAATCATAGTCTCTTAAGAAAAGGTCAGATAGATGAAAAATGCACCAAAAAACTCACATGTGGAAGAGAGAAAAATAGGGGAAACATGACAAATTGAACATTGACATATTTACAATAAATGAGATATCATATTCTCTAGAAAACAAGAGAAATAGAGAATCATGGTGTCTTAAGAGAAACAAAGAATCACAATATTCTAAGAGGACAACTAGCTGAAATATGCATAAAAATACTTACATGTGGAATAGATAAAAAGAGGGGAAAAAAGCAAAATAAAAACTAGAAATTTTTTAATAGAAAAATAGATGCTACTACAACAACTCCTTGATCTCATTATCTAAAAAGAATAAAAGAGGTAAAATTTTGTACCTAAATTTTTCACTATGACATAAAATCTGGATAGAGTCAAGATGCAAAACTTAATCTGAATTTTTTTTGGGTGAAAAATAATGTCTAGAACCAATCTGAGTGCAAAAGTAGGTCTGACTCTTCTTAGGGTGAAAAGAAGGTATAATTTTAGGTCTGAATGTCATCCAGGTGTAAATAAGACAATTTGGATGGATATTTAGGTTTGGATGTCATTCGGGTGCAAAGCATATGGGTCGGGTAGAAATTCAAGTCCAAATCTTATTTGGGTGCAAAGCAGATAGGTCGGATGGAAATTTAGATCTAGATGTCATTTGGGTGTAAATCAGATGGGCTAAATGGAAATTCAGGTCCAGATGTTGTTTGATTGCAAAGCAACCAGTCTGGGTGGATGTTTAGATTTAGATTTTATCTAGGTGCAAAGTAGATAGTTCAAGTGGAAACTTAGGTCCGAATGTCATCTAGGTGCAAAGTAGGGTTCGACTCACTATCAAGTTTGAAAATTACCTTTGGATCCAGTCTAAGAGCAAAGTAGAGTTCAGATTATTTCTAGGTATAAAGTAAGATTCAGCTCATGATCAATGTGATAATTCACATCTAGATTCAGTTTGGTTGCAACACAAGGTCTGACTCCTTTTTAGGTGCAAAGCAGGGTCTATCTTTGACACGGGTGGAAAACAAGGTTCATCTTGGAAGGTTTTACTTTTTTCTATTGTTGTTCATTTTCAAACACTTTGAATGTTTTATACTAATAAGTATTATTTTTTTGTTATTTATATAGAGGTATAAGAGGTGAATTTGGTCGGATAATTAAAAAAAATATAATTTTAAGGTGAAATGGTTCAATGATTTACGCAGGAGTGTTGGCGATTTAAAAAAATATCTATAATATTATTATCAAAATATGGCGAAGCAACCCCTAAAAAGTTTTGCACCCAAAGAACTTTGGCAAATGGGTCAATGTCCAAGGTCCCTAGCTTTGCTAATTTGCATTTTTGAAAATGCTAATATTTGTAAATTTATGAAGATTCACATTTGTGCATAACCCTATCAACTGAGATGATGCTCTCTCAAACTTGGTGGATCCAACCTCTTGATAATCTCTACAAGGTATCCAGTTGTCTTAGTGCTCTATAAACTACCATCCCCTTGATGGGGATGCACAAGATGCACCACACATCCTCCAGTGTAACCATTATCTCCCCTATGGGTAACCAAAAGGTCGATGATTTTGGGTACCACCTCTTTGCCAGTGTTGTTAGTAGCATTCTGTCTACCTCCACTTGGGGCATCTTTTCCAAGTGGTGAAGCCCCACTACTCTTAGGGTGTCTCTCTCAGCATTTATGAGTTCCTATAGCTCCACCTCTAGGGAGTTCAATATCCACTCATGGCTCTCTAGTACATCATGTTGCATCCACAAACACAATAAAAATTTTCATTAGTCTCTTGTGCTCATTAAATATTTAAATTTAAAAAAGTACTTTTTTTTTTCTTTGTTTTCTTGCTTCTCGTCTTCTCTCTCTTCAGTGAAATCATGCCCATCTAGCCTTGGGCACAATTTCATATTTTCCTTATTTCTATGAAATCGAACACCCTTCTTGTAGGGTGTGATTTTTCCCATCACCATGAACCAAAGAAAAATCATGATCATACCACAAAATTGTGATCGAATCATGCACAACATTTTTGGTGGTGATGAAGAAAATTTTGAAATTAAATGCAAAAATCAAAATAAAATCTACCCTATCCTAATCTAAAAGGTGGATTTTAGTCCTTACCTATGCTCACTTCATTGTTGTGATGACATCACCCATCACCATGGTTGAACGGTGCACAAGAAGCACCATATTTACTTTTTCTCTAGAGCTCCCTTTCTCCTCTTTTATGCGGTGAAAATTAATTAGGGTTTTCACCTTTTACCCCTTTTATGCCTATTTTTCCTACTTTTATCTCTCCTCTTTTCTTCTAGTTTCACTCTTCTTTTTTTTAGTCTACCATTTTGAGTTTCATTAGGAATTTAATATTCCTTTTGAAACTCGAGGGGGCACCCTAGCTTGAGAGGCATTAATGTCCCTAATGCCTCAATTTGCATTCAAAATAATAAAGTGTTTAGAGTGGCATCATTTTTGGACCACCCCTTTATTATAACCCAACCACTCCTTTTATGTTTGTTGTCCTCCGCTAATAGGCATCTACACCTTTCTTTGATGCATTTATTAGACCATAAATGCATCAAAGAGGGAGTAAAATGTAGACACGAAAAATTGACCCATTTAAGTGAGTCATTTTCTCTAGATCCTTAGGGAGATCCTCCAACTTGCCCTAAACAAGTTTGGACCTTCCTTCCCTATTATTTCTTTTTTTTCCTCGTTATTCAAAATCATGGTCGGTCCTTGTGTAGCACGATTTCACATAGCTAGGGTTTTTTGTTAGGAAGCCTTAATTTTCAAAGTTGATTTCTTTTGAGGTCAGCTTTCATGGTTTCTCCTACCCATTTTTATTTTAAATCAATTATCAATAGAGGGTTTGAAGTCTTCTTTTCCCCCAGAAGCACCAAGAATTTTTTAATATATTTTTGCAAGATAATTTTATGAAGTAATTTTATAAGTGCTCAATTCAAGTTTCCAAGCAAGCAAAAGTGATATGTTGAGGCTTTCTGATCATTAAAGAGTTTCTCTTCTTCTGCATTGTTTATGTGTTTACCACTTTTGGTGGATAAGTGTTGAAGCCCTAAGGAAGAATCCGATACTTTGAGATCTCCATCCTTTTGTATACTTTTTTGCTACCACCAGTTTGTTTTTGCTCATCTACATTTGCATATTAGTTAGATTTTATTTTTTGCATCATTTCATCTGCATCATTTGAGGGCTTCTTCTCTTGTTGTAAAATCATACCTAACAATTTTAGGGCACAATTTTTCCTTTCTATGAAATCATGGCTGCTCCAAACGGAGTATGATTTCGCTAAGGCTAGGATTTATGGCAATATACTATATCCAAACCCTAGGCTTGCATTTCATGTTGTATTCTAGTCATAATAGCATATTTTGTATGTTGTTTATCATACTATTTTGCTACATTTTATCTTACTTGTCCATATTATAAATTTTAACTTTTGCTTTTGTATTTCAAATATCAGCTAAAAGGACCTAGGGGGATTGACTTCTATGCCTTCAAGCATTGTCATACAATAGCCTAAGCAGGCCACCTAATGTTGATCATATTTTTCAAGTGTTTATGAAGCTATTTTTTAGAAATAGGAATCGTGAGATATTTTTGGATGAAATATAAAGCTTGGATCAACCACCAAATGAGATAAGTGCCTTGATAAATATTTAGGTTTTTTGTTGGCTGATTTCTATTTTTATCAAAATCCTAGATCTTATAAAAGAATAAAATATTTAATTGATTTTCTAGGAATTTGAAAGGATAAACATCATATAGTGTGCATTTAGGGTTTAATATTGCTTGTGCATTTTCTTTTGAATCCTTGATCAAACATTTTATTTTTAAATATTAGGGTTATATATCCTTCAAAAAAAGAATCATTCTAGGGTTAGATTTTTTCTTCTTGCATCTTGTATCTTGCATTGTTCTTTCATTTCATAGCTTAGATATAGAAGGAGCAAACATAAGTGATTGTCCTAAATTGAACATATAAAACCTATTCCACCCTCAAAATTGGAGTGAGTCCTAAAACAATTCCAAATGAACCCTTTCCTCCTCCATACCAAGTGTAGAGTTATAACAACCACCACGATCACCTTAGAGCTCCTAGCGGAACCAGCCCTAAGAATAGTATGCTAGTGCGTAGTTTTCCCTCTCTACACTTGTATATGTAATCATTAATGGTTGATCAATTAAGTACCATGAAATGGTTTAGTAGTTGATTATTTTGTGAGATCCAATGTTGTTAAACTATATCCCATCCACAATTTTACTTATTCCTTTACCCTTGCTCTATTTCTAAACCCTTTCTCTTTTGTTACCTTTACTCTTTTCCTTACCCTTTTCCTTCAAAAGACATCCACAAGAGTTAGCCTTCTCTAGAGGTTAAAAAATAGGGTGTATTGTTTCATCCAATTATTGTGCTTTAGCTAAAATAAATAGGTGCAATACCTTTCCACAATAATGATAGATTTTAGTCAAACAAGATAGTAAATTCTTGGAATGCCTGGTAGAAGGAATGATTATGTTCATCTTATTTACCTAGATAGTTCATTATTAGGTGAAAAATCTTGACCTCATTAGTGATGATTGTATGTTCATCTAGAAACTCATATCAAGAAGAAATAGAATATTCATAAGGTAGAAGTTACCAAATCAATTTCATAAAACTTACATAATATTTATATATCTTTTCTTATCCCTTATATGATCATAATATCAACTAAGAAATTGAGAATTCCATTATCATTTATTGAATTACCCCCTCATAAATAGAGATGTATTGAAATTTGTACTTCAAAATATTGTTACCAAGATGCAAATCCTTCACCCCTTACTTTTTCAACTACACCAATATCATTAAGTCCTATAATCATGGCTCATAATTTAAACCAAATCATTCCTAACTTTCCTAATTAGAACACTACTAGATCTTTAGGTTTGGCTCAAATAAATGATATTCCACTAGTTTCTCTCATGGCCTTGCCCACCTTTTATGGTATCAACAAAACCACATATGAGCATTATCAATATTTGGTATCATTAGTTGCAATTCATAACATCAGAGATGAATATGTCATGGTAAAACTTCTTGCTATATCTTTTCAATGAAATATACTTAGTTAGTATCATACCCTAGGAGATAACACCATTCACTCATTGGATGAATTTATTGGGCCATTTGTAGAAGAATTTAATGAGTTGGATAACCCATTTTCACTTTTGACTCAATTACTATAATTCAAAGGTATCCTTAAGAGTTAATCACTAATGTCAATCTAAGGTTTAATAGAACATAGAAATGCATTCCATAGACTATCAGGCCACTAGGTCCATTAGCATATATTTATGAAACTAGAGCGTTGGGCCCTAATTTGGGATTACAAACCCAACAGTCAAATATTATTGCTTTTTATCAAGTTTATCAAGATGCTATCACAACCGAGAATACTCTGATTTTTTTAGGAAGATTGCCTCCAAGAGCAGTAATGCCATATTTTAAAGAAATACCACAAACTCATCAAAAAATTGAAACGTCTACCACTTTAATCACTTTTCCTTATTTGATCATAATTTCTCCTATACCCACCCCTAAATAATTTTCTTCGATGCCTACCCTACCAGAGTTACTGACACAGGAGTCCAAATAGTCTCCAATCATGTTAGAAGTATTATCTACTTTGAAAATTTTAAATAATAAGATTATGAAAATTGAGAAAAGGGAAGTGGAAATATTGAAATTCAAAATATTTCTTAATATTTCTAGAGACTAAAAAATGTCAAGCATTAATAAAACTAAAAACACTAATAATAATTATCAAGAAGAGCTAACAATCTCAAAATCCAAGAACCATCCTTGGTGCCTTGTTTGCAATGATCACCATAGTGTACACATGTGTCATGTATCAAATTCATGCACAATTAGCTATCAAAAAATCCAAGACTAGGTCTCAAAAAGGCTAAGTTAATATGTTATGGGAGCTAGAACAAATTATTCTCACATAAGACATGTTGGAAGAAGAATGCATTTTTATACTAATGAGATCTAGCAAAAGGTAAATTCAAGTAGATCCATAAAAATTGGATCGCTTTATAGTCTCATCTAAATCACAAAATCTAAAAGATAAGACTATGCCTAAGATCGATAAGGATCTAATTTAGAAATAATTTGAATATTCTCCACCTCCACCATAGTCGTAAAAGGATACTTCCAACTTAAAGCAAACAAAGAAGACCAAAGGTTTGCTACCTGATACATGGGAGGAAGCACATGATAAACTCAAATTTCCTTTAGTCACTAAAACACAAATAATTGAGGTCATACAATAATATTGAAGGAAGTTCATTGATCTTGAAAATAAGGATGAAAAAATAATAATAAAAACACGTAGTTTCAATATAGTAGAATATTTGATGAAGACTCCTTCCAAAATGATCATGTACGATGCATTAATGATTCTTTATTAGATAGATCTTCTTAGAGCCTCATTGAAGAGAGTTGTTCTTGAAGATCAACCAATTTTTTAGTACATCCTAGTTCAAGATGAAATGATTCTAGGAGCTATGAAGAACATACCACCTTCTTTCTACATACCCTTAAGGATGGAATATTTGGTAGTTCACAACTACATGATTGATTCTAGAGCCACTACTATAGTAATGCCAAAATAAGTATGTAAATTAATGGGTATGCAATATACTTATTCTTGCCTTGGTGTTCTAAAATTATATGGTACTATTATAAATATAGTTGGGGTCATCAAGGATGTCCCTATGACACTTCATAGAGAATAAAAAATAATTGTGATACAAGAAATAATTGTGGTTGATATATAACCTTATTTCAGCATTTTCTTGCCATACGAATTTACTACTAAATTAGGAGGTTACATGTACCTAGACTGTTCCCATATGATGATTCCTCACAAAGAAAAAAAAAACAATATTCTTCCATAGAAACCCATAGCCTATCGTATTGAAAGGATAGAAGAAGATGAGTATATTAGCACCATTTATGAATAAATAAACTTGGTGGGAGATGTTCTAGAAGAGCTAAATATTAAAGATAAATTTTCTCTACAGAAGTATAATGCCATGATTGAGATCAAAATAGGCACTTATCATATCTCATCCTTAGAATGTAAAAAGAAAATATCAATAGTTTCAAATCAAGATCTGCATAAATAAAAACTTTGGAAAATGTATTTTGATGGGGCTAGATGTAAGAATGACATTAAATATGGTGTTGTATTAGTATCCCCTTCATAAGGCATCAAGATTTTTTCATATAGGCTAACATGGATTTGCACCAATAATGTTGTTGAATACATAGTGTTATTCCTCAATCTCAAGTAGGCAAAAAAAATGGAAATCAAGTTGTTGATAATTTATGGTGATTCAAAGTTAATTTTTAGTCAAGTCATAGAGAATATAATAGTAGACATAATTAGTTGAAGGTATACAAAAATAGAGTATGATACATTATGGGAATCTCTGAAGCTCTAAATATAAAGGCCATCCCTCGAGGGCAAAATGAATTAGTTGATGCACTTGTAGCTAGAGGAATAAACTATACACTGAATTTAGAGTTGGTTCAAAGAAAAGTAGAGTAAAGTTGGTTTTTTAGACCATCTATACTAGATAAGGATATATTTTGGAAAATATTTTAATATGATCAATAGATCATATATTTCCTAACAAAAGAAGCAATCTACTCAAACTATCAAAAGAAATGTCTTAGCAGTTTGATCAAGAAGACACCATCTAGCTAAAGAATAGCCATAATCCTAAAGGATTGATTACTCTTGAGAGTTTTATTGATAATAATTATAGGAATGTAGGTTGAAGAATGAATATAGAACAACAAGCTTACAAATAATTTGATATTGATCCAGGTAAAAGCTTGAAGATCAGGGTACATTGTATAAAACAAAAGTAGATCAACACAAGCAACTTTGTATTTAGTACCAAGATATTATAGCTTGGAGCTATGTTGACCTCCAAGTCTATAATAAAAATATAATTTAACATACTATGGAACATTCCTCTAATTCTAAAACCTTAAGATATAAGTAGAGTCTTATTAATCCTAAAACTGAAGTAGCTATGAAATAGAAATTGCTTAAATTATTCAATTCTAAAATTATTGATCTAGTTAATCATTCTATATGGGTTGAAAACTTGGTTATTTTACAAAATAAGAATTGAGACATTTTTTATGTGTATATTTTAGAAATTTTAACAAAGCATCATTGAAATATTATTACCCTCTATCCTAGATTGATCATATCATACAAATAGAGGTAAGAGTAGAGAGATTTTTATTATTGGATGATTTTCATGCTATAATTAGATATGGGTAAAGAATGAATATCAACATAAGATAAATTTCACAACCAAATGGGGTACATTTACCTACCAAAGGATGTCATTTGGATTATCTAATGTTGGAGTAAAATTCCAAAATGCTATGGATTTTATCTTTGGAGAATTGGTTAACATAATAATTATGATATATTTGGATGATATGATAGTATTTTCTCGTGACAAACAACATTTGGAGGTCTTCGATAAATGTAGAGAGTTCAAAATATATTTAAATACAAATAAGTATATATTTTCTATTCATGAGGGAAAACTCTTAGGCCACATCATTTCCACACAAGGTATGGTGATCAACCTGAAGAGAATTCAAGCCATCCTACCCCTCTCCATATCTCTAAATAAGAAATATTTACAATATTTCTTTGAGTAGATAAATTTTATCTGTAAGTTTATTTTAGATTTTGTACAAATTATGAAACCCATGACTGGACTCTTAAATAAGGATGCAATATTCAAATGGACCTCAAAAAGGAGAGAAGCATTTGAACATATCAAAGAAGATATCACAAAATATCCAATATTGATCAACCTTGATTTTAAAAAATATTTCATCATGTACACTTATAGATCTAAAGATATTTATGCCATAATATTAACATAGAAAGATGCTCAAAAAGAGGGACACCTAGTATTATTTCTAAGACAAAATTTTCATTATTATCAAAAGAACTACAACTTCATAGAAAAATAGGTATATGTAGTCATGAAGTTTTTGAAAAAATTTAGGCATTACTTGTCACAAAGTAAGACCATACTTTATGTAGTTCATTTAGATCTTTGAAATTTCATCATTCAAGGAGAATTCAATGATAAGAGAGTCGAGTGGGTAACTAAGATACAAGAATATGATGTAGAAATTCACCCCACCAAACTTGTGAAAGGTAGAGTATTATGCCAACAAATGGCAGGCTTGCCATAAAAGGGATATAATATGTGCATAAATGAAGATCTAGATAACATGCCCAAGATCGAGCCAGGGTTATGCAAAGTGGTAAATTATCATAAATTAATGAATATTAAGATTTTAGAAAAATAAAACTGGCAAATATGGGGACCTTGGACATCATCCCATTCACCCAAAATTTTTTGGGGTAAAATATTTTTATTGTCAATTTGCCCTAAAATTATAATACTTTTATCATTTAAATTTTAAATCACTAGCCTTCCTACCTAGATTTTGGACCTTTTCACCTTAAAATTATATATAAATTTTTAACATCAACAATTTTTTCTATTATACCCCTAATATATATACCTAACGTGATAGCAAAAATCATACACATTAAACATTGGTTCTCCCTGACTAGTAATAGATAAGATAAAAAATGAGCAGTAGTAGAGAACGAAAGCATAATACAAGATGGATGACCTCTAGAAGAGAATAAATAAGAGGGCCAATAACATAAATTAGGGGTAGTAGATCATAAAATGGTATATGGTGGATAACATAATAAATAAAAGATACCCAATCACAAAGAATAGACTACAAATGAAAGACACCAAATCACAAAAAATAGACTACAAACAAAATATATTTGATTGTAGAGAATAGACTACAAATGAAAGACACCTGACCATAGAAAAAAGACTATAAATAATTGATGCCTAATTGTAGAGAAAAAATAATTGGTAGCATAAACAAAGATAAATGGTAGCATAAATGAAGATAGATAGCAGAAGGGCAAGATGACTAGTGAATGACAACCAGTAGCAGAAGGGTGTGATGACTGGTGAATGATGATCGATAGTAGAAGAGAGGGATGAATAGTGAATTATGACCAATAGTAGAAGGGTGGGATGACTAGTGAACAATTATTTATAGTAAAACGGTGGGACAACTAGTGATTGATGATTAGTAGTAAAAGGATGGGATGACTGGTGAATTATGATAGATAGCATAAGGGTGGGATGACTGGTGACTGATGACTAGTAGCAAAATATTGGGATGACTGGTGAATTATGACTAATAACATAAGGGTAGGATGATTGATGATTTAAAACTAATAGTAGAGGGTTGGTATGACTAGTAACAGGGAACCACCTAGTAGAAGGGCCAGACAACTTATGACTGATGATAGGTAGCACTTCTATTTTTGTAGTTATATTTTTTACATTTGAAGCAAGGAACCTTCTAGGAGGTGTAACTTTTGATCCATAGCTCAATTTTTATTTTTATTTTTGAAACCACATATCTCAATGAGATATACACTTTAAATTGATCTATGATTGGTTTGGATCTTGGTAAAATTCTTAAAAAAATCTTGAAAAGACCTCCAAAATGAGCTCTAAAGTTGCTAAACTGTGATACCTAAGAAAAATAAGTAGATATCTAGTAATGGTAATGTGTAGAAAAACTTAAAGGGTGCTAGATATTGGCAACCTAAAATAGTGGATTTGGTAAAGATTATTATTATAATATTTGAGACTAATCCTTATATAGATACTAAGTCTTGTTGGGCACTGAATTGCACCAAGTTTTCACTCGACACTGTGGTTGTCTATCTTCCTATTTTCTATCCAGGCTTGCACCCGATAGCTACAACTCAACACTCAACATTGGATGGACCAAAATAGGGGTTTTCGATCCAACCTCCAGAGTAGGCTGGTTCCTTGTCAACTTATCAGATTGTTGACACAATTATGCTCACTTAGGGTTTGAGGTTTAGGGTAAGAGGAGATTAGGGTTAGAGAAATGTGAATAATAGTGGATGGATAGGTTAACAACATTGCACTACCATGGAAAGCTCCCAAAAACTATATCAAAGATATATACTCAGACCAACATTATCTCAAATCAGATTATCTCTTATCTATTAAAGCACAATAGAGAAATATTGCAGCAAGCAATTTCAATATCCAGGCAATGATAATCCAAATAACAAAATTCACCAATACCTAGATTTCACAGAAATGTACTCCCTAACAACATAGAACAAACTCAAAAGCAGATTTCAATTACTGTAACAACTAGTAATCCATTAATTAGGCACAAACTAACCATTAAAGCATTTACAGAAATACAACTAAAGAATCCGAACCTCTGATATCAAGCACGAGAACACAGATTTGAGGTGAAGATCAATGTAATGCTCCTTCCATTAGCTTTTCAGGAATATTTACAATAGCACAGGCAAACACGCTAGAGCCGACCCTTAAAAATGAGGGTTCGACCTCTACTTATAGTTTTGCAAAATTAAAATAATCAAGAAGCATTACAATGATCTTGTTTTGACAGCACAACAGAAAGATCTAGCTGGCATCAGCTCACTGGTTCATCCTCCAAGAAATCCACCGAAAGAAGGTCTACCATGGTAGCTCGAGGCCTCTGCAACTTGTTGGTCACTCAGTGAAACTGGAGTTCCAGCCATTGGAGATCATGCCTTTCCATCGATTCTTCTTGGGAGTGATCTGCCATCATCAATCTGTAACCACCTCTAGTTTGATCTTCTGGAAAACCTTTGATGCTTCATCTTCCAACTGACTATTACAATCCTGATGCAAAAATATCCCTTAAACATCCAAGATTCATCGACATAACCTCCACCATTGATTCTCCTCATCGTACGATTCAGATCCAATCTAGCATAAGCTTTATCAAAATGGTGAGGAGAATCAAGTGCCATCCCGCTTTAAAATATTGATGATATCATATTTCTACATCAGAAGCTACGGAATCTCCAATCTGGATCCCTGATATCTGAACATCGAATCCGCTCTTAGTTATTCAGAATACATCATATTCTGCATCATCTTCTTCAATCCGCATTAGAATGTTGATGATGTCATCATTTCCCTATTGCTTTTATGGATTCCATTCCAGGTAGAACAAGAGCATAGGCATGTAATCGCCAATCCGGGCCCGCCATGGTGTGAGGTCACTCTTTCACCATTATGGATAAAATTCATGATAAAACATCCTACTATGTCACCATTCTGGGTTCAGAGTTAGTCATATAACCCTTTGTCATGAATCCACACTTTCATCATTCCATTGTCCCACCTTGTCTTCATTCCGAAAAGGAAACACTTCATTCATCCTCCGAATCACCAATCCGCACTTCTTCACCATTGACGTCATCATTTCCTTGAAACTTTTATGGATTTGAGGGTAGCACTAATCTAGAGCCGAGAAACAAAATAATTTCCTAAAATCGAGCATTCCCATACTTAGCCACTCACAAAGATGCCAATCCACATTCTTTCATTACTGACATCATCATTTCCTTGGAACTTTTGCAGATTTGAGACCCACCACTATTTTAGAGCTAGAAAGAAATCACCCGAAATCACTTCAAGTATGAAAACTTCACTAACTATTGGATGGGTTCATATCTTCTATCCCGGATCTACTTCAAAGTGCACTACAAGGTATGCGGAATGATGACTCTATCACTTAGGCAAAATTCTACAAAATTTTACTAAGTATGTGGCCATTTTGGGCCTACATTCTAGCGCCTCCTAGGTGGATTTGCTTGCAAAGCCAATCGAACTCAGAGTCTTATCCATTGGGCATTAGGAGTCAAATATACTTCTCAAAATATATATTTTATAGAATAACTTCCATACAAACACTACTCTCTGAAAGTTTTATCAATTTGCTGAGAGAGTAGAGATTCATATCGAAGTGATGCCAAAAATACATAACACTGATCCACTTATACAACTATGTAATACCAGTTATTATTACTATCTTCAAAACTATACACAACTCTTCCTCCTTTATAAGGCCTTATTTCAAAGAATACCTTCACACAAAAATGTTGCTCTATGGGCTTCATGCCTTTATTGCTTATTTCTGACAAATTGTTAGAGTAAAAATAGAAATACAAAACTTATGTATATGTACAAACAAAAATGACTTAAGTGTGACCCCCTTATGGGCCTATAGCTGCTCCATATTGTTCTCCTTCTTCTTGAGTCTCTTCCTCTACTTCTTCTTCTTTAGGAGTAGGTACTTTCTGATTTCCCTCACTAGAGGTATCTCCAAACAACTGAATCATTGATTCCAAAGACTGTAGAGCCTATTTCTAGGCTTCTTCAGAGGGATTTGAGGTTTCTTTAAGCTTCTTATAAACATATTGTAGTTCTCCAACATCCTCATAGTTAGCAGCATTCCCTCTAGTCACCAAGTCTTCCATGAGATCTTTCAAATGGGTACAATCCATGATCAGTTTGGCAGCTTGTTCTTGAGATAGTGGCTCTTCCAATGAATCAATTCCAGCTTCATCCTATAAATTTTCATTGATGCTTTGTTGGACTTCCTCCATAGATAACAAGTTATGATCCTCCTTCCAGAGTCCTTTGAAACCAACTTGAATCATTTCCTCATTTATTTCAATAATATCCTTAATCCCCCTGTCCATCCTGTCAACTAGTAGCCAGGCCCTTTGAATTACCCTATGCTTTTTAACCACTACTTTGGCAGCAACTCCGACCAGATTCCATTCCTTATTAGGAATTGGTTTAGCAACATCACTGAGTCTGCTACCAACCAGTCTATACATTTGTTCTATCAGAATCACCATAGGCTGTAACTCTCCAGTGATTTGATCCAAATATTTCTGAATGGTGGAGAGCAATTGGTTGGCATCTTCAAGATAATCAATTATAAGTTGAAGTCCTAAACACTTTTCTTGAACCTCAGAAAGCAATTCCTTCTTAATATTTTTCAAATCATCCTTAGAAAATCCTGAGGACTTAGCCTTCTCAATCTGAAGCTGATGCTTTAGGTTCTAAATTTCTTTTGCCTACTCTTCATTCAACTTCTTTTGTTCTTCTAACTGATCCTTCAACTTATTGGCCTTTTGAAATTTTTCTTGCCAACCCTTAACCTCTTTCTTCAGAGCTTTTTCTATCTCCTTTTGATCATTAAGGCTCTTTTTAAGCTTTTCAACTTGTTTTTCTAGCTTATCCACCTTCTCATTGGCCATATCATTTTTCACATAGAAGGTATCTAAGTGGGCCCTAGCTATCACCAACTCATCTTCAATAGGGAGCTTGTCAATATCTTCTGTGACCTCCTTCGCTCGATAATCTTGAGTAGTCATTTCATTCTCAGGTTTACTTACTAGCGAAATCATAGATCTTGATACCCTTTGTCTAGTAATAGGGTCAACATACATACTTTTTCTTCTCACAACCATCCTACTGGAAGGCTTGGCAAGCTTCTCTACCTAGTAATCATTTATGCTTTGAGTGGTTGCCTACTCTTTTGGTGTAGTAATAGGTTTAGAAAAACCCATAGCCAAGGGAGATGATGACATCAAAAACATAAGGGTGGACTGACTTGTTATTGGTGGGGGTGAAGATATATTTACAGTAGTCTCTATCATGATAGTGGACTCTATAACTACCATTGTTGTTGATACAGGTAAATTTAAAGAAATAGATACATGATCGATAGTGGAATGGGTGGATGAACTTGGAATGTAGTGTCCCATTGATGGTGGTGATGAAAAATATGGAGGTGGAACAATGGTGGATGATGAAGTGGATACCTCAGAAGTGGAAGGTGGGGTTTGAGGTGGTTGTGACAAAATAGAACTGACCTGTACCTCCATAGCTATTGATGAGACATGGGGTGGACTGTGAGAGGGAGGAGGTACATTTGCCACATTTTCTTGATTAGAAAGGGAGGGAGGTTCCTTTGGGGATTCTTGGAGATGAAGAGGAGAAGAGGGATTAGAAGCCATACCTTCACCTACAGAAGTAGGGTGTTCTCGTTCAACTTCTGTTTCTAGTTGTTGCTCTTGATCAATCAATTCTTTCATGGCAAAATCAGCTACCTCTTCAGCAATTTCCTCCATGTCCATTTTCTATTTCTTCAAAATTTCTCTCTCCTCTCTTTCTGGGGATCTCTTAGTCCTCCTATGAACTAATTGGAAAGCAGCCATTTCATCTTCGGAATCTTCTTCCAATACATCTTCTTGCACTACTCCAAAAAGTCATGATTGCTCAGCAATGGGACGTGTCTCAATAGACGCTGCAGGAGCAAAAGAAAGTGGTCTGAACCTAAAAATTTCATCATTTTTCCTCCAATTAACATCTATGTCTAGAGGTTATCCCCCCAAAGCTAGATTTCTAGGTCTGGATATTGTTTCAATAATAGGGGTACTGACAACCTTTTCTTTAGAATACTGCATTTTTCTCATCAACCTAGCCCCCTTAGGAAATTTCTCCACCTGCTCAGAAGTAGGATTAAAGGTTTTCAACACCTCAGCTATTGTCAAAGGAGCTTCTTGATCTGTAGGAGGCTGGAGGGATTCAGAACCACCTTGGGGTTTTTCAACCATCAATACTATATGTCTGACGTCCTTCAGTCTCCAAGTATCAATATTCTTATTATATCTTCTTGAAAACTCCTTATCAATCTTCATTCCAAATTTAGATTCAGTTTTTCCAATTTCAACTCTCATACGCCACCAATCCATAATATTTGCTTCATCCCATGGCCCTTTATACTCCTCTTCTTCTCCTTCCTCTACAATTTATTTCTTAGGTAGAGGTTCTTTTTTCTTTGCAGACTTGGTCTTGGAGGAGGGATCCTTTTTCTTTGTCGATTCTGCTTTGACCTTACTAATCATATCCTCAGTAATCTGATGACTGGGCTTATGGTCAGGATCAAAATCTTCAATCTGCTCATAAAAATCCAACCATGGTGGTAACTGATCCATATTTGTGACATTCCACTCTAAAAGAGTAGTCTCATCATTATTTCTTCCCTATTCAAAATGAGCCCTGGGCTTTTTCTCAAACTTGTAGGCCTTATCTCCATTTAGGGTTTTATTTCTTGTAGTGAAAATGTCATCCGAGTCATAACTCCATCTCTGAGGAATATAAAATAGACCT
This sequence comes from Wollemia nobilis, assembly GCA_028583015.1. Taxonomy (NCBI): domain Eukaryota; kingdom Viridiplantae; phylum Streptophyta; class Pinopsida; order Araucariales; family Araucariaceae; genus Wollemia; species Wollemia nobilis. The sequence goes on from JAQPPZ010000057.1 coordinate 3,569,615, forward strand.
AACCTATCGAGGTATCGATCAATTTGTTGACTCTGCCCCTTCTTGGTGATGGTAATGTCGCTCAAAGTGTGGTGGGTAAGCAAAGACTTCCTTTTCCTCCCCGAACCATAGTTCGCATCAATGTACTCTACCTGCCTCAGATATTCCAAGGCAAAAAGTCTCTCTATGACAAAGTGGGGCAAAAGGAAAGGTTTACCCATGAAACCATATAATCTGATGACTGTGCCTTCAGTTAACAAATACCAGTCTCCTTCTTCTGCATCCTTAGTCCTCAGAATCTCCTTGGCCAAGGGTGGCAATCTAGGGAACTTATCATACATTATTTTGAGGGTTGGTCCAAGAAATTCCAAATTGAATCTATAGTAAGACTCACTGCTTCTTAAGTGACTTGTCCAATAATACACCGACATGGGTTCTTCTTTATCGGTCTTATCCTTGACTAGAATCCATGACATTCTATATTTAACAGTAGCATAGAACATCCATACCAGATTTGAGCAATGCCTAAAACTAGGAGCAACAACACCCCTCTTCATGCTTACTAGCTGCTCATGTATTCTTTGGGTGAGAAAAGTTGGCCAGTCAAAATAAATCACTCTTGTCCCTTTCTTTCCCGCATCCTTTTCATACATTCTCTCATTAGAGATACAATATGCAATGGTGATTTGCCAACCATGAACCATTCTATCAGAGTCCAAACCCTCCATGCAAGCCAACATAGAGAACAGGATAGGGTTTGTAAATTTATCAATGGAGATGGGGACTTCAAGAAATTTTCCTAGGATTTGGTATTAAGCTACTTATAAACCCAATTCTTAAATGACTCATCATCATTAGCTCACTTCTTTATGGTATAAAACCTAGTTTGTTCAACAATCCTAAAGGGTTTCGGTGCTACTGGTGGGTCAGACCCTAAGGCAAAGAGTCTATGATAGAAAGAGGCAGTGATGCTAAAAAGGGTTTCACCCTCATGGGTCTTTACTACTTTAGCCAATGGGTCATAAAATTTTACTATCACAACTATTAACTCAGGACATGGGTGAACATAATCACAAATATAAAAGGAGAGATAAGAAAGGATGGAGCATCTACCTTCTATTGATAAAGCAACCCTCTTCTTGTATCTGTCATTCATGCTCCTTCTTAGTCTCGTCCTTTCTATGATGGTCATTTATGTGTCCACTACGACCTCAACTTTATCAAGGTAAGGCACCACCGCCTTGTTGTCCAGAGTTTCGAACTCCAGAACATCTTCTACGGTCTTAGTGGGTGATTTCTTAGGAGCCATCTTGGTAGCAGTATGCCCTTGTGCACCGTAATTTAGCAAGAAAATATTCAAAATGTTGCTTCATCCCCTAACAGCTTCATGGTTGCCAAATGAGCCTCTCGTATGCCTACATTACTTTTATCTTCTAGAGCATGCGTATCTTCCACCATTAATGTAGATGTTGCATGATATTTATTTGGCACACTTTACGATCCTTTCCATCATTCACTCTGGTGGCTCGAAGGTGGCATCCTATCTTCTCATTGGTCAAATTTTCAAATTGTGCTGCCAGCTCATCACATCCCTTCGGCTACTCTTTAATCCTGGTGCGAGTTCATTAGAATTGAATGTGGGAACGTTCTCTAGCCTCCATATGTCAAACTTGAACTTTATTTGGCTCCGCTTGATTCCGCTCCGATGGCTTAAGAGCCTTTCGAGTCCGCTTGGTACTTAAAGCTTGCATGCACGACACTCTACCTTGATTCCACTCTGGCTATCTTCAGCTTTGAGAGGTTCCCAGATTGGCATCATCTTTGTCCTTCTTTATGTGGGATAGAAACTGGTAGACCACTCTACAAAAATCTGGAGTATTTCGATGTGGATTTGAGAGTGGAACACCATTCTAGAGAGTCTTACACAACATTGTGTGCGGAATGGAATATTTCTATGCACTTGATCCATACTTAGTCATTTTTTTGCAATTTTTTTCTCTTTTTTTAAAACTTTTGAAGAACCTCAATTACAAAGTGCAGAAAATAATTCCAAATACAAAGTGCAGAAAGGAGGGGAAATAATTATACAATGTATATACATATGTTACAATGAGCTCACTACTTACACATAGTAGAGCTTGAGGTGAAAACCATTTACTGGAATGGGTTGTATGTTTCCTTCAGGACCTTCTAGCTGAAATACATTGGACTCCTTAGCTTCCACTATTCTGAAAGGACCATCCCAAAAAGAATCAAACTTTTCATGCTTGCCTAGTTTTGCTCTGTCAACATTCCATCTGAGAACTGAATCCCCAACTTGGAATTTTTTGAACCTAGATTTCTTATCAAACCATGCTTTAATGTCTGATGAATGCTTTTGGAAACTATCATATGCCTGAGCTCTGCTCTCTTCCAACTGTAGCAAGTGTGTTAACCTAGTTTTCATAGGATCTTCCTCTGATTCTTCTTCTGTACTGACAAGCTTAAGTGTTGGAATCTCCAAATGGATTGGCAATACTACCTCCTTGCCATATACCAGTGCATAAGGAGAAGTCTTAATGGAATTTTTAATAGTAATCATGTCTGCCCATAGAGCTTGGTCTAGCAATAGGTGCCAACTTCTTTTATTACCTTCAAGAGATTTCTTCAAAATCCTTAATAGGTTCTTATTGGTAGATTCTGCAAGTCCATTACCTTGTGGGTAATAATTTGAAGTATTTTTAAGAGTGATGCCATACTTGCTGGAAAACTCAATGTACTTGGCTCCTATGAAAGCAGGGCCATTGTCACTCACCAAGGCTTCTGGGACTCCAAACCTGGAAATCAAATTTTCCATAAAATTGATCACAACCTCCTGGTCTGCCCTCTTAGTGGGGATGGCTTCTACCCATATGGTAAGATAATCTGTAGCAGTCAAGATAAACTTATGCTCTACTAAAGAATTAGGGTTAATAACCCCTATGAAATCTAGTCCCCATTGTTGAAAAGGCTCCTCAACCTGTATAGGCCTCAGGGGAGATGAAGCATTTCTTGTTCTTCCAACATACCTCTGACATTTGTCACAAGCCCGGGTAATTTTAAAAGCATCAGTGAACACAGTAGGCCAATAATAGCCTGCTCTTATTATCTTCAAAGTTGTAACCCTACCTGAGCTATGACCACCGACTGATCCTCCATGAAATTCTTCCATGACTCTTTTTTGTTGGTCATATTTCAAACATTTTAGGAGAATTCCATCCAAGTTTCTTTTGAACAACCCTTCAGGTAGCAATACATATTTTAAAGCATGAAGTCTGTATCTCCTTCTTTGAGATGCATTCAGATCAGGTGGGCATACTCCAGTTTGGAAATACCTAATCATCTGATCAATCCAATCAGAATCAGTAGTGTGTACTATCTCCACTTGATCTTCTTCTATTGTCTGACAAGCTATCACTTTGGCCAATGTTGAAGCTTCTATCAATCCTTGGCACAAAGCCCTACCTCTTACTAGCTTGGTGGGATGTATTTCTACATCATATTCTTGGATCTTAGTAATCCAACCAACTCTTTTATCACCTAGGTCACCCTGTAAGATAAAACTCCTTACATCTGGATGAACCACATACACCAGGGTTTTGCTCTATACCAGATATTGCCTGAACTTCTTCAGTGACTTCATCACAACAAACACTTGTCTTTCAATGAAGTTATATTTGACCTGATAATCATGCAATGTCTGGCTCCAAAATAACACAGGGTGTTCATCCCCTTGATCATATTTCTGGGTAAGTACTGAGGCATAACTCTCTTCCGCTCCATATGCATAAAGAATAAAATATTTACTAAAATCTGGGTTCACCAAAAATTGGAGTTATTGCAATGGACTGCTTGATGACCTCAAAAGCTTCTTTCCTAGCCTCAGTCCACTTGAACTCAACCTTTTTCTTGAGTAGTTCAGATATAGGCCTCACCTTCTATGCAAAATCAGAAATGAATTTTTTGACAAAGTTGATTTGGCCTAGGAAAGACTGCAAAGTCTTCTTATTCGTAGGCAAGGGAAGAGCAAGAATTGCTCTAATCCTATCTGGATCTATGGCCATACCTTCCTTTGAGACCACATGACCCAATAGTTTTCCCTCATGAACTGCAAAGAATGACTTCTTAGGATTGAGTGAAATGCCAAATTCTCTGCACTTCTGAAAAACTTGTTCCAAATGAGACAGATGGTCCTTTTTATCATGAGAAAACATAGTCATGTCATCTAGGTAAATCAGAATAACTTTGTTAATAAGTGTTCCAAAGGCATAATCCATGGCCCTCTGAAATGTAGCTCCTGCATTGGACAACCCAAAAGGCATTCTCTGGTAGGCAAATGTACCCCATTTTGTGGTAAATGTTGTTTTGTACTGATCCTCATCCTTTACCCAAATTTGGTTGTATCCAGAGTAACCATCCAGTAGTGAGAATATCTCTAGCTCCTACCACTACCTATAAGATCTGATCAATCTATGGGAGGGGGTAGTGATCTTTGAGGGATGCTTGATTCAGATTTCTAAAATCCACACATAAGCGTATATCCCCATTCTTCTTTCTTACGGGTACCAAATTGGCTACCCAAGTGGAATGTTTTATTGGATATATTATCTTAGCCTTTAACAACTTTAAAAGTTCTTCTCTCATAATGGCCTCTATCCTTGGATTGATAGGCCTCTATTTCTGTCAGAATGGTTTTGCATCAGGCTCTAACTCAATAGTATGTTGGATAATCCTTTTGTCATACACCTTGAGGTCCTCATATGACCAAGCCACAATGTCTTGGTACCTCAAGCATAAAGCTTTAATATCTTCTGCTTCCTCAGGTGAACATTGGATTCCAACATTAAGCTTCTTTTCTATTCTGACCTCTACTTCTTTATAGATCCTTTCATTGACCTTCATGGCTTTGACCTTCTTTCTATCCTCATTATCGAATAAACTTTCAAGGGTGACCAACCCTCTTGGGATATGATTGTTTCTTAGTTGGATAATGTCTTGCTGATCTATTTCTTCCAAGTTCTCCTCTTGGACCATTGAGAGACATGCCTCCCTTACCAAAAAGTCAAGAATTTGTTCATCACTTTCAAAAACCTGCCAGAAAATCTGCTTGTCTGGTACTGCAGGCCTGAAAATCATTTTAATTCCCTTGGTCTTCTTGGTTCCAAAGTCTACAGAAGGGTTGAAGTTAGCTCCCTTTGTTGCTAATGAATCAGCCAGGGTATTCTTTTCTCTGGGTACAAAGCTTAAATTTAGGGCATCAAATGATTCCATAAGGTCCCATACCCTATTTTTGTAAGCTTTTAAGTAATGGTGCTTACTACTGCACCTATTCCTTACTTGGTGAACTATCAACTCAGAATCACCATATATGTTCAGAATCTTGATACCCATACTCTCTGCTTGTATTAATCCAAGACACAGGGCCTCATATTCTACAACATTGTTGGTACATGACCATGTCAGTCTGTAAGCAAAATTCTTTATCCCTTCTGATTGTGATTGTAGGACTACACCAGCTCCTACACCATTTCTACATTTGGCACCATCAAAGTGCATAACCCATGTTTCTTTGTCTCTTAGGGATTGATTAGATATAGTAGGGAGTTTCTTTTCTGATTCAGTTGTGATGCTATATGTACCCATACCAGTTCCAAATTGACTATAATCTTCTCTGAAAGGCAACTCATCTTCAATGTCTAACTCCTCAATATTTTCTACTAGCTCAAATTCCTCCAAAGGATTAAGATTGCACATATCTTCTTCAATCTTCTCAATATGATAAGCCACTGGTTTCTCAGGTGTTATCCTTATCCTTTTTCCTTTGAAAGGGATTATCATGCTAGAATAGTCCATATACATACATCCTCCTAGCTTTGCAGTAAACTCTCTTGAGAGGCATAATCCAAAATAGGGTTCTAAGTCCACCACAACTATTTCTTGCACCACTGTCACCTCAGGGGCTCTATGCAACCTCATCAGTACATATTTAATAACTCCAACTATCTTAACAGGTGTCCCATCTAGTTGTAACACTCCAGGACAAGATCGGGTATACTCCATACCCATCTCTTCATAGACCACTTTAGGCATTACTGTAGTTGATGCTCCTGAGTCAATCATACAATTTTGGACTACCCAACCTTCCATTCTTAGGGATATATAGAAAGGAGGAGGCTTATTCTTTAGCACAATAGGTGTCATTTCTTTCTTTTTTGATGGCATACTAAGGATTGTGGTGGCCAACCTATTCTATGGATTTTTGCTGAGGGAAGCTTTAAGCAAGTCAATCTGACCCGGAATGAACAAAGTGTCATATAGGCTAGCTTTTGAGGGGATTCTCTTCATTTCTTCAACAATGTTGTACTCAAATTTAGTCAAAGAGAGTTTTTCCAGCCCTCTTTTTGGCTCACCATATCTTCTTTTATATTTTTGGGTGGCTTCTAACCTTTGTCTTTTAGTAATAGAGGGGAACCTGAGCCTTTCTTGATCTTCACCTTTAGATCTCATTCGGTCTCCCTCTGTTTCCCATTCTGGTCTCTTTGGAAGAGTATCTATCTTCTCTTTTCCCTTAGCTTGGGGAATAGGGAAAGTGTCACTACCTTGAAGAGGGGAGTCAAATTTCTTCTGAGAAGGGACTTGGAAATGCCCCATTTTTTGTGGATCCACTTGCAAAGCTTTCTTTCCAGACCTTGTCATAATAACTATTGGACTTTCTTCATCCAACTCTTTTCTAGCCATGATCTGATCCAAGTGCCATAACATATTGACTCTTCCCTTTTGATTCCTCTCAGCTTGATCCATAGCTTGTTGAACATGGTGTTGATACATCACACAAGACTGTGAGTCATGGGGATCATTGCATACTAAGCACCAAATATTTGCAAGAGTAGTATCTGAAGAGCATTCTGGCTCCTCATATGTTGCATTCACCCTAACCCTAATACCATTACTAGGACCAGGTCTCTGATATTTGTTTACATATGGGAATCTCCTCTATTGTGACCTTTCTTGATCTCTTTTTTCCATTGAATTCATTCTATTACTCAGGGTTTTCAAGGTATTTTGTATATCAAGGATAGCAGAAAGCTCCTGAGATGGTTGAGAAGGAAGGGGAGGAAAAGGGGGTATAGAGGATGTAGACTTTGGTAGAGGAATGGCATTCATTTTTGGAGATGGAGATGATAGAGAAAGTGGATCCATGAAATGTGGATTGGACTTTGGCTACTAGTGGTTTCTGTGTTATAAGGTAACACAATTTTTGGGGGAAGTCTTCCTACATTGATTAGGATATTCTCAGCATGAAATACTACATTATAAACTTGGGGGAAGGTTTCTACTCCTGATTGTTGTGTCTACAACCCTAACTCAGATCCAAGAGCTCGGATATAATACATATAAGCTAAACATGTAGCTGGTCTAGTAGTGGGGGAATTCTTTTCCATGTTCTACTAAATCTCAAATTAAAGTCCGAGATAGTTTCTTGTTAGTTTTTTTGCATAGATGTAAACTGATTAAGTAGAGAAAAAGGATCAGTAGATTCATTAAATTCCTCTATGAACGGCTCAGCCAATGCTTTCCATGAAGTAATAGAATTGTCTTCCAGAGTTCTAAACCAATGTAATATCTTTCCTCTGAAGGACAGGGCTAGAATTCTGACAATAATATTTTCTTCTTTTATGTTGTGGATTGCTGCCAGATTCAAGATATCCTGATAGTGCTCATAAGTTGTTTTCCCAGATCCATCATAAGTGGGAATAGCCTTAGATACAACTTAGGGAATGACATCCATTTGGGCTAATCTAAGGGGACCGGTTGTGTTCCAGTTGGGGTACTTCTGTAATGGCTGATTGGGAGCCACATTTTGTGCCATATTTTTGGTTGTAGGTCTTCTTGGGGGAACTATTGGGTTTTCTTCTAGAAGCTCTTCTTCTTCAAGGAAATCTTGATCCAAACTTCTAGCAACAGCAGTCCCTCTTTGAGGTAACTCACAATAAAAGAAAGAATTAGGGTTGTTCCTCTTGAAAGACCTGGTATACATGAAAGGCCACTGGTCTACAGGTATAATTATTTTTTGGGTCTAATGACCAGGGAGTCGCCAGGTGAACTTTATTTTCTCCACTTATAAGGTCAAGATAATTCACCAAATCTTGATTCCTTCGGGTTGAGATATCTATACTTATTAGATGGGTTTCATGTTCCTTGTGAACTGGTCCCATCGGGCATGCCAAAAATTGTTGGGCACTGAATTGCACCAAGTTTTCACTCGACACTATGGCTGTCTATCTTCCTATTTTCTATCCAGGCTTGCACCCGATAGCTACAACTCAACACTCAACATTGGATGGACCAAAATAGGGGTTTTCGATCCAACCTCCAGAGTAGGTTGGTTCCTTGTCAACTTATCAGATTGTTGACACAATTATGCTCACTTAGGGTTTGAGGTTTAGGGTAAGAGAATATTAGGGTTAGAGAAATGTGAATAATAGTGGATGGATAGGTTAACAACATTGCACTACCATGGAAAGCTCCCAAAAACTATATCAAAGATATATACTCAGACCAACATTATCTCAAATCATATTATCTCTTATCTATTAAAGCACAACAGAGAAATATTGCAGCAAGCAATTTCAATATCCAGGCAATGATAATCCAAATAACAGAATTCACCAATACCTAGATTTCATAGAAATGTACTCCCTAACAACATAGAACAAACTCAAAAGTAGATTTCAATTACTGTAATAGCTAGTAATCCATTAATTAGGCACAAACTAACCATTAAAGCATTTACAGAAATACAACTAAAGAATCCGAACCTCTGATATCAAGCATGAGAACACATATTTGAGGTGAAGATCAATGTAATGCTCCTTCCATTAGATTTTTAAGAATATTTACAATAGCATAGGCAAACATGCTAGAGCCGACCCTTAAAAATGAGGGTTCGACCTCTACTTATAGTTTTGCAAAATTAAAATAATCAAGAAGCATTACAAAGATCTTGTTTTGATAGCACAATAGAGAGATCTAGTTCATCCTTCAAGAAATCCACCGAAAGAAGGTCCACCATGGCAGCTCGGGGCCTCTGCAACTTGTTGGTCACTCAGTGAAACTAGAGTTCTAGTCATTGGAGATCATGCCTTTCCATCGATTCTTCTTGGGAGTGATCTGCCATCATCGATCTATAACCGCCTCTAGTTTGATCTTCTAGAAAACCTTTGATGCTTCATCTTCCAACTGACTATTACAATCTTGATGCAAAAATATCCCTTAAACATCCAAGATTCATCAACATAACCTCCACCATTGATTCTCCTCATCATACGGTTCAGATCCAATCCGGCATAAGCTTTATCAAAATGGTGAGGAGAATCAAGCGCCATCCCACTTTAAAATCTTGATGACATCATATTTCTACATAGAAGCTATGAAATCTCCAATCTGGATCCCTGATATCTGAACATCGAATCCACTCTTAGTTATTCAAAATACATCATATTCCGCATCATCTTCTTCAATCCGCATTAGAATATTGATGATGTCATCCTTTCCCTATTGCTTTTATGGATTCCATTTTGGGTAGAACAAGTGCATAGGCATGTAATCACCGATCCAGGCCCGCCATGGTGTGAGGTCACTCCTCCATTCTGGATAAACTTCATGATAAAACACCCTACCATGTCACCATTTTGGGTCTGGAGTTAGTCATATAACCCTTTTTCGTGAATCCGCACTTTCATCATTCCATTGTCCCGCCTTGTCTTCATTCTGGAAAGGAAACACTTCATTCATCCTTCGAATCGCCAATCCACACTTCTTCATCGTTGACGTCATCCTTTCCTTGAAAATTTTATGGATTTGAGGGTAGCGCTAATCCGGAGCCGAGAAACAAAAGAATTTCCCGGAATCGGGCATTCCCATACTTAGCCACTCGTAAAGATGCCAATCCACATTCTTTCATTGCTGACATCATCATTTCCTTGGAAATTTTGTGGATTTGAGACCCACCACTATTTCGGAGTCGAAAAGAAATCGCCCGAAATCACTTCAAGTATGAAAACTTCACTAACTGTTGGACGGGTTCATATCTTCTATCCCGGATCTGCTTCAAAGTGCACTGCAAGGTATGCGGAATGATGACTCTATCACTTAGGCAAAATTCTACAAAATTTTACTAAGTATGTGGCCATTTTGGGCCTACAAGTCTTATCACAAGAATAGATGACAAATAAGCGATAACAAAATTTCAAAACTAATTCACCCCATATTTATATTTTTTGGTGGAAAAAAAAGATAATTCACCATATCTTCTATTTTATTTTGGACACAATTCACCTGGACTTCAAAACTAATTCACCCCATTTTTATAAATATATATTAGGGCTAATCCCTTATGCATAACCCTAGATCTAGCAATGTGTAGAAATACTTTATTGGATTGAAAAATTAATCCAAAACTTTTAGATAGGAAGGTGTCTAGAAAGACTAAATACATCATAATGAAGAAGGTTTAGAATTCAAGCACTAAATTATGTTTTGATACTGAAAGGCTTGTACCAAAATAATTTCAATGGAATGTTTCTAAAGTGCATAAAAACAAGAGAAAAAGAGAAAGCGTTAACTGAGTTTCATTCAGGTTTATTTAGTGGAGATTATTCAGTATAAATCATTGCTACCAAAATTATTACGGTAGGTTATTACTAGCCAACAATTTTTGTGGAATCTTTCAAGGTAGCTCGATCATGTGAAAAATGCTAGAGGTTTGTTGGAAAGAACATGAATGATTCATTATCCTTATGGCCAATAATAATAGAAGAATTATTTTAAAGATAGGATCTAGATTTTATTGGATTCATCAATCCACATTCTTTAGCTGGTCACAAGTACACTCGTATAGCTACTGATTACTTTACTAGATGGTCTAAAGTAGTTGTTACAAAGGTAGATGATCAAGACACAGTGTTTGAGTTCATTGAAAAACTAATAATAAGGTTTGGTATTCTAGATGCAATTGTGAGTGATAATAGGACTCCATTTTTTGGAGCTAATATTATTAATTTCACTACAAAATATGGCATATATCCCAAAATTTCTTTCAATTATAACCCGCAAGGAAATGAACTGAATCTACCAATAAAAACCTCCTAATAATCATTATTAGAAACATCAAAGAAAATAAAAGAGGATGGAACTTATTTTTGGACCAAGCACTTTGGGTAGACATGATCATAGTTAAGACATCATTAAAAACCTCACCTTATATTTTAGTCTATGGTAAAGAGGTTGTTCTCCCAATCCACCTAGATTTATTAGCTGTAAAAATGTTAAATCAACTGGGTCTCCCCAATATGGAAGCAACAAATGCTAGACTCACACAGTTGATATTATTGGAAGAATAAAGGGAAAATACCTACTACAATTTCCAATGTCACTTCACTACAACTAATAAGTGGTTTGATAAAAATACAATGTATTAAGATTTCTAGATAAGTGATCCTATGCTCAAATGGGATAAAGAGAAATAAAAAATAGGTACTCACAAAAAGTTTAATTCGTTCTAGATAGGACCATATTGGATTACTATCAAATGAGAATTTAATACATATGAATTGATAGATGAAGATGGTCATGTTTTTCCAATATCGATAAATGGCTACCATTTTAAGCACTTCATATGAAGTTTCACCACACATTAAATATTTAGTCTAAAAAAAATCATATATAAGGTAAGCATGAAAGCAAGAAAAACTAAATGCAAAAGCATTGTATTGATCCACCATTAGTTGTGAATCATGCCAACAAGGTGATTATCTGACTCATAAAGATCCATGTAAAATCCAAGAACGATTAAAAACATACAACTTAGATATAACGACAACTACTAAAATCAATGTTCGATGATTATTGTGATGTTTTGCATGCGACCCTCAAATGAGACAAAACTTCATAAGGTGAGATCATAATAGCAAAAAAATAAATCCATACATGAAGTACTAAAACCCAAGTGAGTGAGAACATAAAGCATAAATAGTTCTTATCTTTTCTAAAAAAATTGTTAGAAGTACCAAAGTAACCAAAAACAAGATGAAGAAAGCTCTCCAATATCAGCAGTGCCACATTATGGAAACTATACTAACATTCAAGAATCTAGATCAACTGTGCAAAAATGTTGAGCAAAGAATAACCATAGGTGTGTCTCCTGATACTCCTAGCATCTTCCATTATTAATATTTCTTGTCTTATTATATCCATAAATCTATTCATCCTTGTATAGATTTGGCTTTGTCCATCTCAAAATTTTACAATGTGCAATTGAAAATGATTCAAGATGCTAAAGGAAAGGTTATTTTCCATCTCACTCTAGATTGCATCAGAGATTCTTTCACCATAGGAGATAAATCCAGGGTTACTCCCAAATCTATCAATTTCCATGCAAAGTAAATATTATGAGTCTAGAAAATACCTAGAAAAAGGTAAAGTTTTCAAGAAATGGTTACACTCCTAGCTCCTAAAACCCCCATATGAGGATAAACTCCAAAAAATACCATTGAAAATATTAGATTTCAAAAATTTAGAGCTATATTCCATGCTAGCAATTATTTTTGGTCCACCTTTAGATAGTGATACCCATGACTATCAAATAGCAATAGCCTATACCATTTCTAATCCTTGGCACTATGATGAGTCTAACCCAAACTTTGCATAGAACTTCATTTTATTTTATTGGGTCAATTTCTTATGTGACAAGATTCATGAATAACTAAGTCATTTGTAGTTATCTCCACATGGATGTTCTTCTATCACACTATATATTTAATGCCATGGGTAGGTCATAACAAAGTTAACAATGAAGTAAAAAGCATCCCAATGGTAGAATGGTGAAATTTGTTAGAAAAATTAGAATCCTATTATCATTTTAATAGATAATTCTTGGGGCTAGCATTAAAAATCATTATATGAGAATTTTCTTATTTTTCTAACCAAGCTGGGAGTCTACTATAGGCCAAACATGTAAAATAAGGAGATTGGTATTTTCTTGCAAATGGTACCATCATCAGGCTATATGGCTTCACAAGGAAACCATTTATATTACCATACTATGTAACTAATAAGATCTTTGTAATGGAATATTATAGATAGATAGATTGCATCAATATGATCTATGGCTTAGGTATAAATAAGAAAATAACTTGTGAATACCCACTTACTTATGGTCCAATCATTGTGAACTCCAAAGGCCAAGTAGAGGAATTGGACCAAAAAATACAAGAGTTAAGGCTACAAGCATTACCACAAATATGAATATATAATCCTATAGATAAATTTAGTGAGAAATTTTGTCTAATGAAATTAGGCAAGCCACCTAATTTTAATAAGACAAGCAGACCAAAGGTTGAAAGTCTAAGAAATAATCATGAAAACAATGAGCTAAAATTGAATATCAATCAATTACCAGAGTTGCCACCATGGAGATATTGGTAAAAAAAAAGAACAAGAAGAAGATTATGATTCTAAAAAAAACCCTAGCACATTCCTTGTCTAACAAAAAATTAGCTTCTTGTGTAAGAAAGACTATATGGTCGACACCTAAAGTAATAGAGTGGTGGATATTCAAGGTAGAGAAAAAGAAAACCTCTAATTCTAAAATCAATACTATAATAAATATGGAATTTTCTAGAAGATACAATAAAAAAGTAAATAGATGGAAAGCTAAGGTAACAAAAATAGAAATTCCAAATTCTCTGCTATAGAACATAGCAGAAAAGAAAAAAATTCTAGAAATAATAGAAAAATAAATATCTACACAATAAAATATTCTTGAGGAAAAATAATTGAGGTAGAAACTTCAACATTTAATAAATAATACATGGAAAAATAATTGATAGAAACACCTAAAAAAAAAAAATCACAAAACAACTTCATTAGGAAGACCCATAGGCCAAAGTTTTTGTACCTTTAGAGATTCAACATCAACTCTACCATGTAGGCTCACACATATAAAGCAAAATGGGCTATAAAGAAAAATGATTGGGAAAAATGTTTGCTAGTCCTCACACAATCATTAAAGTAGAGCAAAGACCTAAAGGATTGGATTTAGGCATGCCATTCCCAAGTTATCTCACACTAAAAACCAAAGTTAAAAGAACCAAGAAATGTACATTAGATATTCCTACCAAATCATATATAAATTTTATAACATGTTAAGGAAATATTCAAGGGATTGGTGGATCTTCTATATCACAAAGGACACTTATAGAGGGTGCATAAATTCCAAATAAACCCACTTGTAGTAATGAAGCTACAAAAGTTAATGTCTCCCACAAAGTTCAAGAATTATCTAGGATCAAAACCTCCTTTTCTCTGCTCAAAAATAATTTACCATAGCCAAAAATATTACTCCATATCAAAAAGCAATATAAAATTGAAAGGCTAAGTCACCCATGAAATCACAAGATGAAGGTAGAAAAAGATAGAATATTCAAGAATCACTACCCAAAATAGTGATTGAGCAAATAACAGAACAAATTTTGATGACAAAAGTAGGTATGAACATTATTTACTCTTCAATTTCTCTTCCTTCCCCTCATTTCCTAGATATAAATCCCTCCTCTTCCATTCCATTGAGACATACTACATTGGAGGAAAGTGTCTATGAATCAGAAATCAAGCAACACAAATACAATAATAATAAAAATAACAGTAAGTAAAGTAAAACATAGATACTGCACAAAAATAGATAAACTCTTTTATTGTTGTGGGTGGATCTCAAATGTTATAGTCAATATATACCAAATATGGGGATTTACAATACTTATTTTTGATACAATATTACAGATTAATAGGGTTCTTTGAAATATTAGTTGGAAAGAATAGTTGGTGTCTTCATGTTTATCTAATCCCAACGAGGCTATGAGTGGGCTTGTGTATACTAAATAGGGCCACCCTAGCTTCAACAACTATAAAATGTATGATTCCTACACCTGAACATAGTAAACAATAACAAATATTAGTAACACCTGTGAGGGCTCCACTGCATGAGACCCTCAGAATAAAATCACTAACCCTAGATACTGCAATAAAACTATAAACAAAGAATAAGAATATGAAAATAAATGCATAGAACTATTACCTTGTCAATAAACCTTTTGTTTCTATTTTTTCTTATGTAAATGATTCCAGTGATAGTTGCAAATATACCCTAATGGTGCTCGAAGGTTGTAGGGCTACAAATTTGGTGTGTGATATGCCCATGAGTGCTCGAGGATGACTAGAAATGCCTAGAGGTGCTCGATAGGCTCTAGTGAGAACTCGAAAGGATCTAGTGGGTGCTTGATGGCCTCTAGAGGGTTTTCAAGGATTGAAAAAATGGCTTAGAACCAGATTTAGTTTGCACGAGAAAGGCAGCACGGAAATGGAGGGCTACAAATGGTGGTGATGGAGGAAAGAATGGAAATGAGGGGAGATGTTAGGGCTTAGACTCTAGAAATATCTTAAGGAACTTAGTGACCTCAGGCACTTAGGAATCCAAAAGAACTTAGGGGTTGAGTCATCAAAATGACTCCTCTTTATAATATTCCCTTAGACATGTTAGGGTTTTGAAAAAACAATTGGAGTGGTCGATATTAAAATATAAGGAAGGTTGGAGAATAAATCTAGGCAAGTGGCATGAATTAATGCGGATGGATGGCTAAGATTAAAACATGGTGGAGGGCTAGGATTAATTCATATAAATAAATATATATATATATATATATATATTAAATATATATATATAATATATAAAATATTAATATTTAAATATATATTAAAAAAATACATATATATAAATAATGGGTGTTTGTGATTGAAGGGCATGAATGGATGACAAGTGGCTAGATTTTGGTGTCTATAGTATCATAAAGGCCTCTAAAACAAAAGTCATTCCTATCACAACATCTACCACTTTCATTCATACTCCACTAATTGTCACCACTCAGCCCATCCAAGAAGATTCTCCATCTTCATTCCTTCTCATATAGTCATTCCTCACTATTACTCATCCATTAGATCATCCAACTACTACTACCATCAATACACAAAAAAATGGATTACAATGCTAAAAAATTATGGAAAGAGAAGACACCCAAGTGAACTAGAGGACCTATCATTCCTAAGAAAATGACTACTATAGATCCCACCACATATCAACAAATGATTATTGTGGCCACACCAAAAGTCACCAAGACAAAATTAGAGATGACTCTTGATGACTATCATGTTGAGACTCATGTGGTAGATATCACTCAACTACCACTAGAAGATACTCTATTTAATGCTCAGGAACATCTAAGCACCATATACTTGTAAAGAAATAGACTAAGAGATATGTGCCAATATTTAGAGGATAAATATAAAGAGCTAGATGAAATAACAAAATAAGATCAAATGTAAAGAAAAATCTTAATCATGAAGTAAAAAAATATAAAACCAAGTTCTCCAATATTTTTGAGCAAAATAATAAGTTACAAGAGCAAAACAAAACATTGTCAAAACACGTTAAAGCATTGCAAAAATAACTATAGGGTAAAAAAGAAAAAACAAATATCTCTAGCTTCTCAAAAGATACTCTTAGGTAGCTAAGGAAAGACAGCTAGAGTAAAATCGTTAAGTATGTTCTTGAAGCATACAACATAGTGGATTTCCTCACCTTCTATGGATAAACCATTAAAGGAGCTAGAGAAGAATAGGGATCATAGTTTAGGATTGAATGCATGGCTTGATAGGCTAATATTGTGATGAAATATCTAAAAGAATATTTTATCCAAAAACTAGAGCTATCCCTAGCTTGCAATGGAGTGCAGTAAGGATTACCTCATAATATACAATTAATAAATACAAATTAGTCCAAAAATAATGGGAGATAATTTAAATTCTACAAAATAGGGTTGATAAGATCATTGATCCTCTAAAGGAGGTTTAAGCACTTTGTTTTCCTAGTTTCTAGAATTTGGAACTATAATTATTTACTAAATAAGATATCCAAACCCAAATAAAAGTATCTGCACAAGATGAATTAGAGATAGATCAACTGTAGGAACCCATACAAGAAGCTCAAATAATAGAATTTTTGAATAATGTGGATCAAGTACAATCAAATATCTAAGAGATATCAAGAACATAATATCCTTTGTATGAAAAGATATACAAGCTAAAAAGTGTATAGGAGCATCTCAGAAGAATCAAGTTTCCTTTAGATGAAGAATGGGCAAGCATTCTATTCATCTTCAAAAAGGAAAACAGGATATTCTATGGATAAGAAGAAGAATACAAAGAAAGAGAAAATATTAAAACTAAAATCCTTTTAGAGAACATCGATCCAAAATATCCAGATGACCAAATGGTATTGGGTGAGTAAAAGGTAACAAATAATATACATTACTTCTCCCCATCCTTTATAATCCCATGCTTTTGTTTTCAAATCACAACCCACTTCCCTTATTCTTTCATACACCTTTATCATATCTTATTCCATAATATATTTCATTTCTTCCTCTTTCACTCCATCCCATTCCATTACTCAAATCCAATTCACACTCCATTATACCGACTCCATGCCCAATGGAAAAAGGCCTACTAAGTTTATAATTCCTGACAAACAAAAACCCTCGAGAGGTATCAAACATGTAGGTCTAATTTTTACTATATTAGGGAGACATTTTGGTGAAGTAAAAAGAATTAAATCAACACAAGAATGCATGATATTGGAGGCTGTGACATGACAAGTGCCATGTCAACCAAAAGTCTTATAGTCATAGACCTAAACCAAACAAAAGAAAATCCAATAGGTACACAAAACTACATGAAAATCAACAAAGACACAAATAGTGTAAACCACCTACATAAGACCGAAAAGAAACATCAAAATAAAAATATTCTTGAACTGAGGTTGTTCAAGGATATGATGCTAGTAAAAGTGATTTTCATTTGAAATCATGCCAGTCAATGAAGCTAAGACCCTTCCCTAATAACAATGCTCGAAACCACATCAATCAATCAACATCATTAATAAAAATTTCAACCTGAGAATGCACTCAAAAATAAAGAAAAAAATAAAAGGTAGCCCAAGCCTGAAAATACCCAAAACCATGACACTTTTGTAAGATGAGTCCTACGAACAAATGAAGAACCTAACCTCAAGCAATTTTTAGTTAAGGATCATTTTCAACCTTGTAACCACATTGGTGCCTCATTGTTAGGCCCATACAAATTCCAACACATGTTGCCTAAGCAAGAAAAGGACATCTTCAATAATACAATAAATAATTGTAAATCTATGGTTCAACTTCAAACTTGGGCCAAGAAAAATTTTCAAGATGCCACATTGACATCTCTAGTTTCTTGTTAGAATTTCATCTAGATGACCATTTGGCTACCCTCCCACCAAAACTATTTTAAATTATAAATCTATAGATATAGGTTGAGACCTCATTCAAAGGGTTAACTCTATAGTCTTTTCCTAGTATCACACTGTAATAATTGTTGATCAATGAAGTTGTAACTGTTTGATCTCCATGGTTTTTGCATCTATAGGTTTTATAAGAATGATATTTCTATCATTTTTTATGTTGTAATGTTAGTTTATTCTGTTTAAGTAGTTCTATGTTTGAATTACCTATTGGATTGCTAGAATTTATGGTCCTTGGAATGATTAGAAGCCTTATACATTCATTTTAAGTTATTTTTGTTACATTCAATCTTTAGTGTATTATTTTAAAGTGATATTTTTATTGCCTATTGGATTGCTAATTGTCTGAATTCTTGGAATAATTAAGATGAGCATAATTGAATGAATGAACCTATATATGTAATGATTAATGGCTGATCTATTATGTGCCATAAAATTCTTTAGTAGATTATTTTGTGATATTCAATGCTATTACACTATATCCCATCCATAATTTTACTTATTCCTTTACCCTTGCTCTATTCCTAAACCCTTTCTCTTTCTTTCTTTTTAGTCTTTCCCTTAACCTTTTCCCTCAAAATACATACATAGGATATGGAATTCTCTGGAGGTTGAAATATAGGATTACCTTGTTTCATTCAATTATTGTGCTTTAGCTAAATTCAATGGGTGCAACACCTTTCCACAATAATGGTATATTTTAGTCCAACAAGATGGGAGGTTGCTACTATCATTTCCCCTTTTATGGATCAAGGTGATGTGGAATTAAATCCAACTTAGCATTTTATTGAAAATCTAAACACATATATAACAAGAATAATATGGCATATCTCATTACGATATGATATCATCCATAATAGAAATATAAACAAAAAGCTAATCTTAGAATTCTAAACTCACTTAAGATAAAAAACTAAAACTAAGCCTACAATATATAATCTAATGTGAGCTTGTATAATATTCATGTAGTGACATAGGGTCAATAAAATAATATGCCTAAGCTAATAGATGTCCTCATCATGACTCTCCTCAATAGAAGCATTGGAATCCAATGCTTTTACAATAGAAAAATTAACTTTGTTTGGAAGAACTCAATCAGGAGTATATAGAAGCTATAAATCAAGTACTGAGTAACAAATAATGACTATAATTCCAAGAGGTTCCATGTCTATAATATAGTGCTTGGTCACAACATGGTTTCTAACTCAAGGAGAAGGAATTCAATGAAGACTAATGGCCTATTGTTGATGCTATTTAAAAATAGAAAGCTATTTGGTTGAAGGGAGCTACATGGGATATGGTTGCACAATTCCAAGAAAATGCATAGCAAGAGGATCAATAGAAGTATTTGCAATTGGTTAAGGAAGGATTGACTTCATGTGAGGAGGAGGTGGTGCAACTAGTGTGGCTATGTCATGTGGCCTACTATAGATTTAAAGTAATATTTTGTGGCTGAGTGGATTGGAGCAAAGGTGTAGTACTCTTGATGTAAGAAATAATAAATATCATATTCTCATGATGCAAGGTGTATGTGTTGTTAAAATAATAATACTAAGCCCTCCTATTTTACGAATAGAGTTTTCTAAGAAGTAGATAACAAAAATCCATAAAATATGGCACAAGTGCAACCGTACAAGTTTCTATGATGTATGAGGAACCATTATCCTTAAATATAAATGAGTATGGATGAGTATGTGATTCCAAAGGAAACTACAACCTCTCAACTATAAATTTCACAATAAAATTCTTTTATGATTCATTGTCAATTATACAATCCATAAAAAAATGTGAGTTATATGAGCCCTCATGATGAACCAAATATCATGGGCACCCTTAGACAACTGATGAGAAACTAGGGTTACATTTTTGAGCTTACCCTTGAGCTCATAATACTCTCTATCCTCTCCAATAACATAAATGGGACCATTTTATGATGGTTCGTCATTGGGATATTTTACAATGACATTCTTCTTCCTAAAGTAGTCAAATTCCATATGACCTCTCCTATGAAAATAAGTTTAATTTTTTTTCTAATAAATAAGGAGAAGAAGAAGATAAATATGAAGAAGAATAAGAATTAAAATTATGAGGATGATAAGGTTTCTTCATTTTGTATTGTTGCTCCTAAGAGTTAGGGGATCCCACAAAAAATGAAGATCGATAACCCTTCTATTGAGTAGCAAACTCCTCTTTTGCAAGTTATGTATGGTTAAAGTTTCATCCAAAGTGGTTAGGGTAATATATTTTAACTTCCTAAATAGTGGATCCTACAAACCCCAATTAAATATAATAATGAGTCCATTAGTTGAATCTAACATGTCAATTAGAATTCTCAACTTGTTAAACTGGTAAATACAATCTTGAACACTCATGTTATTACCATACCTTAAGTGAATCGACTTTATGATGATATATTCTCTATAGTTTAAATAAAAGGAGGTATATTATAATACGTTTACTAGTTCAACCCAATTTCCACTAGGATTTTGAGTATGTTGGAATTACCAACACTTTACCTACACAAGACATTTAGAGTTTTGCAAATGGAACTCTATCATCTTTGGGAACTTGACTATGTGAAAACCAAGTGTCCATATCAAGGACACAATTTTTTAGGACCTTAGGATCCCTTGATCCATTATAAATTTGACCTTGCATTTTATTTTGAAGCAAATGTCATTTTTATAAATTTTGACATCACTAGGGCCACTTTGGATTTCTATTTCATTGAACTTATCAGCCAAGGTGCTAACAACATGGGCAAGTTCATCCATTACTTTGCTAAATTGTAGCCATAGAAAAAAAAGTGATAGTCAGATTGACTTAAATAATTAATGTCCAAGGAACAAAAGGGTTGACAACAAGGGGTTACAAGACTTGTGCAATTTCCAAGCAATTAAAAAAAAAGTCATGTATACCAATTCACATATAATAATTTATGAAAATGTAAACTAATAAAAGAGCAAAATATAATTAATGAATTCATTAGAATATCTTAATTAATTAATTACCTTATAAAAATTAAAATTCTACCCCTTGACTCGAGGGGGATATTGTAGTGGTAAGTCCTTGTGTTTTCATCCTAGAGACCCAAGTTTAAACCTCACAAGGGGATCGGGACCCCTCATAAAAACTCATGCCTTACCTTAACATTTAGTGTAAGCTTACTGCAATGGTAAGGGCTTTGGCCTCTCTTTGAGATATTTAAGGTTCAAACCCCACTTAGTATGAGGGGACTAGTACCCCTCATGAAAACTTGTGTAAACTCATTGAATTTTTTTTACCCCTCAATTTTTTTATGTGCCAAATAGAAATAATTACATTCCAATGGGTAGTTGTGCCAAATAAGGTCTTCAAATGGTCAAAATATGTGTGCTAGGGAGATTCAACCATGATCCACCACATGTTAGGCCAAAGTTAATGTTAATTGTAGTTTTCTCAAAAGACAAAAAATCTATGAAAGTTGTGAATCTTCATTATATGAGTGTCATGTGGTATGCTAGAGATAATCTATGGTTGGTCCATGTTCAAATTTTATTATTGTCCTAAATTTAGCCATTGCTAGGTTTTTACCACCAAGCTTCAACAACTCTTAATATAACATATTTTTTAATTTTCAACCAATAAAGATTCATGATTTTGAATTCCAAGAATGACTCAAGCCATGAAATGTGGCAAAGGCTTTATTGGTAGCATCAAATATATTTTCTTGATGAATTATTTTTCTATTGTCCTACCAACATGTTTCCTATAACTTCACCTTCATCATGTGGTAATGTAGTATAGGTGGATTATATGTCACATCTATAGGGAATATGCTCTCCACTATTCATTATTATAGGTGTATTATAGATTATCCACTACTCTTCATCATCATGGAAGTAGGAAATGTGCTACAAAAAGGCTATCTATTGCTATCCAAGGCCATCAATGGATAAAAATACAAACTATTGAAAAGTATGACAATAAATTAGTATTTGGAGTCAATGGTCATCAAAAAATGCAATGTCATCAAAAAATGCAATTTCACCAAAACATTCATCTACTACACCACTTATGATTATTTTTTGTCATTAATCATCGATAAATGTAGATACACTAACATTAAAAGGTACAATTTGAATGTGAATATCCTTTATAGTCCTTTTGAAGGATCTATTGAAGTGTTTATTAAAACATCATAATGAGATGTCCATTCTAGGAAATTTACATGGAAGATACAACTTTGTCCTTGTACCAATGGTATTCCATTGTCATTGAATACCATGCCATATTAGCAAACTGATACTTTGGAAGATTTTCTAAGTTTATCCATATGAAAAGGCATTAAAAAATTATCAACAACCCATCCTAGAACTCTGAGGATATTAATAATCTATGCCCTAAATATGGTTGATCACTCCAATTTTCCAATGCATGTTTACACCATCCACCATGTTAGTTATCCATATGATGTTGGATATCTAGTTGTACCAACTTGTC
Organism: Wollemia nobilis; assembly: GCA_028583015.1. Taxonomy (NCBI): domain Eukaryota; kingdom Viridiplantae; phylum Streptophyta; class Pinopsida; order Araucariales; family Araucariaceae; genus Wollemia; species Wollemia nobilis. The sequence goes on from JAQPPZ010000057.1 coordinate 3,592,542, forward strand.
CATATTTGAGTAAACATCACAAGACTTTAATTTGGATACACAACTACCATCATTGTTCAAACCAAATTTTTCTTGACATCACATATAGACTCTATCGTTGAAGTCTAATTCTTTTATGGTTGTTTTTAGTAGTATGGCCCACGATGTAGCACTTTATTATAATTAAACTTTATGACAGTGTTTGACTATAGTGAAAATATGAACATCAATAAGAACTATGTAGGAGGTTTTTTTATCTCAGTCTATATGATGGATATAGAATCATTAATCCAACACAATGAGGGAGACAAGTTTTGGATTTTTAAGACTTAATACTATCACAATATATCATAGGCTATCTAAAAATATATCACATAGGTTCCCAAATTTAAAATATCCACAATAAAATTCAATGTAATAATATGATGAGTAGAATAATATGTATATCAAAGCTTATAATAAACCAAATAAAATTAATTTAAGCACTAAAATATGAATGTAAATAGCCTGAATCATTCATGTACTATGCATGAAGAACAACTTGCAATATTATTTTCTCAAAATGTATACAAGCTTTACTACTCTTTTTTTACAACTTTGAATATAAATACTTGATTTTATTCTAGATTTTCCTATGGATCATTGTCTCCATAATATAGCAATATTAATGTGAATCTTCAAGTACTTGACTATTTATCTTCATATGCCAAGTCTCGTGACTCGTGGCTTATCTACTTGCCACTTGCATACTTGATGAACACTTGACTCTATAACATTTTCACACATCTATAAGACTCTTGCACTTCTACATGCACTCCAAATATAAGATACTTATGCACATATTTACATTACATATTTGCACTCTTACATATAATACACTTGTGCACATTTACTCAACCTAGACTTGCACTCTAACTTATATGATACTTGTGCATTTCCTGCACATGATACTTATGGATTTCCAACACATTCACACATAGATAAAAGTGGAAATATAAATCACACTATATACTATAGACTCAACCCTAATATACTATTTACAAATGTACCATGAAGGTTACATTAGTATGTATCAAATAATGTAATATACCTCAACAACAAGCTCAAAGTTTACTTCTAGTTGAATCAAGTTGTGTAGTCGTATGTTGAACCTAAAAATGTAATGCTAAGAAAACTTAGTAGTGGAGAATTTCATCATGATTGTCAATGTGGAAGTGATGGTGGTAAAGTTGTAGTGACCACTATACACCAATTTTAGAAGTAATATACATTATCTATCTCAAGTTTTCTTAGCAAACAATGGGTAATAAGCTCATGCAGACTACAGTCTACCTATTTCAACAAGAGCTTCTTTTTCAATGTTTATGCATAAAGCGATGGTAAAAAATAACCCAAAACTAATTCATGAGTAGTGTAAAAGCTAGAAATCACTTGAAATCACCAATAACCTACTCTATTAATTTGGAATTAAATCCAACTTATCATTTTATTGAAAATCATAACATATATAACAAGCAAAATATGCATATCTCATTAGGAGATGAGATCATCTATAACATAAAGATAAACAACAAACTAATCTAAGAATCCTAAACTAAATTAAGCTACTAAACTACAACTAAACGTACAACAAACAATACAACATGATCTTGTACAAGCTTCACGTGGTTGCATAGGGGTAATAAAATAATATGTCTAGGTGTAAGAAAATAATATGCCTAGGTGTAAGAAAATAATATGCCTAAGCTAGTAAATGTCCTCATCACAATAGGTAGTTACACTATTAAATTCTAGTTAGGTATTATCTAGGATCTCATGCTTGCTTAGTAGAATATATGAATTCTCTTATTGGCATAGGCTAGTAGGGTAGGATTACCCATGTGGTAGGATATTGTTGCACCTACCATGAAAACTCCTATAATATGCTAGGAAATATAAACATTGGTAACCCATGATAGATGTCCCTTTAATTTCCCTTACATTATTTTTCCTTAACTCACAAGCAATCACCACATGTCTAGGATGGGACATGGATATTTCTTGACCAATGGTAGGTTTTCTCCATTAATGCTCCAACACGTATCTCTTTTTCATTTTGACTAACTACCACATGTTTGGCCCTAGCAATAGTGGGGCCTTTTTTTCTCTTCTTATTTCTTCTATAGAAAGGATTAGGATGGACTATTAAATAGAAAATTGATGGTCTACTAGCCTTAATTCCCTAAAGTTACTAGCTTCAAGAAAAAAAGAAGTATCAAATATTGATTAGATATCTAAAAATCAATGCAACTTTAAATATGTCTGCTTCTTGCACCATGGAACCTATGCCTACCAATTTGATTGAAGAAGTGTTGTGCCTTCTAACTTCCCCCTTCCTACTTGTCCTACTTCTAAATGGGGCATTTCCTTCAGTGAATTAGGAATTTATGGAAAATTCCCTACATCAACTTAGTAGGTTGAATATCAATACCTTATTCTTGTACTATAGCAATCCAATTTTTTTTTCATAGGGACCTTATAGTTGGGTGTAGGACAAATGTAAAATATTTACTCAAGAAATATGTCCTAAATTTTATTAATGTCTTAATTCAATCATAAGCCTATTTGGCCATTGAAGAGTAATTTCATTCTCCACCATTTATAGTAGAACTCATAAAATAAATGGGGAATTTATTTCCTTTAACATCCTTTGTGTCAGTACCACTATAATAGCATTATCTAGCGCAAATGAATAAATATAAATTTCTTTACTATAATTTGGCCTACCTAAAATTGGACCAAAATAAATAGTGTCTATGATTTTTTTGAAATCATAATGGGTTTCATTAGTCTATTTGAAATTTGAGTTATTTTCAAGTAGAGCATTCAACGATTTTACTATTTCTACAAATTTTGAAACAAAATTTTGAACAAAATTTAATTTTCCAAAAAAATCTTGCATGGCTTTTGAAAAGGTGGGTGGAGAAATTTATTGGATAGTTTGTATCCTTTAAGGATCACACTAATACCTTGTTTATAAATTATGCATCCTAGAAAATTTTCTTTGTTGATTACAAACAATCTTTTATCAAGGTTTAATGTTAAGCCATATCTTTTACCTCTCTTGAAAATTTTTTTAATATATGAGACATACATGTTCCTTTCTTTAGAATAGACAATAATATCATCCATAGATATAAAAATGGAATTATGGATCATACATTTTAATGCTATATTCAATGCTTGTTGAAAGGAAGCTCTTGCATTAATTAGTCCAAAAGGTATTCCTTTATAAGCAAAGGTTCCTCATTTTATAGTGAAAGAAATTTTGTATTTGTCTTCTTCGACAACAAACACTTGGTTGTACCCGAGAAATCCATCCAAATTAGACATAATTTATGATCTAGTTACTTGTAATATTCAATCTATTGTTGACACTAGATAATTATCCTTATCAAATGATTTATTTAGAGTTCTAAAATATACACATAGCTTTATTTCACCATTATTTTTCTTATTGGGACTAAGTTTTCTATCCATGAAGAATGTCATATTGGGAATATAATATTATCATCAATGATTTATTTACTTCTTTTTTTATGGCTTATTTAAGGATAGGGCTAACATACCTCAATTTTTTTCTAAAAGTTTTTTCACCTTATTTTAGTGGGATGGTATGTACAATGGTTTGAATATTCTTCATGGGACCAAGCAAAAACATATTTAAATTCTCTAAAGAAATTTATATGCAATTTCTTTTCTTCTAAAGTGCGACATTTCCCTAGTTTGATAAAATATGGTTTTTTATTAGTTTTCATATTTATGTCTTCACATAGTTCATCTTCAAATTTATTCTGTTAAGATTTAGTTTGTAAATCAAACTTTTTTTCTAGAGAGATAATACATTTAGGAATTCTATTCAACTTTAAGATAATCATCTTCATCTATTTTTAGTTCGTCATCTTCATTTTTTCATCTTAGATTTTATCTTGAAATTCTTTTGAATATTTAATAAATTTGAGGGTTTGTTTCTCATCTTCAAATATTTAACAATTATAAATATTATCTGGGGTTGATGGCTTATGGGAAAATTCAGCTAAAAAGAATTTAAAAGAATAATTCAGTTTGGTAATAGGGAAGATACATAGGTGGCTTAAAAATCCACTATGTTATTCAACTCGTAGGGAATGCGTACCATGTTAAAAATATCAAACACGTGGATTGAGTCCCATGCTTTATTTTGATAAGTTTCCAATAATGTGTTTAAGCATTGGAATTTTTTCTATACCTATTTGAATATGAGCTCCATATCTCCAAATAACTTCAAATATTTTATTTCCTTATTTAAAATCGATTAAATACCAATAATTAGAGCTTTGTATTCTATATTATTGTTTGTGCATTAAAATCCTAATATTATAGCTTTGACATGATCTATTTTCTTTGGGAAAATTTATATTATCCTAGCATTAGTTCATTCTTTTAATTTTTCTCTATCAAAGTACATTATCCATAAGTCTTTGGATTTTTTAAGAACTAGTCGATGGGGAATTTTTCTCTTCAATTATGAGAAGGTAAGTACCCATACCTAAGTCTATGTAAATGACTAGGTTATTTTTCTGGTTAAACCTAGTCACCATTTATTCATAATAATGTTCTCTATCAATTTTTATTTGGTTTGATACTCCCCTCCATGGAATACAAATGTGCAAAAATCCTATGGCTATATATTCATTTAGATTGTGTGTCCTTTCCCTCCTTATCAATAAATCATATGCATCAGTTATGTCAAATATTACTATGTCAGTGCATTATCATATTTAAGGATCTAAGGTTACTTATATATGGGATATTGGGTAATTTTCTAAATAATTTAACATGAGATATATCTAGTTAAATAATTGTTCTTGAGGTTATATAGGGTTTAAAATCCAATGACTTACATACTGAAAAAAGCATTATATTCATAGAAGCTCCAAAATCAACTAAACAATTATGTAATTGTTGACCATCAATAGTGAGTGTAATAGGCAAAGGGGTATTTCTACTTTATATTTCTAGGGATTCTTCCCTTTAACATTTTTATTATATCATAATATTGGAGGCATGAAGTTTGTTCAAATATTCTAAAAGAAGTTGTCTTTGTTCAATTATTTTAATTTTTTTCAAATCCTCCATGACATTGTATTTTTATTTATGTTCCTTTCTAGCTAATATTTTTTGTTGATAAATTGGTGTTAACTACAAAATGAATGGATTCCATTATTTTGTATTAGGAGGTGTATTGTTATTTTTTGAGGTGAAATTTGTCATGGGATCCTTCTCTTAGCTTCTATTTATAAAGGTTTAGGCTCTAGTACCCACATAAACTTCATATTCTCCACTCCCTTCCAAATCCTCCTCTACATTTACCATGGGAAAATTTTGTTGTAATACCATATCAATATCTAGGTCTTATTTGAGGGGTTCTTGAATAATTTTTGATTGTGGGTCTCTCTAAGGTGCATTTTGTTCGTCCACAAAGGTAGAAAATGCTCTTGAAAACTCTAGATATTAATTTTTCCCATGATCTATAGTTTAGTGCATGTGACACCAATGTTTCATGGTTATGTTTTCTAGTTCAAATATATGGATCCTTGGTATAAGAGTTTTCATATTCCATCCCATATTCCTTCTTTAAAAATGATCATTCCCACAAAATATTCTATGCTTAAAATATATCTATGGTAGATTCTCATGACTGGGACCTTCTCCCATCCTTTTTTCATGGATATCATTTGCTTACTAAGTGTTTGGATAATGTGTTGCATACTTTCTAAATTGGGTAATATTTATTTCAAATTTTTAGAGAAATATTCTTTTTGGGATAATTGGTTAATCCTTACATTATCAGTGTGACAACTTTGCAAATAGAATGCTTCATTGGGCAAAAAGTATACTTGTCAAGACCATATGGTTCGTTATTATGAGTGCCTATTTATATGTATTAGAAAGTCTATTATCTCATTGTATTTGTTTAATTTTAAATGTAATATCCAAATAAATACTTGTAAGATAAAATTTGATGACCAACTCTTTATGTGGTCCTTTTCCTTTCAATATCTAATGGTATAACCTTTAAAAGTGGTAATTATATTTCTACAATTTTTTAAATTTCCTTTTATGGATCGATACTAGTTACATAACTAAGCTCCTTATGATTCTAATATCAAAAAAATATTCCTCAAAACCCTTTCAAACTCACTCCAATCATGAATGGTTATATGAGGAAATCCATAAATCGTATTCTTCTAGAACCTAAAAGTATGAAAGGGAATAACCTCATTTCTACATCTTTGTATTCCATATTTAATTTTTAATGGCTTGGGTAAAAGAGGCCAAATGTTCATTGACACTAATAGTTTCATCATCATTAAAAATTGGGAGGTATTTATTGGCATTTTGGGAAAATTCATGTAGGTCTTCTTGTATGAACAATGGGATATTTGTCCTCCATCTTGGGGGTTATTCACCTATGATGTAAGCCTTTTCTATGCATGATTCTTCTATAATTACTCCTAAATATATAGACTAAATAAAATCTAAAGTATTAGAATTAGTTACCTCTTTTTATTCTCTTATTCTTTTAATATTTTGATATCTATTTTCCCTTGTTGGATCTATGATATATGGTAACATTGTGTTCACAAACTCTACCAGTGTATTCCTTCTAATATGTCTTGTTATTGAATATAAAATTTTGATTGGTAATTAGTATTTTTCCTATTTTTTTAAACTTTTTAGGCATATTTCCATTAATTGGTCTCTTGTTTGTGCAATACCTTCTTCTTCATCTATGACTACTAGAATTTTTGGGAACAATAATTTAATTCATGTAATAATTTTTGCTAAATAACTACTCTAAATTCTTCAAAAATATCTATTTTGGATGAACAATAATTGGATAGATCAAGTTGTTCAAGAAAAAAAGTAGTAATATCAAATAAAGCTTTGATAAAAGAGCACAAGGACACACAAAATGAAAGGAATATGAGAGAATGATATGTAGAGGAAATTAAAACAAATAAGAAAAATGTGGAGGATTCAAATAAGGTAGAATGTTAGGTTAAGGTTGCAGCATATCGCCATCCACATAATTCGAAGAGGAAATAATATTGAATACATGGTTTAAGGTAATAATATTATGGTTCTACATGGAATTGGAAGGGTACAAACTATGGTAGTATTTGTAAAAGAAAGCATAGTGATTTTGGTTTTCAAAGTGTAGTAGCATCAAGGAACAAATGAACCCATCATTTGAATTACTAAAATAGAGCAACAAAAAAATGGAACCAACAAAGTAATTTTTTATAATAAAGCATTAGAATGGCATATCAGTATCTACAAAGACCACTACCAATTAGATTTTCATTGGGATGGATGAATGATCAATATTGTATCAATTGTTAATATTGCTTAGAAAATCATTAAATATTGTTTCTTCATATGTTTCAAGGAAGAAATTTTTTATAGGGAGTAGAATTTAAGGAATCTAGGGATATGGATATGGGAATATAATATTATATTATATAGGTATTTTTCATGTACCACATATAACCCAAGGTTGTCTATATTTTAATATTTTATTATATTAGTGATTAGGACAAATGTTTATAAAGAGGGCTATTTAAATAAGATAGATTGTTATTGGAAAAAATAAATGATGTCAGTAATTCTTTTAAGAGTATTGGCTCATGGAGTAGAGATTGGAGTAGTTCCTTCCCTTAGGAATATTATTGGTGTTACCCTACCTCAAGGATATTTTCCATATTTTTGTGTCTATTTATGTGGAATTATTACTATGGATTGTTATTATGGTTGAATTTTGTAATCCATATAAGTTGTGAATAATAATAATTAAGTTTCATAACACATACCCAATTCATCCACCAACTATTCAATTTTATAAATAGATATAAGTAACAATGAAAATTAGAAATCCATATACCATAATTTGTTCAGTAAATACTTAATCATATAAAGCATATCTATGAATAAATTTTAAACTATCAATCATTAAAACTCATCTAGTGATAGTTTACTTTTATTTTTCCGAAATGGAAAACATTCACATTCATGAAATGAAGTAACAACCTTCTCAGATGCATAACTAAAATTAATCCTAGTTGAGCTTGAATCGTATATAAAACCATAAACATGAGATAAAACTTAAAAGCTATCAAATTTATTTTTAAAATAAAAGTAAACAAGTCTTGACTAGGTTTAATAGAACCACTTTTGAACAGAAAATTATTAATTTTTGCTCCCTAATTAAAGTCTAAAATGTAGTTAAAAAACTACAAAGTAATTAGGTTTATAGCTACCTCCATCTAATGGGAGGACTTTTGAATGATTTCATAGTCATAAATAGAAATGCATTAAAAATAAAAACTAAATATTGTAAAATTTTCTCAAGTGATAACTTGATCATTTTGAGAAAGCTACATAGATATTCATGCATATTCTCATTACTAAAAATCAAGTCTATAAACCACCTTTTGAAATAATCTAGAGAGATTTTTTTTATAAAATTGATTGATTTGAATCTTTGGTATGATGTGGTTTGGATGTTTTCTTTGTATTGCTCTTCCTCAAGCAGGGTCCTATGGCTATCATATAGATCTTCAATTTGATATTTATTGCCAAGATTTTCATCTCTCTAGTAGCATTATCAATGATAGTAATGACCTCTAGCAACACTCCACAAGCATGGTAGATCATATCTTTCATGAATGTGATATGGGTAGGTAATTTATACATCTTAGAAATAGACAAAGGGAGTTGAATTTAGGATTTGTGCTTTTTCATAACATTTTTAGGAGGCCATTTTGTGTGTGCAATATGGTTTCTTGTAGTGCATTAAATTTTTCCCATTCTTGGATGACCTTTCTCTTGTTGTTCCTACAAAAGTATAATTGTAGGGAGAACTTAATATTTAAGTTATATTTGGTTTTTATACCTTTGGTGTCTACACTTATATAAGGTCTTTATGGGTCCCAATAGTGGCTCTAATAAAGACTTGTTCTTTAAAGGCATTGAATTGGTACGTGATGGATTACACTATGAAGAGGTACTATATTTCCTTATATGCTATGATTCTCTCTAATTGTGAGACCCTCTCCTCTAGTGTTATAACACAATCTCTCTCAAAGGTTCTTTCAATTTCCAAGACTTGAATGTGTTGGAACTAGTCAATGATCCTCTTCTATAGGTCCCAATTTGTTTTTTCTCTCTCTCCCTTTATCTGTCTAATTTGGCCACCTCTATGTTTATATGACTAATGTATTTACAATTTATATAATATACTAATGCAATGGTCATATACTACACTCTCTCGAACATAACATCATACTTAGACCTCTTTATCTTCTTGGAGTATTTCTATTTCAAGGACTTAGATCATTCATCATAAAAATATTTGATCAAGAAATCCTCATTTTCAAGGTCTAGAATATTTCTTTCTATAGATGGACCAATGCACCCATCACTTGCTACTCACTAATCATTCCATTATTCTCTATTATGCTTGTTAGTGTTAAATTCACAATATTCATGACTAATTATTCTACTACAATTTTTTTGGCTCTACCATATGCTCTTCTCATATCCACTTTCTAAAGTTCCACTTGGGACTCCTTTGATGGAAGACTAGTCTTCAAAAAAAAAAAACTTCATATGAATTTTTTTTTTCTTCCAAGAAATATTTCTTTCCCTCAGGATATTTTTGGCCTATCACATTGATTAAAATAATGATTTTAGGGTCAAATATATTATTAGACTAACATTGAATTATCATGTATTCAAGAAGTTTTTGCTAGTGCATTTTAGAAGGAACGCATTGAAATAGGTCATATTTTAGGTAAGAGATTCATTATACATACAATACTTTCACTATACATGTATCAACTTGATCAAGTTGAGATTTCTTTGAAATGATTGTATACCAAATTTAAGAGGAGGCTTGTAGACGAGGAATTAGGGTTACTCATGATAATGTTTCTTGACAATAATGGTTATTTGTATAGGGAACTAGAAAGGGTATACAAAACTAACTTAAACATAGTATCATGATGTTGCCTAGTCAAACATGTATTGAAAAAGCAAACAATATGTGGAAAATATAGATTTAAATATTAATGTTAATGTAACCTCTCTGGACAACCCAAAACAAATTCCCCTAATTTTGAATATCAATTCCGAAAATATATGGTTCAGGATGTGATTGATAATGCTGCTCATATCTATGGTACATTTGACTTTGTATGTTTGCAAGAAGTTAAGATCAATGATTTCTTGTTAGATTGTACCTGCAATTTTATTTGGCCGCATGGTCCTTTTTTTTACACAAATCATGAACCTGGAAAAGGTGGTGTTGTAGTTTTCATTTCCCCCAATTGGCACTCGCATGTGGTGTCTTGGGGAGTTGACCCTTCTAATCAAGTTGTTTGGGTGCTACTAGAATTGGCTGGGAAACCATTTGGCATTATTAATGTTTATGCCTCTAATAATGCTTCAGAGCGATGTGCTTTATGGTGGTGGCTTGCTTTCTCTCTACCTTTTGCTACTTGGGTTATGTGTGGGGATTTTAATATGGTTGAAAAACCATCTGATAAGCTGAGTCGAACCCCTATGCGTTGGTGTGTCGAAGAACAAGAGGCTTGGTATTTTATGAAAAGTAAACTTAGTCTGTATGATCCTAACTTTGGGTGTTCTCCAGAAGCTTTCTCCAATTCTCAATGGTATACTTGGTCTAATTTTTAGGTTGATGATGCTAGGTTGTTGAAAATATTGGATTGTGCCATGCTTTCAGAGAGTTCTAGTTTTCACTTTACCCAAATTTCTCTTGGTCACCCCTTTGTCATGACCTTGCCAGCTACCACTCTTTCTGATCATGCTCCAATTTTATTTGCTATCACCCAAGATCAAGCTCCTGCTAGGTTTTTTTCCTCTCAGTTTTATTTTAATACTTTCTTTATATAGCATGCCTCCATGAAAGCTCATATCCATAGAATTTGGAATGTTGTTCCTTGACCCTCTGGCGTGGTAGGCTGGATTCAGTGGTGGAATGATGCTATATCTCATACTACTATTGTTCTTCGCATCCTTGGAAAGGATGTGGCTAAACGAAGGAGGAAAGCAAATTCAGTTTTAAAGAATGAGTTAATCAAAGCTACTCTTCATTTGCAAGCTAATCCTTTCAACTCTGCATACTAGGCACATGCTGCTACTCTTCGGCATGAAATTCATAAGGCAGAGTTGTATGAAGCTAGAGGTGCTCAACTCAGAGCACGACTGAATTGGCTTGCAATTGGTGATAGGGTTTCTAAGGAGTTCTTCAAGTGCCTCCGGCCCCCTATTCATTCCACACAGTTTCAAGCCATTCAATCTGAGGGAATCAGGTTCACTAATTTACCTGATATAATTCATACTTTTGTGTTACACTATCAAAAATTTTTTGCTTCTCAGCCTCTTACCTCTGCTAGAAAAAAAGCTCTTGATGATTGTTGTGCAGTTGTTCCTCAAAAGCTCTCGATGGATCACCAAGATTGTTGTGATGCACCTTTAACCCTGGAAGATTTGAAGAATGCCCTGTCTCACATGGCTAATGATAAGGCTCCTGGTATTGATGGTTTCCCCTATGAATTTTATAAATAATTTTAGGATATGCTTGGTTATGATCTGTTACATGTCTATAAAGAAGCTATGATATCTGGGTCTTTAGGACACCTCATCAATAAAGGAAATATCAAATTTATCCCCAAGCTTGGAGACCTAGAACTTATTACCAACTGGCGCCCTATTACCTTACTGAATGTAAGTTACAAGATCATTGCTAAGGCTTTAGCCTTAAAACTTCAGCCTATTTTACCTCTTATCATCCGACCAGAGCAAACAGGGTTTGTTAAGGGCAGGTATATCTTGGACAATGTGCTTGCTATCTAGGAAGGCATGGAATGGGCTAGAACTTCTGGACATGATACTCTATTTATAAAACTTGACTTTGAAAAAGCCTATGATCGTATTGAATGGAATTTCATTATTTCCCTCCTCTAGGATCTTGGCTTTGGCCCCTATTTTATGCAATCTATTAAAATGTTATTCTGTGATGCTTTTGAAGTCCTCACGATGAATGGCCAACACTTTACTGGTATTCAGCTAGCTTGCTCTATTCGACAGGGTTGCCCATTAGCCCCTTCCCTATTTATTCTAGCTGCTGAAGCATTTGGCTACCTTTTAGCCCATCAAACTTCATAAGGAATTATTAAAGGTATTTCTTTACTTGCTTCCTCTCTTCAAATGGTAAATGGCCATTTTGCTGATGATTCTTTTTTGACATTACATGAAGATGAGCAGTCAGTAAATGCAGCTTTACAATGCCTTGAGACTTTCTGTTTAGCATCTGGTTCTAACATTCAGTGGAAGAAAACATCTTGTTATAGACAAGCTCACACGCCACTTCCTGAGTGGTTAGCTTCTTACTCTTGGCATTGGATCCAACCAGGAGAATTATTCAAATTCTTGGGTATTCCTTTTGCCTTCCAGGCTTCTCCTGCTCAACTTTGGAATATGGTTGTCCAAAAAATTGAGAAGAAGTTGGGCTACTGGTCTACTAAAAAGCTTTCCTTGGCTGGTAAGTTTCAAGTTTGCTCTAAGGTGCTAGCTTCTACACATGTCTATTACTCTTCTTGTTGGGTCCCATCTAAAAATTGTTATCAGAAGCTGGACAAGCTCTTACGGGATTTTCTTTGGGCTTCAACTAAACAAAAATAGGGGTTTCATAGAGTGGCATGGAATGTTTGTTGTCTTCCTAAAAAGGCAGGGGGTCTGGGTTTATTTAACTATCATTTTTAGGGGTTTGCTTTATGTGCTAAATGGATTGTTAGGGCACTTCAGGGTGATGAAGCTTGGAAAGTTCTTGTACGGCACTGCATCTCTTCTGGCCTGCCCTTTGGGAGGAAAGGGTGGTGGGGCCTGACCTTACAAACCATTTTGACATCTCCAGCCCCATTTAAAATTATAGGTTCTTTTGTGATGCAAAGTATCTGGAAGGCATGGGAAGCTTTCAAACCCAGGCTCCAATGGTAGGGTAAAGATAAATCTACCAGAGCTTCTATATCCACTCTAAGTCCTTGGTGGTCTCCTGTAGTCACTTTAGAGGGCCTACCTTTGGCTCAAGTTCAATGGGTTAGAGCATTACGCTTATTCAAAAAGGGTATTGTAACATTTTTAGATTTCTTTGATGCTCATACCAAGCATTGGTATTCTTGGGATCAATTTTGCCAGAAGTTTGGTCTTAAGCCAGATGATCGAGCAACTTTTGATGTGGTTATCGACAACACTCCTTTCTCTATTTGGCTACATTTTGGTAAGAACTTTCAATAGCATTGGTCATCTGATTGGTGTTGGTCTAATCATACTCCTCTGGTGAAATATAAACCTTCTTTAGGGTATCATATGTTGTCCCCTCATTCTCCTCTGGTTGATATTTTAAACCACCGTTGGGATCTAGTTTCTTCTCAATCTAGATGGAGCCTTCGCTTTTCTATGGTTTGGCAGTCTTATCTTGAACCTAAGCATTGTTTTTTTGCCTAGAGTTTATTACATCAAGGTCTTCCCCTTGGTCATAGGTTACAATATATGGGGGTTGCTAATTCTGTTTATGCTTTTTGTAGAGGTCCTAATAATTTTGTTCATGTGTTTTGGGCTTGTCAAACAACCAAAAATGCTTGGGATTGGGTTCTTTCTTTTTTCAATTCCTTTTTACTAGAGCAATGTTCTTTGGTTAATGCACTACTTGGGGATCCCCTAGATTTTTCTCTTCCCCTCAACGAATTTTGGCATATTTTTCATCTTAGTATTTTATACCATCTCTGGAAAACAAGAAATAATATTATATTTGGGAGACAGGAGGCTTTTACCTCCTTCTCTGTTGCTGCTAGATATGCTCTCTTCTATGATTGTTGGTTACAGATCCTTACTCAGGTGGAGAAAGTTAAGGTGGAGCTACAATATCTTAGATCACTTCTGGATCATTGGGCTAATGCACCTTGCTCTGTTAGCCGACTTCCTTCCAACAACCATGTGTCCATAACTCATGGCTTCTCTCACACAAGCTCACCTTCAGATCGTTCTTGCAATGGTCGAAGAGATCATTTATCTGCTCCAACTTCTTAGCATCATTGGTCTCCACTGTAGTCCAATTCCGCACCTCTAGTGGATGGGATGTTCGCTTGATTCCAATTGATCCAGTAACTGCATACAGTTGTCCCTGTTTTGTCTTCTTTTCTTTACTCAGTTCTGATGTAATATTGGCTTTTTGAGTTGATTCATGTGATCCTGTAATTTTTTTTGGGTGTGTGCCACGGGGTGTGTTAATTCCACCCAACATTTTTGTATGAAAGTGATTATTTCCAATTAATATAAGGTCCTTTCATTCAAAAAAAGAAGTAATCATATGGAACCTAGACCTCACTAGAGATCGAATTTTTGTGAACCATTTGATTTTTTAAACTAAATTATCATAAAGGAAAGAATCCTAGTCGAATTTAACTCCAATAATTATAAAGTTACAATTTAGATATAGTGTACAAAGAAGTGGGACATGTCAATCTCACCTAAAATTCTATAAAGCATGGCCATGGCATATCTTACTTCAAGCATAACATTTAAGATAACATACCTTCCATTTTTAAAAATAAAGGATCTCGTTATCATTCACTCATCAATATTTCAAAATATCATTGATGTTATCATACTTCTTTTAAAATGCCTATTTATATTGGTTGTCATAATTTATGGAGTTCTAAGGGAAGAGTTTATAGATGGTATGCAATAAATTGCTACTACAACAAGTGACCAACATATTGTTAGAGTCTCTTATTTATCCTTTGGACAAATCTATTATGTGTAGTATCCACTGCACCACATATGCACATTTTAATAGCTTGGGCCAAGCACCAACTTTCAACAACCTTCACTCCATGGTATTTTGAATAACATTTAGGTAGTCTAAGTAATATTGATAACTACTTACGTGTTGAGATAAATTATTATATTTATGGTAGATATCCAATAAATCATTAATACTATCACATAGGTCTATAATTGCTATATTGTTGATAATGGCAATCGTGTTGGTAATTTTAATTTTACCCAATTTAACAACTATGAGAAAAATAGAGTACTTGAAAATACCTAGAATACAAGACAACAAGGAAGGAATTCAAACACTCAATGAATTTAAAAATGAAAATGTAAAACTAATATATAAATACTTTTAGGGTCGGTAAATTAAATGCATGGTCATGTCAACTTGAATTTGCATGGTTTGGCATAAAATTAATTTATTAAAATGTGGTTTAGCTTTGGTAAAAAATCATGCATAATCTTCACACTAAATCTTTACATGCCATAGTGATTCAATGTAAAGTGGAGTAGTTATAAGAAGTAATTAAGATGGGTTAATGACACATCATTAAGGTGTCCAAATAGATAGCTTGAATAAATCATAATTTCCTTTGCATTTGTGAGACAACGAAGAGAATAGGTGAAGGTCTAGTCACTTTAAAAATTTTACTCTTTTTGTCTTCACATGAACAAAAGGTGAAGAAGTTAAGGTAGGAATTTTGGGATCAAGTGGTTAAAAAGGTGGGTGATTTAAAATGTTAGGATAGGCATGATAGTATTTAGATTTTTTACCTCTTTTTGTGCAAAACTAACCTTTGTAAATTTCAAAATGAATTAGTATCTTTATTAAAATGTAAAATTCATGAAGTCATACTTAAATAGAAAAACCAAAGATAAAGGTGGATCCCATTATAAACAATTTATAATGGGTTTAATGTGGCAACATGTGGCTATGAAATACCCTATGTATGAGCATGATATCTAGACAATTTTCTAATGTGTCCACCTTAGGAAGCATTATATCTAGTCAAGAATATTGTCATACATAAAAAACATAGACCTTTATAGTTTATGCAAATAGAAAATAAGTTGTAAAATGACTACCATCAAAAGTGATCAACTTTCCTATTAAAATTCCATTTAAAGATCAAGCACAGGAAGGGAACCACCAAAATTATTGTAGACTACCTCAATTGACATCTAGTCACTACTCTTACCATCACCCTTAATTCCATTGGTCATGAGACTTCTAACTAGTACTACTTGTATGAGTTAGACCATCAATATACCACGATCCATTAGGATCTACTCTCATGTAAATTTAATTCTAATTTTTACATAAAGGATAATATTCTCTTGCACTTATAACACATACATATCTAAAAATAAATACAAAAGTTCATTTACAAATGATGTCATCTTCGATTATCCCTGGAGGGGGTAATCGACCTCACAAGGAGTGACACAATGAGATCATGGTTGAGAGCATGGGTTTAAGCTCAATTTGTGGTATTCAAGAGTTTTTACAAGGTCAAATCCTTATTATGATGTGATATTCGAGGTGAAATTGTGCTCAAAAAAGGGAAGAGGGATGTACGAGATAAAAATAAATAAACTCAACAAAATAAAGAAGGGGGGCAATGTGTGAAGAGATCAGCTAAGATCTTCCTATAAAAATAAGTATGAATAATATCTACCAATGTTTGAACTCTTCCTCTCCTTGACATAGTGAAGCATACATGAGATCAACTAACTGTATGCAAGTGTGAGCAAAAAGGTCTTGTAGGAGAAACAAACAAATGACTAGTCTAAAAATAGAGGTAAGCTCCTCATGCACACATATACTTAATAAAACCCAAAGAATATACAAAAAATTAAAAGGAAATACATACACACGTAAGTGGGTCAACATGATGCCATAGATGGCTATACTAAAAATTTGATATAGGCTCCCATGTATATATATATATATATATATATATATATATGTGCAAATGTCTTACAAATATTGTGATAGAAGTAGAGATTCAATATATCCCTATATATATATATATGTGCAAATGTCTTACAAATATTGTGATAGAAGTAGAGATTCAATATTTCCTATATATATATATATATATATATATATATATATATATATATGCAAATGTCTTACAAATATTGTGATAGAAGTAGAGATTCAATATTTCCCATAAGCCACTCAAGAGATGACTATTTTTACAAAATAAAATTGAGGGAAATCTTACAAATGGATGCAATTACAAACTTGCTAATCCTTTATAAAGCTATTACTACTCCTATTTATACATTACAAGGGGAATTTTTCCCTCTAAAACTCATTTAAATATTTATATATGGCTACTACTTTTTATACAAAGTCATGTCTTATCTAATCATTTATCCATTTGAGATACTGTAGATTTAAAGCCATGAATTTCAAATGGTCCTAAGCCCTTGGATGAGCAGCTATCTTATTTTTGCCATCTATCCAATTTTGGAAATTCCCATCATATGGGTGTAGAATATTATTTTATTTAATTCTTTGGATCTTCAAGTTGCTTATATCATGACTCCCATGTTGTTGTTATCCTTTCTTGGAGATATGAGATATTATTTTGTAGGAAAGGACAATATTCCTTGAATAACGTGCACCTTATTGGTTTAACTTTTGGGGCATAAATATTTTATTCTTTGGGAGTTTTCTTCACCACTTGGAACCGCTTGACTTTGGATCGTTGGAAATTTTTTTTTTGAATATATTTTTTAGAACTTTTGCTTGATCCACAAATTAGAAACTTTTGACCTTTGGATATTCTCATCTTTTTATATTTGACCTTCAATCATCAAACCTTTTTATTAGGGATTTTCTCTTATGGTTGTCTATGACTCAAACTTTTACTTTCAAAAGGTGTAATGATTCATCACTATAGTTCTAGTAGTTCTCAAGGGATATTTAGCCTACTAAATATAAGGAACATAGAAACTTCTGCCTTAGTCCATTAGGCACATAATAAAAAAATCTCCCCTAGAAGCAAAATTTTCTAGCAATCAAGAAACATCTTTGAAATTTGTAGATGGTCAAGACCTTTCCTATCTCATGAAACTAAGATCACCTATAGTACATATGTAAAAATTTTCAAGTGAGTGGCCTTCATCCATTGGGCATGGATTCAAATACCCCCCACTTATTATCCATGCCTTAATTATTTTTTTATTTTCTTCTAGTTTCATGGAAAAATTATTTCCACCACATTGGGACTCAAGTTTCTGAGAAAATTTCATGGATTATATTTATTGGTACTAGAGCCTAAGTTTATTCTTTTGAGATAATGTTGGTATCGATCTCCTTATTATATTTACCCCTTTTAGCATGCATGTTTCCCCTCCAACTCAGATTATTTACCTTCTTTGTATTGGAGGAAGGGAAAACTATTTCTTCTAGGCTTTCAAAAATGTCCAAGCTTGTTTGATTGCACATTTTTGAGGTAGTATATTCTACTACCTCTATTATTCTTTGGTCCACTTGGTCATATTTTTTGTGTTGGGACCTATTGAGAATTGTTACCTCTACCTCCATGAAAGTGTTTTCCTCTTCCTAAATTGGCATAACCTAGTGAGTGACAGTAGGTTGTTGAGTGAGTGAGGTTTGAGGAGAAACAACTTGGATAACTAGGGTTGATTGTACAATCTCCTTGGATTTGATGATACAAATGTTAGAAATTTGATCCTATTTTATAATTAAGTATGGGGAGAGGAAATATAACCTCTTACAAACCTTTCCTTGGAATGAGACCACAAGCTACCTCAAAATCATATTTTAATATATGATATTGTGCAGTTGGTAAAATTAGACCATGTCTCATAGATGTTCTTGTAGATTTGACAACCCTTTGCCATTAAAATATGGCAAATTTCATGGTGTGGACATAGGATAGTCATTAAAAACATCTAGTGGCATAGGAGGCCATAAGCTACTTATCTTACTCCATGTTGAGAAGTTTATAAGGACACAAATATTTGTATTTTGGCATATGGATCCCATGGTGGAGCTTTCATAGTATTTTTAGGCCCTTTGAGTTGTGATGGAGTTGCTAGGTGAATACTACTTTTTGCTTCTAAAAAATAAGTAGACAGAGGTCTTCACCTCAACCTCATTATGGCATATTTAGCAATGACTTCTTCCAGTGTTCATTTTAGAGTAGAGTTGTTGGGTGAATATAACTTATCACTTCTAGATAAGTAGGTAGACAAATGCCTTCACACAAATATCATTCTAGAGCAAAGTCAACAAGTGAATGTAGCTTCTCACTTCTGGATTGGTAAGTAGACAAAGGCCTTCACCCAAACCTTAGTCTGATATTTATAACAATGACTTCTTCTAGTGTTCATTCTAGAGAAAATTTTCTAGGTGAGTAAAGATGTGCTTCTACAAGCAATAATAGACAAATGTCCTCACCAAGTCTAAGTTATACTCCTTGTTGCAATTATAGGACTAATTATGTGTCACTAAGATCCCATTTGGAATGACATTATATTTTTGTCATATTTTCTTGCTCCTGGTAGGGGAAATCATTCCTTAAGGGGAGTGACATAGAGGGGCTATGGTCAAGAGCATGGAATTCAGCTAAATTGAGGATCTTCAAGATATTTTATAATGTTGACTCTTTGTTATGATATGATCTTCAAGGAGCAATTATTCTCAACAAAAGTAAAAAAGATATGAGATATAAAAATAAAATTCAAAATAAAAGAAAAATATGGATGATGTACCAAGAAATATGCTAAGATATTCTTACAAAACTAGATGTGAACACTATGTGCCAATGATGAATACTTCCTCTCTTTGACATAGTGAAGCATGGATAAGATCTACCAGTTGTATGCAACTGTGAGTAGGTGGGTTCTGTAGGAGAGACAAATAATTGACTGGTTCAAAAATAGATGCAAACCCCTCACATATACATATACTAAATAAAATCCAAAGAACATGCAAAATATTACAATAAAATACATACACATAGAAATGGGTCAATAGGAGGCCACATATGGCTATACCAAAAAATTGACATAGGCTTCCATGTATATATATACAAATAATATCTTACAAATATTTTTCCAAAAGTGAGGGTTTGATATTACCCACAAGTCACTCAGGAGATGACTATTTTTACAAAAATAAATGAAGGAAAATCTTACAAATGGATGCAATTGCAAACTTGTTGATCCTTTACAAATATATTACTACTCCTATTTATAGATTATAAGGGGAGGGTGTCCCTCCAAAATGCATGTAAATATTTCTAAGTGTCTACCATTTTTTATATTGAGTCATGCCTCATATGATCATTTATATTTTTGAGATCCTTTGGATTTGAATTCATGAATGTCAAATGGTCCTAATCCCTAGGATGAGTAGCTACCATTGTTATTGCCATCTACCCATTTTTGGTAATTCCCATATTATGGGTGTAGATAATTTTTTTATTTAATTCTATGGATATTTGATCTACTGCTATCATGGTTCCCAAGCTGCTATTGTCATTTCTCAGAGATATGAGATATTATTTTATAGGAAAGGACAACCTTCCTTGAATAACATGCACCTTGTGGGCATAGCTTTTGAGGCATCAGTGTTTTCTTCTTTGGGAATTTTATTCACCACTTGGGGCCACTTGAATTTTGATCTATGGGACTTTTTTTTCATGGGTATCTTTATCAAAACTTCTGCTCATATTTCATCTATGACTTGGAAACTTTTGACCTTAAAATATTCTTGGCTTTTATATCTGACCTCTGATCATCAGACCTTTTTTATTGAGGTTTTCTCTTATGCTTATCTACAACTCAAAATTTTTCTTTCAAAATTTGTAATGATTCATCACTACAAAAACATTAAATTTGAATACTCAAAAACTTTAATGTTGCCAAGACACTAGTTGTTATATAGAGGTACTTTTACTAGCTCAAGCTTCACCAAGATTTTCATAGCTATATCATATATTACATATCCTATATAATTACCAAACCTTCCAATAGGAAGCTAATATTGTACATTATAGTATATACATTTAAAAACCCTTTAGAACCAATCTCAATGGATATCATGTTAAGGCTTCCAACTAGTCACCATGGGAATGACTATCTATGTGGTATTGGAGATAATTTTTGAAAATGGATATTCTCATGTCCTATCAAAAGAACATCAGAAGGGAATAAACTACTAGATTATTGTTCAAACATGTATAGGTTCAATTTGAATTTCCATGGATAATTTGTATAATAAATATATAAGATTCCTTAACATTTTTTGGATGTGTTTGGTCTTACATGGATACAAAAATTCTAAGATCAACCACCATTAATCCAAAAAAATATGGGAAAATAGAGGTGGTAAGTCTTATTATTGTGCATCTATATTAAATATATAACTCCAATAATGCATGCACATTAGATGAGATATTATCATATGTTTATAAAAACTACAACATGGTTGTTCACGAATCTATATATTATAGTCCTTTTTAGGATTCTCTCAAGATCCAACCATTGGCTCAAATCAACCATTATTTCACTTTAGCCATGATAAAATAAATCTTCTATGATTAGACAAGATTAACAAGGTCAAAATATTTATTAAATAAGTTCATCAAATTTAATGCCAAGTCCATATCATCCTTTAGAAATATAAATCCTAGTATAATGAGTTCCATGAGAAGAATCATGCATTGCATTAATACCAAATTGGGATAATATTTGGCTTCATATTTAAAAATAACATATCTAAGGTGTCTATAAAAATATCTATGAACCACATACTATTACCAAGAAAGTAAGAGATAGTACATTTGAGATATGTCATCCTCCATACGTAGGTTTCCATACAATTTTCAATATGAGACTTCTATGCCCATACTATCCTCCTTTATTGGATACTTTAGAAGTTGTGGAGTAGCATCATCATTCAAAACTAGACCCTAATTACACCTCTCTAATAACCATAGATTAAATCGTAGACACTTTGGTCAACTACACCAAAAATCAAGAGATTTATCCTTATCAATTTATTAAAGTTGACCAAGTTTTTAAGCAAGGTATATGGATAATGCATAGTTTTATTAAAATATTCCTCATCTAATATTGATTTTATAATCAATGAGATCCATTAGTTTCTAAGGAGGGATAATTGATCCAAAAAAAATCATGGGAAATCTAAGTATCAACCACTAGAGACTTGCCACTTTATAAACTTTGCACCAATTCCAACTCTTTAATTTGATCATAACACCAAATAAATATAGTATTATTCCCTATGGTGTCAATTTCCTATAGTGCTAGCACTAGTCATAGTGTCAAGACAACTGACACTACCTACAAAATATCAACTTTTTCTAATTGTTATTTCTATCCTTGTTATCATTGGGAGATAAATCATTTGATATTATCTCATGATTATTTGCATCTTTCTTGTATATAAAAATGTATTCTCATACATCTCTAGTATTAGAATTAGCATCGATGCACATCCTTCATGTAGAGATTTTGTAAAGTTCAATAAATTACATATAATTTATTTATGTATATAGTTTATTTGTACATATATTTGCTTATTCTTATTCCTTGTTTCACTAGCATGGTAGCATATTGGGCTGCCCCGCAAAACCAAATTATAGATATAATGAGAAAGGCCTCATTCCATAAATCTATCCATCTATACAAATATTGAAGTCTAGGAATATTAGTCTACAAAACTCAAATAACTTATCAATGTCCAATCATTTCCAAGAGGGAGACATGAATATTGTATAATAAAGTAAGAAACATACACTATACTTGTTGATTAGTGATCTTCATCACAACAAGATAGTGGTCAACTAACCAAGCCAAGAAACCACACGTTTTATTTTAGCCTATAAAATTAGCTACATAAAAATATTTTAAAAAAGATATTTGCTTTAAACAACTATGTCTACAATTGCTCCCTTACCCAAGAATTAGACCAAGTAAAAAATGCCTCTTTGTCACAATGGCTAGGATATAATGGCATACATTTTTTTTTAAAACCATTGTAACAAGCAACCCTAGCTCTAAAGTTCTTAGAAGGAAGAAAATCATGTGAGGAGTCCAACATTAATAAAATTTACTTTTAATTAAGTTAAAATCCCCTAGAACTAGTTCCACTATAGGCAAGTGCTCTCCAAACCAATTCCATAAGTAGGATCTACTTCTACCATTGCTATTACCATAAATTAATAAAAATTCCAAAAATCGTACCTTTCAAAACTATGGTGGCCCAAATGCAATGGTGATTGGGATACTCCAATCCAACTAGTTACAAAGTGGCTTATCCAAGGGGATAATCCTAAAATCACTCCACCACTTCCCTTTAAGAGACATAAAATAAAAATATGTTTCATATCCAATTAGACTACATCATAATATTTAAATAACAACTTGCACATTTAATTTCCTATAACATAGTTTCATAGAGTATTAGACATTCAATAATCTCCCTAATATGGTCCTTGCACTCAACCAAAGGGAGACCCCTAATTTTTTGTGAAAAATAGAATAATTAATTTACTACATTATTGAGCCTCAATGGCTAGAGCATCATATTTTTTCCTCATATTGAGAATCATTTTTTTGAACAAACAACTTTGGGACCTGATATAAATTTTTAGTATTTACTTTCATGCACATATTAAAATGAAAATAAGGTATTCAATAAAACCATAGATTTTTTACTAGTGTTGCAGTGTTTTATATCTTGAACCCCATTTTTATATTACCTCTAAAAACATGAATAAATCTCTTTATACTTATTCTATATTACACACCACCCATTTTTAATAATTGCATCCTTATAACTAATAATTAAAAATATCCTTGTCTTTTCCCTTGACAAGAATTATTAAGAGAAGTCCTTACTGGTTGAGGAAGATATTTCCTCCTACCTTGCATCTTCTTGATATTACCTCTTCACATGTTGGAATTCACAATACTTTCCAAAAATAAATAGAACAAAGTCATCCACTCAAATCTTATACAAAAAGCATAAAAGGATAAATGAAAGAAAAAGAGATAAAAATTGTTAGATGCCAATAGGAACCATAAATAATCAATATATTATCTATGGATAAGAATCACAACACTTTGATATAATTTATGGAGTGTTGAGGGGTATTTATATCAATACCAAATATCTAAATTACATAAATTATTTTAACCTAAGATGACATAACAAGAGGGATCTAAGGTTATTTTACAAGTTTATATGATGGGTTTAACCATAACAAGATTAACTACAAACCATAGGGATTACATAATAAAATATGACAATAAATTAAATACAATTGTGTAATTCTTTTCTTTAAGCATATACAATATTAAATCATACAATGTCATCATTGGACATAAGTTAGATTACACTTTCAAAACCCCTTCATAACTCAAACTAAGGGACCAAGGATAGAAGACACTATTAACTATAATATATTCCTCTCATAATGGATGCTCTAGTGGGACTTTACATTTAAGTTATAATTATTTGAATCCCTCTCATCATCTAAAATATATTGCTATATAAAAATATCTCCATAAGAATCTCCTTAGGTTGGACTGTAGTCATCACTATCACTATAAGATGATCCTACACATATCCAAAGAACACTTTCGCTAAGAATCCAAATGAGTAAGATAATTCAAAATTACCACCTCTAAAGAGAGGTTGCATTAATCTTGTATAATTACATAAGGTAGGACTTGAAGGCATAAATTTCCTTCTGTAGTATACATCATCTTATTTGTAAATTTCAACTTGCCCTTAGGCCATCTAACTTTTGTCATGAAAGGCTTTGTACAAATCTACTTAAGAAAATAATTCTTACAAATTTCCACAAATACTTAGATAAGAAATAGAAGGACGATATAATGAAATATTAGATCTTCATAAATGAGGAAGAGGAATTTGACCAAAGCATATTCTAAATCCTTTTCTTATATGCCTCCAAAAGAATCAAAAATTGTTGCAACTATCACAAATATACCTACATCCCTCAAAAATAGACCTAATATTATATTTGCAAAAATAAAATAAATTTCACCTTTCAAAATAGGATAATAGGGCTTGAGAACTATCCTACATAATTTGGTCCCTAACATTGGAACAAATCCATAAACTGATATCAACCATACGTAGAGCTCAAAAAATTGTGTGATTCAAAAAAAGAGAGTTACAAATGCTTTCGAATACAAAAGTGATGACATCTAAAATATATTCCCTAATAGTACTTAAAAATATAAAAATACATTGTGCACATATTTTGAGCAGATATCATCAGGAATGAGTGAGTTGAGGTTTAGCGAGTGCGGTGGGAGTGAGGATTTGAATTTTCTGGGCAAGAATCTTAGCCAAGGTGGCAAATGGAGAGCAGGTACAGAAGGGGTGGGTGGGAACCTCGATCATGGATCAAACAAGGATCCAGAGGAAGGTGGTCAGCTTGCACCAGATTTGGAGGTGGGCATCATGCGGGGGCCTGACCCTCCTCAGAAAGACCCTAATAAAAAAGATATGAAGGACAATGTGTGGCCCAAGAAGTGGCTATCTTTTGCTAAGACTCTTAGAGAAAAAAGAAATGAGGTTCTCTCTCTTTCGCCCCTAGTTCCAGTAAATAATAAAATTTTGGCCCCGACAAGTTCCATGAGCCCTTTTCTTTCAATGGAAGAATTCTCCCTAGTAGACAAGTTTTTGGGAGGTAGGCTGGACAAGGAGACTATCAGGTCTTGGGAGATGGGTAAATGGAGACTGGTAGGTAGCTTGGAGTTGGTAGCTCTAACTCGAGGGTTCTTCATTATCCATTTTAACAATATGGAGGATGTTAACCGCATTTTAATAGGAGGTCCTTGGTTTTTTGGCAAAAGGAGCCTTTTTATCATACGATGGGGTGAATATTTCAACCTTGAAAAGCAAAATATTAATATTACCCCTATTTGGGTTTATCTCCCGAGTCTACCTGCCTAGTTCTTCAATGAATATTGGCTACAGGGAGGACCTGATCTCCATTGACCATGTGACCATAGCCAGGATAAGGATGACTCATGCACGAATTTATGTAAATGCTAATTTGGATAATGAATTTCCAAGGTTTGTGGAGCTAGATTATGGAGAATACTATAAAAAATAGTTGATAGAATATGAGAACAGATCGATATTCTATGCAGAATGCAAAAATCAAGGACATATATGCAATTCGTTCCCTAACCTGGTAATGAATAGAGAAAAGTAGAAGTAGGGAATGATAGACAGAGGAAATTTGAGGAGTTTCCTTGGTAGAGGCGATTTCAATCAAGCAAACTATGTCTACCAAAAAAATAAAAGAGAGGGTGCAGGGTCCCAACAAGACAAAGGAAAACAACAGGTTGTTGGCAACCAAAATACTTAGGTAAGTTCCAATCCTCTAGTTTCAAATAAATTTTCAATTCTATCCAATATGGGAGTATGAGGATTATCGAAAGATATGGAAGCCCAGAACCTTCAGGATAACCTTTCTAACTCTCTAGAATCCCCATCCAAGTCAAGATCCTCAAACCCTAATGCTAAAATTAATGTAAGTCACGTCAGCATCACAAAGCCAAACCCTAATTCCCAATATCTAGAATCCACATCCAAGTCGGTATCCTTAAACCCCAATGTTAAAAATACTTCAAGCCCAGTGGTAATCCCAAAGCCAAATCCTAATTTTGAAGAACTTAGGAAGAAATTTGAGTCATTGGAAAATAAAAAACTCATCTCCCTAACATCATCACTAGGAGCCAGGTGAATCCTACTGAGGGGTCGTCCCGTAGACTAGGGGAATACAAGAAAAAAGGAGAAGATTTTGATGTAGGGGTGGAGATATGTGAAACTCTTCAGACTAAGGAATATGGTAGTCTGGTTCTGTAACAAATTGCATCCCCCTAATTTAGTCCTAAAAAAACCAGGATCATTGTGAAGTCTCATATTGATTTTGGCAATGAAAAAATAAGAGGGAGAATATCAAATGCTAAGCATAAAAAAATTAAAACTGATAATGACATTGCCAATGGAAAACATAGAACCTTATTTCAACAAGTTATTCTAGGTTCTGAAGACAACAAATTAGGAAAACCCCCTCAAGGGAGGGGGAGAGGAAGAAATCCCAAACAATCTAAATGAATTTCTTCTCACGTAATGTGAGAGGCATCAATGGCTTACCCAAACAAAAGGAAGTCAATGCAATAAGAAATCAAGTGAATCCAACTATTATCATGTTGCAATAAATAAAAACTGATGAGATTCAGTCAAAAAAATAGTAAAAAAATATGGAATCAAGGGGAGATGGTTTGCAAATCAGCCAGAGGAGCATCTGGAGGCCTTATGACTTTGTGGGATCCCCATATAGTAGAAGGCACCATTATTCAAAAATATGATAGGGTTCTTAGTGTTTTATTTAAGGAAATAAACAACAACAGGTCATGGATTCTTTCAAATATTTATGCCCCGACTTCAATTGAAGGGAGAGCTCTACTATGGAAGTACTTCGACAATCTGAGTGAAATATTCCATAATGTCCCCTATATTCTGGCTAGGGATTTTAACACTCCTCTTTACCCTTCAAACAAAATGGGTGGAAATGGACCACCTATCAAGAGCATGGATGAGTTCATTGACTTTGTGAACTCCAAAATGTTGATGTATGTAAAAATTAGAGGAGTTAATTATACGTATATCAATCGGTGGATAGGGTGTCATCTCATTCAAGAAAGGCTTAACAGGTTTTTTATATCAAAGGAGGCTACAACTATGTTCGGTGATTCTACCAT
Source organism: Wollemia nobilis (assembly GCA_028583015.1). Taxonomy (NCBI): domain Eukaryota; kingdom Viridiplantae; phylum Streptophyta; class Pinopsida; order Araucariales; family Araucariaceae; genus Wollemia; species Wollemia nobilis. Next base: position 3,620,289 of record JAQPPZ010000057.1, read on the forward strand.
GCAAGCCCTTCCTAAAATTGCCTTTGATCATAATCCCATTTTTTTGGATATACCTCAGTCTCTATCCTTCAATAAACCTTTCAAATTTCAATCTATGTGGATCAAACATTCCAGTTTTAGAGATAACTTAATTTAGTGGTGGTAGCAACCTGTCAAGGGTAGTGCAACTTTTAAACTTACTGGAAAATTAAAGTTTGTTAAGGAAAATATTCGAAATTTGAACAAAGAGGTCTTTGGGAACCTCTTTGAAAATAAAAAATAGGTTGTTGAAATTTTAAATATAATTGATCAGAGGATTCAACATGGTGATGCTGATGAAACTACTAGGCAGGAGGAACGGACAAAACTAGTAGAGTTTCATAACATTTTGGCCTGTGAGGAAATATATTGGAGGAAAAAATCAAGGGATCTTTGGTTGAAATATGGAGATTCAAATTCCAAGTTTTTTCATGTCACCATGCTTAGAAATAGAAGCAATAACAAGATAAAATTTTAAAAAAAGCAGATGGTTCTATTACTCAGGACTTAATAGAAATTAGAAAGGAGGCAGTAACTTATTTCAATTCTATCCTTAGTCAAGAATCACAATGCAATGAGGAGGACAAAGATATTCTCTTGCAATCCATTCCTAGCATAATAAATGAGGATATAAAACTTAAGCTTCTAGCTCCCTTTTCTGATGAGGAAATTAAGTAAGCCTTATTTAGCATGAAGCCAGACAAAGCCCCAGTACCCGATGGCTTTCCCCCTTGTTTCTATCAAGATTTTTAGGACATCATAAGTGAGGATGTAATTTTTTCTATCATATAATTCCAATCAAGAAATCATATCCCAAAAGGTCTCAACTCTACTTTTATTTCTCTAATTCATAAGAAGCAAACCCCTGAATCTCTGGTTGACTTTAGGCCAATCATTCTATGCAATGTTTCTTAAAATATCCTAACAAAAGCCATTGCAAATAGAATTAGAGATGTTCTGCACCGCATCATAGATCCATGACAGGGAAGCTCTATCTAGGGTAGGTCAATATTATATGGAGTTATCATAGTTCATGAAGCTCTGCACTCTGCTCATAAGACTAACAGGTCTATTTTTGCCCTCAAGCTTGATATGAGCAAAATATTTGACAAGCTAAATTGGGATATTCTGATTGTTTTCCTCCTTAAGTTTGGTTTTCACCACCAATGGGTTAATTTGATCAAATAATGCATTTCTAAAGCATTTTTCTCGAATCTAGTTAATGGAACAACTGTTGGCTACTTTCAAAGTCGTAGAGGAATTTGGCAGGGGGACCCTATCAGCCCCATGTTATTCACCATTGTGGCAGAAGCTTTAGGTAGAACCATAAAAAATACTTGCAGTTCAAGGCTAATATTAGTAATCAAGGCAACATCTCTCACTAGGGTTGTTTCTCACCAACAATTCATTGATGATACCCTTCTATTGACTAAGGCATCGGTGGTTGAGGCCAAAAGAATTAAATACATCATGCAACTCTACGAGGACGTTGTTGGTCAAAAAGTTAATTTTAGTAAAAGCAAGTTATATTTCTTAAACACCCCCATTCAGAGGCAAGGAATTATTACAAAAAATTTAGGGTGTGATATAGCAAACCTCCCCACTTTGTATCTTGGTCTCCCTCTTTTCATTGGTTCTCTGAGAGAGTCAATGTGGGACAGGGTTATTGAAATAATTCAAAAAAACTTGCTGGATGGAAAGATCATCTTCTATCTCAAGAAGGAAAGCTACCCCTCACTAAGTCCTCTCTTCAGAGCATTCCAATCTATTTCCTCTCCATTTTCAAAGCCCTTGTGAAGGTTTTCCAGAAAATTGAGAAAATCCAAAAAGAATTTTTATGGACTGGATTAGATGAGAAAAAAAGGATACACCTTGTAGGATGGACCAAAGTGTGTAGACCTAAGTAAAATGGGGGCTTACGTATGAGGAGAATTGCTCATATGAATTTAGATTTACTAGCTAAGCAGGTGTGGTGCCTCATTTCTAGTGAAGAAAATGAATGGAAAACTATCATCAAATGAAAGTATCTTCAAAATATGGAATTTCTAAGTGACTCAGTTCCAATCAAAGGTTCTACTTTTTGGAGAGTAATTGATGCAGAAGCATCCAAGGGCAGTAGAGCAATCTAGAATCAACCAAAAATTTTCTAAGTATTTGCAAAGAAAAATATGTGTCGCGATATCATGACCAAAACAGAAGATAGGGAAGCGACGGATAGAATGTCGTGATTTCGTGACATGTCACGATTTCGTGACATGTTGCAAAATTGTGACCAAAAAAGGGAAGCAAAGGCATGGAGGACCGAAGGTCGTGAAATCATGACATGTCATGATTTCGCGACCAAAGCAGGGAAGCAAAGGCGTAGAGGATCGAAGGTCACGAAATCGTGACATGTCGCGATTTCGTGACCAACGTAGGGAAGCAAAGGTGCAGAGGACCGAAGGTCACAAAATCATGACATGTCATGATTTCATGACCAAAGCAGGGAGAAAAAGGTGCAGAGGACCGAAGGTCGTGAAATCGTGACATGTCGTGATTTCACGACCAACGCAGGGAGCAAAGGCACGAAGTACCAAAGGTCACAAAATCATGACACATCACGATTTCATGACCAACGTAGGGAGCAAAGATGCGAAGGATGGAAGGTCACGAAATCGTGACATGTCATGATTTTGAGACCAAAACTGAAGAACGGAGGCTCGAATGAAAAATGGCATGATATCGTGGCCAAATGGAAGCGAGAAGGCATGGAGGAAGGAACATAGCAATATCGCGACATGTCATGATATCACGATTGGAACAGGGGAGAGAAGGCATTGAGAGGAATTGTCATGATATTGTGACATGTCACGATATCGCACCCAAAAGAAAAACACGCACTCCAGGCTTTCATAAAAGCGTCCCTTCATGCACGGCAAGTTAGCGGTAGTGAAGCAGTAGTTCCAGGGGAAGATTCCAACAGGCATGTTGGCCGCTCATGCAAGATATCTAGAGATGCATTTATAACAACTAACAGCAAGCAGCAGATCGAGAAGAAGTTTTTGTTGGGGTATGGTAGCCAGTCGTGCACCTCACCCAGAGTCTCATCAATGCAACTTTCCAGTATTGTTTCAAGTGGCAATTGCAGATCGTGGGAAGTTTGAAAACATAGAGGCTTGGGACCTCGATAAAAACCCAAGGATTGTAATGAGAAGGGGTTGGCAAAACAGCAGATTGTTGTATATTCTTTGTAAAATTTTGTTGAAGCTATTGGATAAGAATTTTGACTCTTATTACTTTGTTTCCTATCTTGCCTTAGATCTATTCTCCACCAAGTGGTATCAGAGCCAAAATTTCTTAAGTGTGTAACATATCACCGAACGTGAGGCAGTTACACCAGGATCTATGGGAGGGCTTGTGATTGAGTGAGCATAATGCCTCCAAGAAGAAACCCTGTTGGTGGGAGAGGCATGGCAGCATCAAAATATGTCCGAGCCTTGTAGTGGAAAATGTAAGCCCTGCAAGAAGAAATGCGTAGAAGATTTGAGCCAAGAAGAGATGAAGGTAGTGAAGAGGAAGATGACGAAGAAGAAGGCCAACCTGAGGAATAAGAAGAAGTAGTAGATCCTGCTCAAGCCAGACTATACAAAGCCATATCCCATATTGGGAAGAGGCCGAAGATGGAAGTTTTCACATATTCTGGGAACATTGATCCAGAGGAATTAATCGACTGGATCAACGATCTGGAAGAGTACTTTGAGTACGAGGAGGTTGAGGATCCTGATAGGGTCAGATTCGCTAAGACCAAACTAAAAGGTCATGCCAAAATTTGGTGGAAGGGAGTGCAACTGGAGAAAAATAAAAGAGAAAAAGAGAGAATAACAAAATGGGAACGGATGGCAAAAAAGTTGAAGAGGCAGTTCATCCCTAGTGATTATGAGTTATACCTGCTAAAGAAAATGTAAGGGTTGAGGCAATCAAGTAAGACTGTAAAATAATACACAAAAGAGTTCCATAAAATTATGATCAGAACAGGTCACTCAGAGGCCAACAAGGAGAAGGTAGCCCATTACATTAATGGGTTACGAGCAAGTATTCAGGAAGAATTAAGTCTGGTCTAGATGACCACCATAGAGGATGCTTACCAATTTGCCCTAAAGGTTGAAGAAAAGCTCAATAAGAGGTTTGAGAACAAACAAAGAGGAAGAGGTCATGGTGGAAGGACCGATGGAAGGACCAGTGGAAGAAGGAATGAAGATTCTCAGAAGAATGGAGAAAGTAGCAGCAATCAGGAACAAAGAAGAGAAAATACTTACCACCCCCGTAATAAGAATAATGATTGTCGAGGGGGAATGGGTAGAGCTGGACGTGGCCATGGAAGAGGAAGATTTCATGGAACTTGCTTCCAGTATGGGGAAGAGGGACATCACCAATATGAGTGCCCACAGCAACAAGAAAGGAATAATAGGAAGCCAAAAGGAAATGCTAAAGCCACGATCGCTGATGAAGATGTTGGATATGAGCATTCTGAAGAAGCTGAGAGAGGGGAAGTAATGATTACGAGGAGAGTCCTTCTGAATGAAGAGGGGGCCATAGATCAAAGGAAAAGCTTATTCCACATAAGGTGTAAATGCGTGGGTAAGATTTGTAATATTATTATTAACAACGATAGCACGGATAACCTAGTTTCAGAGGGAATGGTTACAAAGCTACAATTGGAGAGGAAGAGACACCCGCATCCATATCAGATCGTGTGGTTGCAGAAAGACCATAAGGTTTTGGTCAATGAGTAGTTCCTGGTAAAATTCAGTATTGGGAATTACCGTGATGAGGTCTTATGCGACATTCTGCCCATGGATGCGTGCCTTTTTCTATTGGGAAGGCCATGGTAGTTTGATAGGTGTGCGGTTCATGATGGTCGTGCCAACACCTATTCTGTGACAAAGAATGGAATGCGTCATAAGCTGAAACCCCTGAAGGAGGTGGAAGAAAAGGTATGTGGCAGTGCTAGAATTTGCTTGGTTGACGGGAGAAAATTTTTAGATGATTTAAAGCATGAACATGTGTGTTATGCATTAATTCCCAGATTCAGGGATACAAAATGCAAAGATAGCCCAGCAGAAGTCCTAGATCTAGTGGAGGAATTTCCAAATATTATATCTGATAATGTGCCTGAGGGTTTACCCCCAGTAAGGAAGATCAGTCACCATATCGATTTGGTGACTAATATTCCTTACTGGGGGTAAACCCTCAAGCACATTATCAGATATAATATCTAGAAATTCCTCCAATAGATCTAAGACTTCTGCTAGGGTATCTTTGCATTCTGTATCCCTGACTCTAGGAATTAATGCATAACACACATGTTCATGCTTTAAATCATCTAAAAATTTTCTCCCGTCAACCAAGAAAATTTTGGCACTGCCACATACCTTTTCTTCCACCTCCTTCAGGGGTTTCCGCTTATGATGCATTCCATTATTTGTCACGGAATATGTGTTGGCATGGCCATAATGAACCGCACAACTGTCAAACTGCCATGACCTTCCCAATAGCAAATGGCACTCATCCATGGGCAGAATGTCGCACAGGACCTTTGGCATTTAAAGTGGGTTGAGTTTCTCCAAAGCTATGCCTTTGTGTTAAAGCATAGAAGTGGAAAATCAAACAGAGTTGCAGACGCCTTAAGTAGAAGGCAGAATTTGCTGATTGAAATGACAGTGGAGGTGGTAGGATTCGAAGAACTAAAGGGTCTATACCCTGATGATCCAGATTTTGCAGAGACCTGGATGGCTTGCTTGGCACCTATTACTGTGGACAAGACAAAGTGGTTGGATTTTCTAATCCAAGATGGAATTTTGTTCAGGGGAAGTAAATTATGCATTCCAAGGAGTTCCATGCGAGAGAACTTAATCAAGGAGAAGCACAGCGGGCGACTGGCTGCCATACCCCAATGAAAACTTCTTCTCGATCTATTGCTTGTTGTTAGTTGCTATAAATGCATCTCTAGATATCTTGCACGAGTGGCCAACATGCCTGTTGGAATCTTCCCCTGGAATTGCTGCTTCACTACCGCTAACTTGTCATGCATGAAGGGACGCTTTTATGAAAGCCTAGAGTGCGTGTTTTTCTTTTGGGCACGATATTGTGACATGTCGTGATATCATGACAATTCCTTTTGACGCATTCTCTCCCCTGTTATAGTCATGATATCGTGACATGTCGCGATATCGTGACGTTCCTTCCTCCATGTCTTCTCACTTTCGTTTTTCCGTGATATAGCGACCTATCGCGATATCGTGGGGTTTTTTATTCGAGCCTCCGTTCTTCATTTTTGGTCACAATTTTGTGACCTTCCGTCCTCCACATCTTTGCTCCTTATGTTGGTCACAAAATCGTGACGTGTCATGATTTCGCTACCTTCGGTCCTTTATTCCTTTGCTCCCTGTGTTGGTCGTGAAATCATGACATGTCACGATTTCATGACCTTCGGTCCTTCGTGCCTTTGCCTCCCTACTTTGGTCACGAAATTGCGACATGTCACGATTTTGCGACCTTCGATCCTCCACGCCTTTGCTTCCCTACGTTGGTTGCAAAATCTCGACATGTCACGATTTTGTGACCTTCGGTCCTCTGCACCTTTTCTTCCCTGCTTTGGTCACGAAATCATGACATGTCACGATTTCATGACCTTCGGTCCGCTACGCCTTTGCTTCCCTATTTTGGTCGGGATATCATGAAATTGTGTCGTGATATTGCGACCAAAATAGAATATAGGTAATCAGCAGACAGAATGTCACGATTTTGTGACATGTCATGAAATCGTGACCAAAATAGGGAAGCAAAGGCGCAGAGGACCGAAGGTCACGAAATCACGACATGTCGCAATTTCGTGACCAAAGCAAGGAAGCAAAGGCGAAGAGGACCGAAGGTCACGAAATCATGACATGTCACGATTTCATGACCAAAGCATGGAGGCAAAGGCACAGAGGAAACAATACTAGAAAGTTGCATTGATGAGACTCTGGGTGAGGTGTGCGACTGGCTGCCATACCCCAATGAAAACTTCTCATTCTGCTTCTTGCTGTTAGTTGCTATAAATGCGTCTCTAGATATCTTGCATGAGTGGCCAACATGCCTGTTGGAATCTTCCCCTGGAATTACTACTTCACTACCGCTAACTTGTCGTGCATGAAGGGATGCTTTTATGAAATCCTGGAGTGCATGTTTTTCTTTTGGGCACGATATCACAACATGTCGCGATATCGCAACAATTCCTCTCAGTGCCTTCTCTCCCCTGTTTCGGTCGTGATATCGTGACATGTCACGATATCATGACATGTCGTGATATCATGACGTTCCTTCCTCCATGCCTTTTCGCTTCTATTTGGCCGTGATATCGTGACCTGTCGTGATATCGTGCCATTTTTCATTTGAGCCTTCGTTCTTTAGTTTCTACAAGCATCATTCTATGTGCAGCTTTATAGGGTAAGCTTGATCCTGACACCAAATCAATATGGTGACTGATCTTCCTTACTGGGGGTAAACCCTCAGGCACATTATCAAATATAATATCTAGAAATTCCTCCAATAGATCTAGGACTTTTTCTAGGGTATCTTTGCATTCTGTATCCCTGACTCTGGGAATTAATGCATAACACACATGTTCATGCTTTAAATCATCTAAAAAATTTCTCCCGTCAACCAAGCAAATTCTGGCACTGCCACATACCTTTTCTTCCACCTCCTTCAGGGGTTTCAGCTTATGACGCATTCCATTCTTTGTCATGAAATAGGTGTTGGCATGGCCGTCATGAACCGCAAACCTGTCAAACTGCCATGGACTTCCCAACAGCAAATGGCATGCATCCATGGGCAGAATGTCGCACAGGACCTCATCACGATAATTCCCAATACTAAATTTTACCAAGCACTACTCATTGACCAAAACCTTATGGTCTTTATTCAACCACACGATCTGATATGGATGCGGGTGTCTCTTCCTCTCCAGTTGTAACTTTGTAACCATTCCCTCTGAAAATAGGTTATTTTTGCTATCGTTGTCAATAATAATATTGCAAATCTTACCCGCACATTTACACCTTGTGCGAAATAAGCTTTTCCTTTGATCTATGGCCCCCTCTTCATTCAGTAGGACTATCCTCACAATCATTACTTCCCCTCTCTTAGCTTCTTCAGAATGCTCAGATCTAGCATCTTCATTAGCAACCGCGGCTCTGGCATTTTCTTTTGGGTAAGTCCTAGATCTTTTGGAGGAATTTCCAAATATTATATCTAATAATGTGCTTGAGGGTTTACCCCCAGTAAGGAATATCAGTCACCATATCGATTTGGTGCTAGGATCAAGCTTGCCCAATAAAGCTGCACATAGAATGATGCCTGTAGAAACTAAAGAGCTAAATAGGAAGGTCTAGGAGTTACTGGAGAAGGGACTGATTTGGGAGAGCTTAAGTCCATGCGCAGTACCTGTAGTGCTAGCACCAAAAAAATATGGAGAGTGGAGAATGTGTACAGACTCTCGAGCCATCAACAAGATCACAATAAAATACAAATTTCCATTGCCAAGAATGGATGACATAATGGACTGTTTGAGTGGAGCCAAATACTTCACCAAGATTGACCTCAAGAGTGGTTACCATCAAATTCATGTCAGAGAAGGAGATGAGTGGAAGATAGCCTTCAAGACCAGAGGGGGTCTGTATGAATGGTTGGTCATGCCATTTGGGCTGTCCAATGCACCAAGCACCTTCATGCGGCTGATGAATGAGGTACTGAAAGATTTTTTAGGAAAATTTGTCATTGTTTATTTAGATGATATATTAATATTTAGCAAAACCCTGAAGGAGCACCTGATGCACATCAGAAGGGTTTTTGAGAAGCTACAGGAAGAACAACTATTAATTAAGCTAAAAAAGTGTAATTTTGTGAAGGAGTTAGTGTACCTGGGATTTGTCATCTCAACAGAAGGTCTAAAAATGGACCCAAAAAAGGTGAGAGCTATCATCGAATGGCCTACCTCGAAAAGCACAATAGAGGTAAGATCATTTCATGGTCTAGACAGCTTTTACAAAAAAATCATTAGAAATTTTAGCAGCATTTGTGCACCCCTCATAGAAACAATGAGAGGGGATAAGAAATAATTTAAGTGGACCTTAGGGGCTGAAAGGAGCTTTGATACATTAACGAAAAAGGTCACAGAACATCCTGTTTTGGCACTCCCATACTTTAACAAAGTATTTCAGGTAGACTGTGATGCCAGTGGTAGTGCAATAGGGGCTGTACTGAGTCAGGAAGGCACACCTGTTGCTTATTTTAGTGAGAAGCTCAATGATGCTCGAAAAAAGTATTCAGTTTATGACCAGGAATTTTATGTTATAGTTTAGGCTCCAAAGAAGTGGAGGCATTATTTGTTGCAAAGGAGTTTGTTCTATTCACTGATCATCAGGCCCTGTAGTACATTAACAGCCAAACAAAACTGAATCAGAGGCATTTGAAGTGGGTTGAGTTTCTCCAAAGCTATACCTTTGTGTTAAAGCATAGAAGCAAAAAATCAAATAGAGTTGTAGATGCCTTAAGTAGAAGGCAGAATTTGTTGATTGAAATGACAGTGGAGGTGGTAGGATTTGAAGAACTAAAGGGTCTGTACCCTGATGATCCAGATTTTGCAGAGGCCTGGATGGCTTGCTTGGCACCTGTTACTGTGGATAGGACAAAGTGGTTGGATTTTCTAATCCAAGATGGAATGTCGTTTAAGGGAAGTAAATTATGCATTCCAAGGAGTTCCATGCAGGAGAACTTAATCAAGGAGAAGCACAACGGGGGACTGGCTGGACATTTTGGTCGGGATAAGACCATTGCCCTGGTGAGTGAGAACTACTACTGGCCGCAACTATAGCAAGATGTGAAAAAGTTTGTGCAAAGTTGTAGAATATGCCAGATGGCAAAGGGCGTGAGGTAGAACACAGGATTATATCAGTCGTTACCTATACCTGAGATGTCATGGGAGGACATTAGCATGGATTTCATTCTTGGGTTGCCAAGAACACAGAGGGGAAATGAATTTGTATTTGTGGTGGTCGACAGATTCTCCAAGATGGCACATTTTATTCCCTACCAGAAAACAAGTGACGCGGTTCACATTGCAGGGTTATCTTTCAAGGAAGTGGTATGACTTCACGGTCTACCAAAAAGCATAGTTTCTGACAGAGATACAAATTTTGTTGGTTATTTTTGGAGAACATTATGGAAGAAGTTGAAGACAGATCTGAATTTTAGTTTTGCATACCACCCACAAACTGATGGAAAAATAGAGGTGGTAAATAGAAGTCTAGGTAATTTATTAAGATGCTTGATAGCAGATAAACCTAAGGGATGGGATTTGGTTTTACCACAGGCGAAATTTGCATACAACAATTTTTTCAACAAGAGTACAAACAAATCTCCATTCCAAGTCATATATGGAAACAACCCAAGAAATGTTTCTGAGCTGAGGAAATTAGATAAAGGATAAAAGTGTAGTGTAGAGGCAGAGGAATTCGCAAAACAGATGAAAAGCCTGCATGAAGAAGTGAAGAAACAAATTACAAAAATGAATACTCAGTATAAGACAAGAGCAGACCAAAAGCGGCGGTTCAAAGAGTTTGAAGTGGGAGATGAAGTCATGGTCCATCTCAAAAAGGAAATATTCCTAGCCAAAACTTATAATAAGTTGAAGATGAAGAAGTTTGGACCATGTAGAATACTAGAAAAATGAGATTCAAGCAATGCATATGAAGTGGAATTGCCAAGTCGGCTTGACATTTCGCCTATTTTTAACATATCAGATTTAGTGCAATACCATGAAGGAAACAACACAGAGGCACCAAGTATATAATTGTGGAGCATTCCAGCATCTAACCCAACCAAATACGAGATCGAGGAAATATTAGATACTCGTGAAGGCAGAAGCACAAGGAACAAACAATATTCTGAATATTTGATCAAGTGGAAGTGCAGACCTATAGAAGATGCAACTTGACTATCAAAAATAGAGGTTGGCCGCTTGGGTCTTCATTTCAAAGATCAGAAGTGAGGATCACTTCTCAATCCACCCTGGGTGTCTGATGTAGGAGCATCTGATGGCATCAGAGCAATCTAGCATCAACCAAAAATTTTCTAAGTATTTGCAAAGAAAAATATGTGTCACGATATCGTGACACAAAAAGTGTCACGATATCGCAACCAAAACAGAAGATAGGGAAGCGACAGACAGAATGTCGTGATTTCGTGATATGTCACAACATCATGACCAAAATAGGGAAGCAAAGGCATGGAGGACCGAATGTCGCGAAATCATGACATGTCGTGATTTCATGACCAAAGCAGGGAAGCAAAGGCATGGAGGACCGAAGGTCACAAAATCACGACATGTCACGATTTCGTGACCAACGCAGGGAAGCAAAGGCGCAGAGGAACGAAGGTCACGAAATCATGACATGTCACGATTTCATGACCAAAGCAGGGAAGCAAAGGCATGGAGGACCGAAGGTCACGAAATCGTGACATGTCATGATTTCACGACCAACGTAGGGAGCAAAGGCACGAAGGACCGAAGGTCGTGAAATCGTGACACGTCATTATTTTGTGACCAATGCAGGGAGCAAAGATGCGGAGGATGAAAGGTCGTAAAATCGTGACATGTCATGATTTTGTGACTGAAACTGAAGAACGGAGGCTCGAATGAAAAACAACGTGATATCATGATAGGTCGTGATATCACGGCCAAACAAAAGCGAGAAGGCATGGAGGAAGAAACGTCGTGATATAACGACATGTCACGATATCATGACCGAAACAGGGGAGAGAAGGCGCTGAGAGGAATTGTCATGATATCACAACATGTCACGATATCACACCCAAAAGAAAAACATGCACTCCAGGCTTTCATAAAAGCATCCCTTCATGCACGACAAATTAGTGGTAATGAAGCAGCAGTTCCAGGGGAAGATTCCAACAGGCATGTTGGCCACTCATGCAAGATATCTAGAGATGCATTTATAGCAACTACCAGCAAGTAGGAGATCAAGAAGAAGTTTTCATTGGGGTATGGCAGCTAGTCGCGCACCTCATCCAAAGTCTCATCAATGCAAATTTTCAGTATTGTTCCAGGTGGCAATTGTAGATCGTGGGAAGTTTGAAAACATAGAGGATCGGGACCTCGATAAAAACCCAAGGATTGTAATGAGAAGGGGTTGGCAAAATGGCAGATTGTTGTATATTCTTTGTAAAATTTTGTCAAAGCTATTGGATAAGAAATTTTTCTCTTGTTACTTTGTTTCCTGTCTTGTCTTAGATCTGTTATCCACCAGTAATTCTGAATTGTAAGGACATTATCAAAAAAAGGTTTAATATGGATTTTAGGCAATGGTGAGAGGATAAATTACTAGAATAACAAGTGGGCTAAGGACGAACCACTGAAGCAATATAATAACTTAACATGAATAAGATATATCATGGAAGAACTCATTGGCAGAAAAGTCTCTGATTATATGGTTGAGGACAAAGGCAGAATGAAGTGGAAAAAAATAAGGATTCAAGGATTTCAAGCAGAATCTAATGATCTTTGTAACATTCTCGAGCAAAATTTTATCCCCATGAGACCCAAGGAAGATCAAGTGACTTGGTATCCTAAGGACAATGGGCAGTTCACTGTTAAATCAGCTTACAAGCTTCTGCTTGATGATGAGGATTTTATCCTCCAAAAGGACTTAGTTTGGATTAAAAAATTAATTCTAAAAATTGTAGTCTTTTCATGGTTGGTTATCCAAGAAAGAATTCTAACCATTTATAATACGATACGTAAAGTTATTTGTATCACTAATCGCTGTTATCTGTGTAGGGCTAATTGGGAGACCATTTATCACATTTTCCTTGAGTGTTTTTTTCCTTGACTATCCTAAGTGGGGTTTTTTAGGCCTTCAATAATTCCTGGGTTAAACTAGCCACTGTACTTGATTTTTTCATCCAGTGGCCTTTCCCCTTTTCAATCCAAAGACTTAGATACATGCAAAAACTGTCTCAATCACTATCTTTGGCAGGTGTGGTTAGAAGGGAACCATAGAGTCTTTAATGTGTCTATCCATGATCATCAAACTATCATTGTCAAGATCATATCCTTTGCCAACGAGAATGTGAACCTTATCTCTTTTGATAGTCATAAACCTCATCTGCAAGAGACCATGATTGCTCAATATTTAAGCTTAACCTTTTTAGATGAGTTTGTGCCTAGGGTAGTCAACCCCAGAGCCAATGTTAAGTGATCCCCACCTCCTACGGGTTGGTTTAAGCTTAATTTTGATGAAGCAGCTAAGGAAAATTCTGGTAGAGCAGGCATTGGCGACATTGTGTGAGATTATAATGGGAATGTGATGCTTGCATTTTTTGAATATTTGTGAATAAGGATGAACAATGAAGCTGAAGCTAGAGCTATGTGGAGAGACCTTCAAATGACTCAAGACTTAGAAGGCAATTTGATCGTAGAAGGATACTCTATGCATGTTATAAATCTCCTCAATAATTGGAAAACACCTCCTTGTAGGATTAAAACAATTGTTGAAGAGGCTAGGATCCTTTTCCAGGGAAGATAGGACAAAAAAGCCCAACATGTCTTTTGGGAAGTTAACAAATTTGCTGATAAGCTGGCCAATTTGGGTGTCAATGGTGACAAACTTTTCAAATGGGAACACAGTGTCCCCAGTAATTAGAGGAGCTTACTCAAAAAAAATTCCAAGAAAGATAGTCGAATTTGCCAATAGGGAAGGCATTGTAAGTTTGAAGGCTATGAGTATTCCCGTCTCTTTTTTGAAATGGACTCACAATAAAAATTATCCGAGCTATCAATATTAGTGGATGCTACTTGGAAATACCACAAAGACTAATGGGGACAATAACATGTTAGATAACATGGCTCCTAGTCATCTTAGTAATTTTAGGTTGGTTTATAATCATAGCACAAGAAATAAACGGTAATATAAGACTTCGAACCAGAGCCACGTGGACCACCAGATAGCCACCACCATAAATCTAGCTGGCAGGTTCAATTCTCCAAGGCTGATTGGCCAAGACGATATGTGGTCCCAAAGCATGTCATATATGAAAGAAAGTAATTACTAAATAATTATTAAGAGTAACTGTCAATACAGAGCTTGTGGGAGGTTTTTCAGTACTCTGTTATGTGTGTCTGCAAATTTTTGTTTCTCCACTATTTTAGGAAAGGGATCTATGTCTGTTTATTTTTTTGTAATTATAATGCAGGTGTGTTTTCTTAGGGTATACCTAAAATTTTGTATGGGAAGTTTTTTTTTGATAATAGGATACGTGCCTTACCGTATGTAATGGCTTTGGTGGCATGTATATTTTACATATATAGGATCCTTAGTAAGGAAATGTTCATCAATAGCCTAGGGCTGATTTTTGTAAAAGGTTCGGGGTCAACCTGTAAAACCTGGTATTAATGCTATCGTATCTTATCTACCAAAAGAAATACAATAAATATAATGTAAAAATCTCATAGAAGCAGAATCCAATAGTTTGTTGACACTTGTCATTCTATAATTTGTTTGTGTCCACTTATATTTTGCCACCTTGATGTCTTTGTACCTATGTTATTGTGATAAGTTATGATAGATGATTCTTTGTGATTGTTCCATGATGTATAAATAAGTGAAAATATATTGGATATGGTGTAGAAGATGACCACATCAATATAGTTTTTTGTTATTTTGAGTAAGCCAAAATAGTTTTTGATAAGGTTCAAACTCAATCTTTATCTTTGCTAATATTATTTGTATAACAAAGGCAAAAACTCCCATTTTTGAGCATAGGGAACAAAATCCTAATGAAGACCGTTATTCCCTATCAACTCTAGAAAAAACATACATGCGTAAGGAGTTAACCCTATAACCAAAAAGTTTTGAACATGCTTGAGAGTGATGCATTTACAACGGACCATAATTAGCTATGGTGATCAAGCAACTAATGAATCCATGATGATATCTAGTGGACTAATTTTTCCAAGAAAAAAATTTACTACTAAGAATCAAACTTGGAACCTCTTCCCTTCTACTTTTTGATAGCCTCCTTATTGGTCATTGTACCATAGTTTAAGTTGGTGACTTAAATCTTCAAAAATAATTTTTAAAATAGCTTTACCCTTAATGAGAGTTAAAAACATGTTGCACAAGCATTTGAAACTCTGACTCTTCAAATTCCTTATGATCCTTTGCATAACAAAGATGCCACTACTCCAATGTTGTCAAGAACGATAACATCCTCCTTGAAGAACCAACTAGAAAAATTATAAGAAGGGGCATTAGCCATATAATATTAGACCCTATTCTAACCTATCCTTACCTATTCATTTGATTTTTCTAAGATATTATTGCCTTGATTTATGTTCTACTTTGACTATACAACTAATATAGTACTTGTTGTGTAATGGAAATGGCAAAACCACTACATCTATAATCTAAAATAAAAGAGAACAAGAACATTGCAATAATAGGTACTATATGCATACATCAAACAAATAATTCTTTCATGTTTCAAACAAACCATTATTTCATTCAATACAATGTGGGCTTATAAAAAATAGTCTTATCTATAAGTGTCATTCTTCAATATACAAGATAAATATTTTTGGTGATCACTATAAATTATAGGAACATATAATTAATAAAATCTAAGAAAAGTCATGCTTTGACACAACAATAAACTATGACCTTGAGGATTCCTTTATATTGGATGGCTCTTTTCATTTGTAGACTACACAAGGGAAAGTACTAAAACCAAAGCAATGTAGTGATAAAATTTTGTACAAGCATACATAATTATAGGTCAAAATGGAGAAATCTCTTGCTTTCTACACTATCTATATTTAAATGGAGTATGTTATGTGCATTTTAAATATTTTTTTGAAAGGATAGAGTTGGATAGGAATTTTGGTTGCGTTGAAACCATTCAAATTGGAAAAATCAATTAGCCTTCCCTGGAAATGTTAGTAATACATGATAATGATTAAGCAAAAGAATAATATAACTAAAAAAAGGTACCTAAACAATTTTTATTATAAGGAAATGATAATAAACTATTTGACAAACAAGAAGTGAGGATAATTTTAAGTTTAATTACCTTAACTTTTTAGATAAATTTTGATGGATAATAATTTACTTTAAATCAACTTTTATTTTACAAATCTAAATAAATATATTTTTGTCTATCAAGGCATCTTTGCACTAATAAAGATTTTTTTTAGTTATATTAACTAAAATGATTTTTTTTGGTAGGTAACGGTAATTATATTAAAATAGGTTTTAAATGGGCCCACAACCTTTTACAAAGTAGATATAAAGTGGATCAAGGAGGCAATATCCACAACAAATGATAGTCTCGATAGGACCATATGAAAACCCATCAAAAATACAACACAGGGATAATCCACGTGATTAAAACCAAGTGGTAAAAAAAGTAAAAAAGCACAGCAAGAGCCCTACCCACAAAGGATCATAGATAACATAGATTTCAAGCAAAACCACCCACCTAGGTAGGGATAGGATTAGAACATGCAAGAAAAGATAAAAATTTAAAATATGAGCTATCCCACCCAATCAGGACCGGGACTAACATGTGCAAATAGAGAAAAATAAAAACTAGAATCCCACCCAAGAAAAATAGAAACTAGTGTAGGAAAAGTGGGAATAGTTGAAATTTAAAAATAAAAAATAGGTTCTTGCCCAAGGACAGCCTAGGAAGGTAGTGTAGGAAGTAGCAACAAGACCATCCCACGTAGAGCTTGAATAATTAATCAACAAGTCTGAGGATATCCACAAGCCATGAGATTCCCTTGCACATGAGGTTGAGCTAAAGAATGTCATAAGAAACTAGTGGAAGCAAAGGAACCACAAACCCTAAGTGTAATGGTGGATCTAAGAAACCAGATTAGGATCAACCATGAAATTGACATAGTTACAACAATAAGCATAGGTCCCCTATCATGACCATGAAAGGTGTAGCAAACAATCACGAGAAACAACTTGGATAAGGCAAAGGATTCATAAACCATGGGCAAAGGGGTACAAAGGTCCCAAGAAACTAGATCTAAAGAAGCAATGGGGTGATCATAGTTGTAGACAATAAGAACAAGTCCCCCAACAAGATCAAAATATGTAATAGATGACCCCAAGAAACCAAACAAATAAGGAACATGAGAATACCCCAACCCTACACACAAATAACTTCAAGGAACTGGATATAGAAAAACAATAGGATCATCTTAGTATTAGGAAATAAGCACAAGGCCCCCCTCCAAGTGTTGGCAATTTTGGGTACATTGCCCTTGCTCAAGTGTTGATGTTGTCATTGATGTCAAAGAGCGGAAGGGTTTTTGTGAAAACCAAGGCAGACTAAATTATAGGTTTTGTTTAAATCCATGGTCAGCAGTTTTGAAATGGGTTTTTCTTAAAACCCAAGTTAGCTCTTCATTTTGTTGAAAAATGTGCTCCGATGATGAAGATATTTAATTTTAAATATCCAGTTTAAATTTTATTTATTTATTTAAAATTTAAATTAATATTTTAAAATTAAATTAAAGTTTTTCACCGACTTGTTTTCAAAGCCGACGTTGCTAGGGTTTTGCAACGGATCAATTAGGGTTTCCTGTTGACAAAGCAAGGTTAAGCAACCGAAAAATTCTAGGGTTTCATGTTGAACTAATTAGGGTTGTAGCCGATGTTTTTGAGAATGTTTTGATGGGATATTCTCTTCTATAAAAATGTGGGACTGTTGCAAGGTTGAAGTGTGGGCATGATGCGATATATGTGAATGAAGTTCGTGTGCAGCAGAGTGTAAGTCGGTGATAGTTATTTGGAGTTAAAGAAAAGAGATCGCAGCGATGAGATAGTGAGTGAGTGTGTATCGACTGATCGAGAACAAAGAGAGTGATATGTAGACAACGTGTTTAAAGTCTGAGGCAAAAATACGTAGATGGTAGAAGTGATATTTCATGGAAGGTGCAGCAGAGTGAGTGGTGCAAAGAGAAGATAAGAACGCGGTATGTAGAAGTCGTGTTTTGAGTGTGAAATGACAGTGTGCTGGCTGTAGAAGTAATATTTCTATGAAGTTGCAGCAGAGAACGCAGAGAGATATAGAGGAGTGGTTGAAAAAGTGCGAATCATTTTTCACAGCAGTAGTCGAATGCCGACAAGCAGCAGAACGCAAGAAAAATAGTAGATCGTGCAAATTGAGGTGACAGTTTAATTCTGCAATTTTTATTACTATCTCCAAGTTGTAGCTTGGTAAAAGGGGTTGGTGCCTCTTTCCAGTTGGAGCTAGAAAAATTGGAGTTGGTGCTCCATTCTATTGTAGTAGATAAAATTTAGAGGTTGGTGCCTCTTACCAGTTGGTGCTGGTGAATGATTATGTAAAGTTGTAGCTTTGCATTTGATTGGATTTGGATGGTAGTCCAAGCAGTATTTTTGAGGAGTAGCCACATCGGTGAACCTCATTAAAATGCCGTGTTATGTGTGATGCTCTTAGTACTTTTATTATTTTTGTTTTAATCTGCTATAGTTTATTTAAAATTCTAAATTGCTTTTAAGTTTTTAAAGAACACACTGATTCACCCCCCCTCTCAGTGTCATTGTGATTTTAACAATTGGTATCAGAGCCAGGTTCCCATTTTTGGCTAAATCAGTCAGGGTTGATATTGGATTAGTACACAATGGCTAAGAAGAATAGATCCTCATCCAAAAATGCATCCTATCCAGTTTCAGTTCCTATGGTTGAGAAAATTGAACCAAAAATGGCAGAAGGAATGAACTCTGAAGTTGAAGAAGTTGAGGCTGAAGTTGATTTAAAGGGTGAGCTAGTGTCTGCCCTTACAGAATGGGAATCAGAGAAAAATAAGAATGAAAAATTGTCAAGGAAACTTAAGGATGCAAACAACATTATTGCTAGTTTAAAAATGCAGACTGAAGAATACAAGAAAATGTCTGAAGATCTGGAAATACAGGTATCCATGAAGATAGACCACTGCAGAAAATTGGAAGAAGAAAATGTGAGTCTTTGAATACAGATACAAGAGCTGGATCAAAAAATCAACTGTCATGTAAAACGTGAAGAAAGCTCGATGAAATTGGACAAAATTCTGAGCGATCAAAGATCCACAAGTATCAAATTTGGTCTCGTCTTTTCTGAAGGAGAATCATCAACTGGACCAAAAGCAAGCAATGTTGAAAGTGAAAAGAACAAAGACAAGAATCAGGCAAAATAAAGATATAATGCCAGACCTGAAATAGTAGCTAACAATGATGGCTTTACTAAGGTCACACATCAAAAGAATAGAAGATCCAAGGCTCCAGCAACAACCTGGCCAAGACCATCTTTCAGGTTTAATCATTATTTCTATGGTTTTTGTTTCAAGTGTAATGTTTATGGGCATAAAATTGTTGACTGCAAATACACGTAGGTCCAAGAAGTTTCACTAGTAGAAATGCATTTGCTCCTTTAATGAGTTATGTAGTAGAGTGTTTTAAGTGTCACAACTTTGGTCATATTGCCAGAAATTTTCGTAGTATGTCTGTTTCTTATCAACCTCATGAAAGCAAATTTCAACCGTATAGAGCAAAACAAAATAGAATTTATACTGAAGGATATGTGCAAAATTCCAAAAAGGGGAAGTTACATCTAGAACCCAATACCACAGTTAAAACAGAATGGAAACAAAAAGAACAGCTCAAGAAAGAACAGGATTCTTTAATAGTGCAGACAGCTTTTAGAGCTCAGAATAAACATGTTCCTTGGATTCTTGATAGTGGTTGCTCAAGTCATATGACAGGTGACAAACAGAAATTTGAAAATCTACAAAAGTATGAGGGTGGTTCTATAAAATTTGGCAACAATGACGGAGCCAAAATAATAGGTAAAGGAACGGTCAAAATTAGTGAAGGAAAGATCAAGTCAGAGGAAGTTTTATATGTAGATGGTTTGAAACATAATCTATTGAGTGTGAGTCAAATCTGTGACAAAGGACATGAAGTAGTTTTCAAGAAGCATGGTTGTGAAGTCAAAAAAATAAATAGCAGGAAATTAATAGCAATCGGCTCAAGGACGTCTGGCAATCTGTACACACTCTCAGAGTTTTCAAAAGGTATGTGCTTCATGGGACAAGAAGAAGAGAACTGGTTATGGCATAAGAGGCTTGGACACATAAGTTTTGATAATCTGGTAAGTATTAGCGCTAAACAAGCAGTGAGAGATATTCCAATCATTAAAAAACCTACAAATAGTATGTGTGCTTCATTTCAGAAGGGTAAACAGACCAGAGTTTCATTTAAAACAAAAGAACATCACACTAACGAGCTTGGTCAAAACAGGTTTAGTCGAAGCGGCTTAGTCGGAACATGTGGATTCAAAGAACGAGTATGCCTAAAAGAAACAACACTATTACTTGTTATAAGTGCAACAATAAAAGTCACACTGTCAGATAGTGCAGAGTTGAAATTCCAAGATATAGGAATAGGAACAGTGGCATGATCAGGTCCAAGGATCAGAACAATGACAGGAACAATAATATGGTCAAAGAGTTCAAGAGAAGACCCGGCAAGGAAGTTATAGACGTTGATGTAAATCAGTGCCTAATGGGAGTTTTACTCCCACCCCAAAATTAATCACCTCATCAGGAGGTGGGGGAGGGACTAAGCTAAGAGGCTCATTCTTAGTTCCGATCCCCAAAGGTGGCCCTTTGCCATTGATGACAAAGGGGGAGAGATATGAGTAAGGGGGAGAGCTTCAAGTGAAGAGGAAAGCTTCAAGTTAGGGGGAGCAAAACTTCAAAGAGATTGATTTCAGTTTTGGCTCTTGAAGATGTGTTTTTAGTAAAGGGTTGCCATCAATGACAAAGGGGGAGATTGTTGGCAATTTTGGGTACCTTGGGTACATTGCCCTTGCTCAAGTGTTGATGTTGTCATTGATGTCAAAGAGCAGAAGGGTTTTTGTGAAAACCAAGTCAGACTAAATTATAGGTTTTGTTTAAATCCATGGTTAACAGTTTTGAAATGGGTTTTTCTTAAAACCCAAGTTAGCTCTTCGTTTTGTTGAAAAAGGTGCTCCGATGATGAAGATATTTAATTTTAAATATCCAGTTTAAATTTTATTTATTTATTTAAAATTTAAATTAATATTTTAAAATTAAATTAAAGCTGTTCACCGGGTTGTTTTCAAAGCCGACGTTGCTAGGGTTTTGCAACGGATCAATTAGGGTTTCCTGCTGACAAAGCAAGGTTAAGCAACCGAAAAATTCTAGGGTTTCATGTTGACCTAATTAGGGTTGTAGCCAACGTGTTTGAGAATGTTTTGATGGGATATTCTCTTCTATAAAAAGGTGGGACTGTTGCAAGGTTGAAGTGTGGGCGTGATGCGATATATGCGAATGAATTTCGTGTGCAGCAGAGTGTAAGTCGGTGATAGTTCTTTGGAGTTAAAGAAAAGAGATCACAGCGATGAGATAGTGAGTGAGTGCATATCGACTGATCAAGAACAAAGAGAGCAATATGCAGACGACGTGTTTAAAGTTCGAGGCAAAAATACGCAGATGGTAGAAGTGATATTTCATGGAAGGTGCAGCGGAGTGAGTGGTGCAAAGAGAATATAAGAACGCGGTATGCAAAAGTTGTGTTTCGAGTGTGAAATGACAGTGTGCTGGCTGTAGAAGTAATATTTCTGTGAAGTTGCAGCAGAGAATGCGGAGAGATATAGAGGAGTGGTTGAAAAAGTGCGAATCATTTTTCACAGTAGCAGTCGAATGCTGACAAGCAGTAGAACGCAATAAAAATAGCAGATCGTGCAAATTGAGGTGACAGTTTAATTCTGCAATTTTTATTACTATCTCCAAGTTGTAGCTTGGTAAAAGGGGTTGGTGCCTCTTTCCAGTTGGAGCTAGAAAAATTGGAGTTGGTGCCTCTTTCCAGTTGGAGCTAGAAAAATTGGAGTTGGTGCTCCATTCTGTTGTAGTAGATAAAATTTAGAGGTTGGTACCTCTTACCAGTTGGTGCTGGTGAATGATTATGTAAAGTTGTAGCTTTGCATTTGAATGGATTTGGATGGTAGTTCAAGTAGTCTTTTTGAGGAGTAGCCACATTGGTGAACCTCGTTAAAATGTCGTGTTATGTGTGATGCTCTTAGTACTTTTATTATTTCTGTTTTAATCTGCTACAGTTTATTTAAAAGTCTAAATTACTTTTAAGGTTTTAAAGAACACACTGATTCACCCCCCCTCTCAGTTTCATTGTGATTTTAACACCAAGGTCAATGAAAGATGCATTGATAATCCACCATGTAGACTAGATCCAACAACTAGAATCCCCCAAAAGAGGATTCTAAATAGAAGATCCACCCACGAAATGAATAGGACCACCAATGACCAAAGGGAATACCAAGGAGAAGTTTCACTAAATATGAGGCACGTGGTCCCTCCAAACTAGAAGGATGCAATAAAAACCTCTTGGGAAGCACAAGGTTCGAAGGCATGACACTTTGAACAAATCGAGGAAACACTAGAATTCGGAATCAATTAAAAAAATTTGGAAAGACCTGAGAGCATCCAGGAAAGAGGATTTTACAAACTCATTAGGAAACCCAAGGAAGATCCTAGAGACGTACTAGGTTAGGGGCATAGGAAAAAAACCCTTAATCTGGCTGGAAAAAGAGTAGACAAGTGGGTTAGGGACCTCCCACCCAAAGGATATCATATGCAACATCAGAAAGCCCAGAGAGGAGGTCCTAGGGTGTGCCATGAAATTGAAACGAAACTAGGGAGGGGGGAGTAGGGACCATCCTACATAGAGCAGGAAGTCTCCTACCTTCCTCCAAATGAAATTAATTTTATTTTTATGGAATCATTAATATTTATGGTGAAAGATAAAGTTTTGTACAAGCTAAAAGACAATAAATAATTTGACAGACTAAAATTGAGAATGATTTCAAATTCAATTACTATTAACTTTTTTAATAAATTTTGATGGTTTTCAACTTATTTAAACTCAAATTACATTTTATACATTTAAATAAATATATTGACCTTCATGGAGGTAGCTTTGCACCAATAAGAAACAAATTTACTTAAAAAAAAAATGATTTTCACTTATATTGCATCATTAGTTTATGGTAACATTCATTAGAATTATTTGGTAAACTTTTTAACTATTGTTTAATATTAAATATTGATTCAATTTAAAATGTTTGTTTTATGAGTATTTTTTAAATTTTTGGATGGGATTAAGCCCTATGTATTGCTTAGTATTTGACACTAGAAAAATCTTGGTAGGTTTATATATATAGTTGATGATATTTAAACCTAGATTTTCTTTTAAAGTATTTGATCAGCTAAGCTTATTGGACTTGAAATTTTATAAATATTAAGTTTAATAATATAATTTTATTTAGTTTTTATTATATAATTTTTATTTTGAATATATATATATATATATTATATTACATAGGAGAGTTGGTTACAATGACTATTTTAAATAACTGGCTAGCACAGGGTTCAAACCATAGGGAATGCTCCCAAAAAACCTATCCATCTCATTCTTATTGACCCGACGTGAAATGGGGACCATCAATCACTTGGGATTCGTACCATCATCATCGGTCTAGCATGCACTTAGAGGATTCAAAGTAGACTAATACCTTTACAAAGGGTTTGCTTCTTCCCCAAGGTTTGAACCTAGGTCTCTTCTTGGTAAGTGCCTAGCCACAAAAAACCTTATTTTAAGGAAAAGCGTTCCTCGTATCCCCTAGGGGCCAGGAATTTCCATTCCATGGGGCTTGTCCCATCTGGGTATACCCCTCAGGCTAATTGATGGTTTTTTTGCATTTGACGTAAACCGCTAGGATTGAACCTTAGACCTTATTCTGAGGATTGAGGGAAATTACTAGTAAGGTACCTAGTGCGGATTCATTTTTAAATATATTCATATACATAGATTAATCTATATAGTTTATTCAAAGGATCTATAATATTTTTATAATGATAAAATTTTAATTATTTCACCTTTATATCATGTAGCAAGATGAACCTTAAAATATGTCACAAAAATCTATATTTTAAAATATTGAACCTATTTAATTATAGTTAATTTATTTAATTTTTACTATTTTTTATTGGTAATAAAGGATTGAAACAAGTATCACCTATATTACATCATAACTACATCATCAAATTACAATAACTTAAAATTTATATCTTTAGGGGATTGATAGTTCTTTTCTTCTCTTTCAACCTAGGAGTGGGTCTTTTGTGCATGTTGTATCCATATTTTCAAAGAAATCAACCTCCCTTGTTGGTCATTTTGATCTTCTTCCTAATGACAAATATTTTAGACTGCCTCGAGACATGATAAATATTAATTTTGGTGAAGTATCTTGCAATTTGGTTGGCAAGTTCTTAGGATATCACCTAGAAATTGATGCCTTCCAAAAACAGGCCTCTTCAAAGTGGTCTCCTAGAGGGCTAATGGAAATTGTGGCTTTACCTAAGGGTTTATTTCTAATAAAAATCTTATAAGATGACATGAAGTGAGTTTTAGGGGTTGGACCATAGTTCTTTGGGAAAATGAGTCTATTCCTCAGATAATAAGGGTTGGATTTCAATCTTGGCATGTAGAAGATTAACACCACCCCTCTCTATATCAGGCTCTGGAGTCTTCCCTTCCAATTCTAGAATGAATATATTTTGAAGGGTATTTCTAGGTCTATCAATGAGATGGTTTTGATTGATGTTGCTGCTAGAGCTAAGTCGTGTATGGTCTATGATAGGATGTGAATCAATGCTAACATTTTTTTGGACCTCCTAGATTTAGTTAAACTCATATCTGACTATGGCTCTCGGAACCAACTGACGTAGTATGAGAATATACCAATGTTCTTATTAGAATGTAAAACAAGTGGACATGCTCTTAGTTGATGACCAAAAAAGGATTCTTAGAGTTTGAAAGTGTGAGTGGAATAGAAGATGAAGACTTTGGTTGACTAGGTGTTTGTTGGAACTTCATTAAAAGATCGATCCTTGATGTCCTTTGGCATTCCAGTTGATAGCTACCAGTAAAGTGAAGTGGTCCCCATGATAGAAAAAATAGTAGCTCTTCAAAACCTAATGATCTAGGCATGTAACCTAGATTATGGTCTAAAATCTCACTAGATTAATTTCTTAAAGGGTAATTGTTTTGAATTCCTAGCCTCAATTTTAATCTCTTTGGAAGAAAAGGATGAGCCCCTAAAATCTTCTGGTGTCAAGTATGGTTTCCTTACATTGAGATTTACCTCCCATGTTGGCATGATGATTGTCCCAAAATACGGTTCTGGTGTTAAGTCCAATTACCTTACAATGGGATCCCCATCCCCTGCTGGTATGATGATTACCCCAAAATAGGGTTCTTCATCCAATGGTATTAACAATGTTGTAAAGGAGCCTTTGTCCTCTAGCAAGATCTTACTAAAGGATCTAAGTCCTCCCTCCAAGGTAAAAATATCCATGGGAAGTGGCTCTGGGATCCCTCGACCTATGACAAAAACTCCAAAAAAGGGAGCATGGATGTTGGAGTTGATAAAAAGTTGGAAAAACTTCAATAAAATACCTAAGGAAGTGAGCTACAAAGATGAACATTGCCAACAAGTCTCAAGTGGTTTGAAGCTTAAGGGTTGTATTATTTAGTGGATAATCCTTCATCCTCTTCAGGATTAAGTACTCATCTCACAAATAATTTTAGTGGTGGTAAGAAACATTCCAAATCTCGTAAATGAATAACATTTTGTGGAATATGTGAGACCTCAATGGTCTCACAAAATAAAGACTAGTTTTCTCTTTGAGAAAGGACTGATCAAACAACCTTCTTCATGGAAATAAGTTGCCTAGATGTTGATTTATATAAAGAATTGTAAGACCTATGGTGATGAGGATATAGAGTAGGAACTTTGGATATTTATTTATATAGTGCTCTATTTCTATTGGGTTTGGAGTTTGTTGGCTCTTACTCTAGCTATCTAATGCCATGTTCTTTTTGTATCCATGATATCTGTAGACACCAAAATCTAGCCATTTGTAAGTCATCTATACCTTCTTGCCAGCCACGTGTCAGTAATCCATCCTTCCTTCCATTATTTGGCCCAAATCCACACTTTCCCACCATTATTTGGCCCAATTTCACTTTTCCCGCCATTTTTCATCCCCAAATTTATTTAATTTAATATTTATATATATTTTTTATATTTTAATATATTTTAATATATATATAAATAAAGTTTAAGTGATTTAATCTCGAGCCGTCCATCCTTCATTTAATCTCATCCGTCCATCCATCTTAATCCGTTTCACAACCTAGATTTATTCTCTACCCTTGGATCCACTTTAATCTTAGCCACACGTTCAAAGTGTCGTTAAAACCCTAAAGTGTGCCCTAAGAGTAGATTATAAATTGAGTCACCTTGATGGCTCAAACCCTATCTATCTCTTCGGCTAAACCTACCTATCTTCCCTATCTAAGTTCTGGAGTTGGCTATTGCTGTTAATCCCGAGTCTTCTCGAGTCTTCTACGGCCCTAAGTCTGAACTAAACCCTTTCGCCGCATCCATCGCCGCCGCCCGGTCTCACCGCGTTAACAGGAAAAGGTATAGATTCGTCTAAAGCAAGTAATCTTTCTTTATGTATTAATCGCTGTTGAATTCTCGCATTCTCGTTTATTTTTATTTCATAAATCTAGGGTTTTAGATCGTTTCCGAGGGCTCACACAGTGGAGCCCTCTTATTAGTTTCTAACTCTTTGATAATTTTAATGTGTGCAGGATTCTAGTGGTAGATCCGATTTGTTGATAGCAACCGCTTAAGCCGGAGTGGTCCGAGCCAAAGGATACAACGAAGCCCACTCATTCTCGTTGAGGTTAAGGATACATTCTTCGGAGACGCCACCACATTGTGCCGCCTAGGGTTTCGGAGAACCCTAGCACAAATTGTAACTTTGTATCACGAAAAGGGTTACAGTGCCCCGTTGTACTTAAAAGGAGTTTCTAAACTCCATTGATTAATAAAAATCATTCATTTTGTACAACTGTTTTGC
This sequence comes from Wollemia nobilis, assembly GCA_028583015.1. Classification (NCBI taxonomy): domain Eukaryota; kingdom Viridiplantae; phylum Streptophyta; class Pinopsida; order Araucariales; family Araucariaceae; genus Wollemia; species Wollemia nobilis. Next base: position 3,647,449 of record JAQPPZ010000057.1, read on the forward strand.
ATTCCTTTATTGTGATTTCTTTATTTCTGTTTGGCGTTGTATCTTTAATCTACAAATGGCGATCACGGTGGGACCCCCTAGGGTTTCATGTTTTTAATACTTGCTTTACTGATCTATTCCTGTTTTTGTTTTATTTTGCAGGTTTCGAAAATCGTGAAATTCGTTGTTCCAGCGAACTAGGGTTTCTGAGGAGTTTGCAGAAAACGCAGCAGACGCAGAGCGGCGTCTGGAAGTCCGATCCGAAACGCAGAGGTGCGTTTCAGCCTGCGCAGACTCCCTTGGGCGTTTGAAGGCAGTTTTACAGAAAAAGCGTAGGCTTCCGAGTAAGTGCATTTTTTTTTTCTTTGTTAAACTGTACTTTTTACGTTTTTGGTTTTTCTGCTGTATTCTGTTTCTTTTTCAGATCATTGCTTTAAAATGAACAAAAACTAAGTAATCTGGAAAAGAACAGTTAAGCTGTATATACATTTTTTTTGTTACATTTTTAGTTACATTTTTCTCCATTGCATTATTGGTTGTTGCTTGCATAAAAAAAAAAATTGCATACCTAGCTGCATATTAGAATAGCTACGAATTATCTCGCTTTAGTTATCTAAGTAGGACTATTGATTGGATGTCAATAGTACTCCCGCCATTGGGTGATTCCAGGCAGAGAAGTGGACGAACCTTCCGGTTGCTCCTTTGATATCTGATATCATTGGTAGGCAGGGGGTTTTAAACGGTGTACTCCACTTCTTCAGAGGAAATGGCATATTTTCAGTGGCCTCTTGCTTAGATCATTAGAACTTTTGATTTATAGCTTTGTATGTATACATTAGACAACTAAAACACTTAAAATAAAATTCACCGCATTTCATATTGCATTTAAAACAAGTAATATCCGGATTTCATCACCGGGTATTGCTTGAAGTTTAGTGACGGTGGAATTCATCTCCATCCATTAAACTTCTGCCTCAGACACCATAGGTCACCCCCGAGCAAACTTGCTGGATTTCATCACCAGGAAGAATCTCGTTGTCCTTTCCTAGCCATAGTTTTTACCTTTTTTTCGTGAATAATTCAAGATTAGATCACATGCAAAACTCATAAACCGGACACTTAAAATTTACTACAGATTAAGATCAGAAAATAAGTAATTAACCGCAGTTAAGACACATTGGTTGAAACCTAGGTTGTGACTGTTTTCTCGATAATTTCTTTAGTGTAAATTTATCATTCAAGTTTTGCATTCTTCTTTTCTGAATTTGTTTAGATTTATTGCGTTATGGTCTTAACAAGGAATCAATCTAAAGTGTTAAATCTAAATAATCAAATGAATAATTCACAGAACATCCCCACCACCAACATGACCACTTATCCTAGTGAATTTCATGCAGGTTCGCCTGCAGGTCTTTCACGTCCTTCTACCGTCTATCGCATGGCCATGCCCATGGAGGAAGACAATTCCCTGCCATATTACCCACATTGATATGGCCCAAGTGCAAACTCACTTAAGAGATGGCACTGGTTATGTCCTTGAGCCAATCCAAGATTCCCCTATGCAAGATTCTATTTTTTAGCAGGATATTGCATCAACCATACCTGCTGGTTTCACTCAAGTCTACACTAACCCTTTTTTTGAGGCTAATGTTGTATCCGCTCACCGGCTTCATCTCCAACATCTTCCCGGATGCTCAATTGTCCTCCTTTGGAGACAAATGTAGTGTCTTCCCGACCACTTTCTCCTCCATTTACCCGGTTGTACACCAATTCTCTCTATGAGGCCGGTGGAACCTCCTCTAGCCATGACCAATTTCAACCCTCTTCTTCCCAAACCATTTATGGTTTCACCCTACCCGGGGCACAGCCCATCGTTTCTTCCTGTGTACCGCCTACTTCAGCCACCTTCATTGCCCCCGCTATGCAGTCTCCTGTGACTACCATGGCAGCCTCCCCTCCACCTTCATCCAATCATCCCACATCCCTTGGGTTAGAAATTAATAAGGTTAGGGAGTACCTCGACAAGTTGCTTCAAGCAACAACAACAACAAAATGCCCAACCACCCGTCGTAGTAAATCCTACACCCCAACCAATTTCTACCCAACCTAGCTTTTCTTAGCTCGAGCCCCACCTGGGTACTCCCAATCTTCGGTGGTGTCCATTCCTACCCCACCTTTCTCCCAACCCAGTCTAGCTTCATCATTCACCCCAATCACCTTCTTTCTGGTATCATCCATACCAACAACCTGTCCATTCCACACCGCCTAATCCAGGCAATTTCATCCCATCTCATCATTTTTCCACTCCTCCATTGCATCATCATAATCATCAAACGAATCAAAATTTTCATGAAGATTCTCGACTCCATGCTATGCAACAACAGATTGACAACCTTATGCTCAACATGCCTCGGCTCATCTAGTCGAAACCTACGCTAAGGTCGTTGATCAATCAACCAATTCATCCTTCGGTACCTTCACCGCCATATCCGACCGATTTCACATTACCGAAGTTTGACAAATTTTGAGGAACCGAGGATCCTCATGAACATGTGAGCTCATTCATGCATGCCTCGCTTTAGAATCCAAAATAATGACGCTCTTATGCTCGTAACTTTTCCTCATACATTAGGAGGAGATGTTGTACAATGGTACAATCATTTACCTCACCATAGCATTTATGCTTACGAGCAATTGATTAATCTATTTTTAGAACGATTCTCCCTAAATGTACAAAGGAAAGTCTCATTGTCCGACTTATACAAGCTCAAGCAACATGACGATGAGACTCTTTATGACTTTGGAAACCGTTGGAGGGCTATCATTAATAAATTGCCATTCTCCCTACCAATGGAGGAGTTAACCAAAATGTTCACCCACAGTTGTCTAAAACCTATCTCTTGGTTACTCCATTTACAACAATACAGGACTTTTGAAGAGGCTTTGGCCCAAGCAAGTATCATAGAAGACATTAAAGTCCAAGAGGGTGTTTTAAAACCCCGTAGAAAAGAATGGCAACAAAAGGGCCAACAACGAAATAATAATTATGGCCAAAACAAACAAGCACAAGCTAGTTCAACCTCAAATGTTAACCAAGTTAATCAAGTGGTGGCGAGCCAGCCCGTAATGGCTCAACAACAACAAGTAATGCAAAGTCAACCGCAACCAATTGCTTATCATGCGGTACCCGCCCCTCCTCAACCAGATCACAATACTGGGCCAACCATGGAAACTCGACCTTGGCAAACAAATCGTCCCAAGCGACAGTTCACACCTTTAGATGAACCATATGCGGTCATATTCAACAAGTTATATAGCACAAATCAGCTAACTTTACCTGAGTTTAAACCTTTAGAACCATCTAGAAGGGGGAAGTATTACAAGGAGTACCTATTTTGTCCTTATCATAGGCAAAATGGACACGATATCAATAATTGTACAACTTTCAAACATGTGATCCAAGATCTTATTGAGATTGGAGCCATTAAATTGGATAGCCCCTTAGCCCAACAAAATCAAAATCTTGGTGTATTTCAAACACCCCTTCCACATCGGGAGGAAGCTCCAACAACTTCAGGGGGAGTAACTCATGTAACTCCTCCTAATCAAGTCAACCATGTACAACAATACCAAGGTTTTGTGGGTACTATTAACGTAGTAACCCGGGGTCAAAGGGCGAACCAACCAAATCAGGCTGAACCACAACCACCTGTACAAACCCCCACCCACCTCTGTAATGATGACCCAACGACGTGCTAGTACTTCTCAACAACCGCTAAATCATTCTACTCAACGCCAACGACCCATCATGTCATTGAGTAGCCGATTAACTACCAGCTTTAAAAATGGCTTCTGCCAAGTTATCGATCTATGACCTCATTCAACAATCTCCCCCGCATAGAGAGGCATTAATGGAAATATTAAAGTCAATCGAGCTTCAAACTCAAGATACTAATGCCTTCAACAACTTTGTGGGGAGTATTCAAACATGCATGGAGCCCTCCATCACTTTCTATGATTTTGAAATCAAACCTTTGTCAACAGAAAGTATAGATCCTCCACCGCATATCATGGCCAAGATCGATCACAAGCCATTCAAGAGAGTCTTAATTGACACCGGTTCCTCAATCAATATCATTACAACATCGGCGTTGAGTCATCTAGAGCTGTCGCCATCCCTTATCACCAAGTCGACTTTTACTCTTAAAGCATTCAATGATGCTTTATCTTCCACGGTTGGCACGGTTATCTTGCCCATTGAGGTAGGGGCCCGAACTTTGCATACCTTGTTTCACATCTTGGAAGGGTCCATGGCATACAATGTATTGCTTGGACGGCCTTGGCTTAGGGAGATGAGATGTGTCCCTTCTATACCGCATCAATGTCTGAAGTATGTATATGAGGGACAGAGTTCATTGTGTACCCGCCGACACTCGAACCCTTCAAACATTGCAACTATGTCTCAAATCCTTATGAGATTGTGTTGCCATCCACTCATCTTTTCTTGACCCCATCTACTTCTTCTATACCATCTTCTTCTAAAGCTCCCATTCCCGAGGAGCTACCCATCATATCGCAACCATCTTCCTCTTCCGCTATTCCATCTCATTCACCACTTTCTTCATCTCCTAATCTTCCTTCTTCTTCATCGGTGACCACATGCACATGTGGCCATGACCAATCATCTCTTTCCACGTCATTACCCCCTTCTTCTACACCTTCTTCAACATCACCTATTATTCCTCCATCTTCCCAACCATCACCAGCCGATGTTTCACAAGTCAGTGAAGCATCAACCCAACCAAATCCTTCCAATTCTTCTATCCCACATTCTTCTATTCCATCATCTAGTCCATCTCCCTCCCAAGTCAAGGTCCATCTAACTGATGCAAGTATTGGTGAGTATGCCATCCAAGATGTCCACATCACACCGTTCAATGTGCAAACAGTTAAAGATTTTGGTCGTCCACATGACCAACATTTATCCATTGGATCGGTTTATAACATGGGTTCTATGCCAAATTCCATTAATTTTGTATATGGGGGAATAGAGTCATCTTCTAGTCCTACCACCATACTAGAACCCAAGCATCCAGTCCCCGCCAATATCGAAAGGATGGAGGGTTTTCCCTCTCGCTATTTCCACAGACATAATTGGCAGCAATTTGGCCTAGGTCGATACGAGCAAGGGGTAACTGAACGCATCGATATGCCATACCAGAGACCCACTGAGCGTTTTGGTCCGGGCTACCAACCACTTCCATCCCTTTCTTCTTTTGAACAAGCTTTTCAAAGCATTAATCTTAATTCGAAAGAAGAAATCCTCCACCCCGACGAATCCGAAGATGAAGCCTATGAAGAATTTGACGTCATGTCAAATGGTGATGAATCCGAAGAAGAGTCGGCGCCCATTGTTCCCCTCACCGAACAAGACGAGTTTTATCTCCAATTGTTCCCTCTCCAAGAGGCCATCTTTCGCTTGCTTCTTCCACAAGAACGAGGTGAACCACCCCCTCCGCCACATCCATAAGCCATAATCCAAACCTGTATTATATGTATATACTAAAATAGTGGTTTTCACCACTACCAAAAAAAAAAAAAAATCAAAAAATTCCAAAAAAAAAAAAAAACTGAAAAACTATGTTGTTTTGCATTTCAGGTCTTCCGAGGTCTTCACCGGTTTTCCCTTCCATTCCGCCCATCCTTTCTTCCATAAGTCGACAATGAATTTTGAAGACTTATTCACCCCGCTCCATAATCCATATGATCCGGATAAGCCAATCCCGATCAACCCAAACCTGATTAACATGGATCGGATTTCATCTCCTCCATCTATTTCGTAGTTCATCCTTTCCGAGGAATTGTTAAGGGCTTTCGCCAACTACATTCCTCCTTCACCTCCACATTCACCTTCATCTTCTAAGCCGAGGTCTTCCAGCAGACATAGACGAGAGCAAGGCACAGGAGCTCGATGACATTTTAGATGACATAAATCCGATCCCTACTCCCCATCAGCTTGAGGAAGGTTCCCACATGTCTATTGAAGAAACTATCGATGTAGACCTTAGTCCAGTCCAAGATGGCACCCAAATTGTGAAACTGGCTAAAAGTCTATCATCAGAGGAACAAGAGCAAATGATTGCTCTACTCAAGCGGAAGAAGGAGATATTTGCATGGTCTTACAAAGACATGCCAGGCCTAGACCCTAATTTGGTTGTCCATAACCTCACCTTACAAAAAGATGCTAAACCTGTCAAACAGAAACTTAGGAAAATGCATCCTACCGTGGCCCTCATAGTTAAATCGGAGATTCAAAAACTTCTGGATGTTAAATTTGTCGTCCCGATTGATTATCCCGAGTGGCTTTCTAACATGGTACCCGTTCGCAAGCCTAATGGGGGATACGTGTTTGCACCGATTTTCGAGATCTAAATAAAGCGTGTCCTAAGGATGACTTTCCTCTTCCAAACATTGATACTCTTGTCGATACCTGCGCTGGTCATGAAATGCTTTCGTTCATGGATGGATTTTCAGGATACAACCAGCATTCGAATAAACCCCGAAGATCAACACAAAACAAGCATTTACCACACCTTGGGGAACTTTTTGTTACAGTGGTGATGCCCTTTGGCCTTAAGAACGCAGGTGCAACCTATCAACGAGCCATGACTTATATTTTCCATGATTATATGCATAAGATTATCGAAGATTATGTGGATGATTTATTGGCAAAATCTAAAACTCGACAAGAGCATTTTGATGTATTGGAAAAAGTTTTTGATAGACTTCTAGAGCATAAAGTAAGGTTGAACCCTAAGAAATGTGTCTTTGGTGTTACCTCATGCAAACTCCTAGGTTTTATTATCTCTAAACGAGGTATTGAGGTGGACCCAAACAAGGTCAAAGCCATTATGGAAATGTGTCCCCCAACTAATTTGAAGGAGTTGCGTAGTTTGCAAGGAAAGATTAATTCAATCCGTCGCTTTATTGCACAACTTTCTCATAAATGTAGGCCATTTTGCCACCTACTACAAAAGGGGGTACAATTTTCATGGACAGATGAGTGTCAGAAAGCCTTTGATGACATCAAGCAAGTACTTAGCGTCTCCGCCAGTCTTAGCTCCGCCTCGTCCAGGGGTCCCTTTCAATCTTTATATCTCAAGCAACGGACTTTGCCTTAGGGACAATGCTTGCACAAAAGAATGAACAAAATTGTGAGCAAGTTGTCTATTATATTAGTCGAACATTGGTAAGCTATGAAACCCGATATGCTTATGTGGAAAAGTTGTGCTTAGCAATGGTTTTTGCCACTAAGAAACTTCGTCATTATATGCTTAGCCATACAACATATGTCATAGCTAGAGAAAACCCTCTCGCGTTATATGATGTCTCGCACTTATAATAACACTCGTACCGCTAAATGGATAATGTTGCTTACCGAATTCGATCTTGAATTCATTAGCCAAAAATCTGTTAAAGGTCAAGTTATAGCCGATCAACTTGCGGAAGCTCCACTACCTAGTGATCATCCTTTGATTATTGAGCTCCCGGATGATTCGGTATTTGCTATCACTCGAACAAGAAGAGGACATCATTCCGGAGGAAGATGTTGACATCACGCTATTCTTTGATGGCTCTAAGTGCGCGAAAGGTCAAGGCGCTGGAGTTGTGTTTCATACACCTCAAGGGATTCCCATCCCTTTATCATTCAAACTAGACTTCCAATGCACCAATAATACAGTAGAGTATGAAGCCTTAATTTTAGGTCTTCAATCAGCCATAGCTATGAGCATTAAGCGTATTCGGATATTTGGGGATTCTCAACTCGTGGTTAAACAAATTACAGGAGAATACCAAGCCAAAGAACCTACCATTAAGCTTTATCATGATGTAGCAATGAAGTTGCTCTCTAAGTTTGATTGGTATGAGATCACTAGTTTGCCTCGCTCGACTAATAGATTTGCGGATGCCATGGCCTCTCTTGGATCATTGATTCCAAAGGACTCCCTTGGAGAGGTACAACCCCTAATCATTTCCACAATCTCTAAGTCTGCAATTGTCCGTGCCGAGTCTAAGGATGAAAAAGATGTTTGCTTTATCCATTCGGATCCATATGAGCCTTGGTCTAGTGAGATAGTAGCCTTCCTCAAGTTTGGAACACTCCCATCTGATTTGTCTCGAACTGCCCGCCGCTGTTTTAAGCAAAAGGCAGCTCGTTTTGTTCTTTTGGGGGATGTGTTGTATAAACGTGGATATGATGGAGTACTCCTCCACTGTCTAGAAGCAGGTGAAACACATAGAGCTATTGCTGAAGCCCATGATGGTACTTGTGGTGGTCATTTTAGTGGAATGGCCATTGCGAAGCGTATTTTACGTATGGGGTATTATTGGCCCACTATGGAACAAGATTGTTGCAAATATGTTAAACAATGTAAAAAGTGTCAAGAACACGCTAATTTAACCCATATACCATCACAAGCTTTACAGCCCATCCAAAGCCTTTGGCCCTTCTCACAATGGGGTCTCGATTTAATTGGCAAGATTTCACCCGCCTCTTCAGACAACGATACTTTCATCATTACAGACCACCGAATACTTCACAAAGTGGGTTGAAGCTATTCCTCTAACCAGTACGACAGGTCCTAGAATTGTGGAGTTTATACTTCACCATATCATTTGTCGTTTTGGTATTCCCTCTAAAATCATTTCTGATAACGGCAAGTCTTTTAAGAATAAGGATGTTCGAGCTCTTTGCGAAAAGTATAATATCCAACATAGTTTCTCAACTCCTTACTACCCACAAGCCAATGGACAAGCTGAAGCTTCCAATAAGACCATAATTGCTATTCTTAAGAAACTTGTTAAAGAAAATCATAAAGATTGGCATACACAAATCCCCTTAGCATTATGGGCTTACATAACAAGCATCGAACTCCCATTGGGGCAACGCCATTTTCTTTGGTCTATGGAGCCGAAGCAATCATGCCTCTTGAGCTCGAGATCCCTTCCTTGCGAATTTCTTTGCAGGAATTTATCGATGATGATACTCGCTAGACAAGCACGTCTTGATCAACTCACACTCATAGATGAAAAACGAATCAATGCTTTAGAGCATTTGCGAGTTTATCAAGACCGATTGAAACGTGCTTACAATGCCAAAGTTCATCTAAGAGAATTTCAAGTAGGGGATCTTGTCCTTAAAGAGAATCAACAAAACACCAATGCATTGCCGCATCTTCGAGATAAATTCGCGGCTAATTGGTTAGGTCCATATATGGTCACCGAAAGAGTGGGCAATGGAACTTATAGACTTGCCAGTTTAGAGGGAGAGGAAGAACCCGAACCACTTAATGTTATACACTTGAGGGCATTCTACGCATAGTTTGAATTTTATATGTACATATATACATGGCTTGTACAACAAAAAAAAAAAAAAAAAAAAAAAACAAATAAAATAAAAAGAATTTGCATTTCATTGTTAGTTGCATACATCTCATTCAAAAACATTGCATTTCATGTGCATACATCTCATTGAAAACCATAACATTTCATTTTCAGCCATAGTTGCATATCATGTTAGAGACCATTCTATCTTTTGGATATAAAATTTGGTCAAGCAAAAGTCATGTTGCCTTAATCAGGGGCACCTTCATAAAATCCATCAAACCGAATTGTCATTCGTACACCCATTTTCCATTTGCACATATTTACATTGCCAAAATGTTTTCAATCACTCATCCATTCCTAGTGTTTTAAGCAAACTTCGAAATGCATGTCAAAGTTCTCTAGGGCCATATCACAAATTACACTAAATAAAATCTTGAGTATTGGGAAATGATTTCAAAAGCGGTCTTGAACCTATCACATTTTCACATCTTAAAAACATCTTGTGTCAAAGAGAGATAACACCATCCTTGGGTTGTGCCTTGAAGTGAAAAGGGTAATCCTCGTTTGTCCTATCATGCAAACATAGTCCATAAAACAATGGTTCTTACCACTATCACAAGCAATCACAAAATATAAATATAAACAGAGTAGTAAGGATAGGGTAAAATTCTCATCATACTTCGGTTGAGAATCCGATTCCCCAAAGCTCTAAGGAAATGAACATTTTTCACACACCACTGATCCCAAATAAGTTGTAAGGATCGTACTACTTGTCCATTCAGACGGATAGGTAGTCATCCCCAAGGCTTACAAAGGTCAAAAACAACATGGACTATGGAGTTAACCTTCACCGGGGCTATAGACGCTTGACAGGCAGTGGAGTATACTCATTGCGTGGCGACATGTCTCTCCTCAAAAAGAGACCTCCGAATGCTCATACGGACAAACTAGCTTCGGGGTCTTCTCCATAACAGGGTTACCTAATTTATGCAAGATGAGGTTAATGAACACACTTGCACACACACAGGTTTTTGATTGCCTAGAGTCACTACCATGCTTCGGATTTGGTTAATGAACTCGCATGCACACACATTTGGTCCTAGTTGAATTAGGCAAGTGTTAGTAAGTTTGTTTGATACCACTAGCATGTTTGAGTCTTTGTAAAACAGCTCTTCCTCCATATCTTCCTCCATATCACCCTCCATATCTTCTTCCATATTCATGTCATTCCATACGTCATCCATTCACAAGCCACCAAGTTCGGTGCCCCTGATTAAACAATTATGATAACAGTTGGCTAAATCTAACTATCTAAAAGTATGAGTGCTTCTTAGTGCATATTTCATTTACTTAGTCTTGCATTAATCATCCATAGATTTATATGTTATATACTTAGTCTCGCATTAATCATCTATAAGTTTGCATTCCATTCCATCACATATGCATCAAAAACATTAAAACATATAAAAACATGCATCACAAAAACATAGGCATTCACACAAAAGAGAGTAAAACACCAAATAAATAAAAGCCATGTATATATATATGTATAAAGGTCAAACCGTACAATGAATGCCAAAAGGCTACAATATACAATAGAGCACCAAGGCTCATAAAGAGTGCATCTAAGCACTAAGCTAACCATCAAAAGAGGACCCCTGAGACCTAGTAGGAGCCCTAGACCTAGTGGTGTACTACCTCCAACCGGGCTGCCTCCGCTAGCCCCACTGCCTCCAATATCTCCCGGCCTTCTCGGGACAACGACCTCCTCATCCCCGGAATGATAGGGGAGAATCGGTGTCGTGCCTCTAACACCCTAAGCCGGAAAACAACAAAACAAAAATTTGTTACAAATTTTTTCAAAAAAAAAAAAACACATAATAAGTACTTGCTTAAATGAACAAATACCTCACTGGCTGCACTGGCGCGTCCGCTCCCATCTCCGCCATAGCTCCCGCGTGCTTCACTCTCCCACACAACCTTTCACTCCACTTCACTCCACTCCCTCGGACGCACTTCTCTCAAGCTCGAACGCACAAATGAGCGAAATTCTCGCTGAAACTGTTTAAATAGCTGATTTTGGCACCCCGAAACGCAGTAGGGCATTTCATGGCGGATTCAGACGTAGTCCTGCGTCTGCAGAGCGCCTAAACACCGGTAGGCGTCTATGCCAACCACAAACGCAGACCGGCGTTTGGTGTCAGTATTGAATAAAGGAACAAAACCTACAAAATTGAAGCTTACCTCCTCCAAATTTCATCAAATTGCATTCATCCATTCTTCTTATCATAATAAAACATTTTGTGAAGGTTACAATAGTTTTGGACACAAATTTTGTCATTTCGCTCAAAAAGCGCATCATTCATCATTGTTTTACAAATTGGGTTAAAAATATTCAAAACCTTCACAAAATTAACCACATTCATCAATTCTTCTGATCTATCGTCAAATTCATTCTTCTTTCATCATGCATATTTTTGCCAAATCAAATTAAAGTAAACCTCGTATCTAGTGGTATATTCTATCACCTTGGCGATTGCAGCGATTTGAATCCATGCAATTCGGTAAGAGGATTAAACCACCATAAGGACACTTACCATTTATCATCATCAATTATTTCACTGTTTGAAAATTGGAAATCAATTTTGGGTATTCTACTTTTCAAGTGACCTCATACCAAGATTAATTTGCTCAACAGATGTCATTGATGGCCTAGTTCATGGTGCCATAAACATGGACAATCTTTCATATCGTCATTATTTTAAGTCTTGCTAGAGATTGTGGCTACCTAGGTTGATTGGTTCCGACCCGAGGAATTATCCATACAAATCACTAGGAGCATCTCTTGAGTTCTGGACTCTTTCATGCATCTTTCATCTCTATATCAATGGCGCCAACAAGGCAATTTCATCAACAATATGGATTCACACATAGGAGTTGGGGCATCCGTTATCAATTTCTAATTTTCCTATAGTGGAATTCATCTTACATGATCATGGAATTTACAGTTTGGCAAAAATCCCTTTATAACCGTTGGGGCAGAAAACGGTCCATCTTTCACATCACTCATATCGTCTTCAATCATATTCTTTTCTTGGTTTGTACACCAACCCCTTTTCTGTTGGGACATAAACAGATGGTGCATGCACCAACCCTTTTTTTTCACCGTTGGGGCAAAAACGGTTCATTATCTTCCGAATTTCTTCCAATTGGCTTGTGAGAACCATTCTCGCTCGCCAATTGAGGGGGTAAGCTGAAAAATTTTAAATATTCTTTTATTCTTTGGTCTTCAAAGTTGTGCTTTAGTCTTGAGAGAGAGTTGCGTCTGATCCAGCTTTTCAGGTGTCTTAAGTTTTTGTGCTACATTGTGTCTTCACACAAAGCAGCTCAAAAAGGGGCATCTGTAGACACCAAAATCCAGCCACTTGTAAGTCATCTATACCTTCCTCGCCAGCCACGTGTCGCTCATCCATCCTTCCCGCCATTATTTGGCCCAAATCCACACTTTCCCACCATTATTTGGCCCAATTTCACTTTTCCCGCCATTTTTCATCCCCAAATTTATTTAAATTAATATTTATATATATATTTTAATATTTTAATATATTTTAATATATATATAAATAAAGTTTAAGTGATTTAATCCGAGCCGTCCATCCTTCATTTAATCTCATCCGTCCATCCATCTTAATCCGTTTCACAACCTAGATTTATTCTCTACCCTTGGATCCACTTTAATCTTAGCCACACGTTCAAAGTGTCGTTAAAACCCTAAAGTGTGCCCTAAGAGTAGATTATAAATTGAGTCACCTTGATGGCTCAAACCCTATCTATCTCTTCGGCTAAACCTACTTATCTTTCCTATCTAAGTCCTGGAGTTGGCTATTGCTGTTAATCCCGAGTCTTCTCGAGTCTTCTACGGCCCTAAGTCTGAACTAAACCCTTTCGCCGCATCCATCGCCGCCGCCTGGTCTCGCCGCGTTAACAGGAAAAGGTATAGATTCGTCTAAAGCAAGTAATCTTTCTTTATGTATTAATCTACTATTGAATTCTCGCATTCCCGTTTATTTTTATTTCATAAATCTAGGGTTTTAGATCAGTTTCGAGGGCTCACACAAGTGGAGCCCTCTTATTAGTTTCTAACTCTTTGATAATTTTAATGTGTGCAGGATTCTAGTGGTAGATCTCGATTTGTTGATAGCAACTGCTTAAGCTCGGAGTGGTCCGAGCCAAAGGATACAACGAAGCCCACTCATTCTCGTTGAGGTTAAGGATACATTCTTCGGAGACGCCACCACATTGTGCCGCCTAGGGTTTCGGAGAACCCTAGCACAAATTGTAACTTTGTATCACGAAAAGGGTTACGAGCCCCGTTGTACTTAAAAGGAGTTTTTAAACTCCATTGATTAATAAAAATCATTCATTTTTGTACAACTGTTCTGCATTCCTTTATTGTGATTTCTTTATTTCTGTTTGGCGTTGTATCTTTAATCTACAATATCATATGTTCCTTTCCTAATTTCATTGTGGGTGAGGCCCTTTCCTTTTCTCTATTGTTTTTCTTGAATGTTGTTAGGACTACTTTGTTGGTCTAGTTTGTAAATTTGTAAAAGGTTTGGGGACCATTTCAAAACCCCTTCTTTTCCACCTAATATTAAAAAAATCGAACATTGATCTTTTAAAGTAAAATAATTCAACGATCAAGAATTTAACTAGAAAATTCAATGTAAGGTTGGGCTAATTATTTTACAACCAAGTTAAGGTAAAAAAGTTGAGCTTAGAACCCCATGCGACTTCAAAAACAATGCTTTGGATGTGTGAATTTCAAGTCATTCCACAACCCATAGAAAATATTTATCAAATATTTTCATTTAGCCTTATGTAAATCCATAAATTCTAGTTCTCAAATATCACCCATAAATTTTTGTTTACATCCCAAATGTCAAAGGAGTTTTAAACATAAGGAATTATCTCACATGTGAAATACCTTTGAAACATAAGAAATTGAACATAGTCATCGAATCCAACTGATAAATTTTTGTGTATATCTCAAAGGTTAAACACAAGAAATTGTGAGAAATTCCTTTGTAGGCATGGCTATGATAAATTTATCACTCTTTGTCTACGACTACTAGTTGTATTCTCTTTTATGTTGAGTCAAGATCCATATATTTGATGTTGTAGTAGATAAATTAATATATATATCAAACATTGTTCTATTCAAGTAGTTATTATATTTTGGCCTTTTTAAGTGGTTAGATTTATATTGATTTAAAATCTAGAACCTATTATATATATTATTGATTTTCTAGTATTAAATTTTATTTATTGTTCTAACGTATGTTTTCTTTTGCACATTATTGAATTGGTATTGTTGTTTTATTACAAGCGGTATCATACCATCGATCTTGGATCCTTGTAGCAATGCAAAAAATTAGAAAAAGGGTGTGTGAACCATTCCAAACACTCAAATATGTTTCCACTTATTTTTTTTCAACTTTTTTAGGCTTCATATTTTGGCCTATTTTTTCTATAATATTATAATTTAGATGTTATTTTCTCTTGCTAAATATGATTCAAAAAAATATCAGGGGTATCAAAACCCTTGTGGAAGACATATCTTATTGTGACTATCTCTTCAAGCCAATAAAAATAAGGGGTATCTCTAGCAATACGTTTTAGAAGTTCTTAAAAGGTATATTTTATGTTTTGCTTTAACTCTTTGTGTATGAATGAGGCCTTTGATTCTACTAGCTAGTTGTATATAAATAGGTGTTTGTATAAGGCTGGTTAGCCAAAATATGTGACCATGAGCAAAATGAAACATCAACCTATATATCTAGGTAAGCATTATAGTATCCTCATAAGTATCAATAAATTTGACTCATGTGTCCTTATTTTTAAGCTTCATATTTTCACCTCCTCCAACCATCCCTCCAACTTCTCTAATTGTAGTACTTTATCCAGTGTACTTAATATCAATTTATGAGCCTATATTTTGACCTAGGACAATAAGCATTCCAACCTATTGAAATTCATTTCCTCCATTAGCGAAATCTAGGTCAACATGCAGGTGACCCTAAATTCAATCCAATATTGATTGGATCAATATTCATGTAAAGTGTTCCCTTAACCAAGAGTTTTAACAAGTCTTAGGGTAACAACCATAGGGTATGCAATAGAAACTATATCTAAAGTGTTACTAGTATTAGGACACCAACATCTACTAGTAGACATCATTTTTACATAGACCTCCAAGTTCCCATGGTGGTCACAAGAATCCCTATACTACCAAGGGCACTCTTCCAAGGATGGGTGGGTAGCTTAAATTTAGGCTTTGCTATTGATATTGATTCATTTGTAGTAGGTGATATTATTTTATTACTTGGCCTCATGATTTTCCTATTCTATGCATCGAGAATCTAAGCTTTGAGGGTATGGATTTGCAATGTTGTATAGCCAAGATGCATAGTATCATCCATATACACTAAGTGTCTAAATAAGGTCATGTCACATTGGTTTATACTAAGGAGCCCATGCTCATAATTGGTTATTATGGCACTCTTATGTGGCCATAGTTCAAATTTTTGTTTTATTATAAGTTTGAAAAGGGATCTTCTACTTCGTATATGGTTAATTTTATCTATACCTATCAATTGGATCTTGTGATGATGGTCTCAGCCTTTTTCTATAGCCTTAAGGATGAAATTATGTAAGAGAATGATATGCATGATACATGCATCCTCAAGGAGGTTGAATGTGTGGCTCTAGTGATAAAAAGAATCTCTATTTAACTCATCCCAAACTCCTACATGATTTAGATCCTCAATGATCTTACTCCAATAACAACAATGAAAAGCATCCCCACATTCTTCTATCACAAATATTTTTTATGCCATCCTTTAGGTAAAATTTGTGAAGAATAGTATAAATTCCTAGTGGAATCCAAGCAACACTATTAAAGGATAAAGATCAAGATTCTTCATAGCAAGAGTCATCAAATAAAATAGTGGATTCTAAGCCTAAGGTTTTTTTTATAAGTAAAATTTTTATTAAAGTGGGTTTTGAAAGGATCCCAAAACCTTGTTACAAAAGTAGCATAAAGGCATGTTGTGAAGAGGAACCAGTAGATCAAAGGGGCCAATTGCCCACACTATAAAATACACAAAAAATAAGCATACATTTGTATCTCAACAGGTTCACAAAAAATGCATCCTAGGGACCATTCCAAGAAGCATCCTCAACGATGTCCTGATAGTCGAAAACTACACTACATCCTTATTTCCCTCTTTCACCACATCCTTGCATCCATATTTTCCCATGATACTAGAAATATTATATTGGAGACCAATCTTGGCATATTATAATTGGACATTGCAATGATGATTAAAAGGCAAGGATTAGCCACTAAGGCTTTGGCCACTAAGCCTAAGGTTAATATCATGGCTCTCTCCATATTTTTCTCAATGGAGCTCTAGGATCACCACAACATCAAGGTCTAAGGCTTCAATTAATGCTATTGTGTCAAAGTGTAGATCAATTGAAGTAGCACAAATAATATTATTAACCAACAAAAAAAAATCTTTGGCATTGTATACCAATACTATGACCTAGGCCGAATCCCAAGTATTGATTGCAAATTGGGGATCGACTCAATATGTGGTTCATATAGTTATGGTTAGCATTTATATGGAAGATTATACTTGGTCTAGCCATCGTTTCATCAATAATATAGGTAGTATATATGTTATCTTTGAAGAACAATGATTCACTCAAGTCATCAATTTTATTATTAATCTACAATGACTATATGTTAAATGAATAGAAAATATCAATGTCATTTTTCTTCAAGGAATCCAACCTCCTCCTTCCCAGGTGGTAAGATACCTTATCATGGAAAATATATTGAAGAAATGTAGTCATAAATTCTTTGCCTAGGTCAAATGTATGGAAATTTGGTCTTCTAAACCATTCCTTATAGCTTCCTTCAAACTTGTAAACTATTGTTGATATTATGTAGATATATTCAAAAAACCCATGGGTCTTACTCTTATGTGTATACATGATCACATGATTCACCTAGTCTTAGGCAATCAATCATTGAATGCTCATCCTTGTTATCCTCAAACCTAGAAGTCTAATATTAAGAAGTTGGTTCATTAGTCGTTGTTCCTCTCTAGTGGTTATTGTGTAGCATAAATACAACTCTTATATAGGGTAATGCGTAAGGGGTTGGTCCTGAAATGTATTTATAAAAATAAGGTGAATCAATTTTGAAATCCAAAATTCTTTATAATTTCAAGGTGAAAATATCCCCTATTATTAGGGGTAATATTGGATATTTAAACTTAAAATAGTCCAATTACTATAAAATTGGGGTGAATATACCCAAAAAAATAATTACACCAAAATTTTTTGGGCTAATGGGCCCTGGTCAAAGGTCCCCAATATTAGACAATTCTACTTTTTTTTTTGGTAGGTTAAGTTGAATTAAAAGTGAGTTCTTATCAAGGATCCCAAAACTTGATTACATCAAAATTCAAGAGGAACAGTCCAAGTATGGACACTAGGAAAGGCTTGAGGAAAGCCTTTAGGAACATCTTTAGAAAATAATTTAGGAAGGTAGTGAGGAAAAATGTGTGGAACAAAATTTGAAAAGCCTGCCAGGTAGGAAAGGAGAAGGTGGTGGAAGAAAATAAACAAATTGGGCTAAAAAAAATTTGAAAATTCTCAAAGGTGGGAAAAGGGAACATGAGCCTAGATTTAAATTTGAAATATCCCAAGGGGTGAAAAATAAAATAGATGTTAAACCACCCATGGGAAACCGTAAACCATGAGAGAAACAACTTCCCATGTAGGGGAAAACTAGTCGAATGCAGAAAAACCACCCTACACCAAAGGGTGGAGTAGAGAAACTAAAATTACAGTAAATCCCACCTAAACAAGGATGGGAAGCAACCAGGGACACCATAGGATCACTCAAACTAAGAAAAAATTGAATCCCTTACAAGCCTAAAAGGTGGAACAACAATATGAGGATTTCCTCTGACCACGAAATCCTTATGCAGTGAATCACAAGCCTGAAAAGTGGGTCAACACTATGAGGAACTCCACAGGACATGTAGTCCTCATGTAATGAAGAAGGAAGCCTTAAAGGACACTAGCCCAGTCGAGGAAACAACAAAATTACAACAACACACCCTAGGAAATATACGAGAAAGTTACTAAGGAACCCAAGAGGAAGGAATCACGAGGAAGCCCCGCTATAGATGATAAAGCCTAGACAGAAAGGATGCAGCCATAAATCCTAGACATACTTCAACACCACCAATGAATAGATTAAAAAAAATAGATGAGGAAGTCCTACAAGGAAATAATAGCAAGGAAACCAGAGGCCCTCCCAAGTAGGCCATCAAAGAAACTAAAATCCTATAGGGCCCATAACATTGATCCCAAAGAATAGAGTCATAGAAGAAATCACATGGTCCTCCCCAATACCAAAAGGATGCTATGAAAAAATTCTCATAAATCTACTTTCCCATAGCCCTAACATTATGCAATGAAATATCCTCCAATGGCAAATGTTAGGAAGACACCTGAAGAAACCTTGTAAAAACTGGGAAATCTAAGGAAAAAATCCTTGAACAACTCATAAAATTCAAGAAAAGTCCTAGGGAAGAACCCAAAACCATACCAGGACCCAGGCACCAAAGGAAAAACCCACAAAATGGCAAGGACCAGGGCAAAACATTAGATCAGTGATCTCCCTCGCCAAGGAGATCATCTGCAACACCATCCTGCTAAGAAGGAAGGGTTAATCAAGTGCTAGGGAAGCTAAGACAGGATCAAGGACCTGGTACAGGGCCAGGGAAGGGATGCAAGGAAGTGGAATAGGAATTCCATAGGAAGTCACATGTAGAGCCCCCCCACCTAGCCAATTCTAAATTTCAAAAATAAAAATATTCACTAATTAACGATGATTATCGATTATACATAACCCTACTTTTATCAAACATGTCCTAAATTTAGAACATTCAACAAAATCACCATCTAACATAAGTTTCCTATATATATTATAGATGATTTCTTGGATGAATTACATGGTGCTAAATACTTTACGAAGCTTGACTTGTGATCTAGGTTCCATGAAATTAAGGTTAGAGAAGAGGATATCCCCAATACTACTTGTTGCGTGTATAAGGGTCATTATGAGTTCCTCATCATGCCCTTTGGTCTTACTAATGCTCCTTCCTCTTTTTAGAGCCTCAAGAATCTTGACCTTGTCCTTTTCTTCATGATTTTATGCTAGTCTTGTTTTATGATATCTTAGTTTACAATAAGTCATGGGAAGCCAATTTAGTTCATGTTGTCCAAGTTCACCACCTCTTATAGAAGGAATAATTATTTTTCAAGAGGTTCAAGTGTTCTTTTGGATTCCATGAGGTAGAATAATTAGGACATATAGTTTCTTAGAAAGGTATCAAGGTAGATCCTAACAATATCAAATCCATGTAAGACTAACCCCAACATAAATACCTTAAGTAGCTTCATGGATTTTTAGGTCTAACCAAGTGTTACAAGAAACATATCTACAACTATAAAAAGACTATAGCCCCACTCACCTCTTTCACTAAGAATTATGCTTTTATTTAGTCTAAAGCAACTTCCCAAGCCTTCAATGCATGAAAGGAGGTTATGTGTACCACTTTTATTTTGGCTACTCCTAATTTTAGTAAACCTTTTTTCATTGAATGTGATTCTTGAGACACGTCATAGAATTTTTTTGATGTATGATGGTCATCCCTTGTCCTTTGATAGGAAGAAAATCTCTGATAATAATATAGGTGGATCCAATTAAGATAATAAAATGTTATCCATTTTGCATACCATAGAGAAATTAAGATCTTATTTATTGGGAAAATGCTAAATTATAAAGATTGACCATAGTAGCCTCAAGCATTTCCTGAAGAAAAATCTCTTTTATCTTGAACAAAAAAGTGGTTGACAAAGCTCTTAGGTTATGATTTTTCCATTGAGTAAAATAATATAAAGGAGAATGTGATGGTAAATGTTTATCTTACAAACATAAGAACACCATTGTTGTTAGTTGCATCTCTAGTATTTTTCCATAATGGTTTTTACAAATTTGAGAGGAATGACATTTCAATTTGGAGACTATTTACAGCATTCATGATATGGAGGTTGTATCTTCACCACCTTCCTTGTCATCATATGCTAATGGATCTCTCTATAAGGAGTATTACATTTATCTTTCTCCATATTCAAGTGATCTTCAACCATAAAGACTAGTGTTCTATAGGAACTATATACATCTTCTTTGGTTGGAAATTTAGGATTATTAAAGTGAAATAATTATTTTCTTGAAAATTATTCAAATTTGATGTAAAGTTATTTATAGATAAATGTTACATATGTTAACAAAACAAGGATAAATTATTAAATCTCCTAGTTTGTTGTAACATTTTCCTATTCCTAATTCTCAGTGGGAGCAGATATTGATGGATTTCATTGGGGGCCTTCCCAAATTCAAGAACAAAATAATGATCGTTGTGGTCATGGGTTTCCTTTACAAGAGTTATTTTGTAGTAGAGATATCATCATATTTGATTTAGTCTTCACATTGGAAGAACTCACACCATTTTATTAGATTTTAAGGTTTACATTTGAGATTGGAAACTTCATTTATGGTGTGAAAATTTTCACTCTTCATTGCTTGCCCCAACCTTTTTGGATGAACAAATTTTTTTTATATACTAATAAAAAGAATAAAAAATTAGCATTTTTAAAATTCACTTAAATTCTTGAATGTAGTATTCAATTTTTAAACTAAAATCAATTTTAAGGACAGATTTTAGTTATATTAATCTAAATTAATTTCATTTGTCTTACATCAATGAATATTTATGGTGAAATATTATTTATTGTAAGCTAAAAGACAATAAACAAGTTGAAAAACAAGAATTGAGAATGATGTAAAATTTAAAAACAAAATTAATAATCTATGTGTGGATTCTATTGGAGACCACTCCCATAACAAAAAAAAAAATTACATTACTCTCATTACATTTATAACAAGTTAATTAAAACATACCCAAATTTACCTTTCTATTAGAGATATTCTTTATTTGCATTTCTATCAAAGATATTCTCCATCTTCCTCAAACTACTAAGTTTCCACAATCAACTCCTTTTATATCAAATGCCTTTTGAAATTTAAATTCTATCAAGATGAAATTCAACACTACGAATGACTAAAATATTTGTTGCTCAATTTCTATATCTATAAATATCTTGTCTATAACAACATCACAATTCCTTAATACCTTTTTTAGGGTTCTTATTCACTGCCCTAATATTCCAAAATATTATTTTCATTGTTATTTTTATTTTTATTTGTGGTTTTAGCCCCACTTCTTGTTAACACTTATGATATTTTCTTTTGTTTTCCCATATTAATCTCTTTGAGTTTCTTTTTCTCTTTGTTTTTTGCTTCTTGGATCTTGTTGGGGTCTGAATTGACATCAAGGTAATATTGAAACTATGAATATCATCTACAATGATCTGAAATGCATGCACCCACTAATCATAGTGCAAACCCTAATGTTGGATTAGTTAAAGATTGCTTTAATCCAACCTCTAGAGTAGGTTGGCATACCTTATCAACTAATTTGATTGTTGACTCATTTAATCTCAGTTAAATGTATAAATATAGGGATAGAAATAGGATTAGGGTTAGAAAAGTAATGATTTAACAATGGATAGATAAATCTAACAACATAGGCATCTATAGGGGACCTCTGATAACTCAATTTCAGTAGACAAAACTTTGATTAACATAATTCAAAAATCAATAATATTTATTAGTAAAGGACATTTGCATACTTAAAGAATTATTTCAAACATCTAGAGCATCAATAATCCAAATAGTAGAATTAGACCGATACTTATATTAACAAAAATAAAATTATTTACAAGAATACATTCTAGAAATGAAGCATTTCAATTTGCTCAAGACCTAGCAATCAAATGTCAACACAATAAACTAACCATAAAAGTAGTAGTAGAAATGACTTCAAGATTGATAATCCACAAAGATAGAATACTAGTGTCTAAGGTAAACATTCAAGCAATGATTCTTTTATTGATTTGCATAAAGTATACATAGTAGGGCAAGCAAACACTTTATAGTCAACCCTTGAAAATGAGGGTTCGATCTCTATTTATAGTTTTGCATATTTTAAAAGATTTGAAAAAATGGTAACATTACAAGGAAGTTGAAATTATATATTATCAACATGTTGAGGTGGAAGCCTCTTGTTTGACTTGAATAAAGAAGAAATTTGTGCGATCCTTCACTCATATACAACTTGGCTTCCATAATTAATTCAACTTTCTTGACTTTTAACTTTAGATTGGGTCAATCTAAAATAAATGCCATCCATAATTCTTATCATGGCTACTTCACCATAGATCTATATCTGAATTAGCTCATGATTCTTGATTCTTTATCACTTTATTTTCTTGCTCGCTTCAGATAAAAAAAGTTTAATAGCAATATGCTACTCTATGCTAAGTCAAATCCTATTTTTATATGTTACTAAAACCATATTGCATGTAGGTAATTGATATCCTATCGACTGATTGAGATTAGAACATTAGAAGCTTAGCATGTTGATTCATGATCTGCAACACTTCACAGTATAGATATGATCACATCTTTCCTTCTTCTTACTTCTAAACAACATAGAACCATGCTCTGGATCACTCCTAAAAGATCTCATTTGAAAAGGTTGACTACTTTGACCATCAATTGGAGCAAAGGAGCCTTTTCATGTTCATTTGAAACTATGTTTTAGGATGCACAATGGAGAACCATATTTTGGTCCACTTCTCTGATCTTCGTAATAACCTCTTTGTTATTGTAGGCCACGATGTAGAACCATGTTCTAGAATGGTGTCCTAGCCCATGATTTAGATCACCAACTCAAAATTTTGACCAATGCTGATAGCAACATAGAATAATGCAGTTAGTTGCATGGTGTAGAACATATGCTAGATCACGTGATATGGAACTATGTTCTGGATCACAAATTTAATTGTCCACTTGTTGAGTTTTATTGTGCTGACTGCGAAGTAGAACAATGCATTGATCCACATGGTGTAGAACATGCATTGGATCATGTGATATAGAATAATATTGTGAGCTACAATTTGGATAGTAGAATTGTTGAGTTTAAATGTGTTTACCATGGCATAGAACCATGTTCTAGGCCACATGATGTAAAAACTTTATTGCAAGCTACTTCCTCCTTTTGTTCTCTAAGCCATTATTTGAGAAACACAAATCTCAATTTTGATTAAGTTTATTGTGGCATAGAATATGCTACACTACACCACAATCATGGTTTTGGAGAACTCTTTAGGACTTCGAAATTTTGTAAAATTTCCTAACTATGTTGTCTTTTTAGGCCTATATTTTGGTGCCTTTTGGGGGAATTTTCTCATAAATCTGGAGAACTTAGAGTCTTATCCATTGGGTATCAAGAGTTAAAATAATATGGGTTAATGGAAGTTAAGTGGGATGAATGAATGAATAAATAAAGGAATGAATGAAATAATTTTTAGGAAAAATATCAATGGATGAAGTGGAGGGAGGAAAAACTATGTAGTGAAGGGGATGAGTGAATGAAGGAAAATGAAGGATAGAATAAACTCCGACCATTTGCAAATTTTTCTTTATAGAATAACTTTCAAGTGATATCCATACTCTCAAACATTTGTGAAGATGCTTATAACATAACTATTCACATGGAAACCATGGAAGAGGTAAAATGTAGATCATTTGTGTAAGGGATTACTCCTTTCACAAAATCAATCTTGCTTAAGTTACAAAAAAATATGTTCCTTTTATAAAATTAGTCAGAACATGGATCTCCTTGCAACTCAACATCATGAATTTTACATACCTTTTCATAGGTTCATGCTTTGTGACTATCTCATAACATTGTCAAGATCAAAAAAACTTACAAAGTGTGTATATATGACTCTTCTACTAGCTATGGTATTCAAAACGCTTTAGCTTATTTCACAGCAAAATTCCCTTACTATTTCACCCTTTCCTACTGATCTTGTTCTTCAATATATTTTTCTTGGTCACCCTCCTCTTGGTGCATCTCTTCATCATTTATTTCTTGTTACTCATATTTATTATATTTCTTCCCTTCCTCTTTAGCCTCTTCTTCTTCATCATTCTCTTCCTCTTCATAAACCTCTTCCTCTTCATTAACCTCTTCCTATTCTTCAATCTATGGTTCTACTTCTGTTCCAAATAATTAAATCATTTGATTTAATGTTTCTAATGCTCGGTCGTAGGCTAATTTAGTGGGATTGATCATTTCCTTAAGCTACTTATGGGTGAACTGT
Source organism: Wollemia nobilis (assembly GCA_028583015.1). Classification (NCBI taxonomy): domain Eukaryota; kingdom Viridiplantae; phylum Streptophyta; class Pinopsida; order Araucariales; family Araucariaceae; genus Wollemia; species Wollemia nobilis. Next base: position 3,672,259 of record JAQPPZ010000057.1, read on the forward strand.
AGTTTGAAAGTTTCCTCATAGGACATGGAATGTCCCTTATTCACCAAGTCTTCATTAAATATTTGAGCCTGGTTAAGTATTTTATTATATGATAAACTTGATCCTGATTTATTGGGTCCTCCCAAGCATCTATTTCAGAATCATATTGCATGATTGAACCTATGCTAGTTTGGAGGTCTTCTTCTGACAAAAGGATGTTATTTTCACTTCATAACCCTCCAAAACCATACTGCATAATTTATTTGTTGATATCCACAATATCCTACAACTTAACTTCATTTCTATTTATCAACAACTATCCCTTATAGAGCAATTTATTTTTCTTGATTACAATCCTACCCACTAATCTCATAGTATTCCATACCTTATTTGGGATGAACTTGGTGGCATCACTGAATCTGTTTTTAGAAAACTTGTATATTTTCTTTGCTTGTATCACCATGGTATGTAGCTCTTCATTAAAATTATCCAAGTTTTTATTAATTACCTACAATAAGTGGCTGGTCTCATCCATGTAATCAATCACAGGTTGTACTTTTTAGCATTTCTCTAGAATTTCATACCACATTTGCTTCTTGATATGCTTAACCTTATTTTTAGAGAAACCTATAGCTCTAGTCTTTTCAACCTAAAGCAACTATTTCAAGGCTTGTATCTCTTTGATCTGGGCCTCATACTTCTTCTTCAACTCTTCATATTGCTCTTTCAATTTGATGGTCTCTTGGTATTTGTTTTTCCAACTCTTGGATTCATTTCTCACAACCTTCTCCACCTTCTTCTGGTTGTTGATTTTTTTCTCCAACCTTTCAATATTTTCCTCTAGTTTTTCTTATTTCTCTTTTAAAATATTAGTCTAGACATAAATGGTCTCAAGATGAGCCTTAACTATGACTAATTTTTCCTCCAAGGGTAATTGAGTCATATCTTTAGTATGCTCTTTCAGTTGATAATATTCCGTAGTCATATCTTCCTCTAGTTTTCTAACAAGAGGAGTGAGGGAGATAGTTGTTCTTTGCCTAGCCACAAGATCAACAATCATGGTATTTCTCCATAAAGAAACATGTTTTAAAGGTTGGTCTAACTTCTTGCCCTAGAAACTTTGTACCTTCTATAAAATATTCTTCACCTTCTGCAAAGAAGCTGATGTAGGATGATTTGCAGGAGTGGAAGTAGTTATGAGTGAGGGGAAAAATGGACCTAACATAGATGGAAAGGGAGCAACTGTAATGATGGTGGAATTTGTGCTTATTACAAAGGTTGTAACTGGTGTTGAAATAAAATCAAATGTTACAACTATGGGATGAGGCAGATAAGATGAAAGTTTTTTCCCGCTATTGATACAACTGATGATAATTTTAGGGGTGAAGGAGTGTGAGTGATGATAATGGAATTTTTGGTGAATGTGGGGGAGATGTACTGACTTGAGATAATGTAACAATTGGTGAGAATGATGTAAAATATGAAGTGGGGATGATAATTTTTGTTCCATTTTCTCTTGAGAATGAGAGGAGTATTTATTTGGGTAATGAGAAGGATAAGGAGAAGAAGGGATATATTATATCTCCACCTACCAAAGTAGACTATTGAAAGATATCGTCCACACCTTGTTGCTATGTCTGTTGAACTAGCTGCTCTATAGTCGGTACTAGAGATTGTTCAACTATCTGTGTTTGATCCAGTTTCTTCTTCTTACTAACTTCTTTCTTGGTCTCCCCTAATGAATCATTTGCCTTCCTCTTGAATACAATAGGCACTGCAAGTTTATTCTTTTGAGAGTGGATGTTGTACCACTTGCAATATGATTTCTAAAATTGGGGATGGCTTTATAGAGATTGCAGTGGTAAATTTGATAGGTGTAAGTACAAATCTATCCTTTTCTTTATCTCCCATTGAATTTTGTAAAAAGGATTCTTTCCTAAGGTAAGTTGTTTTGATATTTGTTCTTCTTAGATATTGTATATATTTATAGTTTCATTTTTACCCAAGACACCACTAGAACAATGCATATTTTTCATCATTACAACACCCATAAAGTACTACTGCAATTTTTCTTATTAAGATTCAAAAGTGGTATGAGCTTCTTCAGTTACTAGTGGGGAATCTATTTTAGTTTCCTCAACCTTTTATTGTGAAGGTGGAGAGGGAGATCTTGGATGTACTTGGTCTTTCTTTTACCCTTTTAATCCTGCTATCTTGTAGCTAAACACTAGGCTTATACCATTCTTGGCCTTCCAAGTATTAATATTTTTTTCATATAACTTAGAAAAGTTGTTATCTACTTGATGATCAAACATGGCCCTTATATTGCCTATATCTACTCTCATTTTCTACCATTCCACAATCTTACCCTCATCCTAGTACTATTTTTTCTCCATCTCTTTGATTTTGGTTTCCTCCAGTTTATGGATCTTCTTGTTTTCAAGATCATAATCGACTAATTTCTCATAAAAGTCTCTCCAAGTAGGGAGTTGCTCCATCTTACTAATTTACTTAATCATGGAGCATGCACCTAGATACTGTATTTATCTATACCATCATGAAAGCACAAAGATTGATATAATTACATAAATTGAACAAAAAAGTAAGGTTTCTTGTATTAATCTTTGAATGAGCTTTGATTACAAAAATTTCCTCTTAGGGTCACTTGAAAGATGATACTGATATTACAATTGCCAATACCCTCAATAGGGTAGCACACTTATAGTGCTCTATCGATTAGTAATAAACTGCCTTAGGGTGGAGTTGACCCCCTTCTTCATGATGTGGAAGGATTATGACGTAAGCTCCTCTTGCACCTGTCTCCCTGCAAACAAGAAACAACAACACATGATTAAAAATATTGATAGCCTCTCATGATGAGGCCCTTTAAGTAAATATGTATGCAAATGCCATTAAACTAGTAAAACAAGAAATCATAAAGAAAGACTTTAAACTATTCTAATTAGATAAAGAATTATACTATAACATGATGGACATGAATAAGCAAATGATGCATGGATAAAATATCAAGTTAGGAGCAATAAAGTGCATAAAAGATCCAATATAATACAATGCATGAAATAAATAATTCCTACGGTCAAAGTTTCTCTAAAGTGCAATTAAACCTATAAAAAGACTAATATAACTAATTTATGCGGTCAAAAGAAAAGCAAGTAAGGTGATCAGTCACCTATTGCAAATTGGAGCTATGGTGGGTGGTATGCACTATGAACCATGGCTGACAGCCATGGTTTGACCTATGATAGGTTTACCCTTAGAATTAGGGGCAATGGGATTGACCTCCTTGTCCAAATTGATGTTCAAGGGTCGCATTTGTTGTCCTCTGATAGATTTGGTGGTCAAATCACTATGATAGGCCTTATTTTCCCATATTTGTGCTTCTTGAATCTCCTAGGTACCTAGGGCATCCATGACTAATTGGTCTTTAGGTGAATAGCAAAGGGGCTCTAAAATGTACAAATTCAATATGCAATTTGACAGGGCTTCGCTGCTCTCTTTATCAATTAACTCTCTCTCCTCACCCCATTTGGAGGGGGTATTTATAGCATGTCCCTAGGGCTAGGGGTAGCTTCATGGAGAAGCCAAGACCAAGAAGGTTGGTTAGGACAGTTGGGATGGAAGCCTCTGGAATCTTCCATCCTTCAACTGCCTACTTCTAGATATTTTGGCCATTCCAACCAATTTGGCTTAGATGGAAGGTCTAACTAAACTTCAGTTAAGACCGCAAGTCATAGTTGCAGTCTAGACTACATACTAAAGGTATCATCCATGGTTTAGAATTGAGATCACATATCTTGGCTACAGTTCAACCTGATTAGGCCAAAATGCCTAAATTAAGTGGTTAGAACCACTACTCTATCTTGGAGTCTATCCAAGATCCTCCATATGGTTTTTTAGCATGTCCATATGAGTAGTCATCATAAACACGACACATTTTAGGTGTCTACAGATGCCCCTTTTGAGATTCGTTGTGAGATCAAACAACGTTGAGCAAAAATATATATCCAAAAATGATGTTGAAGGTTCTATGATGATTATTAGTCTGATCAACATTAGATGCCAAGGTCTAGCAAAAGGATGCACATCCTAGAATTATTGCTTCCAACTTGGAAAGGCTTACATTTGAAAAGTCAACACTTGCCATCAGACATTCGGGTAGCTTTAGTGCTACAATAATATTTAGGCCTATATAACCGAAGGATGAGAGTTACAAATAAAATTTCATATTTGTTATTTACCCCAAGCAAAGGGGGAAGCTTATGATAGCTATTAGCAATGATTCATAAGAATGAATGCAATTTTGACAAGATTAAGGGGTCTACAATCTTTGGGATCTTTTGTTGACTTTGATTATGACATGAAATTATGACTACCCCCTCAATCGATGAGTTGATGAGGGTAATGAAAATATATGAAGTGATGAAATAGCTTGAACATAATGAATGATCCTGAATAACTTTAGATTCGAGCCTTTTAATGCCTTGGCTAGGCCTAGTTCAACTTATGATTGCAACTCTTAGTAGTATTTGCACATCTCTATCCCATGGAGAAGTCAAGCTACGATAGCCATCTTAGAGAATAAAAATAACACAAATGCAATTAGACTTGTGTTGAATCATATTATCGATGATTTGCTGAAAGATGTCATAAAATAAATGACAATTTTACCCCAAATGTCCTTATGGTGATTTACTCATCTTGCCGGTGTATCGCTCCAAATTTTTAACACTCTTACCTTCAGGCTATAGGATCCATGCCCGGAAGGGGGATTTGAAAAGGATGTCACGGTACCTCGGACTGAGAGGCCTTTGCGAAGGTCCCGCCTCTCAAGGGAGGTGTATATTGGTGATTTTTTGATGGATGGTGGGTTCACCAGGAAACATTCAATGGCAGTTTCCATGCCTAGGTTGGGAATGTGTTTTATGTGTTCGTTTTTACCCTTAAGCATTCAAATCCTAGGTTTGGCCAAAATTCGTCTAAGCTATTCTATATGCAGATGCAAATTAAATGAATACAGAAAAGCAGAATAGAAGACAAAAAATAGAGAAATTATAGAATATAAAAGAAGAATACCTGATCCGGATGTCTGATGATGATTCTGATTCTTGAAGCAGTCAGGATTGCCTCTGATTTGATAGGATCATCTGAGATCAGACAATATTGTCTGAGATCTAATGAATTCATCAGAAAAATTCATCAGAGACCTACAAACAGAGAAATAGATGCAAAAACATAGAAAATACAACTATTCTAACAGAGGGAAACAGTGTAAAATGATAGCAATAATATCAAACTAAAACTTGAAAACAGAAACATGAATGAATTATGCTAATTTGATCATAATTATGGCTTAATTATGCATTTAATCTAGATGGATGAACTCCAAAATGCAAAATAGCATAAAATATTGAATAAAATTGCTAATTACAATATAAAACAACAGAAAAAGGGAAGAAGAAATGCAAACTTCAGGCACTGATTGCTTCAATATTGATTGCAGTCGAAATCGTCTTTGATTCGATAGGATCGCCTCTAATCTGAATAGGTTCATTGATGACGATGTAAACTTGTTCTAGCTGAAAAACAATATGGTACCTGTAGCAAAATTGTATAGAACTAATGCAAAATAGAAACTTAGGATGTTTTAATGTGTATGCAGTCAGGTTACAAGGAATTTCATCCAAGGGGGTGCTAAGGGGAGGGCTTAGGATTAAATAGGCTTAGGAGGGAGGTTAGGAGGTTGGAGATCATCCCTATTTGGGAGATCTCCAACGGGGGAGGGTATCTAACAGCGCAGACACGCTTTTGCCCGGATTAGAGGCCCGTTGGAACAGAAGCTAATTGTGCAAAATCAGTTTTGAGACAAGATCATCTGGACGTCCTAGCCCAGACAAAATCATCAGATCTGGGGTGATATCGTCTAATCGATGACGATACATCAAACGGTCAAAACAACCTCTAAAAATGGCACAAAAAAGGGGGAAATGGATTACCCGCCGGTTAACGAGCGGTTTGGGAGGTTAAAATTTGAATTTAAATTATTTACTAGGATGAATGTAATTATTACAATTTCACTGCACCAATTTTAGGGTGCTACATTTTGCCTCTTCTTTAGCGAATTTTCCAAAGAAAATGCGTTAAATATGAGTTCTTCTCTATCTACGAGAAAGCAAAAATTATTCCCATTTTTAGGCGATGATTCTTGGTCGAATCGTACGACAACTTACTATGGTGCCCCCTCCGTGTTTTTACCCAAATCGAACGTTTGAGGTAAAAACATGAAAAAGAAAAATTATTTTTGAATTATTTTTGAATAAAATTAAGAAAAAATAGGGTAAAACCCTAATTCATTTTTACTGTTCATCTTTACTGGTTTTAGAGCTCTGGAAGCAAAAATGGTGGAGACGACGCATAGATCAACATAGGTCCAGCGCAGGCTACGGGTAAGAGTCTAAACTTAGTTTAGAGTGATTTAATTTGATTTTACATGCTTTTTAGGTGAATTTTAATTAATTTTTGAGCATCGTGGCCATTTTTGGGCCGTCGATGTCGTCGGGACGAAATCGTCCCAATTTCGACGAAATCGTCCCAATTTCGACGAAATCGTCTCAATTTCGCCAATTTCGTCTAAGGGCAAAATCGACGAAAGGGGGACAATTTCGTCAAATTAGGGACGATTTCGGCTTGCAAAATAGGAGACGAATCTGCTCAAATTTGGGACGATATCGTCCAATAGTGGACGATATCATTATTTGATTAAATTGAACTTATTTTACTTGCATTTTTAATCACTTGAGTTTGTTTTTAATGATTGTTTGTTGTTTTGTTGTTTATGTTGCAGAGAGGATTGCTAAAGAGCAAGGAATGGAAATATGGAGGTTTGAGAGATGACTTGGCCACTCTTACACAGGTAAAGAGGGATTAGCTGGCACAGGCCGACTTACAACATGTGACAGAGATGCCACAAGTGTCTACAGACAGGGGGCTACTGATAGCCCTAGCAGAGAGATGGTATCTGGGTTCTTCCTATTTTTGGCTATCGATAGGGGAGATGACTCTCACACTAGAGGATGTATGGAGGATTCTGAGGATCCCCATACAAGGACGGTTGATCACTCCTACGGCCAATCAGGGCCATGCTATGGGATGGTTGTGTGGTGACCCGAGCTTCGCCCTGGAAAATGGCAAAGTTAACATCGAGGAACTGCGTCAGATGCCTGAGGCATCTAGACTGACATAGGTTTTAGCTGGAGTGGTTGGTGGACTTCTGTTGTGCCACTAGAGCGGATGCAGGGTACCATGGATGCTAGAATATGTGATCTGCGATATGCGGGACCATGGTTATAGGTTTGCTTGGGGCAGCTTTGTTCTATGTCAGTTGTATAGGATCCTGCATGGGGTCGTGTACAAAGGCAACTGATGTATGGTTATGACATTGCTCCTACAGGTTTGGTGTTGGGAGCACATTACAGTGTGGAGGTCGATAGGGCTTCCTCTGACAGGGGTTGACGGGGAGAGGCCCCAAGTCTTCTACTGGTGGCTCCAAAGAGGGTCAAACGACGGATCGACCTTCTGATGTCTCAAAGACTGCTAGATGACCTAGTCCCAGACCAGATCACCTAGAGGCCTTAGAGGGAGCATCTAGGGTGGGCCGAGGATGAACAAGAGTTGGCTCACATTAGGCGAGTTTGTTGGCTATGGATGGAGAAGGGAGAGGTGGAGCTCCACCGCTACGATCGAGTTTTGTGATAGTTCGATCTATAGCAGGGGATCCCATCTCTCAGGGATTATGAGTTTTCCCAGACTGTCTGGGATAAAACCATAGTTAGCGAGGCTCCAAACATGCAGTGCTTCTAGAGTCAAGACACGAATGATGCCCCCATTCAGCCAGTGGATGGGGACGACACAGGGGTAGCCGATGGCTATGATGCCTGGTATGTAGGCATCCGCCCTCCTCGGATGATGAGGGCTTAGGGTTCGATACATGTAGTTATGCATCGGATAGGGAGGTAGTGCCAAGAAGCTATGGAGGCAGCCCAGGGTCATGGCGGGAGAGAGCTAAGGAGGCCACAGGCGTAGGAGAGGCCATGGTGGAGGGAGAGGAGGGAGGCGAGACTACCTTCTCCATAGAGAGAGAGGCCACCATTGCCCAACAAGGGCAAGGGTGTCGACACAAGGGAGAGTAGTGAGACAGCTACTCTTTGAGTAGAGACAATCCGTCTCCAGGAATAGGTGCAGACATTATAGGAGGAGGCTACATGACATCGAGCTGAGGTGACATAGCTCCAAGACAATATTGCATGCCTCAGGGCATGGGATAGAGGGGCGAGCATTGGGGAGCTAACACAAGCTATTGCCAAAATTACTTTCTATCAAACATTGTACTATCAGTTGGTTTTAGAGGAGGATAGACTACCCCTGCCAACTAACATCATAGATTTGATCAGGATCGGGTCGTCGAGGACTTCGTCCTGATCGACGACTAGGACTTGCAGTACTACACATACTACGATAGGGCCACCTCGTCCACCTCAGGGTGGGGGAGGAGATGAGACTGAGAGATCGAGGGGTTCTCAAGGCTAGCTACTACACTACATTGTACAGATTGATATGATAGCATATATTATTTTTGATAGAGGATTGAGTATGCCAAGGTACAGATTGTGGCATACCAATCCAGTTTTGATGATGTATATATACTGTTGATATATATAGATGAGATATGTTTTTGATCATATGACTTGTCTTATGTATTTTTATGATGCTTTTATGTTTGATTGATTGATTTGATGATTCATGTAATTATGTCATTTTGAAAATTTATAATTTTGATGTCATGTTGTAATATTTTAAATGAAATAATTTGATGTAACAAATTGGTTGTTTGTGATGAAATGTGATAAAAAATAAAAAGAGACTTCGAACAACAATTTCAAAGGACATTGTCGCTATTATAGACCATTTCATGGAGTCGTCGCTCACTCGATCATCAAGCTAATCCCAGTATAGAAATATTTTTAAAAGTAAAAGAGTGCTTAAGAGATTGTCTTAAGACTTTGGTGCAATGGTGCAAATGATGATGATGATGGTTTTTTTTCAGATTTTCATGAAAATAGTATGCATGAAATAATGTTAAAATGATTTTTGCTAGGCATAAATTCCTAAGTGTGATAAATTTTTTGGATAATTCATTAGGAATTATACCATCATTGCAAATTTGAAGGTTGACATAATGACATGAAATAATGATAATGTGCATGTGTAAAAGCATAATTTGTGTAACAAAATGATTTAAGTCATATGGTTTTCATGATTTTTAAACAAATGGGGAATAAAAATTGTTACAATGGTTTGCGCTAGGCATAGAATATGTAGGTATAGACTTATACCATCATCACGAAATCCAAAAAAGAGATAGTTTTATTGCACGGTTGATTTTTGGTAAACAGAAAAAATGAAGATGAGGACTTGCGCTAGGCATAAAATTCCAATTTTGGTTTTGGAACTATACCATCGTCACGAAAGTCGACAATATATATATATATATATATATATGTTTTTGATTGTATGGTTTTGAAAGAAATTTTGATTTTTCTATTATATAGTTGTCTTTATGCTAAACAACTATACTTGAAAGAAGAAAATGAATTATTTCAAACAATTTGCAAAAAATATTTCAAAGTATTTTGAAGATAAAAGTTAGATTTATAAGGAATCCCATGTGCATATGTGAGTTCATTTCCAATCTTGATTTATCATAATGATACACAAAAATCTCTCAAATACAAAATGTGTGTGCAATTGCATTGTTCATTTACCATTTTTGAGCAAGATAATAAGATACAAGTGATTTGAAAAAACCAAATAAGTGTTCATTAACCATGATATAGATGCATATAACCATACTAGACTACTATGTAGGTCGGATTATCAAGAGCTAGCTAATCCATAAGCAGACATAGGTCTGTACAAAATAAGGTCGCTAATGTGACAGACATATCGCCACGCTAGGAGTTACCCAAGGCCAAGCAGGTTGGGCACAAACCACCTGTTATGGGGTTTACCTCACAGTTTTAGAATAATTGAGAATTCCAAGGATTCAAGCTCATCAACCCTTATTTTCTTTTCAAAGGGTAGGGAAAGGGATTTTATTGCTTTTGCTTTTGCTTTCTTTTGCTTTTTATTTTCTTTTTTTTCTTTTCTTTTTCTTTTTGTATTTTTGCTTGATAATTGAGATAATGCTTGAAATATTGCTGTAATGATATAAAATAACATTTTTCTTTTCTCTTTTTTCTTGAACTTTTCTTTTTTTTCTATGCTAGGGATACTTGCTCGGATTAGCTGTAGAGCAAGGGATTTTTATTCTGGGTAGGGGTGAGCTTGTCCTTTTGCCAATTCTCAAAGATTCTAGACCATGTGCATGATAGGATAGTAGGGGAAACTTTTCGCTCAAGAAATCACTTCTACTATGTAGCAAAACATGGAAATTACAAATATAATCATTTTATTGTGAAAAGATGTGCTTGGTTTAAGTAAATAACAAGATCAATTCTCTGTGCTCAAACTTTATTTAATTGAATTTTGTGGACTTTTATATAAGAGAGATTAGTAATCATGCCAGATAAAATCAAGATATTTATTTTTATTTTTTGTGAAAGTGAGGGATTCCAAATAAATGCTAATTTATCCAAAATAACTTGAAACATATAACTGCAATAAGTGTAAGAAAATATATAAAAATGATTTTTGAGAATTTTTGAGAATGTTGACTCTCTCTTTCTTCTTTATATTGTTTTGGTTTCGAAAGAGTCAAGAATATTGTTGTTTTGATTTTTTTTTTTATCATTATTTTTTTTTTTTTTGTATATTTTTGAACAAAAAATTAACCAGTGCCATAAATAAATGCAACAAATAGTTTTGAAGATTTTGATGATTATGAATGTTTTTGGTGTTTTTGAATTTATAAATTAGAAAGGAAAAACAAAATAGTGATTTTGAACAAATATATACAGAAATGACCAAATTTATACATAGTAACGTTTAAGATGCAAAATATTCATGGGTTCTTTAAGTTCTTTACCATCTAAGGTAGATAATTTGTATGCTCCTGATTCAAATTTAGCAGTAATGATGTATGGTCCAAGCTAGTTGGGCTCAAATTTACCTTTAAGGTCCTTAGTTGCATTAGTATTTTTTTGATTTTCTTTTAAAACAAGGTCGTCGATCTCAAAGGATCGATGACGAACTTTTTTAGCATATGATCTTTTAAGCTTGTTTTGGTAGGCACGGAGATGCTCCAAAGCATTGATGCATTTTTCATCTAGGAGTTCCAGCTGATTGAGTCTGCCAGCTTGATATTCATCTCCTACTTCGGTATCTTGAAGTAGCAGAGCCAAAGAAGGAACTTCTAATTCAAAGGGAAAAACTGCTTCAGCACCATAAACCAAAACAAATGGTGAAGTTCCCATGGGGGTTCGAACACTAGTTAGATAGGCCCACAAGGTCGGATATAATTGAATGTTCCAGTCCACGGCCGTTTTATTGACCAATATTTTGAGAATTTTGATTAAGGTTTTGTTAGATGCTTTTGCTTGACCATTACCCTGAGGATAATAGGGAGTGGAACAACGATGTTGAATCTTATATTTTTGGCATAATTTTTTAACATCTTTATTTTTGAAACAAGTTCCATTGTCAGAGATGAGATTTGTAGGAATTCCAAACCTAAAAATGATTGGATTAAAAATAAATTTAGATACTTGTGTGCCAGTGCAGGAAGCTAAAGGTATAGCTTCGACCCACTTCGTGAAATACTCAGTGGCAGTTATGATGAATTTGTGTCCATTAGATGACATAGGATTAATTTTGCCAATAATATCTAAGCCCCATTTTGAAAAGGGCCAAGGAGATGAAATAGCCTGTAGTTCTTGTGCAGGCACATGGACAAGGTCAGCATGTTTCTAGCACTTGTCGCAATGGTGCACATACTCATGTGCATCCATTTCCATGGTAGGCCAAAAGTATCCTATCCGAAGGAGCTTTTTAGCAATGACGCTACCACTGAAGTGTCCTCCACAAGATCCATCATGGGCTTCACTCAAGGCTGATTTGAATTCTTATAAGTTCAAACATCTTAATAGGATACTTTCAAAATATCTCCTATATAAAGTATTGCCAATTATTACAAATTGACTTGCTTGTCTACATAATAACCAACACTGGTTTCTATTACAATTGGCGGGAAAAGTCCCATTTTGGAGAAAATCAAATATGTCTGTATACCAAGGTTCAGGAGTAGTTTCATTGATTAGAAACACATCCAAAGGTTCTAAGCATGACTTATTTGAATCGGGTTCTTGGATTCAACGAATAATGATAGTGGCATATTTGTCATCTAACTCCAAGGGTAGGAGAGATGCAGCTGCGGCCATACCATCAGCTGCACAGTTGCAAGTTCTAGGAATAGCTTCCAAGGTAACTTGATCAAATAGGGACATTAATTGTAAAACATAGGCCTTATATGGGCACATTTTATCATCTCTGGTCTAATAAACTTCATTAATTTGGTTTATAACCAGTTGAGAATCACCAAAAACTAATAGATGTTTAATTTTTAGTGCCAAGGTAGCTCATAATCCAAGGATTAGAGCTTCATATTCAGCAGTATTGTTGGTGCAAGCAAATGTCAATTTGAAGGACAGAGGAATAAGATGTTTTTATGGGGATATTAAAATAATACCCGCACCAGACCCACTCATGCATCGGGCTCCATCAAAGTATAAGGACCATTGTTCAAGTATGGTCCGCCTCTAATTGAAGGCATTCATTAGGAAACTCAATGATGAGGGGATGGGTAGAATCTAGGGGTGCAGCAGACTAATTGATCTGCTATGATTTGACCCTTAACGGACTTTTGTCCTATGAATGTGAGATCAAACTCGCTTAGAGCAAGAACCCACTTGGCTGTGTGACCCGATAAATAAGGTCGACTCATGAGATACCTCAAGGGATCATATTTTGCAATGACATAAGTTTTCTGACTAAGCATATAATGTCATAATTTTTGCGTAGCAAACACGACTACTAGACATAGTTTCTCTAACGCTGTATAGCGGGTTTCATAACTGATGAAGGTTCGACTAATATAATAATTAGCCCGTTCTCTCTTTTCATCATCAAGCTGAGCTAACATAGCTCCTAAGGTAGAATCTGAAGCTGAAATATATAGAAGAAATGGGCAATCAGTTTTAGGCAGTGAAAGCACAGGGGGATTAAGGAGGTATTGCTTGAGAAGTTCAAAAACTTCTCTACATTCGTTGTCCCAATTAAAAGGGACATCCTTCTTAAGAAGTTTAAGAAAGGGACCGATTTTGTCCGCCAGCTTATCGATGAAGCGACAAATAGCTTGAAGCTTACCTTGTAAACTTCGTAACTCAGATATATTAGTAGGTGCGGGCATATCAGTGATGACCGTAATCTTGAGAGGGTCGATTTCAATACCACGTAAAGAAACTAAAACCCCTAATAGTTTATCGGACTTAACTCCGAATATGCATTTTGCTAGATTTAATCGAATAAGATATTCTCGTAATCGATTAAAAACTTTTCTCAAATCATCTAAATGATTATCTTCAATAATAGAGCGAGCTATAATATCATCTACATAATCATGTAGGATATCATGCATCATATCATGAAAAATATAGGTCATAGCTTGTTGATAGGTTGCACCTGCGTTCTTTAAGCCAAATGGCATCACTTTCCAACAAAAAGTACCCCAAGGGGTAATAAAGGTTGTTTTAGCCTAATCTTCAAGAGCTATCCTGATCTGATTATAACCAGAGAATCCATCCATTAAGGACATCATCCCACTCCCGGCAGTAAATTCAATGATTTGATCCATGTTTGGAAGAGGAAAGTCATATTTAGGGATGCAGCGTTAATATCTCTAAAATCTATGCAAACCCTAACTTTGGTAGCTTCTTTTTTGGTAACTGGAACTACATTTGAGATCCATTCAGCATAATCAATAGCTTGTATAAAAACAACATTCAGGAGTTTTTCTAACTCCCCTTTGACTAGCAGAGCCACTTTGGGATGCATTTTTCTAAGTTTTTTTTTAATAGGTTTAGCATTCGGATGGACCACTAGATGATGCATGACTACAGAAGGGTCCAGACCTGGCATATCTTCATATGTCCAAGTGAAGACATCTTCATACTCTTTAAGGAATGCAATATATTGCTCTTGTTTTTCTTGACTTAATTTTGATCCAATATTGATTATGTGAGGATTATCCTTAGTTCCAATATTAATTTTAATGACGTTTTCTACCTCCATGTGTAGATCTCTTTCAAAATTAGGCGGGGCAAGTGAAACACCCAATTCTTGTAATTCTTGTAAGGTTAATTTGGATAATTCATCTTGAGGATTAGTGGTCTCAAGTTGGGCTATAGTTGGTATAGAACCATCAAAATAAAATCCATTGTGTAACATCTCTTCAATAGAGACATCATGGAAGATATCTCCTTCCAACTCTTCATCAAGGTCAGCAATCATTTCAGGGTAAGTTATGGATAGCATGTTACATGTAAACGACTTATTTTTTAGAGGCAAATCAACATGCCTATCCAAATGATCTTGATAGCATATGAGTTGATCATCATCTTCAAAAGGAAAGGGTTGACCCTTACTAGGAAATAGGCCCACACCACAGCGGGCAGGACACAGATCTACCTCAAAAGGTTCTTTCATGCCATTTTGGAAAGGTCCCAAGCCTTTCCCTTTATATCCCATTTTAAGCATTATGGGTTTAGCTTTAATATATTCATTGGTAAAATAACACCGAGCGTATCCCTCATGATGATTTTTAATGTTCCGAGGGATTCTTCCCCGATCATATCCTTTATAAATGAAGGCACAACTCTCGACTTGGTAAGTACTTCCCATAGGTTGTGGGAGGCCCAAAGTACGAGGAGATGGCGGTAAGTTATTTAAAAGAATTGAATCTTGCATGAAAGCATTTGTTTTTTCTGATATTAGGATTGTGGATAAATCTGGTAAAAGTTCATCAAAAAGAGCATAAGATGTGGAAGGATTATTCCCTATATCTTTAGATGTGGAAGGGATGATAGATGTGTCTATAGGTTTTGAATTTATAGGGATAGCACATGAAGGATTGGTTGTAGATTTAAGATCTTTTTGAGGTTCTAGAGTGATTTGTTTAGAAGATTGTTGATCTATATATGAGGATGAAATTAATGGAGGGGAAATAGGTGAAGTTATGGGTGTGTGTTTCACACATTTAGATGAAAAATAAGAGCTAGGATGTGTGGATGACAGAGCGGGGCAAAATTGCACTCTAATAGGTTCTGCCAAAGCACACATATCAAAGGGTCTAGGGTCACCATGGATAGTGACCAAATGATTTTTAAATTCAAATTTAACACATTGGTGTAAAGTTGATGGGACCACTCGCATCGCATTGATCCAAGGTCGACCCAAAAGTATATTATACAAGGCCGGGCAATGTACAATAAACATGGTTGTTTCTAGGGTTCTAGGACCAACTTGCAAGGGGATGGTAATAACTCCACACGTTTCTTGTGTTTCGTAATTAAAATATTTGATAATCATATCAATTTTCTTCATTTCATCACTTCTAAAGCCAAATCATTGGTAGAAGTCAAAAGTGTAAATTTTTAGAGATGAGCCATTATCAATCAGGACTCGTTTGACAGCTACATATCCAATTAGAGCAGTAATATATAAGGGATTGTCCTTATGTAAACTGTGTTGTGGGATATATTTATCCTAAAATTCAATACAATCAACCTCTCGAGTGATGATAGTATTGGCCATAGCTTCAGGTTGGATATTTCGAGGTACCATAATTTGGCTTAATGTAAGCATCAACTCATCCCTATGGGTGGGAGAGGATCTTAACAAATCTAAAAGGGAAATTTTGGCTGTAGTATTGGACAATTGCTCATTAATATTGTAAGGGGGTTTAGGTTGAACATGGGAAGCATGATTCCCTTTATTGGGATTTTTTAAAATGAATGGAGCCAATCCATCATTTTGATTTGGTTCTTGTTGTGAATTTTGAGCCTGTTGTCGGGTAACGATTCCAATGGTACCTACAATGTTATATTGAAGACGTTGAACTGGCCTCGGTCTAGCATTTATGGCTTGTTCATTTGAGAGGAATTGATTAGAAGAAGGTCGAGTAGTAACTCTTCTAGGAAATGGTTCTTCTAGAACCATGGCATATGTGACGGGTTGAATAGGATCTGATTCATTTTTAGAACTATTCGATTGGTTTGAAGTAATGTCTAGTTCACTTTCAATATCTGATTCTATATCACTAGAATCAAAAGTTTGACAATTATGTAAGGGCCTGGTCGTAACCAGGGATAAGGTTGTGTCAAATATTTGAGGATCCTGAACAGGTAATTGTCCACTAATGGTTCCTACATATCGGGTAGGAGGAGGAACATTGTGATGTTCGATTTGATTGGCTACCTCTTTACCATGTCTTGGTAAAGGGTGTTGAAATATGTCTAATGTTTGATTAGCATTTTGATTTTGATTTTGGGGAATAGTCTTTTGAGTATTATTAGGAGCATTTTGTTTAGGTTGGAAGGCTTGCACCTCCATTTCATTATTATCAATCAAATCCTGTATTTTATGTTTCAACCTTTTACAAGCGTTGGTAGAGTGTCCAGGTCCTCTATGGAAATCACAATGTAAGTCAACTCTGTATCCGGGTATAGTTGGATCAGGTTCTCGGATAGCTGGTAATTGGATCAAACCTCTTTCGAGTAATTGAGGTAAAATAGTTGATAAGGGTTGATTCAATCTAGTAAATTCTCGAGGAGGTTTATCAGGAGGTTTCAATATAATTTTTTTTGTTGTCTTTATTGCATTGATATTAGCAACATTTCTATTGTCAGTGACTCCTTCACCAACAACTTGTTTGTTTTTATATTGATTTTTGGATGTTTTCTCATCATCCTTCTTCCTAAGTTGGCCTCTCCTAATGAGGGCATTTTCTACTCTTCGAGCTAAATCTATAGCTTGATCGAAGGTAGTTAAAGTAGTAGTTGATAGCTCATAAGATATTTGTTCTTGCAAATTATTAATAAAAATGTCCAACATTTCCCTATAAGGTAGCACAAAGTGTAGTTTTCCTGTCAATTGCCTCCATCTAGCTAAGAAATCGGCAAAACATTCATCCTTGTCTTGTTTTAAGTTGTATAGATCTTTGATGGTTACATGCCTCTCGATGTAGGCACTAAATTGATGGACAAAATATTCGACTGTTTCTTCAAAGTTTCTCAAAGAATGAGTGGGCAATTGATACTACCACTCTAATGCCATTCCACCTAAACTTTTGGGGAACATTTTTAGTAATAGCAAGTCATCATGTGATATATCATGACATGCTATCCTAAACATGCGAAGATGCTCTATGGGATCTTCGGTTCCTTTATATATAGGCAATATAGGCATGAGAAAATGCTTAGGGTATGGTTGAGCTACAACTATGGGATCCAAAGGTTGACTACATATATCTCGATAATTGTACGAGGGACGATAAGGATCTATTTGGTCCATACGTGAAGCCAACTGTTTCACCATGGTTTCCAGATTACTGTTTTGCCCACCATATTGGTTTGGTAGGGTATTGACATGGGTTTTATGAGTATATGATGGAGGGACATGAAGATTAGATGCTATTTTGCTATTGTGTAAATTGTTGGTAGGAAAAGTGTTATGAAGGAATTTTGAAGTTGTATTATGTTGTATTCCAGATTGTTGAAAATTGGTGTTTGGCTTCGTTTTAGGTTTTTGTTTACTTGAAGCATATTGCTCAATAGTTTGGCGAAATAAATTAGTGAAGGATGTTTTCTTTTGTGTGGGGATGATTTTAGGTTGAATAATAGGTTCCTTAGGAGGTTGGATAACCTTTTTTTTTGACATGTTTTGCATCATAGTGACCATGTCTGTATTGGATGGCCCAGCATTATCACTTTCTTGATCAATGAAAGATAAGGGATTAGTGCGCACATCATACATATATTCCATGGCTACTTGAGTGTTATTAATTTGTCCTTTATCAATATGAATTGCCACATTAAGGGCGTCAATTTTATCATTGAGAAATTTTTGAAAATGATCTACGTTGTCAAAAGCAATAGTTCCATCTGGAGCTACTCTAAGGGATGAGGGTCCATCCTCTTTAACACTTTCTTCTTGTTCATTGTCTTCACCTAGGTCATGTTCTGGTTGATCTAGAGTTTTTCCTTTCAGAATTGGATCTTTAGGAAGGACATTTGGGTCTCTAGTTGTATCTTGTAACCAATATTCTTCTTCTCCTATAGTTTCTTTACCATTCCTAAGTTTAGGCATGGTGCTTTAATTTTGATTTCAGCATATATATATATATATATATATATAATATATATATATATATATATATATATATATATATATATATATATATATATATATATATATATATATATATATGCAACAAGTTTAAGAGGTATATATTAATTATATACCTACTACAATATCTACAATGAAATGTTTAAGTTTTTGCTATGTTTTTTAGTTTTTTTTGTTTTTGAAATAATATTGTAAAGACAACAAATAACACAATAAATGCAAGAAATAATACTGAAAGTAATAATCTAGTTTTCTATAAACAACTTATAAATATCATTAATGGGCTCGAGTTGTTCAGGAGTCATGAAGTGTTCTTCTTTAAATTGAAAGTTTTCTTTTAAAAATTTAATGAAAAGAGCTATAGTGATATTATCTGTCTCAGATGCTGGTTGATAGAAGTAAAGCTCATGGCAATACTCTCGATATAACACAGCTCGAGGAACTCTATTCCATATTTCCCTATCTATAAGAACAACCTCTTGGTCTTCTACAAGACCTAGGAACTAGTGTACAATGGTTGCATTCTCGAGGTATTCCTCGAAGGTGAAAAATTCTGAAGATACAAGAGTTCTCCTATAAGCTAACCATCTATGGCAGGCTCTCTGAAGTTCATGATAAAATACAAGTTGATGAGGATCCAGGATTCTATCTAGGACTAGCCTCTTGATTTGTTTAAATTCTGTTGACCTAGATGAGATGACACTAAGTCTTCTATCAAGTTCGTCCCACGAGAGTTGATTTCTATCTGTTTCAGGAACACTAAGTACATAATTGATTTCTATGGCTGCCAAATGGTTTTCTACATTTATAGTAACTGCCAATATTTTCTTAGGAGCTACCATCTGAACATGATATTAAATTTAAATGATCTGAAAATGTACCTATGTTTTAGTTGTTTTATTTATTTTTGTTTTTGTTTTCAAAAGGTTTACAATGCCTTCACGTTGGGTTCACCAAAATGTATCGCTCCCATGGTTTACAAGGCCTAGTTCAACTTATGATTGCAACTTTTAGTAGTATTTGCACATCTCTATCCCATGGAAAAGTCAAGCTACGATAGCCATATTAGAGAATAAAAATAATACAAATGCAATTAGACTTGTGTTGAATCATATTATCAATGATTTTCTAAAATATTTTATAAAATAAATGACAATTTTACCCCAAATGTCCTTATGGTGATTTACTCATCTTACCGGTGTATCGCTCCAAATTTTTCACACCCTTACCTTCAGGCTATAGGATCCATGCCCGGAAGGGGGATGTGAAAAGGATGTCGCGGTACCTCGGACTGAGAGGCATTTGTGAAGGTCTCACCTCTCAAGGGAGGTGTATATTGGTGATTTTTCAACGGATGGTGGGTTCACCAAGAAACATTCAATGGCAGTTTCCACGCCTAGGTTGGGAATGTGTTTTATGTGTTCGTTTTTAGCCTTAAGCATTCAAATCCTAGGTTTGGCCAAAATGCATCTAAGCTATTCTATATGCAGATGCAAATTAAATGAATATATAAAAGCAGAATAGAATACAGAAAACAGAGAAATTATAGAATATAAAAGAAGAATACCTGATCCGGATGTCTGATGATGATTCTGATTCTTGAAGCAGTCAAGATCACCTCTGATTTGATAGGATCGTCTGAGATTAGACAAGATCATCTGAGATCTGACGAATTCATCAGACGAATTCGTTAGAGACCTGCAAAAAGAGAAATAGTTGCAAAAACATAGAAAATACAACTATTCTAATAGAGGGAAATAGTGTAAAATGACAGCAATAATATCAAACTGAAACTTGAAAACAAAAACATGAATGAATTATGCTAATTTGATCACAATTATGGCTTAATTATGCATTTAATCTAGATGGGTGAACTCCAAAATGCAAAATAGCATAAAATATTGAATAAAATTTCTAATTACAACATAAAACAACAAAAAAAGGGAAGAAGAAATGCAAACTTCAGGCACTGATTGCCTCAATGTTTACTGTAGTCGAAATCGTCTCGCATTGGTATGAAATCGTCTCTGATTCGACAGGATCACCTCTGATTTGAACAGGTTCGTCGACGATGATGTAAGCTTGCTCCGACTGAAAAACAATATGGTACCTACAACAAAATTGTATAGAACTAATGCAAAATAGAAACTTAGGATGTTTTAATATGTATGCAGTCGGGTTACAGGGAATTTCAGCCAGGGGGTGCTAAGGGGAGGGCTTAGGATTAAATAGGCTTAGGAGGGAGGTTAGGAGGTTGGAGATCATCCTTATTTGGGAGATCTCCAATGGGGGAGGATCTCTAACAGCGCAGACATGCTTCTACCCGGATTAGAGGCTCGTTGGAACATAAGCTAATTGTGCAAAATTAGTTTTGAGATAAGATCGTCTGGACGTCCTAGCCTAGAAGAAATCGTCAGATCTGGGGCGATATCGTCTGATCGGCGACGATATCGTCAAACGGTCAAAACAACCTCTAAAAATGGCATGGAAAATGGGGAAATGGATTAACCAGTGGTTAACGGGCGATTTGGGAGGTTAAATTTTGAATTTAAATTATTTACGAGGATGAATGTAATTATTACAATTTCACTGTGCCAATTTTAGGGTGCTACAGCTGGATTGCGTGGATCGCAAGTCGCTGCAACCACCAATTTTATCGGATAAATCACTAAATACGAGGAACATTTGGTTTTTCATTATTTTATTTGTTTATGTTTAATTTTGCATTTATTTGATTGATCCTAGTGCTTTTCACATCATCAAATTTGCAATTTTGATCATTGATTTTGAATTTTATCCATGGGAGTCATTAATTTTTCTTTTTAGACCTTCCCATAGTGGGTTTTGAGTGGATTTATTGCTAGCTATAGACCGCGGATATGGCATGCAATTTAATATTTCAAAATTTTTGAACCGTGGGTCAGACCTACGAGCGGGAAATTCTAGTTCTAAAACTGCAGGTGTCAACTGTGGTCCTCGGAGACTAGGAGGACCTATAAATTGCATTCCCATTTGAAAATTTTTATTATTTTCTTCCAACTACTAGCAACTTAAGAGCTCTAAGAGTGAAAAAACATTCCTTGATCCGGAACGCTACCAAAATCTACTTGAATTACACTCATCTACCTTGATGGCATATCCTGATTAACCATCCACTAGCTGATGCCAGGGTGCGAGCAAGGTAACTCAAAACTGATACTCACACTCAATACCAGTAAAAATGAAGCACACCAAGAAATGTAGAAAATTAACCTTACTAAACTGCTGGTAATGAACCCCACTAGTCTAGGTTAGCTTAGCTTTTATTTTTTTTGCTTTTAGTGGATTAAGAGGGTACCCAAAATGGGTGCCTCTCCTAAACCACAATTGGTAGCTACGGTTTCCAATTGGAAAATTAGGGACCACAATTTTCTTTTGCGGTTAGGATTCAAAATCCTAAACGTAATATTTTACCGCCTTCAAACTACAGGTTTGACCCGCGGTTTGTAAGCCTTAGAAATTTTTACAAAATTTTTTTATTTTTTTTTTTATTATTATTTAATTAGGCATTTAATGTTATCTCATTAAGCTCTAGGTTGTCTAATTAAATTTTTTTAATTTTCTTTAGCTTTGCTTAGCCAAATTTAACTTATATTATGCTTTTTGTTTTTAGAAGTTAACTTCTAGAGCGCGGGAGCCTGACCTTATGAAGACTCTCCATGAGGCTTTATCTAATGATGATCGAGCTTGGTTCTGAGCTCTCAGGTTTTATTACATAATGGATATATCCACCATTTGGGTAGATCAAGACTATCTTACTACATTGGCCCGATGTTGGAATGTGCAGACCAACACATTCAACCTTCCTCCCAATGAGATGACTATCACTTTGGATGATGTATACAGTATCTTCAGGATCCCCATCGATGGTGACGCTATCATATCGTCTTCCTCCATGACAAAGGATGTTATATTTGATGCTATCTTTGATGACCAGAGCACAGATGCATAGGATGATGCTGACCATGGAGGAGTGCACATCGGTGATTAATATTGTGATGATGTCTTTTCTACATGAGAGGCCATCTTCATGCATCTCATTATGTAGATTGTCCTTCCAAACTCCTCAAGCATGAGGATTCCTTGGAACATGTTAGCCACTACTTGGAGGGTGCTTCAGAGCTCTACATAGGAGCCACTATGATTAGCTTGGGGGAGCACCCTATTATGCTAGCTCTATAGGGAGCTATACCAGATTACAAAGCATAGCCGTAAGGGCATTAGCTGTAGTATTTTGTTATAGATCTGGGGGTGGCAGCACATCTCGATCAAGCATCCTATGGAGCTTCCACTATGCATCACCACCATAGACATCGACCATTAGTGTTACGCTGCATGCTGGCCTCATGCTGAGGAGGGTACCTATAGTAAGGCTCATGCTGGGAACACTGAGCACTATAACATTAGATTTGCATCACTTGGATTAGGGGATGTTGTCTGATGCCCCTACATGGATTTCCTTACATGGCCTGAGATAGACAAGTGGCTATGACAGGCCCGCCAAGATAGATGGCTTATCTGGCGTAAGCTAGAGGTTAGAGAGTATCAGTTATTTTCTCATGTCCTATGATATTTTAGCATGGTGCAAGAAATGCTAGAGATCCCATTCAGATACAGGTGCTTAGATTTGGAGAGGGATCTCCCACTGATACATCCTCCACATCTCTAAGATGCACCAAACGACTTCCAAGAGTCAGGGGTTGAGATAGCTGGGACCACTCCAAACTATGACAGGTGGTGGTCCTTATTAATATGGTATGGGATAGGGCCTCTAGGCCAAGAGTCAGCTCAGGTAGAGGGAGAGGCAGATCTTGATGGGCGTAGGGTGCATCAGCATACAAAGGGTGGTTGGGGCACAGAGGCTACCACTAAGAATATACCTAAGATTGACCTTGAGGAGGATATTCTAGAGAAGGGTGAGGTCCCTCCTAATAGCATGGAGGGATGGCTACAGGCTCAGGTGGCTGACTTAGAGAGTCAGCTCAGATGGTTTCACACATAGTAGCTCAAGAGAGACACTACCATCGCCACTCTAGAGGCAAAAGTGGTTGATAGGGAGCGACACCTAACTGAGGAATAGGACCAGATACAGGAGCTTATGACTTGGGCCATAGATGTAGAGGCCCAGGTTTAGAGACTACAAACTACCCTAGAGTTAGCACAGGAACAATAGACTGCAACAAAGGTAGAGCAGGATCTTGCTCAGGCATCGAGGGGGACTATGTCACCTCCTTAGGCTACTATGAGGCCTCTTGCAAAACCAGTAGTAGGTATAGTAGTTTCTTAGGATACTATGGCTAAGATAGAGTGATTACAAAGCATGGTCATGATGACCAAGGAGATGCATGCAGCCCGAATTGCTTGAGTTGATCAGCTAGTCGGTTACATTAAGATGCATGGGCTATAGGTTCCAAAGGATCCTTTTGTACCAGAGTCTCATAGGACCAAGACTAGGACTATTGGATAGTCTACAATGATCTCAAGTCACAAGACTCATAGGACTGAGAGGACGCATAGGTCCTCTAGCACACAAACATCGAGATCATAGGCCAGGACTAGAGATCCAAGGTAGACATCAAGGGCCACCAATCAGAGGACTAACCTATTGTAGTTACTAGTTTCCTATGTACTGGGTGCTTTACACTTTGGAGGCAAGTATGATCCACAACAGGATCTACCATAGGTGCCAGGTTAGCTAGGAGAGTAGGCTCTAGATCATAGTGCTGGGGAATGCGGTGAGAGCTCTAGTATAGGGGGACCAGCCTAGATCTAAGTTATAGAAGCTTTTGACTACATTTTTGATATATCATTTTGTGTGTAAGGTCGATGACCTACACAGTTGTAGCCTGCAAGAATTTTGTACTCCCTATGTACTCTTTTGGACATATATATATATATATATATATATATATATATATATATATATGATATGATCTTTTATGGCTCATTATGTGTACATGTTTTTTTTTTTTAATGTTTATTTGATGCATATGGATGCAAGGCTTATGTAAATGCTATGTTTATATGATGCGATGTATGGATGACATGCACTAGATATTTATTTTACTTTATGATGATGATATGCAGTGATCTAGATGATTAGATGTGCGATATATGATGTATGCATATGGATGCGATGTTTATTTTTAAATGCATATTTATTTTTTTGTTTGTGGGCATGCATTTATTTTTATGTAGTTTATGGTATGCTATGCAATGTATGGTAATGCATTATGTATATAATCATAATCTAATGGAAATGAACCTGTATGCTTTAATCACTTAAAACATAAGGAATAAATGTAAACTATGTATATCAATTTTTAAAATATGACACCACAGAATGTATAACAATCATGCAAAATAATTGATCATTCTCATTACAATATCTTAATCAATTAATCATCCATATATGAAATGATATGAGATGGATTGGTATAATGTAAATGATTTGATATGTCATTCGATATTCATTCCTTGCATTATATACTCAGTGGTCGTCTAAACATCATTTCTGATATTCATCTGGTATTTATCCTATATCTTTGATTGTGCTCAATATAATAATTTATCATGGATAGATACTTTGTAGTTTGATTTATTGAATGACTTTATTATTTTTTATGGCTTGCGGTTTCTACCATCCTGTTGCTATTTTGAGAACTTTTGAGGTTTTCCATGAGACTCAAATACCCTAGTTGTCTAATCAGAAGTTGTATACTCATCATTTAGACTTCTGAACCGTGAGGCTTTTGTTAATATAGGCCAAAATTGTTCATTACCTTTATGTGTGCAAGTGCATAACTTTGGTAATACATAAGCATACCCCGATGTCAAGCGAGATTCTTTCAGCCCATTGCTAAGATAGGGGATTCGCAAATATATTACCCAATATTAGTTTTAGATTTCAGTTGGGATCATACCGCTAAGGGATGTAGGACACCTGAAGCTAGCTCATCAACATTCAAAAATTGGTTTGTACATAAGCAAAATGCTAATGCATCAGACATATCGTCATGTGTAAGGTACAGTAGTGTGAGCAATTCTAGGGATTCAGGCCCACTCCTTCCTTCTCTGTGCATGATCGAGATACTTTCTTATATAAATTGATAATAATCTCTAATATTAGCTTTGTGCTATTCTATTTATGATTATTAAGCAAGGGGTTTGTATTAATATTAATTTTTGCACTATCTTGTGATCTTCATTTGACCTTGTCGTGCCTTTGATTTTTTGATCTTCATTGGATCTTTATATTTGATCTTCATTTGATCTCTAGAATTTTTTTTTATTTTATTCTCGATCTTCATTTGATCTTTGTTTATGGATTTATGAGCTTCAGAAATGTCCTTTGTGGATTTAAATTTGAGGGGAACTGCTTCTGTAATATCGATTCTAGAGTATCGATATGTGACATCAATATGGAGGACATCAATCTGCAGTGTCGATCTATGATACCGATCGTATGATATCAATGTAGGATATCAATCTGGGATGTCGATATATGATATTGACAAAGGGTATCAATATTGAGGATTGATGTGGGATATCATGTAGGGGATATTTCTCATTTTATCATAAGCAAGGGATTTATGTGTAGGAAATGAACCTGTCCTTTTGCCAATTATCCACATTTCCCATACCGTCCACACAAAGGGATAAGCAAGAATAATTCTTTTTGCTTCAGGATACCCAGTATTGCTTCGCGGATTCATCTTTCCCTGGTCCTTATTAAGACTCTTTTTAATTTATTCATTAGTGACAAAATTCTGATATGCTAAGGGCTATACTAACTTGACCTCAGCCATCAAAATTAAAATAGGATTTCTTAACAACTCCTGAGAAGACCACTAGGTATGTTTGAATGACCAAAAAACTCTAGCATATTCTTCATACCAACATGATGGGTTGTGTTGAAAAACACATTTACTCATTGTGATAGATGATAGATGATATAATGCAATGGTGCATTATTGAAACACAAACGTGGTATCGTTTGTAATATTTTGACACACACTATCCATTCTTGTATGGAATGCAAAAAATGACAAATACCTATATGCAATGGATGAATGCAAATGAAAATGCGAAATGCAAAAGCAAATGTTTTTGAATTTCAAGCTTTTCTAGTTTTATTTTTTTTGGAATTTTATATATTTTTCTTGATTTTTATGGATTTTGAGATTTCATATTTGACAAAATTATGAGTACATGTCCATGGAGCTTTTAAGGATGACCAAACAATGAGGAACTACCTTTGGAGCTTTTAGTTGACTAAGCTACTCAATAGAGAGCCTGGGGCATTTTGGGATGACTGAGCAGTTGAGACATAACCCTCAAAGCTTTTGGGTTGACCAAAGGG
The DNA here is from genome assembly GCA_028583015.1 of Wollemia nobilis. Classification (NCBI taxonomy): domain Eukaryota; kingdom Viridiplantae; phylum Streptophyta; class Pinopsida; order Araucariales; family Araucariaceae; genus Wollemia; species Wollemia nobilis. Next base: position 3,699,113 of record JAQPPZ010000057.1, read on the forward strand.
CTTACATATGCCTTTGGTGTATTTACTTAACCAAGATTCTCAATTCAAGAACTCAGAGCCTTTTGGGATTACCGAGCGGTTGTGGACAAACCCTCGGAGCTTTTGGGTTGACCAAAGGGCTTACAGATGCCTTTGGTGCCTTTACTACACTCTCAAGCATAGAACACCTTAATATGAATGATATTGAGACGCTCAAGATCTTCCACACCCTTTAGTGACATTAGGCAATAGGTACCTAGACCAATATTCTTAGATATGATGTAAGGCCCTAGCCAATTAGCCTCAAATTTGTCTAGCATATTAGGCAGAAAATTCAAGTTTTGTTGGTTCTCTTTCAACACAAGATCCCCAAATTCAATGTCTCTCTAGTGGACTTTGACATTATAAGCTCATTTTAATCACTTTTGATAAATACAGAGATGCTCGAGGGCATTCATGCGATGTTCATTGAGCAACGTTATTTGATCGATGCGAGCTTACCGCACGGTGTCGTCATCAATGAACTCTTTCAATGTGATGTGCAACGTTGAAATTTCCAACTCTAAGGGCATAATGGCCTTAGTGCCATATACTAGTGAAAATGGCATTGCCCCAATGGGCATCCGAATGCTAGTCCTGCAAGCCCATAATGCAAGGGGTTGTTGTATATGCCAATCCTTGTGGTGTTCTTACACTGTATTTTTCAAGATGGCTATCACAGTCTTGTTTGAGGCCTCAGTTTGCCCATTTGCTTGCAAATAGTATGGATTTGCAAAACTGTGTTTAATGCGGTATTTAGACATTAAAGCCCACATATTTTTTTTCTTAAAAGAAGTTCCATTATTTGAAATTATTTTGGATGGTATCCCAAAATGACATATGACATGCTTAAGAATAAATTCTATGATGCGAGCTCCAATGATCGTTGTAATGGGAATGGCTTCTACCCACTTTGTAAAATACTTAGTAGCCATGATAATGAATGTATGTCGGCCTGATGATGGAGGAGAAATATTTCCAATAAGATCTAGTCCCCACTAAGCAAATGGCCAAGCCACCTGAATGGGATGTAAGGCCTATGATGGCAAGTGCATAAGATTAGCATGATGCTGAAATTTAACGCATTTCTTAACATACACATTGCAATCATTTTCCATAGGGGGCCAATAATAACCCATGCAAAGGATACGTTTGATGATAGCCATGCCACTGAAATGGCCACCACACATACCTTTGTGAGCTTTTTAAATTGCCCAAGATGATTCTTGGGGCTAAAGACATCGAAGGAGAACTCCATCGTAGCTATGTCGGTATAAAATGTCTCCTATCAAAACATACTTAGTCACTTTCTATTTGAATGTGCATCTTGTAGCATGTGACAATCCCTCTGGGATCATACCAAGTTTTAATAAGTATTGGATTTGCAACATCCAGCTTTGACAAGCCTCAACTTCGACTGCTAAGATGACTTTCTCCCCCTGTGTATTTAACTTTGTAAATGCAGACTAGAAAACAACCTTATGGTGAATGGTAGTACCACTCCCTGTAGTACTTTGAGAATTCAATGACTCCTAGGGTGCCTGCTTAAGAAATTCTTTCACTTTATGAAATCAATCAGTTGTTGGTTCCACAACAATCATGTTGACTGACTCTTTGTTATCAAAGGTTGCACGCTCCACTATTGGGTGCGAGAGCGTTCTAACATGGATGGTAGTAAAATTGACAGATGGATTCTGAGGGATCAAGGACCCCAAAAATGCCATGGTTTTTGTGAACCTATTTGACAAACGAGGGATTGCCTTGATGTCATACCATTCAAATTTAGCCAGATAAGTGGCAACAAGATCTTTGTAGGCTTTCAGTATAGGACATCGACACTGAAATATCCCCTTAACTTGGTTAACTATGAGTAGAGAATCACTAAAAATGTTCAATATTTTAATACCCATGGCGATGGCTATGTGGATATCCAAAATTAGGGCTTAGTACTCAACATTATTGTTGGTGCATGAAAATTCTAACTTGAATGACAAGGGCATTGGAGCTCCTTATGGAATGAAAAACACTATTCCTACATCACCCCCTTGCTCACACTTAAAACCATCGAAGAACAATGTCATATCAAAATTATTCTCTCATTCTTTGGGTTCGAGAGCTTTATATATTGTGAAGAGAACATCATTTGGAAGATCAATGGTTAGAGGCCTACTGTTGGATAGTGGTGCCTCAGCTAGTTGATCAGCTATGACTTATCCCTTGATGGAATTTTGGATGATGAATTCTAAATAAAATTCTATCAACAACATGATCCACTTTGTAGTACATGTGTTATGATATGTCTTGCTCATCATATACTGCAAAGGATTCTATTTCGATATAAAATATATCGTATGAATTAGCATGTAATACCACAATTTCTTGGTAGTGAACACCACTGCTAAACAAATATTCTCCACATATGCATATCCTTACTCATAACTCACCAAGGTGCGACTGATGTAATATATGGCTTGTTCTTTGCCTTACACATTCTTTTGGGCTAACATGGTCCCTAATGTAAAGTTGGTTGTTGATATATATAGCATAAAAGGCACATCTAGCCTTTGTGGAGCTAGTACTGGTGGCATTGCTAGGTATTGCTTAATCTCAGCAAAGGCTTCTTGGTAGTCCTTGTCCCAATCAAATGGGACCTCCTTGTGTAGCAGTAGATTCATGGAATGATATTTATCTGATAATTGAGCGATGAATCAATTTATGGATGCTACTTTTCCTTGAAGGCTTCTTAGTTCTTTGATATTAGTTGGAGGACGCATCTCTAGAATAGCCTTGACCTTTTCTAGGTCTACTTCGATGCATCATTTAGAAATGATGAATCCCAAGATTTTACCTGAAGTTATGACAAATACGCACTTCTTAGTATTCAACCTGACATTATGCTCTATCAGGTGATCGAAGACCTTCCTTAAGACCTCTGCATGCTCTACTCACAACAACAACTTAGCTAGTAAGTCATCGATATAATATTCTAAGATTTTATGCATGTAGTCATGAAAGATATATGTCATAGCCCGCTGATATGTGGCACTAGCATTTTTAAGACTGAATGGCATAACTTTGTAGCAAAATATCCCCCATGGCATTATAAATGTGGTTTTATGCTAATATTTGGGTTTAATCCAAATCTGATTGTATCCAAAAAAAAATCCAAAAGGGAGAGCATTTTGTGACCTACAGTAGCGTCTACCAGAGCATCGATATTTGGCAATAGAAATGAATCTTTGGGTGTTACCTTATTAAGATCTCTAAAATTTGTAAAAATATGGATCCTTCCATCTGGCTTTCCTATGGGCACCATATTGGACACCCATTCTAAATAGTCGATGGAAATTACAAACTCTACGTCCAACAACTTTTGCAACTCATATTTCACCATTAAGGCTACTATTGGATGTATTTTTCTAAGTTTTTGCTTGATTGGATTCTTCGATAGATCTAGTGAAAGGTTATGAGTAACCAATTTTGGATCTAGACCCGACATGTCTTTGTAAGTCCAAGCAAAGAAATCATGTCTTTCTTTTAGTAGAGGGATGATGCTATCACACTCATATGGAGTAAGACTCTCTCCAAATATAACCTTCTTTGGGTTGGTGGGATATTTACTGATATCCACATTGAAGGTTTTCTTTACTAACATATGTGATCCCTCCTCAAGCTGGTGAGGCCCAGGAATCAGATGGATTTCATCAACTGGGTTCAAATGTTCCTCGTGGGAAGCATCATTAGCATGATAAACATCATAAGCATAGCTTGGTGCAAAATAAATTGGTTGCAACATTTCTTCATTAGGGAAGAAATCTTCAGGCTGTATCGATGAGTCAAAGCGATCCTAATCGATAGCATCCATGTTCAGATGTAGCAGTTTGGATGGATCTACTATATTGTGGCATGGAGTGGTCAAATAAATAGAGACCATATTGATGGAATAGAATTGATCTCCAAAACCACATGGACAAAACTCTATATATGAAGTGTAGCTTCTATACCCAAGATCTGGCTCAAATGGTACAGGCACAAATGGATCCTCTCCATGGGATGCCTGTATAACTGGATCCTACCGATGCACTAGTTTCAAAATGGTATCTCTTAACTCAAGGAGCTTTGCATACATAGGTATATGGGGAAAGAGTTCTTGATACCTCTCTTTGAGCTCTCTTCTTTCCCTTAGGCTACAATGGTGATTAATCTCCCGATGCAAACCTGCAACTATAATAGGTGGGGGACCTCGAGGTGGAGGCCTATTACATAGGTGATGAGGTCCCAAATAGGCCATCTCCAATGAATCCTCATAATCACTATACAAATACAATCCGTCACTTCCCACCTCTTCTAAGGGGCAATCTTCCAGATGTGGTCCCATATATCTGATTCTGCGATTAGTATCATCACTATCTGAATAAATCTGATAGAATGATCGTATATATGATACGACAACGTAAACTAGAACTACTTCTTCCTAAGAGTACTCATTGTTGGGAGGGACTTCCTCCATAACATGCTTTGATTTCCTAGGAAATATATTTTATGGATACAGAAGCTTGGAATCGATCCTCTCATCTACATCACTGTGGTCACTACCATGGATGGACCACTCTATTGTGTCTATGAATAGTGGGAGATTAGTTGGGTGATGCCTTAAGCAGGCCTACTCTATCTCATTTCATAATCACTATCAACTATGAAGCACTTATTCGTCTCTTCCACTTGTTCCATAGGTTGCAGATGGCATATAAATGCCAGATCTAGAAAGGTTGGCTCGATTTCCTCCTCATATTGATCATCATTTGAGGACTCATCATCTGCATCATAACTAGATCCACTTATTTTGGAGATGGACTCCTCTCCATCATCATCACAAAGATCTCCTAACTCGATATCGCCTACAGTAGTGGGGTTATGCTCCTGCATACTAGTGTTGTATAGCATTACAAATTTGGTTACCCAGGTTGCCTCTGGGGTTGTCCTCTAAGGGCCCATCATGATATGAATCAGGTGGCCCTATGGTAACAAATGATACCATCTGATGAGTCCCCCAAAAGTTGGAAGGATTAGGGTGATATGGATTAAAATCCACATCATCCCCTAGACTCAGGCACATGAGATCTAAGGATGCAGCAAGCAAATCATCATGATCATGTACCTAAAACCCTAACCTGAACCTATCAATAGCTAAATGATAATGAGGTTTGAGTAGAGTCTTATGTCCTTGATCAAAAAGACCAAGGTCGTGTCCATGCCAATGATACAACTAGAAAATGTGCATGGTGTATTCCAGGTTGGATAGATAGTGCACATTCATAGTGAATGGCTCATCATCATCCTCATCTATGGATTCTAGTGGGTGCTTGATCTAGCCCTACATAGATAAATTTTGTTTGGTTGGGTGGCTCACCCAATGATAGTATAGATCTAATCAAAAATAGATGGGCGTGTGGTCGGCCCATCTCTTGTGCAATATTTAGGATAGGTCTAAAAGTAAAATTTTGCACAAGATACTCACCTAACCCTGTGCTAGCTATATGAATGGTCACCTACGGTGCAGATGACCCTAATGAAGATGCAGGTGAAGCAGGCTGAGGTGCCTCCTTGGCTTTGTCTTAAGGTTCTTCCACATCCATGGGAGTGGGAGTCTCATTGGTGACTAGTCTGGGCATATGATCTTCTACTTTCTCACCCAATTTTACCTTTAGCTTCTCATATTACTGATGCATTGTCGATGTAGTCAGTTTTAGAGAATTTGTAGTTGTATGCTCAGATCTATGTGATAGATGTCGATGGTTGAGCACGAGCTGCTAGTTTACCTCTTGGAATCTTAATCGACGAAGCAGGCCAGATATCCAAGTGCATCGACAAGGGTACAAAACCCCCATGAAAATCTACTAGGTTCATGAACTTGAATGGTTCTTCATCTAAGGACACTACGTGAACATGTCCCTCATGAATGTACTTCATGCATTGATGCAAGATTGAGGGAATGCAACGCATTTCATGAATCCAAGGCCTTCCAAGAAAAATTTTGTACTGCATGGCACCCTCTATCACGTGACACATCATAGAGATGGTCTTGAGTCCCACCTAAATAGGTAGAACCATTGTACCAACCATTGAGCATAATGCATCATTAAATACTCTCAAAGTAAATGTGGTGGGCACAATGTGTGATTTGGGCAACTTGAGATGGCTCATTGCCTTGGTGGTAATTATATTGATTGAGGACCCAGTGTCGATCAAGACCTTTTTGAAAGGTATGTGGTTAACACACATGATAATATGCAATGGTAGGTCAGTCGTAATACTAGGAGCCATCTTCACTTCATGATCATAAAATTGTATCATGGGTTCCTGACATTGTTGTATATGTCCCATGAAATTTGTAAATGCAGGTGCATCTTGGGATTGTACCTCAATGGACCTCAAAATATCCATAAGAGTCTCCCTATGTCTAGGGTATTGCTGAATAAGCTTATATATTGACAACTTCACAGTAGTTATTCCTAGGTTCTGAACTAACCTACTCCTTATGGTCACCACTAGTCTAGTTGGTGGGCCTGTAATGTTCTGAGCTGGTCGTTGATCTGGCATAGCTTGTATTCTAACGGGAGCACAAGGTTGATTCAGTTGATCATACCTCCCATGTCTAGTAAAAACATTGACCATGCCTATGAACCCCTGGGTAGGTTGTTTGACTCTCACTTGATTGACCTAGTTAATGTTGTTACGAGGCACCTTGTGATTAGGTAGTGGATTCTTTAAAATCCCCATGTTTCTATTATCGGGTGCCTATGGATTTCTTGGTACTACAAGCTCTCCCTTTTCTATCATGTTTTGCACAATGTGTTTGAAGGACCAACATGTCTTGATGTCATGGCCCTTCACTCTATGGAATATGTAGAACAAATTGTCTTGATGCCACTTTGACTTTGGCACATCTGGATCTACTAATTTGACCTCAAGAAATCGTATGGCCTTGGCCTCGCACAATTGATGGAAAATCAAAGTCATCAATTTCGTTAAAGGTGTGAACTGGCGAGGTGGGTGCTCTTCTCTAGTTTTCCCTTATAATTTTTTTTTGTGCCTCATAACGCGTAGGAGGAGGTTGGGTCTGATAATTAGGCTTTTACTGTCCCTTGTCCTCTCCTACAAGATTTAGTACTACTTGATTCATGTGGGCCTGCTTGCCCTATTGCTTCGTAGTACTCTTTTTAAACCCCTCTTTCTTGGTCTTGAGCTTCAAGTTGCCTTCTTGCAACTTGATGTCCTCGATCACCTTGGCTTGTGCCAAAGCTTCCTTGAATGTAGCATACTACTATAGCTGCAACAGTAGCAAGATGTGCTTGGCACAACTCTTTGTAAACATTTGGGTTAGTTCTACTACAAGAATAGGGAATGGTAGCTTTGCCATTATTCTATGCTATCTCTTTTTGTATTGCTCGATGGACTCATTGTTGTTTTGAGCTAGCACAACAAAATAAAAAAGGTTGGCCTATTTCTTGATGCCAAATGAATAGCATTCAAGAAATGCATTAGCTAACTGCTCAAAACTAGTAATATTATGTTTCTTCAGTTGGATGAACCACTCTCAGGCTAGGTCGAAGAGTGTCATAATGAAGGTGTGCAACAACAAGGCATCATGACTCTCTATCTGGAAATAAGAATCCAGAAAACTCGTAACATGCTCTTGGGCATCCTCATCACCCTTGAATTTTTCTAACCTAGGAATATAAAAATTCTCAGGATATGAAGGCATAGGCACCGAGGGGTCTAGAGGTTCATTGTGTATCTTCCTCAGTGTCATATTTTGAATAGTTACCTCTTGCCTCTCTATTGTTTTGACCTTATCGACCAAAACCTTGTACGCCTTAGAAGACAAAAAGTCCTCCTCTCTAAGCTGATGTGGAGGTAGTCTAGGAGGTAATGTATTCTTCAGGGGAGGTGGAGTGAGTGGCTCTTCCTCCTCCTCAACTGAGTAAATCTTAGGATACTCTTGATCGTATCCGTATACATCTACATGCTCATGCTACCTCTGTCTAAGATCATTGAGTGACAGCAGTTGCTCCCTCTATTGGGCACTAACATGAGTATGAGTTTCTCTGCGCTCCTCATGCATATCAGCTAGGGACACAACCCTCCTATGCACACATTCTCTATGCTCCTTGGGAGGGTATATGCCAGCACTGACTAGTCGATACTCCTGCTCTATGCACTCCTTCTGATCTAGAATATGCTCCTCGTGCATGTTTTGTTCATGTAACCTTTATCGTAGGAGCCTTTGTGCTTGAATATTTTCATCTTCAATATGTTACCTCTCTAGGAGAGCATCCTCCAGTTGATCTTGGAGGAGTTGACATCCTTGCTTAGACACCATTCTATGTAATCTAACAATTTGGTCAACCATGGGAGGCCTCTAGTGTGTATGCTCTATGCGAGCTACCTTATGGGTTTTGTACCCATTAGAAAAATGTGTTGTGCCTTTGCCTCTATCTATGAAGTTGGCATTAGTGTTCGACTGCACTCTAAACTATGAACCACCATGTGTGGATGGTGAACGTGTGAGATGAGGGCACTTAGAATCCTCTCCATGCTCTCTAGTGATATTGATATAACTATCGCTATGCTCACTCAGAGCACGAGTGGGTGGAGTTGTAGGCTTGCAGCCTAGCTACTCAAGAATACCACTTAGACCATATAACTATCTAGACCTCCACCTCTCATTCGGTGGTGTTCCATTAGCTCCTAGCTTTGATATATCAATGGTGATCTTGCATGGTGGGCCATGCATAGGAGTATGGGTGGATGTATGCTCAAAAGTGAGCCTCTCCTCTTGCCCCTGAATGGGAAGATCTCTGGTCTGTCTATACTCTGACTGTGGAGGGTTAGAACCTCCTATGGACCTAGTACGTATGGGAACCAACTTGGTCCCTTGCACAACATATTGCTCGAATGATCTCATGGATGCACGTGCAGTGTGGTCTCAATAATGGCTTTGGAGTAGAGAATCCTCATGCTGAGAAGCCCTATGTTCAGTCCTGTACCTAGAGGAGTGTATTGAAGCTCCTCTATCAAGGGTCTGCTCAACGCGATCTCCCCATGTTGAGTTGTTGCCTCTAATGCTCATTGAACGTCGTTCAGTTTGCTCATGTGTGTGAGGACTCGAAACATGCTACTGTGAATCAGTTGGGGGTTGATCATGGGTATCATTCCTACTCCTTTGTCGATCACCTCGTGTGTTAAACATTTGTGTACCTAATGTCTAGATGTGTTTTACTATGCAAACAAGGTATACAAATGATGATTATATTCTTTTAAACTTTTATTGTGAGCCTTAAACTATTTGATGTTGTTTTCAGATGTGTTGTATCAGTGTTAGAAACTATCCTATGTTTTGAAATATTGTTGGATTTTATATTCAGTTAAATTGGGTTTCACCTATATACCCACAGCTCGATAACTTGGAAATGAAACCCAAGTCATGTAAACCAACCTATAATGTGTGGAAGTGAATCCCACACATGGTCAAGGGATACAGGTCCTCCCAATTCCTCACCCATTTTCCCCCGATCAGTGTCATACCCTTCGAAGAGGAGTATATACAAATTTTTTAGGGTACGAAAGGATCTTAGAACCGATATGGTCTAGTAACACAAGGTACATGGGATTTGGGCCAACGAATGGAAATTACGCCCACTGTCATTGAACCCTACTAGTGGTTAGAGATGAAGCCCAACTCACTAGCATTTAGGTGCCAAGTGATGTGTGTGGTTCCTTTTACTTTGCAAAAATGATAAATGCATAAAAGAGCATAATGATCATTCCTACATGATATGCATGAAAATAAAGGAACGTTTCAAATTCAAAAATAATTCATGCTAATGTCCTATATGATATTTTGACGATGTAATTACAATGACATGGCCACTAATTGGGCCTTAAGCATGCAAACACCACGTAATCTCTATCAAGGTCACTGTATTTAGGGGCGGACTGCACTCAGAGGTCCACTATTCCCAACAATGCCTTTCTAATGAAATGAAAATAGAAACAAACTAAGACTTGTTCATTGACCTTTTTATTTAAGTTCCTAGTTTGCAATAGTTCAATGCTTTATAAAAAACACAAAGCAAAAAATTTAAAAAAGATAGTGAAATTGGGGCCTACCTTAGCTCCTACTCTGCTGCCCACTGAGTTTCTTGCTATCTATTTTTTCCTCTATTAACCGTATGGTCAAGCTATAGGATGTAGTAGTGAACGTAGGTTATAGCCGCAAGCCAAAAAATAACCGCAGCTAAAAGCTATGATTAGTGCCTGAGATAAGAAAAATCTAAGAAAAGTTAGAACTCAGGGCTAAAATTGTGGAGTCCCACTATGATCACTTTCTGAATTAATCATGGAGCATGCACCTAGCTAATGTATTGATCTATACCATCATGAAAGCACAAAGATTGAAATATTTACATAAATTGAACAAAAAAGTAAGGTTTCCTATATTAATATTTGAGTGAGCTTTTATTGCAAAAATGCCCTCTTAGGGTCACTTGAAAGATGATACTAATATTACAATTGCCAATGCCCTCAATAGGGTAGGCGCACTTATAGTGCTCCATTGATTAGTCACAAACTGCCTTGAGGTGGAGTTGACCCCCTTCTTCGTGATGTGGAAGGATTATGATGTAAGCTCCTCTTGCACCTATCTCCCTACAAACAAGAGACAACATCACATGATTAAAAATATTGATAGCCTCTCGTGGTGAGGCCCTTTAAGGAAATATGTATGCAAATGCCATTAAACTAGTAAAAAAAGAAATCATAAAGAAAGAGTTTAAACTATTCTAATTAGATCAAGAATTATACTATAACATGATAGACATGAATAAGCAAATGATGCATGGATCAAATATCAAGTTAGGAGCAATAAAGTGCATAAAATATCCAATATAATCCTACTTAATACAATGCATGAAATAACTAATTCCTATGGCCAATGTTTCTCTAAAGTGCAATTAAACCTATAAAAAGACTAATATAACTAATCTATGCGGTCAAATGCAAAGCAAGAAAGGTGATCAGTCACCTGTTGCAAACCATAGCTATGGTGGGCGATTTGCACTATGAACCATGGTTGACAGTCATGGTTTGACCTCTGATAGGTTTACCCTCATAATTAGGGGTAGTGGGCTTGACCTCCTTGTCCAAATTGATGTTCAAGGTTCGCCTTTGTTGTCATCTAACATATTTTGTGGTCAAATAATTATGACGGGCCTTCATTTGCCAAAATTTGTGCTTCTTTAATCTCCTAGGCACCTAGGGAATCCATGGCTAATTGGTATTTAGGTGAATAGCAAAGGGGATCTCAAATGTATAGATTCAATATGTAATTTGATAGGGCTTTGTTGATCTCTTGATCAATTAACTCTCTATCCTCACCCCATTTGGAGGGGGTATTTATAGAATGTACCTAGGGCTAGGGATAGCTTCATGGAGAAACCAATACCAAGAAGGTTGGTTAGGACAGTTGGGATGGAAGCCTTTGGAACCTTCTGTCCTTCAACTTCCTGCTTCTAGATCTTTTGGTCATTCCAACCAATTTGGCTTAGATGGAAGTTCTAACTAAACTTCAGTTAAGACCACAGATCATAGTTGTGGTCCAAATTGTATACCATAGGTATCAGCCATGGTTTAGAATGGAGACTGCAAATCTTGGCTGCGGTTCAACTTGATTAGGCCAAAATGCCTAAATTGAGTGGTTAGAACCATTAATCTATCTTGGAGTCTTTTTGAGATCCTCCATATGGTTTTGTAGCATGTCCATATGAGTAGTCACCCTTGACATGATGTGTTTTAGGTGTCTACACTAATATTCCACTCTAATGGAATTTTTTCCTTGTTATTTATGTCCTCACACTGAGGCATCAAAGTCCTTTCAAAATTAAGGTATCTCTCTCTATTGAGGGTAACATTTTTCTCTAAAAACTTATTATCTGGATCGTATCTCCACCTTTGCAAAATATATATAAAACCAAGATTTTCCAAATACTATGCCATTTTTTCATGTTGACCCTTTTTGTTCATAGTAATATCATCCACATTGTGAGTGTAAATTAATGTCCCTTTTATTTCCTTATCGATACCAAAGGTGATGTTGATGAAATCAACTTGTCTCAAATATTCCAAAGCCAATATTCTACTAGTGATAAAGTGGGCAGAAAAAATGGTTTCTTAGTGAAGCCATAAAGTCTAATGACTATACCCTCAATCAAGATATACCAATATCATTCCTTGGATTTCTCTGTTTGCAACAATTCTTTAGCTAGATGAGGAATTCTAGGACATTGGCCATACATGATTTTTAGGGCTGGCCCCAAAAATTCCATATTAAAACTATAGTAAGACTCTATATTTCTCAGATGGCTAGTCCATGTGTAGATCGATATAGGATACCCATTATAATTTTTATCTATTACTGGAATCCAAGGCATCTCATGCCTTATAGTTCTAAGGAATATCCAAATTAGGTTAGAGAAATATCTGAAAGAGATTACCTCTAAAACTTTATTCATGGTCACCAGCTGCTCATGTACTCTCTTTGAAAGGTAAGCCAACCAATCAAAGTAAATTGGTATGTTATTCTCATCCCCAATTTGTGCTTTATACATTTCTCATTAGATATGCAATAAATAATGGCTATCTCCCAATATCTTACATATTTATGTAGACACCTAAAACACATCATGTCGAGGGTGACTACTCATATGGACATGCTACAAGACCATATAGAGGATCTTGGATAGACTCCAAGATAGAGTAGTGGTTCTAACCACTCAATTTGGGATCCTTGGCCTAATCATTCTGAACCATAACCTAGACCTATGGTTTATAGGCTAAACCATGGCTGATACCTACAATTTACAGTGTAGACCACAACTGTAACCTATGGTCTTAAATAAAGTTCAGTTGGCCTTCATTATAGCAAAATTGGTTTGAACAACCATTTTATCTAGAAGACGGTGGTTAGAGGATGGAAGATTCCATTACAAATATCCTAACCACCCCTCTTGATCTTGGCTTCTCCATGAAGCCACCCCCAGCCCCGTGGTAGTCCTATAAGTACCCCTCAGAATTAGGGTCAACCATCAGAGAGAGTATTGGATATTTGAGTAGCGAATCCCTATCGAATTGTACACTCAATCGAGTATACTGAGAGAGATCTATTGCACTTATCTCCTTCCTACTTGCCAATATTCATGATAAATTGCATTATGGATGCCCTAGGATCCTAGGAGAGCCAAGAAGCACATATTCGGGCAAACGAAGGCCTCTCACAATGAATCAACCACCAAATCAATCTAAGGACATCAAAGGCAACCATTGAACATCAATTTGGACAAGGAGGTCAAGCCCATTGCCCTTGAAATTGAGGGTAAACCTATTAGATTGCTAACCGTGACTTTCAGTCATGGTTTACAGTGTAGACCACTCACCAGAGCTATGGTTTGCAGTAGAGGTATCACCACATTACTATTTCTATTTCTATCTAGCTAGATAGTTTAGATTAGTCATTTCTATGGTGTAGTTGTAGTTTAGAAGATTTTTGACCGATAAAATTATATTTAGAATAGTTTCATTGTATTTCCATTAAGTAGGCTTTAATGGATTATTTATGTTCTTTTATGCTTTATTTCACATAATTAGTCCATTCATTGTTTAGTTGTTATCTTTATTTATGCAATTCCATAAATCTTGATCCAATTAACATATTTTAAAGATGATTTTCACCCTTTCTTGATTATACATGCTTAATGGTATCTTTATGCATTTTTTCCAAAAGGGCCTCATCATGAGAGGTTGCCTATATTTTTGACACTTTTATGTTGTTTCTTGATTGTAGAATAAATATTCGAAGGAGATTCAACCATCAAGTTCCTTCCTCAATGCAGAGAAGAGGGCAACTCCACCCTAGAGCAGTTTGTGACTAGTTGAAAAGCAATATTAGTGTGCCTACCTTATTGAGGTCTTTGGCATTGTATTAATTGTATCATAATTTGAGTGACCCTAAGATGGGAATGATTGTAATTGGGGATTATTTGCAATTATTAATACAAGAAACATTTATTTTGTTGAATATATGCAATCTTATCATTTTTTATGCTTGAAGGAATGAATATGATATAATATAGTAGATGGGTGCTTGCTTTTTGGTTATATCAAAATGCGATCACAGTGGAAATCTGCAATTCAAGCGATCTAACTATAATTTTTGGTATTTTTGAACTTGTAGGTATAGACCACAACTATCAGCTGTGGGCCAATAATTGAACCACAGGTTCAACCCACGGGCCATAGTTAGAAATGTAGACTAGACCAGTGGTTTCCAATATACATAGCAAATAGTAGAGGGATAAAGCTTATTCGAATGAGGACATGAGGTAGGTCCCACTATCACTCTCTGTATCTATTTTCACTATCTATTAAATTATAGAATGCAAAATGAATTTAACTAATTAGGAAAGACAGCATAATTGGCAATATGCGCACAAGTCCTTAGGTCTTTCATTTTTAGGTATTTACTAGGCGCTTCTAGGAACAATGGATCTCTAAGTGCAGTATGCACTACTATCCAGCATGCTAGGATGTCTTTTGTATTTTGTTTGATTGCTTGAGGCTCAATCAGTGGCCATTTCATAGTTAGTATGTATTGTCTAAATATCATATGAAATTAATCATGCATACTCTCTTAATGTGAAACGTTCTTTTTTTCTTGCATTACATATAGAGAAGAATAATTTGAATGCTATCTTATGCATTTATCTTTCATGCAAATTAAAAGGAACCACACACACCACTTGGCACTTAAACGCTAGTGAGTTGGGTTTGATATCCAACCACTAGTATGGTTCAATGACGATGGGCGTAACTTCCATCTGTTGGCCCAAATCCCGTGAACCTTTTGGATAATAGACCAATACTGAATCTAAGAACCTTTCATACCATAGAAAATATGTATGTATTCTCTTTGAAGGGTATAACATTGATTTGGGGAAAATGGATGAGGATCTAGGAGGACCTGTTCTTCCTTGACATGTGTGGGTTTCATTACCACACATTATAGGTTGGATTACGGGACTTGGATTTCATAGCTAGGTTGTCGAGCTACAAGTTTATAGGTGAAAGTCATTAAAATAAGAATAAAATCCAACAAGTTTTGCAAAACACAATAAGAGTTTCTACACTGATACAACAAATCTTGAAAACACATCAAACAATTTAGGACTCATTTTCAAAATTTAATACGAGATAATCATTATTGTATACCTTTTTTGCCTAATAATAAAAGATACATCTAGATGCTAGGTAAATTATGGTGGATACATAGGTTGGTCAACAAAGTTCTAAACCTAACATCGATGACCAACCCCTAACCAATTCACAACAACATGTGTCAATTCCTCAACCACATGAGCGAACCGAACATCATTCAATAAGCATTAGAGGAGATAACTCGACATGAAGGGACCCTATAGAGCATAACACAGATAGATGAGCTTTAGTAAACTACTATAGGCACAAGATAGAATAGGGATCCTCTCAACATGAGGGTGCTCCACTTGAGAGCCATTACCTAGACCGCACTACATGTGCATCCACAAGATCGGCCAAAGAGTTTGTTGTGCAAGGGACTAGGTTGGTGCCCCTACATACTAAGTCCATAGGAGGATCCATATATCCACCTTATGAGTATAGAAAGACTATATATCCACACATTTATGGGTAGGCAGACATGCTCGCTACCGAGCATAGGTATAACAATACTCCCATGCATGGTCCACCACGCAAGATCATCATTAATATATCAAAAGTGGGAGCTAATGGCACACCGTCGCATGAGCGATGGTGGTATAGATAGCTAGAGGTTCTAGGTAGTATTTTAGAGTAGCTAGTCTCCAAGACTTCTGCTCCACCCACTCGTGTCCCAAGTGAGCGTAGTGTGAGTGTCGTCAGGACTACTAGAGAACATGGAGAGGCTTTTGTAGACACCCAAAAGTTGTACACTACTATACCTACATATTTGTAGATCCTTATGGATACTTTTAGGTTTACATAGGTCATACCAGGTACCCCTAGGATATCATAGACTAGTGTAGACTATTGTAGAGCATCCTCGATATGCATAGATTACTTTAGTCATTCTTAGTCATACGTACATGGTCGTAGTCATGTGTAGTCATGCGTAGATCAACATAGATTGTCATAGCATTGTGTAGACTCCCATATACCACTCCATCATATTTTAGGTCCTAAACCCTAGTAAGCCTTAAAAATTACATTTAGCACATTGAAATATCATTCTATGATCTATTCACATGCAATTGAGGCCCCCATAGGGTATTAATTGACCAAAATAATTAATAGGTCAATACCCAAATTCTAATTTAATGTTGAATTCACTTAAGTCACCTTTTAGGGTAAATTTGATTAAAATAACCCTTAATATTGATTAGCCTTAATCATATCCTCCCACATGTGTGAGATTAGGGTTTTTTTAGATATTTCTTTAATCATGTCTTAAATTGGCTTAAGCACCTCCTAATTAGGATTAGCCATAATCCATCCTCACACATGTGTGAGGATGAGATATTTCTCATAAGGAATGTGATGTTGCCACATAGCATTTATTAACCTAACTCTAGTCAGAATCAAACTTATGTTTAGTCTATATAACCCCCCCTGCAACTTGCCTTTGCCTATAAATAATGGGTCCCAAACCCCTAATTAAGTCAGATTCCCAAATTCAACAAAGCACAGTAACTCTACTAAAATGGAAAGCTAATATTGAACAGTCACTTACCGATGCACATAGTTGGATTTCAATGATACACAGAGGCACCCTAGTTGCCTAGGAGTCAACCCACTGGAAGGATTTTGTACAAGAGGCATCACAGCTCAGATCACCCCTTGCTCCACAAATTTGGCCTCAGTTTGACCCCTGGGTGGTGAATTGGGTCTACAAGACCCAAATCGCTCCATATTTGGGTGGTAAGCTCCATTTTTCTATATTATTACTTTTTGCATAGTTTATTTCATGCTTTGTTATGATTTTATAGTCATTTCTTCTTTATAAATATGGGCCTAACTAAGGCAAGCCTCCTAATGTATTGAATCCTTCTTGTAAGTTTCTTTCAGGTTATCTAGCATATTTGAAGGATAAGAACACCAACAAATAGCAACCTAGTGGTGGCCCACATACAAAGAAGCCCACCTACACTAAGGGACATCAAAAGAAGGCATCAGGCCT
Source organism: Wollemia nobilis (assembly GCA_028583015.1). Lineage (NCBI taxonomy): Eukaryota > Viridiplantae > Streptophyta > Pinopsida > Araucariales > Araucariaceae > Wollemia > Wollemia nobilis. The sequence goes on from JAQPPZ010000057.1 coordinate 3,716,436, forward strand.
ATAGTGTATTCATGAAAGGAAAAAGGGGAATTTGCCCTATTTGTAACCTATATCAAATTTATCATGAATAAAGCATTATATTTCTTAATTACTTGTGTTATTACTTGTTGTTAGATCAAATTTCAACTTTTGGTCATTTCATTCTGGCACGCCTGGTGGGACCCCCATAAAAGATAGTGCTAGATTCACTTTCTTTGTAAATCTGACATTATCCTCTAGTTTTGTGTATTTCATGTACCAAATATATTATTCACAGAGACCTTCAAAGCCCTAGGAACCATCCTAGACCATCATACTTTTTATTTGAAGCCTTTGAACCTGATTCACCCCTCACCTCACGAACTAGTCCTAATTTACCCCTCTGATGGTGATTTGGGTCAAATTCACCTCTCAGGTGGTGATTTGAGCATAGAAGCCTAAAATACCCCAAAATCAGCTGGGGTGATCTTTTTAGGGGCCAATAAAACCCCCACTTAGAATCATAATGCAGGTATTTTCATTTTTGATGCCTTTGTTGCAAGTTTTGGAAGTAGAAATACATTGACTAGTTGAATGACCATTACTAGGCCTAGTTTTGGGTTTATTGTAAAGTGATTAAATAATTAGGGTTTTTGAAATTTTTAGGACCTGCAACTTTCCATAAAGTGTAAAAAATTTATTTCTAAAATAAATTTGCATTTGTTTGTTATTTTTTTGCATATAGCATAAGCCTAAGTCATTCTTCCTTCGTTCATAGCTTCCATTGCTAAAAGGAACTTTACATCCTAAAGTAAAATCAGGGTTTCTAATCCCCTCTTACATTTCTGAAATAATTTTGCATTCTAAAAGTTCAAGTTAGGGTTTCATAATCCCCTTTACTCCACACACATTTGGATTGCATGTTTCTATGTTTTACAAAGTAGATTAGTTTGCTTCACAAAGGCATTTAGGCTAGACCATTTCTTTACAAATATTGTAAGCTAGCTAATCATTTGCTTTTGAAAAGGCATTAGGATTAGTTTTCTTTTGAAAAGGCAATTAGTTAGTCTCTTACCTTGCATACATCGTTAGTAAAACACAAACCCACACACACTCACATGGTATTTAAACAAGTGGTGAGATTGGACTTCATCCCCAATACATCGCTCGAGACTGGTGTGGATTGAGTTGCACTCTCCATCAGCTCACCCCCTTAGACACCTAGTAGCCATACGAGTGGTTTTATAGATTTCATCATCGAAAAATCCCCCACTTTTGTGATTGGGCCCTGGATTTCATCACCAGTAGTTACCTACGAAGTGGGACAGGATTAGATGCCTTAGTCCACAAGGCTAATATAATTTGTGGATATGGTAACTGTCGCTATTGACTAAACCTGAACGAGGTTGAAGTGAATGCATGGGGTTGTTGACCATGCATAGCATGTCATAGACATTACCGTCTCTTTTTGTGAGAGGATTTAGTGGACTCACTTCAACATAGTGAGTTCTACCCCTTCAGGATATCATTTCACTACACCTTCCATATAGGTTACCATTCACATGTTGTGGTACCATTATATCCTATACATATTTGGGTGTTGCAGGAAGTTTTTTATTTATGACATTCCTGATTGGCTAGAGTATTCACTCTATTACCCATGATTATACATAGGGAGTATCAAAATTACAACACACAAAATGAACATAACACTTTTACTTTCTCATAATTTATAATTGATTCTGATCTATCGTTGTTTGTATGATCACAGACCAATCTCAACACATCACACTATATATTGTTTTACTAGCCATAACATGCTACTTACTTCATACTTACATTAGACACAGTTGAGTCTACATCACATAGGAATTAATTTTAAAAACCCCTTTTACACATGCTACTATGCCTGTGGTCACCCATAGTAGGGTGCGTGAGCAATCACGCTCTATGGAGGAATGACATCCCCCTTCCTCTAGTCAGTTCAATCTTACTCCTTAGATCATGAATGAGAGGATTATATAAACATTTGATTCATGCATAGAATATGATGCATAATTCACACACATGATGCCTCATGAGGAGACATCAACTTTAAATGAAATTCTCGCTACTTCATTCATAGAACATTACCCGCTCTTTTTATCCCCATCCTCACCTAATCACCCGACCATATTCTATGACCATGTGACCTACACAACACCAGGAAAATATCCTCCAGCATTCATCATAGATGAGGAGGTCATGCCTACTTCACCCACCTTTGCACATCCCTTCTTCCATTATCTATCTCAATCCCTATTCGAGAATTATTCCTCCCTCCTAAACTATACCTATCTTGAGGTCACATCATTCACCCCTACTGTAGGAATGGTGTCTGACCCATCCTCATCCACTGTAGTCAATCATAATCCATCCTTCTAAACCATACAACATATCCCTACCTAGAAGGAACTGTAAGCATTCCCTCAAACCTCACACATGAACTCTTCACAAGAGTACCAACCATCCTCTTCCCAAGAGCCATTATTCACCATATCTGAGGGTACCTCTCAGTAGCCTCTTTAGGATAAATATAAACCCAAGTGAGAGTGTACACATACACTTTTCCCTCAACCCAATCTCCTACCTCAGTAGCTTATCCCACCTTTTTTGTAGCTTTCCTGCCAATCTCCCAGGTATCTGGAGTGTACAACACCCAACCCTTACAGCCACATTTGCCTATGATGATCTTTAGGATACCACCACCTATTACTTTTTAGTCTCCCACAAGCCATATCCATCCTTCCTATGGACTGACACCAGCAACTTATGTAGCCACTCAACCAAATTGTTCCACATAGTTTAGTTTCCCTACCTCCTACCCTCTAGGGCAGATATAGATCCCGTATTTTGATACCTAATCTCAACCACCCCTAGAACCAGTAGCACCGACATCTATGCTACCACTAGCTACACCTAGCTTCTTTATGCCTCCTCTAGTTTGGTCATCACCACCCATGGTCCAACTAGTATAGCAAGATCCAAACCAACAAGTACCCATGCCATAATCGTATGTTTCCAAATCACAGTATTATTATCCTCAATAGACACATACCCCACAACCTAGTGTGCCTATAGACATGACAAAACATGTCTCCTAGTACTTACCTTATCATGATTAGGAACAAAAATATTCCCCATAGTATTGTGAAGAACAACAATACCAATATCCACCACATCCATAGGGATAGCCTACCATAGCTCAACCATCAACTCCTATGACACATGAACTTAAACTCTTGTGATATGAAGTCAAAATGTTAAACCTATGCACCTCTAGCTACGAGACACAAAAGCCTTGCTATGATGAACTATGCAATGATCCAGTTCATCCATCAGTCCCTATTCCCCCTTATCCCTATTGCTTTGAAATACCAAAATTTGACAAGTATAGAGGTAAGGAATATCCCAGAGAACATGTGATCAACTACCACTCGTACTGTTACAAGATTCATAGTAGTAACCCTCTTATGTTGCGTACCTTTTCCCTATCCCTCGCTGGACCAGCATTGGATTGGTATAACATGCTACCACACCACAGCCTGTACACCTTTGAACAACTAGCCAATTCCTTCTTAGAGCACTTTTCCATCAACATCAAGAAAAAAACCACATTTTCTGATGTCTATGCATTATGATAGGTGGATGATGAACCCATTACTAGGTTTGTTGCCATATGGAGAGCGATTATCCATGATCTCACCCATAGCCTCCCCACCTCGGAGCTTTTGACACTCTTTTCCAAGATCTACTACAAACACATTTCCACATCCCTCCAACTTCACCAAAGTTGTATTTTTGAAGATGCTATCTCGCAAACAAAATTGATCAAAGATATTAAGGTCTATTCTGGGAAGATTAAGTTGAGAGCCAAATCCAACTATAACTCCAAATTTCACTTCAATAGACCTACTCTAAATCAACCTTACCCATGACCACAAAAAACCAACCAAGTCGCAGATGCTACCCTAGCACTAGTACTGACTCCTCCACCCTATACACCACAACTGCAAGCACTTCAAGCTAATGCACCTACCCCACCTTGATCACAAAAATACCATGGCATGTGCCCACAGGGTCCACCACATAACTTTACACCTCTATTTGAATCGTTACCAACTCTATTCCATAGATTGTATGAAGGCAACCATCTTGTTCTACCCGATATCCGCCCATTGGATCGAAATTCACCTAAATATCATGACTATAAAGAGTAAATATTCTATCCCTTTCATAGAAATCATGGCCATAATATCGATTCATGTCGCTCCTTTTAGGGGTAAGTTCAAGACCTAATCGATAGGTACACTATTCAGGTAGCAAAACCTCTAGCCTCGTAGAACAAAAACCTAGGAATTTTCCAAAACCCTCTATCATATCACAGAGGACCCAATCCCCCTAGACCTCAAAAAAATCCTCCAATGCCCCCTCACCAAGTCAACAATGTCCAGCATTATCCTCTGTCATGTGGGGTAGTAGGCATGATCAACCTTACTACGATAAACCAAAAGTACCCATCCCATCATACAACACCTATTGTTTCTCCCCCTATCTAGTTTATGTACCCACAAAAACCCCAAATGCCTAATACCGTACCACCACCTCAAAATGTTATTACCATCTATGGTAGTCTTACCCATCAGCTACACAATGCCCCTGCTCGAATATCAATATTTGACCTCCTACAGCAGTCTCGACCCCATTGCGAGGCATTGAATGACATACTACATTCTATTGACTTAGAGACACATGAGACAAATGCTTTTGTCAATTTTATAGGGAACATCCCATGATGCCTTCAACCTTTAATTATTTTCCACAACCATGAGATAACGAAACTCATTGGTGAAGGAACCGATTCTCCCCTTCACATATAAGATAATATCAATGATATCACCTATAAGCAAGTACTCATTTACATGGGTTCATCCATCAGCATTATATCCATAACAACCTTGCATCACATACACCTCCCTCTAGCCCATTGCACCACACCTTCCCTAGACCTACGTGCTTTTGATTGTTCCATGAGACCTACCATAGGATCCATAGTTCTACCCATTCGCATAGGCATCCGTACAATCCCCATCCTCTTTCACATAATTCAAGGAGAAATGCAATACAATATTCTCCTTGGTCGCCTTTGGATCAGAGACATGTAATGTGTCCCATCCACCTTGCACCATTGCCTCAAGTATGTCCACAATGGACTTGTTCAATGTGTCCTAGCTGATGGAGACCCCTTTACATTTTGTAATGTCATAGACCTTCCCCTTGTGCCTTAATTCTCATCCTCCCAACTATTCTTGGTATCCTCTCACCAGTCAATAGGAGCATTGGTACCCTCCCAAATTTCCACTCCAGCGTCCTAGTGTTCATCAACAAAAAAAGCTTCGATATCTGTACCATTAGCATAATCTTTTGGGAGACCTAAAACTAATACCATGCCTTCCTCACCACCATTCTTATGGCCTCCACAATCCTCTCAACCTCTACCATTCCAATTTCCACCTGCGGTGTTGCAACCACCATTGCCACCCATCACACAACCGATTACATTACCTCCTTCACCCTTGCATATGGAAGCCCCTATCCTTCCTCAACCAAAAACACCACCTCTTCCCTTTTGATCAAAACCTAAGACATTCACATCTCCATGCATCCCCGCATCTACACTGATGCCATCCCCTACATAGAATAAACAACCTATTCAAGCCACAACAATCAAACATCAGGAACCCGAACAACCAACACCCAGCTTGGACGAACCTCCACACCCTTTAGCTGCCACCATTAGGGAATCCCAAATTTCTCCTTCCTCATTTGATTTGTATATGCCACCCCAGTCACCATAGAATGCCACACCACGTATATCCATCTTCATGACAAACAATGGCCTAGGAAACTATAACGTACATGATGCCCGTATATGTGACACCCTTATCCAATATATCCAAGATTTTAGCCATCCCTTAGCCTCGTTGTTGACTATAAGAACCATCATATAGTTAGTAAGTCCTAAAAACCACACCAAATTTATGTATGCAGAAATAGAATTTTCGATCCCCTCACCAACTTCTTCACCACCATAATCTAGCTTTGGTGATGCAATTACACACCTATCCAACCCTCAATTTTCGTTGCACTACCTACAACGCTTTCATTGGCATGGTTTTGGATTAGGCTATTATGAGCAAGGCCTACGTACACCCATTAACCCTCATGTCTGATCACCTACCTACAAAAATCGCCTAGGTTATCACCCAACTACCGTATATACATTAGAAGATGAGATCCAAGATCTATCCTTGCATCCTCCTCCATGCCCAACAAACACCTTGGAAGAGTAAATTTATATGGACATGCTAGAAGACATGCCTTCACCTAGATCAACCATCACCGTCCCCTATGATTTCTTCCAATAATATCCTACACCTGATACCTCCTTGTTCTGTGATGTTCAGATATTAGAAGAACACTTTGCTACCTTCTCCCTATATACACCACCAATAGATCTGGACACACTTCCACCTAATCCACCACCAATAGAGCTAGACCTAGTTCCACCTGAACCACCATCAATACACCTACCTATATTTCCACCTATACATAGACAGTTACAGAGAGTAGCCTCTCATTTTTGTTCACCACCAGTCATACTACGACCTCCCTTGAGCCTCTAAATATGGGAACAACCTATCCAACCTCCATAACCAAATTATACCCCATATACTTCACCTAAAACATCTATTAACATGGTTTAGGTAGACTTATGCTCTCCCCTCTACTACAACCACCAATGGATTCAAGACTATACCTCAAACCCAAACTTTATTGATCTCGCACACATCTCACACATACTAGCATCTGGAGACTTTCTTCTCTTTCCTCATGTATTATGAGTAAAAAATGTCCCTTCCTCATACACATCACCCCAAACCCCTTAGGTCCATCACACGGGCATTTATATAGATGATTATTATGAGTTTAGTGAAGCTATCAATGATTTCAATCTCATTTTTATCCCTAAATAGTTGCGTGATGGATCTTGCATGCTCATCGAGGACACAATCGACGTAGACATTGGTGACAATCCAAAAAATCCACACATCCTCAAATTAGCTGCTAGCCTCTCACTCAAGGAGTGCATTGTCTTCATGAACTTCTTACGCAAGTATATAAAAGTGTTCGCATGGTATTACAAAGACATGCCAAGACTTGACCCTGTCGTAGTAGTGCATAATATTATACTAGATCCCAATGCCAAACCAGTAAGACAAAAGTTGTGATGCATGCATCCAACTATCGTATTGATAGTAAAATTCAAGATCCAAAAGCTCCTAGATGTTGATTTCATAATACCCATCGACTATCCCGAGTGGGTATCCAACATGGTCCCTGTCCCCAAACCATCCGATGACCTTCGCATTTGCACAAATTTTTGTGACCTAAATAAAGCTTGTCCCAAAGAAAACTTTTCTTTACCCAACATTGACTCCCTCATTGACTCCATCATAGGTCACAAAATTATTTCCATCATGGATGGATTTTCTGGATATAATAAAATTAGGATTAACCCAGTTGATCAACACAAAACTTCCTTAACAACACCTTGGGGGACCTTTTGCTACAAGGTCATGCCCTTTGGCCTTAAAAACACTAGGGAAACTTATCAACAAGCCATGACCTACATATTTCATGATCTAATGCACAAAAATATGGAAGACTACGTAAATGACCTTATAGCCAAATCAAAGAAATGTGTTGACCATCTCGAAGATCTCTGTCAGATTTTTGATCGACTAAAAAATTTGACTACTAGAACACAATGTGCGCCTCAATCCAAAAAAGTGCATGTTCGGTGTTACATCAAGAAAAATACTAGGATTCATTGTCTCCCAACAAGGCATTGAAGTATATCCTAGCAAGGTGAAATCCATAATCAAGATGCCTCCTCCTACCACTCTAAATAAATTACGTAGCCTCTAGGGAAAGATTACCTCTATTCACAGATTTATAGCGCAATTATCCGACAAATGCCAACCATTCAATCATCTCCTAAAAAAATGAGTACACTTTAAATGGGATGAAAACTATCAAGTCACATTCAAAGCTATCAAAACTTACCTTACGTCATCATCGGTCATGTCACCACCACATCCACAATTACCACTAACTCTATACATCTCAACCACAAAAATTGCTCTAGGTACACTCTTAGCTCAAAATAATGCTCTCGACAAAGAGCAGGCTATCTACTACATTAGCCGCACACTAGTTAGTTACAAAAAAAGATACTAATATATGGAGAAGCTATGCCTAGGAGTAGTTTTCACTACCCAGAAGCTAAGACACTATATGTTAAACCACACAACTATTGTCATCACCCGAGATAATCCCATTCAGCACATGATGAACAAGAGTTATCACAACTCATACTCAACCAAATGGATCATGCTCCTAATCGAGTTTGACCTAGAATTTTTATCCCAAAAGTCTATCAAAGGGCAAGTCATTGCTAACCAACTGGCTGAAGCCCCTATAACTGACAATCAACCCCTACTCATCCAACTCCCTGATGATTCCATATTTCACATAACCAAATATTAGGAATACATCAAACCAAAATTCATGGCTGACCTCACAATGTTCTTTGACAGTTCTAGATATCTCCACGTTGGGGGTGCAAGCATTTTATTCTTTACACCTAAAGGAGAACCACTCCCATTTTCATTCAAACTTGATTTCCCTTATACCAGTAGCAACGTAGAATATGAAGCCTTAATATTAGTACTGAAATAAGCACACTCTATGCACATCAAATGCCTCCACATCATAGGTAATTCACTTTTGATAGTTAATCAAGTGCAGTAACTTTGGTTATGCAATTTCCCAGTTCTCCAACAATACAAGAAAATCGCCCAACAACTCCTATCCCAATTTGAATGGTATTACCTTGAAGATGCTCTATGCTCATAAAACTATTTTGTAGACACCATGGCATCCTTAGGGTCCCTCATCCCACAAAATCCAATGTTCAACACAACATTTGTGTCCATTCATACACTTACACAATTTGCTATATCACCCAAGCTACCTATAGATGATGGTGGTGTGTGTGTGGTAAATACTAAACCTCATGACCCATGGTTCTCACAGATTAAAGAGTATATCAAAATAGGTTTCCTACCATGTGATTTGTCCCATTCCCAATGTCAAACATTTAAACAAAGAGAAATCCACTACACCATGTTGGGGGACATCCTTTACCACCATAGCTATGATGGTATACTCTTGCATTGCCTAGAACCGCAAGAATCATAGTGGGTTTTACAAGAAACCCATGACGGTCCTTGTGGTGGCCATTTTAGTGGCATGGCGATTACCAAACACATTCTCCGTATGGGCTACTACTAGCCTAAAATAGAGCAAAAATGTCGAGTTTGTAAAATGTTGCATCAAATTCCAAAAACACACCAACCTAACACATTTACTATCCCAAGAACTTGAACCAATCCAGTTCATGTGGCTCTTCTCCCAATGGGGCCTAGATATAATTAGACAAATTACACCTGATTCCTCTAGCAATCATAAATTTATCATTACAACAACAAAATATTTTACAAAGTGGGTCAAAGCCATCCCACTGGTCCAAACTACAGGAGATAAAATTGTGGTATTCATCATGGAGCATATCGTATGTCGCTTTGGAATTCCCTCCCAAATTATTTTAGATAATGGGAAATCTTTCAAAAAAATTGTCCAAGCCCTGTGTGATATATTTCACATACACCATAGCTTTTTAACCCCATATTACCCTCAAGGAAATGGTCAGGCAGAAGCCATGAACAAAACCATATGTTCTATTCTCTGTAAAACTATAGTGGAATCTCATCAAGACTGGCATAATAAAATGCCCCTAGCCTTGTGGTAGAAGCTATCATGCCCATTGAGCTTGAGATACCCTCCTTACGGATATATATGAAATATTTCATTAATGATGACATTGCTTGCCAAGCTCATCTAGATCAACTAACACTCCTCAATGAATGTCGCATCCATGCCATCGAGCACACATGAGTATATCAAGATCACCTTCGTCGTGCCTACAATAGTAAGGTACATCAACACAAATTTAATATTGACAACTTGGTTCTCAAAGAGAACCAACAAATCACAAGTCAACCTCACCAACAATGCGATAAATTCACCCCAAACTAGTTGGGCCCATTTATTATCACACACAAATATGGTTTAGGGGCATATCATCTAGCCAATATTGAAGACCTTAACAATCCTAAAACCATCAATATCTTTCATCTTCGTGCATTCAATGCATGATACATAAACACAACCACCATCACGAGTGTCACATAGTGTTAGAAGTAAATCACCAAGCACATCACCGTGTGAATATGTTATTTGTACTTTATTATTTATTTATACATGTATGTTTTACCTTTCTGCCATTTTTATGCTCGAGGTATTTTTTTTTTCCTTTTGTAGGACTCACATCATCAACATGAGAGATCTACAGTGGCCTCACCTACCACCATGTAGGACCATCTATAGGCACAAAAAAAAAACCATTACACCAATTGATCTTGCCTGACCACCAGCCACCCTTCATACTGGGTGCTCCTCGCATTCATCCAATTTAGGTCATCACACCTCACCTCAACACCACTTCCCTCACCAGTGAGGTTCATCCTATTCATCACACTCTGGAGATAGCCAAATAAGCATGTCCTCTTTCTATGACAAAGAGGAATCCATCCAACCTCAAGAATAGGGATAATCCTCCCATCCTTCTGATGATATTAGATGTCACTATTCACCTACAAATCACCCCCATCATCCCATAGGATCCTACCATCCACCTAGGGAGTACTCACCTCATCAACCTCGCATTGCATTTCCACCTAATCCCCTTCCCAATGGTGAGTCTAACTATACCCAATATTTGCAAGACCGTGCAACCTGTGTAGCCCAAGCTACTCAAGCTGGTTGCACAAACATCCCTCCTTCCCATTCATGTCATCGCTTAGGGCCATCACCTATGCCATCGGTCCTCAAAACACCCCCTTCACCACTGTGAGGCTTACTGCCCCAGCCAATTTTACAATCACCATAGTCATTTCACTCTATTGCCTCCTCATTGTAGCTGTATCGCTCCAAATTTTTCGCACCCCTACCTTCAGGCTATTGGATCCGTGCCCGGAAGGAGGATTGGAAAAGGATGGTGCGGTACCTCGGACGAGAGGACTTTGCGAAGGTCCCGCCTCTCAAGGGAGGTGCATTTTGGTGATTTTTCGACGGATGGTGGGTTCACCAGGAAACATTTGACGGTAGTTTCCATGCCTAGGTTTTGGGAATGAGTTTTGATGAGTTAGTTTTATTTTTAAACATTCATCCTAGGTTTGGCCGAATGATTCTAACTTAAACTACATGAAAATGCAATTTAAATGCATATAGCAGACAAAAAGGAAAACATAAATAGAGAATTTGTAGGAGGCCAATGAATATTACCTGATCCGGAAGTCTGATGGAGTTTCTGAAGCTTGAAGCAGTCTGGATCATCCGCAATTCAACAGAATCGCCTTTAATTTGATAAAATCGTCTAAACTGACAAGATCGTTTGCAATCTGATGAATTCGTCAGACGAATTCATCAGAGACCTGCAAAACAGCAAGCAGATGCGAAATACGAGAAATTCTATTTTGCAAACAGGGGAAAACTATGTAAAATAGTAATATGAGTGTTGAACAATATACGAGAAGAAGTAAATACAAATAACTGTGTTTAGATAGCAGAATATGATCTTAATCTGTAAACTAGACAAAATGGGTGAACTCTAAATGCAATATAATATAAAAACTGAATAAACAATCTAATTTACAACATAAAATTACAGAGAAAAGAAACGGAAGAACAAACTCTAGGCATTGATTGCCTCGATGTGCGCTGCAGTCGAAATCGTCTCGCATCAGTACGAGATCGTCCCGAATTTGACGAGATCGCCTCCGATCTTGACAGGTTCGTCGGCTACGATAGGTACTGGCTCCGGCTGAAAACCAATGGTGTACCTGCAATGAAATGACTATAGGACTAATGCAAAATATGAATTACGATGTTTTAGATTATAAGGGTTCAATTTGCATAAAAATTCAGCCAGGGGTTGGGGAGGGAAAAGTCTTAGAGTTAAATAGGCATAGGATAGTTGTTGGGAGGTTGGAGATCATCCCAATTTGGGAGATCTCCAACGGGGAAGGGTCCCAACGGCGCAGACACGCTTCTGCCCAGATTGGAGACCCGTTGGAACGGATTCCAACTATGCAAATTCAGTTTTGCGACGAAATCGTCTGGACGTTCTAGTCCAGACGAAATCATCAAATCTGGGGCGATATCGTCTGATCGGAGACGATATCGTCAAACGGTCAAAACAACTGCTAAAAATGGCGCGAAAAAGGAGGAAACAGGTTTCTCGACGGTTAACGGGTGGTTTGGGAGGTTAAATTTGAATTTAAATTTAATTACTAAGGTGAATGTAATTATTCCAATTTTACTGCGCCAATTTTAGGGTGCTACATTTTTCCCCCTCTTTAGCAAATTTTCTAAAGAAAATGCGTTAAAGATGAGTTCTTCTCGATCTACGAGAAAGCAAAAAATTATTCCCATTTTTAGGCGACGATTCTTGGTCGAATCGTACGACAGCTTACTATGGTGCCCCCTCCGTGTTTTTACCCAAATCGAACGTTTGAGGTAAAAACGCGAAAAATCAAAAATTATTTGTTGAATAAAATTAAGAAAAATAAGGTAAAACCCTAATTCATTTGTTACTGTTCATTTTACTGTTTTGAGAGATCTGGAGAAAAAATGGTAGAGACAGCGCATAGATCTGTAGAGGTCTACCGTGGTCTATAGGTAAGGGTTTAAACTGATCTAGAATTGATTTAATTTGATTTTACATGCTTTTTAGATGGATTTTTAGGTGAATTTTGAGCATCGCGGCCATTTTTGGCCATCGACGTCGTCCGGACGAAATCGTCCCTAGTTCGACGAAATCATCTCAAGTTCGTCAATTTCGCCCAAGGGCGAAATCGGCGAAAAAGGGACGATTTCATCAAATTAGAGACGATTTCGACACGCGAAATCGGAGACGATTTGCTCAAATTTCGGACGATATCGGCCAATAGTGGGCGATATCATCAATTGCAAATTTTTGATCTTTAAGTTGCATTATTGATTGCTAAATTTTTTATTAATGATTGTTTGTTTTTTTGATGTTTATGCTTGCAGAGAGGATTACTAAAGAGCAGGGAGTGGAAATATGGAGGATTAAGAGATGGCTTGGCCGCTCTGACACAAGCAGAGCGAGATCGGTCAGCACGAGCCGGCTTACTACATGTGGCAGAGATGCCACAAGTATCTATAGACATGGGGCTACTGACGACCCTAGCAGAGAGGTGGTACTCGGGCTCTTCATGTTTCTGATTACCGACAGGGGAGATGACTCCCACACTAGAGGATGTATGGAGGATTCTTAGAATCCCCATACAAGGGAGGATGATCACACCTACGGCCAATCAGGGCCATGTGATGGGATGACTCTGCGGTGACCCGAGCTTCACCCTGGAGAAGGGCGAAGTGAACATCGAGGCACTGCGCCAGATGCCTGGGGCATCTACACTGACACGAGTTTTGGCTGGGGTGGTTGGTGGACTTCTGTTGTGCCACCAGAGCGGTTACAGGGTACCATGGATCTTGGCAGATGTGATCTACGACATGCGTGATCATGGCTACAGATTTGCTTGGGGTAGCTTTGTTCTATGCCGATTGTAAAGGATCCTGCATGGGGTCGTATACAAGGGCGGCTGATGTCTGGTTATGACATCGCTCCTACAGGTTTGGTGCTAGGAGCACATTGCGATGCAGAGGCCGGTAGGGATTCCACTGATAGGGGTTGACGGGGAGAGGCCTCGAGTCTTCTATAGGTGGCTTCGGAGAGGGGCACAGTGACGGATCGACCTACCGGTGTCCCGGAGACTACTGGATGACTTTGTCCCAGACCAGATCACCTGGAGGCCATGGAGGCAGCATCCAGGGTGGGCAGAGGATGCACAGGAGCTGGCTTGCATCAGGTGAGTCTGCTAGCTACGGATGGAGAGGGGAGAGGTGGAGCTCCACCACTATGACCAAGTTTTGCGATAGTTCGGTCTACAGCAGGGGATCCCATCTCTCAAGGATTATGAGTTTTCTCGGACCGTCCGGGATAACACCACAGTTAGCGGGGCTCCTGACATGCAGCGATTCTGGAGTCAGGACACGAATGATGCCCCCATTCAGCCAGTGGATGGGGATGATGCAGGGGTAGCCGATGGCTACGATGCCTGGTACATAGGCATCTGCCCTCCTTGGATGACGAGGGCACAGGGACCGATCCTCGCAGTTGTGCGTCGGATAGGGAGGCAGTGCCAGGTGGCGGTAGAGGCAGCCCGAGGTCACAGCAGAGGAGAGCAGAGGAGGCCACAGGCACAGGAGAGGCCACGGCAGAGGGAGAGGGAGATGAGGGAGGTGAGACCCCCATCTCCACAGAGGCCACCATTGCCTGATAAGGGCAAGGGTGTGGACATTGGAGAGAGTAGCGAGATGGCTACTCTCTAGGGAGAGAGAGATCGTCTACGAGCTCAGGTGCAGACGTTACAGGATGCAGCTGCACAGCACCAGGCTGAGGTGTCATAGCTACAAGACGAGAATGCTCGTCTCAGGGCACAAGGCGGAGGGGTAAGCACTCAGGAGCTGTTGTGGTCAGTTTATTAGACTACATTCTATCAGGCGCTATACTACCAGGTGGTGCCATAGGGCCAGAGGATATAGGTGCCACCTGCCATAGCAGATCCTATCAAGACAGGGTCGACGAGGAGCTCATCTCGGTCGACGACGAGGACTCGCAGTACCACACATACTACGATGGGACCACCTCGTCCTTCGCAGGGCGGGGGAGGAGATGAGGTCGAGAGCTCTAGAGGCTCTCAAGGCTAGAGAGCAGGATATTGCCACTGAGATTGTATTATACTTGTATTGATAGAGGATTGAGTATGTCGAGGTACAGATTGTGGCATACCAATCTAGTTTTGATGATGTATATATTATGTTGATATATATAGATGAGATTTTTTTTTTGATCATATGACTTGGCTTATGTGATGATTATGATGCTTTTTATGTTTGATTGATTGATTGAGTTGATTGATGTAATGATTTTATTGATGATTCATGTAATTATGTCGTTTTGGAAAATATTATAACTTGATGTCATGCTATAAATATTTTAAATGAAATAATATGATGTAACAAATTGATTGGTTGTAATGAAATGTGATAAAATAAAAAGAGATTTCTAACAATAATTTCAAAGGACATTGTCGCTATTATAGACCATTTCATGGAGTCACTGCTCACTCGGTCGTCAAGCTAGTCCCAGGATAGAAATATTGTTAAAAGAAAATAGTGCTTAAGAGACTGTCTTAAGACTTTTTTGTGATGATGCAAATGATGATGATGATGATGGTTTGTTTTTAGATTTCCATAAAAATATTATGCATGAAATATTGTAAAAATGATTTTTGCTAGGCATAAATTCCTAAGTGTGATAAAATTGTTGAATAATTCCTTAAGAATTATACCATCATTGCAAAATGCAAAGGTTGACATAATGATATGAAATGATAAAAATGTGTTTGCTTTTGAAAAGCATAATTTGTGTAATAGAATGAAGTCATATGGTTTTTATGAATTTTGATAAATTGGAGAAAATATTGTTACAATGGTTTTCGCTAGGTATAGAATATGTAGGTATAGACTTATACCATCATCGCGAAGATCAAAGAAAAGATAATTTTATTGCATGATTAATTTTTGATGAACAAAAAATATGATAATGAGGACTTGCGCTAAGCATAAAATTCCAATTTTGGTTTTGAAACTATACCATCGTTGCGAAAGTCGATAAGATATATATGATATGTTTTGATTGAAATTTTTGATTTTTTTCTATTATATAGTTGTCTTTGTGGTAAATAATTGTACTTGGTTTATTCCAAACAAGTTTGCAAAAATAATATTTCAAAGTATTTTGAAAAAAAAAATAAAAAATAGATTTATAAGGAATCCCATGTGCATAAGTGAATTCATTGCCAATCTTGATTTATCATAATGATAGACAAAATCTCTCAAATACAAATGTGTGTGCAATTGTATGGTTCAGTTACCAGTTTTGAGCAAGATACTATGATACAAGTGATTTGAATAAACCAACTAAGTGTTCATTAACCATGATGTAGATGCATATAACCATACTAGGCTACTATGTAGATCGGATTATCAAGAGCTAGCTAATCCATAAGCAGACATAGGTCTGTACAAAAGAAGGTCGCTAATGTGACAGACATATCGCCACGCTAGGAGTTACCCAAGGCCAAGTAGGTTGGGCACAAACCACCTGTTATGGGACTTACCTCACAGTTTTTGAATAATTGATAATTCCAGGGATTCAAGCTCATCAACCCTTCTTTTCTTTTCAAAGGGTAGGGAAAGGGATTTTATTGTTTTCTTGCTTTCTTTTGAACTTTGCTTATTTTTCTTTTGCTTGATTTTTGAGATAGTGCTTGAAATATTGCTGGAATGATATAGAATAACATTTTTCTTTTCTCTTTTCTTGAATTTTTCTTTTCTTTTTCTTTTTCTAGGGATACTTGCTCGGATTAGCTGTAGAGCAAGGGATTTTTATTCTGGGTAGGGGTGAGCTTGTCCTTTTTCCAATTCTCAAATATTCTAGACCATGTGCATGATAGGATAGCAGGGGAAACTTTTCACTCAAGAAATCAGTTCTACTATGTAGCAAAACATGGAAATTACAAATATAATCATTTTATTGTGAAAATATGTGCTTGGTTTAAGTAAATACCAAGATCAATTCTCTATGCTCAAACTTTATTTAATTTATTTTTGTGAACTTTGATATAAGAGAGATTAGTAATCATGCCAGATAAAATCAAGATATTTATTATGTGAGTGTGCAAGTGAGGGATTCCAAATAAATGCTAGTTTTATCCAAAATAAGTTAAAACATATAACTGCAGTAATTGTAAGAAAATAATGATTTTGAGAAAGTTTTGAGAATGTTGACTCTCTCTTTATTCTATATATTGTTTTGGTTTCGAAAGAGTCAAGCATATAGCTGTTTTTGGATTTTTATGTTGATTTTTGTTTTAAAGCAAAATAAACTTTACAAAATAAATGTGATAAATTTTTTTTGAAGAATTTTGAAGATTTTATGAATGTTTTTAAGGGTTTTGAATGATTTTGAACAAATATATACATGGATGAAATAATCAAATTTATGCATAATAACGTTTGAGATGTAAAATATTCATGGGTTCTTTAAGTTCTTTACCATCTAAGGTAGATAATTTATATGCTTCTGATTCAAATTTTGCAGTAATGATGTATGGTCCAAGCCAGTTGGGCTCAAATTTACCTTTCAGTTCTTTGGTTGCGTTTGTATTTTTTTTATTTTCTTTTAGAACAAGATCACCAATCTCAAAGGATCGATGACGAACTTTCTTATTATATGCTCTTTTAAGCTTGTTTTGGTATGCACGGAGATGCTCTAAAGCATTGATGCATTTTTCGTCTAGGAGTTCCAGCTGACTGAGTCTGCCAGCGCGATATTCATCTCCTACTTCGGTGTCTTGAAGTAGCAGAGCCAAAGAAGGAACTTCTAATTCAAATGGAAAAACTGCTTCGGCACCATATACCAAAACAAATGGTGAAGTGCCTGTGGGGGTTTGAACACTAGTTCGATAAGCCCACAGGGCTGGATATAATTGAATATGCCAGTCACGACCAGTTTTATTGACTAGTATTTTGAGAATTTTGATTAGAGTTTTGTTAGAAGCTTCTACTTGACCATTACCCTAAGGATAATAGGGAGTAGACCAGCGATGTTGAATCTTATATTTTTGACATAATTTTTTAACATCTTTATTTTTGAATGGAGTTCCATTGTCAGAGATGAGATTTGCAAGAATTCCGAACCTGCAGATGATTTGATTAAAAATGAATTTAGAGACTTGTGAACCAGTGCAGGAAGCTAAATGCATAGCTTCGAACCACTTCATGAAATACTCAGTGGCGGTTATGATGAACTTATGTCCATCAAAAGACACAGGGTTAATTTTACCAATAATATCCAAGCCCCATTTAGAAAAGGGCCAAGGAGAAGAAATAGACTACAGCTCTTGTGCAGGCACATGGACAAGGTCAGCATGTTTTTGACACTTGTCGCAATGGTGCACATATTCATGTGCATCTGTTTCCATGGTAGGCCAAAAGTATCCTATCCGAAGGAGCTTTTTAGAAATGACGCTACCACTAAAGTGTCCTCCACAAGATCCATCGTGGGCTTCACTTAAGGCTGATTTAGACTCTTCTAAATTTAGACATCTTAATAGGATACCTTCAAAAGATCTCCTATATAAATTATTGCCAATGATTACAAATCGACTTGCTCGTCGACGTAATAACCGACGTTGGTTTCTATTGGAATTAGCAGGGAAAGTCCCATTTTGGAGGAAATCAAATATGTCTGTATACCAGAGTTCAGGAGTGGTTTCCTTGATTAGAAACACATCCAAAGGCTCTAAGCATGACTTATGTGAAGCGGGTTCCTGGAGTCGACGAATGATGATAGTGGCATATTCGTCATCTAACTCCAAGGGCAAGAGAGATGCAGCGGCGGCCATGGCGTCGGCTGCACGGTTGCTAGTTCGAGGAATGGCTTCCAAGGTAACTTGATCAAACAAGGCCATTAGTTGTAAAACATAGGCCTTATATGGGCAAATTTTATCATCTCTGGTTTGATAAACTTCATTAATTTGGTTTATAATCAATTGGGAATCCCCAAAAACTAAGAGGTTTTTAATTTTAAGCGCTAAAGCGACTCGTAATCCAAGGATTAGAGCTTCATACTCAGTAGTATTGTTGGTGCAAGCAAAGGTTAGTTTGAAGTACAGAGGAATAAGATGTTTTTGTGAAGATATTAAAATAATACCCGCACCAGCCCCACTCATGCATCGGGCTCCATCAAAGTATAAGGACCATTGTTCAACAAGGTCTGCCTATAATTGAAGGCATTCATCAGGAAACTCGATAATGAGGGGATGAGTAGATTCTAAAGGTGCAGCAGCTAATTGATCTGCTATGATTTGACCCTTAACAGACTTCTGTCCTATGAAGGTGATATCAAACTCAATTAGAGCAAGAACCCACTTTGCTGTGTGACCCGATAAATAAGGTCGACTCATGAGATATCTTAAAGGATCATATTTGGCAATGACATACGTTTTTTGGCTAAGCACATAATTTTTGCGTAGCAAACACGACTGCTAGACATAACTTTTCTAACACTGTATAGCGAGTTTCATAACTGACGAAAGTTCGGCTAATATAATAATTAGCGCGTTCTCGTTTTTCATCATCAAGCTGAGCTAACATAGCTCCTAAGGCAGAATCTGAAGCAAAAATATATAAAAGAAATGGGCGATCAGATTTAGGCGGTGAAAGCATCGGAGGGTTAAGGAGATGTTGCTTGAGAAGTTCAAAAGCTTCTCTACATTCTGTATCCCAATTAAAAGGAACGTCCTTCTTAAGGAGTTTAAGAAAGGGACCAGTTTTGTCCGCCAGCTTATCAATGAAGCGACAGATAGCTTGAAGTTTACCTTGTAAACTTTGTAATTCAGATATATTAGTGGGTGCGGGCATATCAGTGATAGCCGCAATTTTGAGAGGGTCAATTTCGATACCGCGTAAAGAAACTAAAACCCCTAATAACTTGCCAGATTTAACTCCGAATATACATTTTGCTGGATTTAATCGAATGAGATATTCTCGTAATCGATTAAAAACTTTTCTTAAATCTTCTAAATGATGATCTTCAATAAGAGAGCGAGCTATAATATCATCTACATAATCATGTAGGATATCATGCATCATATCATGAAAGATGTAGGTCATAGCCCGTTGATAAGTTGCCCCGGCATTATTTAGGCCAAAGGGCATCACTTTCCAGCAAAAGGTACCCCAGGGGGTAATGAAGGCTGTTTTAGCCTGGTCTTCAGGGGCTATCCTGATCTGATTATAGCCAAAGAATTCGTCCATTAAGGACATCATCCCACTTCCAGTAGTAAAATCAATAATTTGGTCCATATTTGGAAGAGGAAAGTCGTCTTTAGGGCATGCAACGTTAATATCTCTGAAATATGTGCAAACCCTAACTTTGGTGGCTTCTTTCTTGGTGACTGGAACTACATTGGAGATCCATTCAACATAATCAATAGCTTGTATGAAGATAACATTTAGGAGTTTTTCTAACTCCCCTTTGACTAGCAGAGCCACTTTGGGATGCATTTTTCTAAGTTTTTGTTTAACAGGTTTAGCATCCGGATGGACCACTAGGTGGTGCATGACTACAGAAGGGTCTAGACCTGGCATATCTTCATATGTCCAAGCGAAGACATCTTTGTACCCTTTAAGAAATGCAATGTATTGTTCTTGTTTTTCTTGACTTAGTTCTGCTCTAATGTTGATTATGTGAGGGTTGTCCTCAGTTCCAATATTAATTTTAAGGACATTTTCTACCTCCATGTGTAGATCTCTTTCAAAATTAGGTGGGGTAGGTGAAACGCCCAACTCTTGTAACTCTTGTAAAGTTAATTTAGATAATTCGTTCTGAGGGTCGGTGGCCTCAAGTTGAGCTATGGTTGGTATAGAACCATCAAAATAAAACTCGTTATACAACATCTCTTCAATAGAGACATCATGGAAGATATCTCATTCCAACTCTTCATCGGGGTCAGCAATCATTTCAGGGTATGCTATGGATAGCATGTTGCATGAAAATGATGGATTTTTAAGAGGTAAATCAACATGTCTATCCAAATAGTCTTGATAGCATATGAGATGATCATCATCCTCAAAAGGAAAGGGTTGACCCTTACTAGGTAATAGGCCCACACCACATCGGGCAGGCCATGGTTCTACCTCGAAAGGTTCTTTCATGCCATTTTGGAAAGGTCCTAAGCCTTTCCCTTTATATCCCATTTTAAGCATCATGGGTTTAGCTTTAATATAATCATTGGTAAAATAGCACCGAGCATATCCATCATGATGGGTTTTGATATTCTGAGGGATTCTTCCCCAGTCATATCCTTTGTACATGAAGGCGCAACTCCCGACTTGGTAAGTACTTCCCATAGGTTGTGGGAGGCCCAGAGTACAAGGAGATGGCGGCAATTGATTTAAAATGTCTAAATCTTGCATGAAATCATTCATTTTTCCTGATATTAAGATTGTAGATAAATCTGGTAAAAGATCATCAGAAAGGGCATAAGATGTAGAAGGCTTATTACCTATGTTTTGAGATGTGGAAGGCATGATAGATGTGTCTGAAGGTTTTGAATTTATGGGATTAGAACTTGAAGAATTGGTTGTAGTTTTAAGAGCTTTTTGATGTTCTACAGTGATTTGTTTAGCAGGGTGGTTGATCTATATGGGAAGATGAAGTTAATGGAGGAGGAATAGATGAAATGATGGGTTTATATTTCATAGTTTTAGATGAAGAAAAACTAGGATATGTGGATGACAGAGCAGGGCAAAATTGCACTCCAACTGGTTCTGCCAATGCACACATATCAAAAGGTCTAGGGTCACCATGAATAGTGACCAACTAATTTTTAAACTCAAACTTAACACATTGGTGTAAAGTTGATGGGACTTCTCGCATGGCGTTAATCCAAGGGCGACCCAAAAGTATATTGTACGATGCTGGGCAATGTACAATGAACATAGTTGTCTCAAGGGTTCTAGGACCAACTTGCAATGGGAGGGTAATGACTCCACACGTTTCTTGTGTTTCGTCATTAAAGGCTTTGATAATAATATCGGTCTTCTTCATTTCATCACTTCTAAAACCAAATCGTTGGTAGAAGTCAAAGGTGCGAGATGTTTAGATATGAGCCATTATCAATCGGGACTCGTTTGACAGCTACATCCCCAATTAAAGTTGTAATATACAAGGGATTATCCTTGTGTAAACTGTGTTGTGGGATATCTTTATCGTGAAAGTCAATACAATCAATCTCTCGCGTGATGATAGTATTGGCCATAGCTTCGGGTTGGATGTTTTGAGGTACCATCATCTGGCTCAAAGTAAGCATCAATTCATCCCTATGGTGGGGGAGGATCTTAATAAATCTAAAAGGGAGATTCTGGCGGTGGTATTAGACAATTGCTCATTAATGTTGTAAGGAGGTTTGGTTTGAACAATAGGAGCATGACTTCCTTTATTAGGATTTTTCAGAACAAATGGGGCTGATCCATCGTTCTGGTTTGGTTCTTGTTGGGGATTTTGAGTTTGTTGTCGGGTGACGACTTCGATGGTACCTACAATGTTATAGTGACGACATTGAAACGGTCTCGATTGAGAGTTTATGGCTTGTTCATAAGGAAGGACTTCATTAGAAGAAGGTCGAGTAGTGACTCTTCTGGGAAATGGTTCTTCTGGAACATTAGCATCTGTGATAGGTTGAATAGGATCTGATTCATTTTCAGAACTATTCGATTGAATGGTGTCTATTTCACTCTCACTATCTGACTCTATATCGCTAGAATCATAAGTTTGAAAATTATGTAAGGGCCTGGTTGTAACCAGGGATAAGGTTGTGTCGAATGTGTGAGAGTCCTGAATAGGTAATTTCCCGCTAATGGTTCCTACATATCGGGTAGGAGGGGGAACATTGTGATGTTCAATTTGATTGGCTACCTCTTTACCATGTCTTGGTAAAGGGTGTTGAAATATGTCTAGAGTTTGATTGGCATTCTGATTTTGATTTTGGGGAACAATATTTTGGGTATTATTAGGAGGGTTTTGTTTAGGTTGGAAGGCTTGAACTTCCATTTCATTATTGTCAATAAAATCTTGTATTTTATGTTTCAATCTCTTACAAGCGTTAGTATAATGTCCAGGACCTCTATGAAAATCACAGTGCAAATCAGCTCTATATCCGGGTATGCTTGGGTTAGGTTCCCGGATAGCTGGCAGTTGCATTAAACCTCTTTCAAGAAGTTGGGGTAAAATAGTTGATAAAGGTTGGTTTAATCTAGTTAACTCTCGAGGAGGCTTATCGGGAGGTTTCAAGATGAATTTTTTTGTTGTTTTTGTTGCATTGACATTAGCAACATTTCTGCTGTCGCTGACTCCATCACCGACAACCTGTTTGTTTTTATATTGATTTCTAGATGTTTTCTCATCATCCTTCTTTCTAAGTTGGCCTCTCCTAATGAGGGCATCTTCTACCCTTCGAGCTAAGTCTATAGCTTGATCGAAGGTAGTCAAAGTAGTTTTTGATAGCTCATAAGAAAGTTGTTCTTGTAAATTGTTAATGAAAATGTCTAGCATTTCCCTATAGGGTAACACCAAGTGCAGTTTTCCTGTAAATTGTCTCCATCTTGCTAAGAAATCAGCAAAACATTCATCTTTATCTTGTTTTAAATTGTATAGGTCTTTAATAGTTACATGCCTCTCGATGTAGGCACTAAATTGATGAACAAATGACTCAATTTGTTTCTTCAAAGTTTCTTAAGGAATGAGTGGGCAATTGATAATACCACTCTAACGCCATTCCACCTAAACTTTTGGGGAACATTTTTAGTAATAGCAAGTCGTTATGCGATATGTCATGACATGCTATCCTAAACATGCGAAGATGTTCTATGGGATCTTCGGTTCCTTTATAGATAGGCAGGACGGGCATGGGAAAATGTTTAGGGTATGGTTGAGCTACCACTATGGGATCCAATGGTTGGCTACAAATCTCTCGATAATTATACGAGGGACGGTAGGGATCTATCTGGTCCATACGTGAAGCCAATTATTTCACCATAGCTTCCAAACTACTAGTTTGCCCCCCATATTGATTCGGTGGGGCATTGCCATAAGTGTTATGGGCGTAGGATGGAGGAACATGCATATTAGATGCCATGTTACTATTGTGTAAAACGTTGGTAGGAAAGATATTATGGAGGAGTTTTGAAGTTGGATTGTGTTGTATTGTAGATTGTTGAAAGTTTGTATTTGGCTTTGTTTTAGATTTTTGTCTATTTAAAGCATTTTGCTCAACTGTTTGGAGGAAGGAAGTAGTGAAGGGAATTTTCTTTTGTGCGGGAGTGATTTTAGGTTGAGTAACAGGTTGCTTAGGAGGTTGGGTGACCTATTGTTTGTTCATGGCTTGGGCTATAGTGACCATATTCGCATTAGATGGTCCACCCTTATCACTTTCTTGATCAATGAAAGACAAAGGATTAGTTTGCATATCAATCGCCCGTTCTAAGACTGCTTGAGCATCACTAATTTCCCCTTTATCAATACGGACTGCCACATTAAGGATGTCGATATGTTGATTAAGAAATTTTTGAAAATGTTCTGCGTTGTCAAAAATGATGCCTCCATTTGGAGCTATTCTAGGGGACGAAGATTCTTTAACACTTACTTCTTGTTCCTTATCTTCACCTAAGTCTTCATCTGATTGACCTAGAGTTTCACCTTCCGTATTTGTATCTCCAAGAAGGACATTTGGGTTTTCAGTTGTATTTTGTATCCAATCTTCTCCTTCTCCTAAAATTTCTTTACCATTCCTAAGTTTAGTCATGGTGCTAAGTTTTGATTTCAGCAAATATATATATATTTATATATGTATATATATATGCAACAAATTAAAAGGTATATATTTATATATACCTAATGCAATATTGTAAATGAAATGTTTAAGTTTTTTACTATGTTTTTTTTTTTTTTTTTGATTTTTAGTTTTTTAGTTTTTCTTTGAAACAATATAATAAAGATAGCAAATGAAACAATAAATGCACACAATAATAATAAGGCTGAAAGTAGATGAACTAATCTTCTATGAATAACTTATGGATATCATTAATAGGTTCAAGCTGTTCAGGGGTCATGAAATGTTCTTCAAATTGAAAGTTTTATTTTAAGAATTTGATGAAAAGGGCTATGGTAATATTGTCTATCTCAGATGCTGGTTGATAAAAGTAAAGCTCATGGCAATACTCTCGATATAGCACAGCTCGCGGAACCCTACTCCATCTTTCCCTATCTGTGAGAACAACTTCTTGGTCCTCTACAAGGCCTAGGAATCGGTGTACAATGTCTGCATTCTTGAGCTATTCCTCGAAGCTGAACAACTCTGAAGATACTAAAGCTCTCCTATAGGCTAACCACCTATGGCAAGCTCTCTGAAGTTCATGATAGAACACTAATTGATGAGGATCCAGGATTCTGTCCAAGACTAGCCTCTTAATCTGTTTAAGTTGTGTGGACCTAGATGAAATGATACTAAGTCTCTCGATAAGCTCGTCCCACAAGGATTGATTTCTACTTGCTTCGGGGACACTAAGGACAGAATTAACTTCTATGGCCGCTAATTGGTTTACTACGTTTATAGTAACTGCTAACCTCTTTTCAGGAGCTACCATCTAAACATGATTTTGAACCTTAAATGTTTTAAAATGCATCTAATTTTTTTTTGTCTTGTTTGTTTTTGTTCAAAAGGTTATGATGCATTCACGTCGGGTTCACCAAAATGTATCGCTCAAAATTTTTCACACCCCTACCTTCATGCTATTGGATCCGCATCCGGAAGGAGGATGGGAAAAGGATGGTGCGATACCTCGGACGAGAGGACTTTGCGAAGGTCCCGCCTCTCAAGGGAGGTGCATTTTGATGATTTTTCGACGGATGGTGGGTTCACCAGGAAATATTTGACGACAGTTTCCACGCCTAGGTTTTGGGAATGAGTTTTGATGAGTTTGTTTTATTTTTAAACATTCATCCTAGGTTTGGCCGAATTATTCTAACTTAAACTACATGAAAATGCAATTTAAATGCATACAACAGACAGAAAGGAAAAAAAAACAGAGAATTTGCAGGAGGCCAATGAAGATTACCTGATCCGAAAGTCTGATGGAGTTTTTGAAGCTTGAAGTAGTCTGGATTGTCCGCAATTCAACAGAATCGCCTTTAATTTGATAAAATCGTCTAAACTGACAAGATCGTCTGCAATCTAACGAATTCGTCAGACGAATTCATCAGAGACCTGCAAAACAGCAAGCAGATGTGAAATACGAGAAATTCTATTTTGCAAATAGGGGCAAACTATGTAAAACAGTAATATGAGTGTTGAAAAATATACAGGAACAGAATTAAATGCAAATAACTGTGTTTAGATAGCAGAATATGATCTTAATCTGTAAACTAGACAAAATGGATGAACTCCAAATGCAATATAATATAAAAACTGAATAAACAATCTAATTTACAACATAAAATTACAGAGAAAAGAGACGGAAGAACAAACTCCAGGCACTGATTGCCTCGATGTGCACTGCAGTCGAAATCATCTCGCATCAGTACGAGATCGTCCCGAATTTGATGAGATCGCCTCCGATCTTGACAGGTTCGTCGGCTGCGATAGGTACTGGCTCCGGCTGAAAACTAGTGGTGTACCTACAATGAAATGACTATAGGACTAATGCAAAATATGAATTACGATGTTTTAGAGTATAAGGGTTCAATTTGCATTAAAATTCAGCCAGGGGTTGGGGAGGGAAAAGTATTAGAGTTAAATAGGCATAGGATAGTTGTTGGGAGGTTGGAGATCATCCCAATTTGGGAGATCTCCAACGGGGGAAGGGTCCCAATGACGTAGACACGCTTCTACCCGGATTGGAGACCCATTGGAATGGGTTCCAACTATGCAAATTTAGTTTTGCAACGAAATCGTCTGGATGTTCTAGTCCAGACGAAATCGTCAAATCTGGGGCGATATCATCTGATCGGAGACGATATCGTCAAACGGTCAAAACAACTGCTAAAAATGGCGTGAAAAAAGAGGAAACAGGTTTCTCAGCGGTTAACGGGTGGTTTGGGAGGTTAAATTTGAATTTAAATTTATTTACTAAGGTGAATGTAATTATTCCAATTTTACTGCGCCAATTTTAGGGTGCTACGAGTAGCCTTATCCTTTTTCTACCATGCATTGGGCTATTCCATTCACCTTGGAATCTTGATCTCCCCCTTCCCTAATACCATTGTTGCCACACCATGATATACAAAATCTCATCCCATATCAAAGCTTTGGAGTTGCATATGAGCCACTACCATTGTACATTCACCCATGACAGTCTCCCATGACCTGTCCATCCTCACTGCCATGTAGGTCCCTTTACCAACCCCAGACTTGACCCATGCTAGAACCTAGACCCATGCCTCCATTACCAGATCATCCTTCACCCAGACCTTGATCACCTCTAGTAGATCCATATGTATATCCTATGTCTATTCCACACATGCCCCTTTCTAAAATGTTCCATCATCTCATGCATCAGGGTCTTATTGACCTACCTAAATTTTTGATCTATTTATCCCTCGCATTCTAAACCATGCAACTACAATGAGAATCAATTTTGCATTTACCATTGTCAACTAGGTCATGATATCGAAGAGTGCGGAATATTCAAAACCCTAGTGCATAACGGTGAGTGTACCCCATCACGAGAGCATTATTTTTTGTTTAGATGACTTGTCAGTCCTCCATGTCACACCACTCCCAGGACTTTACCACTATGTAGTACCCTAAAAACACCCACCTACTATATTCATAACATTTCCAACTATGGCTCCAGCCGCAATTCTTACCATGTCATCACTTCACCATCATAATCCTGCCTGGATCTACGTCATTTTTCTTGATAGTAGTGTTAGTTACTCTTATTCTTCTATCTCATTCTTTTAATTCTTACATACATTGATTCATCGGCCTTTGATGATCCCCTTTCCTTGATTGGTTACCAATACCTATTTCTTCTCACTTCTTCCACCTGTACATGCCACTCTCACATATTCCTTCTTGGCGATAATTACATACACTTATATAGCTCACAGATTATACATCTACTACATACACACACCCCACATGCTGGGGAAACCATGATCATAGCATAGTGTTTTTTTCATCATTACACACTTTACTCATCTATAAATAGGTTCTTCTAAAATTATCCTTCTACATAGCATAACTATGTTCTTGTAAATATCACATTCCTCCACTTGCATCATTTAAATTTACATCCATTACACATATTCATATGTTTTATAGTTAAAAATTTTAATTCATTTTTTTACATTCTCCCCCAAAATGCACCTCAGTAGGAATAATACATGCATTTGTTAGCATCACCACCTAGATTTCCATTCCCCCCTTTTAGTATCAAGGTATACATAGGTGTCGTGTTTAATTTTGACTAATCTATAGTTTAGGCAATCAAGTATCACCCATAGCTATTGAGTCTTGTACATTCTTCTTATGGTCTTTTAGACCGGTTCAACTTCTCTCATGAATCGCTCACAACAGGTTACACATTAATAATTTTGAGCCTAGGAAATAGGACATATTGAGTAGATATATCCATCTAGTGAATGGTATCTTCTACTCATCCTATCACATGCATGGTCAAAATACAACCTGGGGATAAAAAAAGGGATCAAGCATAAGCAAAATTAAATAACTGGGTAGAAAACAAACTTAATCGCCCATAAAAAGGAGCAAAAAAAAAAGAAAAGAAAATAAATGAAAAGAGCACTACCACAATCAGATAGGTTAACACTAGAACAAGGGCAGAAAAGAAAAGGAAATACCTCTTTATATCATACATGTTATACTTATCACCTTTGGTATTTAGATTCAACATAACACCATGGGATGATTCCAAGAGCCTGCCTACCAGTGGAATAGTCTTACAGGTGACAACACATCTCTTACATTAACATCTCGCTTTTGTAGAGATCACTATTGTGGATGGATGAAATAGCTAGTCCAGTAGCATCTACAATGGGTTAATCCTACCTCCCTCAAAATGGATAAATGAACCTTACACATTCATACACATAGGTCCAATACAAATTTTTAACCATCCCGATCATGTTATAAGTTGTCACAAAACTTGTATAGCTAAGGGTTTGAGATTTTATTGTCATAACTATGTTAGTCAAAACCATTACACATGCCTTACATTATCCACAGTCTCTAAAATCATGGAATGGATCACATCCATATAGGTAAATGCCACAATACAAGTTCTTCCTTGGCACATTTCAGTAAGTCCATACATGCCCCTATGCATCTATGTCATATATGTTTGCTACACCTTATAGTTATGAATTTGTATTATATGCATTCATGCAATTAACTTACATTATGCATTCATGCTACACACATTCCAAAATAAAATTATAACATTGCATTTATTCTACGTACATTCATTATAACATCACATTCAATATCACATCACATTGCATTCAAAACACAATCACGCATAACATTCTATAATTCATCCATATGAAAGAACCATAATAGATCTAAACCATTCACACACATGTATCTACTAATCATACATACCTATGAATTATATTGTGCTATCTATGCAAATATAAAAAAATACACTTTAAACCATCAAAATAACATATGTATATATAACAATAGAAATCAAGAGGTATATATATCATCATCCAAAAATACCCGAAGGCTACAACCTGGGATCATGCCCATCACATATAATATCCAAAATACTCGCAGGCTAAAACCAAATATATAACTCCTAAATATCATCATGAGTCTCCCCACACCCCTTCTGGCTCTCACACCTCTCTGTTTCCTGAATCGACTTTATAAATACATCTAGAACTAGATCTACTATAGACTACTCCATAACAGGCGGATCCTATACCTCAACTCAACCACCAACCTCTAATATCATAGCAACACTACACTAACTCTGATGAGAGGGCACCCACACTCATGACTGTGTCCCAAACTGTGACACCACCTATGTATAGTTAGGGAGAGGAATCCCATACACTATTAATGAAGTCTCACACAATAACCTCCTAGTAGTCTCCACACCCAGTTGACTAGTCAAGTTCATAATCATCTAAGCCTACATTGTCACCATGACCCTCAGTTGCTCTATCTTAGTTCCCTTCCTAACCATATCAATCTGTAACTCCTACACCTCAACCTCCAACTGATAGACTCTATCCTGTAGTACCTGTGCCTCATCCACTGCATCCCCCCTCATGGAGATATTAATAGGAATCTATTGTACCACATCCATAAATACACCAATGTCAATGGTGTCATCAATTCCACCCACAATAGTATCAATACCTCCCTCCGCCTCAGCTCCAACATCATATCCCATACCACAATCTACATCCACCTGAACCTCCTCCACCTCCACATTCCTGACTACCTACTTCATCCTCACATATTAGGTGCTCGCTCCACCAACCAGGAAGCATCATGAATGTCATAAAATAACCTCCTCTATATTAATAGCCACACCCTCGGCCTGAGTTCTCCTACCCATCCTCACCATCGATGGAGATACCCCAAAATTAGGTGCCACCCACCGATCAACCATGCCCATGCCAAAACCCAACTCTTCAAATACCACCATGCATCAAAGGCTGGAATCATCCCAACATTCCCTATAGTTGGGATATCCATAGGAGGATCTCTCTCTAACCCATGGTGGCATGATAGGCCGCTCTCCTCTATCACCCTACCACTTGAATTAAGTCATAGGATCCCCTGGAACATCCTAATGTAAACCAAACTGTCTCCTCACTCAATAAAACTAAAAGTACTCAATCTACTAAGTATACCTCCCCACTAACCATATGCCCTGCCTAATGGCCCGCAACTGCTCATCATACTCATCCCAAATCACTCCATCCAACCAGGCTCTCCACCTAATATCCTTAGGAGTAGCATCATCAAAATTACCCCTCCAAAATAGTGGGGCACCCTCATGCGACCTCTTAATGCCTTGCTATAACTCTATACTCCATCTAAGAGTAGAATGCAAATACTCTTTGCCCTCCACATGTATAGGGTTAGGCAAAAAAGATGGCCTCTCAATAGCAATGTGTTCCCATGCCCATACCTGTAGCAAAGGGGTTACACTCAATCCTATCCTCCTACCCTGAATAGCCTCGTACAATTCTCAATAGACTTGAGCCAATAGTGCAGGTGCCCAAGAGAACACAACCTCGTGCTCCACCATGTCACTAACCAAGTCTAGAATGTTCTAGGTAAATAGAAACCTGAAACTATCAAGTAGAGCATATGTGGAGATCATCATAATAGCCATGCATTGCCGATCTAATATCTATCCTGTACCCACAACCACTCGTAATACATCTTTGATACATCGATATCTCTCAAATCAACCCCAAAAAATATCTCCATTATAGCCTCCTTCCTATCATCTACGATTGCTCTGACAGGAATATC
The DNA here is from genome assembly GCA_028583015.1 of Wollemia nobilis. NCBI lineage: Eukaryota > Viridiplantae > Streptophyta > Pinopsida > Araucariales > Araucariaceae > Wollemia > Wollemia nobilis. Next base: position 3,747,923 of record JAQPPZ010000057.1, read on the forward strand.
CTCGATCGGTAGTCTATAAATACGATATACATCCTCTAGTGTAGCGATCATTTCCCCAATAGGAAAATGAAAGTTATTTCGGTCTGCATCCCATCGCTCACACAATGCAGACACACATTCTCTATTAGTATGGATAATATTACATTCCCATACACCTCAAAAATGTATGTCTTCCAACCACCATAACTCATCCTCAGTCTTCATAAACTTCTCAAAACCCTCCTTAAAATTCCTTACCCGATGATGGGGTTCGAGCATATTCACCTATTCAAAACACAATACAACACACATCAATAATTCACATAACAATCCAATCAATCCAATCAAACAAAACTGCATCAATCATAATTTTCAAATTAAACGTATTTAATTTGACACACATTTTGAAGCAAAATAATACACAAAACACATGATAAAACACATCGACATAACAGTCACACATTTGGACACCCATTTTGACATTTCATGGCAAAAGTTTGAACTGACATGATAAACAACATCATTTGGACTCCCAACAACCCGGTTCAAATTTACAATTACCTATTAATTGACACATAAATCAAACATAAGACAAAATACAACATCTATAAAAATAAATATCACTTTTGGATACCCATTTGCCCACTTATCGGTAAATGTGTTGATAAAATTAAAAAACAATTCACCAATTTACACAGATCTAATAGTCAACTCTGTCATAAATACACCAAAACCGAACACACATCTATAAACACAATCTAAAAATAACAATCATGTTTTTAGATACCCATTTGCCCACTTAGTAGTGAAAGTTCAAACAGACATTGAGTACAGTCTAAATCGGGCTCTCTATAGCTCATTTTTAGTTTACCACTACTCTACACCTTGGCATGCAAATCAAATGCAGGCCAAACAAAGTCATTCATCAAAACAAATAATATTTTTGGACACCCATTTTGCCCTTCTGTGGTGAAATTTTCATCGATTTTCCAAAATTTTATGCCTAACATGTCAAATCTAATAGTCTAGGTTTGATATATTACTTCTAAAAGAGACAAATTCTAAAAACACATCAAATGAAGTCAAAAAATAAAACGGTCACAAAACGAGATACCCATTTCCTACTTTAGCAAACAAAATGCAAAAATATGTTAATTTCAGTATATCGTTACTTCAAACACTGATAGTCAAACTTCATATCGACTCTAACCATTACCCGGACAAATTAGCAACAAAACAAGTCTAATTTTAAAATGAATCACATTTTTGGGTACCCATTTGGCTCGTCTATCACTACGTATTAAAATTTCCATTAAAAATTACAAAAAAATTTAAATTGGGACAAAAACCTCTCCCCATTCATTCACATTTCTTGAGAAAATTAAAATAAAAACAAAAACAAAGCAAAAGAACACTTATCGATGGGTCCCCATGCCTGCTACTAGCTGCTTTGTGTCCCCTCATCATTGTCACTCCCAAAGTCATCACTTTCATTCTCCTCGTGTCATTAAATGCTTCTGCAAATCATTTTTCATCACCATGCAAAGTCCAAGTGAGCCCATTCCAAGAAAATTAGGGCTTAAATATGCATTTATCACCGATTCACCCCTCAAGGGGTGAAATGAACCCAATTCGCCCCCTGGGTGGTGATTTAGGTCAAATTCAGCCAGAACACCCCCAAAATAGGAGGAAAACAAGCATTTGTCTCATAAAACCCTATGAACCTTCCAAACTTGTCTTTTAACTTCATTTACACCATAATCATCATGCATTGATATTTATTCATCAATCGCTACATCATCAATTCATCATACTTCATTCATCTCATTGTTGATTCCTCATTTGAGGGGGTATTCATATCTAAAGTCAGCTTTAAATGCAACCACAACATCAAAAATCCAAAAGTGTGGTTAGCGCATTTATCTATGAATTTTTTTTTTGAAGATTATCATACGATTATAATATCAATCCCAAAAAAACATGGATTACATCATGAGAGTTATGCGTTACCATGGAGAAGTCAATCTAGAATTCATGTACATTGAGTACACAACGGATGATACATTTGATTAATCCTAGTGCAACATTTGGAAATGGACTTCATGACCACGCTGATCTGGTCATGAGTTGACGATCCAAATTTTAAACTAACTCAAATAGTTTGACATTTGTCACCATGTTCTCATCAATCAATCAACAACAAATATTTAGGTAGGATTTTATCCTAATCATACTTTTGGACCATGCTGATCTGGTTGCAAAAGTAAAGTAATCAAAAGTTGTTCTCAAGCAACTGGTATGACATCATAAATGTCATACAGACTCAACAAAATCACATCATTGCATTCATAATCATTCATTTTCCTTTACCAACATTGTTTTTATCTCTTTCTTCTTTTCCTTATTTCCTTCCTCTCTTCTTCCCCTGTGGACATCAAGTTGATGTTGTATGGTCACGCTTTGAGCGACTACATACCTTCGATTAGATTCCATTCTTTCTCTTCTTTTCCCTAGATACACGATTGATTTGTATGGTCACACTTTGAGCGGATACATATCCTTTGATTGGATTCCATTACCCTTCTATTTATTTTTCTTCTACACAAATCCTTCACATTTTTGTATTAAACTATGTTCTACACAGTATAGTACAAAAAAGGGCAAATGTAGACACCCAAAAGTTGCACACTGTTATACCTACATACTTGTAGATCCTTCTGGACATTTGTAGGTTTACATAGGCCATGCTAGGTACCCCTAGGCTATCGTAGACTAGTGTAGACTATTGTAGATCATCCTAGACATGTGTAGATTGTTGTAGTCATTCGTAGTCATACGTAGACGGTCGTAGTCATGTGTGGTCATGCGTAGATCACCATAGATTGTCATAGCATCGTGTAGACTCCCATATACCACTCCATCATATTTTAGGTCCTAAACCCTAGTAAGCCTTCCAAATTACATTCGGCACATTGAAATATCATTTGACGGTCTATTCACACATAATTGAGGCTCCCATAGGGTATTAATTGACCAAAATAATTAATAAGTCAATACCCAAATTCTAATTTAATGTTAACTTCACTTAAGTCACCCTTTAGGATAAATTTGATTAAAATAACCCTTAATATTGATTAGCCTTAATCATATCCTCCCACATGTGTGAGATTAGGGTTTGTTGAGATATTTCTTTAATAATGTCTTAAATTGGCTTAAGAACCTCCTAATTAGGATTATCCCTAATCCATCCTCACACATATGTGAGGATGATATATTTCTCATAAAGAATGTGATGTTGCCACATATCATTTATTAACCTCACCCTAGTTAGAATAAAATCTAGGTTTAGTCTATCTAACCCCCCTGCACCTTGTATTTGCCTATAAATAATGGGTCCCAAACCCCTAATTAAGTCTAATTCCCAAATTCAACAAAGCACAATTACTCTGTTGAAATGGAAAGCCAATATTGAACAGTCACTTCTTGGTGCACACAGTCAGATTTCAATGGTACACAAAGGCACCCAAGTTTCCTAAGAGTCGGCCCATCGAAAGGATTTTTTAGAAGAGGCATCATAGCTCAGATCACCCATTGCCCTATGAATCCAGCCTCAGTTCACCCCCTGGGTAGCGAATTGGGTCTATAGGCCCCAAATCCCTCCAAATTTGGGTGGTAAGATCCCTTTTGCTATATTATTACTTTGTGCATAGTTTATTTCATGCTTTGTTATGATTTTACAGTAATTTCATCTTTATAAATATGGGGCCTGACTAAAGCCTCCCACCGTATTGACCCCTTCTTACAAGTTTCTTTCAGGTTATCCAACATATTTTAAGGATAAGAACACCAAAAAACAACAACCTAGTGGTGGCCCACATACAAATAAGCCCACCTACACTAAGGGACATCAGAAGATGGCATCAGGCCTATAGTGTATTCATGAAAGGAAAAAGGGGAATTCATCCTACTTGTAACCTATATCAAATTTATCATGAATAAAGCATTATATTTCTAAATGACTTGTGTTATTACTTTTTGTTAGATCAAATGTCAAATTCTGTTTGTTTCAGCTTCTAAGTGCCCTCATGTCACACACCCACTATCTGCGCATGGTGGTTTACAGTATAGGACACAACAAGATGCCAATACCATCTTCACAGACAGATTCAAAGGCATAGCATATCAATTTGATGGGTATAGAACCCATAAGGTCACTCATACAAAGAAGGGATACCAGAGGCCTCCCACGACCGATCCGATCGATAGATCACATCGATTGGTATCAAAGCAAAAACACCAACTCCTCCAATATCAATTGGAGGATGATCACCTAGAGAGGCAGTGCATTTAAGATGAAAATCTTCAAGCACAAAGGCTCATTATACAGAGACTATATGAGCAGCGCATCCATGAAAAGTGTATCCTTGCCCAGAAGGAGCACGTGGAGTAGGAGGATATGCTAGCTAGGGCTGGCCTATATCCTCATGATGAGCATAGATAACGTGTATATAGGAAGACTTTTTATCAAGCCAATATGCATTAATAACAAAGAGATGCTCGTACTCATGCTAGTTTCAAACAGAGGGAGTGGCTACCATCGCTCGATAATTAGAGGCAGAGGTAGCATGAAGAAGCATAAGGAGATGGATACGAGAAATAATATCCTAAGAGCTCCCAAGCTGATGAGTAGGAAGAGCAATGCCCTCCATATCATACGAGGAAGATAGTACCTCCTAAGCCACTTCCACGTCAACTTAGGGAGGAGGAATTTCTATTTTCGTAGGCCTATAAGGCCTTAGCTGAGAAAATTAAAACCATCGAGAGATAAGGCACAACTATTCAAAAGATGACATTAAGTAAAATTCATAATGAGCCTTTGGATACTTCAGTGCCTACTCCAGATTACCCTAAGTATTTTAATATCCATAGGTTGGACAAGTTTAAGGGTGATGAATATGCACAGGAATATGTCACGAGATTTTTGGACGCTTGTTTCCAGATAGCAAACAATGATACATTGTTGTTGTGTATGTTCATCATGACACTTTTTGGTCTAGCTCGGGAGTGGTTCAATCAGCTAAAGAAACATAGCATAACCATTTTTGAGCAATTAGTTGATGCCTTTCTTGAATGCTATTTCTTTTGCATCAAGAAATAGGCCAATATTTTTGATCTGGCTGCGCTAGCTCAGCACGATGATGATCCAATAGAGCAATACAAAAAGAGATGGAGGATATTAATGGAGAATTTGTCATCCCTATTCTTGACATAGAGTTAACCCAAATGTTTACAAAGAGTTGTACCAAGCACATCTTGTTACTGCTACAGCTACAACAGTATCCTACATTCAAAGAGGCTTTGGTGCAAGCCAAAGTGATTGAGGACATCAAGTTGTAGGAAGGCAACTTGAAGCTCAAGAACAGGAAAGAGGGAAAAAAGAAGAGCACCACAAAGCAATATGACAAGCAAGCCCATGTGAATCAAGTGGTGCTAAATCTCTAGAGGGAGAACAAGGGGCAACAAAAATAGAATTATTAGGCCCAACCTCCTCCTGCGTAATATGACAAGTGCAACAACAATTATAAGGGCAAGAACAAAGATCAATGCCCAAATTGCCATTTCATACCATTTATGAAATCATTGATGTAAATTTTCCATCACCTGTGTGAGGCCAAGGAAATTAGATTACCCAAAATTAAGATGGTAGACTCCAATCAACCCAAATCAAAGGGGTACCAAGAAGATCTGTTTTGCATTTTTCATCGAACAAAAGGCCATGACATTGAGTTGTGTTGGACTTTCAAACACATGGTGCAAAATATGATTGACAAAGGTGAGCTTGTAGTGCCACACAACCCACAGGCTCCCGATAATCAGAATATGAGGATTTACAAAAACCCCTTGCCAAATCATGAGGCACCTCACAATAATGTTGGCCAGGTCAACCAAGTGCGAGTTGAATGACCTACCCAGGGGTTCATAGGCATGGTGAACATTATCACTAAAAATGGTATATATTAAAAACAGAATTAACCTCATGCTCCCATTCAAATACAAACCACACCGAATCAATGACTGGCATAGAATATTTTAGGCCCACCAAAAATACCGGTGGTGATCATAAGGAGCAGGTTGGTCCAAAACCTGCAGACAACTCCTCCAAAGTTATCGATATATGAGCTAATACAAAAGTCCCCAAGGCACAGGGAGACTTTTATGGACATTTTGAGGCCCATTAAAGTATAGTCCTAGGATGCACAGGCATCTAATAATTTTATGGGACATGTACAGTAGTGTCAAGAACTGATGATACAATTCTATGATCATGAGATAAGGACAATTTATACAATGACGATTGATATGCCACTACACATAATCACATGCCATTTAAAAGGGTATTGATTAATACTGGCTCATTGATCAACATAATAATGACAAGGCACTGATTTATTTGAAGCTACCTAAATCACACATTGTGCCCACTACATTTACATTGAGAGCATTTAACGTCACACTATGTTTGACTGTTGGCTAAATTCTCCTACCCATGTAGGTAGGCCTGAAGACCATATATGTGATGTTTCATGTGATAGAAGAGGCCATGTAGTACAAAATATTACTTTGTAGGCCTTGGATTCATGAAATGAGTTGCATTCCCTTGATATTGCATTAGTGTGTGAAGTATATTTATAAGGGATAGGTTCATGTAGTGGCATCAGATGAATAACCATTTAATATCATGAACCTAGTAGATTTACCTGGGGGTTTCATACTCTTTTCAATGCACCTAGATGTTCAACCATCATTGTCGATAAAAAAAACTAGGAGATAAACCAGTAGTACATGCTCAAACCATGCCATATGTATCACACAGTTCGAAGCACACCACTACCAATTCCTTGAAACCATCAACATCAATCATGCATCGGGAGGATAGGAAGTTGAAGGTGAAAATGGATGAGAAATAGGAGCATGAGCCCTATCCAATCACTGAGGATATTACCACTCCTATGGAATTTGAGGAACCTCAAGACAAAGCCGAGGAGGCACCTCAGCCTACCTTGCCTACATCTTTAGTAGGGTCATCAGCACCATGGGTGATAGTACATCTCGCTAACATTGAAATAGGTGAGTACCTTGTGCAGAATGTAACCTTGAAATTGATTTTGAAGACTGCATAAGAGATGGGCTGACCATTCACTCATCGTTACCCGGTTGGATCGGTGGTTCCATTGGGAGAGCCACCTAATCAGACTAACTTCATCTATGCAGGGCTAGACTAGCTTCCAACATGAGAGCCCATGGATGAATATGAAAATGAACCTTTCACTGTAAACGTTCATTATCTATCCAACGCTAAGTATGTTGTATGTATCCTTGAGTTGTATCATTGGCATGGATATGACATTGGTCTATTTGAAAAAGGATGGAGGACCCCGCTAGAACCTAATTATTAGTTAGTCACTAATAGATTAGGGTTGGGGTTATAGATACGAGGACAGGACAATTTGTTCGTAGCATCCCTAGATCATTTGTACCTTAGTATGGTAGACAATGTGGATTTTAATCCATATCATTCGAATCCTTCCATATTCTTGAGGAATCACCCTATGATATCTATCATCACCTTTGAGCCATTAGAAGACCACCATGAAGGGCTCCTTGAGTAGATTGAGATAGAATGAACCCTAGAGATCACCTGGGACACCAAACCCATGATGCAATCGATGACACAGATGTGGAGGGGCATAACCCCATTGCTATATGTGATCTCAAGATTGGAGATCTTTGTAATGAATATGGAGTTGAGTCCACCTCTGATATGAGTGGACTAGGTTATGATGCAGATGAAGAATCCTCAAATGATGATGAATCTAGGGATGAAGTTGAGGGTGCCTATGAGAGGCCCTCTCATGCATATCATCTATTGTCTGTTGAAGGAATATAGGTTATTTAAGAGATACTTCCCAATGTTGATCATTCAGGGGAAGAAGCAGAGCTAGATCTCTTGGCGATGTCACACTTACGATACAATTATCTGGTTTATCCAAATAGTGATGATAATGATAAAGTGATCAAATTCATGGGGTCGCACCTGCCAGAGCATCCCTAGGAGTAGGGGCAAATGAAGGATTCTATTATGATAGTGACAAAGAATATGAGCTAGAGAGGGCCTACCTTGGTCCTCCTTATTTGTGTTACCATCATCAACCCATTGACATTGATGAGGTCTATGGGTAGTTATGCATTGGTCCTCATTTGAGAGCAAGATGGTTAAACTTGGATCAAATTCATTGGCTGGTTAATCCCCTTCTGCCAACCTATATGGAGCTTCGAGAGCCAAATGATCCTATTTTGTAGTCAGTGCATAGGAAGGATCTGATTGTTCGTATTCCTCATAGGGAATACCCCTTTGTGCCTATGCAATTAGAGCCATATCATGAGTATGAGGACTACATAGATTTTTTAAAAGTCAGTTTGTGTGGTCCTGGTGATTAATTCCATTCCATAAACATGGTCTCCATTTATTTGACCACTCCACTCTACAATCCAACAAATCCGTCCAAACCGTTGTATCTTAACAAAGATGCTATTGACTGGGATCATGCTGATTCACCTATTGAGCTTGAGGATTTCTTCCCCAATGAATAAATGTTGCAACCTTTCCATTTTGCACCAGGTTGTGCATATGATATTTATCATGCTGAAAATGCTTCCAATACAAAACTGATCAACCCGGATGATGACATCCATCTAATTCCTACACCTCACTAGCTTGAGGAGAGATGCCATATATTAGTAGAGGAAACCTTTAAGGTGGATATCAATAATGATCCTACCATTGTAAAGAAGGTTAAATTTGGAGAGAGTCTCACTCCAGATGAACAGGCCATCCTCATCCCTCTACTGAAATAGAGACCAAATTTGTTTTCTTGGATGTACAAGGATATGTCAGGTCTAGACCCAAAATTTCTTACACATAACCTTTCACTAGATCTAACGAAGAAGCCAATCAAGAAAAAGCTTAGAAAAATGCACCCAACAATAGCCTTAATGATGAAAGATGAGCTACAAAAGTTGTTGGATGTGGAATTTGTGATCTCCATCAACTATCCAAAATGGGTTTACAATATGGTACCCATGGGAAAAACCAATGGAAGAATCTATATTTGCACGGATTTTAGAGACCTAAATAAGGCAACATCCAAAGATTCATTTTCATTGCACAATACTGATGCTCTCATAGATGCAACTATAGGTCATGAAACGCTCTCCTTAATGGACGATTTTTTTTGGTTACAATCAAATTTATATTAAACCCAAAGACCAGCATAAAACCATTCTTATAACACCATGGGGAATTTTTTGCTACAAAGTTATGCCATTTGGCCTCAAAAATGCTGGTGCCACATATTAGTGGGCCAGGACTTACATTTTTCATGACTATATGCATAAAATTCTAGAATATTACATCGATGACTTGTTGGCCAAGTCATTCCTACGAGAAGAGCATGCAGAGGTCTTAAGAAAAGTCTTTGATTTCCTGATAAATCACAATGTTAGGTTGAATCCTAAGAAGTGCATATTTGGCATAACTTCTAGAAAATTACTAGGATTCATCGTCTCTGAGAGAGGCATCGAAGTAGAGCCAGTGAAGGTCAAGGCCATTTTGGAAATGCATCCTCCCACAAATATTAAGGAATTAAGCAGCCTTCAGGGCAAGGTAGCCTTGATAAAGTGATTTATCACCCAACTATAAGATAAATATCAACCAATGAATAAACTGCTACATAAGCGAGTCCCATTCAACTGGGACAAGGACTGCAAGGCAACCTTGACTGAGATAAAGCAATACCTAGAAACGCCACTAGTGCTAGCTCCACCAAGGCCATAGGTGCCTTTTATACTATATATATATCAGCAATTGAATTTGCACTGGGAGCCATGTTAGCCCAAAAGAACACACAAAGCAAAGAACATGCCATAGATTATATTAGTCGAACCTTGGTGACCTATGAGTTCGGGTATGCATATATGGAAAAATTGTGTTTAGAAGTAGTGTTCGCTACAAAGAAATTATGGAATTACATGCTAAGTCATACGACATATGTTATATCCAAACAAAATCCTTTGAAGTACATGATGAATAAAACATATCATAATACGCGTACTATGAAGTGGATCATGATATTGACAAAATTTTATCTAGAATTCATAAGCCAGAAGTCCATTAAGGGACAGGTCATAGCAGATCAATTAGCTGAGGCACCACTATCAAACAATAGGTCTCTAATAATTGAGCTTCTGAATGATGCAATCTTCATCATATCTGAAGCTCCTGAACTTGAAGAACTAGAGAACAATGCTGATATGAATTTGTTAATTGATGGTTCAAAGTGTGAGTAAGGAGGTGGTGTCAGAATAGTTTTTTTCATGCTGCAAGGAGCTCCAATGCCCTTGTTATTTAAGTTGGATTTTTTGTGCACCAACAACAACAATGAATACGAAGCCCTACTATTGGGCCTCCACATAGTCGTCGCCATGAATATTAAGATATTGAACATATTTGGTGACTCCTTGCTCATAGTAAATAAATTCAAGAGGCTTTTTCAGTGTTTATGTCCCATAATGAAAGCCTATAAAGATCTAGTTGACACATATTTGGCCAAATTTGAATGGTATGACATTGAGGCAATCCCTCAATCATAAAATAGGTTTGTAGATACCATGTCTTCTTTGGGATATTTAATCCCTCAGAATTCATTTGTTGATTTCATAACCATCCATGTTAAGACACTCTCGCATCCAACAACACAGCGTGCAGCCTATGATAATAGAGAATCAGTCAACATGATCAGTGTAGAACCAAAAGCTTAATGGTTCTGCAAAGCTGAATACTTTCTTAATAAGGTACCCTAGGGGTTATTAACCTCTCAGAGTCCTATGGGGAGTGGTACTACCATTCACCACAGGGTTTTTTTTGAGTCTACATTTGCAAAGTTAAATATGCAGGGAGAGCAAGTTGTGTTAGCAGTCGAAGCTGAGGCTTATCAAAACTGGATGTCATAAATTAAATACTTCCTAAAGCTTAGTATAATCCTAGAGGGATTACCATGTAATGTGAAGCACACATTTAAATAGAAAATGGCTAAATATGTCTTAATAGGATATGTCTTGTACCGACAAGGCTACGATGGAGTTCTCCTTCATTGCCTAGATCCCTAGGAGGCATCATGGATGATTTTGCAAGCTCATGATGGTACATGTGGTGGTCATTTTAGTGACATGGCCATCGTCAAGTGCATCATTTGAATGGGCTACTATTGGCCCACTGTAGAGAAGGAGTGTAATATGTATGTCAAGAAATGCGTTAAATGGCAACATCATGCTAATCTTATGTACTTGCCATTGCAGGCCTTACAACCCATTCAAGAAGCTTAGCCATTTACTCAATGGAGATTATATCTTATAGGCAAGATCTATCCTCCTTCATAGGGTCAGAATAAATTCATAATAATGGCTATTGAGTATTTTACAAAGTGGGTGGAAGTAATACCCTTAACAATGATAACTAAATCTCATATAGCAGAGTTTATACTAGAGCATATCATAAGTCATTTTGGGATTCCATACAAAATAACATCAGATAATGTAACGTATTTCAAGAATAAAAAAATGAGAGCTTTGACATCTAAATATAGAATCAAACATAGTTTTATGACTCCATACTATCTGCAAGAAAAAAGGTAGGCTAAAGCTTCAAATAAGGCAGTGGTGGCTATCTTGAAAAATATGGTACAAGAAAATCCCAAATACTAGCATATCCAGATACCCCTTGTGTTATGGACTTACAGAACTAGTATTCAAATACCCATTGTGGCAACACTGTTCTCACTAGTATATGGCATTGATGCCATTATGCCCTTGGAATTAGAAATTTCAACATTGCATGTTGTATTGAAAGAGTTCATCAATGATGACACTACACGACAAGCTCGACTGGATCAACTGATGCTACTTGATGAACGTCGCATGAATATCCTGGAGCATCTCTGCATTTATTAGGAGTGATTAAAATGAGCTTACAATATCAAAGTCCACCAGAGAGACTTTGAAGTTGGGGATTTTTTCTTGAAAGAGAACCAATAGAACTCTAATTTACCACCCGATATGTGAGATAAATTTACAGCTAATTCGCTAGGACCCTACATCATATCTAAAAATATTGGTCCAGGTACCTATCGCTTAACATCACTAGGGGGTGTTGAAGAGCCTGAACCTCTTAACATCATACATATTAAGGCATTTTATGCTTGAAGAGAATAGTAAAAGGCTCTGATGGTTTTCTTGTAACCTTTCGGTCATCCTAAAAAGTTCCAAACACTATCATAAGTAGTTTGGTCAATAAAAAAGCCCCAAAGGCATCTGTAAGCCCTTTGGTCAACATCAAAAAGCTTTAAGGGTTTTTTTTAAAATCACTCAGTCATCCCAAAAGGTTCAAAGGGTTCCAGAATCCACTTGGTCGTGTCATTTAAAGGCCTTGAGGGTTTTCTTATAATTGCTCGGTCATCCTAAAAGGCTCCAAGCTCATCTATGAGTAGTTTGGTCAATCAAAAGGGACCAAGAGTTTATGAAAAATTGTTTGGTCAACCCAAAATCTCCAAGGATTCTTAAAATCACTTGTTCATCGCAAAATGCCCCAAAGGTACCCATAAACCCTCTGGTCAAACCCCAAAAGCTTTGAGGGTTTGCTTAAAAAACCACTCTATCATCCTAAAAAGCCATAAGGATTTTGCTAAAAAAATTCTTGGTCAATCTAAAGGCTCCAAAGGCATGTACTTGTCATTTTGGATATGAGGCTCAAAACTCATAAAAATAATAAAATCAATAAAATCTTAAAAAAAATTGGTAAAGCATAAAATCCAAAAACATTTGCATTATATATTCGAATTTTACATTCTCATTTTGCATTCACACATGCATTTGATGCATTAATACATTGCATATAGGCATTATTAATTCATTGCATTCTATATTAGGAGGGATTATGTTTGTCAATCTTACAAACAACACCATGTTTGTGTCTAAATCATGCATCTCTGCATTTATCATGATCCATCATTCATGTGAGTAATTATGTTTTTCAACATAACCTATAATGTTTCTATGGTGATATACTAGGGTTTTTTGGTCACTCAACCATACCTAGTGGTCTTATCAAGAGTTGGTAGAAAACTTGCTTTGATTTTGTAGCTGAGGTTCAGTTATTATAGCCCTTAGCATATCATAAGCCTATCACTAATCAATATATTTAAAAAATCCTAACAAGGACTAAGGGAAGATGAAAGACATGAAGCAGGACTGGGTATCCTGAAGCGAAAAGAGTTATTCTTGCTTATCCCTCTATATAGATGGTATGGGAAATATTGGCAGTTGGTAAAATGACAGTTTAGTTCCCTATTTAGAATCCTTTGCTTACGATTAAATGAGCATTATCCCAAAGTAATATCCCACATCAATCCTCAATATTGATACCCTAGATCGATATCATAGATTGCCTTCCCAATATTGATATCCCATATTGATATCATAAGATCGATATCCTCAATCGATATACCAAAAAACATTTTCCAAGTAAATCCACCAAAGGAAAGTTTTTGAAGAAAATTATCAAATATAAATTCTAAAAAGTGTAGATCGAATGAATATCAGAAAATAGACTCAAATCAAGTTCAAAGTGAATATAAAATGAAGATCATAAATCAAAGTTCGAGTGGAGATCAAGTGAAGATCCAAAACCTAGTTCAAATAGAGATCAAATGAAGATCCAGAGATATTTCAAAATGAATATGGAATCGACTCCCTTTATTCACTACATAAGAACAAGTATCCCAAAAATTTAAGGATATAAAAGAATGAGCCCGAATCCCTAGAATTGTCCGCACTACTATACCTTACGCATGATGATATGTTTGAAACACTTGCATCTATCTTGTGGGCAGACCAATGTTTGAATGTGGAAGAGCTAGCTTCAAGTGTCCTGCATTGCCTAGAGGCTTAGTCCAACTAAAATATAAACTTGGAATTGGATAAGACATTTTTGGTACCCCTATCTTAGCAATGGGCTAAAAGAATCCCACCTGACATCGAGGAACGCTCATGTCTTATCTTAAAATAATCATGTGCACACACATGGATAATGAATAGTTAGGGCCTATCCTAGCAAAATCCTTTTATCTCATAAGTCTAATGTGGTTAGTATGCAACTTTTGATAAGTCTATTAGGGTGTTTGAGTCTCATAGAAAATCTCAAAAATTTCTCTCATAGCAACAAAATATCAAATATCGCAAACTATATAAAATCATCAAATTGCAAAGTATCGATTCCATGATACATCATCATATAGAGCATAATTAAAATATAGGATAGATACCAAATAGATATTAGAAATAATATTTAGATGGCCACTGACTATATCGTGCACATTTTTTAAATTTGCAAAATAAAATAGAATGACACATTATATCATTCACATCATACAACTACATTCATTGCATTTCATATATGGGTGATTAATTGATTAAATTTTTATCTTAAGGATTTTCAATTATATTCATGATTTTTATACATTCTATGGTGTCATCCATTAGATTGATAAACATATTTGCATTCATTCCTTATGTTTTAAGTGATTAAATCATACAAGTTCATTTACATTAGATTACCATCATGTAAATAAATCATTACATACATTAATGCATACAATAAAGCAATATCAAATATGTGTTAAGAGAAAACATTGCATCCATATGCATCCATCATACATCGCACATCTAAACATCTAGATCACTGCATACCATCATCATAAAGTAAATAGCTATCTAGTGCATGTCATCCATACATCACATCATATAGCATCAAATTAACATAAGTATTGCATCCATGTGCATCAAATAAACATAAAATTAAAACATATAAATCAAGTACACATCATGATCCATAAATGATAAAATCATATATATGTGTCTCAAAGTACATCAGATGAGTAAAAAATTCCTGAAGGCTACAATGGTGTAGGTCCTCGACCTTACACCAAAAATGGTAAATATGAAAAATGTAGCTATGATCTGACAAGAGCCCTAGCTCTGGATGGCTTCCCCTGAACTGGAGCTCTCGCCACCTCCCTCAACCCTATGACCTAGACCCTACTCTATAGTAGGCTCTGGTGTGCACCCTGCTAAGGTCCCTATATACCACATAGCCTGAAGAGGCCTAGCACACAAGAGATTGGTACATCCAGGTGGCTAGTCCTATGGCTAGAAGTTGCACCCATCTCTCTATGGCTCCTATACGAGCTGCCATCATGTGTGCTAGAGGACCTGTGTGTCCTATATGATCTATAAGTCCTCTGGATAGAGCTAGTCATGGACTACCCTTTAGTATTGGATCTAGTCCATTGACTCCCTACAACATGAGAATCCTCTGGGACCTACCCACCTATAAACCTAATGTAACCCTCTAACTGGTCTATGTGGGATACCTTGCTTGTATGTCTGGAATTGCCCTCCTCCATGAGGGCCTATAAGTGATGAATATTTGACATGGGATCATGGTTGCTAGGTAGCACTCGAATTGGTGTGGTAGGTGGTGCCATGATAGCATGGGAAGATGAAGGATATCCCCTCTGAGCCTGGGCCAAGTTCCTCTCTGCTATAGCTATACCCAGTCATGCCTATGCTAAATCACATACACTAGTAATCTCCTGGACCTTTCCCTCTATTGTCATAGCCCGTGTAGTCAGGCTAGTGATATACTACTCTACCTGAGTTAGTATTCAATCTCTATTAGCTAGTTGTGCCTTTAGAGTGGTAATAGTGGTTTCTCGATCCATCTGCCGCATAACATATCTATTGAGCTGACTCTACAACTTAGCAACCTAATCTAGGAGCAGCACCTTTACGTCGTTAGGAGGGACCTCACCCTCCTCTAGAGCCTCATCATATGGATCGACCTCAAGAGCCTCCTTAGTGGTGGCATTTGTGCCCCATCTACCCTCTATCTTTTGGTGCACCCTATGACCATCATGATCCACCTCTGCCTCTACCTGGTCTGGTACTCTTCCTGGAGGCCTTGATCTATGCCACTAAAGCATGGACCACCATCCATTATATGTTGGGGTGGTAGTAGCCCTATCAATACCAGACTCTCGAAAGTCATCTTGCTCATCCCCTAGAGTTGAAGGCCGAATCCATGGTAGATCCTGCTCTAAAGCCAAATGTCGATACACAAATGGGATCTCCGAGATGTCCTACACTATACTGAACTAATGCAAGATGTGAGAGTAGAACTTATACTCTCTAATATCGACCTTTCAGCTGAGTAGCCACCTATCTCTATGAGCCTATCGAAGCCACTCGCTTGCCTCAATCCATGCTGGGCAATCCATGTATGACCGCCACTCAATATCATCTATGCTAAGTGATGCAAACCATGTAATGTAATGCTAGATGTCACTAGCATGGGTCCTTCTCCTGAACCCATCCTCCTCATGAGGCCAATAGGCAACATAGCACTGGTGATCATAATCAATATTCGAGATATGTAGTGGTAGCTCTCTAGGATGCTCTATCTTGATGTGTTGCTAGCCCCAAATCTGAAGTAGCAAGTTGTAATTGATGCCTCGATGACTCCAGTTAGTGATATGATATAGCTCTCTATATATCTGGTAGACCAGGGTGCTCCCCCAAGCCATTCATAGTGGATGATCCACTGAGATCTGAACCACTCTTCGAATAATGGCTAGGAGGTTCCAAGAAATCCTCATGCTCAAGGAGTCTAGAATAACAACTTGCACCACTAGGTGCATAAAAATGACCTCACGCATAAATAAGATGTTCTTCCCCTGCCATTATCTGATGTGGACTCCTCCATGATCGATACGATGCTAAGCCTCCTGGCTTCGGTTGCCAAAGATAACATACAAAATGGGGCCCTTGGCCTAAGAAGTAGAAGAGATGATGGACCCACCATCAATGGGGATCCTGAAGATCCTATAGACATCCTCTAGTGTAACAATCATTTCACCTATAGGCAGGTGAAATGTGTTGGTCTGCACATTCCAACACCAGGCCAATGTAGTCAAGTAAGTCAGATCCACCCTAATCATGGGTAGATCTACAACGTAGTTGAAGTCGACGGATCTGAACCATCTTCGCTCCCTAGGAGGGAGCTCTCCATGAAGAGTATTAAGGATGTCATACTTGCAATCTCTAAAGGTCAACCTCTAAAATAAAATCATAGTATAAGAAAAAAGCTAACAAGCAAAAGCATTTAAAAATGACCTAAAAATCATCAAAAACATCTAAAAAATGATAAAAATACAAACATGTCATCATGCAGTCATAAAAATTAAAAATTTCACTTAGAAAAGTAAAAAATACATTAAATGACATTATTTGCCTATTAAACCTGGGAAAAATTTAAAATTTGACAAAATTTTCCTAAATTTTGTGAACCGCGGGTCAACCCTACGGTCCGCATATGGCCAAAAATTGATCATTGAAATTTTAAATGCAGACCGTAGGTGGTAGCTATGATCCCTAATTTATCAATTGGGAATCGTAGCTGGTACCTGCGGCCTCCAACTGAGATCCCTCTCAGGTCATTTTCGTGGCTAAAAAACAAAATAAAAATAAAAATAATACCTAAACTAGCCTAATTTAGCATGAGGTTCATTACCAACAGTTTAATTAGGTTCAATTAGCCCATTTATTAATGAGGTTAATTTTATTGGTAATGGATGCGAGGTCTTGGTTTCGAATTACCTTGCCCTCACCTCTGCCTCAACTGGATGAAGATTGCTCGTGGTCTACCATCGTGCAGTGTGTAGGGTGTGGGTGTAAATTTTTATAGGGTAAAGTCAGGTAGCTTATCACTATCAAAGATCTTCAATTGCCAAGTCACTATCAAGGAATAATGATTTTTTTTTTTAAATTGAGACCTTTTTAAGCTTTTCTTATTCCACATAGACCACAGGCCCTAGCCGCGATTCCCAAAATTACAATTGGGAACCGCAGACCCTAGTCATGGTTTGCAACTGGTAGCAAATTTATTCAAATTCCACCATGGGAAGGTCTAAAAAGGTAAATTAATGACTCCCATTGGATCAAATTTTCAAAAAGAGCAATCAATATTGCAAATTTGGTGATGTTCAAAGCACCAAGATTGATCAATAAATCAAAATTAACAACAAAAAAATCAAATAATTAAAAACACCAAATGCGCCTCATATTTAGTAATTTACCCTATACACTTGGCGGTTGTAGCGACTTGCACTCCATGCAATCCGACAAGATGAGTAAATTACCATAAGGACATTTTGGGAAAAATTGTCATCACTAAGCTGATATGCTTCTTTTCAATCCCTAAGAAGGCCTTCGCAGTTGGACTTCTCCATGGGAACGAGGCATTTCATGTCATGTCTCCTATGAAATTTTTTAGCAAATCATCGATAACTTGATTCAACACAAATCTAATTGGAGTTGTTTCATTTCTATTCCTTAAGATGGCTATTGTGGCCCGACTGCTCCATGGGATAGGAATGTGCAATTACTATTAAAAATTGGAATCAAAAGCTGAACTAGGCCTAGCCAAGGCATTAATATGATCAAATCTAAAAAATTTTAGATCATCCATGGTGGTCAAGCGACATTGTCGCTTTAATCATTGTAATTACCCTCATAAAATCATCACTTAAGAGGGTAGTCATAATATCAAATTATAATAAAAATAAATAGAAGATCCAAGAGATTGTAGATCCCTTGATCTTGTCAAAATTATGTTCATCCTTGCGAATCATTGTCAATAGCTATCATAAGCTTACCCATTTTCTTGGGGCAAATAGCAAATATGAATTTTCTTGTTGTTATACACCTTTCGGATCTATGGGTCAGAAGATACCTATGGAATGCACAGCTGCACCGAATGATATGAGAAGGGCACAAGCTTTTCAAATGTAAGCCTTTCACCTAGTTGGAAGCAATGATTCTAGGATGTGCATCCTTTTTCTATACCAAAGGCATCTAATGGTGATCTGACTAATGATCATCATAGAACCTTTGGCATCATTTTAGGAGGTATATTTTTCTCAATGTCATTTGATCTCATAATAAATCTCAAAAGGGGCATATGTAGACACCTAAAATGTGTCATGTCGATGGTGACTACTCATATGGACATGCTACAAGACCATATGGAGGATCTTGGATAGACTCCAAGATAGAGCAATGGTTCTAACAACTCAATTTGGGCTCCTTGTCCTAATCTATATGAATCATAGCCTAGACCTATGGTTTATAGGTTGAACCATGACTGATACCTGTAGTTTATAGTCTAGACCGCAACTATAATGTGCGGTCTTAACTAAAGTTCAGTTGGCCTTCATCCGAGCCAAATTGGTTTGAACAACCATTTGTTCTAGAAGATGATGGTTATAAGATGAAAGATTCCATTCCAACTATCCTAACCACCCATCTTGATCTTGGCATCTCCATGAACCCACCCCTAGCCCTTGGGTAGTCCTATAAGTACCCCTCATAATTAGGGCAAACCATCAAAGAGAGCATTTGAGATTTGAGCAGCAAAGCCCTATCGAATTGTACACTTAACCGAGTATATTGAGAGAGAGATATTGCACTTATCTCCTTCATACTTACTAATATTCATGATGAATTACATTATGGATTCCCTATGAGTTGATGAGATCCAAGAAGCGCATATTCAGGTAAACAAAGGCCCCTCATAGTGAATCAACTGCCAAGTCAGTATGAGGACATCAAAGGCGACCATTGAACATCAATTTGGACAAGGAGGTCAAGCCCATTGCCCTTGAAATTGAGGTTAAACCTATCATATTGCTAATCATGGCTTTCAACCATGGTTTATAGTGTAGACTGCTCACTAGAGCTATGGTTTTTAGTAAAGGTATCACCACCTTACTATTTCTATTTATGTCTGGCTAAATAGTTTAGATTAGTCATTTCTATGGTGCAGTTGTAGTTTAGAATATTTTTGACTGGTAGAATTAGGTTTAGAATAGTTTCATTGTATTTGCATTAAGTAGGCTTTAATGGATTCTTTATGTGCTTTTATGCTTTATTTCACGTAATTAGTCCATTCATTGTTTAGCTGCTATCTTTCTTTATGCAATTCCATAAATCTTGATCCAATTAACATAGTTTAAATATGCTTTTCACACTTTCTTGATTATACATTATTAATGGTATCTTATGTATTTTTCCGAAAAGGGCCTCATCATGAGAGGCGACCTATCTTTTTGACACTTTTATGTTGTTTTTTGATTGCAGGGAACAGATTTGAAGGAGATTCAACCATCAAGTTCCTTCCTCAACGCGGAGAAGAGGGCAACTCCACCCTAGAGCAATTTGTGACTAGTTGAAAAGAAACAATAGTGCACCTACCCCATTGAGGGTATTGGCATTGTATTAATTGTATCATAATTTGAGTGACTCTAAGAGGGGCATGATTGTAATTGGGGATTCTTTGCAATTATTAATACAAGAAACATTTATTTTGTTGAATCTATGCAATCTTGTCATTTTTTATGCTTGAATGAATGAATATGATATAATACAGTAGATGGGTGTATGATTTTTGGTTAGATAAATTTATTAGAATTTAAACCTTCTAGGTAAGCTAACATGGTAAAGAGTTCTGGGTTTCTGAAATGCTCGATGGCAATTGGGGTTTTAGGTAAAGCATACCTAGATTTTATAGTTTTGAACTACCTGTAAAGCCACTTTCTAAAAGGCTCATCATTCTGAGGATGGCCCTTTAGTGAATAATACTTAGCTTGTCCTTGTAGGTTGAAGGGTTTACTATTCACAAGTAGGTCTCTACCCATAGGAAAAATGGCTTGGCAATCCTAAGTGGTTATATTGCAAAGGGTTTTACCTTTAGCTATTTTCACTGCTTCAACTTTAGGGTTATAGAATTTCACTATAGCAAATATTAACTCTGGACAAGGATGTACTAAATTATAGATATAGAATGAAAAAAAAGAGTGAATGGCACAAGTCAAGGTTATGCACATCGGTGAATATTCACAAATTGGATGAATATTAGGATTTCAAAAACTTGAAATTGGCAAATATGAGGACCCTTGATGTCGGCCCATTTGCCTAAAATTTTAGGACCTATTTTTTCATAGGGTCAATTTACCAAAATATATATCCAAACATAGGAATATGTGTACTCATTGGAAATATCTTTTTGAGCCTGATCTAATGGTGGTGTTTTTATAAAGTTATAAGGTGATTTAATAGGTCAAAATTTTCCCCAAATATGAACTTACTTTTTAGGGATTCAAATGCCCCAAATTTTGGTGTGAAGATGATTGATTTGATTTGCTTAGGATTCACCTTATTTCACCTTGATTTTGATTAGGATTCACCATTTTTTTACAAGTAAATTTCGAGTCCAATACCTTATGTATAACCTTGGTGCAAGTACCTTGAACTATCATTGGTTTCCCTCGCTAAAATTTATCATTGATTTCTCATTTGAGCCTATTTCTTCTTCTCTATGTCATTTTTGTATCTGCTACTACCTATGATTTATGGACATAGTGTTGTACCTCATCGCTTTTTTATTGAGTAAATTGCTTTGCAGCTTTTGACACCATTTTTGAGAAAATTGCCCTTATCTATCACTTTGTAAATTCATCTCAATATGTTGTTAGCACTCTTGAGGACTTAGCACTATTTGCAAAATGAAAAATAGTCAAATTCTAAGCTTTAAATATCCTTCATGCATGCTCCCCACCATTAATGTGGTAGATGAGCCACTACTCTGATGCATGCTTCAAAATTAAAAAATGATTGAAATAATGATGCAACTTATGAATGATGATTTATTTGCTGATTGGTCATAGTGTAGAACATATCATATCTCATGAATCTTCTTTGTTTTATTCTTCTCATGTGTAGAACAAAACATGTGGAGGGGTAGAGCACAATTTTTCTTTTGAATCTTTTGACCTCCAACTAGGAACGTGTTATGAGTCGCTACTCTTGCTTTTTTGTTTCTCTATACAAAAAACTAAAAGAAAGAAAATATGATACAAATATGTACATATGTTACATAAAAAGGAAACTTTTATTCAAAGTATAGCTTTAGATGATATTCATTGATCAGGATTTACTTTAGGTTTCCTTATTGATCTAGGAGCTAGAAAGCACTGTTCTCCTTGATTTCTTGTTACCTTAAATGGACCATCTTGAAAATAATAAAACTTTTGGTGGTTTTTTTGCTTGGATTTCTCTACATTCCACCTTAGTATCGAATCACCTACCTTAAATTTTTTTAATTTGACCTTCTTATCAAGCCATTCCTTGGTGCTAATGGAGTGCTTCTAGAAAATCTCATATGCTTTGGTCCTCTTTTCCTCCAACTGTAGGAGATGCATTAATCTAGTTTCTATTGGGTTCTGATTTAATTCATCATCTTGGTTGGTGAATATGAGAGTTAGTATATCTATATGAATAGGCAAAATAGCCTCTTTCCCATACAATAATGCATAAGAATATGTCTTGGTAGACTTTTTGATAGTAATATTGTCAGTCCACAAAGCCTACTCTAGGATGATATACAAAATTTTGTTACTTTACAGTGTTATTTTTAGAATTATGAGCAAATTTTTGTTAGTGGGTTTTGCTAACCCATTCCCTTGAGGGTAATAGTTAGAGGAATTTTCTAAACTTATGCCATATTTTCTTGTAAACTCAATGTATTTTACACCTATAAAATAAGGACCATTATCACTTACTATGGATTTAGGAAGACCAAACCTGGTGATTAGGCTTTCCATGAATTTAATTACCACATATTGTCTGATCTATTGGTTGGAGCCACCTCAAATCATCTTGTAAAGTAATCCATAGCAGTAAAAATATATTGACTTGTTGAAGAGTTAGGATTTATGACTCTAATGAAATATAATCACCACTATTGGAAAGTTTCTTCAACTTGGACTGGCCTAAGGAGGAATGAAGCTTTCTATTCCTCCTTACATATATTTGGCACTTATCACATGCTCTTGTTACCTTGAAAGTATCAGTAAATATAGTAAGCTAGTAGTATCCCACCCTTATTATTTTCATGGCAATGACCTTTCTTGAAAAGTGTCCTCCCAACAATCCCTTATGAATTTTCTCAATGATCTTTTGATTCTGGTTGTCTTTCAATAACTTTAGTAGAACTCCATCAAGATTCTCCCTGTATAACCCTTTTGGAAATAGAACATACTCCAAGGCTTGAAACCTATACCTTATTATTTGTGAAGGATTACGATTTTGGGGACATACTCCTATCTAGAAGTAACTTATAAATTGATCAATCCACTATGAACCTTCTAAACAACTATCCTCACTCTATTATGATGTTGATGGTTGACAATATGATATCTGATCTGAAATTATTTTTGTTGTCATTCCTTGACATAATGCTCTACCCTTGACCAACTTAGTAGGATGTATCTACACATCATATTCCTGGATTTTGGTAATCCAACCAACTCTTTTATCTTCTAGTTATCCTTTTAATATGAAAATCCCTACATTTGGGTGTAAAATCCCTACATCTAGGTGTACCACATAAACAAGAGTTTTACTTTGATCCAAGTATTACCTAAATTTATTCAATTATTTCATGACTACAAATACTTGTCTCTCAATAAAATTATATTTAATCTAGTATTCGTGAAGAGTTTGGATCCAAAAAAATATGGAGTGTTCTATTACGTCATTATTTTGTTAGCAACAACCTGATAAATTGTTTCAAAATCTTGATTTATTGCTTCAGTCCACTTGAATTCCATATTATTTTTTAGCAACTCTAAAATTGGTTTAACAATTTGAATGAAGTTTGAAAGAAACTTTATTAAAAAATTGATCTTCCTAAACAAGGATTGCAACACATTTTTATTCATAGGTAGATGAAGATCTAGAATTGACTTCACTCTATTAGGGTCAATAGACATTCCTTCTTTAGAGACAACATGCCCTAATAGTTTTCCCTAATGGACTGCAAAAAATAACTTCTTTGGGTTTAGAGAGATGCCAAACTCTTTGTATTTTTTAAACACTTGTTGTAAGTGCTCCAAGTGAGCTTGTTTCTTATGAGATAACATAGTCATATCATCTTGATATATGAGAATGAATTTATTGATTAACTCCCTAAAAGCGTAGCCCATGTATTTCTGGAAAGTAGCCCCTACATTAGATAAACCAAAAGGTATTATTTGATAAGCAAAGGTTCCCCACTTAGTATATTGAAATAATCTTCATATTTTATCCAAATATGTTTCTATCCTAAGAAAAAATCTAATAGAGAAAACCTCTCAGCTCCTACAATAATCTACAAAATTTGATCAATCTAAGGGAGGGGGTAGTGGTCATTCAATGATGCTCCATTCAAGTTCCTAAAATCCACACATAAACTGATGTCTCCATTTTTCATCCTAATAGGAACCAAGTTAGCCATCCATGTGGAGTGCTTGATGGGGTAAATAATATTAGATTTCAAAAATTTGAGTAACTCTTCTCTCATTATGGATTCAATCCTAGGGTTCATAGGCCTCTACTTTTTCTTGAAAGGCTTTGCATTAGCTTCTAGCTCAATAGTATGTTAAATACATTTTTTATCATATACCTTTGCATATTCATATGAACAAGCTATGATATCTTAGTATTTAAGAGATATGACCTTGATTTCATATACTCCTTCTGGAGAACATCAAATAGCAATTTTGAGTTTTTTATGCTTCTCTACTTTGATATCCTTATAGATTTCTTCATTGATTTCCATTGATCTTGATTTCTTACCATCATAATTATCAAAGAGGTTTTATAGGGTGATTAAACCCTTAGGGATATGATTTTTCTTCAACTAAATATCATCTTGCTGATCTATTTCATGAGGTAGATCTTCCTACACACTAAATAAGCAAGCTTCTCTTACTAGAAAGCCAAAATCTAGTCATCACTCTCGAAAACATGCCAAAAAATCTATTTTTTTCGGTACTACTAGCCTGAAAATCAATTTAACTCTCTTATCATTTTATGATCCAAGATTTGAATAAGGGATAAAATTAGAACCCTTAATAACTAAAGAAGCAGCCAACATATTCTATTTTCTAGGAATAGAGTGGATATTAAGAGCATGAAAGGATTTCATCAAATCCCATACCCTATTTCTATATGATTTTAATTAATGGTGCTTTAACTATTATCTTTGAGTCATCATATATGTCTAGAATTTTGATCCTCATACTCTCTTATTGCATCAATACTAAGCATAGAATCTCATACTCTGCAATATTGTTAGTGCAATACTATGTTAGTTTGTAAGAAAAATAATTTACATCTTCTGAAGGAAATTTTAAAATGACACCTATACCAGCTCCATTTTTTCATCTTGTCCCATAAAAATACATAGTCCATATTTCTATCTCCCTCAAGGATTGATTGGAAATGGTAGGGGTATTTTTCTATATTTCAAAGGAAATGTTGTAAGTACCTATACCTATCCCAAACAGGTTGTAATCATATTTGAATGGTAACTCATCCTCTACTTCTAACCCTTCAAAGATCTCTACTAGTTTAACTTCATCTAGAGCTGATAGGTTACACATGTCATTTTCTATTTTTCAATATGATAAGGCACATGATTTTTAGGCTTTATCCTTATTATATTTTCTTTGAATTGAATCATCATGCCAGAGTAGTCCAAATACATATAGCCTCCTAGCTTAGCTATGAACTCTCTAGAAAGACATAAGCCAAATTAAGGATCTAGGTCAACCACCACAATTTATTTTACAATAGTTACTTTTGGAGCCCTATATAATCTCATTAGTACATCTTTTATCACTCCAATGGTATTAACTAGTGGACCATCCAATTATAAAACTCCTGGGTAGGAATGAGTATATTCCATCCCCATATCATCACAGACTGCTTTAGGCATGATTGTGGTTGAGGCTCTTAAATCTATCATATAGTTATGAACTATTCAACCTTCCATACAAGAGATATAAAATGGAGGAGTTTTGTTCTTCAAAGTAGTAGGAGTCATATTCTCCTTACTAGAAGGTTGAAAAACATAATCTTATACTGAGAGGGGGGGTGAACAGTATAAGACCACTTTTTACTTTTTCTTTCCCAATCAATATTATGCAATGTATCAATAGCAATATCAACAACAATAATCAAAGCAATGCAAAAATAACCACACACAATAGAGACACCAATTTAACATGGTTCACCCAAAGTGGGCCACTCCACAGAGAAAATATTTCACTAAAATTTTCTCAACTAATATCTTGGGAAACATTTCCCTATTAAAATATTTATGGACCTCTATCTAAAGGAGACATAAATCCCCTAATCAAGTTCATATATCTATATCCATAGGAGACACCAATCTCCTTAGGTGGTTTGTGGATCTCTATCCACAAGCAAACTCCTTCTCCTCTGATCTGGCTAGTGATCTTCTAGAAGAACTGTTGCCTCCACTATACTGGCCAATGTATCTATATCCACTGAAGACTCTTGTCCTCACTCAGAATACCTATACTCACTACCATATATGATGGAACTATATCCAATAGAGACTATCATCCTCTATACTCTGTCACCTTCAAAGCTTGCTCTCATATCTGTCTCAAATATGCACTTAAATATATCCTCAAATATACACTAAACACAGTCCTTTGGTATAGCACAAATCTACTCAATATCTATTTCTTGTCTAGCACAAACCTATCCTCAAATCCACAACAAACTCTATCCTCAAATATGCACTAAACATAATCCTTTGGTCTAGCACAAATCTGCTCAATCTCTATCCTAAAGCCTTAAAACAAAGCATGAATTAATCACAAATCAACTCTGTTAGATCTACCCCAAACCTTAACCCAATATTTGGACAAATCAATCAATCAACTCTGCTCACAAGTCTTCTCAAATACTTACCTCAAATTTGCCTTGTAAGCTTCCACAAAAGCTCATACTAATCTATCCACAAGTCCTATCTAGAACTTGTCCATTTTTCTCTCAATATCTATCTTTAAATTTGTATTGTAAATTTCCACAAAATCTCACACCAATCTGTCCATAAGTCTTCTCACTATATATTTCTAAAAATTATCTATATGTTTCTAAAAATTATCTATATGTTTCTAGTGATAACTTCAATATGTTTCTATGATATTGGGCAAGTTCTAGTGATAATTTCAATATGCTTCACACTCACAAAAATTCTCAATCAATTTCAATCTCTTTCTCAAATCAATTTAGAGTATAAAACAATTTTTTTCAATTATCGCTTCAACACTTCCACTTGACTAGGCTCAACCAACTTCACTCAATCAATAACTCAATGAAATACTTCTTGCTTATAAACCCTAGTCCAAGAATATCAACACTCACTAAATCATTTCTAATAATGCTTATCAAAAAATCTCATGAGCTTGCACAATCCCTAGTTCAAGATAGTTTTCAACTTCACATAACAATGATACTCATGTTCTTTCACAAACCTTAGTTCAAGCATATGAAGGCTCACTCAATATTTCAAAAAATGCTTATAAAACAAGGTCTTATGATCAACTCTAACTTATAAAAGCCTTGACCATGCAAACTCAACAATTCTTACCCAGCAATCCTTTTCACTCCAACTTAGCATTCACAAAATTCAATCCAACAATATTTTTTTCACAAGGAAGATCTACCCATACCATTTATTTTTATGGAGATATGTCTTCAAAACCTGTCTTGACCACAATAAAAATTTTCTTTACCAACACGAGGGTTAGTTTATCACAACATCTCTCAAGATCTCCACAAAATAATTTCCACAAATATTACTTTTCATACAAAATAATAAATCCTTTTTGTACACCTTATAATCTCCAAATTTACAATATTCAATTTAATAATTTCACCATAACACTTCACTTAACAACAAGTATAACAAAGTCCTTATACACCTTATAATATCCACCTTTATAAGCTCTAATCACCAAAAATTAAAATAAAATATTTAATTTTTAATCTCCTTATATCTCCCTCAAAAAATTTAATCAACTTTTATTTTCCACAACAAAGCAACCTACGAAATTACAACCATACCAAGAGAAAAATTGGTGCATACCTTATTTAACCAACAAAATACTTTTGGCAACTTTCAAACACCTAATCTCACCACTCTAAGCACATTAACAATACGTGCATCCACCGTGTGGGTTACAATCCCTCATGGAATCAAAGGTGCACAACGTTCACCTTATCCTTCGCTTCCTTCGAATGCGTAAACCAAAAAAACCTTCTTCGCTTTGCAAAACACAAACCAATGGGATTCGATCCCTACACTTCATGTTCACCAATGACTTGGTGCCCCCCTTGCTACCAATTTTTCTACAAAGTGCTTTGGGATGTAAAACGAAAGGTTCTCCTCCTTGTCCTATATGCTACCACACTCGATTTTCAAAAAACAAAATCGCTTGCTTTCTCAATGCGCACACAAATTTATTTTGATCACGGATGAGAATATTTAAAAAAGTTCTACTCCATTTTATAGGTATTAGAAATGTCTTCAATGACGTCAGCGATAATTCAAAATTTTAAATTATAAACTTTATAACCCTGTCTTTAGGGTTTTAATTAATTTATAAATTAACTTATAATTAAATTATAATTAATTTATAATTAATTTAAGAACACAAGATTATATTGAGAGGGGAGGTGAACAGTATAAGAGCACTTTTTAATTTTCTTTTAAAATCATTATTTGACAGTGAATAGATAGCAGTATCAATAGCAGTAATCAAAACAATGCACAAAACAATATACACAATAGAGACACAAAATTTAACGTGGTTCACACAAATATGGCTACCTCCATGAAGAAAATATTTCTTCTAAATATTTCTTAAATAATCTCTTGGGAATATTTCCCAATTATAATTTTTATGGACCTATGTCCAAAGGAGATGTTGATCCCCTAAATATGGTTTGTGGATCTCTATCCATAGGATAACTCCTTCTCCTCTGCTCTAGCTAGTGATCCTCTAGAAGACACTACCTCCATTTCACTGACTATGGATCTCTCTCCACTTAAAGACTCTTGTCCTCACTCAAAAGACCTATCCTCAATGTCCTAACTGATGGATCTCTATCAACTGGAGTCTTTGTCCTCTCTGCTCTGTCACCTCCAAAGCTCTATCTCAATACTGTACTAAACACGATCTAGTCGGTCTAGCACAACTATGCTTAATATCTTGCACTAAACATAGTACATTTGGTCTAGCACAAATCTACTCAATATCTTGCACTAAAAATAGTTCATTCAGTCTAGCACAACTCTGCTCAATAGGTCCACTCAAAACCTACTCAAATCTACTCAAAAGTTCCACACAAAACCTTTCCAAATATGCTCAATAGCTCCACTAAGACCCTACTCAAATCTGCTCAACAGGTCCATGCAGAACCTATTCAACTCCGCTCAACAAGCTCACACAGAACTTATCTAAATCTGCTCAACAAGCTCACTCAGAACTTGTCCAAATATTCTCAATCACTTTCTCAACTCAAATCAATCTCATAGAAGCATAAAGAAAATTGTTAGAGACTCAATATGTTCTATACTCAAAACTCAATCTCTTTCTCAACTCAATCTCATAGAAGCATAAAGAGAATTTTTAGAGACTCAATATGTTCTATATTCAAAAACTCAATATCAACTCAACTCAATCTCAACTCAAATTAGAATATAAAATAGTTTATTTTATGGAACTTGAACAACCACTTCATAATCCACTTGGCTAGGCTCAATCAACTCTACTCAACCAATCACTTCAAGAAACAACTCTTACTCACAAACCCTAGTCCAAGCATGTATCATCCAACTCAAAATATTTCCAATAATGCTCAACAAAAAATCTCATATAAAAATTATACTCATGATATTTTCAAACCCTAACTCAATTTCTTTGCACAACAACTCACTTCAGCAACAATGCTCACAAAATAATCTTCACATAACAATGATATTCATGTTATTTTCAAACCCTAACTCAATTTCCTCACACAATCCAATGGCTTCGACAACAATGTAATAAAACAAGGTTTTAATCACAACACTTAATTCCAGAAAACCTCTAAGCATTAACTCAAATACTTCACTCAACCAATGGTCTCAACAACAATGCTTATCAAACAAGG
The DNA here is from genome assembly GCA_028583015.1 of Wollemia nobilis. Classification (NCBI taxonomy): domain Eukaryota; kingdom Viridiplantae; phylum Streptophyta; class Pinopsida; order Araucariales; family Araucariaceae; genus Wollemia; species Wollemia nobilis. The sequence goes on from JAQPPZ010000057.1 coordinate 3,778,205, forward strand.
TTTAATCACAAATCTCAATTCAAAAAACCTTGAAGCATCAACTCAAGAACTTTTTGAAAATGAAACCCTAATCAAATCCTTTTCACGCCAAACTTAATTTTCAATCAAGCCAATCAACCAACTCAATAAAGAAAAAAATTTCCCATACCTTTTCTTGAAAAGGAGTTGATCTCACAAATATCCCACACTCACAAATTTCTCTTTTCCAATCTCAATAAGGGTTAGAGGATAATTTTCTTCAACAAAACATATCACAAAAGTAATATCAAAATTACACCTTATCACTCCAACTTGAATAATAATCAATATCCTCACAATAGTCACAAAAACCCTTAATTCAAAATAACATACCATTCACAAAGTCTTAATCTTTCAATATTCCACAATTTCAATTTTAAGACTTTAAAGAAATAAAAATAGAATTATCCTTATAACTCCTAAAGGTAATTCTCAACTACCACACTTTATTACAAAGCAACCTTTCCAAATTTCAACCACAAAACACCTTATACCTCCAACTTAGGTATTCAATAAAATAAAATATAAAAATGTTACCTTTGCCTTTGGAGAGTTTCGAACTCTCAATGCAGCCCACACAAACATCTTTCCCATGGCACAAACCACCATATGAGCTACACGCTCGTTGGAGAGGAAGAAGCACCACATGCTTCAAAATGTTATGCCTTCCTTGCCTTTCAAAAAGGTGTGCCTTATGTTTAGCGCTTTCAATACACCCATCAAAGCGCTTCTACCAAGATTCGAACATTGTCCTCTTGCACACAAAATGTAAGCTTCAGCCCACTTGCCACTAGGCCAAGGTGCCTTGTTGGCTTCCAACTAATCAACACTTTTTATTTTGTTTTCTTTCACCGTCAAGACAAACACAAAATTCACACATTAGTTTCATGAGCTCTGCATTAATTCGTATGCTATTATTTTTCCAATCGAGCAAGGATAATTTTAATGTCCTTTGGGCATAGGTTTAAATACTAATTTTTCCTCCTTTGCTTAGAATGTTGGTGCTTCAAAATGTAATTAACCCTCATGACATCGGCGAGGATTATCAAGGCCTTTGGTCTTAAACCCAACCTTTGGGTTTATTAAAATATTTTTTGACTTTATAAAACCCACTTTTGCCTTTTAAAACATTATAATAAAAATTATAAATTTTTTATTTGGGTTTTCACCATGGCACATTTTAATATTATAATAATCATTATTATAATATTAACCTTCGATAATGTACCTTAAATATTTAATTATAAAATTTAAATTAATTATGAATTTAAATAATTTATAAAATAAATATTATAAATCCTTTTTAACTTATATATTTTGCACTGTTTCACTTGATCTTTGGCCTTATTTTTGGATATCAAATAACCATCTTTGTCCCCTTTATTTCCTGTTGAAATATTTTGTATTAATTTTTAGGGTAAAATAGGTAGTATATTGCATTATACTACATAGATTATTACATTTAGTTTTTACTGCATAACCATGGAGATATTTACTATTCCAAAATATCTACTGGTTAACCTATATTAATACCTAAAATATCCTAGGTCAGATATTTTAGGTTAGTTGTTTAATCATACTTCTCTACCCTAGGTTAGTAGTTAGCAACACGTCTCTCTCAACGCATCTTGTTAGCGTGATTGTTGCTAAGTCAGTATTATTTGTAACCTATATAATGCTTAGTAGTTCTAAGCAATGGTTCATAATGTTGAATATTGATTATTTCATTATTGAATTTAATTTTTTCATGACTTATTCATCACATTGGCATGAGAGCCAATTTTTTTGGGTCGCCCAAAGGATGAGCTGGTGATAATTGACGCCACTAACCCACCTCAACAGGTGAGCTTACTAGTGAGATTAGGCTCAAGGCAGGATCAGGTTCAACCCTAAATTTACCAGGGCCTAATCGACCCTAGGCCCATGCTACTTGTGAGGGAGGCGATCGATCACCCTCACAAGGCCTGGACTCGCAAAGCCACATGGCCTCTATAGCTTGGGAGAGCCAAGAGGGTAGGAGTGCTCTCCCCTCCTATCTAGATGCACACAGGGAAACCAATTTTGGATATGATAGGGTAGGAGTACCCTCTAATCCCCGACCACCTTGGGATCTATGAGGGTAGGAGGCCCTTCGATCCCTAACACAACCAAACTCCAATATTAGACACGTGGCAAGATATGAAGATCTCTAGACTGCATGCACCCCGAGGCACCACCTAGAATGTTGATCTAGCCTGCATGCACCTTGAGGTGCCACCTGGACCACTAACTAGGCAACACATGGCTCACAGGCCATGTGCCACTTGGATACTGACTAGGTGACACATGGCACATAGGCCACGTGCCACCTAGAATGACATGACTCAAATCTGACATGTGGCAGATAGCCACAAGACAGACACCTGACACAAGGCTAACACGTTGCGAACTGACCGTGTGCCACTGGACTCTACTAACCATGAAATGGTGGTGACCAAAATGATAGAGACGGTGACTACTCGCAAGCAGTCAACAAACTACGGGCTTGAAAGCCCTTTTCAACAAGTCTTTCTCCTTCGCGCAGGCAATGTGGGATAAATCCCATAATTTTGTTTGCCCACCCATGAGAGGAGAGAAGGGAAATGGAATCACTTTCCCTTCCATTTGTGTTGGTCCGTGTAGCTCGATCGACACACAGTGTCGGCCTAAGGCTTTGGACGAAGGTGAGTCCAGGGTTCGACTCCCTTCGAGGCAATTATTTTTGCCTTCAAATGTCACTTAGCACCCACAGCAAAATAAATAGGTATTTTTTATTTTTTTTAATTATTGTTTTAGTAAATTTTATTAATAATTTAATCATATTTGATTAAAAATCATTTTTTTAAGTGTTCTTTCTTCAAATGATTATATTATTGATTTAATTATGCTTCAAATTAATTAGAAATTAATGAGAGAATAAAGAGGCTATATTTTTTTTGCAATATCCACCAAAAATGAATGCTTTTGTTTTCTCATCAAAAGGAGATATAACACATAAAAGAGTATTTTATTTTGTAAATTAGAAATCCTACAAGACCTTAAACTCTTCTCACAACCTGTTACATTTGCAAAATCAAGGATTTCTTCAACAAATTATTTTTGCAATAAAATCCTCAAAAGTTCTATAGTTTTCTTCACACATTATTGGACATAAAAAGACATAGAAAATCAAACTTTTATTGCAAAACAAAGAGATTTACAACATTGAGGAATCACATAGGTCATTTCATTTACAACAAAATCCAAACTTTGCTTTTGTTTTCTCCTTAAAAAAGGAGATATACGAAATAAAATTGCATTTTTGTTGTAAACTTGAGAAATATTTTTGAACCTATTTGCTTGACCCTCATGCTTGAGTGTTGAAAATAAAAACCAAAGTCGTGTGTTGACTGGTTTGGAAGCCTTTCAAACGCGGGTCGTGTGTCGACTTGTCTTGAAAGGAGTGCTCAAATTTTTTAATTTTGTAAAAATTAAGGGGGGATAGAAGTCATATTAAGTGATTATATTTTTTGCAAAATTGTAAAGATAAAGGGGGGATAGAAGTCATATTAAGTGATTCTATTAATTAGAAAGGTGCATTCTCGATTGTACTCAACACCTTTTCTTAAAAATTGACTATACTAGGTGCATTTTCGGTTGCATCTGACACCTAGAATGATAATAATTTGGGTTGCTCTCTCATTTTGATTATTGCACTAACAATCATGCTTTTTGTGTGCAATTAAACAATTAGATAAAACATTGAAGAAACATTTCACAAAACCCAAACTTCACTCAAAATCGTGATAAACCTTGCATAGGTTAAAACAAAGTCAATTTTTTTTTGTCCCCATCAAAGGTCAAAATCCAAAAACATTGATTAAATCTCTTTGTTTGGCTTAATTTCCTCAAAATATCCATCCTTCTTTTAAGGATGTTAAGGCAGGTGCCATTAAATATCCTAGAGAGCACAATTAGAAGTCTTTCAAAACCTACCTTTTAATTTGCTCTATTTTGTTTGGCTTAAAATCCTCAAAATTTTTATCCCTTGTTGAGGGTGTTAAGGCAGGTGCCATTGATATCTTAAAGAGCAAATTAAAATCTTTCATATACTCTTTTGAGGGTATATTGCAATATAAATTCATCTTAGTCATATCAATTTGAAACCTTAACCATGGCCATGATCAACAAGTATCTCACTAAGAGCCAACTGCTCAAAGGTTCAAATTATTCATCCTGGAAAACTAAGATGAAAGTCATTTTAACTGTAGGGGAGATGTGGGTAATGATGGATGGCACTGATTCTAGACCTACATCAACAGGAGCATATCAGACAACTTATGATAAAAAGGGTGTTAAAATCCTCAAAATTTTTATCCCTTGTTGAGGGTGTTAAGGCAGGTGCCATTGATATCTTAAAGAGCAAATTAAAATCTTTCATATACTCTTTTGAGGGTATATTGCAATATAAATTCATCTTAGTCATATCAATTTGAAACCTTAACCATGGCCATGATCAACAAGTATCTCACTAAGAGCCAACTGCTCAAAGGTTCAAATTATTCATCCTGGAAAACTAAGATGAAAGTCATTTTAATTGTAGGGGAGATGTGGGTAATGATGGATGGCACTGATTCTAGACCTACATCAACAGGAGCATATCAGACAACTTATGATAAAAAGGATAAAAGACTTTCCTTATTGATCTTGCTAGCTATTACTGATGACATACAACCTCATATAAGTGAAGCTAAAAATGGTAAGGAGTCATGGAATGCCTTAGCAAAAAATTTTGAAGGAAATAATCAATCAAAAATTCTTAACCTTCAAACATAGCTTCATACTCTTCATATGAAATATGGAGAGACAGTAGATCTATTCCTCTGTAGAGTCACAGATATAAAAACAAAACTGCAAGCCTTAGGAGAAAAAGTGGAAGACAATGTCCTGACCTCAATCATTTTAAGGGCTCTTGTAGAATCCTATAGAATGTTGATCACTTCACTACAAGTCTCTGGAAGGACAATGACTTTGGTAGATTTGGTAAATTTTCTTCAAACTGAAGAAGCTAATCAACTCCAAAGAGACGAGGTATCGAATAATGCACTTTTCTCAAAAAAGCAAAGTGGAAAGAAAAAGTGGAATCAACAGAAAGGATATTCTTCTAAAAAAGACAAGGGTAAAGGCAAAGAGATTCATAAGAAGAAGCAGTATTGTAAAATTTGTGATAAAGACACTCATGAAACCAAAATATGTTGGTTTAAGAACAAACCGCCCAATGAACAAGGACAAAATAAGGGCAAAGGTAAACCAAAGAACAAGAATAAATAGCAACAAGGACACATTGTCGCTGAAGATTCTAGTGTAGACTCTGAACGAGCACACAAAGTGCTCATGACACATGTAGAATCCTCTCACAAGGATACTGTTTGGTACATATATTCAGGCACTAGTAAACATATGACTGGTGATAAGTCCTGGTTTGAGACATTTAAGGCTCCATAAGATAGACTGGTAACCATTGTTGATGATCAGACTTATCGAGTTTAGGGAGAAGGAAGTGTTTTTGTCTCCCTTCTAGATGGAGAATGTAAGATTCAAAAATTTATTTATGTACCAGGATTAAAAAATAATCTCTTGTCAGTTCCACAAATCCTAGACAATAACATGAATGTCAATTTCAAAGTGGACAAAGAAAAGAAATGTTGCTTTATCACCCAAAAAGGAAAACAAATAGCAATAGGTTCATACAAACATGGTTTTTTTATCTTAGACGCAATTACCTCTACACATACTACAATGGTAGTAACCACAAAATATGCCACTTCTCTATGGCATAAGATATTTGGGCATCTAAGTTCAGGGTATTTACTAGAACTCAATAAATATCAAATGGTGAAAGGATTGTCTACTCTTTCATCTACTTTGCCAGTGTGCTTAGATTGCTTATCAGGAAAGAAACATAGAGTACCTTTTGAACCTAGCTCCTTTTGAGCTAAGGTACCTTTGGAGTTAGTTCACATATATTTGTGTGGTCCTATGTCTACTAGTTGTGGAGGAAAAAGGTATTTTCAATTGTTTGTAGACAATCACTCACAAAAAATTTGGGTCTTCTTCTTACAGTTGAAATCTGAAGAATTTGACTATTTTTAGTAGTTCAAGAAGCTAGTTGAGAAAGAATCAGGATACCCTCCATTCAGATTGATGGGGGGAATACACATCAAAATAATTTTCCTTATTTTTGCAAAAACATGGGATAAAAAGATAGTTAAAAACAACCTATTCTCCTTAGTCAAATGGAGTTGCTGAGAGAAGAAATAATTCCATTATGGAAATGGTTCGATGTATGCTTAAGGGAGCCAATCTTGAGCACATTTACTATGCTGAACCTATAACAACTGTAGTATATCTTCTAAATAGGGTACCCACATGGGCTCTTGAAGGTATGACTCCTCGGGAAGCATGGAGTGGAAGGAAACCCTCCATATCTCATCTACGAGTATTTGGGTGTAAGGCTTTTATGCATATACCTAAGGAGAAAAGAAATAGGTTAGATGAGAAGACACTATAATGTGTTTTTATTGGATGTGATGAATTCTAAAAAGGCTATTGATTGATAGATCCATGCACCAAGAAAATACATGTTAATAGAGATGTAGTTTTTGATGAGGCTTTCACATCTAACACTACATCAGTATACCTAGAAGATGAGGAGAAATAGCCACAGACTCCTTCACAATAGAAAAAGACTCCAAAATTGTATAAAAGTACTATGAGAGATTCCAAACTCACTTCACCTCCAAATCTCACTCTCAATCGTCCAAAGACACGAAGCATGTCTCGACATAGAATGGTAGAAGCATCTACTTCAGTTGATGATCTTTGTGCAAATTTTCAAGAGATTTATGTTGATAGAGATTTAGAAGTTAGAAATGATATTGAAATTTATGAGGAGAGGATTTACATGTCTTCATATGATGAAAATGAACCTTCTACAGTTGATGAAGCACTTAGTCAACCTCAGTGGAATGCAACTATGGATTCTGAACATAAATCCCTCATTAAAAACAAAACATGGAAGCTAGTCGATTTGCCTAACGAAAAGAAACCCATAGGCTACAAATGGGTTTACAAATTCAAGTATAAGGTAGATGGTACCATAGATAAGCATAAGGCCCGTCTTGTGGTGAAGGGCTATGCTCAAAAGGAAGGCCTTGATTATGAGGAAACCTCTGCACCCACTTCAAGGATGACCACCATTCGAGTTCTTTGTGCTATGGTAGCAAATTTTGAATGGAAATTACATCAGATGGATGTAAAAAGTGCCTTTCTAAATGGTGACTTAAAATAATAGGTATACATGACTCAACCTCTAGGATTTTCTAAGGAAGGACATGAGCAACAAGTTTGCAAATTGGTCAAAACATTATATAGGCTAAAACAAGCCCCAAGAGCATGGTACATCAAAATGGATAGTCACCTACTTTAGTATGGATTTAAGATAAGTCCATTAGATGCAAATATATATATCAAGAACACAGGTTCTGAAATAGTGATTCTTGTACTGTATGTATATGATCTGATCATCACTTGCAATTTAGAGAAATTGATTAACGTCATGAAAAATGAATTGAAAGAGTCATTTTATATGATAGATCTAGGACTTATCCACTACTATCTTGGCCTTGAGATAGAACATAAGAAGAATCATCTTAGGGTGACTCAAAAATGTATGCCAAGACTTTAGTAGAAAAATATCATATGACTGATTGTAAGCCCAAAACAACATCGATGGAATCAGGGCTTTAGTTATCACGGTATGATGACTCACCATAGGTAGATGGCACACTATATCGATAGATGATTGGAAGCCTCATCTATCTGACCAATACTAGACTAGAAATTACTTATGCTATAAACTATCTTTCTCGGTTCATGCAGGAACCAAAGGTCTCTCACTAGAAAGTAGCTAAGAGGGTTATTCACTACATTCAGGGTAGTGTAGATTATGGTCTAGAGTATAAGAAGAATAACTCATTCTTCTTACAAATTTATACTGACTCTTACTATGTTGGATCCCTAGATGATAGCAAATCAAAATCAGGATATGTATTTCATCTTGGATCTAGTCCTATCTCATGGCATAGTAAAAATCAATAGACGATTGCTTTATCTTCAAATGAGATAGAATATCACATTGTACGTGGAGTTGTGTGTGAAGCGACATGGTTAAATAACATCTTGGCCACCATGGGCCTACCAAAGAAACTTACTATTCACATGTTTTACGACAACTCAGGTGTTTTTAACTTGGTCAAGAATCTAGTCCATCATGAACGCACAAAGCATATTGACACAGATTGTCATTTCATTCGTGATGAAGTTCCTAAACACAGGATCAAGCTCCAATACATTCCCATCGACAAAAATGTTGCTGATATCTTCACAAAGGCACTTGGACGTGTCAAATTTGAGATGTTCCAAAGTAGACTTTGTATATCAAAGTAATGTAATAAAGGGGGGATATTAGGGTAAAATAGGTAGTATATTGCATTATGCTACATAGATTATTACATTTACTTTTTATTGCATAACCATGGAGATATTTATTGTTCCAAAATATCTACTGGTTAACCTAGATTAATACCTAAAATATCCTAGGTCAGATATTTTAGGTTAGTTGTTTAATCATACTTCTCTACCCTAGGTTAGTAGTTAGCAACACGTCTCTCTCAATGCATCTTGTTAGCGTGATTATTGCTAAGTCAATACTATTTTTAACCTATATAATGCTTAGTATTTCTAAGCTATGGTTCCTAATGTTGAATGTTGATTATTGCATTATTGAATTCCATTTGTGTGTGACTTATTCATCACATTAATGCTAACTTCATTTGGTGACATCAATGACAACTTTGACTTAGTAACTCAAAATTTCCAACATTAATTTAATAACTTAAAGTTAATTAAATTAACTTATAAATTAAATTATAATAAAACTATTATAATTAATTTATAATTAATTAAATCTTTGGGTCTTGCACCTTTAATAATATAATAAATTATTATAATATTATTTTTCTTGGACCTTCCTTTTGCCCTTTAAACCTCATCTGACCACCCCGAAGAACACTTCCTTTTGCACAATTATAAAACCTGAAACTGATGCTACTCACTAAAACTGATGCTTATTGGTGCTGAATTATTGACATCAATGACAACAAAACCTGATCATATTGCTCATATTTCTAATAATATTCACCTTTGTCATTGATGGCAACCCAATTACCTTTTATTATTTTCTTAACCTTTTTCTGTTCTAATACCCTTGGGAAACTATCCCCCCTTGACTCAATGCTCTCCCTTTAAATCAAATCTCTCCACCTTAATAAAATATCTCCCTCTTTGAAATCAATTGCAAAGGGTCGCATTTGGCTTGGGGCTAATAATGAAACTCTTAGCTTAGGCCCTCCCCTACCTCCTATTGAGGTGGTTAATTCTAGGGTGGGAGTATTTCTACTCCCAACATGCACTGATATTTACCTTTGACCACTTTCCTTCTCATATGGTCCTTCTGATTCCTCCGATTATCCCTATTCCTGCTTATTTTTGAAATTTTTTCTCTACACCACTTTTTTGTATGTCCATCATTATTAAAATTATAACACTTAATATTATTATTCCTTTGAGTTGTAAATATCTTGGGATTTCTTTTGGTAAATCCATATCTATTCCTGTAATGAACCCTGCAATTCATTACCTTGTGATCAAACTGATTATAAGAGTAGTAATACCCATGAAAAATCTACATGTTTCCTAAAACTTCTATATTCATGTCTTTCATGTGTCCTGCACTAAGAAGCTTTGTGCCCAAACCTGTGATATGAGAAGCATCATCCATTGAAATTGCCTTGCCTTGACCTCATTGGTCTCTTAGTCTCTTTTACCCTGTGCTAGTTTCTGTTCCATATGTTCCTCTTTTGTACATTGTTCCTTTCCTTGTTGAATTTGTTTTTCAACTCATCCTCATAAGTCTCACTCTCTCTTACACTCTCTTCTTCTAAAGTTTCTTCTTCTTCATAACTTGAGGTTGACTCTTCTCCTTGTTTCTTTTGTATTTGTTCAAAACCAAGATCTTTTTTGTTTGTTGACCATATTTGTACCTTGATCATCTTATCTACAATCTTTGAGCTCTTTCCAAACTTGTGTAACTTTTCCTTAGACTCTTTTATTTCTTTCCTTAGTAGAACCACTTCATGTTCTAACTTTTCACATTCTAAGACCTTTGCTTCTAACTTATATTTAAACTTCCTTGTCTTAGCTATTGACTTATTTAGATCCTTTATAAGCTTTCCTTTCTCTTCATCACATTATTGAACCTAAATATTAAGTTGATAATTTTGCTTTCTTACCTTCTTTAATGCATCAAGGGCATGAATATGTTCACCTTCAATATCAACTCCTCAGGTTTCTAATTATTCCTCTATTTTTTTACCTTTGAAAACATCTTTATTCTTTTCTGACTTGTCTTCTATAGGATCACCTTATTCTTCTTCTAGTGCCATTAGAGTATTCTATTTTGGTCCTTCAAGTGCATCTTCATATTCATCATCACTGAAACTAAAACCACTCTTTGTACAAATATCTTCAATATGACCAAAGTTACCACATCTAAAACACTTGAGGATTATTGGTGACATTTTCCTAACCATTTTCTTTTCTCTTATCATAAATAGAACTTCATCCTTATCATTATATGAGGAACTATTATCACTATCATTAGAGTGCTTGCCTTTTCTACATAGTAACTCTTCTTCTATATTTGAAAGAACTTCTTTCCTTGCTTGCCTTGTCCATCCTTACCTTTCTTTTGGTACCTGTATTTTTTTGATTCCCTATTCTTATGATCTTATTTTTCTCCATCATTGCTATTTATAGCTTCTTGACAATCAATTGCACAGTGATCATACTTTCCACAATTGAAACATATAACATATTTCACATCTTTAAATCTTCTTGAGTCCTTGTTCCTTTTACCATAATTTACTTCTTCATCACTGGATGACTCATTATTTGAATCTGACTTCTTACCCTTTGTCTTCTTAGTAGATTTGAGGGCTACTTCTTTTCGAATATTAGGTTCCTATTTTTTCTTATCTCAAAAGCTGTAAGAATACCAAGTAACTCATCCCTTGTCAAAATATCACCATATTTTGATTCCTCTATAGCTGAAATATTTTCGCTAAACCTTTTTGGGAGAGATCTTAAGATCTTATCACAGACATCAGATTATTGAACCTCAAGTCCAAGTCCTTGCATGGTGTTAACAACCTCATAAACATGAAGTAGATAAGAACTAATGTTATCCTCATCCTTCATTCTTAGTTCTTCAAATTATCCTTTGATATTTCATAATTTTGCTTGTTTGACTTTTTTATCTCCTTCATATATGCTTTGCAACTTATCCCAAATTTATTTTTCTAATTTGCAATGCATAACATTAACAAATTATGTTCTATGTAAACCTCTAAAAATTGTATTCATTTCTCTTGAATTTTAATGATTTAGAAGCTTACCATATTTATCTATAGGTGGAGTAGCTAGTGGCGTATATCCATTTTCAACTACTTCCCATATTTCATTTCCAAGTGCCATCAGGTGAATCTTAATTCTCATACTCCAAAATATATAATTTCTTCCATCAAACACTGGTGCTAAATTATCTGAGGAACCACTCTTAGAATCTATTGTGTTCTTGTAAGAATTTCCTTCAAGCTATTAAAATCTTTTGAAGGAACCCACTCTGATACCAATTGAAGAACATAAGCATATACTAAGAGGGGGCGTGAACAATATAATACCACTTTTGATTTTTCTTTCCCAATCAATATTATGCAATGTATCAATAGAAATATCAATAGTAGTAATCAAAGAAATGAAAAAATCACCACACACAATAGAGACACCAATTTAACGTGGTTCACCCAATGTGGGATACTCCACGGAGAAAATATTTCACTAAAATTTTCTCAACAAATCTCTTGGGAAACCTTTCCCTATTACAATGTTTATGGACCTCTGTCCAAAAAAGACACCAATCCCCTAATCAAGGTCATGGATCTCTATCCATAGGATACACTAATCTCCTCAACTGGTTCATGGATATCTATCCATAGGAGAACTCCTTCTTTGCTCTGGCTGGTGATCTTCTAGAAGAACTGTTGCCTCCACTGCATTGGATAATGGATATCTATCTACTAAAGAATCTTATCCTCACTCAGAAGACCTATCCTCACTACCTTGGTTGATGGACCTCTATCCACTAGAGACTGTCATCCTCTATACTTTGTCACCTCCAAAGCTTACTCTCAACTTTATCTCAAATCTACACTAAACTGTGTCCTCAAATTTATACTAAACATAATATTTCGGTCTAACACATATTTGCTTAATCTCTGCTTCTTATCTGGCACAAACTAGTCCTCAAATATGGACCAAACTCTATCCTCAAATTTGCACTAAACATAGTCCTTCATTCTAGCACAAATACACTCAATATCTATCCTCAAGCCTTAACACAAAGCTTGACTTAATTATAAATCAACTCTGCTAGATATGCCCCAAACCTTAACCCAAGGTTTGAACAAATCAATCGATCAGTTATGCTCACAAGTCTTCTCAAAGAATTACCTCAAATCTACCTTGTAAGCTTCCATCACACTAATCTGTCCACAAGTCCTCTCTAGAACTTTTCCAATCTGCTCTCAATATCTATCTTCAAATCTATATTGTAAGCTTCCACAAAAGCTCACACTAATCTATCCATAAGTCTTCTCAAAGACTTACCTCAAATATAATCAACAAGTTCTCACTAGAACTTGCCCAATATCATAGAAACATATAAATAATTGTTAGAGACTCAATATGATTTACACTCACAACACCTCTCAATCACTTTCACTTTCTTTATACCACATAAACATATAGAGAATTTTTAGACTCAATATGCTTCACACTCACAAAAAGTGCTCAATCACTTCCAATATTTTTCTCAAATCAATTCAGAATATAGAACAATTTGTTTCACAAAATTAGAACTATTACGTCAACACTTACAATTGACTAGGCTCAACCAAATTCACTCAATCAATCACTCAATGAAACACTTCCTGCTTACGAACCCTAGTCCAAGTATATGAACACTCACTCAATCATTTCCAACAAAAATTATCAAATAATCTCATGAGATTACACAATCCCTAGTTGAAGATAGTTCTCAAATTCACATAACAATGATATTCATGTGCTTTCACAAACCCTAGTTCAAGCATATGAAGGCTCACTCAATATTTTCAACAATGCTTATCAAACAAGGTTTTATGATAAACTCTCACTCAAAAAAACTTTTACCATGAAAAATCAACAATGCATACCAAACAATCCTTTTCACTCCAACTTAGCATTCACAACATTCAATCCAACAATATTTTTCTCACAAGGAAGATTTACCCATACCTTTTATTTTGATGGAGATATGTCTTCAAAACCAGTCTTGACCACAATCAAAATTTTCATTGCCAACACTAGGGTTAGGTTACCACAACCTCTCTCAAGACATCTAAAAAATAATTTCCACAAATATTTTTTTCATACAAAATAATTAATCCCTTTTGTACACATTATAATCTTCAAACTCACAATATTTAATTTAATAATTTCACCATAATACTACACTTAGCAACAAATTTAGCAAAGCCCTTATACACCTTATAATATCCAACTTTATAAACTCTAATCACCAAAAATTAAAATCAAATATTTAATTTTTAATACCCTTATATCTCCAAAAAATTTAATCAAATTTTATTTTCCACAACAAAGCAACCTCCGAAATTACAACCTTAGCAAGAGAAAAATCAATGCATACCTTATTTAACCAGCAAAATACTTTCAACAGGTTTCAAACACCTAACCTCACATCTCTAATAACCTTAGAAATATGTGCACCCACCGCATGGGTTACAAGCCCTCATGGAACCAAAGGCGCATAATGTTCACCTTATCCTTGGCTTCCTCCGAATACGTAAACCAACAAAACCTTGTCCACTTCACAAAACACAAAACAGTAGGATCTAATCCCTACACTTCACGTTTGCCAATGACTTGGCACCTCCCTTGCTACAAATTGCACTATAAAGTGCTTTGGTATGTAAAACAAAAGGTTCTCCTCCTTGTCCTATATGCTACCGCACTCAATTTTCAAAACACACGATGGCTTGCTTTCTCAATGCACACACAAATTTCTTTTGATCACAAATGAGAATATTTACCAAATTTTTACCCCCTTTTATATGCATTAACTATGTCTTCTATTATGCCAGCGATAATTCAAAAATCTTAATTATAAACTTTATAACCTCATATTTAGGGTTTTAATTAATTTCTAAATTAACTTATAATTAAATTATAATTAATTTAATAAATTGAAAAGTTTATTAAATTAACTTATAAATTAAATTATAATAAAAATATTATAATTAAATTATAATTAATTATATATTTGGGTCTTGCACCTTTAAAATTATAATAAATTATTATAATATTATTTTTCTTGGACCTTCCTTTTGCTCTTCAAACCTCATTTGACCACCTCAGAGAACACTTCCTTTTGCACTTGATTAAAGAACCTGAAACTGATGCTGCTCACTATAAGTGACGCTTGCTGGTACTGACTTATTGACATCAATGACAACAAAGCTGCTCATACTACTCATATTTCCAACAAAGGTATGCTAAAACTTGTGGTAGTCTATTTTTCTTGAGAATTATTTCTTAAAGAAGCCTTGAACAGATCTATCTAACCCTAAATAAAGAGGGTATCATAGATACTTTATCTAGAGGGAAATATCTTTATCTCTTCCACAATGTTATATTCTAATTTATCCAAAGGTGCCTTCTCATACCTCTTCTCTGGTTCACCATATTTTCTCTTGTATTGTTGTGTAGCTTCAATCCTCTACCTCTTAGTGATGGAAGGAAATTTTAGCTTTTCTTGTGCTTCATCCTTAGAACTTATTTATTATTTATTATTTTACTTCTTATACTGCCTTGGAGCATTGATCCCATTTTCCTGGCTTCTAGGAGTTGCATTTCTCTTTTTAGTTGCCTGAGGAACATGTAATTTATAATTACTTTGCAAAGGTGATTCTTTCTTTCTTTGAGAAGGAACTTGAAACTAATCCATATTCTATAGATCAACCTACAATGTCTTCTTTTTGAACCTAGTCATGAAAGAAATAGACTCTTCTTCATAGGGATCTTGTTTGACCATGATTTTCTTTGGTTACCATAACATTTTGGCTCTTCCCTTTTGATTCCTCTTAGATTTCTTTATGGATTGTTGCACATACTATTGTTACATAACACAAGAATCTTAGTCATGAGGATAATTACATACAAGGCCCCAAATATTCACAAGACTGGTTTCAAGGGCATACTCTTGATCTTCTTGATTTGTATTAACCCTGGCTCGCAGGGTGCTACCCCAAACCCTGTGAGAGCACTGCCCCTCGACCCCATCCAGTCTAGTGAACATGCGATGGATGCTATCCTTTGACCTTATGAGGGATGTTGTCCCTTGATCCTATAAGGGAGATTTTGCCCCCTTGACCCCCATCATAGGTGGCAATGGGATTTGCCCATCATGATGATGATGTTATTCATCTTGATCGTGTTTAAGACCACAAGGTGGTATGAGCTAGAGTGAAGATATGTTAGTTATGGAAGACTTATGGAATAGATGAAAGAGAAAGGAATATGATAAGTAATACTAGTAAGTTGTTAAAAAGTGGGTTGAAAACAAACAATGGCAACCCCTTCCAAAGAAAAAAAAAAAAGGAAAAATGAAAAGAAAAAGAAAAAGAAAAAAATAAAATAAAATGCCTTAGTTTTGAAAATCCCTCGAGACACAATTAAGAAGGAAGTGGGTTGAAAACCAAAAACGGTGACCTCTTCAAGAGATAAAATGGAAAAATTTCTCTAAGTAATAGATCATACAAATCAAATTTAAAGTTGAAAAAGCATAAGTAGGATATCGTACAAACAAAAATGGAAAAAGTACAAGCATAATTTTACAATAAATCATGTTGTATAATTTAGACCATACAGTGTATGATTTCAATAGTAGTTGTATGATTTTAAATCGTCGCATTTAATATTCACATTTCTGGAAGGATGATTTATTGAAAAATAGCAGGAAAAAGATAAAATCACACAGGAAAAGTGATGAGCTGCAAATCATCTGAGCAAAGGAAAACAAAAAGACATGTAAGAGGGCAAAGTGGCATAATTTTAAAATTTTGAGTGATTAGGGTTTGATACCAGTTTAAATAAAGGGATAATTTTAACAATTTTGCAAATTGAACAAGGAGAATTTTGAAATTTGTAGGAGAATGAAGGTGAAAAGCGTGCACCTAAAAAAAATCTACTGCATGGAAATTAAAATTCATCAGTGAATTACAAGATTGCATGACCCATTTCTAAATTTACACTAGGGAGACTTTTTACATTCAATAAAACTGAACCGAAAGAGAAAAACAAGGGTTTCAACTCCATTAAAAGTAGATTTTGAATTTCAGTTAAAAAAAGCAAGGGTTTGTAGTAGAAGGCATCCAATCAAGAACCAGATTATGGAAAAATATACACCAAGGTTCAAAGAAATTGCAAGGGAAAGAAGATTGCAAAAGTAGCCAAAAATGAACTAGAGAGAGGAAACAAAGGAAAAGACCGTACAACCATGCATTATAGCCCAACAAAATTGTTTTTGGGGGTAAATTGCACCAAGTGATGAAAATTTATAGAATTGCTTTGAAATTGCACTGAAAATATAGATCAAGACATTTTGGTAAGTGAGTCGGTGATAAATAATAGAGGAGAAGTGAAAAATATGAGTTTCAAGTGAATAAGGGTTTTAAAAAATGTGTTGTATGATTTGGAGTGCAAATTGTACGATCTCAGGAAAACAATTATGTAATTTCAAGCAATTTTGAAGTTGATTTAAGTTTTTTGAGAAAATCGTATGGAACCATATGGAAGTGTACAAATTTGGTAAAGGGGATCAGGTAGATAGGGATATTGTATAGATTGGTATGGGCCCTGTACATTTTGGTGTAGCAGATGTACGATTTGTAGAAGATTGAATAGTTTGAAGAATTTGAAGAGATTGTACGATATGGAGGTGGCTATTGAACTGAAAACCATACATGAACAAGTTGGAGGGTGTACTGTATGATTTACAGTAGCACTGTACAATTTTTGGGGCACTTGTAATTGGATAACAGGTGATGTCAAAGTAGCAAAGCTAACCGAAGATATAGTAGGAAAATAATTTTAGTCAAAGAGTTTGGATACTAATTAAGAAGAATTACACCAAAAAAGTGGAACAATCACTAGGATCCCTACATAAGAGAGAGTCACATTTGCAATAACACTAAGGATGATATTTTTAGTCCTATAGTTGGAGTGGTACTCGTACTTGGAGGAGAGGAGGATACAGACCATGGAGAGGGTAGAGGTATTGGAGGGTTGATCGGAGAAGGACACCACCAAGGTTCTAAGAGGAGGAAATGGCATAGGAAAGAATCTCGAGGAGGGAGTTGCGCAGTGAAGTCCATTACCCATATCTGGAGGAGGATATGAGTAGCAAACTTGAGGAGAGCTAGGTTGAAATAACAAGGATATAATTCATACAACATGGATGAGATACATGCAAGAAGTGGTGGAGCAATGAAGAAAATAAGAACCACCCATGGAGGAAGAAATTTGAGAAGGCTAGTGTAGTTGTAATAACATAGGTTCCACCACATCAAAAGACCTTATTCTATAACCATATTTTGCATATGGTTCATGCATATGATCCTACAAGAAGACTTCCCTATGTCAATATGGGCAAGCGGTCGGTGAATGTAGAATTCATAGTAGAGGCATTCAGGAAAACATTTGGGTTGCTTGCATATGGCACAAAGGTAGTTAAGAAGTTTCTTGATCCGATTGAGACACATCACATCATTACTTCACTTACCAATATGAAATCACTGTCCGAAGTGAAGATATTGTGTGTAGGAACTCAAGGAAATAAATAAATCTAGCTGATAGGGAAATATTAGCCATGTGCCATGAATATTGTGATGGCTTTACTGTCAGGGGAAACATGAGCCACGAAGATGCCAATATGGATGGATCAATATGTCGAAGATATCACTAAAAGAATTCAGTATGATTGGGATACCTATGTAGAGAAAAATATGCATGATGTGTTGGTGAAGAGGCCTAAGAATTTTGGGATGACTTTCCATGCTATTGGATTGTTATTGAATTTTATTATGAATATGGGAATCCACTATCTAGGTTTGATAGAACCTAGGAATATTTATGTGGGGAAGCCAACCATTTTGCGATGGGAAAATTTTTTCCCATTCAGAAGGAGACTCCAAATAAGTCTTGAACAAAGAAAGCATAGAAGGCCACTATAGTACATGAGGACAATTCTTCAGAGAAGGAGGTACACCATCGAAGGAAAAGGTCTAGATAGTTGGAACCTTAACTAGAATAACAAGCACTTCAATAATGACAGCAGGAGAAACCATTAATTCAGGAAACGAAGGAAATTGTGGGGAGGCAATCCAACATAGTATGAGTAAGAAAAATAAGACAATGGGAAAAAATGACAAATTATCCCATTCCAAAAAAATAAACCAATACTGTATAGAAGAATCAACAAGAAGAAGAACAGTCAAACTTGAAGAAGTTGGATTTGCAATATTGGAATTGGGTAGAAGAAGAGGAGATGGTGAAATCTCCACAAATTTTCCAGCATGATGATTTTAAAATTTTGGATGATACAAAAGTGAGGCAAATAATGCAAGAAGTAGTAGCTACTATTCAGGAGGAAAAATAAAAAGCCAATGCGATAGTGGAAGCCTCAAAAGAAGAGTCTAGAAAAAATAATAAGCCTTGCTTCATATTCTTAATAGGAGGAGATAAAAATCAAAATGGTCAGAGCGATGCACAAGAGGATAGGAATGCATCACAGGAACAAGAATATCTTGTTGAAAAATTCACAACAATGGAAATCCAGCAGAATCAGGAAGAAGAGTAGGTGATAGAATAACAACATGTGGGCTTAACTAAACAAAAAAGAGCCTTAGAATCTACAGGACAACAACAATATCATCAAGATATTATGAATGTGGAAGAATATGTGAAGGTGGAGAGGACTGTGGGACAGACTCCACAATAGGAAAATATAAACATATATAGAGCACTAATGGAGCTTGGAGGAATCTCTGGTCACCACTTGGAAGAAGAGGAAGAACAAAATCCTATAGAAGAATAACTGTGGAGGATGCAAACAAGTTACCTCTTGGAGATACCATGGTTCTCAAAATTTGAAACTGAGAAGGATGTAAAAATGGTAGAAGACAAAGTGCAACATTTCTTCTCTCAGATAGGTAATGCCATGGCTAGCACCAAACTATAGTTTTGTATTGGATGTGTAGGAGAGTTGAAGCTATGGGAAGAACAAGTGTTTATCAAGTTGGAAAAGATAATAGAATGGGTCAGTAGTGAGGAGAGTACAAGAAAAATGGTTGATATTCATGTACAACACCCATGGAAGTTACCCAAGGAATAGGTAACAACGATGTTAGGAAGATATGACTTACCAAATGGAGTGAGAACCAACTATAGGCAACATCTAAGGTTGTACCTAGAGAGAGCCAATTATCTAGCTTGTCCCATGAATACAATAGATTTGGAACATAAGAGGGTGACTTCAATATTGGCTATCACTCTGAGGAAGTTGAACTTCCTAACACATTATATAGAGTGGTTGAGCATAGTATTGGAACAAATCTATCATCTCAAGGAAGCTCAGAAAGAAGATATAGAGGCCACTCAAAAGGAAATGGTTGCAATTGAGGAAGAATTGTATAATAGTAAGGCTATAGTAGAAGAGAAACTAAATAAATTGGAAGAACTTCTAAGTAATAGGGCTAGTTTTGAGGCCAGAATTAGTTTGCTTGAAGAGGAGAAGTGAAAAATCTCACAAACGGTAGAAGAATAGATCAAGGATTTGGAAGCTCAACTAAGAGCAAAGGATGTCATGAAATATGAGCAACTAGAAATGTAGGATAAGATGTAAGAGGTCACATAGGAAAATAAATGATATAATGACATGGTCCTAGATAAGCAAGCGTTATTGAATGCTAAGGAGGATATTGTTCATGCTTTGGAGGTTGATATTAATCACCATGTGAAGACCATTATAGACAAGAATGAATAGTTAGAAGTAGAAGCTCGAACAAAAGCACATTTGATAGAGAAGCTTAAGAATATTTCTACTAATCATGAACAACAATTGAGGGAACTCCTAAATATTTTTGAAGATACATCCACCAACATGATATGAAATAAGTAGAAATGGGTAACTATGTAGCCAAGTTGCAGAATCAACACACAATTCTTCACACCTAAGTGGAAGACCTGGAAGCTATAGCCAAGGATTACAAGGCTCAGATGAAATAGAAAGATGATTCAACGAGGATACCAACCAAAGTAAATGGGAGGGTAGATGTAGGCAGCATCTCCACCTGCCAAAAGAAGAAGTGACAAGAGGATTTGCCTAGTTTTGAAAATTTTGACAAGTTTTGGTAAACCGTACAAGTAGGAGCAAACCGTATAGGTAGGATGAAAATCGTACAAACTAGAGGGCAAACCATACAAAGTGCAATGAAATGAAATGAAATGCAAAGTATCTTGGAATATGTAATGCAACATTGTGTAAATTATTCTTAGACTAAAATATAAAGTCTAAAGAATAATATTTGAATTAGAAAATAATTTTATTTTATGTAAAAATATTCCCATTCAATTAATAAATAAAATAAGGATGCTAGGAATATTTAATTTGTGAGAAAAAGTTATTTCCTCTTTTCTAGCAAATATTAAAAAGTAACCAATCACTTTTTAATATTTGATAGATGCCACTTGTCACACATCTCAAGATAAGATTATGATAAGATTTTTCAGACATCTCAAGATAAGATTGTGATAATATTTGTCACACATCTCATGATAAGATTATGATAAGATTTGTCACACATTTTAAGATAATATTGTGATAATATTAGGGTAATTTTAGGGTTGTAGTAGAAAATATTCTCTTTAAATAGGGGTGTTGTCTACTACATCTTGTCATATCATGTTGATGCATATTGTTGCATAACATTGAAGCATTCTTGTATTGTTGAATCATTGAGTAATATAGTGAGCTTCATAGTGGATGTTTCCTTTTTTCATTTGAATTAGGGTTTTACCATTTAATATTGGTATTGTGGGTTTTACTCTTTTGTGTGTGATTGATCTTATGGAGCATTCTTCGATCTTGGAGAGACTTTGCTTGTCTCACATTTGGTATCAGAGCGATTGGGATCTCCATCAAGTGTCTTCAATCCTTTGAGGTGAAAACCCATTAAGGTATATTTTTTTTGTTTTAATGTATGCATTTGATATTTGAGTATTTTATGCATTTGATATTTGGGTATTTTATGCATTTGATATTTGGGTAAACTTATTTTGCAAATATGCCATTAGGGTTTATAGATTTATTGTGTTTTTTGATCTAGTTGTTAGATCTTTTGCAAATGGTGTTTTCATTTTAAATCTATAAATTTTTGGCATTGAGCTTTTGCTGGAAGGGTTTTGGAGCCAAACGAACCCCATGGTTGCATCCGGAAGGCCCAAAAACCCTATTTCCATATATTATTTGCCCTATTTTGGTGAAAAATAAATCTCAGGCAATTTTTTTTTATTTGGGGGCCAAATGGCCCCCCACCCATTTTGTTGTACAGTATGAATTTTTATTTATTATTCTGTTTTATAATAAAAAAATAGTCATTTTTTTATTATTTTATTTTTTAAAATAAAAAAAAGTCATTTAATAAAAAAAACAACCATTTATTATTCTATTTTTTAATAAAAAAAATAGTCATTTATTTTATTTTAAGACCTAATAGTCATTTTTTTATTTACATAAATTCAAATGCATTTTTTATTATTGTATAATGCAACTAGAATCTTTTTATGCAATTTTTAGTCAAATTGTCAAATAATTTAGACCTTATAGTCATTTTTTTTCTCACATTAACAATGGTTGTTTGTGATTTTGCTTGTTTTGCAAGGTTATCCAAGTATGTTTTGGAGTATACAAGGCAATTTTGGATCAACTTTTTCACTCTCTTCCCCCTATTTTTATTAATTTCTTCTAATCTCTCTCAAGCATTTGCTTGAAGGATAATGTCAAAATGTAACTTGTATCTCTCATAATGAAAGTAAAAGAGAATGAAAGTGAGAGAGAGAGTATTTATGTTTTGCCTATTTTGCATCTCAACTATTCTAACTACTAACTTACTAACTTGCTACTAAAAAATCTACTAACCAACTAACTTGCAATTTACTAATTTTCATATTAATCAAAAAGGTTAAAAATGAATCAACTTACTAACCACAACTTTAGTATTCGATTAAAATTTACTTAATCTTACAACACAAACTATATTTGCTAAACACCTATTGAATCCAAAAGAATCCGCTCTATCGGTAGCAAGTCCTTTTCGGGTCCTCGTACCCATACCCTTTTGGGTAGCTTGGTTGACCTTGAGTGATATGAATTGGAAATTC
The DNA here is from genome assembly GCA_028583015.1 of Wollemia nobilis. NCBI lineage: Eukaryota > Viridiplantae > Streptophyta > Pinopsida > Araucariales > Araucariaceae > Wollemia > Wollemia nobilis. Next base: position 3,800,957 of record JAQPPZ010000057.1, read on the forward strand.
ATTAGGCTATAGCAAAACCTTAAAATGAACACTAACTTACTAACTTATTTACTATCTAACATTTAACAAATGTTTTATGGTTCAATTCAAGTTAGTTTATTTTGTTGCAAGATGATTGTTATGGTTAGTTACATTCTTATTGTAAGTTAATCTATTGCAAGTTGATCTTGGTTTATTTCCTTTATTCAATTGCAATATGGTTATAGTTGTTTATTGTAAGATGGTTATAGTTGTTTATTGTAAGATGGTTATAGTAGTTCATGATGATGTTGATTATCTTTCATGATGATGCTTATCTCTATTGATGATGCTTAATTTTGATTATCTTTCATGATGTTTATATTTCATGATGATTATCTTTGATGATTGAAAAGTAGATTACTTGAAAGTTATTTTTTTTATATATGCAAGTATTTTTTTTTGAAGAAAATGAAAACCTTATATTAATACAAAGAATATATACACAAGGGAGCAAGAACAGCCCCACCAGAACCAAGAAACAAGAGAACAGGAACAAAGTGCAAGAAACAAAGCACTAGCAACCACAGAACACAAAGAGGCAAGAAGGCACGAAAACGCGACAAGTCACGACCAGCCGAGGCCTAACCCGCGCAACCAGTCGCGAAATCGTGACATGTCGCGAAATCGCGACATGTCACGAAATCGCGACAGCCAAAACCAGCAGCAACTGAACACCAAAAGCATCGCGAAATCGTGACCAGTTCTTCATGTGGCGCTCTTTCCTCAAAATTGTCACGAAATCGCGACCAATGTTCCTCATGCCATCAATTCGCCAAAGGTGTCGCGAAATCGTGACGGTTTTACCATTTGGCTCCCAGTCTTCGAAAATGTCACGAAATCGTGACGGATTTTCCCCTTTGCTCCGATTCTTCAAAATTGTCGCGATATCGCGACGATTTTCCGCCTTGGTGACCCTGCTCCAAAAGCGTCGCGAAATCACGACGTTTTGATCGGTCAGCTCCTTGTCTTCAAAAATGTCACGAAATCGCGACGGATTTGTCCCTTGTCTCCGATTCTCCAGACCTTGAGCGAAATCGCGACGGTTTTTCCAGGAAGTATCAATTCTCCAAAATGGTCGCGATATCGCGACCACTTTGCGCCTTAACCCCGAAACGCCAAAAGTGTCACGAAATCGTGACAACTTTGCCTCTTGACGAAAAAGCTCCAAAAGTGTCGCGATTTCGCGACATCTTTTCCTTGAGTCGCCGGACCGCCAAAGGTGTCGCGAAATCGTGATAGTTTTTCCTTTAAGCTCCCAGTCTTCAGAAATGTCACGAAATCGCGACGGAATTTCCCTTTCTCTCCGATTCATCGAAATTGTCGCGATATCGCGACGATTTTTCTCCTTGATGGCCCTGCTCCAAAAACGTCGCGAAATCGCGACGGTTTTTCCAGTCCACTTCTTGTCTTCAAAATTGTCGCGAAATCGCGACGGATTTGTCCCTTTTCTCCGAATCACCAAAACTTGCGCGATATCGCGACGATTATCCTCCTTGGCTCCCCTGCTCCAAAAGCGTCGCGAAATCGCGACAGGTTCCTTCCAAAGACTGCAGCAACGAAACTTGTCACGATATCGCGACAGAAACCCACCAAGAGTCGCGACGACGAAACAGGTCGCGATATCGCGACGATTTTTCTCCTTGATGGCCCTGCTCCAAAAACGTCACGAAATCGCGACGGTTTTTCCAGTCCACTTCTTGTCTTCAAAATTGTCGTGAAATCACGACGGATTTGTCCCTTTTCTCCGAATCACCAAAACTTGCACGATATCACGACGATTATCCTCCTTGGCTCCCCTGCTCCAAAAGCGTCACGAAATCGCGACAGGAGCCTTCCAAAGACTGCGACAACGAAACTTGTCGCGATATCACGACAGAAACCCACCAAGAGTCGCGACGATGAAACAGGTCGCGATATCGTGACAAAAACCGCCCTTAGGAAAAATTGTGATCATTGTGCTCATTGACTCAAGAATTGGGAAAGCCCCTGCCGAATCTCTGCATCCTCCACAGGCATGTCACTATGCAGCTGTACCCCGACCTCTTTCTCCGCACCCCTCTTTGCAAGAAAATCGACTGCAGTATTTAGATCTCTGCTAATATAGGTGGGGATCACATCTTCTAATTCCTTCCAAAGGGCCTTGATTTGAGAGACAAGAAACCGAAGCCTCCAAGCCTTCGCAGCAAAGTTCCTCATGCAGTCAAGGGCGCCAACCAGAATTTGTGAATCGGACTCAAGGATTATCTTCCTGTGTCCCTGGTTGACAGCCCAGAGGGAGGCAGTTTTGATAGCAAAGGCTTCTGCTTCATTGTTTGTGGCTCTTCCCAGACCTTGAAGTTCCCAGTAAAGCACAGACCCAGCATGATCCCGGCACACTACCCCAATTCCAGCACTGCCTGGATTGCCTTTAGCAGCTCCATCTGTATTGATTTTAACCCATCCTTCAGGGGGAGATTTCCAGCTAGCTCTGTTCTGTCTTACTTGCCCATCAGCTCCCTCTTCCAGTGGGCCAGGAGCAATCAGATTTTTCTCAACAGCATATAGGGCAACCGTTTTCGCGACTTTGCTCCAAATGACTTGCCAGAGTCCATCAAGCGAGGAAAAGGTTTCTCTAAAAATGCGAGCATTGCGTTCCAGCCAAACCTGCCACCAAATGAAGAGTATTCCAAGCTCCCAACCTATTTGGAGAGCTTTAGACTTAAATCTACCTTTCTTCCATCTTTCCCAAATATTGTTTCGGGTCAAGTTACCATTAAGCTGAAGCTTGAAATGGGAGAACCAGCGCTTCCAAATCTGACAAGTGAAGATGCACTCAAACATCAAATGATCGGCAGTCTCCTCATTCTTATGGCATAGCACACACTGAGATGGGCCGATGATTCCCCTGTGTCTGAGATTGTCAAAGGTGAGGATGCCTTTGTGTAAAAACTGCCATGCAAAGAAATTCACTTTAGGCCAGCCCTTAGGATGCCAGATCTTCCTCCATTCTTGAATCAGAAAAGAATGTGGGGCAGGCTCCGAAAGAATCTTATTGTAGCCATCCTTCACAGTATAAACCCCAAGGTTCCCATGCCCCCAAGCTAACTCATCCTCCTCATCTCTCCCTGAAAGAAACCTTGCTGTCAAAATTTTAGTCAGAATGGGCATCATCATCGGAGGGATAGTGATTGGCCACTCTTCCAGCCGCTTAAACTTCTTGAACTTATACTCACCCAGTTGGCTAGTATTGAAGTAATGTTCAATATTGATCCAGCCTTTGGCTTCTATGGCTAATTTAATTGGTTGCAGCTCAGGAAACTCAGCAATGATGGGTGGGAACTGGTCCCAAGAATCAGTCCAAAAACGGGCCTTGTCCCCTTTGCCCACTTTCCAAAATAGTTGATCCTTAATGACTTGAGATCCCAGCTTAAGAGCCTGCCACACTAAGGAGCCATTACCATCCAAAGGAAGACGACTCACTTCATTGGGGTGAACAAGGCCCAAATACTTACTGGTTAAAATTCTGCTGAATAAGGATGTTGGCTGTGAAATCCATCTCCAGTACAATTTACTAGCCAAAGCTTTGTTGTTAAGTTTGGAACTTCTCAGTCCCAGCCCACCTTTTTCTTTGGGTTGAGTAACCTTATCCCAGCTAACCAAGGCCCATTTCTTCTCACCTTTTGCTCCTTCCCATAAGAATCTTCTAGCCATTTTGTCCAGCTCTTTCCAAATAGAATGTGGGGCAGCCAGAATAGAGAATTTATAGATTGGCATGGCCTGAATAACTGACTGCAAGAAAGTTAATCGGCCCCCGTAGCTTAGCCATTTATGAGACCAATGGTTCATTCTATCTTTGATGCCGTCCAGAAGATCTTTCCAGATATCTTTTTTTAGTTTCTTGAAATGTAACGGCACCCCCAAGTAGGCTATAGGAAGAGAGGTCCTAGTGAAGCCCAAGATCTCTAAAATTCTGTCCTGAAGCCTTTGGTCGAGGTTGAAGAAGACCACTTTGGATTTATTGTCATTGATAACTTGATTGGAGGCTCTAAGGTAGACATTAAGGGAATCTCTGATTCCCCTAGCTTCCCGGAGACTGGCCACTCCCACCAAGCCTGTATCATCCACAAACTGTAAATGAGTCAGAATCTCCTCCCCTACCTTGATACCTGTTAACAGGCCTTGAAGTCTCCTTCTCAAGAAAAGTCTGCCTAGACCTTCAGCCAAGATAAGGAAGAGATAGGGAGAGCAAGGGTCCCCTTGACGAAGCCCCCGAGAGGCTCCAAAAGGAGGCGAGGGAAGTCCCTTAATAAGAACAGAATAAGAAGGCGTAGAGACACAGCTCATAACCCAGTCTATCCAATCCTGGGAGAAGCCAAAGGCAGCCAACATCCTTGACAGGAATCCCCACTCAACCCTATCATAAGCCTTAGACATATCCAGTTTAATGAACATTCCTTTGTTGCCAGATTTTTGCATCGTATGAATTGCCTCCTATGCAAGGACCACCCCATCTAAGATCTGTCTGCCCTCAACAAATCCCCCTTGCTCTGAGGAGATGATATGATGTAGAAGAGGTTTAATCCTTTCAGCCATTATCTTTGTGATTATCTTATAAATCACGTTGCATAAAGCAATAGGTCTAAAATCAGAGATGCGAACCCCTTCCTCTCCCTTAGGGATTAAAGTGATAAAAGTATGATTTAAGGCCTTAAGCATTCTTTTATTTGTTCTGGACTCCTCTGTGACAGCCAAAACGTCCTCCTCCAGTGTATCCCAAAAAGCCTAAAAAAACTCAATAGGAAACCCATCTGGACCTGGAGATTTGCCTGGGCTCATTCCAAAGACCACATGTTTCAGTTCCTCTTTATCAATGGGTCTGAGCAGGGCCTGATTTTCCTCTTGGGAGATAATAGAGGGAATAACGTCAATAATTTCATTTTGAGCCTCCACATCTTGCTCCCTACTTTTCGTAAAAAGTTTAGAGAAATAGTCCATTGAGTGGGAATGCAAACCAGGAAGAGTATCAAAGGAGTGTCCATGCTCATCTTGAAGGACTTCCATGTTGTTCATCTGTCTTCTGGCACAGGCTGAGCGATGAAAAAATTTTGTGTTTCTATCTCCTTCAAGTAACCAAGAGTTTCTTGCTCTCTGTTTCCAATAAGTTTCTTCTTGGTTGTCAATGTCCTCAACCGCTTTGCGTAAGGCATCATCCTCGGATTTAAGCTGATCAGTAATTGTTCCTTCTCTGAAGTGTTTTTGCACCTCCTCCCAACGAGCAACCAAGGGAGCTCTTTGCTGCTGAAAATCAGACTTGTTTGCTTGTCTCCACTGTTTCAACTTAACTTTGACAAAATGAAGCTGTTTGTGGAATTTAAACATTGCTGTCCCAAAAGGAAGGCGGCCTTCTTCCCACCACTATGGAATTTTCTCTCGAAGATCCTCCTTTTGTAACCAATAATTCTCAAATTTAAACGGTTTGTGGTGCTGCCCTATCGTAGTCCCTCCCTCCAACAGAATGGGAGAGTGGTCAGAGACAGGGCCATCCAGAATCTGGAATTTAACATTCCACTTAACAAATGCCTCCTCTGAGACCAGGAAATGGTCTAACTTTACTTTCCTACTATGTGGCTCCCTCCTCTTGTTAGTCCAAGTAAAGTACATTCCAGGGCCTTTGATATCTACCAAGTGAAAGGCCTGGACCTGGGCAATCAGCAGCCTATCACCTGGATCCAAAACTGGGGTGCCACCTTCCTGATCACAAGCAGAGAGCTTAGCATTGAAATCTCCAGCAATAATCCAATCTAAATTTTGTCTTGAGGACCTCATGTTGTGAACAACTTTCCATTGAAGTCTCTGACCATCGATGCATTGAGCCCCATAAAAATTTGTGATTAAAACATGCTCAGCTGTGGTTAAATTCCTGAAGTGAGAAGTGAGAACACCCCTCCAGGCTATATGTTCTAGAGCAGTCCATTCCAGGGGGTTCCAAAAAGTGACAATCCCCCCTGAGGCACCTTGGGCAGCCACATCCATATAACCAGCGCCCCTCCAAATTCTATTAACAGTTTTACTCATAAGATCTAGCGACATTTTTGTCTCCTGGATAAGCAAAAAATCTGTTTTATACTTCCCTAAGAGTCTTTGAATAGCAGATTGATGGGTTCTACTGTTTAAACCCCTAACGTTCCAAGATTGTATAATCATTGAAAACCTTGGGAGCAGTAAGAATCAATTGTCCTCACCGATCCTCCATTGATCAGCTTATCTCCTTGTGCTGTGAGTAGTTCCTTATTGGATTTTCTTCCCGCTCCTTGAGAGTTACTATTTTTAGATCTCTTCTCTACCTGAGTGATCCCTAAAACTGGCCTTTCTCTGTTTTTATCTGCATTTCCCATGGTGACATCTTTAATAGCCGGCTGTGCTGGGGAGTGTATCACCAATGCCCCTGGGTTCTCTGACTGCAGACTCTCAGAGGGTACAGTCACCTGTTCGACTACAGGAGTGGATGAGGGAGAATCTTGAGAGTGAGCGTTATTATTCTCACCATTCCCCTCCACTCCCTCCATGACTTGGTCTTCCAGATCCACTAATGACTTAAAAATTTCATACCGATTGTTTGGCTTGAGTTGCATCTGCTCCTTGCCATTTTTCTTTTTGTTTCTCCTTCGTTTCGGCTGTTCAAAGCCATCCTTCTGAACATCAGGACCTGGAGAAGTGTGGGAAGGTTCATTGACAGGAGTGGGCTTACCCTCTCTAGGGCGGCTTGGCATTCCAGTCGGAGCCTCCGCTTTTGTGCTCAAGGTGTTTGGACAGAACCTTGCCAAATGTCCATGCTCATGGCACACTCTGCACCTGAAAGGTAGGGCCTCATAGTCTAGCTGCTGGATCCAGGGTACTCCTGCCAACTCAAGTTCCACCTCAGCTGATAAAGGCTGGCTAATGTCCATTTCTACACAGATTCTGGCAAAAATAGTTGTATTTCCCTCTATGGTATCTTTAGAGACTCCTAAATATCTGCCTAGGGAGTTACCTATTATTTCTAGAACCTGCTCACCCCAAAACTCCATCGGGAGAGCGTACAGTCGGATCCAGACCGGAACAGCCATGGGTTCAATGCGAGGATCGAAGCCCACTCTCCAGGGTTGAACAAATAACCCTGCTGGTCCGTGGTTTCTCTTTTCTGATTCAAATGCTCTGTTTCTATCTGCTAAAGAAGAGAAACTAATGATGAAATACCCATTGCTTATAGGCCATAAAGAGTACTCACCTTGTGGCTCCCAGTTCTGTCGAACCCAGGTATGCAAAAAATTCAGAGTAGGTCGGATGCCCATGAATTTGCAGATCAAGTCATGGTTGGCTCGGTAGACGATTGTATCTTCGACCAGCTTGGGTTCGATAACAATCTTAGGTCTGGAAGCGGATTGCGGGAGGCATCCATTAACGCGGTGAGCATTTGGGCCGTTGCCAGCATTCTTGAGTAGCGTTTGAAAAGCATTCCTCTGAGCTTCACCAGTGGAAGACGAGGGGTTTTCTTTCAACATCTCAGCATATGAACTCTTTCTCCCAGCAAGAGAGACTGGAGGAGACCCCATCGGGCCCTCCCGGAGCAACGAGCAAACCTTCAGAGTAGTTCAAAAACAATCCACCAAAGTCTCTGGTAAGATCTTTCGGGCCAGAAACCCTCGAGCATCGCCCGACGCCTGTTCAGAAGTTTTCCCGCCAAATCGCCGAGCTCCCATATATGCAAGTATTTTTATCTACTTTCTTATTACACCATTTAGTTTCTTTGTCAATGCATCTTATGTTTTGATTATGTTCACTTTCTAGAATGGCTGATCATGGAATCTCCTTCATACCTAAGCACATCCTTGATGGATTAAATTTTATAATTGGGAACTAAGGATGAGAGCTGAATTTCAAGCAAGAAAGTTATGGCCCATTGTGAATGGAGATGAAGCAATCCCAACCCAGGCAAGGACACTTAAGACATACAACAACAAGAGTCACCTTGCACTTTCCATGATTATCAATAGTGTGAGTGATGAGATATTGCTCACTATAAGCCATTGTGAGCATGCTAAAGATGCATGGGATTTGCTAAAACAAGTCCATCTAGGATCCAACACATCAAGGAAATTCACTTTATTGTCAAAAATTCTTAGCACTATGCAAGGTGAATAAGAAAGTGCCATGATATTCCTCTTAAATATGAAAGACATGAGAACTCAAGTATTGGCTTGTAATTATGATTGGATACGTGGGAAGCTCTTAAGATTTATCATTTTGAGGAACTTGTTAAGCAAGTTCAAGAATTTTTTCATCATTATTGAGACTAGGCTAGAGCAAGAAGAGGATGGCATTTCTCTCAACACTCTTTCACAATTATTGATTCAACATGAAGAGTCTCTTAATAGAGACAAAGTAAACGATCAAGTTGTCAAGGAGAAGAATGTTGCCTTTAGTGCCACTAAGGCTTCCTTCAAGATGAATAAGGTTACAGAAAATGAAGATCAAGAAAATGCTAAGGGACAAGGACCTAAGAAATGGTTTGGCAAGGGAAAGAAAACAATGTAAAGCAAAATTTTAATAAAAATGCCTTTTTTTATGCCCTCTACTCCATTGACTCATCTACTTTTAATTAATGGGTGTTATATTATGGATGCACTAACCATATGTATTTTGAAAAGGATAATTTTATGGACTTTCATAAGCACTCTTTAGATTTAGTTTTCATTGGTGATAATACTAGACTTCAAGTAGAATGTGTTGGTAATGTTGTAATTGAAGGAAAATTACTTGATAATGTCCTAGATGTGCCTAAACCTAGGAGAAATTTAATTTCAGTTTTGCAAGTTGCTAGAAGTGGTCACACTATTGATTTCAATGCAACTTCATGGAGCATTAGGAAAGGCATGCTACCAATCATTACAGGTTATGTGAAGAATAATATTTATGTGTTAGGTGATGCTCCTCCTAAAGTGTGTTTAGCAACTAATGTTTCTCCTAGTAGCAAGCTTTGGAACTTAAGGTTAGGCCATACAAACTATCAAAATATTCAAATGATGAAGTCCAAAATTTTTGTTGAAGGCTTGCCTAACATTTCACCTATTCATGGTTTGTGTGAAACATGCATCTTAGGCAATATGAGCAAACAAATTTTTGCAAAGGAAAATTCAACAAGGGCCACAAAAATTATTCAACTCATTCATATAGATATTATGGGTCCATTACATGTTAGATCACTTGGTGGTGCATCCTATATTATCACCTTTATAGATGATTATTCAAGAATGATATTTGGGTATCTACTTAAGAAAAAATAAATTTGTTTTGAGACATTCAAGGAGTTCAAAGCTTTGGTAGTAAATAAAAAGGGAGCAAAAATAAAAATTATTAGAAGCGAAAATGGAGGGAAGTATAATAGCAATGATTTTAATGAGTTTTGTTCTTATCATGGGATCAAAATACAGTTTACTTGTCCATACACTCCTCAACAAAATGGTGTTGCAGAGAGGAAAAATAGGACAATCATGGAGATGGTAAGATGCATGCTTGGTGACCACTTACCTCAATTTCTTTGGGGTGAAGTAGCCAGTACAACAATCTACATTCTTAACAGATGTCCTTAAAAATTAGTTGAGGGGAAGACTCCTTATGAGGTTTGGAATGGTAAGAAGTCAAATTTGTCACACTTAAGAGTGTTTGGATGTGATGCATTTTCATATATTCCTTCAAAAAATAGGAATAAATTGGACAAAAAGTCTCAAAAATGCATCTTTGTTGGCTATGATGCAGAACATAGGGGCTATAGGTTATACTCACATTCTTCATGCATTGTATTTGTTTCAAGAGATGTCAAATTTAATGAAAACCTTCTTGAGTTAGAAAAGGGTGGGCCTTGTGTCAAAAGGACCAATTGGTTGGATCATTCTAGGGGTCCTAAAGAGCAAAATTCAGTTAGCCAAAGGATAACTAGAAGTATGACACTTAACATGTCTCTTCTAGCTAAGATAGAGAATGCTCATGAGCCTACTTCTTACCAAGAAGCTTCACAATACTCTTTTTGGGTTGATTCCATGAAGGTTGATATGGATTCTCTTCTAAAGAATAAAACTTGGGATCTAGTGCCTTATCCTAATAAGAGAAATGTTATTGGGAACAAGTGGATCTATAGAATCAAGTACAATTCCAATGGAGAGATAGAAAAGTATAAGGCTAAATTGGTTACTAAGGGTTATGCACAAAAATATGGAATTGACTATGATGAAACCTTTGCACCAGTTACCAAAATGCCCACCATTCAGCTTCTCATTGCTATTGTTGTTGCTCAAGGTTGGAAGATTTTTTAGCTTGATGTCAAAAGTGCCTTTCTAAATGGTGATTTGGATGTGGATATCTACATGAGTCAACCACAATGATTTTTTGTACAAGGTAATGAAACATTTGTGTGTAAACTAAAGAAAACCCTGTACGGTCTGAAGCAAGCACCTAGAACATGGTACATGAAGATTTCAGGTTACTTCTTGTCTCTTGGTTTTGATAAATGCTATTCAGATACAAATATCTATGTGCTTAGGAAGGATACCTTGGTCATTTTAATTGGTCTATTTAATGATGAACTTGTTATGACTTGAAATGAGAGTGAGACCATTTTTGATTTCATCTCCAAATTAAATTCAGAGTATGAAATGACTGACCTTGCTCTTCTACACTACTATCTTGGCATGCAAGTTTATCAACATGAGGATTGTACCTTTTTGATTCAATCCAATTATATTGAAGATCTTCTTAAGATGTTTGATTTAGAGGATGGCAATCCTACTTACATTCCTATTTCTACAAGGGTTAAACTGGAAGTAAGTATAGAATCTCAGTTGGCTGATGCTACATTGTATAGGTAGCTCATTGGTAGTCTTATTTATGTTACCATCACAAGGCCATATATTGCTTTTTCAGTTGGTATGATGGCTAGGTTCATGCAAAAACCTTATATTGAGAACTTACAAGCTACCAAGAAGATTCTGAAGTACCTTTTAGGTACTAGATATTTGGAACTCAAGTATTCTAGGCTTCCTTCCTTTGCTCTTTTCGGCTATGCTGATTCTGATTTTGGAGGGGATAGAATAGACATAAATTCTACCACAACATATGTTTTCAGTATTGGGTCTATAGCTATATCTTGGTATTCCAATAAGAAATATACAATTGCTCTTTCTACAATGAAAGTGGAGTATAATTCTATGACAAAAACTACACAGGAAGCGGTTTGGCTTTGTACCCTCATGATGAAAATTGGATTTGAGCAATTTGGTCCTTCACATTTTCTCTTAGATAATCAATCAGGTATTACCTTGGCTAAAAATCTTGTAATGCATCAAAGGAAAAAGCATGTTGAAATCCAAGCCCACTTTATCAGAGAGAAGGTATTGGATGGGACTATTTAGTTGGAGTATTGCCCATCATATTCTAATTGTGCTAATTTGTTCACCAAACCTCTTCCCAAGGAGCAATTTTGTAATCTGAGGGACTCACTTGGTTTGGTGAAATTATCCTCAAGGGGGAATGAAGTGTAGTTACATTTGTGTGATGACAACTTCATCCTTATGAGGTTTTTTGTGCTATATATATGAGTTGATATTTGGTGGTATATTTTCTTTTTGCATCTCTTTTGAACATGGTGCTTTCTTGTTTGCCTTGTGAAAATTTTGTACATGTTACTTTGTAGATGGCATTATGCAATTCTGGTCTATGATGCAATTGCTTTATGCGAATATTTTACATGGTACTTTCTTGTTGCCTTATGCAAATTTGTATATGTTTTTATGTAGTTGGCATTATGAAGAACACAAGCTTATACTGAGAGGGGGGGTGAACAGTATAAGACCTCTTTTTATTTTTTTCTTTTATATTTCAAAACAGTAAAGCAATATACCCAAAGCAATATCAAAGCAATGCACAAAATCATCCACAAAGTGACATCAATTTTAACGTGGTTCACCCAGAATGGCTGGGCTACGTCCACAAAACTTTTCTCTAAAAGTTATCTCAAAGTTCTTTGGGAATCCTTCCCAATTACAATGTTTATGAGCCTCGGCTCAAAGGAGATACCTTCCCCTCTGCTCTGGAAATGATCCCTCAGAAGATCAACTACCTCTACCTCTTGCCAGCACGTGGAACTCCTTTCCACCGAAGACCTTCTGTCCTCAATGCTTAGCCTAAGAGACCTCTGCCTTCTATGATCACATCCACAATAGCTCAAGCAACTGTACCAAACACAGTCAGTCGGTCTAGTACAAGTCTTCCTCTGTCTGTCAGATCTGTCCAACTTTGAACAAATCAATCCTCTGCACACAAGCCTTCTCAAAGACTTGCCAAATCTGTCCTCAAGTTCTTCTCAAAGAACCAATGCACCTCTGTCCTCAAGCAGCAGCACTCCGCATTCATCTTTGCCCTTTGTGCTCTCTGCACCCTCTACTCTCTTTGTGCAATCACAACCGCACTTGATCGAACTTCAACCTTTGCACCTCTACGCAATCACAGCGACACCGTCTTCGCACACTCTACTTCCTTTGCGATCTTTCACACTTAGAATGATTCGATGAAATGCACTCTACACACTACGATCGAATTTTGCACTCTGCTCTCGACGATCGAACTTCTTGCTCTACGCACTATCTACGAACGTCGCACTTCAACAACACATGATACACCCTTCAACTTCTCCAAACAGCCCTCCTTTTATAACAAAATTTTCATAATGAAAACTTTAATCTTAGTCGGTTGTTATAACAAATGCAAACCCTAATCTTCGTCAGCTACAAGCCCTAATCTTCATCGGCTAAAATTTGACTTTGTCGGCTTCACTGCCTCTGTAACTCTTCTATAGCTTCTGTCATGAAACTACAACATGTCGTGATATCATGACACTTTTGCAACCATACACTTTCTTTTGGCTTTTGTCGCGATATCGTGACACTTCAGCCTTTGTCGACTTCAACTAAGCTCTTGTCGCGATATCATGACACTTCTATCTTTGTCAGCATCAACTTTGCTTTTGTCATGATATCGCGACACTTCTTCCTTCGTCGACCTCCTTTCTACTTTTGTCATGAAATCGTGACACTTCTGCCTCTGCAGACTTCGTCTTCACTTCTGTCATGAAATCATGACACTTCTATCTTCATAGCCTTCCTCTCTACTTTTGTCATGAAATCGTGACACTTCTCCCTGTTGAAGACCTGCTTTCTATTTCTATCACAAAATCATGACACATTCTACAACCGTAAGCTTTCTCTTCAACCTATCATGAAATCGTGACACTTCCTGCATCCATACGCTTTTTCTTCAACCTGTCATAAAATCATGACAGTTCTCACTTCAAACTCTTTCCTCTGTTGCATGTCATGAAATCATGATAGTTCTCACTTGGAACACTTTCCTTTGCAGCATGTCACAAAATCGTGACAGTTCTCATTTCGAACTCTACAGCATGTCGCGAAATCGTGACACTTTTCATGTTACTTTCTCTCTCTTTGAACTTGTCATGAAATCGTGACAATTCACACTATGGACTCTCTCTTCTGCATTATGTCATGAAATCATGACACTTTTTCTTTCGGACTCTCTCTCCTGCAACATGTCACGAAATCGTGACACTTTTTCGTCCGTACAACCTTCCTTGCAATATGTCATGAAATCATGACATTTTTGACTCGTACATTCTCTCTCCTCTTTGAGTCGCAAAACTACATGTCGCGATATCGTGACACTTTTCTAACTTGCTTTCTCTCTCCTACTTAAGTCGCGAAAATGCGACATGTCACGATATCGCGACACTTTTCCAACTTACTTTCTTTCGAACCTGTCATGTCGTAACCTTCATCAAAACAAATTATTTGACATCAAATCAAATTCCTTCAAAAGCTTCTTGACATCAATGACAACTTATACACTTGAGCAAAGGCAATGTACCCAAAGTACCCAAAATTGCCAACAATCTCCCCCTTTGTCATTGATGGCAAACCTTTATTGAAAACACGTCTCAAGAGCCAAAACTGAAACCAACCGTGCTAACAACTGAGAAACTATGCCCACAACTGAGAATCTTCCTTTGAAGTTTTGCTCCCCCTGACTTGAAGCTTTCCTCTTCACTTGAAGCTCTCCCCCTTACTCATATCTCTCCCCCTTTGTCATCAATGGCAAAGGGTCACCTTTGGGGCTCGGGACTAAGAATGAGCCTCTTAGCTTAGTCCCTCCCCCACCTCCCGATGAGGTGATTAATTCTGGGGTGGGAGTAAAACTCCCATTAGGCACCGATCATCATCAGCATCTATAATTTCCTTGTCGGGCCTTCTCTTGAACTCTTTGCCCGTATTCCTGTTCTTGTCACTGTTCTTGTTCTTGTTCTCATCCCTGTTCTTGTTCATGCCTTGATCCTTGGACCTGATCATGCCACTGTTCCTATTCTTGTATTCTAGAATTTTAGCTCTACACTGTCTGATTGTGTGACCTTCATTGTTGCACTTGAAACACTTGATGATGTTGTTTCTCTGAGGTAAACCTGATCTTTGAATCCACCAGTTTTGACCAAACCTGTTCTGGCCAAACCTGTTTTGATCAAACCTGTTCTCGTTATTTACCTTGCAATAATCGCCTTGTGCCCAAACTATTGACAAGAGTAGCAATACCCTTGAAAGTAACTAGCACTTCTGAAACTGTCATTTACCTTCTTCACTTGAGCCATGCAATGTGAAGCCATGTGACCAAACCTGTGACACGCAAAACATCTGCCTTGAAATTTTCTTTTATTTGACCTCTTGGGTCCCGAAAACTTCTTCTTCTCATTCTGAAATCTATTTTCTATTTCTGCGCATCTATCATTCAAGGACTCATGATCTGAAATACTTTCCTCATCAGAACTCTCTTCCTTTTGGAGTCTCTTACTAGACTCTCCAACTTGTTCCTTGTGTGGCTTAACAAAACCAAGGCCTATTTTATCCTGTTGTCTTTCTTTGACCTTTGATGAGTGACTTAACCTTTTTGGAGCTATCTTGAAACCCGTAAAGCTTATCCTTGTACTCTTTAGTTTCCTCTTTCAAAGAAGCCATTTTCTGTTCTAACTCACTATACTCAAGAACCTTAGACTCTAACTCATCCTTGAGTTCTTGTGTCTTAGCTATAGAGAAATCAAGATTTTCTATAAGATCATCTCTCTCCATACAACATTCATCTAACTTATCCTTGAGTCTATCATTCTTCTTTCTTTCCTTTTTCAAAGCACTAAGAGCATTAATAAGTTCACTTTCAAGATCCTTTATTTGTTTGCTTTCTGAATCATCAAAGCCTTTTTCAGATTTCTTATCACTAGAGGTGCTACCTTTTTCAAAAACCATACAAGCATCTTCCTTATAGTTTTCTGAAGCATCCTCATACATACTAGAAACCAAATCATTATTTGTACAATCATCCTCAAGGTGACCAAAATTTCCACATCTAAGACATTTCATGATAATGAATCTATGTTTCGGTTCTTCCTCTTTTTCTGATATGAACAACATCTCATTTTCATCATCACTTGAAGAACTTTCACTATCACTACTAGAACACTTACTTGCTTTGTCTAGGTAGAAACTCTTCTTGTGCTTGTGAGAATACCTCTTTCCTTGATTGTTGTGCTCATCTTTGTTCTTCCTGTGATGCTTGTGCTTTTCAGAATCCTTGCTCTTAGAATCCTGTTTATCTTCATCACTTTCATTCTTGGGAATAGTACAGTCAGTAGCATAATGACCAAACTTTCCACAATTGAAACATCTTATATTTTTCATGCTTTTGTGCTTTCTAGAGAACTTGCCTTTCTTGTTGTAATATGCCTCTTCATCACTAGAAGACTCATCACTCTCTTGAAGCTGTTTACCCTTGGATTTCTTGGTAGCCTTGAAAGTTGCCTCTTTCTTGACATCAACCTTCACTTGAGTTCTCAACTCAAATGCTGCAAGTATACTATGGAGCTCATCCTTTTTCAACTTATCCAAATCTTTAGCTTCCTCAATAGCAAAAATATTTTCACTAAATCTATTAGGAAGAGATCTTAAAATCTTATCACAAACATCATTTTCAGCAAGCTCAAGACCTAAGTCTTTCATGGAGTTAACAACCTCATCCATACGAAGCATGTAGTCACTAATATTTTCATCATCATTCATCTTGAGTTGTTCAAACATACCTTTGAAGTGTCTCAACTTGGCCTTTCTGACATTTGTATCACCTGTATGAACCACCTGCAACTGTTTCCACATTTCACTAGTTGTCTTGCAGTGAATCACTTTGGTGAGATCTGCTTTATGTAAGCCTTTCAGGATTGCATTCATTGCTTTTGAATTGTTGTGATGTAGGAGCCTTTCTTCTTTAGTATTTGGACCATGTACAGGAATAGTGTACTCATCTTCAATTACTTCCCATACCTCATTACCAAGTGCCATTAGATGAACCTTCATCCTTGCACTCCAAAGACCAAAATTTGACCCATCAAGAATAGGTGCTGCATTGCCACTTGAATAATCCATTGTGTTCTTTACTAGCTTTTCCTTCAAGCTGTTAAACTTTTCGAAGGCACCTGCTCTGATACCAATTGAAGAACACAAGCTTATACTGAGAGGGGGGGGTGAACAGTATAAGACCTCTTTTTACTTTTTCCTTTATATTTCAAAACTAGTAAAGCAATATACCCAAAGCAATATCAAAGCAATGCACAAAATCATCCACAAAGTGACATCAATTTTAACGTGGTTCACCCAGAATGGTCGGGCTACGTCCACAAAACTTTTCTCTAAAAGTTATCTCAAAGTTCTTTGGGAATCCTTCCCAATTACAATGTTTATGAGCCTTGGCTCAAAGGAGATACCTTCCCCTCTGCTCTGGAAATGATCCCTCAGAAGATCAACTGCCTCTACCTCTTGCCAGCATGTGGAACTCCTTTCCACCGAAGACCTCTTGTCCTCAATGCTTAGCCTAAGAGACCTCTGCCTTCTATGATCACGTCCACAGTAGCTCAACAACCTGTACCAAACATAGTCAGTCGGTCTAGTACAAGTCTTCCTCTGTCTGTTAGATCTGTCCAACTTTGAACAAATCAATCCTCTGCACACAAGCCTTCTCAAAGACTTGCCAAATCTGTCCTCAGGTTCTTCTCAAAGAACCAATGCACCTCTGTCCTCAAGCAACAACACTCCGCATTCGTCTTTGCCCTTTGTGCTCTCTACGCCCTCTGCTCTCTTTGTGCAATCACAGCCGCACTTGATCGAACTTCAACCTTTGCACCTCTACGCAATCACAGCGGCACCGTCTTCGCACACTCTGCTTCCTTTGTGATCTTTCACACTTAGAATGATTCGACGAAATGCACTCTGCACACTACGATCAAATTTTGCACTCTGCTCTCGACGATCGAACTTCTTGCTCTGTGCACTATCTACGAACGTCGCACTTCAACAACACATGATGCACCCTTCAACTTCTCCAAATAGCCCTCCTTTTATAACAGAATTTTCATAATGAAAACTTTAATCTTAGTCGGCTGTTATAACAAATGCAAACCCTAATCTTCGTCGGCTGCAAGCCCTAATCTTCGTCGGCTAAAATTTGACTTTGTCGGCTTCACTGCCTCTGTAACTCTTCTGTAGCTTCTGTCGTGAAACTACAACATGTCACGATATCATGACACTTTTGCAACCGTACACTTTCTTTTGGCTTTTGTCATGATATCGCGACACTTCAGCCTTTGTCGACTTCAACTAAGCTCTTGTCGCGATATCGTGACACTTTGTCTTTGTCAGCATGTCATGATATCGTGACACTTCTTCCTTCGTCGACCTCCTTTCTACTTTTGTCATGAAATCATGACACTTCCTCTGTAGACTTCGTCTTCACTTCTGTCATGAAATCGTGACACTTCTATCTTCATAGCCTTCCTCTCTGCTTTTGTCGTGAAATCGTGACACTTCTCCCTGTTGAAGACCTGCTTTCTATTTCTATCATGAAATCGTGACACATTCTGCAACCGTAAGCTTTCTCTTCAACCTGTCACGAAATCGTGACACTTCCTGCATCCGTACGCTTTTTCTTCAACCTGTCGTGAAATCGTGACAGTTCTCACTTCAAACTCTTTCCTCTATTGCATGTCACGAAATCATGATAGTTCTCACTTGGAACACTTTCCTTTGCTGCATGTCATAAAATCGTGATAGTTCCCATTCCAAACTCTACAGCATGTCATGAAATCATGACACTTTTCATGTTACTTTCTCTCTCTTCGAACTTGTCATGAAATCATGACAATTCACACTATGGACTCTCTCTTCTGCATTATGTCATGAAATCGTGACACTTTTTCTTTCGGACTCTCTCTCCTGCAACATGTCATGAAATCGTGACACTTTTTCATCCGTACAACCTTCCTTGCAATATGTCACGAAATCGTGACACTTTTGACTCCATACATTCTCTCTCCTCTTTGAGTCATGAAACTGTGACATGTCGTGATATCGTGACACTTTTCTAACTTGCTTTCTCTCTCCTTCTTAAGTCGCGAAAATGCGACATGTCGCGATATCGTGACACTTTTCCAACTTACTTTCTTTTGAACCTGTCAAGCCGTAACCTTCATCAAAACAAATTATTTTACATCAAATCAAATTCCTTCAAAAGCTTCTTGACATCAATGACAACTTATACACTTGAGCAAAGGCAATGTACCCAAAGTACCCAAAATTGCCAACACATTATGCAATTGGTTTATCATGGTACTTTCTTGTTAGCAATTATGCTACTTTTTTACATGATATTTTATGGTTGGCTTTATGCAATCGATGTCCACACTCTATTATTTTCATATACCTTATGCAACTCTTGTACATGGTACTTTTTTTTTAGCCTTATGCTACTTTTGTACATGGTATTTTAGAGTTTGCATTATCATGGTACTCCTTGTTTGCTTTATGCAAATTTGTACATGATATTTTTTATCAACTATATAGCATGTGACTATAAGTATGGCTTGGCATATTTTTGTGATGACTTATAGTTCACTATTTGTTAGATCAGTTTTGTTATCATCTTTGGATATTCATATATTCTGTGGTGAATATATTTATGATGATGTATCTAACTGATGTTATGTTGAGCTGCTTGTAGCTTGTAGGTACTTCCATTTAGGGTTTTACAGGCTTATTGAAGACACCCTTGTGATGTTTTATTCTTGTCATTTGCAACCACTTGTGGTTTATGGATGGCTTTGTAAGTTGCTTGTATCTGAAGCTACTTCGTTGGGGGCTTGTAGTCTCATTTTGAACCATTTTGTATTGATGCCTTATTGTAGACCATTCTTGGTCATAGAAGCTCATTGTAACTATATTACTCATTTGATTCTCATCCCCGTTTGTATTTTTATGGAGAGAATGTTTCTTTATTTCATAATTCCTTTTCCCAATATTGCATTAAGGGGGAGTGTTGGAATATGTAATGCAACATTGTGTAAATTATTCTTAGACTAAAATATAAAGTCTAAAGAATAATATTTGACTTAGAAAATAATTCTATTTTATGTAAAAATATTTCCACCCAATTAATAAATAAAATAAGGGTGCTAGGAATATTTAATTTGTGGAAAAAATTTATTTACCCTTTTTTAAAAAATATTAAAAAGTAACCAATCACTTTTTAATATTTGATAGATGCCACTTGTCACACATCTCAAGATAATATTGTGATAATATTAGAGCAATTTTAGGGTTGTAGTAGAAAATATTATCTTTAAATAGGGGTGTTGTCTACTACATCTTGTCATATCATGTTAATGCATATTGTTGCATAACATTGAAGCATTATTGTATTATTGAATCGTTGAATAATATAGTGAGCTTCATAGTGGATGATTCCCTTCTTCATTTGAAGTAGGGTTTTACCATTTAATATTGGTGTTGTGGGTTTTCATCTTTTTTGTGTGATTTATCTTGTGGAGCATTCTTCGATCTTGGGGAGACTTTTCTTGTCTCACAAAGGAAATACAATTTGAGTTGTAATTACACATGAATTTGATAAATTATGTGTTTAGACTTAGTAAAAGGTGTAATTATATATTCCGTTATGCATGGGTAGTTGTGAATAAAAAATTACCTCATGAATAAATTTGGAATAGCCTAGGCAACATTATATAAGATCCCCTTTTCATTTTTGATAGTCTGGTTAGTCTAGTTAATGCTTGTGAGTTTTGGCTATGTTCTGGTCAGAATAGTATGAAGTATTGATGCATACCTATAATTTTTTACTATCTTTTAGTGATTGTTTGATACTATTGATAAGTAATGAAGAAGAATCTCAACTCATAGTTTTCCCTTATGTATTTTATGATCCTATAATAATGATATAATGTATTGTAGTTTATCCTTATTGCATGTACTTCTTTATGGTTGTTGTTGATACTTAATGCATTGTTGTGGAAGAATTAGATTAAAACAACACTGGTGTGAAACTAATGAATGATCTATGATGAGTATGATATCAAGAAAGACATCTTGAATACTATTGTACTATTTTGAATATTGCCATTGGAGAGAACTCTCTCAAACCCTAATGATATTGCATGTTGGTAGGAATGGATTAATTGCTATTTTAGACCTTTAAAAAACTTAGTTGAGAGAGATTGACATAGAAGAGTATCCAATTGGGTATCTTGTTTCACTTTTGTTTTGTACAAATCGTACACCAGACCCCTTACAAATTGTACAAAATAAACTTACCTGATTTGATAGTTTATGCGATTGAGGAAAACTTACACGATTTGGTAGTATTGGGAAATCAAATAATTTAGCTACAAAAATGTGGATGACAACTTCCAAACCAAATCTAAAGGATTGGATGAATGTAAAATCATACAAGCCCTATCACTATATGATTTCAGATCATACTGTGGTACGATTTGGTATCCGTACAAGTTGCTTTGTTGTTACAAATTGATGGTTGTGAAGATTGTACGATTGTATGATTTGGTCCATTAATTAGGAATAGTAAATTGATCATTATAAGACCTTGAAAACTACCTCCCCACCAGGAATACTGCACCCTTGTGCTACATAATTTTATGTAGTCATGGTAGCTATTTGGATCTGACGGGATGACAATGATATGGATCGGTAGGACGGTAATCTAAGTACGCACCTAACATGGATAAAAATTCAAGTATTATAAGCACAATAGACATGGTCATGACAAAGTAGTGTTATAGAGCACAAAGAGCACTTCATGTGGTATTCAAGGTTACCTATCAAAGGTTTAGAGAAGTATCACAAAAGCATGGAGTTTTAGCAGTAGTATAGAACAGACCCAGATTTGGCTACCATCGATGCAGATGAAAAGGATGTAGGAACACAAATGATTGAGAGTAGATATGTGGTGATGAGGAATTAATGAGCAAGATTCCTCTAAGAGGCCAACATGATAGTTTATTTCTTTTTGGAAAAAAAATGATATTGAAATTATTTTAGTAGATGTGGTGATCATGCGTGACATTGTGTAGAGTTGCAAGTGTTACTTGTATTGCTCAACAATTTAGTCCAAGAAATTGGTAGCAATGTGTTTCATTGTAATCCAACCAGGAAGGGGAGCATCGATAGTAGGTGGATTTGTAGACCATGATAGTAGGCTATAGATAGGGATGAAATGTAGAAGGTAGGCGATCCTTTTGGAACAACTCTACAACATCATAAATAACACTAACAATATCAATATTACATCTATCAAATGCATAATGATTCAGGGAGGAGTACAACATGGAATCCCAAATTTTATGCCTCAAAAAATTATAGAAAGTATCACCGATCCAGTTCAAATGTGGTTCACAAAAAAATTTGTTATCATTAAGGTCCACTTAGATAACGTTATGATGTTGTGTTACATCATCACAGTGAGTGCTATAGACATATGATGAGTGATGAGGATTGATGTATGATATTTCATATGACCCCTCTAGGAGTTCCTAGCTTAGGTTTGCTTAGTTTATTTCTAGCAAATTCATATTGTAAGTGAGTCTCTTTCTCACATGCACTTGTGGGCACTAGTTGTCTACTAGTTGTCTTTTAGATTGTTAGTTAGCAAGTGTGAACTCAAAGTAAGAAGTGTGAGCTTCAAGTTAGCTAAAATGGATCTTCTAGTTAGTAATCTTAACTTAGAAGTTTATGTGCATTTTCCTTTGCACCTTTGTAGCTTTTGGGTTAAGCGTGTGAATCAAATACATGATTTCATGGGTTGGTTATGTATTTTTGGGCCATTAGTGCCTATATAATGATTTGTAAATAATAGAACTCTTAGTTGGATTTTCATCCTTTTTCATTGGTATCAGAGCCTAGTTCATGTTTGCACTAGGGCTTGTGAGGTGAGAGGATAGGAGATAGGATTATTATGAGAAACGTTTTCTCATTGAGGACTCGGTTTAAGCCCAAAGGGAGCTTGAAAACCATTCGGAGAAGGAAGTTCCTTCGCCGACAAACCCCTCATTCCAACTTCTTGTTTATTCTTAAAAAGTATAGGAAGAGTTTGCCCCAGATTTCTTCGTATACCGATCCTTAGAAGGGATTGGATCGTAGCTACGATCCAATTAGGATTAGGGAGCCTTTTGACCCTACTGCCCCCCCCATTTTTGAGTATTGAAGAGCTTTAGGAGGACTCCAAAGCTAGGTCGTGTGTCGACTTAGAGCTGGGTGCCTTTCAAACGCTGGTCGTGTGTCGATCGGATCTTGAAAGGAGAGCTACTGGTGGGAGCTAGTTGCTCACATTTGCATAGTTTCAAGCTTTTTAAATTTTAAGATTAACCCCCATGGTTAATTTTGTGTTAGAAAGCTTTCAAATTCGGTCAATATATTATTTTAAATATATATATTAGATCTGCTGCAAAATTGTAAAAAAAAAAAAAAGAGGCATTGTTATTTATTTTTTTTTTTTGCAGCACTCGGCCCACCTCGGCTGCACTCGGCAGCTTCGACAGCCTTCGACTGTGTTCGACAGGCGGCCTGCCAGCTAGGTTGTGGCACCCCGATGCGCGAATTTGCGGCAGGGGGTAGCCGAGGGCCGGCAGTCGACAGCCTTCGGCTGTCGTTCCGGCGCTGTCTGGCGCGACAGCGTTCGGCTGGGCCGAGGCTGTCCAGAGACAGCACTGCGGCCGAGGCTGTCCCGCGATAGCACTTCGGCCGAGGCTGTCCCGCGACAGCACTGCGGCCAAGGCCCACAGCGCGTCGGCCGACAGCGTCAGGCTGACGCCTGACATTCTGTCAGGCATGACAGCGTGTGCTGTCGTAGCCGACATTGCATCGGACTTCGACCATGATGTCTGCTATCAGCGGTCAGACTGCCGCCTGACAGTCGGGATCAGCCCGCCCTGACAGCACTGTTCGCTATCAGGGATCGCACCCGACTGTCAAAAGTGACAACGACGTAGCTAGGCAGGAGGCCTGGCTACACTATCCTTCGACAGTGCCGACGGCGGCGTTTAGCGCAACCGCACGGGTGCGTGGCTTGGAAGCCTGCATCGGGGTTTTTCCCCTCTGTCGAATTTTTCCACTCTGTGAATTTGGACCTCGGTGATTGTACCTGGACCTCGGGATGCGTGCAGTGGCAGAGTTAAGTGCACATAAAATTTGCATGCACAGTTACAGTCCAGTTGCACAGCAGAGATAGGGTAAAATTTATTTGTAAAATTTTTAAATTTTTACTACTTTTAAAGTTGCATGTTTAAAAATTATATTTTATTAATTTAATTTTTAATAACTTAATTAAATTCTTTAATATTTTGATTAATTGCAATTTAATTTTTTTAAGTTATTTTTAAATTAATAAGTTTTAATTTTGTGCACTTTATATTAGTTAAAAAATTTTCAAAAAATTGCTAGCCTTAGGAGTTAATTTTTCAGTTAAGCAGCACTCCATTGTAACAAGGAAATCTGCATTGTACTTCCTTGATTTAGTGCTTTCTTAAACTGTACTTCTAGCTTATACCCGAGAACACATGGCCTCTGACTTGGCTGCCCAAGTGGCAGAATTGGCCCATGTTGTAAACACTTTGGCAGATAAGGCAAATGACACTACAATGGCAGAAGTCCTTGGCAACCTTGCCATGAAGGTAAATGACATTTCTTTGCATAATACCTCCACTTCTGCTCATGATTCACGTTTGAGAGTTCATTGTGAAGTCCCATTATATGATGGATCCAGGAACCCTGATGTCTTGAATAGTTGGATTCTTGACATGAGTTCTTGGTTTGCTTTTTCTCAACTTTCAGAAGATGATGTAGTGCCTTATGCTAAGCTTAAACTTTCTGGCTTAGCCAAAGTACTTGTGGAACGAAAACGAGGGCAAGAACTCTCTACTTGGGAGGACCTTGTACAATGTCTGAAAACCAATTTCTATCCTTCAAATTATTCTAGGGAATTGGTTATTAAATGGTTTCGTTTTTGCCAAAGTACTAATATGTCTATACAAGAATATATTTTCCAGTTTAACAGATTCAAAATACTTGTAAATGTGGAAGATGATATTTTAGGTTTGATTCTGAAGTTTCAAAGTGGCTTGTTAGAACATTTGTACAGGGAACTAATGTTTGTTTCTATGGAAACATTGGATCAAGTTTTCAACCAGGCGCAGCTTGCGGAGGACAAGTTCAAGGCGCAATCATAGGCATTCCGCACACCTGTTACTCAAGTGGTTGGAAACTCATCAAAAGGGAATAATTCTTTCTCACAAAAGAAGAATTTTGCTCAAAATAAGAATGTGTCTTCTCCATATCCTTCTTCTCCTTCCCCTTCCGCTTCTACTCCTTCTTCTTCTTCTAAATCTTCATCTTCTTCTTCTAAGAAATTCTGCAATTATTGTAAGAAGAAAGGGCATGAGAAAGCTGATTGCTTTAAGCTCAAAAAGAAGAGTTTAGTGATTACTACTCAAGAGGAGGATGCTTCCAAGGGTCCCCTTAAGTCTGTAGGAGAGAGTAGAGTATATATGGCATTACGAGGTAAGCTTAATGAAGTTACCTTAGTAAATGTAAGTTCTTCAGATGGGGCTCGTGATGCGTTGTTCATCACTAGAGCCCATTTACTTCACAACTTTGCAATTGATTGTTTAATGGACAATGGCTCGCAAAAAAATCTAATTGCGAGGTCCATTGTCGAGTGTTTGAAGTTACCTATGGAGCCTCATCCTCAACCTTATTCTTTGGGTTGGAAGGATAGTGGAAGAGGCTCAGAAATCACCCACACTTGCACTTTAAAATTTGCACTTGGCCCACAGTTCATAGATCAAGTCACTTGTGATGTGACTCCTATGGATTGTTGTGGGATTTTGCTTGGACAACCTTTTCAATATGATAGGAGAGCTATTTATGATGCTTTTAAAAGAACCTACACACTTCAAAAATATGGTAAGGTCTTTCTCATTAAAAGCACCAACACTCCTAATATCATTCTAAGTTCCAAACAAACGAAAAGAGTAATTAAGAAAGGTGGTGATGTTGCTCTAATTTTCATTCGCTCTCAAAACACTTCTACATCTACATCCATTACAAAGCAACACTCTTCAATGGATAAAATATTGCAAATTTATTCACACATATTTTAGGAGCCAAAGCCTCTTCCTCTAATTCGCACAATTAATCACAGCATTGAAATAATTCCAGGTTCTTCTCTTCCTAATGCTCCCATGTATAGATAATCTATTTTGCAAAATGAAGAAATAAAAAAACAAATAGAAGATTTGTTGTCTAAGGGTTTCATTAAGGAAAGTACTTCTGCTTGTGCATCACCTATTTTGTTAGTTCTTAAGAAAGATGGCACTTGGAGATTATGCATTGATTTTCGTGCATTGAATAGAATTTCTGTGAAGAATAGATATCCCTTACCCCGCATTGATGATTTATTAGATCAGCTTCAAGGAGCTAAGTTATTTTCAAAAATAGATCTCAAAAGTGGATATCATCAAGTGCGTATCCAAGCTGAGGATACATGGAAGACTGCTTTCAAGACGAAGATGGGCCTCTTTGAATGGTTGGTCATGCCCTTCGGTCTTACTAATGCTCCTGCAACCTTCATGAGGTTGATGAATGATGTATTTCATGAAGTCCTTGACAAATTTTTCATTATATATCTTGATGATATATTGATTTTCTCAAAAACTTGGGAGGAACACCTTAGGCATATCCAGAAAACCCTTGATCTTCTTGCGAATAATCAATTATATGCCAACTCTTCCAAGTGTTCTTTTGGCAATACTTCAGTTTCTTACCTTGGCTATGTGATTAGTGAGACTGGAATTCAGGTAGATCCCCTTAAAGTTGACGTTTTGCTTAAGTTGTCCCCTCCTACAAATCTCACTGAGTTAAGGAGTTTCCTAGGACTTGCGAACTTTTATCGCAAGTTCATTCCTCAATATTCCACCCTTGCAGCTCCATTGCATTATCTCACTAAGTCCAAAACTCCATTTCAATGGGAGAAAATCCAAGAAGTTGCCTTTGAGAAACTCAAAAAGAAATTGTGTACAACACCTATGTTAACTTTACCTGACCTTTCTCAGCCTTTTGAGATTGAAATAGATGCCTCTAAAGTTGCCTTAGGAGCTGTGCTCAAGCAGAATGGTCATCCAGTTGCTTATCATTCAGAAACCTTTTCTGCTGCTAAGTTGAACTATTCTACATATGACAAGGAGTTGTATGCTTTAGTTCAAGCCATTAAGTACTGGAGACACTATCTTTTGGGAAAAGATACAGTAGTACACACTGATCATATGCCTCTCAAGTTTTTACAATCTCAAAGTAAAATTGAAGAATCAAGACATATGAAGTGGGCCTCTTACCTCCAACAATTTCACTTGGTGATCAAGTACAAAAAGGGGAAGAGTAATACAGTTGTTGATTGTTTGAGTAGGCCTCCAGCCGCTCTTGCCTTAACAGTCATGTCCACTTCACACTTGGGATTTCAGACTTGGCCTAATCGGTATTCTCGGGATCCCGATTTTGGAAAAATATTTGAGCAAGTGAGTAAGCCTTCTTCTTCCAATTTGCGTCCTTTCCAAGATTTCTACATCAAAGAAGGACTTCTCTACAAATTGGACAAGGTTTGTGTTCCTTGTGAACCTCGAGTGTCGCTTCTTAAGGAAGCTAATTCTACACTTTATGGTGGTAACTTTTGGAAGCATAAAACACTTCATCATTTACAATGATTTTTCTATTGGCAAAAAATGCAGAGGGATGTGTTGAGATTTCTCAAGCAGTGTGCAGTTTGTTGTCGCTCAAAACCAGCTAATAGAAAGTTTGTCTTAGGCATGCCTTTGCCCATTCCTTCTCGTCCTTGGGAAAGCATTTCCATGGACTTGGTTAGTGGTTTTCCTATGACAAGTGCGCCAACATGATTGTGTGTTCGTGGTGGTTGACAGATTCAGCAAAATGGCTAAGTTCATTCCATGCCGCAAGACAAGTTCTGCATCAGACTTAGCTCAATTTTTCTTTGATAGCATTTGGCGTTCCTTTGGTCTACCTACCAGTATTATCTCGAATCGTGATTCACTCTTTGTGGGTCACTTTTGGAGTTCTTTGTGGAAGATTTTGGGAGTTTCCCTTAACTTTTCTACAGCCTATCATCCGCAGTCTGATGGGCAGACTGAAGTGGTAAACCGTACACTTGTGCAAAGTTTGCGAATATATCATCACGCTTCACCAGAAAAGTGGGACTTGAGTCTCACGCATATTTAACATGCCTATAATAGGGCCCTACACTCTTCTACAGGTCATTCACCCTTTGAAGTTTGTATGGGATTTCAGCCCTTGGCACCTTATGAGTTACCTTTGTCTTTGCCTTCTCCTGTCACTTCACATCTTCAGAAGGAGCAAGACAAGGCACACTCATTTTTTCAAAACTTGCACAATCTTCAATCAAATGTGGTTGAGATTTTTTAAAAGACACAACAGCAGCAGAAAAAGGCCATGGATCGACATCGAATTCCTCATCCTTTTCAGGTTGGTGATAAAGTTTGGTTGCATCTTGACAAGCGGTGTTTCACTGATAAGACTCATAGAAAAATCAAACCAATTCGCTATGGGCCTTACACTATTCTTCAGCAGGTTTTTGAGAATGCTTTCCACATTGATCTTCCCACACACTTGGGAATTCATGACGTCGTCAATGTGGATCTCTTGAAGTTGTACTTTGACTCTACATTAGAGACTGCACCAGCTATCAGTCATCCTGTGGACGTGGTTCCTGAAGCAAAGTTACCATTAGATGCAGATCAGATCTATAACACGAAGACTCGGCAGACTCGTCAGGGGTCTAAAACCTCATATCTTGTGGCTCGACGAGGACAACTGCCACATCAGGCTCGTTGGATTTCTTTTCATCAGATGTCCCGTGACTTTCTTATTCTTTTGAAATCATTGGAGTCCAATGCTTCTATTGTGGGGAGGCATGATGAGGATTGATGTATGATCTTTCATATGACCCCTCTAGTAGTTCCTAGCTTAGGTTTTCTTAGTTTATTTCTAGCAAATTCATATTGTAAGTGAGTCTCTTTCTCACATGCACTTGTGGGCACTAGTTGTCTACTAGTTGTCTTTTAGAGTGTTAGTTAGCAAGTGTGAACTCAAAGTAGGAAGTGTGAGCTTCAAGTTAGCTAAAATGGATCTTCTAGTTAGTAATCTTAACTTAGAAGTTTACGTGCATTTTCCTTTGCACCTTTGTAGCTTTTGGGTTAAGCGTGTGAATCAAATCCATGATTTCATGGGTTGGTTATGTATTTTGGGCCATTAGTGCCTATATAATGATTTGTAAATAATAGAACTCTTAGTTGGATTTTCATCCTTTTCAATGAGAGAACAATCAGTGTGGAACAATATTTTATGTGCCATGATAATTATTTTAGAGTGGTGTTGGCATTGTCATGCCAAGAAGCTTTTTCACTATCACGCCATCACCAAGAGTGGTGAGGATAGTGTTCGAACATGTAGTGAATATGGATGTTTATAATGTATCATAATTGCTTGCTTGCATAAGGAATGTGGAGGTACAATAAGTGGGTGAGGTTGAGTAAAGAAAAGCATTAAAAAATACTACTCTAATTCTATAATCTCGAAGTAATGGTGGACCAATTATTCAATACTCTTGTGACAATTTAATATCATAGCAGACATAAATCATGAACAAAGATGCCATTGGGAAATATCATTGTCACTAGTTAGACGTAGAGTTTGGTACATTTCATTAAAATATAGAGACCCAAAAAGTTTTTCATTTCCCCATAATATGGTGGAATTATTCATGGGGAACACATATTCTAAGAGAATTCAAAAGGGATATATGCTTGATTGATGATATTGATGTCACAACAAGATTCATATATGATGAAAGAAGGCCACATTCTCCTAAAGGATGATAGCATATACAACATCTATCGTGGCAAAATTTGTGTGGGTGAAGATCGGTGGTGACCCGGATTGAGAGGTGATCTAGTTGGCGTATGGTTGTAATCATAAATAAGGCATGGAATTATAATGGATGTAATATTATAGGGGGGAAACCACTGTCCTATACCGAACAAATGAGGAGCATTACTAAATTAGAGGTAAGGGTAATAAACATGTCAAAAATATATGTTACAAAATGAATGAGGAAAAAACATTTCAAAGGCGTCCAATGGTTAATGGATGAATAGAACAAACTCATTCACGAATTAAATAAAGGTCATAATCAAATGTGTTGATACACCACCATGAAGGCATATATTTTATGATGGCACACTCAAATAAAAATAGAATAATACAAAAGTGTCTAGGAAAATATTTTTTGAAATGTTCAAGAAAGTAAAAATATGATTTGGCCATATGTCACATCGTAAGATAAATTCAAACCATATTCAAGCAAGCATTGAAGGAAATTATTAAGCCCATTGGTTACGAATATGGACAAGACCAGCAGAGGGAAATGAAAATGGATGGCAAGGCAAGAGTCATGAAACAAAACTAGGGAATAGGTAAAAAGGAAGAGTTTCCTCTACGATTTTAAAAAGTGATGCAAGTGAAGGCATAGGGGCTAGAAATTTTGGGATGGCTAGAAAATCTTGTAACAAGAACTGTTGGTCATCAAATCCGCATAGGAAAGGACTTTCGGTGGGTTTGCGTGCCCTGGACCTGCGACCAACATTGAAAGGCCGAAGGGAAGAGATGCCCCTCGTGCCAATCTTCGGAGAAGGCCGGCTCCTATACTAATCTACTTTTGGGGTTTGAGATAAGAGTGCAGGAAAGAGATAAAAGGAGTTCGGGTTAGAGAAAGAAATAAAAAAGGGTAAGGGTTAGAGATTGATGATTCAAGGTGGGGAAGAACAGGAAGCATGATCACTCACTAATAACTCGAATAGCAGCAAAGAACACCAAGAATAGACGAAAGAAACGCAGTGCTGACCTTCCTATGTATCCTCTGGACGGGTTCGCAGGGTTCTCCTCTCTCTCTCGCTGGAATTCAGGGTTCAGAGTAACAACGATTAAGAAGAGGGAATAACAGAAACCTCGATCCACCAGGCAGCATAAAAGAAGGCAACAAGGACGTTTTTCCTCTCCTATGTATCCTTCAGGGCGAATTTTAGGGTACAGTCCCCAATCGCACATCGGATTCAGGATTCAGAGTCTCAGTATACGAGTGCAGACAGACAAAAGAATTAAGCACAGAAGGCAGCATAAAAGAGAGAAATGGAGCACAAAAGATCTTTAGTATTAGACGCAGGACATCAAGTTACAACAGCTTTCTAGCAGAAAGTTCCCCCCCTTTTACATTGCAAAGCCTGGGTTTTTATAGAGGACCCGACCCTCTGAGTCATTATTACAAAAATGACGGAGTACATCTTCGGGCTCTGAGAAATCGGCTCCTCGCGACTGCTGCGACTGAGTTTTCAAATCGGTTACCAAAACTGGCAACTGTGACCGGGTCAACCATGGAAACATTCATTTAATGTGCCGCTCGAGTGTCCCTGGCTTCTGGATGCTGTGCTTGAGTGATCGCTATGCCCGTCGGGTTTTACTTCGAGGACTGTTACGTCCCTTTCGTTTGCCAAAATTGGTCAACGGACTTATCGGGCAAGAAAGGGGAATTTATAAGGGGCTTTTGATCACCTTGGGAAGCTTCCCGCCTTGGAACGTGGGCCCGAAAAGTGCTTCGCTACATATCCGCCTCGCCGAAGCCTTGGGCCGAAGTAGATTCTCCTTCTTTTGTTCTTCGCAAAATAATACTTCGCGGAAACTTCTTCGAGGATGTTGATTGCCGATCGGGTTTCATCTTTGAAATGGGGCTCTGTCCTTTGCTGGCGAAACTGCTTCGGCTGGAAAATGTTTCGGCCCGACTCCTTCTCAAAACTGTAGTTCGGGGCATATCCTCCCGAAGCGCTTCTCTGTCATTTTGCTTCGGGCACCACTGCTTCGGGCGAAAACTGGCCGAAGTAGGTGTTGGGAATACTTCGGGCCCGAAGTATTTTTCCTGCCTTGGCTGATTTGGATTATGCTCTCCTCCTTCGACGAGGTCGTTTGAATGCCGCTTCGCAAAACTTCTGCCCGAAGCGGCTGCTAAAAATGCTTCGGGTGCGAAGCGTTATCTTTGTATTTTCCTTGGCAAAATTACTTCGCAAGGTTTTCGCCCGAAGTGGTGTTTTGAAGTGTTTCGGGCCCGAAGTTCTTTTCACATTCTCCTCCTTTCTTTCGATGAAGCTATTTTCCTTGGCCTATTTGGTAGCGAAGCTCTTTCTTCTTCATTTTATAAAGGGGCGATAGGGAGAGTCAAAATTGCTGCAACTTAAAATAAAAGAAAAACTTTCAACAAAGAAATATTACACAAAAATTCTACTATTCTTCTACCCCTTGTATAATGTGACAAAAAGTGTCAACATTCTTGGCGGCTCGCGGGGTGACGAGCTCGTCTCGATGGAAGAACCCTTTAGCCCTGATCCATTGGGCTACGGAGTCATTGGTCTTCCCCAGATCCTGCTTCTGCGGCCTGTCCCTCCTCTTGTTCTTCTTCTTCTTCTTCTTCTTCCTCCTCCGACGCGGGTTCTGGCTGGGGCGATGGTTCGAGGCGATCACGGATGCGCTTCATCGTTCGACGGACATGAGTCCAGGCACTCTTTTGGAATGGTTCTTGATCTTGTAATGCCTTAACCAGAACGCGAAACCGATCAACTTGCCCAATGTCAGCATGTTTGGCCCTGATGAATAAATCATTTAGGCATGCGACCATCTTGCAGTACCTCAAGATGAAGTCGGTCACCTGCCCTTCTGAGATCGGCTCCGCCCACCCGTCTATCTCTGAGACATCGCCCTCG
This sequence comes from Wollemia nobilis, assembly GCA_028583015.1. Classification (NCBI taxonomy): domain Eukaryota; kingdom Viridiplantae; phylum Streptophyta; class Pinopsida; order Araucariales; family Araucariaceae; genus Wollemia; species Wollemia nobilis. The sequence continues at coordinate 3,833,337 of JAQPPZ010000057.1, forward strand.
AACTGGAGCCAGACTGGCTTGAGGTCATCTTTAGTCAGAAGGTTCCCGTCATCGTCTGTGAAACTCGGGAAACCCAAGGAGGAAAGGTCCTAAAAATAATTCATGGAGGCATGCTGCTCATTGTCAAAGATGTCCTGGAGGCTTCTCGCCTTCTGGGATTTTCGCACCTTGGAGAAAAAGGCGCGAACTGTGGCCTGAGCCGTGGACCAATCCCTAGCCGTCCGAGTCATCGCAGTGACCTGCAAGTCCTGATATTTCGTATTTTGGATGTCGAAGGCTAACTTGAGCCGGCGCCTGGCTTTCTGCGTGACCTCATCAATGATTGGCCCTCCTTCGGCAATAGCGTGTTGGGCTTCGGTGATGAAGGTTAGTATTGTGAGGGCACTGGAACATCGAGACCTAAAATTCTTGAGCAAGTGGGCACGAATCTCCTTGATTCTGCTCCTATCGAACACCGTCAGGTCTTCCTTCTCGTGCAGCTGGGCCTACATTTGTGTAATTCTGTCTTCCAGCTCTTTGGCCTTTAGATCGCTCTCGATCTGGTTCTGCGCTTGGCTCTCGGCTGTAGACTGGAGCTGTTGAACCTATTGTTTTAGAGCGTGCATTTCCTTTTTCATGGCCTTGCACTTCTCCTCGGCCTTCGCCAACTTGGAGCGAACCCTCGCCAAATCTTCTTCTAGCTTAACATTGGCGGTCTCGGCTTCGATCCTGCGTTGGTTGGCGATGACTGCATGAGCCCTAAAGGTCTCAACTCGGACGTGCATGGATGCCAATTCATTGTCTACATTTAGATGCACCAGGTCCTTAGGTGTTTCCTGGTAATCATAGTCCTCTTGGAGTCATTTCATCCAGGGGTTTCTGCACCTTAGGGACCTTCTTGATCTTGTGCATCTTTTCGGCTTTCAAATCAAACACGGCGCATTTTTCAACTTGAGCCGTCGCTCGCCCTCTTTTCTTTCTTGCCTCCTTCAAGATTTTGTCGGTATTCTACCGAGCTTGGAGCAGCTTCTCGGCAAGAGGGCGTTCCTTGATCAGAGACATCTCTGATTCAAACAAGGCTGGGTCACCAGCCAAAGGAGTGAACAAATATAAGGAATGGATGGGGGATGTCTCGCCAGAAGGTCCGGCGGTGGGTGTAGCGGGCATTTCGGCAATGGCGGCCACATCATGCGAGATGAGGGATTGGGTGGTGGGGCTCGGTGTTGAAGCGATACCTCTGCTCCTGCTAAAAACCAAGGGAATGGCAGCGTGAGTGGGCGAAGTGATATCAATGGATTTATCCCGGTCGAGATCGTGGGATGGACTTGGACTAGTCACGGGTGAGGTGTGATGGGGCGATGGGCTACGTAGGGGAGACTGGTGAGAACCTTCGGCCGTGGCCGTAGGGGGTGTGGGTGAGTCTTGAGCAAGGGGTGGAGAACGCGTACCTGAGTGCCCTCCTGGCATTGTGGTAGTGGTGGCTTTCGGTGTAGCCGCATCTTGTCCTTCCTCTGCTTCGACATCTCCAGCTTCCATGGTTTCTTCCTCGGCGTCCCCTTCGGATTGGAGGAACTCCTCCACATTGATGACATTGATATCCGGGACGGTTGCGGCGCTTGGTGGCGTGGCACTCTCAATGATTGTTTCGGATGGACCCGATGTAGGTTTCCTAGTGGAAGGGCTCGGGAACCCTGTGCGAAGGCGCTTTGGATGGCTTGGAGGCACTTGCACTGATTTTGGCCTCTTTCTCTTTGTCCTCACCAGTGGCTGTTCAGACTCTTCGGGGCTCGTGTCTTGGCCTCCCACAGGTACTGGAGGTGGCCTCTGTGGCGTGGCTTTGGTCCTCTTTCCTTTCTTTGGCTCCGAAGTAGTTTCCTTTCTCTTTGGGCTTTCACTCGAACCTGGGATAGCTGGAGGAATGAGGTCGGCGAAGGATAGAGGCTTCCATGTCCCGGCATTGGCCTCATAGACCGCTATGAAGTCTTTGTCAGATGACAAAAGACCGTAAGAATTTGTCTTCCGATGATGGACCCTCATTATCCACCACTCTCTTAATTGGGCCACGTCCCAATCTTTCGTTGCTTCCTTTAAATCATCCTTTGCCTTCTTCTAGAAGGTAGAGTTGGGGCTCGGGAGAGGGTGCCGAACTGGGTCGTATGCGACCTCCATCGGGTAGAACTCATGCCAGGGAGGTAGCGTTTCCATTTTCTCCAAATGCCACTCCAGATCCCTCCCGCTGGGATTGTTCCTCTGCTCCACAATTTTGGGATAGGGGCAAGCGTGGAAGTTCTTAAATCGCAGATGGTCCCTCATTACCCCCAAGGGGTCATAGAGCCATTGCTGAGGAAGCTGGACTAGGCCAAAATTGGTGAGCTTCTCCTCCAAGAAAACATTTTGTTTGAGGGCAAACACCTCGATAACTCCCATCTTGAAAGGGAAATCGTAGGTGTGAGCCCATTTCCGTCCATGGCCATAAATGGCGTTTGTTGCATCACTCTACCGAGCGGCCTCCAATGCGAACTGGTATTCGGAGGGATAGACTGGCAGTAGAAAAGGCCTCCCTGTGAAGCCGAATATGCGAATTACAAGCCCCTGTGTCAGCTGAAAAATGTCTCCCCTCCTTTCTTGTACCACTTTGTCCCTTAAGAGGAGGGGGACTCGAGGGGAAGACCCCGTTAGCATATGCATCGCGGGTCCCAAAAATTGTTGGTTAAAAGAATAATAGGACTCCGTCTTCAATAGGAGAGGGGTCCACTGGTATACAGGTAGAGGATTTCCATCCTCGCCGCTCGTCGTAATAGCAATATAAGGGAAACTTCTATGTACATGATAGAAAAATAACCAAACAAGGAGAGAACAGGGCGAGAAGTACTTATTTGTTCCAGGATTCTTCATGCTTGCGAGCCGTGTATGTAGGGTCCTGGCCACCCATTCTGCCCAGTCAAAAAATACTGGGTTGGTGCTCGGCCTCGAAGCATCAGGGGCATAAAATTCCCCTCTGGAGATACACTCGGCCAAAGACACCTGCCATGGGTGCACCGAAGCGTCGGTAGATAGGCCTGCCACCCATGCAATGATAGAGAAGATGTCGACATTTTTGAAGGCCTCCAAGGGTAGGGGCATCTGGGGCAATTTGCCCGAAGGAAGCCCGCTCTTGAGGCTCTGTTGCAAAAAATTGATTATGTAGTTGGAGGACGCGAACCTCTCCATCTGTTCGCTAAGAATAACGTTGCGAACTGTGTACCCCTTAGGAGGGCCTTGCTGTGGCGCAAAGGCTGCCTGGACATCTTCCTTCAAAATGGAGAAAAGCTTGTGCCCGGAGGCGTCTACCACTTGCCTGGAGGAGGGCTGGTAGTTCTGTGCGATGGCATCAATAAGCTCGGGGTAGTGATGTGTGGGGGGCGTCAGATACCAGTATATCTGGGAGTAGTAAGCGGCAACTCTTTTGTTGTCTGTCGAGAGCCTGCTCTTCATGAACTCGATGGTGCTCCTGAGTTCAGCCACGCTCCTCGATAGCTTGGTGTCTCTGATCCTATCCCACCTATCGACTGGTGGTTCTTCAGGCTGCTCATCCCCAGAATCCTCCCTTTCTCTCATGATTTGTTTCTCGGGGCGACGGCTAACATCAACTCTCTTCGGCCCTTTGTCATGGCCTTTTGCTTTTGGCTGCTCGAGGGCCGTCACTTCTGGTTCCTTCCCCTTTTCTTTAGAGTTCTTCTTCCCCATAGTGCTAGGGATGATGGAGAAAACAATGCGGAGGGTTTCGGGATCGGTAAATTCGAAGCGCAAGATAGGGGAGCTTGAAGGCTAGTAGCGAAGTTTGCATGAATTATTGGGCAAATAGCTTCGTTACTGCTGGAGTCTACGTTATATAGCCGTAGAAGGCAACCACCAGTATTTATGGCACTTGCCATAATTAACTTCGCCTTGCTTCGTCCAATTCGTCGCATGGTAGAGTTGTACACAAGGCTGTGTGTTGTGATGATTGCGGCTCGCTTTGGAAGCGTGACCCTCTGCCACTTTGTACCCGAGCATGAACTTTTTCCCTAACCGAATCCCTAAAGGACGTACCCGCCACCTTTTCATTTAACTCACCCACTTCGGACGCTTTTGCAGGCGGCTGTCGACACGTTCCCCTAGGCACATTTTAAATGCTCCCACCTTTTTCGTTGTCGGGTTGGTGAAACCGAAGTCAGAGTTGAAGTGCTTCGGGGCGAACCCTTGGTCCGAGCTGTTTCTCTATGCTTCGGGCCCGAAGTAGGTGGCTCGTCGGTCCTCCTTTGGAAACTATTTCGCTTGAACTCCCCTTGGCGAAGTACTTCTCGGGCCTTGGTTCGAAGATTTTTTTTTTTGGAGTTGCCGAGGTAAAACTCGACTTGAGCTTTTGCAACATTTTATTTATCAGCCAAACTATTTACACTATTCACAAGCTTGCGGCATAATGGGCATGCCGCCACCACGAACTCAACTTCGGGTGATTATCCAGTGAACCTGCAGTGACCCGACCAGATCAGGTTGAACTTTAGCTGACCTTCGGAGTTCGGATCATTTCTACTCGAAGTTGTCCATGCTACGAACAGGAAGCAACGCAGCCGATTTTCATTTTTGCCAATGCTCAGATTGTTGGCGAAGAAGTTCGCCACTCGAAAGTCTTCTTGGGGCATCGGTCTTAGGGATAGCCAGAACCAGTACCAGACCCAATGCCAGAATTCTGTAGATTCTTCCAAATGAAGGCCGGGTACAGGTTCTTCCATCCTACTATCATGGTAACAAGGTTCCTCCGACAAAGAGTAGTCCTCCAGGAACTCTTCGGGCTCATCCTCTGAATCGGACAGGCTTGATGAGCTTTGGCTAAACTCTTGCATGCCATCTCTTGGGACACAAAAAGGGTGCAAAAATGTGCCCTCTTTGTTCTCGGGTTCTACCACTCGAGTCTGCTTCTCTCCTCGGTTCACCTCTTGATGGAGATTGCGAGCAACCATGTTGTTCATTAGGTGGGTCGTGCTTGCGTATCCCCATTGTTGGGCTAGTATGAGGTCTGCCTCCTGAGCTCCAAATGACTGTGTCTCAGGCCTCGGCTCAGTGTGAGGAATACCCCATGAAGAGTACTGCGTTGGCCGAACAGGAGCCGTAATTATCGAGGGAAGCGACGGAGTTTCTCTCCACTGCCACTTTCCCGACAGGAGCAGAAGTTGTTCCGCTCGTATTGCCTCTTCGAATATTTGAGGGAACCTTCGTTCCCCTGATTGTAGTAGAATGAGGCTTAAGTCCGGGTGGAAAGCCCGAACATAGAAGAGATGGGCTTGGGCGGGCGTCGGTTGGATCTCCAGTGGGATTCTCTTCCAACTTCTGCAGAATCGGACATTGAAGTCCGTGATACCTTTCGAAGGTGCTCTCTTGATGGTGGAGAGGTATGCGAAGAGATGGAAGGGGTCCTGAGAGCCATCGAACGTTTTGATCAATGCCCCCGCTAAGTCATCCCATGAGCAGATGCTTTTGGGCCTGAGCAATCTGTACCACCATAGCGCCCTTCCTTCCAGTGATAAAATAAGAAGTCTGATCATGACATCTTCATGGATAATGTCATGGAGGGTCGCTAAATCGGCAACATCTTCAAGGTGCTCTCGGGCCATTCCCTCGGTGCCGTTGTATTTTGACAATGATTTCAAAGCACTTTTGGGAATCTCGTGGTAGCTTTGGATATTAAGGGGGCCTGGATCGTTCCAGCTAGGAAAGCTTCTCCCAGCCATTACGACAGCAGTCTGTGGAAACCGCGGTTGTCGCCGCTGAGTTGGAGTCTGTTAGGTGAACATTCTTTCTCCGCTTATGAGGTCAAGGCTGCTCACCGAACCTTGATTCCTCCGGGATATCTTCTTTCGGATTTGAAAGGCGCCTACGACCAGGAAATCTAGATCTTCAGCTCAACTGAGTCGCCAAGTGATTTTATCAGATGAAGACAGGCCAGAGATTCACCGAACTCGGACCTTCTTAAGACACGGGGAGTCCTGGTTACGAAAACCAGGTTTAGGCATTGGTCTTTACGACTTTAGAGATTCTTCGGGTAAAACAGAGTCGCCAGATGCTAAGAGTCTCTTAGTAATGAGAGCATCGATTCTCACTACTACTCAGGGGATGAGACTGACCGGATCTCATCGGGAACTTGTTAGAACTACTGGCTCCGGTGAAGACGGGCTAGAAATTTTCTCAAATATGGGACCTTGGGTCCCATCGAGCGTGCTAGAAACTGTTGGTCATCAAATCCACACAGGAAAGGACTTTCGATGGGTTTGCATGCCCTGGACCTGCGACCAACATTGAAAGGCCGAAGGGAAGAGATGCCCCTCGTGCCAATCTTCGGAGAAGGCCGGCTCCTATACTAATCTACTTTTGGGGTTTGAGATAAGAGTGCAGGAAAGAGATAAAAGGAGTTCGGGTTAGAGAAAGAAATAAAAAGGGGTAAGGGTTAGAGATTGATGATTCAAGGTGGGGAAGAACAGGAAGCACGATCACTCACTAATAACTCGAATAGCAGCAAAGAACACCAAGAATAGACGAAAGAAACGCAGTGTCGACCTTCCTATGTATCCTCTAGACGGGTTCGTAGGGTTCTCCTCTCTCTCTCACTGGAATTCAGGGTTCAAAGTAACAGCGATTAAGAAGAGGGAATAACAGAAACCTCGATCCACCAGGCAGCATAAAAGAAGGCAACAGGGACGTTTTTCCTCTCCTATGTATCCTTCAGGGCGAATTTTAGGGTACAGTCCCCAATCGCACACCGGATTCGGGATTCAGAGTCTCAGTATACGAATGCAGAGAGACAAAAGAATTAAGCACGGAAGGCGAGCATAAAAGAGAGAAATGGAGCACAAAAGATCTTTAGTATTAGACGCAGGACATCAAGTTACAACAACTTTCTAGCGAGAAAGTTCCCCCCACTTTTACATTGCAAAGCCTAGGTTTTTATAGAGGACCCGACCCTTTGAGTCATTATTACAAAAATGGCGGAGTACATCTTCGGGCTCTGAGAAATCGGCTCCTCGTGGTTGCTGCGACTGAGTTTTCAAATCGGTTACCGAAATTGGCAATTGTGACCGGGTCAACCGTGGAAACATTCATTTAATGCGCCGCCCGAGTGTCCCTGGCTTCTGGATGCTGTGCTTGAGTGATCGCTATGCCCGTCGGGTTTTACTTCGAGGACTGTTACGTCCCTTTCGTTTGCCAAAATTGGTCAGCGGACTTATCGGGCAAGAAAGGGGAATTTATAAGGGGCTTTTGATCACCTTGGGAAGTTGCCCGCCTTGGAACATGGGCCCAAAAAGTGCTTCACTACATATCCGCCTCGCTGAAGCCTTGGGCCGAAGTAGATTCTCCTTCTTTTGTTCTTCGCAAAATAATACTTCGCAAAAACTTCTTCGGGGATGTTGATTGCCGATCGGGTTTCATCTTTGAAATGGGGCTCTTGTCCTTTGCTGGCAAAACTGCTTCGGCTGGAAAATGTTTCGGCCCGACTCCTTCTCAAAACTGTAGTTCGGGGCATATCCTCCCGAAGCGCTTCTCTGTCATTTTGCTTCGGGCACCACTGCTTCGGGCGAAAACTGGCCGAAGTAGGTGTTGGGAATACTTCGGGCCCGAAGTATTTTTCCTGCCTTGGCTGATTTGGATTATGCTCTCCTCCTTCGGCGAGGTCGTTTGAATGCCGCTTCGCAAAACTTCCGCCCGAAGCGGCTGCTGAAAATGCTTCGGGTGCGAAGCGTTATCTTTGTATTTTCCTCGGCAAAATTACTTCGCAAGGTTTTCGCCCGAAGTGGTGTTTTGAAGTGTTTCGGGCCCGAAGCTCTTTTCACATTCTCCTCCTTTCTTTCAGCGAAGCTATTTTCCTTGGCCTATTTGGTAGCGAAGCTCTTTCTTCTTCATTTTATAAAGGGGCGATAGGGAGAGTCAAAATTGCTGCAACTTAAAATAAAAGAAAAACTTTCAACAAAGAAATATTACACAAAAATTCTACTATTCTTCTACCCCTTGTATAATGTGACAAAAAGTGTCAATAGGAACATTTTTTTTTTGGAAATGCAAATACTTTTAGAAGCTTGCACCTTGGAAGCCAAATAAGAGGAGATGTTTTTTTGAATGTTTGTGTTAACTATTTATTTTTTATTTCCATGTATTAGTATTATAGATGGTGTTTAATGCATTTTAATGGTTGCACCATTGAATGTTTATAATCATGGAATTTATTTTTTGCTCCTTTGAATATTGCACCTAGTTTATTTTAGACTGTGTGAATGCAGCTTCGTTTACACTAGGTTATGTTAAAAAATTCTCACATCTCTAATTTTGTAGGATAGGGTAGCATTACATTGATAGTATTCTATCTTTTAGTGTTTTTAGCATTTTGGTCCATTTTCCCAGATTTTTATTTTTATTTTTCTAACCTTCCTATTTTGCAGTTTTTTTAAAACTTCGACAAATAAATAAAAATAAAAATAAAAAATTAAACTTCAAATTAAATGTATGGATTGCAAGAATAACCTTTAATGCTTCATTTTATGCAATTTTTATTTTGTTTTGAAGAAAATATGAAATTACAAAAAATTATCCAAAGTTTACATTTTTAAAGTACTTTGTAATTTCAAAATTCAGCATAATTTCACATTTTGAAGGCAAGGTCAATTTTCAAGCTTTGAATTTTTGTTCGCAAGCAATAAATTAACTTCCCTTTATGAAAATTGCAATTTCATTAAAGAGGGGTTATTTATATGGCATTTCAAAAGCTACTATATTTAAAGCAATAAATTAACTTCTCTTTATGAAAATTATAATTTCATCAAATAGGTGTAATTTATATGATATGTCAAAGGCTATTACATTCACAAAGTCATCTATGTAGATTATTTTATTTTCATGCTCAAAGCAACATGAAATGAATCCAATCATTTAAAATTCACATTTAGAAATAGATTTTATTTTTTTATTTTATGCTCAAAGTAGGGTTTAGTAATGCAAGATAAAACATGTTTAATTTTTTTTAACCAAAAGAATATAAAATGTACCTAAAACACTTCAAGATAAAAGGAATTAATTCACTTTACATCGTGGTCATATGAGGGCCAATCACATTTTCTCTTCTTTTAAGTTTCATGAACAATCAATAGCATAACATAATAAAGTAATACCAACACAGGCCCCTTGTTAATAGTTACTTGCAAATCACTAAGGTATTCCTAGCACTTATTTGATACATTTTCATAAGAATACAAGCACACATTAAGTAAAAGGAACCTTGGAGAAATTTCTATTTCTTTGCAAGAGAGAGTTTTCTAATCAAAATCCTAAGTGTGATGGTGATTTTGCAATTGGCAAAATTTCCACTCAACACTTCTTCCATCTTATTTTCTTCTTCTTCTTCTTATTTTTTAATTTTAAATTTTACTCAAAATATAAAAAATTATTGAAATTATCAAGCTATGCTTGAAATTGGTACTTGAAGGGATTTCTTTCCAATGTAGTTTCCATATGATTAACTAGACTTATTTTAAGAGTTGAACATAAATACTAGATTTGTGTTCTTTGTTGCAGCCACCATTAAAATTATTGAAAAATAATTTTGAATGTATATTTGGATCTAAGTTTTCTCATTAAAGGTTTATGCTGAATCTACTAATTTTCATCAAAATAAACAGTTGATGATTTTGTTGGATATGCCAAAAACCCTTAGTAGTTTCATGGAAATTAAACAAAACCTAGGGTATACATTCTTCTTCAAATTATAGTGTAGGTATATAGATCTAGCTTGATAATTTACAAATAATACTTATATTTGAATGTGAACTTATTAGATCTATAATTTTACCTCGAAAATGCTAAAAATTTGCTAAAATCCACCTAAAATCCTAGACTTATTTTAAGAGTTGAACATAAATACTAGATTTGTGTCATACTAGGTTCTTTGTTGCAGCCACCATTAAAATTATTGAAAAATAATTTTGAATGTATATTTGGATCTAAGTTTTCTCATTAAAGGTTTATGCTGAATCTACTAATTTTCATCAAAATAAATAGTTGATGATTTTGTTGGATATGCCAAAAACCCTTAGTAGTTTCATGGAAATTAAACAAAACCTAGGGTATACATTCCTCTTCAAATTATAGTGTAGGTATATAGATATAGCTTGATAATTTACAAATAATACTTATATTTGAATGTGAACTTATTAGATCTATAATTTTACCTCGAAAATGCTAAAACTTTGCTAAAATCCACCTAAAATCCTAGATCTATGCAAAAATGGTTGAGCTTTTCAATAATAAAGTCTCTATACAATAATATTTAGTGGGTATTAAAATACCTTAAAATTCATTAAAAACTCTTAAAGTATTATAATAAAATGCTAGATCTAGTTAGGTAGCTTTGCACCAATAATAAAAAGTATTTATTTCTTCCCCATTTTTTACATCGAAAACTTCACAAGCATTGAAAAAATCAGAGGTACCAGAAACATAGAAGGCACTAGAAAAATTAAAAAAAAGGTAAAATTTGAATTTTTTGAAATATACTTTAATCCAAAGTACAAGAAGACATCACTTAGATAATATGACACCTAAATCAAAAGTTTGGCATGTGAATTTATAAAAACTTCGATGCTTGAGTCTTATCAAAAACTTTGGCACTTGTAACATTTGAAGAACTCTAATGATAGAGAAAATTGGAAAATTGTGTTTCTTAGGACTCTAGAGCCCAAACAAAATTTTGAAACTTATATTATGAGTTAGATACAGGAGCATTGAATTTTTATAAAGCACCATAAAAAATAAAAGAGCCAAAGTTTTTTGGAATCTACATATGTTTTGTTGATTTTACTTTCTTGTGCTCCACTCCACTATTGTTGATCTCTTTTTCTTTAGATTCTAAAAATATAGTGCTTTTGCCTTATATCATTGTCAGTGAGTGATTTTTTTTTATTAAATTCCCTTCAAATATGGAAAATTTGGAAATAAGTAAACTATTGAATGAGCATATTTATTCTATTCAATAAGTTGAAGAGAGTTGACCTTTCTATCATTGGAGAGAGCTTTTATAATGAGGGAAAAGTCTCCATAGATATGTAAATTTTTTATTTGTTGATCTATTGTTAGTTTCACTCCTATTTCACAAGCCAATGCCTCTATGACATTGTTAGAAGTGACACCTAAATTGATGCAATAATTAATAGTAGGTGATTTTCCTTCTACCATGATCACACCCCTATTGTTGCTATGCTTGGATTTGCCTTGGATGCCCCATCAAAGAACAAAGTAGGAAGAAGAATATTTAGAGGAGTAAAAGTAGGAATATTTGTGTTGGCTAAAACAAAGGCTTGAAGATCATATTGAATGATTAGATTTAACTCTTGAGCATTCAAATTTTGTTTATTATGTTTATGATTAAATAATGCTTTCAAATTAGTAACTATTCCTCAAATTATTCTTTCCAAGAGAGCATTATTTTCTCCCTTTGCCTTCAAAAATCAATATATTTCTATCTTTTCAAATGTTCCAAATAATAAAGAAAGGTATGGTTGTCCAAAGAGATTTTATTAGTGGCTTTCCTTTGAGGCCCCATTTATAATTTACAAAGATTATATATATATATATATATATATATATATATATATATATATATATATATATATATATATATATATATATATATATATATATATATATATATGTTCAAGAAGGATTTTACAAAAATTATGCTAGAAGTGGGGTTTTGAGCTTGCCCACAAGCCACTTAAGAGCTGATTGTTTTAACAAAAAGAAATGAATGGAATTACTACAAGAGAATACAATTGTAAACTTGTTTATCATTTATAATGTTAATGATACTCCTATTTATAGATTACAAGGGGATGGTTTTCCCTAAAAAACTCATGCAAATATTCCAATATGTTTATAGCTTCTGATTTCACATCTTGTCTCATCTAAATTGATAATCCCTTTGAGATCCTCTAGATTCAAAGTCATGAATTTCAAATGGCCCGAAATCCTTGGATGAGAAACTATAATATTTATTTCCATCTACTCATTTGTAAAATTTCCTATCAATTGGGTGCAAAATATTTCTTCATTTAATATTCTAGATATTTATGTCACTTTTTTCATGGCTCTCATTCTTCTATTGTCCTTTCATAGAGATATGAGACATGCCTTGGTAGGAAAGGATGATATTCATCAAATAATTTGCACCTTATTAATTTAACTTTTAAGGCATTGGTGTTTTCTTCTTCAAGAGTTTTCTTCATCGTTTGAGTTTGGGGTTGCTTCGACTGTCGATCTGCAAGATTTTTTACCTCAGACACTTTTGTTAGAACTTTTGCTCCTTGAATTTTTATTGACACTTACAAAATTTTGAATTTTTATATATTTATTACTCTTGAAACCTAACCTCTAATTTTTAGACCTTTTGATCGGGGTTCTCTTTTATGATTTATCTATTACTTAATGTTTTGCTTTCAAAAAGTGTTGTGATTCATTACTATAGTTCTGGTAACTCTCAAGGGATATTTAACCTGCTAAATATAAGGAACCAAAAAAAATGGTGCATTAATCCATTAGGCATAGATTTAGGAAAATCTCCTCTAAAAGTGAAATATTTTAGTGGTCAAGCCTCATCATTGAAATTCTACAGGTGGTTGAGACTTCTATTTCATAAAATGGAGGTCACTTATGGTACATATGCACATAGTTTGGGCATGGAGTCAAAAGGGCCTACCCAATATACCCAAGCTTTTATTGCTTCGTTTTTTCAATTTTGTAGGTGAATTGCTTTCACCTCTACAAAACTCAAGTTTCTAAGAAACTTCCTTGGTTTAGATGATTGGTACCAAAGCCTAAGTTTTTTTTATTGAAATAAGGCTGGTACCAATGTTGAATCCTTCATATTTAACCCTCTTGGCATGCATTTTTTACCTCTAGCTCAAATTCTTTGACTCTTCTATGCTTGTGGAGGAAAAAATATTTTTTTGGACCTAGAGAAATATCCAATTTTGCTTGCTCAAATATTTTTGTAGTGGATTCCACAACCTCTATCGATCTTTGATCCACTTGATAATCATCCTGGTGGTAATAATATTGGAAACTAGTACCTCTACTTCACTAAAACCTTCTTCATTTTCCTATATTGGCATAACATGGTCAAGAAAAACAAGTTGTTGAGTGGGGAAGGACTAAGAAGTATCATCTTGGATAGTTGTGGTTGCTTGTTATGTCTCCTTGAATCCATTTATAAATAGATCAACAAGCTGATACTATTCATCAATTGATTGTGAGGAGAGGTAATAGAACCCCTTAAAAGCCCTTCCTTGAAATGAAGCCATGAGAATACTTAGTACCACATTTTTGTTTGTGATGTTATGCAGTTGGTAAAAGTAGATGCTCTTGAAGGGTTGATAATCCTTTGCCATTATAATATAGCAAGTTTTGCAATATGGACATCAAAAAATTATCCCAAACATCTAATGGCATCAAAGGTTGTAGGGGGATATTCTTTCTCCATGATGAGAAGTTTACAAGTACAAAAATAATTTTTATTCTAGTATGCAACCTCCATGGTGAATCTTTCATAGTCTATTGGGTCCTTTGAATTGTAGTGGAGTTGGCAGGTGAATATAGCTTTATGATTTTGGAAAGTAGGTAGATAGAGGTATTCACCCAAACCTCAGTATGCTATCTTCAACAGTGACTTATTTTTATGTTTTTTCTAAGTGGAGTCACACGGAGAGTAAAGAGGCACTTCAAAAAACCAAAATAAACAAATATCCCCACCAAGTCTAAGTACTACTTGTTGGAATTTTGGGAGCAATGATGTGTCACTAGGGTTCCATTGGGTATGTCATTAAATTGTTATCATCTTCAATTATCCTTGGTGGGGAAATCATGCCTCATAAAGGCCATGGTCAAGAGTGTGGGGATTTTCTCAATCAGGGGCCTCTCGAGAGTTTTTTACAAGATTGGATCCTTGTTAGGATATGATATTCAAGGTGCACTTATGCTCAAAGGGAAAATGGATGCGAGAGATTAAAATAAAAATAACTCAACACAAATAAAAATGGGAGAATGCACCAAGATATTCACTAATATATTTCTACAAAAATAGTCTTGAACACTATGTGTTATTAGTGAACACTTCCTCTCCTCGACACAATGAAGGACATATGAGATCTACCAGTCACAAAACTCAAGACTAGTAAAATACAATAGATAGATACATACATACAAAAATGGGTCTATAGAATGCCATACATGGCTATACCAAAAAATGGACACATGATTTTGTGTGTGTGTGTGTGTATATATGCAAGCGGGATTTCACATAGTTTGTGCTAGAAGTGACAGTTCACGATTGCCCACAAGCCACTCAGGAGCCAACTATTTTTACAAAAATAAATGAAGGTAAATCCTACAAGAGAATATAATATTGTAAACTTGTTTATCCTTTACAATGGTAATGCTACTGCTAGTTATAGATTACAAGAGGAGGGTTTTCCCTCCAAAACTCATGTAGAGATTTTATTGTGTTTATAACTTCTAATGTTGCATCTTATCTCATATAAATTGTTGGTACCTCTAAGGCCATTTGAATTTTAAGTCATGAATGTCAAATAGACTTGGGCCCTTGGATGATTAGCTACCATCTTGCCATCTACATATTTCTAGAATTTCTTATTAATTGGGCATAAATTATTTTTTCATTTAATTTTCTAGATCTTTGTGTCACTTATGTCATGGCTACCACATTTCTATTGTAATTTTGAGAAGACATGAGACATTCCTTTGCAATAAAGGATGATATTACTTGAATAATGTGCACCTTATCCGTTTGACTTTTAGGGCATCAGTGTTTTCTCCTTTGAAAGTTTTCTTCATTGTTTCAGTTTGAGGCTACTCTGACTTCCAAACTTTGGGATTTTTTACCTCATGCACTATTGTTGGAACTCTTGCTCCTTGAATTTTGGTCAAGACTTACAATTTTTTTATTTTTTGTAAATTTATTTCTCTTGAAACCTAACCTTCGATCATCAAAATTTTTGATCGAGGTTCTCTTTTATAATTTGTCTGTGACTTAAAATTTCACTTTCAAAAGATGTAGTGATTCATCACTATAGGATATAGCTACTAAGTAAGGAATACTTACCAATACAAGGTTCAAATCAATGATCTATTTGTGAACTATCTCCTCAGAGCCAAGAGATCTTGCTAAGGATCAAATTTTTGGCTTCTACTATATGCTTCCAAATTAGAGATGCTCTAGGTTTTATGCTTATATTTCTTAAAATATGTAATCTTGATGTGGAGTATTCATATTTAGCTTTCAAGATATTTTTCCAACGGTAGTCTATATGCTTAGATAAATACCATAAAATTTTAGCTCCTAGATATTTTTTAATAATTTTAGTTTTCATTATTCCAAGGCCATCTTTATTTGTTCCTATAGTAATTGAGTCATAGTTGACCAAGTGGAACTCTATTTTTCTATTTTTTTTACCTCCTTGCCAAAGTAAACTCTTGATTATTCCATAAAAGTGTTGTAGTATACTTTTAGGATGATGGTAAACAAAGATCTAGTATATAGGGAGCACCGATAAGACTGACAATATTAACTCTCTTCTTGCAAGACTCAACCATCTATTACTATAAGTTTTCACTCACCTTTGTAGTTTTTTAATGTTCCCAAGTTATTTTTGGTTTGATATGGAAACTCATCAGTAATATTAGACATCTGAAGTGTTGATCATATCCTTCCCTAAGTCCATGTATTTTGACAAACACTTTGTTTTTAACAGGAGAGGTATTGATTATGTAAAATTGACTTTTTTGTAGCTAATTAAAGCCCATGAAGTTGCTTCAAATCAAGAGAGACAAATATTAAAATTTCCAATATTATATTTAGTTATTTATCCTAGTAGGATAATTTCTTAAATAAATTGGGCATGCATGAATGATCTATCACCTCTATCAACTCTGATTCCTTGAATATATTCGACACTTCACATGTTGCTTACGATTCTTCTTAAAGTTTCTGCTAGCAAGATGTAGAGGTATGGTGAAAGGGGACGACGTTGATAAATTAATCTATAAGAGTTGAAGAAGGAATAAGTATAGCCATTTATTAATGGGGATATCCATGAATTTTTGATTCATACTCCTATCCATATTACTAGAAGAACAAAAAAACAAAACTTTATGAGATATTTTCTAAAAATCGAAGATTGACCATGTCAAAGGTGTTGGTCATGTCTTGTTTAATAACTATATTTTTTGAATTAGATTGGGATTAGGAGTGAAGATTCTCATGTACCATGATAATATTATCATATATTTTATTCCTCGAAATAGAACCCCCTTGTTCTCCTAAAATTATCTAATTGAGAAACTTTTTAATTTGGTTAACAATAATTTTTATCATAATTTTGTAAGAACAATTGCAAAGAGAAATTGGTCTAAATATTAAAAATAAGTGGAGTTATTCTATTTAGGAATTTAATAAAGAAATTTTTAATTAATATTTCTAGAAATTATACCTTTTTTGTGACATATTCTATCATACTCAACAAGTCATCTTCAACTAGATAAAGAAATTGTTAAAAGAAACTATTTGTGAATCCATATAGGTAAGGAGATTTATCTCTTGGAAGAGATATTATAATTGATTATAGTTATTCTTTAGTTACTTAAGCACACAAAGAAATTTTTTCCTATAGGAATATTTTGGAGCAAAAGATCTTGAGCTTGAGGGTCACCTAGTTTAAGAGTGAGCAACCTAGAAAATTCTCTTGGGCTAATTCTATTATATTATCTTTCTCATAGTATATGATACCATCATTCTCTATAGCTCTAGTAGTGTTCCTACGATAATTTTACAAAGCTTTTATATGGAAATATTGTGTTGTTATCCCCTTTTTGCAGCTAAATCATTCCTAGTTTTAGTCTCCAATATACCTTCTCTCTGGAGTTAAGTTTATACAAATAATCCAATAAATATTTTTGTTGATAATTATGTTGAGTTAGAGGAGTAGAATATTGTATATTTGTCTCAATTTTCTCAAGCTAATGTAGGATAATTTCTTTTATTATGTATGTTTTTTGGATATATCTTATTTCTAACTTGAGACAAAAAAATATTAACAAATATCTTGTGGTCTTGTTTGAGAGGTTTTCTTGTTTCTAACTATTTTCAACCATTTTATAAAAATCTTATTGCTTTGCCCATCTTGGATTGTATTTGAACAAAGTATTTTTGATTTGTTGGTTGTTCTAACCCCATTCCAAAAGAATTTGTTTGCGATAAAAAAATTAAACTTTGAACTATATGGTTGGAAAGTAGAGGGAAAAGAGCCAGAATATTTTCATTCACTAAAAATCTATCTAATTCTAGATATTCTATTTGTCCATGTAAATTTTAATTTTTTGAGAATAATGTCCCTTAGGTTCTCTTGAAATATTATTTGAGTTACTAAGTTTTTTATAGCATTAGGGGTCTTGTTTCTATTGGACATTTTGAGTCCTAAAAGTTAAAGTTGTCATTGATGTCAAGAAATGAAGTCAACATTAATATTAAGGTTTTCATCAAGGAAAAAAGTTATCAAAGTTGTTATTTGATATCCAGGAAGAAGGTCAAAGGTCAAGAGATTCAGTGCAAATTTAAAAACGAGATAATTTTTTTATAAATTATTTAAATTCAATGAGAATTTAAATTTTATAAATAAATATTATTTACACCATGGAATGCAATGTGAAGGAAGCAATAATATTATAATGTTTGATATTATAATATTAAAGTGATTTGGTTAAAAGCCCAAAGTAAAATATTTAATATTTTACAATACCCAAAGATGGGCTTGGAGTTTAAAATATTCAAAGCACTTTATCAAGGTTCTAATCTTTGTCGATGTCTCATGGTAATAAAAGCTTCAAAGGCACCGACGTTTTACAAAGCATGGAGGAATTTAATATAAATACCTATGCCCAAAGGGCATTGAACCTTATCCTTGCTTGATCGATTATTTTTCATACGAATTGTTTAAAGATAAGAGCTCATGAAAGAGGGACTATGAATTTCATGTTTGATTTGCCAGTGAATAGAAACAAAGTGTAAGGCATCGAATTATTGAATCCCAACCGGGAAGCTTGGCCTAGTGGCAAGTGGGTAGGTGGTAAATTTTTTGTTTGCAAGGGATCCAACATTCAAAACATGGCGGTGTCCATTTGCAGGTGTGTTGGTTGAAGGTGCCAAAGGTGCACATTTTTGCAAAGGGGCAAGAGAGTTATACATTTTTAAACATGTGGTGCTTCCTTCATATCAAACAAGCATGTATCCTATGTGGATATTAGAGCTGCGGTAAGGCATATGTCATGGGCATTATTGAGGGTTTGAATCCCTCTGAAGGTAAGGTAAATATTTTGCATTAAATTTTCATTATTTGCCTAAGTTTGGAGGTATAAGGGTTGTTAGTGGAATTGTTTAGAAAGAGTGTTTGTTGGATAGTAGTGGTATTTTAAAATCATCACTTGGAGTAATAAGGAAGTGTTGGTTTTAATTATTCTTGATAAAGTCTTAAATTACTATATTGGCATATTGAAGGATTAAGAATTTTGAGTGTTGTTTAATTTTAATAAGGGTTTCTGTGTTAAAGAATATTATTGTGAAGGTATTGAGTATTATTTAAGTTGGAGTGATAAGGTGTAATTTTGATATCATTTTACATTGTTTTTATTGAGGAAATTGTTATCTTCTAACCCTTATTGAGATTGGGAAAGAAGTAATTGTGAGTTTGGAATATTTGTGAGATCAACTTCTTATCAAGCAAAAAGGTATGGGAAAATTCTTTCTTGGTTGAGTTGATTGATTGGCTTACTAGAAAATAAATTTTGGAGTGAAAAAAATTTGATTAGGGTTTAATTTTCAAAAGTGCTTGAGTATAATGCTTCAAGGTTTTATGGAATTAAGAGTTGTGATTAAAACCTTGTTTGATAAGTGTAGTTGTTGAAGTCATTATTTGTGTGAAGAACTTGAGTTAGGGTTTTGCAAAGATCATGAGTATAATTTTTATATGATTTTTTTTATAAGCATTGTTGTTAAATGTTGAGCAAGGTGCAGAAACAGTATTGTCATTGTTGTCAACACAGTCAGACTGATCGGTTGATGCAGTGGATAGGAGTTAAGAGGTTCTTCAGAGTATGTATAGTGGCTTTCCAAAAGATAGAAGTGGCCCATATACTAAAAATCAAAAGAAAAATCACAAGGAATAAAATTGTCACAATATCGCGACATGTTGGCAAGAAAGAAAAACTATCGCGATATCGCGACATGTTTGGAGAGAAAGAGCAAGAAAGCAAAACTGTCACGATATCACAACATGTTTGGAGAGAAAGAGCAAGAAAGCAAAACTGTCACGATATCACGACATGTTTGGAGAGAAAGAGCAAGAAAGCAAAACTATCACGATATCGCGACATGTTTAGAGAGAAAGAGAAAGAAAGCAAAACTGTCATGATATCGTGACATGTTCGAAGAGAAAGAGCAAGAAAGAAAAACTGTCATGATTTCGTGACATGTTGGAAGAGAAAAATACAAGTAGAAAAAGTGTCACGATTTCATGACATATTGCAAGAGAAAGAGGAGAGAGAAAAATATCGTGATTTTGTGACATGTTTCTTTTTCACGGTCCAAAGCGAAGAGAAAGAGGAGAGAGAAAAAGGTGTCGTGATTTCGTGACATGTTTCATTTTCACGGTCCAAAGCGAAGAGAAATAGGAGAGAGAAAAAGATGTCACGATTTCGTGACATGTTTCATTTTTGTGGTCCAAAGCGAAGAGAAAGAGGAGAGAGAAAAAGGTGTCGCGATTTCATGACATGTTTCATTTTCGCTGTCCAAAGTGAAGAGAAAGAGGAGAGAGAAAAATGTGTCACGATTTTGTGACATGTTTCATTTTCACGATCCAAAGCGAAGAAAGATTGTACGAATGAAAAAGTGTCGCGATTTCACGACATATTGCAAGGAAGGTTGTACGGATGAAAAAGTGTCATGATTTCGTGACATATTGCAAGGAAGGTTGTATGGATGAAAAAGTGTCATGATTTCGTGACATGTTGTAGGAGAGAGAGTTTGAAAGAAAAAGTGTCACGATTTCGCGACATATTGCAAGGAATGTTGTACGAAGAAAAAGTGTCATGATTTCATGACATGTTGTAGGAGAGAGAGTCCAAAAGAAAAAGTTTCACGATTTCATGACATGTCATAGGAGAGAGAGTCCGAGAGAAAAAGTGTCACGATTTCATGACATGTTGCAGGAGAGAGAGTCCAAGAGAAAAAGTGTCACGATATCGTGACATGTCGCATTTTCACGACTCTAGGAGGAGAGAGAATGTAAGAAGACAGAAGTGTCACGATATCACGACAAAAGTAAAGAGAAAGAGTACGGAGGTGAAAGTGTCGTGATATCGTGACATGTGTTTTCACGGGTACAAGCAAAGAGAAGCAGCAAGGAGGCGAAAGTGTCACGATATAGCGACATGTTGTGTTTTCGTGAGTACAAGAAAATAAAAGCAGCAAGGAGGCAAAAGTGTCGCGATATCACGACATGTTGTGTTTTCGTGGGTGCAAAGTCGAGAAGAAGACAAAGAGGCAAAAGTGTCATGATTTCGTGATAGGTCACTTTGGCGCAAGCAAAGAAGAGAACCCAACCGAAAGAAGATATGTGACAGTTAACCTATGAGTTATACAAGTGTAGTTATAGGTGCGATTATAGAAGAAGTTCATACGAGATACAAATACAGAAGAAAATCATGCGATAGTAAAAGAACAATCAAAGAAGGAGAAATCGAACAGTCGTATAAATAGAATCAAATATGCATGCATGCACAGAAAAGAATACGAACAGTCATGACCGAGAAGATGAACAATCATGGTAGGGGTATATGTGTCATCTCGTAACATGCATCGTGTTTGATGAAAAGCCTACCCTATATATATACAAAAGGAGTTACAAATCAAGTGATGAGAAATGAAAGAAACATTACAACTGAAAAGTGGCGTATGAGAAATGAAAGAAGGAGTTATAACTGGAGTTAAAGAGAGACAATATGGTTATAAAAGGAGGTCTGCACGTGGAGAATTACATGCTACTAAAAAGAGAGAAAAAGTGCTACAAGAAGAGGGTTGAAGAGTGCCATAAGAAAGAGTTGAGCAGAGCCGTGAGAGCCAAAAAAGTGCAGTAAGTAGAGCTTTTAGTGTGTGTGGCAGTCTGGTGAAAAGTGAGATAGGTTGGGTAAGCAATAGACCAGTCAGGGTCTTGAATAAGTGAAAGCATTTTTATGTCAGTCTTATAGCTTAAAATTTGCAATCCAAGTAGGTGCTTGGAATTAGGTGTTAGTGCTCCTTTCTATGGGTGTAGATAAATTAGGAGTTGGTGCTCCTTCTAGTTGGTGCTGGTAAAGTGATTGTAAAATTGATATTTGCAAAGGCTAGATTTGGACGTTAATCTAAGCAGTCAGTTTTGAGGAGTAGCCAAATTGGTGAACCTTGTTATGTGTGTTATGGAATGCTCTCTTGTGATACTTGCTTTATCTGACTTAAATATTCATTGTTTCATTATTAAGAGTTGTAGATTTGAATTTTAAATAGCTACACTAATTCACCCCCCCTCTTAGTTTCATTGTGAGACTAACAATTGGTATCAGAGCTAGTTTCCCTTATCAGGCTAAATCAGCTAGGGTTGATCTTGGATTAGTCAAAATGGCAGGTGGCAAAGGATTCTCTTCAAACAAAGCACCATTGTTTGATGGAACAAATTACTCATTTTGGAAACTCAGGATGCAGACATATTTGTGTGCTTTGGGTTTTGACATTTGGGAGTCAGTAGACAGTGGATACATAATACCCACCACTCCTCCAACCGATGTTGTCGATAAGAAATTGTTTGAGAATAACTCTAAAGCCAAAAATGCTATCATGTGCGGTTTAGTGGATAGCAAACTAATAAAGATTATGAGTTGCAAAATGGTAAAAGACATGTGGGACAAACTAAGGAGCATTCATGAAGGATATGACAAGATCAAGGAGGCTAAGCTACAAACTCATTGAGCTCAGTTCAAAGCATTAAAAATGAATGACGATGAGAACATAGAGGCATACATGCTGAGATTTAATGGAATCATTAATGCGATTAGAGGACTCGACGAGGAAATAGAAGATGTTGTCATCGTGAAAAAGGTACTAAGATCTCTTCCCCAAATATTTGATGCTAAAGTTTCAGCAATAGAAGAAGCTAAAGATCTAAACACTTTTAGCATGGGTGAGATGCATGGTTCTTTGACTACATATGAAATGATAATAGGAAAAACTAAACCCACAGATAGAGAAGCTGCTTTTAAAGCACAAAAAAATATAAAAGTAAAGCAAGAATCCGAGGAAGAAGAAACATCAGATGAAATGGAAGTGAACTTTGTTCAAAAACTAATAAGGGGAAAAGGAAAATATAGAGGAAATCTACCATTTAAGTGTTTCAACTGTGGAGGCGTTGGACACTTTGCAGCTAAATGTCCACTCAATGAGAAAAACAAAAGTGATGAAGGTTCACATCAAGAAAGATGTGACTGGAAGAAGAAAACAAATTTTAGAAAAGGCAACTTCAAGAAGAAAATTTTCATATCCAAGAATGTCAGTCCTTTAGAAGACAACCCTGATGAGGAATCTGAAGAAGAAATAGGTGAAGCTCTTTTTATAGCATTCGAAGAAAAAAAATCAAAAGAAAAACAAGAAGGCGATGAAAATTTTGAGGTTGAGGCTGAAGTAGATCTGGAAGGTGAGTTGGTCGCTGCACTTCAAGAGCTGAGTATAGAAAGGAAAAGGAATAAGAAAACTTCAAGAAAGCTTGAGGATGCCAATGAAATCATAACCATCTTGAAAGTATAGATAGAAAAATTTAAGAAAATATCTGAAGATATCGAAGTACAATTAACCATGAAAATAGATGAGTGCAACAAGCTAGAAGAAGAGATTGTTGGCTTAAGGATGCAGCTAGAAGAGATGAATCGAAAAATGACTTGCTATCACAAACTTGAAGGAAGTTCTGTGAAGCTGGATAAGATTATAAGCAACCAAAGGTCTACAAGCATCAAATTTGGGTTAGGCTTCATCAAAGCAGAATCATCGAATGGATCAAAGGCCACAACTATAGAACCCATAAAGAATGAAGACAAGATCAGGGTTGATCAAGAAAAAATGAAACATTCTAAAGAAAGCAATAATGCCAGGCACAAGAAAATTATTGACAATGATGGATTCACCAAAGTCACTCATCAAAGGAGAAGAAGATTTATGGCGCCTACTACAAAATGGCAAAGACCATCACCCAGGTTCACTCATTCCTTTTCTGGTTATTGTTTTAAATGCAATGGTTAAGGACATAAGATTTTTGAATGCAAGTACAAAGTAGCACAAAGGAACTTTTTCAATAGAAATTTTTTTTCACCATTGATGGATTATGCAGTAGAATTTTATAACTGTCATAATTATGGGCACATTGCAAGAAATTGTCAAAGCACATTTGCAGCAAATAAAAATCAGGGAAGAAGGTTTCAACCAAATGGTTGGAAACAAAATAGAAAATTTCCTGAAAAATAGGTACAAGCCATTGACAAAGAAAAGTCAAAACAAGTGACCAAACCTGCAATCAAACTAGAGTGGAAACAAAAGGAGCAACCCAAGGAAGAAAAGGAATCATTGATTGTGCAAAAAAAATTTAAGGCACAGAACAAATCTGCACCATGGATACTGGATAGTGGATGCTCTAGTCATATGACAAGGGACACAAAAATTTGAAAAGTTACAAAAATACGAAGGTGGTTCTGTAAAATTTGGAAATAATGATGGTGCTAAGATAGTTGGAAAAGGATCAATTAAGATTAGTGATGGAAAAATCAATTCGAAAGAAGTCCTGTTTGTGATTGGTCTGAAGCATAACTTATTAAGCATAAGCCAGATTTGTGACAGAGGTCATGAAGTAATTTTCAAGAAGCAGGGTTGTGAAGTTAGAATAGCAAATTATGGAAATTTGATCACAACTGGATCAAGGACATCTAGAAACCTGTATACTCTCTCAGAGACTTCAGAAATAGCATGCTTGATTGGATAGGTAGAAGAAAATTGGTTGTGGCACAAGAGGCTCGGTCATATTAGCTTTGACAATCTAATAAATATTAGCTCAAAAAGGGTAGTGAGAGATATTCCCACCATTGGTTAACCTTTAAATAGCATTTCTGCTTCATGCCAAAATGGGAAGCAAACTAGAGCCACATTTAAAACAAAAGAATACTTCACAAGCAAACCTTTAGAACTAATACATACTGATTTATGTGGACCCATGAGAACACAAAGCATAAATGGTGACAAATACTTTACGTTGTGCATAGATGACTATTCCAGGATGACATTGGTACTATTTTTGAAGATTAAATTAGATGCCTTTGAAATGTTCAAGATTTTCAAAAAACAAGTTGAGAATCAAACAGGAAAAATAATTAAATGCTTAAGATCATATAGAGGAGGAGAGTTCATCTCAGAAGATTTTGTAGAGTACTGTGAAAAGTATGGGTTTAGGAGACAATTTTCAGCAGCGAGGACACCTCATTAGAATGGAGTGGTAGAAAGAAAGAACAGGACAGTGCAAGAAATGGCACGGACTATGTTGACTAAGAGTAAAATAGCAGATAGATTTTGGAAAGACGCAGTCCATACTGTGGTTTACATCCAAAATAGGTGCATGTTGAGGACGCATGAAAGCAAAACTCCGTATGAACTATGGTTTTGTAAAAAGGCAATAGCAAGATACTTCAAAGTTTTTGGAAGCAAGTGTTACATCAAAAGAACTGAAGATAATCTTGGAAGGTTTGAATATAGAGTTGATGAAGGTATCTTCCTTGGATCTTCGACAAAAAGCAAAGCCTACACTTGCTACAACAAGAGGCTAAAGAAAATTGTGGAGAGTGCCGATGTTAAAGTTGATGAAGGTAGGGAACAAGAAAGTAGCTATAAAGAAAACTACCCAATATATGAAGAAGTTATTGAAGGAGATGATGAAAAGGAAACTAAAAAGAAACTAAAAATTGACTCAGATGAGTTAAGTAGTGACTCAGAAGAGGAAGAAAATAAAAAATTCAATGCGAGTGATGAGGCCTGAATAAGCCTCATTTATAGCATGTTTTAAATAGTTAAAACTGCCTAAAAACTCTTGTGAATTATCTTATATGCTAGTTAAGTTGATTTAATATGTTGTGTATTAACTGTTTGCATGATTGAAGTATTAAGGACATTATATTCTGATTTTTAACAGTTCTTGTATAGTTTTATGTTATATTGTCATGCTTAGGTTGACAACAGCATTTCACTAGTCTTATTTTGATGATCATTAAGCATTAGTTTCTCTAAATTCAGCAAATAGTACAAAGACTTATTACTGTGCAGCAAAAAACTGGTTTTTCCATATAAATTCCAGCAAGCTTCCAATGAATGGCAAGGCATGGAATTCACATCCAAGGAAGAATGAAGACTATTGCAATCTGATCCTGAGGGCTAATACACTTGAGAAATGCAGCCAAAACCATTTGGAGTCAACACAGTTGGTCATTCTAAAGATCTTCGGAATGAACACAGTGTCTTTGGAATGAACACAGTGTCTTCGAAATGAACAGATATCTTCGGAATGAGAAAACACAGTGTCTTCGAAATGAGCGGATCTTCGGAATGAGAATTTTAGTATCTTCGGAATGAGAATTGCAGTATCTTCGAAATGAGCGGATCTTCGAAATGAGAATTGCAGTATCTTCGAAATGAGCCACTTATCTTCGGAATGAAAACAGAATGTACTTTTTGACTTGTTGACTGACTTTTGGCGGTGAAAAAGGGGATAAGAAGGTTGAGAAAGTTAAGGGAAATATCTCCCATCTAACTTTGCCGTCCAAAGCCACCATTTATGGAAAAGATCAGATTGATCCTATTCTAGGATAAACCCAGGAAATTCTGCGGGATATTAGGAACAACATATTTTCTGTTTATAATTAGATTTTAGGCATCTATAAAAGATGGCTCCCGTACAGGTTGAGCTATATTAGATATTAGAAATATTAGATTAGAGATTAGACATATTAGAGATAATAGACCTGTAACAGATTGCAGATCTGTATATGATTTCAACGAGAATTGTAATTATGTTTCGAAGCAATAAAAGTGCAGTTTCATTCCATTTAATTTGTTATGTCTGAGTGTGAGTAAGACTTAGAGAAGAAATTATACCTTCTTCTAGAAAAGGAGGCCGGCCACTTTCAGATCTAGGAGAAGGACTAACAGACAGGTTTTCGATCCTGATTTTGCTAGACGAGAATAAGTAGTGGAACTTGTCAATTTCAGCATTTTGTGGTATTTGATTTCTGTTTTAGTTTTTATCCATCTATTTCACATTTGTGATGTAATCAGCAATAGATATAATCAGTTTCTTTATTTTTCAGTAATTTTCCAATTCCCTGCAATTTACATTTCCAGCAATTTACAAGTTTTCTATAATTTCCTGCATTCTTGTTTTTGTTGTCAAACACTGCATAGAAGATTGACGACCTTCTGTTTAAGAGTATTGATAGAAGTTGATTACTTGTTTTATCTCATCATTGCAAAATTAAATAGGTTTCTCATTTAGCAACTGTAATTAGGATTTTCCTTCTGCAAATCAATTAAGTCTCAATTTAGCAATTGTAATTAGGACTTTATTTCTATAGACAACAATTAGTTTTTCATTCTTGCAAATAGATTAAAGTTTAATTTATGCAATTTAGGGGTAGAAGTGACACAAAACCCCCACACAATCAATTCCACCAATAAGACTTGCTGCTTCCAAATGAGCTGAAATGCAACTCTGTTTGAACTTTCTATCGTAGACAGCCTTGGACACCACCCCGGATTGATAAGATCTTTGAGATTTAATGATGGTATAACGACTACTCATCATTTTGGCATCGTTTTCGGGGAACACGGTGTTGTTAGAAGGTGAAAAGCAGTCCAATAATTATTAAATATGCTAAGTTGTGAATTTTAGAGTAAAATCTGAATGTAATGACTGGTATAAGTAATTGTTATTGGTAAATTGTATTTCAGTCCATTTAGGAAATAAGCAAGAAACCACAAGAAGAAAAATTTCACAAGAGGTTGAAATTATGTCAAAAATGTCTAAATTTTTTATTTCCAAAAATGTTGGAATTTTCAAAGAATCCCAATCATCCACTTCCAGAACTGCAAGATCCTTTGAGAAATCATTACAAGGAGGAAAATTAAGTAGTTCAACACCATTTTCTCTTGACAAATCCATACAATCAGGAAAATTTGACAAGATTTATAATTGTTTTTGGGAACCTACAATGGAAGGCTCACAAGAGAATCAAGGTAGAGCCAACAATGTGCTCCACCCTAGTGCAACTAGTGCACCTGCCAGAACTTTTCAAAATCCCATCCAACTAGATCTTAATCAAAATGCTCCCATGAAGGTCATTTCACCTGCAGTATTACCAACTTTCAAGGGAATTACATCCGAAGATCCTGATATGTTTTTGTTTGAGTTTAAAATTGTATGTCAAGCTCATGATTACACTAATGACAATCAAAAGCTCAAACTATTTCCTTCCACTCTTAAAGAGTTAGCTCTACGATGGTTTATCACCTTAGCACCTGACTCAATTAGAACTTGGGATGAGATGGAAAACATATTCTTGGAGAGATACCAAGAATATTGTCAAGTCAAGAATCAAAATGATGAAATTCTTACAATGAAACAAGAGGAAAATGAAATCTTAGAAGATTATATAGACAGATTTTCTTTTGTTCATAAGAGATGTGGAAGTGTTGAACCTGAAATTTGCAAAGTCATATTCTTAAGGGGACTACAAGATGAATCTAGGGATGCATTGGATATCTTGGGAAGAGGAGATACAAATGCACTTAAATTTCAAGAAATTATTAAACTCTGTAAAAATTACTCTCATTCAAGGCATAGAAAACACAGAATTGGTAATGAAAAACATGATTTGAAAGAATGCATGAAAGAGGCTGATATTTTAGTACATGATAGAACATTAGATGAAAAAAATGAATCTACTGAATCTTCAGCCATCTATTGTTCAGAATGTAAAAAGCAACACTCTCTTCATGATTGTCCTTTGAACAAAATATTTATACCTGCTACATGTAGCATTTGTCAATTAGGACACCCCACAGATCTGTGTAGTTTATTGCCAGAACTTAAAAGTGTCTTTGAAAAACAGTCTCAACCTATGAAAAAAATCAATTTTGTAGGACAAGGACAAGGGAATAATTTTCATAAATTTCCATATCAGAATGCTTCTCAATTTCCTGCACATTGGGGAAATAATCCTTGGTATATGCCATGGTCTGCTTCAGGTCCACTTCAACAATGTTGGAGTCAACCACCATGGGCATACTCCCAAGCATGGTCTCAACATGGATGGATGCAACAACAATGGAATCAACAACATCCACCATGGTTGCAGCCAAAATTATAGGGATATCAATGGGTACAACATCAAAATCTGTACAAAGGGCAGCAACATTATCAAAAACAAAAATCAAATTTGTTGCCTAATTATATCCATAATTTCTATCATGGACAACAACAACAAAAATTAAAACAACCTCTATTTTCAACTCAACTTGTGGTCAGTCCAAATCATGTTAAACAGGTAACCCCTGTCTCTGTGGTTGAATCAAAAAATACAACCCTAATAAATGTTAGTGACTATGTTAAAACTCAGTTGTGTTCAGGTGAACCATTGCTTGAACCTATTCCACTTATCAGTGTAGAAAGTGAAGTTAAAAAGAATGAACATGAAAACAAATCCACACTAAAACAACATCAAGAAGAACAAGATACCTCATCAAATAAAGTATCATATTTTGAACAGTCTGAGATATCAAAAATAACATCTTCACAATCAGATTTGATAAAGGAATTAGAACATTTAACTGTTACAATCCCTTTACCTCAAGTTGTACCAATCATTAATAGGATTGTTCAAGAAATGTGTTTTAGAAAACCAAGAAAAAAGAAGAAAGTATATCCTAAAACCATACAAAAAGGTGGAAAATTAGTTAACTTGCTTTCAGGTAAACTTATTACACCTAAGTATGATTGTACAGAAAGCCCACGGTTTCTTAGAACACATAAGGAAAATGAAAAGAATACTTTAGTTTTGGCCTCCATTGGTGTAAATAAAAATGTTTCTCCAAGAACCAATTCAAATAAGCCTGGTACAAAACAAACTGAAACACAGCCAAAACAACCTTTGAACAACAATAGTTGGTTGACTAAAAACCAGGGAGCAAATTTGTTTGATATATTGGTGCAACATCCTAATGCTTTACTAACATTTTATGCATCTTTAGCAGTTGGCATTGAGTTGTTGCAAGTACAGAAAAAACAAATTTTGCAGTTGAATGCATTTGATGAACTTTGGTTGGAAGCACTTCACCAAATAGAGTTCACTCAACAAAAATGGAAAATGTGGCATGATGATCACATTAAGAGCAGCAAGGATGAACCAGGGGAGTTTGAGAATGAAGTTGTTCAACTTTCTTTAGTTGATGATTTAAGGAGGATATTAGTGGTGAATGGACATCTTTTACAGTTGTACCATAAACCACTAACAAAGGTGGAATTTGCTCGGTATTTCACACGGTTACATTTGATAGAAGAGGCTTCTTCTTCTGATGAAGATTCCAAATGATCATATCTTTAAAAGAAAAAGAAAAAAAAAATAGAAAAAAAAAAGATGAATAAATTTTGGTTGTGAATTCCTTCATGGGCATGATTTCAGGGAAGTCATGAATTCCTTCATGGGCACAATCAGAATCAAAAAGACAAAAAGAAAAAAAGAGAGAAAAGGAGAGGTTAAAGAAAAAAGAAAAGAAAAAAAAAAAGAGAAAAATGAATAGCTCAGCAGTGAAAACCTTTTCTAAGGCGCTACAGAGTTGGTATGCATGAAAACCAGTTTTTTGGCATGCATAACCTTAAAATTTTTGAGTCACCATTGTACAAATTCACCAGTTGCACTTGTTTTTGAAGTGTTGCAGGAAGCCTCAGGAGAATATCAACAGAAGCAGTCATCTTTCAAAACTTGCATTAACTTGTTTTAACCAGGTATATATGTTTCTTGCACTTTTCTCATTGTAAATATTTGATATATAGTATATGACAATTAACCATTAGTATAAAAGTGTTCATAAGAGTTGGCATACACAAAACATGCTTGGAGAAAGAGAAAAATGTTGGTTTCTGCTATGTCTTCAGAATGACTGTTGTATCTTCAAATAACCGTGGTATCTTTAGAATGAAGCTTTGTCTTTGGAATGAAGGTGTGTCTTCAGAATGAAGGTTTGTCTTCGGAATGAAGGTGTGTCTTCAGAATGAAGGTTTGTCTTCAGAATGAAGGTGTGTCTTCAGAATGAAGGTTTATCTTCGGAATGAGGTTATCTTCAAATTAAATGCCCAGCTTAGTCTTTAGAATGAAACATAATCTTCAGAATGAAGATTTAACAGTCTGTTTCCACGTGGCATCCAAGGAGGGAGAAAAAGACATAGTCAAGGAGGGAATGAAACATAATCTTCAGAATGAAGATTTAACAAACATGCCACCACCATTCATTGATAATAACCACTCATGTGGGAAAATTTGCATGCAGAATGGACAAGCTAAAAATAGTAAAGAAAATTTGATGGCAAGGATGTCCAATGATTGATGGCTAGGTGTTCAGAGCACAGAATAAGGAAGTGTGCCATATTTTCTTTCCAAAGACATATTTGCTAATGATTACAAGGAAAAATAAAAAAAATTAAAATTCTTTCTAAAGAAGAACAAGAGCAAACCCTATAGCAACCAAAAAATTAGTGACCTAACAGATGTTGTAGATGTTATTGCAGAAGAAGAAACAACTGCTGCAGAGGCTATTGTAGAAGAAGAAATAAGAACTACTACAGAGGCTATTACAAAAAAAGAAACACACCCAGCAACAGCAACAGAACCATCAAACTCACAGACTAAGAAGAGAAGGGCTAAAACTGATAGCAAAAAAATAAAATAGAAGAGGGTTCATTTTTCTAAAGATGTTATTTATCTGTCAGAATAGAAGAGTGAAGTTCCTAGTGAAGAGCTTGAAGCTATCCCTACAGCCCCTGTTACCACAAGAAAATAGGGCAAGAAGAGAAAATATACATTAAGGACTAGGAGGTCTACAAGACTCCAACAAAAAGAGATAAAAGAACAAATGATTGAAGAGAAGACCAGACAGGATAGCCATGATGTCATAGAAGTGCAACAAGCCAATGAGAATTTGGATGTAATCATAGATAATTTCATGGAACCTCCTATACAGGAGTAGGGGTCTGAAGTAGAGGATGAGATCATTGTTGAGCAGCAAACTACAGTTGATTTGTCAGTATTAGGTTATGAGTCAAAAGAAGAAGAGGAGGTGGACATCACAAAACAACTGAGAGCAGCCAAGAGTGTTATAAAAATACAAATGAGATGGATTGAGGAAAGAGAAGATGTTATTGAAAAACATGAAAAGAAAATTAGAGAATTATAGCAGAAAGTGGAGAAACTAAAAAGTAGGCTATCACAAGTTGAAGAACAATCAACTACATCAGATAAAGAGGAGGATTTGGTTCAGTTACTACTTGGATTATCTAGGGAAGATGAAGACACAGGTGCTCATTCTGAAGTAGTGCCCCTCCACTTTGAAGCAGTGCCCTTCCATTCTAAGGCATTGCCTTCTCAATCCAGAGAAATACCTTTATGCAACATTATTGGGTAGGTCTCAGATTCAGGCCTCCAACCATCATTACTCTAGTTCCCTCCTATTTTGAAGAGGATTCCCAACCAGATGATCAGTTTGAATAATGACTCAGAAACCTTCATGAGAAATTACATAGGCACTAAATTGTTCTATGAAACATGGAATATGAGTATGGACATTTGTGACTCCATAGCCCACTGCAATGCATGAGGGCATGCATTAATATAAGTTGGGGGGAATGATGAGGCCTGGATAAGCCTCATTTATAGCATGTTTTAAATAGTTAAAACTGCCTAAAAACTCTTGTGAATTATCTTATATGCTAGTTAAGTTGATTTAATATGTTGTGTATTAACTGTTTGCATGATTGAAGTATTAAGGACATTATATTCTGATTTTTAACAGTTCTTGTATAGTTTTATGTTATATTGTCATGCTTAGGTTGACAACAGCATTTCAGTAGTCTTATTTTGATAATCATTAAGCATTAGTTTCTCTAAATTCAGCAAATAGTACAAAGACTTATTATTGTGCAACAAAAAACTGGTTTTTCCATATAAATTCCAACAAGCTTCCAATGAATGGCAAGGCATGGAATTCACATCCAAGGAAGAATGAAGACTATTGCAATCTGATCCTGAGGGCTAATCCACCTGAGAAATGCAGCCAAAACCATTTGGAGTCAACACAGTTGGTCATTCTAAAGATCTTCGAAATGAACACAGTGTCTTCGGAATGAACAGATATCTTCGGAATGAGAAAACACAGTGTCTTCGAAATGAGCGGATCTTCAGAATGAGAAATCTTTGGAATGAGTAGTATCTTCGGAATGAGCGGATCTTCGGAATGAGAATTGCAGTATCTTCGAAATGAGCCACTTATCTTCGGAATGAAAACAGAATGTACTTTTTGACTTGTTGACTGACTTTTGGCGGTGAAAAAGGGGATAAGAAGGTTGAGAAAGTTAAGGGAAATATCTCCCATCTAACTTTGCCGTCCAAAGCCACCATTTATGGAAAAGATCAGATTGATCCTATTCTAGGATAAACCCAAGAAATTCTGCAGGATATTAGGAACAACATATTTTCTGTTTATAATTAGATTTTAGGCATCTATAAAAGATGGCTCCCGTACAGGTTGAGCTATTAGATATTAGAAATATTAGATTAGAGATTAGACATATTAGAGATAATAGACCTGTAACAGATTGCAGATCTGTAACAGATTTCAGCAGAATTGTAATTATGTTTTTGAAGCAATAAAAGTGCAGTTTTCATTTCATTTATTTTGTTATGTCTGAGTGTGAGTAAGACTTAGAGAAGAAATTATACCTTCTTCTGGAAAAGGAGGCCGGCCACTTTCAGATCTAGGAGAAGGACTAACAGACAGGTTTTATCTGATTTTGCTGCAGCAGAATAAGTAGTGGAACTTGTCAATTTCAGCATTTTGTGGTATTTGATTTCTGTTTTAGTTTTTATCCATCTATTTCACATTTGTGATGTAATCAGCAATAGATATAATCAGTTTCTTTATTTTTCAGTAATTTTCCAATTCCCTGCAATTTACATTTCCAGCAATTTACAAGTTTTCTATAATTTCCTGCATTCTTGTTTTTTTTGTCAAACACTGCACAGAAGATTGACGACCTTCTGTTTCGAGTATTGATAGAAGTTGATTACTTGTTTTATCTCATCATTGCAAAAGTAAATAGGTTTCTCATTTAGCAAGCTGTAATTAGGATTTTCCTTCGCAAATCAATTAAGTCTCAATTTAGCAATTGTAATTAGGACTTTATTTCTATGGGACAACAATTAGTTTTTCATTCTTGCAAATAGATTAAAGTTTAATTTATGCAATTTAGGGGTAGAAGTGACACAAAACCCCCACACAATCAATTCCACCAATAAGACCTGCTGCTTCCAAATGAGCTGAAATGCAACTCTGTTTGAACTTTCTATCGTAGACAGCCTTGGACACCACCCCGGATTGATAAGATCTTTGAGATTTAATGATGTGCTTAACGACAACTCATCAACAGACAATTGGTAGAAAAAATCATCCTAGAGAGAAAATAATTGGAGATCCCACATATGGTGTTCAGACAAAAAGAGTAGTAAGTAACTACTCTCTATTATATAGCATTGAGCCCAAAAATGTTGTTGAAGCAAGCAAATATGAAAGTTGGATGACAACAATAAATGAAGAATTGGATCAAATCGAGAAAAACAAAACCTAGGAGTTAGTACCAAGACTTGCAAATAAAAATATATCGATACTCAATGGATTTTTTGAAACAAATTGAATGAATATGGATAGGTAGTCAAGAATAAAGCAAGATTGGTCTATAAAGGCTATGCACAAGTTGAAGGCATTGACTTTGAGGAAACCTTTGCACTAGTGGCCAGACTAGAGGCAATAAGAATGTTTCTGGATTTAGTAGTTCATAATAATTTCAAAGTTTATCAAATGGACGTGAAATCAGTATTTCTAAATGGAAAACTCGAAGAAGAGGTCTATATTGAATAGCCAGATGGTTTCCAACTTGGTGATAATCCCAATTTCGTTTGCAAGTTGAAGAAAGCGTTGTATGGCTTGAAACAGGCACCCAGAGCATGGTATGCAAGATTAGACAACTATCTTACTCAACAAGGATTTAAAAAGGGTATGGTGGATAGCAATTTGTATGTCAAAATAGCAAATGGCCATCTCATTGTCCTTGTTGTATACGTATATGATATCATTTTTGGTAGCAGCAATGATGATTCATGTAAATATTTAGCAATTAAGATGCAGAAAGAATTTGAAATGTCAATGATTGGTGAACTTTCGTATTTTCTCAGACTGCAAGTTAATCAAAATGAGAAGGGCATATTCATTTCTCAAGTCAAATATATGAAAGAGATTCTAAAGAAGTTCATAATGGAGGATTGTAAGCTTGTTAGCACTCCCATGACGACAGGTTGCAAGTTGAGCAAGGATGACAAATCTCCCGAAGTTGATCAAACCATGTACAGATCTATGATTGGGAGCCTATTGTATTTGACAGCTACCAGACCAGATATCTTGCAAGTAGTTTGCATGGTAGCACAATTTCAAGCGAATCCCAAGGAGACTCATGTGATGGTAGTGAAGAGGATTCTTCGGTATCTGAAGGGTACTATGGAGTATGGGTTATGGTATCCGAAAGGAAAGGACTTCACCCTTATTGCGTATTCAGATGCAGATTGGGAAGGATGTGTCAATGATAGAAAGAGTACTAGTGGAGGGGCATTTTATCTTGAAGATAGGTTGGTTGCATGGCACAGTAAGAAACAAGAGTCAATTTATTTATCTACAGTAGAGGCAGAGTATATTTTAGCAACTACGAGTTGTACGTAGGTCTTATGGATGAAACAAACCCTAAAATATCTTGGCATTAACTTCAGTGAGCCAATTTTAGTTAAGTGTGATAACACTAGTGCCATTAACATCTCAAAGAATCTGGTTATGCATTCTCGCACAAAACATATTGCTATCCGATATCACTTTCTGAAGGAGAAAGTTGCGAAAGGTGAGGTAAAGTTGGATTTTGTTCCAACTACAGAGCAAGTAACGAATATCTTCACAAAACTGTTGCCCAAAGAAATTTTTGAGTACCTTCACAATAAATTGGGAGTGGTTATGCTTCCAAAGAACTGATTAGCTATCGAAACCACATTCTTAGGGGGAGCATTTATATATTTTATTATCCTTTTGCTAATATTTGAAATTTTTGCTAACTATCATAACGTGTGCCTGAGAATGATGTGCATGGACTCAGGGGGAGTCTGTAGCAAACCTTTGGTATTATTGTCAAAGGGGGAGAAGAATTACAGGAACTTGCATGTGTGTTGCCAACAATTCCAAAGGGGGAGATTGTTGAGCAAGGTGCAAAAATAGTATTGTCATTGTTGTCAACATAGTCAGACTGATCGGTTGATGTAGTGGACAGGAGTTAAGAGGTTCTTTAGAGTATGTACAGTGGCTTTCCAAAAGATATAAGTGGCCCATATACTAAAAATCAAAATAAAAATCACAAGGAAGAAAACTGTCATGATATCGCGACATGTTGGCAAGAAAAAAAACTATCGCGATATCGCGACATGTTTGGAGAGAAAGAGCAAGAAAGCAAAAGCGTCACGATATCGCGACATGTTTGGAGAGAAAGAGCAAGAAAGTAAAACTATCATGATATCGTGACATGTTTGGAGAGAAAGAGCAAGAAATAAAAACTGTCGCGATATTGTGACATGTTTGGAGAGAAAAAGCAAGAAAGAAAAACTATCATGATATCACGACATGTTTGGAGAGAAAGAGCAAGAAAGCAAAATTGTCGCAATATCGCGACATGTTTGGAGAGAAAGAGAAAGAAAGAAAAATTGTCGTGATATCACGACATGTTCGAAGAGAAAGAGCAAGAAAGAAAAACTGTCACGATTTCATGACATGTTGGAAGAGAAAAAGACAAGTAGAAAAAGTGCCATAATTTTGCGACATATTGCAAAAGAAAGAGCAGAGAGAAAAAGATTTCGTGATTTCACAACATGTTTCTTTTTCGCGATCCAAAGTGAAGAGAAAGAGGAGAGAGAAAAATGTGTCACCATTTCGCGACATGTTTCATTTTCGCGGTCCAAAGTGAAGAGAAAGAGGAGAAAAAGATGTTGCGATTTCGCGACATGTTTCTTTTTCATGGTCCAAAGTGAAGAGAAAGAGGAGAGAGAAAAAGGTGTCGCGATTTTGTGACATGTTTCATTTCCGTGGTCCAAAGCGAAGAGAAAGAGGAGAGAGAAAAAGGTGTTGCGATTTCGTGACATGTTTCATTTTCACGGTCCAAAGCGAAGAAAGAGTGTACGGATGAAAAAGTGTCATGATTTTGCGACATATTGCAAGGAAGGTTGTACAGACGAAAAAGTGTTGCGATTTTGTGACATATTGCAAGGAAGGTTGTACAAACGAAAAAGTGTCGCGATTTTGCAACATGTTGTAGGAGAGAGAGTCCAAAAGAAAAAGTGTCACGATTTCATGACATATTGCAAGGAAGGTTGTATGGACGAAAAAGTGTCATGATTTCATGACATGTTGCAGGAGAGAGAGTCCGAAAGAAAAAGTGTCACGATTTCATGACATGTTGCAGGAGAGAGAGTCCAAGAGAAAAAGTGTCACGATTTTGTGACATGTTGTAGGAGAGAGAGTCCAGGAGAAAAAGTTTCACGATATCGCGACATGTCACATTTTTGTGACTCTAAGAGGAGAGAGAATGTAAGAAGGTAGAAGTGTCACGATATCATGACAAAAGTAAAAAGGAAGAGTATAGAGGCGAAAGTGTCACGATATCGTGACATGTGTTTTCATAGGTACAAGCAAACAGAAGCAGCAAGGAGGTGAAAGTGTCATGATATTGCGACATGTTGTGTTTTCATAGGTATAAGCAAACAGAAGCAGCAAGGAGGTGAAAGTGTCATGATATCGTGACATATTGTGTTTTCACGGGTACAAGTCGAGAAGAGGACAAAGAGGCAAAAGTGTCACGATTTCACAACAGGTCACTTTGGCGCAAGCTAAGAAGAGAACCCAACTGAAAGATGATATGTGATAGTT
Organism: Wollemia nobilis; assembly: GCA_028583015.1. NCBI lineage: Eukaryota > Viridiplantae > Streptophyta > Pinopsida > Araucariales > Araucariaceae > Wollemia > Wollemia nobilis. Next base: position 3,870,820 of record JAQPPZ010000057.1, read on the forward strand.
AACTGAAGTCTGTATGATAGTTACAGGTGCAGTTATAGGTGCAGTTATAGAAGAAGTCGATACGACAATTACAAGTGCTGTTACAAAAGAAAATCATGCAGTTAATAAAAGAATAGTCAAAGAAGGAGAAATCGAACAATCATATAAATAGAATCAAATATGCATGCATGCACAAAAAAGAATACGAACAGTCATGATCGAGAAGACGAATAGTCATGGTAGGGGTATATGTGTCATCTTGTAACATGCATCGTGTTTGACAAAAAGCCTACCCTATATATATACAAAAGGGGTTATAGTTAGAAGGTGTTACAATTGACAAGTGGCGCATGAGAAATAAAAGGAGTTACAACTGGAGTTAAAGAGAGACAATATGGTTATAAAAGGAGGTCTGTGTGGAGAATTACATGCTACTGAAAAGAGAGAAAAAGTGCTACAAGAAGAGGGTTGAAGAGTGTCGTAAGAAAGAGTTGAGAAGAGCCGTGAGAGCCAAAAAAATGCAGTAAGTAGAGCTTTTAGTGTGTATGGCAGTCTGGTGAAAAGTGAGATAGGTTGGGTAAGCAGTAGACCAGTTAGGGTCTTGAATAAGTGAAGGTATTTTTATGTCAGTCTTATAGCTTAAAATTTGCAGTCCAAGTAGGTGCTTGGATTTAGGGGTTGGTGCTCCTTTCTATGGGTGCAGATAAATCAGGAGTTGGTGCTCCTTCTAGTTGGTGCTAGTAAAGTGATTGTAAAATTGATATTTTGCAAAGGCTGGATTTAGACATTAATCTAAGCAGTCAGTTTTGAGGAGTAGCCAAATTGGTGAACCTCGTTACATCGTGTGTTGTGGAATTCTCTCTTGTGATACTTGCTTTATCTGACTTAAATATTCATTGTTTCATTATTAAGAGTTGTAGATTTGAATTTTAAATAGCTACATTATTTCACCCCCCCTATCAGTGTCATTGTGAGACTAACATTAAAGTAGGTTATTGTGCACAAAACTTGAACTAGGGTTTTTGAAAAGAACATGAGTATCATTATTATGTGAGATTTGTTGTTGAGAATTGTTGGGAATATTTTGAGTTGGTTGATATATGCTTGGACTATGGTTTGTGATAAAGGGGAGCTTCATTGAGTAATTGGTTGAGTTGAGTTGGTTGAGCCTAGTCAAGTGGTTGTATGAAGTAATTATTCAAGTTCCAAAACAATCTACTCTACATTCTGATTTGAGTTGTGAAAGTTATTGAGCATTGAGTATAGAACATATTGAGTCTCTAAAAATTCTCTTTATGCTTCTATGAGATTAAGAAAATTGAGAAAGCAATTGAGAATTGAGTATAGAACATATTGAGTCTCTTAAAATTCTCTTTATGCTTCTATGAGATTGAGAAAATTGAGAAAGTGATTGTGTATTGAGTTTAGAACATATTGAGTCTCTAACAATTCTCTTTATGCTTATATGAGTGGACCTGTTGAGCAGATTTGGACAAGTTCTGTGTGAGTTTGTTGAACAGATTTGGACAAGTTCTATGTGAGATTATTGAGCAGATTTGGACAAGTTCTATGTGAGCTTGTTGAGTATATTTAGATAGGTTCTGAGTGGACCTATTGAGCATATTTGAGCAGGTTCTGAGTGTATCTATTGAGCATATTTGGATAGGTTCTGAGTGGACCTATTGAGAATATTTGAGCAGGTTTTGAGTGGACCTATTGAGTAAATTTGAGAAGGTTCTAAGTGGACCTATTGAGTAAATTTAAACAAGTTCTGTGTGGACTTGTTGAGCAGATTTGTGCTAGATCAAATAGACTATGTTTAGTGTAGATTTGAGTGGACTTGTTGAGCAGATTTGTGCTAGACCAATTGGACTGTGTTTAGTGCATATTTGAGTGGACTTTTTGAGTAGATTTGTGCTAGATGAACTGGACTGTGTTTAGTACAAATTTGAGATAGATCTTTGGAGGTGATAGAGTAGAGAGGATAGTATTCTCTAGTGGATAGATATCCATTAGCCAAGGTAGTGAGGATAGGTCTTTTGAGTGGGGACAAGAGTCTTCACTGGAGAGATATCCACAAGCCAGTGCAATGGAGGTAGTAGTCTTCTAGAGGATTACCAGCCAGAGTAGAGGATAGGGAGTTCTCATGTGGATAGAGATCCAAAAACTAGATTTAGGGGATCATCATATCCTTTGGACAGAGGTTCATAAAAATTGTAATTAGGAAGGATTCCCAAGAGATTATTTGAGAAATATTTAGAAGAAATATTTTCTCCATGGAGGTAGCCATATTTGGGTGAACCACATTAAATCTATTTCTCTATTATGTGTGGTGATTTATGCATTTATTTGATTAATGCTATTGATATTGCTATCTATACATTGTATAATATTGATTTGAAAAGAAAAGTAAAAAGTGTTTTTATACTGTTCACCCTCCCTCTCAGTATAATCTTATGTTCTTCAATTGGTATCAGAGTGGATGCCTTCATAAGAGTTTAATAGCTTAAAGTAAAAGCTAAAAAGAACATAATGGATCCTAAGGAAGTGTCCTCAAATAATTTAGCATCAATATTTAATGGAAATAACTATATGTATTGGATTATGATGATGAAGATCTACCTAATGGCTCTTGGCAATAAAATTTGGGAATCAGTGTAATATGGATATGATCCCTTAATCAATCCTCCTACAGGTAAGAAAGGTAAGCTTCTACAACACTATAATTCAAAAGCAATGAATGCACTTGTGATAGGTTTGCATAGAAAAGAGTCTATGAAAGTTATGCATTGTCACACTATAAAAGAATTATGGGATAAATTGCAAAACATATATGAAGGAGATAAAAGTGTCAAGAAAGTAAAAAGTTGAAATCTCAAAAGACAACTTGAATAATTAAGAATGAACGAAGAGAAAAATATTAGTGCTTATATAATTCGAATTGATGAGGTTGTTAATGATATGCGAGGACTTGGTATGAATATTGATGAATCTGATGTTTGTGATAAAGTATTAAGATCTCTTCCAAAAAGATTCAATGAACATGTTTCTGCTATAGAAGTATCAATATATGGTGATACTTTGACAAGAGATAAGTTGCTTGGTATGCTCACAGTACTTGAGATAATAAAAAAATATCCTATCCCAAAAGGAAGCAACATTCAAAGCAACCAATAAAATAAAGGGTAAAAAGTCAGAATCAAACAATGAGTCATCTAGTGATGAAGAAGATAATTATGGTAGAAGAAATAAATGTTCCATAAGATCCATAGATCTAAGGTCTGTTAAGTGTTTCAATTGTGGAAAGTATGGAAATTTTGCAGCAAATTTTTGAGAACCAAAGAACAACAAAGGTGGAGAAAAATAGGATCACAGATACAAGGAATTAGAAAGATATAGGCAGGATAAGCATCAAAAGAAAGACAAGGATGGACAAAGAAAATAAGGAAAAAAGTTCTTTCAAAGACAAAAGAGGAGCTACTATGTGGATAATGCAAGTAAGTAATCAAGTGATAGTGATTCTAGTGTTTCAGATAATGATAGAGATGAAGTTCTATTTATGATTGAAGAAAAAGAACCAGTTAAGAAAACTCCAATTATTCTCAAGTGTTTTAGATGTGGTAACTTTGGACATCTTGAATATGATTATACAAGGGATGGTTATAGCTTTAGTGATGATGAGTATGAGAATGCACTTGAAGGACCAGATGAAAATATTCTAATGGCATTATAAGAAGAAGTAAGTGATCCTATAGAAGACAAGTCAAAAGAGAGTAAAGATGCAGAAAACGGTAAACAAATAGAGGATTATTTAGCAGAGAATGGTTATGATATCAAGGGATAACTTATCTATTATCTTGAAATGGTAAAGAAGGTAAGGAAGCAACACTCTAAAATTGAAATTCAGTTTCAAGAATGTTATGAAGAAAGAATATTGCTCAAGGAGTATTTAGAAAAATCAAAGGCTAAGGCAAAGAAGCTCAAAGATAAGTTAGAAGCAAAGATCTTGGAATGTGAGAAGTTATCACAGGAAGTGGCACTACTAAAATAATATTTATAGGACTCCAAGATCAATATGAAAGGATTTAAAAATAACTCAAAGAACTTGGATAAGTTCATAAATACTTAAAATAATACAACAAGAAAAACAGGTCTTGGATTTGAACAAGTTCAAAAGAAATGGAAAGGAGAGTCAACTTCAATTTTTGGAGGAGAAGAAACCTCAGATGAAGATACTTCAGAAGAATATAGTATAAAATAAAGTGAGACATCAGAGTATGGGTTGGACAATAGAGAATTCAACAAAAACAAGAACAATGCACAAAGAAGATACATATGGAACAACAATCAAAATAGGAGACCAGTGAGGTCAAGACAAAGAAGTTCAATGGAAGATGTTTTTCATGTTAGAGGTTTGGGCACATGGCTTCACAGTGCAGGACACATGAAATACAAGAATATGGGAATGGAAAACCTTTCCATGGGTATTTCTACTCACGTAATCAATTTGGTCACAAGGCAATGAATTGTAGGGTTCATGATAAAAGAGGATATGGCTTCACTAGGAAAAATCCTAAGACATTTGCACCTCCAAGGAATAATAACATTACATGTTATAAGTGCAATAATGATGGTCATACAAAAAAGTGGTGTAGAGTAGACATTCCAGAGATAAGTATGAACAAGAACATGGATGTGAATAGGAACAATCACAGGAATAGAAATTATGACATGGACAGGAACATAGACATAGATAGAAATAGTCATATGATTCAAAAAATTTAGAAAAAAAGAGAAGAGGATAAAGGTAAATAATAATGCTTTCTGGGAGTATAAATACTCGCACCCTAGAATTAACCACCTTAATAGAAGGTGGAGGAGGGTCTAAGCTAAGAGGATCATTCTTAGCCCTGAGCCCCAAAGGTGATCCTTTGACATTGATGTCAAAGGGTAGAAAAATTTAAATATAGGGGAGAGATTTCATATTTGAAAGAGCATTGAGCCAGAGGGAGCAGCATAGAAGAAGAAGTCAAATTTTTAGTGAAATTGTTTTGGGTTGCCATAAATGACAAAGGGGGAGATTGTTGAACATTTTGAGTCCTAAAAATTAAAGTTGTCATTGATGTCAAGAAATGAAGTCAACATTAATATCAAGATTTTCGTCAAGGAATAAATTTGTCAAAATTGTTATTTGATATCCTGGAAGAAGGTCAAAGGTCAAGAGATACAATGCAAAGTTAAAAAGGAGATATAATATTTTTTATAAATTATTTAAATTCAATGAGAATTTAAATTTTATAAATAAATACTATTTACACCATGGAATGCAATGTGAAGGAAGCAATAATATTATAATGGTTAAAAGGATATAATATTATAATGTTTGATATTATAATATTAAAGTGATTTGGTTAAAATACCAAATTAAAATATTTAATATTTAACAATACCCAAATATGGGCTTGGAGTTTAAAATATTCAAAGCACTTTATCAATGTTCTAATAGTTGCCGATGTCTCATGGTAATGAAAGCTTCAAAGACACAGACATTTTACAAAGCATGGAGGAATTTAATATAAATACCAATGCCCAAAGGGCATTGAACCTTATCCATGCTCGATCGATTATTTTGCATACGACTTATTTAAAGAGAAGAGCTCGTGAAAGAGGGACTGCAAATTTTGTGTTTGATTTTCCAGTGAATAGAAACAAAGTGGAAGGCATTGAATGATTGAATCCCAACCAGGCAAATTGGCCTAGTGGCAAGTGGGCAAGTGGTAAAATTTTTATTGGCAAGGGAGACAGCATTTGAAACGTGGTGGTGTGCATTGGTAGGCATGTTGGTTGAAGGTGCCAAAGGCATACATTTTTGCAAAGGGGCAAGAGAGTGATACATTTTGAAGCACGTGGTGCTTCCTCCATCTCAAACGAGCATGTATCTTGTGCGACTGTTGGAGTCATGGAAAGGCATACGTCATGGGAATTATTGAGGATTTGAATCCCTCCAAAGGTAAGGTAAATATTTTGCATTAAATTTTTATTATTTACCTATGTTTGGAGGTATAAGGGTTGTTAGTGGAATATTTTATAAAGGGTGTTTGTTGGATAGTAGTGGTAGTTGAAAATCATCACTTGGATTAATGAAGAAGTTTTGGTTTTAATTATTCTTGATAAAGTCTTAAATTACTATATTGGCATATTGAAGGATTAAGACTTTTGAGTGTTGTTTAATTTTAATAAGGGTTTTTGTGTTAAAGAAGATTATTGTGAAGGTATTGAATATTATTTAAGTTGGAGTGATAAGGTGTAATTTTGATATCATTTTGCATTGTGTTTTGTTGAGGAAATTATTATCTTCTAAGACTTATTGAGATTGAAAAAGAAGTAATTGTGAGTGTGGCAGATTTGTGAGATCAACTCCTTGTCAAGAAAAAAGGTATGGGAAAATTCTTTCTTGGTTGAGTTGATTGATTGGCTTACTAGAAAATAAAGTTTGGAGTGAAAATGATTTGATTAGGGTTTCATTTTAGAAAGTGCTTGAGTTAATGCTTCAAGGTTTTTTGGAATTAAGAGTTGTGATTAAAACCTTGTTTGATAAGCATAGTTGTTGAAGCCGTTAGTTGTGCGAAGAACTTGAGTTAGGGTTTTGCAAATATCATGAGTATAATTGTCATATGAAGATTTTTTTATAAGCATTGTTGTTAAAGTGAGTTATTGTGCAAATAACTTGAACTAGGGTTTTTGAAAAGAACATGAGTATCATTATTATGTGAGATTTGTTGTTAAGCATTGTTGGAAACATTTTGAGTTGGTTGGTATATGTAGGGTTTGTGTAATTGGTTGATTTGAGTTGGTTAAGCCTAGTCAAGTGGTTGTATGAAGTAGTTGTTCAAGTTCCATAAAACAAACTACTCTACATTCTAATTTGAGTTGTGAAAGTGATTGAGCATTGAGTATAGAACATATTGAGTCTCTAATAATTCTCTTTATGCTTCTATGATATTGAGAAAATTGAGAAAGTAATTGAGAATTGAGTATATAACATATTGATTCTCTAAACATTCTCTGTATGCTTCTATGATATTGATAAAATTAAGAAAGTGATTGTGCATTGAGAGTAGAACATATTAAGTCTCTAACAATTCTATTTATGCTTCTATGAGTGGACTTGTTGAGTAGATTTGAACAAGTTCTGTGTGAACTTGTTGAACAGATTTGGACAAGTTCTATGTGAGCTTGTTGAGCAGATTTGGACAAGTTCTATGTGAGCTTGTTGAGCATATTTGGATAGGTTCTCAGTGGACCTGTGATGCAGGAGCATCCAGTGACATCTGATGTAGAAGCATCTAGTGGAAGCAGAGCCATTTTCAAAAATTGGCTAAGGAAGGAAGATGTCGCGATTTCGTGACATGTCACGAAATCACAACCAAAAGAGGAGAGAGAAAGAGAAGGAGGAAAACTATCACGATATCGCGATAGAAAAAGTGTCGTGATATCACGACACAAAGTGGGAGAGAAGCCTACAAGGAAAAATTGTCGCGATATCACGATAGAAAAAGTGTCGCGATATCGTGACACAAAGAGGAGAGAGAAGTAGTAGATAGAAGATGTCACGATATCATGACATGTCACGTTATCATGACCTGCAGATGAAAGAAGGAAGTAAGGAGGGAAGATGTCATGATTTCATGACATGTCATAGTTTTGCGACCCGTAGAGGAGAGAGAAGGCACAGATGAGAAGATGTCACGATTTCATGACATGTCGTAGTTTCACGACCCGTAGAGGAGAGAGAAGGTGTAGAAAAGAAGATGTCATGATTTTGTGACATGTCACAATTTTGTGACTCACAGAGGAGAGAGAAGGCATGGAGGAAGAATGTCATGATTTTGTGACATGTCACAGTTTTGCGACCCACCAAGGAGAGAGAAATCCATAAGGAAGAAATGTCATGATTTTGTGATATGTCGCATTTTAGCGACCAGAAGGTGAAGAAGAAGCCAAGGGAGGAAGATGTCACGATTTTGCGACATGTCGCATTTTCGCGACTAGAAGGTGAAGAAGAAGCCAAGGGAGGAAGATGTCATGATTTCATGACATGTCGCATTTTTACGACCAAAAGGCGAAGAAGAAGCCAAGGGAGGAAGATGTCATGATTTTGCAACATGTCACATTTTCACGACCAGAAAGTGAAGGAGGAGCCAAAGGAGGAAAATGTCACGATTTCACAACATATCGCATTTTCACGACCAAGAGGTGAGCGAAGGAGCCGGAGGAGAAGATGTCATGATTTTGTGACCCAAAGAAGCGAGAGGAAGCAGAGAGGAAAATATGTGATTTCGTGACATGTCACATTTTCATGGCTAGAAGAGAAGAGAAAGTGGATGAAGAGAAAAGTGTCACGATATCGCGACACGTCATGATTTCATGACCGAAAGAGGAGAGAGAAGGTGATGGAGCAAAAATGTCACGATATCATGACATGTTAGGTTTTTGTGCCCCGAAGAGGAGAGAGATGGCCAGGAAACAGAAATGTTTGCGATACCACTTGATGGGGGGCCAAAAATTTGCATTCATCAATACTCAAATTTTCATTCAATATTTTCAATTTACAGTTACACAGACTTGCCCACAGGCGTAGTTTACATTCACTATGTAATCTCTGGCTCTTCATGCTCTCTCATTACAATTCCTAGGTTTTTATAGAGGCCTTCACCCTCTGTAGTTTGCAATAAAAATTATAGAACAATGGCCATAGCCATTAACTTCCCATCTAGAAGAAATTCATTGCCGCTCTCTCCGTAGCACTTTGACATTCACGATCCTGGTGTAGACTACCTCACGCTCTGTGCATATGCCTACACTACCCAGGAACTCTAAGATTTATCTGGAAGGAAACACAGTCCAAAACTGCCTCATGCTCGATGCATCTATTTTGCGGTCTTCTGTCTCCATGGATCTTGGTGTAGACTACCTCACGTTCAGCGCATCTGTCTACACTACCTAGGAACCCTTCAGCTCCTCTAGAAGAAAAACAATGCAAGCAGGGCCAAGATGGCCCTTTGGCCTCGTAACTACAACCTCTGCCTACAAATATTTTCCAACCCTTGTACAAGTCTTTGCTTTGCCCTTTTATAGCTTTTGGCATGCCTCTTCATCTTCCAACTGGTGGCTTCTCTTTCATTTCTACCACAACTTTTTGGTTCCATAACTACATTCTGCAACAGCCCTTGTAACTACCATTCGACTCCCGTTCACTACCATATTACTCTACATGACCCTTCATTTCCATTTCATGACTGGTCGTTTTCATCTTCTCGCATGACTCTTCGTCTTCGCCTGCCTTCACTGCACCTTGGTGCCATGTGTTGTTCCGTGCTGCCATGTGTCACTCAATGACCCCCTTCTGTAACGGTCCCTGTAACTGCTAGTCCCTTTCGAGTTGTGAAGCAGCATGTCACGATTTCATGACATCTCCTCTCTCTTCCTCATCTTCTTCTCTTCCTGTCATGATATCATGACATGTTGGGTTTTCATGCCCCGAAGAAGAGAGATATGGCCAAGAAGTAGAAATGTCACAATATCGAGACATGTCATGATATCATGACAGGAAGAGAAGAAGATGAGGAAAAGAGAGGAGATGTCATGAAATCATGACATGCTACTTCATGACTCGAAAGGGACCGACGGTTACAGGGACCGTTATAGAAGGGGGTCATTGAGTGACACATGGCAGCATGAAACAACACATGGCACCAAGGTGCAGTGACTGCAGGCGAAGACGAAGAGTCGTACGAGAAGACGAAAATGACCAGTCATGAAATGGAAACGAAGGGTCGTGCAGAGTAATATGGTAGTGAACAGGAGTCAGTCTGATGCAAGAGCATCTAGTGACATCTGATGTAGAAGCATCCAGTGGAAGCAGAGCCATTTTCAAAAATTGGCTAAGGAAGGAAGATGTCGTGATTTCGTGACATGTCACGAAATCGTGACCAAAAGAGGAGAGAGAAAGAGGAGGAGGAAAACTGTCATGATATCACGACAAAAAAATTTTTGTGATATCGTGACACAAAGTGGGAGAGAAGCCCGCAGAGAAAAACTATCGCATTATCACGACAAAAAAGTGTCGCAATATCATGACACAAAGAGGAGAGAGAAGTAGCGGACGAAAGATGTCGCGATATCGTGACATGTCACGTTATCATGACCCGCAGATGAAAGAAGGAAGCAAGGAGGGAAGATGTCATGATTTCATGACATGTCGCGATTTTGTGACCCGTAGAGGAGAGAGAAGACACAGACGAGAAGATGTCACGATTTCATGACATGTCACAGTTTTGCGACTAGCAGAGGAGAGAGAAGGTGTAGAAAATAAGATGTCGCGATTTTGCAACATGTCGCAATTTCATGACTCACAGAGGAGAGAGAACACATAGAGGAAGAATGTCACGATTTCGTGACATGTTGTAATTTTGCGACCCGCCAAGGAGAGAGAAAGCCAGAAGGAAGAAATGTCATGATTTCGCGACTTGTCACATTTTCGCGACCAGAAGGCGAAGAAGAATCCAAGGGAGGAAGATGTCGCGATTTCATGACATGTCGCATTTTCATGACTAGAAGGCGAAGAAGAAGCCAAGGGAGGAAGATGTCACGATTTCGTGACATGTCGCATTTTCACGACCAAAAGGCGAAGAAGAAGCCAAGGGAGGAAGATGTCATGATTTTGCGACATGTCGCATTTTCACGACCAGAAGGCGAAGAAGAAGCCAAGGGAGGAAGATGTCATGATTTCATGACATGTCACATTTTTGCAGCTAGAAAGCGAAGGAGGAGCCAGAGGAGGAAAATGTGGCGATTTCATGACAATTCACTTTTTTGCGACCAAGAGGCAAGCGAAGGAGCCATAGGAGAAGATGTCGTGATTTCATGACATGTCGCATTTTTGTGACCTGAAGAAGCGAGAGGAAGTAGAGAGGAAAATATGTCATGATTTTGTGACATGTCACATTTTTGTGGCTAGAAGAGAAGAGAAAGTGGATGAAGAGAAAAGTGTCATGATATTGTGACACGTCATGATTTCATGACTCAAAGAGGAGAGAGAAGGCGATGGAGCAGAAATGTTGTGATATCACGACATGTCGAGTTTTTGTGCCCTGAAGAGGAGAGAGATGGCCAAGAAGTAGAAATGTCATGATATTATGATAGGAATAGAAGAAGGTGAGGAAGAGAGGGGAGATGTCACAAAACCATGACATGCTGCTTCACGACTCGAAAGGGACCGGCGGTTACAGTGACCATTACAAAAGGGGGTCATTGAGTGACATGTGGCAGCACAGAACAACACATGGCACCAAGGTGTAGTGAAGGCAGGCAAAGATGAAGAGTCATGCGGGAAGACGAAAAATAACCAGTCATGAAATGGAAACAAAGGGTCATGTAGAGTAATATGGTAGTGAACGAGAGTCGGATGACAGTTATAGGGGCCATTGCAAAATGCAATTATGGAACCGAATAGTCATGGCAGAAATGAAGGAGAAGCCACCAGTTGGAAGACGAAAAGGCATGCCAGAAGCTATAAAATGGCAAAGCAAAGAATTGTACAAGGGTTGGAAAACAGTTACAGGCAGAGGTTGCAGTTGCAAGGCCAGAGGGCCATCCTGGTCCTGCTTGCGTTGTTTTTCTTCTAGAGGAGCTGAAGGGTTCCTGGGTAGTGTAAACAGATGCACCGAACGTGAGGCAGTCTGCACCAGGATCCATGGAGATGAAAGACCATAAAATAGATGCATCGATCATGAGGCAGTTTTAGACTGTGTTTCCTTCCAAAGAAAGCTCAGATTTCCTGGGTAGTGTAGGCAGATGTGTCGAGCATGAGGTAGTCTACACCAGGATCATGCATGTCAGAGGGTTGTGGAGAGAGCGGAAATGTGTTTCTTCCAGATGGGAAGTTAATGGCTACAGCCATTGTTCTGTAATTATTATTGCAAACTGCAGGGGGTCGGGGCCTCTATAAAAACCTAGAAACTTGATGGGGGGTCAAAAATTACATTCACCAAAACTCAAATTTTCATTCAATATTTTTTGAATTTATTTTACACAGACTAGCTCGCAAGCATAGGAAACATTCACTATGTAATTTCTAACCCTCCATGCTCTCTCACTTTTATTTTTGGGTTTTTATAGAGGCCCCGACCCTCTGTAGTCTTCAATAACAATTATAGAACAATGGTCGTAGCCATTAACTTCCCATTTGGAAGAAACACATTGTCGTTCTCTCTGTAGCCCTCTAACATGCACGTTCTTGGTGTAGACTATCTCACGCTTGATGCATCTGCCTACACTACCTAGGAACTCTAAGCTTTCTTTGGAAGGAAACACAGTCTAAACCTGCCTCACATTTGATGCATCTATTTCACGGTCTTTCGTCTCCATGGATCCTGGTGCAAACTGCCTCATGTTCGGTTCATCTCTCTACACTACCTAGGAACCCTTCAGCTCCTTTGGAAGAAAAACAACGCAAGTAGGGCCAAGATGGCCCTCTAGCCTCACAACTGCAACCTCTACCTACAACTATTTTCCAACCCTTGTACAAGTCTCTGCTTCCCCATTTTATAGATTTTGGCGTGCCTCTTCGTCTTCCAGTTGGTGGCTTCTCCTTCATTTTTGCCATGACTGTTCGGTTCCATAACTGCATTCCGCAATGACCCCTGTAACTATCGTCCAACTCTCGTTCACTACCAGATTACTCTACATGACCCTTCATTTCCATTTCATGACTGGTCATTTTTGTATTCGCTTGCCTTCACTGCACCTTGGTGCCATGTGTTGTTCTGTGCTACCACGTGTCACTCAATGACCCCCTTTTGTAATGGTCCCTATAACCGTCGGTCCCTTTCGAGTCATGAAGCAGCATGTCATGATTTCATGACATCTCCTCTCTCTTCCTCATCTTCTTCTCTTCCTATCACGATATCACGACATGTCACGATATCGTGACATTTTTGCTTCTTGGCCATCTCTCTCCTCTTCGGGGTGTGAAAACCTAACATTTCTGCTCCATCGCCTTCTCTCTCCTCTTTGGGTCATGAAATCATGATGTGTCACGATATCATGACACTTTTCTCTTCATCCACTTTCTCTTCTCTTCTAGCCATGAAAATGCGACATGTCACGAAATCGTGACATCTTTTCCTCTCTGCTTCCTCTTGCTTCTTCAGGTTGCAAAAATGCAACATGTCACAAAATCATGACATCTTCTCCTCCGGCTCCTTCGCTCGCCTCTTGGTCATGAAAATGCGACATGTCATGAAATCATGACATTTTCCTCCTCTGGCTCCTCCACTTTTTGGTCGCAAAAATGCGACATGTCGTGAAATCATGACATCTTCCTCCCTTGGCTTCTTCTTCGCCTTCTAGTCGTGAAAATGTGACATGTCACGAAATCGTGACATCTTCCTCCCTTGGCTTCTTCTTTGCCTTCTGGTCATGAAAATGCGACATGTCATGAAATCATGACATTTCTTCCTTCTGGATTTCTCTCTCCTTGGCGGGTCATGAAACTACGACATGTCATGAAATCGTGACATTCTTCCTCCATGCCTTCTCTCTCCTCTATGAGTTGCAAAACTATGACATGTTGCGAAATCACATCTTCTTTTCTACACCTTCTCTCTCCTCTACGGGTCGTGAAACTGTGACATGTCATGAAATCATGACATCTTCTCGTTTGTGCCTTCTGTCTCCTCTGCGGGTCGTGAAACTACGACATGTCATGAAATCATGACATCTTCCCTCCTTGCTTCCTTCTTTCATCTGCGAGTCACGATAATGCAACATGTCGCGATATCGTGACATATTCCATCTGCTACTTCTCTCTCCTCTTTGTGTCATGATATCGCGATAGTTTTTTCCTGTGGGATTCTCTCCCACTTTGTGTCGCGATATCGCAACACTTTTTCTGTTGCGATATTGTGACACTTTTCCTCCTCTTTCTCTCTCTTCTTTTGGTCATGATTTCATGACATGTCATGAAATCGTGACATCTTCCTTAGCCAATTTTCAAAAATGGCTCTACTTCCACTGGATGCTTCTGCATCAGATGTCACTGGATGCTCCTGCATCAGACACCCGGGGTTGATGGAGAAGTGACCTTCACTTCTACACTGTTCTATCGCCTTATTCTACATAGGGACTCAAACTCTCTCAAATCAACCCTTCTATCTTCTCACCACTCTTCCATAGATCCTGGTGCAAGCTGCCTCATGTTCGGCGCATCTGTTTGTATGCTCAGGAACTCCTATCTCTGATATCACTTGATGGAGGGAAAAAAATTACATTCACCAAAACTCAAATTTTCATTCCATATTTTTTGAATTTATTTTACATAGACTAGCTCGTAGGCGTAGGAAACATTTACTATGTAATTTATAACCCTCCATGCTCTCTCACTTTTATTTCTAGGTTTTTATAGAGGCCCCGACCCTCTGCAGTCTACAATAACAATTATAGAACAATGGCCATAGCCATTAACTTCCCATCTGGAAGAAACACATTGCCGCTCTCTCCGTAGCCCTCTGACATGCATGATCCTGGTGTAGACTGCCTCACACTCGATGCATCTGCCTACACTACCTAGGAACTCTGAGCTTTCTATAGAAGGAAACATAATCTAAAACTGCCTCACATTCAACGCATCTATTTCACGGTCTTCCGTCTCCATGAATCCTGGTGCAGACTACCTCACATTCGATGCATCTGTCTACACTACCCAAGAACCCTTCAACTCCTCTAGAAGAAGAAACAATGCAAGAAGGGCTTGGATGTCCCTCTAGCCTCACAACTGCAACCTCTACCTACAACTATTTCCAACCCTTTTACAAGTCTCTACTTTGCCCTTTTATAGCTTCTGGCGTGCCTCTTCGTCTTCTAGCTAGTGGCTTCTCCTTCATTTCTGCCACAAATGTTCGGTTCCATAACTACATTCTGCAATGACCCTTGTAACTGTTGTCTGACTCCTGTTCACTACCATATTACTCTGCACAACCCTTTGTTTCCATTTCATGACTGGTCATTTTTGTCTTCCCACACGCCTCTTCGTCTTTGCCTGCCTTCACTGCACCTTGGTGCCATGTGTTGTTCTATGCTGCCACATGTCACTCAATGAACTCCTTCTGTAATGGTCCCTGTAACTGTTGGTCCCTTTAGAGTCATGAAGCAACATGTTGTGATTTCATGAAATCTCCTCTCTCTTCCTCATCTTCTTCTCTTCCTGTCATGATATCGCGACATGTCACGATATCACGATATTTCTACTTCCTGGCCATCTCTCTCCTCTTCGAGGTGCAAAAACCCGACATGTCATGATATCATGAAATTTTTGCTCCATCACCTCCTCTCTCCTCTTCGGGTCATGAAATCGTGACATGTCATGATATCGTGACACTTTTCTCTTCATTCACTTTCTCTTCTCTTCTAGCCGCAAAAATGCGACATGTCACGAAATCATGACATCTTTTCCTCTCTGCTTCCTCTCGCTTCTTCGGGTTGCAAAAATGTGACATGTCATGAAATTGTGACATCTTCTCCTTCGGCTCCTTCGCTCGCCTCTTGGTCACGAAAATGTGACATGTCACAAAATCGTGACATTTTCCTCCTCTGGCTCCTCCTTCGCTTTCTGGTCGCAAAAATGCGACATGTCATGAAATCGCGACATCTTCCTCCATTGGCTTCTTCTTTGCCTTCTGGTCACAAAAATGCGACATGTCACGAAATCGTGACCAAAAGAAGAGAGAGAAATATAAGGAGGAAAACTGTCGCGATATCGTGATAGAAAAAGTGTCGCGATATCGCAACACAAAGTGGGAGAGAAGCCCGCAGGGAAAAAGTGTCGCGATATCATGACACAAAGAGGAGAGAGAAGTAGCGGACGCAAGATGTCGCGATATCATGACATGTCGCGTTATTGCGACCCACAGATGAAAGAAGGAAGCAAGGAGGGAAGATGTCATGATTTCATGACATGTCACAATTTCGTGACCCGTAGAGGAGAGAGAAGGCGAAGACGAGAAGATGTCGCAATTTCATGACATGTCGCTGTTTTGCGACCCGTAGAGGAGAGAGAAGGTGTAGAAAATAAGATGTCACGATTTCATGACATGTTGCAGTTTCATGACTCATAGAGGAGAGAGAAGGCATGGAGGAAGAATGTCAAGATTTCGTGACATGTTGCAGTTTCGTGACCCGCCAAGGAGAGAGAAAGCCAGAAGGAAGAAATGTCATGATTTTGCAACATGTTGCATTTTCACGACCAGAAGGCGAAGAAGAAGCCAAGGGAGGAAGATGTCATGATTTCATGACATGTCACATTTTTGCGACTAGAAGATGAAGAAGAAGCCAAGGGAGGAAGATGTCGCGATTTTGCAACATATCGCATTTTCGCGACCAGAAGGTGAAGAAGAAGACAAGGGAGGAAGATGTGATTTCATGACATGTCGCATTTTCACGACCAAAAAGTGGAGGAGCCAGAGGAGGAAAATGTCATGATTTTGCAACATGTCACATTTTCGCGACCAAGAGGCGAGTGAAGGAGCCAGAGGAGAAGATGTCATGATTTCACGACATGTCGCATTTTCACGACTCGAAGAAGCAAGAGGAAGCAAAGAGGAAAAGATGTCACAATTTCGTGACATGTCGCATTTTCGTGGCTAGAAGAGAAGAGAAAGTGGATGAAGAGAAAAGTGTCACGATATCGCGACATGTCATGATTTCATGACCCAAAGAGGAGAGAGAAGGTGATGGAGCAGAAATGTCGCGATATCGTGACATGTTGGGTTTTCATGCCCCAAAGAGGAGAGAGATGGCCAGGAAGCAGAAATGTCATGATATCGCGATAGGAAGAGAAGAATATGAGGAAGAGAGAGGAGATGTCATGAAATCATGACATGCTGCTTCACGACTCGAAAGGGACCGACGGTTACAAGGACTACTATAGAAGGGGGTCATTGAGTGACACGTGGTAGCATAGAACAACACATGGCACCAAGGTGTAGTGAAGGCAGGCGAAGATGAAGAGTCATGTGGGAAGACAAAAATGACCAGTCATGAAATGGAAATGAAAGGTCATGCAGAGTAATCTGGTAGTGAACGGGAGTCGGATGAAAGTTACAAGGGCTGTTGCAAAATGCAGTTATGGAACCGAATAGTTGTGGCAAAAATGAAGGAGAAGCCACCAACTGGAAGATGAAGAGGCATGCCAAAAGCTATAAAAGGGCAAAGCAGAGACTTGTACAAGGGTTGGAAAATAGTTGCAGGAAAAGGTTACAGTTGCGAGGCCAGAGGGCCATCCTGGCCTTTCTTCCATTGTTTTTTCTTTCAGAGGAGCTGAAGGGTTCCTGGGTAGTGTAGACAAATGTGCCGAATGTGAGGCAGTCTGCACCAGGATCCATGGAGACGAAAGACCGTGAAATAGATGTGTCAAACATGAGGTAGTTTTGGACTATGTTTCCTTCTAGAGAAAGCTCAGAGTTCTTGGGTAGTGTAGGCAGATGCGCCGAGCGTGAGGCAGTCTACACCAGGATCGTGCATGTCAGAGGGCTGCGAAGAGAGTGGCAATGTGTTTCTTCCAGATGGGAAGTTAATGGCTACGGCCATTGTTCTGTAATTGTTATTGCATACTGCAGAGGGTCAAGGCCTCTATAAAAACCCATAAATAAAAGTGAGAGAGCATGGAGGGCTAGAAATTACATAGTGAATGTTTCCTACACCTGCGGGCTAGTCTATGTAAAATAAATTCGAAAAATATTGAATGAAAATTTGAGTTTTGGTGAATGTAATTTTTGGCCCCCCATCAAGCTCCATGCTCTCTCACTTTTATTTCTAGGTTTTTATAGAGGCCCCGACCCTTTGTAGTCTACAATAACAATTATAGAACAATGGTTGTAGCCATTAACTTCCCATTTAGAAGAAACACATTACCGCTCTCTCTATAGCCCTTTGACATGCATGATCCTGGTGTAGACTGCCTCACACTCGGTGCATCTACCTAAACTACCCAGGAACTCTAAGATTTATCTAGAAGGAAACATAGTCCAAAATTGCCTCACGTTTGGCGCATCTATTTTGTAGTCTTCTGTCTCCATGGATCCTGGTGCAGACTGCCTCACATTTGGCGCATCTGTCTACACTACCCAGGAACCCTTTAGCTCCTCTAGAAGAAAAACAATGCAAGCAGGGCCAGGATGGCCCTCTGGCCTCGCAACTACAACCTTTGCCTGCAACTATTTTCCAACCCTTGTACAAGTCTCTGCTTTGCCCTTTTATAGCTTTTGGTGTGCCTCTTTGTCTTCCAGCTGGTGGCTTCTCCTTCATTTTTTCCATGACTATTTGGTTTCATAACTGCATTCTGCAACGGCCCCTGTAACTACCATTCGACTCCCGTTCACTACTAGATTACTCTACACGACCCTTTGTTTCCATTTCGTGACTGGTCATTTTCGTCTTCCTACATGTTAACGTGAGGCAATTTTGAACTGTGTTTCCTTCCAGAGAAAGCTTGGAGTTCCTGGGTAGTGTAGGTAGATGTGTCGAGTGTGAGGCAGTCTACACCAAGATCATGCATGTTAGAGGGCTACGAAGAGAGCGACAATGTGTTTCTTCCAGATGGAAAGTTAATGGCTATGGCCATTGTTATGTAATTGTTATTGTAGAATGTAGAGGGTAGGGGCCTCTATAAAAACCCAAAAATAATAGTGAGAGAGCATGGAGGGTTGGAAATTACATATTGAATGTTTCCTACGCCTGTGGGCTAGTCTGTGTAAAATAAATTCAAAAAATAATGAATGAAAATTTGAGTTTTGGTGAATGTAATTTTTGGCCCCCCATCAAGTGGTATCAGAGCTAGAAGTTCCTGAGCATGCAAACAGATGCACCGAATGTGAGGTAGCTTGCACCAGGATCTGTGGAAGAGTGGTGAGAAGACAGAAGGGTTGATTTGAGAGAGTTCGAGTCCCTGTGTAGAATAAGGTGACAGAACAGTGCAGAAGTGAAGGTCACTTCTCCATCAACCCTAGGTGTCTGATGCAGGAGCATCCAGTGACATCTGATGCAGAAGCATCCAGTGGAAGCAGAGCCATTTTCAAAAATTGGCTAAGGAAGGAAGATGTCACAATTTCGTGACATGTCATGAAATCGGGACCAAAAGAGGAGAGAGAAAGAGGAGGAAAACTGTCGTGATATTGCGACAAAAAAAGTGTCACGATATCATGACACAAAGTGGGAGAGAAGCCCATAGGGAAAAAATGTCACGATATCGTGACAAAAAAAGTGTCGCGATATCGCAACACAAAGAGGAGAGAGAAGTAGCAGATGGAAGATGTCACGATATCATGACATGTCACGTTATCGTGACCCGCAAATGAAAGAAGGAAGCAAGGAGGGAAGATGTCATGATTTCATGACATGTCGTAGTTTCGTGACCTGCATAGGAGAGAGAAGGAACAGACGAGAAGATGTCATGGTTTCATGACATGTCACAGTTTTGTGACCCATAGAGGAGAGAGAAGGTGTAGAAAAGAAGATGTCACAATTTTGTGACATGTCGCAGTTTCATGACTCATAGAGGATAGAGAAGGCATAGAGGAAGAATGTCATGATTTCATAACATGTTGCAGTTTCACGACCCACCAAGGAGAGAGAAATCTAGAAGGAAGAAATGTCATGATTTCACGACATGTCGCATTTTCATGACCAAAAGGCGAAGAAGAAGCCAAGGGAGGAAGATGTCATGATTTCGTGACATGTCGCATTTTCATGACCAGAAGGCAAAGAAGAAGCCAAGGGAGGAAGATGTCATGATTTCGCGACATGTCACATTTTCATGACCAGAAGGCGAAGAAGAAGCCAAGGGAGGAAGATGTCGCAATTTCATGACATGTCGCATTTTTGTGACCAGAAAGCGAAGGAGGAGCCAGAGGAGGAAAATGTCACGATTTCGTGACATGTCGCATTTTCACGACCAAGAGGTGAGCAAAGGAGCCGAAGGAGAAGATGTCACGATTTCATGACATGTCACATTTTCGTGACCCGAAGAAGCGAGAGGAAGCAAAGAGGAAAAGATGTCACGATTTCGTGACATGTCACATTTTTGCGACTAGAAGAGAAGAGAAAGTGGATGAAAAGAAAAGTGTCATGATATCGCGACACGTCGCGATATCACGACACGTCACGATATCGCGACACGTCACGATTTCATGACCCAAAGAGGAGAGAGAAGGCGATGGAGCAGAAATGTTTGATAGCGACATGTCGGGTTTTCGTGCCCCGAAGAGGAGAGAGATGACCAAGAAGCAAAAATGTCACAATATCACGACATGTCACGATATCACAACAGGAAGAGAAGAAGATGAGGAAGAGAGAGGAGATGTTGTGAAATTGTGACATGTTGCTTCATGACTCGAAAGGGACCAATGGTTACAGGGACTGTTACATAAGGAGGTCATTGAGTGACATGTGGAAGCACGGAACAACACATGGCACCAAGGTGCAGTGAAGGCAGGCGAAGATGAAGAGTCATGCGGGAAGACAAAAATGACCAGTCATGAAATGGAAATGAAGGGTCATGCAGAGTAATTTGGTAGTGAACGGGAGTCGGACGACAGTTACAAGGGCCATTATGGAATGTAGTTATGGAACCAAATAGTCATGGTAGAAATGAAGGAGAAGCCACCAACTGGAAGACGAAGAGGCATGCCAAAAGCTATAAAAGGGTGAAGCAGAGACTTGTACAAGGGTTGGAAAATAGTTGCAGGTAGAGGTTGCAGTTGCGAGGCCAGAGGGCCATCCTGGCCCTGCTTGCGTTGTTTTTCTTCTAGAGGAGCTGAAGGGTTCCTGGGTAGTGTAGACAGATGCGTCGAACGTGAGGCAGTCTGCACCAGGATCCATGGAGATGGAAGACCACAAAATAGATGCGTCGAACATGAGGCAGTTTCAGATTATGTTTTCTTCCAGAGAAAGCTTAGAGTTCCTGGTAGTGTAGGCAGATGCACCAGCGTGAGGCAGTCTACACTAGGATCGTGCATGTCAGAGTGCTACAGAGAGAGCGGCAATGTGTTTCTTCCAGATGGGAAGTTAATTGTTGCGGCCATTGTTCTATAATTGTTATTATAGACTACAGAGGGTTAGGGCTTCTATAAAAACCCATAAATAAAAGTGAGAGAGAATGGAGGGTTAGAAATTACATAGTGAATGTTTCCTACGCCTGCGGGCTAGTCTGTGTAAAATAAATTCAAAAAATATTTAATGAAAATTTGAGTTTTGGTGAATGTAATTTTTGGCCCCCCATCAACCTATTGAATAGATTTGAGTAGGTTCTGAGTGGACCTGTTGAGCATATTTGGATAGGTTTTGAGTGGACCTATTTAGCATATTTGAGTAGGTTATGAGTGGAGTTGTGAGCATATTTGAGGAGGTTATGAGTGGACCTATTGATCATATTTGAGCAAGTTATATGTGGACTTGTTGAGCATATTTGTGCTAGATCGACTGGACTGTTTTTAGTGCATATTTGAGTGGACTTGTTGAACAGATTTATGTTAGACCAACTGGACTGTGTTTAGTGCAGATTTGAGTGGATTTGTGGAGCAAATTTGTGCTAGACCAACTAAAATGTGTTTAGTACAAATTTGAGATACAACTTTGGAGATGAAAAAGCAGAGAGGATAGTATTCTCCAGTGGATAGAGATCCATAAACCAGGGTAGTGAGGACATGTATTTTGAGTGGGGACAAGAGTATTTAGTGGAGATATATCCACAAGCCAGTGCAGTGGAAGTAGTAGTATTCTAGAGGACCACCATCCAAAGTAGAGGAGGAGTTCTCATGTGGATAGATATCCACAAACCAGATTTAGGGGATCAACATATCCTTTGGACATAGGTCCATAAACATTGTAATTTGGAAGGATTCCCAAGAGATTATTTGAGAAATATTTAGAAGAAATATTTTCTCCATGGAGGTAGCCATATTTGGGTGAGACATATTAAATCTGTGTCTCTATTGTGTGTGGTGATTTGTGCATTGCTTTGATTATTGTTGTTGATATTGCTATCTATACATTGCATAATATTGATTTTGAAATAAAAGTAAAAAGTTCTCTTATACTGTTCACCACCCCTTTCAGTATAAGCTTGTGTTCTTCAGTTTCCCCCTATCTTTTACTTATGTAGTAGAGTGATATTTAAGTCCGTTTCTATTATTATATTTTCTTATTATTATTGCCTTATGTAGTGATGTAGTTGATTCTAATCTTCTATTTTTAGATCTAGATTGTTCAACCCATAAAATTTAAGTTTATAGTCTCATATTCAGTGTTTATAGATTTTATTCCAATCTAAAGCCACAAAACTATCCATAATTTTAGTTTCTTCTAATAGAATCACAATAGGTTTATGATTTTTAACAAGTTCAATTAGGTAGTTTTTCTTCAAGGGGATACACAATCCCCTATAATTACAAGAAAGAGTAATCATGTTTTAAACAACTTTGGATAAATTTTCTAAAGTGGTCTAAGATTTATTTTTAATATCCTTTTGAGTTTGTTCTTCCCTTAACACTTGATTAGAATTTCAACCTCTTACTATTGAATGGGTTGTCAAAGTACCTCTTACAATTACTCTATCCATATGATGAGTTTCTTAAATCCCCTCTTCAATTTCTTCACTGGATTGATTTGACTCTTTAGTGAGATTCACCTGCAGTAATCAATCAAAGGACTCTAGTCCTTTGTTCAAATTATATTGTTGGGTATCCTAAGGGGCTATTTGTTCAATAATAGGTTCACTCACTATTTCTATGTTTATGTCTTCATATGCATTATTAAGTTGTGGTTTTATTTCCTCCTCTACATTAGTTGTGAGGATAGAAAATATATTAGATCTTTGGGGATATTTTTTTCTTTGCATGACCCTTTTATGACTTCTTGATCTACAAGGCCTTCTATTTTTAATAGTTTAAAAACTAGTTTCTTTTTCTTTCTCAACTTGTTCTACCTTAAAAGGGTAATTTATAGAGAAATATCCATACCAGTTATAGGTAATGCATTTGAATGGGATATGTTCATAATCCAATGAATGTACATAAACCCAATCAAGGAACTTGATTTCTATTTTTTTGGAAGTTATTTTCTCAAGTTTACTTTGACACAAATATTGACACAAGAGACATTGTTTGCCTTGGAAGGATCCCAATATACATATTTCCCTATTGTGTTTCCTATAACCTCTAAAGTAGGTTTATTCCATAAATGAAATGGCGGGAAAGAAAGACGAACCCATATTGCAACTTCTTTAGGTTACTCTTCTTGAGGGTCAAGTCTAGGAGTTTAGGTAGTCAAATACAAAATGCTTATTACCAAAAACCATGGTCCACCATGACAAATATAGTATTTTTCTTCAGATGAAGGAAAGGTAACAACAAAATAGCCTTTGTCAGTCATCATAAACTCAAAACTAGAAGTTTTTGAACCCCAAGAATTATTTATCTACTTCTCTATTGTATTTAGGTTGGGCCACATACCTATAAATTTGTAGATCAAGGTTTGGTTTGAAAGTGCTAAGACTAGATGTTGAATTAATTTTGGAGATAATTTTACAACTAAATCCTCATCCGAATTTAATACAAAGGGAATTTTGGAATTAGAGTTCTACGATTTAAATATGCTATGTGGATGTGTATTTAGAACCTTGGCCATATTGGTCATCTTGCTCTACTTGAAGGGTATATTGTAGGAAAAAAGAGAAAAGTCTTCATTCCCATATTTAAAGAGATATGTAACTATAGTCATTCCTAGATTAAAAAACCCTAGATCATTTCAAATTCCATAACTAAAAACCCACATAATATGTTTACCTATTACTATTTGTAACATAAGAAAAGAAAACCATTGTAATAAAGATGACACATTGTATTATATTCGAGAAAGTCCCTTTTGATACACTTTGACCCTTTTAGGGTGCATTTTACAAAGAGATGTGCCAAAATGGGAATCCCTTTTACAAATCAAGGATGGTGTCCTTCACTTCTATGCCACAATAAATGTTGTAGGCAGGTTTTTTGTGACTACTATGTTGGACTTGAACTTGTTGAATCTGTAACCTGCACACATGCAAATAGATAAGGGTTTAGTAGCACCTATCACAATGAATATGATAAATGACTAATGTAAATATAAATAGAAAACAAGTATATTGCTTACATGAGTGATGATTTTAGTAGCATAACATTAGCATTCCCCTCTTCTTATTTTTTTTGTGAAGTGATGGTACCTTTACATACCTTTGAGGGTTTTTGAAGGAAGGATAGGTTGCAAGATAGGGCTACCAAGTGGCAAGGACTAGGCAACCACTTATCCTAGGTAGTTGCAGTGAGTCACTAGAAGTATCTCACTTAAATGATGTGGAAAGTGGGTAGGTGCAAGTGGAGTAAAATATGGATTGAGGTGTGAGATCTGGCAAGTGGGTAGGTGGAAGTGGAGTGATGTGTGGAGTGAGGTGTGAGATGTGGAAAGTGAGTAGGTGGAATTGGATTGAAGTGTGGAGGATGTCCCATGTGAAGGGATAATGGTGAAATGGGTGTGTGAGACGTGGCAAGTGGGTAGGTGGAAGTGGAGTGAAGTGTGGAGTATGTACCATGTGAAGGCACAAGAGTGAAATGGGTGTGTGAGAGGTGGCAAGGGGTGATGGTGATGTGGCTAGGACACATGTCAAGTGGGGAGATAGGGTATCTTATGCAGATTTTCCAAATTTAATAAATCTAGAAAATATAAATTAATGTGCAAAAAAATACACCTAAGTTTAGACTTAGGTATATTATTTTACTATGCAAAATTGGAATGTGCAATGTGAATGAATGATGTGTAGGAATTATATGCCTAATTTTAGACTTAGGCATATATTATTATGTAGAATTATGATGTGCAATGTGGGTGAATGATGTGCAGGAATTATATGCCTAATTTTAGACTTAGGCATATATTATTATGTAAAATTGTGTTATGAAATGCAAATGCCTAGATTTTGGTGTCTACACTATGATTGTACTATCACTATGCAAAGTTCAAACAAAATTTCTAGATGTATAAAGAAAAAATGATTGATAGCAAAAAGGAGGTTCATTATAACTTGAATTGATCTACACCACACAACATAAAATGTGGTGTTGTGGAGGATAATTCTTTAAACACCTTTTCGAGTTAGAAAATTATGTGTTAAAGTCACAGTAGTATTTTTTCTTATAAGAATACAATTTTCTTTATAAATACTACAACTATAAATATACTACATAATACAAGGATCATGTAGCCATGTTAATAAATGTAACGACTTCAAGATAGCCACATCAATTATATTTATTATTGTTAGTTCATCCCCTAGAAGGTTAGTTGGCCCTTGATAATTAGGGTTAGGGTTAGAGTTTGATTTAGTTTATAAATAAAGGAGTTATGTTGTAGTAGATAAATCATTATATTTTTTTATCTTAAATAATTTTTGTTGTATGTACAAGACTTTGTCCTATCCAAGTAGCTATGAGAATTTGGCCTCTTTAAGTTGATAGGATTTGTATTGATTTAGAATCTAGAATCTATTACTTGAATTATTGATTTTTTGGTATTAAATTAGATTTATTGTTCCAATGTATGTTTCATTTTGTGAATTATTCCTTTTAGTCATACAGTCCACCCCTATAACCATCATATCATATTCATTTTAAAACTTTTATTCCACTAAAAACACCAGGAAATCAGACAAGCATCCAGTCTAGAGAGGCCAAAGACTTGAACCCTAGGCATCCATTCTCCTTATAGGGTTTCATTGGACCAATTGATATACACCTTATACCTTTTAATTTTTACCTTATAACTCATGGTACTATATCAATTTCTTCAATAAATGTGTAACCAAAGGATATTGGTCTAAGCAACTAGTTGGTTAATGAGGGGTTTAGCTAATATAAATCAATGTGCTTCAAAGTGCCCTGATAGCCAACCTCTTTTGTGCATTATTGAATTAATATTGTTGTATTTATAAAAGATGTTTTATTACAAGTGGTATAAAAAGTACATATCTTAAATCCTTATAGCAATGTAAAAAGCAGAAAAAGGATGTGTGAACCATTTCAAACACTCAATTTTGCTTCCTATCATCCATGTAGTTTTTGTTAAACTTTTTAGGCTCCATATTTTGGTATATTTTTTTCTATAATATTATGATTTAGTTATTGTTTTCTCATTCTAAACATGATTAATTTTTTTTTTAGGGTATTAGGATCCTTGTAAGATATCCATCTCATTATGATTACCTCTTCAAGCTAGTCAAAATAAGGAGTACTCTAGCAACACTTTATTAGAGGTTTTTAAAAGGTATATTTTAGGTTTTGCTTTCATTCCTTATGTATGAATTATATCTTTGATTCTATTGGATAGTTGCAAATCAATATGTATTTGCAGTAGAATATGGTTAGCCCAAGGATGTATGCAAGAGAAAAAAGAAACATCAACTCACAAATCTAGGTAAGTATTATAATATCCTCATAGGTATCAATAAATTTGATATGATTATCCTTTATTTTTTTATAATTCATGGCTTCACCTCATCTAACCATCCCTCCAATTCATCCAAATTGTAGTACTCTATCCAATGTACTTAATGTCAACTTGTGCATCTATATATTGATCTAGGAAGACAATTATTCCAATCTATTGAAATTGGTTTCCTCCATCAAGGGCATCCAAGTTAATATGCAAGTAACCCTAGATTAAATCCAATGTTGTTTGGATCCTATTCATATAGAGTGTTCTCTTGATTAAGAGTTTTAATATGTCTCTAGATAGAAGCCATAGGGCATGCAATAGAAACCAAATCTAAAGGTTTACTTGTATTAGGAGACCAACATGTACTAGTAGTCATCATTTGGACATAAACCTCCAAGTTTCCATGGTGGCCTCAAGGATCCCTATGCTACCAGGGGCACTCTTCTAAGGATGGGTGGGTGGATTCAACTTAGGCTTTGCTACTGATATTAATACCAATATTGGAGGTGATATTTATTTCCTTACTTTATCTCATGCATTGAGGTACTAATATTTGATGTGATGGATCTATAGCGTTGGATAGCAAAGATGCATAGAATCATCCATCTACACCATATGCTTGAAGAAGGTCATGCCCCATTGGCTACTACTAAGTAAGGATCCCATGCTTATAAGTGGTTATGATAGGATCTCCATTGAAACAAGTAATCTTATGTGGCCAAAGTTAAAAGCATTATTTTATCATAAGTTTAACAAAGGATCTTCTACTTCATATATGGTTTATTTCAAGCAAACCAAGAAAACTAAATTGATTGAGATTTATTACATGGAGTTTGTAGGGCTACTTAACTATACCTATCAATTGGATATAGTGATGGTGATATCATACTTTTACCATAACCTTAAGAATGAAATTAGGTAGGAGGATAATATGCATCATCCATACACCATCAAGAAGGTTTAATGTGTGACTTTAGTGATAAAAAATGATCCAATTATTTTATCCCCAACTTTGACATGATTAAAACCCTAAATGGTCATACTCCAATAATTTCAATGATGATCACTCCCAAATTATTTTTTTTACAAATATTTATTATGCGATCCTTGAGACCATACTTATGAACAATGACATAGCTTCCTAGTAGAACTTGAGGAAGTAACAATGTCAGAGGATTAAGATAAGTATTCTTCATAACAAGAGTCATTAACTAACATAGTGTATTATAAACATGGAGTTAATATCATGGCTCTCTCCATGTTAACCCTCATGGGGCTCTAGGATCACCATACCATCAAGTTGTAAGGATTCAATTAATATTAGTGTGTCAATGTGTTGATCAATTTAGGTAGCACATAACTTTATTGACACAAAACAATAATATTTGGCATTGTATATCAATACTATGATCTAGGAAAATTTCTAAGTATTGATTACAAATAGGGGCACAAACCATTATGTGGGTCTTCATGTTATGGATAACATGTATATGGGAGAAAATACTTGGTCTAGCCATATTTTCATCATGAACCTAGGTAGTGTAGATGTCATATTTTGAGAAAAATGGTTAACAAAGCTCATCAATATTATTATTAATATGCAATGACTATATATTCAATGGCTAGAAAATGGACCCAGGTGTTGTAGGTGAGTTGGAGACGAGAGGGAAATCCTCCAAGGGAGGTCCTAGGTTCGAATCTCCACCCTAAAAAAAAGTTGAATTGGGTAAGAAAATATCCAATTGATAATGTTGGTGCGGGTAGGGCTAGGCACGACTCCTGGGTGACTTTGATGGTGTAGAACCCCTTGTTCATGGTATCTCAGACCAAGGTGGCCCTATAAGGGATTTTTTGCTATAAAAAAAATGGCTATAAAATGGAAAAGTGATTTGTATCCAAGGAATCAAACATCCTCCTTACAATATGGTAATCTACCATTTCATGAAAATTATCTTAAACAAAGGTAATCATAAATTATTTTCCTAGATCAATTGCATTGAAGTTCAGTCTTCTAAGACACTCCTTACATATTATTTAAAACATGTAAAATATTATTTATTTTTAAGCATATGTCTTCAATGGTATTCCCCTAAGTGCATACATTAACACATGATTGACCTAGTTTTGGGAAATTAGTCATTGAATTCTCATCCTTGTTATCCCCAATCCAAGGCATCTAAGATTGAGAAAATTTTTCAAGATATGTTGGAGTAAGGAATTATCCATCTGATCATTAGTTCTTATTCATATCTAGTGATTATGGTGTAGCACAAGGATAATTATTACTACACATATCCTAATTTTAGAGCACTCAACAATATTACCATCAAACATAACTTTGATATTTCAATTATCGATAATTTCTTGGATGAATTGCATGGTGCTAAATACTTTACCAAGCTTGAATTGTGATCTAGGTTCCATGAACATAGGGTTAGAGAAGAGAATATTTTGAAACTACTTTTTACATTCATTATGAGTTCATAGTCATGTCATTTGGTCTTACTAATGCTCCTACTTTTAAAACCCCAAGAATATTGACCATTGTACTTTTATCCATGAGTTTATTCTAGTATTATTTAATAATATCTTGGTTTATAGCAAATCATGGAAAGCATATTAAGCTCATGTTGACCAAGTTCTCCACCTCTTACCAAAGGAACAACTATTTTTCAAGAGATCCAAGTGTTCATTTAGGGTCCATTAGGTAGAATAATTAACACATATATCATATTAGATAGGTATCAAGGTGGATCTTACCAAGATCAAATCCATGCAAGACTAATCAAAGCCTAAATACCTTATGCTGCTTCATGGATTTTTAGATCTAATTTAGTGTTACAAGAAATTTATCTATAATTATAACAAGACTATAGGTAACCTCACCTCCCTCACTAAGGATGATTTTATTTAATCCAAAGTAAATTCCCAAACCTCCAATGCATCAAAGGGGGTATGTGTACATTTTTTTTTGGCTACTCTTGATTTCAACAAACATTTTTGAAGAAAACAAGCTTATACTGAGAGGGGGGTGAACAGTATAAGACCAATTTTTACTTTTCTTCTCAAATAAATATTATGCAGTGTATAGATAACAATATCAATAGCAGTAATCAAAGTAATGTATAAAAAACCATATACGATAGAGACACATATTTAACATGGTTCACCCAATATGGACTACCTCCACAGAGAAAATATTTCTTCTAAATATTTCTCAAATAATATTTTGGGAATCCTTCCCAATTACAATGTTTATGGATCTCTCTCCAAAGGAGATGTTTATCCCCTAAATCTGGTTTGTGGATCTCTATCCATAGGAGAACTCTTTCTCCTATGCTCTGGCTGGTGAATCTCTAGAAGACACTGCCTCCATTGCACTGACTATGGATCTCTCTCCACTTGAATACTCTTGTCCTCACTCGTAAGACCTATCCTCAATGTATTGGCTAATGGATCTCTATCCATTGGAGACTTTGTCCTCTCTACTCTATCACCTCCAAAGCTCTACTCAATAGGTTCACTCAAAACCTTCTCAAATATGCTCAATAGGTCCACTCAAAACCTGCTCAAATAT
The DNA here is from genome assembly GCA_028583015.1 of Wollemia nobilis. NCBI lineage: Eukaryota > Viridiplantae > Streptophyta > Pinopsida > Araucariales > Araucariaceae > Wollemia > Wollemia nobilis. Next base: position 3,900,953 of record JAQPPZ010000057.1, read on the forward strand.
TATCAATAGGTCCACTCAAAACCTGCTCAAATATGCTCAATATTTCCACTCAGAACCTTCTCAAATCTGCTCAAAAATTCTGCTTAGAACCTGCTCAAATCTTCTCAGTAGGTCCACCCATAACCTGCTCAAATCTGCTCTATAGGTCCACTCAGAACCTACTCAAATCTTCTCAAAAAGCTCACATAAAAATTTTCCAAATATGCTCAATAGGTCCACACAGGACCTGATAAAATATTTTCAACAGGTCCACACAGAACCTATCAAAATATGCTCAATAAGTCCTCTCTAGGACTTGCTCAAATATGCATTGCAAGCTTCCACAAAAGCTCACATAAAAACAGTCCACAAACCTTCTCAAAGACTTGTCTCAAATATGCTTAACAAGTCCACACAAAAGTTGTCCAATATCATAGAATCATAAAGATAATTGTTAGAGACTCAATATGTTCTATACTCAATGCTCAATCACTTTATCAACTCAATCTCATAGAAGCATAAAGAGAATTGTTAGAGACTCAATATGTCCTATATTAATGCTCAATCATTTTCTCAACTCAATCTCATAGATGAATAAAGAGAATTGTTAGAGACTCAGTATGTTATTTTATCAAATCTCAATCTCAAATAAAATTAGAATATATAATAGTTTGTTTTACGGAACTTGAACAAACACTACATGCATCCACTTGACTAGGCTCAATCAACTCTACTCAACCAATCACTTCAAGAAACAACCTTTTCTCACAAAACCTAGTCAAGCATGTATCTCCCAACTCAAAATATTTTCAACAATGCCCAAAAACAAATCACACATAACAATGATACTCATGTTCATTTATAACTCAAGTTCAAGTTCTTTGCATAACCCATTGGCTTCAACAACAATGCTAATAAAACAAGGTTTTAATAACAACTTTCAATTCAAAAAAACTTGAAGAATAAACTCAAAGTACTTCACTCAACCAGTGGTATGAACAACAATGCTTATCAAACAATGTTTAATCACAAATCTCAATTCAAAAAACCTTTAAGCATAAACTCAATGTACTTCACTCAACCAATGGTCTAAAAATAATGCTTATCAAACAAGGTTTAATAAAAAATCTCAATCCAGAAAACCTTGAAGCATTAACTCAACCACTTTCAAAAAGGAAACCCTAATCAAATACTTTTCAATCTAAACTCAATTTTCAATAAAGCCAATCACCTAACTCATTAAAGAAGAAATTTGCCCATACCTTTTCTTGAAGAGTAGTTGCCATTACAAATCTGCCACACTCACAATTACTTCTTTGACAAACTCAATAAGGGTTAGAGGATAATTTTTATATCACAAAAATTTAATCACAATTACACCTTATCACTCCAACTTAAATAGTAAGCAATATCCTCACAATAATCACAAAATCATTTATTCAAAATAACACACAACCCACAAAGTCTTAACATTTCAATATTCCACAATAGAAAAATTTAAGACTTGAAAATAAAAATAGAATTCTCCTTACAAATCCTAATGGTATTTCACAACTACCAACCTTTATCACAATGCAAAGACTTCAACCACAAAATACCTTATACCTCCAACTCAGGCATTAATAAAATAAAACATAAAAAATGTACCTTTGCCTTTGGAGAGTTTCAAAATCTCAACGTATCCCACACAAACATCCTTGCCCATGGTGCAAACCACCACACGAACTACAAGCTAGTCGGGAAGGAAGAAGCACCACATGATTAAACACCCCTTCCTTGCCTTGCAAAATGTATGTGCCTAATGATTGGCACCTTTAACACGTCAACCAAAATCTTCTATAGGATTTGAACACCATCCACCATGCACACAAAAATGTAAGCTTAAAACCCACTTGCCACTAGGCCAAGGTGCCTTGTTGGCTTCCAACTAATCAATGCGCTTGCTTTTGTTTCCTTTCACCATCAAGTCAAACACAAATTTTGCAATTCTATCTCACGATATTTGCATTTAATTCGTATTCTTTCTCTTTCCAATTCGAGTAAGGATAATTTGGAAATCAACTTTGGGCATGGTATTTATATGCATTTCCTCTAAATAAAAAATTTCAACGCTTCCCTTTGGCTTCTATGATGTCGGTGGAAATAAAATTTTCCTTGTTTAAAGCATTAAATCCAACCTTTTGGATTTATTAAAATATTCTTTGGTCTTAAACCTTTAAACCCAACATTTGGGTTTATTAAAATATTTTTAGACTTTATAAACCCAATTTTGAAATATAAAATATTATAATGAAAATTACAATATTTTATTTTGGGTTTTCACCATGGCACTTCTAACCATTATAATATTTCACCTTTGGTAAAGTACCTTTTAATATTTATTTATAAAATTTAAATTCATCCTGAATTTAAATAATTTATAAAATAAATATTATAACTCCTTTTTAACTTTTGTCTTTTGCACTGTTTCATTCAAATTTATGCCTTCTTTCTGAATATAAAATGACCATATTTGTCATCTTTATTTCTTGCTGAAATCTTTAGTATTAATGATGATTCTATCTGGTGGCATAAATGATGACATCAATGATAACTTTGACTTAGGGACTAAAAATGTCCAGCAATCTCCCCCTTTGTCATTGATGGCAACCCATATCCTTTTATTGAAACCTGACCTTTATTTTTCTTCTTATCCCCCTGGGATATTTCTCCCCATGGCTCAATGCTCTCCCCATATCAAATATCTCCCCAATATACACAAATCTCTCCCCCTTTGCCATCAATGGCAAAGGGTCAACTTTGGGTCTCGGGGATAAGAATGAGCCTCTTAGCTTAGCCCCTCCCCCACCTCCACATGAGGTGGTTAATTTTGGGGTGGGAGTATTTCTACTCCCCGAAAGCATTGTTCTTTACCTTTATATTTTTCCCTTCATTTTTGAGTTTTTTTAATCTTCCAATTTTTTCTTTCCAAGTCATCATCCCTGTTCCTGTTCTCGTTATTATTCTCATCCATGTTCCTATTCCTGTTCTTGTTCCTGTTCTCATCCATATTACTATTCATGTTCTTGTTCTTGTTATCATCCATGCTCCTATTCCTGTTCATGTTCCTTTTCTTGTTCATATTCCTGTTCTTATTTCTGTTCATATTCCTATTCCTGTTCATACCTATTTCTAGAATATTTGCTCTATACCATCTTGTTGTGTGACCATCATTATTACACTTATAACACTTAATGCTATTATTCCTTGGAGGTGCAAATGTCTTAGGATTTCTCCTAGTGAAGCCATATCCTCTTTTGTCATGAATCTTGCAATTCATTGCCTTGTGACCAAACTCATTACATGAATAAAAATACCCTTAGAAAAGTTGTCCTTTTCCATATTCATGTCTTTCATGTGTCCTACACTGTGAATCCATGTGCCCAAACCTATGACATGAAAAACATCTTCCATTGAAGATTATTTGTATTGACCTCATTGGTCTCCTATTATGATTATTGTTTCATATGTATCTTCCCCGTGCATTGTTCTCATCCTCTAATGTATAACTCCCACTTACACTATATTTTTCTGATGTATCTTCTTATGAAGTTTCTTCTTCTTCAATACTTGAAGTAGACTCTTCTTCCCTTTTATTTTGAACCTATTTAGAACCAAGATCTATCTTATTTGTTGCTCTTATTTGTATCTTGACTATTTTATCCACACTCTTTGCACTGTTTACATACTTGTATAGCTTATTCTTGGAGTCTTCTACATCTTACTTTAGTAGAGCCACTTCTTGTGCTAGCTTCTCACATTCCAAGATATTTTCTTCTAACTTATCTTTGAACTTGCTTGGATTAGCCTTTGATTTTTATAAATCCTCTATGAGCAAAATATTTCTTTATCACATTCTTGAAATTGAATTTCAAGATTAGAGTGTTGATGTCTTACCTTATTTACAGTGTCAAGGGCATAGATAAGTTCTCCCTTGAGATCATAACCGTTCTCTATTGAATAATCCTCTATTTTTTTACCTTTGTCCATATCATTTCTTTCTTTTGGGTTATCTTTTACAGGATCACTTCTTCTTCTAATACCATAAGAAGATTTTCATATGGTCTATCAAGTGCATATTCAAAATCATCATCATAACCACCCCTTGCAAAATAATCTTCAATATGTGCATATTTACCACATCTAAAATACTTGAGAATAACTAGAGTCCTTTTCTTAACTGGATATTTCTCTTCAACCATAAATAGGACTTCATCTCTATCATTGTTTGAAAAACTAGCATCACTATCATTTGAGTACTTAATTGCATTATCTACATAGTAGCTTCTCTTTTGAATTTGGAAAAACTCTTTCCTTGTCTGTTTTGTCCATCCTTGCTTTTATTCTGGTATATGTGTCTTTTTGATTCTCTATACTTATGATCATGTTTTTCTTCATCATTATTGCTCTTTGGCTCTTTGCACTATGTTGCATAATGTCTATACTTTCCACAATTAAAACACTTGATAGATCTTAGATATATGGGTCTTATGGAACCTTTATCTCTTCTGCCATAATTTGCTTCTTCATAACTGGAAGACTCACTGCTTGATTCTGACTTCTTACCCTTTATATTTTTGTTCACTTTGAATACAACTTCTTTTGGAGGAATAGGATCTTTTGTTCTTATGTCAAAAGTTGTAAGCATGCAAAGCAAAACATTTCTTGTTATACTCTCACTATCAATTGATGTTTCTATAGTAGAGACCTTTTCACTATACCTTTTTGGAAGAGTTCTCAAGATATTATCACAAGCATAAGATTCATCAATATTCATTCCAAGACCTTTCATATCATGTATAAGTTCATAAACCTTACTAATATAGTCATGAATATTTTCATCATCCTGCATTATTAGGTTCTCAAATTCTCCTTTAAGATTTGTGATCTTAGATTTCTTGACACTTTTATCTCCTTCATATATGGTATGCAATAGTTCCCACATATATTTTGCTATTTTACAATCCATAACCTTCATAGATTTTGATATTCACAACCATTTTATAATTGCATTCATTGCTCTTGAATTTGTATGCATTAGAAGCTTACCTTACTTATATTTAAGATGATTGATTGCTGAATCATATCAAAATTCCACTACATCCCAAACTTCATTGCCAAGTGCCATCAGGTGAAATATCATCAACACACACTAATACAAGAAGACACTTCCATCAAATATTGGTACTGTATTATTGATGGACCCGTCCCTTTGATCCTTTTGATCCATTGTGTTCTTAGATCAATTTTACTTCAAGTTATCAAACTCTTCTAAAGGAACCCACTCTGATACCAATTGAAGAACACAAGATTATACTGAGAGGGGGGTGAATAGTATAAGACCACGTTTTAATTTTATTCTTAAATCAATATTATGCAGTGTATAGATATTAGTATCAATAACAGTAATAAAAGCAATGCACAAAACACCATACACAATAGAGATACAGATTTAATGTGGTTCACCCAATGTGGGCTACCTCCACAGAGAAAATATTTCTTCTAAATATTTATCAAATAATATTTTAGGAATCCTTCCCAATTACAATGTTTATGGACCTTTGTCCAAAGGAGATGTTGATCCCCTAAATCTGGTTTGTGGATCTCTATCCATAGGAGAACTCATTCTCCTATGCTCTGGCTAGTGAACCTTTATAAGATACTGCCTCCACTGCACTTACTATGGATATCTATCCATTGGAGATAGTGTCCTCTATGCTTTGTCACCTCCAAAGCTCTACTCAATAGGTTCACTTAGAAACTTCTCAAATATGCTCATTAGGTCCACTCAAAACCTGCTCATATTTTCTCAATAGGTCCACTCAAAACCTGCTCAAATATGCTCAATAGGTTCACTCAAAACCTTCTCAAATATTTTCAATAGGTCCACCTAGATCTTGCTCAAATTTGATCAATAGGTCCACTCAGAACATGCTCAAATCTGCTCAACAGGTCCACTCAGAACCTAATCAAATTTTCTCAACAATCTCACACAAAACTTGTCCAAATATGCTCAACAAGTCCACACAGAACCTGATCAAATATGCTCAACAGGTCCACATAGAACCTGATCAAATATGCTCAATAATTCCACACAAAACCTATCCAAATATGCTCAATAAGTCCTCTCTAGGACTTGCTCAAATCTACATTGCAATCTTCCACAAAAGCTCACATAAAATAGTCCACAAGTCTTCTCAAAGACTTGCCTCAAATCAACTTAACAAGTCCACATAGAATTTGTCCAATCTCATAGAATCATAAAGAGAATTGTTAGAGACTCAATATATTCTATACTCAAAGCTCAATCACTTTCTCAACTCAATATCATAGAAGCATAAAGAGAATTTTTAGAGACTCAATATGTCCTCTATTAATGCTCAATCACTTTCTCAACTCAATATCATAGAATAATAAAGAGAATTATTAGACTCAATATGTACTATTCTAAAACCTCAATCTCAAATCAAATCAAAATATAGAATAGTTTGTTTTATGGAACTTGAACAACCACTACATGCATCCACTTGACTAGGCTCAATCAACTCTACTCAACCAATCACTTTGAGAAACAACCATTTCTCACAAACCCTAGTCAAGCATGTATCTCCCAACTCAAAATGTTTCCAATAATGTCCAAAAGCAAATCTCACATAACAATGATACACATGTTCTTTTATAACTCAAATTCAAGTTCTTTGCATAACCCATTGGCTTCAACAAAAATGCTAATAAAACAAGGTTTTAATCACAAATCTCAATTCAAAAAACCTTGAAGCATAAACTCAAAGTACTTCACTCAACCAATGGTCTAAACAACAATGCTTATCAAACAAGGTTTAATCACAACTCTCAATTCAGAAAACCTTTAAGCATTAACTCAATGTACTTCACTCAACCAATGGTCTAAACAATAATTCTTATCAAACAAGGTTTAATCACAACTCTAAATCCAAAAAACTTTGAATTATTAACTCAACCACTTTTAAAAAGGAAACCCTAATAAAAAACATTTTACTCCAAACTCAATTTTCAATCAAGCCAATCACCTAACTCAACAAAGAAGAATTTTGTCCATACCTTTTCTTGAAGAGTAGTTGCCCTTAAAAATCTGCCACACTCACAATTACTTCTTTGACAAACTCAATAAGGGTTAGAGGATAATTTTTATATCACAAAAATAATATCACCTTATCACTCCAACTTAAAAAATAAGCAATATCCTCACAGTAATCAAAAAACCCTTTATTCAAAATAACATACAACCCATAAAGTCTTAACCTTTCAATATTCTACAATAGCAAAATTTAAGACTTGAAAATAAAAATCGAATAACGGTATTTCAAAACTACCAACCTTTATCACAATGCAAAAAATTCAACCACCAAATACCTTATACCTCCAACTTAGGCATTAATAAAATAAAACATAAAAATGTACCTTTGACTTTGGAGAGTTTCGAACTCTCAACACCGCCAACACAAACATCTTTGCCCATGGTGCAAACCACCACATGAGCTACAAGCTCGTTGGGAAGGAATAAGCACCATGTGATTCAACACCCCTTCCTTGCCTTGAAAAATGTATGCACCTAACGATTTGTGCCTTCAACACATCCACCAAAAGCTTCACGGGATTCGAACACTATCCACCATGCACACCAAAACGTAAGCTTGCAGCCCACTTGCCACTAGGCCAAAGATGCCTTGTTGGATTCCAACTAATCAACACACTTGCTTTTGTTTCCTTTTTACATCAAGTCAAACATGAATTTCACAATTCTATCTCACGATATCTGCATTTAATTCGTATGCTTTCTCTTTCCAATTCGAGCAAGGATAATTCAGAAATCAACTTTGGGTATGGTATTTATATGCATTTCCACTAAATCAAAAATGTTGGTGCTTCCCTTTGGCTTCTATGACGTCGGAGGAAATAAAATTTGCCTTGTTTAAAAATTTAAATCCAACCTTTGGATTTATAAAAATATTCTTTGGTCTTAAACCTTTAAACCAACCTTTGGGTTTATTAAAATATTTTTATAAACCCACTTTTGCAATATAAAATATTGTAATGAAAATTACAAATATTTTATTTTGGGTTTTCACCATGGCACTTCTAATAATTATAATATTTCACCTTTGATAAATTACCTTTTAATATTTATTTATAAAATTTAAATTCATCCTAAATTTAAATAATTTATAAAATAAATATTATAACTCATTTTTAACTTCTGTATTTTGCACTGTTTCATTCGAACTTTTGCCTTGGTGAATATCAAATTACCATATTTTTCACCTTTATTTATTGCTGAAATCTTTGGTATTAATGATGACTCCATCTGGTGGCATAAATGGTGACATCAATGACAACTTTGACTTAGGGACTCAAAATGTCCGACACTTTTGTCATTGAATGTGATGCTTTAGGAATATGTAATAGAGTTGTTTGATGTAGGATGGTCACCCTTTGTAATTTGATAGAAAGCATCTATTTGACAAGAATATATGTGGATCCAATTATGAGAATATTAGCCATTTTGAATTTCATAGAGAAATGGAGGTATTATTTATTGGGACAATGCTTCATTATAAAGATTAACCATAGTAGCATCAAGCATTTATTGAAGAAAAATCTATTTTATATTGAACAAAATTAATGGTTGACAAATCTCTTAGGTTATGATTTTTCCATTAAGTATAAGAAGGAAAAGTACAATGCAATGGTTGATGCTTTATCTCATAAACATAAGGATGTCATTGTTGCTAGTGTCATCTCTAGTGATTTTTGATAATAACTCTCACAACTTTGAGAAGAATGGCATTTTTATTTGGAGACTATTGTATCATTCACAATGTGGAGGATGTACCTTCACCACCTTCCTTATCCTCATATGCTAATGGATTTCTCTACAAGAAATATTGTATTTATCTTCCTCCATATTCAACCACCAAGACTAGTGTTCTATGGGAATTGTGTGCATCTTATCTAGTTGGACATTCTAAATTATTAACAAATGAAATATAACTTTTCTTGGAAAAAAAATCAAAGTATATTTTAATATATTTATCACCAAATATAACATATGTTAACAAAACAAGGAGAAACTATTAAATATCCTTGTTTGTTGTAACCTTATCCTATTCATGATCACTGGGAACACATCTCAATGGAAATTGGGGGCCTTCCCAAATTTAAGAATAAAATAATTATCTTTGTGACGGTGGATCACCTTTCAAAGTATGCTCTCTTTTATGCTATGCAATATTCCTTCACAACCAATAAGGTTGCCAAGTTGTTTCTTGATTTTGTTTTCAAGTTACATGGCATGCCTAAGTCTATTATCAGTGATCATGGCCCCATTTTCATCGGTATTTTTAGAAGAAATTGTTCAGTCTTAGTGGTACTCAATATAATATGTCCACCTCTTAACACCCTTAGTAGGATGGCTAAATAAATATTATGAATAAAATTTTAGGTACTTACCGTCACTATTTTTTCCAAGATAAATAGTGTCATTGGTTTCACTAGATTTTTCTTATTTGAATGGTGGTATAATATTTACCATTTTCCCCTCAAGATATCCCCTTTTTTAGCATTATGGTCAGAAATATCCCTTAGTAAAAGACTATGTTCTACGATCCTTTGAGGTAGCCCAAATAGATGATTTGTTGTAGTAATGTTAGCTTGTGCTCTAACTCCTTAAAGATAATTTGTTCTAGGCCCAAAAAAACATGAAGCAACAACAAAATACACATAATTATGAGCAACAATTTATAATGGAAGATATAGCCTTTTTTTTTACTCCATCCTTATAAGTAATTTTCCTTGAAGCTCAAGTCCAATCAGAAGTTGTCCCCTTGGTTTTATGGCCTATAAAAGATCATTTATTGCATTAAGGAATAGATATATTAGTGGGATACTTTATCAACTTCTTGCATCCAACCTATTTTTCATGTTTCTTATCATAAACTAGAAGAGCTTCCATTAATCGATGAAGAAGGGTGAAACACTCTCCTACTAGAAGTCATATTGTAGTCTTGAGTCCATAATATATAGTCTCACTAGATTAAGAAGTTAATCATTAAGTGGAAAGATATTATAGAAGAAGGCTAATGCTATTGTTGATAGTCTGGCCAATATTGGTACCACTGCCCGAAGAATGATGACATGGACTGATTCGCTGCCTCCCAAGGTGGATAATATTGCTAAAATTGATCAAAAAAATGTTGATCATGGTGACAAACAATAATCTGCTCTATTTTAGACCCCGATATTCCCATTTTCACGTGATTCATTGGGCTCAAATTTCTATTTTTTGGGATGGGCTCCCTCTGAGACTATTGTTCTTCCTTGAAAATTGGCATTTTAACCCATCATACCCCATAAGAAAAATTATCGCCGCCTTCATCTTCGGCAATGCTGGTTTCTTTGACAATGTTTATTTTTGGCATCCCAAGGCACACTTCATTATAATTGTTTTTCAGTTCTCCCCCATGATTTTTGATTTGGGTAATCTTGCTTTTTTGAGAACCTTTTTCCTTTTTCCTATCAAATGCTTCATTTCAAGAATTCATATGGTGAAATTCCCATCAGTTCATGTGTCTCATGTCTGGACCCTTCATTGGTCTCCTTTTCTGAGCATTTTTAATGTTCATCCTCCCCTTCTGATCTGGACCCATTTCATTTGGTGGCATGACATTCAAAGCCTTAGAAACCATTCCATTTTGCGCTCCAGCCAACCCCATTCCTCCACAAGGCCCTTCTCCTTTCCAATTTTTACTCTCTGGCTGTCTAGTGGATTTTTGAATGGTGGAAGTGTTTCCCCCTCCCTTTATCTTCTGATGCATGCTTCTCCTATTCACTTGTTCCTTCCCCCATGTTTATCCTGCTCAGCCTAAGATTTTTCTATCATTATCCCTTCCATTATTTTCCTTTAGATACTATGAAAGAACCTAAAACTATCTTTATCGAGCCGACAAGTCTTGAACTTGATCCTCTGGTTAGAGATGTTTGGAAGGACAAGACCACCCTTATTGATTTTTTCAAGCTATTTGCTAGCATGGATGAGGCTATCATGAATAGAGGCATGGTTACCATTCATGGGGTTGAATTCCAAATCTCCATTGAGACACTGGCAGACTTGACAGGGCAGCCTATGGAAGGCAAAGTAATTTGGAGGAATAAACACAATTGGGATGCCGAGCTAGTGTTTTTTGAAAATAATTCAATGGTTCACAAAATGTACCACAAAGGTTTGTATCACAGTCACTTCTCCTCTCCTTGGCAAGAATTATTGAAACCCATAATGTAGTATCTTTCTTGTGATAATCCTGAGTCCCAATTGACTTGTTTTCATCTTGCCTATATTAATCATTTTTGTGATGCTAAGATGATGAATATACCTACTGCTATTTTATGGTTCATCGATTATACCATTGTTTCCACCCGAACCAAAAGAGAGGAAGGTTTACCCTACCATCAAGGGCTCTTTAATGTTCTATATAGATACCTCCTGCTCAAGTTCCCCAAAGGCAACATTTTTGCCCCTAAGTTTCTAAACATAAAAGAAAGGATAAAAAATATAAAAATCATCCTATTTTTAATGTAAAAAAAAAGGTCAAAGTCGAGAGTACCCCTGTCAGATGCTCCCAGCATCTCAAACTCAAAGAGCTGACTGAAACCCCTCCTTCCTCCTCTGTCAAAACTCCAAAGGATCTGTCCAATTCACCCAACTTGGTTGAAAAATATCTTCACAAGTTGGTGGTCCATGCTACTTCAGCTTCCATTGATCAGTTGGAGGTTGCTCATGCGGCTATTGGGAAGGCTATTATGAGCTTAAAGGAACAGAGACAGGCTCTTAGCCTACTGTTCTTCTGTGACACCTTTGATAATACTCCTGTCGACAATGTTGATGTTCCTCTGGATGCTAAAGGAGTTGCCAAAGATGAGGAGGTGGTTGAAATTGCCAAATAAGCTTGTATTTATGATCTTAAGGAAGAACCAAATGATATGCTGAAGGATGTTGCTAAAGAAACCACACTGGACACTGCTCTGACCATGGGTGCTGCTTCGTCCATGCAGACTGAAACTCCTCTATGAGAAAGGTCCTCGTTGTTGCAGTCTTTTGTTTTAACTTCTTGTTGTTAGGGGTTGTTGCTCTGCTCTGGGTTCCTTTGGTGTTCCTTCCTTTTTCTACTCCTCTTTTCCAGAGGATTTCTATGTTGTTCCTTTCTGCTAGAGGATTCCTTCCTCCCTTTTGTCCTGATAAGGTTTTGTCACCTCTTTTAGTTCTTTCTCTGCTTTTCTTCTGTTTCACTTCTATTCCTTTTTGTACAAGGCGTTGGGGCGCATTTCAAATGCCCCCTATCTTAATACAATTAACTTACCAAAAAAAATACATTCTAGAAGAATATGCAATGTAATAGCTTGGCAATATTTTCCAATCATTTCTAGCTTTGAGGATAAATATTTCTAAAGGGGGAATTTTATGTAACAACCCCAATATAGCCACTTCGACTATCTTCTTTATTGTTAGCTTAAGCCCTAGGATTAGTTTAGTCAGACCTTGAGCATTAATGTTAGGATTATTATTTGATTTAGTTTATAAATAGAGGATTTATATTGTAGTAGAGACATCATCCTATTTGATTTAGTCTTCACATTGGAAGCCTATGTATTTAATAAATCATAATCATACCATTTGATTAAATGTTAAGGTTTACATTTGAGATTTGAAACTCCATTTATGGTATGAAACTTTTCACTCTTCATTGCTTTCCCTAAATATTTTGGATGAAAACTAATTTTTATATAATGTTAAAAAGAATAATTAATTAGATTTTTTTAAATTTTATCACTTAAATTCGTGAATGTAGTAGACATTCATTTTTTTAAACCAAAATTAATTTTAATTATTTGTATAATTTCAAATTGATATCTATTATTAGATTATATTTTTTATTTATTATTATTTTATAACAATGAATAAACTGTAAAACAAATATTTAAGGTTAATGAATGAGGGAAAATATTTTGAATAATGTAGTATGGTTAATAAAAGGTTATTTTTACTTTCAATTTAATGCTTTTCATTTGAAATACTATTGAATTTAAAGATAGTAAAATGAAGGTCCATAAGGAGGGCCACTACTAGGAGATATTTCCTAATTAAGAACTTCTTGGATACACTCTAGAAAATGATATGTTTCCTCATCAAAAGATTCTTCCTTTCCTATTATGTTCCATGTTAAATTTTTATGTTGACCATAATGAAATTTTTCTTCTTCAAACAATGGATGAAGATACGAAAAGGTCTTAAAATTTCTACAAGTATGATATCTTCCTTCCCCTTTATTTTATTTTTCAATGAACCCAAAGGCCAAACTAATTTTGATCCCTATTTATTCATAATTAAGCTATGGGTCATTACTCAATAGTAGTGGTTCCTTTTGAAGTTGTTCTCTAGGATATTTGGTATCATCCTTCAAAGCACCAAACTATTTGAAGTTGAGAATTACACTAATTTTACTTTTGAAGATGGTAGGAAAGCACATTGTTATACAATTCATGGTTTTTTATTACATAATGCGGATTTCTCACTTAATATCAACTTGATAATTTTAGGAGTTGCAGGTTAATTCATCTTCATCTATTTGGTGGTGACCACTTCTAGAATTTGATATTTAGAAAAGAAGAATACCCCCTTAAGATGTAGATTACATGTGGATCCTTCGAACCTATTATATTTTACTTCTTCTAGGATAAATATAAATGCCTCGTATTCTAATCAAAACATTCCTCTATTGCCTTTGTAGGCTCTAACTCCTTATCTTTGGAGTATTCACTCTTTATCTCAATATGAGAAAACTATGATTCTTACTTTGAAACTTGAGATTCTTCTATTGTAATGTGTCAATAGGTCCATTAGGTTGCACCCTTTGGTCTATTCGATTGAACCTTCTCACACTTGGATAACACCCTTTTGTATTTCAAGTCACTCCCTCTAGTATCTAGAGCCACACCCTTTTGTATCTCATGTCCATGCTTTTAAATTTTAAGTTGCACCCTTTCTTATTTCTGGTCAAACTCTCTTAATTCTTGGGTCATGCCTTTTAAAATATTAGATTACATCCTTTTCTATGTTGAATCCACCCTTTCATATCATAGGTCACACCCTTTCATTTCTCAAGTCTCACCCTTTCATATTGGGTTACACCCTTTCATAGCTTGGGTCATACCATTTTATATCATAATTCATACCCTTTGAATCTTGGATAAAATTTTTTTGTATCTCAAGTCATAGTATTTTGTATCTCATGTTGTACCCTTTTGTATCTCAAATAGCGCCCTTTCGTATCTCAGGTTGTATTCTTTTATACCTTGGGTTACATGCTTTAGTATGTTTGGTTATACCCTTTTGCATCTTAGGTCACACCCTTTATTACATCAAGTCAAACCCTTTCCCTTGTGTAGATAATAGTTATTAAGTATTTTAGATGAATACAAATTAAAATTAATTGAAAATATCTACTTGAAAATATTTTACCACTAACAAAAAATATCTTGGCCATAAGCAAAAATGAGCATTGGGTTATAAGCTCAAAATAATTATAGCCACTAACTAAAAGTTGTACTACATGTTGAATAGCATGGGTTTGATACCACTTGTAATGAAATAATAGGTCTATTACATAAAATCCATAACAAAGGTTCAAGAGCATGGATTTGATACCACTTATAATGGACCAATAGGTATATAACACAAAATACATAAAGGATATAATATGTAAAATATACATGAATAAGAATATCGATATGGATTCCTTCTCCATGAAGGAGATGCATATATCTTATCCAATGGTTATATTATAAAGGGTCATAGCTCTTCATACCCACCCCTCTTTAAATAACCATTTAATAGGTTATTAATAGGGTGAGTTATATATAGGGTACTCTTAGAATATAACATAATACAAATATATTATAATAGGATATAATAAGATAGTGATTAGGTTCACTACTT
This sequence comes from Wollemia nobilis, assembly GCA_028583015.1. NCBI lineage: Eukaryota > Viridiplantae > Streptophyta > Pinopsida > Araucariales > Araucariaceae > Wollemia > Wollemia nobilis. The sequence continues at coordinate 3,915,999 of JAQPPZ010000057.1, forward strand.
CTATATGAATTGTTAGTTCATCAAACTAAAATTTACACATAATAATATTTTGATTAGAAAAAGAATACTTGCAAACTATGGTACTTTAGATGTTGAATAGGCATGTTCTCTATAGGGTGTTCTCAAGAATTGGCAGGTCTTCACTTTATGTTCATAACCTTATCTATCAATTGTATACAACTTATGAGATAGCCCTCAAGAAAAAATCTCTAGTCCTCCACTCACCTCACTATTCAATTAATGATATTCTCTTTCAAAGGGATGGAAAAAGTCCATGACAAAATTAAATACTATAAGATTTGACACTAAGCTAAAATAATTTAAGGCTCTTGATGCATTTAAATTAGGATGGTTATAATTTATATGGTAGTAGTACAACCTTTAAAAGTATTTTTTAACTTCAACAACCTCTTTATACACTAGTAGGAAATTTTGATTTAAACACCTCATTATTAGATACAAATCATGTTGCATTGCATTCAAATAAAGCATGAATGCTTGTGCATCAAATATTTGATTTTTTCTAGAATATAATTCCATATTCTATGGAATCATAAGTTAAAATCATGTATAGATTAATTAGTATATCTAATGATTAAGGTTAAGTACATTAGTAATGCATACACATCAAAAGTATCTTTGAACCTACCAAAAAATAGATCTATTAGATAACCCAACTACAAATAATATCAAAACTCAAATAAATGAAGTATAACAAAGATATTCCTTTAAATGATAGAACCAAGATGTGAGTCATTATATATTTATGTTGAATAGGATAACCTCTCTTATCACATTCACATGATAAAGATATCATATATTATCTTCTCTCTCGACCCATCAAATAAGGGTAGATTTTTTAATTATGTAGGAAAGGATTATATGGTGGGTAGCCAACTCTAAAGGACCCATGCCATTCTATGCTAGAAAAATTGCTTGTCATTCCAAAGCCATCATTCCTTCTTCCATCTTATTTTATTCTATTTTAATTATTTTATCTTTCACTTGATATCACTAAAAATTATTGAAATTCTAGAGCTATGCTTGAAATTGGAACTTGAAGAAATTTCTCCCTAATGGAGTTTCCATATGATTGAAAATAATACTTTTAGGAGTTGAACACAAATACCTAGATCTATGTCATACCATTTGGGTTCTTTGTTGGAGTCACCATTAAAATCCTTGAAAAATACTTTCAAATGTGGATTTGGATATGAGTTTTCTTATAAAAGGGTTTTGATATATATACGATTTTTTTCAAAATAAACAATTGATATTTTTATCATATATGTTAGAAACCCTTACCAGTATCATGGAAATTAAAGAAAACCCAAGGTATACATTCCTCTTGAAATTATAATATAGAGATATCTCATTTGCAGATTTACAAATAATACTTAGATCTAAATGTAGACTTATTATATATATATAATTTTAGCTCAAGCATTGGGTGATTTCTATACAAATTTATTTAAAAACTATAACTTTGCTAAAAATCCACCTAAAATATTAGATCTATGCAAAAATTGGGGGGGGAGGGGGGGTTCTTCAATAACATAGTTTCCATACATTAAAATTTATTGGGTACTAAGATACCCTAAATTTCATTATAAAACCTCAAAGTATTATCATAAAATTCTAGATCTAATTAGATCTAAAAAGTATTTGATGACTTGACTAGAAAATCTCACTAGAACTAAAATTTTCACCCTCAATTAGGTGTATATTTGATTGCAAGTTTCCACTAGGTTAGTATAGCATGAAACCAAATAAATGGTCCCATTATACATGATAAAAAGCTTTAACCATTTATGTGGTTGATGGCTATATGCGCACCCTACATCATAACTAGATTGAAAGATAATGTTTTAACCCACTCAAATTTTAGAAAATACTATCTCCCTTATATTCTAACTAATTCAGTCTAAATATTATGGGAAAAGGGTTGGAGAAAACTAAAACCAAGTAGATATTATATACAATTGTGAGAATATACCATAGAAAAATGATTGAAATACGATTTAACAATATTTGTACAATTAAAATCCATCATAAAACTAAATATATGTATAATAAAATTCATGGGAAGGACTAATAGAGATAAGAAGGTAAAGCAAAAAATGTCATTATACTTGAAATCAAGAGGTGAGAAAGAAAAATGCATAATTTGACAAGTAAACATGCACAATCCATAAGCATCCATTATAAAAGTTTATATAGATTATATTTGATCAAAATAGAAAGAATAATAACTAAAATTTTCTTCTTTGTGCAGATTAATAATTATTTCCATCCACTATCATGATTTGATAGAAGTTTGGTACAACTTGAGTAGGCCTAATGATGGAGGCTTTGGAACTCTAAATATATATCTAAGGTTTGAACCTACGAGGTTTAGGGTTGTACAACATGATCCAATAACTAGAGTATGGTTGGATAACCATATAGTGGTTAAAAAACATCCTCCATAAGGGTCATCATACATGACCTATGGCCTCATGGACATTAAAAAATACTTTATATTTTTTACCTTTTTTGTCCATTATAGTCAATCATATGTAACCTACCATATGCTCCATGCTAGGACATTCCTTAGATGAGTGAATTGGTCAATTTGGACTCATTTTTATATTTTTAGATTGTATCGATCTAATCAACACTTAGCGAATAAATCAATTGCTTAAGAAAAAATTAGACTCTTGTGTACACTTGTTATCAAATTGGTCACTAACAAGGAAATAAATCTAACTAAATACTTATGTTATCAAATTGGTTATTGATAGGTAAACCAAACCACTAGTGTACATATGTTAGTGAACTAATCACTCACAAGTGAATTGGTCCACTTGCATACCTATGTTAACTAATTGGTTGAATAGGAGAATCAATCAACTAACATATCTATGTTAGTGAATCTATCATTGATAGGTCAATGCTCCATTTGCATACATATGTCAACAAATCAATAATTGATAAGGCAATCGATTAAGTTTAATACTTATTTTTTTGTATTGCATATATTGAATATTATTTTGTTGAACATATGTATTTTTATATTTTTTTGTGATGAATTTAAGATATTATTAATTTTGTTATATTTCAACCAATTTTGGCTCAATTTTTTTTTAGGATATTGAGAACTATATTTTTCTCTTATGTGCTTATCTAATTGAATTTTGAATTGAAATATAACATATAAATAGTCCTCTTCATTCTATTTCACCTCCAACTTGAATAATTCAAAGTGGATTGAGTTATTTTTCCAAGCAAAATGACATTATTGTAATTCCAAAAACAAATCTAGAGCAAAACTATTGTTGAACCAAAGATTATCAATTTTAAATTTTAAAACTTGTTTGGCACAAAAACTAATGGAGAGGAGAAAGAATCACTTTCAAAAAGAGGAGAGCCAAATCTTTGACACAAAAACTATGACCTTGAGAATTACTTTATATTGGATGACTCTTTCCATTGATGAACTACACAAGGCAAAGTTCTACAACCTTAATGGAGTGATAAAATATAAAGACATAAGTTTCATAGGCCAAAATGGGGAAATTTATTACTCTATGTAATATCTATATTTAAATGGAGTATTTTATATGTATTTAAGTATTTTTTTGAAATACCCGATTAGATGGAAAATGTGGTCACTTTCAAACTGTTCAACATGGAAAAAAACAATTAGCCTTCCTATATTTTTCTCTTGTGCAAATAATGCATGATATTAATTAAGAAAAATAATTATATAACTAGAATAATTTATATAAACAAAGTTTGTTGCAAGGGAAAATATAATAAATAAATTGAAAAACTAGAATTGAGGGCGATTTCAATTTCCTTTTAACATTTAAATAAATTTTGATAGTTTTTAACTTAATTAAACTCAACTTACATTTTACGCATATAAATATGTATGCCACTCTTCATGGTGGTAGCTTTACACTAACAAACTCAATTTTTAGTTATATTTAACTTAAATGAGTTTCATTTATATTAAATCATTAGTGTTTATGATGACATCCATCAAAATTATTAAGTTTTTTTAACTATAATTAATTTTTTTTAATGTTGATTTACTTAAAAATAATTTTTAAATTGAGGAGGGGAGCGGGTGACCTCCCACTCTAGGTGGGAGGTCATATTTTCAAATTCCTGCTCCTTCCATGGCTCCTTCCAAGGATTTTCGGATGGATCTCCTATTTTCCCAAGTCTTTCAGGCCTTTCTAGTCTTAGTTTGGTGCTTGGAATGTTGTTCCAAGAACTTCTATGCATTTTCCTGGGTTGTTTTAAGAAGGTTTTTTCTTGGTGTTCCTGCTTTACGGTGTTACAAGATGGGATAATCCTAGTTTTTATTTTTTGTGGGTTGTTTGGGGGGTTTCATTTCTTGTTTCGTTCAGGAAGTGGGTTGACGGTGCTCTCTATTGTAGTTTTTCTTTTGGCCTTGGGAAGGGGCCATGTGCTTTTCGGTCTATAGGGGTGGCTCTTTGTTCTTTCTCGAGCATGGATTTTTTTTGGGTGGGCTTTTGTTTCTCCCATTCTATTATTACCTAGAGGGTATTTCTTTGTGTTATTTTTAGACTTTGGAATGAGACCATGGTTTTATTGCCCATAGATGAGAGCCTCTCATAGTTGACTCTAATTCAAGGTTTTAGTGGCAGTTCTGGCTCATATGTTTCCTTGTGGTTTCTTTCTCTTGATTATTTTGGTCATGGAGGGAGGATACTATGCTCTATAATTTTGTAGAAGGGTTCTACTAGTTTATTCTTGTTGCATGGTGGGGTTAGGCTTCTTGTAGATATATTGGTATTTATTTTGATGGACCTCCTTATAGTTTTTCTGATCTTGGAGGAGATCATGTGTTGATTGTGTGTTGTAGTGGAGGTATTCCTGAAATATAACATCATGTATGATCTACTTCATGTTTCAAGCATATCATTTCTTGGCCAAGGTGTTCTAGATCTGGCTATGCATCACCTTCTCTGTAGGATAACCTTATGGCCTATGCTTGGGGTTCTTGTAGATCTATTGGTGTTTATTTTGATGAACCTACCCACAATTTTTTATCTTGGGGGAGAACATGTGTTGACTATTTTTTGTAGTGGAGGTCTTCAAGAAATCTAACCCCATGTATGATCTACTTCACAATTTGAGGGTGTCATTTCTTGGACAAGGTGTTTTGGATCTGGTTGTGGATCACTTTCTCTATAGGACGACCTTGCAGTCTGTGGATGCTTTCTTGGGTTGTTTCATTTCTAGATCTCCAAAGTCTTTTTGTAGGTTATCTTTTGGATCTTATTTTTTTCTTACTTTGATGTGATCGATGTTGGTCTTTCTGTGTTCTAGCAGGTAGACCTTTGAAGTGTTTGCTCTCTTCTCTGAACTATTTAGTTTTCTCCTAGGAGGGATTTTTTTTTTTTTTTTAGTGTACGATATTATTAAGTTTTATCCTGGTTTAGAAAACCTTTTTCAAATTTTAGTGTACTGAACTATTTGAAAATTGAAAACCTTTTTCAAATTTCAAAGTACATGGAAGCCTATCTTCATGGTTGTGAGGTTTTCCTTCGATGGGAATACTTGTTTCAATTTGTGTGGGGATGTTTCCTGGTGTGTCGAGAAACCTGCTTTTCATTTTTGTTCCTATCCAAAGATGGTTCTAAGGAGATCGTCTTTGGGTGTCTTCTTTGGGGATCGTCTCCCTATTTATGAGAGGTTGTTTCTTTTGATTTTCCTCATTGTAAAAGGGTATAATACCCTTTCAAAACCCATTTTACCAATAAAAAATAATAATAATTTTTAAATTGGTTATATGGGATTGAACCCCATGTATTACATAGTGCCCAATATCAAAATTTCAATACTTATATGGGATAGCACAAGAGTGCCCTTTTTTTCCATAAATATTTGAAATGTTTGGATGTACACTTGTGGAAGGAAAAAACCCTCAAAATGTTGAAATCTAAAACCATTGTGAATGCTCTAAAAGCAAAAGTGGTCATGAAATAATTCTTCGAAAACCTATTCATAAATCAAAAGCGGTTGTAGAAATGCTCTTTGAAACCCTATTTAGAATATGCATTGCTATTTTGAAAAACTCAACTCCCAAATTGAAAACTGGGTAAAAGCCCTAAAATTAGCAGAGAAGTCTTTCAATTTTTCGTAAAGGTATTTTTGCTAGAATATTTTACTTCATTGTAACCTTTCTCCCTGTAATTCAAAGTCTCATATGGTGTAATTTATGTTCAATAATTTCAATATGATGCAGACCAGACCCATTTTCAATTTTATTTCATGCAAACAACTTGAAAGCTTAATTTTTTCATAGCAACCCACATTTTCAAAGGAGCTTGCACACAACTTTCTCAAATGTATTCTACAATTTTATTGTTGTATATTCATAGTTTCACACTACAACTTCATAGAGCTATCAAGTCTTCCCTTCAAAAACATAAATGTGATGGAAACTCAATTTTCTTTGCTTAACACATTTAAATTTTAGTGTATGCCCTCATAAATCATTTTCTATTTGCATTAACAAAGCGTACATAGTATCCTACCTACACAGGCCACAAACAATTCAATTTTGAACAAAGGTTTCATAGACTATCCAACTTCTCTATCATGGTACTATCTATAGATATTACAAGTAACTCATTCGCATTAGGCCTATGTGATGGTCAAAACCCAAATTCATCTTTTATCTGACCTATTGTGACCACTTCACAACTTCCCCAAAATTGGGGACACGATGAAAATTTTGATATTTTGATATTTTAGTTTTCATGATCTTGATTGTTTGATTAAAAATCAAACCTTTCTTTACTTCATTTTATATTTTTTTGGGTCTCTTTTGAAAATTTTAAGACTTTATAGTGTGATTTTAAATGTTTTAATTTTTAAAAAAATTATTTAAATGTTTAAAATAAATCATTTAAAATAATTAAATAAAATACTTTGGAATATACTTTGAAATAATTAAAAAAACAAGCATGGCGTCTTTTGACAAATGCAAATGCAGAATGGATTACTATAATCAGAAGAAAGTATTTGCAAGAAATTGAATTCTTAAGTTATTCCTTTCCTCCCAGGGGATCAATTTTTTGGAAATCAATCCTTCAAACTAAAAACTTGCTAAGCAAAGGGCTACGTTGGAAACTGGGAAATGGAAGAAACATTGATTTTTGGGACCACAAATGGTTAAAGGACTATCCCCTCTCTGCGAGACCCCATCATTTCAACCCTTAGAGCTTGGACAATTGAAGTTTTTGGTACCAAAGTTGCAGATTTTATTACTTTGTCAAACAATAGAAGGGTATGGAAGCCAATAATGAATAATGATCTACCAGGGGCATCAATAATATTGGAGAATGAATTAAAGCAGTCTTTACTCCCTTCCGGCATTCTTGAGGACCGGATTATCCCGGGAAGCTTCAGACAATGGGGAATTTTCTGTCAAGACTGCTTATCTGATGCTTATTGATAATGATGAACCTACTTTCCCTCACTTGGAAGTTTGGCCCAAAAGCATTGTTCCGAAGGTTGGGTTTTTTGCATGGCTGGCCATCCAAAATAAGATCCTCACCATGGATAACTTAATAAAAAGAGGTGTGATTGTTGTTAATAGGTGTTATCTTTGTATGTCTGAGTGGGAGTCTATTGATCATTTGTTTCTATATTGTAATTTTTCTGTCTCAATCTTGTTAGGTCTGTTACAAGTGTTTCATATTTATTGGGTCCATCCTAAGTCCATTTTTGACTTATTTGTCCAGTGGCCTTCCCAATTTTTGAATAGGCATCTTAGGTATATGTGGAAGATCTGCCTTCATCACTACTTGTGGCAGATATGGTTGGAAAGGAATCGTCGGGCCTTCTTGGATAAGGTTTCTCAGTCATCCTCTGTCCTGTCAAAAATTTTAGCATATGCTAATGAGAATACTTGTTTAGTGCCTGCAGCATCTAGACCTCCAAATCCTTTTGAAGATTCATTAGGCCAGTCATTAAACTTACCTCTCACTGATGGCCTCAATCATCCTCAAGTCTGTCCTAGAACCATGATCACATGGACCCCACCCCCCCTAGGGTGGATTAAGTTAAATTTTGATGGGGCATCTAGGGGCAACCCAGGTGAAGCTGGGGCTGGTGGCTTACTTAGAGACCACAAGGGTGAGGTGCTTGTAGCTTTTGCAGAACATCTTGGAGCTCAAACTAACAATGTGGCTGAAGCAAGGGCAGTTTGGAGGAGCCTCAAGGTGGCAGAGAATTATCCAAGGAAACTGTTGGTGGAAGGTGATTCTCTTATTATTATAAATCTTCTAAAGAACACTAAGAGAGCTCCTTGGAGATTTGATGACTACATCCATGAAGCAAGGGCTCTAATTCATGACCGACTTGAGGCCATAATTTTGCATACCTTCGGAAGCAAACATGGCAGTGATAGGGTGGCAAATGAAGGCATTGTAGCAACAAATTTGATCACGTGGACTGAAAATCTTCCTCATGCGGTCTCAATGGTGATAGATAATGAAAAAATTTAGATTGGAAGGCTCAAAGTGGATCAATGACAGAAAATGGGGGCATTTTTAAAAAAAAAAAAATTTGAACCTTATAATGGATTTTGTCATATTTGTTTTTTTTGTTCAAGTGACTAGTGTTTTTTGCAGCTGGTGGGGCACTGATATAGGTTTTTTATCTACAAATTCATGCATGGGAAAAATCTGCTTTGGCCTCAAGTATTTCCCAAGGTGTGTTTGGATTCGATGTCGCAAAAAGGCCCTAGCAAGAAATAACAAAGTGTTGGAGATCCCTGACAATGAGGCACCAGACCCCACCATAATAGTCTTGGAGAAGATGACAATTTCATCTGCCTCCAACAGTATCAACCGATTGAAGAGTCCGTCCGGCCTCATCGGTCAATTGTTGATTTGTGTGATTCCTTAAATCTTCCGTTTTATAGCCAGCAGTTCCAGGGGCACAAGGAGTCAAAGGCAAAATCTAAATATGATGGCAAGAACGATGATAAGAAGTTAGATGAGGACTACAAGGAAGACTGCTTGGCCTCTTGGCTGTCCATTCTATGGGATGTTTTTTTTTTTTGACCATATTCTATTATTTTTATATGGGCACAAGCTACTCTGCATGGTGCTTGCATGATTAGTTTTTGTCTTTGTTAGTTCTTTTTTGCGTCTTTCTTTTCTGATGGCCATAATATTAGGCTTCCATAGTTTAGTTTGGCTGTATTCTAATGGAAGAGTAGGTCTTGGCCATTTTTGTTGTCAGTTTAAACTTTTAGGGCTTGGCCTTTGTCCAGTTGGTCAGTGGACCCTATTTTGTAAAATGGTTTTGGGTCAACCAGTTAAAACCCGGTGTTAATTATAATATTCTCTTACTTACCAAAAAAAAAAAAATTTAATGTTTTAAATCATTTATTATAAATTTTAATAAAAAATATTTAAAAATCATTTTGAATGTTTTTATTTCAAAGTGTATTGTAAATGTTTTAATTAAAATATTTAAAGTACATTATTATAAAACATTTTGTGCTGGTTTTGCAAGTTTTCAATATGAATGAATGAAGAAAGGAGTGGAAAGTGAAGAGAATAATATGGTTATAAAATCTATTTTAAATTGTAGAATAGAATGAACGAACACAATGTTAAATTATAAATAGGCCATTAGAAACCAAGAAAAATGGTTAGACACTTTGTAGAGAGGATGAATTGAAGAGGAGAAACAAATGACAAGTTGCATAGGGTTTTACACAGTAAGAACAAAACCTTTTGGAGAACATTTATTGTGAGATATACAATTATATATCAAATTATTTTTGTTAAAATATGCATGCAAATGGTGTTTTAATTGATTAAATAATTTGATATATTTCATTTTATTTAAATTCTATAGAAGATAGCATTTTTTTTTTGGTAAATAAAAGTCATCATTAATTACCAGGTTTTGCAGGTTAACCCAAAACCTAATACAAAATATAGCCTTATGCTGAGATTGCGGATCTTGGTCATCCTTAGAACATTATTTTCAAAAATTGTGTTGGTTATCCTACAACACCTTACACTTACTACAAAAAGATAGTTCAACATGACAATTAACATTACTTACAATGATAGCCGTTTGAGTTGACTTAGAGAAAAAAATCTATGCTTATCATGAAAAACATGGGGAAAAAACACCCTTCCACCTTTCTCCTTAATCCGTAGTGTGCTTTTCATGTCTAATAATGTCTTCCACTTCATGTGGTACCCCTTGTATCCACATATTCCAACTTCCCGCATCAATACCCACATTGGCTAATTTATCAGCCGCTTTGTTGGCCTCATGAAACACATGGCAAATCCTCCTGTCCTGTCTTACAACAAAAAGGATCCTTGCCTCGCGAATGACAATCTCAATTCTCCATGGAGATTTTCTGCCATTGGTTAACAGGTTGATTATATTTATGGAATTGCCTTCAATCATTAAATTTCCATGAGTCTCCTGGGAAACTTTTAACCCTCTCAAAAGGGGGCTCTAGCTTTCGCCTCATTATTAGTTCTAATTATCAATGGTTTAGCGAAGGCCTTAACCAATTTTCCTTGATGATCTCTGATTACTTCTACAGCTCTTGCTCTTCCTGGGTTCTCCTTAGCTACATCATAAAAGTTCAATTTGAACCAACCCCTAGGGGGTGGCTCGCAAGAGACCCCATTTCTAGGATTGGGTAGAGGGATAAAAGGCTTTTCCTCAATTCCTAAGGATAAAGCAATTTGTCCTTTCTGGAGAGGGATTATACGGTTCTCCTCATCAAGGATACTAATGTTTTCTTTCACAAAGGCAAGGATTCTATTGAGAATTTTTTTAAGGCTATGACTGGTGTCCTTAAAAGTTTTGTAATTCCTTTCTAACCATATCTGCAATAGGAAATGGTGCCAATAGATTTTCCAAAGGTACTTAAGTTTTAGACTAACAAAGGGTTGAGGCCATTGTTGGAACACTTCAGAAACTAAAGCCGACTTGACCCACAAGATCCTAAAAGCCTGGAAAATTTCATCAAAGATGGATGCTACCACCGGATACTCTAGGAACAAATGTTGGGTTGACTCCCACCCAACCCTGCACATATGAAAACAATTAGCAATAACCATACCTTTGGTCAACATATTATCCATGGTAAGAATTTTTCCTTCGATCACCAGCCATGAGAAAAAAGATATTTTAGGGATTAAACCCTTGATCCAGACCAAATTCGATTGAAATTGTTGGTCTTCATTGTTGAGATAAAAGATAGCATTTTATCCATATTAGATTGAGTTAATTTTTATTAGTATAGATTGGATTTGAATTCCAGAAGAGTTATGTTTATGTTGTATAGCTTGTAGATTAAATTTCATTTTATTTTATTTTTTCTACCTTAATATTTTTATTTTATTTTAATTTCAAAGTTCAGTTTATAAACCCTAATTCAATATTATAAAGTTTTAAACTTTATAATTAGGGTTTCATGTTTATTCACCATTCAAATATTATGTAAATTTATATTTGGATGAATAAACATTAAATTTAATTGAAATTTTTTATAAACCCTAATTTCAATATTATAAAGTCTAAACTTTATAATTAGGGTTTCATGTCTATCCACCATTCAAATATTACGTAAATTTATATTTGAATGAATAAACATTAAATTTATTTGAAATGTGTTATAAACCCTAATTTCAATATTAAGTATTCTAAACTTTATAATTAGGGTTTCATGTTTATTCACCATTCAAATATTACATAAATTTATATTTGGATGAGTAAACATTAAATTTAATTGAAATGTGTTATAAACCCTAATTTCAATATTATAAAGTCTAAAATTTATAATTAGGGTTTCATGTTTATTCACCATTCAAATATTACGTAAATTTATATTTGGATGAATAAACATTAAATTTAATTGAAATGTGTTATAAACCCTAATTTCAATATTATAAAGTTTAAACTTTATAATTAGGGTTTCATTTTATTCACCATTCAAATATTACGTAAATTTATATTTGGATGAATAAACATTAAATTTAATTGAAATGTGTTATAAACCCTAATTTCAATATTATAAACTCTAAAATTTATAATTAGGGTTTCATGTTTATTCACCATTCAAATATTACGTAAATTTAATTTTGGATGATTAAACATTAAATATAATTTAAATGTGTTATAAACCCTAATTTCAATATTATAAATTCTAAATTTTTTACTTAGGGTTTTATGTTTATTCACCATTCAAATGTTACGTAAATATTTCCCTTTATGAAAATTGTAATTTCATAAAAGGGGGTTAATTTATAAGGGTTTTCAAAGGTTATTATATTTCAAGGTTTATCATTTGGATCATTTTTCTTTCATGTTTAAAGCAACATAAAAATCAATTCACTCATCATTTCATTAAGTTTCATGAACAATCAATAGCATATCATAATTAAATATTACCAACACAGGCCCCTTGTTAACAGTTATTTGCAAATCACTAAGGTATTCCAAGCACTTATTTGATATATTTTCATAACATACAAACACACATTAAGTGAAGGAAACTTGGAGAAATGTTTATTTCTTGACAAGAGAGGGTTTTCATTTGAAAATCCTAACTGTGATGAGGATTTTACAATTGGGCAAAATTTCCACTCAACAAAATTGGCGCTAGAAGGAGGGCCTGAAAGGTAATATTTGTTATTTTTAGCATTTGAAGTTGTTCAAATTTATCATTTAAAAAAAATGTGATTTTTTTTTATTTATGTTGCACTAGTATTGTTCTGCTATAAATTCAAAAATATGGTTATGATTCAACTGTTATAAATTTTCATGCATATTTTTTTATGTTGAAACTGGTTCAATGGTAGTAAATAAAACTTGGATGGGTAGTTTTTGTAGTCCCATAAAAATTCTTGGAGAAGCCCGTCAAATCCCTGAAGATATAGAGGAATGTTTACCCATGTATAGGCATGATGGAATGAATACTACTGAGGAACATATTCAGGCATATGAAAATGCTATGGTTCATTTACAAATTATACATGAAGATGTTGTATGTAGATTGTTTCCATTCACATTAGATGAGTTTGCTTATGATTGGTATATTAATTTACCTGTAGGCTCTATCACTTCTTGGGATCAATTAGAAGCAATATTTCTTAGTCATTTTGGAAATGTGGTTGACATGGATATGATATCAAATCAATTTACTTCTATTTGTAAAGAACTTAATGAATCCATGAGTCAATTTAATGATAGGTTTCATAGGTTGTATACTGAAATAGAGACACATTACATCATTGTAGAAGAGGAAGTCATTAAAGTATAATTGGAAGCCTTAGACCCATTTACTTTTGTACTCTTAGGGAAATATCTTAGAAATCTATCCTTGTCTAAAGCCTACAGTGAGGTAATAATTGTAGAAAAAAGGGTGGATTTTTAAAGGGGTTGATGTGGGTAAATTATCGTTACTTAACCCTAAGGTTTCAAATTAGATACCACCTATGATTCATGATACACATTTTTTCTCTCATGTTAAAACTTTTTGCAGGAGTTATGGATTCTAACCAATGTCAACCATCTAATCTGGCACCCATATCCATCAATGAAGATTGTGGTAATCAAGCTTATCAAAATATATAAATACATGAGTCTTCAGATATTGGAGAAGTCCTATATCTAATTAGCCTTGAAACATGTGATAAAATAGGACCTTCCATAGAGTTGAATGAAACAATTACAATAGATGATCAAGAAAGTCAATGTGTTTCAAATAGTGACTCACTAGAAATGAAATATTTAGAGTCATTATTTACAAATAAGGATTGGGATAATCATAGAAAATTAAATGCAGGATTTGATCCAATTTTGGAAATAATTGATCTCTCAAAAGTGGATGAAGATGAGTTTGAAAAGAAGTCAATTTTTGAATTTAAAGAAATGAAAGAAGGGATGCAATTTCATCAAATGTTACAGGAATATAATTATTATAATGGTTGGGGAAGATATGAAGAATTATTTTTTTCTCACAATCCTACTAATGAAATTTCCATTTCACTTGATATGCAGGATGTTGAAACCTCTATCTCGCATGAAGATCTTGCAATTTCTATCCAATTGTAAAATGACATGCCAATTTCAGATATAGAGAAAGTTCCAAAATTTGATCATTTTTAACATGATTTTGTGAAATACCTTGTTGCAATAGATAGGGAAGAAATGGTAAATGTTTCTCACGATTCATCTATTTTAGATGAGAAAGAGGTAATATTTTCTCTTTTATTTTGGAATATTGAAAATTTAGATGCAAATTCCCATGATTATCTTGAATATTTAAATGAAGAAATTCCATGGGTAGCTAAAAAATACTAAGAATTATCTATTCCTCCAAAAGAAAATATTTATTTATTGGAATTAATTCAAGGATTTGATTAGAGAGATGTGTTATTTGACACATATTTAGATAGACAAAAATTATGGTTTGAAAAGGATGAACATATTCTTGATTGGATGTCTAATTTTGATGCTTTTGAAAAATAGGTCATTGATGAAGGTAAAGGGATACGAGATGATGATGGTGATAGAGATCATGAAGAAAAATAAAATATTACAATGGCTCACCAAGTAGTGGTAAATGAAAGTGTACAAAAGGTAGAATCTCATCCTTTATATCCAAACATCCAAGAATCAGGTAAAAATTTGCATGATCATTTATTGGATTCGAATGTTATTTATGATGAAATACCACTAAAGGTTAATAAAGAACTAGAGTGGATTTCTATTCACACCACTAATGATATTGCTTTGTTAAATGAAAGAGAAGTAGATATGCTTGAATTTTTGAACCAAGTTCATCAACAATTGACAATTCAATCTAGGATACAAACTTATAATGATTCTCATTTTGTAAATATCCTAGGTGCTTGCAAATTTTTGCATGAGTATGATTGGCCTAAAGACATAGATGATGAATTTGCTTTAAAATTTTCATATGTATCCTCTTATTTGAAATAATTTCTATATGCTTATGAAAATGAAAACTTAAGTCAAAGTGAAAAATCAGATTTTGAAAGTTACATCTCATTGAATAAGCAAAATATAGTCGAAAATCATGTATTCAATTGTACATTTAATGAATTAAATCCTAAACATGGAATTTCTAATAAAATTGAATCAAATTGGTGGGATGAGAAAGGCAAAATGAAGTTTGTTATATTTTTGGGCCTAATCTTATTTTGGTTGGAGTTATGTAAAACTTGGCATGCATATAATAATATATATCTTTTACAGTGTGCCAATCATGTTTGGGATCCAAGGAAGTGATAGCATAAATTTGGCATCATTTTGTACATAGTGTATATTTTTGTAAATAGCATTTTAGGTTTTATGATTTTTTGTTTTGTTTTTGTGCATAATCTTTGTTTCGTAAGATTTTACTTTTGGTTTTCTTGTCAGTATTTTCAATTTTAGGGAGTAAGTTTTTATTTGCTTATTAGTTTTGCTTGTATATAACTTGTGGTTTTGTGATTTTGTTAATCATTGTTTGGGTGTTTATTTTCATTGTGAAATTTTGGTGTTTTTTTATTATGGTTTTCAATAAAATTGGCTTATGCCAAATTTTGGATTTCAATTCATGTTATCATTTTGTTGTTTAAAGTTTTGTAGGTTTTGGTGTTGTTTATTTATTGAGGTAGTTGTGGTAGTTACAATAAATATTTGATGAATTTATTTGGTAGTTGTTCTTGTGTCACTCAAGATAAATTACCTGTTTTTGAAATCATCTAAAACTTGAAGAAAAGAAAAGTAAGATTGTTAGTATGTATCTTTATGAATTTGGATCAAGATAGTAAAATTTGGAATAATGAAGTCATTTTGTCAAAGCTCCACAGATATTGCATCACATTAAAGGAACATTCCTTGAAATATTGAAGGATGAAGTTATAGTTTTGTAGGTTAAGGTGAAAATCTAAGATACTCAATTTTTAGCCTTACTTGATCTCTAACCTAAGTGGTAGGTGAATTTTGCAAAGCGACATAAAGCTTGATAAAAAAAGCAAAGTAAATACAAGGGAAAGTAAAGTCAAATCAATCACCATACTCTAGATAACCTTCACCGGGGCTATAGATGCCTGAATGGCAGTGGAGCTATGTCTAGACTGAAGTAAAGGAAAGAGGTAAAAATACAAAAATCATATAATATTTGGGTGATTCAGATAACCTCTATTGAGGCTATAAATGTCTAACTAGCAGTAGAGCAATGTCTTAAAGAGAGTGAGTTACCTCCACCAAAGCTAAAAAGGCTCGACTGATAGTGGAGCAATGCAGAGGTGTACTTAATGAGAAAATTCTATAAGCCTAACTGCAAAATTTATAATGGAATCTAAATAGTTTTAGGAAGACAAATGAATCACAGAGCACACACCCAACAAAGGCAAATGATTTAGTTGTTCCATTTTAAATTTCTCTATTCACATTCGTTGGATATCATTAATACTTATTTTTTTTTATGTTTGGGTTTGTTGGTTTCATAATTAGGTTTTTAAGTCCAAAGTGTTCATGAACATTTTCCACTAGAGTTGCCATTTGTTGTGACCACTTCATAACTTCCCCAAAATTGACCCACTGAAAATATTGAGATTTTGATATTTTGGTTTTCATGATCTTGATTGTTTGATTAAAAATCAAACCTTTCTTTACTTTATTGTATATTTTGTTGGGCATTTTTTGAAAATTTTAAGACTTGATAAGTGTGATTTTAAATGTTTTAATTTAAAAAACATTTAATTTCAATGTTTGAAATAAATCATTTAAAATTATTAAATAAAACACTTTAGAGTATAATTTTAATGTTTTAAATAATTCATTTTAAATTTTGATCAAAATATTTAAAGTTCATTTTGAATGTTTTTATTTCAAAGTGTATTTAAATGTTTTAATTAAAATATTTAGAGTACATAATTTTAATGTTTTAAATCATTCATTTTAAAGTTTAACTAAAATATTTAAAGTTTATTTTGAATGTTTTTATTTCAAAGTGTATTGTAAATGTTTTAATTAAAATATTTAAAGTACATTATTTTAAAAAAATTTGTGTTTGTTTTGTAGGTTTTCAATATGAATGAACGAACAAAGGAACGAAAAGCAAAGAAAATAATATGGCTATAAAATATGTTTTAAATCGTAGAACAAAATGAACGAACACAATGTTAAATTATAAATAGGCCATTGGAAACCAAGAAAAAGGGTCAGACACTTTGCAGAGAGGATGGATTGAAGAGGAGAAACAAAGGACAGGTTGCACAGGGTTTTACACAGTGAGAACAAAACCTTTTGGAGAAAATTTATTGTGAGATCTAAAGTTATATATCAAATTATTTTTGTTAAAATACGCATGCGGATGGTGTTTTAATTGATTAAATAATTTGATATATTTCCCTTTATTTAAATTCCATAGAAGATAGCATTTGATCTATATTAGATTGAGTTAATTCTGATCAGTATAGATTGGATTTGAATTCCAGAAGAGTTTTGTTTATGTTGTGTAGCCTGTAGATTAAATTTCATTTCATTTTATTTTTCTACCTTAATCTTTTTATTTTATTTTAATTTCAAAGTTCAGTTTATAAACCCTAATTCAATATTATAAAGTTTTAAACTTTATAATTAGGGTTTCATATTTATTCACCATTCAAATATTATGTAAATTTATATTTGGATGAATACACATTAAATGTAATTAAAATGTGTTATAAACCCTAATTTCAATATCATAAAGTCAAAAATTTATAATTAGGGTTTCATGTTCACCATTCAAATATTACATAAATTTATATTTGGATGAATAAACATTAAATTTAATTGAAATGTGTTATAAACCCTAATTTCAATATTATAAAGTCTAAACTTTATAATTAGGATTTCATGTTTATTCACCAATCAAGTTTTATGTAAATTTATATTTGGATGAGTAAACTTTAAATTTAACTGAAATGTGTTATAAATCCTAATTTCAATATTATAAAATCTAAATTTTATAACTAGGTTTTTATGTTTATTCACTCTTCAAATATTACGTAAATTTATATTTGGATGAGTAAATATTAAATTTAATTAAAATGTGTTATAAACCCTAATTTCAATATTATAAAGTCTAAACTTTATAATTAGGGTTTCATTTTTATTCACCATTCAAATGTTACGTAAATATTTCCCTTTATGAAAATTGTAATTTCATAAAAGGGGGGTTAATTTATAAGGGTTTTCAAAGGTTATTATATTTCAAGATTTATCATTTGGATCATTTTTATTTTATTTTTAACGCAACATAAAAATCAATTCACTCATCATTTCATTAAGTTTCATGAACAATCAATAGCATATCATAATTAAATATTGCCAACATAGGCCCCTTGTTAACAGTTATTTGCAAATCACTAAGGTATTCTAAGCACTTATTTGATATATTTTCATAACATACAAACACACATTAAGTGAAGGAACCTTGGAGAAATATTTATTTCTTTACAAGAGAGGGTTTTCATTTGAAAATCCTAACTGTGATGGGGATTTTGCAATTGGGAAAAAATTCCAATCAACATGGCCTAATATTGATTATTGACATCCTATTTTATTCAGTCATGTGTAGCTACAAAACATAAGTTGCCCGCTTAAATTTTCCACTTTCCAATTAATTATATAATATTTCTTGGGATATATTTAGAATTCAACTAATTGAAATAATAGCAAATATCTCATAACTCAAATACAATATCATAATAGCTTAGCAATGGCGAGGGTTTTACTACATGAAAACTCAAAATTTGAATTTTCAGAGAGCAGGAAGAATTCTTTAGGCACAACAAGCAATGGCAAGGGTTTTGTTACCAATGGGGATCTTGATGGGTCCACCCCTAAGGATGATTATGACAAAGTTATATCTCATGAACCCTATGATAAATGGTTTGAAGTCATAGGATTTAGAGTAAGTATTCCAAAAATAGCCCCAAATCAAGGACCTGCATCTTATGTGAAAATAGTTCAAAATGGTCCCAAGACATCTGAGTCTCAGTCCCAGTTGAATATTGTTTCCTTTTTTCCCTAGTGGATGTGACTTGTTCCTTCATAATAACATGATGGTCAACTATATTTCCATGGAATACCTATCCCTAGTTAGAAAATTCATAAGTGGAAAACCGAATATGGAATTAATGCATAAATAGTCTTATTACAAGTGGAAGACTTTTGGAAACATGGAATTAGTCACCCTCTCTAAGGGTTATTTCTCATCAGACTCAACAACCTAGATGACTCCTGTATCCTATATGTAAGCTTGTGGTTCTTTGGTTGAATAAGCTTATTCCTAAAAAAATAGGTAGAATATTTTAATCCTGAGACACAAAGCATCAATTTGGCTCTTATTTGGGTTCATCTTCCTAACCTTCCTAATAAATTTTGGTATGAAGAAATATTTATAGGGATTGGTCATGACATTGGTGACCTAGTGACCATCGACCTAGCAACCAAAGCCAAAAATCATATGGTCCATGCTCATATCCGCATTAATTCTAACTTGGAATTAGAACTTCAAACCCACATCAATTTGATCTATAAATCCTACAAAATATGCTAGCCCATAAAATATGAGAACAAATTGATATTTTGAATGGAATGTCACACCCAAGGACACCTCAAGGTCCAATGCCTTATGCTAAAACCACCCAAAGAATCAAATAAGAAGGAAATAAATCAGAAAGACAAACCACTCGGTGGCCTCCAAAAGCATGGTCCTCCAAAAAAACACTTTTCAAACCCACTTAGAATTAGTTCTAAACAACATCAACCAAATGCTCCGAATGGAACCCAATATGTCATGAATGGCTAAACCCTCGAGGTAGTTGTAAAAGGAAAACAAGTGGTAATTTCATCACAAAAACCCTCTCAAAAAAATATATTTTCCTTATTCACTTACCCTAACCATTTTGATGTCCTTTCTCAGATGAATGTTTCTAACATGGGCAACAAAGATAATTCTCTGTTCCTTGTATCTATCACCTCATCCCAATTTTATGACCTCCATTATTCTCCAACCAGATCGGGTTCTTCCTTTCCTTCTCCCACACCCATACCCCTAAATAATTTCTCTTCAATTCCAAAGTGACTTCCCCTAACTCTCACACCCCTAAATCCCTAAACCCATTTTTTAAAGCTTCCTCCTCTAACCTAGTCATTCGAAGCCCAAATAGATAATGTTTTCCATCCAACCCTCATGAGTTGCTTTCCCCTAACGACATTATCCCTAAACATACAAAAAGAATCAAAAGGGCATTAGTGATTTCAGAAGCAAAAAAAAGAGGGAAATATCTCCTATTTCAGATAAAAATAAAAAAATGCATTGAAGATGAAATTACAAATAGTACACAATCAACCCTTCTTGTAGACATATTTTCTCAAGTGCAAGATGAAACCAAGATAACTAAAACCCCCTCATATTAGAGCAAAGAGGGGTGGAAATCCTCAAATAATAATTCCAAATAGAAATTTTGTCATGGAATATGACATGCGTCAATGGTCATTCCAAGAAAATATTGGCTACCACCATGAGGAAAGAAATGAAATCAACTATTTTCATCATGCAGGAGACAAAAATTAAAAACAAAACCACAGTCATATGGAAGGGCTACCATTTCATTTTCAGCCCATCTCAAGGCTCATTAGGTGGAATCATAAGTCTTTGGAATCCATCCAAACTTAAAGGAAGACTTGTTTCATCTTCTGATAGAATTACTAATGTTTTGTTCTTTAGCATAGAAAACAATGCAAGTTGGATTATTTCAAATATTTACGTCCCCAATACCCCTAAATTAAGAGTTTATATTTGGGACACATTAAGTCAAATAAGATCTGTATTTGTTAATCATCCTTGGATTCTAGGAAGTGACTTTAACTCCCCTCTATACCCATATGATAAAAACATAGGAACTGCTCTCTCCCATAAATTATGAAGAATTTAGCAACTTTATCGATGGAAATGAATTGATGGACATTCAACTTAAGGGAACTATATTCACATGGAGCAATAGGAGAATATGAGGTCAACATATCTAACTAAGTCTTGATCAATTTTTACTATCCAAGGAGGATGTTCCACTCTTGGGAGATACCTCCCTCCAAGATCTTCGCAAGATAGGATTTTATCACAATCCTTTAATCCTCAAAGGCATCCATACCCCTATCTTAAAAAATCCTTTTCGATTTAAAGCTATGTGGACTCAACATCCGAAACTCAAGGACAAAATTGTAGAGTGTTGGGGCCAAGTGTTTTTAGGACTTCGAATAGTTCAAGTTGCAAAGAAACTTTGGTTCATCAAGAATAATCTCAAAGATGTTGGGTGAAATGTCCAGGACACATATCCAATGGGTAGACAAGGTATCCTAGGGTGATTTTCCTAATTAAATAAATTAGAAAAATAGGATGAAGTGTAGGATTTTATATCCCTAAGTTTAGACTTAGGCACATAATTTTATTATGCAGGATTTGATGGTGGGGTGGTGAATGTGACTTAGAGGGTGTCGGATTTTGGTGTTTACAATGATAATGAGAAAGTAATTATTTTTCTTTCACATAATAATCCTGGTCCATTCCATTAATTTCTACTATCTCTTGTAAATTTTTGAGCTTGGATTCAATTTTGTTTTTCTTTTAAAATGTTACCAAAATATTTAACATTCCATATATTCATTTGATCCTTTAAATATTTTAACTTTTGAACAAACTTGTGCATACATGATTCTTCAAAATTTGACTCATCCCACCATAACATAACCATCTGGAAAAAAATAGGGTCTTGGAGCCACATAGACTGGAAGCGAAATGGCTTTGGATGACCATTGTTAGGTGATTCACAAGTCAAAAGAATGGGTTTGTGATCTGATCCTACTCGCAGTATAATATCTAAAGATATTGTATATTTTGTTTGCAACCATTTATTGGATAACAAAAATCTATCTAGTCTTTCTACTATATGATTTTTCCCAATGCATCTATTATCCCATGTGTATTGAAATATTGAGGGACTAACATCCCAAAGGTCATTTGAATTGACAAATGAAGTAAAATCTTGCATTTATTTTGACCATCCTAGGATGCCACCCTTATTTTCCAAAGGATATATAATAGTATTAAAACCACCCCCAAGAATCCATAGATCACAATGAATCATCAGTGTATTTTACAAAAATATACTAAGGTCCTTCCAACATTTTTCACGAGGAGTAACTATAGTTGGAGCATATATATTTATAACCCCAACTTTGGTGTTTTCCTCTTTCCTACAAAATTATCCAACAACCCAATTACTTTTTGCTTCTAATAGTTATCCATCCCATTTGTATTTATCCCATATTATTGCAATACCGCTTGAAGCTCCTGTAGAAGAAATTGCTAAACAATCACCTGTCTTCCAAATATTCTTAAAAGCATCCTTATATTCCTCACTGTGTAATTTTATTTCTTGTATCAAAATAAACTTTGGGCTATAACAACCTATTAATTCCTTAATAACTCTTTTTTTAGGGTTTGTATTCATACTCCTAATATTCCATAATCTCATTTTTATCATAAATACCATTTATTTTTATTAGTGGGCTTAACCCCACTTCTTGTTACCACCTGTGATATTTTTATTTGGCTTCCCAGATCAATATCCTTTTGAGTTTCTTTTTCTATTTTTTACTTTTTCTAATAGCCTTCCTCTCCTTTTTTCATTCTTGCCACCACTCTCATCTTCATCAATAACTTCCATTTTTTCATATGGTTCAAAATGATACTTATCTTATAATGATTTATGTTTCCCTAAAGAGTCGAAAGTGCAAGGATATTCATCATTTCATTTTAATTCAGCTTAAAATATTCAAAAACATAATCGTATATCCATTAAAAGTGAATATTAATAATCTCTTTTAAGAACTATTATACTACCCTTTATCATCCCATCCTTATAATAACTTCTAGGGAATCACTTTTCTCCTTGATATGCATGAATATAGCTCCATTCTTGTTTTTGTCATTGATTAGTAAAAAATACTTCATCCATCTAGTGCATCCTTTATTTCAATTAGAGAAATCTTATATAATTTTTCTTTATTGGTAACTAGTATTTTTATATCAAAATCATTCATTCTTCAAATTGTCTAGATATTTGGAAATGCTTCAATGAATTTTATTTATTTGTAATTAGTTTTTTCATATGAAGATCAATTATTTTCCAAATTGTCTAGATATTCAAATAAAAAAATTAAATGCAAGGCTTATTTCTTTCTCAAACTTGCTTCACACTTTATTGATTTCTCCACTTGCACTAGAATTTTAGGTTTCATTCATGGGATTGGATGTGGAATATATCACTAAAAATTATAAATTAATTAGTAAAATACAAGGTCCGAGGTGTAGACCAATTGGTTCATCCAAACCCCATAAGGTGGCGGAGGTCCAAGGTTCAAATCTCGGGCCTCACCGAACTGAATGCTTATCCCTTTCCTGGTGCTTTCAGCGGCGTAAAAGGTTTAAAATGATTGTGGCATGGCGGTTATAGGGGTGGACTATGCAAAGATTTGTGTGGTGGATTTCGGGGTGGACAACGCGGAATACTATGATGTCCATAAAAGCTGGACAGCCTGCCCGAATTTGTGGCAACTACCGATTCCACCATGTTAAAAAAAAATTATTAAAATACAATAATACTTTTAATTAAGAAAAACCACATATTTAAGTATACTTTAAGTACAAGTATATAATCCATTGCTAAATGATTCATTCATAATACTCTATATATAAGTATCAAAATCTGAATAATTTCAATTTAGTAAGCACAATCCCAATTTTTATAAGAAGTAAATTCTTCATGGATATAGGTGTCAATAAGATCAAGCACCTCGTTTTTATATATCTATGACAAAATAGCCTCCTAAACATACTTTACCAAATTTATAATGATAGAGTATCAAGAATTATCATAATGTAAGTATATCATATTAAAAGGATTAAAAATACCATGATCTTAAAATAACTTTATAACCAATCAATCATATAAATACATGATCATCAAACATGTAAAATTTCACTCATGACAAAATATATTAGGAAAAATTATCCAAACAACTTTAAAATATTCAATCTAATAAAACAAAGACATAATTAGAAAAAAATTATCAAACTTTCCTTTAAAATTGTTCTTATCATTGCTTTCCTAACTATGATCCTTGTATATACAAGTAAAAATATCTAATTAAAATAAGCACAATGTGAATAATATCTCTAGAAATTATAAATTTAACTACAATAGCTTCAACCTTTCTCCTATTAATACTTTCCAATTATGATCCCTACATATACAAGCAAGAATATTCAATACAAGAAGTAAGCACAATGTGAATACCATGACTAAAAATATAAATTGATTTGCAATAAGTTTCATGGAAAACATTTTGCTTGATTAATTATTCTTGTACTATTTTCAAAAAAAAAAATTTGAATGAAAGGACCTTATATTAATTGGAAATAATCACTTTCATACAAAAATTTTGGGTGGAATTAACACACCTCGTGGCACACACCCACACGAATCAACTCAAAAATCCAATAGTACATCAGAACTAAGTAAAGAAAAGAAGACAAAACAGGGACAACTGTATGTAGTTACTGGATCAATTGGACTACAGTGGAGACCAATGATGCTAAGAAGTTGGAGCAGATAAATGATCTCTTCGACCACTGCAAGAACGAGCTGAAGGTGAGCTTGTGCGAGAGAAGCCACGAGTTTTGGACACATGGTTGTTGGAAGGAAATCGGCTAACAGAGCAAGGTGCATGAGCCCAATGATCCAGAAGTGATCTAAGATATTGCAGCTCCACCTGAAATTTCTCCACTTGAGTAAGGATCTGTAACCAACAATCATAGAAGAGAGCATATCTAGCAGCAATAGAGAAGGAGGTAGAAGCCTCCTGTCTCCCAAAGATAATATTATTTCTTGTTTTCCAGAGATGGTATAAAATACTAATACAAAAAATATGCCAAAATTCGTTGAGGGGAAGAGAAAAATCTAGGGGATCCCCAAGTAGTGCATTAACCCAAGAACATTGCTCCAATAAAAAGGAATTGAAAAAAGAAAGAACCCAATCCCAAGCATTTTTGGCTGTTTGAAAAGACCAAAACACATGAACAAAATTGTCAGGACCTCTACAAAAAGCACAAACAAAATTAGCAACCCCCATATATTGTAACCTATGACCAAGGGGAAGGCCTTGATGTAATAAACTCCAAGCAAAAAAACAATGCTTAGGTTCAAGATATGACTTCCAAACCACGAAAAACCGTAGGCTCCATCTAGATTGAGAAGAAACCAAATCCCAACGATTGTTTAAAGTATCAACCAGAGGAGCATGAGGGGACAACATATGATACCCTAAATAAGGTTTATACTTCACCAGATGAGTGTGATTAGGCCAACACCAATCGGATGACCAATGCTTGTTGAAAGTTCTTACCAAAATGTAGCCAAATAGAGAAAGGAGTGTTGCCGAGAACCACATCAAAAGTTGCACGATCATCTGGCTTAAGACCAAACTTCTGGCAAAACTGATCCCAAGAATACCAATGCTTGGTATGAGCATCAAAGAAATCTGAAAATGTTACAATACCATTTTTGAAGAAGCATAATGCTCTAACCCATTGAACTTGAGCCAAAGGTAGGCCCTCGAAAGTGACTACAGGAGACCACCAAGGACTTAGAGTGGATATAGAAGCTCCGGTAGATTTATATTTACCCTGCCATTGGAGCCTGGGTTTGAAAGCTTCCCATGCCTTCTAGATACTATTAGGAATGGAGCCTAATTATGAGGAGGCTAAACAGAGAAAATTTTTGGATTTACTGCAGGACGGGCGGGGAAAGTTTTCAGATTTACAGTCTATTAGTCTACCAGAGAAAGTTTCCAGATTTACAATAGGACAACCAGGGAAAGTTTTTTTGTTTTTATCCCAAAATTAGATGTTGGGAACTCAATGTTAATCTTGGAATGTATTAAGAAAAGCAGTTTGTTTTTTCTATTTTTTTCTTATATATAGTTGTGAGGAAAAACAAAGAAGAATATGACAAAGAAAATTACTGTGTTGATTCCTTGGAAATATAGAGAGGAAATTACAGCAGATGTTTGCTATAGGTTGTAACCCTCTATTGCTTGGATTGAGAAAACGAAAGACTAAAAATTCTTGGTGGATGTAACCCACATTGGGTGAACCACGTTAAAATCGTTGTCTCTTCTTCTGTGTGTGTTTGTCTAATTTTTCTTTAATTCAGCCGTTAAATTTTGAAACACTATAATTGTTTTTCTATATAAATATATTTTATATAGTGATTTACTCTATCAAGTGGTATCAGAGCGGTTGTTTTGTTGGGTGCACTTGACAGAAGGAGAATTTTTGGATCAAGTGGGAGCAATGGTGGAAGAAGGGAGGTTTAGAGTTCAAAAATTCAATAGCCAGAACTTTCAATTCGGAATATGCAGATGGAGGATTACTTGTACCGGAAGGATCTTTACTTACCTCTTGAGGGGGAAACAGAGAGACCTTCATCTATGTCTGATGAGGAGTGGAGTCTCCTTGATAGAAAGGCATTGGGTATTGTGAGGCTATGCTTGGGAGCCACCGTAGCCTTCAACATCTCTGATGAAAAGACTACCAAGGGAGTCATGGATAAGTTGGCCAAGATGTATGAGAAACCATCAACATAAAATAAGGTATTCTTAATGAAAAGGTTATTTAACATGAAAATGAGTGAAGGAGGATCTGTGCATAATCATTTAAATGAATTTAATACTGTCACTAATCAATTGCATTCAGTAGGATTGGATTTTTATGATGAGCTTAGGGCCTTATTAATCTTATGCTCTCTTTCGAAAAGTTGGAACAGTTTGGTAATGGCGATAAGTAACTCTGCTTCGAGTTCAAATAAATTAGAATTTGATGATGTGGTTGGTGTGATACTCAGTGAAGACATGAGAAGAAAAACCATAGGAGAATCATCTAGCACCGCCTTAACTGTTGAGAATAGAGGAAGAGGAAGAGAAAGAGGCAAGAGTTCACATCATGGCAAATACAAAGGCAGATCCAAAACATGTGGAAAAGGAAAGCTACAGTGTTGGAACTGTGGCAAAAAGGGTCATCTCAAGAAGGATTGTTGGCAAAGAAAGGGTGATGGAAATGAAGGTAATGATAATAATGGTAACACTTCAGAAGCCAATATTATTGGACAAATTCTACAAGATGCTTTAATCTTATCTCTTGATAGAAATAGTGATTATTGGGTAATTGATAGTGGTGCTTCATTCCATGCTACCTCACATAGGGAATAATTCATAGATTATGTTTCTGGAGATTATGGACAGGTTCTATTGGGAAATGACCAACCATGTAAAATCATGGGTATTGGAAAGATTTTGATTAAATTCCCAAATGGATGTCAATGGGCTCTTAAAGAGGTGAGACACATACTAGATTTAAAGAGAAATCTTATATCGGCAAGTAAGCTTGATGGTGAAGGATACACGGTTGCATTCGGAGAAAATGATTGGAAAGTTACTAAAGGTTCATTGATAGTAGCTAGAGGTAAATTGGTGGGTACTCTTTATTTAATT
The DNA here is from genome assembly GCA_028583015.1 of Wollemia nobilis. Taxonomy (NCBI): domain Eukaryota; kingdom Viridiplantae; phylum Streptophyta; class Pinopsida; order Araucariales; family Araucariaceae; genus Wollemia; species Wollemia nobilis. The sequence continues at coordinate 3,943,695 of JAQPPZ010000057.1, forward strand.
ACAGATTTTTCTCACTGCTCCATGAATTTAGTTTCTACAGGTGAGAGTGCATCTTTGTGGCACCAAATACTTGGCCATATGAGTGGAAAAGGTATGGAAATTTTACATTCAAGAAAGTTATTGCCTAAGTTAAAAGAGATTGATTTGGAATTCTGTGAGGATTTTGTTTATGGTAAAGCAAATAGAGTTAGATTTCTCAAGGATGGCAAGGAAAGGAAGACAGAGAAATTGGAGCTTGTGCACTCAGATGTTTGGGGCCCAGCTTAGGTAACTTCTCTTGGAGGTTCCTCTTACTATGTACTTTTTATTGATGATGCAACAAGGAAAACATGGATATATTGCATTGAGAATAAAAGTGATGTTTTTAATACCTTTAAGAATTGGAAAGCATTAGTTGAAAATGAAACTGGAAAAAGGTTAAAGTGTCTAAAGTCGGATAATGGTGGAGAATATTGCAGTAGAGAATTTGATGTGTTTTGTTCTAAAAATGGAATTAGAAGAATCAAGGTAGTTCCAAGAACACCTCAAGAAAATGGGGTTGCAGAAAGAATGAATAGAACCATCATGGAGCGTGCTAGGAGCATGAGAATACATGCGGGCTTACCATTATTTTTATGGGCTCATCTTGTTGATACTGCAGTATATCCGATTAATAGAGGACCGTCTAGTGCCTTGGATGGAGGAATTCCGGAAGAGCTTTGGACAGGTAAACCGATAAATTATTCTTTCCTTAAGGTATTTGGATGTGAGGCTTTTATGCATATAGACAAAGAGAATAGAAATAAGTTAGATGCTAAGGCCCAAAAGTGCTATTTTATTGGTTACGGTATTGATGTCTTGGGTTACATATTATGGGATTGTGATAACCGAAAAGTCATTAGAAGTAGGGATGTCATATTTAATGAAAAAAACCTTGTATAAAGATCGGTTGCAGGGAAAGAAACATAAATAGGAAAATGCTAAATACATAGACCTTGATGGACACATAGAAAAGGTAACTCCAAAGGTGGTAGAAGATCAAAATGTACAGCAGCAACAACAAGCATCTCAATCTCCAGAAAGTGCTGTTAGACGTTCTACCAGGATAAGTAAAATTCCTCAACGTTTCTCTGATTATGTTTTGTATACTGATGCTGGTGAGCCAGAATGTTTTCAGGAAGCATTACAAATGGATACCAGGAATAAGTGGGAGCTTGCAATGAATGAAGAAATGGACTCTTTATTTCACAACCAAACTTGGGATTTGGTTGAGCTACCCAAAGGTAAAAGAGCTTTGACCAATAAATGGGTGTACAAGATTAAAGAGGAGAATGAAGGGCATAAGAGATACAAAGCAAGACTAGTGGTCAAGGGATTTGCTCAGAAAAAAGGTATTGATTTTGATGAGATTTTTTCTCCAGTTGTAAAAATGACCTCTATTAGAACTATTTTGAGTCTTGTAGCTATAGAAAATTTGTTTCTGGAGCAATTGGATGTGAAGACAACATTTCTTCATGGTGATTTGGAGGAGGAAATTTATATGCACCAACCAGAAGGCTTTCAGGTGAAAGGTAAAGAGGATTGGGTATGTAAACTGAAAAAGAGCTTGTATGGGTTAAAACAAGATCCTAGACAGTGGTATTTAAAATTTGATAAGTTCATGGCTAATCAAAGGTTTGAAAGATGTCAAAGTGATCATTGTGTATATTTTAAGCAAACTGGAAATGGTAACTATGTTATTTTGCTATTGTATGTGGATGACATGTTAGTTGTAGGAACAAATATGCAAGATATAAACATGCTTAAGAAGAAGTTGGCTAAATCCTTTGCCATGAAGGATTTGGGAGAAGCCAAACAAATCCTTGGTATGAGAATAACAAGAGACAAGGAGAGTCACACTCGAAATTATCACAAGCAAAATACATTGAAAAAGTGCTTAAGAGATTCAACATGAACAATGCAAAGTCTGTTGCTACTCCATTGGCAAAGCATTTCAAACTCACCAAAGATTTTTGTCCCAAGACACAAAAGGAACAAGAGCATATGGCTAAGGTTCCCTATGCATCAGCAGTTGGAAGTTTGATGTATGCAATGGTTTGTACAAGACCAGATATTGCCCATGCAATGGGAGTAGTGAGTAGATTTATGAGTAATCCGAGGAAAAGGACATTGGCAAGCGGTAAAATGGATACTCGGGTACTTGAGAGGAACTTCAAATTATTCTTTGAATTTTGGAGGCTCTAATATATGCTTGAAAGGTTTTGTAGATTCTGATATGGCGGGTGATCTTGATGGTGGAAGGAGCAATACGGGCTACATATTTACTATAGGAGGAGGAGCGGTTAGTTGGATTTCTAAACTCCAACATGTAGTTGCCCTTTCAACCACTCGAAGCTGAATATGTTGTTGCTATAGAAGCAAGCAAAGAGATGGTTTGGTTGCAAAGACTAATGGAAGAATTGGGGAAGAAGCAAGAGGATAATAGGTTATGGAGTGATAGCCAGAGTGCTATACACCTTGCAAAGAATTCAGCATTCCATTCAAAAACTAAACACATCAAACTTAGGTATCATTTCATTAGATCAGTAGTGTAAGATGGATCTTTGAAATTAGGGAAGGTTCACACATCACAAAATCCTACTGATATGCTTACAAAAGTGGTGTTAAGAGAAAAGTTGAGCTTTTGCTCAACTTCAGTTGGCCTTAAGGAATAAGAGGCCATGATGAGAATTTTTCAGTCCTTGGTTGCAGTATGGTGCAATGGAATTAGTCTCCAAGTGGGAGATTGTTAGGAATGGAGCCTAATTATGAGGAGGCTAAACAAGAGAAAGTTTCGGATTTATTGCAGGATGGGCAGGGAAAGTTTCCAGATTTACAGTCTGTTAGTCTACCAGAGAAAGTTTTCGGATTTACAATAGGACAACCAAGGAAAGTTTTTTTGTTTTTATCCCAAAATTAGATGCTGGGAACTCAATGTTAATCTTGGAATGTATTAAGAAAAGCAGTTTGTTTTTTTTGTTTTTTCTTATATATAGTTGTGAGGAAAAACAATGAAGAATATGACAAAGAAAATTACTGTGTTGATTCCTTGGAAATATAGAGAGGAAATTACAGCAGATGTTTGTTGTAGGTTGTAACCCTCTATTGCTTGGATTGAGAAAATGAAAGACTGAAAATTCTCGGTGGATGTAACCCACATTGGGTGAACCACGTTAAAATCGTTGTCTCTTCTTCTGTGTGTGTTTGTCTAATTTTTCTTTAATTCTGCCGTTAAAGTTTGAAACACTATAATTGTTTTTCTATATAAATATATTTTATATAGTGATTTACTTTATCAGATACTTTGCATCACAAAAGAACTTGTAATTTTAAATGGGGCTGGAGATGTCAAAATGGTTTGTAAGGTCAGGCCCCGACAGCCTTTCCTCCCAAAGGGCTCCCAAAGGGTAGGCCAGAAGAGATGCAGTGCCGTACAAGAACTTTCCAAGCTTCATCACCCTGAAGTGCCCTAACAATCCATTTAGCACATAAAGCAAACCCCTAAAAATGATAGTTAAATAAACCCAAACCCCCTGCATTTTTAGGAAGACAACAAACATTCCATGCCACTCTATGAAACCCCTATTTTTGTTTATTTGAAGCCCAAAGAAAATCCCGCAAGAGCTTGTCTAGCTTCTGATAATAATTTTTAGATGGGACCCAACAAGAAGAGTAATAGACATGTGTAGAAGCTAGCACCTTAGAGCAAACTTGAAACTTACCAGCCAAGGAAAGCTTTTTAGTAGACCAATAGCCCAACTTCTTCTCAATTTTTTGGACAACCATATTCCAAAGTTGAGCAGGATAAGAATGGAAGGCAAAAGGAATACCCAAGAATTTGAATAATTCTCCTGGTTGGATCCAATGCCAAGAGTAAGAAGCTAACCACTCAGGAAGTGGCGTGTGAGCTTGTCTATAACAAGATGTTTTCTTCCACTGAATGTTAGAACCAGATGCTAAACAGAAAGTCTCAAGGCATTGTAAAGCTGCATTTACTGACTGCTCATCTTCATGTAATGTCAAAAAAGAATCATCAACAAAATGGCCATTTACCATTTGAAGAGAGGAAGTAGGTAAAGAAATACCTTTAATAATTCCTTGTGAAGTTTGATGGGCTAAAAGGTAGCCAAATGCTTCAACAACTAGAATAAATAGGGAAGGGGCTAATGGGCAACCCTATCGGACAGAGCGAGCTAGCTGAATACCAGCAGAGTGTTGGCCATTCATCGTGAGGACTGCAGAAGCATCACAGAATAACATTCTAATAGATTACACAAAATAGGGGCCAAAGCCAAGAGCCTGGAGGAGGGAAATAATGAAATTCCATTCAATACGATCATAGGCTTTTTCAAAGTCAAGTTTGATAAACAGAGTATCCTGTCCAGAAGTTCTAGCCCATTCCATGCCTTCCCAGACAGCAAGCACATTGTCCAAGATATACCTGCCCTTAACAAACCCTGTTTGCTCTGGTCGGATGAGAAGAGGTAAAATAGGCTGAAGTTTTAAGGCTAAAGCCTTAGCAATGATCTTGTAACTTACATTCAGTAAGGTAATAGGGTGCCAATTGGTTATAAGTTCTGGGTCTCCAGGTTTGGGGATAAATTTGATATTTCCTTTATTGATGAGGTGTCCTAAAGACCCAGATATCATAGCTTCTTTATAGACATGTAACAGATCAGAACCAAGCATATCCCAAAATTCTTTATAAAATTCACAGGGGAAACCATCAATACCAGGAGCCTTATCATTAGCCATGTGAGACAGGGCATTCTTCAAATATTCCAGGGTTAAAGGTGCATCACAACAATCTCGGTGATCCATCGAGAGCTTTTGAGGAACAACTGCACAACAATCATCAAGAGCTTTTTTTCTAGCAGAGGTAAGAGGCTGGGAAATTTTTTTTTTTTGATAGTGTAACACAAAAGTATGAATTATATCAGGTAAATTAGTGAACCTGATTCCCTCAGATTGAATGGCTTGAAACTATGTGGAATGAATAGGGGGCCAAAGGCGCTTGAAGAACTTCTTAGAAACCCTATCACCAATTGCAAGCCAATTCAGTCGCGCTCAGAGTTGAGCACCTCTAGCTTCATACAACTCTGCCTTATGAATTTCATGCCGAAGAGTAGCAGCATGTGCCTGGTATGTAGAGTTGAAAGGATTAGCTTGCAGATGGAGAGTAGCTTTGATTAACTCATTCTTTAAAACTGAATTTTCTTTCCTCCTTCGTTTAGCCACATCCTTGCCAAGGATGCGAAGAACAATAGTAGTACGAGAGATAGCATCATTCCACCACTGAATCCAGCCTACCGTGCCAGAGGGTCGAGGAACAACATTCCAAATTCTATGGATATGAGCTTTCATGGAGGCATGCTATAGAAAGGAAGTATTAAAATAAAACTAAGAGGAAAAAAACCTAGCAGGAGCTTGATCTTGGGTGATAGCAAATAAAATTGGAGCATGATCAGAAAGAGTGGTAGCTGGCAGGGTCATGACAAAGGGGTGACCAAGAGAAAGTCGGGTAAAGTGAAAACTAGAACTCTCTGAAAGCATGGCACGATCCAATATTTTCAACACCCTAGCATCATCAACCTGAAAATTAGACCAAGTATACCATTGAGAATTGGAGAAATCTTCTGGAGAACACCCAAAGTTGGGATCATACAGACTAAGTTTACTTTTCATAAAATACCAAGCCTTTCGTTCTCCGACACACCAACGCATAGGGGTTCGACTTAGCTTATCAGATGGTTTTTCAACCATATTAAAATCCCCACACATAACCCAAGTAGCAAAAGGTAGAGAGAAAGCAAGCCACCGCCATAAAGCACATCGCTCTGAAGCATTATTAGAGGCATAAACATTAATAATGCCAAATGGTTTCCCAACCAATTCCAGAAAAACCCAAACAACTTGATTAGAAGGGTCAACTCCCCAAGACACCACATGCGAGTGCCAATTGGGGGAAATGAAAACTACAACACCACCTTTTCCAGGTTCACGATTTGTGTAAAAAAAAGGACCACGCGGCCAAAGAAAATTACAGGTACAATCTAATAGGAAATCATTGATCTTAACTTCTTGCAAACAGACAAATTCAAATGTACCATAGATATGAGCAGCATTATCAATCACATCCCGGACCATATATTTTTGGACTGGGTCCGTCAGCCCTCGGACATTCCAAGAAAAAAATATCATTTCATGAGTACTGATGAATCCCCCAATGCTTTGAGGGGCTCAAAAGGATTATCATCATAAAAAATAGCAACCTGCAGGGGCCCATCAATCACACATCGTTTCTCAGAAGGAGCATCAAACAAATGTCTTCTCGGGCTACGGGACCGTCGAATGTTAGCACGATTAAACTCATCTGCTGATCTAGGAGAAAGAACAGTGGTACCAACAAAATCTTGCTGAGTAGAAACATCATCAGAATGAGAAGGGAGAGGAGTAGATGGCTGTTGGGGTTGAGGACGGGGTTGTGGATGGGGTGGCTATGGGGGTTGAGGACGGGGTTGTGGATGGGGTGGAAGTTGGGGTTGCTGACGGGGTGGTGGAGAGGGTGGCTGTGGGCGTTGTTGTTGGGATTGGTGCAGGGGATGACGATTGCGATGATTAGAAACCACATGCCAGTCTGTATCACCACAGGTACCAAAAGTGCTAGGATTACCCAGGGTTGCAGAGGTAGATGGATCGGCAGAGGGAGAAGCAGATTTATTCTGGAACTGACCAGCCATAAGCGGGCATGCACGAATTTTATGTTGAGAGGATTGGCACCTATAGTAGGTATTCGGGAGATTTATGTACATAGTTACAAAAATATAAAAATTCATGAAAATATTATTAAAAAAACATATAAAGGCTCTCTGTGTGTTAAAGTAAATATTTGAATAGTGATTTAAAATTTGAATGTCATAATCAAAATTTGAAAATTTTAAATTTCAAATTTCATTGTAATTAAGATTTAAATTTTATGAATTTTGAAATACCTCTGAAACAATTTGACTTTTTTTTAAATACTATGGCACTACATAGGATCAATTTACCATAGATTTAGAATTACCAAAATACTAAAACAAAAAGTGTTATTAATGTGTGGTGCCTCAGTAATCTAACTCTAGCTTAGGGCAAAATATATGTAGCACTTTTGGTCTAGCATTGCTCTACGGTGATGCAAAGTTTCAATCCATTTAATAATTTTAAAATAAGCGACCACTGAAAATAGTGAAATGACAAAATGAAAATAAAGTAATAATTATTCTTAAGGTTTCTCATTTTTTTATTACTTTTTTTACCCCTTCCCTTGAATACTATGTTTTGCATATAATTTTTAAGATTTTGGTATTATGTTTGAAACATTATAGGCTAGCTAGGCTATTAGTTTTACTGTAATGGTTTTGATAATAATCTCATCTTCTTATCAAGAGAGAGAAGGGACTCATAACTTGAGAACTTAAGATCCATATAATTATATAAGTTTTAGAAAAGAAAGCATAATCACATTTTTAGAATTTCGTCATTTTATATATTTATAAGCTCTTAATTATATAAAATTTCATATTAAATATTATTTTAAAATAAACTTATACTCATCAATATTCAAACATTTTTTAAAACAATATTTAATTTAATTACATAAAAATTTATAACCATAAATTAAATAATAATAAACAAAACAAACAAAATTTATTATAAATATAAAGAATCGCAACTATCTACTCTATATTCATAAATAAGTTTTATAAATATAAAAACCAAATTATTTTTAAATTGTAATTATTATTTATAAAAATTTAAATCTCAAAATTTAACTATATAAAATTTAATAAATATATTCAACTTTAATAAATATATTCAATATATTAGATGAGTCTTTTAAAAGTTCTAGATATTCTAGCTACTTAACACATCCCTCGTATAGTTACATTAGAGTAAGGAAAAATAAAAAAATAAATTAGAGTAAAATAAAATATAAAAATAAATAAAATAAATGTAATTATTTTTATAATTAAAATAGGTTAATACTAGCTCATCATTTATCAAAAATTAAAATCTTCATATTTTGCAAGTCACATATTTAATTTTTCAACCATAGGATATGGGAACTTATTTAGTCTCTTTTACTTAAATTTTTTTTGTATTCACAAAAGGGGTTGAAGGGCGTGAAGGCCCTCATCGGAAATATGTATAGGAAAAAATAAGAGAAAATTAAACAAATGTAAGATAGTTTTATTTTAGTAAAACAAATAAATTTGTTTAAACTTTTTGGAATTGAAAATCAGTAACTATAATATTGAAATAAAAAAGTAATACAAAATAGCTTGAAGGCAGAGTATTTGAAATAAGATCAAGAATAAGAGCCTACCAAACTACACAAAAGTCCTTAAAAGGACGCTAAGTACATATATCACTAGTATTATACAAAGTATCATATTTCTTTTGAAACATATTTATACAATGTTGGAATAAGTTAAAATAAAAATCATCAAAGTATATTTATATCCGTCCACATCGTTGTTGTTCACACTATGATTATAATCCTAGAAAATCTGAAGAAAGTATTTGAAACTATCCTTAAAGCAAAGCACAAACCTGGCAACCTGTAAAGAGATTTTGAAAACTGTGAGTCTCCTAAGAAACCCAGTAAGGATCCTCTTATTATCCTAAAAAATGACCAAATTTCTAGCCAACCAAATTTGGGCTAAACTTTCTGATGGAGAAGCTGAAATAATATCCTTCTCACTTTCCTTCTATTTGAAGTGGCTTATGCAATGCTCAATGTTTTATATAAGTGATAAATAAATTGTTGACAATAATGTAATTTAGTGTGCTCGCATGATTCCAATAAGTATTTTTCTTTGCTCTACACTATAGCTTCATTATCAATTCTTATAATCTCTTCCAACTCAATGGAAACGTATGACCAGACTTTGAAATTTTGAGGTTTAACTGCCATGTTCGTCATTTTATTGACAGCTTTGTTTCCATTTCTATAAATATGTTTAACTTGACTTTCTTCTAGGCTTCCCAAAATAGTCCTTGCATCTGTAATTATTTGAAAAATACTATAATTATTTAACTTCCCTTTCTGAAGGAAAGTTATAATATCCTTGGAATATCCCTCAAGAACAATTATCCTTAAGCCTAAATTTCCTGGCAATTCGGAGGCCTTAAGCATCGCCCTTGCTTCAACTTCGCCCTTACTTCAACTTGGTGATTTGTGGCAATTTTAGATCCTCAACATATGCAGCCATTGCCTGACATTTGTCATTCCTAATGAGGCCCCTACAACCGACATGACTTGGGTTACCTTTTGTAGCCCCATTGAAGTTAATTTTTACCCTATTCAACTTCCCATCTAATATCTCATAATCCTAATCATTTACATTAAATCACAAATTTTATTTGTTTAATATTTTCTTGGATCATTAACATTGTTTAATATTTATTTAAAAGATTATTTTTTCCCTCCTTATAAATAGGTTTAACATATGTTTAACTTGACTTTCTTTTAGGCTTCTGAAAATAGTCCTCCCATCAATTATTTAACATATGTTTAACTTGACTTGCTTTTTGGCTTCCCAAAATAGTCCTCACATCAATTATGTTACTTTCCTTTTTGAAGGAAAGTTATAATATTCTTGGAATCTCTCTCAAGAACAATTCTCCTTAAACCTAAATGTCGTGATAAATTCGGAAGCATCGCCCTTGCTTCAACTTGATGATTTGTGATAATTCTAAATCCTCATCATATGCAACTAGTGCTTGACCTTTGTTATTCTTAATGAAGCCCCTACCACCAACATAACTCGGGTTACCTTGAAGTTAATTTTTACCTCCCGTCTAGTATAACATTAATCATTTATATTAAAACACAAATTTTATTTGTTTAATATTTTCTTGGATAATTAACATTGTTTTATATTTATTTAAAAGAATATTTTTTATGGTTGACTACTAAGTACTTGTGATATCAGTAAGAAAAACAAAAAAAAGTTAAGAAAGAAAATTCACGTGGACTAGTGTCCACTACCAGTTTCGTAATTGAAAATTTTACTATGGTCGAAACTTCTAAAGTTAATTTTGACTGTGGCAGACTAATTACGTGTTGACGACACTCTGTTAGAAAAATAAACCCAGATTTCACGCCTGTGCCCAACTGCGCTGCGAACCTTGGGCGAAACCGGATTGCGCTCCAGACATGGGCGAAGTCGGACTGCGCTGCCGCAGTCCGGGATCCCGGCAAAAGTGTGACATGACGTCACACCTACCTTCTGACAGATTTGACACCTGACAGATCCGATCTCCGCAGGAGTTAATGCCAAGTCGGCGTTTGTCAGAAACCCTAGACGAGGGTCGGTCCGAGGATAACCCTTATCCGGAGCTGTCAGAGGATAACCCTTATCCTCCTCTCCCCGCGGCTATAAAAGGCGGTTCGGGTCTACAGACAAATAGAGTGCGTAAAAGAAGAGAAGCAGAGCGGGTGTGAGAGAAGTTCGTGAAAGAGGAAGCGGAGATTAAAGCAGAGAAAGAAGGGCGAGTGATTCAGTGAGCAGAGTGGCTCAGCTAATTAATGTCCGAGCAGCAGACTCGACATTTCCCTTGTTTAGTTTATCCTGCAGCGTAGCCTACAGATGTTGTTATTTCCTCGGTTGAGGAATTCTGTAACCCTAGTTGTTCATATAAATAAAGTTTGCTTTTGTCTGTGGCATCTTTAGGGTTTGCAGTAGTTTATGTGTTAACTTTGTTGTTCTCTGTTTCGACGTTTCTCTCCTCTCATACGGGTCTTGCCAAGCCGGGCAAACCCAGCGACAGCCGCAGAAGACGAAGAAGTCGAAGGTAAAAGTTGGCCAAGTCTGAAGTTCGCACTCGTGATCTGCGAAGGCTCGCCGTGCAAAGTTCGCACTTCGCCGCTGCCCGTGCACTTGCACCGCGAAGTTCGCACTCGCACTGCCCGGCAAGTTGCCGCGAAGTTCGCACTCTGCACAACCTGCGAGTTCGCACGCACGAAGTGCACACTTCGTCCTTGCACAGTCTGCACTACGCATGAAGTGCGCACTTCGGCACTTCGGCCTTGCGCAGTCCGCACTGCGCGCGAAGTACGCACTTCGCCCTTACGCAGTCCGCACTACGCGCGAGTGACGGACTTCGCCCGAGGGGTAGGCGCCGTCCGCACTTCTCTCCGAGGCGGGAGCTGGCCGTGCACTCTATGCAGCCTGGAGCATCGGACTTCGACGACTAAAAATTAAAAATCGCTCCTTCAAATTGGTATCAGAGCTGATAGTGCCATGACACGGAGATAGAAGCATGGCTTCCGAGAGAAACTCGTTGCAGTTGCAGATCCCACGATTTAACGGTAAGAACTACGATTACTGGAGCATCCAGATGAAGATCCTGTTCGGATCTCAAGAGCTATGGGAGTTAGTCGAGAACGGCTACCCAGAACCGGTAGATGCAGGAAGACTGGCCGCCCTCTCTCAAGCAGATAAGGATCTGTTGAAAGAGCACAAGAAGAAGGACCAGAAGGCCCTCTTCTACATCATGCAAGCGGTTGAGGAGACCATCTTCCCGTGGATTGCATCAGCCACCAAGGCCAAGCAGGCCTGGGAAACCCTAGCGAGTTCGTATCAGGGCACCGACAAAGTGAAGTTGGTGAAGCTGCAGATGCTCAGGAGAGAGTTCGAGAACCTGCAGATGAGCGAGTCCGAGTCGATGAGCGACTTCTTCACCCGGACGACGGACATTATCAACCAGATGCGGTTGAACGGAGAAAATGTCCAGAGCCAGAGAATCGTGGAGAAGATTCTCAGAAGTCTGCCTGCGAAGTTCGACTCGGTTGTGATAGCAATCGAAGAGTCGAGGGATTTGACAACCCTCTCGACAGACGAACTCATGGGTTCCCTACAGACCCATGAACAGAGGCTGAGCCGCTCAACTCAGTCTTCTTTGGAGCAAGCCTTCAAAGCGCAAGTCTCAGTCCGAGACAGCGGTAGACAAGACTCCCACCACAACGCTTCTAGTTCTCAAGGAGGAAGAGGCAGAAGCAGACGTGGGAGAAGGAACAAGCAAGGAGGGAGCTCAAACCCTCAGGACGCTGAGCCAAGTTGCAACTTTCATCAGCAAGGAGGAAGAGGCACTGGCAGAAATCAGCAAGGTGGCTCTCAGCAGAAGAAGGACATGTCAAAGGTCCAATGCTACTACTGCAGCAAGTTCGGCCATTATGCCACACAATGCAGAAAGAAGATGGCGAACGAGAATCAGCAGCAAGCCCATTATTCGGAGGAACCCAAAAATGCGACAGGAGGAAATGTGCTGCTGACTTGCAGTATTGAAGAGGAGAGCAAGAAAAACATCTGGTATCTTGACAGTGGTTGCAAGAACCATATGACTGGGAACAGGGAGATGTTCTCACAACTGGATGAAACAATCCAATCCAAGTCAAGATGGGGAACAACATCAAAGTTCCTATGATGGGGAAAGGAAAGATCCTCATCCGCACCCGGCACGGTGATAGAAAAACAATTCAAGATGTTTTTTATGTGCCTGGGTTGAAGCACAATCTGCTAAGTGTTGGACAACTTGTGCAGAAGGGGCACACTGTACTGTTCAAAGATGGTGTCTGCTCCATCAGAGACAAAGTCCATGGACAAATTGCAACTGTGTCCATGACGAAAAACAAAATGTTTCCGCTGCAGATTCAGAATGAATCTTTGATGTCTCTGAGTGCAGTTGAGAAGGATGCTACCCGGCTGTGGCATCTCGGATTCGGTCACCCGAGTTTCAGTGGCCTCGAATCTCGCCGCACAAGAAGCAGATGGTGAAGGGTTTACCCCTTATAGAGCAACCGAACCAAGTTTGTGAAGGTTGTCCTGGTCGGCAAGCAAGACAGGGACGCATTCCCCGTAGGGCGCTCTTGGAGAGCATCACGGCCTTTGGAGCCGGTGCACTCAGACATCTGTGGTCCCATGCAGACCACCTCATATGCCGGCAATAAGTATTTCCTGACCTTCATTGATGACTTCAGCCGAAAGACTTGGATTTATCCAATCAAGTTGAAGTCAGAGGCATTTGCAAGGTTTAGGGAGTTCAAGGCTCTGGTTGAGAAACAGAGCGGTCATTATGTGAAGACTCTCAGAACTGATGGAGGTGGAGAGTACATCTCCAACGAATTCCACAACTTTTGCAAGCAACATGGAATTCGGAGGCAGTTCACTGCCAGATACACGCCGCAGCAGAATGGCGTAGCTGAGAGGAAGAACAGAACAATCATGGAGATGGCACGGAGCATGCTGAAGGCAAAAAGTTTGCCACATGAGTTCTGGCGTAAGTTGTAAGTTGTGCAGTTTATCTGCTGAACCGATGTCCCACCAAGAGTGTGAGGGACAAAATTCCAGAGGAAGCCTGGAGCAAGTTGAAGCCAAGTGTGGCTCATTTGCGAGTTTTCGGGTGCATAGCATATGCACATGTTCCAGATGAGAAGCGGCAGAAGCTGGATGACAAAGCTGAAAGATGCATCTTCACAGGGTACAACGAACCATCAAAGGCATACAGGTCGTACAATCCTGTGACAAAGAAACTTGTCATCACCCAAGACGTGAAGTTCCTGGAGGATGAAGTCTGGAACGGGAAGTCAAAGACTGGTCAGTCTGAACCAACAACTGTTGAATCTATAGACTTGGAGGAAGACAGAGTCCAACCACCTGTGCCTTCAAGCAGCAATAGTGGTGCCAGCAGTAGCACACCCTCATCATCCCGGTCACCTCCACTTGCAAGCAGAATTCAAAACCTGAGGACTCCTGCAAAGACTCGGAGCTTGCAAGACATCTATGAGGTAACCCGTAATCAATTAGATGAAGATTATTCTGATTTTGCTCTCTTTACTGAATGTGATCCAATGGAGTTTGAAGAGGCAAGTCAGAATCGCAAATGGGTGAATGCGATGGATGAGGAGATAGCAACCATTGAGAAGAATGAGACATGGCAACTTGCTGATCTTCCAGTAGGAAAGAAGACCATTGGGGTCAAGTGGGTATATAAAACAAAGTTTAATTCCCAAGGAGAAGTTGACAGGCATAAGGCCAGAAGTCAGGAGTTGACTATCATGAGGTGTATGCACCCGTATCTCGACTTGACACAAGTCGAATGATTCTGGCACTGGCAGCTCGTAAAGGATGGAGCGTGTACCGTATGGATGTCAAGTCTGCCTTCCTCAACGGAGTGTTGGAAGAAGAGGTCTACATAGACCAACCGCCCGGTTATGAAATACAAGGGCAAGAAGGCAAAGTCCTAAAATTGAAGAAGGCCCTGTATGGGTTGAAGCAAGCACCCAGGGCATGGTACAACCGTATTGATGGCTATTTTTAGGAGAATGGGTTTCAAAAATGCCCATATGAGCACTCCCCGTACATGAAGACAAATGCAAGCAGGTGAGCTCATCATCGTCTGCCTGTACGTAGACGATCTGATATTTACCGGCAATAGCAGAGACCTCATTTGCGTAGCTTTAGAACAGCCATGAAGTCCGAGTTTGAAATGACAGACATGGGGCTGATGAAATATTTTCTCGGCATTGAAGTTGACCAATCAGCAGATGGCATCTTCATTTCTCAGGGCAAGTATGTGAAGGATGTCCTGAAGCGCTTCAAGATGGAGGACAACAAACCTGCCATCACACCTGTAGCCACAGATTTGAAGCTGAGCAAGTTGGATACAGGGAGGTCTGTAGATCCAACCTTGTTCAAGAGGCTAGTTGGCGATCCGATGTACTTGACCGCAACTCGGCCGGATCCGATGTTCGGAGTCGAGTCCGATCAGCCATTTCATGGAGACTCTGAAGGACACGCACTGGCAAGCAGGCAAGAGGATCTTGCGCTATGTCGACGGGACGCGAAACCATGGCCTATTTTACGCTAGACGAGACCAGTTGGAGCTAGTGGGCTTCACAGACAGTGATTGGGCTGGCAATATCGATGATCGAAAGAGCACCTCCAGGTATGCTTTCCATCTCGGATCGGGGCAGCCTCATGGGCGTCCAAGAAGCAACCCATTGTTGCGTTGTCCACAACCGAAGCAGAATATGTCGCCGCCACGACATCCGCATGCCAGGCAAGATGGCTGCGAAGAGTTCCGAGTGAACTCGTACAATCCTCCGAAGGCGCGACAACAATTTTCTCGTGATAACAATTTGGCCATTGCACTGTCAAAGGATCCCGTGTTCCATGGCCGGACGAAGCACATTGATATTCGTTATCACTTCAGAGAGTTGGTGAAGTCCGAAGAAATTCATCTACAGCTTCTGCAGATCCAAGGAGCAAGCTAGCGGATATTTTCACGAAGCCTTTGAAGGAGGAAGACTTCAAGAGATTGCGTGAGCAACTTGGAGTCAAAGTGCTTGTGAAATCAGGTTTAAAGGAGGGTGTTAGAAAAATTAACCCAGATTTCACGCCTGTGCCCAACTGCGCTGCGAACCTTGGGCGAAACCGGATTGCGCTCCAGACATGGGCGAAGTCGGACTACGCTGCCGCAGTCCGGGATCCCGACAAAAGTGTGACATGACGTCGCACCTACCTTCTGACAGATTTGACACCTGACAGATCCGATCTCCGCAGGAGTTAATGCCAAGTCGGCGTTTGTCAGAAACCCTAGATGAGGGTCGGTCCGAGGATAACCCTTATCCGGAGCTGTCAGAGGATAACCCTTATCCTCCTCTCCCCGCGGCTATAAAAGGCGGTTCGGGTCTACAGACAAACTAGAGTGCGAAAAGAAGAGAAGCAGAGCGGGTGTGAGAGAAGTTCGTGAAAGTGAGCAGAGAAAGAAGGGCGAGTGATTCAGTGAGCAGAGTGGCTCAGCTGATAAATGTCCGAGCAGAAGACTCGACATTTCCCTTGTTCAGTTTATCCTGCAGTTGTTATTTCCTCGCTGAGGAATTCTGTAACCCTAGTTGTTCATATAAATAAAGTTTGCTTTTGTCTGTGGCATCTTTAGGGTTTGCAGCAGTTTATTTGCTAACTTTGTTGTTCTCTGTTCCGGCGTTTCCCTCCTCTCTTCCGGGTCTTGCCAAGCCGGGCAAACCCAGCGACAGCCGCAGAAGACGAAGAAGTCGAAGGTAAAAGTGGCCAAGTCTGAAGTCTGCACTCGTGATCTGCCGAAGGCTGCACTGTGCGCGAAGTTCGCACTTCGCCAGTTTGCCCAGTCGCGAAGTGCGCACTTCGGCACTTTTGCCCAGCGCAGTTTGCACTGCGCGCGAAGTGCGCACTTCGGCACTTCGGCCTTGCGCAGTCCGCACTGCGCGCGAAGTGCACACTTCGGCCTTGCGCAGTCCGCACTGCGCGCGAGTGACGGACTTCGCCCAAGGAGTGGGCGCCGTCCGCACTTCGCTCCCGAAGCTGGGAGCTGGCCGTGCACTCTGCGCAGCCTGGAGCAGTCGGACTTCGGCGACTGAAAATTAAAAATCGCTCCTTCAACTCCTGGCTAGTACTGTCCTTTCGCTAGAGAATAATAAAGAGTAGAATTACTTGTCATCTCATCTCAAGAATTGAATTTATATTACAGTCCATTACGGGGCTGAGATTTGACCTCCAAAATCGTACTTTTCTTAAAGAATTAGACCAAAATACACGAGCAAATAAAAACAGGAATGAGGAATTTACTGAATGAATGGTCCCTCATATCTTCTGCGACAACGAGCGGTTAATCAAAATTACATATCATATCAAATTTACAGAAAACCCAATTGAATATTAGATAAAGAGTTGTATATTATACTTCTTATTCCTACTTCAACAAGAAAACCCAATTGCTACACCAAAGCAAAGTTAAAAACAAGTAATCGAGCTGTAATCGCCGATTTACAGCCCAAATTCTCATTTACAGCATGTCCTTGTGATAGTGGACACGCACAGGCGATAATTCATCCATACCCTCCACGCACGGCGCCACTTCACTGGCCTTTGAGCTCGCCATAATCTGATAACAACAACAACAATAATAATCACACTTGGGCTTCTTCCGATTTCTTTCTTCGCCCCCTCTCCTTGGGGCCTTGATCAGTCCAGAGAGCGCTTCAGCAATGCAAGCAAATATCTGTTTCTTTACACTCCCTCGCCGTGGCGGGAATCTCACCAATCTTCTTCTCTGCATCTTCCCATTTGGCACTTGAGAAACTTCTTTCTTCTCCATATGCCTGATTTTCACACGGACGAAACAGCATAGACAGCAAAGCAGAAGAGCAGAATAACTGCGGACTACCACAAAATTCCGATATAAAGGAAATCAACCTGATTAACTCTACTGTAATCACCTTTATTAAATGTATCTTGAGGAAATCAACCTGATTAACTCTACTGTAATCACCTTTATTAAATGTATCTTGTACCGTAGCTTTTCAAGCATTTTTATTCAATACATCTTAGCTACCCTCTTGACTAAATCATGCCGTAGCTTGTCTTTAGTGCCATTAATTATTATTTTTTAATGTTTGTAGTGCCTTTATGAAGTCGCTTTATGTTTTCCATGGTCATCATGCTTGCCAATTTTTCCATTCGTAATTGAATCCGGAAACTGGGCAGGACGGATTGTAGAGAGAGCTTTTTGTAACGACGATTTAATAACGTCAAGTATAATTAGGATCACATTCTTTACGTTCTTCTTTTAATTTTAATTAAAATCAATTAAATAAAATACTAAGGACATATCTCCCTTCCTGAAATGTACCCAAAATTTTTAAACTGTTTTTTTTTTTATAATAATTTGGTTTTGTGAAACCTTTTATTTATATTGTGTTCTCTAAAACCTTTAATTTCTTTTTTATAAATATTCTGTGTGTAACCTTTTATTTATATTGTGTTCTCTAAAACCTTTAATTTCTTTTTTATAAATATTCTGTGTGTTTTTTTTTTCAAACAAATTGATTGTAAAGTGGGAATATGTAATTATCGAACTGTCATTTGTAGATAACTATTAAAGATTCCCAATGACCCTGCGTCCCACTAGGGTCGTTTTCCATTTAGTAAACTCAGGGGAAACCTCCTGCTAAATTAGAAGAGCACTAAGAGGACAATGGGTCTCAAGTAACCCCTCAAAAAATTATAACATCATGCTTCGTAAGCATTGACTTCTCGACGCAAATATTTCTTTAGAGATAATCCACACTCCCAATCTGTAAGGATCATGAATAAACAAATAAGAGACCTGCAGTAGTAGTTGAAGTGTAAGGAACAGGCGGAGCAAACAGGAAAACCTCCTAACAAAGCTGGATTGAAGTTCTAAATAAGGTAGAGTTATAATCTTTTTTAAATTGTTATAATTTCGATTCTTGTAAGAAGTGTCTTAGCTTTTGAATAGTTGTTGGTTGAAGTTTCATATGCTTATAAATAAGTAAGGACAATATTGCCTTTATTTTTCTTAAAACACCGCCTTTGTCATTTTTTCTCATGTTTCCTTTCAAAGTGCTATCAAAATTACTTTTAATGAACCCATTTTTTGGACCTCTCCATTTTACCATAGATTGACACAAATTATTTGTGTTGACTCTATTTATTGTAGATGACTCTAAGAAGTATATTCCATCTTATAAATAATAGACAAACACCTTTTTTTCCACATTTAGGACTTCCCATGATGAGCACCATGTATGTAAACATTATGCAACAAAGGTAATAATACAATTGTAAACTTGGGCACGATTTTAAGATTTGTTTTTAAAAATTCTATCATGCAACAAATAATAGAAAAATCAATCCTCCAAATAAAATTTATTTAAACTTCGTCAAAATAGCATGTTAGACCTCTTAGAAATATAATGGAGAAACATAGGCATAGGTCCAATGTAGTCTTTATGAGTTGTATCTTTTCAATTATGATTAAGAACTTGTTAAAGAAGATTTCATTCTATACAAAATTGAGCCCTAAAGCTCATTTTATTTCCCTTATTATAGAAAGAATACCTAAAATATCCATAGTAATTTGTTATAAATCTAAAGTAATGTTAATAAAAAAGATCTTATATTTTATTAAATGAACCAACTATCCATAATCCTTCTCATAGAATGATATTGATTTATTTTTCATGGACTTGTTGATTGAGGGATAACACAAAAGAAAAATACATCAACAAATCGAAGATGAAATTAAAAGGTATTATGATTTTGTCTTCCTGAGAAAGATCTTTTTTTAATGCCTCCCCAAGAATGATGAAGGACTAAATATATAGCTAGTCACCCTCATGAAATCCATGGGATTATTCAAAGTACCCAATAGGGAATCCATTGATCAAAATATGATATTTTGAAATACTAAACAATATATAATCCATTCACATCATGATCAAATCAATGTTTCTAAGAATATCATTTGCAACAAAACCTATCATATGCTTTGTTCATATCATTTTATAAATATTCCTAACTTTTTCATGGAATGGAGAGAATACACAGTCTCTTGTGCAATGATTATACAATAAGAGTATATTTACCACAACAAAAACCCTTTTGTTCTTTTGAGATAAAAAAAATGAAAATGATTTTCAATCTACTTGGTATAATATTTAAAGTTATATTATAAATTGTATTACAAAGGTTTATAAGTAAAAAACTATTAAAATACTTTGTCTCGCCTTTCTTGGAAACCAATGCAAAAATTGTGGCATTGATCTCACTTGTAACCTTCTTTTTCATAGCCTCTTCAATCCCATATAACATTTTACTCTTAATAAACCCTAAATTTTTTGAAAACATATTATAGGAACTTCATCAATGTTAGGTGCCTTATTGGGGTGAAAATATAAAAACCTCTTGTAGCTTCTTCATAAACATATTTCTAATCAAGCTTTCATTTTATCTTTGTTTTGTTTGATAATTAATAAATTTTCAAATTTTATCATTTTATATATCTATAATCTCTTAATTATAAGAAATTTTGTATTAAATATTTATTTAAACTTTAGAGGTAGGGAGATATATATATAGTATTCTTTTCCACATATGTTTTCAATTAAAATATCTTCACCAAAGAATCTCCTTTTCCCTTTAGAAAAGATAAAAGGCAAGGTGTAATGGAAGAGAGTTGGTTGGAGAAGTTCTAATTATTTTTTTTATTTTTTTCGGTGAAGCCTTCTTTGTATTTTCCCCATTGCTACAGGTCCATATTGTTTATTTACTTATAATAAAATGCGGGTCTTCGGCTTGACTATGGGAAGATAAGCAAACTTTTAAGCCATGCAATCTCTTTATAGTATAATCATGTATGCGCATCATTGAAAAGAAATATATAGATAAACATAGATAGATATTTTGTATATCTCTCTGCACTCGCTTAGATCGACTCAAACATAGGTTTTGGCTTGTATTTAATCAAAAGTCATTTTCTCACATTCATGTTCCTTTCTATAATAATTAATATAAATGAATATGCGGTGCACTTCAATCTAGTTGAATAATCACGTTTGGCTGAATATTTTTTTCAAATGCTTTATCAATTTTATTTTAAAGTCTATAGTTTGTCTTGGCATGCTTCTTTTTCCAAGCAATCTTTTATTTTCCTTTCAGAGACAAGTGGCATATTTAGGTAAACAAAAATCACGTCTAGATTCACGGGATGCAATCCTATAAATCTCATGGTCTTCTACAAACGATGAGATAGATTTATTCAAACATAAATTTGTACATGGTATTTGATAATCTGGTGTGTCCATCTTGTTGACCATCATTACTAAGTTTTCAAACAACAATTATAGCTAAAAGGTAACGTCTGATCATCAACTTGGTGGAGACCAGTGGAGTAATCAAATGCAAGCTAAGCTTAGGTGTGAGTGCAGCTTATCATTCACGTTCACGTCTAATGTCAATTTTGTCAATCATTCCCCTTAATCAATCCAATCATGTTCTGGCTTGATTGAAGTTACGTAAATTTATTCCCGTATTTCTTGAAACAACGAATTTTGAGCATTCTGGTCACATTTCGTTTTTTTTATCTTTTGTTTTGGCTTTGTCGGTTTCCAAGGCCTTAGTCAATATATATCCCTTGTATAGTTACAATAAATTAGAGTAAGACAAAATTAAAAAATAAATAAAATAAACCTAACTATTGTTATAATTAAAATAGGTTAATAATTCATTTTAAGTCAATAGCTCATCATTTATCAAAAACAAAATCTTGACACTTTACACACGTCGCATATTTAATTTTTCAACTATAGAATAGGCGAACTTATTTAGTCTCCAAAATTAGTTCTTCTTTAATTAATCATTTAACTTAAACTACGAATTTTATTTGTTTAATATTTTCGTGGATCATTAACGTTGATTTATATTTATTTAAAGAATATTTTTCTAGTGGTTGACTACTAAGTACGTGTGATATCAGTCTTGAAAAAGAAAAACATAAAAAGTTAAGAAAGAAAATTCACGTGGACTAATGTCACTCTTCCGTAATTGGAAATTTTACTGTGGTCGAAACTTTTGAAGTGAAATTTGACTGTGGTAGACTAATTATGTGTTGACGAAACCCCTGGAAAAGAGAGCTCCTTTTTCTATAATTCTAACTAAATCATCCAAATAAAATATCAATAACATACCTTCCTCTGAGATGTACCCATAAAATAATCAAAAAAATTGTTTTTAATTATTCAGAGCGGGATATCTTCGCCACTTTATTGTTAATCTAATTTTTATATATGTTTTAGCGATTTTTAAACTGTTTTTGTTGATAATAATTTGGTTTTACATTTGTGAAACCTTTTATTTATATTGTTTTCTCTAAAAACCTATAATTTTTCTCTTTTTAATAAATAGTCTTGTTTGTCTTTTGTCAAAGACATTGATTGTAAAGTGCGAATATGTAATTATCGAAATGTCGTTTGTAGATAACTACTAAAGACTTCCAATGACCCACTAGGGCCGTTTTCCATTTAGTAAACTCAGTGGCAACCTTTGCTGCTAAATTAGAAGAGTACTAAGAGTACAATGGGTCTCGAGTAACCCCTCAAAAAAAATTATAACCTGTGTGAGTGTCGTCACCACTTAAACGTCATGCTTCGTAAGCATTGACTTCTCGACGCATATGTTTTTAAAAGGGATAATTCACAATCTTGATTTGAACTTTGGGTTAAGTGGATTATTAAAACTTTGGACACTTACTAAGAGGAGATTTAGGTTCAAACCTTTGGGCATATCTAATAAAAACAAAGTAGTAGTCTGACTTGAGTCCGCTGAGTGCGCGCCAGCTTAACGATAACAGTATTTACCTTGGGTCAGCGTGCCAGCTTAACCACTATAGTATTTACCTTGAGCCACCCAGAGTCTACCTCACTCCAGGCTGCGTTTACCAAAGAGAGGTACGGGTTATAGAAGCAGCTTCAATGATTTGACCTATATTCGGAATCTGGGAGAATTTCTGTCCCCCAAGGTCAGCGTGCCAGCTTAACCACTGCAGTATTTACCTTGAGCCACCCAGAGTCTACCTCACTCCGGGCTGCGTTTACCAAAGAAATGTAGGGGTTATAGAAGCAGCTTCAATGATTTGACCTATATTCAGAATCTAGGAGAATGTCTGTCCCCCAAGGTCAGCGTGCTAGCTTAACCACTGCAGTATTTACCTTGAGCCACCCAGAGTCTCTCTCACTTCGGGTTGCGTTTACCAAAGAAAGGTAGGGGTTATAGATGTAGCTTCAATGATTTGACTTATATTCAGAATTTGGGAGAATGTCTGTCCCCCAAGGTCAGCGTGCCAGCTTAACCACTACAATATTTACCTTGAGCCACCCAGAGTCTCTCTCACTTCGGGTTGCGTTTACCAAAGAAAGGCACGAGTTATAGATGGAGCTTCAATGATTTGACTTATATTCGGAATCTGGGAGAATGTCTGTCCCCCAAGGTCAGCATGCCAGCTTAACCACTGCAATATTTACCTTGAGCCACCCAAAGTCTCTCTCACTTCGGGCTGCGTTTACCAAAGAGAGGTGGGGGTTATAGACGCAGCTTCAATGATTTAACCTATATTCGGAATTCGGGAGAATGTTTGTCCCCTGTGCCCAACCCTGAGCCACTGAGGGTCCCTCACTTCGGGCTGCGTTTACCAAAGAGAAGCAAGGGTTATTGAGGCAGCTTCAATGATTTGACCTTGAGCCACCTAAGGTCTCCCTCAGTCCAGACCGCATTTACCGAGGAGAAGCACAAGTTATAGAGGCAGCTTCCATGATTTGACTTGTTAAAGATGAAAAGATGTTACCCATTCTCATGATATAAAAAAACCAATCTCGATATATAAATATCCTGACATAACATACTTAAAAATTCTAAACATTAAAATCTTATTTTATTTTATCTTATCGTTATCTTATCTTATCGTTATCTTCGTCTAATTGTAGAGTAGGATCAATTATATTGAAGAACTAATTTTAAAGTAGAATCAATTATATTGCAGAATTGAGACGATGGCAAAATTAATTGTAATTTTTTATGAACAAAGTTGTGATTAGGATGACATGCACCATTTATCAATGACAAAGATATGTATTTTATGTTTATAAAGTTTATATATATATATATATATATATATATATATATATATATATATATATATAACTTTATAAACATAAAATACATATCTTTGTCATTGATGAATGATATATATATATATATATATATATATATATATATATATATATATATATATATATATATTTAAAAAATTGTGAATTAAGTAAATATGAAATTACATTTTTTATATATTTTTTTGGTATTTTTTTAAAATTTTAATAGTGACCTAAAAGTCAGGACATTTATACATCATAACTAGCTATATTTATCATGCTAAGTTTTATCCTTAAACACCTTCCCAATTTATCAAATAGTATCCTTTAAATTATTAACTTTTGAGTTTTTTGAAAAAGTTGATTTATCTATGCTTGCTTTAACTGGAGTGTATTAATTCCTCCAGATAGAGATTTGGACTAGCTACAGTGCATTTCCCTCATTGAATTCATATACTAAGTGCATACCTTGATCAATCTAAAGTTCCTCTTTTGAGAGTTCATATGCTTCCCTATTCAATTCTCTCTAAATATGCCAAAAAGTAAAAGTTTCACTTCAATCTACAATTTATTTTATTTGAAAGAAGATTGGTTGTAGAATCATGTTTTCCATCCTAAAAACACCAAGCATCCAATTTATTCTCACATATGAGTCTTCGTAAATTTAAATTTTTTGTATTCCTTTTGATTCTACCAATTGAACCAACAATTTGAGGGTCATAATTTTAGTAATTATTAGGACCTTTTCCCAATCTAACCTTGAATTTAAAATAATGAGAGTCAAAAATATATAGTAATCCTCCCGCTCCACAAACTCTAGGGACCCCTATCTAGCCCCATCAAAAATGTCCCAAGTCCTTGATTTATCAATCTTTGGAGGGATGATTTGTTTGTTTACCTTTGTTGTTGCCAAAACCTTACAATTATTGAAACTTCCAATGATTTTGGAGGAGACCTGCCAAGTAGGCTTCTCCTAATCCTAAAACATTATTGCTTTTCTAGATAACCATACCACCCAAGACAAACAATGGGAGAGCTATAGAATCTTTGAAAGACCTATTTTCAAACCAAGATGTTAAGCCCTCTCCTAAGGAATCTTTTTTTTGAATTTAGAATTTTTTGGTAATATTTTTGAAAACAAGTAGGCAATAAAATAAAGGCTTTTAATTATTGAAAATCAAATCCAATATGGATAAAATAATTTCCTTATTAGACTTGAAGAAAGGAGGCTACTGTTTGACTATCATAATATTCTCACAAAATAAGAAGTGTTATGGAGGTAAAAATTGAGAGCCCTATGGCTCAAGGTAGGAGATGCTAATACCAAGTTCTTCCATGCTTCAACCCTTAAGCATAAAATCTCTAACAAAATTAAAGAGCTTATCAAGAGTGACAATTCTCTTACTTCTTACATCCACAAAATAAAGAACAAAATTGTTAGTCACTTTGAATATATCCTTGGTGGTTAGAGCCTTCGTTTTGCCCGATCCTGTGAAGCCTTGCTCCACCACATTCCCAATATCATAAGCCCTAAAATAAATAACCAACTCACAAAAGCCTTCTCTAATGAAAATATCAAATAGGCACTTTTCTCTATGCACCCTAACAAAGCCCCTAGTCTCGATGGTTTTTCCCCTAGATTTTTTTAAACTTTTTGGGACATTATCAACAATGATGTGTGCAAATCTATTAATGATGTTCAGTAGTCCAAGTCTATTCCCAGGGACGTGAACTCTACTTTCCTTGACTTATCCCCAAAAGTGTTGTTTGTAGATCAATGTCTAATTTTTGGTCGATTAACCTATGTAATGTGATCTATACAATTTTAACCAAGGCCCTAGCCAATATATTGAAATATATCCTCACTTTCGTCATTGATACTTATCAAGGGATACCTGTCCAAGGGAGAATCATTACTAATGGGGTCATTATCATTCATGAAATCATGCATTTGCCTACTAGAGTAAAAAATCTAGTTTTTCCTCAAGTTATGAATAAAGCATTTGATAGAGTTTCTTGGAATTTTCTTTGTGCTATTCTTTAAAAATTTAGCTTCCATCCTGAATGGATTAAACTCATCAAAGCATGCATCACTACAACCTGGTTTTCCATATTAGTAAATGGGTTTTTTTTTGGTAATTTTCCATGTACCAGATGGATTATACAAGGTGATCCTCTATCTCGCATGCTATTCATCATTCTTGCTGATCCCATAGGCCAATCCCTTAAAGGTACCTGTGCTCTTGGTGATATTTTTGGAATTTGTGTTGCATCCTCCTTGAGACCGATCACTCACCAAAAACTTATTGATGACACCATTATTGCTACCTCTACGTTTGTGGCTGAAGCAAAAAATATAAAATCTATCCTTAGCCTTTATGAAGATGTAGTTGGTCAGAAAGTTAACTTCATTAAAAGCAATATTTCTTTCTTAAACACTCCTTTGTCATGCCAAGATAAAATTACTCGTGTCCTTGAGTGTACCATAGCTGATCTCCCATATTCATACCTTGGACTTCCCCTTTTTATGGGAAACACTAGTGATTCCATGTGGAACAATATACTTGAAAGACTTCAAAAAAGACTTTCTAGGTGGAAAGGAGTCCTCCTTAGCCAAGCAACAAAATCCGCATTAGTATTAGCCTACCTCAAGAGCATATATGTTTATTTTTTATCCATATTTAAAGCTTTAGCAACCATTTATTCTAAAATTGAGCAACTTAAAAAAAATTCTTATGGTCAAGTCCTAACAATGTTTGAATATTCTCTCTTGTATCTTGGGATAAAGCCTACACTACTAAATTCCAAGGAGACCTTGGTTTTAGAAGAACATATAAGATGCAGATGGTCCTTATTGTAAAACAAGCCTGGAAAATATTCACCAATGCTGACGTGGAATGGGTGTCCATTGTAAAAATAAAATATCTTCAACATCATAGTTTTATTTTTGAAGGAATACCACAGCCTAAATCAACCTTTTGGAAATCTGTTATCCAATCCAAGCCTATCATTAAAAAGTGTTTCAGGTGGTAGCTTGGTGATGGCTAAACCATTGAATTCTAGAAGGATCCTTGGGCCTGTGATCACCCTATCATTGATAATTCCATCCTCGCCAACCTTAAGACTTTGAATAATCATTACTTTGGGAGCAATATTGTTAATTTCATTTCTTATGCCCATGGCTCCCCCTCTTGGAAATCATTTCCCCATGCTATCACAAGTTTTGATTTTTCCCAAACTGTTGATTATTTTGCCCATTTGCTTAATTCATATGTCATCCTCTATAATAATCCTCCTAATCAAATCTTATAGAAATAGTGTGAAAATGACCTATTTATTATCATATCCACCTATCTATTGCAAGAAAATTCTCAACCATGTTCTATCCCTCTTAATTTTATTTGGTGAAAGAATCTTATCCTTCAATTTGGATTATTTTCTTTGCTAGCCACTCAAAACAAATTTCTCACAGTTGAAAATATTTCTAAACATAGTCTCACCATCACCAACCATTGATATTTTAGTTTATCTTCTTTGGAGTCAACAAACCACTTGTTCACTAAATGCAATTTCTCAACAATTGTCCTCAAATTCCTCTTAAACACTTTCAGCATGGTTTGGGTTTATCCTAATTCCCTTCTAGAATTATTCATCCAATGGATTAATTCCTTCCACAATATTAGACTCAATTCCTTGTGGTCCATGTGCCTCCATTATTTCCTATGAAAATTTTGGCCTGAGCGCAATAATAGAGCCTTTTCCAATATATCCAAAGACGCCATATTTGTTGGCATAAAATTTCTTTGTCTCACCACTGAAAATCCCCAAATCATCCCCTATGTTAAGACCCCCAACCCTATATTTGAGGCATCCATTGCTACTTCCATCAACTTGATTTTGAACCTCATTGTGCGATCAATCCAAGTTAACACTAGAGCCAATATCAAGTGGAGCCCTCCTAAATTCTAGCTCAAACTCAACTTTGATGGATTATCTAGAGGTAACCTTGGCAAAGCTAGTGGAGGGGATGTCATTTGTGATCACAATGGAAGAATAATCATTGCTTATGCTGAGAAATTTAGAACCCAAACCAACCATGTTGCTAAAGTGAAGGCTCTCCTTCGAGGTCTAATCATTATGGAAAACTTTCATTACAGCATCATCGTTGAAGGAGATTCTTTGAACATGATCAACTGCATAAAAAAGATAAAACACCTGCATGCAAACTCAATAACATAATTTCAAAATCCAAGAGACTTATCCATCAGCTTCCTAAATCCAACGTTCAGCATGTTTACAAATAATCCAATAGAAATGCAGATTATCTAGTCAACATGGGGACCACCATGGAAAACCTGGCAATCTGTAACAATGATTTCCCCCAACCCCTCTTCGAAGCTACTACCCGTGATTTCCCTCATGACAGGAAAAACCTACATATTTATTAAGTATACTAATTGGTCCACCTTTGATATTACGTGGCTCTTTTTTCCTTTCAAAGGTTTTCCTTCTAGCTAAGTCACATGGTTACCCCTCGTCCAAATGCAAAGTTTGGTGTCCAATAACTTCTTTTTAATCCTATCCATATTTGTTTTTTGGATCCTATTTTTTTACTGTTATTGGGCTTCCTTGCATCGCAAACCACATAACCTGCCCATACTTCA
This sequence comes from Wollemia nobilis, assembly GCA_028583015.1. Classification (NCBI taxonomy): domain Eukaryota; kingdom Viridiplantae; phylum Streptophyta; class Pinopsida; order Araucariales; family Araucariaceae; genus Wollemia; species Wollemia nobilis. The sequence goes on from JAQPPZ010000057.1 coordinate 3,971,907, forward strand.
TGTGCCCCACTATTTTCATCTTTCCACCCAGTCCTGTGACCCCTTCCATCACCCTTGTCGAGCCATGTTTCATTGCTTCAACTCTGATGGTCACTTTGTGTCTGGCGATAAACCCTTCATGAGTATATCCCTTTGTCATTTACACACCTCCTATTCATCTCCCAACTTCAAGATGTCATTATCCCTAATTAAATTGATGTTAAAGACAACTTTTGTGTTTGGAACCTTTTCAAATTTGACAACATGCGTAGTACCAAGGCTCTTGATTCAACTTTATCCACCAATCGTTGCCTCAATTTACCCATGGGTTATTCGCACCCTAAATTCATGTTCTTATGTGGTGGATTTAAATCTAATTATAGGGATGTGTTAGCACACTTCCACATATTTCTTCTCTACCTTTGGCCTAAGATCTATGATTCTATTATGGCCCTCACTAAGCTGGAAACCTTCCAACTAGACACTATGACTGAATCTATCCTTGATTCCCACGGATTTATCTCTTTTCTTAAGAAATTTTGTGGCATTGATACTGAAGTATCCAATGACATCATCAATTATCAGGATAACGAGAGTGTCACCGTTCGATACCTAGAATTTGTGATCAGTGTTCGTATGCTCATCGATGTCATTGGCTTTCCTTCTGATGAGCGTATTATTCGTAGAGACAAAAACAACTTCTCTACAGAAACGAACCTCTTCATGAACAAAGGAAAGAATTTAATTTTGGAGAATGATGGCATGGTTAGGTCTTCCCTCCCCTCCCCTTGGGACAATGTGTTGATTCCTATCTTGCAATATATAACCATTGATAATATCAACCTCCCTTTGTGTAGTTTTCATTTAGCTTTCCTTAACCACCTCAAATATGTTAAGTGTGTGAACATCCTTGAATACCTATTTTATTCCATAGAGTTCCATTGGTAGAGTCCAAAAATAGAATTCCTCCCTCCCTTCCCACCAAGGCCTGCTTTCAATTCTTTACAAGCATGCCCTCAATGATATCACCTAGAAATTAGTTATCTCCAGTATCCTTCATGATCTATATGTGAATAAACCTAACCATATCACCATTAACACTGATGAGTGCAATGACAAGTATGACCATGACTTTGTGTCCCCTTAACCTAAATTAAAAACCCTTAGTTATCTTAAGCCTGAGTTTGATAGCACCGGGTTCGAGGGTAGATGTCATTCACTAAGGAAACTCAACCAGGAAGAAACCACCAACAAGTACCATGGTTTTGAAAGGCCTAAAAGAGTAAATACTGAATGAGACATCACAAAGTCAACCTCTAGTCATAGTCCATATGGTGATAGACATCCAAAAATAAATTTTGGTAATTTACTTTAAAGTTCTATTTTGATGATTTCAAGCACTTTTATCCACCTTTCTGTTGTTGCCAATGCTACCAAATATGCTTGCACAATCTTCAATCACGCTACTAAACCCATTGAGGACCTTCACATGCAGCTAAATCAACTTTTCAAGACCCATGATGGCTCCATTGGTGACCATGGAGATATCTTTAATTTCCATGGTTGACCTGTTTGTTTCATTGTTCTTGGTTGTGTCTTGTTGTTGTTTTGGAATGGTGCTTCCCATTGAGAACATCCTTCCATCTTTGTTGGCATTAGGCTATTTTAATGCTTTTGTTATAAGTGCTATTTCCTTCCCTTTGGGTTTATCTCCTTTTATTCTTTTTTTGGCCTCTGAGCTAGTTTTTTGCAGATGGTACAGTGTTGATCCTCTTATAATAAGGTTTTGGGGGCCCTTTCAAAACCCATTGTTTAATCAATCAATCTACCAAATATATATATATAAAAGTCAACTTTATGTAATATTATTTTTATACAATATTTCTTTCATGAAATTTTATTTCACATCAATACCTCTCCTCTCTAAGTACATAGAAAATATAATTAAATTATTAGAATTTAAATTTTTTTACAAAGATTTAAAATTATATCAAATTAATATTTTTATATTTAAATTGTTTATGCCATCCAATTTTTTTTTATTTAATTTGAAACTATTTTTTTATTATTTAGATTTAAATATTTTTTAAATTCAAATAATACCAAATGAAATGTCTCTATTTAAATTATTTATGAGGCCCACACTTTATTTTTTAAAATAATTACCTACAATTTATGTTTTTAATAATTTTTTTATTTTTAAATATATAATAATAAGTAGAAAATTTATTCAAGGTATATTTTTTTTTTTGAAAAATTTGAAAAAACTTGTATTAAAACAAAGATCAATTACAAATTGGGAAGGGAAATTTCCCATCCGACATCAAAGAGAACACCAGCTTACAAAAGGAAGGAAGATTTGCAATGGGGCCAAATCTCCTAAACCATTAACTAGCAACCAGGGGGGTCAGATTGGTCTGTAGATGCAACTTGTTGCGAAATCGTGACCCTCTTGCCCTCTTCTCCTTTGGCCGCGAAAATGCAACATGTCGCGATATCGCGACACTTTTTTCCTTTGGGCGCGACAATGCAACATGTCGCGATATCGCGACACTTTTTCCTCTTTTGTCCGTGACAATGCAACATGTCGCGATATCGCGACACTTTTTCCTCTGACAATGCAACATGTCATGATATCATGACACTTTTTCTCCTTTGGCCACGACAAAGCAACATGTCGCGATATCGCGACACTTTTTCTCCTTGGGCAGCAACGTTGCAACATGTCACGAAATCGCGACACCTTTTCCACCTTTTGCCGTGACGAAGCAACATATCGCGATATCGTGACACTTTTTCTTTCTCGGCCGCAACGAAGCAACCTGTCGCGATATCGTGACACTTTTTCTTTCTCTGCCGCGACAAAGCAACATGTCGCGATATCGCGACACTTTTTCTCTTTCGGCCGCAACGAAGCAACATGTCGCGATATCGTGACACTTTTTCTTTCTCTGCCACGACAAAGCAACATGTCGCGATATCGCGACACTTTTTCTCTTTCGGCCGCAACGAAGCAACATGTCGCGATATCGCGACACTTTTTCTCTTTCGGCCGCAACGAAGCAACATGTCGCGATATCGCGACACTTTTTCTCTTTCGGCCGCAACGAAGCAACATGTCGCGATATCGCGACACTTTTCATTCGCATATCGCGACACTTCATTCATATCGCGACACTTTTTTTAGAACGAACAACATGTCGCGATATCGTGACACTTTTTACATGTCGCGATATCGCGACATGTTGCTTCGTCACGGTCGAGAAGGAAAAAGTGCAACAAAGCAACATGTCGCGATATCGTGACACTTTTTCTCTTTGGCCGCGACGAAGCAACATGTCGCGATATCGCGACACTTTCTCTCTTTCGGCCGTGACCAAGCAACATGTCGCGATATCGCGACATCTTTCCTCCATTGACCGTGACCAAGCAACAAGTCATGAAATCGTGACATCTTTCCTCCCTTGGCCGCGATCAAGCAACATGTCACGATATCGTGACGCCTTTCCTTCCTTGGCCGCGACCAAGCAACATGTCGTGATATCGTGACACCCTTCCTCCCTTGGCCGCGACCAAGCACCATGTCACGAAATCGTGACAACTATCCTTTCCTCCCAAGGCCGCGACCAAGCAACATGTCGCGAAATCGTGACAACTATCCTCCCTTGGCTGCGACGAAACAAAATGTCACGATATCGTGACACCTTTCCTCCAGTGACCATGACCAAACAACATGTCGCGATATCGCGACAACTATCCTCCTTTGGCCGTGATGAAACAAAATGTCACGAAATCGTGACAACTTTCCTCCCTTGGCCGCGATGCAGCAGCATGTCGCGAAATCGCGACACCATTCCACCCTTTGCTTTTTCCTTGATCATTAGCTCAGGGACCTTTCAAGACCCTGCCTAATCGCCTCGTCCTCAGTAGCCATGTCACTGTGCAACTGAACCCCAACCTCCTTCTCAGCACCAATCTTAGCCAGGAAGTCGGCCGCTTTGTTTAAATCTCTACTCACGTAGACTGGAACCACATCATCTAATTGCCTCCATAGTTCCTTAATTTGATTGACAAGAATTCTCAACCTCCAGGCTTTCAAGGCAAAGTTCCTCATGCAATCTAGAGCTCCGACCATTATTTGAGAATCTGATTCGAGTATTATCCTCCTATGGCCCTGTTTAACTGCCCAAATAGAAGCAGATTTGATAGCTATGGCTTCTGCTTCATTGTTTGTAGCTCTTCCCAAGCCTTGCAGTTCCCAATAAAGCACTGCTCCAACATGATTACGGCAAACCACTCCAATTCCAGCTCTACCCGGGTTGCCTTTTGCAGCACCATCAGTATTAATTTTAATCCAACCTACTGGGGGTGGTTTCCAACTAGCTCTGATCTGTTCCTCTTGCACTTCAAGTCCTTCTTCCATTGCCCCGATAGCCACCTGAGTTTCCTCTTTATCATAGACGGCCACAGTTTCAGTGACTTTACTCCAAATGACCTGCCAAACTCCATCTAACGAAGAAAAAGTTTCTCTAAAGATTCTAGCATTTCTCTCCAACCACACTTGCCACCAAATGAAGTTTAATCCAAGCTCCCAACCAAGACGAAGAGCTTTAGATTTAAATCTACCCCTCTTCCATCTTTCCCAGATATTAATTCGGTTCAAGTCACTATTAACTTGAATTTTAAAACATGAAAACCATCTCTTCCAGATCTGGCGCGTGAAAGAGCACTCAAACATCAAGTGGTCAACTGTTTCCTCGCTCTTGTAGCATAAAACACATTGGGAAGGGCCGATGATTCCTTTACATCTGAGATTATCAAAAGTGAGAATTCCATTGTGCATGAACTGCCAGGCAAAAAAGTTAACTTTCAGCCACCCTTTGGAATGCCAAATCTTTCTCCAATCCTCAACCAGAAAAGTATGCGGGGGAGGCTCCGGAAGGATCTTGACATATCCGGCCTTCACCGTGTAGACACCAAGGTTCCCATAGCCCCAAGCTAATTCATCCTCCTCGTCTCTACCTGTGAGGAATCTTTCTATCAAGATTTTAGTCATGATGGGTGCCAAATCCGGAGGGATTGAAATTGGCCACTCATCCAACTTCTTAAACTGCTTAAACTTGTAATCCCCCAGATGACTAGTGGTGAAATAACTTTCAATTTGAACCCATCCCTTGGTTTCAATGGCTGCTTTTAAAGGTTGCAATTCAGGAAATTCGACAATGATAGGTGGGTATTGATCCCAAGAATCTGACCAAAAACGTGCCTTCTCCCCTCTCCCCACTTTCCAAAATAATCGATCTTTTACAACCTGAGATCCTAACTTGAGAGCCTGCCACACTAAGGATCCAGTACCCTCCAAAGGGAAACGACCCACCTCATTTGGGTTAACATGTCCCAAATATTTACTGGTAAGGATTCTGCTGAATAAGGAAGTTGGCTGGGAAATCCACCTCCAGTAGAGCTTTCCAGCCAAAGCTTTATTATTTATCTTAGATCTTCTCAGACCCAAACCTCCTTTTACCTTGGGCTGGGTCACTTTGTCCCAACCAACTAAGGCCCATTTCCTCTCGCATTTTGCTCCTTCCCATAGAAATTTTTTGGCCATCTTGTCCAACTCTTTCCATATAGAATGCGGGGCAGCCAGGATAGAGAATTTATAAATTGGCATGGCCTGAATGACTGACTGTAGAAAAGTTAATCTACCCCCATAGCTTAACCATTTGTGAGACCAATGATTGATTCTATCCTTGATACAATCCAAAAGATTCCTCCAGATCTCTATTTTTAGTTTTTTGAAGTGCAAAGGGACCCCCAAGTAAACCACTCGGGAGAGAAGTCCTTGTGAATCCCAAGATCTCTAAAATTCTGCCCTGAAGCCTCTGATCAAGATTGAAAAAGACCACTTTGGATTTTTTATCATTGATGACTTGGTTTGTAGCCCTAAGGTAGACACTAAGAGAATCTCTGATCATTCTTGCTTCCCTGAAGCTGGCAACTCCCACCAATCCAGTATCATCCACAAACTGTAGGTGAGTCAAAACTTCCTCACCCACCTTGATACCTGTTAGCAAACCTTGTTGTCTTCTTCTCAAGAAAAGTCTACCTAGTCCTTCAGCCAATATGAGAAACAAATAGGGAGAGCAGGGATCCCCTTGACGAAGGCCACGGGTGGCTCCAAATGGTTGCGAGGGGAGACCCTTGATTAACACTGAGTATGTCGGAGTAGAGACACAACTCATGACCCATTCTATCCAATCCTGAGAGAAACCAAAGGCTGCCATCATCTTTGCCAAGAAGCTCCACTCCACCCTATCATAGGCCTTTGACATATCTAATTTTATGAACATTCCTTTATTACCAGAAGTTTGCATTGAGTGGATTGCCTCCTGAGCTAGAACCACCCCATCCAGGATCTGTCTACCCTCAACAAAACCCCCTTGCTCAGAGGAGATAATGTTATGTAAAAGAGGTTTTAGACGCTCAACCATTACCTTTGTGATTATTTTATATATCACATTGCATAAGGCAATAGGTCTATAATCTGAAATATGAACCCCCTTCTCCCCTTTTGGAATTAAGGTGATGAAAGTATGATTTAATGCTTTAAGCATTCTTTTATTACCTCTGGACTCCTCTATAACAACCATTACATCTTCCTCCAAGATATCCCAAAAGGCCTGAAAAAACTCAATTGGAAAGCCATCTGGACCTGGAGTTTTTCCGGTGCTCATTCCAAAGACCACATCCTTCAGTTCCTCTCTTTCAATGGGTTTGAGAAGGGACTGATTTTCTTCTTCAGAGATAACAGAAGGTATGGCATCAAGAACATCGTTTTGAGCCTCTTCATCTTGCACCATACTTTCCTTAAAAAGTTTAGAAAAATAATCCATTGCATGGGACTGCATACCTGGAAGAGTATCAAAGGAGTGTCCATTCTCATCTTGAAGGGCTTCCATGTTATTCATCTGTCTCCTAGCACATGCGATCCGATGGAAAAATTTGGTATTTCTATCACCTTCTAATAACCAAGTGGATCTTGCTCTCTGTTTCCAGAAGGTCTCCTCTTGGTTGTCAATGTCCTCAACCGCTTTACGCAAGGCATCATCCTCGGCTTTGAGCTGCTCAAGTAATTGTTCCTTCCCTAAATTGTCTTTGGACCTCATCCCATCTGGCCACCAAAGGAGCTTTTTGGACCTGGAAGTCTATTTTGTTAGCTCGCCTCCACAGTTTCAGTTGAGCTTTGACATGATGAAGTTGTTTGTGGAATCTAAACATTGTTGTCCCATGGGCTGGGCGGCCCTCTTCCCACCACTGAGGAATTTTCAATCGAAGTTCCTCTTTTTGTAACCAAAAATTCTCAAATTTAAATGGTTTGTGATGCTGCCCTGTCTTAGTCCCTCCTTCCAACAAAATGGGAAAATGATCTGAAACAGGACCCTCCAAAATCTAAAATTTTGTATTCCATTTTACAAATGCCTCCTCTGAAACCAAAAAATGGTCTAACTTTACCTTCCTGCTATGTGGCTCCCTCCTCTTATTAGTCCAAGTATAGTTGGTACCAGGGCCTTTGATCTCCACTAAGTGTAAAGCCTGGACTTGAGCAATCATATGTCGATCCCCTGGGTCCAAAATTGGGGTTCCCCCTTCCTGATCTCTAGAGGATAATTTAGCATTAAAGTCCCCAACAATAATCCAGTCTAAATCTTCCCTTGAGATTCTCATGTTATGCACAACTTTCCATTGGAGCCGCTGACCATCAAGGTTTTGAGCCCCATAAAAATTTGTGATTAAAACATGTTCAGCTGTGACATTATTCCTAAAGTGTGATGTGAGAACACCCCTCCAGGCTAGATGTTCTATTGCAGTCCAATCAAGAGAGTTCCAGAGAGTAACAATCCCCCCTGAGGCCCCTTGGGCAGCCACATCCATATGACCAACACCCCTCCAAATTTTGTTAACTGTTTTACACATAAGATCTAACGACATTTTTGTCTCCTGAATAAGCAAAAAGTCTGTTCTACAGTTTTCTAAGAGTCTTCGAACAACAGATTGATGGGTTCTACTGTTTAAACCCCTAACATTCCATGATTGTATTATCATTAGTTACCTTGAGAGCAATAAGAATCTATTGGCCTCACCGATCCTCCAGTGATCAGTTTGTCTCCTTGAGCTGTTAGCAATTCCTTATTTGATTTTCTACCCACTCCTTGAGAGTTGCCATTCTTTGACCTCTTTTCCACCTGAGTTATCCCTAAAGTTGGCCTTTCTCTGTTCTTTTCTGCTATTCCCATGCTGACATCCTTGATCATTGGCTGCTCTTGGTTATGAACTATCAATGCCCCAACACTCTCAGACTACGGTAACCCACTGTGGTCAATTACCTGCTCTATGACGGGGGGAGAAGAAAGAGGAGCAAGAACGTGAATGTTATTATTTTCACTATTACCATCCACGCCTTCCATGAATTGTTCCTCTTGGTCCACTAGTGTCTTAAATATTTCATACCTATTGGCGGGTTTGAGGTGAGTTTGCTCCTTGCCATCTTTTTTCTTTTGCCTTTTCCTTCTTTTAGGCTGTTCAAAACCATCTCTCTGAGCTTCATTGACCTGGGAGGTATTGGCTTGTTCTTTGTTTATTGTTGCCTTACCCTCCTTAGGAAGATTCGACATTCCTAGAGGAGCCTCCATTTTTGTGGTACTATTATTTGGGCAAAATCGGGCCAAATGCCCGTGTTTGTGGCAAACTCTGCATCTAAAGGGCAGAGCCTCATAATCCAGCTGTTGAATCCATGATAGTCCTGCAAGTTCAAGTTCCACCTCTACTGGGAGAGGCTGGCTAAGATCCATTTCCACACATATTCTTGCGTAAACAGTTGTGTTCCCTTCTATTGTATCTTTGGAGACACCCAAATGTCTTCCAAGGGAATTACCGATCATCTCCAAAACTTGCTCACTCCAAAACTCCATTGGGAGTGCATACAAACGGATCCAGACCGGGACAACAGTGGGTTCAATTCGAGGATCGAATCCCACTCTCCAGGGTTGAACAAATAAACCTGCCGGACCATAACTCCTCTTCTCTGATTCGAAAGCCCTATTTCTATCGGCCAGAGAAGAAAAACTAACAATAAAATACCCATTGCTAATAAACCACAAAGAGTACTCACCATGAGGCTCCCAGTTTTGCCGGACCCAGGAGTGCAAAAAATTCAGGGTAGGGCGAATACCCATGAATTTGCAGATCAAGTCGTGATTGGCTCTGTATAAGACTGTTTCTTCGACCATCCTTGGCTCAATGACAATCTTGGGCCGTGATTCGGACTGTGGCAGGCATCCATTGACCCGATGAGCTGTTGATCTATTTCCAGCAATCGTAAAGAGCATTTTAAAGGCAGATCTTTGAGCTTCGTCCGTCTTGGAAGGAGATTTATCTTTTAGCATATCTACATAAGAGCTATTCCTCCCTAGGAGAGGATCCGGAGAAGTCCCCATTGGACCCTCCTAGGGCAGCAATCTTGCCTTCAGATCCACAGTAACCAGAGATCTCTTCGGAAACCCAACAGATGCCCTAGATTTTCCTTAGCTCCAGAAACCCTAGTTCATCGCTTCCCGCCTCAGAGCAGTTTTCGTTCTTCAGAATCAATTTTCAATCCATTTATTCAAGGGGTATTGAAACTACCTTTCTTCTAAATTAATTGAGACTCCACAAAAATATCCAAAAACACCTTTATTATTATTATGATTCCCACAAAAACGTGTAACCTACAAAGTTTAAGAAATAGCATTATTAATTTCTTATGCTTCAATTTATAAGGACGGATTGAATCTAAATGTAATTTTGAAAATTTTAAATCCTGATCGAAAGGGTAAACGTAGGGCGTCACTAAAAAAATATCCGGCTCTAAGATTTCAGGCCTCAAAGATTTATCTTCCCACGCCTGGACCGGTGTAGGGAAACCTCTATAAGGCCTCAAAGATTTCTCTTCTCACGCCTCCAACGCCATAGGGAAACCTGTAAAATCTCTACCTCAATAAAGTTAATTGTTCAAAGAATTGGAAAGGGTTCTGTCTCTTCAAGTTTAAACTTAATCTTTTGAATAAAAATTTGATATACCCGTACGACACAAAATGCAACCAAATTTCTTTTACAGGGGTAATAATTTTGAATCATCTTTCAAAACCACAAACAAGATTTACAAATGATTCAAATTCCAGTGGAATACAGATTAGAGAAGAGCCATAACAAGGGCTATCAGTGGAATACATATTAGAGAAGAGCAATAAAAAGTGAGGCCGCAGCGTTTACCACGAGCAGATAGCTGCTTATTCCCACATATATTTTATACCAAAATATAATACGAGACTGGACCATACTTCTCATTTATTTATCGTTCCAGCCAGAGGGGCAATCGCACTGGGATTGCCCTTTCTACAGCAGAAACAGCAACAAATCCTGGAGGCGGCGACCGCACCATCATTACAACCTGTTTTCCCAAAATTCATTCCACCTTGTGCAAGGACCTTCACAGTGGACTTTACTGAGCGAACAACACAAGAAAATATCTCTCTTTTTACTCTCCCCCGCTTTGGAGGAAAGGAAACCCTCCTTCCTTGCATTGTGGGGAGCTTATGCTCACAAACTTGCTTTTTCTCGGTTTCTTACAACCCACCTGAACCTCAGTTGGATTACTGAAGTGTCAACAATGTGGGAGGAGAAGGCTCTTGGTCTTATAATGACGGTGCTGGTATTGTCAAACGAACAACCATTTACTGATATATTTCCATTTTCTCTTCCACATGCATGGCTAGAGGGTTCACATTAAATTTTTGCACATTGTAAAAATGTCACTGTAAGGTTAGATTAAATATTTAGGTAAGGTGATATTTCTGGGACCACAATCTTTGGAAGGGTTGACATTAACACATTGTAAAAATGTCACTGTAAGCATTAAATATTTAGGTAAGGTGATATATCTGGGACCACAATTTTTGGAAAGGTTGACATTAAATTTTTGCACATTGTAAAAATGTCACTGTAAGGTTAGATTAAATATTTAGGTAAGGTGATATATCTGGGACCACAATTTTTGGAAAGGTTGACATTAAATTTTTGCACATTGTAAAAATGTCACTGTAAGGTTAGATTAAATATTTAGGTAAGGTGATATATCTGGGACCACAATCTTGGGAATACAAAAAGAGTTTGTACAACAGGAATCTCTTTTCCTTAAATAAGGATCCAGCAATAGATCACTAGATTAATTATTGTACAACCAGGTTAAGGTACAAAGATCAGTTGAGCTTAAGACCCTTGTAATTTGTTTCCTTTTTGAATTCAATGCTTTGAACGTTTCAATGTCAAGTCAGTCCACAATCCCATTGAGAGTATTTATCAAATTATTTTTCATCCCGATTTTGTGTATATCTCAAAAGGTCAAACACAAGAAATTGTGAAAAATGTCTATGTCTGTCTACGGCTGCTCGTTGAATTCTCCGTGATGTGCGGTCAAGGTCTGTATCACGCAACAAATCCCTATCAAGAGGAATCTTTTTCCTCTTCAATGTGCATTCAAGATCTATGTTCCTACTACAAGGAGTTCAAAAAAATCTTTCTAATAAATATACTATTATTATTATTTTTTAATTAGTTTTAGATATTTATTGATAATTTATTTTTTAAATATAAATAATTTATCAATATTTTTTTTATGAATATAATATATTATTATTATTATTATTATTCCTGCATATCACTATCACTAGATTATAGTAATGTAAAACCCAAACAAAATGTCTAGATGTTTAAAGAGAAGGAAATTGAATAATAACATAAAAGAGGTTCATTATTCCTTGAGTAGATTTGCACCGCACAATTTAAGATGATAATAGAATGTTTTCTCACTAGAAATAGGTTATAATAGAATATTTTCTTACAGGAATGTAATTGTCTCTACAAATATTACAACTATAAATATACTACAAAATACAAGATTATGTATTATGTAACCACATTTATAATGTAACAATTATAATATAGTCACATTAGTTATCTTTATTATTATTAGCTTTGGTTCTTAGGATTAGGTTACCTTAAGTATTAGGGTTAGGGTTATTTTTTGATTTAGTCTATAAATAAAGGAATTATGATGTATTAGAGATATCATTATATTTGTTATCTTAAGTTGTTTTTGTTGCATGTAAAATATTTTGTCATATCCAAGTAGTTTTAAGACTTTTCCTTTCTATGTGGCTAGGATTTGTATTGATTTTGAATCTGGAATTTGTTACATTATGGATTTTATGGTATTATATTTGATTTATTGTAAGTGGATGTTTCTTTGTGCATTATTGAATTGTTACAGTTGTATTTCTAAAAGTTATTTAATTACAAATGGGATCAGAGCATCAATATTGGCTCCTTGTAGCAGTGCAAAAAGGTAGCAAAATGTTGCAGACCATCCCAAACACTCAAGAAATTAGATCTACTTTCTATTGTTCATGTATCTTTTCTTAATATTTTTAGGGTTCATCTCTGGATGCATTTTTCTCCTTTAATATTATGATTTAGTCATCATTGTTTTCTCTTGGTAAACCTAATTTAAAAATATATATCAAGGTACTAGGACCCTTGTGGGAGATCCATATTATTGCAACCTTCTCTCTAAATCAGTTAAAACAAGAGGTATCTATAGCAACACATTTTATGAAGTGCTCAAAAGGTGTATTTTGGGCTTCACTTTCATTTCTATTGTGTGAACGAGCCCTTTGATTCTATTGGTTAGCTGCAAATCAACAAGTGTTTGCAATGCACTGGTTAGTCCAAGGATGTGTGCATGAGCAAAAAGAAACATCAACCCACAAATTTGTGTAAGTGTCATTATATCCTTATGGGTATCAATAACATTGAGCCATGTGTCCTTTTTTTTTAGGTACCATAGATTTGCCTTCTCCAACCATCCCTCCCACTATTATAATTGGTAATACTTTGTCTAATGTACTTAATGCTAATTTGTGCACCTATATTTTGATCTAGAAAAATAAACATTCCAACCTATTGAAATTGGTTTCCTCCATTAGCATGCAAGCAACCTTAGATTTAATCCAACTTCATTTTAATCCTACCCATATAGAGTGTTCCCTTGACCAAGAGTTTTAACATTTCTGGATAATAGCTATGGGGTATGCAACAAGAACTAGATTTCTAGGTTTCCATGGTGGTTACAAGGATCCTTAAACTCTTCCAAGTATGGGTGGGTGGATTTAACTCAGGATTTTCTACTAGTATTCATCCCTTTGTAGGAGGTGTTGATTTTTTTACTTGGCCTCATGATGTTCTCATTTTGTGCATCAAATTTGTGACCTTTGAGGACACAGATCTACAGGGTTGGATAACCAAGATGGATAGTGTCATCTATCTACACTATATGCTTGAAGAAGATCATATCACATTGCTTATCACTAAGTTGTGAACCCATGCTCATAAGTGGTCATTATAGGAGCTTTGTCAACACAAACATCCTCTTATGTTAGGAACCTTCTAATAAACTCATTCACATAAATATTGTAATTAAAGTAGAATTTTATGCAAGAACAGTATATTGCAATACAAAATATAAATGCAGAATTATAGCAATCTAGAAAAACAACACAAAATTGTAGTTCTCTTAAAGGGGGTAACCTCCTTCGATAATTTATTTATTTTGCAAAAATATACATTCGTTCATGGACCCATGTTTTTTAAATATACACTTCATGCAACACTAACCTAATTCTCAAGAGTTTGCTTACATGCAAAGTGCTACTCAAGCTAGAATCTTATACCTAACATTAGTTACATTCTTGATAACAGTCACATGAAATAACCCCACTTGTCTAGGTGCCTCACTTGCCACATAATATTGCAAAGTATCACTAAATAACATTATAAATGGATCCTCACATTGGAAGGGGTTCATTACATAATCATATGAGAATTACAAAAACTGTGTCAGGATGGGGTCCTAACATAACATTCTCCTTCAAAAAACTTTATCCTTAAAGTTGTAGATGAGGAAACTAATATTGTAGCTTCTACAAAGACTCCCAAGTGGTATCTTCTAGCTATAGTCCTTTCCATTGAACAAGAACCTCTATGATGAAATGATTATGAAGAGTACATGATCTGTAGTCCAATAGTTGTTTTAGCTTGAGCAATATACAACCCTCTTCATCTAGTTCAGATAAAATAGATTGAACCTGTACATGATTTCTCACAACCTTCTTGAGATAGGATAGATGAAATATAGGACAAAAATTTGATGTAGATGGGATGACCAATTTGTAGGCCGTTACACCAATCTACTATAAAACCTAGTAGGGGCCATAGTATTTTGCAGCTAGTTTATGGCACCTACGAAGCTAGAGTGGGGACTATTTATATGGATGTAAGCAAATAAAAACTGTATATTCTACTTTAAATTTACACTCAAAATATTGTTGATCACCTTGTTGGCACATGTGGTTTTGGGATAATTCTATATTCATCTTCAATTGACAGAGCATTGCGATATGTTGGCTATGGGTAGTGTCAACAACATGGACCTTGTAGATACCTGGAATGTAGGATGAGGGTGTTGATGGATGCCAACCATAAACTATTTCAAATGGGGTAACCTTGGTCATAGTGTGATAGGAAATGTTATACCACCATTCAGCCAAGGAAATCCACTTAGCCCACTGTATAGGATAATCAAAGGTAAAGCAATGAAGGTAGGTCTCCAAGCACTTATTTATAATCTCTGTTTTACCATCCATTTGTAGATGATAGGCTGAAATAATTTTGATCTAAGTTCCCCATAACTTAAAAAATTCTTTCCAAAATAAACTAGTGGAGGTAGGTTCTCAATTGGACATAATGGATGCGATAATTCCATGAGGCCGTGTAAGGATGGGATAGGGAACACAAATGAGTATACTTTGTGAGATGATCCACTACCACCAAAATAATTGATTTTCCTTCTGAATTAATGGAAATATTTTTCCATACTTGTTCTATAATGGACAAAGGTTTAAGAGTTCCAAGTGAATGCACGATTTCTCCTTTCATCCACTAGCATATGTCACACTTTGCCACAAAATTTTGAATGTCCTTATTCATTCCCTTACAAAAGAAGTTATGATTAATCCTTTCACAAGTCTTGAGGAACCTAGAATAGCCTATATTTGGTGAAGCATGAATTTCCTTTAATATGAGTTCTCGTAATTAAGAAGTGTGAAGAATAACAAGGTGTTGAAGAATATCGTAAATCTTGTCCATCCCAAGTGTATCCAAAATACAAGTTCATATTTGTTTGAAGTGTGACAATCAAAGTTTAGAATCTTGAGTCATTAAGCATGTCCTCTTTGTTAGATTTTGAAGCTATAAACTTAAGTAAATGTAACTTGAAGCAATGAAATAAGTATGCAATATTATAACTATGATCATGGCAATGTAATAAGCAAGTAAAACTCATAAAAAAATTCTACATGAACTCATAAAACTGTCATTAATAATATCTCATAAAAATTGATACAATGCTTTGTAAGTGACTAGTAAGTGTCACTTAACTCAAGGTTATATCACGACTAAATAGCCTTTCTACAAAGACTCTTGGATGGCTATGACTCTTGTCCTTCCATATTCCTATAGATGTATGCATGGTAGACATGTGTGCACATGCATACCTAACTAGGACACCTATTCTATATGTCAAATAATGGAATTTATTCTAACACCCCCTGCATTACATTATTTGAGATGTTTCTTTGGGATGCACAACCGATCTCTAAATATCTTAAATTTATTTTATCCTAGTGCTTTTGTAAATATATATGCTCATTTTTCCTCTATAGGTACATACTTTAAGCTAATATATTGGTTCTAACAATGATATATGATAAAGTGACATTGAGTCTCAATGTGTTTTATTTGCTCATGTATGATTTTTAGTTTTGATTAGATTAATTACTCCTTGATTATCACAATATATCAAAGTTGTAGTTCTATTTATATCCAAATCAAATAAGATGTATTATAACCATAGAGCTTCATAGATGTTATCTCTGGCTGCATGATATTCCGCTTTTGTGGATGGTTGTGCTACTGAATGTTGATTCTTGCTATGCCATGAAACTAGTCCTAATCCAAGATAGAAGATATAACTTAAAGCAGAATTTCTATCATCTATAGATCCTACATAGTTTGAGTCTGTGTACCCCTGTAGACAAAATTATTTATCATGCTTTGTATAAGTCAGTCCATAATCTGTGGTTTGCTTGACATAGTGTAGTATTCTTTTTGTATCTTTCCAATGACTTTATCTTGGTTCTTGCATGAACCTTGCAAGATAATTAACTGCAAAAAATAGGTCTAGTCGAGTGTTTGTTAGATACAATAGACTTCCAATTAACTGATGATAATTTGTAGATGAAACTAAAGAGGTATCATCAACTTTGGATAATTGTAATCCTTCTTCCATACGTGTATCCTTAGGTTTATAACTATCCATATTATATTTTTCCAGTAAGTTTTATGTGTGCTTTGTCTGTATGATTGTAATATTGTCCTTATTGATGTACTTCTAAACTAATATAATAACTCATGAGTTATAGATCAGTCATCTTAAAAGCTTTTTCAAGATCCCTCTTTATCTTAGTTATCAATTTTTCATAACTTCTTATAAGTACTATATCATCAACATACACTATGATAATTAATATATCATTCCCAACCCTTTTTATATATAAAATTGGATCTTAAGTGCTCCTCTTGAAGTTGTGTTGTAGTAGATGACTATTAATCTTTATATTCTATGCTCTAGGTGCTTGCTTCAGCCCGTATAAATATTTATTCAGTTTACAAACCATATGTTATTGTCATTTGATAACAAATCCTTATTATTGAGACATGAAGACTTAATATAAATCACCATTAAGAAAGGTACTCTTGACATCCATCTTATATATTTGCCAACAATGATGAGCTTCTAAGGCACATACTACTCTGATAGTAGTCATTCTGGTTGTTGGCGCAAATGTCTCTTCATAATCAATTCCTTATTTTTCAGCATACCCTTTTGCCACCATGCAAGCATTATATTTTTCTATACTTATATCTACTTTATACTTAATGTTATAAATCCATTTGCAACCTACTACTCTCTTTCCTAGAGGTAGCTCTACTAGGTCCCATGTTTTATTCTTTTGTAATTATGAATATTATAATTCCATAGCTACTCTCTAGTGTGAGTGTTTTAGTGCTTGAAGTTTTGTTGGTTCTTCTATAACACTTATTAACCCTCTATTAATTATGCTTTGACTGTAAGTTTGAGGTCTTGTAATGGTAATATCTGGTATTTGGCCCAAATTTGTTTCTCTAAGAGTATTTCTAAGCCATATGAGTCCTTTTCTTAGGGGAATTATACCTAGTTTTGTGTGATCTAATTCTGATTTGATCTCCTCTATAGTTTTTTTTTCTCTCTCTTGTAGATTTTATTTCTATCTCTGCTTGAGGTTTTGATACTATTTCCTTTGTGAGTTCTAGAATAATTTTTGAATTACTTACTTCTTCTTCTCTAGTATCATCTTTGAATCCTTCGTCAGGACTACATCCCTATGTATATACACTTTTCTTGTTTGTGTATCTATTATTCTATACCCTAGCAATTCATCATCATAACCCACAAATGTACCTACCATGCTCTTCTTATCCAACTTTGTACATTTCTATTTTGGTATATGCAACACTTGGTTTTTCTCCTGACCATGCCTCTTCGAGAGTAATATTCTTAAGTATTCTTGTGGGTAATCTATTTTGTAAATATACTATTGTTTGAACTGCCTCTACCTAGTATTGATTATCCAATTGAGCTTATTTTATCATACATATTACCATTTCCATTATGGATCTATTTCTCATTTCTATAATACCATTTTGTTGTGGGGAGTATGTTGTAGTAAGTTGTCTTTTAATTCCATTTTATTTTAGAAATAGATTAAACTCATTTGAAGTGAATTATCCTCCTTTGTTTGATCTAAGAGTTCTAATAGTCTATCCTGATTATTTTCGTAACATAAAAAAAAGAACACCATTGCAATAAAAATGACACATTGTATTATATTTGAGAAAGTCCCTTTTGATACAATTTGACCCTTTTAGGGTGAATTTTACAATAATATGTGCCAAAAGGAGAATTCCTTTTACAAATCAAGGATTGTGTCTTTCACTTCTTCTATACCACAATCAATGTTGGAGGTGGGTTTTTCGTGACCACCGGGATGGATTTGAACTTGTTGAATCTATAACTTACACACATGCAAAGAGACAAGGGTTTAGTAGCACCTATCTAAATGCATCTAATGAAATGAATAATGGAAATTGCATAAAAACAATGAATATGATTATTACCTACATGAGTGATATTTTTAGCAGCATAATATTAACATTCCCCTTCCTCTCTATTTTCTTGGTGAAGTGATGGTGTCTTTATAGGCATTTTATGGAAGGATAGATGGTAAACCAAGGCTTCAATGTGGTGGTGGGAGTTAGAGTGAGTCACTTAGAGTGTCTTCCTTAACTAGAGTGATGTGGCTAATGGGTGAGTTCAAGTGGAGTGCAATGTAGAGGATGAGTGAGTGCAAGTGTGGTGAAGTGGCTAATGAGTGAGTGCAAGTGTAGTGCAATGTGGAGGATGAGTGAGTGCAATTGTGGTGAAGTGGCTAATGAGTGAGTGCAAGTGTAGTGCAATGTGGAGGATGAGTGAGTGCAACTATGGTGAAGTGGCTAATGAGTGAGTGCAAGTGTAGTGCAATGTGGAGGATGAGTGAGTGCAACTATGGTGAAGTGGCTAATGAGTGAGTGCAAGTGTAGTGATGTGTGGAGGATATCCTAGGTGAAGGGATAAAGTGGGTGAGATGTCACATGGTGATGGGCAATGGTGGCTAGGACACATGTCCTATGGGGAAACAAGGTATTCTAGGTGGATTTTCTAGATTTAATGAAATCTAAAAAATATAATTATGTGTAGGATTTTATATGCCTAAGTTTAGACTTAGGCATATATTTTATTATGCAAATTAATGTGGTAGGATGCAAATGGTGCTTTTGTGAATGCCTAGGTTTTGGTGTCTATATATGCCTCTTTTTGTATCGTATTGTGTGAAACACAATGTGGTGCAAAAACCAATGACACCTATCTTTATTGGATGAATGGACTCAAATATTCTTGATGCACAAGAATGATCCATTTTTGAAAATTTTTATGAGATTTTGATTTGTTTGCTTACCCCCTCAATTGGTGAATGGGTAAAGGATGAAAATATCAAGCTAATTGACCAAATGTGGATGATGAAAGGAGGTGGATGATTAAATATATGACTTTCAATCAACTTGATGCCCCAATTTTGGGATGGTTTGTTTTTTAAAATTTACCTTTGGTCTTTTTTTATGATCAAAATATTGTGGTAAAATCACCAACCATATTTAGGATTTTGGGGGCCTTGCTACTGTTAGGAATTATTGTATGTTGGAACCAGTGCACTGGGAGTTTGATACTTGAGCGAATGTTGATTATTACCAAATTGTGATTGATCGTTTTTGCTTTTATGACCCAACAATAAGGGGTTTAAGATAACCTTATGTAAATTATTTTAAGAAGACCCATACTCAAAATTTGAGAGATTCAACTCATGTAATGTCATACACGATGATGTTGAATGTTTGAATGAGTGTCCTTATAGTGATCTATCCATCCGATCAGATTGCATGGATTTCTAGTCACTGCAATCTCTAGGTGTATATGATAAGTCACTTAATATGAGACTCATTGCATTATTTGATATGATTCTTTGTTGAATGGATATGATGGATGCAAATGTTGAAAATCAAGATCAAGTTTGATACCCCAAGTATAGGGTGGACTTTTGTTGTTGCAAATTTACCTTTTGGAATGATTGACATGCAGTATGATGAAGTAAAGGAACCAATCACCCTAGGAGCCCATCGTCCTAGTGACTGTAGAAAATTACTTAATGTAAATTGATGAAGTAGGAATTTTCCATGTTTTGTAACTCCACGGAGTAGGCATCAATGACAACCTTGGGTAAATCTACTTGAACATATGTCACTCAAATATTGAGGGATCAAATTTATTTAATTTTAAATGTGGTGATACAAAATGATCTTGAATAAGTGTCCTTATGGTAATTTACCAATCCTACCATATTGCATGGATAATCAATCGCTACAATCACCAGATGTCTAAAGTAAATAACTAGATACAAGGTTCGCTTGAGATGATGATAATGTGAGATGACAATTTGAATGCATTTGTGTTGTTTGAGAGGGTTTATTTTTTTGAAGCCATTTGCATTTAAAGGGGAGTAGAATTTGTATATGTTTTCTATCCCTTAAAGTGATGAGTCGATGGAGAAGAGATGAAATGATGAAAGCAATGAAGTTGATGACAAAGGTGAAAATTATTAGAATGAAATGGATATTTTTGTTTTTGTTACAACTATGATTTCAACCATTATTGGTAATTGTACACCTCTATCTCTTGGAGAAGTTCAACTGTATGACTTTCTTATGGAATGGAGATGATAAAATTTTTATTATTTCTCAAGGTGAATAACTATTCAAGGACCTTATGGTAACCTACCCATCCTAGCAGAATGCATGGATTTCTAGTCACTACAACTGCTAGGTATATAATATAAGTTATTATATACGATTATCACATGAGGCTACGTGGAAGAAGGAAATGCATACCTTGAAGAACATGTGCTTATACTTAGAGGGGGGTGAACAGTATATAATAAAACTTGTTTCTTTTTAATCAAAATAGTAGCATCAGCATTAATCACAAACATGAGAGACATCATTTTTTACATGGTTCACCAAATTATGGCTACCTCCACAGAGAAAATATTTCTTCTAAATATTTCTCAAATAATATTTTGGGAATCCTTCCCAATTACAATGTTTATGGACCTTTTTCCAAAGGATATGTTGATCCCTTAAATCTGGTTTGTGTATCTCTATCCATAGGAGAACTCCTTCTCATCTACTCTGGCTAGTGATCCTCTAGAAGACTTCTACCTCCACTACATTGTCTTGTGTATCTCTCTCCACTTAAGACTCTTATCCCCACTTAGAAGACTTGTTCTCACTACCCTGGTTGATGGATATCTAACCATTGGAGACTACTATCCTCTCAGCTCTGTCACCTCCAAATATTAGTCTCAAATCTATACTAAACATAGTCCATACGGTCTAGCACAAATCTTCTCAACAAGTCCACTTATAACTTGCTCAAATATGCTCAACAAGTTCACTCACAACTTGCTCAAATCTACTCAACAAGTTCACTTAGAACATGCTCAAATATACTCAATAGGTCCACTCAGAACCTGCTCAAATCTGCTCAACAGGTCCACTCATAACCTATCCAAATATGCTCAAAAATTTCACACAAAACTTGTCAAAATCTTCTCAACAAGCTCACATAGAACTTGTCTAATCTCATAGAAGCATAAAGAGAATTTTTAGAGACTCAATATGTTCTACACTTAATGCTCAATAACTTTCACAACTCAAATTAGAATATATAATATTTTGTTTTATGGAACTTGAACAATCACTTTATACAACCACTTGAATAGGCTCAACCAACTCAACTCAACCAATTATTTAATGAAAATTCCCTTTCTCACAAATTCTAGTACAAGCATATATCAACCAGCTCAAAATATTTCCAACAATGCTCAACAACAAATCTCACATAACAATGATACTTATGTTCTTTTCAAACCCTAGTTCAAGTTCTTTGCACAAAAACTCACTTTAACAACAATGCTCACAAAAAACTCTTTACATAACAATGATACTCATGTTCTTTTAAAAATCCTAACTCAATTCTTCACACAATCTAATGACTTCAACAACTATGCTTATCAAACAAGGTTTTAATAACAACTCTTAATTCCAGAAAACCTTGAAGCATTAACTCAAGCACTTTCAAAAAGGAAAACCTAATCAAATCCTTTTCACTCCAAACTTTATTTTATAGTAAGCTAATAAATCAACTCAACCAAGAAAGGATTTACCCATGCCTTTTTTCTTGACAAGGAGTTGATGTCACAAATTTGCCACACTCACAATTACTTCTTTGCCAATCTCAATAAGGGTTAGAAGATAATAATTTACTTAACAAAAAACAATGCAAAATTATATAAAAATTAAACCTTATCACTCTAACTTAAATAATATTCAATACCTTCACAATAATCTTCTTTAACACAAAAAACCCTTTATTAAAATTAAACAACACTCAAAAGTCTTAATCCTTCAATATGCCAATATAGTAATTTAAGACTTTATCAAAAATAATTAAAACCAAAACTTCCTTATTACTCCAAGTGATAATTTTCAACTACCACCACTATCCAAAAAACACCCTTTCTAAAAAATTCCACTAACAACCCTTATACCTCCAAACTTAGGCAAATAATAAAAATTTAATGTAAAATATTTACCTTACCTTTGGAGGGATTCGAACCCTCAATAATACCCACAACGTATGCCTTGCTGAGGCTACAATAGTTGCACTAGCTACACACTCGTCTAAGATGGAGGAAGCACCACGTGCTGCAAAATGTATCACTCTCTTACCCCTTTACAAAACGTGCACCTTTGCCACCTTCAACCAACACGCCTGCTAATGCACACTACTGCATTTTGAATGTTGGCTCCCTTGCCAATAAATGTTTTACCACCTACCTACTTGCCACTAGGCCAAGATTCCTGGTTGGGCTTTGACCATTCGATGCTTTCCACTTTGTTTCTATTTGTTAACAAATCAATAACAAAATTCGTAGTCCCCTTTCATGAGCTCTTCTCTTTAAACAATTCGTATGCAAAATAATCGATCGAGAAAGGATAAGGTTCAATGCCCTTTGGCATAGGTATTTATATTAAATTACTCCATGCTTTGTAAAACGTCGAAGCCTTTGAATATTTTATTACCATGAGACATTGAAGAATATTAGAACCTTGATAAAGTGCTTTGAATATTTTAAACTCCAAGCCCATATTTGGGTATTGTAAAATATTAAATATTTTACTTTGGGCTTTTAAACAAATTAATTTAATATTATAATATTAGACATTTTAATATTATATCCTTTTAACCATTATAATATTATTGCTTCCATCACATTTCATTCCATGGTGTAAATAATAATTATTTATAAAATTTAAATTCTCATTGAATTCTCATTAAATTCAACCTTGGTGAAGTCTATAAGTAGAAGGTCATTTTCACAATTTTAGAAAGATCCAATTTTACTTATAGAAAATTTGCAAAAATCATTCTAGCCATCCAACATCAATCAATCATCAAACACATACATCATAGTATTATGTTTTTGTGATATCCATAATATTCCTTGTGACTTAGAAAGGTTATCGATAATGAAGGCAACTTCTAAAGGTGACCCGGTGAAAGAGCAAAGGAGCAGCAGTATCAGAACAACTTAGAAAGCATATTCTATGAATTCTACTGGAGACAATAAAGTTTACATGACCCTATACGAATTTCTAAGCCCAACCAAGTTCACACCCACCTGTGTGAAATTTTGCTACAGCAAAACAAAGTTCACTGGATAGGTAAGTATGGGTTAGTTTAGGGTTTTATATCATTTTAAATAGTTTTATTCATATTTTAAGCTTGATTAAAGAGTATTTTGTCTTCATAAACATGGGGTTTGACTGAGGGAGGCCCCTAAATATTCTAACTATATTTAATAGGTTTAACAGGTACAAAGAACACATCAAACCAATGGTGGCTCACGAGAAAGAAGCCCACATGTACTAAGATACATCCAAAATATGGATCTTGCTACCTTTGCATATACCGATAAGGGCTTACTTAGGGAAGACCCAATTGTAGCCTTCAGGATAAAGTTATAAAAAGGATTCACCCTATAACCCATTTTTATGTCAATACAAAAGCAATGATTCCTATAGTTTCATTTATGAATTGTAGTTTTTTTAATGGTTTTATTCTGGCACACCTGATGGGACTCCCACCAAGCATTAGCTTGATTGCTATTTAACAAATCGCATGGATTTTTTTCTATGGTAGGTACTACCAGCTCCAAATATCCCCCACCAAAGCCTTGAGATGCACTTTAGGCCCAACATCGAATCCCTAATACATACTTCAGACCCTATCACAAAATTTATTGGTGCACCAACAAATTTTTTATGTCTAGAGAGTACACACTTGGCCATGTGAACTTTGCAATCTACCTCTAAAATTGATTCCTGATGTATAAGGTATCAATTTAGGAACCTATATCAACCAAAAAGGTAATTCAGGGGAGGTTAAAATCCTTATGTTAACAAGGATTGCATGGCCCCATACCTAGACCCCAAACCACCTCTCCATGGTGTATGCAAGGTGAGATCATTTCTTGTATTTTTTTTCCCCATCTAGGTAGTATTTCTATTTTCAGTACTTGCTTGTTTCAAGTGTATGCTTCATATCTTAAAATTTTATTCTCACTTTGATCATAAAATCTGAATTTTGTCTATTTTATGCAGAAAATCTTGTTAAGACCACCCAAAAACTAAGAGTCATCCATCAAGATTATAGAACTAGTCGACCTTGCTCACAGTGCCAAGTTCACACGCCTCTGTACGAAATTACAACAACAAAAATTTACACCTTGGGGTGTGAACTATCAATGAAGACACAATCTTGATGCACATAGGTAGACAGAGAACTTTGCAACTACCTAGACATGGGTATTTTTCTCGTACATTGTCTATTTTTTTCTTTTCAAGGTTAACTCATCGCTCGAGTTAGAAATTTAATCGTTTGCATACATTTTGATATTAAAATAAGCATTCTAGTTAGACTTAATTTTAAAATCATATTCATTCAGTATTCCTTTACAAGAATTATATTAAATATGATTTCGTGAGGAAACATTCTAGATTATATTTATTTCAAAGAGAATTTAAATTCTTGTATTCCTTTTCAAGAATTAGATTAAATTTAATTTTGTGAGGAAATATTCTAGCTTATATTTACTTCAAAGAGTGTTTACATTATTGTATTCCTTTCCAAGAATTCGATTAAATTTGATTTCATGAGGAAGCATTCTAGCTTATATTTACTTCAAAGAACATTTACATTCTTGTATTCCTTTTCAAGCATTTAGATTAATTTGATTTCATGAGGATGCATCTAATCTAGATTTCATTCTAAAATGTATCTTAGGCTATATTTCATTTCAAAAGGCATCCTAGACTAGATTTATTTTGAAAAGGCATCTAGGATAGTTTTGCTTCTAAAATTGTCTACGTAGAACACACACCCACACACTCATGTGGCATTCACAGTGGTAATATTGGACTTCATCACCAATATCCACTCGAGACTGGTGATATTGAATTTCATCTCCTTCCATCATCTCACCCCCTGTAGTCACCATAGTAGCCCCCTAGGAGTGATTGACTAGCCTTAATCACCAAGAGATCCCCTACTCTTGAGCGTTGATTTTTTAGATTTTATCATTGAAACGTACTTTCAGAGTAGGTAGTTTTAGAATTCCCCTTTACCACAGGGCTTATAAAATAATTAATGGGCATAGTTGATCATTACTTTGAATGCCTTAAATGTGAGGGTTAAGCAATCATCCGATTGAGATAATAGTAGCACATTGACAGTGTGACATTTTTTTGCAAGAGTATTTTGACTCATTAGAGAATTTTGAGTCTCCCCATTTTGGATACCATTTTATTGTTCCTTATTTCATCTAGGTCATTGCTCTCCCATTGGACACATAGTTCTTTTTTATGCACCTTTTGTTGAGTAAGGTGCAGCGACAATATTGTCATTGTTGTCAACACAATCAGATAGATCGGTTACCTAGGTGTTGTAGGTGAGTTGGAGAGAAGAGGGCAATCCTCCAAGGGAGGTCCCAGGTTCAAATCTCCACCCTACCAAAAAGCTGAATTGGGTATCCAAAATACAATTGATAATGTTGGTGTGGGCAGGGTTGGGTGTGACCCTTGGGTGACTTTGATGTTCTAGAATCCCCTGTTCGTGGTCTCTTAGACCAAGGCGGCTCCGCAAGGGGTTTTTTGCTTTAAAAAAAAATAGATAGATCGGTTGATGCAGTGGACAGGAGTTCAGAGGTTATTCAGAGTATGTACAGTGATGTTAAATGCTTATGAGGATGTTTTTGATGTTTGGGTGAAGTTGTTACAGGTTGTCCAAGAAGACCGAAGTGGCCCATATGCAAAAGAGAAGCGAAAAAGCAAAGAGGAAAAAGTGTCGCGATATCGCGACATGTTGCATTTTCGCGGCCAAAAGAGAAGAGAAAATGCAAGGAGAAAAAGTGTCGCGATATCGCGACATGTTGCATTTTCATGGCCAAAAGAGAAGAGAAAATGCAAGGAGAAAAAGTGTCGCGATATCGCGACATGTTGCATTTTCGTGGTCCAAAGCAAAGAGAAAATGCAAGGAGAAAAAGTGTCGCGATATCGCGACATGTATTTTCGCGGGCCAAAGCTAAGAGAAAGAGCAAGGAGAAAAAGTGTCACGATATCGTGACATGTTGTATTTTCATGGGCCAAAGCTAAGAGAAAGAGCAAGGAGAAAAAGTGTCGCGATATCGTGACATGTTGTATTTTCATGGGCCAAAGCAAGAGAAAGAGCAAGGAGAAAAAGTGTCGCGATATCGCGACATTTGTATTTTCTGGCCAAAGCAAAGAGAAAGAGCAAGGAGAAAAGTGTCCGATATCGACATTTGTATTTTATGGCCAAAGCAAAGAGAAAGAGCAAGGAGAAAAAGTGTCACGATATCGCGACATGTTGTATTTTTACGGTCCGAAGCAAAGAGAAAGAGAAGAAGGAAAAAGTGTCGCGATATCGCGACATGTCGCATTTTCGTGACTCTAAAAGGGCAGGCAGGAAGAGAAAGAAAAGTGTCACGATATCGTGACATGTCGCATTTTTATGACTCAAAAAGGGCAGGCAAGAAGAGAAAAAAAGTGTCACGATATCGTGACATGTCGCATTTTCATGACTCAAAAGGGCAGAGAGAAAGTAACAAAAGTGTCACGATATCGTGACATGTCGCATTTTCATGACTCAAGAAGGAAGCAGGCAGAGTAACAAAAGTGTCGCGATATCGCGACATGTCGCATTTTCATGACTCAAGAAGAGCCTCAAAATAGAAACGAACAGTCATGGAAAAGAAAATGAACAATCATCGAAGGAGAAAACAAATGCATGCACAAGGGAAAAGAAAATGAATAGTCATGAAGGAGAAAATGAACAGTCATGGAAGGAGAAAACGAACAGTCATGGAAAGAAGCGGACGCATGCCCATGTGGAGAAAATGAACAGTCGAAGAAGGAGAAAATGAACAGTCATCAAAATAGAAACGAAAAGCTTTTTTGAAAACCAAAATGCATGCATGCACAAAGGAGAAAACGAACAGTCATGACCGAGAAGACGAACAATCATGGTAGGAGAATATGGTGTCAATTATTTGCATGTAACGTGTTTGACGAAATGCCTACTCTATATATACAAAAGGAGTTACATAAAGAAGGCGTTACAATTGACAAGTGGCGTATGAGAATATGAAAGGAGTTACAACTGGAGTTACAAAGAGAAAGGATGGTTATAAAAGGAGTGTTGCTTGGAGAATTAGTGGATTTTATCTTGTGAAGAGAGCGAGAGGAGAGCGAGAGGTGAGTGAGAAGGGTGTGTGTTGGGTGAATTGTGAGAGATGTTGAGTAAGCAATAGACCAGTCAGGGTCTTGTAAAAGTGAAGGCATTTCTATGTCAATCTTCTAGTTTCAAGATTGAAGTCCAAGTTGGTGCTTGGCATCAGGGGTTGGTGCTCCTTCCAGTTGGTGCTAGTAAATCGGGGTTGGTGCTCCTTTCTATTGGTGCAGATAAATCAGGGTTGGTGCTCCTTTCTATTGGTGCAGATAAATCGGGGTTGGTGCTCCTTTCTATTGGTGCAGATAAATCAGGGGTTGGTGCTCCTTCCAGTGGGTGCTGGTAAATTGATTGTAAAGTTGTGCTTTGCAAAGGCTGGATTTGGATGGTAGTCCAAACAGTCATTTTTGAGGAGTAGCCAAATCGGTGAACCTCGGTACATCTTGTGTTGTGTGATGCTCTCTTGTTATATTTGCTTTATTTGGTTTTAAGTTCTCATTGTTTTGGCTTTAAGAGTTGAAGATTTAAGTTTTAAAGAGCTACACTGATTCACCCCCCCTCTCAGTGTCATTGTGAGACTAACAATTGGTATCAGAGCCAGGTTCCTGAACAAGCTTAACCGGCTAGGGTGATCTTGGAAGTGACACAATGGCAGGTGGTGAAGGCTTCTCATCAAACAAAGCACCATTGTTTGATGAAACTAATTACGCATTTTGGAGACTCAGGATGTAGACATATCTTTGTGCTTTGGGATACGACATTTGGGATTCAGTAGATAGTGGATACACAATACCCACCACTTCTCCAACCGATGCTGCTGGTAAGAAACTGTTTGAGAATAACTCAAAAGCAAAGAATGCTATCATGTGCGGATTAGTGGACCGTGAACTGGTAAAAATTATGAGTTGTAAAATGGCAAAAGAAATATGGGACAAACTGAGGAGCATTCATGAAGGAGACGCTAAGATCAAGGAGGCCAAGTTACAAACACATCGAGCTCAGTTCGAAGTATTAAAGATGAATGACGATGAGAACATAGAGGCATATATGCTGAGAGTTAATGAAGTCATTAATGCGATTAGAGGACTCGACGAGGAAATCAAAGATTCTGTCATCGTGAAAAAGGTATTAAGATCTCTTCCCCAAAGATTTGATTCTAAAGTTTCAGCTATAGAAGAAGCTAAAAATCTAAATACTTTTAGTATGGATGAGATGCATGGTTCTTTGACTGCATATGAGATGAGAATAGGAAAATCTAAACCCACATACAGAGAAGCTGCTTTTAAAGCCCATAAAAATATGAAAGCAAAACAAGAATCCGAGGAAGAAGAGACATCAGATGAAATGGAAGCAAACTTTGTTCGAAAACTAAAAAGGGGAAAAGGAAAATACAGAGGAAAGTTACCGTTTAAATGTTTCAATTGTGGAGGCGTTGGGCATTTTGCAGCTAAATGTCCACTTAATGAGAAGAACAAAAGTGATGAAGGATCGCACCAAGAAAGAAGTGACTGGAAGAAAAAAACAAATTTCAGAAAAGGCAACTTCAAGAAGAAAAGTTTCATCTCCAAGAATGTCAGTTCATCAGAAGACAACTGTAGTGAGGATTCTGAAAAGGAAATAGGTGAAGCTCTTTTCATGGCACTCAAAGAAGAAAAAATAGAAAAAGAATAGGAATGTGATGAAGAAGAAAGTGATGCAGAAGTAAATTTGGAAGAGGAACTAATTGCAGCTCTGGATGTATTGAAGATAGAAAGAAAAAGAATAAGAAAATTTCAAGAAAGCTTGAGGATGCAAATGAAATCATAACCAGTTTGAAAGTACAGATAGAAGAATCCAAGAAAATATCTGAAGATCTCGAAGTGCAAATAACCATGAAAATAGATTATTGCTGCAAACTAGAAGAAGAGATTGTTGGTTTAAGAATGCAGATAGAAGAGATGAATCGTAAAATTAGTTGTCATCACAAACGTGAAGAAAGTTCTATGAAGCTGGATAAGATCATAAATATCCAAAGGACTACGGGCATGAAATTTGGTTTGGGCTTTGTCGAAGGAGAATCATCAAATGGATCAAAGAATGAAGATAAGAAACAGGTTGATCAAGAAAAATTGACTCATGCAAAAGAAAGCAATAATGCAAGGCACGAAAGGAGAATTGACAATGATGGATTCACCAATGTCACACATCAAAGAAGAAGAAGATTTATGACTCCTACGACAACATGGCAAAGACCATCACCCAGGTTCAATCATCTCTTTTCTGGTTACTATTTTAAATGCAATGGTTATGGACATAAGATTTCAGATTGCAAGTATAACGTAGGACCAAGGAATTTTACCAGTAGAAATGTTTTTTCACCTTTGATGGATTATGCAGTAGAATGTTATAACTGTCATAATTTTGGGCACATTGCAAGAAATTGTCGAAGTACATTTGCATCAAATCAATTTTAGGGGAAGAAAATTTCAACCAAATGGAATGAGACAAAATAGAAAATTTCTCGAAAAACATGCACAAGCTACTGAAAAAGAAAAGTCAAAACAAGAGCCCAAAACCGTAATCAAACCAGAGTGGAAAGAAAAAGATCGATCTAAGGAAGAAAAGGAATCCCTGATCGTACAAACAACATTTAAAGCACAGAATAAATCTGCACCATGGATACTTGATAGTGGATGCTCCCGTCATATGACAGGTGACAAACAAAAATTTGAGAAGTTACAGCAATATGAAGGTGGTTCAGTAAAATTTGGAAATAATGATGGAGCTAAGATAGTTGGCAAAGGTTCAGTTAAGATTAGTGATAGAAAAATCAAGTCAAAAGAAGTCTTGTTTGTGGTTGGTCTGAAGCATAACTTGTTG
The DNA here is from genome assembly GCA_028583015.1 of Wollemia nobilis. Classification (NCBI taxonomy): domain Eukaryota; kingdom Viridiplantae; phylum Streptophyta; class Pinopsida; order Araucariales; family Araucariaceae; genus Wollemia; species Wollemia nobilis. The sequence continues at coordinate 4,002,511 of JAQPPZ010000057.1, forward strand.
AGCGTAAGTCAGATTTGTGATAGAGGTCATGAAGTGATTTTTAAGAAGCAGGGTTGTGAAGTCAGAAAAGCAAATAGTGGAAAGTTGATAGCAACTGGATCGAGGACATCTGGCAACCTGTACACTCTCTCAGAGACTTCAGAAGGAGCTTGCTTGATTGGACAGGAAGAAGAAAATTGGTTGTGGCACAAGAGGCTTGGTCATATCAGTTTTGACAATCTAGTAAAAATTAGCTCAAAAAGGGCAGTGAGAGATATTCCCACCATTGGAAAACCATCAAATAGCATTTGTGCTTCATGCCAAAAGGGGAAGCAAACTAGAGTCTCATTTAAAACAAAAGAGTACTACACAAGCAAACCTTTGGAACTAATACATACCGATTTATGTGGACCCATGAGAACGCAAAGCATAAATGGTGACAAATATTTTATGTTGTGTATAGATGACTATTCCAGGATGACATGGGTACTATTTTTGAAGCATAAATCAGAAGCTTTTGAGATGTTCAAGGTTTTCAAAAACCAAGTTGAGAATCAAACAAGAAAAAGGATTAAATGTTTAAGATCAGATAGAGGAGGAGAGTTCATTTCAGAGGATTTTACAGAGTATTGTGAAAAATATGGTATTAGAAGACAGTTTTCAGCAGCCAGGACACCTCAGCAGAATGGTGTGGTAGAAAGAAAGAACAGGACAGTGCAGGAAATGGCACGGACTATGTTGACAGAGAGCAAAGTAGCAGATAGATTTTGGAAAGAGGCAGTCCATACTACGGTATACATCCAAAATAGGTGCATGTTGAGGATGCATGAAAGCAAAACTCCTTATGAGTTGTGGTTCGGTAAAAAGGCAACAGTAAGATACTTTAAAGTTTTTGGCAGCAAGTGTTACATCAAAAGAACTGAAGAAAACCTTGGTAAGTTTGAAGATAGAGCGGATGAAGGTATTTTTCTTGGCTATTCATCAAAAAGCAAAGCTTACAAATGCTACAACAAGAAGCTAAGGAAAATTGTGGATAGTGTCGATGTTAAAGTTGATGAAGGTAGGGAACGAGTAATTAGCTATGAAGAGAACTACCCAATTTATGAAGAGGTTATTGAAGGAGATGAGGAAAAGGAAATGGAAAAGAAACAAAAAATTGACTTAGATGATTCAAACAGTGATTCAGAAGTGGAAGAAAATAAGAAATTCAAAATAGGCAACTAGCAGAAAGATCATCCTAGAGAGCAAATAATTGGAGACCCCACAGTTGGTGTTCAGACAAGAAGAAGAGTAGTAAGTAACTACTCTCTATTATCCAAAATTGAGCCCAAAAATGTTGCTGACGCAAGCAAAGATGAAAGTTGGATGAAGGCAATAAATGAAGAATTAGATCAGATCGAGAAAAACAAAACTTGGGAGTTAGTACCAAGACCTGCAAATAAAAATATAATCGGTACTAAATGGATCTTTCGAAACAAATTGAATGAAGAAGGACAGGTAGTCAGGAATAAAGCAAGATTGGTATGTAAAGGCTATGCACAAGTTGAAGGTATTGACTTTGAGGAAACCTTTGCACCTGTGGCTAGACTAGAGGCAATTAGAATGTTTCTGGCTTTAGCAATTTACAAGAATTTCAAAGTTTATCAAATGGATGTGAAATCAGCATTTTTGAATGGGAAACTTGAAGAAGAGGTTTATATTGAGCAGCCAGATGGTTTCCAACTTGGTGATGATCCCAACTTGGTTTGCAAGTTGAAGAAAGCATTATATGGCTTAAAACAGGCACCCCGAGCATGGTATGCAAGGCTAGACAACTATCTTACTCAACAAGGGTTCAAGAAAGGTATGGTGGATAGTAATTTGTATGTCAAAACAGAAAATGGCCATCTTATTGTTCTTGTTGTATATGTTGATGATATCATATTTGGCAGTAGCAAAGATGAGTCGTGTAAAGATTTAGCAAATAAGATGAAGAAAGAATTTGAAATGTCAATGATTGGTGAACTTTCGTATTTCCTCGGGTTGCAAGTTAATCAAAATGAGAAGGGCATATTTATTTCTCAAATTAAATATGTGAAAGAGATACTAAAAAAGTTCACAATGGAGGATTGTAAGCCAGTTAGCACTCCCATGACGACAGGTTGCAAGTTGAGCAAGGATGACAAATCTCCACATGTTGATCAAACCATGTACAGATCTATGATTGGGAGCTTACTATACTTGACAGCTACCAGACCAGATATTTTGTAGGCAGTATGCATGGTAGCACGATTTCAGGCTAGTCCCAAGGAGACTCATGTGACAGCAGTGAAGAGGATTCTTCGGTATCTCAAGGGTACTATGGAGTATGGGTTATGGTATCCGAAAGGTAAGGACTTCACCCTTATTGCGTATTCAGATGCAGATTGGGCAAGATGTGTAGATGATAGAAAGAGTACCAGTGGAGGTGCATTCTATCTTGGAGACAGGTTGGTCGCGTGGCACAGTAAGAAACAAGAGTCAGTCTCCTTATCCACAATAGAGGCAGAATATATTGCAGCGACAACGTGTTGTACATAGGTATTATGGATGAAACAAACCCTGAAAGATCTTGGTATTAACTTCAGTGAGCCAATTTTAGTTAAGTGTGATAACACCAGTGCCATTAACATCTCAAAGAATCCGGTTATGCATTCTCGCACAAAACATATTGCTATCCGGTATCACTTTTTGAAGGAGAAAGTTGCGGAAGGTGAGGTTAAATTGGATTTTGTTCCAACAATAGAGCAAGTAGCGGATATCTTCACAAAACCATTGCCCAAGGAAGTCTTTGAGTACCTTCACAATAAATTGGGAGTGGTCACGCTTCCCAAGAATTGACTAGCTATCGGGACCACATTCTCGGGGGGAGCATTTGTGTATTTGTTTATCTTTTTGCTCATGTTTGTGATTTTTGCTAAGTGTAATAATTTTTGCCTGAGAATGTTGTGCATGGACTCAAGGGGAGTCTGCAGTAGCCCTTTGATATTGTTGTCAAAGGGGGAGAAGAGTTACAGGAAATTGCACGTGTGTTGCCAACAATTCCAAAGGGGGAGATTGTTGAGCAAGGTGCAACGACAGTATTGTCATTGTTGTCAACACAGATAGATAGATCGGTTGATGCAGTGGACAGGAGTTCAGAGGTTATTCAGAGTATGTACAAGTGATGTTAAATGCTTATGAGGATGTTTTTGATGTATGGGTGAAGTTGTTACAGGTTGTCCAAGAAGACCGAAGTGGCCCATATGCAAAAGAGAAGCGAAAAAGCAAAGAGAAAAAGTGTCGCGATATCGCGACATGTTGCATTTTCACGGCCAAAAGAGAAGAGAAAATGCAAGGAGAAAAAGTGTCGCGATATCGCGACATGTTGCATTTTCATGGCCAAAAGAGAAGAGAAAATGCAAGGAGAAAAAGTGTCGCGATATCGCGACATGTTGCATTTTCGCGGCCAAAGCAAAGAGAAAATGCAAGGAGAAAAAGTGTCGCGATATCGCGACATGTCATTTTCTGGCCAAAGTAAAAAGAAAGAGCAAGGAGAAAAAGTGTCACGATATCGCGACATGTTGTATTTTCACGGGCCAAAGCAAGAGAAAGAGCAAGGAGAAAAGTGTCACGATATCACGACATGTATTTTCGCAAGCTAAGAGAAAGAGCAAGGAGAAAAAGTGTCACGATATCGCGACATGTATTTTCACGGGCCAAAGCTAAGAGAAAGAGCAAGGAGAAAAAGTGTCGCGATATCGCGACATGTTGTATTTTCATGGGCCAAAGCAAGAGAAAGAGCAAGGAGAAAAAGTGTCATGATATCACATGTATTTTCATGGCCGAAAAAGAAAAAAAAAAAGTGTCACGATATCGCGACATGTTGTATTTTCGCGATCCAATGCAAAGAGAAAGAGCAAGAAAGAAAAAGTGTCACGATATCGTGACATGTAGCATTTTCACGGTTCGATGCAAAGAGAAAGGCAGAGAAAGAAAAAGTGTCACGATATCGCGACATGTCGCATTTTCATGACTCAAAAAGGGCAGGCAGGCAGAGAAAAAAAAGTGTCGCGATATCATGACATGTCGCATTTTCATGACTCAAAAAGGGCAGGCAGGCAGAGAAAAAAAAGTGTCACGATATCGCGACATGTCGCATTTTCATGACTCAAGAAGGGCAGGCAAGCAGAGTAACAAAAGTGTCACGATATCACGACATGTCGCATTTTCATGACTCAAAAAGGGCAGGCAGGCAGAGTAACAAAAGTGTCACGATATCACGACATGTCACATTTTCACGACTCAAGAAGAGCCTCAAAATAGAAATGAATAGTCATGGAAAAGAAAACGAATAGTCATCAAAGGAGAAAACAAATGCATGCACAAGGGAAAAGAAAATGAACAGTCATGAAGGAGAAAATGAACAGTCATGGAAGGAGAAAATGAACAGTCATGGAAAGAAGCGGATGCATGCCCATGTGGAGAAAACGAATAGTCGAAGAAGGAGAAAATGAACAGTCATCAAAATAGAAATGAAAAGCTTTTTTGGAAACCAAAACGCATGCATGCACAAAGGAGAAAATGAACAGTCATGACCGAGAAGACGAATAGTCATGGTAGGAGAATATGGTGTCAATTCTTTGCATGTAACGTGTTTGATGAAATGCCTACTCTATATATACAAAAGGAGTTACATAAAGAAGGCGTTACAATTGACAAGTGGCGTATGAGAAATGAAAGGAGTTACAACTAGAGTTACAAAGAGAAAGGATGGTTATAAAAGGAGTGTTGCTTGGAGAATTTAGGGGATTTTATCTTGTGAAGAGAGCGAGAGGAGAGCGAGAGGCGTGAGAAGTGAGCGAGAAGGGTGTGTGTTGGGTGAATTGTGAGAGAGGTTGAGTAAGCAATAGACCAGTCTTGGTCTTGTAAAAGTGAAGGCATTTCTATGTCAATCTTCTAGTTTCAAGATTGAAGTCCAAGTTGGTGCTTGGAAATCAGGGGTTGGTGCTCCTTCCAATTGGTCTGGTAAATCAGGGGTTGGTGCTCCTTTCTATTGGTGATGATAAATCAAGGGTTGGTGCTCCTTTCTATTGGTGCAGATAAATCAGGGGTTGGTGCTCCTTTCTATTGGTGCAGATAAATCAGGGGTTGGTGCTCCTTCCAGTGGGTGCTGGTAAATTGATTGTAAAGTTGTTGCTTTGCAAAGGCTGGATTTGGATGGTAGTCCAAATAGTCATTTTTGAGGAGTAGCCAAATCGGTGAACCTCGGTACATCTTGTGTTGTGTGATGCTCTCTTGTTATATTTGCTTTATTTGGTTTTAAGTTCTCATTGTTTTCGGCTTTAAGAGTTGAAGATTTAAGTTTTAAAGAGCTACACTGATTCACCCCCCTCTCAGTGTCATTGTGAGACTAACACCTTTGGGTGTTGTAGGAGGTTTTATGCTATGAAATACCTGTTGTAGAATTCACCCATTCCTATGGTTTGCTGCTAGGTCGGATACAATAATATCATAAAAATACATGAAAAAAAACCTTTTCTTATTGTTTTATTCATAAAAGTGGTTACAACAACATATTAAAATTACTCACAACTCACTTGCTCGGTTGTTCCATAGTTTATAATTTCACAGAGCACTGCACAATATATTTTTAGGTAGTTCACACTCCCATGTGCAAACTTCTAGGTACAAATAAATTTACATCCCCCTGCATGAACCTAGATTCTAGGCTACAAAATTACATAAAAAATCCCACACAGCACATGATCAGTTGTAATAGCTTACATTTAATTTTATCAATCTGAGGATAATCAAGGTTATATTTAAATATTAGGAATCTAGTAAAGATTGTACTGTGGGTATCGATTCTAATCTTAATTTAGATCTCTTTTAGTTTCAGGTTTTATAGAAAAGTAATAAACAAAAATTAAATTGTGTAGGAATGAAAATAAAATACAATTTATGATTTATGTAGTAAATATGGTAATTACTTATTGATGATTTTATATATTGGTGGTGATAACTAATAGTAATTACCTACTAATGATTTGATCTATTAATGAGGATCCTTATGCAGTTAGTTTTAATTATCTATTATGACTTTATGTTTTATGAAAATGCAATTTAATTTATTTTATATTCTAAGGTTAATTAACTATTTCTAACCTATTGTAGAGGTGAGAGATGAGGGAATGGTTGTAGGAGTGGGCCCTACATCCTAGAAAATAGTGTAAGTATTTCTCCCCTAAAATACTTTATCTCAGTAACTAAGATGCATAACTAATACTAACAATATTCCATTTTATAAATGCAGGACAATTACAATTACAACTACATAAAATAAATCAAGTAGTAAATACAAATGACATAGTTACCATATGTGAAGAATGAAGTGCTACTTTTATTGCTGGAAATTCAAATGTACATGTTGGCACATTTCCTTAGAAATTGTACAAACACATTGAACATTCGATATTTCTCCCTTAGATTATTCAGCATTAGACTATTAGACATTAGACCTTTTCAAAGGTCTCCCTATGTAATATATATTGTGACTTGGATAATTCTAAGTAATACTCTCCACGTATTTTGCCATGTCAAGTTCTGGACTTGATAATGCAACAACTATGCACTTAATGAGAATAGCCTATACTAATACAATTCCTAATTCTGCTTGGACTCAGTAAACAACTTAAGTGAGCCAAGTGGCACTTTATGAGGTAACATAACAACATAATACTAACTTAGAAATTTTACAATATATAACACATAACTATATGCCCCTTAAATAATGGGAAGGACATAACAATCTTGCATCAAAATCTAATCAACCTAACAATATTTCAATTATAAACCTTTTGGAATAAAGTTATAGCAACTTTATTAATCTCAATATCCTTGTGAAGAATATATGACAAGTCAACTACACTGATTGTAATCCTTTATTGCCATGTGCTATGAAACTAAATGGTGTGGGAAGCAGGATTGTTTTTATATTGAATCACTTTTTGATTGTAAGGTAGAAAACCCACAATAGACTTAATTTATATATTTTTTCGATGATGCCTTATTATCATATGTGGATTGCATTTAAATACCTAGTCTAATAGTTGTAATAGTGAAGGGTTGTGACCCTATAATATAATGAATAAATAATATAAGTAATTAGGATATGTTAGAAGGGTCCTAACATGCCACCCCCCTTAAAGGAGCTTTGTCCTCAAAGCTGGAAATTTGGAAATTACTGCTGGATATCTTAAAAATTTTCCCACATTGCGTCTTCTAAAGGTAGACCTTTCCAATGGATTAAAAATTTCATGATATCGCGAGTATGAAGGTGATGAGAGCGACAATCCAAGATAGTTTCTGGCTTGACTAGAAGTACTCCATCATCGAATAATTCAAGGAGAGTGGGTTGTGTCGTGATATGGGCTCCCACTGCGAGCTTAAGGCAAGATACATGAAATACGGGGTGAAGTTTGGAAGAGGGAGGAAGCTCTAGTTTGTAACAAATGGTCCCAATACATTGGAGAACTTTATACGGCCTGTAAAATTTGGGTGCTAACTTCTGATAACCTTTTTGTTTAAGAGAGGATGACAGTAAGGTTGGAGACGTAAGAAAACCATATCACCCTCATGGAAACTACATTCGCTTCTATGTTGATCAGCTTGCTGCTTCATGCGATGTTGGGTGGTGTGTAGGTTCTCTTTTAGGATCCGTAGTATGTCATCTCTATTAGCAAGTTTTGTTTCCACCGCATGGACTTTTGTAGTCCCTAGAATATAAGAAGTGAGGGATGGTGGTGTTTGACCATATAGTGCTTCATAAGGAGTCATTTTGATGGACGTATGGTATGAAGTGTTATACCACCATTCCGGTAGTGAAATCCAATTTACCCAATGGAGTGGTTGAGTAGAAATAAAACATCGAAGGTATGTTTCCAAGCATTTATTTACAACTTCTATTTGGCCATCGTTTTGAGGATGGTAAGCGGAGCTCATATGAAGTTGAGTACCTTGTAATTTGAACAATTCCTTCCAAAATATGCTAGTGAAATTTGGTTCGCGGTCACTAACAATTGTGGAGGGCATACCATGTAATTTAAATATGTTATCTAGGAAGAGGTGGGATATAGTGCTAGTGGTATAAGGATGAGCCATAGAACAAAAATGGGCATATTTAGATAAACGATCAACAACTATGAAAATGGTTGTTTTTCCTTCTAATTTTGGTAATCCTTCAATAAAGTCCATAGAAATATCTGCCCATGTTTTGGTGGATATAGGAAGATGTTGAAGTAATCCTGGAATAGCGAGGGTCTCCCCCTTTTGTCTTTGGTAAACTTCACATTCTTTTACAAAGTTTTTGATGTAATTTTTCATTCCTACCCAATAGAAGGAGGTAGTGGCTCTTTTATAGGTTTTTAAGAACCTTGAGTGGCCTGCAGTGGGTGAGGTATGTAACTCATGAAGAATTTTTTCATGATAAGTTGAATTGGGGGTGAGGACCATCCTCCCTTTGTATCTTAATATATTGTCCTTCCAAGTGTATGGAGTTTTGCTACTAGGATTATGTTGAAGTTGTTGAATTAAGGCGTGGATAGTAGGATCATTTATCCATTCTTCATGCACCTCATCTACCCATTTAGGAATAAGGGAGGAAAGAGCATGGACTTGAGGCATATCTTCAAATTTTCTAGAAAGTGCATCGACTGCCATGTTGTCCTTTCCCTTTTTATATGTAATTTCATAATCATAGCCAAGAAGTTTAGTAACCCATTTTTTTTGTTTCAGGGTATTAGTCCTTTGTTCCAAAAAATACTTCAAGCTATGATGGTCAGTGCGTATAATGAAATGTTGGCCAATAAGGTAAGGCCTCCAATGTTGAATAACATGGACAATCGCCAACATCTCTAGAAAATGCTTTTCTTATAAAAGCTAGAGGTCTTTCATCCTGCATGAGTACGACTCCCATTCCTATTCCTGAAGCATCACTTTCAATGACGAATGGTTTAGAAAAGTTGGGCATGGCTAGAATAGGGGTGGTACACATTGCAGTTTTCAAGGTGATAAAGGCCTCATCCGCTTTAGACGACCATTTGAAAGTGTTTTTCTTAAGTAATGTTGTTAGAGGAGCAGCAATTTTACTATAATTTTGGACAAATTTTCTATAATATCCTGTTAGTCCAAGAAACCCACGTAGAGCTTTTAAGGTTTTTGGAATAGGCCAAATTTTCACCTCCTCAATTTTGGAAGGATCTACGTAACTCCTTCCTTTGAGATAATATGCCCTAAGTATTCAATTTCTTGTTTTCCAAAGGAACACTTTGATCTTTTTGCATAAATTTGATTTTCCTCAAATATTTGGAACGCTTGTCTAACATGGTCCAAATGTTCTTCCCATGTTTTGCTATAAATCAAAATGTCATCAAAGAAAACTAATATAAATTTATGAAGTAAAGGGTGAAATACCTTATTCATTAGACTTTGAAAGGTAGAAGGAGCATTGGTCAGGCCAAATGGCATCACCAAGAATTCATAGTGCCCTTCGTGAATGCGAAAGGCCATCTTAGGAATATCCTTTTCATTGACTCGTATTTGGTGGTAGCCTGACCGTAAGTCTAACTTGGAAAAATAAGCTACCCTGTGGAGTTCATCTAATAGCTCGTCTATGAACAGAATAGGAAATTTATCTTTAATGGTCATTTTATTAAGCTTTCGAAAATCGACACATAAACGCTAGAGCCATCCTTTTTTCTAACTAAAATAATTGAAGAGGAGTAAGGGCTTTTGCTAGGTCTAATGACTCCTGCCTAAAGAAACTCTTGTACTAATTTATCTATTTTGGTCTTTTGGAGGTATGGATAATGATAAGGTCTAATATTAGGAGGTTGATGCCCTGGAAATAGTGGAATAGTGTGATCGTGACTTCGTTGTGGAGGTAGGCCTTTTGGTTCATTGAATACCGCCTTATGGTGGTCTAAAATCTTTTGTAACTCTGGTGTTTCGTATTCTTTGTGACCAGGTTGAATTGAAAATAATTGGGCAACCATTCCTTTGTTTCCTTTTTGGATAATTTTCTCCATTCTATGCGGGCTGACGATTTGGGAAGGTCTTGATTTCATGCCTTGGATAATATAGGTTTGGTTCTTTGTTGTGAATTTCATCCATAGTTCATCAAATTCCCATTGGACTACACCCAAGGTTCACAACCATTGTACGCCTAGTGCAATGTCACACCCACCTAGGGTTAGGACGTACATGTCGCTTTTCATGTTATAAACCCCCATAGTTAGTTTTATATTTCTGCATTTTCCTTTGCATTCAATTTTTTCGTCGTTTCCAATCATCACTTTGAAATTATTGCAAGGGTATATAAAAAAAATTTCTTGTTTAGGCACCTTTGGATTGATAAAATTGTGCGTGCTACCAGAATCTAGGAGCACGGTAAGGTTTTGTTTCTTAAAATACCCTTTTACTTGCATTGTTTGAGGGGCAAAAAATCTTGCAAGGGCGTTGAAGGAAACCTTTGGTGCATTTTCTTTGTCACTTTCAAGTGTGTTGGATAATACCTCTACTTTGAGTTCAGGTTCCTCTTCAGTAGAATTCCCTTCTTCTGTGGCATCTAGAATATATAATTTCTGTGAGGCACATTTATGATTTCCATAAAATTTCTCATCTCAAAGGTAGCAAAGACCCTTAGCTTATCTTTCCTTCATTTCCTCGAAACTCAGACGCTTAATTGGTAGAGCGGGGTTAATTTTTGGGGCTATGTAGGAATTTTGGATTAGTCCATTTTGCATTGGTTTGGGGTTGGTATAAATGTTTGATGGTTTCCCCCAAGTTGGTTTTGTGAACCAATTTCGTGCCTTGATTTTGTCCTCCACTAATTTCACCAAGCCGATGGTCTCTAACATGTTTGTAGGGTTATACATTTGCACCTCTATTCAAATTTCTTCTTTTAATCTACTAACAAAACATTCTTGAAATAAGGCAGTGTCTAATCCGGATGTTCGATTAGCTAGCCTTTCAAATTATGCTTGGTATTCGCTTACCAAAGTGGTTTGGCATAATTTAGTGAGGGCCCCTATAAAGCTTTGAAACTTGCTAGGGCCAAATCACACTAATAGATTCTGTGTAAAGGTTGACCATGTCAAAGTGCCGTTAGTTTTCTCGAACCATTGGTACCATTGGATGGCATCTTTTTCCAAGTGGAAGGAGGTGATATGCACTTTTTGCATTTTCAGAATTTGATTTAGTGAGAAATATTGCTCTACTCGGTAGATCCAGTTTGTAGGGTTTCCTCCTTCAAATTTTGGGAAGTCTAATTTGGTCATTCATGGTAGAATAGAAGTTTGTGGACATCCTAACATTGCTCAGTTTGATGACCCGTGGTTGGGTGAATTTGCATGTGTTGTTGCGTAATTTTGACTAATGGCATCAAGTTTAACATCCATTGCAAATATTTTCTCGAAGAGTTCTCTTGTGGTACGGGTATTCTCCTCTCTTTCCTGTTGAACTTCTTCAGTGAGCCTTTGGTGTTTCTCATGAATGGAATCCAGTGATCACCGTCCTTCAGCCATTGCAGTTGGTGTAGGTAACGATCAATATGACTTGGTACAGGTGAGCAAAAAATTTAAAAAAAAATTAATTTTTTTCCTTTATGTTTCGGATGTCGAAAACCTTGATGCTGCATTGAAGATTTTAGCTTTTTCAAAACAGCCACCAGTAACCACATGAAAGGTCGAGCAATTTGGGTGTAAGACAACTTAATTCATACCTTAGGAGAAGGTTTAATTTTTTGTGAGGATTTTGACATGGATCCATGAACTATGAATGTTGTTTGCATCCTTGTGAATGTGGACTGGCTGAAATGTGCGGTGGGAAATTTTTTTAATGGTGAATTTGCTCCTTGATCTAGCTCTGATCCAGATGGTATGAAACTAAATGGTGCGGGAAGTAGGATCATTTTTATATTGAATCACTTTTTTATTGTAAGGTAGAAAACCCACAATAGACTTAATTTATATATTTGTTCGATGATGCCTTATTATCATATGTGGATTGCATTTAAATACCTAGTCTAATAGTTGTAAGAGTGAAGGGTTGTGACCCTAGAATATAATGAATAAATAACATAAGTAATTAGGATATGTTAGGAGGTTCCTAACACCATGTAAGAGTGTAATGCTATCATTGATGTGGCATGTAGCATTGGTCAATTGACTTGGTCAACTCTCTTTGGTAATTGTTGGTGAAAGTTCCATTAGAATATTGTAATATGCACTATGCCTTCATCTTGTAACTTGTTATGTTCTCTTGATACTTATCATGTATTCATATAGGCGTCCTACCTATATATTGTATCATTCTTGTATCAATTATATATCTCATTTTTTCCATTCCCAACATTTGGTATCAGAGCTTAGTCGCTCTCCTGCCCTGTATAAACCCTTGAGGGGGGATTTCCTTCATAGAAATCTCCCCTTATTTTTTTCCTCTTGCATATTTTTTCTCTATTGCTTAGGGAGTATGCTCTCCACTCTTGTGGATTAGAAACTAGAAAGCAATGGAGAAGAACTCATGGTTGCCCCTGAAGCTTCATTGCTTTGAGCCTTGATATGTTGAGGAGTAGATTTTTTTTAATAATGTAGATATTTTTTTTTTGATTGTTGCTCCTTTAAGTTCTAATTTTTTTAGGCATTTTTGTGGAGCCCTCGAATTATATAGTGCAATGATGGTAGGATGCACACATAAAATGTGAAGGCATCCTACTTCGTCTTCGGTAGCTCTCTAAGAGTTTGTTCCAGCCTTGGACTTATTTAAATATGTACTTGGATTTGAATACCTATGTTTGGGAAATGATGGGCATCAACGTTCATCTCGGTCCAATGGAGTATTCCATTTTTATAGTCGTAGAAACTATTTTCTCCTTCAAAGAGCGTAACTCCAGATTTGAAGCACGTCATCCGAGTAGCTGCTCATCATTTTTTATCTTCCTTGGCATTCCTTTGGGGCTTCATCAAGAAATTTAGTGGATGTTATGATATAGAATTGACAACACAACCAAAGTGTGGCATGAGAGTAATAAAACCATAGCCTCTATGACTTATTATCTAGAGTCAATAAAAATTTTTAATTTATCGAAAGACGTAGAGTGACGATTATTGGTCTCATATGTGCGTAGTAGTGCATGGAATAGGACATGGCCTAAAACTCCATGCAACATATTCAGGCAGATTTTTTTATTATTTAACAATGGACATTGATTAAGAGTACATCCTACATAGCAACAATTTTTCTAGTCCTAGCATATTTTGTATTTTATCCCATGTGAAGCACAGCCACCAGTCAGTGCACTCCCTCCATAGGTACATACAAGAGGTGAATTTGCCTCCCGAGAAGCAATCACCATAGACTAAACATCAAATCTAACTATTAACAAGGAATATACACCATGGGAGGCAATCAAACTAGCACTGGTAGGTGTTTTATGATTATGATTCCAGTTGAAGAAATACTCCAAGGCCCCTAAAGCCCCATAAGAGAAAGAACGAGAGGAGAAAATGTGGGACCCCTAATATATGCTATGGCCACCATTCTTTGGAAAAGATCAATTGAACCTCTTCTAGGATAAAACCAGGAAATGTTGCAGCATAATAGGACTTGATCTGCAAGATAGGAATAGTATATTTTATATTTGTAAATAGATATTATGCATCTATAAAAGGATAGATCCCTTATTGGTTGAGCTAGGTAGGATTTAGAATAGAGAATATTAGTAGCAACAACAAATAAGACTACACAAGAATTATCTGTAACATTTTTTAGCATGTTTTGACAGCAATAAAAGTGGACTCTTTTTGTCAAGGAGTGTTTTTACACCTTCTAGATCAAGAATTATGGGCCCACTTTCAGATCTAGAAAGAGTATTTTTATGATAGGTTTTAATCTGTAATTTTTCTACAACAGAATTAACAGATTGCTTTCTAGATTTCATTTTCTTGTTTTAATTTTGTATTATGTTATTTATGCTTTCTTCATTATGTTTTTGTATAGCTAATGTGTGTGTGTCAAGTGATAAATTAGATTAAATATGTGTTTCCATGTTCCCTTTGCTTTTCATGTTCTTTTTTTTTTATGTTTCAACTACTTTCAATTTTAGAATATTTTCTTTTATTGTCAATTCCTATAGCAGAAGATTGATGACCTTTTGTGGCAGGCTATTGACAGGTGTTTTTAGCATAGGTTTTATTTCAGCATCATTTCAATTTAGCAATTTCACTTCTATTATTTCAATTCTACAAAAGTAGATTAGATTTTAATTCAGCCATTTCCAATTCTTGCAATTGTAGTTAATTGTTAAATTCTACAATTTAGATTTAGTTTTCAATTCCTATAATTTATTTTAGTTTCCATTCTGTGGACTAGGTTTAGTGTGACACTAAAAGGCTAAACCAAAATCTGCTTCACCAATAAATGCTTGAAATATGAATGCCTGAATTGCACTCTGCCCTAACCTTCTATCATAAACAACCTTGGACACCACCCTTGATTGATAAATAATTAAAATTAAATGAGGAGACTCAACGAAACTCATCATTCATGGGAAATATCAATTGATCTTGTTCTAGGATAAAACCAGGAAATGTTGTAGCATAATAGAATTTGATCTGCAGGATAGGAATAGTATATTTTATATTTGCAAATAGATCTTATGCATCTATAAAAGGATAGCTCTCTTATTGGTTGAGCTATGTAGGAATTATAATAGAGGAGAGTAGTAGCAACAACAAATATGATTGTACAACAATTAAATTTAACAATTTTTAGCATGTTTTGACAGTAATAAAAGTGCAGTCTTTTTTTCAATTTCTATTCTGAGTGTTAATTAGTTAAGGAGTGTTTTTACACCTCCTTCTAGATGCATTGTTGATATTGTGAAGATCATTGATTCAATGATACACCACGTAAATTTCATTGCTGATTTGATGTCCAATGAAGTCATGGTTATCCTCCTATCCTTTTTTACCGTATTGGAGTTATTTAATTTAAAGGCTAAATGGAGTACTTTCCAGCAACATCAACCCATCGATGGACGAGCTACAAATTTTTTAGCATCTATAATATGATATAGATGGCGACTTGATCTTTGCCCTCATTACCAATAGGAATAAGGGGCATTTACTTAAGGGGGATTTGGTTATCGTCATTAGCAAAAATATCAAGAATAGAATGGTCAAGGGTGGTCTATCTCATAAGGAAGCAGACATTCAAATAATTTAACCACTGACGTTCATCTTGACATAAAAAAATGTAAAACTTGTGTTTGTTTTTTTAAGTTTGCCACCATACAAATTCTCTATTTTTTTAAGTTTCTCTCTAATTTTGTGTATGAATAATCAAATACCTTCCTCAAAGGGAATGTCAGATGTGAAGCTTCTATTGAAGGTGTTGTATTTTGATCTTCCAAAGTTGTTTTTAGCTGGAGCTGGTGTGTGAAGTTCTGGACCATGTCGTGACCAACATGCTTTTGGTTACGGTGCAGTTCTGTTAATCTACAAGAATGTGGTAGAGGAGGAGGTGGAGGAATTTTGGTGGCCAAGGTTATGCGTAAGGGGTCGACCCCAAAATACATTTATAAAAAAATTGGCAAATTGGTTTCAAAATATAGTTGAATAGTATCGAAACACATGTAGAAGGTTCACTATTATTAGGGGCAATGTTAGAAATTTAAACTTAAAATTATCAAATTATTATAAAATTGGGGCAAATTGATCAAAAAAAAAATTGCACCCAAAATTTTTTGGCTAATGGACCCTGGTCAAGGGTCCCAAATATTAGCCAATTCTAAATTTTGAAAACCCTAATTTTAGCCAATTTTGTGAAAATAACCAATATGCATAACCTTATTGACGGCTACTCCGTAAGCCACCGGGTGACATGTTGAGGAACACCAACATTGATGTAGATGCCTAAGGTAGCGAGCAATGAAATGTTGTGATTGATGTAGCAGAACCCACCAACATCGTTACCTATCCGCACTACCACTTGTTATAAATAGTTGGACAGTTAAATGGGGCAAACATTTTTTTAAAATCAAGTGGAGTGGTATTTTTAAAAATGTTTGAATGGGGAATTATATTAATAAATGTTAGTCAATTGTTATTTTTAAAAGTAGAGGGACCACTTTATTTACATTTTATGGAGGAACTTAAAAAATAAGTGGTGGACCATTGATTGTGAATAGGGAATATTGACCTTTATGATTTTTTCTTTGGGCACTTGGGAGTCCTAGGGAAAATGGTCGAGAATATGCTTGTATTGGGTATTTTTTTATGTTATTTCCATATTGGAAATGGATGGTCTAGTAGGCCCATGTACTTCCCCTACTGCACAAATTGAAACTTATTTTTTTCTTCGATAGTGCGATGCTAGGAATATTTTATTCCTAATGTATATTTTGCTTCCTATAGAGGTATGCAATTTTCTCACAGATGAAAGCCCCATTGAGAATTGAACATATGGGTATTTATAGTTCTCAAAAATGTTTTTCTAATATGCACATATTGGTGGTGTCCAAATTTCATTTTGAGGTAGTCCTATATGCTTTTTTTAACCTCAATGTTTTATATCATAGAGTGCACTTTTGGTTGAACATGACTCTCCCAAGTCAAATTGTATATGATCCTTATACCTAATCACCTTTTCTATAGCACCTAGTGGATGCAACATCTGGTTATCCATGTATTCTGGTAGGATGAGATGGTCATCATAAGGACACATACTCTAGGTAGTATTGATGTAGATACCCTAGACTCTATCTGAATATTTTTTTGGATCAACTTCTAAAGACTACAAATGAAGACACTTTAGAAGATTTTATTCTCTTCTTTCTTCTTCTCCTCTACATTTGGATTCAATAGCTCAATTTATTGTATTTTTTGAGTTCAATTTTGGTATAGACTGATACTCTTATATGGATCATATTTTCTTTATTAAGGTGTATTTTTGGCAGAGATCGACACCTTCTAGATTGATTTTTCACCATGAGGGGGGGTAATATTCATGGAGAACCTAGTTAGTGACCTACGAGAGGAAACATACCTAGGGGATGACCTATAAAGGCAACATACCCATAAGTGGATATCCTTGAGACACCCAATATGACATTGAGGTACTTAGATGGCTGACTTAGAGGAAATAGACCCATGGAAGTGGCTGATCCTATGGCAAAAGATCGAGATGTACACACTGTTGATCTAGGATTATTCATAGTTGGAGAGCCAAGTGCAAAGATCATGAGCCTAGTAAAAATCATGTAATAAAGGGGGATGATAGAGTTATTTTATAGAAGTCAACATTAAGGGGGGATTTTATCTAATGTTGACTTGTTTTTATCTCTATAGTTAGGATTGTGCACGTTAAGGGGGGATGTTAGAATATTGTAATGTGCACTATACCTTCATCTTGAAACTTGTCATGTTCTCTTTACACTTGTCATGTATTCATATAGACCTCCTTCATATATATTGTATCATTCTTGTATCAATTATATATCTCATTTTCCCATTCCCAACAAGTTCTCTTCGGTAACAGTATTTAGTAGCTACCTTCTACAACATACTTCAATAATTATCTTCTGTAACATACTTCAGTTACCATATTTTGTAACAGTAATCAACCATTGTTCTATCACCACACCTAGAGTCTTCTTAATACATTGTCCTTATGTCCATCTTCTCACATTTGAGGTGTATTTTGAAGCTTGTGCTACTGCATCATGCACTTGTGGAGCATCCTTCAATATTTTCCTGCATAATCACTCACAACTTAGATGTATTTTACATGAAATGCACACATTTGTCAGATTAACTACATCCACCTTTTAACTGATAAATCACATAAATAAGCAAAAATAACTTACTTAAAATATATTATAATCACAAATTAAATATAAAAATGAGACAACTTAATATAGAAAATATATGCCAAATAATCACTCATCATTTCCCCCAAACTAAAATATATGCATGTCCTCATGCATGTGAAGAAAATGAGACAAACATAATATTATGGGTATTACACATATATCAGATGTCATCATCCAGATATTTGCAAATAAATGAAATATTAAAATCAATCAAGATTTACATTATCTTCAAAAATTCATTTGCAAGTTCATAAAATAGGA
Organism: Wollemia nobilis; assembly: GCA_028583015.1. Classification (NCBI taxonomy): domain Eukaryota; kingdom Viridiplantae; phylum Streptophyta; class Pinopsida; order Araucariales; family Araucariaceae; genus Wollemia; species Wollemia nobilis. The sequence goes on from JAQPPZ010000057.1 coordinate 4,020,683, forward strand.
CATCACAATTAAGCCAACATATTACAATACAACACATAGGTTCCAATTAGATATTTGCAGCTAAAAATACAATGTTTTAGATTTTTCAAGATTATTTTCATGACAACAAAAATGTTGCAAAGTTTATCAAATAGATTTAAAATTACTGATATATATATATAGTTTTTTGATGAAAAATTACTTGTAACAGTATAATAATTTCAGCAATTTCTAATCATTAAAACAGTTGCAGAGAAACGAACTATTTTCAACAGTCTTCATAGAACATCAAGCACTGTATACACAAATAAATTTAAATAGAAAAACTATCTATAATGTCATCCTCGGAGATATACATATTACACAAAAAATAAATCTACAGATATAAGACATTCAAAACATTCACACATTTTACAGAAATAATAATATATAAATATCAACATATTAAGTCTAAAAATCATAGAAATATTTAAATAGTTTATCAGTTCATCCGACTTGTGACCGTTGGGTGGACATTCTTGATGATGGATGTCTTACTGGTAGTAATATCCTTTCACATTTCACATTATGTACTTGATCTTTGGCCTTCTTCTCACTAATCGGTGTCTTGACCATGACTGTTTTGATGTGTTAAACCTCGAGGGAATCCTCTCCCTGCATTGTATCTTGCATTTGAGAAGGTGAAGGTTTCTCAATTGATGCAACTATGTTGTCTATTACTATGTTAATCTCTAGAGGCATCCCGATGTTTAAGATAATATTCTCAAGTGTAGTTCCTATCTTGGTGGAAGGATATGATATTTTTAGTTGATTCTATTGTGTTAGACTAGCAAACAGTTGGGAACTTTCTTCCTCAAGAAGCTTAGAAAAGTCAAAGGGCTTGTTGGTGTAGGTTGCTTTACTAAAATTAATAGAATTTTTCTACTTTCTACCTATGGTGGAGCTTTTATTGGGAGAAGCATCAACAGGTGGTGGTCAGTTGATGAAATCAATACGTTTTGTCATATTATCCATTGAGAGTTGTTTAATCATGTCTATCTAGAGGGCAAGGGCTCGTTGGACCAATTTTGAATGCTCTATGAAATCCTCCCTTAGTTTATCAATTTTTATTTATAAAATAGTGTTTTGTGCTTGAAGGTGAGACAAAGTTTCAGTAGCTAGTTCAGGTGTGGGTAAGTTAGATTCATGCCTTGATATATCTCCTTTCTCATGAGTTTTAGGAGTGTGTTTTTATGTCAATTTTTTCATGCAGGTTGGGTTGGTTTAGCAATTTTGGTGGGTCATTACATTTTGGGGACTCAGGTTCCTCCTCCTAACTATCTGACTCATGATATTCCTTAGACGGACTATCTTCTTCAAGCTCATTTTTGGTAGACTCAAAATATTCTGGTAGGTTAGACTCTTCAACTATTCTATTCCAGGCTACTTTTACTTCATGTGCTTTACTCAATATTATTAATTTGATAAGGCCATGGTATTGGATTTTATATACTAAAATAGAAAATACGATAGGTGGATGACACAATCATTGTTTTTTGGGAATTTCAAGTGTATCAAAATTTGGAGATGGTAGGTTTCACAGGTAGACATACGGCCTTCTAGAGTGAAAAACTTAATAATTAGGACGACGACTTCCTGCCACATAAGAGGAAGTGAAGAAGTAGCGACACCCTTAATCCATCCCTCTTTATCTTGAATAATGGTGCATTTTTCACCAAATTTTGCTACTAGTTGGGTGACGCTTTTAGAGGGGTTTTTATAATATGGTAGCCCTACTTTCGGTAAACCTAGTACTTTAGAAATAACACTCAATTTAAGATCAAACAGGATATCTCTGACTCGAGTGGTCATCTTTGCAGGGTTACAATTCAAAATAAATTGTTTGGCCACCCCCTGGTCATGCCCTCTAAATTTCATGAGGGCATCCCACCACCTAGCTCTTTGAAACAATTCTTTTATAGAATCACTAATTTTTTGTGTTTCAATATATGGGGTCTTGCTTCATTTCTGAAACATTGAATGGGGCATGGTTTAGGGATAGAGTTGGGTAAATTTAAATGGGGTGGTTTCCAAATTTTTGTTTCAATAGTTGAGAGACCTACAAAATTATTCCATTTTCAAAAGAAAACCTTTGATATTTTGTAGAGAAAAGAAATTTATCATTTCAAAATTGTAAAGTTTTAGGAATAATTATATGTTGCAGTGACTTCTTTTATCAACAAAAAAAATTATAATTTTAAAATTTGTCTATCTATGTATGTGATTGCAAATATATATATACCTATGTGTATATGACAGAGAGATTAGAGTATGATATATTTTTGTCTTCTATGACTATTTACAACTAAGAACAAATTTGAAATGATTGAAAAATATTACCTTCTATCACTATCCACTACTGTCACATTCGATCACTTCGTAGAAAGAAATTATAATTCCTTGTCAACTATCATCGTTTGCTCATATTTTCATCTTTCCCACTCATAATTTTACTTATTCTTGGTATTTATCCACTTTCGTTCTTGTTTCAAACCCTTAATTATATTTTGCTAAAGAATTCATAAGAGGTTCAGCTTATTTGCAAAGAGTTTGCTATCGACGTTCAGTACCTTCTACGAAAGGAAAATATTGTTTTAGGGTTTATTTTCCTTTGCATGGATTTTTAGCCATGCAAAGGTTCTAAACCATATGATTACCCTTTTACAATGGTAGTGATCACTTAACCCTCATCGACGGTAGCAACTGCTTGATCTTAATCGACAGTAAAAAAAGTATCACATCTCGATGAATCACGCCCATCAAGTTTGATTTAATCAACGGTTCAAGGTTTAAATTTGTGTCATTATTGCATGATTGGATGGTAAAAACCATGCATTGGTGATCATATTCATCCATTGCTATTATGGAAAATTTTCTAGACTCATTGTAATCTTATTCCCTTCCATCACAACCTTCCATTCAAGATTTGATCAATGGCTAACATTGTTCATTTGTGGTGTCTCCTGTGATTGGCACAAGAGTCCACTTGTTGTTCATCGGCATAAGCTCTAGGGTGGCTAATCTTATTTTGGCAAGAAAAATTAACCTCCACCTTGCATGGTGAGGGTGGATTTTTATCGCTAGGTGTTATAATATCTTTTGATCACCTCGTTGGATAAAATAATAATATTTTAATCATTTATTGCATCTATGGCATGTCTTTTATCCTTCAGCGTGTCACTGGACCACGTTGTCTTCTTGACCATATTTTATCCATGTGGTGTTGACGCCTACATTTTACGGCCAATGAGATTGGTCCACATCCTAGCTTGTTTGCTTTTGCATGCACATGTTCCAATAGACCATCATCTTTGAAACTTTTATTTTTAGTCCCCGAGAACATCTACGCTTTCAAGAGGGAGTTTACAAATTAGTGGCATGTGGCACCATTTTGGGTGTACACGTCATAAGAGGGCTTCTCATTTATGCCTTTGTGGACACGCTTTAAAAAGGGTTCCATTAATATATATATTTTATTTTATTCCCTTTTATTCTTCCTAAAATATTACTGCCACATTTTCCTTATAATATTTGTTGACACACCTTTATTACTCATCTTGTCATTTTATGAATTGCCACGTGTCTCTTATACCTAGGCCAATTTAAGTTTTGAAACTTAAGAATATTTTATGGATAATGTCTACGGATGGTGCTTACAAAATATTACTACAAAAGACTATTACAGAAGATTGTTACATAAGATTGTTACAGAAGATTATTACATAAGATATATATGAAAAATATTTATGGAATACATCTACAGAAGACATATACGAAAGACCTCTATGGAAGGCATCTACAGAAGACATCTACAAAATACTTCTATGGAAGACATCTACAAAAACTGTAGTTGTTAAAGTTGAGAAAATACTTTACCTGATTCTTCCCCCCAAACTGTATTGTGAACTTTGTATGTCTTTATTTACCCCTCCCCCCCCAAACTATAATTTTGGCTATATAGCCAAAACAAGTTGAAGGGTGTTTTATTTATATTATGATGGATAGTATATAATGAGTGTTATCTATGTGGGTTTATTATAATTTTTGTGATTATGCTTCCTGAATTTCATTGAGTATCTAAGTGAGAGAAAAATAATGATTATAATATTTGATATCAGTCATCAATAAATGCAAAAATAGATTTCTATGAAATGCTTGGGATATTTGCAATCACTTAGAAATAACGGAATAGATACTCTAATGCTATGATGGCTTTTTCTAAGAGATACAAATTTTGAGAGATACAAGCCACATTTTTGTAGGAGAAAATGAACTATAGTACTTCCATAGGAATTTGCTTCTAAATTTTGCCTGCTTATGATATTCTAGAGTTATTTCTCAAAGACTTCAAACATCCTAGTGACTTTAAACAAATTCATTTCACAAATCAATATGGTGTTAAAGTTATCCTAATGTTTTCAAGCTTTTCAAGGACCAACTGTGTGTGCAATGAATATTCATTTCCCATTATGAGTAAGGATTGAGTAAAACAAAGGTCACTTATGCCAACAAGCTAGCTTATCTATGAGCATCCATAGGCATTGTCCAGACTTAGTGCTACTACGTAAGGATACCTTATTTCCAAGCGGGTTTCATTCAATCTATTGTTGTAATGAGGATCACCCCATGGTTTTCGAGATACTAAAAATTCTTATTCAAGCTCTTTCACCCTTATTATGACTTTTTTTCTAGGGATATTTGCTCATTTTCAGAGAGAGCAAGGGATTGTTATTGCTTTTTGGGATTCTTGCTTATTTTTAGAGGAATTAAGAAGATACTTTTGGGATACTTTCTCGATTAGATGAGGAGCAAGGGATTTTTTTTTCAAGGATGAAGAGTGAGCTTGTCCTTTTGCCAATTCATTAGTACTCTAGGCCATGCACATAGATGGATGATCAAGGGAAACAAATCACTTTATGGCAATAGTAACTCATGAGTTTATCTCTCCAAATATCACAATGTTTCTATATGTTATAATGTGCATAGTCCAAGAAAATTTTTGATTGATTAGGAATAACTTACAACATCAAAAGATTGCTTGAATTTCAATGAACATTTTCTCAAAACACTAATTTTGTTAGAAAAATAGAATAGATACTATGATATTATGATGGATTTTGCTAAGAGATACAAATATTGAGAGATACAAGCCATATTTTTGTAGGAAAAAATGAACTATTTTACTTCCATAGGAATTTGCTTCTGATTTTTGTTTGCTTATGATATTCTAGAGTTATTTCTCAAAGGCTTCAAACATTGTAGTGATTTTAAACAAATTCATCTTTTCATTTCACAAATCAATATGGTTTTAAAGTTATCCTAATATTTTCAAGCTTTTGAAGGACCAACTGTGTGTGGAGTGAATATTCATTTCCCATTATGAGTAAGGATTGAGCAAAACAAAGTTCACTTATGCCAACAAGCTAGCTTATCTATGAGCATCCATAGGTATTTTCCAGACTTAGTGCTACTGTGTAAGTATATCTTATTTCTATGCAGGTTTCATTCAACCCATTATTGTAATGAGGATCACCCCATGGTTTCTAAGATACTAATAATTCCAGGGATTCAAGCTCTTTTGCCCTTATTTTGAATTTTTTTTTCTTGCGATACTTGCTCATTTGGAGAGAGAGCAAGGGATTGTCATTACTTTTTGGAATTTTTTTTTATTTTTAGAGGAAGCAAGAATATATTTTTGGGATACTTGCTCGATTATATGAGGACCAATGGATTTTTTTTTAAAGTATGAAGGGTGAGCTTGTCCTTTTGTCAATTCAATAGTACTCTAGGCCATGTGCATATATGAATGAGCAAGGGAAACTGCTCACTTTATGGCAATAGTAACTCATGAGTTAATCTCTCCAAATATCACAATGTTTCTATATGTTCTAATATGCGTAGTCCAAGAAACTTTTTTATTGATTAGGAATAACTTACAACATCAAAATATTGCTTGAATTTCAATTAACATTTTCTCAAAACACTAATGTTGTTTGAGTAATTGAAATACACATAGATTTTATCTAACAAACAAGGTATCATAATATTTTTATTTTTATTTTTATTTTTATTTTTTGTGAAGAGAGAGAAGTTATTATTCAATGGTGGCTGATTACAATTCAAAAATGTACTACAAATCGGCTTGCTACTTAAGGTGGTGTATAAATTCTTCTTTAGATAATGTCTTCTTGTAAAGTTTAAGTCTATGACCATTTACTAGTAGTTTCCTTATTGAATCTGTAGACACCTAAAACATGTCATGTTTAGGAGACTACCCATACAGGCACATCCTCAAACCATATTAACCCTCTTGGATCTCTCCAAGAGCAAGCAGTGGTCCTAATCACTCAAAAAGGGTTGTTCTACCCCATCCAGACTTGGCCACTCTCAATAAGAGTGTCCAAAACACCTAGATATTGAAGACTACAGTAGCCACACCAGTCCATGAAACCTGATAGTGGCCAGGATAAGATATATTATGGCCATGAATACGGGCACATATCATGTAGTCTAACTACACCATTGCATGGATAACAGGTGGATTTTTGTGAGGAACTCCATGAGCTCATCCTAACTACCCCTTCCATGCCAATTTAAGGCTAATGCTCCCCATCCAAGATTGTCAATCACATGCAATTTGGACTGAATATTCTCTATGAAGCCAAAGTTCTAGATATGAGAGGGAATTCTACATATAGACTCTCCCACAAAAATCAAAGGATCCATGAAGTTTTAGAGTTAAGTAATGAAGCCCTATTTAAATGAAGGACCAATCTTCAACACCTTAAGGAGTATTGGAGCAATGTTCGATTGAGCTATGCCCATGTGTTAGTTGTTAGATTCACCATCCCCAATTGCCAATCAGTGTAGGAAAAATGCTCGGTGAACCTTGAACATAAATTTTAGCAAAGAGTATAGTGCATAAACCCTTGAACCACAAGAAGGAGAGCTTCACATCATGACCGCTATCTCGAACAGTGGCCCACAAACATATCTTAGGGCATAAGCATTATTTTCCATTGTTTTTAGCTTAGCTTTATTACTATTTAATTTATGGCTTAATCATAGTTCAGATCTTGTTTCATTTATTCTTGTATTTTGTATTTCCTTAGCTTATCATGCATTTCTTATTCTTTTCATGCCTATATGTAATTATTAGTATCATGAGTATTCAAATCCACTAAAAAAGGGCTCATATAGAGAGGAGGTCCATCCTACTGAGCGTTCTTTGTTGTTTTCATGAACATAGGTGCAGATCATCAGGACCAGATTGAAACAATAGGAGGATAAATATCCCTCTAGGACCAGACCTGGAGAAGGAGGCAGTTGTAAGCCCTTGTATATTTTTGTGTGCAAGACCAGTAGGCCTACGTAGATGCACCATTCTCTTGCGGGGAATATATCCAATCTCTTTTCTATATTTGTGTAAATATCTATATAAAAATTATGGGTATCCCTTAGAAGGATGAACTTATAATTGGGGATCCAAGATATCAATAAATAAATCATCTTTATTTGTTTTCTTATTCTTTGTGTTGCATGTGCTTTCAGTATTTTCATTTTGTGCAAGTGGTAGAATACATAATAAATCAATATTACAAGTAGGGCAGTTGGGGTATGCACCTTTGAGGGTCGCACAGATGGCAATCACGATGAGACCCCCACCAGGTTTTTATTTTTCAGCCAATTTACTAATGATTCGAGCATTTTTCTCTATGTAGGTCTAGCCATTTTTGTCAACAATGACCACTAGATCTTAGCTGCTATAGCTGTTAGTGGCTAGAATCAACCACTCTATTCAATATAAGCCAATAGGAAAATAGAGACAAAGGTCATCTAGGTCATCATCAGGTGAGGAATTAATATTGGTACACATTTTTTATTCTTTGTGATTTTTTTTCTACATTTATTTTCCAGAAAAAAAAAGCAAAAACATAGTTTAAGTAGGGAAAAGCTAAGAAAATGAAAATAAATTTGCATTGTATGTTTCTTATATTTCTCTAGTTTCCTCTAAGTATACTAGTAATAGCGAGTTTCTTCTTATAAGGTTTGCCCTAGTCTCCAACATGCTAGGCTTCTGTGTGATTAGTCTACTTGCATGTGGTCCAATCAGTAGGACACCCATTCACAAAGTAGGAGGTACATAGCATGAAAATAATCTAGAATAGATTAGATATGCATCTCTATGAAAGAAAAACACTATTTTTAGGCATGTAGTGATGTAAAGAATGAATATTGGTTGATGCATCATTCTATATTTCAAATTTTAAAAAGAACCCCATACACTTGCATGTTCTACAATAACATTGGTAAGGTTGGATTTCATCAACCCCCAATTTAGACCGATGACATTGGAATTCATCTCCTTCCATCGAATTTCCCCCTAGACATCCTTAGATAGAACATAGAGCTCCTTTTTAGTTGGTACTAGTCACTTGTGTTCAAACTATATCCCACTATTTCATAGTGGAAGAGCTATGTGAACCCTCCACTAGGATTTAAGCGGTGTACCCTAGAATATTTTGAGAAATTATGTTTGGCACTAGCATTCCTAGTATCCACTTTTATTGAGTTCCCTCATTCTAAGTCCACGGTACAAACAATAAGTCAATATCAACAACAAATCCAAACACTCCAAATCGTTTAGAGAACATATAAAATCCTTAAATGAGATAAAAACTTGCTTGTTTTTTTATATAATTTGGAAACTAATCAAAAATATAACACATAATAAGAATGGTGAACACACAAATTAGTCACCCCCAGTCCAACATCGAGGGGATACTAATGCTTCTAACACTTGCAATCACACTGGTGTGGAGCCGCCCACCCGTAGTGTAGCCAGATGAAGTTTGAAAGGTCTTAGGGGTGACAATTCAACCCTTGGGGGAACTCCATGAAAAATCCCAACAAGAGATATGCATATTTGTTACTCACCTTGTAGACATGAGGAGGCCTCAAGGCCCTCCTCGACACATAGGGACAATGAGTCTTCATGGCATCTCTCATCATATAGACAAGAGGGGGCATCATGACCTCCCTCTTAATATTAACATGCAGAAGCATCTCAACCTCCCTCATCTCATAGACATATGAAGGCTACAAGACCTCTATAATTGCACCAGTGTGAGGAGTTGTCAAGACCATCCTCATCGCATAGGCATGCAGGGGCTACAAGACCCCAAGCTTCATAGGAAAAACATAGGATAGATCCACTCACTGAGGGGTAAGACCATAGGGCTATACCCAGTCATATATCCCAAACATCATACAACCTCCCCGTAGATGGGAGGGTTCCATTAGACCATGAGCTCATTGGTGCCAATGGGACTCCATGGGAGAATTCATGGAGAACTCGACAACTTGATGAGTTGGATCAATTTTCCTTGAGACTAGATTTGAGAAGCATCACTATCGCATGTTTTGCTTCAGGAAGTTCATGTAGTGTAGCCACTAGATGCACTAATGAACCAAGGGAAGCTTTAGAGTGACCCTACAACACATACACTTCTTTATATCATGAGCGTACTCAACCCTTAACGTAGTACATAGAGCAAATCACCCTAGTATATAAGGATAGGCACACAAAAAGAGTCTCCTTGAGAGGCTATAGCATTAAAAATTCTCATGAAGAGATATAAAGATATGAGCCCTCAATAGTAGGACACTCTAACCACCTACGTAGGTTGTAAGAAGAGCTACGCATTGAACAGGAATACATGGAAGATCTTGAGCAAGAAGAGCATAGGAAAATGTGCCTACGCTTACAAAAGCAACTCTCAAAATAAGAAATAGAGGAGCATGAGCTGCTAGCAAAAATGCTAGCTTGAATAGACAAACACATAGCTGGATAGAGGTATCAACATGGAAGGTGTGTTGGTTCTCCACAAGAGAGAGGTGCTAGGAAAATATATGAGCACATCCACCAGGATCCTTAACATAAACAACACCTAGACCCCAAGCAAATGCAATGCAATGAGGACTAGACTAGGATGGAGGATCAAGAACAAACCCATCTTGAACCTCCAAACATGGTCATAGGAGATGAGTGTAGACGCCCGATTGGGGCAAACATCAAAATACCTCCATTACTACCATGGTAAAACCTTCAAGAGCATGATATTATCTCCTTGAAGGTATACCAAATACTCACCAAGAGAGTCAAGTCTCTCAAAAATGACACAAATGGACAAAAGCCAACATTATACAAGATACACAACCAACCTTTGTTCCCATTAGTCCCAAGTCCCACATATCCTAGGCATTTTGATATGCCTATGTTGGATAAGTTTAAAGGGGAGGGAGATGGACAATAACACATGACAAAATTCATGAATGCATGCTTCCACATAGACAAATATGACACCCTAATGTTGAGACCATTCATCATGACGTTCTTGAGCATGACAACCTAATGGTTCAATCAGTTGCCTAAGCACAACATCACCAATTTCGATCAACTAGTAAATGTGTTCCTAGAATGTTTATCCTTTAGTGCTAAGAAGAAGGTGAACTTGTTAGACCTGGCTAATTTGAAACAATACAATGATGAGCTAGTGATGGAATATGGGGATAGATGGAGAAAAATCATGGCAAAACTATCATTCTCCATCTCCACAGAGGAACTTGTACGGATGTTCACAAAGATCTATGCAAAACACATTTCCCTATTATTGCAACTGCAACAATATAAATATTTTGAAGAAGCCTTGGCCCAAGCTAAGATTATTGAAGACATTAAGATCAATGAGGGAGACCTTAAGCTCCACAAAACAAAAGAATGTAGCAAGAACAATCATAAAAATAAGAACAAGCAGAAGCATTCCAAGCCTCCTCAAGTCAATCAAGTTGTATTTGCTACAGCAAAGGATGGGAATGGACAACAACCCCATAATTATCAGGCTCACCCTCCATTGACCAAGTATGATACAAAGAAAAACCAAGGCCATAACAAAGAGTGGCAGCCACCTCGCTACTACACACCTCTAAATGAATCAATGCAGTCAGTATTTAATATGTTGAATGAGGCACAAAGGATAAAGTTTCCTGACATAAAACTTCATGACCCTAACCATATCAAGCCAAGGGAATATAGGAAAGAGCAATATTTATCATACCATAGAAGGCCAGGGCATGACATCGAGAATTACATCAGATTCAAGAATGTTGTGTAAAAAATGATCGAGAAGAGAGATCTAAAAGTTTACAACCCTCTAGCTCCCAATAATAGAGATATGGGTATATACCAAAACCCATTTCCTAATCATAAGGTCCCTAGATATTAGTGTCCCCAAGTTAACCAAGTTTGGTTCGAGACACCCATTCAGGGGTGCATCAGAATGGTTGAATTGGTTAATGTGGCAATCAAGAGTCGGAGATATGGGCAAACATAGCCTCTAATGGCTCCCATAAATATCCCAATTGTACCTTAGTAGATACAGGTGCGTGAAAGTATTCCAAGTCCACCAGTGAGACCTATGGTAACTTTTTAGAGTAGATTAGAATAAAATCTATAGACGACTCCAGCTAAGTTATCCATTTATGAGCTCATACAACAGTCCCCTAGGCATAGGGAGACTTTAATGGAGATTTTGAGATCAATCAAGCTCCAGCCCTAGAACCCAGATGCATTCACATATTTTGTGGGGAAAGTTCAACAATGCCAAGAGCTTGTGATTCATTGTTATGATCACAAAGTTAAGGTAGTACCTACTACCTAAATAGATCCACCTTTGCACATTATTGCATCAATCAATGATATTCCATTCAAGTAGGTTCTGATAGATATGGGATCTTTGATCAACATCATCACTACCAAGGATATAGGGTACTTTAATATCCCTAAGTCTAGCATTGTCCTGAATTCCTACACACTTAGGGCTTTTAACGATGTATTGTTCTCCACCATGGGTACGGTCATTCTATTGGTAAAAGTAGGACATAAGACCATACCTGTGATGTGTCATATGCTAGAAGGAGCGATGCAATATAACATAATTTTAGGCCATCCCTATATTAGAGATATTTTGTGTATACCCTCAATCCTGCACCAATGCATCAAGTATGTGCACAAGGGATAGGTCCACATAGTTCCATATTATGAAGAGCCATTTAAGTACGTTCATCAAGTCGACTTGCCAAGGTATTTTTTCATTTCGTCAACACACTTGTACATAAGGCCTTCATCCCAAACCATGTAACCAAGTAGTAAAAGCATATTATTTCAAGGTGACCCCTCCACGTCGATACCACCGCCTACATCCAAATCTATTAGTGCTTCTAAAAATCCTTCTATAGATAAGGTAAAGCACAAATAGAAGCTAAAGGCGTCCCTAGTGGAGGAATAACCCAAAGAACTTCTCACCATAACAACTGTGGGAATCCCTACTCCCATGGAGTAGGGTTATTCCTATGAAATAGCTAAAGAGGTACTTCAGCCTACCTCACCTACATAATCAACAATATTATATGCACCACAGGTGACAATTCACCTAGCTAACATAGCACTAGGTGAATATCTTATGCAAAACGTAATGTTCACACCAATCATTAAGTCTGCACAAGACATGGGATAGCCAAGAGTCCCTAGTCTACAAATAGGGGTAGTGGTTCCCTTGGGAATACCACCCAACCAGACTAACTTCATATATGATGGTCTAGATTACACCCACACTCCTCCTAAGCTAGAAAGGAATGAGGATGAACCTTTCACCACAAATGTTCATTATATATCAAATCCAGAGTTTGCTCTAAGGTATTTTGAGTAGTGCCACTAGCAAGGCTATGGCTAAGGCCTCTATGAGCAAGGGTGATGAATGCCATTCCAGCCATAGTACCAACTACCTATTGATAAGTGTGGTTTGGGTTATCAAATGCAGAGCCATGATGATTCTCTAGAAGCAACCTTAGATAGGCTAAGCATTGGGTTCGAGGAGGACATCGATTGGAACCCCTATCACCACTCACACAAGAACCTTTTAGGTTATGAATGGGTTTCGATTGTCAATATTACACCACCTAAGCTATACCACCCTAAATATTCTCCTAAAGTGCCCCCATTAGGAACTGTCCTATAGGAGGAGGAGCCAATGCATGGCTATGAACGAGAGGAATATGATTATGTTCCAAGTGAGGATGAAGATGAAACTAGCCTAGCCTATCATGGGCCTTGGTATGTGTAAACCTTGCTTGGATAGACCACGTAGAAAGTGGTTACATATCAAATGAAAGCAAATGCATCTCAAATGAGGATGGATACATGTCAAACAAGAGTGGCTATGATATAGAAGATTCAAATGAGATGGCTTTTGTAAGACATGCATACAAAATTATAGGGCCCATAGTAAATGCCAATGGTTTCTTCATAAGTGATGATAATTATGAATATGAGACTAATATGGCCTACCTAGGGCATAAGCAAGCTAGCCACCAACCCATCCTAGGACTAGAAACCAATGCCAATGGATTTTAGATAAGTGATGATGATTTTGAAGACAAAACCAAAATGGCCTATCTTAGGCATCAGTAGGCAAATTAGTGCCTAACCCCCATAGGCAAGAATAAGGATTCTCCCACAAGCTTTGATAGATTGAGGAATGAAGCTGAAAGAGCCTACCTTGAGCTTCACTTCCAACAAGTCAATATTATTGTTGAACGAGAAGTGTTACTTCACACCATATACCACAACCTTCACTTCCTAGGGAGACTAGTAAATCTAGATGCCATCCATATCATGGTCAACCTGAATCCACCCATCTTCAGAGAGTAGATCCTACCAAATGACCCCATAATATCATCTATCCATAGACTAGATACTGAGATCCCTATGCCCCAATAGCCTCATCATGAGTATGGAAGTCACAACCAAGATATAGATTTCCACCCATGTGGTCTTGGAGATCCCATTTTTTCCATCAACATGATCTCCATTGATTTGACCACTCCACTCCATAACCCAGGAGATCTTGAAAAACCATTGTGTCTTAATCTAGATGTTATTGATTGGGATCGCACTGATTCAGTCCTAGACCCTGAATATTTCTTCCCAAATGAAGAGATGTTGCAACCATTCCATTTTACATCAAGTTGTTCTCATGATGTTTATCACATTGGTCTCAACCTCAAGTTAGTAGGAACTATAAATCTAGTAGATGACATTCATTTAATACCCACTCATCACCATCTTGAGTATGGGTCCCATATGGGTATAGAGGAGACTTTCAAGGTGGACATCAACAATGATCCTTCTTATCAAAAGAAAGTCAAGTTCAGATAAAGCCCATATCTAGAAGAGAATGCCATCATAATTCCTCTACTGAGAGAGACCAAATATATTTCCTTGGACACACAAAGACATGTCAGGGCTAGATACAAAGTTGGTTTTCCACAACCTATCGATAGACCTTGCGAACAGGTTGGTCAAGAAAAAGCTTAGAAATATGCATCCAATTGTCGCTTTGATGGTTAAAAATGAGTTGCAAAAATTGTTGGATGTAGTCTTCATTGTTCCTATCGACTATCTAGAGTGGGTATTAAACATGATACCCATAGGAAAACCTGATGGAAGAGTCCATATTTGCATGTACTTCAAAGATATCAATAAGGCAACCTCAAAGAATTCATTCTCATTGCCCAATATAGATGCTCTTGTAGATGCAACTGTAGGTCATGAGGTGCTCTCCATAATGGACAGTTTTTATGGTTACAATAAAATTCAGATTAAATCTGAATACCAACATAAAACTACATTCACCACTCCATGGAGGACATTCTGTGTTGTTTGGCCTTAAAAATATTGGTGCCACATATCAACAAACTATGATGTACATTTTCTATGATTACATGCACACAATTTTGCAAGACAACATTGATGACTTATTAACCAAGTCATTGCTATGTGAAGAGCATGCTGAGACCCTCATAAAGGTCTTCACTCACGTAATTGATCACAATGTCAGGTTGAATCCCTAGAATTTTTTTTTTGGTATGAATTTTGGAAAACTCTTGGGATTCATCATTTCTAAACGAGGCATAGAGGTAGACCCAAAAAATGTAAAGGCTATCTTGGAGAAGACTTTGCCCACAAAAATCAAATAAATGAGAAGCTTACAAGGAAAAGTAGCATCCATAAACCGATTTATCATATAAATTTTAGACAAATTTCAACCCATGAATCAGTTGCTACACAAGGGGGTTCCATTACAATGGGATAAATAATGTCAACAAGACTTTGCTAATATCAAATAGTACCTGGAAATGCTACCAGTGCTAGCTCCACCAAGGCCAGACGTGCCATTCTTGTTATATATATCCACTATAGATTTTTCTTTTGGCACTATGTTGGCTCAAAACAACACGCAAGATAAAGAGCAAGTGATATATTACACTAGTCACACCCTGGTGAGCTACAAAATTGGATATGCATACGTAGAAAATTTGTGCTTAGCAGTGGTCTTCGCAAACAAGAAATTATGCCACTACATGTTGAGCCATACCACATATGTAATATCCAAACAAAATCCTTTGCAACATATAATGAGCAAGATATATCATAACACATGCACTACAAAGTGGATCATGCTACTGATAGAATTTTATTTGCAATTCATAAGTTAAAATTCCATCAAGGGATAAGTCATAGCTGATTAGTTGGTTGAGGCACCTCTCAAAAATAGTAGACCCATTACCATAGATCTTCCTGATGATGTGGTCATTATCAAAAGCACCCAAACCCAAAGAACTAGCAAACAAAGCAGACATGACTTTTTTCTTTGATAGTTTGAAGTGTGAGCAAGGAGGTAGTGTGAGGATTGTCTTATTCATGCCACAAGGTGCTCCAATGCCCTTGTCATTCAAGCTAGTCTTCCCTTGCACCAATAATAATATCGAATACAAGGCCCTGATATTGGGTATCCAAAAAGCCATCACCATGAACATTAAGAGGCTAAATATCTTCGGTGACTCCCTCCTCATAGTCAACCAGGTCAAATGATTGTTTCAATGTCAGGATCCAATCCTAAAATCTTACAAGGAGCTTTTTGACACATATCTAGACAAATAAGAATGGTACAACATCGATGCAATCCCTCATTCATCAAATAGATTTGCATACACTATGGCATATTTGGGATCCTTGATCCCTTAGAATCTATCTACTGATTTCACTACCATTCACATCAAAATGTTCTCACATTCAACGATCTAGTATGAGGCCTTTGGTAACAAGGAATCAATTAACATGATACATATAGATCCAGACCATGACTGGTTCTATAGAGCCAAAAAATTCTTGAAGAAGGCACCTTGGGGATATTTGATCTCTCAGGATCCTATGGATAATGGTACCACTATTCACCACAAATTTTTTTCTCAATCTACGTTTGTGTAAATCGAATTGTAAGAGGAACAATCCATCTTAGCTATCAAGGCCATAGCCTATCAGGATTGGCTATTCCAATTGCGATATTTCCTTAGACTGGAAGTTGTCCCACAAGGACTATCACATGTCGAGAGATGAGTAGTCAAGTAGAATGTGACTAGATATGTCTTGCTAGGAGGTATATTGTATCATCAAAGCTACGATGGAGTTCTCCTACATTGTTTACATCCCTAAGAATTAGCTTGGGTGATTTTGCAAGCTCACAACAGTATGTGTGGTGGCCACTTCAGCAACATGGTAATTTCCAAGCGTATTCTATGAATGGGCTACTACTGGACCACCATGGAGAAGTATTATTGTGAGTATTTCAATAAATGCATCAAATGTCAACATCATGCAAACCTGACACACTTGCCATCATAGGCCTTATAGCCCATAAATGCGGCTTGGTTATTTTCTCAGTGGGGTTTCAATATGATTGGAAATATTTATCCCCTATCTTCAGGCCAACACACATTCATATTAATAACCATTAAGTATTTCATAAAATGGATGGAAGTGATCCCCTTAACCTCGACAGTTGGTCCTCGGATTGCAGAGTTTATACTTCACAATATCTTTTTTTATTTCGAGGTACCTTTCAATATAATCTTGGATAATGGTCCATAATTCAAAAACAAAAATGTGTGAGCTCTAACATCTAGGTACAACATTCAGTATAGTTTTATGACACCATACTATTCGTAGGTAAACGGACAAGTAGAAGCCTCAAACAAGATAATAGTATTTATCTTAAATAAGGCAGTGAAAGAAAATCAAAGGGATTGGCATATATAATTACCCTTAGCATTATGGGCTTACAGGAATAGTGTACGGACACCCACTAGGGCAACACCATTTTCACTTGTATATGGTGTTGAGGCCATTATGCCCTTGGAGTTGGAAATTCTAATATTGTACATCACATTGAAAGAGTTCATCAGTGATGACACTGCACAACAAGATTGCCTGGATCAATTGACCCTCCTGGATGAACGATGCATCAATGCCCTTGAGCACCTCCACATTTACCAGGATCATCTAACACGAGCTTATAACAGTAGAGTCCATCCAAGAGACTTTAAGGTTGAGTATCTTATGCTAAAATTTAAAAATAGCAGAACTCAAATCTACCGTCGCATCTACAAGACAAATTTATAGCTAATTGGGTAGGTCCCTATATAATCTCGGAGAAGATAGGGATTGGGGCATATCACCTAGAAATTATAAAGGGTGTTGAGGATCCATAACCCCTCAACATCATTCATATGAAGACATTTCACACATAAACCAACAAATATAAAAAATATTCAAATAATTCCAAAAATAAAAAACAATAGAAATCATAAAATCCAAACAAATCAAAAAACATTAAAAGAAAAAACAAAAAGTTCCAAAAGCATATTAAATCCCATTGGTCAAATCACAAAAGGCTCCAAAGGCATATTAAATCCCTTTGGTCAAATCATAAAAAGTTCCAAAGGCATCTGAAAGCCCTTTGGTCAAATCACAAAAGGCTCCAAAGGCATCTTAAATCCCTTTGGTCAAATCACAAAAAGTTCCAACGACATCTTAAATCCCTTTTGTCAAATCACAAAAAGCTCTAAAGGCATCTTAAATCCCTTTGGTCAAATCACAAAAAGCTCCAAAGTCATCTTCAAGCCCTTTGGTCAAATCACAAAAATATCCAAAGGTATCTTAAAGCCCTTTGGTCAAATCACAAAAAGATCCAAAGGCATCTTCAAGCCCTTTGGTCAAAGTCAAAATGCATAAAAGAAAAAAAACAATTTAAAATCAAAAGTTCAAAAACATTCAGAATAATCAAAACTCAAAAAAAATTGAAAACATCAAAAATAAAAAAACATTTGCATTAGCATTCCATATTTTGTATTCACTTAGTTGCATTGCATTAAGCATCTGCATCCATTATATTTGCATTAGATACATTGTCATTTGCAATATTCCAAACGACACCATATTTGTACCTCAATCATGCATCTTCAAAATCCATCATCACCCATCACCCATGTGTGTAACTATGTTTTTCAACACAACCCCTCCTATTGCTATAAGGGATATGCTAGGGTTTTTCGATCACTTAACCATACTTAGTGGTTTTATCAAACTATGTAGAAAGTTATTTTTGCTTTTGATACATGAGGTTTAGTTTTGACAGCACCTGGTATATTCCAAAAATACTTTCACTAATCAAAATGCTAAAATCCTAATTGAAACAATGGAAAGATTCACGCTGTGAAGTAGTATTAGGTGTCCTAAGGTAATAAGTTTATCTTGATCATCCCCCTATATGACCAATCCAGGAATGCTGATAATTGGCAAAAGGACAAGTTCACCTCTACCCAAATAAATCCCTTGCTTTAATCAAAACAAGCAAAATCATGACGAAAAAAAAATTCAAAAACAAAACAAACAAGTGATTATCATCACTACATAAATCCCTTGCTCAAAGAAAAAAATAAATAAATAAATAAATAGTGATTTTCATCACTAAATCATGAGCAAGTATCCCAAATAAATATGAAGAAAATAAGGGAGTATGAACTTGAATCCCTTGAATTCTTAGCATAAATGAGTCGTAAGGTATCCTTACGCACGATGATATGTTTGTCACATCAGCATCTTGCTTTTTGAATAAACCAATGTTTGCATGTGGAAGAGCTAGCCTTAGGTGTCCTTTATTGCCTAGTGGTCTAATCCAACTGAGTCAAACTTAAGATCAGGATAAACATTTGAGGATCTCCAATATGACAATGGGATGAATGAATCCTTCCTGGAACTAGGGTATGCTTATGTTCTATCTAAAATATTCATTTGTACACACAAGGATAATAAGTATCTAGGTATGCATAAAAAATATTTATCCTTCAGAAGATCTATATGGTCAGTATACAACTTTTGATAGAGTAACTAGGGTGTTTGAGTCTCATGGAAAACCTCAAAAATCCCCTCACAAAAACAAATCATGTCATCCACAAATCATCATCAACATTATTTATGAGGTTTTGTTCATTAAAGGGTATTCATGAAATAGGATAGATACTGGATGAATGTCAGCAATGACATTTAGACGACCACTGAATATTTTGGCAATATCTTTTAATTTAAAGAAGCTTACAAAGAAAGTACATACATATCACATCATATCATCTAACATTGGAAAGTGTAAATGATTATTTTTTATTATGATTTATTATTTATTTATTATTGATTTACATTCTCTGGTGTCCATTATATTGTTAAACTCATATAACCTGCATACATTATGTTTTAAGTGATTAAAGCATACATTTTTATTCCATTAGATCATAAATATAACATACAATATTCCATTTTTCATGTCATAACAATATAAGTTTAGATGCATACAAACACGTCAAAAGCAAAAATACATGTAATAATAAGCATTGCATCCATTTATATATCCATCACCATCATCTAGATCATGCTAGATAAGCATCCACACATCATAAAACATAAGTCATAAGATCCACATAGCATTAGATCATAAAGTGCATGCATCATCATCATACACATCATAACATCTAAAGCATCACAGCACATCACATCACATAAAATCATATAATGCATCCATAAATATAAAAGTATAATAATAATAGATACACACATGGTGAGTCTCAAAGTCTAGATGTCATATAAAAGTCTATCCAAATAAGTACATGTAGGTACAAAAAATGCCAATAAGGCTACAACTATGTAGGTCGGCTGACCTTACACGTAAAAAGAGGTACAAGGTATCTGAGAATCCATAGTGGTCATAATTGGTTTGCACCACGAGTATCACCTCTATCCTCACCTCCCCCTTTAGGAGATGGCATGAAACTGGCACCCCCAGTCCACTCTATCCTAGATCAGATCCTATGGCTCGACCGATATGATGACTATTGTGAGGTGCTTCGATCGATCCTCTAGGACCCTCCTACTCCAAGCCTCTCTGGTAGAAGACCTCCCTGAAGCCTGACCTTATGCTCCAATGCTAGGATGTAGGAGGCATCACGGGTGTGGTCCACCAAATCATATGCTAGTAGTCTATGCAAGCACTAGATCTCCACACCTGGATCTATATCACTAGGTCCCTATGTCACTATAGGAGGTGGTGCAATCTAGATTTGAGCCTCATTGCACTCAGTGGTAACTTGGGAAGTTGTCTCCAAAGCTCTACAATAGTGTCATCCCTTTACTAGAACTGAATATGGGATATATAAATATTAGTATCAACTTGGTACAACTAAGCCTAGAGAGGAGAATCCTACTCCTCAGGAGCTAACTCCTTCTCCACAAGGGCAACCTGATACTCAACAACCTGCTTTGCTGCCACCTGCGCCTGCTTCCCAACCTATCCCCACTCATCTATCCAATCTTGCACTTGATGACCATCGGGATACTCTACCTAAGCCTCCTCCTTAGACAACCTCATGAAGCCATATCTGTGTCAAAGTCACGTATCCTACCAGATGGTGTATGCCTCTATCACTATAGCATCAACCACACTAGGATCAACTATAGGAGGGTCATCCTCCTTAAGCACTATTATAACTCAGGGCAGTGGAAGGTTCTTCTAGAAGATAATCCAGTGATAGAAAATTGACTCAAGAGGAACATCCTACTAGATCCCAAATTGTCATAGCACCCTAGAATAATAGAACTCCTTGATACTGACCTTTAGGTCAATCAACCATCGATCATGGTGAGTCATCACTATAAAACTAATAGGATCATCCCAAGCGGGACACTCATGATATGGTCTCCATATGATATCCATAGCCCATAAACCTATCAAAGATGCCCTGTAGTAGGAAAGCTCCCCTACATGATGTCGACTCTTACGCTCCTTGAGTGCCTTGGGTCACCTAGATCCATAACACTAGACATCCCTATCCAAATAAGCAATATCCACTAGGAGTCTTCTGGGGTGGTCAATCTTGATGTGCTCCCATCCCCAGACTTGAAGGAGCAAGCTACATGCAATACTGGCCCATCTATGACATTGAATACGGTACAACTCGTCATAGCATTACACCAATAGTGCACTCCAAAGGCATAAATAATGTGTTTCTCACTGTCATTCAGGTCTTATACCATCGCTAAGAGGTTTTATGGTAACCTCAATCCAGAGTAGTCAGGTATAAGGCTATTATAGATAACCATCAGCAACACAATGTGTAGTCAATAAAATACATTCGCCTCATACCAGCAAAAAATGGAGATCCCCTTCGATTGAGTATCCTTGGAGGTAGTAGAAGCATGCTCCCCAAATACCCTCACAAATACAGTAACCTGTGTAGTAGTGGGGGAAGAAACAATGGGCACTCTATCAAAAGGTACCCTGAGGATCTTGTAAATGTCCTTTGATGTGGTGGTCATATCACCAGTAGGAATATAGAAGGTGTTGGTCCTCGGGTCCCACCAGTGGGCCAGGTCCATCAAGTAGGCCTGATCTGACATGATCATGGGTAGGCCAATGACATACTAGAGTCCAAAAGCCTTGATACAGACCCACTCAGTGTCAGGCATCTCATGCAAGAGATCACAGAGTAGAGTTGGATCCCAATCCTGAGCAGACAAGATCTAATGTGTAAAATAAAGCTTAAATCAATGCACTACAACTAAATCAATGCAATAAAATAGGCTGAATGGTGCAAATACAATAAAACTACTCTAAGGCTACATGAGAAACAAAAAACTACAATTTGCATAAAAGCAATTCAAATTTTTAAAAAATTCAATTAACTTGCCCAAATATTCAAAAAGCTAAAATAAATTCTAAAGTTTCTTGGCCGCTCATGCTAGGAGTGGCCATGACTCGACCACTAAATCTGGTAGTGGCCAACTCCCAATGATAAAAAATTTCACCTTTGGGGTTTCAAACTGGTCGCTGATAGTAGCAACAACCAGCATCATTACAAGCTAGTCATGCTAAGTGGTAGCAGCCAATAGGTGACATGCCAATGACATTCCTCCTAAGCCCAAAAACCACAAAAATTTTAAAAGTCACAAAACTAAAAGAAACCCATCTATATAAAGCCTAAATGAAGCCTAAATATTGGTGAAATTCATTTCTAATATGGTTAATGAGGTTCATTTACCAAAATTTCTTAATTAGGTTCATTTTACCATAATAAAAAATGATTTTAGGGTTTAGAGAGGTACCCACAAAGCTCTGGATCCTTCACTTGTCGAAGCCTTGCCCTGCTCAACCATGACATCCAATCAACAACATTCCAGTTCGAGTAGTCTCTTCCACCTTAGAGCTCCAAAATAAATCTGAAAACTGGTAACAATGATAGCTCAAAACCCTAATTTTCCTTTTATTTTCTCAAATCACACCCTAGGCACTACCAGCATCAGTGGCACAAAATTATTGGCTGCTGGACTTGATAGCAACCACACGTGACAGTTGGGGGCCACTTTTCCTAGAAGCAGCTAGAAAATGGAGGAAAATTTTCACCAAATTGTCACCACAAAGCACTTCAAAATGGGCCATAAAAGCACATATGGGTCCAAGGCATCCAAAATTTCAACAAATACCAAAGAAATTTGCATACATCTATAGACACTAAAATTGTGTAAATCAGATAAGACTACCAAGGTGCCACTTGCACCACTCTTATCGACAACATATTGCCCCATTAGGCAACTCTATAGGGTAACATAAGGCTCCATAGCACTTTTGGTAAGGTTCCTATTAGTTTTAGGAGGTTTAGGGTCATATCCTTATGTCCATCCCACCCTAGGATGGTCACAAATAGTGACTGTCCCCCCAGAGATGACCACTCCTAACCATACCTGGGTGGGACGCTCCCTAAATAGACCCTCCAAAATTCAAAGGGATGGAGAATTGGAAATCAATTACTATCATATTTCCTACCCAATCATAAAAAAATTATTAGGAGCTTGTCATGGAGACCGAAAACTCCAAATTAGAGGCCCCAAATGGGCAACCTCTTTCACTCAATCATGGCAAAGGTTTTGACAAGTGGAAGCACTTGCCTTGCATTCCTGAACTTGCCCATTTGTCCCAAATTACCTATTTGAGATATAAATTGAGGTGTGCTCATCCCAATTTAAGGAGAGAAGAGTTGAAGTATTTTCACCACGAAGTGCTGGCCAATTCTACCCTTACCTTTTGATAGCATATTTTCCCTCATATTGACTTGAAATCCTCTTCATTTGAAGGTTCTTTCAAGGTCATCCTAAATCCACTAAAACCATTCCAAAACTAGTCAAATCAGAGAGTAATTTGACCATATTTGTTGACACCACATCTAAGATAGTTTCAGACCAGATCCATTTGGAATTGGTGATAAATTCCACTCAAATTGGTAACTATCCCACCTAGGGACAGTTAGTAGTTGGTACTTGCACTTGTGAAGGATGGTTAGAAAATAGTAGAGAAATTTTATTAAATTCCACTATAGGTCATTTAGGAATGTTTAGATTAGTCTTCCATCCAAATTTGGTGAGATTTGGAGTTGTTTTGATGGTCCAATTGGAGGTTTTATTGTTGTAGGTCTAGTTGTCCCTATCAGGGATGGTCATAGTTTTTGCTAATAATTTCCATTATATTTATGCTTATATCTTTCCAAAACCATATATATATCATCATGCTTAAATTATAGATCATTTGGAGTTGTTTTTATTTATTGCAAATAAGTTTTGTTATTTCTAGATTCATGCTTTTCTAGGTTTTCAAGGTTTTCAATCAATAAACACATATGCTATTAACAATTTTCAATATCTTGTGTGTAGCTATAGAAATGTAGACATGAGGGAGGAGATAAGAATAATAGAATTATAGGCCCAAAACTAGCTCTCGAGTTTGGGATATGAAATAAACGTTGGAGCACGCCATAAAACCCTTGAAGGGATTAGATCCTTTATGTTTTACAAGTATTGAAATGTATCAAGAAAATCCCTCAAATGGGGATGTATTGTAATCATTGAAATCTTGGAATAATAAATACAAGGAGAAATCCACCTCTTTTATTGCACATTATTCTTCATTTCAGTAGATTACATTTGTATGCACTTTTCCTTTTAGTAATTATTTCAACACGTTTTACATTTCAATAAAGAACCCTTAAGGCATACCGTGAATTTTGCTTCTTCAATGGAAATCATAGTATTTGAGATTATTTATCTATCCCATTTGAAATATGCTAATTTTTACCTCCATTTTCTATTTTGGATGTTGTAGGTTTTGACCGTTTTGAGCAAAAATTATCCTTTTTATGCTAGTTGAATCTAGCAAGGATGGCCCCCAAACAGCTAACCATCCATATCTGATGCAGAAGCATCCAAGGGAAAGAAAAATACCGCAAGGAGAAAAAGTGTCGCGATATCACGACATGTCAGCAAAGAAGAAAAAGTGTCACGATATCGTGACATGTTGCATTATCGCGACCAAAAGCTGAGAGAAGGCTCAAGAGAAAAAAGTGTCGCGATATCGTGACATGTTGCATTATCGCGACCAAAATACGAGAGAAGGCTCAAGAAGAAAAAGTGTCACGATATCATGACCAAAAGACGAGAGAAGGCTCAAGAAGAAAAAGTGTTGCGATATCACGACATGTCGCATTTTCGCGACCAAGAGACGAGAAAAAGCACAAGAGAGAAAAGTGTCGCAATATCGCGACATGTCACATTTTCGTGACCAAAAGGTGAGAGAAGGCACAGGAGAGAAAAAGTGTCGTGATATCATGACATATCATGTTTTCATGGCTTAGGAAGGAGAGAGAAGGCATGGAGCAAAAATATCATGATTTTGCGACATGTCACGAAATCGTGACCGAAGCAAGAGAGGGAAGGTGCCCGAAGAAAATGTTGTGATTTCACGACATGTCGCAAAATTGCGACCAAAATAGGAGAGAGAGGGTGTCCGAAGAAAAATGTCATGATTTCATGACATGTTGCAAAATCATGACCAAAAGAAGATAGGAAAGGCTAGAGAAGAAAATGTCGCGATTTCATGACATGTCATGAAATCGTGATTGAAGGAGCAAAAAGAAATCAAGGAAGGAAGTTGTCATGATATCACAACCCGAAATACAGAGAAAGCAAAGATCAAAGCTGTCACGATATCATGACATTTCATGATTTCATGACCCAAAGAGGCAAGAAGGAAGCAGAAAGGAAGAATGTCGCGATATCACGACATGTCACGATTTCGTGACCCGAGAGGCAAGGAGGAGGCAGAAAGGAAAGATGTCTCGATATCACGACATGCCGCAATTTCATGACCAAAAAGGAGAAATAAGATCCAAAAAGGAAATATGTCATGATTTCGTGATCAAAAAGGAGAAAGAAGAGCCAAAAAGGAAAGTTGACTGAAGAAGAGAAAGGCAGCAAGGAAGAAAAATGTCATGATATCGCGACATGTCGCGATATCGTGACCCGAAGAAGAGAAAGGCAGCGAGGAAGAAAAATGTCATGATATCATGACATACTATTGGTTCATGATTCAAAAAGGCACGTGTTCCTAGACGGTGTTTCCCAAGGTGGTCAAAGGCCTCATTAATGCATGATTTCTTGCTTGGTAAGCTTGCTAAGCATGGCGGCCACTCGAATGTTGCATCTAGAGGTTAGAGACATTCAGACGACTCATCAATGCATGTTTTCGTGGCTGACCCAATGGTAGTTTCTAGTTAGGGTAAAATATGTGAAGGTTCAGTCACAAAGGCGGGGACAAGAGTTGACTTTTTTAGATTCGAAGGATGTATTCTCCTAGGTGGGTCATTAATGGCCTAGAGGGTCAAGACCTCAAAAGAAACCCAAATATTTTAAAATGGGAAGCAAAGGCATGCACAAGGGGTCAAAAAAATGCTGAGATAGAGTTGTAGAGCTGAAGGCAAGAGGGCCATTCTAGACCTATTTGGGTTATTTTTATTCCAGGGGAGGAAAACAAGAAAGAAAGAAAAGAAAACTATGCCTATGGGCTAGTGTTGTAATTTTTTTTCTATGATCAAAGGAGAATACTGGATCTAGATTTTTGGTGGTGAATACCAGCTCTCCATCAAGTGGTATCAGAGCAGGATTTCCTGAGTATGTAAATAGATCACCGAAAGTGATGCAGTTTACACCAGGATCTGTAGAAGAGCTTAGAGTTCTTGAGTGTGTAAATAGATCATCGAATGTGAGGTAGTTTGCACCAAGATCTGTGGAAGAGAGGGAGTTCCTAAGTTTGTAAATAGATCACTAAAAGTGAGGCAATTTGCACCAGGATCTGTGGAAGAGCTTAGAGTTCTTGAGTGTGTAAACAGATTGTCAAAAGTGAGGCAGTTTGCACCAGGATCTGTGGAAGAGCGAGAGTTCTTGAGTGTGTAAACAGATCACCAAAAGTGAGGTAGTTTACACCAGGATCTGTGGAAGAGCTTAGAGTTCCTGAGTGGAAGAGCGAGAGTTCATGAGTGTGTGAGCAGATCACTGAAAGTGAGGTAGTTTGCACCAAGATCTATGGAAGAGCTTAAAGTTCCTGAGTGTGTAAATAGATCGTTGAAAGTGAGGCAGTTTGCACTAGGATCTATGGAAGAGCGGGAGTTCCTAAGTGTCTAAAAAGATCACCAAAAAGTGATGCAGTTTGCACCAGGATCTGTGGAAGAGCTTAGAGTTCTTGAGTGGAAGAGCGAGAGTTCCTTAGTGTGTGAGCAGATCATCGAAAGTGAGGCAGTTTGCACCAGGATCTGTGGAAGAGCGAAAGTTCCTAAGTGTGTAAAAAAATCATCGAAAGTGATGCAATTTGCACCAGGATCTGTGGAAGAGCATAAGTTCCTGAGTGTGTGAACATATCACCGAAAGTGAGTTAGTTTGCACCAAGATCTATGAAAGAGTAGGAGTTCTTGAGTGTGTAAAAATATCACCAAAAGAGAGGCAGTTTGCACCAATATCTATGGAAGAGTGGGAGTTCTTGAGTGTGTGAGCAGATCACCGAAAGTGAGGCAGTTTGCACTAGGATCTGTGGAAGAGTAAGATTTCCTGAGTGTGTGAGCAGATCTCCAAAAGTGAGGTAGCTTGCACCAGGATCTGTGGAAGGGTTGTAAGAGAAACAAGCAGAATGCCTCCATGAAGAAACCGTGGTGGTGGAAGAAATATGGTGCTAGCAGAAGATTTTAGAGCTTTGTAGAGGAAATTTTAGGCCCTACAAGAGAAGCCACATAGAGGGATTGAACCCAGAGGAGAAGAAGGAAGTAAAGGTCACTTCTCAATAAACCTGGGTTGTCTGATGTAGGAGCATCCAAGGGAAAGAAAAATACCGCAAGGAGAAAAAGTGTCATGATATCGCGACATGTCGGCAAAGAAGAAAAAGTGTCACGATATCGCGACATGTCACATTATCATGACCAAAAGCCGAGAGAAGACTCAAGAGAAAAAAGTGTCACAATATCACGACATGTCGCATTATCACGACCAAAAGCCGAGTGAAATCTCAAGAAGAAAAGTGTCGTGATATCGCGACATGTCGCATTATCGCGACCAAAAGACGAGAGAAGGCTCAAGAAGAAAAAGTGTTGCGATATCGTGATATGTCGCATTTTTGCGACCAAGAGATGAGAAAAGGCGCAAGAGAGAAAATTGTCGCGATATCATGACATGTCACATTTTTGCAACCAAAATGCGAGAGAAGGCATAGTAGAGAAAAAGTGTTGCGATATCACGACATGTTGCGTTTTCATGGCTCAGGAAGGAGAGAGAAGGCACGGAGCAAAAATGTCGCAATTTCGTGACGTCACGAAATCGCGACCGAAGCAGGAGAGGGAAGGTGCCCGAAGAAAATTTCACAATTTCATGTCATGTCATGAAATCATGACCAAAACAAGAGAGAGAGGGCGTCCGAAGAAAAATTTCGCAATTTCATGAGATGTCACGAAATCGCGACTGAAAGAAGACAGAAAAGGCCAAAGAAGAAAATGTCGCAATTTTGTGACATGTCATGAAATCGTGACCGAAGGAGAAAAAATAAAGCAAGGAAGGAAGCTGTCGCGATATTGTGACATGTCACGATTTCACAACCCAAAATAGAGAGAGAAAGATGAGAGAAAATTTGTCGTGATATCGCGACATGTCACGGTTTCATGACCCAAAGAGGCGAGAAGGAAGCAGAAAGGAATAATGTCGCGATTTCGTGACCCGAGAGGCGAGGAGGAGGAAAAAAGGAAAGATGTCATGATATCATGACATGTCGCAATTTCATGACCAAAAAGGAGAAAGAAGAGCCGGAAAGGAAAGATGTCGTGATATCATGACCCGAAGAAGAGAAAGGCAGCGAGGAAGAAAAATGTCGCAATATCACATGTCGCGATATCGTGACCCAAAGAAGAGAAAGGCAGCGAGGAAGAAAAATGTCATGATATCGCGACATACTGCTGGTTCACAATTCGAAAAGGCACACATTCCCAGATGATGTTTCCCAAGGCGGTCAAAGGCCTCATTAATGCATGATTTCTTGCCCGGTAAGCTTGCTGAGCATGGCGGCCACTCAAATGCTGCGTCCAGAGGTCAGAGATGTTCAGATGGCTCATCAATGCATGTTTTCATGGCTGACCCGATGGCAGTTTCTAGTTAGGGTAAAATATGTGAAGGTTTAATCACGAAGGCGGGGACAAGAGCCGACTTTTCAGATTTGGAGGATGTATTCTTCCAGGTGGGTCATTAATGGCCTAGAGGGTCGGGACCTCAAAAGAAACCTAGAGATTTTAAAATGGGAAGCAAAGGCATGCACAAGGGGTCAAAAAACTATTGAGACAGAGTTGTAGAGCTGAAGGCAAGAGGGCCACTCTGGACCTATTTGGGCTATTTTTCTTCCAGGGGAGGAAAACAAGAAAGAAAAGAAAACTACGCCTGTGGGCTAGTGTTGTAATTTGTTTTCTATGATCAAAGGAGAATACTGGATCTGGATTTTTTGTGGTGAATACCGGATCCCAATCACTAGAAGGGATGGTTACAAAACCAGAGGTTTTCTACAAAAAATTGTAGAAACAGAGAGTTCCAGGTCAAAAATTACACCTATTTCAACCTTCAATTTTCATGTATACGATTTAAATTATTGAAATTTTATAGTTTTCTTGTCTTATTTGTGCATGTGAAGCTTATATGTCATATTTCCCAATTTTGCATTAATCAAATCAAGTAAAATAGGAAAAATAACAGTACTTTACATGCTTTTTGTCTAGTTTTCCTGCTTGAAACTGACCAAAAAGGGTTAAGTTCATATAGGGTGTCAATTTTATAGGTTCCTTTTATTAATGCTAATGATTTTGAAATAAAAATATACTTTCATGCATTTAATGAATCATAATTGAATGCTATATTGTTTTATTTAAATATTTTAAAAGGAACACACACACCACGATCTACTTAAATTTTGGTGTTTTGGACTTCATTCCCAACCATTGATAGAGTATAATGATGGTGGGTTTCATATCCATCCATTGACTCAAATATTACGTACCCTATTTTATTGTCCAATACTGACTCCAAGATCTATCCTAACCATACAAAATAACATGCATCCCTCTTAGGATGGGTGTATCGCTACGTACAGGCTGCTAGGTGAGGATTGGTAGGACCTATCCTCCCTGATTGGGTATGTACTTCATCACTATACTTTGGTTGGTTTACATGACTAGAATTTCACTGTCGGTTGTCGAGTTGTGAGTATATAGGTGAAAACCACTTAAACTTTTGGGTATTACATCAACAAAATCAAACACGAGAAGTATTTTCTTTACAAAGAAATGCATCTTGAAACTCAATAAACAACTTAGGAATTCACATTTATATCTTTAAAATAGATAATAATTTGTATTCTTGTGTGTTTCTATTGATTGTGTATTTGAATATATAAAACTTAAAAGAGATAATCATGTTGTCTACTTTAGGTGTTTCTTTATTGTTTAGGTAATCAACCCAAGATCCTTGATTTGGGATCAAACCCTAATAATAGTAAAAATCTACTTTTTTATTCTGCATCCAATGGATTGAGAATCATGCAAATCGGAGCTATAACAAAAATGTTATTTTGGTTTTATGATTACTCTATTTTTGAAGCCAAAAATAGAGAAAAAATACACTAAAATAGTCATAAAATGGTCTAGACAACTCCAAAATATGCAAAAATAATTTTTTTGTCTTAGTTAGCTCCTTCTACACCTCCCATAGAAATTTTGAGTCCTAACTATTCATGGTTCAAAAATTCCCCAAAAATACCAAAAGTGGGCATTTCCCCATGAGTCCTAGTTGGCCAAATATTCCAAAAATACAAATTTTTGACCCAAAAGTTGCTTTTTGGAGCCTTAGCCCATTGTGATTAGCTCATTGCATTGATCTTTTTTATATATATATAACTTATAACCTTTTCAGGAATTCAATTTTCTTTATTGTGGGTTCCTTCAGGGTTTGCCTAGTCAATGCCTTATGACAACTATGCATAGCCGAGCTCAATAACGAGCCAGTGAAGTAGAAAAACTTAGGATAGGACCTAATATACCTATTTTAGGGTTAAATGATCATATTAAGATTTCAAATTACCCTTCCTAAAGGTACCAAAATCTAGACGAGTATGATACTTGTCGTAGTGGGCAAGTCAATTCTGCCCTACCATACCTCACTTATGAAGGAAGACCCGAGGAATATTCTAACTACCCTCGGTCACATTATTCCATGCAAGCACAAGGTATCTATACCAAGGGAACATAAATGGGTTATTCATGTGATCAAGTGGACTATTCAATTAGCCAACACCGAGTCCAAGCCCAAACCAAAGATAACCAACCAACCAAGAGGCCTAGTAGGGAGTCTACACTCCCTCTTCACCACCTATAACTCCCATACAACAAGTGGTAGAAAGATAGAGTATGCCTATGCGAAGTTCATATACATCATCAACCAACATGACCATGGGGCAGTTAATACAAAAATCCCCCAAGCATCAGGAAACTCTCATGGAGGTTTTAAATTCTATCAAATTACAACCCCATGATTTGGATGCTTTCACCAACTTTGTGGGATACATACAAATGCATAAAGATCTTGTTATATCCTTTCAAAATCAGGATATCAAACCTAGGTCTGCCAATTTACTAGACTCTCCTTTGCACATCATTGCATGCATCAATAGGATCCCCTATAAGCGAGTGTTGGTTGATACAGGTTCAATAATAAAAATTATTACCACAACCACACTAAAACATATTAATATCCCATCTTCACACATTGTGAAGTCCAGACTCCACATTCAACTTGAAAGAATTTAGTGATGCTTTTTCCTCCACTATGGTTACAATAATCCTACCTGTTCAAGTTGGATAAAAGACTATGCCTATATTGTTCTATATCTTGGAAGGTGAAAGAATATACAACATATTTTTAGGAGTACCTTGGATGAGAGACATGGAGTGTATCCCCTCCATTGTACATCAATGCCTCAAATACATTCATGAAGGTCAGGTCCATGTGGTTGATGTGGACCCAGACCCCTTCAAGTTTTATAATAAGGATGATCATCCATAGGAGTCTACTCATCCATCCACACCTTTGGATACTAAACCCAATGACCTTATCCAGAGTCTAGATTCAACCTCGTGGTTAGTCATGAAGCTACCTTCACCACCATCGCTAGTACCATCCTCTATTTATTCAAAGAAAAGAGATTCAAAAGGGTTAATTAAAAAATCTCTCTTAGCCATTTTTGACACATTAGAAGATGACCTTCCCACTCCTACCAAAAATGAGGAACCCATGGTGGATACGGATGAATCAGATCATATCATACCATATTCATCCACCACACTTGAGGATACAATTCACTTGACCAACCCTAAATTTGATGAATGCATAGAACCCGATGTTAAATTCATGCATATCATTGAGTTGATCAAGGATCTAGTTCATCCTCCTACTGAGTCACCATCCATGGATAGCATTTATGATGCACTCCTTGAGCATGGGGGCCAAGTAGATCACCTTGGACAAGTTTATGAGGTAGCCATGACTGGTCCATGTGCCAATGCATCTTATCATGAGTTTATGGGAATGATCAATGTGATGATAGAGAACCAAAGTCCTATGAATTCACCTAGGCCATATGTGATTCCATCCAACATTTCATCCATACCATAAGAGATATCATTGATGGATTCAGTCACACCTACTCCATATCATTCAACATCTCCACAAAATCAAGAACATGTGTACCCCCTACACCAAAGTGAAGATAATATAGTTGCCACAACTGAACACTCTGAGGTGGAGCAAAAGAATGAGTTAAATAAAAAATAAGAGCATGTGGATATACTCACTACCCACAATCATCATGAACAACCTGCATTTACTCAAACAATTTTGGGTAGGCTAGCTAATGTTGAGTTACAAGTGAGTCACCAAAACAATGATTTACAATAAATATTAAATCAACTCACAAGAATTGAGTTATGGTTGAGTCATCCAAAATATTAACCCCCTGATTGTCAAGACCAACCTCCCCATGTGCAATCCAATGTTAAGTCTCAATAGAAGCAGGGGAAAAGGCAACAATGCCATCAACCTCACATATATACGCAATTGCCTGAATCTTTGGTGTCACTCTTTAATCGAATATGTGAGGCCAAGGCTATTAAATTGTTAGATAGCCTCCCTTTGGATTCCAATAGGAACAAACCAATGTGGTATAAATAGAGCTAACACTGTCCTTATCATCAATTAAATGGTCATAGCATTAAGTCATGTATCGCATTTAAGAGTAAGGTACAAGATATACTTGACAAGAATGATCTTCAAATCAACAATCAACAGATTGGTATATATCAAAACTTGTTACCTATATATGGGAGTCAAAAAGAGCAATCTAAAAATGTGACTAATATTCATACAACCATGTCGCCTCATAAAATATGGCAACCACATTCACCTCATTTAAAGCCCCAACGTCATACTTGGACTATATTAGCTAAGCCCATGTCAACCATCCTTCACAACCTGCAAGAGACAAAGACAATCATATTTCTAGATATACCCCAGGTCCAACCAAACAGGTCTAGATATAAATGATATAGGGAGGATCAATCTTACCTCTATCATTGAATAAGAAGGGATGGCATTAGCAATTGTCATAATTTTAGACATGTGGTCCAAGATCTTATTGATAGGGAAGTTGTATCCTCAAGTGAGTCATTCATTTTACCCCATCAATATAGTGGTATCACCCATAATTCCTTTCCACAATAGGGGAGTCAATCTCTATCACTCCTCCTAGCCAAGCCAATAACATTGCATCAATCATAGTACATGTTGGGGGTATCCAAGGTGTCACACCTTCCCCACTATTTACATCACAAGAAATGAAGAAAATTGAGGATTCTAAAGGTATTGCACCTTCCTCACTTACTTTGATCACCATAAATGTTGGGGGTACACAAGGTATTGCACCTTCCTCCTAGAATCACAAAGTAATAAAAGTTACAAAAATCCCCAAATGTTTCTATAAGCCCTTTGGTCACCCTCAAACACCCCTAGGCGATCTATGACCATCTAGGTCAACCTAAAATGCCCCTAGGTGGTCCATGACCATCTAGGTAAAATTAAAATTCTCCTAGGCAATCTACGATTGTCTAGGTCAAGCCAAAAAGCCCCAAAGGCATCTATAAGCTCTTTGGCCACCCTCAAACATCCCTAGGTAGTCTATGACTATCTGGGTCAACCTAAAATGACCCTAGGTGGTCCATGACCATCTAGGTCAAACCAAAATGCTCCTAGGTAGTCTATGATTATCTAGGTCAACGAAAAAAGCCCCAAAGGTGTCTATAATTCCTTTGGTCACCCTAAAATGCCCTTAGGAAGTCTATGACCATATAGGTCAACCTAAAATGACCCTAGGTGGTCCATGACCATATAGGTTAAAGTAAAATGTCTCTAGGTGGTCTACGTCCATCTAGGTCAACCTTAAATGTCCCTAGGCGGTCTATGATCATTTAGGTCAACCTTAAATGCCCCTAGGCAGTCTATGACCATCTAGGTCACACCAAAATGTTCCTAGGAAGTCTACGATTGTCTTGGTCAACCCAAAAACCTCCAAAAACTTCTAAAAGCCCTTTGGTCATCGTAAAATACCCTAGGTCATCTATGACCGTCTAGGTCAACCTAAAACATCCCTAGGCAGTCTATGACCATCTAGGTCGAAATAAAACACTCCTATGTTGTCTATGATTATCTAGGTCAATCCAAAAAGCCCCAAAGGCATATATAAGCGCTTTGGTCACCATAAAATACCCCTTGGCGGTCTATGACCATTTAAGTCACCCTAAAATACCCCTAGGTAATTTATGACCATCTAGGTCAAACCAAAAGCTCCTAGGCCTCTTATGACTGCCTAGGTCATTCCAAAAAGCCCCAAAGGTATCCATAAGTTCTTTGGTCATCCAAAAAGCCCCAATGACATTCATTAAGCCTGTTGGTCAAACTATATATACATATATATCAAAAATACATAAATATTATTAAAATCATCAAAACATAATAATATTGTTTCATTGCATTTCATATAAATTGTATTAGGCATACTCATTATTGCATTATGCATCGTTCCAAATTGATCATACATGTCTAGCACCAGGTCTTTATACTAGGTATATATTAAAATTATTGTTATTATAGGTCAATATACCACCTGTTTACATTACATATACTTACATTTATACTCCATATTATATGTATGTTTCCCATCACTTAACCATTGTTAGCAAAACATAGTTAAATTTTTTCGGTCACTCAGCCATACCTAGTTTTCTTTTCAATTTTTTTAGAAAGCTATCATGATTTTTTATAAGGTATAATCCTACTTAGATTATACCTTGTATATATCAAAATCCCAACACATTTTCACATTCATAAATCCAAGTCTAGCACAAGTAAATATGAAATTACAAAGTGGTCTAGGTTGCTTTAAGTGAAAAAGTTTATCTTTCTCATACCCCTGTGCAAATGGTTCAAAGATGCTGAGAATTGACAAAAGGACAAGTTCCTCCTTACCAAAAAATCCATTTCCTCACACTAAGTGGGATACGTGCCCTCACACGAAAGTTAAGGCTCACGCCTCACTTTTCTCCTTCATCCAATGACACAAAATAAATCTTGATATTCTGCCTTGCCAAAACAATGATTGCATGGATCGAACTCATGATTGGTTTCCTACGAGCAACTTAGCCTAGCCCCTAGCTACCAACCATGCTACCATGCACTCTATGATGTAAACGACAATCCACTTGTATTTGTTCCCTGGTCTACCTCCTTAATCTTTTAAAGCACATGCAATTCTTCCTTTCAAACCTTGGTGCACGATTTACTTGGGCATTCAATTATTCACATGGATAATTTCTTAACATGGAAATTACCACCTTTTATATGCAAAATCATATTTCTAAAACACGTCGGTGCTTAAATTAATTTGAATTCAAATTTTATTATGGCGCTTTAAATTAATTTAAAAATAAATTCTACCTTAGGGTAAAATATTTAAATTTAAATAATTTAAACCTAGGACTTTATAAACTATCACATGGGTTTTTTGGAGGAATATTAATTTTATAACTCCTTGGCCTTTATTTTTCTTCAAACCAACCTATAACCAAAAATATTATAATATTATTATTTCCATTAACCTACTTATTTTCCTTGTTGGAAAAACCACTAGAGGACATTAATGACTACAAACCTTGCTCTCTTCTTGAAATCAATGACAAAAATCCTTGCTCATATTTCCAACAGATCAAAATGTGGATGGAATATCTACCATATATTGAGAGGACGAACAATTGATAGGAAAATTGAACTTAAATTCATCTTTAGAAATAACCTCAAGGGGTCAATATGGAGATGATGAAAATCATCCTCAAGGGTGTTGATTTTTGCAAGATGGTAACCAATTATGGACCTATCCTTAGGCAACCGTAAAGGAGGAATGGTTAGGGTACGTCATACTTTTTCATATTTTCCTAGTTAAAAGTCATGCTAGTTGTAACGACGAAGATAGTGCTAGAAAAAATCAAAATTTTGACATGTGGTTAAGATTGCCATAATTTTTTATTTGGGGTGGTGGAGATGCCCAAGGCTCCATAGATGATTCAACTTCTCTATATATGAATTTGATGTAATTGTTAGGCAGACAAAGAAGAACAATGGTACCAATAGTCATGGGCACATTGTGGGGTCGACAAAAGTCACGGGTAGACTAGATGGCAAGTGAGATTAACTGAGCATTTCATATGTCATACTCATCAAGACCAGGTGTGATCATGAGTATAGATATGTGAGGAGGGTCATGATGCTTAGGTTGAGTAAGACCCCCTAAGTAGCGAAGATGGCATTGGTATTGATGCAAATAGAGTAAAAGGTGAAGATGATGAAGCAGGAAGATTTGATTGGGCTAAATGGTCATCATACTGAGCGACACACTATGTCCACTCATAGAATTTAGTGGGTGTTTCTATGATAGGATGGTTAGCATGGGTGAACTAAGATGTTGGAATAGAATATATGGTCATAGTGGTAGGTATGACTCATGATCACATGGAATAGGGCAAGAAGTGATGGGAATGTGTAGATGGAGTGGGAAGGAGAGGAGGTGTGATAGAAGAGGAAGAAAGTGATTGCATAACTAAAATGGTGAATGGGGGCAATGGCACATGGGAGGAATATGGTGATGAAGAATATGAAGGAAGATGTAAAAATGTTAGAGTAGTGGAAGCACCAATAACCGAGAGTGGATGTGAGGAGGATGAGGGTATGCCACTAAAAATTTGTAGTATGGGGAAATGAGGGGGATGGAAAGGTAGTGGCAAGGGAGTTTCACAGAGTGGAGGTAAATTATGTAGATGAAAGAGGTGGACCAGGTGGAAGAGCAACAATGTTGTAGAATTCGAATGGGTCATTATTGGTAAGGATGCAGTAGACTAATCCATTGTAAACATATTTAATACAATGATGTAGTGTGGAATGGATACATTGCATATATTGAATCCATGGGTATCCTAAAAGGATATTGTACTGCATCTCCCCTTCAATAACATGGAAGAGGGTGGAAATAGTTTTGGCACTAGCCTGAATGGGTAAGACAATTGTGCCTACAATAGGGTGCATGGAGCCATCAAAGGCTCGAAGGTCCATAGAAAGAGTAGTGAGATGAGTAGGTGGTACATGAATATGGTGAAGGTCAATGGTAGAAATGATACTTATGGATGATACAATATCAATGAGGATGCACTTGTAGGTAATGAAATTAATGGAAGCCTAGATATGCAAATGTGGATCCACCCCTCATCTACAAATTTGGTGATCTTGTGGTATTGGAAGCTAATAGAAGGTTGTAAGTATCTCTAAACATTGCCAACAAAGTTAGCAAAAACATTGGTATCATAGGTCTCC
Organism: Wollemia nobilis; assembly: GCA_028583015.1. Taxonomy (NCBI): domain Eukaryota; kingdom Viridiplantae; phylum Streptophyta; class Pinopsida; order Araucariales; family Araucariaceae; genus Wollemia; species Wollemia nobilis. The sequence goes on from JAQPPZ010000057.1 coordinate 4,058,565, forward strand.
AAATCAAGATAGTGGAGAATGACATTCAGAGACTTGTGATGAGGTTGTGATGACCATATTACTTGCGATTGAGAACAAATTGAAATCACTGAAGTTTTGAGAGCCAGCTGGGTAGGGTGGCCTAGTGGCGAGGAATTGGCTAAAATGTTGAGGCGCTAAGTGGTCTACATTCAAAATTTGGAGGTAGTGTTTGAATTATATTGGAAACGCCAAGGAATGACGAAAATTTTTATTTGGAAGAGAGAGGGAGGTTCATTGAGCATGTTGTTCTCTCCACTTCACAAGCGAGCGCTTAGCTCGAGTGACAGTTGGAGCCATGGCAAAGACGTTGGTCATGGGCCGTGTTGAGGGTTCAAATCCCTCCAAAGGTAAGGTAATTAAATTTTTATTATTTTTAATATTACCTAAAATTGGGAGTTAAAAGGGTTGCTAGTTGGAAATAGTTGAAAGGGTTGCTAGTTGAAAATTGGTGTTTGTTGAAAATTATTTTTAATAAAGTTTGGAGTTATAAGGAGTTTAATTTTATTTTAAAATAAAGTCTTAATTATTATATTTGCATATTGGAGGAGTAAGACTTTAAGAGTGTTGATTTTATTTATAAAGGAATTTTTGCCAAAGAGATTATTATGAAGATGTTGGATATTATTTTAAAGTTAGAGTGATAAGGTGTATTTTGTTTGATATCATTTTGTATTGTGATTCATTGAGAAAATTATTATCTTCTAACATTTCTTCGAGACTAAAAAATAAGTGATTGTGACTATGGCATATTTATGAGATCCTTTCATCATCAAGAAAAAAGTATGAGCACATTATTCCATAGATGAGTTGATTGATTGAGTTTCTGGAAAACAAAGTTTGGAGTGAAAAGGATTTGATTAGGGTTTCCTTTTTAAGACTGTTTAAATTAATGCTTCAATGTTTTCTGGAATAAAGAGTTGTTGTCAAAACCTTGTTTGATTACCATTGTTTTTGAAGCCATTGGTTCTGTGACGTTGAGTTGGGGTTTTGCAAAAGAACACGATTATCATTGTTATTTGAAGATTGATTTATAAGCATTATTAATAAAGAGAGTTGTTATGCAAATAACTTGAACTAGGGTTTGAAAAGAACATGAGTATCATTGCTATGTGAGATTTTTTGTTAAGAATTATTGAAAATATTTTGAGTTGATGTTTATATGCTTAGACTAGGGTTTGTGAGAAAGGGTTGTTTCTTGAGTGATTGGTTGAGTAGAGTTGGTTGAGCCTAGTCAAGTGGATGTGTGAAGTGTTTGTTCAAGTTCCATAAAACAAACTATCCTATATTCTGATTTGAGTTTATAAAGTGTTTGAGCCTTGATTTGAAACGTATTAGGTCTCTAAAAATTCACTTTATGTTTCTATGAGATTGATTAAGTTCTATGTGAGCTTGTTGAGCAGATTTGGACAAGTTCTGAATGGAATTGTTGAGTAGATTTGGACAATTTCTAAGTGAGTTTGTTCAACAATTTTGGACTGTTAGCAATTATACTTTTGCATATTACATTATTAAAATGTTTTAGCACTCGTAGGTACTCTTTGGTAAGTTTCCCAACCACCCAGTTGGTTCCAAAAACTACCACATTATAACCTATTTAAGATAGACAATGCACGGGTTCAAACAACTTGACATATTTTAACATGGTACCAGAGCCAGCGAAGCAAGCTTGAAAATAGAGGAGTTACGAAGCCTGAGATGCAATATACGACAACACACAGACCGAATCTTGAGATGCACATAGATCGAATCTTGAGATGCATACCATAGCATGAAACCCGAGATGCTGATGTGGAGGACATAATGTGGATAGGTGGCAGATGCTGGAAGGCTGACATGGAGGACACAAGACTAACATGTGGTAAATGTTGGACAGGTGACATGGAGGACACAGGACTGACATGTGGTAGATGCTATACGGGTGATGTGGAGGACACGAGACTGATGTAGAGACAAAAAGGGTGGATAGGTGACTTCCCGAAGGCAGTCACCCAAGAATGGGTGAGAACATAGTTTTAAACTATGTTTCACGCATTTCACAATACGTGTGGGATAAAACATATTCCAATTTTTTTTTCCTTCTTGTCTAATGCCCGCAAGATAAAAGTGCAGTTCCTATTTTTGGTTCCAACGAGCACCATTTCTCATGTGGTTAATGCGCTCCAATTTTTGGTGGAGGTTTCGGTTTCAAATCATGCTCTAGGTATTTTTTTATTTTTGTTTGGTGAGCACTTTAGAGGATTTTAAGAGGACATTCATGTCCTTTCTTTCTCAGCCACTTATGTAGCCATGGTGGGTCATCTCTAGCTGGCGGCAGGTGCGGTTGGGGGTTCAAACCCCACTGAATTTGGTCACAAACACAAAAAAAAATTGATGACATCCAAATTGCATAACAAAAATTGCTAGAAAAATTTGCTTTACTACAAACAAAAATTGCTCAAAATTTGCTAAAAAAACATTTTTTTTGCTACTCAATTTTTTTTTGAAGGGCTCTCTGGATCCATTTTTTTTGCCAACAAAGCACTTGGATAGACTATTTTTTGAGAGGTATTCTTCCCATACTTCATTTTTTCCTTCCAAAGTTGTTTTTGGAGGTATAAGTCACTTTTTTTCATTGGAATTGGAAAGGACCCTTTTTCCCCACTTGTTTATTTTACAACCGTATCGCTCCAAATTTTTTGCATCCTTACCTTCAGGCTATAGGATCCATGCCCGAAAGGGGGATGCGAGAAGGATGGGACAATACCTCGGACTGAGAGGCCCTTTGAAGGTCCCGCCTCTCGGGGGAGGGGTATAAGGGTGAATTTTCGACGGATGGTGGGTTCACCAGGAAACTTTTGAGTGGCAGTTTCCACACCTAGGTTGATAGTGGGTTTGATGTGTTCATTTTGTACTTTAATCATTCAATTCCTAGGTTTGGCCAAGATGAATCTAAACTATTCTATATGCCAATGCTGATTCTATGAATACAGAAAATATGAATAAATGCTAAACACAGAGAATATGCTAAAGGGGATAGAACATACCTGATTTCGGATGTCTGATGAAGATTCTGAGTTTTGTAGCAGTCCAGATCATCTCAACTCGTACGTAATCGTCTGAGATCAGACGAGATCATCGTCAATCTGACGAATTCATCAAAAACCTGCAATCACAGGAATAGATACAAAATACCAAAGATGCAACTACAAAAGCAAAGGAGAATGATAGGAATAACAACAAACATGCCTAAATAATAGATTCAAATAACAAATAAGAGAAATGCAGTAGATTTAATGATTGATTTTAACTTTATCATGCGGTTATGCTAAATGAGGTGAACTCCAAGATGCATAAATATAATAACTAAGATAATGTATAAAGAAATGCAGAAAACAATAAAGAGATGCAAACTATGGACTCTGATTGCCCCCAATCTGGACTACAGTCGGGATCGCCTCCAATCGTACGAGATCATCTGCGCTCCTCGACAGGATCGTCCGAAATCGCCTGGAATCGCTTGCGACGATCCGAGCTAGCTTCGACTGAAAAATAGTAAAGTTCCTGCAAGAAAACATGAAATACAGAATGCAAATGATGGTGTGAGGATGCTCTGAGGTGCGTGGAAGTTTTGGGGGGTTCAAGGGAGTCAATCGGAGGGGATAAACTAGGAAAATCTCAGTTTATATAGGATTAGGGAGAGGTTAGGAGGTTGGAGATCATCCCAATTTGGGAGATCTCCAACGGGGGAGACTCTAACTACGTAGACACGCTTTCTACCCAGGTTAGAGAGGTTGTTGGAATAGAAGCTAAGTATGAAAATTTGGTTTTGGGACGAAATCGTCTGGACGTTTTGTTTCGCAGTGAATTCGTCAGATCTGGGATGATTTCGTCTAATCTGCGACGATATCGTCCAACGGTCAAAACAAATCCTAAAAATGGCATGAAAAATAAGGAGAGCGGGTAACGGGCGGTTAACGAGCGGTTTGAGGTTAAAATTTGAATTTTTATCTTTTTACTAAGGTTTAACTGTGCCAATTTTAGGGTGCTACATTTTGCCCCCTCTTTAGCAAATTTTTTGAAGAAAATGCGTTAAAGACGAGTTCTTCCCATTTTACGAGAAAGCAAAAATGTACTCAATTTTCTAGACGACGATTCTTGGTCGAATCGTACGATTGCTGACTATGGTGCCCCCTCCGTGTTTTTACCCAAATCGAACGTTTGAGGTAAAAGCGCGAAAAAGCAAAAATTAAAAAAAATATTGTTGTTTTTAAATAAAATTAAGAAAAATAGGGTAAAACCCTAATTCATTTTTACTATTCATTTGTTATTGGTTTTTAGAGCTCTGCAGACAAAAAAATGGTGGAGACAGCACACCGATCGACAGAGGTCCGACGCGGGCTACGGGTAAGGATCTAATCCTAGTAAATTAGGTTTGAATTTAATTTGTGCAATTTTTTGTTTTAAATTTTGATTGTTTGGGGCATCGCGGCCATTTTTAGGCCGTCGACGACGTCGGGACGAAATCGTCCCGATTTCATCGAAATCGTCCCTAGATCGTCGATTTCGTCGGAGGGCGAAATCGGTGAACTAGGGGCGATCCCGTCCAACAAGGGGCGATCCCCAAGTTGCGAAATCGGAGATGATTTCATCCTACAAAGGATGATTTTACCCAATTTGGGACGATATCATCCAATGGTGGATGATATCATCATATTTATGAAATTTTGCTTTGTTTGAAATGCATTTAATTTGATTTTAATGATTGGTTTATTAATGAATTTTGTTGTTTTATTGTTTGTTTTGTAGAGGGGATTACTAAAGAGTCGAGAATGGAAATACGGGGGACTAAGAGATGACATAGCCACGCTCGATCAGGTAGAGCATGACCGACTGGAGCATGTGGTAGAGATGCCACAAGTACCGACGGACATGGGGCTACTGATAGCCCTAGCAGAGAGGTGGTATCCGGGGTCGTCCTGCTTTCGGTTACCGATAGGGGAGATGGCTCCCACACTAGAGGACGTATGGAGGATCATGAGGATCCCCATACAAGGACGGTTGATGACTCCTATGGCCAATCAAGGCCAGGCTATGATGAGATTGAGCGGAGACCCGAGCTTCACCCTGGAGAAGGGCGAGGTGAACATCGAGTCTCTAAGGTAGATGCCTGGGGCATCTAGGCTGACTCGAGTTTTGGTAGGGGTGGTAGGTGGCTTACTGTTGTGCCACCAGAGCGGGTGCAGACTACCATGGCTCCTATCAGATGTGGTCTACGACATGAGAGACCACGGGTACAGGTTTGCATGGGGCAGCTTTGTACTATGCCGCTTGTATAGGATCCTGCATGGGGTCGTATACAAGGGAGGCCGATGTCTGGTCTTGACATCGCTACTACAGGTTTGGTGCTGGGAGCACATCACGGTGCGAAGGCCGGTAGGGCTCCCACTGACAGGGGTTGACCGGGAGAGGCCTCGGGTTTTCTACTGGTGGCTACAGAGGGGGTCACAATGGTGGATAGATCTGTCGATGTCACGGAGGTTGCTAGACGACCTCATCCCAGACCAGATCACCTGGAGGCCATGGCGAGAGCACCCAGGGTGGGTAGAGGATGGGCAGGAGCTGGCTCGCATCAGGTGAGTCTACTGGCTGAGGATGGAGTGGGGAGAGGTAGAGCTCCATCGCTATGACCGGGTTCTATGATAGTTTGGTCTACAATAGGGGATCCCTTCTCTCAGGGATTATGAGTACTCTCAAACTATTCGAGATAGTACCACATTGAGCGGGGCTCCAGACATGCAATGATTTTGGAGTCAGGACATGGATGATGCCCCCATCCAGCCAGTGGATGGTGATGATGTTGGGGTTATAGATGGATACGATGCTTGGTACGTAGGCATCCACCCTCCTTGGATGATGAGGGCATAGGGTCCGATGCATGCTATTGTGCAATGGATGGGGAGGTGACGTCAGGTTGCTATTGAGGCAGCACGGGGTCATGACGGGAGAGAGCAACGATGGTCTCCATAGGAGAGATGCCAGAGGATGGCACGAGCTCCACAGAGACCACAGTAGATAGGGAGGAGGGAGAGGGGACTCCCTTCTCAGCAGGGGGAGAGACCACCATCACTCGATAAGGGCAAGGGTGTCGAGGTAGGGGAGAGCAGCGAGACGATGGCTCTTTGAGCTGAGGTTGCCCGCCTCCGGGCTCAGGTGCAGACATTGCAGGATGAGGCTACATGGCTCAGAGCTCGGGGTAGAGGAGTGAGCATGCAGGAGTTGGCATGGTCTATGGCTCAGAATACATTCTACTAGGGAGCATACTACCAGATGGTTCCAGAGAGCCAGAGGTTACAGCTACCAACCGACATTACGGGGCTGATTAGGATGGGGTCATCGAGGACATCATCACGATCGATGTCGAGGACCCACGACATAGGGCGGACTCCGATGGGGCCTCCTCCTCCACCTCAGGGTGGGAGAGGAGATGAGGCTGAGAGCTCGAGGGCTTCTCGAGACTAGACGCTCACTGCACAGAGATTGTATTTATTATTATATATTTTTTGAGAGGATTGAGTATGCCAGGCTATTGATTGTGGCATACCAGTCCAGTTTTGATATGATGTACATAATTTGTTGATATATATATGGTATTTTTGATGATATGACTTGTGTATATGTTGTATGATGCTTTAATGTTGAATTTTGCAATTGATTATTGATGATTCATGTAATTATGTCGTTTTAGAAATATTATAATTTTATGTCATGTTGTAAAATTTAAATGAAATAATCTGATGTAAACAATTGGTTGTTTTGGTGTGATTTGATGAAAAATAAAAGGGACTTCTAACAATAATTTCAAAGGACATTGTCATTGTTATAGACCATTTCATGGAGTCGCCGCTCGCTCGGTCGTCAAGCTAATCCCAGTATAGAAATATTGCTAAAAGTAAAAGAATGCTTAAGAGACTGTCTTAAGACTTTGTGTTGTGATGGTGATGATTTGTTTTCAGATTTTCATAAAAATATTATGCGTGAGATACTAAAAGAAATATGATTTTTCTAGGCATAAATTCCTAAGTGTGATAAAATTTTGAACAATTCCTTAGAAATTATACCATGGTTGCAAAATTGAATGTTGACATAATGACATGAAATAGAATAAGTGTTCGTTCGTTTTAAAGCACAATTGTGTAACATAATGATGTAAGCCATATTTTTTTTTTTTTTAAAATGAATGGGAAAATAAAATTAGGACAATGGTTTGCGCTAGGCATAGAATTATAGGTATAGACTTATACCATCATCATGAAATCCAAAGAAGAAATTGATATTTTAGTTTTATTGCATGATTGATTTTTGATTTTTGATAAACAGAAAATAATAATATACAAACTTGACTTTATTTGCTAGATTTTGTAATAGGTTGTTTAAAAGAATTTTGGATTTTTGAAAACAATGTATGTAATTGTTTTTATACTAAACAGATGTTCTGAAATAAGAATAAAATTTATTCCAAAAGAGTTGCAGAAATATTTTAAATTATCTCAAAGACAAATGTAGATTTGTAAGGAACCCTCATGTGCATATGTGAGTTCATTGCCGATCTTGATTTATCATAATGATAGAGAATCTCTCAAATACAAATGTGTGTGCAATTGTATTGTTCGTTCACCAATTTTGAGCAAGATAATTTGATACAAGTAATTTGAATTAACCAAATGAATGTTCGTTGACCATGATTTATATGCATGTAACCATACCAGACTACTATGTAAGTTAGGTTATCAAGAGCTAGCTAATCCATAAGCCGACATAGGTCTGTACAAAAGAAGGTCGCTAATGTGACAGACATATCACCACGCTAGGGATTACCCAAGGCCAAGCGGGTTGGGCACAAACCACCTGTTATGGGGCTTACCTCACAATTTTTGAATAATTGAGAATTCCAGGGATTCAAGCTCATTCACCCTTCTTTTCTTTTCAAGGGGTAGGGAAAGGGATTTATTGCATTTTGCTTTTGCCTTTTCTTTTCTCTCTTTTTTTTTTTTTTTTTTGTATTTTGCTTGGAACTTGAGATAATGCTGAAATATTGTTGCGATGGTACAAAATGATATTTTTCTTTTTCTCATTTTCTTTGACTTTTCTTTTTCTTCCTATGCTAGGGATACTTGCTCGGATTAGTCTGTAGAGCAAGGGATTTTTATTCTGGGTAGGGGTGAGCTTGTCCTTTTGTCAATTCTCAAAGATTCTAGACCATGTGCATGATAGGATAGCAGGGGAAACTTTTCGCTCAAGAAACCACTTTTACTATGTAGCATCATATTGAATTTGCAATGAAATCATTTTAATGTGAAAAGATATATTTGGTTCAAGTAAATAACAAGATCAGTTCTCTATGCTCAAAACTTTATTTAATTCAACTGTGGACTTTGATATAAGAGAGATTAATAATCATACAAAATAAAATCAAGATATTTATTCATGTGAATGTGAAAGTGCGGGATTCCAAATAAATGCTAATTTATCCAAAATAATTGAAAATATAACTGCAATACTTCAAGAATTGACAGGTATGAAAATAAAATATGTTTTTGAAGATTTTGACGATTTTGATGTTTTTATATTTTGATTTTGATTGATGAATTGAGAAGATACATAATGTGATTATTTTTTGAAATTTTTATTATTATTTTTTTATTTTTTTTTTGATGATGGAATTGGTGGTATATACAAGATGATCTATATACACTATACAAGGTTATTTGAGTATAGCATGTCTAAGGTTGCTTCAAAATCAAAGGAGGTTTTGAAGGATAATTTGGTTGTGTTGAAGGTAAGAACAAAAGGTGATGAATAAAAGGTAGTGATAACAAAAGCTTTGTTATAATGTAGAATAATGTAGCAAAAGATTTTACTTTTATATGTGTAAAATTGATCATGTTACAAAATAAAATGTCAGAAGGATAAGAAGGTTCTTCATTCTTATCACTATCTTCCAAGTCTTGATAATATGGAGGGAGCATATGTGAAAGATATGCATGGGTGTTATTTGGTAAACAAGGATGATCATATATGGATGAAGAAAAGTGATGGATAGAAGGTAATTGTGACAATGGAGAATGTATAGAACTTGATGTTTCAACCGTTAAATATTCTTCAAATGGTGTTGGGTCATTATGTATGGTAACAATTTTACTTGCAAGTTCAAACTTTAAACATTGGTGAAGAGTAGAAGGGACAACCCTCATCGTATGAATCCAAGGACTTCTGAGAAGTAGGTTGTAAGGTGAAGGGCAATATGCTACATAAAACAAAGTATCCAGGATCTTGGATCCAATATTAAGGGGAAGAATTATAGTACCTTGAGCTTCTTGAATTTCATTGTTAAAATATTTTATAATAACATTTGATTCATTAAGATCTTCTTCCTTTAATTTGAGTTTTTGGAATAATTGATAAGTGCATAAATTAAGAGAGGAGCCATTATCTACCATGATAGTTTTAACAGGTGTTTCTTTACTAGATCCTGTAATGTAAAGAGAGGAGTCTTCTTGTGGAGTAGAGGAAGGAATCTCCTCATCATAGAATGAAATATGGTTAACCTCAAGAGGGCTTACACCATTAATTATGTTCTTAGGGAAAATATCATGAGGAACAAATTGTTGGCTAGGTATCTTGAACAAAGTTTCCTTATGAGAACTTTGTAATACTTCTAAAAGGGATATCTTTGCTTGAGGATTAATCACTTGTTGTTGGCTATCAAAGTGGATTTCAGATTGAGATTTTGATTCTAAAGATGAGCTTTCTATGCTTACATTCCATTTTGGATCATTCTCTAGAGCCAAAGATAGTTTTGAAGGTTGGTCAAATGAGGAATCCATATCTTGAATATCAGATTGAGTTGATTGAACTTGAGGTTGCTCATTTGTAGTTTTTGTTACAATATTAGTAATATCATCATGATGGGACACATTAACATGCAATATTTGATTGGTTTCCTATTGTTGATAATTGAATAGGGGTTCTTGGGAGATCCCCATGTCTTGATTGATTATTGGTATTTGTTGTGTAGGAGTTTGATTGTTTACTGGAGATTTATAATCAGTTGTAGATTGTAATTCCTTTATATTAAAAAGACCCTCATCAATCAAATCTTGAATTGCACATCTTAAATCTTTACAATTTTGTGTCATATGTCCATCTACTCTATGATATTCACAATGTAGCTCAGGTTTAAACCAATCTGCTGTGGCATCAAGTTGTCTTATGGAAGGGAGTTCAATCTTATTTGTATCAAGTAAATGCTTGAGAATTATATCCATTGGTTGATTGAGCTTTGTAAATGTACGTGATGAAGGTTTTCGAGAGGTTTTTGATAAGTGCCTTAGGAGTTCAGTCATAAAAGGACCTAATGGTTTTTTACCTCTCTTTTCTTTGTTATGGGTAGAATGATGATAGGAAGATTGTGAAGTATGATGTGAGTGCATGGTAGGATTGGAAGAATAAGTATTTTCTTGTTGAAATGGATGTGTTGTATTGAAAGAAGAATATTGAAAGGGTGGAGGAGGATTGTATGTGGATTGATAGACATAATATGGATATATGGGAGAATAGATAATATCATTATGAAGAGGATTGGAAAAGGGATTGTCCTGTTGGGGTAATGATGAAAAATGAGAAAAGTGTGATGGAGGTGATGTTGAATAGGGATGAGGTTGGTCATAATCAACAAATGTATTTGGCTGAATTCTTCCAACATTACTGATGGGCTCATATTGATTTGAGTAAAAACTCATGGTTTCTTTAGTACTTCTAAAAGTAATATTTAGTATCTACTATTTAGAATTGAATCTAAAACATACAAACTTGAAATGATGATTTTGTTTGTTTTTATTTTTCTTGTATACATATATATATATATATTTTTTTTTATATTTTTGAATCAGAAATATGCCTATGTTATTCACGTCGGGTTCACCAAAATGTATCGCTCCAAATTTTTTGCATCCTTACCTTCAGGCTATAGGATCCGCGCCTGGAAGGGGGATGCGAGAAGGATGGGACAATACCTCGGACTGAGAGGCCCTTTGAAGGTCCCGCCTCTCGGGGGAGGGGTATAAGGGTGAATTTTTGATGGATGGTGGGTTCACCAGGAAAATTTTGAGTGGCAGTTTCCACACCTAGGTTGATAGTGGGTTTGATGTGTTCATTTTGTACTTTAATCATTCAATTCCTAGGTTTGGCCAAGATGAATCTAAACTATTCTATATGCCAATGCTGATTTTGATGGATACAAAAAATATGAATAAATGCTAAACACAGAGAATATGCTAAATAGGACAGAACATACCTGATTTCGGATGTCTGATGAAGATTCTAAGTTTTGTAGCAGTCCAGATCATCTCAACTCGTACGTAATCATCTGAGATCAGACGAGATCATCGTCAATCTGACGAATTCGTCAGACGAATTCGTCAAAAACCTGCAATCACAGGAATAGATACAAAATACCAAAGATGCAACTACAAAAGCAAAGGAGAATGATAGAAATAACAGCAAACATGCCTAAATAATAGATTCAAATAACAAATAAGAGAAATGCAATAGATTTAATGATTGATTTTAACTTTATCATGCGGTTATGCTAAATGAGGTGAACTCCAAGATGCATAAATATAATAACTAAGATAATGTATAAAGAAATGCAAAAAATAAATAAAGAGATGCAAACTCTGGGCTCTGATTGCCCCCAATCTGGACTACAGTCGGGATCACCTCCAATCGTACGAGATCGTCTGCGCTCCTCGACAGGATCGTCCGAAATCGCCTGGAATCGCTTGCGACGATCCGAGCTAGCTTCGACTAAAAAATAGTAAAGTTCCTACAAGAAAACATGAAATACATAATGCAAATGATGGTGTGAGGATGCTCTGAGGTGCGTGGAAGTTCTGGGGGGTTTAGGGGAGTCAATTAGAGGGATAAACTAGAAAAATCCTAGTTTATATAGGATTAGGGAGAGGTTAGGAGGTTGGAGATCATCCCAATTTGGGAGATCTCCAATGGGGGAGACTCTAACTGTGCAGACACGCTTTCTACCCAGGTTAGAGAGGTTGTTGGAACAGAAGCTAAGTATGAAAATTTGGTTTTGGGACGAAATCGTCTGGACGTTCTGTTCCAGACGAATTCGTCAGATCTGGGACGATTTCGTCTAATCTGCGATGATATCGTCCAACGGTCAAAACAAATCCTAAAAATGGCATGGAAAACAAGGAGAGCGGGTAACAGGCGGTTAACGGGCGGTTTGGGGTTAAAATTTGAATTTTTATCTTTTTACTAAGGTTTAACCGTGCCAATTTTAGGGTGCTACAATAACAAACATGGGGGATTTCCTATGCATTTCTTTCTTGCAAAATCCTAAGACAAAGGGGGGAATAAAAATATGAGATGTGAATATATGCTATTCATATCAAAACTAGCATTGTAAGAGGTGCATTTTTTATGGAAACCGACACCTCAAGTAGCTCAAAAACTTTGTAGGTGTTTGTGATTTTTGCACTTAACTTTCTTATTTTCTTGCAAATAATAATCACATAAACAAAATAAAATTTTATACACCTTTCACAATGGCCACTGTTCATAAATATCTATCGAATTCATGGTTGTTGAAAGGTTCAAACTTTGTTCCATGGAAGAAAAATGTGTGCTATTCTTCAGGTGGAAGATTTATGGGATGTAGAGACTAGCACTACAAAATGCCCTCAAACAGCAAGAATATATCAAGAAGCTTTTGATAAGAAGGACAAAAGAGATCTTATGTTTATATTGCTTGCTACTACATATGAGTTCCAACCTCATATATGTGATGCCAAAACCAGTAAGGAAGCCTAGGATGCTTTGACTACTATGTATGAAGGAAAGAATCAATCCACTATTCTACACCTTCAAACTCAACTACATAACCTCAATATGAACTTTGGAGAGATAGTTGATCTATTTATTTGTAGAGTGGTAGAATTGAAGGCCAAGTTAAATACTATGGTAAAACTTGTAGATGATACTCTCTTGATCTCTTTTATCTTGAGAGCATTACCAGAGTCTTACAAAATGTTGATCACCTCCCTCAATGTTTCTGGTAGATAAGTCTCTTTTGTAGAGTTGGTGAATTTGCTTTAAATTAAGGAAGTAAATCAGGTTCAAAAGGATGAGATACTAGATAATGCCATTTATACCCAATAAGGGGGTAAGAAACAAGGGCAGTTTCAAAATGGGGGTTCCTCTTCCAAGGGCAAAGGGAAAGAAAATCAATAGAAGGACAAACAATATTACAAGATTTGTGATATGAATAACCATGACATAAAATGGTGTTGATTTAAGAACAAGAAATAGAATGACCAATCTCATAAGCACAATGGCAAAGGGAAACACAAGTCATAGAAAAATAATGAGCAACCTAAGGGGCATGTTGCTTATGCTGAATCTAATTCAAACTCAGATTCTATAGGGTCTGACTCAGACTCAAAATCTGAAAGAGCACATAAGGTACTCATGACCCATACTTTATATTCTCAGATAGATGCTATATGGTATATTGATTCAATATCCAATAATCACATGATTGATTAAAAATCATGGTTTGAGACATTTGAGGAGAAATAAGGTAAGCCAGTAACCATTTCTGACAATCAAGTCTACCAAATGAAGGGGGAAGGGAATGTTTCTGTTACTCTTACAAATGGTAAATGTCAGATTGAGAAATTTCTCTATGTTCCTGGATTAGCTAACAATATTTTGTCAATTCCTTAGATGTTGGATAGAAATATGGATGTCGTATTCCAAGTTACAAAAGGAAAGAAGTGATGTTTCATCACAAATAGAGGAAAACATGTAGCCATCAGCTCCTACAAACATGGCTTGTTCATCTTAGATACATTTTCAATGCCTCATGTAGGCTTAGCAACTACCAGAAAAGAGGTTACTTCTCTTTGGCGCAGGAGATATGGACATCTAAGTTCTAGCTATTTGCTTGAGTTGAGAAAATATGAGATGATGAAAGGTCTCCCCAAAATTTTATAGACATTACCAATATGCTCAGATTGCTTAGAAGGGAAGCAACACTTATTACCTTTTGAAACTAGCTCTTCAAGAGCTAAGAAACCATTGGAGTTGGTACACTGATCTATGCGGTCCTATGCCAAATAGATATGGTGGAAAGAGGTATTTCTAGTTGTTCATTGATGATAACTCATAGAAGATGTGGGTTTTATTTCTTCAATTGAATTTTGAGGAATTTCTATACTTTCAACGGTTCAATAAAATTTTTGAGGAGTCAGGATGTTTCATCCAAAACCTCTCCTTAAATTGGGGGGGGATATACCTCCAATGAATTTTCATTATTTTTGAAAGAACATGGGATTAGGATACAACTTACTACAGCTTATACTCCCTAGAAAAATGGAGTGGCTGAAAGGAGGAATCATTCCATAATGGAAATGAGTCACTGTATGTCTACAGGAGCACATCTTGAGCAGTAGTTTTGGGTAGAAGTAGTAAACACAACAGTGTACCTTCTAAATAGAGCTCCCATAAAGGCTCTAAAGGGAAATACTCCACAAGAAGCATGGAGTGGTAGGAAACCCTCCATTTCTCATCTAAGGGTTTTTGGATGTAAATATTTCATGCACATACCAAAACAAAAGAGGAAGAAGTTAGATGAGAAAACCTTGCCATGCATTTTTCTTGGTTACGATGAACATTCAAAAGGATATCGACTGATAGATCCAATAACAAATAAAACACACACTAGTAGAGATATGGTGTTTGATTAAGCTTCCACATCAGATATCACATCTACAAATGTATACCTTGAAGAAGAAGAAGCATGCCAGAAAGAAAGCTCTCCCCTAAAGAAGGTTCCAAATTGGTATACTAGTACATTGAGAGATTCTAAGTTGAATTCACTTCCAGATAAAACTCAAGATCGACCTTGCACATGGAGTATGACTCAATAGAGAATATCAGAGGCATCATATTTAGATGTTGACAAACTTTTCCAACAATTTGATGAACTATATGTAAATATAGATGAAGATAGAGACACAAATATGGATGATGAACGGGTTTACATGACATCATTGGATAAAAATGAACCTATAAAAGTTCAAGATGCACTTAGTTATCCTCAATGGAAGGCTACTATGGAAGCAGAACACATATCTCTCATGAAGAATCATACATGGAAGCTAGTCAATCTACCTACAAGAAAGAAGCCCATCGATTGCAAATGGGTGTTTAAAGTCAAGTATAAAGTAGATGGTACTATTGATAAGCATAAGGTATGTCTTGTTGTAAAGGCATATGCTCAAAAATAAGGCATAGACTATGAAGAGACTTTTTCCCCTACTACAAAAATTACCACCATTCAAGTACTTTGTGCCATGGCGGCTCATTTTTGGTGGAAGTTACATCAGATGGATGTAAAAAGTGTTTTCTTAAATGGTGAATTATAGGAAGAAGTGTACATGATTCAACCTAAAGGATTTGTTATTGAAGGGTAAGAACAAAAAGTTTTTAAGTTGATCAAATGCTTGTATGAACTGAAACAAGCTCCTCGATCTTGGTACATCAAAATTGATAGTCACCTCGTGCAACATGGTTTTCAAATAAGTGCATCAGATACAAATATCTATATAAATAATAATGGTTCTGATATAGTGATCTTGGTACTATATGTAGATGATCTAATCATAACAGGTAATTCAGAGAGTATGATAGATACAGTGAAAAATGATCTAAAAACATATTTTGAAATGACATATCTAGGGCTTCTACATTATTGTCTTGGTTTAGAAGTGACTCAAAAGAAACATCATATACGAGTTACTCAAAAGAAATATACCAATATATTGATTGATAAATATCGAATGATTGACTGTAAGTCTAAAGATACACCAATGGAAGCAAGACTTAAGTTATCTCGATTCGATCAATCTCCATCGATAGATGGCACTCTCTATCGTTAAATGATTGGGAGTCATATACATCACAAATACCAAGTCAGATCTTAGTTTTTTTGTGGGTTTTATTTCATGATTCATGCAAGATCCAAAAGTGAGGCATTGGAAAGCAACAAAAAAAGATCTAAATTATATTTGCGGTACAATAGATTTTGGATTGGAACACAAAAAGAATAACAATTTTTATCTATAAGGATACATAGACTCTAAATATGCTAGATTAATTGATGACCGAAAATCAACTTTTGGATACATATTTCATCTTGGATTTGGTCTTCTCTCTTGGCATAGTAAAATGTAGTAGGTTATTGCTATCTTTTCTATCGAGGTAGAATATAACACAAATAGTGGAGCAGTCTGCGAGATGATATCGTTACGTTGCATTCTTACAAATATGGGTCTTTCAAAGAATCTTCCTCGTCATTTATTTTGTGATAATCATGGTGTTTAGAATCTTGTTAATAATCCCATATTTCATGATCGCACCAAACACATTGAAACTAGATGTCATTTCATTCGAGATGAATTTCTAAAACAACATATACAACTCGACTACATTCCTACTAATGAGCAAATTGCAGATATCTTCACCAAGGTCCTTGCTCGTGTTAAATTTGAACTCTTTCGCAATGCTATTTGCAATTTCTAATAATGTAATAAGGGGGGATGTTAGCAATAATACTTTTACATATTACATTATTAAAATATTTTAGCGCTCGTAGGTGCTCTTTGGTAAGTTGCCCAACCACCTAGTTGGTTCCACAAACTACCACATTGTAACCTATTTAAGTTGGGCAATGTACGAGTTCAAACTGCTTGACATATTTTAACATTGACAAGTTCTGAGTGGACTTGTTGAGCATATTTGGACAAATTATGAGTGAGCTTGTTGAGCAGATTTGAGCAAGTTCTAATTCGAACTATTGAGCAGATTTGAGTAGGTTCTGAGTGGACCTATTGAGCATATTTGAGCAGGTTCTAAGTGGACCTATTGAGAAGATTTTAGTAGGTTTTGAGTGCACCTATTAAGAAAATTTGAGCAGGTACTGAGTGAACCTGTTGAGCATATTTGAGCAGGTTCTAAGTGGACCTATTGAGTATATTTGAGTAGGTTCTAAGTGGACTTATTGAATAAATTTGAGACAAATATTTGGAGGTGAAAGAGTAAAGAGGACAATAGTATCTAGTGGATAGAGATCCATCATCCAGGGCAGTGAATATAGGTCTTTAGAGTGGGAACAAGAGTCTTTAGTGGAGAGAGATCCACAAGCCAATGTAGTGGAGGCAGTAGTCTTCTATAAGATCACCAACTAGAATATATGAGGAGTTATCATGTGGATAGAGATACATGAACTTGATTTAGGGGATTGATATCTCCTTTGAATAGGGGTCCATAAACATTATAATAGGGAAGGATTCCCAAGATATTGATTGAGAAAATTTTAGTAAAATATTTTCTCTGTGGAATAACCCACATTGTGTGAACCACATAAATTGTGGTGTCTCTATTGTGTATGGTGTTTTGTGCATTTATTTGATTACTGCTATTGATATTATTATCTATACATTGCATAATATTTATTGGGAAAGAAAAGTAAAAAGTGGTCTTATACTGTTCACCCCCTCTCGATATAAGCTTGTGTTCTTCAATTGGTATCAGATTAGGTTCATTCAGAAGAATTTAACAACTTAAAGAAAAATATAAAAAGAACACAATGGATCATAAGGAGGGTTCCTAAAATAATTCAACACCAGTATTTTATGGAAGTGACTATATGTATTGGAGTATGATGATGATCTACCTGATGGCACTTGACAATGAAATTTTGGAATCCGTGGATTTTGGATACGATCCCTTAATCAATCCTCATACAAATAAGGAAGGTAATATTTTACAACACTATAATTCAAAAGCAATGAATGCACTTGTTAGAGGTTTGCATAGAATAGAGTCTATGAAAGTTATGCATTGTAAAACTACAAAAGAGATGTGGGATAATTTGCAAAATATATATGAAGGAGATAAAAGTGTCAAGAAATAAATTATGCAAAATATCAAAGGACAAATTGAAGCATTAAGAATGAATGAAGAGGAAAATATTAGTGCTTATCTAATTCTAATTTTTGATGTTGTTAATTGTTTGCAAGGACTTAGAATGAAGATTGATGAATCATATGTTTGTGATAAAGTCTTAAGAACTCTTCCAAAAATATTCAGTGAACATGTTTCTGCTATAGAAGTATCAATGGATGGTGATAATTTGACAAGAGATAAATTGCTTGGTATGTTCACAACTTCTGAGATAAGAACAAAATATCATATTCCCCAAAAGGAAGCAACATTCAAAGCAATCAATAAGACAAAGGGTAAGAAGTCAGAATCAAGAAATGAGTCATCTAGTGATGAGGAAGCTAATTATAGTAAAAGAGATAAATATTCCATAAGATCCAAAGATCTAATATCTATTAAGTGTTTCAATTGTGGAAATTATGGATATTTTTCAATAGATTTTCAAGAACCTAAGAACAACAATGGTGAAGAAAAATAGGATCACAAGTACAAGGTTTCAGAGAGATACATGCATCAAAAGAAAAACAAGGATGGAAAAAATAGACAAGGAAATAAGTTATTCCAAAGGAGAAAGAGGAGATACTATGCGGATAAGGCAAGTAAGTACTCAGGTGATAGTGATGCTAGTTTTTTAGACAATGATAGAGATGAAATCTTGTTTATAATTGAAGAAAAAGAGAAATTTAAGAAAAAGACTATAGTAATTCATAAGTATTTTATATGTGGTAACTTCGGACATCTTGAAGATGAATGTACAAGGAATGGTTATAGTTTAAATTATGATGAATATGAAGATGCACTTGAAATACCAGATGAAAATCTTCTAATGGCATTAGAAGAAGAAGAAAGTGATCCTATAGAAGACAAGCCAATAGAAAATAAAGATGAGGACAAAGGCAAACAAATAGAGGAATACTTAGAAAAGAATGGTTATGATCTCAAGGGAGAACTTATCTATGCTCTTGACATGGTAAATAAGGTAAGGAAGAAACACTCTAAAATTAAAATTTAGTTTCAAGAATGTGATGAAGAGAGAAGATTGCTCATAGAGGATTTAGAAAAATCAAAGGCTAAGGCAAAGAGGTTCAAAGATAAGTTAGAAGTAAAGATCTTGGAATGTGAGAAGTTAACACAAAAAGTGGCACTACTAAGAGAATATTTAGAAGACTCCAAGATCAAGATGAAAGGGTTCAAAAACAACTCAAATAACTTGGATAAGTTCATCAAGATACAAAAGCCTACATCAAGCAAAACAAGTCTTGGATTTGAACAGATTCGAAAGAAATGAGAAGGAGATTCAACTTCAAGTTTTGGAGGATAAGAAGCTTCAGATGAAGATACTTTAGAAAAATATAGTGTAAAATATATTGAGACATCTGAGGATGATTTGGACAATAGAGAGTTCAAAAAAATAGGAACAATGTACAAAGAAGATACAGATGGAACAAAAATCAAAATAGGTCAAGAGAGACTAAGAGACCAATGAGGTCAAGAAAATGAAACTTCAATGGAAGATGCTTCTCATGTCACAAGTTTGGGAACATGGATTCACAATGTAGGACACATGAAATATAGGAATATGGGAACAAATAGCCTTTTCATGGGTATTGTTACTCATGTAATTAGTTTGGTCACGAGGAAATAAATTGTAGAGTTCATGACATAAGAGGATATGGCTTCACTGGGATATATCCTAAGATATTTGCACCTCCAAGGAATAATAAAATTAAGTGTTATAAGTGTAATAATTATGGCCACATAGCAAAGTGGTGTAGAGCAGACATTCCAAAAATGTGTATGAACATGATCAGGAACATGGATATGAACAGGAATAGGAACAAGAACAGGAACAAGAACAGGAACATGGATATGAACAGGAATAGGAATAGGAATAGGAACATGGATGTGAACAAGAACAAGAATAGGAATAAGAATTTAGACATGGACAAGAACATGGACATGGATAGAAATAGTCAAAGGAATCAGAAAATTTAGATAAGAAGAAAAGAGGATAAAGGTAAAGAATAATACTTTCTAGGAGTAGAAATAATCTCACCCTAGAATTAACCACATCAAAAGGAGTTGGGGGAGGGGCTAAGATAATAGGCTCATTCTTATCCCCGATACCCAAAGGTGACCCTTTGCCATTTATGTCAAAGGGGAAGAGATTTGAGTAAGGGGAGAGATTTGATATTTGAGAAATCACTGAGCCAGAAGGAGCAATGTCCTAGGGGGAGCAACACAGAAGAAGAAGTCAAGTTTTTGGTAAAAAGGTTTTGGGTTGCCATCAGTGACAAAGAGGGAGATTGTTGGACATTTTGAGTCCCTAAATCAAAGTTGTCATTGATGTCACCAGATGAAGTCATCATTTATTTCAAGGACTTTGACAAGAAACAAAGTTGTCAAGGTTGTCATTTGATATCCAGGTTGAATCTTCAAGTAACACCAAAGGTCAAGAGACACAGTGCAAAAGTTAAAGGTAAAAGGGCTCCATAATATTTTAATTTTATATGGAATCTTAGTTTAAAAGGTGTTTCATAAAAACCTAAGGATTCTTATTGCAAAGTTATAATATTTAGTTTATAAAATATTTAAATTCAAAAGGAATTTAAATTTTATAAATAAATATCATTAATACCAAGTTGTGCAATAAGAGAAGGCCCTAATAAAACCAAAGGTTTTATTAAATTAATTTATAACATTTAAATTTAAATAAATTTAAATCACTTATAAATTAATTTGAATGCCGACATCGAATAAGATTGGAGGAGCACCGACATGTTTGCATAAATGATGAAAGGCTATATATATACCATGCCTTAAAGTAATTTGAATCATCCTTTCTTTGAACATTATTTTGTATGCAAATTGAATGAAGATGATCTCTCAAAACAATTTTGTGCAAAATGGAATAGTTTCAATTGTGCACATATTGTTTGTAGACAAAAATAGAAAACTAACTAGCAATTGAATCTCCAAATTAGACAACATCATTCCTAGCTTTCCAAAATTGAAACAAAATAATAGCACGAAAGAAATTCCACATAGTAGTAATATAATGAGGACAATAACTATTATATCCAATAAATATCATTTGTCATCTAAAGAATTCAAGATGAAAGGGCTTGAACAATGAGTGAATCTAAGACTAGGTAAACTGAGCATGAGGGCAAAACCAAAACAAATGTTTAAAAGTCTCAAAATGACCACAAGCCAAACACTTAGGATTAGGAAGACCAACCCTACTAAGTTTGTCTCCCATAGGAAGCCCTTAATAAATAAGAGACTAGAGAAAAAAGGTAAGCTTGGGTTCAAGGTTAAACTACCAGATATGGTTCAGATGAACAATCCAAGTATAATAGGTAGAGTGAGTCTATCATCTCTCATTAAGTTTGTCAACACTAGGGGAAACATGACTAAGAAGTTGATAAAGCAAGAAAAATGAGTAGTTGTTGAAAGGAGGATCCACATTGCAATGTCAATCCCTCTACCATGCACTTGGGGGTTGAAGGTTGAGCTTATGAAGAATGACATCAAGCATAAGATCTTGAATCTTAAGAATAGAAGGAAGATATGAATTTTGAAGATTAAATTTACATTTGAGATTAGGTCAAGGAATCTAGTCTTGAGAGTGCACTAAATATTTAATAAAGTAGATGCCCTTATGAAACAACCTTAAAGCTTTAATCTTTGGAATATCAGCAATAATTGAAGAATTAGATAAAATAGGATACCATTAGATATTATAAGAATTAAACAAAATACCATTACGAAAACCATTAAGCGAAGATGAGGTTTCACCACCTCAAAATCCTGCTAAATATTTTAACAATAAAGGAACCCTAAATCTTAACTAGAGCAGAAGTAATGTTGAGAGTATGAAGACCAATATTAGCCCAAGATTTGGGTCCATAAGGTAGCCTTGAAGAAATATAATGATGAATCAAAACCTTTTAGGCTTCAGGGCCTTCAATAGCTTTAACCACCCACTTAGCACACAAGGAAATACTTTACCTATAAATTCAATGATGCTCATCTCATCCTTATTAGTAGGCATACAACAAATATCCCAACCAACTTGATGAAAACCACACAAATTATTTCCTTTAGTCTAAATACAATACTTAACAATTCTAGCAAACTTATTATAAGAATTCTTAAAAGGGAACCAACAAGAAGAGAAATAAACATGGATGACAATATAAAAAACAATTTTAATTAAATATATTTAGGTAAAATTGTCCTATTATTGATTGTTGACATATTCAGTCATGCGTAGCTAAAAAATGCAAGTTGTCCGCTTAAATTGTTCACTTTCCAACTAATTATATAATCTTTCTTAGGATATATTTTGGATTCAACTTTAGAACATCTTTTCTATATTTCTCTAAGTACCACCTGTCTTACTCTACGTACATAGGAAGTATAATTAAGGTGCAATAAACTACTCTTTATTTTTAGAATTTGAATTTTTAAGGAGGGTTTAAAAATATATTAAATTAAATATTTTTATATTTAGATTGTTTATGTGATCTAAAGTTTTTATTATTTATTTTCAAACTATTTTTTTTTTCTACATAAAGGAATCAGTAACATCCCTTATTGAAATCAACTATTCAATATTCAAAAATTCTATTAATTTATAAAATTCGAAATACAAAGCATTATATAGTGTGTACATAATTGTTGGAGAGATATTTGGGAGAGAAGAAATAGGGATGAAAGGAAAAAGGAAATTAGATGTCTAACTCTTCCTGTCGTCCATAAACCTATCTGTCGCCCAATCCTGTTGACTCGGTTGTCGTCCAATGAGAGTAAAAAGGTAAGGTCAAAGCTTAAAGTTGAAATAATTTTTTACCTTTTAACTTCCAATATTCTCCCCCTTAAAGTTGAGAGGACTGACTATACAGTCTATCAGATTTATATATTGAGCTTTAGCCATGCCTTTGATGAAGATATCTGCAATGTTGTCCAAAGTGTTGTAATATTTAAGCTCAAATATCTCCTGCTCCACCATGTCTTGAATGAAGTGATAATGCATATCAAAATGCTTTGATCTGCTATGGTGGATTGGATTGTATGCCAACTGAATGACACTCATGTTATCGCAATACAGTCAAGTTGGACCACTTTGAATTTCTCTAATCTCTTCAAGGACTTTTCTCAACCATAGGGCTTGAGTACTAGCATATGTGATAGCTATATACTCAGCCTTAGTAGATGACAATGCTACAATAGTTTGCTTCTTGGAACTCCATGTAATTAGTCATGACCCTATATTAAAATAGTTCCCTAATGTAGATTTTGTATCATCTATATTCCTGCCCTAATCACTGTCACTGAAGCCAACTAATTTCATAGAATTACATTTGTGGTAATGGATTCCAAAATTCAATGTACCTTTTACATATCTTAAGATTATTTTAGTTGCTTGTATATGCAGCTCAGATGGACTTGTCATAAACCTTGAAACTAGAGAAACATCATATTGAATATCAGGACTTGTGTTGGTAAGAAAAATTAGACTCCCAACCATGCTCCTATAAGTGGTCATGTCAACTTTTGGTGCTCCATCATACTTGCTCAATTGGATCCCATGTCTAGTTGGAGTTGCAACTGATTTGCACTACTCCATGGCAAATTTCTTGATCATATCTCGAGAATACTTGTGTTGACATATGAAGATTCCCCTATTTGATTTATGCACTTCCATGCCTAGGAAGTATCACATTAAACCGAGTTCTTTCATCTCAAACTGCTTCATCATGGAGTTTTTGAACTTCATATTCATTTTAGTGTTACTACCCATAAATATTAGATCATCCACATACAAAAAAACTATGAGAATGTCTACTCCATGCTTTAGGTAGTGCATAGTTGGTTCACTTTTGCATCTAGTGAATCCATACTCGTTGAAATAGTCATAAATGTGTGAGTACCAAGCTCATGGTGCTTGCTTGAGGCCGTAAAGTACTTTTTTAAATTTATAAACAAGGTTCTCCTTTCCTTGTTCTTGAAAGCCTTGAGGTTGTTGAACATAAACCTCCTCATTCAAGTATCCATTCAGAAAATCACTTTTCACATCCATGTGTTGAATGTTCCATCCTTTATGGGCATCTAAGGAAAGAACTGATTTGATTGTCTCTTGTCGTGCAACAGGAGCAAAGGTTTCCTCATAGTCAATGTCAAATTTATGAGTAAAAAAAAATTCTACTAATCTCGCCTTGTGCCTCTCAATGCTTCCATCAACATTGAATTTGGTCTTGTAGATCCATTTACACCCAACACATTTTTTTTCATTTGGGTAGCTTTACTAGCTCCCATGTATCATTATTTTTTATAGAGGTTATTTCCTCTTCCATGGTTTCTTGCCATACATTTTGAGTACAAGCTTTCTCATAGCTAGATATTTCTAGTTGTGCACTAGCCAATAAAGAATAATTGACTACATCTCCCTTAGGATCATGGGTGTATCGCTCCAAATTTTTCACATCCCTACCTTCAGGCTATAGGATCCGTGCCCGGAAGGAGGATGGGAAAAGGATGGCATGGTACCTCGGACTGAGAGGCCTTGCGAAGGTCCCGCCTCTCAAGGGAGGTGTATTATGGTGATTTTTCGATGGATGGTGGGTTCACCAAGAAACATTTAATGGCAGTTTCCACGCCTAGGTTGGGAATGTGTTTTATGTGTTCATTTTTATCCTTAAACATCCATGTCCTAGGTTTGGCCAAAATGCGTCTAAGTTATTCTATATGAAGATGCAGATTAAATGAATACAGAAAAGAAGAATTAGGACAAAAAATAGAGAAATTAAGCAAGATTAAAAATCATACCTGATCCGGATGTCTGATGAAGATTCTGATTCTTGAAGCAGTCAGGATCGCCTCTGATTTGATAGGATCGTCTGCTATCAGACAAGATCATCTGAGATCTGACGAATTCGTCAAATGAATTCGTCAGAGACCTGCAAACAGAGAAATAGGTGCAAAACATAGAAAATACAACAATGCTAACAGAGGGAAATAATGTAAAATGACAATAAGAACATCAAACTAAAAACTATAAACAAAAACATGAATGCATCATACTGATTAAATAATAATTATGACTTAATTATGCATTTGATCTAGATGGGTGAACTCCAAGATGCAAGATAACATAAAATAACAAATAAACTAGCTAATTGCAGAACAAAACAGCAGATTGAAGAGAGGAAAATGCAAACTTTGGGCACTGATTGCCTCAATGTTGACTGCAGTCGAAATCATCTCGCATTGGTACGAAATCGTCTCTGATTCGACAAGATCGCCTCCGATCTGAACAGGATCGTCTGCGACGATGTAAGCTTGCTCCGGCTGAAAAACACTAAGGTACTTGCAACAAAATTTGAATAGAACTAATGCAAATAACAATTTAGGATGCTTTAATGCGTGTGAAGTCAGTTTTCAGAGAATTTCAGCCAGGGGGTGCTAAGGGGAGGGCTTAGGATTAAATAAGCTTAGGAGGGAGGTTAGGAGGTTGGAGATCATCCCTATTTGGGAGATCTCCAATGGGGAAGGGTCTCTAACGGCGCAGACACGCTTCTGCCCGGATTAGAGACGTCGTTGGAATAGAAGCTAATTGTGCAAAATTAGTTTTGGGACAAGATCGTCTGGACGTCCTAGCCCAGACGAAATCGTCCGATCTGAGGCGATATCGTCTGATCGGCGACGATATCGTCAAACGGTCAAAACAACCTCTAAAAATGGCATGGGAAAGGAGGAAATGGATTACACGACGGTTAACGGGCGGTTTGGGAGGTTAAAATTTGAATTTGAATTATTTACTAGAGTAATTGTATTTATTAAGGTTTTACTGCGCCAATTTTAGGGTGCTACATTTTGCCCCCTCTTTAGCGAATTTTCTGAAGAAAATGCGTTAAAGATGAGTTCTTCTCGATCTACGAGAAAGCAAAAAATTATTCCCATTTTTAGGCGACGATTCTTGGTCGAATCGTACGACAACTTACTATGGTGCCCCCTCCGTGTTTTTACCCAAATCGAACGTTTGAGGTAAAAACGCGGAAAAGCAAAATTTTAAAATGTTTTTAATTGTTTTTGAATAAAATTAAGAAAAATAGGGTAAAACCCTAATTCATTTTTACTGTTCATTTTTTTGGTTTTTAGAGCTCTGCAAGCAAAAATGGTGGAGACGGCGCACAGATCGACAGAGGTCCGGCATGGGCTACGGGTAAGAGTCTAAACTTAGCTTAGAATGCTTTAATTTGAATTTACATGCTTGTTAGGTGAATTTTGATCAATTTTTGAGCATCGCGGCCATTTTTGGGCCGTCGACGTCGTCGGGACGAAATCGTCCCGATTTCGACGAAATCGTCTCAAGTTCGCCGATTTCGTCTAAGGGCGAAATCGACGAAAGAGAGACGATTTCATCAAATTAGGGACGATTTCGGCTTGCAAAATCGGAGACGATTCTGCTCAAATTGGGGACGATATAGTCCAATTGTGGACGATATCATCAGTTGTATAAAATTGAACTTATTTTAACTTGCATTTTTAATTAATGATTTTTTATTAATGATTTGTTTTTTATTGTTGTTTATGTTGCAGAGAGGTTTGCTAAAGAGCAGAGAATGGAAGTACGGGGGGTTGAGAGATGACTTGGCCGCTCTAACACAGGCAGAGCGGGATCAACTGGCACAAGCCGGCTTACAGCATGTGGCAGAAATGCCACAAGTGTCTACAGACATGGGGCTACTGACAGCCTTGGCAGAGAGGTGGTATCCGGGTTCTTCTTGTTTTTGGCTACCGACAGGGGAGATGACTCCCACATTGGAGGATGTATGGAGGATTCTGAGAATCCCCATACAAGGATGGTTGATCACTCCTACGGCCAATCAGGGCCATGCTATGATGCGGTTGTGTGGTGACCCGAGCTTCACCCTGGAGAAGGGCAGAGTTAACATCGAGGCACTGCGTCAGATGCCTGGGGCATCTAGACTCACACAGGTTTTGGCCGGAGTAGTTGGTGGACTTTTGTTGTGCCACCAGAGTGGGTGCAGGGTACCATGGGTGCTAGCAGATGTGATCTACGACATGCGAGACCATGGCTATAGATTCTCTTGGGGCAGTTTTGTTCTATGCCGATTGTACAGGATCCTGCATGGGGTCATGTACAAGGGCGGTCGATGTCTGGTGATGACATCGCTTCTACAAGTTTGGTGCTGGGAGCACATTGTAGTGCGGAGGCCGATAGGGCTTCCTTTGATAGGGATTGATGGGGAGAGGCCCCGAGTTTTCTACTGGTGGCTCCGGAGAGGGTCACAGCGGTGGATTGACCTACCGATGTCCCGGAGACTGCTGGATGACCTTGTCCTGGACCAGATCACCTGGAGGCCATGGCGAGAGCACCCAAGGTGGGCCGAGGATGGACAAGAGCTGGCTCGCATCAGGTGAGTTTGTTGGTTATAGATGGAGAGGGGAGAGGTGGAGCTCCACCGCTATGACCGAGTTTTGTGATAGTTCGGTCTACAGTAGGGGATCCCATCTCTCAGGGATTACGAGTTTTCTTGGACTATCCGGGATAACACCACAGTGAGCGGGGCTCCAGATATGCAACGCTTCTGGAGTCAAGACTCGGACGATGCCCCCATTCAGCTAGTGGATGGGGATGACGTAGGGGTAGCCGATGGCTACGATGCCTGGTACGTAGGCATCCGCCCTCCTCGGATGATGAGGGCTCAGGGTCCGATTCATGTAGTTGTGCGTCGGATAGGGAGGCGGTGCCAGGCGGCTATGGAGGTGGCCCAGGGTCACAGAGAGAGAGAGCAGAGGAGGCCACAGGCACAGGAGAGGCCACGACAGCGGGAGAGGAGGGCGGAGAGACCCCCTTCTCCATAGAGAGAGAGGCCACCATCGCCCGATAAGGGCAAGGGTGTCGACACTAGGGAGAGTAGCGAGACAGTGACTCTTCGAGCGGAGACAATCCATCTCCAGGCATAGGTGCAGACCCTGTAGGAGGAGGCTGCATGACATCGAGCTGAGGTGACACAGCTCAGAGATGAGATTGCATGCCTCAGAGCACGGGGCGGAGGGGCGAGCACTAGGGAGCTGGCATGGGCTATTGCCCAAATCACTTTCTACCAGACATTATACTATCAGATGGTGCCAGAGGAGGATAGACTACCACTACCAGCTAACATCGTAGATCCGATCCGGATCGGGTCGTCGAGGACTTCGTCTCGATCGACGACTAGGACTCGTAGTACCACACATACTACGATGGGGCCACCTCGTCCACCTCAGGGTGGGGGAGGAGATGAGGCTGAGAGCTCGAGGGGTTCTCGAGGCTAGACTACTGCATGACATTGCACAGATTGATATGATAGCATTTATTATTTTTGATAGAGGATTGAGTATGCCGAGGTACAGATTGTGGCATACCGATCCAGTTTTGACATGATGTATATATATTTGTGATATATATGAGATGAGATATGTTTTTGATCATATGACTTGTGTCTTATGTACTTTTATGATGCTTTTAATGTTTGGATTGATTGATTTGATGATTCATGTAATTACGTCATTGGAAATATTATGGTTTGAATGTCATGCTTGTAAAATTTAAATGAAATAATCTGATGTAACAAATTGGTTGTTTGTGATGTAATGTGATAAAAGATAAAAAGAGACTTCTAACAATAATTTCAAAGGACATTGTCGCTATTATAGACCATTTCATGGAGTCGCCGCTCACTCGGTCGTCAAGCTAATCCCAGTATAGAAATATTGTTAAAAAGTAAAAGAGTGCTTAAGAGACTGTCTTAAGACTTTGGTGCAATGGTGCAAATGATGATGATGATGGTTTGTTTTCAGATTTTCATAAAAATAGTATGCATGAAATAATGTTAAAATGATTTTTGCTAGGCATAAATTCCTAAGTGTGATAAATTTTTTGGATAATTCCCTAGGAATTATACCATCATTGCAAGATTGAAGGTTGACATAATGACATGAAATAGTGATAATATGCATGCTTTTTGTTTTGAAAACATAATTGTATAACAGAATGATTTAAGTCATATGGTTTTCATGATTTTTAAATAGATGGGGAATAAAAATTGTTACAATGGTTTGCGCTAGGCATAGAATATGTAGGTATAGACTTATACCATCATCGCGAAATCCAAAAAAAAAGAGATAGTTTTATTGCATGATTGATTTTTGATAAACAGAAAATATGAAGAGGAAGACTTGCGCTAGGCATAAAATTCCAATTTTGGTTTTAGAACTATACCATCGTCGCGAAAGTCAATAATATATATATAATATATATATATATATATATATGTGTGTGTGTGTGTGTGTGTGTGTGTGTGTTTTGATTGTATGGTTTTGAAAGAAATTTTGATGTTTCTATTATGCATGTAGTTGTCTTTATACTAAACAACTGTACTTTTAAAGAAGAAAATGAATTATTCCAAACAATTTGCAAAAAATATTTCAAAGTATTTTAAAGACAAAGGTTAGATTTATAAGGAATCCCATGTGCATATGTGAATTCATTTCCAATCTTGATTTATCATAATGATACACAAAATCTCTCAAATACAAATGTGTGTGCAATTGCATTGTTCATTTACCAGTTTGAGCAAGGTACTATGATACAAGTGATTTGAATGAACCAAAGAAGTGTTCATTAACCATGATGTAGATGCATATAACCATACTAGACTACTATGTAAGTCGGATTATCAAGAGCTAGCTAATCCATAAGCAGACATAGGTCTGTACAAAAGAAGGTCGCTAATGTGACGGACATATCGCCACGCTAGGAGTTACCCAAGGCCAAGCAGGTTGGGCACAAACCACCTGTTATGGGGCTTACCTCACAGTTTTTGAATAATTGAGAATTCCAGGGATTCAAGCTCATCAACCCTTCTTTTCTTTTCAAAGGGTAGGGAAAGGGATTTTATTGCTTTCTTTTTTCTTTCTTTTTTTCTTTCTTTTGTATTTTTGCTTGATTTTTGAGATAATGCTTGAAACATTGCTGTAATGATATAAAATAACATTTTTCTTTTTCTCTTTTTCTTGAAATTTGCTTTTGTTTTTTTTGTTCTATACTAGGGATACTTGCTCGGATTAGCTGTAGAGCAAGGGATTTTTATTCTGGGTAGGGGTGAGCTTGTCCTTTTGCCAATTCTCAAAGATTCTAGACCATGTGCATGATAGGATAGCAGGGGAAACTTTTCGCTCAAGAAACCACTTCTACTATGTAGCAAAGCATGGAAATTACAAATATAATCATTTTATTGTGAAAATATGTGCTTGGTTTAAGTAAATAACAAGATCAATTCTCTGTGCTCAAACGTTATTTAATTGAATTTTGTGGACTTTGATATAAGAGAGATTAGTAATCATGCCAGATAAAATCAAGATATTTATTTTTGTGTTTGTGAAAGTGAGAGATTCCAAATAAATGCTAATTTATCCAAAATAATTTGAAACATATAATTGCAACATTTGTAAGCAGATATATATAAATAAATACTATTTTTGAGAAGCTTTGAGAATGTTGACTCTTTCTTTCTTCTTTATGTTGTTTTGGTTTCGAAAGAGTCAAGAATATTGTTGTTTTGATTTTTATTTTTATTTTTGAAAGAATTAACAAGTGCCATAAATAAATGCAACAAATAGTTTTGAGGATTTTGATGATTTTGAATGTTTTTGGTGTTTTTGAATTTATAAATTGAAAGAAATACAAGATAGTGATTTTGAAATATTTTAAACAAATATATACAAGGATGAAATGACCAAATTTATACATAGTAACGTTTAAGATGCAAAATATTCATGGGTTCTTTAAGTTCTTTACCATCTAAGGTAGATAATTTGTATGCTCCCGATTCAAATTTAGCAATGATAATGTATGGTCCAAGCCGATTGGGCTCAAATTTACCTTTAAGGTCCTTAGTTGCATTAGTATTTTTTTTATTTTCTTTTAAAACAAGGTCGCCGATCTCAAAGGATCGATGACGAACTTTTTTAGCATATGATCTTTTAAGCTTGTTTTGGTAGGCACGGAGATGCTCCAAAGCATTGATGCATTTTTCATCTAGGAGTTCCAGCTGATTGAGTCTGCACACTTCGATATTCATCTCCTACTTCGGTATCTTGAAGTAGCAGAGCCAAAGAAGGAACTTCTAATTCAAAGGGAAAAACGGCTTCAACACCATAAACCAAAACAAATGGTGAAGTTCCCGTGGGGGTTCGAACACTAGTTCGATAGGCCCACAAGGCTGGATATAACCGAATGTGCCAGTCACGGCTAGTTTTATTGACCAATATTTTAAGGATTTTGATTAAGGTTTTGTTAGATGCTTTTGCTTGACCATTACCCTGAGGATAATAGGGAGTGGACCAACGATGTTGAATTTTGTATTTTTGGCATAATTTTTTAACATCTTTATTTTTGAAACAAGTTCCATTATCAGAGATGAGATTTGCAGGAATTTCGAACCTACAAATGATTTGATTAAAGATAAATTTAGAGACTTGTGTGCCAGTGCAGGAAGCTAAAGGCATAGCTTCAACCCACTTCGTGAAATACTCAGTGGCGGTTATGATGAATTTGTGTCCATCAGATGACACAAGATTAATTTTGCCAATAATATCTAAACCCCATTTTGAAAAGGGCCAAGGAGATGAAATAGCTCTGCAGCTCTTGTGCAGGCGCATGGACAAGGTCAGCATGTTTCGGGCACTTGTCGCAATGGCGCACATAATCATGTGCATCCTTTTCCATGGTAGGCCAAAAGTATCCTATCCGAAGGAGCTTTTTAGCAATGACACTACCACTGAAGTGTCCTCCACAAGATCCATCGTGGGCTTCACTCAAGGCTGATTTGGATTCTTCTAAATTCAAACATCTTAATAGGATACCTTCAAAAGATCTCCTATATAAAGTATTGCCAATTATTACAAATCGACTTGCTTGTCTACGTAATAACCGACGCTGGTTTCTATTAGAATTGGCAGGGAAAGTCCCATTTTGGAGAAAATCAAATATATCTGTATACCAAGGTTTCGGAGTAGTTTCATTGATTAGAAACACATCCAAAGGTTCTAAGCATGACTTATTTGAAGTGGGTTCCTGGAGTCGATGAATAATGATAGTAGCATATTCGTCATCTAACTCCAAGGGGAGGAGAGATGCAGTTGCGGCCATAGCATCAACTGCATGGTTGCAAGTTCGAGGAATAGCTTCCAAGGTAACTTGATCAAATAGAGACATTAATTGTAAAACATAGGTTTTATATGGGGGCAGATTTTATCATCTCTCGGTCTGATAAACTTCATTAATTTGGTTTATAAACAGTTGAGAATCACCAAAAACTAACAGATGTTTAATTTTTAGCGCCAAGGCAGCTCGTAATCCAAGGATTAGAGCTTCATATTCAGCAATATTGTTGGTGCAAGCAAATGTTAACTTGAAGGACAGAGGAATAAGATGTTTTTGTGGGGATATTAAAATAATACCCGCACCAGCCCCACTCATGCATCGGGCTCCATCAAAGTATAAGGACCATTGTTCAATATGGTCTGCCTCTAATTGAAGGCATTCATCAGGAAACTCAATGATGAGGGGATGGGTAGACTCTAAGGGTGCAGCGAACTAATTGATCTGCTATGATTTGACCCTTAACAGACTTTTGTCCTATGAATGTGAGATCAAACTCACTTAGAGCAAGAACCCACTTGGCCGTGCGACCCGATAAATAAGGTCGACTCATGAGATACCTTAAGGGATCGTATTTAGCAATGACATAAGTTTTCTGACTAAGCATATAATGGCATAATTTTTGCGTAGCAAACACGACTGCTAGACATAGTTTCTCTAATGCTGTATAGCGGGTTTCATAACTGATGAAGGTTCGGCTAATGTAATAATTAGCACGTTCTCTCTTTTCATCATCAAGCTGAGCTAACATAGCTCCTAAAGCAGAATCTGAAGCTAAAATATACAGGAGGAATGGGCGATCAGGTTTAGGCGGTGAAAGCATAGGTGGATTAAGGAGGTATTGCTTGAGAAGTTCAAAAGCTTCTCTACATTCATCGTCCCAATTAAAAGGGACATCCTTCTTAAGAAGTTTAAGAAAGGGACCGGTTTTGTCCGCCAGCTTATCGATGAAGCGACGGATGGCTTGAAGCTTACCTTGTAAACTTCGTAACTCAGATATATTAGTAGGTGTGGGCATATCAGTGATAGCCGCAATCTTGAGAGGGTCAATTTTGATACCACGTAAAGAAACTAAAACCCCTAATAGTTTATCGGACTTAACTCCGAATATGCATTTGGCTGGATTTAATCGAATAAGATATTCTCGTAATCGATTAAAAACTTTTCTCAAATCAACTAAATGATTATCTTCATTAATAGAGTGAGCTATAATATCATCTACATAATCATGTAGGATATCATGCATCATATCATGAAAAATATAAGTCATAGCTCGTTGATATGTTGCACCTGCGTTCTTTAAGCCAAATGGCATCACTTTCCAACAAAAGGTACCCCAGGGGGTAATGAAGGTTGTTTTAGCCTGATCCTCAGGAGCTATCCTGATCTGATTATAACCGGAGAATCCATCCATTAAGGACATCATCCCACTCCCGAAAGTAAAGTCAATGATTTGATCCATGTTTGGAAGAGGAAAATCATCTTTAGGGCATGCAACGTTAATATCTCTAAAATCTGTGCAAACCCTAACTTTGGTGGCTTCTTTTTTGGTAACTGGAACTACATTTGAGATCCATTCAACATAATCAATAGCTTGTATAAAAACAACATTTAGGAGTTTTTCTAACTCCCCTTTGACTAGCAGAGCCACTTTGGGATGCATTTTTCTAAGTTTTTGTTTAACAGGTTTAGCATCCGGATGGACCACTAGATGATGCATGACTACAGAAGGGTCGAGACCTGGCATATCTTCATATGTCCAAGCGAAGACATCTTCATACTCTTTAAGGAATGCAATATATTGTTCTTGTTTTTCTTGACTTAATTCTGATCCAATATTGATTATGTGAGGACTATCCTCAGTTCCAATATTAATTTTAATGACGTTTTCT
This sequence comes from Wollemia nobilis, assembly GCA_028583015.1. Taxonomy (NCBI): domain Eukaryota; kingdom Viridiplantae; phylum Streptophyta; class Pinopsida; order Araucariales; family Araucariaceae; genus Wollemia; species Wollemia nobilis. Next base: position 4,092,783 of record JAQPPZ010000057.1, read on the forward strand.
ACCTCCATGTGTAGATCTCTTTCAAAATTAGGTGGGGCAGGTGAAACGCCCAATTCTTGTAATTCTTGTAAGGTTAATTTGGATAATTCATCTTGAGGATTAGTGGCCTCAAGTTGGGCTATAGTTGGTATAGAACCATCAAAATAAAATCCATTGTGTAACATCTCTTCAACAGAGACGTCGTGGAAGATATCTCCTTCCAACTCCTCATCGGAGTCAGCAATCATTTCAGGGTAAGCTATGGATAGCATGTTACATGTAAATGGCTGATTTTTTAGAGGCAAATCATCACACCTATCCAAATAATCTTGATAACATATGAGTTGATCATCATCTTCAAAAGGAAAGGGTTGACCCTTACTAGGAAATAGGCCCACACCACAGCGGGCAGGCCACGGTTCTACCTCGAAAGGTTCTTTCATGCCATTTTGGAAAGGTCCCAAGCCTTTCCCTTTATATCCCATTTTAAGCATTATGGGTTTAGCTTTAATATATTCATTGGTAAAATAACATCGAGCGTATCCCTCATGATGAGTTTTGATATTCCGAGGGATTCTTCCCTGATCATATCCTTTATAAATGAAGGCACAACTCCCGACTTGGTAAGTACTTCCCATAGGTTGTGGGAGGCCCAAGGTACGAGGAGATGGCGGCAAGTTATTTAAAAGAATTGAATCTTGCATGAAAGCATTTGTTTTTTTGATATTAATATTATGGATAAATCCGGTAAAAGTTCATCAGAAAGAGCATAAGATGTAGAAGGATCATTCCCTATATCTTTAGATGTGGAAGGTATGATAGATGTTGATAATGCGGAAGTGTTAATAGATGGGTCTATAGGTTTTGAAATTATAGGGATAGAACATGAAGGATTGGTTGTAGATTGAAGATCTTTTTGAGGTTCTAGAGTGGTTTGTTTAGAAGATTGTTGATCTATATAGGAGGATGAAATTAATGGAGGGGAAATAGGTGAAGCTATGGGTGTGTGTTTCATAGTTTTAGATGAAAAATAAGAATTAGGATGTGTGGATGACAGAGTAGGGCAAAATTGCACTCCAACGGGTTCTCCCAAAGCACACATATCAAAGGGTCTAGGGTCACCATGGATAGTGACCAACTGATTTTTAAATTCGAATTTAACACATTGGTGTAAAGTTGATGGGACAGCCCGCATTGCATTGATCCAAGGACGACCCAAGAGTATATTGTACGATGCGGGGCAATGTACAATAAACATGGTGGTATCTAGAGTTCGAGGACCAACTTGCAATGGGATGGTAATAACTCCACATGTTTCTTGTGTTTCGTCATTAAAAGCTTTGATAATCATGTCAGTTTTCTTCATTTCATCACTTCTAAAGCCAAATCGTTGGTAGAAGTCAAGAGTGCAAATGTTTAGAGATGAACCATTATCAATCAAGACCCGTTTAACAGCTACATCTCCAATTAGAGCAGTAATATATAAGGGATTATCCTTATGTAAACTGTGTTGTGGGATATCTTTATCCCGAAAGTCAATACAATCAACTTCTCGAGTGATGATAGTATTGGCCATGGCTTCAGGTTGAATGTTTTGAGGTACCATCATTTGGCTTAATGTAAGCATCAACTCATCCCTATGGGTGGGAGAAGATCTTAATAAATCCAAAAGGGAAATTATGGCTGTAGTATTGGATAATTGCTCATTAATATTGTAAGGGGGTTTAGGTTGAACATTGGAAGCATGATTCCCTTTATTGGGATTTTTCAAAACAAATGGAACTGATCCATCATTCTGGTTTGGTTCTTGTTGAGAATTTTGAGCCTGTTGTCGGGTAACGACTCCAATGGTACCTACAATGTTATATTGAGGATGTTGAACTGGCCTCGGTCGAGCGTTTATGGCTTGTTCATCAGGGAGGAATTGATTAGAAGAAGGTCGAGTAGTAACTCTTCTAGGAAATGGTTCTTCTGGAACCATAGCATCTGTGATGGGTTGAATAGGATCTGATTCATTTTCAGAACTATTCGATTGGTTTGAAGTGATGTCTACCTCACTTTCAGTATCTGATTCTATATCACTAGAATCTGGAGTTGGAATATTATGTAGGGGCCTGGTCGTAACCAGGGATAAGGTTGTGTCAAATATTTGAGGATCCTGAATAGGTAATTGTTCGCTAATGGTTCCTACATATCGGGTAGGAGGAGGAACATTATGATGTTCGATTTGATTGGCCACCTCTTTACCATGTCTTGGTAAAGGGTGTTGAAATATGTCTAATGTTTGATTAGCATTTTGATTTTGATTTTGGGGAATGTTCTTTTGAGGATTATTAGGAGCATTTTGTTTAGGTTGGAAGGCTTGCACCTCCATTTCATTATTATCAATTAGATCCTGTATTTTATGTTTCAACCTTTTACAAGCGTTGGTAGAGTGTCCAGGTCCTCTATGGAAATCACAGTGTAAGTCAGCTCTATATCCGGGTATAGTTGGATCAAGTTCCCGGATAGCTGGTAATTGGATCAAACCTCTTTCGAGTAATTGAGGTAAAATAGTTGATAACGGTTGATTCAATCTAGTAAATTCTCGAGGAGGCTTATCAAGAGGTTTCAATATAAATTTTTTTGTTGTTTTCGTTGCATTGATATTAGCAACATTTCTGCTGTCAGTGACTCCGTCACCAACAACTTGTTTGTTTTTATATTGATTTCTGGAGATTTTCTCATCATCCTTCTTCCTAAGTTGGCCTCTCCTAATGAGGGCATCTTCTACTCTTCGAGCTAAATCTATAGCCTGATCGAAGGTAGTTAAAGTAGTTGTTGATAGCTCATAAGATATTTGTTCTTGTAAATTATTGATAAAAATGTCCAACATTTCCCTATAAGGTAGCACAAAGTGCAGTTTTCCCTTCAACTGCCTCCATCTAGCTAAGAAATCGGCAAAACATTCATCCTTATCTTGTTTTAAGTTGTATAAATCTTTAATGGTTACATGCCTCTCGATGTAGGCACTAAATTGATGGACAAAAGATTCAGCTGTTTCTTCAAAGTTTCTCAAGGAATGAGTGGGCAATTGATAGTACCACTCTAATGCCATTCCACCTAAACTTTTTGGGAACATTTTTAGTAATAGCAAGTCATCATGTGATATATCATGACATGCTATCCTAAACATGCGAAGATGCTCTATGGGATCTTCGGTTCCTTTATATATAGGCAAGATAGGCATGGGAAAATGCTTAGGGTATGGTTGTGCTACAACTATGGGATCCAAAGGTTGACTACATATCTCTCGATAATTATACGAGGGATGGTAAGGATCTATCTGGTCCATACGCGAAGCTAACTGTTTCACCATGGCTTCCAGATTACTAGTTTGCCCACCATATTGGTTCGGTAGGGCATTGATATGGGATTTGTGAGCATATGATGGAGGGACATGAAGATTAGATGCTATGTTGCTATTGTGTAAATTGTTGGTAGGAAAGGTGTTATGAAGGAATTTTGAAGTTGTATTATGTTGTATTCCAGATTGTTGAAAATTGGTGTTTGACTTCATTTTAGGTTTTTGTTTACTTGAAGCATATTGATCAATAGTTTGGCGAAGTAAAGCAGTGAAGGAAGTTTTCTTTTGTGTGGGAATGATTTTAGGCTGAATAACAGGTTCCTTAGGAGGTTGGGTAACCTGTTGTTTTGACATGTTTTGAATCATAGTGACCATATCTGTATTGGATGGTCCAACCTTATCACTTTCTTGATCAATGAAAGACAAGGGATTAGTGCGCACATCAAACATATGTTCCATGGCTGCTTGAGTGTCACTAATTTGCCCTTTATCCATACGAACCACCATATTAAGAACAGCAATGTTATTATGGAAAAATTTTCATAAATGATCTATGTTGTCAAAAGCAATAGTTCCATCTGGAGCTACTCTAGGGGATGAGGATCCATCCTCTTTAACATTTTCTTCTTGTTCATTGTCTTCACCTAGGTCATCTTCTCGTTGATCTAGAGTTTCTCCTTCCGGAATTGGATCTTCAGGAAGGACATTTGGGTCTCTAGTTTTATCTTCTAACCAATCTTCTTCTTCTCCTTCAGTTTGTTTACCATTCCTAAGTTTAGGCATTGTGCTTAATTTTAGATTTCAGCAAAAAATATATATATATATATATATATATATATATATATATATATATATGCAACAAGCTTAAGAGGTATATATTAATTATATACCTACTACAATATTTAAAATGAAAGGTTTTGGTTTTTTGTTATGTTTTTTAGTTTTTTCTTTGTTTTTGAAATAATATTGTAAAGATAACAAATAACACAATATGCAAGAAATAATACTGAAAACAATGATCTAATTTTCTATAAACAATTTATAAATATCATTAATAGGCTCGAGTTCTTCAGGAGTCATGAAGTGTTCTTCTTCAAATTGAAAGTTTTCCTTCAAAAATTTAATGAAAAGAGCTATAGTGATATTATCTGTCTCAGATGTTGGTTGATAGAAGTAAAGCTCGTGGCAATACTCTCGATATAACACAGCTCGAGGAACTCTATTCCATATTTCCCTATCCATAAGAACAACCTCTTGGTCTTCTACATGACCTAGGAACTGGTGTACAATGGCTGCGTTCTCGAGGTATTCCTCGAAGGTGAACAATTTTGAAGATACAAGAGCTCTCCTATAAGCTAACCATCTATGGCAGGCTCTCTGAAGTTCATGATAAAAGACGAGTTGATGAGGATCCAGGATTCTATCTAGGACTAGCCTCTTGATTTGTTTAAATTTTGTTGACCTAGATGAAATGACACTAAGTCTTCTATCAAGTTCGTCCCACAAGAGTTGATTTCTATCTGTTTCATGCACACTAAGCACATAATTGATTTCTATGGCTGCCAATTGGTTTTCAACATTTATAGTAACTCGCTAATATTTTCTTAGGAGCTACCATCTAAACATGACATGCAACTTATTAATTTTAAATGATTTGAAATGCATCTATGTTTTGGTTGTTTTTATTTTTATTTTGTTTTTGTTTTCAAAAGGTTTAAAATGTATTCACGTCGGGTTCACCAAAATGTATCGCTCCAAATTTTTCACATCCCTACCTTCAGGCTATAGGATCCGTGCCCGAAAGGAGGATGGGAAAAGGATGGCACGGTACCTCGGACTGAGAGGCCTTGCGAAGGTCCCGCCTCTCAAGGGAGGTGTATTATGGTGATTTTTCGACGGATGGTGGGTTCACCAGGAAACATTTAATGGCAGTTTCCACGCCTAGGTTGGGAATGTGTTTTATGTGTTCATTTTTATCCTTAAACATCCATGTCCTAGGTTTGGCCAAAATGCGTCTAAGTTATTCTATATGAAGATGCAGATTAAATGAATACAGAAAAGCAGATTAGGATAGAAAAATAGAGAAATTAAGCAAGATTAAAAATCATACCTGATCCGGATGTCTGATGAAGATTCTGATTCTTGAAGCAGTCAGGATCGCCTCTGATTTGATAGGATCATCTGCTATCAGACAAGATCGTCTGAGATCTGACGAATTCATCAGACGAATTCGTCAGAGACCTACAAACAGAGAAATAGGTGCAAAACACAGAAAATACAACAATGCTAACAGAGGGAAATAATGTAAAATGACAATAAGAACATCAAACTGAAAACTATAAATAGAAACATGAATGCATCATACTGATTAAATAATAATTATGACTTAATTATGCATTTGATCTAGATGGGTGAACTCCAAGATGCAAGATAACATAAAATAACAAATAAACTAGCTAATTGCAGAACAAAACAACAGATTGAAGAGAGGAAAATGCAAACTTTGGGCACTGATTGCCTCAATGTTGACTGCAGTCGAAATCATCTCGCATTGGTACGAAATCGTCTCTGATTCGACAAGATCGCCTCCGATCTGAACAGGATCGTCTGCGACGATGTAAGCTTGCTCCGACTGAAAAACACTAAGGTACCTGCAACAAAATTTGAATAGAACTAATGCAAATAACAATTTAGGATGCTTTAATGCGTGTGAAGTCAGTTTTCAGAGAATTTCAGCCAAGGGGGTGCTAAGGGGAGGGCTTAGGATTAAATAAGCTTAGGAGGGAGGTTAGGAGGTTGGAGATCATCCCTATTTGGGAGATCTCCAATGGGGAAGGGTCTCTAACGGCGCAGACACGCTTCTGTCCGGATTAGAGACGCCGTTGGAACAGAAGCTAATTGTGCAAAATCAGTTTTGGGACAAGATCGTCTGGACGTCCTAGCCCAAATGAAATCGTCCGATCTGAGGCGATATCGTCTGATCGGCGACGATATCGTCAAACGGTCAAAACAACCTCTAAAAATGGCACGGGAAAGGAGGAAACGGATTACACGACGGTTAACGGGCGGTTTGGGAGGTTAAAATTTGAATTTGAATTATTTACTAGAGTAATTGTATTTATTAAGGTTTTACTGCGCCAATTTTAGGGTGCTACAATGGGAGTCATCATCCCCATACAATTGCAAATTTTCAAGTTGTTGCAAAACTGTATTCATTTCACTAGCTTGGCTTCTAGTGAATATTTTCTAGAAATTTCGATCCAACATTTGAAAATATGGATGATGTTGTAATGTTCTTTTGCCTCTTGATGGAGAGTCACTATCAATGCCCATTGGTTAATAACTTATTGATCTTTGTGGAGAAAGACTTGGAGTGGCGGTTGAAGTACTTGATGTAGTACTCTTGCTTGAGCTTGGAGGGGGTGGTGTGCCTTTGATTTTCTTGGGAGGCACCTATTGTACCTATTGTACCTGTGAAGAACTTACATCTTGGGAGTCATCATCAACAAAAATTCTTTAATGATCCCATTCTCCCCCTTCATCAAAAATTACATCCCTGGAAAGTACAATTTTATGATTCTTGGGATTGTAGAGTCTATATGCTTTGGTAGACTCACAATACCCTACAAATATACAACAAGCTTGACTTTTGGGATCAAGATTATTCCTCTTTTCATTAGGAATGTGTGCATATGCTAAAGAACCAAAAAATTTGAAGTGCTTTACATTTGGTTTCTTTCCATACCACCCCTCATAAGGAGTGATGCCATCTAAAGTAAAAGTCGGACTTCTATTTAGAATGTAGACATTGGTTCTTATAGCATTTGCCAAATACATATTAGTTAGATTCTTAGTCTGAAGCATCGTTCTCTCCATATCTACTATGGTGCAGTTCTTTCTATCTGCCAAACCATTCTGTTGTGGGGTATAGGCAATGGTGAATTGCCTTTTAATCCCACTTGTTTTACAATACTTCAAAAATTCTTTTAAGGAGTACTCGCCTCCTCAATCTGTCCTAAGAAACTTTACATAAAACTCACTTTGTTTCTCTACATTGTTTCTGAAATATATGAAGCAATCAAAAGCTTCATCTTTATGTTTCAAGAAATAAATCCAACACATTCTAGAGAAATCATCTATGAAAGTGATAAAATAGGAATTATTTCTGATACTCTTTATTTGCATTGGACCACAAATGTTCGAATGCACTAACTGAAGTGGATAGCTAGCTCTCCACGCTTGTCCTTTTGGAAACTTAGACCTTGAGTGCTTTCCCAAAGCACATCCTTCAAAAACATCCTTTTGTTCATTGATTTTGGGAAGTCCTATCACCATAGCTTGAGAAGTTAGCAATTTCAAGCTGGCTAAATTAAGGTGACCATATCACAAGTGCCAAAGCACACTTGGATTAGCTATAGCTACATTTGGAAGTTGAGCTCCCCCTGGATCTCCAAAATTGAGGGGAAACAATCTATTTTTTGTCATTAGAACCTATGTGATGACATGATTACAATTATTTTTATCAAGAATGATACATTTTATTTCATCAAAAGCAAGTTTATAATTATTCTCCTTCATTTTACCATAGCTTAGCAGATTGTGTTGGAGCTTTGGAGTGTAGTAGATGTCATTCACTTTCTTTAGGCCTTATTTTATTGGAACATCCATGGCTCCAATGCCTTCGACTTGCAAAGCTTTATCATCCCCTAACTTGATGTGGGATTTATAAGTGGAATATAGAGTAGCAAATAGATTTTCTTTGCCACTCATATGGTTTGAGCAACCAGTATCCAAAATCCATGTGTCATTTAGATTTTTTTCTGATTGTCCATATGAAAGAAAAATATTAGAGGTATCATCTTCTTCACCATAATTTCCATATTGATTGCTGCTACCTTGAGAATATTTTGACCAATAGTCGCGATCAAAGTGACCTGGCTTGCCACAGTTAAAATGAGCTATTTTGGACTTGTCACTTCCTCGTCCTTGATTTTCACTTCATCCTAGATTTCCTCCTCGATTTTGGTTTCCATATATGTTTTGATTGCCTCCTCTGTTGGAGTTATCTCCTCTGTTCTAATTACCTCCTCTGTAGTTGCCTCTGCCTCTACCTCTTCATTGGCCTTTGCCTTGACCTCTTCCATGTCCTCTTCTAGTATTTTCATTTGATGTGAAGGATTTATCATAGTCTCCATAGCTGGTTGAAGGATATTCCTATAATCTCTCTTCATGATACATTAACGATATGATTAATGCAACAAAAGTTAAAGTGGAAAGATATTTTGACTCTTCTATGATTATGGCTATGTGATTCCATATTTGAAGAAGTTTTCGTAACACTTTCTTTACAATTATTTTAGGCTTAATTTATTTGCCAAGAGTAACCATTTTATCAACTATTGCTTTCACTTTGACGCAGTAGTCACCAAATTTTTCATCTTCTTTCATTTTGAGATTTTCAAAATCTCATTTCAGTGTTTGAAGCCTCACTTGCTTCACTTGATCACTTCCCTGGAATCTATCTTTTAAATCTTTCCACGCATCTTTTGCAGTTATACAAGCGGTTATTCTAGGGAACATACTCTTCTCCAATGCTTCTTGGAGATGATAAAGAGTAGAGGAGTTTCTCTTTTGAGCTTATTTCTTTGTTTCCTTGTCTACAACACTTAATGTTGTCCAATCTGTGGGTTCGGTGTAACCCTCTTCCACTATGTCCCACAAAACATTCCCTATGAGTAAGCCATTCATTTTGATAAACCAATACTCGTAATCATATCCATTGAATTCTGGAATAGGTAGATTGTTATGTGAGGCCATAGCTATTATAAACTAAAACACTCTATTTATTTCTCAATTACAATAAAGGACTCTACTTTTTTAAAAGAAGGAAGAAAGAAGAAGAAAGAAGATATTACAAATTTAAGTCAAATCTTACTTCATTCACTCTTTCATTGATTGCTTGTTCCTCTTGATGTGGTGCTGCTACTTCTGCATCCATGAAATTATCTGCTACTTGTTCTTCGTCGTCACTGATCAATATTATCTATGGTGACTCTAGTTCTAGAATTTCTACTGAATTACTGTAATGAGTATTTTTAGATTCTTGTGGTGCAACTTCCATGGATTCAGATTGCTCAAATTGACTCCCAAAGGAGTTCTCTCTAGAGTCTGCCTCGTACCCTGAGTTCGGATGCCTCTAGTGTGCTATTACTGCATTCTGCAACTGAATAAACACAGTATGTAGCACATAAGCTCTCACTTTTTCATCAAATATTTCGACATTTTATTTTACCAAAAGTGCACATAAGCCATGATAACAACCACTTGGTCTTATCATCAATTCCTCTTTACAAATTTCAGCTTGGTCCTTTGTCTCTCTTATAAGAAAAAATACTAAGCCTCTCAGGCTTGTTACAAAAAACAATTTCTAGTTTTTATAGCCTTCTAGGCTATCACAACATGCTTTTCCACTACAGTTTTTGATTCCTCGAATCAGGTGAAAAGCTCTTTCTTTTACAATAAATTGCCTCTTAGGCAATGTCTAATTTTTTTTTTATATAGTCTATTATAATTTTTAAAAAGTTTATAATTATAAGTTAAATAATAATAAAAAAAATATTGATTTTCTTAAAAAACTTAAAAAAAACAATATATTTTAATATTATTACTAAAATTTTATAAAAAAACTTTAAAAATTATAAAAATAAAAAAACTATATAAATTTTTTAATATGCCAATTATGCCAATCTAGCCTCGGTGCTCCAAAAAACTTACCATATGCCAATTATTAAAAAAAAATTAATGTCACTGGGTTTTGAACCCGTGACTTCCACTGTGCAAAGTAGAGTGCTCACCAATCAAGCTACAAGCCTTTTTAGGCTTAGAAAGCTCTGTTGCAATATTTAAACTCTACTCCAACGTGATTTTATAAAAAAAATGAAAATTTGTATCCCACATGAAGTAGGATATCGGCCTTCGAGTGGTTTAATATCATGGGCACTCGTAAAGTCTTTTGATTGCATTAGGAAAATTGGACCTTAACCTTTTTCTCCCTTTGGGCGAATGCCCTTCCACCACATCACCTCCTTGCATCCGCTTGCCATGTCACCTACTTACTGTGTTCACTATGTCACCTCCTTGTTGTGTGTCCGCCATGTCACCTCTTTGTTATCTGCTTGCCACATCACCACATTGTTGTCTGCTCGTCATGTCATCGCCTTACTGTCTACTCGCCATGTGTCTGCCTCTGGTCAACGTTCTACCAAGTCAACCTGTCAGTTGCCTAGGGAATCATGTCTGGTGTCCTTGATATGTTTAGCAATCATGCCTCCTGTGGGCCTCCTCATGCCTTCTTGATATATGTGCCTCTTGTGGGTCTCCTTGGGCTCCTTGAGATCCATGCTTGGATTTGAAAACCTAGACACCCTTCGCAGCTCTAATACCAGATATTGAAATCAACTATTAAATATTCAAAAATTCAATTAATTTATAAAATTCAAAATACAAAGCATTATATAGTGTGTACATAGTTGTTGGAGAGATATTTGCGAGAGAAGAAATAGGGAGGAAAGGAAAAGGAAAATTAGATGTCTAACTCTTCCTGTCGTCCATCAACCTATCTGCCACCCAATCCTGCTAACTCAGTTGTCGTCCAATGGGAGTAAAAAGGTAAGGTTAAAGCTTAAAGTTGAAATAATTTTTTACCTTTTAGCTTCCAACATCCCTTTCATATTTAATTGGCCTTCCATAAAGAAATATGCATGTGACCATATTCGATGTTGCAACAAGTATCAACACCATGAAAATCTTGTTCATGCTTCTTCTCAAAACCTTTAGGTTATTTCTTCTCCTTGGCCATTTTCCATGTGGGGATTGGACATCATAGGGAATATTAACCCAACATCATTTAATTGTCACAAGTTTATCATAACAATGATATAGTACTTCACTAAATGGGTCAAAGCCATACCCCTCACCACAATGACTGGGGCTTAGGTCTCCAAGTTCATCTTTAACTAGATCCTTTGTAGGTTTGAGATTCCTTCAGTGATTGTTTTTTATAGTGAAACTCCTTTCAAGAACAAGGATGCCAATAAACTTTATGCTAAGTACAAGATTCAGCATAGGTGGTCAACTCTGTATTATCCCCAGGGTGATAGTCAAACCAAAGCATCCAAAAAGTCTTTTATCAAGGTCCTTAAGAAGTTGGTTAGTAATATCGGTCATGACTAGCATATCCAACTTTATCCTACCTCGTGGGCTTATCACACTAGTTGGGAATAAGGTCAAACATTGTCCCTAGGGAAGCTACCTTTGATCATAAATTAAATCATTGGAGCTGCCTCCATAACCACTACCTCGCCTTGGTAAATATGATCTAGAGTGAGGGAGATCCAATGGCTTGGGGTAACTACTGGGTACAAGATCAGACATTATCCTTGGGAAAGTTACCTCTGAGCATAGGTTAAATCATTGGAACTGCCTCTATAATCACTACCTTACCTCGATAAACATGACTTGGAATGAAGGAGACCCTAATGGATCAGGTTACTACTAAGAATAAGATCAGACATTATCCTTAGGGAAGTTGCCTTTGATCATAGGTTAAATCATTGGAGTTACCTCTATAACCACTACCTTGCCTTGATAAACATGATCTAGAGTGAGGGAGACCCCAGTGGCTTAGGGTTGATACCCTTGTCATCAAACTAGGATGGTTGGTACCATCATCATCAAAATAGGGCACACACAATGGAGTCATGTCAGACTAGTACCTTTGCCCCAACAAGGCATGCCTCCAAGATTTGAATCTAGGTCTCTTATTGATAAGCGTCCAAAACATACCAATCTATCCACCTCGATACTCTATTTTTATTATTATTTAATTTTTTTAAAGTAAAAATTTAAAGCATACCAAATAAAATATCCGTGTGTTTAAATTATTTATGAAACATGCAATTTATTTTTATTAAATAATTTTTTATTTTTAAATATATAATAATAGTGGAAACATTCAGCTAAGGATATATGATGGGAGCCACCTTTTTGGTAAACTTGAGAATTAAAAAAATCCAACACGTCCACACAAAATATGTAACCTACAATTTATTCTAAATGTCTCAATTGGGAGTGGGAGTTGCACTTCCCATAGATCCTTCTGCTTGAGACTTCCATTTTTAACTCATGGTTTATAAGTACGGATTGAATCTTAATGTAATTTTTAAAATTTAAATCCTGATTGGAAGAGTACAAGAAGGGTGTCACTAAAAAATTTCCGGCTCTAAGATTTCAGGCCTCAAATATTTCTCTTCCCATGCCTCCACCGACATAGGGAAACCTCTATAAGGCCTCAAAGATTTATCTTCTCACCCTCCACCGACGTAGGGAAACCTTTGAAATCTCAATAAAGAGATCCAGATCATCAAGGGAATTGTAAAAGGTTCTCGCCTCTTATAAGAAGTTTAAATTTAAGTTTTTGAATAAAATCAACAACTTAAAATATATCAATACGAAACAAAATGCAACCATATTTCTTTTAGAGGTAAAAATAAATCCTCCAAAACCCACATGAAAAATGTGTTAAAAGAACCAAAAACAAGATTTATAAATGATCCAAATTCTAGTGGAATACAGATCAGATAAGAGCCATAACAAAGGCTATCAGTGGAATACATATTAGAGAAGAGAAATAACAAGTGAGGCTGCCACGTTTACCATGAGAAAATAGCTCCTTATTCCCATATATGTTTTATACCAAAATATAATACGAGACTGGACCACACTTTTCATTTATTTATCGTTCCTGCCAGAGGGGCAATCGCATTGGGATTGCCCTTTATATGACAAAAATAGCAAAGAATCCTAGAGGCGACGACTGCACCATAACCACACCATGTTTTCCTGAAATGCATTCCACCTTGTGCGTGTTGAAAAAATTAAACCAACTTTCACACCTGCAAGCGCTTTGCCGCAAAGCACAAATTATTTACCTCCAAAAGGTGCTTCACTGTGAAGCAGAATTAACATGCCCCCTAACAACACTTCACTGCGAAGTAATGAAAACATGGCTCTTGAAGGCACTTCACTGCAAAGCAGTAATATTATGCCCCCTGAAGATGATTCACTGTGAAGCAAAGTAAATCCGTCAGTTCGCATTTCAAATTTGTGAAATAGTAACCAGGCATAGGAATCGAGGGTCTCACATCGCACATGCGGGTAGTTGGAGTTGCTCGGTGATTGGAAAGAAACCCTCTTCGGGATTTAATTTTTGTTAGTTGGTTGGTGATTAATTCCTACCTCTTGTCTTCTCTCTTCTTCTATAAATACCGAACCATTTTGTCATCTAGCAGTGAGGAAGAGGAGGAAAGTATAGAGCAGTAGAGAGGAATAACAAGCATAGAGCAGCCACAAAAGCTAGGGTTTCGACCAGCACAACAACAAATAGTCGGAGTCAGGAGCAACAGCATCTTGAAATCCCATCCTGTGTTTACCCTACAGATTTTTATCTTGCAGAAGTTTGTAACCACTTCAGAAAGAAGCTTTGTAATCCAGTTATATTTAAATATATATAATATTTGTCTTGCAAATTTGGGTTTATGTGTGTTTGTTCTCTACCTCGAAGTATTGCTTATTAGAAGACGAACTTCAGTGAGGGTTTGTCCCAAAGTTGTAAAACACTCATTCGATCTTGAAGGGAAAATTGCTTATCTATTTGTTGTGCTGAGAAAAGCATTTTGGCACTCTATCTCCCCGAAGTGGGATTCTAGAGCTACTTCACCTGAAGCTGCCAAATTGTCGTGAATTTGTGCTTCACAATCTTCCTTTGAAAAATTGCCACTTTGGCAATAGTGTCTCCGAAGTAGCCACTTCGAAAGTAAATTTTCCAAGTGAAGCAGCCGCTTCGCTTGGAAAATTCCCGAAGCATTTTCATTTTGCTAGTTTATTGTCCGAAGTAGCCACTTCGAAAGAATCTCCTACAAAGCAGTTGCTTCGGTGCCCAAACTGTCGAAGTTGCTTCCTCGCTGACGAATTCAGCAAACCTCCCATTTGTGCAAAGCTTCCGCTACTGCATTTAAGAATCATGTGAGAATTAATTCCATGACGATTTTATTCTTTTTTTATTTCCTTCAAATTGGTATTAGAGTAGTTGTGCCGTGACGTGGAATATTGAAGCATGGCTTCCAAAAAAAATTCCCTGCAGTTGCAGATCTCGTGATTTAATGACAAGAACTATGATTACTAGAGTATACAATTGAAGATTTTGTTCGGGTCTCAAGAGTTGTGGGACTTGGTGGAGAATGGGTACTCGAAACCAGCATATGCAGCAGCATTGGCTACCCTCTCCCAAGCTAACAAAGACCTTTTGAAGGAGAACTAAAAAATAGACCAAAAAGCCTTGTTCTATATCATGCAAGCGATTGAGGAAAATATCTTCCCATGGATTGCATTAGCCACCAAGGCCAAGCAGGCCTGGGATATTTTGGCCAGCTCATACTAGGGCACCAACAAAGTGAAGTTGGTGAAACTACAGATGCTCAGGAGGGAGTTTGAGAACTTGCAGATGAGTGATTCCAAGTCCATGAGCAACTTCTTCACCCGAAAAACTGATGTCATAAACCAAATGCGGTTGAATGGAGAGATTGTGCAGAATCAAAGGATTGTGGAGAAAATTCTATAGAGTCTGCCAGTGAAATTTGACTCTATGTTAATTGCAATAGATGAATAGAGGGATTTGACAACCGTCTCACTAGACGAGCTCATGGTTTCTCTACAGACACATGAGTAGAGGCTAAGCCGCTCAACTCAGTCCTCTCTAGAGCAAGCTTTCAAGGCACAGGTCTCATTACGAGACAGCGACAGACAAGACTCCCACCATGGAGCCTCTAGTTCTCAAGGTGGAAGAGGCAAAGGTAGGCATGGGAGAGGAAACAAGCAAGGAGGGAGATCAAACCCTAATGACAGTGAGACTAGCTACAACTTTCATCAGCAAGGAGGAAGAGGCACTGGTAAAAATCAACAAAGTGGATCTTATCAGAAGAAAGATAAATCTAAAGTCCAATGCTATTATTGCAAAAGGTTCGGCCATTATATATCACAGTGTAGAAAGAGGATGGCAAACGAGAATCAGTAGCAAGCCCATTATACGGATGAAGCCAAAAATGTAGTAGGAGGAAATGTGCTGCTGACCTATAGTATTGAGGAGAGTAGGAAAAATATTTGGTATCTTGACAATGGGTGCAACAACCACATGACTAGGAACAGAGAGATGTTCTCACAACTGGATGAAACAGTCCAGTCTAAAGTCAATATGGGGAACAACAACAAGGTTCCCGTGATGGGGAAAGGAAAAATCCTCATCCGCACCTGACACGGTGAAAGGAAACAAATTTGTGTTTTTTATTATGTGCTTGGGTTGAAACACAACTTGCTAAGTGTTGGACAACTTGTGCAGAAGGGACACACTATGCAGTTCAAAGACGGTGTCTGTTCCATTAGAGACAAAGTGCATGGACAAATCGCAACCGTGTCCATGATGAAAAACAAAATGTTTCCATTGTAGATTTAGAATGAATCATTAATGTCTCTAAGTGTAGTTGTGAAGGATGCTACCTGGTTGTGGCATCTCAGATTCGGTCACTTGAGTTTTAGTGGCCTGAATTTTCTGCACAAGAAGCAAATGGTGAAGGGTTTACCCCTTATTGAGCAACCAAACCAAGTTTGTGAAGGTTGCCTAGTCGGTAAGCAACACAGGGATGCATTCCCTGTAGGACAGTCTTGGAGAGCATCACAGCCATTGGAGCCTGTGTACTCAGACATTTGCGGTCCCATGCAGACCAGCTCATATGTCGACAATAAATACTTCTTGACTTTCATAGATGAATTTAGCCGAAAGACATGGGTTTATCCCATTAAGTTGAAGTCAGAGGCATTTGCAAAGTTTA
Organism: Wollemia nobilis; assembly: GCA_028583015.1. NCBI lineage: Eukaryota > Viridiplantae > Streptophyta > Pinopsida > Araucariales > Araucariaceae > Wollemia > Wollemia nobilis. Next base: position 4,109,049 of record JAQPPZ010000057.1, read on the forward strand.
AGGAGTTCAAGGCTCTAGTGGAGAAACAGAGCGGATATCATATCAAGACTCTTAGAACTGATGGAGGAGGAGAATACATCTCCAACGAATTCCACAACTTCTACAAGCAGCATGGAATTCGAAAGCAGTTGAATTCCAGATACACACCGTAACATAATGGTGTAGCTGAGAGAAAGAACAGGACCATCATGGAGATGGCACATAGTATGTTGAAGGCAAAAATTCTACCACATGAGTTCTGGGCAGAAGGTGTAAGTTGTGTAGTTTATCTGCTGAACAGATGTCCCACCAAGAGTGTGAAGGACAAAATTCCAGAGGAAGCCTGGAGCAATCTGAAGCCAAGCGTGGCTCATTTACGAGTTTTTGGGTGCATTGCATATGCACATGTTCCAGATGAGAAAAGGTAGAAGCTAGATGACAAAGCTAAAAAATGCATTTTCACAAGGTAAAATGAACAAGAAAAGACATACAGGCTGTACAATCCGATGACGAAGAAACTTGTCATCATCTGAGATGTGAAGTTCTTGGAGGATGATGCCTGGACCTGGAAGTCAAATACTGGTCAGCCTGAACCAGCAACCATTGAACCTATAAACTTGGAGGAAGATAGTGTGCAGCCACCTATACCTTCAAGCAGCAACAGTGGTGCCAGCAGTAGCATAGCCTCATCATCTCGATCACCTCCACTTGCAAGAAGAATTCAAAATTTGAGGACACCTACAAAGACTCGGACCTTGCAAGACATTTATGATGTAACCCATAATCAGACGAATGAAGAATATTTTGAATTTGCTTTATTTACTGAGTGTGATCCAGTGGAGTTTGAAGAGGTAAGTCAGAATTGCAAATGGGTGAAATCGATGGATGAGGAGATAGCAGCCATTGAAAAGAATGAGACATGGCAACTGACAGATCTTCCAGCAGGAAATAAGACCATTGGGGTCAAGTGGGTGTACAAAACAAAGTACAACACCCAAGGAGAAGTTAACAGACATAAAGCCAGATTAGTGGCAAAAGGCTACAAGTAGAAGTTAGGAGTTGACTATCATGAGGTGTATGCACTTGTAGCCCGACTTGACACAGTCAAAATGATTCTGGCATTAGCAGCTCAAAAGGGATGGAGCGTTTATCATATGGATGTCAAGTCTGCCTTCCTGAACGGAGTGTTGGAAGAAGAGGTCTACATAGACCAGCCACCCGGTTATGAAATACAAGGGCAAGAAGACAAGATTATGAAATTGAAGAAGGCCCTGTATGGGTTGAAGCAAGCACCCTGGGCATGGTACAGCCGAATTGAGGACTATTTTCAGGAGAATGGGTTTCAAAAATACCCATATGAGCACACCCTATATCTGAAGACAAACACAGAGGGTGAGATGATAATCGTTTGCTTGTACGTGGATGATCTGATATATACTAGCAATAGCAACAGTCTATTTGAGGAGTTCAAAATAGCCATGAAGACCAAGTTTGAAATGATAGACATGGGGCTGATGAAATTCTTTCTTGGTATTGAAGTTGACCAATCAGCAGATGGCATCTTCATTTCTCAAGGCAAATATGCTAAGGATGTCCTGAAGCATTTTAAGATGGAGGGACAACAAACCTGGCATCACCCTAATAGCCATTGGATTGAAGTTGAGCAAAACTGACAACAGCAGAAGCGTTGATCCAACTCTATACAAAAGGTTAGTTGAAAACCTGATATACTTGACTGCAACCAAGCCAGATTTGATGTTTACCATGAGTTTAATCAGTCAATTTATGGAGTCACCCAGAGACACTCACTGGCAAGCAAACAAGATAATTCTGTGATATGTCAATGGCATAAGAAATCACGGACTTCACTATGCCAGACAAGACCATCTTGAACTGATTGGCTACACTAATAGCGATTGGGCTGGTAGCATAGATGATCGGAAGAGCACTTTTGGATATGCCTTCCATTTTGGATTTGGAGTTGTCTCTTGGTCCTCGAAGAAGTAGCCAATTATTGCTTTATCTACAGTAGAGGCAGAGTATGTTGTTGCCACCTCAACCGCCTGCCAGGCAGTCTGGCTGAGAAGAGTTCTAAGTGAACTACATCATCCGTCAAAAGTAGCAACAACAGTATTTTGTGACAATAACTTTGCCATTACCCTCTCGAAGGACCCAGTCTTCCACGGCCGGACAAAGCACAATGATATCCGATATCATTTCATTAGAGAGCTGGTGAAATTCGACGAAGTACAGTTGCATTTTTGCAAATCCAAGGAGCAGGTTGCTGACATCTTCACAAAACCTTTGAAGGAGGAGGACTTCGCCAGACTACGGGATATGTTGGGCATAAGAGAATCTATGAAATTTGGTTTAAAGGAGGGTGTTGAAAAAATTAAACCAACTTTCACGCCCGCAAGCGCTTCGTCGCGAAGCACAAATTATTTACCTCCGGAAGGTGCTTCGCTGCGAAGCAGAATTAACACGCCCCCTAACAACACTTCGCCGCGAAGCAACAAAAATGTGGCTCTTGAAGGCACTTCGCTGCGAAGCATTAATCTTATGCCCCCTGAAGACGCTTCGCTGTGAAGCAAAGTAAATTCGTCAGTTCGCATTTCAAATTGGCGAAGCAGTAACCAGACACGAAAATCGAGGGTCTGACATCGCACATGCGGGTAGTTGGAGTTGCTCGGCGATTGGACAGAAACCCTCTTCGGCATTTAATTTTTGTCAGTTGGTTGGTGATTAATTCCCGCCTCTTGTCTTCTCTCTTCTTCTATAAATACCGGACCATTTTGTCATCTAGCAGTGAGGAAGAGGAGGAAAGTGTAGAGCAGCAGAGAGGAATAGCGAGCATACAACAACCACAACAGCTAGGGTTTTGACCAGCACAATAGCAAAACAACAAATAGCCAGAGTCGGGAGTAGCAGCATCCTAAAATCCCATCCTGTGTTTACCCTGCAAATTTTTATCTTGCAGAAGTTTGTAACCGCTTCAGAAAGAAGCTTTGTAATCCGGTTATATTTAAATATATATAATATTTGTCCTACAAATTTGGGTTTATGTGTGTTTGTTCTCTGCCTCGAAGTATTGCTTATTTGAAGACGAACTTCAGTGAGGGTTTGCCCCGAAGTGGTAAAACACTCGTTCAATCCTGAAGGGAAAATTGTTTATCTGTTTGTTGTGCCGAGAAAACCATTTCGGCACTCTATCTCCCCGAAGTGGGATTCTAGAGCTACTTCGCCCGAAGCTGCCAAATTGCCGTGAATTTGTGCTTCGCAGTCTTCCTTTGAAATATTGCCACTTGGACAATAGAGTCTCCGAAGCAGCCACTTCGGAAGTAAATTGTGCGAAGCAGCCGCTTCGCTTGAAAAATTCCCGAAGCATTTTCACTTCGCTAGTTTATTGTCCGAAGTAACCACTTCGGAAGAATCTCCTGCAAAGCAGTTACTTCGCTGCCCAAACTGCCGAAGCTGCTTCCTCGCTGACGAATTCAGCAAACCTCCCTTTTGTGCGAAGCTTCCGCTGCTGCGTTTAAGAATCGCGTGAGAATTAATTCCACGACGATTTCATTCTTTTTTATTTCCTTCAGTGCGAAGGCCTTCACAGTGGACTTTACTAAGCGAACAACACAAGAAAATATCTCTCTTTTTACTTTTCCCAGCTTTGGAGGAAAGGAAACCTTCCTTCCCTGCATTGTGGGAGCTTATGCTCACAAACTTCTTGTTTCTCCGTTTCTTACAACGCACCTGAACCCCAGTTGGATTACTGAAGTGTCCACAATGTGGGAGGAGAAGGCTCTTGGTCTTATAATGACGGTGATGGTATTGTCAAAGGAACAACTGTTTACTGATATATTTCTCATTTCCATTTTCTCTTCCACCTGTCCGAAGAAGAGCATGGCTAGAGGATTGACATTAAAAAATTTGGACATTGTAAAAATGTTAAGGTTAGATTAAATTAGTGATATATATGGGCCACAATTTATGGGATACAACACGAGTTGGTATATTTGAGCCACTTTTTTATTGAGTATAATAAATAATTTAAATAACAATCAGGTATAAAGATGAGTTGAGCCTAGAACCCTTGTAATTTATTTCCCTTTTGAATCAATGCTGATTCAACGTTTGAATGTCAAGTCAATCTGGCTTCATCGTCCATAACCCACAGAAAGTATTTATCAAATTCATTTTCATCCAGATTTTTGTCTATATCTCAAAGATTTTGTCTATATCTCAAAAAAATAAACAAAAGAAATTCCAAGAAATGTCTATGTCCAAGAGAAATTTATCACTCTGTTTACGGTTGCTCGTTGAATTCTCGTTGATGTTCGGTCAAGGTCTGTATCACACAACTAATCCCTAACAAGAGGATTTTTTTCCCTCTTCAATGTCCAGTCAAGATCTCTGTCTATGTCCAAGAGAAATTTATCACTCTGTCTACGGTTGCTCGTTGAATTCTCTGTGATGTGCGGTCAAGGTCTGTATCACACAACTAATCCCTAACAAGAGGATTTTTTTCCTTCTTCAATGTACAGTCAAGATCTCTGGAGTTCAAAAAACTCTTTCTAATAAATACAGTCTTTTTGGAAGTATGGTGTATTTTTTTTATTTAAATTTAATCTTAGATAGGTTAATGATAATTCACTTTTTAAACAATTTATCAATATTTTTTATTAATATAATTTATTATTATTATTATGTTTACATGCCACTATACTATACACTATACCTATGTAAAACACAAACAAAATCTATAGCTGTTTGAAGACAACGAAATTGAATAATGATATTAAAGAGGTTCATTATTACTTGAATAAATTTGCATCACACACATTTGTGTGGAGCACAACTCTTTAAATCAAATGTGATATTAGAAAATTATGTTTCAAAACCATGTACTAGAAATAGGTTATAATAAAATGTTTTCTCACAAGAAATAGGTCATAATATAATGTTTTTTCATAAGAATGCAACTATCTCTATAAATATTATAATTATAAATATACTTCAAAACACAAGGAACATATTACCATGTTAATAATGTAACAACTCTAATATAACCACATCAGTTATATTTATTGTTGTTAGCTTGGTTCCTAGGATTAAGTTAGTCAACCCTTAAGCTTTAGGGTTAGGGTTATTGTTGGATTTAGTTTAAAATAAAGGAGTTATGATGTAGTAGAGACATCATTATATTTGTTATCTTAAGTTGTCTTTGTTGCATGCAAAATATTTTGTCCTATCCATGTAGCTATAAGACTTTGCCCTCTCTAAGTGGCTAGGATTTGTACTTATTTGAAATATGAAATTTGTTTATTGTTTCAATGGATGTTTCTTTTTGCACATTATTTAATTGTTATAGGTGTATTTCTAAAACTTGTTTCATTACAAATGGTATCATATCATCAATCTTGGCTCCTTGTAGTAGTGCAAAAAAATAGCAAAAGTTGCAAACCATCCCAAACAATTAGATCTACTTCCTATTGTTCGTATAATTTTTGTCAATATTTTTAGGGTTCGTCTCTTGATGCATTTTTCTTCTTTAATATTATGATTTAGTCATCATTATTTTCACTTGCTAAACCTAATTCAAAAATGTATCAAGGTACTAGGACCCTTGTGGGAGACGCATATCATTGTGACCTTCTCTTTGAACCAGTTAAAATAAGAGGTATCTCCAAAAAAAAAAATTAGAAGTTTTCAAAAGGTATATATTGGGATTTGCTTTCATTTCTTGTGTATGAAAGAACCCTTTGCTTCTATTGGTTAGCTGCAAATCAATAGGTGTTTGCAATGCACTGGTTAGCCCAAGGATGTGTGTATGACCAAAAAGAAACATCAACCCATAAATTTGTGTAAGTGTCCTTTCATTTTTAGGCACCATGGCTTTGCCTTCTTTGACCATCCCCCATCCCTCCCACTCTTATAATTGGTAATACTTTGTCCAATGTACTTAATGTGCACCAATCATTTGACTTAGAAAAAAAGCATTTCAACCTATTGAAATTGATTTCCTCCATTATGTTCATCTACATCAACATGCAAGTGACCTAGATTCAATACAACATTATTTTGATCCTAAAGTGTTCCCTTTGACCAAGATTTTTAATGTTTTTATGTAATAGCTATAAGATATGCAACACGAACTAGATTTGAAGGGTTACTAGTAATAGGACACCAACATCTAATAGTAGTTTTCATTTAGGCATAGACCTCTAGGTTCCTATGGTGGTTACAAGGATCCCTATGCTACTAGGGGAACTCTTACAAGTATGAGTGGGTGGATTTAACTCGAAATTTGATACTAAAATTGATCCCTTTGGAGGAGGTGTTGTTGATATTCTTAATTGCCCTCATGATATTCTCATTTTGTGCATCAACATATTTACCTTTGAGGACATGGATCTACATGGTTGGATAACCAAGATGGGTAACATCATCTATCTATACTATATGCGTGAAGAAGATCATATCACATTATTTATTACTAAGTTGTGAACCCATGCCCATAAGTGGTCATTATGGGAGCTTTGTTAACACGCACACACTCTTATGTAGAAAATTTTTAAAGTTATTTTATTGTAAGTTTGTCAAGAGCTCTTCTACATTGTATGTGGTATGTTTGATGCAAACCAAGGAAACTAGATCAATTTAGGGTTATTACATGGACTTCATAGGATTGCTTGTTTTATACCTATCAATTAGATCTAAAGATGGTGGTCTCACTATTTTTCCATAGCCTTAAGGATAAAATTGGAAAAGAGGATAATATGCATGATCCATACACCCTTGAAGAGGTTGAACATGTGGCTCTAGCAATAGAAAAGAAGCTCCAAGTGTCCTATTCCCAATCCCAACATGATTTTAACCCTTGATGGCTTTACTTCAATAACCACAATGACAAGCATCCCCAAATTATTCTATTACAAATGTATTTCATGCCATCTCAGGACTAGGCTTGTGAAAAACGACATAATTTCCTAGTGGAAGCTAAGCAAGCAAGAAATCTAGAGGATGAAGATCAAGATTCTTTACAACAAGATTTATCGATTGAAGTAGTGGCTTTTGAGCATAGGGATGATATCATGGCTCTCTCTGTGTTTTCTCTAAAGGGACTCTAGGCTTACCATACCATCAAGGTCCAAGGCTTCATCCAATATTAATATGTGAATGTGTGATCCATTCAAATAACACACATAACTTTATTGACAAAAAAATAACAATTTTTAAGAATGTATATCAATACTATGACCTTATCACATTAATTACTTTAAACTTCATAATCACAGTTTTTAAATTCATCTATAAAATTATTATTATTATTACTTTTGAAAATATAGAGTAACAACCAAAACATACACAACTAAAACACATAGAACATTACCCTCCCTTAATGTAAATCTTTACTAAAAAAACCCTAATACCTTTATCATTAAAATATTTTAAATTAAAAAATAAAATTTAAACTTTAATTTATAATTTCTAAATTAAATACCCTAAATTTATATACAATTTGGATATATAAAAAACGATTTTAATTAAATATATTTGGGTAAGATTGTCCCATTATTGATTGTTGACATCCTCTTCTATCCGGTCATGCGTAGCTACAAAACGCAAGCTGTCCGCTTAAATTGTCCGCTTTCCAACTAATTATATATTTCTCTAAGTACCACCTATATTACTCTAAGTACATGGAAAGTATAATTGAAGGTCCAAGATAACTACTCTTTATTATTAGAAATTGGATTTTTTAAAAGGATATCAAATTAAATATTTTTATATTTAGACTGTTTATGTGATTTAAATTTTTTATTATTTATTTTAAAATTATTATTGTTATATTATTATTATTATTTTGTATAGAAGAAGAGGTATTAAAGTGGAATGGAATTCTAAATATTTTATTGGAAATAAATAGGATGTGGGAACACAACATGACATCTTTTTCATCTTTAATTACTTGGCATAAGTTCAGACATTATCCTTGCGGAAGTTTCTCCGGTAGGTTAAATCATTGGAGTTGCTTCTATAACCACTACTTCGCTTCGGTAAGTGGCTCGGGTAACTACTGGGCACAAGGTCAGACATTATCCTTATGGAAGCTACCTCGGACCACAGGTTAAATCATTGGAGCTGCCTCTATAACCACTATATTGCCTCCGTAAACATGACCTGGACTAAAGGAGACCCAATTCACCCTAGTAGCTTGGGGTCGAGGGAGTCATGTCAGACTACTACCTTTGTCCCAACAAAACTTGCCTCTAAGATTTAAATTTGGGTCTCTCTTAAAAAACTTACAAATCCATCCAACCTTTAAAACTTTATTTATATTATTATTTTAAATTTTTTTAAGTAAAAATTTAAAGCATACCAAATGAAATGTCTAAATTATTTATGAGACTTAAAATTTATTTTCTTAAATAATTTTTTATTTTGAAATATATAGTAACAGTGAAACATTCAGATCAAGATATATGACGGGAGCCACTTTTCTGTTAAACTTGAGACTTTAAAAAAAAAATCAACACTTTATTTGTAACCTACAATTTATTCTTAATACTTCAATTTGCAGTGGGAGTTGCACTTCCCATAGATCCTTATGCTTGAGACTTTCATTTTTAACTCATCCTTTATAAGGACAGATTGAATCGTAATGTATTTTTTAAATTTTTAAATCCTGATCGGAAGAGTACAAATAGGGTGTCACTAAAAAATATCCGGCTCTAAGATTTCAGGCCTCAAAGATTTCTCTTCGCACCCTCCACTGGCGTAGGGAAACCTTTGAAATCTCAATAAAGTCAATGGATCTTCAGACCGTTGAGGGAATTGGAAAAGGTTCTCGTCTCTTATAAGAAGTTTAAATTAAAGTTTTTAATAAAATAAAAAACTTAAAACATATTAATACGAAACAAAATGCAACCAAATTTTTTAGAGGTAATAATTTTCAATCCTCCAATACCCACGTGAAAATGTGTTAAAAGAACCACAAACAAGATATATAAATGATCCAAATGCCAGTGCAATACAGATTAGAGAAGAACCATAACAAAGGCTATCAGTGGAATACAGATTAGAGAAGAGCAATAACAAGCGAGACCGCCGCCTTTACTACGAGCAGACAGCTTCTTATTCCCATATATATTTTATACCCGAATATAATTCGAGACTACGCCACACTTCTCATTTATCTATTGTTACATCCAGAGGGGCAGTCGCACTGGGATTGCCCTTTCTACAGCGGAAACAGCAACAAATCCTGGAGGCGGCGACCGCACCATAATCACACCCTCTTTTCCCGAAATGCATTACACCTTGTGCAAAGGCCTTCACAGTGGACTTTACTGAGCGAACAACACAAGAAAATATCTCTCTTTTTACTCTCCCCCGCTCTGGAGGAAAGGAAACCCTCCTTCCCTGCATTGTGGGAGCTTATCATCACAAACTTGCTGTTTCTCCGTTTCTTACAACCCACCTGTACCCCAGTTGGATTACTGAAGTGCACACAATGTGGGAGGAGAAGTCTCTTGGTCTTATAACTACGGTGCTGGTATTGTCAAAGGAACAACTGTTTACTCATATATTTCTCATTTTCATTTTCTTCCACCTGTCCGACAAAAGAACACGGCTAGAGGATTGACATTAAAAATTTTGGACATTGTAAAAATGTCGGTGTAGGGTTAGGTTAAATATTTTGTAAAAATGTCAATGTAGGGTTAGATTAAATATTTAAATAAGGTGATATATTTGGGACCACAATTTGGAATATAAGAAGAGTTAGTACATTTGGGCCACACTTTTGAGGAGAACAATAGGAACCAACAATACATCAGGTAGGTTGAGCTTAGGACCCTTGTAATTCATTTCCCTTTTGAATTCAATGCTTTGAACGTTTCAATGTCAAAGTCAATTTGCTTGATCGTCCATAACCCATAAACAGTATTCATCAAATTCATTTTCAATGTCAAGTCAATCTGGCTTGATCGTCCATAACCCATAAACAGTATTCATCAAATTCATTTTCAATGTCAAGTCAATCTGGCTTGATCGTCGATAACCCATAGAAAGTATTTATCAAATTCATTTTCATCCCGATTTTGTCTATATCTCAAAGGGTGAAACACAAGAAATTGTGAGAAATGTCTATGTCCATGAGATTTATCACTCTGTCTACGGTAGCTCGTTGAATTCTATTTGATGTGCAGTCAAGGTCTGTATCGTACAACTAATCCCTATCAAAAGCATTTTTTTTCCTCTTCAATGAGCAGTCCATATCTCTGTTCCTACTACAAGGAGTTCAAAAAAAATCTTTCTAACAACTAATCCCTGTAGTTAATCCCTGTTCCTACTACAAGGAGTTCAAAAAAATCTTTCTAACAACTAATCCATGTTCCTACTACAAGGAGTTAAAAAAAAATCTTTCTAACAACTAATCCGTGTTCCTACTACAAGGAGTTCAAAAAAAAAAAAATCTTGCTAACAACTAATCCCTATCAAGAGGATTTTTTTCCCTCTTCAATGTGCGGTCAAGATCTCTGTTCCTATTACAAGGAGTTCAAAAAAATCTTTCTAATAAATGCAGCTTTTTTCAAAGCAGGTGTATTATTTTTTTTTTTTTTAATTAAATCTTAGATATGTAATTGATAATTTATTTTTAAAATATAATAAATTTATGAATATTTTTTATAATCAATATAATTTATTATTATTATGTTTGCATATCACTGTAATTATATTGTATCTATATAAAACCCAAAAAAATGTTTAGATGTTTAAAGACAACAAAAATTGAATAATGACACAAACGAGGTTCATTATTACTTGAATAGATTTACACCACTCAACCTAAGATGTGGTGTGGACCACACACTTTAATTAGATGTGATATTAGAAAATTATGCTTCAAAGTCATGTACTATAAATAGGTTATATTAGAATGTTTTCTCGGTGGAAATAAGGTCAGAATACAATCTTTTCTCACAGGGACGCAATTGTCTCTACATATGTAATGTAATATGTAAATATATTGCAAAATACAAGGATCATATAACCATGTTAATAATGTAACAACTCTAATATAGTCATACCAGTTAGTTATTTTTATTGTTGTTAACTTGGTCCATAGGATTAGGCTAGTTTACCTTTAAGCATTACAATTAGGGTTATTGTTTGATTTGGTCTATAAATAAAGGAATTATGATATAGTAGCAACATCATTATATTTGTTATATTAAGTTTCCTTCGTTGCATGTAAAATATTTTATCCTATTTAAGTAGCTATAAAAATTTGCCTTTTTTAAGTGGCTAGGATTTGTACTGATTTGGAATCTGAAATCTCTTGTATTATGGATTTTATGGTAATAAATTTTATTTATTGTTCTAGTGGATGTTTCTTTTTGTGTATTATTGAATTTTTATAGTTATATTTCTGAAAAAAATCATTACAAATGGTATCAGGACATCAATATTGGCTCCTTATAACAATGCAAAACAACAACAAAAAGTTGCAAACCAACCCAAACACTCAAACAATTAGATCAACTTCCTATTATTTGTGTAATTTTTGCTAATATTTTTAGGATCCATATCTGGATGTATTTTTCTTCTTTAATATTATGATTTAGTCGTCATTTTTATTTTTTTCTAAACCTGATTCAAAAATATATCAAAAGTACTAGGACCCTTATGAGAGACCCATATCATTGTAACCTTCTCTTTGAATTAGTTAAAATAAGAGGTATCTCTAACAAAACTTTTTTAGAACTTCTCAAAATGTATATTTTGGGTTTTTTTATTTGTTATATATGAATGGTCCCTTTTCTTCTACTAGTTAGTCACAAATCAATAGGTGTTTGTAATGCACTGGTTAGACAAAGGATGTGTGCATGAGCAAAAAGAAACATCAACCTACAAATTTGAGAAAGCATCATTATATCCTTGTGGGTATCAATAGCATTGACTTATATGTCCTTTCATTTTTTGGCACCATGGCTTGCCTTCTCCGACCATCCCTTCCACTCTTAAAATCGGTAATACTCTGCCCAATGCACTTAATGTGAATTTCTAAACCTATACCTTGGAAAACAAGCATTCCAACCTATTGAAATTGGTTTCCTCCATCAAGGGAATCTAGGTCAACATACATGCAACCCTAGATTTAATCCATCATTTTGATCCTACCCATATAGAGTGTTTCCTTGACTAAGACTTTTAATATTTTTGTGTAATAGCCATATGACATGCAACAAGAACTAGATTTGAAGGGTTGCTAGTATTAGAACACCAACATCTACTAGTAGTTATCATTTGGTCATAGACCTATAGGTTTCCATAGAGATCACAAGGATCCCTATGCTACTAGGGGCACACTTCCAAGTATGGGTAGGTGGATTTAACTTAGGCTTTGCTACTAATATTGATCCCTCTATATGAGGTGTTATTCATTTCCTTAATTTACCTTATGATATTCTCATTTTGTCCATTGATGTATTGACCTTTGAGAGAATTGATCTACATGGTTGGATAACCAACATGGGTAGCACCATCTATACATTGTATACCTAAAGAAGATCATACCACATTGGTTATTACTAAGTCAGCAACCCAAGCTCATAAGAGGTTGTTGTAGGAGCTCTATCAACATATATACCCTTTTATGTGGTCAAAGTTTAAAGTGTTTTTTATCACAAGTTTTTCAAAGGATCTTCTACTTCATATCTGGTTTATTGATGTAAACCAACGAAATTGGAGTGATTAAGGGTTGTTACATGATACCTATCAATTGGATCTAGATATTATGGTCTTAGAATTTTTCCATAGAATTAAGGATGAAATTAGGTAGAAGGCTATTATTCATTATATATACACCCTTAAGGATGTTAAACATGTGGCTTTGGACCAAGGCTTGAGTCCAAACTGAGAAATAAAGTGAAAAGGGAGAGATAAGATACTACAGGTTAGATGCTTGACACAATAACAAATCTAAACTCCCTATTTTGTCCATAGGGACTACTATTTAAAATATCTATAGGCTAATTTTGAAATTCAAAATTCTCCTCAAAATGGGAAAGGGTGGGAGCATCAACATCAGCTCTGTTTGTAGGACCGAGAAAACTATGTTGCATTAAAGTATGAGGAGTTCAAGGCTATTTGGAATTAAATCACCATTAATTCCTCCATGGGTGGTATGGTCCTCTTTTTGGAGGGGTCATTAATGTGTTCACCTTTGGTTGTCAACCTGGGTATATGGGCCCCATCTTGGCGACCACAACATAGTGTTCCCTTGGATCTCAACTTGATATTGATGATTCCCTCTTTTCTTTTATAAGATTCTCAAATTTTGGTAGGGGTCTAGGTGTGGACATCCCTTTCGATGATCTAATTGCTATAATGGGACTTCCCTTTGTGCTTTCAATCACCCCAAGTCTAGTAACCATTGTTGATATTATCTCATTCCTTCTAGGATAGAGATTGAGGGCCCCTCATATGATTAAATTAGGTAAAAATATTTATTTGTATTTTTTTTGGACAAAGGACTTGACCCACTATAGCAAATATTTCACTACAATTTTTGTGACTCGTAGGGGAGTTCTACTTGCAGGAGTAAAATAACCTAGAAAATAGTGGTCTTATCCAAAGGGTGCAAAGTCTCTAGTGTAGGCTCTAGAAGCTTGAGAACTTAGGAGATGAATTTTGGGTCCTTTAAGATGTGTTAAGGAGGATCCTTCCTTTTATATACTTTGGCCAATAAGGTGTTAAAAGTCTCTTGTATTATCTATCTCTCTCCTAAATTCTTCTCATGAAACTATATCAGGAATGGTGAACTTATTTTTTGTGTTGTTATCCATTGGCCATGGAGGATGTCCTTCTATGTTTTTGATGGTCTCTATATGCAACTCAGGAGATGATTACACTCCATAATTCATATTGATCCATAGTCCTCTTCTTTACACGTGGTGAGTTTCTCAAAATAGTTTACCTATAAGTCCTAAATTTTTGTTAGTTTTGACACTACCTATTTACATTAGCTAATAAATATAATACTTGTCCTTTACTTATTTAAATTGCACTTATTTACAATATAGTACATGATCTAACATGTATGCACACATCGTTCTATTTTCTCATGGAGTCATTTTATCAAAACTTGTAGTTTCAAGATCACAATGACTCAAACTTTTGTTTGTCCTAGTAGCTTGGCTTATTGGGGATGCATACTCGTATTTTAAGTGAAGAATGGACACTAGGGAATACAAAAATCATTTTCATGTTGAGCTCATTTTCTTGTAGAGGATATACCTCTACTAGGATTGTTTTGTATGCTTTGTATAAGGATGCTCCCCATAGGCCATATCCCCACTTGTCCAATTCATCATCTAGCACCTAGGTGTGTATTTTATCTCTAAGTATTTTTGGTTCCTCATTGGTAACTAGGAAATCCCATTTTTATTTTGCCTAGTTTGTCATATTAATCTCCACGTGGTGCATGTGGAGTGGTTCTAAAGGAACATTCATCTTGATCCCATAGCAAGTCCTTAAGAACAAAAGGGATTAATCTAAAGATAGGTACCTACTAATATTTGTAATGAAATCCTGGGCAAGACAAAGGTCAAATGATGCAAGCAGATCTATGATCACCACTTCTTGGTAAATGCTAATGTTAGGGCAAGCACATAGAGGAAGTTTCAAGTCCTTTAGGAGGACTAGGATCAATATTGGATCCTAGATATTTGTGCTACCTCTTGTTTGACCATCTCATATGTCAGTTCTAAGGCATCGACCACCCTTTTGGGTATGACTAAAGTGTTTACTTTAGAGTTTACTAAGAAAATATGGATGATCTTGTTTTTGTAGATGATCAATAGATAAAATGGTTGTAACTTGGGCCTACTAGGACTAGATATTTATAGGATGACCTGATCCTTTTGTTGCCTAATGATATTTTGCTTCTTTGAGGTTTACTCTAACTACTTTATTTTCTTTGGTAGGGTGAGGACGTCCCATATTGGCATTGATATAGTGGACCTCCTAAGGTTGTCAACCATATTAAAAGACTCTATTGGTTGAGTCCTTGGTGTAATATTTGACACCCATTATGCCCTAGGCCTTTCTATGTTGAAGCTTGATGCCTGGACCATACCTAATTTTTGTTGTACTAGTGTTGCCTTTCTTGGTATTGGTGGTCGAGTGTGGTCTTGGTTCCCCTCCTTTGCTATACTATCCTCATGTATTTGTGTCTCTGGTCTTGGTTGTTATTGCTATTAAGCCTCCTCTACCACCATCCTCTTACTTCTCATGATAAATAGAATAATACTAGATATAGTTGCCTGATTGGGTGCTTATTCATCTAGGGATGCATAGAATTCACCCTCATCCTACGTTACCAAGTTTTTCTTCAGTGCTCCTATTTTTGGTACTAAGGGATTCTCCAATGGTAGGCTTTGTGTAGTTAGGCCCAATATTTTAGCAAGCTCATTCTAACCTATAGGTAGAGGCATTGAACACATAAAATTTTGAAGATATCCATAGTCTAAGTAGTAGGGATCTAGGTAATAGCATGACCAACCATAAGGATATCCTATGTAGTTTTTTTGGGTTGGGACCATATCTCTTACTAGATTAGTAGGAGTCAGTTGTATAGGGACTGGGATGGGTACTAATTATATTTCAAGACCTTATAAATTACCAAATTCTCTATCAGGAGGAGTGTATATCTGATATTCATTTGGTGGAGGCTAGTATCCCTAATTGTTTTTATGAAAATGGGGGTGAGGGGAATTCTAGTAGCTAAACCTTTGGAAATTTTGTTTGTGCTTGATGGATATTGTTTCATTATTCATGTCCCTTATAATATTCTACATTATTTCCATTTCTATATATTGTGAGGTCGAGAAGATAGTGGTGGTAGGGGATGGTGGTGTTTATGAAGGAGGTTGACCAAACACTAAGATTGGTTGGAAGGTGGTTGGTTGGATAATCATAGTGGGTTGGTACAATGATTGGATATCCAAGAAAATCCGTATAGGTGACCTAAGGGATAACATTCTAATTTGGATAAGATATATTTCAACTTGAGTGGTTATCCCATAGGTTGTTGGTAATGAGTTACCCCCTAGGTTTTTACCATCATGGCAATTTTAGAATTGATTTCTTTAAGGTAGTAGATGAAAGTCATACCTAGTATCAACCGAATTTATTCTGGTATACTCTACTAGGTATTTTGAAATCTAACATTGAAATCATCCATGGATTCCATATATACCCTTTCGATGTTTGACAACTATTGTAATAGTAATATCTCATATGTTTTCTCTCTAAATTGATCAACAAGCTAGTTTATGACTATTGATCAAAGAGATAGCTAAGTTATTTGTACAATAATTTGGTGCCTATGTTAAGAATAATATAACCATAAAAGATGTCTATCATCTAAAACAAGGAAAAAATGAAATCTTTTCAAAATTCCTATCTTATTGGAGAAGTTTAGTTGGATGTTTGAGATACACATTACCTCCTTGAGATATGATTGAAATATCTATTGGAAATCTACAAGAACAATTATCCTATGAATTGGAAACAACAAGTATCACATCATTTGAACAAGCAATTGAGTTCACAAGGAAAGTGGAACATGATATTATAATAAGACGACAACTCAAGGTGAAATAAGATAAAACCACTATGTTGCAACATAAGAATAGGCATGTGGTAGGATATGGTGCAACAGGTATTAGACCTATTAACAGTATCGTTAACAACCTACAAAATATGGCACTTTGAAAACCTCTAAAAAGGAACTTTATGAAACTTACCATACCCATGGAAGTGGTTTTAAAACAGAATTTGGAAATTAATATGATTGAGTTACCTTCTATAAGGTAACCAGATACTTTAATCAATTGGTACAAAGTTGGTCAACATTGTTCTTATCACAGAGTGGAAGGACATTGGACAAATTCTTGCAACAGGTTAAAACATGTGATTCAATACTTGATATATGTACGACAACTTGTTGTAGATATATTTAAACCATAAAATAATCAACATCCTACTCAACAAGCATCTACAACTAATCAAGAGAATGGTCAATATAATGGGCACCACTTGGCGTATAGTTGGTGCATGCTCTAGCTAGTGTGTGCTGGCTACTTTAATAGGGCGAGGTCATCCTTGTTAAAAGGCTATTAAGCATTCATCCCAAGTAATGTGGGACAAAACTAATTTTTCCTTCATCCATCCAAATGTGTTGCAAAACCTCTTAGATTGTAGCAATGTGTTGCCTCATTTGTCATCCAATTAGAATAGGAATTCTTACCACATGTATCCTCATGATTAGTTGCTCATGATTTTACATGAATGATCAAGATTTTCCAATGGATTTTCATATTTGTGTGCCTCAATATTCATGTTCCAATGGCTAGGCTAGAATCCATGTCGTGTGAAAACAACGATGTTTGTCGACAAGGTTTAATTGTTGGCAAGATTTTATTTTTCCTCTCCCGATATTCTCTCCTCTCCCTATTCTCTCATATTCCCTTTCCTCCCTATTATTGTGCCCCTTATCTCTCCTTTCCTTTCCTTATCCCTCCATGCCAACTCCCTTCCTCCTTCTCCAACCCCCTTCCTCACCTTCCTTATGTTCTATATATATGTAAGTTTTCAAAAATGAATAAATGATTTTGGGGATATAAAAAACAATTGTTTTATTTAACATTATGGTATCAGAGCCGAAGGGCCAGGGGTGTGGAAATTGGGGCATGGATCCCAAGGTGAGAAGGGAGTAGTTAGCAGGAAGCTGTCCGAGGTGGCAGTTACTGGCATAGCACGCATCCCGAGGTAGACATGAAAACAGAGAGAGAGAGCTGAGGAGCTATCAGGGACAGCTGGGTGCATGTAGATTGAGAAGGTAGACAGCAGACAGTGAGAGCTAACGTGGCAAGAGGACACATGGTGGCTGGTAGAGTGCTGACTGGGCAGCACGTGGATTGAGACGAGCAAATAGGTGGTAGACTAACGAGGACACATGGAGAGTGTTCATTTGAGTCTTCATTGACAAAAGGAGGTCTCGATTTCTTGAAGGAAACCGAGTTCTTTTGTGCTCACGGGAGTATAAAAGCAGCACGAGAGTCTTCTTCCCACTGCATGTGGGATAAAAGACTTAGAGTTTTTTTTTTTTTTAATTGTCATCGAATGATAATATATCGTGAGACCTTGTTTATCATTCTAACTGAGCCCCCAGCGCGGTTGGTTACGTTGGCAGATTTTCAAAGGAGAGGACCCCAGTTCGAATCCTGTCGGGTTTAAAAAAAAGTTTTTTTTTGTCAAGGCGGAGCTTTAAGAGGAAGAGCGGGCGAATTTTTTTTTAGAGGAGCCGTACGGTGTAGCGGCAAAGGTGCTTTTCTGCGTATGTGATGTCACGAGTTCGAATCACTAGAATAATAAAAGGTTTTAAAATTTTTTTATTATTTTTTATTAAAGTTTCTTTTAAATTGAATTTAATTTTCAAATAAATGCTTTTAATTATTTTATTAATATACTTATTTTTAATTTATTAAAAGCATTATTGATTATTAAATTTAAAAAAAAAAAAGGCTTTATAAAAAATTTGAAAACTTTTTTTTGAAAAAAAATTGTGAAAAGTGGAAAGTGAAAATTTGCATATTGTGAACTTGGAAAAGTGTTGGGAAGTCTTCCGGAACGCTCATTTAGCACCTTCAAAAAATTTTGGACTTCCGTCTCATGAACCTCGTTCAAGGTTAAATATTTGTTTTGTAATAGCCTCAGCGACTACAAAAGGATGAAAATTTTAACCTTAGAGGCTCTAATGAAGTTATTTTTTGCATTGATGAGTAGATGATCAGATCAACCGGATGCTATCATGCTCTTTGTTCTATTTTACAAAGAGAGAATGCCGAATGGTTTGAAAAAAAAGTTCGAAGATACGGTTTGCATACAATGTTCACCCAATTACAAAACGTGGTCATAGCCCACCAGAGGAAGCCCGATTCTGGATACGAGACTGACTTAGAGGACAATATATTCGGTTAAAGAATAGAAGAATCCAATACAGTTGAAGTCATACCTGAAGGACAATTGAGTGACAGTTATGCCCCTGTAGTGCCTGAAATAGAATCAAGTGAGAGCTATACACCACACTCTCCTAATCCAAAACCAGAAGAAGAAGAAGAAGAGGAAGAGGAAGAAGGGGAAGAAGAAGCACCAGAAGTCATTGTGATCAGTGATGACAAAGCAGATAACTTCGCCCTTCCAGTTTCGAATGCCAAATCATAAGAAGAATGCCAAATCAGTGAGCGTATTAAAAAGGCTAGATTTGATATAAATTAGTGATCTATTTTGTACTTCTTTGTACTACTTTTTTGTAATTGAAATAAAGTCTGATTTCTGAAATGGCATCCAATACTAGTCTACCAACCTATAGTTCAATGGTGGTGATTACGAATATTGGTCGATTAAGATAAAAACTTTGTTAATATGCAAAGGTTTATGGGATATTGTAACAGAAGGGTATACAGAACCCACAACTACCGAATGGGCAGATTTGAGTGCTACAGATAAAAAAACTAAAAAAGAAGCCCAAAAAAATAATTCCTCTGCCATGTACTATTTACAAGTAGCCCTAGATAAAAGTATCTTTCCTAGAATAACATCCTGTGTCACATCTCAAGATGCTTGGAAAGTTTTGAAGGAAATATTTCAAGGTAGTGATCAAGTAAAACAGGTTAGACTTCAAACACTAAAGAGAGATTTTGAAAATCTCAAAATGAAGGAAAATGAGAAAGTAGGAGACTACTGCGTGCGGGTTAAAGCCATAGTAGATAAAATGGTCACTCTAGGTGAATATATTAAGCCTGAGGTTATGGTGAAGAAAGTATTGTGAACACTTCTTCCGAAGTGGAATCATGTAGCAATCATTATTGAAGAGTCAAAATATTTAACTACTCTTTCTTTTGAAGCACTGATTGGTTCTCTTCTTTCACATGAAGAAAGATTGCAGGACACTCCTTCCACCAGCCATGGAGGAGATGATAAAGCCTTCACTTCACAAGAAGGAAGAGGTAGAAGTCATGGCAGAGGTTAGTACAGAGGAAGAGGCAAGAATAGTCCACGATGTGGAACCCCAAGCAGAGGAGGATCTTCAAACAGAGGTGGAGGTCAGAATACAGGTGGACAATAGAATAGAGGAAAGCATCCAGGCCGAGGAAAAGGAAATGACAAGTCGAAGCAAGTTTGCTACAATTGTAGCAAACCTGGCCACTATGCTCGTGACTGTTGGTCAAAGCAACCTTCACAAGGGAGTAGCAGCAGCTAGGGCATTCAGTATGGGAATTTTGGAGAAGAGGAAGGGACCACAAATATATTTCTCTCATATGGCCAATCATATCAGAACATGAATGACACCTAGATTTTGGAAACTGGGTGTTCAAATCATATGAGTGGCAAAGAAAAACTCTTTGCTACCCCGGATTCTTCCTACAAATCCAACATCAAGTTGGGGGAAAACAAGTCATTGGTAGTTGAAGGCATTGGAGCCATGGTGGTTCCAACTAAAGAAGGTGTTAAGCAAGTAAGTGATATATATTACACACCCCATCTCCAACATAATCTTTTAAGTGTTGGTCAAATGTTAGAAAAGAACTACAAGTTGCTTTTTGATGAGGGTAAATGCACCATTTTTGATAAAAATAATAGTAATAGAATTATTACACAAGTGCCAATGACAAAGAATAGGCTATTCCCTTTAAGGTTTGGTCAACTAGGGGGAGATCAATTAGCAAATGTTGCTATTTCAAATCCAAGTGTGTTGTGGCACTTGAGATACGATCATCTGAATTCAGCTAGTTTGAAGATGTTAACCTCTCAAGCAATGGTGACTGGACTTCCTAAAGTTTAGGATAATAAATAAGTTTGTGAAGGTTGTGCTTTGGTCAAGCATGTAGGCCATTTATCCACTCCAACTAGTGCATTCAGACATCTGTGGTCCAATGCAGACCAAGAGCATTGGTAACACTTCTTACTTTCTTCTTTTCATTGATGATTTTTCAAGAATGTGCTGGATATATTTTTTGAAGCATAAAGATGAAGCATTTGATTGCTTCATAGATTTTAAAACAAGATTTGAAAATGAGAGTGGATATTTTGTTAAGTGTTTAAGATCATATACAAGATGAGAATACTCCTCTAATGAATTTTTTAATTTTTGTAAAGAACATGGAATAAAAAGGCAGTTCACTGCTGCCTACACTCCACAGCAGAATGGTGTGGCTAAAAGAAAAAACCGCACCATTGTAGATATGGCAAGATATATGCTTTAGATGAAGCATTTGAGTAATATGTATTGGGTAGATGCAGCTAGGACCAGTGTGTATATTTTGAATAGGAGCCCTACTTCAATTTTGAAAGGGAAAACTCCTTACCAAGCATGGTATGGTAAGAAACCAAATGTCAAGCATTTTTGAGTGTTTGGTTCACTGGCATATTCTCATATTCTTGATGAGCTAAGAAAAAAACTTGATCCAAAGAGTCAGGCATGCATATTTGTAGGGTACTGTGAGAACACAAAAGCTTACTAACTCTACAATCCCAGGACTCGAAAGATTGTGCTTTCTAGGGATGTGATTTTTGATGAATGGGGAGAATGGGGTAAGCCCCAAATATTCAGTGATGATGAATCCAATGATGCAGTTTCTAAACAGGTGCAACAAAAATAACCGTAGAAAGGTAAGAAGTCTCCTCCAACAAGCCCAAGTTCATCTTTGAGTGCAACTTCTTCACCAAGTCCTTCTCCTCAAAGGTCAGTCAGTTCCTCACCAATGGATATTGATTCTCCATCCAAAGGTAAGAGAACACTCCAGCATCATCCATCTTATCATATGTTGGATAAAAACTTTCAAATAAGATATACTAGAAGTCAAGCTAGTGAAATGAGTTCAATCTTACAAAGACTTGAAAATATGCATTTGTATGGTGATGATGACTCCCAAGAACCTCGAGGAGATATGGTTAACTATGCATTGTTAACTAGTGCACATCTTAAACCTTCTAGTTATGAGAAGGCATGTACTCAAAAAATTTGGCAAGATGTCATGAAAGAGGAGATAACCTTTATAAAAAAAAATGACACTTGGGAGTTGGTAAAGCTTCCTAAAGGCAAGAAATGTGTTGGATGCAAATGGGTCTTCAAGAC
The DNA here is from genome assembly GCA_028583015.1 of Wollemia nobilis. Lineage (NCBI taxonomy): Eukaryota > Viridiplantae > Streptophyta > Pinopsida > Araucariales > Araucariaceae > Wollemia > Wollemia nobilis. The sequence goes on from JAQPPZ010000057.1 coordinate 4,131,235, forward strand.
CAAATTCAATGTTGATGGAAGCATTGAAAGGCACAAAGCAAGATTGGTTGCAAAAGGATTTACACAGAAATATGATATTGATTATGAGGAGACATTTGCTCCTGTAGCCAGACAGGAGACCATCAGAACAGTTCTTACTTTAGCTGCTCACAAATATTGGAAAATTCAACACATGGATGTGAAGAGTGCCTTTCTCAATGGGTACTTGACAGAGGAAGTGTATTTTGAGCAACCTCAAGGATTTCAAGAGTAAGGTAAGGAGCACCTTGTTTACATACTGAAAAAGGCACTCTATGGCCTCAAGCAGGCACCACGAGCTTGGTACTCACGCATTGATGGGTACTTCAAAAATTTTGGGTTCACCAGAAGCATAAATGAACCCACCCTTTACTACTTGAAGTAAGGTAATGACATCCTCATAGTTTGCTTGTATGTGGATGATCTCATATTCATGGGTAGTAATGAAAAAATGAATATGGAGTTCAAGCGCTCCATGATGAAGCAGTTTGAGATGAAGGATCTTGACTTAATGCACTACTTTCTTAGAATGGAGGTTCATCAGTCAGATACAAGGATCTTCATCTGTCAACATAAGTATGCTCGGGACATGATCAAGAAGTTTGCTATGGAGCATTGCAAACCAGTTGCAACTCCAGTTGGACATGGGATCCAATTAAGCAAATATGATTGAGCATCAAAAGTTGACGTGACCACTTTCAGAAGTATGTTTGGGAGTTTGATGTTTCTCGCCAACACTAGACTTGATATTCAGTATGTTGTTTCTCTTGTCTCTCAATTTATGGCTAGCCCATCTGAACTGCATTTGCAGGAAGCTAAGAGAATTCTTAGATATGTGAAGGGTACATTGGATTTTGGAATCCATTACCATAAATGTAACACTATCAAGCTTGTAGGCTTCAGTGATAGTGATTGGGGTAGTAACATTGATGACAGGAAATCAACTTCAGGGAACTGTTTTAGTCTGGGATCAGGACTAATAACTTGGAGTTCCAAAAATAAAACTGTGGTAGGGTTGTCTTCTATAGAAGCTGAGTATATAGAAGTCATCTATGCTAGTACTCAAGCCTTGTGGCTAAGAAAACTGTTGGAAGAGATTGGAGAGTAGCAAAGTGGTCTGACCATAATATACTATGAAAACATTAGTGCCATTCAGTTGGCATACAATCCAATCCACCATATTAGAACGAAACATTTTGATATGAAGTACCACTTCATCCGAGACATGGTGGAGCAAGAGATTGTTGAGCTTAAATTTTGCCACACTTTGGAGAACATTGCAGATATCTTCACCAAAGCGATGGCTAAAGCTCAATTTATAAAGCTGAGAGACTGTGTTGTCAGTCCTCTCAAATTTAAGGGGGAGAATGTTGCAAATGTGAAGAGGGTTAAGGCCTAGAAATATCTAGTTTTTCTAGGCTTAGTGTGAAAACAACGGTGTTTGTCGGCAAGGTTTAATTGTCAGCAAAATTTTATTTTTCCTCTCCCGATATTCTCTCCTCTCCCTATTCTCTCGTATTCCATTTCCTCCCTATTATTGTGCCTCTTATCTATCCTTTCCTTTCCTTATACCTCCACGCCGACTCCCTTCCTCCTTCTTCTCCAACCCACTTCCTCACTTTTGATATGGAAGCAATGCTTAATTTAGTTACCAATTTTATTGGTTTATTTAAAGGAACTTGATTCTCTATATTGACATCAACCATTCCCATAAACTCATGGGAAGTGTTTTGGCATTTAGAAAAATCATGGATGTCTCATCAACTTGTCTAGGGTGATCTTCTTGTCTTACATGTTTAGGTGAAGAATCAAGAATGGTATCGAAGGGTGGTGATTACAGGATGTTGACCTAAATCCTTAATGGAATCAATGATAAGCGTGAGTATCCCAATTTGTGTTATGCACTCATTGAGCTTGAGACTAGTTAGTTGAGTTGTGTCTTGAGGTAGGATTGATGCTACTAGTCTAGGGCGTTTTGTTTCAGTTGTGACCACTGCAGTTTTATCTTCATATTTATAGGAGATGATACCTTGTGTTACAATGATGGGAATATATGGAGGAATATCCTTTATTGGACCCTTAAAGTTTTCTCCATTAAAGGATCCTAACAATGTAGAAGGGGTATAGGGAGAAATCACTAACGATTATGGATATGCAATGGGTGATGATGGATTTATGGATGGTTGTAATTATGGAGCCTCCTATTTTATAGTGTCATTCGAGTGGATATTTTGGTGACTGAATGGTGAAGGAGGATCTTGTGGTTGATCGATAATTTTGTAATATTTGAAGGGATCTGGATCTGTGTGCACAATATGTATTTAACCTTGGTGTATAAATTTGAGGTGTTGATGTACTATGGATGGGATACATTCCATATCTCTCATTTAAGGCCTTTCCAATACTATATTGTATTGTCTTTCACCCTCTAATATGTGGCACAACATAGGCATAATATTTATTCCAACCTAAATAGGTAGGACTATTGTACCAAAAATAATAGCAGTGATATGTTCTTAGAGCAACTCTTGGTAAACATTCGTGTTAACTCAGAAATAGGAATGGTGAATGGTAATTTTGACATGATCATGCACCACCTATTTTCATAATCCATGACTGGCTCATCATCATATTGACATAAATTTGACAAGTAAAAAATGTTTACCTTCTTATTGACTCTGAAAGAGAAGCATTCAAGGAATGTGTTAGCTAGTTGTTCCAGTATAGAGATGATGTGTCTAGGTAGCTAGTTGTACCACTCTAAGGCAAAGCTAGAGAGTGTTATCATAAATTTTTGTAATAGAAAAGCATCATTATTTTAGAACTAAAAACAAAGTTCATGAAACTTGTGACGTGCTCTTGGGCACCCTCATCCCCTCTAAATTTATCCAGCTTCAGTATTTTGAAGTGCATTGGGTAAGCCATACTAGGCACTGATGGATCAAGGGGTTGGTTATACAATTTTATCAATGTATATTTCTTGTAAACCACACCCTATTTCTCAAGCGATTGAATTCGTTCTATGAAAAATTTGTAAGCCTGCGATGAGAAAATCTCATTTTATCAAAGAGATTTCTTGGGAGTAGTAGGTGGAAGGTTTTTTTTTATCAAGTTGGCATATTTTGATCATCCACCAAGTCCTTGTAATATGGCTTGGTCTTGTTCATCTACTTTCATCTCTTAATAGACCTCATATTCCAATGGGTTTGGTGTTAGGTGTTGTCTTTGCTGATAATTATTTATAGAGATGTGAAGAGGACGAGTGTATTTTTTCCTAGGATGTAACTCCTAATGATGCACAGTGCATCTCAAGTTGAGTTTTTTATTATAGGTAGTAGGCATGGACACCTCATCATGAGCTACCTTACATGATTGTTCTTCACATAATATTTGTTCAAGGATAATTTCCTCACACAATATGTGTTCTTACAAATGTCGATGATGTAGCTTATATTGTTCTACATGCTCATGGTCTAAGTGCTCTAACTCATGACATAAATCCTCCAATTGAGATTGGAGAAATTTCTCTCTCTGACTAGTATTAGGGCAAGGTAGCCAATATGTGTGATTTTTTGTGTGATGTCGATGACTTCTCATATCTATATGAGGGATTTTGGCTATTTTGATTCTTGTAGTGAGTGTGGCAACCCTCTTACCTCGATCAATCAAGGCTAAATTTACTTTGTGTTCAACCCTAGGGGTAAAGCCCTCATGTAAGGATAGTGTGGGAGTGTGGCATGTTTGAGTGGAACACTCTTCATGCATATGTATGGGGTGAACTATATCTTCATCAAACCCACTCTCAAAATGAGAATGTGCAAAATAAGGGGCTCTGTAGGTTGCATTTGGACCATACTTGTCTAAATGGTTTAGTTTGTGAGTCTTCCAAGGTTGGTTAGGAGGAGTGGCTCCCCCATATCGACTAAGCAAGGGTATGTATTCTGTGCCAAGCTCTTAAGGTTTTGTAGATCGTTTTGGTACATGGATGTGTGCAAATCCTCTATTAGGCCCCTCATTGGGTAGATTTTATCTAGAAACAACATGTGATCAATGAGGTCTAGAAATATCCTCATCTTGGTTGCAAGGAGTTCCCACAAGATTCCTCCTAGCAGGGGTCTCTCAATGAGTAGATCCTCCATGGGTAGAGTTATCTCCACAATGGCTACATGAACATCGTTCAAGTAAAGGTTAGTCATGTGGGTTGTATCTAAGGCATTCTGAGTCTTACCGTGCATTGCTAGTGGCCTTAGATGGTAACTAGGCATGGCTTCATGTTGTGACCATTTTATTTTGATTATGCATGTGATTAGGAAACAAATAAAGTATACAAATGGTTATCTTTTTTAAGGATTATTTGTGTTTCCTAAAACTGGATTATGTGTTATGATTCGTTGATTTTCTTACCTTTATCTTGTTTGAGTTTGAAATTGTTGATGTAATACTCAATGTTTAAGGATTTTCACTTGTATGCTCTCACACACTAACCTGGTGATGAATTTCAGGTTGTGAAACCCTCCAAAATATGGAGATGAATCCCATATCCGCTGAGGGAGCACACATCCTACCAGTCCTCACCTAGTTCACTATGGTCAACTATACACCCTTTGAAATAAGAGTACGTGCAATTTTCCATGGCTACGATGGTTCTTGGAGCTGGTCTTGGCCAAAATGGGGTACAAATATCCACAATACAAGCCAACAAGGTGGTGATGAAGGCCACCATTATTGGTCTTGATCAATGGTTGGATGTCACTTCCAACTCACTGATGTTTAGTTTGAAATATGATGTGTGTGTGGATTCCTTTTATTTTATGCAAAAGAAAAATGCAACATAAAGCACTCCATGATATTTCACTAATGCATGAAAGTACATTTCAAATTCTCAAATATGTAAATAAAAATGTTTTAATTTTAGAAAATTTGAAATGCAACCCTAAATGAATTCAGCCTTTAGGCAGGCAACATGCAAGCAAACCCTAACAATCAATTTAACCATGGGCCGTCATTGTGTCAAATGGTCTACAACATAGACCATCAGACATCAAAATGGTCATATAAAGGGACCGCTATTCCCAAAAGTGGTTGCCAGTAGACAAATTGAAACTTAAAATTTTCTTCTAAATCTATCTATATTTTTAACTTAAATTGCTATTCTATCTTTTTCTACAAAAACATAATAAAATAAGACACAAAAGTACTTACAAGTGTAGCCATCATTCGATGAAGTTGTTGCAAATCTAATTTTTGAACTCTGTTCTAAGATCGTCAAGGGGTAGAGTAGCTAGAATTGGGTGCCATCATAGGGTATGGTGATGACCACTATGAGCCATGCCATCTCAGAATGGTGGTACCTATAAGTCCAAAAAGTCAAGAAAACAACAAGTTAGTGACAAATTAGGAGAATGTGGGAATAGTCCCACATGTGATCACCACTATAATATGTTTAAAATATCTAATACCTATAGATGTAATATGAAAGCAAATAGTAAATGCAAATTATGTAACCATCATGACAAATAAAGTAGAGAAAATAAAAAACCCTTCTCATTGATATTTGCAAAATGTATTTACAAGAGGTTACAAAATATCCCTCTTAGGGATTCACCAAATGATACAATATTATAAATGAAATCCCACAATGGTAGGTGTCTTCACAAGATCCTTGTAATCTTCCAAAACTTATTATGGAGGGGTTTCCTAGCAACCTCTGTTGGATGATGCAAATATTTAGGAATCTTGAGGTGATCTGATCCTATGGAAACATGAAATCTACACACATAAACACCTATAAAGCATCAATATAAATTGTAAAGCCTCTCAATATGAGGTATATTTCATGATAATGCAAATGAAGATAAATTGCATAAAAAATGAAGAAATGCATGAAATATTAAAATAAAATATGTTAAACTAGGTTAGAAATAAAATTAAAAGCTAATAAAATTGATCTAATTGATAAAACAGAGAAAATTGAACATCACAACAAGGTCATCATTGATTAGAACAACTAGCTCTAGTAGCCATCATCGGGTCTAATGACTCCGCTTGCGATCCATTATTGGGCATAACGACCACCAAATAGATATTTTGTTATTTGCACTCGATGCTTGGTGATGTCCGAAATGTATATCAAAATGATTGATATTCTTGGTGCGTTCTTAAGAAATTAATTACGATGATATTTGAGTCGAAGTCATGGTGAATTGATGATGAACATTGCTAAGATTTGTCCTTTAAGCTCCAATGCACTCCATGGATGTGAATGTAAAATTCATAACAAAATGTCAGCAGCACCTTGACAGTTATAAGAGAACGATATCTCTAATATCAAAATGGCAATAGTTCATCGTATGAAATTTAGGATCCTTTGGTGAAGGAAATGCTCCAATTTATAGATTTCCCTCAATTTCAATCTTGGCTTGCTGAAGAAGCCATGATCAAGATTCAATTAGGCTCAGGGAGATGAGGTATTGATTTTGGAAGCTTCTCAATCATAATTGTTCAATATTAGTTGCCCTATAATGGATTTGACTCGGCTCAAGGAGCCCAAGTTTGTTACAGGTGAGGCCATCTTCGACAAGTGCAACCAGCTCTAGGGTTTGTCATTGGGTCTAGTGGCCTCTAGGAAGCCACTAGGGTGGATAGTAGCCCAGAATGAAAAGGACTTTTTACCCCTGTATGAGTGGTTAGAGCCACTGTTAGGTCTTGGGAAGACCCAAGATGAGTCATATGGCCTGAAAAGGTGTCTACATGAGTAGCCTCCTCAATATGACATGTTTTAGGTGTCTATAAATACTTTGTCCAACGTACTTAATATCAATTTATGCACCTATCGTTGCACTTTGAAAAACAAGCATTTCAACCTATTGAAATTGATTTCCTCCATTAGGGTCATCTACATCAACATGCAAGTGACCCTAGATTCAGTCTAACATTATTTTGATCCTAAAGTGTTCCCTTGACCTAGAGTTTTAATTTTTCTATGAAATAGCTATAGGGTATGCAACATGAACTAGATTTGAAGGGTTACTAGTAATAGGACACCAAAATCTAATAGTAGTTGTCATTTAGGCATAGACCTCTAGGTTCCTATGGTGATTATAAGGATCCCTATGCTACTAGGGGAACTTTTCCAAGTATAGGTGGGTGGATTTAACTCAAGCTTTGCTACTAAAATTGATCCCTTATGAGGAGGTGTTGTTGATTTTCTTACTTGCCCTCATGATATTATCATTTTGTGCATCAACACATTCACCTTTGAGGACATACATCTTCATGGTTGGATAACCAAGATGGGTAACATCATTTGTTTGCATTGTATGATTGAAGATCATATCACATTGATTATTACTAAGTTGTGAACCCATGCTCATAAGTGGTCATTATGGGAGCTTTGTTAACATGAACACCCTCTTATGTAGAAATTTTTTAAAGTTATTTTGTTGTAAGTTTGTCAAGAACTCTTCTACATTGTATGTGGTTTGTTTGATGCAAACCAAGGAAACTAGATTGATTGAGGGTTATTACATGGAGTTCATAGGATTGCTTGTTCATACCTATCAATTGGATCTGAAAATGGTGGTCTCAGTATTTTTTCGTAGCCTTAAGGATAAATTGAGAAAGAGGATGATATGCATGATCCATACACCCTTAAATAGGTTGAACGTGTGGCTCTAGCAATAGAAAAGAAGCTCCAATTTTCCTATTTCCAATCCTAACATGATTTTAACCCTTGATGGCTTTACTTCAATAACCACAATGACAAGCATCCCCAAATTATTCTATTACAAATGTATTTCATGCCCTCTAAGGACTAGTCTTGTGAAAAATGATATAATTTCTTAGTGGAAGCTAAGAAAGCAAGAATTCAAGAGGATGAAGATCAAGATTCTTTGCAATAAGAGTTATCAATTGAAGTTGTGGCTTCTGAGCATAGGGATGATATCATGGCTCTATCTGTGTTTTCTCTAATGGAACTCCAGGCTTACCATACCATCAAGGTCTAAGGCTTCATCCAATATTAACATGTCAACGTGTGATCGATTCAAGTAGCACACATAACTTTATTGACAACAAAAAATAATAGTTAGGAATGTATATCAATACTATAACCTTATCCCATTAATTACTTTAAACTTCATAATCACAATGTTTAAATTCACCTATAAAATTATTATTATTACTTTTGAAAATATAGAATAACAACCAAAACATACACAACTGGAGCACATAAACGATTACCCTTCCTTAAATCTTTACTAACAAAATATAATACTTTATCATTAAAATATTTTAGATTAAAAGATAAAATTTAAACTTTAATTTACAATCTCTCTAAATTAAATACCCTAAATTTATATACAATTTTGATATATAATTTTTTTTTTAACTAAATATATTTGGGTAAAGTCGCCCCATTATTGATTGTTGCCATCCTCTTTTATCCGCTCATGCGTAGCTACAAAACGCAAGCTGTCCGCTTAAACTGTCCGCTTTCCAACTAATTATATATTCTTGCTTCCGATATATTTCGGAGTCAACTTCACAACATCGTTCCTATATTTTTCTAAGTGCCACGTATATTACTCTAAGTACATGGAAAGTATAATTGAAGTTCCAAGAGGACTACTATTTATTATTAGAATTTGGATTTTTTAGGAGGGATTAAAGATATATCAAATTAAATATAAATATTTAGATTGTTTATGTAATTTAAAGTTTTTATTATATATTTAAAAATTATTATTATAATATTATTATTATTATTTTATAGAAGAGGTATTAAAGTGGAACAGAGTTTTAAATATGTTATTAGAAATAAACAGTTTGTATGGGAACATAACATGGCATCTCTTTCATTTTTAATTACTTGGCGTAAGGTCAGACATTAACCTTGGGAAGTTATCTCTAGTAGAACAGGTTAAATCATTGGAGTTGCCTTTATAACTACTACGCCTTGGTAAACATGACCTCCAATGAGGGAGACCCCAGTGGCTCGGGTAACTACTGGGCACAAGGTCAAACATTATCCCTATGGAAGCTACTTGGGAGCACAGGTTAAATCACTGGAGTTGCCCCTATAACCACTATCTTGCCTCCATAAACATGACCTAGAGTGAAGGAGACCCAGTGGCTCCAGTTCAAAGGAGTCATATCAGACTACTACCTTTGCCCCAACAAAGCTGCTTGCCTCCAAAATTTGAATTTGGGTCTTTTCCTCGTAAACACCCAAAACTTATCAATCTACCCAATCTTTGAAACTTTATTTTTATTATTATTTTAAGTAAAATTTTAAAACATACAAAACTAAATATCTCTATTTAAATTATTTATGAAACGTACAATTTAATTTTTTTAAAATAATTTCTTATTTTTAAATATATAATAACAGTGAAACATTCAAATCCGCATATATGATAAGAGTCACTTTTCTGATACACTTGAGACTTAAAAAAAAATCTAACACCTTTACAATGTAACCTATAATTTAAATGCTTCAATTTGCAGTGGGAGTTGCACTTCCCATAGATCCTTCTGCTTGAGACTTCCATTTTTAACTCATGGTTTATAAGGACGCATTGAATCTAAATGTAATTTTTAAATTTTTAAATCCTGATCGGAAGAGTGCAAGTAGGGTGTCACTAAAAACTAATGACGGTGCTGGTAACTGTTTACTGATATTTCTCATTTCCATTTTCTCTTCCACCTGTCCGAAGAAGAGCCTACCCGACATTAAAAATTTTGCACATTGTAAAAATGTCAATGTAAGGTTAGATTAAATATTTAGGTAAGGTGATATATCTGGGACCAAAATCTTTGAAATACAATAAGAGTTAGTATATTTGGGTCACTGGGGTACAGCATGAACCTCTTTTCCTTAAATAAGGATCCAGCAATACATCACTAGATTAATTATTATACAACCAGGTTATGGTACAAAGGTGGGTTGAGCTTAGGACCCTTGTAATTAATTTCCCTTTTGAATTCAATGCTTTGAACGTTTCACTGTCAAGTCAGTCTTGGCTTCATTGTCCACAACCCATAGAAAGTATTTATCAAATTCATTTTCATCCCGATTTTGTCTGGTCAAACACAAGAAATTGTGAGAAATGTCTATGTCCATGAGAAAATTATCACTTTGTCTACTGTAGCTCGTTGAATTCTATGTGATGTGAGGTCAAGGTCTGTATCACACAACTAATCCCCATCAAGAGGATTTTTTTTTTGTCTTCAATGTGCAGTCAAGATCTCTGTTCCTACTACAACGAGTTCAAAAAAATCTTTCTAATAAATACAGTCTTTTTCAAAGTATGAGTATTATTTTAATTTTTTAAATTAAATCTTAGATACCATAATTTATTTTTTAATAATAAAAAATTTATTATCATTATATTATACTTGTCTAAAACCCAAACAAAATGTTTAGATGTTTGAAGCCAATGAAATTGAATAATGATATAAAAGAGGTTCATTATTACTTGAATAGATTTGCACCACAGATGTGGTGGTGTGGAGGATAACACTTTAAACTAGATGTGATGTTGGAAAATTATGCTTCAAAGCTATGTACTAAAATAGGTTATAATAAAATGTTTTCTCACTAGAAATAGCTCATAATAGAATGTTTTCTTATAAGAATGGAATTGTCTCTACAAGTAACATGTAAATGATAAAATGGTATATTATAAGAATGCAATTGTCTCTACAAATATTACAAATTGTAATATGTAAATATATTACAAAATACAAAAATCATATAGCCATGTTAATAGTATAACAACTCTAATATAGCCACACCAGTTATATTTATATTTATTGTTGTTAGCTTGGTTCTTAGGATTAGGTTAGTCAGCCTTTATGCATTACCATTAGGGTTATTGTTTGATTTAGTTTATAAATAAATGAGTTATGATGTAGTAGTGACATCATTATATTTGTTATATTAATTTGCTTTTATTGCATGTAAATGAATTTATCCTATCCAAGTAGCTATAAGACTTTGTCATCTTTAAGTGGTTAGGATTTGTATTGGTTTGGAATCTGGAATATCTTACTTGCATTATGGATTTTATGCTATTAAATTTATTTTATTGTTCTAGTGGTTATTTCTTTTTGTGCATTATTGAATTTTTGTAGTTGTATTTCTAAAAAAAATTCATTACAAATGGTATCAAAGTATCAATATTGGCTTCTTATAGTAGTGCAAAAAAGTAGAAAAATGTAGCAAACCAACCCAAGCACTCAAACAATTATATCTACTTCCTATTGTTTGTGTAATTTTTGTCAATCTTTTTAGGGTCCATCTCAAGATGCATTTTTCTTCTTTAATATTATGATTTAGTTGTCATTATTATTTTTTGCTAAAATTGATTAAAAAATATATCAAAAGTACTAGGGCCCATTTGGGAGACCCATATCACTACGACCTTCTCTTTGAATTATTTAAAATAAAAGATATCAGTATATTTTAGGTTTTACTTTCATTTCTTGTATATGAATGAGCCCTTTGCTTCTACTAGTTAGTTGCAAATCAATAGGTGTTTGTAGTGCACTGGTTATCCAAAGGATGTGTGCATGAGCAAAAAGAAATACCAACCTACAAATTTTGGAAAGGGTCATTATATCCTTGTGGTTATCAATAGCATTATCTCATGTGTCCTTTTATTTTTGGTACCATTGCTTGCCTTATCCTACCATCCCTCCTACTCTTACAATTAGTAATACATCGGCCAATGCAATTAATGTCAATTTGCGCACCTATCTTTTGACCTAGGAAAACAAGCATTCCAACCTATTGAAATTGGTTTCCTCCATCAAGGGCATCTAGGTCAACATGCATGCAACACTAGATTCAATCCAACATAATTTTGATCCTACCCATATAGATTGTTCCCTTGACTAAGAGTTTTAAAGTTTTTTGTGCAACAACCATATGACATGCAATAAGAACTAGATTTTAAAAGTTGCTAGTATTACGACACCAAAATCTACTAGTACTTGTCATTCGGCCATAGACCTTTAGGTTCCCATAGAGAAAACAAGGATACCTATTCTACTTTCAGCACTGTTCCAAGTATGGGTAGGTGGATTTAACTCAGGTTTTACTACTAATATTGATCCCTCTATAGGAGGTGTTTTTTATTTCCTTACTTTACCTAATGATGTTTTTATTTTGTGCATCGACATATTGATATTTGAGGGCATGGATATGTATGGTTGGATAACCAACATGGATAGAACCATCTATATATATTGTATGTCTAATGAATATCATATCACAATGTTTATCACTAAGTTAGCAACCCATGCTCATAAGTGGTTGTTATAGGAGATCTATCAACATAAACACCCTTTTATGTGGTGAAAGTTTTATGTGTTATTTTATCACAATTTTTACAATGGATATTCTACTTTGTATGTGGTTTGTTTGATGTAAACAAAGGAAATTGGAGTGATTAAGGGTTATTACATGGAGTTCACAAGACTGCTTACTGATACCTATCAATTGGATATAGATATGGTGATCTCAACCTTTTTCCATAGCCTTAAGGATGAAATCAAGCAAAAGGATGATATGCATGAATGTATGGCTCTTTTCCAATGCTTGAGTCCAAACTGAGAAATAAAATGGAAAAATGAGAGAGAAGATGTCATAGGTTAGATACTTGATACAACAACAAATTCAAACTCCCTATTTTATCCATAGGGACTACTATTTATAATATCTATGGGCTAATTTTAAAATTCAAAATTCCCCTCAAAATAAGCATGGGTGGGAACATCGACATCATCTCTACTTGTAAGATCAAGAAGAATGTGCTACACTAAATTATGAGGAGTTCAAAAATATTTGGAGTTAAATAACCATTTATTCCTCCATGGGTGGCATGGTCCTATTTTTGAAGGGGTCATTAATATGCTCACATTTGAATGTTAATCCAAGTAGATGGGTCCCATATTGGTGACCATGACATAGTGTTCCCTTGGATACCAACTCTGTATTGGTGATTTCCTCTTTTCTTGTATAATCTTCCTAAATTTTGTTAGGGATCTAGGTGTGAACATCCCTTTTGATGATATGATTGCTCTAGTGGGCCTTTCCTTTGTGCTTTCGATCAGCCCCAAGTCTAGTAACTATTATTGATATTGTTTGAGTCCTTTTGGGATAGAGATTTAGGGTCGCTCATATGATTGGCTTAGGCAAAGATATTTACTTGTATTTTTTTGGAAAAAGGACTTGTCCCACTATAGAAAAAATTTCACTATATTTTTGGTGATTCATAGGGGATTTATACTTTTAGGAGTAAAAGAACCCAAAAAACAATGGTCTTATCCAATGGGTGCGAAGTCTCTAGGGTAGGCTCTAGAAGCTTGAGATGAATTTTAGGTCCTTAAACATGTGTTGAGGAGGTTCCCCTATTTTATAAACTTTTGCTAATAAGGTTTTGGAAGTCTCTTGTATTGTCTCTCTCTCCTAAATCCTTCTCATAAGACTAAATCAGGAATGGTGTAGTTATTTATTGTGTTGTTATCCGTTGGCCATGGGGGATGTCATTTTGTGGTTTTGACAACCTCTATATGTGACTCAAGAGATTATTGTGCTCCATCATTCCTATTAATCCATACTATTCTTCTTTACACATAGTGAGTTTATAAAAATACTTTACCAATATGTCCTAATTTTTTTTAGTTTTGACATTGCCTATTTACATTCACTAATAAATATATACTTGGTCTTTCCATATTTAAATATCATTTATTTAAACTATGATACATGACCTAACATGTATGCACACATTGATCTATTTTCTCATGGAGTTGTTTAGACAAAACTTGTAGTGTTAGGACCACAATGACTCAAAATTTTATTTGTACTAGTAGCTTGGCTGATTGATTATGCACACTCCTATTTTTAGTGGAGGATGGACACTAGAGGATCCAATGAACATTTGCATTTTGAGTCCTTTTTTTGTATCATATGTTGTTAGATTTTGATGTAGCAAGCATGGAGAGATAACAATCACAAGATGTAGAATAATATGAAATAAAGTAAATATGCTAGATGACTGAAATATACAATAAATAGAAATAATAAAAGGTTACAATGTAGTTATGGAGGAAATAAACACTTCAATATAAAGCTACTGAACTACATTGTACCCATCACCAATGGATGGTGCACACACATAACTAAGCTACAATATGTCCCTTGACTCTCTATTTCTATTACTCTATTCTATATATCTATCTATCTATTTTTAGAAATAGAGTATATTACATTATTTGGGTCATGTAAATGTACCTTCCTTGGTACATACTTAGGACATTAGGTTACTTTAGGGGGAAGTTATCTAGTTACTTCATGCAATGTAATAAATGCACAAGTGTCAATGTGCAAGTTGTAATGTGCAAGGTGTCCACTTGTACAACTAGGTAGAGTGTTGGCCAAGGAACTTATCTTCCTATATAAAGGCCATAGATGTAGAAGATAGATATCGAAGTCATTGTATCAAAGTCAGTGTGTGGTAGATAGGTAGTAGGGTAGTGTGTGTGTGAGCTATAAGCTCAGAGCTCATTCATGGAGCAGTAGCTTATATCATGGAGTGTCCATTTCCTCCATAGCTACTATTGTAATATTTTTCATCATTTCTATTTATAGCATATTTCAGTCATCTCGTAGATTTACTTTATTTCTTATTATTCTGCATCTTGTGATTGCTATCTCCCATTGTATGTGGCATCAAAAGCTAACAGTGGTATCAGAGCTACGGTAGATCAAGCCACAGTAGGTCTATAGGGAAACCACCATTATTATTGACCCTGAGTTTTTTGAGAACCTGACGCGCCATTGGACCAGTCACTGTCAAAATTTCTTAGAAGAGTCTAGGTGGTAGAATTAGGGAGAGTTACAAGTGAGGACTGAAATCTTAGTTTCAGAAATACTGAGATTGCATAGGGCTAGAGTCTTTCCACAGAGTTGAAGGAAAACTCGTGAAGACTAGGACTCAACATTTGATCCACTAGGTTGATGAATCAACTAGTGAAGCTCAGAGATCTGGAAATACTTACCTGAAAGTTTCTTTTATTGTAGGGAATTAATACTCAGATGATTGGGACACCTCCTACAATAGAAATCTAGGAGACCTCAACTTCATTGCCCGAAGGTCGGAGTGCCTTCATAGTGCAGAGATTAGTTGTTGTAGAGAGGAGAATACTTTAGAAGAAACTTCTGGAAAAGAATCATGGTGAAGTCTGGAGATAGGAGATCTCCATTGATAGATTGAAGAACTTCACAAGAAGAAAAATGCCATAGAAGCCTTGATATAGAAGAAAAGGCCATAGAAGCCTTGATCCAGAAGAAAAGGCCATAGAAGCCTTGATCTAGAAGAAAAGGCCATAGAAGCCTTGATCTAGAAGAAAAGGCCATAGAAGCCTTGATATTGAAGAACAGGCCATAGAAGCCTTGATACTGAAATAGGCCATAGATGCCTTTATCCTGAAGAAGATTCCAGAAGAGAGTATCTAATTCAGAAGCAGATTTTAGTACTAATATTTTTGTTGTAGGTAAAGGAGATCCAGTAAGTCAGGAAAGCTTCCTACAAGAAAGTTAGGAAGAAAAGCCTCTTTAGAATCAATCTAGTACCTGAAGCAAAAGAGATCAGGAGGAGATCTCATTGAAGAACTTCTAGACTAGGAAGAAGAAGAAGGACTAGGAGAGTCCTACTTGAATCCAGAAGTAGTAGAATTAGATATCTAGGAGAAGATCTCAATGCCAACACTTCTAGAAGTAGAAGGTTGAAGATAAGGTCTCAAGGAAGACCAAAAGAAGTTGCAAGATCAAAGACCTTGACAAGGTCTCGATGAGCATCCAGTAAAAGGCTAGGAGAGCCTTACTAAAGAAATCATCAAAGGAGAACTCATTAGAGAAATCCACTACCAAGGAGAAGCCCTTGATAGTGAAGGACTTGGGACAATTATTACCATCCAACAACAAGCCCAAGAGGAGGAGAATTTGGCAAGGAGTGCCAAATCCGAGCAGAAGAAGAATCTAGTGAAGACCTCAAGACATTCAAAATCTTGAGAAGAAGATCCTACTTGAAGTCAAAATTTGACAAGAAGACTTGAAGGTAGAAGAAGCTTATCAAATCTAGGAGATTTGAAGATTACCTCCTACAATAAGAGGTCACTACTTCAGAGATACAAACTTCTCCAAATCTACAGTAGAAGGAGGAGATTACAAGAGGAGATCAAAGTCACCAAATCCTAGGCTCATGAAAGAAAGTTTGAGACCATCAATTTGGTGAAGAAGGAGTTGTTCAAAATAGTCTACAAAGAGCTGCAAGATCCTACTCAAGGTAGCAACTTGGTGATCTTAGGCACCAAGATCTACATCCTCTACAGAAGCAGAAAAGGAGCTACAAAAGCATTCAAAAAAAGGTAAGCAACTATCGGTGCAAGTAGATTCATTAGTTGGATTACTTATCAGATTTATTAAAGCACCTTCATCCTGATTAAAGTTGCAAAAAGGAGATTTGTATTACAATATTCAAGTGTGCAAAAAGAAAGGTTCTTTTTAAGGTTCATTTGCACATTAGGAGTTGATTAGATTTCAGAATTTCAATAATCTATCAACTAGCCTATTATCTACTTTGGAAAGCAAAAGAAGACTATCTCCTAATATCTTGCTTATAAGAAATTTACAGAATAATTCTTGAAGGTTCATTTCAGATTATTCTTGATTAGTTGTAGTGAATTGATTAAGTGCATTTTCTTGAGAGTAGATTGGAGTGATAAGGTGTAATTTGTTAGTGCATTAAAAGTAGAATTTGTTAGATTCATTTGCACTATTATTACTCTCAAAAGAAATTAGTTTTGTGCTTTGAAATAAAGGCTACAAAATCTAGTTTGGATCAAGTGTCTAAAGACACTCTTAAAGCATAGAAACCTGCAACTCATAGTGGCCAATAGAAGCCACCAAAATTGGTTAGTACAAGCAAAGAAAAGCTAACCAAAAAGAAGCTTCAAATATTGAGACTTGGTGAGTCTCAAATCCAAAGCACTTAGGGTTAGTGCAACTAAAATAAAGCTTATGTTCTACAACATTTACAAGGCTTGGATTCACCATCAATCATCCAAGCAAAAAGGGTAAGGAGTCTAGCCAAAGAGACATCCTCAAAACCCTCATTTTGCACTCATTAATCTGCTACAAAAATAAGAATCTCAGACCTACAAAAGAGTGCAAGAAAAGGTGCAATAAAAAAGGTTCTATATACATGTAAAGGTTACATGGTATTGCACTTCTACAATACATAAAACATAGGGAAAGGAGCATATTTAAAGGTGCCACAATAGGCACAATAGGTACAAGGAAAAAGGTAACCAAAAGAAGGGCCAAAGGATCGAGCATTCTCCAACAACGAAAGGGCATTCTCTCCAAGAATAACGGAAGCAAGACAAAGGAAGATTTTACATAAATGATAACAAGCCTACCAAGGTTATTTACATAAGCCAAAGAAAATCTATCAAAAACATTTACGTAAACCATAGCAAGGATAAGAAGCTATTTACATAAAAAAGGAAGATAGAGCACATCCAACATTCAGACGCATCAAGCTTCACCTCTATCAATGTGAACAGGGAGCACAATGAAGGTATAAGCACAAAGAAGAAGAGTAGATGCTACGTTGGGAATAGCATCAATAGAGGGTAGCAAAAGAGCTACCTCATCCTCATTCGAAGCTCCAAGGTGGCTCATGAATTACCTGCAGAAGAGAATACATTGCTTGTTGCTCAAGAAATCAAAGCAAGCTAAGGAGGAAGATAATCGAAGGAGTTATAATCTCCTTCTTGGAGGTGTTACATCAAAAATCCCATGCAAGAGGATTGAATGCCACTTGGTATAATATTCCCTAATGGCTATCATATCTCTAACGCTCAAGAGATGAACATTGAGGAGTTACAAGTGCTCAAAGCAAGTTTAAATACATTACAAAGGAGTAACGGTTGGTGCAGCAGCATTACAAGAAGTGGCAGTACTCTCAAGAAATGCAGGTGCCACTTGTCCATCATTGACTACCATTAAATGCAGTGTAGAGAGAGTGAAAGGATAGAATTTACATTCAAAGTCTACAGAGTGAAGTGGAGAGCAAAGTGTAGTCAAAGGATAGGAGGAATAGTGCAATCAATCCAGTCCTAAGCATTGTGTGGAAGAAGGAGAGAAAGGAGCATTTAAGGCTCCATTGAAGAAGGTCAGCATATACTCTCCAAGCATCGAAGAGCAAGCCCGACAACCATACCACACTTGGTCATTCAGATTCATCAAGTCAAGCACCATAGAAAGGGTACGTAAAGGACTATTATATTTTAGTCAAAACTAGCGCCATTCAAGTGTGAAGTCAAGGGGCTAAGGTAAGAAAAACTATCTCATTAATATTGCTTTCAAACATAGGAGATATAAGGTTATAATTTCAAGGATAAACTTTAAGGTTGAGAAAGCAAAAGACATAGGAGATAACTTACCAAAAATTAAAATACTATTTGCAAGCTAACCTAGGAGATATAAGGCCTTCTACTTAGGTTGAACTATTTAATACTTTGCAAATATTATTATCTTTTCTAATTTTCCAAATTTGGGAGTCATAAGGTCTACTACTACAAATTGATTTATTGGAAATTAGAAAAATTAAAATCAAATCTCAAAGGGCCATTATAAGAGGTTTATCAAAAACATATAAAGGTTGGAAATTATAATATTTACTTGTCTCAAATCTTCTCAAATCGAGACAAAAGATCCAACATTAAAACCTCTTGAAATCTAGAAAAAGTGCTTAGTTCAATAGGAGCAATAAGGACAATAGAAGTTGATTTTAGCATTTACAAAACTTTACAAAATCAACCAAGATTGAACTATAACTTACAAAAGCACTTTATATCTTGTCCAAAACATACTAGGGAGTCATAAGGCATTCTACAAAACCTAAGAATTGATATTAGGGAATTCAAATGGCTTCAAATAAATTCTTCTTAGCAGAATCTCAGCTACTTAAGGGTCCTAATTATTTCTCCTAGAAGAATAAAGTGAAAGCTATTTTGGTATATGAAAAACTTTGGGATATTGTCAAAGGGAAAACATAAATACCTACTATAGATGATATTGAAATCCTAAAGTTTGTAGAAAATGATTCAAAGGCTCTAATGATAATAACATTTGCTATCACTGATGAGATACAACCCTATATCAGTTTAGAAAAATCATCCTCAGATGCATGGTCAAGCCTAGAGAAAATTTTTGAAGGAAAGAATAAGGCAACTATTCTCCATCTTCAAAGTCAACTTCATTCATTAAAAATGAACAATGGAGAAAGCATAGAACTGTTCCTAAGAAAGGTAGTAGATATTAAAGGGAAATTATTTACCTTAGGAGAAATAATTAAGGATGAACTTCTTACTCAAGTAACCATGAGAGCACTTCCAGATAGCTATAAACATTTGGTAACATCTTTACAAGTTCTAAGTAAAGATACTTCTTTTGATGACTTAGTCAATATTCTACAAGAATATGAAGTGGAAAATATAGTTAAAGATGAGATGTCTAACACTACATTGGCATCTAAAGATAATCCATAGGGAAACATTACCTCTTCATCAAAAGGATGAAGACCATGGTACAAGTATTGTTAGATATGCAAGAGAAAAGGCCATAGTACCAACTACTGCAGGTTCAACCCCAAGAATCAAAATCAAGGAAATCAGATGAACAATGGGAGCCAATTTCAGCCATGACAATATCAAAATCCTCATCAACAGTAATTTTAGTGTCCATCCAATTATCCCCAATTGGAGTATCAAAAAATAAATCAAAAAGGACATCTAGCTCAGAGGATAGAAGAAATTGAAGAACTGGGAGAACCGACTGATGATTATGAGATCAAAGCTCTTTCAACAAGAATGACAGTTTTTGAAGACACTAACATCTTGCTTGAATAGGTTACAAAAATCAGAGAAGAAGAATCAGAATTCTAGATCAAAGAAGAAGATCCAATTCAAAGCCATCATATGGAAGAAGATCCACATTGAAGACTAAAGTCTTCAATACCCAAATATTGTAATACAGGGGGTGTTAGAAATAGAGTATATTACATTATTTGGGTCATGTAAATGTACCTTCCTTGGTACATACTTAGGACATTAGGTTACTTTAGGGGGAAGTTATCTAGTTACTTCATGCAATGTAATAAATGCACAAGTGTCAATGTGCAAGGTGTCCACTTGTACAACTAGGTAGAGTGTTGGCCAAGGAACTTATCTTCCTATATAAAGGCCATAGATGTAGAAGATAGATATCAAAGTCATTGTATCAAAGTCAGTGTGTGGTAGATAGGCAGTAGTGTAGTGTGTGTGAGCTATAAGCTCAGAGCTCATTCATGGAGTAGTAGCTTATATCATGGAGTGTCCATTTCCTCCATAGCTACTATTGTAATATTTTTCATCATTTCTATTTATAGCATATTTTAGTCATCTCATAGATTTACTTTATTTCTTATTATTTTGCATCTTGTGATTGCTATCTCCCATTGTATGTGGCATCAAAAGCTAACATCTATGAGGTAATCCTTATATAGGTAAAATAGGATACTTGGCCAACACTCTATCTAGTTGTGCAAGGGATAACTTGCATATGCACAACTTGCACATTGACACTTGTGCACTTATTTCATTGCATGAAGAAACTATGTAACTTGCTCCTAAAGTAATCTAATTATGTACCTTGGAAGATACATTTACATAACCCAAATGATGGAATAGACTCTAATTTTTACACCCCCTTATATTACATTATTTGGGTCTTAAAGACTTTAGTCTTCAATATGGATCTTCTTCTTCTTATTGAACTTTGTCTTCTTCCTCTATATTCTTTATTTTCAGGTTTAGTAGGTAATCTATGTCTTCATATGATGCAGATTAAGCTAGAGCTAAGCCTTCTTCTTTCAATTGGTGGTTCATGACTTGTTCAGATTCATCTTCCTTGTCTTCTATCCAACCACCTTTATAGTTCTCCTTGCAAGTATCTCCATATGGTTCTTATTATTGGTGAATGAGCAGGGCATGATGCAATTGTCCTCTCATAGTTTTTATTTTTATCCTACTATGCTAGCCTTTTTGGTGTACCTGTTCTTCATTTTCTTCAACCTGTTCCTCTGTAAATATATTAGTATCTTTTTGAAACATCACAATATCTTGTGATATTTCCATTAATTATAGGATGTATGTATTTTCATGAATTGAACCTATTTCTTTTATGTCATCTTGATTCATAATGAGAAAAGTATTGATTCCATCCATATATCCAAAGTTAATCACATAGTTATTTCCAACTAACTTGCTTACTGAGATGAGATTGAGTGTTAATCCAAGAACATACAATAATTTATGTAATAGAAGATTTGGAAATTATTTTCTTAGTGTTACACATCCATATCCATAAATAGGATACATTTGGCAATCTACAATTCTTCTTCTATAATCTTTAGCAATTTATAGATAGTCAAACCATTGTATATTTCCTATCATATGATGATTTAATCCTAAGTAAATATACCACACATATTCATGATTGTATGACATTCCTTTACCCATTTGAAGAAGAAATAAGATAGAATTGTACCTCCCTAATTGAAGTATATAAGCCTTGATTTGATAAAACCTTTATTAATCCTTAGGTTGTAGACTTCTATATGTCTCCCTAGGTATGTTTACAATCCCAGGAAGCAATGCACCTAATCTATTTGCAGCATAATATCAAGCATAAACCATGAAAGTGTAAAGAACAAAGAATTAACAAAACACAAGATATATTTTCATTAATTCATTTGGAACTTTGGTTACAGATAGGTCCCTCTTAGGGATATCGATTACTTGATACAATGATTACAAATAGAATGAAATAGCCCCCACAAAAGGGATGGTGCACTCCTCAGGCCTCTCATATTCGTACACAAACTTGCTCAAGGGCTTACTGATGCCTTCTTCTCCTTCACTTACTTAGAGGGATCTGATTACAAAGATGCTTTGAACTGGTCCAAGAACCTATGATCTATGGTCAAGAAATAAAAAAATTTGATTAGTAGCATATGTGGCCTCTCATGATGAGGCTTTCTTTAAATATCTGCAAGGAATGACATAGAAGCATAATAAAAGCGTAATGATACAAAGACAAGCATAAATGCATGAATGACTTAGAAACTACTATGCAAATCCAATGAAAAGATAAATTTGTGCTAAGGTTAACTAATGAACCCAAAATAATAAGAAATCTATGCTAAAACTTGGGAAATTATGACTCAAACCCTAGGTTATGCCTGTAGGCCGCTATCAAAGGACAACGACTATGAACTAAAAATTTTACCTCACAAACCAGGGGCTGCGACACTCAATACTTTGTATGAATTGATTTTCAAGGGTCACCTTCATGTCCAAATATTGATTAGTGATGAAAAAAATCTTGATCTAAATGCTTGGATGATGCATAGTCATTGCTCAATCAGATAGCACATCATTACTCCTCAAGGGGATGCAAAATTTCTCTCCAATTATCTAGGGCTTTGCTGCATAAAAAATTAGATATTATATATTCTTTCTTATTATTTGGAAGGATGCATATGTAGACATCCCAGATCTAGATCTACATGTAACTGGTCGTTGGAAGACAAGGCTCAGTTCTAGATTTACATGGAAGTGGTAGTTAGGAGGATCTCTGGGAGATCGACATAAAAGACTGCTTGAATTTGATGCAAGTGTAATAAAAATGCGTGATCTAGGCCTGCATTCATGGCCAGTTTGCATTTTTATTCTAGTCATTGTCTAGAGTGGTGGCTAGATGTGACCACTCTTAGCTTCAGTGACTTGTTGCTTTGGTTGATAGCGATGGCGCTTGAATGGGCCAAAACTGCCCCTTGTGAGTAGTCTCCTAAACATAATGTATTTTAAGTGTCTATAGATACCCCTTTTTGGGATACGTTGTAGGAAAACATAGCCCTGAGCAAAAATAGACCACCTAGGTCCATATTGTTGGGTGTATGATGATCATTGATCTCATCAACATTAGATGCCCCAACCATGAGTAAGGCACACATTAGAATCATTGCTTCCAATAGGATGGAAGGCTTAAATTTGAAAAAGCTTTCACTGCAAGTCTCAAGGCAATCAGGTAGCCTTGGTGCTACGATTCGTTCGAAAGGAGAAGAGCGAAAGCTTAACTATCATATTTGCTTTTTTCCCCAACAAAGGGTAATCTTATGATATTTGTTAGCAATGATTCATAAGATGAACACAATTTTATATGATTGAGTGATCCTTTATTAATTTTTATTATGATTTTTGATCTACCCCCTCAAGCGACGAGTTGATGAGGAAAGGACAATAGATAAAGCGACAAGTTGCTTTGACCAAGATGATTGATTTGGGTGATTTTAGAGTTTTGCATTTTGTTATATGGTAGCTCCCATTATAGGCTTGATTTCAACCATTAGTATTAATTGTACATCTCTATCCCTCGGATTAGTCTGACCACAATGGCCTTCTTAGGAAATTAAAATGATAGCAATTCCATTTTATCTTGTGTTGTATCATTATGTTGGATGATCTCCTTAAAATTTCATAGAAGAAATGAAATGGATACCTCGTTCCCATGGGGCAGTCCGACTGCCATGGCATTCTTTGGAATTTAAGTGCAACATTTCAATTCAACAATGACTATTTTTCCCCAAATTTCCTTATGGTACTTTACTCATCTTGTCGGATTGCATGGAGCAGAAGTTGTTGCAACCACCAAGTGTATAGAGTAAATAAATGAATACGAGGCTCATTTGAAATTTTATTGTTATTTTGTTTTTTTTTATGTAATTTTTTTGGTATTTTGCAATTTTTTATTATTATGGACTGGTAGATATGCTTAACTGCCCATTTTGAGGTTCCTCATGGTAGAAATTGAGTATTTTTGTCTCTGTCTGCTAGCCTCTATCAGTAGCAATGACCTCTCATTTGCAATTTCATGGCCGCTATCAGTGTCAACGACCATAGAGTATGAGCTGCTAACACCAGCAACAACCACATCAAAATTGGAAAATATAAAAGATATTTTAGGGTTTTGACATTCATTATTTTCTAGTTGTCTTTTACAAATTGATCTTTGAGGTGAGAGAGAGTGATTGTGATCCAGGATGCTGACGTATTCTAGACACCATGGCAGAGCAAGGTGACACATCTACCAATGGAGGAGCCAGAGCCTCATGGGTATTTCGCTAAACCATAACTTTACATTTAACCAATGAAATGAACTCCATTAAGTAATTTGGTAAATGAACCTCATTAAACCCATTGGTAATTAATCGAATCCATAGATAGACTTAGTTTAGGGTTAATTTAGGTGGGTTATCTTTTGTTTTGATTTTTTTTTCAATTTTTGTTGGAATTTGGACAAGGGTGGACGTCGTTGGCATGCCGCCTCATGACCGATGATGCCCAGAGCGGTCCCCAATTTGCAAAGAGGGGCCATTGTTGCCGAAAGTGACTAGTTTGAATTCCAACGGTCAATTTTT
Organism: Wollemia nobilis; assembly: GCA_028583015.1. Lineage (NCBI taxonomy): Eukaryota > Viridiplantae > Streptophyta > Pinopsida > Araucariales > Araucariaceae > Wollemia > Wollemia nobilis. The sequence continues at coordinate 4,155,849 of JAQPPZ010000057.1, forward strand.
TTACCGTTGGTGGCTGGCCACTATCGACTTTAGCGGACACTATATGCATGAACGACCGTGCAACTTTAGGTGTTTTTCAATTATTTTTATTTTTGATTAATTGTTAATGGAATTAATTTCTTTTTTTGAATTTTGCAAGTGTAAATTGTGATTTTTTTGCATGTTTTGGTGTATTTGCTTAGAATATTTGTATTCTGCTTGATTTTGATTTATTTTTGCACCATTTTTTTATTTCATTGTATTTATTTAGTTTAAGTGCATTTAATTAGGCATTTATTTTACACTTTTTAGCTCTTGTCTACGTGGGCTTGGGACCCCAGTTTTCTCATGCGACTCCTACCCTTGATGGATGACATATATTGGGTCTGGTTTGATGCCTATGGGCTCATGTACATCATGAGGCTACCAATGATCATGTCAGACCGGCCTATCTTACTACCCTGGCACACAGGTGGTATTGTCATCCAAACACCTTTCATCTCCCTACTAGTGAGATGACTATCACTCCAGAGGATGTGTACAAGATCTTTAGGATTCCTTTAGGATTCTAGAGATGCCATGTCTGAGAGGGTATTTAGATATCATGCTACTGCAGCATTGGGTGACACTCAGTATGGCAGAGTATTCATGACCAGGTGGTATTAGGAGGATGTTTTCACATGGTGGTAGGCCATCTTGATGCATGTTATATGTAACATGCTATTACCATATTGTTTTAGATTAAGGTTCCCATGGAACCTCTTGGCTATGGTTCAAGACTTTTTGGATAGCGAGGAGCCTATCATTATTGTTTGGGGGAGTGCACTTCTAGCCTAATGTTATGATAAGCTTTATAGGATTCAACAACATGGACGGGTTAGTGTTGCTTACAGCCTAATTATTTATATCTGGGGCTAGGAGCACATCAAGGTGGACCACCCAGGAGGATTACCTATTAGGATCACTTCCATATCCGAGGTGGCCTAGTTCTATGGATGCAAGTGGCCTTGGGAGTGATAGGAGCACTAGAGTCAATGTTACGCGAGGGATTTGACCAATTATACAGCCACCTTGACTAGCCTTTAGGTGTAGGATATTGTATGGAGACCTTATTTTGAGTGCCCTGCATGGCCAGAGCTAGACATATTTATGTCTCATACTAGGTGTGATCTATGGGTGATTGATCGCAAGGGTGATATTAGAGAGTTCTTTCAGTACTCTCAGGTGCTCTGCCAGTTTGGTTTACAATAGGATGTACCTCTCAAGCTAGTTTTGTATAGGCAGATAACTGTAGAGAGGGACATTCCATCACCTTACATTGTAGCAGTCTCAAATTATTTGATGCTTGCCTATTATATGGTGGGGTTATCGATGTGTATACCCTATTATGGATCACACGATGATATATTGTATTGAGATATGGATGAGGTAGTTCCTAAGGAGGATCTTGATGCACATCAGGTGCAACCTAATACTAAGAAGTGGGGATAGGTAGTAGAGCATCAGGTAGTAGAGAAGCAGGTTGCTCCATAGGAGGAGGAGTTAGCTCCATACAAGTAGGAGTCTCCTCTATGGGTTCATCTACATAGTGTTGAGACCGAGATTTAGGCAGCCCTATGAGAGATTCTAGAGCGGGACATCTCCATTGCTACACTCCAGTCCTAGGTCATGGGTTTTGTGGATGAGAGGACCAATCTACATGTATAGGTTTCGTTAGTGCATTTCAAGATAGAGTAGCTTACTGTTGAGAGATATATTGCACTACAAGCTATGTTGGCTACTTCGGTTGCTCAAGGGCTAGCAAGTTTGGATCCAAGGATCGAGACTAGATACCTGTAGGGCCTACTAGAGGATTATGAGGCTTAGATATTGGTATATGTTGGGTACATTGCCTCCTTGAGGATCCATATCAAGAGGCTAGATACCACTCCTCAGGAGCGGTCTATAATAGGGGGCTCATAGCACAACAAGAGGAGTGAGTCAGGGCAGTCATCAATGCGACTAAGCTAGAGGACCAGGACCTAAACAAAGTGGACTACTAGGACTATCTCTAGACAGACTCACAAGGATAACACTAAGTATGGAGGTGAGTCTAGGGGCACGGGCCTTGTCTGATAGTCATGATGGCTTGTATTATTTTTGAGTGTAAGGTCTGAGGACCTACACTATTTTAGCCTATGGGTATTTTGTATCCCTATGTACACTTGACATATATATATATATATATATATATATATATATATATATATATATATATATATATATATATATATATATATAAATGATATTTTATGTTCTAGACTCATTATGTGTATCAGTTTATTGCTTTATGTTTATGTGATGCAAAATGAATGTAATGCCTATTTTTATGTTATATGATGTGATGTATACATGACATGCACTAGCTAGATGATGGATGTATGCTTATATGTTGTATAGATAGACTACTTATGTATGCATATATGGATGTAATGGTGAATATTAAATGCATGTTTAATTTTTTTTAGTTGTGTATGCATTTATATTATTTTGTTATGGTATGATGTGTGATGTGGAATGTAATGCATTAATTATTTGAGGAATGAACTAATGCACATGAACTTGTATGCTTTAACCACTTAAAACATAAGGAATGGACGTGTTTACACATCTAATGGATGACACCACAACATATATAATAGTTATGAATGTACATAATAACTCTTAGTGTAAGAATTAATCATTTAAGAATCCATATGTGAGATTAAATGATGTGGTATGTATGTGCCTTCTTTATAAGCTTCTATAAATTAAAATATGTGTGCAAAATAGTTTGTGGCCATCTAAATATCATTGCTAACATTTATATGGTATATATCCTATTTCATATACACCCTTTAATGAACAAAACCTCCTAAATAAATTTGATGATTTGATTCATGACATGATTTGTTGCTATGAGGGGATTTTTGAGGTTTTCCATGAGACTCAAACACCCTAGTTACTTCATCAAAAGTTATATACTGACCATTCAGGACCCCTGAAAGATAAGGTTTTTGTTATGACAACTTAGATATTCATTATCCCTCTGTGTGAATGAATGTCTTATATGAAACATAAGCCTACCCCAATGCCATGCAAGATTCATTCAGCCCATTGTTGTATTGGGGATCATCAAATGCTCATCATGATCCTAAGTTGGACTCGGTTGGATTAGACCATTAGGTGATACAAGACACCCAAATCTATCTCTCTTTGTGAATTACTTTATAACTACCCTAATGCCATACAGGATTCATTCAACCCATTGTTGTATTAGGGATCACTCAATGGTTTGTGGATATTGACCATTCTATGTATTCAAGCTCTTCTCCCCCTTCTTTTATTCACATCTATTTGGGATACTTGCTCATGCTTAGTGATGAAAATCACTTTTTATTTTGAATTTTGTTTTCTTTTGAGCAAGGGATTTGTGTATAGTGATGATAATCACTATTTATTTTAATTTTAGATTTTTCTTTGTTTCATGATTTTTGCTTATTTTGTTGAAATCCAAGGATTTCTTTGGGTAGGGGGGAACTTGTACTTTTGCCAATGATCAACATCCTAGACCATGCACATCACAAAATGAGCAAGTGGATACCTTTATCTTAATATGCCTAGTACCACTTTGTAGTGTCCATCTTCCCATTGTTTCAACTAATATTTTAGTGTTTTAATTACTGATAGGATTTTGATATATGCTAGGTACTATCAAAACTAGACCTCATCTTGTGCTAGTGAAGATAGATTTCTACAAAATCTAATAAAATCACTAGGTATGGTTGAGTTACTGAAAAACCCTAGTACACCCCCTATAGCAACAGGAAGGGTTGTCTTGAAAAACATAGTTACACGCATTGGTCATGGATGATGGTGAATAAATGCAAGATTTAGATACAAACATAGTGTCGTTCGTAATATTGCAAACACAACCTATCCTACTGCTAATGCAATGGATGCAACATGCCTAATGTAATGCAATTATGTGAAGGCAAATGCAAAATATTTTTGTATTTTTGCAATGTTTTTGAGTTTTATTGCTTTTTGTTTTTTTTTTATATTTTCCATTGTTTTGGACTTTTGGTTGTTTTGGATGTTTTTAAATTTTTTATTTTTAAATTGTTTTTGTGCTTTTGTGTTTTAATTTTGACCAAAGGGCTTAAATACCTTTGGATCCTTTTGTGAGTTGACCAAAGGGCTTTATGATGCCTTTGGAGATTTTTTTGGGTTGACCAAAGGGCTTTAAGATGCTTTTGGAGATTTTTGTGTGTTGACGTAAGGGATTTAAGATGCCTTTGGAGCTTTTTTTGAAGTGACCGAAGGACTTATGATGCCTTTGGAGATTTTTTAGAAGTGACCAAAGGGCTTATGATGCCTTTGGATATTTTTGTGAAGTGACCAATGGATTTAAGATGCCTTTGAAGCATTTTGTGAAGTGACCAAAGGGATTTAAGATGCCTTTGGAGATTTTTTTGGTTTTGATGTTTTCTGATTTGCTTGGATTTTTTACGTTTTCTATTGCTTTTGTTATTTTGATTTTTTTTTTGAATGTTTTTGGGTTTTGTTGTTTTTATGTGTAAAATGTATTTAGATGAATAATGTTGAGAGGCTAAGGCTCTTCAACACATCCTAATGATGTTAGGTGATATTTACCAGGTCCAATATTCTCTAAGATGATGTAAGGACCTATCCAATTTACCATAAATTTGTCTCATAGGTGCGGCGGTAGGTTTTAGTTTTGTTGGTTATATTTAAGCACAAGATCCCAATGCTTAAAGTCTCTCAGGTGGAATTTATTATTATAATCTCAAGTTATAAAATCTTGTTAAAAGCATAGATGCTCAAGAGCATTGATGCAATATTCATCAAGAAGGGTCAACTGATCAAGATGAGCTTGTCGTGTAGTGTCATCATCGATGAAATATTTCAATGTGACGTGCAATGTTATAATTTCCAAATCCAAGGGTATGATGGCCTCAGTGCCATATACAAGTGAAAATGATGTTTTCCCAATGGGTGTTTGCACACTAGTCTTGTAAGCCCATAATTCAAGAGGAAATCATAGATGCCAATCTCTGTGATTTTATTTCACCATATTATTTAATATGGCAACAATTGTTTTGTTTAAGGCCTCTCCTTGCCTGTTTTCTTATGTATAATATGGTGTTGTAAAAATATCATGAATGTTATATTTGGACACTAATTCCCACACATTTGTGTTCTTGAATTAAGTACCATTATCTAAAATTAGTTTTAAGGGGACCCCAAAGTGACAGATGATATTTTGAAGTATGAAATCCATAATTTGAGGTCCTATCATTGACATTAAGGGGACCACTTCCACCCATTTGGTGAAATACTTAGTGGTTGTTAATATAAACATGTGTCAACCCAAAAATGGGAGAGAGATCTTTCTAATTAGATCAAAACCCCACTGAGAAAATGGCCAAGCTTCATGAATGGGTTGTAAGACTTGTGATGGCAGGTGCATCAGATTTGCATGATGGTGACACTTAGCACACTTCCTGGCATACTCGTAGCAATCCTATTCTATAGTGGGCCATTAATAATCCATTTGAAGGATGCACTTGATGATATCCATACCACTAAAATGGCCATCACATGTATCCTCATGAGCTTGCAAAATCACCCAAGTTGATTCTTGGGGCTCAAGACAATGAAGGAGGACTCCATTGTAGCTTTGACGATACAATATATCTCCTAGTAAGACATATCTTGTCACTTTTTGTTTGAAATCTCATTTTTTAGCTTATGAAAATCCCTGTGGGATGATTCAAAGCTTAAGGAATTTTTGTAATTGGGATAGACAATCCTGATAGGCCACAACCTCAACAGACAAGATGAATTTTTCCCCTGATGATTCGATGTGTACAAATGCATATTGAGAAACAACCCTATAGTTAATGGTGGTGCCATTCCATGTAGGACCTTGTAAGATCAATGATCCCTAAGGCACCTTCATTAGAAATTCTCTGGCTTTGTAGAACCATTCATGGTTTGGTTCTATATGAATCATGTTGACTGATTCTTTGTTGTCAAAAGCCTCACACTGCATCGCTGATTGTGAAAGCATATTTACATGAATGGTAGTGAAATTATTAGATGGATATTTAGGGATCAAGGATCCCAAATATTTCATAGTGTTTGCAAACTTGTTGGACATGTGAGGGATTACCTCATTGTTGTACCATTATAGCTGGGATAGATAAGTGTCAACAAGCTCTTTGTAAGCTTTCAGTATTGGACCTCTCCATTGAAATAATCCCTTAACTTGGTTAGCAATGATCAGGGAGTCACCAAATATATGCAACTTTTTATATTAATAGTGATTTTTGTTTGGAGACCCAATATTAGGGCCTCATATTCAATGTTGTTATTTGTGCAATGGAATTCTAGCTTAAATGACAAGGGCATTGGAGCACCTTGCAGCATGATGAAAACTATCCTTGCACCACCCCCTTGCTCACACTTCAAACCATCAAAGAATAATGTCATGTTGGATTTATTTACAGGTTCTTTGGGTTTGAGTGATTTTGATAATGCAAAAACTACATCATCAAGAATTTCTATGGTGAGAGGCCTATTGTCTTGAAGAGGTGCCTCTACCAGTTGATCAGCTATGACTTGTAGCTTGATTGAATTTTGACTTATGAATTCCAAATTGAATTCTATCAGTAGCATGATCCACTTTGCAGTATATGTCTTTCTCATCAATACTACAAAGGATTTTGTTTTGATATCACATACATTGCATTGCTCAGCATGTAGTGGCACAATTTCTTGATTGCAAAGACCACTACTAAGCACAAATTTTCTACATATACATATGCTATCTCGTAACTCACAAAGGAGTGGCTGATATAATATATCATTTATTCTTTGTCTTTCTTATTATTTTGAGCCAACATGGTGTCCAAAGCAAAATTAGTAGCAGATATATAAAGAAAAAATAGCACATCTGGCCTTGGTGGAGCTACAACTAGTGAGGTTTCCAGGTATTTCTTGATCTCAACAAAGAATTTCTGAAATTCTTCATCCCGATGGAATGGTACCCTCTTGTGCAGAAGTCGATTCATGGGTTGACATTTATTTGATAGTTGTGCGATGAGATGCTTTATGGATTCTACTTTTCCCTATAGGCTTCTTAGCTCTTTGATGTTAGTAAGAGGGTCCATTTCTAGGATAGCATTTACCTTTGCTAGGTCTACTTTGATACCTCATTTAGAAACTATGAATCCTAAGAGTTTTCTAGAAGTTATGCCAAATATGCATTTCTTGGGGTTCAACTTGACATTGTGCTCAATCAAGTGATCGAAGACCTTTCTCAGAACCTTGACATGCTCCTCATGTAGTAATGACTTGGCTAGTAAGTCATCGATATAATATTCTAGGATATTATGCATGTAGTCATGGAAAATGTATGTCATAGCCCGCTGATATGTGGCACCAACATTTTTAATATCAAATGGCATCACTTTGTAACAAAATTTCCCCCATGGAGTGGTGAACGTGGTTTTATTTTGATCTTCGGGTTTAATATGAATCTAATTGTTAAAAAAAAAACCATCCATGTGGGAGATAATTTCATGACCTATAGTTACATCTATAAAAGCATCTATATCGGACAACGATAATGAATCCTTTGGTGTTGCCTTATTGAGGTCTCTAAAATTCGTGCAAATACTGATTCTTCCATAAGGTTTACCTATGGGTACCATGTTTGACACCCACTCTGGATATTCGATGGGTATAATAAATACTACATCCAACAATTATGTAGCTCATTCTTTACCATAAAAGGAATGGTTGGATGCATATTCCTGAGCTTCTACTTGATATATTTATTCATGGGATCTAGGGAAAGGTTATGAACAACCAATTTTAGATCTAGACCCAACATGTCCTTGTAGGTCCAAGTAAATATATTAGGCCTCTCTTTCAATAGAGGTATGATGGTGGCCTATTCTTATAAAGATAAGATTTCTTTGAAATTAAATTTCTTTGGATTATAAGGATCATTGCTGATGTCCACTTTGAAATTTTCCTATATTGACATGTGTGACCCATCCTCAAGCTGGTGAGGAGTGGGGATTAAATGGATGTCATCCATTGGATTTAAAGGTTAAACTAAATCATGGTTGGAACAAGTGTAATAAACATCATATGTGCAACCTAGTGCAAAATGAAATGGTTGTAGCAATTCTTCGTTAGGGAAGAAATATTCAGGATCTAAGGGTGAGTTAGCATGATCCCAATCAATAGCGTATAAGTTAAGACACAATGGTTTAGAAGGATTGGTTGGGTTTTGAAGTTGAGTGGTCAAATAAATGGAGATCATGTTGATGGATGGAATAGAATCTCTAGGACTGCAACCCTACATTGGTATTTTACCTTCCATACCCAAGATGAGGCTCTAGGGGTATAGGGATCTCTAGATCCAATATATGAACAAACATGATGATGGGATCATTAGGCTAAATTAGCTCTCTAAATGTAGGTATATCGAGTAAAACCATGTGATAGATCATATCTGAGTTGGGTGATCTTCCCCTAAAGTGAGGGCCAAGATATATTGTGTAGAGTATATCATCTATTTCAACAAGCCAATTGAATTTACGTAAGTGATGAGGCCCAAGATAATCCATATCGATCTCGTCTTCATTATCATTATCGTCTATAAAGAATCCCTCATTCCTGCCCACTGGAACTGGATGGTGACTTGGATGTCGGATCCCTAGGTAGGTCAGTTTAGTATCATCTTCATAGTAATTATCATCTATGAAGAACCTATTGTCTATCTCGACTGGACCTGTGATGTGACATGCATGTCTAGGCCCAAGGTAGGCCATCTTAGTTGAGTCTTCCAACTCATAGCCACTCTCATCCATGATGTATCTACCTTTTGTATTACCTAATCAAGCGAGGTGTTGTAAATATCGAGGCCCATGATAGGCTAATCCATATTCATCCTCGAAATCACTTGTGACATACTCATTCTCTTCTCACTCATAATCATGGCTTGGTTCATCCTCCCATAGAATGGTTTTTTATGGGCTTTCTTCGAGAGAAATCTGGATGATACTCATTGAATGGTCCTATATTGACCATAGCCACCTGTATATAACTCAATTAGCCTTTGTTTAGGGGTTGATAGGGATTCCATTCTATATCTTCCCCAAACCCTAAGATCAGTATATCTAGAGATGCTACTAATGAATCATCATGGTTTTGTATATGATATCATATACCAAACCTATCAGTACCTAACTGGTACTATAGTTGGAATGGAAGCTGATGCCCTTGCTCATATAGACCTAAACCATAACTATGCCAATGACATCATTCAAATTATCTTAGATAAAAATTAGGATTTTATAAGTAGTGCACATTCATGGTGAATGGATCATCCTCATCCTCTTCAATATCTATAATATCTTGGGTGCAATATAAACTAGCATAGATGAATTTGGTTTGGTTAGGGGGGATACCCAATAGAACCACTATCCCTATTGGAATGTTAGGGATTCGTGGCCATACCATGTCTTATGCAGACTCAATAATGGGCATGAAAGTCACATTCTACACTAGATATTCACCTAACCTTGTGTTGGCTAGGTGAAATATCACCTGTAGTGCATATGATGCTATTGATGATTTAGGTGAGGTAGGTTGAGGTAACTTCTCGACTATGTCTTGGAAGTATTCCTCCTCCATGGTATTTGGAATTTTTTTTGTTGCTATGGTTGGTATTTCTTTAGTTCCTTCCTCCACCAAGGGTGCTTTTAGCTTCTGAGAATCCTTTACCTTGGACATTGATGGTTTCTTAGAAGTGCTAGTAGCTTTAGAAGCTAGAGGTGGTGCCAATGTGGATGGGTCACTTTGTACTTATTTGGCCTTGCTTTATGGCTATGTGGTGGATGATGAAGGCAAAATGTAAAGATGCATGGATGAAAGGACAAAATCCCCTAGTAAGTCAACATGATGCACATATTTAAATGGCTCTTCATTGGATGGAACCATATGTACTCGTCCCTTGTGCACATACTTGATGCATTGGTGCAATATTCAGATAATGCACTACATGTCCCCTATCCAAGTATTCTCTAGGAGGATGTTGTACTGCATTTCCCCCTCCAACACATGACACATCATAGGGATGGTCTTATGCCCTACCTTTACAGGTAGGATGATTGTACCTACTATGGAGCAAAATGCATAATTGAAATATCTCAATGTGTAGGAGGTTGGGATGATGTTTTCCCTAGGTATTTTCAAGTGCCACATATCTTTTATTGTGATTATATTAATCAATGAACCTATGTTGATTAAAAACCACTTGAAAGGTATGTTATTTATAGATGCAATGATGTGCAGAGATGGGTCTACTATGGTAGTAGGAACTACCTCTATTTTGTGATAATAAAAATAAATCATTGGAACTTAACACCGTTGTACCTAACCCACAAAGTTTATAAATGCATCAGGGTTTTGGGATTGTAGCTCAATTGATCTCAGGATTTCCATTGGAGTCTCCTTGTGCCTAGGAGATTGTTGAATGAGCTCATATATTGATAACTTGGTCAGTGTCATTTGTAGATTCTACATAATTCTACTCTAAATAGTTATTACAGGTCATGCTAGCAGACTTGGAGGATTATTTTGCACCTATATCTGTTGAGGTGCATCCAGGATACACATAGGGACCGTTGGAGGCTCTAGTTGGTTGCATCACTGACTTCTTATTGCTATATTGACTATTTCAACCATTCCAATGAATCCCTAAGTGGGAGGTTCAAATTGGACTTGGTTTACTTGAGTGCCCTGATATTTGGGGGCCTCATGATTAGGTAATGGGTTTCTAAATATGCCCATGTATTTATTGTTAGGTGCTAGTGGATTATCAACTTTTAGCTCACCCTTCTTGATCATGTTTTGCACAAAATTCTTGAATATGATGCATGTTTCAATATCATGCCCTTGTTTCCTATGATATGGATAATAATAATATTCCCTATATCCCTTGGGCTTGGGATGGTTAGGGTCAAAAAATTATACCTCAGGTAACCTAAGTCTTTGTGCCTCGCTTAGTTGATTGAATATTGATTGCATCAATTTTGATAAAGGTGTAAAATAGTGAGGTGGCTGATATTCCCTATTTTGACTTTGGTTGTTCTCCTGGTTGTAATTGGCCAAAGGGGGTTGAGCCTGATAGTTTTGTGGTTGTTGGATATTCCCTCTCTTTGGTGTTTTTAACACAACCTGATTGACTAGAGCAAGGTTGGCCTGCTTTTGTTGATTTATGTTATTGTAGTTTTTGTTTTTCTAGTATTTTTTGTTTAGAAGCTTAAGATATCCTTCTTTGAACTTGATGTATTCTATCAGCTTGTATTGATCCAAGGCTTCCTCAAATGTTTCATACTATTCTATCTACAAGAGCAATGAGATGTGCATGGTGCAACTCTTAGTAAACATTTGGGTGAGCTCAATAGTAGGAACAAAAAATAGTAGTTTTACCTTTACTTTTCTCCATATGTTCCCATATTCCATGACTGACTCGTCATTGTATTGCTTTAGGTTTTCCAAGTCGAACAAGTTTACTTTATTCTTGATACCAAAATAAAAGCATTCAAGAAATGCATTCACAGGCTACTCAAAAATGATGATGTTGTGCTTAGGTAGTTTATTACACCATTTAGTTGTTGCACCCAATAATGTCATGATGAATTTTCTTAGCATTAGGGCATCGTTATGTTCAAGTTGAAAGAACATGTTCATGAAATTGGTGACATTTTCTTTCCTATCTTCTTCTCCTTTGAATTTTTCTAACCTAGGCGTCTCAAAGTGCCTAGGATAAGTAGGACTCAGTATCAAAGGGCATAGAGGTTGATTGTGTATTTTACTCAAGGTTAACTTTTTCCCAACTACATACTATTTATCAAGATATTTGACTCTCACAATGAGTATCTTGTATGCCTTTGAAGAAATAATCTCTTGTTCTCAAAGGTTTACTCATGGTGTTCAGGGAGGTAACGCTGCATCTACCTAGTTTGGGCATTTATGTTCATCCCCCATAACTACGGATGAAGGTTCAAAATATGTCTACTCCTGGTCCTCCATAACTACTTGTATTTGGTCATGTTGCACATGTTCTAGATCTAGGCATTGTTGATGCTTTGAAGCATAATGTGATGTGCGATGAGTGCACTCATCTATCTATTTAGTGCATTTCTCATGCTGAGAATCGACACGTCTGTCATGTTGGTAGTACTCACCACCTATGCGTAGGTTGGCTTGAGCCAACCTATCTGCTTGCTCCTTTCTCTCTCTTTGTTCCTCTCTTGATCATTACTCGTTTAGGTGTAAACACCTTTTCCTTCATTTTTTCTCTTGCTCGAAGGTTTATAAGCACTCTCATTCTATGTACAATGTCTCCTCTAACCTACGTATGTGATTATATTGATCTTCCACTAAAGTTCCATGACTTTATAACTCTATACGAGGAGTCCTAATGGAGAGGCCCCTTTGGGAGGCTCTTGCTAAGATTTTGTCCTTGTCGATCAGGGTGACTTGGTCTATGTAGACTGACCTATGTTTTGTACCCCCATGCTCGGAGGTAGTATGCATGCTATAGGGATACTTTGAATCTTCCCCTAGTTCATGGGTGTGCCTTACTATTTTATGGCTATGTGAACTTCCTAAAATAGAATGTGTAATAAAAATTCTTATTTGAGTTGGTATTGAGAGAACCCAATCCAACTCATCAAGCTATATGGACTTCCATGGCCAATCTCATGGGGTTCCATTGGCACCAATGATATTATGATCTATGGCTATCCTCCCATATTCAAGGAGGCAAAGAGTTTTTGTGGGTCTACAATTAGACACAACCCTTGTGTCTTGCCCCTCAGTGAGCTGATATGACCTAAGTCTATCATGTGAATATTGGGGCCTTGAAGCCCCCTCATGTTTGTGTGAATATTAGGGCCTTGAAGCCCCCTCAAGTCTATGTGAATATTGGGGCCTTGAAGCCCTATCATGCCTATGATATGATTGGGGCCTTGAAGCCCCCTTATGCTTATGAGATGATTGGGGCCTTGAAGCCCCCTCATGTCTATAGTGATAGGAACTTGTATGTGGTTCTCTAGCTAGGGTTTCTTGAGGAGTACCCCCATGGGTTGAGGTATCGCCTCTAAGGCTCATTGGATTTCATTTAGTGGTATTGTGTGCAGGTAGCTCAACATTATTATGATTATGATTGTAATTGCATGGAGTGTCACTTTCCACCTCGATATTAGATCGAGGATGGTTTCTCCATGTGAAGGCCATGACAATTATGAATTATCTTTTACACAAATTTTAGAACACACAAACAAAGTAAACAAGTGTTTATCTCTTTTAAATTTTCTTAGTGTTCCTAAACTGTTCTTGTGTGTTTAAAATTTGTTGAATACTACAATCTAACCCTCATCATTTTTTGCATTTTGTTGATGATATACTCATATTTTTTAAGTGGATTTCACTTGTATGCTCGTAGCTCGACAATCAAAAGAGAAATTCTGATCATGTAAACCCACCATAGAGTGGAGATGAAACCCACACCCGATCAGGGAGCACAGGTCCTTCTAGATCCTCATCCAATATCACCTGGTCATCATCATACCCTTTGAAGAGGAGTATATGCAAACTTTCTAGGCTACACTAGTTCTTGGATTCTGTATTGGCCAATATAAAGGGTGCATGGAGTTTGATCCAACAGATGGATATGAATTCCATCATCATTTGAACTCTACTAGTGGTTGGTGGTGAAGTCCAACTCACTAGAATTTAGATGATTTGTGATGTGTGATTGTTCCTTTTATATTTTGCACAAATAAAAAGATGCATCATGAAGCACTCATGCTCTTTTCCACATGCCTAAAAAGAAATGTTTTATCTTTATAAAAATGCACATCTAAATGATCACATGATTTTCAGAGAATTCATTGCTACTCTATGAAATAATGGCCTCTAGTCAGGCCCTAAGAATGCAATCTCTACAAAAAAAACTTATACCTTTGGAGACTATGGTCGATTTGAAATTAGAAGTACATTGTTCCTAGCTGCGACTAGAAGAAAACTTAAGCAAGCTATGCATTTTTTATTTAACATTTTTATGTTTTTTTTTTAATTAAATGATATTTCTCCTACTGTATTATGGAAGTGAAACATAGTTAGAGAAAGGAAAAATAGTAGATAGTTCCCCCAACCTAAAATCCACATTTTATGAAGCACAAACTACCCTCTATTGCTTATTTTCTATTGGCCACTATCGACCAAAGTAACTGTTGTTGGGCGTTGTCTTAAAGAGCGATCAAGATCTACTAGCCATTATCAACCAGAGCAGTCATGCCTACACATAAAAAATACATAAAATATCAAAAAATCAACCAAAAAAAAATAAAACCATGTGGTGGTCCCATAATCATCGCCATATGTACAAACCCAGGAAGCAATTCACTTAATCTATTTGTAACATAATATAAAAAAGAAACCATGAAAATGTAAAAAATAAAGAATTATCAAAACACAAGATATATTTTCATTAATTCATTTGTAAATTTGATTACAGATAGGTTCCTCTTAGGGATACTGACTTGCTCGATACAATGATTACAAATATAAATGAAATAGCCCCTGTAAAAGGGGTGGTGCACTCTTTAGGCATCTTGGATTCATACATGAACTTTCTCAAGGGCTTACTGATGCCTTCTCCTTCACTTGCTTGGATGGATCTGATTCTAAATATGCTTTGAAATGGTCCAAGAACCTATGATCTGCGGTCAATAAACAACAAAAAATTATCAATAGCATATGTGGCCTCTCATGATGAGGCTTTCTTTAAATATCTGCAAGGAATGACATAGAAGCATAATAAAAGCATAATGATGCAAAGACAAGCAGAAATGCATAAATGACTTAGAAACTACTATGCAAATGCAATGAAAGGATATATCTATGCTAATATTAACTAATAAAGCAAAAACAATAATAAATCTATGCTAAAGCTCAAGAAATTATGATTCAAACCATATGTTATGCCTGTAGGTTGCTATCAAAGGACATCGACCATGAATTGAAACTTTTACCTCATTAACTAGGGGCTACACCACTCAATCCTTCATATGAATTGATGTTCAAGGGTCACCTTCATTTCCAAAGACTAAATATTGGTGAAAAACATCTTGATATAAATTCTTGTATGATGCATAGTCATTTCTCAATCGGACAACACTTCGTTACTCCTCAAGGGGATGTGAAATTGTTCTCCAATTCACTAGGGCTTCACTGCATGAAAACTTGGATATTTTGAATCCTTTTTTGTTCTTTGGTAGGATGCATATGTAGGCCTCCTAGATCTAGATCTGCATGTAACTGACCATTGGAGGGTAAGGCTCAGTTCTAGGTTTGCATGGAAGTGGTAGTCAGGAGGACCTCTGAGAGACCCATGTCAAAAACCACTCAAATATGATATAGGTATAGTCAGACTGCATGATCTAGGACCACATTCATAGCTAGTTTGCATTTTGATGCTAGTCATTTTCTATAGTAGTAGCTAGATGTGACCGCTCTTAGATTTAGTATCCTAAGTTGGTGGCCACTCTGGTCGATAGCGGTCATGCTTGAATGGGTTGGAACTACCCCTTGTGAGTGGTTAGGACCATTTTTGGATCTTGGAAAGGTCCAAGATCAATCATATGGTCTTTGAATGTTCCCATAAGAGTAGTCTCCTAAACATGATGTGTTTTAGGTGTCTACAGTATGAATACCTAATTTTAGGTTTTTGAATAAATATTATATCTTCACAACTTGACAATTTTTGATGGATATTATTATCAAGTTTTGTAGAATTCCTTATGAATCTCAAATGTATGTTGGAGTATGATATAGTGCTTTTGTAAGATATAGTTCAATTTTTGGTTGTTTTTGTACAAGTTTTGTAAGGATCAAAAATCAACTTCTTAACTCCTTAAAACTCCTAATAAACTAAGCACTTTCCAAATTTTGAAGATGTTTTAATGTTGGATTTCTTTTGTCCCCAAAGAGAAATTTTTTGAGACAAGAATATAAATTTCCAACTTTGATAAAATATTTGAATAACCCCTTTTTAAGCCCTTAGTAATTTTACTCAAGTGTTTCTAATTTAAAAAAAATAGTTTGAAGTTGTAACCCTTATCACTCCCAAATTTGGAAAACTAGAACACATTAATATTTGAAAACTTTAAATGGATTAATTCCAAGTAGAATCCCTTATTGTTCATAAGTTATAATTAGTAAATATTATATTAATTTCCCTAATTTTTTCTTTCAAACAAATATTTATTTTAATTAATATATCAACCTTATATTATAACCTTATAACTCCCTTTAAAACTGAAAGCAAATTGGATGAGAAATTAAGGCTTTGTACCTTTAATATGTCTGGTGAATATGATAGTGAACTCTCCTTATTGAGCATGAATTCCCTAAGACTTTAATGCTCTTCCTAAATACTAGTTGATCTTTTTAAATGTACTCGACTTACTTCGAATCCCTAACAAATCGCACTTGAATTGGTGTCGAAAGTCTACCGTAAATCTACCAAATCACACCCGAACTGTTTTCGAGCTTCTACCATCTATCTATTGAGTAGCCACCCAAAATATTATCGAGCATCTACCATCGATTGATTGAGTAGCTTCTAAATTTTGCTCGTATTGTTTTCAACTTTTGCACTTCCTTTCGAAGGTACAAGTTGTGTTTAATACAAGATAGGATGAGTGACAAGTGTCACTATATGAGTTTTCAAATGCTCATGGAATATTTGACTTGGTTGGTGGAGGTTTCGAACTCACTCCACTATTTTTGAAGTGTCACCTTTGGATTGAAAATATCTTTGATTCTCTCTTGAGCATTATCCAAGAAACGCTCCTTCCTCAACATATCCAAAATATCTTGCTATAATGTATGTCAAGCTATATGTAACTCCAGTGATTGGAGTATGGGTGCCAAGAAGTGTAACATCTTCTTTGTGATAATTATAGAGGATATTTAAAAGGATGAAAAGTGGTAGCTACATGCCCTTATTTCTATCAATTCCTATTTAAATACTCTCCAATGTGTTTTACACCTTGATATTTGTTGTTTTACATAGATGCTAAAGTGTCTCCAACCAAGCAAAGCTAATGGTTGAGTTGTGGTGGAGATATGGCAGAACTTTGGTGGAGATATGTAGTAGCTTTGGTGGCCTTTGAATGAATTTCAAATGACAGTACTTGTATTAAGACTCCTTGATGTTTTACTCCATTGTTAGCATTCACTCATGGTAGACATGATTTGATAAGAATGCTCCTTTCCGTTGACGTATGTTTACTTTGTATCATGCTTTATACATTTTTTGATCTTCTCATATGCTTTATCTTTTGCAGATTCAACCATCCAAGATGAGCCCCTTTGAGTGAATTCTATTTCTCGGGAAGAGTGTTTACGTTCAGCCCTTTCTTGGATTTTTTTCTTGTGTTTATTGTACATTTGTAATGCACATTAAAATATGCTTTTAGACTATAAAAAACCATATTAAAATGGAGTTATAAAATGTACTATAGTATGTACATAAACCTCGTTTGATGCACCTTCTTTTTCACTCTTATTTTAGGTCAAAAATTCTGGTTTTATGGCATATTTTTCTCCTTTATTACAAGGGTTTTGAGGTTGTATTTTATGAGTATACACATGTTGGCATTTTTGCCACATTGTTTTTGTTGTTACTAATCATGCAAAATAACCAAGTTTGTGCAAAAGTGAAACTGTCGCGATATCGCGACATGTTGCGTTTTCGTGACCTATCGCGTTTTTGCGGCGTCCATACCAAAAACAAAGCAAAGCAAAGAAAATGTCACAATATCGTGACATGTCGCACTTTCACGACCTGTCGCATTTTCATGGCTCAAAATAGCCATAAAAAGCAAGGAAGTTTCATTGTCGCGATATCACGACATGTTGGAGTTTCATGACTTGTTGCGATGCGGGAGAACTCAAGTGAAAATTGTCACGATTTCACTACATGTATTTTTGCGACTTGCAGTGGTCACAGAGCAGAGTAATGAAAAATGTCACAATATCATGACATACAGGAACCAAAGGGAGCACCAATGAAAAATATCGTGATATTGCGATAGAAAAGCAAGAAAGGAGCAGATGGTACGAAATGTCACATTTTTGTGACAAGTTACATTTTTGTGGAAGAGCTGAAGGATAAACTCAAGGCGGAGAAAGAAGTTGCAATTTCATGACATTTTTGAGGATGAAGCCAAGCATAAGGAACTTGTCATGATATCGCGACAGGAAGTGACAACGATAGAGAAGGTAATAAATTGTTGTGATTTCGTGACATGTTTGACAGAAAGGGCAAAGCGCAATGAAATGTCGCGATTTTGCGACATGTCACGTTTTCACAAAGAGGAAGTATGGAGGCAGCAAAATTATACGAAATGTCATGATTTCGTGACTTCTTGAAGATGAAAGGACAAAAAAGAGAAAACGTCGTGATATCGCGACATGTCACATTTTCGCGACCTGTCGCATTTTCACAAAATGAAAGCTGAAAAGTACAAGGCACAAAGAAATTGTCACGATATCGTGACATTTCACGTTTTCGTGATGAAGGAGCCAAAAGGAAAATGCCAAGTACGAAATGTCACAATTTCGTGACATGTCCCATTTTTGCTACTTGCAGGAAGATGAAGGCCAAGGAAGAGAAAGATGTCGCGATTTCGTGACATGTTGTAGTTTCGCAGGTATACAGAAGAAAAGGACACAAAAAGAAGAAGATGTCATGATTTCATGACATGGTGAGTTTTCACGACTTGGAGCAGCGAACAAAGCCATACAAATAAGAATGTCATGATTTCATGACATGTCATGACGACAAAGCTAAACTAAAAGAAGACGTCATGATATCGTGACATGTCGCATTTTCGTGACTGGTGGAAAAAATAGGAAGCAGTAAGGTAAAGTGTCACAATTTTACGACATGTCGCATTTTCACGACTTGTCTCATTTTTGTGATAGAAGAAAAACAAAGGCCCGATACAGTTATGTCTGCATTTTTCTTCAAAACTGCATAGGAGAATGTGAGGAGAAGATAAGATCAAACGTAGTAATGTTTTAAAAGCTCTCTAACGGATTTTGAGATCATGGTCAAAGAGGCACCAAGATTAAATGTTGTTTATTACCGATGTGCGCTAGATGGAAGAACTTGAGGCAGTTTTTGATGTCACCAAAATTAAATACACCTCCAGTATTAAAATCTCTTGTTCGTGATCTCCAAACAAATTTTGGATTGCTCCGAAAACAACCATTTAATGTGTGATTTCTTTGAGGCAGATTAAGGGGGCTTGTTTCTCTTTTCAAGTGCCTATTTTTTGGACCTCTTCTTCGAAATCTATTTTATGTATTAAATGTAATTTGAAAGGAAGAGGAAGCACCTCTATAAATACCAATGTAAAATATCAGGAAAAAGGATGAAGACCTTTGTGCAGAAATTGAAGCAGAGATCCTAGATGCATTTTGCTCTATTCTTAGTGTCTTCTGGAGTTGGTGATCCAAACTGTTGTCCATGTTTTGCTTTCTATCTGAGTCACTTCTGTTAGTCCAGTGTTAATATAAGTTAAATTCTGCTATTCTGGATTTGGCTATATTTGCATTTGAATGTTTAGAGTACAATTGGAAGCGAACTTACAGCTAATGCTTGATCCATTTTATGTATATTCATTCTAAGAGTCAGTTGTTGTTTAGCTTTAGGATTTTGTTGAGATTATTGGTTATCTGAGGTTGTTCCCCATTAACTATCGGCTTTGGCCATATTTACATCTCTTTCTGTTATTTCCCATTTCTTTTCGTATTTTCCCATTTATTTCTTGCATCCTCATCTTGAAACTAGTTTATATTAGTTTGGGAGCCAGCCCTCTCTGGAGATTGGCCCGGGAGACTTCTCTTTCTCTCGAAATTTCAATGTTGGCCAAGTCTAGGGCACGTACATGTACAAAATCATTTCTTGTGGCAGATTTGTGACCAAAAATTTTTGGCACGCCCGGTGGGACTGACTATTTCTGTCTCAGAAATATCCATAATCGGTGGGATAGACTATTCCATTTTTTAACACCCAGAGGAATCAAGATTTTGATGAACTATCTTGACCTCAAAAGCAGATATTGTAGGTTCATTTGGTGACTCTGCTAAAGGTGATTGTATAGTACCTAGAAATATCTAATCCTAAAGCTGGTGAAAATATTTGCATCTTCGCTTCATGATCACGAGATCAAGTTCCAAAGAATCGAAAGATCTAGTCGAATTCTTCGAGATTGATGTTCAAAACTAGAGGGAACACTCAAGATTGGTAAGTCTTGTGAACCCATCATTTGTTGTTTCTTCATAGGTAGCGGGTCAGTTTGTGCCATCTCTGACTCCTCCCAGTACTGCTACAAGCTTGTTACATCCAGATCCAGCATTCCAAATGGCCTAGCATCCTCCACCAAGGAATTTCTCAGCTTGGAACGATTCAGGAGTGTTGGACCTACCTTATCAAAATCCAATTTCTACTACAACAATAAAAACCTTGCCTACATACAATGGGACTGGAAATATAATGTACGAGCATATGTCAGATGTGGCAACCTTGGCTTCAATTCATAATATCACAGACGAAGATTTCATGATCAAATTGCTCGTCCTGTCACTTCGAGGTAAGTTGTTGTGCTGGTATAGATCCTTGTATCCCAAATCCATAATTTCATGGGATCAATTAGCAGAGATGTTAATCCAAGGGTTCAATGAGCAAGTAGACCCATTTTCTTTAGTGCATCAATTTAATAATATCAAGAGGCATCTTCAAGAGGAGATAGTGGATTTCAATGTTAGGTTTGCCCAAACTTGGCAAAGATTTCCTGATGGTCTTCGCCCTACTCATGAACAAGCAACATTTTACTTTATTAGGGCTTTCCATTCAGATATTGGTATGAACATTAGGATTTCTAGTGTTCAAACCTTTCTTGCACTATATTCCCAGGCACAAAATGCTGAGGCCGATCTGATTTCCATTGGGAAATTGCCTTCGAAGATGACTATGCCTATTTTTCTTGAGCTCCCACAATATCAGCATATAGGTGTAGTCTCCACATATTACACTACTCCATCCATGTACCCTTTATCTTCATGGAATCCTCCCATACCTTCAGTACCTATTATTCCCATTCCACAGATAACCTCTCCACTTCCAACTCTTGCATTACCTTCTCCACCAATTCCATTACCTCATCCTGCACCACCTGTGTCCTCAAGCCCAGATCATCAATTGGCTATTTTGCAAGAAATTCAGTTGGCCATGAGAGCTCTCACTAACAAGGTGACATCTATGGAGCAGAGAGATGTGAAAAGGAACTCTCAGCCACAAAGATTCTTTCTGGTGGTAACTAGAGAACAAGTTTCTCCTAGCAAGGCTATGGAGAAAGTACCTGAGAGGAACTCAGTGATCCTGGTAAATAAAAAGGTCGGCCCTTCTAAATTTTCACATGAGCCTTCTTACTAGTGTTATTCATGCAATGATCCACATGATGAGTCCACTTGTATGGTCCACCAAAATTATTTGCAAGTTCTTGCAGGAAGCCGTGTAAACATGATTCGATAGGTGGATCTTAATTCCGTGAAGTCTCTTGAGGAACACATAGCAGTCTTGACATGCAACGACAAGAAACCAATATTGGTAGATCTGGCTAATATGGAGCCATTGAAAGTGCCTCTTCTACAACCAAAAAAGCAATAAATACCTGTAAGGACTCATGATCCTCCAACTCCACAACAACCACCTATGTTTCCGAAGGATCCACTTCCGCCACAAGTAAAATAGAAGGAACAAGCTTCTGTCTCTCAGTCGTAAGAAAAAACAAAGGAACAAGCTACAGAGACGTTGCGATAACCATCATTGACTAAACGGCAACGAGTGGAGGCCACCCAAAAATATAAAAGCAAATTTGAATCTTCCAATGGAGGGAAAGAGCAAATATCGATGGAGTACAACATTTTTGAAGAACTCAAATTGATACCAGCTAAAGTAAGTCTGTATGACACCTTGCAGCTGTTTGGACAGGTACATATCTTATAGGAATCCCTAA
Source organism: Wollemia nobilis (assembly GCA_028583015.1). Taxonomy (NCBI): domain Eukaryota; kingdom Viridiplantae; phylum Streptophyta; class Pinopsida; order Araucariales; family Araucariaceae; genus Wollemia; species Wollemia nobilis. The sequence goes on from JAQPPZ010000057.1 coordinate 4,178,054, forward strand.
AAATCACACAAAGTAAAGATAAGACTCTAGACCAGGTAGTTATGTCTCAAACTTTGACCTCTTCAGTCACTAGAAAGAATAGACCACCCCCATTTTATTTTTCACTCAAGATGGAGGGTTGGATTGTGCACAAATATATGATTGATTCTGGTGTTGTGACAACTGTCATGCCAAAGGCAGTTTGTGAAGTCATGGGTATGGAGTATACAAGAAGTAGCCCTAGTGTCTTGCAGTTGTACGGGACTCCCATAAAAATAGTGGGTGTAATCAAGGATGTTCCTATTGCTCTACATAGTATGCCTCAGATTACAATAATTCAAGAGATAGTTATGGTTGATTTGGAACCATATTTTAGTATGTGTTTATCGAGAGAATTCACTGTCAAGCTGGGAGGCTACCTTTCTCTGGATTATTCTCACTTGGAGATTCCTTTCAAAGGAAGAATAATCCATATCGACAATCAAAAGCCTTCTAATTTTCAGATAGATAATATGGAAGAGGAAGAAAAGTCCAAACATTCTATCAACATGATAATTGATGAATTGGACAATCCTGATTTGATGGATGAAGTCTTGGATGAGATTTTCTTGGAGGATGAGTTTTTGATGCTCAATTTTAATGCCATGATGGAAACTAAAATTGGTTGTTACTCCATTACAAATCCTGAAGGGGTTGAAGTAGAGTTACCTCCTGATCAAGTTGGTCAAGAGTCTGTGCAAGATCAGCTCTATTTTGATGGAGCATGATACAAAAATGATGTTGAATCTAGGATTGTTCTAGTATTACCTTCTAGAATTCAACGATATTCTTCATACCAGTTGACCTAGAGCTACACAAATAATACAGTAGAATATGAGGCTTTAGGCCTAGGTCTCAAGAAGGCTTAGATACTTGGAGCACGACAGTTACAAATCTTAAGTGACTCTGAGTTGATTATCAATCAAGAGACCAATGAGTGTCTGTTCAAGGTCTGGGATCCAGAAGATCATAGAGCCATGTTCTGGTATGTGTCTCTCTTGAGATTTCATAGCTAAATTTTGGGGTTACTGTGTACATAGTAAAAAAGAAAAAAAAAAATTAACTTCGGCTCCTTTTGCACGCAAGCCCGCAGGTATGTTTATTTCTTTTTCTTTTTCTTTTCCTTCCCAACAGTTAGTGGCTTTACTCTACTTCTTTCTTCCACTTCCTTACTTCATTCCATTCCTCTCTTATTCCTTCTTCTTCTGCAACTAATCAAGCCACTGCTGTTGTTTCTACTCCCCTCTCCGAGGTTCCCATTTCTTCTTCCCCTTTCTTCTAATTCTTTGTCTTTTAAGCACTTTTCCATAAGTTCCTACCATTTTTTCCATTTCATCCACTTCCATTTCATTATTTTTTTTACAGTAGCTGGTAGCATAGTAGCACCCTGTTGTTGTATCTACAGCTTCTACTCCTCCATTTTCCGTCATCCCATAATTCCGCATCCCCGTTCCACGGCCTGCACATCCGCTGGTCATCATTCCATTCATTTTCGTTTTTGCAACTTAGGTGCTTTTCACTATTGCCATGGAGATCCTTGCACAGCACCTGGTGATTACCCAGCTCAATCGAGCTAGGAAAAATGTAGTCGTTCAAGAAATAAGGGAAGTTCTGTTATTCTATAAATTTCTGTTGAAGATCCTGTTTTGAGTGTCGAGTGCTAGCAAGAGCTTGTTGCAGCAGCCCGTAGAGATGTCTAGCATCAAGCTGACCCTAAAGCTTCTAGAATTTGTTGCCCAATGGATAAAGGCCTGAGATTTGTGCATACAGCAGAACTGTATACCCCACGAGCCGCCAAGAATGTTGGCATTTTTGCCACATTGTTTTTGTTGTTACTAATCATGCAAAATAACCAAGTTTGTGCAAAAGTGAAACTGTCGCGATATCGTGACCTATCGTGTTTTTGCGACCTATCACATTTTTGTGGTGTCCATACCAGAAACAAAGCAAAGCAAAGAAAATGTCACAATATCACGACATGTCTCATTTTCATGACCTATCACGTTTTCACGGCTCAAAATAGCCATAGGCAGCAAGGAAGTTTCATTGTTGCGATATCACGACATGTTGGGGTTTCACGACCTGTTGCAGTGTGGGAGAACTCAAGTGAAAATTGTCGTGATTTAATTACATGTCACATTTTCGCGACTTGCAGTGGTCACAAAACAGAGTAATGAAAAATGTCATGATATCGTGACATACAACAGCCAAGGGGAGTGACAATGAAAATGTCGCGATATCGTGATAGAAAAGCAAGAAAGGAGTAGATGGTACAAAATGTCGCATTTTCATGACATGTCACGTTTTCACGGAAGGGCTGAAGGATAAACACAAGGTGGAGAAATATGTCACGATTTTGTGACATTTTTGAGGACAAAGCCAAGCAGAAGGAACTTGTCGCGATATCATGATAGGAAGCGGCAACGACAGAGAAGGCAAGAAATTGTCACGATTTCGTGACATGTTTGACAGAAGGGGCAAAGTGCAAAGAAATGTCACGATTTCATGACATGTCACATTTTCGCAAGGAGGAAGTACGGAGGCAGACATATTGTACGAAATGTCATGATTTTGTGACTTGTTGAAGATGAAAGGACAAAACGTAGAAAATGTCGCAATATCACGACATGTCATATTTTTGCGACCTATCACATTTTTGTAGAATGAAAGCTGACAAGTACAAGGTAGAAAGAAATTATCACGATATCGTGACATGTCACATTTTCATGATGAAGGAGCCAGAATGACAATTCCAAGTATGAAATGTCATGATTTCATGACATGTCCCATTTTTGCTACTTGTAGGAAGATGAAGGCCAAGGAAGAGAAAGATGTCACGATTTCGTGACATGTTGCAGTTTCACGGGTATACAAAAGAAAAGGACACAAAAGGAAGAAGATGTCGCGATTTCGTGACATGGTGAGTTTTTGCAACTTGGAGCAGTGAACAAAGCCATACAAAGGAGAATGTCATAATTTCACGATATGTCATAACGACAAAGCTAAACTAAGAGAAGACGTCATGATATCGTGACATGTCACATTTTCGTGACTTGTGGCAGAAACAGGAAGCAGTAAGGTAAAGTGTCATGATTTCGTGACATGTCACATTTTCGTGACCTATCTCATTTTTGCGATAGAAGCAAAACAAAGGCCCGATACAGTTTTGTCTATATTTTTCTTCAAAACTGCATAGGAGAATGTGAGGAGAAGATAAGATCAAACGCAGTAATGTTTTAAAATCTCTCCAATAGATTTTGAGATCATGGTCAAAGAGGTACCAAGATTAAATGTTGTTGATTACCGATGTACACTAGATGGAAGAACTTGAGGCATTTTTAGATGCCACCAAAATTAAAGACACCTCCAGTATTAAAAGATCTTGTTCGTGATCTCCTAACAACTTTCGGCTTGCTCCGAAAATAGCCATTTAATGTGTGATTTCTCTAAGGTAGATTAAGGGGGCTTGTTTCTCTTTTCAAGTGCCTATTTTGTGGACCTCTTCTTAGAAATTTTTTTTATGTATTAAATGCTATAATTCAAAATGAAGAGGAAGCACGTCTATAAATACCAATGTAAAATCTCAAGCAAAAAGTGGAAGACCTTTGTGCAAAAATTGAAGCAAAGATCCTAGATGCATTTTGCTCTATTCTTAGTGTCTTCTGGAGTTGGTGATCCAAACTTTTGTCCATGTTTTGCTTTCTTTCTGAGTCACTTCTGTTAGTCTAGTGTTAATATAAGTTAAATTTTGTTGTTCTGGATTTGGCTGTATTTGCATTTGAACGTTTGGAGTACAATTGGAAGTGAACTTATAGCTAATGCTTGATCTAGTTTCTGTATATGCATTCTAAGATTCAGTTGTTGTTTAGCTTCAGGATTTTGTTGAGATTATTGGATATCTAAGGTTATTCCCCATTAACTATCAACTTTGGCCATATTTATATCTCTTTCTATTATTTCCCATTTCTTTCTACATTTTCAAATTTCTTTCCTACATCCTTATCTCGAAATCAGTTTAGATTAGTTTGGGAGCTAGCCCTCTCTAGAGATTGGCCCGAGAGACTTCTCTTTCTCTTGGCCTTTCAATGTTATCCAAGTTTAGGGCACGTACATGTACAAAATCCTTTCCTGTGGCAGATTTGTGACCAACAACACCTTATCTATTTTTGCTTGGACAATTAGATAACAATTCCAATATTAGATAACAATAGATAGAAGCTTTTTATGCAATTTTCTACACTTTCTTTTCTTGTATTCAATATTGTAATGCTTTTGGATTTGAGACTCATCAAGTCTCAGTATTTAAAGCTTCTATTTATGTTTTAGGTTAGTTGTGTTCTTATCCAAGTTTTGGAGGATTCTAATCTTTTTGGGTGGATTCTTTAAACCACTACGAGTTGCAAACTTTTGTGCTTCAATAGTGTCTTTAGACACTTGATACAAATCAAATTTTGTGCCCTTCAAGAACACAAAACTAATTTATTTTGAGAGTAGTGTAATAGTACAAGTTTTTTCACTTTTAATGTACTAAGATTACACCTTATCACTCCAATAAACTCTCAAATTAATGCACTAAGAATTTAATTCAACTAACCAAGAATAACCTAAAATGAATCTTTAAGAATTATTCTTCAATTTCACTACAACTAATATTGTAGAGCTTAGTCTTATTTTTATTTTTCTGAAATATATAATAGGTAGTTGGTCGAAGCAATTTTGAAATCTAATAAACTCCTAATAAAAGTACAAATGAATCTTAAAAATAACTTTTTATTTTTGCACTTTTGAAGATTGTAATCCAATTTTCTATTTGCAACTTTAATACAAATTAAGGTGTTTCTAACAAATCTAATAGATATATGATTTATTAAACCTACTTGCACCAGAAATTTGTGTACATTTTTGTAGTAGCTCTTTTATTGCTTCATTAAAGGATGTATATGATGGTGTCTAGAATCACCAAGTTGTTTCTATGATAATTTCCTTGCAACTCTATGTAGACTATCTTGAATAGCTCCTTCTTCACCAAATTATGGTCTCGACATTTATTTTACGAGCCTAGGATTTGATGGCTTGTTCTCCTCTTGTGTTATCCTCCTTCTGATGTAGATTTGGAGAAGTCTTTGTCTCTTAAGTGATGCCTTGTTTTTGTGAGAGGTAATATTCAAATATTCAATTCATCTTATTAATTTTTGACTTCAAGCAAGATCTTTTGATATTTGGTACTCCTTGCCAAAATTTTATGATTACACAATGACACTGAGAGGGGGGGGTGAATCAGTGTAGCTATTAATTTTTATATCTACGGTATTTAATATGAAATAAAGAGAACTTGACAACTGAAAAACAACTTGAACAAGAGAGCACACCACAACACTCAATATACCGAGGTTCACCAATTTGGCTACTCCTCAAAAATGACTGCTTGGACTCCAATCCAAATCCAGTCTTTGCAAAATCAATTTTACAAATACTTTACCAGCATCAGCTGGAAGGAGCACCAACCCCTGTAATTTTCTACTGCAATGAGATGGAGCACCAACTCCTAGTACCAAGCACCAACTTGGACTGCAATTCTGATCAATTTAGAATGACATAAAAATGTCTTCACTTCATGCACGACCACTGGTCAGTCTGCAATTAACCCAACTCTACACACTCTCACGGCTCTGCTTATTTTTCTCTTGATTCTTTTCTAACCCTCCTTTTACAGCAATTTCTCTCTAACAGTAGCAACATCTTCTCTGTACGACTATTCTTTTATAACCTTTCAATCCTACATGCAGTCGAATCATATACCCAACTGTTCGAATTCTTTTCTCCTGCAAATAAGTGGCTGTTCGAAAACGACTGTTCGAAACCCTGCAATACGGCGTTTCGATTTCTTGTAGTATGGCTGTTTTGAATGCTGCAAACATATCTTCTCGAAAAGCATATCTTGATCCTTCATATTCGGCTCTTTGAAGACAAGCAAAATGTCTGTTCGATTCCATGAGTGCGACCGTTCGAAAGCTGTAAAAAAGACTTTTCGAAAACCTTTCGATACTTTATATTTGATTCTTCGAATACATGCAAACGGTTGTTCGAATGCATGACTGACACTTGTCAATCTGTAACTGCAGATCTGACATCAGTTACATTTTACGTAATTGGTTGCATGATTTTCCTGTCTGCTTTTTCGACACGTGTCACCTTGCATGCTCCTGCGGGTTTTACACTGCCAGATTATTACCTGTCGCGATATCGCGACACTTTTTGAAGCCGCACACTTCATGCCCTTGCTTGTCGCGAAATCGTGACCATTTTGGCTTTGACAACTTTCCTTCTGTTCATGTCGCGATATCGCGACACTTAGAACTTTTGCTGACGTCATCCTTAAGCATGTCGCGAAATCGTGACCGTTTTGGCTCTTGGAAGCTTTCCTCATCTTGTCGCGATATCGCGACACTTTAAATTCAGTATTTAAGATGAAAAGTTTGGCTCTGGAAGCTTTCGCATCTTGTCGCGATATCGCGACACTTTCAACATTTGTTGACGTCATCCTTAAGCATGTCGCGAAATCGTGACCGTTTTGGCTCTTGGAAGCTTTCCCTGCATCTTGTCGCGATATCGCGACACTTTCAACATTTGTTGACGTCATCCTTAAGCATGTCGCGAAATCGTGACAGTTTACCTTTCACTTTCTCTCTCCTCTGCCATGTCGCGATATCGCGACAAATTGGCATGCACTTTCTCTCTCCTCGGCAATGTCGCGAAATCGTGACAATCTTCCTTGCAGTTTCTCTCTCTTCGGTTTGTCGCGATATCGCGACACATTTTCTCTCTCCTCAGTGAAAACTTGACATGTCGCGAAATCGTGACATTTTGGCGTGCATTTTCTCTCTCCTGCTTTTTTCATCCATTTTCTCTCTCCTCAGTGAAAACTCGACATGTCACGAAATCGTGACAGTTTTGCTCGCATCTTCTCTCTCCTCGAACATGTCGCGAAATCGTGACAGAAAACATGTCGCGATATCGCGACAGTTTTCTTCCTTGTCTCTTTCTGCCAGTTTCTGAATCTGGGTTACCTCTGTTTGTCTTGAAATTCACTGCACTTGATCTGACTGACCTCTGAACTGCATCAACTGCATCAATCATGTTGTGTTGACAACAATGACAATACTTTTGCAATTCTTTTGCTGCACCTTGCTCAACAATCTCCCCCTTTGGAATTGTTGGCAACACTATTACAACCTTGCTTAATTTCTTCTCCCCCTTTGCCAATAATACCAAAGGGCTGCTTTAGACTCCCCCTGAGTCTATGCACAACATTCTCAGACTTAAAAAGTTTGAATGCTCCCCCTGAGAATGTGTTTCCCATAGCTAGTCAGTGCTTGGGTGGTGTGACTACTCCCAACTTCTTCCGAAGGTATTCAAATACTTCCTTTGGCAAAGGTTTTGTGAATATATATGCTACTTGCTCTCGTAGTTGGAACAAAATCCAATTTAACCTCTCCTTACTGCAACTTTATCCTTCAAGAAATGATATCGGATTGCAATATGTTTGGTTCTTGAATGCATTCTTTGGATTCTTGGATATGTTGATAGCACTAGTGTTATCACATTTAATTGAAATTGGCTCTTTGAAATGAATACCAAGATCTTTCAACGTTTGTCTCATCCATAATATCCGAGTACGACATGTTGTTGCTTGCAATGTATTCTGCCTCTGCGGTGGATAGAATCCTGATTCTTGTTTCTTCGCTGTGCCATGCTACCAGCCTGTCACCAAGATAAAATGCTCCTCCACTTGTGCTCTTTCTGTCATCAATACATCCTGCCCAATCTGCATCAGAATATGCAATCAAAGTGAAATATTTACCTTTTGGGTACCACAACCCATAATCCATAGTGCCCTTGAGATATCTGAAGATCCTCTTTACAATTTGTTACATGAGTTTCTTTGGGAGTGGCACTGAAATCTTGCAACCATACATACTGCTTGTAATATATCTGGTCTAGTGGTGCATTAAATACGACGAGGCTTCCAATCATAGACACAGTACATTGTTTGATCTACATCCGGGGATTTATCATCCTTGCTCAACTTGCGACCTGTTGTCATAGGAGTCCTTGACCGGTTTCTTGTCTTCCATTGTGAACTTTTTCAGCATTTCTTTTACATATTTAACTTGAGAAATAAAAATGCCTTTTTCATTTTGATTGACCTGCGGTCCTAAGAAATAAGAAAGTTCACCAATCATTGACATATCAAATTCCTTTTTCATTTTAATTGATATGTCTTTGCGGTATTCATCCATGCTGCTGCCAAATATTATGTCATCTACATAAACAACAAGAACAATAAGATGACCCTTCTCTGTTTTGACATATAAGTTGCTATCCACCAAACCTTTCTTAAACCCTTGTTTAATTAGATAATTATCCGGCCTTGCATACCATGCTCCGGGTGCCTGTTTTAATCCATATAAAGCTTTCTTTAACATGCAAACAAAATCTGGATTGTCACCAAGTTGGAAGCCATCCGGTTGTTCAATGTAAACCTCTTCTTCCGAGTTTTCCATTCAAAAATGCTGATTTTACATCCATTTGATATACTTTGAAGTTTTTATGAACTGCTAATGCCAGAAACATTTTGATTGCCTCTAGTCTGGCTACCGGTGCAAAAGTTTCTTCAAAATCAATGCCTTCAACTTTGAGCATAGCCTTTACATACCAATCTTGCCTTATTTACGACAACCTGCCCATCTTCATTCAATTTATTTCTAAAAACCCATTTAGTGCCAATTATGTTTTTATTTGTTGGTCTAGGTACTAATTCCCAGGTATTGTTTTTCTCTATCTGATCTAGTTCTTCATTGATTGCCTTCATCCAACTTTCATCAGTGCTTGCTTCGACAACATTTTTAGGTTCAATACTAGATAACGAGAGAATAGTTCCTCACTCTTTGTTCTTCTTGTCTGAATACCATCCGTGGGATCCCCAATAATCTGTTCACTTGGATGATTTTTCCGCAGTTTCTGTTTTAAATTTCCTGTTTTCTTCTTCTTGATTCAGTTTTTACACCATCTGGATCAATTTTCTGATTCTTCTCTGTTTCTTTTTCATCATCACCTTCAATGACTTCTTCATACATAGGGTAGTTTTCTTGATAAGTAGTTTCTTGTTCTCTACCTTCATCAACTTTCACATCAGCACTTTCAACAATTTTCTTCAACCTCTTGTTGTAACATGTGTACGCCTTGCTTTTTGTTGAGTAACCAAGAAAGATACCTTCATCAGCTCTATCTTCAAATTTACCGAGGTTATCTTCAGTCCGTTTTATGTAGCACTTGCTGCCAAATACTTTGAAATGTCTTGTTGTTGCCTTTCTACCAAACCACAACTCATAAGGTGTTTTGCTTTCATGTGGTCTCAGCATGCACCTGTTTTGAATGTAAACTGCAGTATGGACTGCCTCTTTCCAAAATCTGTCAGCTATTTTGTTTTTTGCCAGCATTGTCCTTGCCATTTCCTGCACTGTTCTATTCTTCCTTTCTACAACACCATTCTGTTGAGGTGTCCTAGCTGCTGAAAACTGTCTTCTTATCCCATGTTTTTGACAGTATTCTGCAAATTCTTCGGAGATAAACTCTCCTCCCCTGTCTGATCTTAGGCATTTAATTCTTTTTCTTGATTGATTCTCAACAAGATTTTTGAAGGTTTTAAACATCTCAAAGGCTTCTGACTTGAGTTTCAGAAATAGTACCCATGTCATTCTTGAGTAGTCATCTATACACAGCATAAAATATTTGTGTCCATTTATACTTTCAGTTCTCATGGGTCCACATAGATCAGTGTGAATTAGTTCTAATGGCTTGCTAGTGAAGTATTCTTTTGCTTTGAAAGTGGCTCTGGTTTGTTTTCCCTTTTGGCATGACTCACGGATGCTATTTACGGGTTTGCCAATGTTTGGTATATCTCTAATTGCTCTTTTTGAACTGATTTTTGCCAGATTGTCAAAACTAATATGCCCAAGCCTCTTGTGCCATAGCCAATTTTCATCTTCCTGTCCAATCAAGCATGTTCCTTCTGCAGTTTTTGAAAGTGTATACAGATTTCCAGAAGTTCTCAGTCCAGTGGCTATTAACTTTCCATTTTTTGTCTTTCTTACCTCACAGCCCTCCTTCTTGAAGATTACATCATGACCTTTGTCACATATTTGACTTACACTTAGCAAGTTATGCTTTAGGCCAATTACAAACAAGACTTCTTTTGATTTTATATTGCCATCACTTATCTTGAGTGATCCCTTTCCAACAATCTTTGCTCCATCATTATTTCCAAATTTCACAGAACCACCTTCATAATTCTGTAAATTCTCAAACTTTTGCTTGTCACCTGTCATGTGATTGGAACAACCACTATCAAGTATCCAAGGTGCTGATTTGTTACGAGCTTTAAAAGCAGTCTGGACAATCAAAGATTCCTTTTCTTTCCATTACGGTTTGATAGCAGATTTTGCTACTTGTTTTGCCTTTGTCCTTTCATTAGCATGTGCCTATTTTTCAGGAAATTTTTGGTTTTGTTTCAACCCACTTGGCTGAGATTTTCTACCCTGATAATTATTTGATGCAAAAGTGCTTATGCAGTTTCTAGCAATATGTCCAAAATTATGACAATTATAACATTCAACTGCATAATTCATTAAAGGAGAAAAAACATTTCTTCTGGTAAAATTCCTTTGAGATACATTATGCCTGCAATCTGAAATCTTATGGCCATAAGCATTGCATTTAAAACAATAACCAGAAAATGCATGATTAAACCTGGGTGCCGGTCTTTGCGAGTTTGAAGTAGGAGCCATGACTCTTCTCCTCCTCGGATGTGTGACTTTTGTGAATCCATCTTTGTCAGTATTCTTCTTGAATATGGCATTATTGTTTTCTTTTGCATGATTTTGTTTTTCTGGTTCAACCCTGATCTTTTCTTCTTTCTTTATGGGTTCTATATTCAAGTTCTTTGAATCCTTTGAAGATTCTCCTTCATCAAAGCCTAAACCAAATTTGATGCCAGAAGGCCTTTGGTTATTTAACATTTTATCCAGCTTTACAGTACTTTCTTCAAACTTATGAAAACAGTTCAATTTTCTATTCATCTCCTCTAACTGCATCCTTAACTTAACAATGTCTTCCTCTAGCTTGCTGCATTCAACTGTCTTTACAGTTAATTGTTCATCAAGAACTTCAGACATTTTCTTGAATTCCTCTGTCTGTATTTTCAGATTGTTTATTATGTCTGTGGCATTCTCTAATTTCTTTGAAAATTTTTATTCTTCTTCCTTTCTGCACTCAACTCTTCAAGTGCAGCAACCAATTCTCCTTCCAAATACACTTGACTTCATCCTTGGAATTTTCATCACCTTCCTGATTTTCCTCTGTTCTTTCTTCTTCAAGTGCCATGAACAGAGCTTCACCTCCTTCTTCTTCAGACTCCTCATCCGTGCTTTCTTCAGAACTGCTGACATTCTTGGTTATGAAGCTTTTCTTCTTGAAGTTGTTCTTTCTGAAATTTTGTTTCTTCTTCCAGTCACCTTTTTCTTGGTGTGAACCTTCACCATTTTTGGTTCTCTCCTGCATTGGACATTTGGCTGCAAAATGACCGACTCCTCCACAATTGAAGCATTTAAAAGGTAGCTTCCCTCTATATTTTCCTTTTCCTTTTGTGAGTTTCTGAACAAAATTGGCTTCTGTTTCATCCAGTGTTCCTTCATCCTCAGATTCATGTTCAGCTTTTACATTCTTGTGTGCTTTAAAAGTCTGCTTCTCTGTCTGTAGACTTGGTTTGTCCTATTCTCATTTCATATGCTTGTCGGGGAACCATGCAACTCATCCATCCTGAAGTTGTTTAGATCTTTTGCCTCTTCTATTGCAGAGACTTTGGAGTTAAATCTTTTGTGAAGTGTTATGAGAACCTTTTTCACAACAACTGCATCATCAATTTCTTCACCGAGTCCTCTCGATTGCATTAATAATTCCGTTGACTCTCGGCATATAAGTCTCTATGTTTTCATCTTCATTCATTTGCGGTGCTTGAGCCGTGCTCGATGAGTTTGCAGTTTTGCTTCCTTAATCTTCCTGTCTCCTTCATGGATGCTCTTGAGTTTATCCCACATGTCTTTTGCTGATTTACAACTCATGACTCTTATCGGTTCACTGTCAACAAGCCCACACATTATGGCATTCTTAGCTTTGGAGTTGTTCTCAAATTTCTTTTTCTCAGCGGTATCTGTTGGAGGGGTAGTGGGTGCTGTGTATCCACTATCTACAGAATCCCAAATATCGTATCCCAATGCACTCAGATATGTTTGCATTCTGAGTTTCCAGAAGGTGTAATTTGTTCCATCAAATAAGGGAGCTTTGTTGGATGAAAATCCTTCACCACCTGCCATTGTTTCTTCCAAGATCTCCTTAGCTGATTAAGCTTGTACAAGGAACCTTGCTATGATACCAATTGATGATTACACAATGACACTGAGAGGGGGGGTGAATCAGTGTAGCTATTAATTTTATATCTACAACATTTAATATGAAATAAAGAGAACTTGACAAGCTGAAAAACAACTTGAACAAGAGAGCACACCACAACACTCAATATACCGAGGTTCACCAATTTGGCTACTCCTCAAAAATGACTGCTTGGACTCCAATCCAAATCCAGTCTTTGCAAAATCAATTTTACAAATACTTTACCAGCATCAGCTGGAAGGAGCACCAACCCCTGTAATTTTCTGCTGCACATGAGATGGAGCACCAACTCCTAGTACCAAGCACCAACTTGGACTGCAATTATGATCAATTTAGAATGACATAAAAATGTCTTCACTTCATGCACGACCTTGACTGGTCTGCAATTAACCCAACTCTACACACTCTCACGGCTCTGCTTATTTTTCTCTTGATTCTTTTCTAACCCTCCTTTTACAGCAATTTCTCTCTAACGGCAGACAACATCTTCTCTCGTACGACTATTCTTTTATAACCTTTCAATCCTACATGCGGTCGAATCATATACCCAAGCTGTTCGAATTCTTTTCTCCTGCAAATAAGTGGCTATTCGAAACGATTTGTTCGAAACCCTGCAATACGGCGTTTTGATTTCTTGTAGTATGGCTGTTTTGAATGCTGCAAACATATCTTCTCGAAAAGCATATCTTGATCCTTCATATTCGGCTCTTTGAATACAAGCAAAATGTTTGTTCGATTCCATGAGTGCGACCGTTCGAAAGTCTGTAAAAAAGACTTTTCGAAAACCTTTCGATACTTTATATTTGATTCTTCGAATACATGCAAACGGCTGTTCGAATGCATGACTGACACTTGTCAATCTGTAACTGCAGATCTGACATCAGTTACATTTTACGTAACTGGCTGCATGATTTTCCTGTCTGCTTTTTCCGACACGTGTCACCTTGCATGCTCCTATGGGTTTTACCTGCCAGACTGTTACCTGTCGCGATATCGCGACACTTTTTGAAGCCGCACACTTCATGCCCTTATTGTCGTGAAATCGTGACCATTTTGGCTTTGACAACTTTCCTTCTGTTCATGTCGCGATATCGCGACACTTAGAACTTTTGCTGACGTCATCCTTAAGCATGTCACGAAATCGCGACCGTTTTGGCTCTTGAAGTCCCACTGCGCACGGACACCAACTCTGACGTCATCCTTAAGCATGTCGCAAAATCGCGACCGTTTTGGCTCTTGGAAGCTTTCCCTGCATCTTGTCGCGATATCGCGACACTTTCAACATTTGCTGACGTCATCCTTAAGCATGTCGCGAAATCGTGACCGTTTTGGCTCTTGGAAGCTTTCCCTGCATCTTGTCGCGATATCGCGACACTTTCAACATTTGCTGACGTCATCCTTAAGCATGTCGCGAAATCGTGACAGTTTACCTTTCACTTTCTCTCTCCTCTGCCATGTCGCGATATCGCGACAAATTGGCATGCACTTTCTCTCTCCTCGGCAATGTCGCGAAATCGCGACAATCTTCCTTGCAGTTTCTCTCTCTTCAGTTTTGTCGCGATATCGCGACACATTTTCTCTCTCCTCAGCGAAAACTTGACATGTCGCGAAATCGCGACATTTTGGCGTGCATTTTCTCTCTCCTACTTTTTGTCGCGAAATCGCGACACATTTTCTCTCTCCTCAACGAAAACTCGACATGTCGCGAAATCGTGACATTTTCGGCTGCGCCTTCTCTCTCCTCGACCATGTCGCGAAATCGCGACAGAAAACATGTCGCGATATCGCGACAGTTTTCTTCCTTGTCTCTTTCTGCCATTTTCTGAATCTGGGTTACCTCTGTTTGTCTTGAAATTCACTGCACTTGATCTGACTGACCTCTGAACTGCATCAACTGCATCAATCTGTCTGTGTTGACAACAATGACAATACTTTTGCAATTCTTTTGCTGCACCTTGCTCAACAAAATTTTCTTCTCAGATTTGGCACTCTTGCAAAATTCTTCTTATCATATTTGGCACTCGCCAAATTATTCTTCTTATATTTGACACTCCTTGTCAAATTCTTCTTCTTTTGGGCTTGTTATCGGATAATGATAATTATCCCAAGTCCTTCACTATCAGAGGTTTCTCATTGGTAGTAGATTTATCTTAATGATTTCTCCTTTGATAATATCTTCAATAAGGCTCCCCTAGAATTTTTTTGGATGCTCGATAAGATATTCTTAAGGTCTCTAATATAACATCTTTTGATGTCCTTCCTTGAGACCTTTTATTCAACCTTCTGCTCCTGGAAGTGTTGGTGATGATATCTACCTCTGGATATCTGATTTTGCTACTTTTGAATTTGAGCATGACTTTCCTAGTCCTTATTATCCTTCTCCTTCCTTAACTAAAAGTTCTGCAATGCGATCTTATCCTAATATCTTTTATTTTTCTTTAGGTACTGAATTGATTCTAAGGAAGATTCCCTTCCTAAATTTATTTTAGGAATTTTTCCAACTCACTAAATCTTCTTTCTCTAAAACAAAGTATTAGTACTAAAATATTTAGTCTACTTCTAAACTAGATATTCTCTTTGAATTCAGAATCAAGGCTTCTATGGAATTTTTCAATACCAAGGCTTCTATGGAATTTTTCAGTACGAAGGCTTCTATGGCCTTTTTAAGTATCAAGGCTTCTATGGCCTTTTTCAGTACAAAGGATCCTATGGCCTTTTTGTATCAAGACTTTTGTGGCTTCTCCTTCTAGGCTCCTGTGACATTTTCTCCAAGGCTTCTATGACCTTTCTATGTCAAGGCTTCTATAGTTTATTCTTCAACTTGTAAAATTATTTGATTCAACAATGTAGATCTTAAGTCTCCTGACTTCACCATAACTCTTCATAAGAAGTCTTCTTATACAGTATTCTTCTCTTGCACAAGGAACCAATATCTTCACTATGAGGTCATGCTAACCTTCGGGTAATGAATTTGGAGTCTCCTATATTTCTATCATAGGAGGAGTCCCAATCCTCTGAGAATTAGATTTTTTCAAATAAAATAAAATTTAGGCACTAGTTAGCAAATTCCATATATCCTAGATAATCCTCACTGAATGATTTGCCAATCTAGTGGCCTGAATTTTGAATCCTGGTCTTCATGAGTTTTTCTTGAAACTCTATGTAAAGACTATTCAATTACAATCTTATTATTTCTTGAAACTGAGATTTCTTTTAGTACTCAATTATAACTCTCCCTAGTTCTATCACCTAGATTCTTCTAAGAGCTTTTGATAGTGGTTGGTCCAACAATGCATCATTTTTTCAAAATACTCAAGCTCAATGATAATGGTGGCTTTACTAAAGACCTACACAAACTATATATACTGTACCTATGATGCCACTATTAGATTTTTATGTAGCAAGCATGAATATATAATAATCATAAGATACAAAATAATATGAAATAAAGTAAATCTTCTAGATGATTGAAATATTCAATAAATAGAAATTATATAAAAGGTTACAATGTATCTATGGAGGAAATGAATACTCCAATATAAGGCTACTAAACTAAATTACACCCATCACCAATGGAGGGTGTCACACATAGAACTAAGCTACACTATGTCTCCCAAATCTCTATTTCTATAACTCTATTCTATATATCTATCTATCTATGAGGCCATTATTATATAGGTAAAATAGGATACTTGGCCAACACTCTATCTAGTTGTGCAAGGGATAATTTACACATGTGCAACTTGCACATTGATACTTATGCACTTATTACATTACTTGCAGTAAATAGATAACTTGCCCTTAAATTAATCTAAGTATGTACCTTGGAAGATACATTTACATAACCCAAATGATGGAATACACTCTATTTCTAAAATATTTACCTCAAGCAAGATTATTTTGTTTCCTTTGTATAAGGATGCTCCCCACAGGCCATTTCCCACTTGTCCATTTCATCATCAAACACTTGGGTGTGTATTTTATCACTAAGTATTTTTGGTTCCTCCATGGTGACTAGGAAATCCCATTCTAATTTGGCCTAGTTTGCCAGATTAATCTCCACATGGTACATGTTAAGTGGTTCTAAAGGAACCTTCATCTTGTCCCCATAGTAAGTCCTTAAGAAAAAAAGGGAGTAATCTAAAGAGAGGTACCTACTAATATTTGCAATAAAATCTTGGGTGAGACAAAGGTCAAATGATGCAATTAGATCTGTCATCACCACTTTTTGGTAAATGGTAATGTTGGGGCAAGTACATAGACCATCTAGTTGTACTACACTTTGCTTGACCAAATCATATGTCAATTCCAATGCATTAACCACCCTTTCGGGTATGACTAAAGTGTTTACTATAGATTCTCATCTAGTTGTACTACCCTTTATTTGACCAGCTCATATTTTAGTTCCAAGGCATTAACCACCCTTTCAAGTATGACTAAAGTGTTTACTCTAGATTCGACTAAGAAATTATTGATGACCTTGTTTTTTTATATGATCATTAGATAAAATAGCTATAGATTAGGCCTGCTATGACCAAATATATATAGGATGACTTGCTTCTTTTGCTATACAATTATATTTTACTTCTCCAAGGCTTGCTTTAACTACTTCATTTGCTCTGGTAGGGTGAGGACGTCCTATATTGACATCGACATAGTGTACCTCTTAAGGTGCTCAACCACATTAAAAAAATATAGTGGTTGATACCTTGGTGCAATTTTTGGCACCAATTATACCCTAGAATTTTCTATTTTGAAGCTTGATACTTGGATCATACCCAATTTTTATTGTACTAGTATTGAATTTAATGATATTGATGGTCGATTGTGGTCTTGGTTCACCTCATTTTTCCTACTATCCTCATGTATTTAGGTATTTTTTCTTTGTTGTTATTTCTCTTGAGCCTCATCTACCACCTTCCTCTTACTTCACATGATAACACTAGACTGATTCTAGGCCTAGTTGTCTGATTGGGTGCTTGTTTGTCTAGAGATGGCATAGACTTCACCTTGATCCTACATTACCAATTTTATTTAATGCTTTAATTTTTTATACTAAGGGATTCTAAAATTGTAGGCTTTGTGCAGTTAGACCCAATGTTTGATCAAGCTCTTTCTAACATATGGGAAGAGGCATTAAACATGTGGTCTATTGAATATATCCATAGTCTAAGTAGTAGGATATGGGTAATAGCATTACCAACCATAAGGATATACTATGTAGTTGTTTTAGATTAGGACCATATATATTACTAAATTAGTAGTAGTTAGTTTTATAGGGACTAGGATAGGTACTAATTGCCTTTCAAGATCTTGTAGAGGACTAGATTCTATATTAGGAGTGTATCTATCATATTCATTTTGTGGAGGCTAGTATCCCTAATTACTTTGATGAAAAAGGGGTGAGGGAGATTCTAGTAGCCAAAAATTTTGAAATCCTATTGGTGCTTTATGGATATTGTTTCATTATTCTTGTCCCTCATAACATTCTATATTCTTTCCATTTATAGATATGATGAGGTTGAGAAGATAATGGTAATATCGAATGGTGGTGTTGATGGAGGAGATTGACAAAACACTAAGATCAGTTGGAAGGTGGTTGGTTGGATAATCACAGGGGTTTGGTACAATGATTGGATATTTATAAAATATTGCATAGGTGACCTAGGGGCTAACCTTCTAATATGGATGATATATCTTTCAACTTGAGCGGTTATCCCATAGGTTGTTGATAATGAGTTTCCCCCTAGTTGTTTTTTTGGTAAGTTAATTTATATCATATTATACCAAAAAATATGAAGGCTCCCAAATACCTTTTACATCAATAGGGAACAACAGGCATCAGCCTAATCCCAAGAGGAAGTATACAAAACCCTTAGAAAAGCAGGTAAATCTTCACCTATTACATCGGCAAAAAACACTACAACACACATAGAGAAAATGATCCATCCTTCAAGACTACAAGATGAAAGCTGAACCCAAGAAAAAAAAAGAACCCCTTTGGGAACTACCCAAACCAAATAGAAGGAACATCTAAGCAACAATATATTGATCAAGGCTGCCCATGGACTCCTCTTGCTTGTCCACCTATTTTCTAGAAGCTTGTGGATTATTCTCAGCTCCTCCGAAATTCTGAGAATTTCCTCCTAGGTTTTTACCATCATGGAAATTTTAGAAATGATTGCTCTAAGGTAATATATGAAAGCCATACCTAGTATAAACCAAATTTAATTTGGTATCCTCTACTAGGAATTTTAGAATCTAGCATTTAAATCATCCATAGATTCCATATATGCTCTTTTGATGTTTTTGAATTGTTCTAATACTAATACCTCATATGTTTTCTCTTTGAATTGATAAAAAATCTAGTTTATGAGCTAGTCTCATTCAGTGATAGAATTTAGAGCGAGAGAGACATACCAATCTCTTAGCTTTCTCTTGAAGGAGGCTACTAGAAGTTTGAGTATGATGTCTTGTTATCCCATGTTGTACAATTTATATAGACTAACCATGTGCTAAAGATATTCTATTGGATTTCTCACATCTTCTCTAATGAAATAAAATAAGGATTTCACCTTAGAAGTCAAGATTTGGTTCCATGTAGTTGGTGTTGTTGGTGGCCATAAAGGACCTCTAATATTCTAGTCTAAGAGAGTTCTTAGGTTTTTATTTGTTAGGGTGACCATTATTTTTTGTTTGCTTCTCTATCAATTGTTAAGATTTAGATGAAGGAGGAGCAACTAAGCATTTTCTCATCATTGATCTAGTGGTAAAACTCATGTTCAAGTAACTACAAATCAACCATTAGTCATATTGTCTAAGGCTCTATTTCCTTCATTCAACAGAGTTACTAGGTGAGATGTTATGCTAGTCAAATGGAGGTTACTACCATAACCTCAACTTGGAGATGGTGACTTATTCTAGTTATTTAGTATTAGAGTTGCTAGGTGAATTTCTTATGGGCTTAAAAAATATAATGATCATGCTCTTCACTAAAACCACAACATGACATCTAAATCAAGGGAAAAAAATTTCTATTGTGGGTCCCATAAGACATTCCAATTTAAATTTTATGGTCTGAGAGTGACCCCTTACACCCCCCAAGCACTGCATGGTATAACCCATGGTATCACTAAGTAGGTGCATCCAATACCTTATGCCTCATGAGGGGGGTTCCAATCCTAGGAATTCTAGGGAAGAGTCGGATACAACTCCCATAAAAAGACCTCTAGGATTTTTTACTTAAGGCTGACTCCTTGCTTCTGTATGTGATCTTAAATGCTCATATCTTCTTTATTGCCCTAGCATATTCTAATTAACCTATTAAAAAAAATGTAAAATGAAGAAAACATGAAATAATGCAAAAAGTAAATTGCAAAGAGTAAAATCACAACAATTGAAATCTACCCAACCTTTCTAAGGGTGGTAATGTGCCAAAGATAAATACAATTTCCACCTTACAATTTAGTGGGATGAATAAACACATGAACCAAATAAGAAAATAAATTAAACATAAATTTGACCATACAATCATGTAATGTGTGTATAACCAAAATAGGTTCAACAACTTGTACATGTAGCTGGCCCAAGGCTTGAGTCTAGACTGAGAAATAAAGTGGAGAAAGGAGAGAGAAGATGCCATAGCTTATATGCTTGACACAATAAAAAATCCAGATCCCTATCTTGTCCATAGGGACTACTATTTATAATATTTATAGGCTAATTTTGAAATTAAAAATCCCCCCAAAATGGGCATGGGTGGGAGCACCGATGTTAGCTCTGGTTGCAAAATTAACAAAATTGTGTTGAATTAAGTTCTAGGGATTCCAAAGCTATTTGTACTTAACCATAAATTATTCCATGGGTGGCATGATACTCTTTTTAGAGATATCATTAATGCTTTCACCTTCCTTTATGGATGTTTGAACTTGGTTGTTAGCCTAAGTAAATGGGGCCCATTTTGGTGGTCATGACCTAATGTACTCTTGGCTCCCAACTCGCTATTGGTGATTTTCTATTTTCCTATTTCAAATCCCTAGATTTTTATAGGGATTTGTGTGGACATCCCTTCCAATTATTGGGTTGCTCTAGTGGGCATTCCCTTTGTTCTTACAATCAATCCCAATTCTAGTAGTTACTACTAATGTTTCTCTACTTCTTATGGGATGGAGCTTTAGGGCCCCTCATCTGATTGGATCAAACAATAATATTTGATTATCTCTTTTCTAGGGTAAGAACATGTCCCATTATAGTGAATATTTCACTACATCACCATTAGTAGTATGGCCAAACAAATACTATGAATAAATATATGGTTGCTTACCTTAATTATTTTGCCTAGGATAAACATTATCACTAGGTTCCCTGGTTTTTATTAATTGAATGGTGGTAAAAAATAATTACCATTATCTCCTCAAGATATTCCTATTTGACACATTATGGCTAAAAAACTCAATCATTGGAAGACTATGTTTTAGGATCCTTTGAGGTAGCCCAAGGAAATGATTTTTTGTAGTATTTTTGGGTTGTGCTCTAGATCCTTAAATATAATTTGTCTTAGGCCCAAAACCATATGAAGTAACAACAAAACACACATCATTCTAAGTGGAAATTTGTAGTAGGCGATATGGTATTTTTCTCACTCCATACTTATACGCAATTTTCCTTGAATACCAAGTCTACTAAGAAGTTGGTACCTCAATTTTAAATCCCCTACAAGGTGGTTTTTTGTGTTAGGAAAGTACTATATTAGTGGAAGCTTCTATCAACTTCTTGCATCCTGATGAGGAAAAACATTACCTTATACAAAGACTGCTTTTGATAACTTCTTAAACTATTTGGAACTACTTATGATATGTTTTTGTACTAATTTTAATGATACTATGCATTATATTATGATGTTTGCATATTGGAATGATAAAGTACATATGACCTATTTTGACTAATTTATCTATGTTTTATAATTTGTTTCAGCTGTATGTTTTAGTATATTTTACATTAAATTAGAATTTTAATGTAAATATACTGATATATATTTAGTTTTGTTCTTATTTTACAAATTTTCCCCACCATTCACCCATTTTGAATAATCTAAAGGCACTAAATACTTTGTCAGCAGTTGAATGTATAGAAAACAAAAATTTTTCCATAAAAATTCTAGCCAACTGTACATATAAAGCATGGCTTGGAATTTGTCCACTCCAGCTCATACAAAAGGTGGAATTAGTCATCTGGGTACCTATGGAGGTTATTTATGCCATCACAACTGGTCACACATGCTTCTATTGCATGAATTAACACCAACTATGTTCTACTACCTGATATTCTAGAGCAGCTCCAAAATAAGCACAAAAGACATAAATTTGGTCAAATGCATCTTTAATTGCAGTAAAAGGGATCTAAACGATGGTTATAACTATTATAGGGACATCCCTATCCTTTTCAACACCTGTCCCTCACAAGATAAATCCAACAACTAAAATGGATAAGGTTTAATGGATCAGATCCCTACATTTTTAGGAAACACAGTCCTGCAATAGTTGTAACAATCCTGTATTGAAGCACCAAACCTTATCATTGTTGTACCTTGCTAGTATAAATAAAGTGCTCTTGTTTGATTGAGCATATAGGAAAAAAGATAAGTGTGCTAGGAGATAGAGCATTCAAAGTGTTGTAATTGTGTACTGCAGTAGATTAGTAGTCTGCAGAACTTCCCCTGCACTACTCATATGCTGAGAATGAAATAAAGGTGAAATATTTGTCATTCATGTTTGCTTATAAATTTAGTGTGAGTATTTGATAGTTTGGAGCAAGTACTCTTGCCTTCTTTTGGTTCAGGAAGCAAGGGCCACTTCCAGGCCCATAAGAGGGATTATTTCTATCAGAATTCTGCTAATTTCTTGCTGCAGCAGGTCAACAGGAATCTGATAGCTTTTTGCATGGTTAATATTGAATTAAACTTCATAGAACATGTGGCACATGAATGCATTATATTTAATTCATCTAGAATATATTTTATAGCATATCTGTTTCAGCTTCAACATTTCCTAGTCTGTATTTCCAGTTTGCATCAGAGAATTTCTTGTTAATTTAGTTTGCTACAGATTTGTAATATTTGCTTACCAACCTTTGAATTTCATCATTGTCTTAGGTTTCATTTTCTACAGGTGTGAAGTTTCAATTTTGAAAAAGTTTCATTGTTGTTATAGTTAATTATGTGATTTCAATTTTGTTATTTTAAATTTTTTCAACTGAATTCTATCATTTTTAATAGTTCAGATTTGTTTTTTTTGCAACTGTGTGAATTAAAATTATGCAAGGATAAGTAGGCACCAAATTTTAGTTTCTAGGAGATTAAAATGGACACTAACACCCCCAAAAACTAACTATTCTATGAATAATGCCATGATATAGATGAACTAAAAATCATTATGCTAACCCCTACTTTTGTATATAGCCTTAAACATTGCCCTGGATTCTCACATAATGATTAAATAGTGAAGAATTGATGACACTTATAATTTTTGGTGCCATATTTGGGGATACTTAGGTGTTGTTAGGAGAGGTCTAGCAGTCCAAAAATTGTCTTGTTTCAAGAAACAGTTTTTGGAAACCTGAGGCTTAGTTTATTTAGTAAATAGGCATCCTCAAAAAGAGAATCATCTTCTTCATCAATTGAAATTGCAAGAAGAGCTCTTAGAGGCACTTGCTTCTAGACATACCCCTAGGGCTGATCCATCTGAACTAGTCAAACAAATTAAAACTGAAGAAGCACCTGTGCTAGAAAAAGGAGAACATGATAGGGACATTGTTGGTCATAATGCTAACAATCCTCCTGTTAGAAATTTTGAATATCATATTCATCTGAATCCCTCAGTATTACCAATCTTTAGGGGAGTTGTTTTTGAAGATCCTGATCAATTTCTATTTGAATTCAAGGTCTTGTGTCAGACTTATGACTATATCAATGACAACCAGAAACTGAAGTTATTTCCCTCTACACTCAAATATGTAGTCTTACGATGGTTTATGAGCCTTGAACTAGATTCAATTCACACTTGGGATCAAATGGAAACTGCATTTTTGGATAAGTATCAAGAGTATTGTAGAGTAATAAATAGGAAGGATGAGTTATTTCAGATAAGAAAATAAGAGGATGAAAATTTAGAGGATTATCTTGATAGATTTACCTTTATCCAAAAGAGATGTGGTCCTATGGAAACTAACTTATTAAAAACTATATTTCTAAGAGGTTTGCAGGATGACTCCAGATAATTATTGGACATAATAGGAAAAGGAGATATCAACCAGCTTGATATTAATGATATTGTAGAGTTGTGCAAAAATTATTCTCGTACTAGGTAAAGAAGAAGGAAAATGAATCTTGGTAATACTGATATAAAATATTTGATGGAGGAAATGGCTAACATGAAAACTGATATTCTTGTTCAATTAAATACTATATTAGGGGAAAGGAATGCAAAATCTATTTCTTCACCACCCTAGCTATCTATTGTCCTAGATGCAGGAATAAGCATGCCCTACATGATTATCCTTTGGATAGAACCTCTATCTCAACTATTTGTGGTATTTGTTCAAAAGAGCATAACACTGATAAGTGTCATCTCCTTCATCACCTTAAAAATGTTTTGCAAACCCAAAACGAAGAACTTAATGTTATTGGGCAAATGACAGGAGGTAACTTTTCACAATACCAGAATGCCCCTTGTTTTCATACAAGTTGGGGATAAAATCCTTGGAATATGCCTTAGGGATATATAGATTCACCTTCACAACCATGGAATCAATCTTGGTCAGCCCCTCAAGACTAGTCATATTCTGGTTGGAATCAACCATGGAATCCTGTTAATCCACCTCGGACATAGAATCAACAATCTGGGCAGAGATGGGGGCCACAATACCCATCATATCAAGGGTAGTAGAGGTATTAAGGATAGACATAAAACCTGCTGCTAGCTCCTAATAAAAACTTTCAAGGAAGAATACCACCACAACAATCACAACCAATTAAGCAACCTCCACTTCCAGCTCAGCCTGTGGCACCCCAATAACAACAGACAAGCAACCCATGTTTATGGAGCTAAGTTTGAAGATACTGCTATAGTCCATGTCCTTGACTGTAGTAATATCTAGTTACATTCAAGGAAAGGTTTACCTAACCTTGCACCACCCACTATTGAATAAATTGATGGAAAGCAAAAAATTTCAAATCTATAAAAGCCACAAATAGAGCAAAAAGAAGGAAAAACAAAAAATTTACAAGGAAAAATTGAGCCTGCCTTAGTAGGCCTTCCGTATCCTGAAAGGTTTGACCACACTATCACTCCTCATGAATCAAAATTAATCACAAAATTGAGAAAAAATTATATCTCACTTCCTTTGTTGCAAGCAATAAAGGATGTACCTCTTATTAAGAAAACCATTCAGGAGTTGTGCATTAGGAAACCTGGCAGGAAGAAGAAAGACTTTCCTATGACTGTGCAAGTAGAAGGTAAGTTGGCTGACCTGCTCTCTAGAAAAATAGTACCCCCAAAATATGGTGATCCAGGGAGTCCAGTAGTTACAATTACTGTTGGGTTAGTTCAAATTCCAAATGTACTTATCGATTTATGAGTTGCAATCAACGTTATGACTAATAAAACCACGCAAAAATTGTATCTCAATAATCTTATTCCTACTACCATAATTTTTGAAATGCAGATAGGTCAGTGGCAAATCGAAAGGAATTCTGGAGGATGTTGCCATTGAAGTTTCTTCTTGGTAATATCTTGTAGATTTCTTAGTATTGTAGCCTAGAAACTCAGCTAATGGCTATCCTATTATTCTAGGGTGACCTTGGCTTGCCACTAAAACTGCATTTATAGACTGTAGGTTAGGTGAGATGACTATTTCAAATGGTGTAGACCTGAAAAAGATTTCCTTGTATCCACCAGCCCAACCTTTAGCCAAATTTTCTAGATAGATATGGTATCTTGAGTCTGATGAAGAATAGGAAACTATTGTCACCTTGGCCACTATTGTAGTAAAGGAACATATTGAAGAACTTAATTCAATAGGAAGAGAAATATTTGAACATGAAACAATTTTGGTGAAAACATTGCAGGAAGAAGTCCTTAGGGATGATCAAATTATTTTCCATCATTTGTTATGGAAATATGAATAACAAACTACTGAACATCTGTCGTCTATTCCACTATAAGAGATATCCTTCATATTACCACATGGATGGCATCATCATCTTCTGACTTCTTTCACCTATCATATGCAAATGATCTCATCAAGTATCACATTTACACCTGAATCAAGAGTATTTCATACTCTACAGCCACATCATTGTCCTGTAAATTTTTTAATAAGTAAATATGAGGCTGGAAACTCTATTTATCTAGGGATTAAGCATATTGAGATACAACCAAGAAATTTTTTGAACATTAATAATTAGTTGACTAATAAGCAAGAAGCCAAATTATTTGCTATTTTATAGAGACATGTTTAGGCTTTTGCTTGGAGTTATAAGGACATGACTGACATTCACCCTGATGTGTGTACAGATAGAATATACACTGAAGATGTTAAACCTATGAGACAACCTCAAAGATGTTTCAACCCTACTTTGAAAGATATTGTCAAGGAAGAAATTGAAAAGATTTTAGATGTAGGATTCATCTATCCAATATCATACAGTAGATGGGTTTCTCCATTAGTCATTGTTCCAAATAAAAATGGCAAAATGAGAGTGTGTGTGGATTACAGAGACTTAAATAAAGTAACACATAAGGACCATTTCCAATTACCTTTCATAGACCAAGTATTAGACACCCTTGATGACAATAAATTTTTCTATTTTCTTGATGGATTCAGTGGTTATAATCAGATACAAGTTGCACCTGAAGACCAAGATAAAACTACTTTCACATGTCCTTGGGGAACCTTTGCTTATAGGGTTCTACCTTCTGGTTTATGTAATGCTCCAACAACATTTCAAAGAGTTGTTTTGGCCCTATTCTTTTATTTGACAAATGAGAGTGTAGATATTTACATTGATGATTTCATAGTATTTGGGGATAGTTTTGAATATACTTTGGACAAACTTGAAAAAGTTTTAATACATTGTGAAACATATTATTTGTCTCTTAATCCTAAGAAATGATTCTTAATGATGGAGGAAGGGATTGTCCTTGGTCATCATATCTCCTCTTATGGGATCAAGGTTGATCCTAAAAAGGTGGAAGTCATAAAAAATATTCCTCCTCAAAAAACTCAAACTGATGTGAGGAGTTTCTTGGTACACATTGGTTTCTACTGCAGATTTATTGCCAATTTCAGTACCATAGCCAATCCAATGTTTGCATTACTAATGAAAATTTCTGAATTTTGTTGGTCTACTAAGTGTCAAAAGTCTTTTGAGGAATTAAAATAAAAGTTAAAAACTCCCCCTATATTGAGAGGACCTAATTGGGAATTGCCCTTCCATATTCAAAATTATGCTTCCAATACTGCTATTGGAGCTGCATTAGGGAAAATTGATAATGGGAGCATTATGCCATTGATTACATCAATAAAAACTTGACAGGAGCTGAAAAGAACTACACTACTACTGAGAAATAATTCTTAGCTATAGTATATGATATTAATAAGTTTTGACACTATATCATAGGATATCAAGTATTCATTCATACAGATCATGCTACAATTAAATACCCGATGAATAAACCTCTGGTTAGTGCAAGAATTATTCGCTGGTTAATATTGTTGCAAGAATTTGATATCACTATCTGATGAAGAACAGGAAACTATTGTCACCTTGGCCACCATTGTAGTAAATGAACATATTGAAGAATTCACCAGAAAGAGAAATATTTGAACATGAAACAGTTTTGGTGAAAACATTGTAGGAAGAAGGCCTTAGGGATGATCAAATTCTTGTCCATCATTTGTTATGGAAATATGAAGAACAAACTGCTGAACATTTATTGTCTATTCCACTACAAGAAGGCTCCTTCACATTGCCACATGGATGGCATCATCATCTTCTAACTTATTTCACCTATCCTATGCAAATTATCCCATCAGGTATCACATTTACACCCAAATCAAGAGTATTTCATACTCTGCAGCCACATCATTGTCCCTTAAATACTTTAATCAGTAAATATGAGGATGGAAACTCAGTTTTTGAAAATTAATAATTGGTTGACTAATAAGCAAGAATCCAAATTATTTTTTGTTTTGCAGAGACATGTTCAAGATTTTTCTTGGAGTTATAAGGACATGACTGACATTCACCCTAATGTGTGAACACATAGAATATACACTAACTATGTTAAACCTGTGAGACAAACTCAAATATTTTTGAACCCTGCTTTGAAAGATATTGTCAAGGAAGAAATTGAAAAGCTTTTAGATGTAGGATTCATCTATCCAATATCAGATAGTAGATGGGTTTCTCCATTAGTCATTGTTCCAAAGAAAATGGAAAAATGAGAGTGTGTGTGGATTACAAAGAGTTAAATAAAGTAACACATAAGGACCATTTCCAATTACCTTTCATAGACAAAGTATTAGACACCCTTGCTAGCAAGAAATTTTTCTATTTTCTTGATGGATTTAGTGGTTATAATAAGATACAAGTTGCACCTGAAGACCAAGAGAAAACTACTTTCACATGTCCTTGGGGAACCTTTGCTTATAGATTTCTACCTTTTGGTTTATGTAATGCTCCAACAAAATTTCAAAGAGTTGTTTTGGCCATATTCTCTAATTTGACAAATGAGAGTGTAGAGATTTACATGGATGATTTCATAGTATTTGGGGATAATTTTTAATATACTTTGGAACAACTTGAAAAAGTTTTAATACGTTGTGAAACATACCATTTGTCTCTTAATCCTGAGAAATGCTTCTTAATGATGGAGGAAAGCATTGTCCTTGGTCATCATATCTCCTCTTATGGGATCAAGTTTGATCCTAAAAAGGTGGAAGTCATCAAAAATATTCCTCCTCCAAAAACTCAAACTGATGTGAGGAGTTTCTTGGGACACATTGGTTTCTACCATATATTTATTGCCAATTTTAGTACCATAGCCAATCCAATGTTTGTATTACTAATAATTTTTTTTGAATTTTCTTGGTCTACTGAGTGTCAAAAGTATTTTGAGGAATTAAAAGAAAATTTAACAACTCCCCCTATATTGAGAGTACCTAATTGGGAATTACCCTTCCATATTCAAACTGATGCTTTCAATATTGCTATTGGAGCTGCAATAGGGCAAAATGACAATGGGGAGCATTATGCCATTTATTACATCAATAAAAACTTGAAAGGAGCTAAAAATAACTAAACTACTATAGAGAAGGAATTCTTAGTTTTAGTTTATGCTATTAATAAGTTACGATATTATATCATAGATTATCAGGTATTCATTCATACAAATCATACTGCCATTAAATACTTGATGAATAAACCTCTGGTTAGTGCAAGAATTATTCGCTGGTTAATACTGTTTCAAGAATTTGATATCACTATCTGATGAAGAACATGAAACTATTGTCACCTTGACCACCATTGTAGTAAAGGAACATATTGAAGAACTAAATTCACTAGAAATATTGTAGGAAGAAGGCCTTAAGGATGATCAAATTCTTGTCCATCGTTTGTTATGGAAAGATGAAGAACAAACTTTTGAACATCTATCATTTATTCCACTACAAGAAAGCTCCTTCACATCACCACATGGATGTCATCATCATATTTGGATTTCTTTCAACTGTCCTATGCAAATTATCCCATCATATATCACATTTACACTCGAATCAAGAGTATTTCATACTCTATAGCCACATCATTGTCCCTTAAATAATTTTTATTAATAAATAGGCTAGAAACTCTATTTATCTAGGTATTAAGCACTATCTGGATGAGCTAAGGAGGGATGCATTGCACCATACCAAAGTGATCCAGTCACAATGCTAGTTGTGGCATGATAGTCATATCCAACAATGGAAATTTCAACAAGGTGATTGGGCTTTGTTGTTTGACTCATGATATGAAGACTATCCTGGCAAGTTGCAGACTCGGTGGGTCGGACCTTATCAGGTTGAGGAGGTATTTGCAAATGGATTTGTACATTTTTAATCAATATATTATTCAAGAAGTAATATGGTGGTTAAATATCATCGTATTTGGATATATCACAAAACGTTAACCAAGGAGGAGTTTCTCAAACAAGTAGGAAACTTGGATGTATCAATATTGGAAGAAACCACTTCTTCCAAGATGGACTCAATAAAGTGACATGAACCAAAATATATATAATAAAAAATGAAATATATATATATATATATATATATATATATAAAATAATAATAATAATTCAAAATGTGAAAACCTCTTTGAGGCGCATCTGAATTGGGCTTACATGAAAACCAGTTTTTCCAGCATTTTTGCCTCATAGACCCACCACCATTCCATCCATTCTCACCATTGTTTCACTATTTACCATTCCATTCATTCTCACCTCTATTTCACTGTTTTTCAGATTGCACCTGTTACACTCTATGAGGAGTTAGTTTAAAATTAGCAAAAAATAGCATTTGTACAAAATATAGATAGAATGGTTTCTTTAGGTATGTGCCTTTTTCTATTTTAATATTGTAAATATTTATTATGTAGTGTATGATATCCCTAGTTAGTATAAAGCATACATAAGGTCTGGTTCCAGAAATTTATCAAGGTAGTCTAAGGCAGAAAAGGCTCTTCAAATTCTCTTGAAAGGTACTACTCTAGAATGAACCTGCTGCACATAACAAGTTTCTGAATGAAGAAGATTTAGAATTAGTTTCAGAATGAAAAGTATATATGCTATGGAATGGTTATATGCGATAAAATCAATTGGAATGAATTAAAAAAAAGGTTAATTTATTAATCTTCAGATTCACGTGGCTAAAAAAGTCAAATAAATTAAATTTTTTGAAGGATTTGTGCCAATTTGGTTGGAAATAGTATTTATAACATAGGTTTCAAATTTGAGTTCCAAAACAAATATTTGAGGGGCATGGAGTTTCAAAAATTGTTTCATGTGACTAGTATGTCACACAAATCAAATCCTGTTGAAAAGGGGGACTTTCATAAAATTTAATTATCCCATATCACTCTCAATAGCTACAATTATATGATGATACATAGTAACATCTAATTGACGGTAACTTTTGCATGCAATGAATTACCACCACATGTGAATTTCATGTTACTTAGCATGTTTGTAAGTTATTCTAGCACTGCACTCATTTACTCTTCACCCTCGAGCATTAATCTTTATAGACTCAAGTATTCCAAAGCTAAGAAAAACCTAGAGTAAAATTTTTAGGCCTAAGATATACAGAAAACCAATCATTGATAATGGGAGAACAAAAGAATAAAATTGAGCCAGATAACATAGAATATCTAGATAAATATGGGGAATGCATGCAAATTTTTATTGAAGGGGGATTTATACCCTTCTTGCGCAAGTTCAATGTGTATTTAGAAGGGTTGGCTATTGAGTTCGCCATACCTTTTGTAATAACCAAATTCATATAAGTGGCATGACCATTAAGATAAGCCCTAAAATTCTCAGTGAGGTTACTGAATTGTCATTGCATGGGGTTCAAATTGGAAAATCAAGAAAAAATACTTTAGTTGAACTTGTAAATCAATTCAAGCGAAATGAGGATAGGTCCACTGAGTTTATATTGAGTAATAATATTTGTAAGGGGGTCAAAAGAACAAGTTTACAGCCTCCTTGGAATGAAGTTGCAGTATGGGTCATTAGATTTTTGACCTATGATGGGAAATTCCCTATCCTCTCAAGACATCATATGCAAATTTTAACCCATATTTGTCATAGCCATTCAAATCCTGAACTAAAGGTAAATCTGCCTCTATATTTATATCAGGAGATGTTAAATATGGCCAAAAAATACCAAGCAGGAAAAGGGTTTCCCAAACACCATGGCCTAATCAAGATTATATGCAGACATCAATTCAAGGGAAACCTTAGAAGATTTGATAGTTTTTTTCATGCATGGAATGAGTTGATTGAGGAAGAGGTAGTTGAAAGCCCTAGATCTGAAGAAGAGTTAGAGGTTGAAGGACTTGAATCTGAAGTAGAAATAGAAATTAAAAATTTTGAACATGAAATTGAAACTGAATCCTCTAAAAAAGAAATTCCCTCCTCACCACAGGGACCTCCATCCTATATGACAAGGAAGAAAAAAGAGAAACAATCTAAGATTGATCCTGTAGGAAATAGGAGGAAGGTTAAATTTTCTAAAAATGGAACTATTTTTCCCATTTAGTCCACTGAGAAATTTGGAATTTTAAGCAGAGAAATGCAAATGGATATGGAAACACCAGAGGCAAGACCTACCCTAGGATTGACAAACCCTATTTCAAAATAAAAAAATAAACAAACACAATCAACTTTGGGATTGAGAAGGTCTTCAAGACTTTAGAAATCCACCAACATAGGTGATGTGGAAAAGGAAGAAGGAACTACAAATTTTGATACCCTGTAGGTGAAAATAACTATGGATAAAATTGAAGATATAAGTACCAAGGGCATGGATAGTACAACAAATATGGCTATGACCATAATGTCCATAAATTATCCACCAGATTCAGAAGATAGAACCATAACAAAGGAAGCAAGGGGACACACCACTATTGCAAAAATACCTACACCACTTGTAGATTATCTTGATTCTGAGGAAGAATCTGTAGCATCCAAGGATGTGGAGGATGATTTAAGCACTGAATAGGAGAATGAAATGGATATAAATACTCAGTTTCATGTAGCCAAGAGTGTAATTAAAACATAGGCATGATGGATTGAAAAAAGTGAAGCTTCTTTGAAGGAAAAATATGATATTATTGCTAAGTTATGGCAAGAGATAGAGGTTGTAAAGGCTATACTCACACTTCTGGAGTAGCATCCTCCTCAGTATGATTTTTTATATGAATTAGCCAATATTCTATTGAACTTGGCTGGTGATGCAACCTTATCTGAGAGGAACTCGCCAATTAGGGCAGCAATTTAAGAGAGAGAAGTTGCATAAGCACCATAGCAAGTTGAAGATAGGAAAAAGGATGAGCATCCAAGGAAAAAACATATAACCAAATAAATAACACCTATAGAGGGAGAAATAATAGTACAAGAAGAGGTAATTCCACAGTATCCTCAAAATATTATTAATTTGAAGGCACTTGAGATTGGACTAATAGAAATTTGAACATAGACAAAGCCCCCTGTAATTGAAAATGTGGATGTAGATATCCAAGTTAATGTCATTCCACAAATGCAACCAATAGTTAAGTCACCATAAATAGTTATATTAGAAATATATAATGAATATGTGGCATATTGTATGACAAAATGTCATCAATTATAAGGAAAGGTCTCATCATTACAAACCTTAACAAAAGATCTATAACAAAAAAATCCAAAAATTGAAAAATTAAAGGAACAAGTGTAGGACGTATGCCAAATTATGGAATGTATGGTCCAGTGTCGAAGCTAGCCAGATTCTATAGCTTAATGTTAAAGGAGAGATACCTCCGTTGGAAAACGATGAGGGTCACTTCTGGTCTCTCTCACAAATTGGAAACACCTGGTGAATTTTTGGAATCTTTTTGGAAAAGTTCTACAGAACACTAGAATCTACTATGTGAGTTATTCCTACACAATTTCTTTTTGCCAACAGAAGTTATTTTCCTTCCCCATGTCTTCACTAGTGATATTTAGCTTAGGGCTTTTTAGTCTACACTCCAAAATCAAATGTATTGGGAGCAAGAAAAGAAAACCAACAAAGCCATGGAATTACAGGCAGTTTTGCTCATTAGGCCTATTCACCAAAACCATAGGAACTCCACCAGTGAGCACTATAATCTAATGAGGGATGCCAAAGTAATAAAAATGTATCTGGGGAACTTGCATAAATGCATAGATGGTTTTCAAACCTTATGTGTAACATATTTTGCTAATGATTTATTAGCTTGCAAAAATATGGGGAGAGTTACCTATATCACTGTAGAAGAGAGAACCCATCTCACAAAATAACCTGATGTGGTATAGAAGAAGGGCAGAATGTATAATCCAGACCATATTTAAGGTAAATGAGCAATGGATAGGTCTCAGGTATAGGAATCCAACAATTATCATCCTTGTTCCATATTTCTTTGATAATGACCCTCAATCAGATGATCAATTCCAGGAGTGGCTCAGGGAAATCAAAGAGCACAAAGGATATTACAAAGTTGGAAGTATACTGTGGAAATATGTTGAGCACTATCTTGACATATATCTTTGTGATGTTGTAGCAAAACATAATGCATGAGGACATGCATTGCAATAGGTTAGGGGGAAATGATGAGGCATAACATTACCTCATACAAAGACTTCTTTTGATAACTTATTAAACTATTTGAAACTACTTATGATATTTTTTTATACTAATTTTAATGATACTATGCATTATATGATGATGTTTGCATATTGAAATGATAAAGTGCATATGACTTGTTTTGACTAATTTATCTATGTTTTATAATCTGTTTTAGCTGTATGTTTTAGTATATTTTGTATTAAATTAGAATTGCAATATAAAGGTACTGATACATATTTAGTTTTGTGCTTCTTTTACAAAGTTTCCCCACCATTCACCCATTTTTAATAATCTAAACGCACCAAATACTTTGTCAATAGTTGACTGTGTAGAAAATATGAATTTTTCCATACAAATTCTAGCCAGCTGTACATATACAACATGGCTTGGAATTTGTCCACTCTAGCTCATACAAAAGGTGGAATTAGTCATCTAGGTACCTATGGAAGTTATTTATGCCATCACAACTGGTCACACATGTTTCTTGCATGAATTAATGCAAACTCTATTATGTTGTCTGCTATTTCGGAGTAGCTCCAGAATAAGTGCAGAAGAGATAAATTTTGTCAAATACATATTTAATTGCAGTAAAATGGAGGTAAATGGCTGTTGCAACTATTCTATGGACATCCCTATCATTTCCAACACCTGTCCCTCATTGGATAAATCTAGTAGCTAGAATGAATAAGTTTTAATGGATCGGATCCCTATATTTTTGGGAAACACGGTCCTAAAATAGTTGTAATAGTCCTGTATTGAAGCACCAAACCTTATCATTGTTGTATCTTACTAGTATAAATAAAGTTCTCTCATTTGGTTGAGCATATAGGAAAAATGATAAAGGTGCTAGGAGTTAGATCATTCCAAGTGTTGTAATTATGTACTACAATAGATTAGTAGTCTACAAAACTTCCCTTGCACTGCTGATATGTTTAGAATGAAATAAAGGTGTAATATTTGTCATTCATGTTTGCTTCTAAGTTTAGTGTGAGGATTTTATAGTGTAGAGCAAGTACTCTTTCCCTCTTTTGGTTTAGGAAGCAAGGGCCACTTCCATGCCTAGAAGAGGGATTATTTCTACCATAATTTTGCTAATTTCTTACTGCAACAAGTCAACAGGAATTTGATAGCTTTTTGCATGGTTAATATTGAATTAAACTTCATCTAACATGTGGAACATGAATTCATTATAGTTAAGTCATATAGAATAGATTTTATAGCATAACATTTTTTGTTTCATCTTCAACATTTCCTAGTCTGTATTTCCAGTTTGCATCATAGAATTTCTTGTTAATTCAGTTTGCTACAAATTTGTAATATTTGCTTACAAACCTTTGAATTTCATCATTGTCTTAGGTTTCATTTTCTAAAAGTGTGAAGTTTCAATTCTGAAAAAGTTTCATTGTTTTTATAGTTAATTCTATGATTTCAATTTTGCTATTTTAAATTTTGTCAACTGAATTCTATCATTTCAATAGTTCATATTTGTTTTTTTTGCAATTGTGTGAATTTCAATTATGCAAGGATAAGTAGGCACACAATTTTAGTTTCTAGGAGATTAAAATGGACACCTAACACCCCCAAACACTAATTGTTCCATGAATAAGACCATGATCTAGATGAACTAAAAATCAGTCTGTTAACCCCTACTTTCGTATATAGCCTTGGACTTCACCCTGAATTAACACATAATGATTAAATGTTGAAGAATTGATGACACTCATCACATCCACCTTATTTTTATATTTTTTTATCTTAAATTGGTTATTATATAAAAGGTGTAATTCTAGACAAATATTCCAATACTCAACGAAGAAGGGTGAATCACTCTTCATCCAAAATCTATGTTGTAGTCATAAGTCCATAATCTATGGTCTTCATAGATGAAGGAGTGTCTCATAAAGTGGTAATATCTTCTTGTGGAAAGTGAAATATAGGATCATGGTAACATTTTGTAGTAATTTATAGCTTTGAGAACAAAAATTTCTAAGGGGGGAATCCATGTGATGACTCCAATATAGCCATATTGACTATCTTTATTATTGTTAGCTAGGGCTTTAAGATTAGGTTAATCGACCCTTCAACATTAATATTAGGATTATTATTTTATTTATTCTATAAATAGAGGATGTATGTTGTAGTAAATACATAATCATATTTTATTTAGTCTTCACAATTGGATCTCAATTTTTTAATTAATTCAACGCATACTGTTTGATTAAATGTTAAGGTTTACACTAGATATTTGAAGTTGCATTTATAGTGTGAAACTTTTCAATCTTCATTGCTTGCCCCAAAATTTTTGGATAGTTTATTTACTATATATATATATAATGATAAAAGTAATAACAAATTAACATTTTTTAAATTTATTAGTTAAATTCAGGATTGTAGTAAACATTCAATTTTTTAAGTAAAGTCAATTTTAAGTATTTGTATAATATCAAATTGGTTATTTAGTATTTAATTGCATTTTTATTTTAATATTATTTTATAATAATGAATAAAAATTAAAACAAATATTTAATAGTAATGAGTAAGGGGAAATATTCTGAATAATATTATATGATTAAAAATTAAGGTTCTTTTTACTTTTAATTTAATTCTCTTCATATTAATATTGGTAAAATTTTATTGAATTTAATGATAGTAAAATGAAGGTCCATAAGGAGGGTCACTGGTAAGAGGTATATCTCAATTAAAAACCTATGGATATACTCTTTAAAATAATATGCTTCCTTACCAAAAAAAATGGGTGGGACCATGGGTAGGTGTTGAAATTTGAATATTTGGAATAGCTTATTTCCTTCCTATTATGTTCCATATTTAAGTTTTATGCTACGCATGATGAAAAATATATTTTTATTATCTAAAAAGTGGGTGGGGGTATGGGTAGGTGTCTTTTTTTTACAGCCATGATAGATTTCTTTCTGTTTATTTTATTTCCTAGTGAACCCTAAGGCTAATAACTAGTTTGGATCCCTAATTTTGTGTAGTTGAGCTATGGGGAATTACTTGATGGTAATTATTACCTTTAAATTTATTCTCTAAGAGTTTTAGTATCATCCTTCAAAGCATCAAACCATTGGATGGTAAGCATTACATTAATTTTACTTTCCAATATGGTAGGAAAGCACATATCATAAGAATTCATGGGTTTTATATTACTTAATATGGATTTCTCACTTGAAATTAGCTAGACATTTTTAAGAGTTACAAGTGAATTATTCTTTATTTTTTAGGTGGTGATCATTGCTAGAGTTATCTTTAGAAAAGTAAAATATTTTCTAAAGTGGTGGATCACATGTGGATCCTTCCAACCTCTTATACTTTTCTTCTTCTAAGAAAAATCTAAATGCCTCACATTCTAATCCAAAACTTTCTTATTGCATTTATATGCTCTAAATCCTTAGCTTAGGCATAATCACTCTTTATCTCAAATTTTTTCTCAAGGTAGGAAAACATGATTCCTAGTGAAAAGCTCAAGTTTATTATATTGTAATGGACCAATATGTCTACTACATTGCATCATTTGGTATGTTAGATTTCACCCTATTGTACTTGGATTACACCCTTTTGTATATCATGTCCACCCTTTTAAATATAAGTTGCACCCTTTCTTATATTTGGTAACACCCTTTGGAATCTTAGGTTACAACCTTTCAAAGTTTGGATTACAGCATTTGGTATGTTAGGTTGCACCCTTTTGTATCTTAGGTTGTATCCTTTTGTTTCTTAGGTCATGCCATTTCATACCTTGGATTAACCCTTTCATGCCTTGTATTGATGGGTGTCATTAAACCACACTTTAATTATGTCACTTTTGATTTTTCAAATTTGGGGTGGTGTCTGAAGGCTATATACGCTAGGATTTATTCAATGATAAGGTCATTAGCAAGGGCTTCCTATAGTTCATACATTCTAAAAGTAAATTTATACCAAGTCTTTAATATAAACATGTGGAAATGAGAATGAAATTATAAATAAAGATATTGAAACTATATTAATCAATTTCACTTTTGCTTTTAATTAGAAAATTAGAAAAAAATGAATTAAACCAAGTTCACACTTAAGCAAAAACAAATGTGTATATTGCAATTGAACTAATTAGATTAATCTAATCAAGTACTAATCTATTTCTCCTAGGAGTAATTATTTAGAAAAGGAAATGATTGAACATAAATAAAATCATAGAAATGCATGGTTTACAATGTGATAGAGAATAACGGTGAATAGAACAAAAAAATGTAATGAATATTCAAAACAACACACGCAACTTACAACATAATGGAAAAATAAGAAACTATGGATACTAAAGAATACAAATGCAAATAACAATAAGGAATACCTACCAAATGTAACACAACAATACTTTTCCTCCATGTTGGAGTGGGCCCAGGATTCGTAGCAATAGAAAAGAAATTCTAACTCAGCAAGAGAATAAGCTTCTAGAACTCTTTATTACTCTTAACAACACTTCATACAAAAATTTCTCACATAGAGGTGAAATACATAATAACTCATCAAAATTTAGTAATTTGAAATGAAAATACACTTAACTATTAACCTTGTAGATATCACACACACCTTTATTTATAGTCCAATTATTTACAATAGATTAATAACTAATGGAGAAGAAACTAAATAATTGAGTTAACTAGTTTTAATAGGTAATCATAATTTTAACAGTGACCTAAATGAAGCTACAAAATATTACCTTATTTATCTTTGCATCTGATAATGGGAGATCAACCATGCTAGTCAATTGTTTTTTTTTACAGTAATTCAAGATCAAACAACCTCATAGTTGTCAGAAATGAACTTCCTGATCTCAATGATGCCAATTTAAGCAATTGTTAAATAAATGCATCCTTGAATCTCATGGCCATTGATGTTTTGAATTATTTTTTTCGCATCCCTTGATGGTCACTTTGTTATGATCTCTCCTTAGTCAATAATTGTCTACACTCAATAGTCAATGGTTTTCCACATTCATCCCCTAGTACCAAATAAATGCATAGTTTCCATTGTGAGTCTAACTCAATGTCTCATGTTTGTTGTGGGTATGAGTGTCAATACCTATCTACTAGCAAGGTCCTATGCTCCTCATGAATTTTATTTTCTAATGTGTCTAGAGTCCAAATTCTTCTAACCAAAATTCTCCCCTACTAATATTTTACAAAATTTCCAATGTACTTTCCAATGCCAAGAATTCTATAGTTAGATGCAAAATCATCTAATTAACTATTAAAAAGCACATACAAATATCTATCTAAATTAGTATTACATTTTCCTCATTTACTATGCTTTTTGAATTATTCTAGTGGAGTATGATATCACCACATAAGTAGATAACACAAAAAAGAGGTCCAAAACTACATACAAATGAGGCAACTTAATGCCTCATTACTCCCCACACCTAAACCAATGCATGTCCTCATGCATTAATCTACTCTATCATGGTGCTAATGTCAAAATTATCAATGTTGATGACTATAAACCTATAATTACATGGGCAATACCAATTGAACCAATCAACCCTATTCATACATTCCTAAAATTGTTCCTTGCTTTGATGATAGGAGAGGTATTATGGGGGAACTAGAGCCAATAGTAATGAAGGTTTGAAATGCATTTCCATCCATAAAAAACTCTCTTTATCTATGATGGATTCCATTGCCTAAGCTTTGTGATAATACCAATCCAAATTATAAGTGGATATAGACTTTCTTTTTATCAAAATAACCCCAATTTCAATCCATCTACAATTGCAATCCCTCTTAGCTAGTTCAAACCCTGCTACACCAAATATTTTAAACTCCCAAATATAGTGATTAATTTGATTCTCATATTTTATTCAAATATATTCTTTGGCTATGAGAGTAAAGTGTTGTTCAACTAGAAGACCAAACCTAGGAAATTTTAATCATAATAGTAATACAACCTCTTCTTCCTTGGTCTCATACTCATTCACCCTATCATCCCTCTAGGTTTGATTATGCAGAGTATAAAAAATGATCTAGTTTTAATGTCTCGAACATATATGTTGGGAAAGAATATAAAATACTGAGACAAGGTATGTTTGTGAATATAAAAAATGCATGACAATTTTTTACACTCAATGCTAATTGTTTATAGGATTCCAATAACCCTTGGACAATTTCTAACCATGGATTTTGATCATAATATAATTGTAACAATTACCAATATAAAATTGCTCCCTTAAAACCAAATAGTAATTCTAGCAGGGCATCCACATTCTAGGAGTCTATCAACAATTTGACAAGCAGAGCAATGTCTTACCATTAATTCTATGTGATTCTCCTCCTACTCCTCCAGATTCTATATCAACTATTAATTTTGCCCTTCGAGCATCTTGAGAGCTTGAATTTTTTTCTAAGTGTAGACAATACCTAGCCCACAATGAAACAACTATGTTATGATTATCCATTGCAACCATATTTAGAAAAACAATTATAGTTGGTCGTGGAGACTCCAAAGGATCAGTTTGTATTTCCTACTCTTTTGTCTCAACCAATTGAGGTACCTCCAGTGCTTGTCCTGTCACTTTTGTGTATTCTACTATTATTTCCAAATGTGCAAACTCTAGCATTTATTTTTTTGATGTTCATTCTATCTTAGCATTTTTTGTAGGGTTTTCTTGTTGGTTGAAGTATTGTGTAGCTTGTGTTAAAAGTTAAAATGAATGGTTTAAGGCTTATGTTACCATTTACATAATATGAATTGGGTGGCCATGTTCTCCTATTAGTTCCTCCTACATTACCCTTGGTGTATATTCTATGCCACTGGTTGAAGTTGTTTCCTTCTAAATTCTTTTTCATGACCAGTCATTCTTTGATTTGATCAATGTGCTCATTTTTGTCTTCCAATAGTCTTTCAAATACTACAACATATGTTTACAAAGACCATATGATCAACTTGGATTCTTGTAAATCCAACTTATTTAAACTTGTATCATTATTTCATAATGGTCTTGGATTGTTGGTGCCTTCACCACTTGACCCTATGGTGACCTTAATCAACTCAACTTCCACCTATATATCCATTGATTTGTTGGGTGAGTCAACATTATAAAATGGAATAGGTAAGTGAGATTCCCCTAAAAGTGCATCTTTCGATGGACCATTTGATGTTTTTTGTGGGTCCTATTTTTATGGTGATAAAATATATGGAGGGCTCAATATCTCTATCCTCTCTTCCTCAATTATCATCATCTTGATTTGATATATGCCATATATCAAGATTAGCTATACTTGTACCACCAAATGATGCCTACTGAACAACTTAGTAATAGAGCATGTTCTCCTTCTAAAGCTTACACCATCATAGTTAGGAGTATCTCAAGTCTCAATATTTATTTAATATTTCTACTTTTAGGTATTTTTAAAGTATCTACACTATTATGTGCTTTGAAGGGCTAGGGTGTCCCCAAATGCATTAGGGTTTCTAGAGGGAATGGTGCTTTAAATGGGTCCAATGTTGATTCTAGTGTGGGAATATTTTTGAAAAACCTATGGATTCTCCTAACTCCTAGTCTCTTATGTCTATCTCATACTTTTGAATGTGTTCCTCCAACTTGCCTAAACTCTCAAGTGTCTAATATTTCATTTCATGTGTTGACACTTCTACAAATTTCATGTTTTTGAAAACTTCCCGTAACCCTGAAGATCTTAGAATCATTATTCATTTTTTTATGGAAACCTATGGTCATGGGTACTAATTCAATTTTGATATAAACCTATGTCATTTTAAATCCCCCTTCTCCCATATTAAAATGGTGTCAACAAATTAACTTAAAGAGGCTATGGTTTTTTAGCTTAGTCTTCCCAACCTTGATATCTAATGTCATATCATTCAATAAATGATTCAAATAAAATGGTAAACTAATTCAATGCTCAGTTTGATTCTCACATCATAGAATATGGATAATAATCTTCAGTTGTGGTTCCAAAAGTGTTGTGAACTAGCCATCATAGGTTATGAAATTCATCACCCACATCGCTATTGCATACTAGAATTGTGCAAGACTTGTTCATTTTAAACCCTTGCATGTATTTTCTATATGGAGATAAAACTTTGGCTCAATATTAAATTCATCTTGAAACTACTCAAACAACTTAGGCATTCTATAAATGTTTTAATTTTTTTACCTTGTACAGAAAATTCCTGAGTCTCTATCGATGGTTTAAGAAGTAACAAAAATATCTTACACTAGAAAATCCATTGTTTAGGCTCTTAGAAAATTCCTTTACCAATTGAACATGGTGTCCATCAAAACCATAAAAAAATTGTATCCAATAAGCTATGTAGAATATATTTGCTACTTTGGTGTCTTGGAGTAGCTGTTCAACATAATTGGATTCAAACTTGTATTTCTTACCCATGGATATTGTATAGGATGTATGTATAAACATTATGGTGTTACTATAGTGGCACATTATACAAAAAATTTATAGGATGGTGATGAACAAATAGATCCTCCTTTTTTTCTTTTTTCTTTTTGACTATTAGATCTAGGGTATTGTAGTGGTAGATATTTCGTGGATCCCATGGGAATTGACATCTCTAAAAGATGATGAACCACTCTCATATGAATGCATGTCCCCTAATTTATTCATTTCCCTTACTTTTTTCTTAGGTATCTATGACCACACACTCTTAATGTTGTCTCATTATTCTAGAAAATGTACACATGTACTTTTGCAAAGACTTCATTGTGCATCACATGCCTTTGCATGGATCATTGATCTATTAAATTTTGTGCAAGACATAAAAAAAATGGTGAGAATGAGTAGCACACAATATTATTTTTCCATGTAGCATCAAATATTGGCCACTTCTTTTCATAAAATTTACACACTACTAAGAGTTATGTTGCTTTCTTAGGCATTGGATCATCATGATCGGCACTCTGGTGTGTGTGTGTGTGTGTGTGTGTGTGTGTATTTTAAATTTACATGTGAGAATAAGATGAGTCTCCAATAGTCTTGTACTTGCTTTTTTTTTTTTTCAAAAAAAAGGACTACCATTTTTTATTTTCAATCATCTTCTAAGTTGGTTGTGTCCATAATGGATTTTTACAACCAAATATTTATATACAAGACTAGTATGTCGAAAATAGGTTTTCATACTAGTCTTGGGCACCCTCAAAAGGATTTTCACCACTAGATATTTTTCTCCAAATAGAAGTAACATAATCATTTCTCATCCATGTTGGGATAAGAGGTTTTCCCCACAACATACATGTTAGAATTCAAAATTAAATAGGTGAAGAACTCTTCCTTTTTCATTGTTTTGTAGTATAACTTGTGTTGATTTCCATTAATGACCATCTTCCTTCTTGACTCATCAATAGGTATCAATCATAAAACAACATTATCAAAAAATTAATCTATATCATATGGTTTGATCCATCTAGTCTAAGATCTTACCCTTGAAATCAAGGTAATGTGAATCAAACAAGAGTTCCCAATCACCTAGACTATACTTATTGTTTTTTATGTACTTATCATGTCATGCCTTTAATTTTTATTGAATAACCTCTATATAGTTAAGGGAATCCCTTCATATCTCATCAAGTGCATTTATCTACAAAATCCTTTCCTATTGTACCTACGACAACTCGATACCCACATAAATTACAATGCATAATGTTTGTAATTCAAATTCAATCAATAAAATAATTTTTTCCATAGACTAGCTCATAAGAGGCGAGTCCAGTGGTAGATTTCCAAGTAATATTGTAATTCCATACAAATTAAAATAATATTTTATCCTAGTATTTCCTATGCAAATATTTTTTCAAGATATTCTCTAATTCCCTATTGGTAACTTCTACTTGGAAATTAGCTTGTGGGTGATATGGTGAGGGTGTTTTATGTTTTACCTAGTAATATTCCATGAATTAATGGATAATGTTTTATGTAAAATAAAGTCCCTAATTTGACATAATCTCATGAGGAGCACTAAAGAATTGAAATATATGTTCATATAATAAATTAGCTATTTTTTTCATAAGCATATTGGAGAGCCACTACTTCAGCCCATTTAGTCATGTAGTCTGTGCACACTAGGATGTTATTTTTTTCTTGGGATGGTGGACTAATATATCCTATAAAATATATGTCCCATTTATCAAATGGTTTTAGAACTATCTAAGGTTGAAGAGGCTTTTAATTTTATGATGTAGTTTTTTCCATTCTTTAACATTGATCATGATGGAAAACATATTTCTTCATATCCTTGTGAAGTGAAGGCCAGTTGTACCCTACTCCAAGAATATTTTGTGGTTCATTTTGTGGAGTAATTTCGTATAAAAAATTCATAATGACATGCTCATAGGTTATCATAAACTTCATATTATCTTACACAACTTTGAAAACATGATCAAATCCATATTTATACAATAGTCCTTTTATCTATTGAAAGGATGAACTTTGTCAAACTAGCTAGTATCTCTAATTTGGAGTAAGTTGGGAAGGAATATTCCCAATTACTAGATAGTTAACAATATCTATGAACCATAGAGAGCGCACTAATATTGCAAACAAAGGTTCATTAGGAAAAAATCATCCACTAGTTCTTTCTCTTTGATAGTGTTTAACCTTGATATAACAACTGCATTTATCCTACTGATTTTATCTACAATAGTAATATCAAATTCCTAGAGTAATAACAACCATCTAGCCACTAATCCAATCACCATTGGTTTATTCATAAAATATTTGATTGTAAAGTTGTCAATGTTCACGTATACATGGTAATATTTAATATAGTGATTAAACTTATTATTGGCATATACTAGTGCTA
Organism: Wollemia nobilis; assembly: GCA_028583015.1. Classification (NCBI taxonomy): domain Eukaryota; kingdom Viridiplantae; phylum Streptophyta; class Pinopsida; order Araucariales; family Araucariaceae; genus Wollemia; species Wollemia nobilis. The sequence goes on from JAQPPZ010000057.1 coordinate 4,222,850, forward strand.
TAAATTCTTATTCAATTGTAGTGTAATTATTTTTAGCACTTGTTAATTTTTTACTAATATAATAGATAACATAATTTTTCTTGTTTTCCTTATATTGTTGATTGCAGTAATGGAAGCATTAGTATCAATGTAAAATGAGATCTTCCAATTATGTCCCTTCTATACATGTGTCAACTTTTATTTGATAGCTATGGATACAACATGACATTATTGGATCCATTTAAACTTGGATTTCTTGGTTAAAAGAGTGAATAATGGAGTTGCAAGTTTGTGAATTTATTTGATAATTTTTTTATAATGACCAACATGTCCCAAGAAACTCCTAACATAATTTTGTGTCTAGGGTGGAGGTAACTAGTTTATAACTTCTATTTTTTTAGGATGTAATTTTATTTATATTGTTGATTTTTGATGCCCCACTACAATACCTTCATTCATAATTAATTAAGCATTTTTTTGCTTAGAGATAGATTATGGGCTTTACACTCGGTAAGGACTCGGTCTAGATTATGGAGATCTTCATAAAAGGTTTCTCAATAAACCATGAAGTCATCCATGTATACCTCAATGCATTCATTGGTAAGATCCACATAAGTAGTGAGAATTTTCTGCTAGAAAGTTGCAAGAGCGTTGCATAACCCAAATTATAATATTCTATATTTTCCCTTGGCACACAAGAATGTAGTTTTACCTTAATACTATGGTGCCATATGTATTTTATTATACCTACTAAAAGCATCTATAAAATAGAAGAACCTTTTTCCAGAGAGGGTATAGAGTACTTGATATATGAAAAACAATGGAAAATGGTGTTTTTTTCAATGGCTTTATTAAGTTCTTTGTAATAGATGCACACTTACATTTTCCTATTATTTTTAGGAGTGATAACTAATTATGATACCCATTGGCTATAAGAGATTATATATATGAATCCTACATATACCAGCTTCTCAATATCTATCTTCATCATGTCCCTCAAAGTAGAATTTATCCTTCTTTGGGGTTTTTAAATTAGTTTTTTCTTGGTCGTGTAAATATTATGAGTGCATATGTCAAGATGTATTCCATTTATACCATTATATTCCCATGCAAAGGCATTAAAATTTTGGCTTATGAAATCAAATATTTTAGCCTCTTTAGCCTCTAATATCCAACTATTGATGTTAATAGATTTGTTTTGTTATAATTCTATTTGCTTGGTGTCTGGTAGAACTAAATTGACTCATTTTCTTACCAAAAAGTTTAAATGACAATTGTGGGTTAGTAAATAGTAAAATATTCTAGTGTTTTTATTAAAATAAAACACTATAAGAATGATATTATTTAAATAAATTTTGAAATATGTGAGGATATGTCTTTGTTTTGTATGTAGTAAAGTAAAAAAAATATGTAGTAATATAGGTGAAAATATCAAAGGTTTCATCATCATATTTCCATAGAAACCTATGGACTATAGTGCCCTTAACATCTAAACAAGGATCACTTTAAGAATCCATCACAATAATTTTATCCTTCAAGAGAGCTTCTTCTAATGGTTCTAGATATTTATAATGTTCTTTTACTATGACCATTGCTAAACTAGAAATATTGTTTTGTTCACCAAACTCATTCACCCATAGATTTATAGAGAAATCCATAGAAGGTATGGTTGGGGGATAAAGATAAATATTCTTAGAGTTTAATCCATTGGAGATGGTCATATCCCCTGAACGACAATATATGAAATTTGTGACTATAGCCAACCAAGGTCATCAAAGGATCATTAGATAACCATTCATATTGGATCTTGGATGGAGATTCATAAAATTAATAGGTTTTTACCATGAATCTATAGTTATAGGTATGTCCTCTACTATTCCCTTAGGTTGAGCTATACATTGATCTTCTAGTTGAAGGATGGTAGAGGAAGGCCTCATATGTTTCAAAGATAATTTATTCATTATTTTTGTGGTCATGATATTTATTGTTGCTCCTAAATTTAACAAATATGTTTGGTATTTTTTTTGCACCGATAAAAATAGTAATTACTAGGTTTCCAATATCTCCATATTTTTGTGGAATAAGCTTTCTTGCTAAGAGGTCAGCTAGTTTTCCATCAACTTCTATGGTCTTGGGGTAAGCTTTTTATTTTCTCCTTAGTTTCTTTATGCACATTTCTTAGATAACCTTGTTGAATATTGGTATATTTGTAATATATTAGAGCAAAGGGATTATTATGTTTAAGCATTTTAGTTCCTCCAATAGATCAGAATCCTCATAATGCTCTTCCTTGGGTTCCAATATTTCAATATATGGTGCTTTATGAATATTTGAAGGTATGAATTTTAGAAGATCCTCTTCCTTTCTAATTATTGGATCATAGTCCAACTAATTTTTTTACCATTTATCCTATAATTATTCTATATTAGGAGTTTATGGGTAAGATAAAATTTTCCTTAAGCAATATTGCACATTATCATAGGCAATAGCATTGATATTGACTATATCACTATGGTTTATATTATAGATAGGGATTTCCTCCCTATTATTATTTATATTGGCTATATTTTGGGCCAATAGTTGAGGTTACTTGTGTGGTTGTGACTATACTACTTTAGGAGCATCCATGGGTGCTACCACTAATTCTTGTTGACTTTGAAACCATCACTACCCCCCATATGATTGGTTCGAGTGGGATGGTCTTGACCATTGCTGGTTTTGATTTGATCATGATTGGTTAGGCATTGGTTATTTCCATGGTGGATTGAACCATCCTTGACTAAACCACTCTAGAGATGGAGACCAAGGGTACTGACCTCATTTTTTTTGGGGTGGGGGCATATTCCATGGAGAATTCCATGGATTTTATACCCATGGTGCTTTTTGATTATGGGAATTTTTTTTGTTGTTGTCCTGCATAATTGAATTCTTTCATATTGGGATAACTCTTTCTAATGGAAGATTTTATTTCTAGTAGATCACACTAGTATGTATAGTGACTTTTCTCACAAATGCCACAAATTTTTGTTTTATTTAGAGGGCATTATTGTAAGACATGTTTCTACCTACACCTCAAACAATATATAGCCAATGGTTTACTGGACTTTGTTTTACCTTGTATTTCATCCAAAATTATGTTTAAGTGTAGGATAATATTAGTTTTAAATTTATAAAACTCTTTTAGTAGTTCTCCTGCATCATTGCCACTCTTCCCTACATAGTGTCTACTTGTTCCTTTCCTTGTTCTAGAGTATTTTCTAAACAATTCCATAATTTCAAAAAGATCTAGCTTATTCACATCACCTTCCCCATGAGTCTCAATATGTCCCTTGAATAATTTTCTAATCCTTGTAAGAATATTACTTTGATAAGTTCTTGGTCTATCCATTCCCCACATAATTTTTGAACAAAAAGGAATCTATCCTAGCAATCTTCAAGAATCTCATCTTTAGTCCGTTTTATTCTAAATAGTTCTTCCTTTTGATTCTTGACATGACAATACTCTTGATATTTCTCTAAAAAGACTTTTTCCATCTGTTCCCAGCTACATATTCATTTTAGAGCTAACCCCATAAACCATTGCATAATCGTATCCTTATGCATGGAAGAAAATAATTTAAGTTAATGATTATAAATTGTGTAATTGTAGGTTTGACATATGATCTTGAATTCAAAAAATTCTAGTCTAGGCCTTTAGGGGTAGTTTCCTTAAATATAGGTAAATTTTAAGAAAAAATGTTTTTCATCTAGGCTTGCACATTGGGGTCTAACCAAATAGGAAATGTAAAGGTTTTAATACCACTACTAGTTTCCTCATGACATACATAACTTTCTCCATATCTAGTGTAATTTTATCCTTACCTATATCCTATGTTGTGGTTTTTCCAACAAATATTATAATCTCATCTATATTATTCAAGGGCTTAATGGAAAGGGTGGTCATCTACCAAGTTTTTCTATTTCAGTGAGTCCATTAAATCCTAGAGCTAATGAGGATCATTCACTAGCACTTCATATATTTGCAATGAATTGTTTGAAAACTCAATTATGGTTATCAAGTACTCTTGTGCAACCTCTAAGTATCATTGTTGTGCTTTTGTGGCCTATTGGGGGTTCGTTTTGATAAACCTCCCTTTTTTATCCTTAGGTATATTTGTGCATTCTAATTGATCAAAAAAATCCTATTCTAATTATGTCTACCTTTCCTTATCAACACCACTTGTTTCACTTAGTTTTAATTAGACTAGTCTCAACCTAGCATAAGGTGCAAATAAGGGCACTAGGTATATTAATTTATTATATTGGGTTTTAAGTTGTCCTAGTTTAATAATTGTATAAAATTGGCCAATAAGGAGGTGTGATGTCTCTACAATTAATCAATTTTCTATCTAAGTGATATTTTGCAATGTTGTATATCCAAATTTTAATTCCTAGCAACATTGTATTCCTTGGAAACATCACCAAAAAAGTGATGGGTGTTGTTAAACCACACTTTAATTAAGTCATTTTTTAATTTTTCAAATTTGAGGTGGTGTATGAAGGCTACATGCACTAGGATTTATTTGATGATAAGGTTGTTGGTAGGGGATTCCTATAGTTCATGCATGATAAAAATAAATGTCTACATAGTCTTTAATCTAAACTTGTGAAAATAAGAATGAACTTAGAAAGAAATATATTGAAACTTAATTAATTAATCTCACTTATGCTTTTAATAAAAAATTAGAAACAACTGAATTAAACTTAGTTCACACTTAAGAAAAATCTAATAATTATATTGCAATCAAAATAATTGGATTAATCTAATAAAGTACTAATCTATTTCTCTTGGGAGCAATGCTTAAGAAATGGAAGTGATTGAACATAAATAAATTCACAAAAATGCATGGTTTACAATGTGATAGAGAATAACAATGAATAGAACAACAAAATGTAATAAATATTCAAAACAACACACATAGCTTACAATATAATGGGAAAAAAACAACAATGGATAATAAATAATGTGAATGAAAATAATAGGATGGTATACTTTCAAAATGCAACACAATAATCCTCTTCCTCCATGCTAGAGTGGGCCTAGGCTCCATAGTGGTAGAAAATGAATTCTAACTCAACAAAAGAATAAACTTCTAGAACACTTTATTTAACACTCCATATAGAAAGTTCTCAAATAGAGGTGAAATAAAAAATAACTCATAATTCTTTAGCAATTTAGAATGAAAATACACTTAAATATTAATATTCTACATATCACACATACCATTATTTATAATTTGATTATTTACAATAAATTACTAACTAATGGAGAACAAACTAAATGGTTGAGTTGTCAACTGGTGAGAATATGCAATTGTCATTTTAACAATGATACAAATTAAGCTACAAAATATTGCTCTATTTTTATTCACATCTAAGAATGGAAAATATTCCATGTCATTTGGTTGTTTTGTGTTAAAGTTGTTTGAGATCGAATGGCCTCACATTTTTTATGGTAAATGAACTCTCTAATATTGGAAATGGTAATTTAAGCAATTGTCACATCAACATGTTCTTGAATATCATGGTCATTTAGATGTTTAATCATGTTGTATGTATCCCTCAATGGTCATTTTATTGTGAGCTCTCCTTAGTTAACGATTTTCTACACTTGTTAGTCAATGGTTGTCCACATTCATCCCCTAGTACCAACTTAATTCATAGTGTCCATTATGATTTCAAATTAGCACCTTATATCCATTATGGGTCTGAGTGTCAATGTTGACTGTTATCAAGGCATGAGAAGTCCTATTCTCCTTAGGATTTTAACTGTCCAATGTGTCTAGAGTCCAAATTCTCCTAACCAAAATTCTACCCTACTAATATCTTGTAAAATGTTCAATGTACTTTCCAATGCCAAAAATTCAACAATTGTATGTAAAATAATCTAATTAAGTCATATAATTCACATAAAAATATCCATCTAAATTAGTTTTGTATTTTCCTCATTTACCATTCTCTCTAAATTATTCAAGTGGAATATGATGTCACCACATAAGTAGATAACATATAAAAGAGGTTCACTATTGTATACAAATGATACATTTCAATGCCTCATCACTCCCCACACCTAAATAAATGCATGTCCTCATACACTCATATGTTTTGTCATGGTGCTAAGTTCAAAATCGTCAATATTTATGACAACAAATGTATCATTACATGGGTGATACCTATTGAACTGATCAACCCAATTCATCCATTCTTAAAATCATTCTTTTCTTTGATGATAAGAGAGTTAGTATGGGGGAACTCCTGCCAACAATAATATAACTTTGAAACACATTCCTAGCCACCAAAAACTCTCTTTCTCTATGATTGAGATCATTGCCTGAGCTCTATGATAAGACTAGTCCAAATTGCAAGGGGAAATATGATCTCTTTTTCTTAGAGAAACTCCCATTTCAATCCATCTACAATTGCAAGCCCTCTTAGATAGTTCAAACCCTATTGCACCAAAATATTTAAACTCTTGAACATAGTTATTAAGTTGATTCTCATATTATATTCAAATATATGCTTTGAATGTGAGAGTAAAGTGTTGTTCAAAAGAGGACCAGACCTAGAAAATTCAAATCACAATAGTAATGCAACTTCTTCTCTAGCCTCATACCCATTCACCTTGTCATACCTCTTGGTATGATTATGAAGAGTAGACAAAAATGCTCTAGTATGAATATATCCAACATAAATATTGGGAAGTAATGTGAAATCCTAAGATAGGGCATCTTAGGTTGAACCATTTTGTACATTGGGTCAAACCCTTTAGTATGTTGGATCATACCTTTTTATATATTGGGTCACACCCTATCATATCTTAAGTTGAACCCTTTTGAATTCTACATTGATAATTGTTAAATATTAAACAATTTAGATGAATATAAATGAAAGTAATTGAAAATATCTAAAAAAATTCTTCCACCAATAAAAGTTATCTTAGCCTCCATCCATAATGAGTATTAGTTAGAAGCCCAAAATAATTCTAATCACCAAATAAAATCTGAACCACAATTTCAAGAGCATGGCTCTTATGTAACTTATAATGGAAAAATAGGTCTATTATGTAAAATCCATAACATAGGTTCAAGAGCATAGCTCTGATACCACTTGTGATGGACCAATAGGTCTATTATGTAAAATCAATAAAATAATTAATATGGAAAATATATATGAATTAATAAGATGAATATGGATGCCAATGAGGCATTGGTTCAATGTTTGGGACTTATGGATATTGTAGCCCACACTAAGGTTCAAATATCAACAACACCAAATAGGTTATATAGCTCAATGTGACTAAGTTGATGTAAAAGGGAAATGGAAAACCTTTAAAAATTCTAATTTTTGAAAAAGCAGATGATGGATATGGATTCCCTTATTATAAAGGATATTTATATCTTATCCAAGGGTTATATTTTTTCCAAAAAATAATCATAATTTTATACTTAGGAAATATGAAATTACATTCTTCAAAATGTCTCTCTGCATTCCTTCAAAGATTCAATAATAATTAAACATTAAGTTGCTTATACATCATAGTTATCTATCTTTATCAAGCTAAGTTCTATCATTAAAAACCTTCCCAAATTTTCAACTGATATCCTTTAAATCATTGAATTTTGAGTTTTTTTTATAAAAGTTGCTTTAACTATCATTTCTTTAATTCGAATGGATTAATCCCACTAGATAGAGATATGGACTAGCTATAGTGCATTTCCCTCACTAAATTCCTGTACTAAGAATAAATTTGGTTCTATTTGAGGCCCCTCTGAGATTTCATTTGCTTCCATATTCAATTATCTATATATATGATAAAAAAAAATCACTTTGATCCACTTCTTTTATTTGAGAAAATATGGGTTGTAGAACCATGTTTTCCATATTGAAAACACCAAGCATCCAGTTTATTACCACCTGTAAGTATTCATGAATTTTTAATTTTTGTATTCCTTTTGATTATTTCAATTGAACCAACAATTTGAGTGTCATAATTTCAACATAATTATTGGAACCTTCTCTCATTCCAACCTTGAATTTGAAATAATGAGACTAAAAACTATATAGTAATATTCCTTATCCACAAACTCCAAGGACCTCCTATATAGCCCCATAAAAAAATCCCTAGGCCCTTGATTTATTGATATTTAGAGGGATGATTTGTCTAATTACTTTTGTTGTAGCTAAAACCTTATATTTTTTTAATTTTAATGAATTTGGAGGAGACCTATCAAGTAGGCTTTTCTTGATCCTAAAATATTCTCGTGTTCCTAGATGACCATACTCCCCATAACACAAATAATGGGATAGCTATAAAACCTTTATATGACCTATTTTAAAACCAAGATTTCAAGTACTCTCCTAGGGATTCTTCTTGCCATCCCATGAAAGCTTTAAATATGTTATAACATCCCTGTAACATTATTTAGTAAAGGAGAAAGCTACCAATAGATGATCAATTGTTTAATTGTTTGATTTACATAAGTGGAACCTTCCTAGATCATTCCAAATCCTCTTTTGCAATACCTACAAATTTATAATAAGGTTATGCATAAGGTGTTGGACCCAAAATTTACTTGTAAAAAATGGTGAATATTAATTAAAATCAAGGTGAATCAAGGAAAATCCTAAACAAATCAAATCAATCATCTTCACACCAAAATTTGCATTTTAAGCCCTAAAAAATAAGGTCATATTTGTGGAACATTTTGATATATTTAGTCACCTTATAACTTCATATAAACACCACCATTAGATCCATATTGAAAATATATTTACAATGAGTACAAATATGCCTATGTTTGGATATATATTATGGGAAATTAACCCTAAGAAAACATTGGTCCTAAAAAATTTAGGCGAATGGGCTGACATCAAGGGTCCTCATATTCGGTAATTTCCAATTTTGAAAATTCTAATATTTGCCCAATTTTTGAATTTTCACCACTATGCATAACCCTGAGTTATAACCTTATTTTTTATGGCAAACCATAAGAACAATATTTTCATCAATGAGGTTTTCTACTTCTATAGTGACTTCTACCACCATTTTGAATTGCCATTCCTATATTTCAATAGATTTTTATACCCTAAAATTGAAGTGTACTCCCCCATAGCTCCATCATTTATCTAGACAAATTGATCAAATTCCTCTCACAACTTGATATGCTTAATTTTAAGCCTCCCCATGTATTCTTCCCATCGGTGTACTTCGTAGTATTGAAGCCCTAACATTGCTACTTCCTTCCATATTTATCTCTAGTTTGTAGATTATTTTGGATTAGTTGATTGAGTTAGAATTCTAATCCCCTAAAATATTAGGATCTGAATTACATTATTTGGCACTCTATGCATACCATCAAAACCAATCTAAGCGTCTAATCCTAGTCTTATCCTTAAACCATCCTCTATTTTCTAGGTAAGCCAATGACCTACAAAATACAAGGACTAGATAATTACCTTCCAATAGATTGAAACATTATGGGTTTGCTTCATTGTGGCCCTTATCAACTCCTTGATTATGAGTGCATCTAAATAATTTCCCCATATGATCTTATTCCATAACTCTACCTCTAATATTAACTTCCAAACACACTTGGCTATTAGAGCCTTGCTAAATACAAAGATGTTATTAAGTACCTATAAGGGAATTTTCCAAATGATCCCACTTCACTCCAAAAAATACCAGTAAAAAGTAGGATAGGCCAAGGAACCAAAGTTGAAAGGTGCTTCCTTGCTTCAATAAAAAGAAAAAATATTCAAATAAAGGTGGATGATCTTAGAGGCCACATCGACTATTAGATATTCTATCTATGATAAATTATTCACTTCTACCCCGATACAACCATGCCAAGGGCAACAAGGCTAGTGGACCATTAATTTTCAATCCAATGGTCTATGTAGTCCTTTTGATTAAGGAAATATTAAATTAAAATGGAAGGCTATGAAAGAGATAGAGGATGGACAAATGGTGACTAGTTGGGAGCACAAATAAGGGAAGCACCAAAACTTAATGAAGAATGCTTACCATTGGCTAAAGGATGTTCCACCACATCTAAGAACACATGGCAGACACACATGTGAGAAGGAAGCAAGTGAAGAAGCATTTAAGTAAGACATCCACCATAGTCTATAAATCTTGATATATATGGGTAAACCTGTTAGAACCTACCATATGTCAATCTTGGTCATTTACCACCATACACATGAGTTTACCTTATCCACTTGCACTAGTTAGGGAGACCATTTTTGCTATGTTAGCAAGGCATTGTATTATAGGAGAAACACAATAGAATAATAATGGTTCAACCACCCAAACACAACAACAAAGAGACAAGTTCATCATGCTTGATCATCCAAAGACCCAAAAGCTCTTACAATTTATGGCCTTGGATCTAGAGACCTTAAATATGTTATCACACAAGTTGCAGAAGGATTCTTTGGCTATAGGAATAGAAGATATTTATAGGCATTCTACAAAAACATTTGGAGGGAAGGCACCCTCCTCGTGGTTTATAATTAGTCCTAATTTTATTGTAAAAGTAATTAGGAGTTGTATGCACATGCCTAGTACTTAGCATTATAGGCTCTTCCTTTCATCCTTCTTTCTTATTATAACAAAATAAAATTGAACATTTTCTCATTCCTATGGAGCATCAAACCCTCTAGGCCTCATTGTCTTGTAATAATTTTAAGCATGTTAATGGAAGTCATAATTTTTCTCTATTCTCCTTATATTAACTTGTTTTGAATCATGGCAATGTGTTTTCTTAGTTGTGTTCACTATCTACAGGTGAATTTTTTATGTTCAATTTCCACTTTTTGCAGTTGGAAATTTGAAGTCCTACTTATTTGGATCATCACCCCCTAGTTTAGGATTTTACTTCTTTAGCAAAGAATTTAATTTCCTAGTTTTTACTTTCATTACAATTCTTTCCCTAGCCTAAGCTCATAGAGGTCACTATGGATAAAGGATTTATATCTATTATGGAACCAAAATTGATTTAAAAACCCAAATATTTCTCCATATGTGGTATTCTATATATGAGGATTTATTTTATTTTGATCTATATGAGGCACATGTGAATTTATCTTGTCAGCCCCCCAACTCAATTTTGGAAGGTGTATTTTGAGATAACAATTTGTTTGACATTCTTGATTGGATCAACTCTTATATTTTACCCCTAAAATATTGAAGAAGTTTGATTATGACTCGAATGAAGTTTAGATTCTTCTTTCTTAAAGAGAAGCGCTAGGACAATTCATTTGGAAACTCTGGTTGATGACTTAGATTGAAAATATAGACTCTAAAAAAATTGTTCAATAATAGACATACCAATATTTTGATAGGGGTCTCTATCTCATCATCTTGTTGAAGCAAATTATACCCACCTGGTGACTCCATTATCAAATAGAAGACCTAGAGTTATATGAGCAGAAGAACTATGACCATATCCTTTGTTAGAGCTAATCAATAAGATTTGGTACCACATTTGAACCTGAGACAAAGAAGAAGGAACTAATGACACAACATGGTGAAAATGGTATATCATCCTCCAATAAGATTTTTGGCATGGAATGATAGAGGTCCCATAATTCCACAAGTTCCACCTAACACATAGGATATTATTATCATCCCAATACTTAAATAATTACCTTACTTATTAGTATAATATTTTTTCACTCTAACTAAACACTTGCAACACATGGAAAGCTTATACACTATGCATTTTATTAAAAAGCAAGATATAGCCTTTAGAGTATTGATGGATTATATTTTAGGGAAATCTGATGAATGGTATCTCAATCTCATACCATGATAAATCAAAAGCTAGAACTAATTGGTAAATATCCTGGTAAAGCGATTCAAATAAAATATAGGTGGAGCATTCCTCCTAGAGAAACTCATGGCCATAAAGAGGATGCTTATGGAGTTAATGTATGATTTTAATATCTAATTCCATAATATTTTGCAATGGACCCCAATGATATCTGACCACTTCTATGTATGGAATTCATTTAATATCTAAAAGCTTTTAATTTTGATATTTCCATGCTAGTCAAGTCAAAGGGTGGTAACTCACTACTAGAGTCCCATGAGATAGTTATCCAAGTTGAGAAAGACCTAATATAAATAGTAATACTAGATCCTAGACTGCTTATGCTATTGTTTCCCTCCATTTAACACCTCTATCATTACTCTTAGCTGATCAATAATATTTGGTACCACATTTGAACTAGAGACAAAGAAGAAGGAACTAATGATATAACATGGTGATAATGGTACATCACCTCCAAGAAGTGTTTTGAAATGGAATGATAGAGATCACCTAATTCCACCGGTTCCACCTAACACATGGGATATTATTACCATTTCAATTCTCAAATATTACCTTATTAGGATAAGATATTTTTGCTCTAACTAAACACTTCCAACACATGGAAAGCTTATACAATGTGCATTTTATTGAAAAGCAAGATATAGCCTTGAGAGTATTGGTGGATTATTTTTTAGGGAAATATCATGAATAGTATCTCAGTATTCCCATGATCAATAAAAAGCTAGGACTAGTTGGAAAATCTCTTGGTAAAGTGATTCAAAGGAAACTTATATGGAGCATCCCTCCTAGAGAAGCTCATGACCATCAAGAGGGTGCTTATGGAGATAATAGATTATTTTAATGTCTAATTCCATAATATTCTGCAAAGGACCCCCAATGATATCTGGAAACCTCTATTTATGGCATTCATTTACTATATAAAATCTTTTAATTTTGAGATTTCCATGCTAGTCAAGTCAAAAGGTAGTAACTCACTACCAGAGTTCCATGATATAGTTATCCAAATTGAGAAATATCTAAAATAGTAATACTAGATCCTATACTACCTATGCTATTGTTTCTTTCATTCATCACCCCTATCATTACTCCATTACCATACAACCTACCACTAGTCTAATTTGTCTTCTTGCATACCTAGAGAAATTCATCTCCTCTAGATGCTAAAATGGATGAAATATTCAAAACTATGAGGACTCTCACTAATGATGTCGCAACCCTTAAAAGGTAGTCTAACATATAAAAGTTTCCCTATAAAATTTTTCCAAATCCTTTTTCCAAAAGGGAAATGCAGGATTCCAATTGCTTTCATTTGGATATCATAAGCCCTTATTTTTACCAACAATAATCTTGGTCATATCTAGGCCTCAACTCAATAGATTATACCCATGTTGATCCTAGTCCACCAAGTGCCTACAAACTCATATAGGTACTTGGTTTCCACCTAGAAAAACTACGTTGAAGATCCTAGTGGCTGGTACTATCCCACTTCTAACTATTTTTCCTTCAACTATTACATTGGAATGGAATTATTCTTAGTTAAAACTATTGATTCTGATTTATAAACCTATCACTTAATCTCTAATCATGTCATTAGTTGTTGACTTGTCAACCTTGGAGTAAACCTTTGTTACCTAGGATGAAACAAAAGTATACATTATTTTGGATGAAGTAGGACCTTCAAGTAGGAGGCCAAAAGTTCAATTGGATTATAATAAATAGGCCAAAATAAGATCCATTGAATATCATATAACACCTAGATTGACTAAATCTAGACCTCAGCAAAGAGAAGTAGATAGTCAAAGGACCTATCTAGCACAAGCTACACTAGTGAATCAAGATCAAGCAATCCCAATAGTGATAAGATCTTCCCTTGAACCACTAAGGTAGCCTATTGTGATTCCATCAAAACCACTTCCAATGACAAAAAAGTACTAGGATTTAAACAATGTCAACCATTCGAAGAGCCCCTTTTGTTGGCACTTTCAACATGGTGGAACACCTAAGGATGTCTACTATGGCCATACCTATTTATAAGGTCATCTCTATTCTAGAACATATGAACTTAGAAGAGGCTCTAAAGAAGCAGAAGGAGTTGAGTAGATAGATAATGGCTATCATGCTATAAATTTTAAACCCAAATCCTTACAGGCCCAAGCCTATATCATTCTACCTAGTCTTGATATATTGAGATCAAATTATATACAAGTACATAGTTGACTTAGGACCCAACACATCAATAAATCCAATAAATGTGGAAAAAACACTTAGCCTATCACTAGTACATGTGAATAGTAGGGTGGTGCAGTTAAATGGAACTCTAGTGCCAATATTAGGGCTTATATAAGACCTTCATTTTGCACTCCAAGCATATCATGACTTCATGGTTCATCAAGACATGGAAATTATTGATCTCCCAATCTAATCATTAATATTAGAGGATACCTGTCAGTCAACTAAACCCACATGCTGCTTTGAACTAGATATAGGAATAAGTTCATAATCATATCAAAACCCCTCCCACATAGAGAAAATTCATTTTAATATATATGGAAAAGAGTAGGTCTACTTAGAAAAATAAATGTTGTTAGACTCTAACTACTTCATTGATGAGATAAACCTATATATTCCCAATGATAACCTAGATAAATGGGCATTCAAGACATGAAAACCATATCCCAATGAAGCATTGGATCTAGCTAGCATGGGGTGATTTATCACCAAGTATTTTAATTTGTACATAGTGTAAATATTATACATAAAAAAATACAACCTTCAATTGGAAAGACTTTTTGGTGTAAAATGGGTTGAAAATTTGTAAAAGCAAAAAATATATGACAATCTCAACCAATATCTTGATCAAAAAGGAGTAATCTATGCATTCAGATGATTGTTTGATTGCAAGACCATTAATGGCTATGAGAGTGGCACTTCTCCCATTCTTATATGATAGAATGAATCTCAAGTTTTACCTATGATAATGTGCCCATATGACCACCATGAGTAACTCATGGATGCAATGATTAACACTTGGAAAGACACATAACAAAGCACCACATGATAGAATGAGCACAACAAGTATACTAATCTGATGGATGAAAATTTTCATAGAGATTATTATAAAGTGTCAAATTTTCCTATTTCAACAATCATGTCTGGTCTAGAACCTAATTGGATAGATTTGAATCATGTGATGATAACACCATGTCATAAATATCTCTTTGAAGTAATGGTTATAGATTTTTAGTCTTGGGATGAGTGCCATGTCAATAAAAAAATTGTAGTCATACTGTGCATTCATGGTAGGTAAGGAGGTAAACCTTATAGAATAACGGGTTCTATGGTTCAAAATGGGAGTAACCATTTCAAAAATTAAAAATAGACTCGAGCCAAAGAGACAACAAAAATCCCCTACCACCCCTCTAGATAAAGAGATCTTGCATACATGGAGTAATTAAATTTAATCCACTTGTTAACTCTCTGAAGGGAAATATATACAAAGGAAAATAATTACCTTCAGATCCTTTCTTGCAAGAATTATCTTCGAAATAGCACTGAGGTGTTATATAACAAAGAGGGGATAGAACCTAATTTAACAAGATTCTAGCTATGCAAAAGTGTCTAGGAAGCAATGGAGAAGAGGATAAGTAGTACCAAAATCCTTATGCCTAGGATAGGACACATGCCAAATACATCAAAGCCCTCCCCAACCACTTTTGGAATGACTCCCGACCTTAGTCCATAGGCCTCAAACTCAAAATATGCATCAAGTTGAGTAGATGACCTTAAGCTATACAAGAGGACCAATATCATAAGATACGGGGCACTAAAATGTTTTAAAAAAGTACTCTTGATATTTTTGGTACCTACATCTAGACTAGCACTTTGGCATAGTACATAGTGATTTATGTGCAACATTATTTTCATATAATTACCCCATGTGCCAAGTTGTAAAACCCTAATACCTGGGAGATTCAAAACCTTGATGGAGGCTTCAAAGTGGTTATCAATACCCACAAAATCCAAGAATTTTTAATGGTAGAAATGGAGACCATCATAATAAATTTTCTAAGTGCTACATATCTTTACAACACAATCCAAGGGAAGCTTGACTACCTCTAATTTGAGTGCAATGTAAAGAAAAAAAGAGTTGCCAAGATTTCCCCTAGATATTAAATACCTAAGAGATAGTTCTAAAGATGTTACAAGAATTATAGTCTTCATATTCACATTTAAGGAGAAAAAGGAGCTATTTTAGGCTTAGAATGGGGTCTTATATCGCATGAGGCATCCGCCTAGCAAGGAAAGGATGGATTTTTATTTTTCCTATTATATCACAAAGAACATCCACAAAGGGATGGTTATATTCTAAGGGATTGGTCACATCTACCACTACTTGGCATGCCTAGCTCATTTGATCTTATTCTAGAACCCAAGGTTGTACCGTGGGCTAGCTATAAGAACTAAGGATGACTCAAGCCACCCATAACCCATATTTTCTTTGATAAAAGGTTTGAGAAAGTATTTTTCCTTTTCTTATAATGATTTTGTTGAGAATTTCTTAGTCCCAATTTTGACAACTTGTAAAGGGTAGAGGCCAAAACACCTTAATAAAAGTTGTAAGAAATTCTTAGGGAGACAACTCCCCAGTGACTAGTTTTTTATTGAAGACTAAACACTTTTAATAATGCATGGTTTTGACAAACAATTATACTAGTTTACAAAATAAATGTTTGAATGGGTATTTGCTTTGGAGGCCCTCTGCTAGCTACATATCATTGATACCCTATACACGAGTGAAAGGAACATGAGTAGTTTGTTTGAGTTGTCCTTCACCTTTAGAGGGGTTAGCCTACTAAAGCATAATTATTACAAGATCCTAGAAAATAAGTGCAAAAATTAAGGTTTTAGAAGGCTCCAAGGGAATGGAAATATGAACTTGACAAGAATTTTGTAGAGTGGCTAGTCAAAGTCAAGAACTTGAAAGAGTTTATACATTAGTCTAGGCCATACCTGGAAGCTTTCCAAAATCATACATATGAAAGAGGAACTTCCTTCCTAAACTAATTTCCTTACCATGCCTTCTATAAGGTGATAAGGAAGGTAGACCTAAATTATCAAATTCATGCCCCTAAGTTGAAATTCCTTAAGGGGAAGTAGAAAATGGAAAAATCAATGCATGGTGGATGATGTGACAAGAGATCAATAATAAGGTATCCATGTTTGGTTATATTGAGGAAGATGCAAAATTTGAAGAATTATGGGATAGGGATTATGTCGAAGAATAAGGCTCTAGCACAAATAGAGGTAGCAAAGAAAGAGTGGTCGAGGACATCACCCAAGTAATGATAGATTCAAAATTAAGGTTTAAGGATGTTATTAAATTAGAAGAATCTCCCTCATGGGGTATAGATGCTATGGAACTTGAATAACACTCTCTAGCTCAAGAAATTTGGCTCAAGCATCTACCATGATGCAATAGAAGTGAAAATAATCATCCCACAATGTCAGTTCCTTACCGATAAAGAAAAAGAAAAAGGATCGTTTAATGGAAGAAATCTAAGTATCTATAACCCAGGTGGTTAGAGTAGTACCCCGTTCCCCTCCTCTTTACCTATAAAATATAAGGATCCCATTATCTTTGAAACTAGCCATGTCGACACTAAATTTCATCCTAGTTAACAATCACTTTTTATCCAAAGGTACCAAGTGTACCAACCCTCTATACAAAACTTCCTCTCTAAGGTCTCAAATGCCTTACAACAACAACTTCTATTCCTACCATTCCTCAATAATGCATCTAATCCTCATTATTTGGGGGATTTCAATTCTTCCATGCTACCTCTCAATTACCTCCTTCTTGCCCCTACATTGGTAAAATTAGTAGTTGGTTCCACCACCCCTCCAAGCATACCACCATACTTTGGGGACTTCCAAAAGAAAATCCCTAAATATACACAAAAGGAGGCAAAATGATTAAATATGCCTATGTCAAAGTAACTCTAGATCCAAAATGACTTTTAGGAGAGAGTTCTCCACCTTACCTACATGGACTCAAAGGTCTTCAAGTTGAAAGGGAAAATGTAGCCCTAGACTTATCAAGTGACCATGAGAACCATTAGTCTAAAGAGAACCATAGCTAGGGATATTATTGAATTGACAAAAAACACAATGAAGGTGGTTAGACGTGATTTGATAATTTTAGAGAGAAGGTTACAAAGAGAGAGAGATCTCAAAGTAGGCAAATATGCCATTAAAGACTCTCAAAATAAGATCAAAGGACTCCAAAATGAAATGGAACAAATGACAAGTGATTGAGAAACAATCACCTAGCTAGAAGAAGAATGAAGTATTAGGAGTTATTGGATAAATTACTTATTAGATAAGTTTTTATCAAAGAATCTATCTAATAGAAAGGTTTGTGTGCACATATACCTTGACCAACATTGAATGACTAGGGAGCTTGTGAGAACTACAACGATCAATCTACGAAGGAGGTTGGTTACTTGAAGTCTTGGCTAACTAGATTAAATGTAGGAGAAAAGGGTGCTAAAAGAGATAAAAGAGGCTAAAAACATAACTAACAGTGGTGTATATTAGGCAACATAAAGACATAAGCAATAATAAGGATCACACAACTAAAAAACTAGCTCCCTAATAGACCAACTAGTTTAGCAATCAATTATAGAACATTGAATTTTAATCTACTATATCTTATGAGACCACCAATTCTAGACAAGTGAATGAAGAAGTGCAAATCCAAGATTCATAATAAAACACCATAAAAATTCAACATGCTTAAATTAGAAAGAGGCAATCATCCATACATACATGCTCTACAAATGAATCAAACCAGAGGCCAAACAACAGTCAATTTGTATTAAGATGCAAGTAATCCATCTTTACATATGAATTGTAAATGCCTAAGAGTCAACCAATTTTTCATTTACATTATTGTATATATAGGCTCATCTACAATATTATCATTATCAAAAACATAATTATTCAAAGATGGATTATTGTCATGTCAAGGATTCTATCAACATGTTGAACCACCTTGGAAGTATGGCTACTCTAATAACTCGAATGTGGTTTATTAATGCATCTTGGATATGCACCATATTGAGTCATTTCCCACTCACTAGCTACTTTTGGTCCCTTGATTTATATTCTACCAGGCTACACCATTCTTTTTATAATGGATTTTGTCATTAGGATTGTTTCACAAGGAATCATATCTACAAATGTCATGGGAGAGAGAGATTTCCTTTTCTTTTTAGGGAGTGACTGTTGGATCATGTGGGTATCTATGGGATGCCTTTCTATCACTTTGATAGTTTTTCGTTTTATATCATCCTCCTGGTGGTTTTAGACCTACACCAAATATTTATTTTTATGTGTTGTATCTTTAGAATATTAGTGAGCCTCAACCGAGTGCAATTATTTTAGTACCTCTAACATTTAGCTTGTATTTTGCTTCTACACACATTAGGCCTTTGAGCATTGATTTGGTTTTGAGTATATTTTAGTTTTTTGGTATCCTCAAGCCTTTATTTAATTTGCATTATACTTCATTTGTTAACTTCCAAGCTCCAAACCAAAACATTGGGACCTCACTAGGCTCCGATCGAGCATATATATTTTGATGCTCTTTGAACTTTACCATTTATTTTATCGGGTCTTTATGATACTGCTAGACTTTGGTTAGGCCTAATAGTTTAGATATCCTTAAGACTTAGCCACTTTCCTATCTTGGTGAAGGCCAGGCCTTTTGGACATCTTCGAGTTCCTACTAGGTGTAATTTTTTTGGTCATCTCCAAACTTGCTCATTTCATCCCTCCTCTTCTTTTTATGGCATCGGGATGGGTCCTTAACATTTTTCTAGGTCCCCAACCATGGTAAATGTTTCAACACTACTAATATGTGGCCCACTTTGCTAAGTCCATATGTGCTGGATCTCTAGCCTTCTAACAAGTTTTGACCTGGGTGCAAATATTTCAGTATGCATTCATATTAGCCATTTTCTTGATTTTTTTGCTCTCGTCAGATTTCAACTAGAGGATGGAAAATTGGCACCATTTGAGGTTTTTATCAGGGATAGGTCTTTTGATTTCTTGGAGAGATTAGCCACCCTGGTTGGGGCTTGTATTCTAGCAACAGGATTTGTTATGTGCTCTCTAAATACTTTGTCATGTACCATAGTTTTTATGGCTACATGCCTTCATCAATTTGTCTTAATCCTCTTTTGGTGTCCTAGTGGATAGCAATGAGCCATGGTTCATAGCTACAACAAGTTGAAATTCTATATTTGTTCTAGATTTTAATATAAAATAGGTGCTTCAATAGGACAATAGGCAATGCTCCTTATCACTTCTTGGCTTGGATCTACTTCTAGCAATGATTTTAGGCTTGCTAATAAAATTTATTGGCAATATCTGGTTTTATCTACAAAAGCAAATATAATATATAGTTTCTAACAGTTAGGTGTGGGTATGTGCAAAAATACCCACATTATTGGTGTCTCACAAGGTATTTTTACTTTGTCTAAATAAAGAATCCAGATGGTCAAAATTTTTTTGGAGTTAACACTTTCTGAGGGAAAGATAAAGGAATAAGGATATAGAAGAAAAACTGGTGAGAATGCAACTAGTAGAGGCTACAAGAACAGGAGATTATGAGGATGATGAGGATAAAATAACATAATGGGACATAATTAAGTAAAATAAAATAAGGGAGATAACAAGTGGAAAAAATAAGCAAAACCTTAA
This sequence comes from Wollemia nobilis, assembly GCA_028583015.1. Lineage (NCBI taxonomy): Eukaryota > Viridiplantae > Streptophyta > Pinopsida > Araucariales > Araucariaceae > Wollemia > Wollemia nobilis. The sequence continues at coordinate 4,243,471 of JAQPPZ010000057.1, forward strand.
AACTAGAACAAAAAAACACAAGGAGGTAATGGAAAATAGTAGAATCAATAGAACACAAACCACTAATCGAAGAGGTTGGTGACAACAAGCAACAAGGGAAAATAGAGGAAGGGGAAGGATGCAAAAAAGTACAAACAAAAAATAGAATGCAATTGTGGGGTTAACTCAACAAAAAGCAAAGAGAATTCACCCATTACATGAGACACCCTCAAAAATTGCATTCTAATGTACACACTATTTGAAGCCCCATCCTAATTTCAAGAACAAAAAAATGCCAATGATATTTGTCCATATTGTGATGGGATTTTTTCTTGATGTATTCCAACTAGGACTTCTTCTGCTCATCATCATTAATTACAATATTGCTCACCTTCATCCTCGTTCTAAGACTCATTTTATTTGAATACTTTGGTGCCTATACATGGGGGTCTATTTATATAATTTTTATCTCATTTTTGACAGATTTAGAATGCATCGGATTGCACCAATATTTAATTGACATGTGAGTCTGGGTATTTTTTTCTAGGTATTTTCTTCACCATTGATCTCATGTCTTGCTTACATGAGTCCTAAATTCTTCTCAATTTGATTTTACATTTCCAAGGATAGCATGTAAATATTGTTGTACTTGTTGAGTGTCATTCATTAGGCTATGGGATCAGAGCAACAAAAAATAAAAAAGAAGAACAAAGAACAAACAAAACAGAAGACAAAGAGGGGGAAGAAAGAAAAGTGTTATGATTCCAAGAAGAAACCTAGGGAATCTCCTTATGTTTTTTAATTTATGTTATCTGGTTCTTTATCCACATGGTAATCTATTATCAAGAATTTTCCCTATGATATATGAGCAACCATTCCTTCACCATAGATATTTTTTATGTTTTTTGTATTTACACATGATTTTAGCACGTATGGCATGCCTAAGGAGTAAATGTTGTAGGTCATCCTATGAATATACAATGATTGTACTAGATGATGCCAAATCTGATATGCTCATCATGTTGATCCTAGTACTATCCACTACCATTATCGAGTCTCACAAGACACCATCTAGGGCAAGTAATTTCCCTTGGGATTGGTAGACCTAGGGTATAACTAATTAGGAAAGCATGAGTGTCTATTTGATTGAATTTGGCACTTAGACCAACTAGGGAAGGGTACTAGTGTTGTCTTCTATATGATATCATTAGGATCGAGGTCCATACCCCATATTGGTATCTTTCCACCATGGTCTAAGTTATTGTCTAGTTATTATGGTTGTCATGCATTAATTTCTAGGGGTCTAGAAAATTAACAGCTAGCTCTCCGAAGAGTGTTGTGGCAGAGAATGTGTCACATGGCATGGGTTGTAATTTCCATGTTGATTGTTATTCATCAGTTATGAAATGATCCTAGAGCTTAGCCAATCAGACATAAGATCTATCAAATATGTCACAAAAGAGCATTGGTCTTCCCTCTTATTTCTTAGGATCATTAGCTAAGAGTGATGGTATCCTGCTTTCTATTGGATTTTGTTGATTCATGGGAGAGTTAGACAAAAAAGAGGGCCATAAAGGCACTACACCCCATGAATTCATATTTTACATCAATGGAGACAAGGTTGTGGTGCTGGTATTTTACTCTAAAGGAAAGGTTACCTGACCTTCATTTGCTTCTACAGTTATCCTAGTTTTTGTTGACACTTCCCAATCTACCAAGAGTTTGTTTTCATAGAAATTTATGGAGAAAGCATTTTACATCATTTGAGCAAAGCATGTCGTACAAAATTTAGGGTGTGGTTGTGATAGGGCTTTCCATGAAGAAGGTATATACCTGGGGGGTAACTTCCCCACCTGAATTAACATATTTTCAGCTTGTACAACCTCCTTGTAAATTATTTTGGAAATCTCTTCTCTCCAGATTGTTGGATAATGAGATTCATACCTAAATAGAAGTATTAGATATAAAATAGGTATGCTTGAGTAGGAGATGGCTAAAATTTATAAATAATCCTATTCCAAGTTATTTTGAAATAGATGTTGAAGTCAATGATATTTTCTTGAGGATCACGTCTGATGAGTGAAAATTTATTGAGCATCAAGCAGGGGTTCCCTGAATCATCAAATATATTGATAATTACTTTTGATAGATCATTTCATCTATGGATACTCTCATCCTCCAAGGATTTGTACCATAGTAGGGATTTTCCCTTAAGAGAGAGAGCAAGGAGTCTAAGTACTACACCCTCATGGATAACACTATGAATCATTGCCAAGGAAGCAACATCCTAGAAATTTTCAAATATAGTTTTATCTATCCCATAAAAACTTGGCAAGTAATTCAAAGCAATCCTAGGAATCTCATGAAGATTTTGAACATTGAGAGGGCTTGATTAATTCCAATAGGTACACTCATACTAAGCCATTATATTACTTGGATCATTGAAATCATTATATGATAATAAGTTCTCTAGTAGTGAAGTTGAGGTTTCTCATAAAAACTTGAGTCCTCTAAGAGATGGATCTTTAGGAATAAGGACAACCTATCATGAACCTTGGTTAATTTTTAGCAAAGCCACCTTGTATTGCTTAATTTGAAGGCACTTGATCATAAAAATGAGTTTTTTTTTGTAGGGGAGTCACCATGTGATGGATATTGTGGACCAAAATAGAGTATCACCATATTTTTTTTAGATCTAAAAAGCAACTGGTCATATGATACAACTTTCTAGATTTGAGTGAAGTCACCAGGTGATTTTGATGTGATCTGATAATCAAGGATATCACAAATTCTTAAATTATCTATATAAGGAACCTTCGGGTCCCATCATGCATAAAAAAACTATTGGTAAAAGAATCTATCTAATGTAAAGGTTTGTGCACCCACAAACCTTGACCAACATTGAATAACCGATGATCTTGTGAGAACTGCAGTAATCAATATCCAAAGGAGGCTAGTTCCTTAAAGTCCCAAATAACTATACCTAAATACAAAGGGAATAGGGTGTTAAAAGAGATAAAAGAGGCTCTATCCATAATTTAAAATGGTGCAGTTTAGGCAACATCAATACATAATAAAAAAAAAGGATCACACAACTAAACAACCAAATCCATAACAGACTAGCTAGTTTAGAAATCAATTATAGAACATTGAATTTTAATCTATTGTATCTTATGAGACCACCAATTCTAGACAAGTGAATGAAGAAGTGCAAATCTAGGATTTGAAATAAAACACCATTAACATTCAACATGCTTAAATTAGAAATAGGTAATCATCCATACATACATGCTCTAAAAATGAATCAAAACAGAGGTCAAATAGTAGTCAATTTGTATTAAGCTACAAGTAATCCATATTTATTTATCAATTGTAAACACCTAAGAGCTAACTAGTTTTTTATTTACATTCTTGTATATATAGGCTTGTATAAAATCTGATCATTATCAAAACCATCATTATTCAGATATCGATTTTTGTCATGTTAGAGAATCTGCCAGCCTATTGAACCACCTTGGAAGTGTGGATGCTCCAATAACCTGAACATGGTTGATTTATGTGTCTTGGATCTACACAATCTTGAGTTATGCCCTACGCATTGGCTACTTTTTGTTCCTTGATTTCTCTTCTACCAAGCCACCCCATTTTTTGTATGATGGATTTTACCATTAGGATCTTCTCGCAAGGAATCATACCAATAGATGTCATGTGAGAGAGAGACCCCATTTTCTTGTTGAGGAGTAGCTACCAGATAATGTGGGTATTTATGGGATGCCTTTTTATCACTCCAATAGTTTTTGGTTATATATCACCCTCCCAGACCAGATATATCTTTTGATGTGCCAAATATTTAGAATCTTAGCAAGATCTGGTCGGGTGAAATTCACTCAATACCTCCAACATTCAACTTATTTTTTGCTTGTGCATGCACTAGGTATTTGAGCATTGACAAGGTTTTGGTCATGTTTGAGTTTTCATGTATCATTTGGCCTTTGTTTTATTTGAACTATGCTTCCTTTGTTAGATTTTGGGCTCTATATTGGAACATTAAAATCCTATCGAGATTTGATCATGCATGAATCTTTTGGTGTTCTTGGGGTTTTACCATTTCCCTGACCAGGCCTTTATGATACTATCAAGCTCTGGTTAGGCCTAATGTTTTTGGGCTCCTTCATACTTAGCCACTTTACTTTCCTAGTGAATGCTAGGCATTTTGGATGCCATTGGGTTCCTACTAGGTGCAATTATTTTGATCATCTCCATACTTGGCCAGTTCATCCCTTGTCTTCTTCTTATGGCATCGAGATGGGTCCTTAACATTGTTTGAAAACCCCAACCATGGTAAATGTTTCAATGCTATTGATACTTGGTTTAATTTGCTAAGTCCATATGTAATGGTTCTCCATCCCTCTAATAGGTTCCAACTTGAGTGCAAATATTTTGGTATGCATTCGACTTAGCATTTTTCTTGATTTTTTGCTCTCATCAACTTCTAGTTATTGAACAAGGAATTGGCAACATTTGAGGTTTTAGTCAGAAACAGGTTTTATGATGTCTTAGAGATATCAGCTACTTTGGTTGGGGCTTGTCTTCTAGTAGTAGGATCTGTTATACACTCTCTAAATACTTTGGTAGGTACCATAGTTCTAGTGGCTACAAGCCTTAGTCAATTTATATTAAGTGGACAACAATGAGCCATAATTCATAGATGTAGCAAGCTGAACCTCTAACTTTTTTCCAAATTTTAATCGAACATAGGTGCTTCAATAGGACAATAGGAAATCCACCTTATCACTTCTCAACTTAGCTTTGCTTCTGGAAATACCTCTAGGCTTGATAATAATTTTTTTTGGTGATATTTGGTTGATATGTAAAGTGCCACACCATGGATTAACCTCTACATATAGATCTACAGATTATGATTAATATTGTAGCTTATATTCATTAAATATGTTCGTGCTTAGACTATTACTTAGATATATGATCTACTTATCAAATATTTAAATACAAATATTATAGAAAATAAATCACACACATAATTATAAATTTCAAGAGAACACAAGAATTGTATGGAAATCCCAAAATGGGTAAAACCATGGTCAAAGAGATTTCTACAGATTTTTATTGGAAATAATAATTTGATTACAATCCTTATTATGGTATTAGATTGTAATATTTCCTTCTCCAACTCTGCTCCCCCTACTATGATGTATTTTCTACTCTTTTGTTCTCCCACTATAGATCTAGCAATCAAGCCATCACCATGTGTTCTACAAGAATTTTCCACAATCTATTTTGAAAAATCTACCACATTGTGTTGTGTAAAAACTAAATTACCACCTAGTGTTGTGCAACCATTTTCCACTAAGTTTTGTGCAACAATTTACCACTAAGTTTTGTGCAAAAATTTACCACTAAGTTTTGTACTAAACTACCATTAAGTGTTGTGCTAAACTACCACCAAGTATTGTGCAAAAGAAAGCCATTTTTATTAAATGCTTAGAGCCTCATTTTCTTAAATGGGTGTTGGTAATTAAATCCACCCATTTTATTAAATGGGTGTTGGTTATTTAATACCAACCCATTTTATTAAATGGGTGTTGGTTATTTAATACCAACCCATTTTATTAAATGGGTGTTGGTTATTTAATACCAACTCATTTTATTAAATGGATGTTGGTTATTTAACACCAACCATTTTTATTAAATGGGTGTTGGTTATACCAAACCATTTTATTAAATGAGCATAAACACTCATTGAATTATGAAAGTTAAGCTAATTTTCCTCCATGCTTCATTTCGACAAGTGTTGATTGCTCTAAAGTAAGAATTTTATCTGGAGATCCTTCCACACTTCCTATAGATAACCTTTTAGTTAGTATCTTGATCAAGACCTCCCCCATTGGAGGATTTTAGTCCCTCAAAATCATCTTTATTCATATGGGGATATTGTTTCTCCGCTTGCTTCTTAGAGATCCACTTTGCCTTGCTTAGAATTTTCCCTTAGGACATACCAACCATAATTCTTCTTACCTTTGGCCTGTTATCCAAAACTAAATCTACTACTGCCTCCTCAAACTCAAATGAGACTAAATCATCTAACTTAGGCAATATTGGATCATCTTATCTCTCATCCAACAAAGAGGGCTCAAACAACTTTCCACATTGATAATAGAGTCCATTTGCATATAGCTTGGTAGTTTGAGTTGGAAGGCATTTGGCCCAACCTAACCTAAAATTTTAAATGGCCCATATCAGATAGGCTTCAATATATTACCTTATCCCTTCAACTGTTCCTTGCTTAAATGCAGCCATACAAGAGCTCCCACTTGGAAATCATAATCTACCTTATGTTTGTCATGGCATTCCTTATAGTGCTACTAAGTTGGCTTTAGTTTCTCCTCTATTTTTTTTTGTATTGACTGAATATATTGAATGAACTTCAATTCTTTCTCTCTTTCCAGTTTTGAGCTACTTAGATCTTGCCCAGTATCAAAGTCTCCATCAAAAGGTGAATGAAGTTGAAACCCATAAAACACATAAAATGGTGATATTCATGTAGATGAATGTATTGTCTAATTGGACATAAATTTCATCCCATAACTTTGGATTATGTTGGTTATAGCCCCTCAATAAGTGCACAAATGTCTTGTTGACCACATATGTTTATCCATTTGTTTGTGAACGAAATGTTGTTGATATCTTCAATTTAATGTCCAATATTACCCATAATACAAACCAAAATTTATTGAGAAAGTGAGTATCTCTATCTGAAATGATACTCTTAGGCCATAAAAAATGAACAGAAATATGTTCAAAAAATAGTTTGGTTGTGCCTTCTACTATAATAGTTTTCTTACAAGGCAAAACAATTGCCATTTTACTAAAATTGTCCACTATAACAAGCAAGTAATCATTACCTCTCCGAGTGGTTGCCAATCCACCCAATAAGTCCATTGAAATAATCTCCCATGTTTTATTAGGAATTGTTAAAGGTGTGTACAGTCCTAATTTGAGAATGTTGATTTTACTTGTGTAGCAATTTGCACATCCATGGATAAAATTAGATACATCATTCTGCATATTGGACCAGTAGACATATCATTGGAGGTTAGCTACTATTTTGTGCACACCAAAATGACTAGAAACTAGTGATGTGTGAGCTTCCCTTATCAGATGTAAGAATTTATCTCCCTTGGGCACATAGAGCTTTCCCAATTTTAACAATAAGTCTTTTTCCAAATGGAAAACCTCATTGGATTTCCCTTGCACTCCATTTTTCAACTTCTTATACTTATTTCCAAGTTCAACATCTTTTTCGTATTACCCCTTATACTCTTTGAAATAAAAAGGTTCCAATTCCATTACAACTAAAGTAACCTTTATGGTAGGATGAGACAACATATCAACTAACATTTTTGTCTTCCCCTCATTATATTTGATTAGGAGATTAAACTATTGTAGGAAACCCATCTATTTAAAATGCCTATAATGTTGTAACTTGCTTTTAGTTTGCAAGTAATTTAATGGCTCATGATCAGTATGCACAATGGTTTCTTTACCCTATAAATAATATATCTATTTCTTCACCACTTGGAAAAGTGCAAACAACTCTTTTTCATATGTAGGATAGTTAAGAATAGCCCCTAAAAACAATTTGGAATGATAACATACATGTTTACCTTGCTGGAGCAAAACTACATTCATAGCATGGATAGAGGCATCCATATCAATATCAAAAGACATCCTCATATCTGGCATACTACGCACAGGTGCACTGAATACCTTACCTTTATCAACTCAAAAAATTTGTTCTCATATTTTTCCCAAATAATATTTCTATTACTCTATAGCTACTGTAACAGAGGTCTTGCTATATGTGAGAAATCCTTAATAGTTTTTTTGAGTTATTGGACTACCCCAATAAAACTTCTCATTTCAGTTTGGGTCTTTGGTGCTGGCCAATTTCTAATGGTATCCACCTTGGAAGGATCTATTTTGAGTTCTTCATTCCCAATAACATGACCCAAATAAACTAAAGACTTATTTCCAAACTCACACTTTTTAAGATTCAATTTTAAATCTTCCCTTGTTGACACTTCAAAAATTGAATTTAAATTTTGAATATGCTCTTTCCATGTTGGACTAAAAAATAATATATCATTAAGATATGCAATGACATACCTATCCATAAAAGGTCTCAAAATATCATTCATCAACATCATGAATGTATCTAGAGCATTTGTTAATCCGAATAGCATCACTAACCATTGAAATAGACCCTGCTTGGTCTTGAATGCATCTTTTATATGTCTTCTATCTTCATACAGATTTGATGATAATTTGATTTTAGATCCAGCTTAGAAAAATACTTTGCATGCTTCATTTGGTACAGTATATCATCAATTCATGGTATCAGGTACCGATTATTAATAATTATATTATTGAGTGATCTATAATCTATGCACATCCTCCATGTTACATATTTCTTAAGGACTAAAACAATTAAGGACCTAGTTGGGGATGCACTAGGATGAATCAAACCTTTATCCAGTAATTCTTGAATTTGTTTCTTCACCTCATTTGACTCAGTTATAGACTACCTATACAACCCAATATTAGGCAGAGGTGAATTAGGTAAGGTCTGAATTTCATTCTCCACTTTTCTCTTTTGTGGTAAGCCTTTTGGTTCTTCCATAAGTCGACTAAATTTATGTAGCAATCCCTCCAATTTATTATTTTTTTGGGGAGTACAATTGGCTACTTCCACCTCCTTATTGAACTGCACATTACTATTTTTACCCCTTATCATCAATAACACAAATATCTTTCTTACATTCACCAAATGCTTGGCCTACTACACTATCACAAGCTAAAATTTATTTTCCAACCTGCTAGGATTAATCACATAGGTGATTCCACATTTCTTCAACTCCCAAACATTGTGCCTCCACTTAAAAAAAGCATCTCTTTCCCATAAATATGGGCTACCAAAAATTACTTGGAAAATATCAAGAGGTACTACATCACAAGTAATTACATCATAAAATTTATTTTTAACAAAAATTTGTAAAGTACATTGCTTGATTACCTATAGCTCCATGTCCTTATCCACCCATACCAATGGATATGGTTGTGGATGATCCACAATATTCAATCCCAACTGCTTCACTAGATCCTAAAAAAATAAATTTTGTTGGGATCCACTGTCAAACAATGTTGTAACTTTCATCCTCTATACTTGTATGTAGACCCAAAATAATTCATGTTTATTGGCCTTTGAATCTTGTTCCTCCTTATTAGAGGTCTCCTCTTGCCTTAAAGGCTTAATTTTTGTATCTCACAATACCTTTACTTTATCCTATTTATCAAAACACCCTTCTTCCTCTTTCTCAACCTTTTTAGCAGAATTGGCAAATTTATTCTTTCCCTTTTTCCACTATTTTGGCCTCTTTTTAGGGTGTAGCTTCCAAAAATTCTCACTTGAATGAGTATTAATATTACACTCACAATATTTTTTACCCTTTTGTGGTTTGGTGGTTGTAGCATCTAATTTCTTATTACCTTTACTACTAGAACCCTTGGTTTTCTATGTAGGCTTGGAGGATTTAGATGAAGTTGATTGGATTTCTGATCCTCATTTCTAGGTATGTGGCTTTAATTAATACCTCATAAATATCCTTTGCATCAAATAATTCTAGTTATATCCTGATGTAATAAGACAAACGACACTTATATTTCTTAAATATTTAAGGATCACTAATATTAACACCCATTAACACAACTTGTTTTTTGAATTATGTGGTGTATTCTTGGATTGTTTGACCCTACATCTATCTAAAAAAGAACCATCTCTCTTCCATATTATCTCAATATCCAATAGGATAAAACTAAGCTCTTATAGCCTTCACAAATTCTACCCATGTTTCCACAACTAGCTATTTATTTCTTACTAATCCATCTGAATATGCCTCACACCATGTGAGAGCATGGTGACCCAATTTCAATCTAGTAAATTTGATCTATTGTACCTTTGTAGAAGACTTAGTACTGAAGTAAATATATGATTTCTTCAGCCACCCATATAATTTTTTAGGATCCAAATCTCCTTAATAGGTTGGAATATCAATTTTGACCTCCATTTTGAAAAAATCTACAATCAAGGGTTATTATGAGATATTTTGAGGTTGTTTGGAGTGGGATCCTTCAACCTCCATTTAATCACCATTGGAAGCACCTGAATCAATCTCATATTCTGAATCTAATTTCTTCTTTTTATTTCTTGATTTTCTTTCTTCTTGAGAAAACACTAACTCCATCAAGATTTGGAGAGTGTTTTCCATTTCAAAAAATCTTCATAGATATTTCTTGTTGGAAATTATTGGAGAGATAGGTTCTGATTCATATGCCATTTTCATAGATCTTATCCTTCTTCTACCAATGTTTGGGTTGTATGGAGCTAATTCCTTTCCTTTATATCTTCTACCTTGCATTCACATTTCTTTAAGAAAATCAACTCTGATACCAAACTTGATTTGTAAAGTGCCACACCATGGATTCACCTTTACACACAAATCTACGAATTATGCTTAATATTGTAGCTTATGTTAGGGTTATGCATAAGGGGTTGGACTCAAAATGTACTTGTAAAAAAATGGTTAATCCTAATTAAAATCAAGGTGAATCCTAAGCAAATCAAATTAGTCATCTTCACACCAAAATTTGGGGCATTTGAAGCCCTAAAAAGTAAGGTCATATTTGGTACCAATTATGACCTATTAAATTACCTTATAACTTCATAAAATCACCACCATTAGATCTGTCTCGAAAAGAGCTTTTCAACGAGTACAAATATGCCTATGTTTGGATACATGTTATGGTGAATTGACCCTAAGAAAAATTTATTCTTGAAAATTTTATGCGAATGGGCTGATGTCGAGGGTCATCAGATTCGCCAATTTCCAATTTTGGAAATCCTAATATTCATCTAATTTGTGAATATTCGCTACTATGCATAACCCTAGCTTATGTTCATTAAATATTTTCATGCTTAGACTGTTGCTTAGATATCTGATCTACTTATCAAATATTTAAATGCAGATATTATAGAAAATAAATCACACACACACCATTATAAATTTCAAGAGAACACAAGAATTACATGGAAACCCCAAAATGGATAAAACCACGGTCAAAGATATTTCTGCATATTTTTATTAGAAATAATAATTTGATTACAATCCTTACTATGGTATTAGATTACAATATTTCCTTCTCCAACTCTGCTCCCCCTGCTCTGATGTCCTTTTTGCTCTTTTGTTCTCCCACTATAGATCTAGCAATCAAGCCATCACCATGTGTTCTACAAGAATTTTTCACAATTTGTTCTGAAAACTCTACCACACTATGTTGTGTAAAAACTAAACTACCATCGAGTGTTGTGCAACCATTTTCCATGAATTATTGTGTGAAAAATTGCCACTAAGTGTTGTGCTAAACTACCACCAAGTGTTGTGCTAAACTTCCACCAAATATTGTGTGAAAGAAAGTTGTTTTTATTAAATGCTTAGAGCCTCATTTTCTTAAATGGGTGTTGGTAATTAAATCCACCCATTTTATTAAATGGGTGTTGGTTATTTAATACCAATCCATTTTATTAAATGGGTGTTGGTTATTTAATACCAACCCATTTTATTAAATGGGTATTGGTTATTTAATACCAACCCTGTTGGCAATTTTGGGTACTTTGGGTACATTGCCTTTGCTCAAGTGTATAAGTTGTCAGTGATGTCAAGAAGCTCTTGAAGGAATTTTATTTGATGTCAAATAATTTGTTTTTATGAAGGTTACGACATGACAGTTTCAAAGGTCTTTTGCAAACCCCAAGTTGGCGAGGTTTAGAGATTACGAGATGGATGCATTGGTTTAATGCATTTGGGTCCAGGAGGAAGTATTTATTTAAATAATTAAAAACCTTGTTAAGGTTCCATTTAATTATATTTAAATAAATAAATTATTATTTGCAATGGGTTCTCCTAATCCATGGCGCAAATGTTTTAACATTGTGGGTGCTAGCCAAGACCTCCGTCGACGTCAAAGAGCTCATGGTAAATTGCATATAAATCTCAATCGACAAAACAAATATTGATCCAATACAAATTTCAAAAGGAGTTTCTTGCTGTAAATTCATCTATGTATTCACCGTTTTTCATGGATCTGTTGTTCATTTGTCTGCACTCACCGTTTGTTGATATGTCATAAATTTTATTGTCGTTGTGTTGCAACAGAGGAAAGGAAGGCAATGTTGTTTCATTTTATCCCTGGCACAGAAGGATCAAGGTTAACAGTGTGAGGTTTAAACCTCACCAGGTGCCTTTGGCACACTGGTAGCGGCTAAGTTGTTGGCACGCTACCCGAACGAGAGGTTCCGCTGTCGAATATCATGAAAGGGTTTTTCGTCATGAAGTGGATGCAATGGGTGGTGTTAGAATTCGTGCACAAATTTCCCCATAGCGATTTTTGATGTGGCTAAGGTATTTTCGAAATTAATTTTTGCTAAGTGTTTTTGCGGATGGAGGAAGTTTGTTAGAGGGAAAAACAGCTTAGGAGTTATAAGGAGTTTAAAGCTTGTTTGTATTTTGATAAAAGATTCTTTTTGAAGATGTTGAAATTTCTTATTGCATTCTTATGAGAGATAAATTTTATTTGTGATAAGACTATAAGGGAGAAATAAGGTGTATAAGGGTTAAATATTTCTTGTAATGTTGAGAGTGCTTTTGGTTGTTTATGGAAATGAAAGCATGATGTTTTAAGGTCAATTGCTTCTTGTGTGAAGTTGTGAAACCTTAAGTGGGCAGCTTTGAGATTGATATTTGCTTTCATTAAATTGGTAATAATCAAGCTATTCTTTACTTGGTTAAAAGTGTTGAGCTTACTCCTTTGTTGATGATTTGAAAAGTTGTGTGTGCTATTGTGAGTTGAGTTGGTGGATGCTTTTGTTCAAACAATATTGGAGAGAAAAGGAGTTCTACTTGTTTTGTTTTCTGATGTTGATTGTGAAATGCTTCAAGGTTGTGTTTTGAGCTGAATGGTGTTGATTGAACCTTGTTTGATGAGCATTGTTGTTGAAGCCCTAATTTATGGTGAAAATAACATGAGTATCATTGTTATGTGATTCTTTGCATAGTTTGCAATTATTGGAGTTTCATGTTCTTGAAAGAAAGCATTCTATCCTATCCATTTCTGATATTGAGTTGAGTTTTAAGATTTGAGATTGAGTTTGAGCTGAGTTGATTTGAGTTGATTTTTGAGATTGGGAGTTGAGTATAGAACATATTGAGTCTCTAAAAATTCTCTTTATGCTTCTATGAGTTTGACAAATCACATTGGGTCTCTAACAATTCACCGTGTGATTTCCTACTAAGAATGTTTTTCTTGGTGAGCTTGCTAAGGTTTTGGACAGGTTTCGGTAGGAACTTGTGAGCAGGTTTTGGACAAGTTTCGATGGGGACTTGTGAGCAGGTTTTGGACAGGTTTCGATGGGGACTTATGAGTAGTTTTGGATAGGTTTCGGTGGGGACTTGTGAGCAGATTTGGACAGGTCCTAGCAGAGGACTTGTGAGATGAGTTTTGATAGTTCTATCAGAGAACTTGAGGATATAGGAGCACTGGTTCTTTGAGAAGAACCTGAGCATAGATTTGACAAGTCTTTGAGAAGGCTTGTGTGTAGAGGATTGATTTGTTCAAGTGTTGGACAGATCTGACAGACAAAGGAAGACTTGTACTAGATCGACTGACTGTGTTTGGTATAGGTTGCTGAGCTACTATGGACGTGATCATAGAAGGCAGAGGTCTCTTAGGCTAAGCATTGAGGACAGGAGGTCTTCTATGGAAAGGAGTTCCACGTGCTAGAAAGAGGTAGAGGAAGTTGATATTTTGAGGGATCATTTCCAAAGTAGACGGGAAGGTATCTCCTTTGAACAGAGGCTCATAAATCTAGATCAGAGGGGAAGGTATCTCCTTTGAGTAGAGGCTCATAATTTTAGATAGAGGGGAAGGTATCTGCTTTGAGTAGAGGCTCATAAATTTAGATTGAGGGTAAGGTATCTCCTTTGAGCAGAGGCTCATAAATTTTGATTGGGGGAAGGTATCTCCTTTGGGCTAAGGCTCATAAACATTGTAATTGGGAAGGATTCCCAAAGAACTTTGAGATAACTTTTAGAGAAAATTTTTGTGGACGTAGCCTAGCCATTCTGGGTGAACCACGTTAAAATTTGTGTCACTTTGTGGAGGATATTGTGCATTGCTTTGATATTGCTTTGGGTATATTGCTTTACTATATTGAAGTATAAAGGAAAAATTAAAAAGAGGTCTTATACTGTTCACCCCCCCTCTCAGTATAAGCTTGTGTTCTTCAATTGGTATCAGAGTAGGTGCCTTCGAAAAGTTTAACGGCTTGAAGGAAAAGCTAGTAAAGAACACAATGGATCATTCAAGTAGTAATGCAGCACCTATTCTTGATGGGTCAGATTTTGGTCTTTGGAGTGCATGGATGAAGGTTCATCTAATGGAACTTGGTAATGAGGTATGGGAAGTGATTGAAGATGAGTACACTATTCCTGTACATGGTCCTAATACTAAAGAAGAAAGGCTCCTACATCATAGAAATTCAAAAGCAATGAATGCAATCCTAAAAGGCTTACAGAAAGCAGATCTCACCAAAGTGATTCATTGCAAGATAGCTAGTGAAATGTGGAAACAGTTGAAGGTGGTTCATATAGGTGATACAAATGTCAGAAAGGCTAAGTTGAGACACTTCAAAGGTATGTTTGAAAAACTCAAGATGAATGATGATGAAAATATTAGTGACTACATGCTTCGTATGGATGAGGTTGTTAACTCCATGAATGACTTAGGTCTTGAGATTGCTAAAAATGATGTTTGTGATAAGATTTTAAGATCTCTTCCTAATAGATTTAGTGAAAATATTTCTGCTATTGAGGAAGCTAAATATTTGGATAAGTTGAAAAAGGACGAGCTCCATAGTATACTTGTAGCATTTGAGTTGAGAACTCAAGTAAAGGTTGATGTCAAGAAAGAGGCAACTTTCAAGGCTACAAAGGAATCCAAGGGTAAACAACTTCAAGATAGTGATGAGTCTTCTAGTGATGAAGAGGCATATTATAGCAAGAAAGGCAAGTTCTCTAGAAAACACAAAAGTATGAAAAATATAAGATGTTTCAATTTTGGAAAGTTTTGTCATTATGCTACTAACTGTACTGTTCCCAAGAATGAAAGTGATGAAGATAAACATGATTCTATGAGCAAGGATTTTGAAAAGCACAAGCATCATAGGAAGATCAAATATGAGCACAACAATCAAGGAAAGAGGTATTCTCACAAGCACAAGAAGAGTTTCTACCTAGACAAAGCAAGTAAGTGTTCTAGTAGTGATAGTGAAAGTTCTTCAAGTGATAATGAAAATGAGATGTTGTTCATATCGAGAAAAAAGGAAGAACTGAAACATAGATTCATTATCATGAAATGTCTTAGATGTGGAAATTTTGGTCACCTTGAGGATGATTGCACAAATAATTATTTGGTTTCTAGTATGTATGAGGATGCTTCAGAAAACTATAAGGAAGATGCATGTATGGTTTTTGAAAAGGGTAGCACCTCTAGTGATAAGAAATCTAAAAAAGGCTTTGATGATTCAAAAAGCAAACAAATAGAGGAAGATATAGAGGAAGGTGAAGTAGATCTTGAAGGTGAACTTATTAGTGCTCTTAGTGCTTTGAAAAGGGAAATAAAGAAGAATTCTAGAATCAAAGATAAGTTAGATGAATGTTGTATGGAGAGATGATCTTATAGAAAGTCTTGACTTCTCTATAGCTAAGACACAAGAACTCAAGGATGAGTTAGAGTCTAAGGTTCTTGAGTATAGTGAGTTAGAACAAAAAATGGCTTCTTTGAAAGAGGAAACTAAAGAGTACAAGGATAAGCTTTATAGGTTTCAAGATAGCTCCAAAAAGGTTAAGTCACTCATCAAAGTTCAAAGAAAGACAACGATAAAATAGGCCTTGGTTTTGTTAAGCCACACAAGGAACAAGTTGGAGAATTTAGTAAGAGACTCCAAAAGGAAGAGAATTCTAATGAGGAAAGTACTTCAGAAAAGGAGTCCTTGAATGATAGATGCACAGAAACAAAAAAAAAAATTCAGAATGAGAAGAAGAATTTTTCAAGACCCAAGAGTTCAAATAAAGGAAAGTTTCAAGGCAGATGTTTTGCTTGTCACAGGTTTGGTCACATGGCTTCACATTGCATGGCTAAAGTTAAGAAGGTAAATGACAATTTTAGAAGTGCTAGTTTATTTCAAGGGTATTGCTACTCTTGTAAATAGTTTGGGCATAATACAGTCTATTGCAAGGTAAATAACAGGAACAAATTTGATCAGAACAGGTTTGGTCAGAATAGGTTTGGTCAGAACAGGTTTGGCTAGAACAGGTTTAGTCAGAACAGGTGGATTCAAAGATCAGGTTTACCTCAGAGAAACAACATCATCAAGTTTTTCAAGTGCAATAATGAAGGTCACATAATCAGACAGTGTAGAGCTAAAATTCTAGAATACAGGAACAAGAACAGTGGCATCATCAGGTCCAAGGATCAAGGCATGGACAAGAACAGGGATGAGAACAAGAACAAGAATATGGACAAATAGTTCAAGAGAAGTCCTGGCAAGGAAGTTATAGATGCTGATGATGATCAGTGCCTAATGGGAGTTTTACTGCCACCTCAAAATTAATCACCTCATCAGGAGGTGGGGGAGGGACTAAGCTAAGAGGCTCATTCTTAGTCCCGAGCCCCAAAGGTGGCCCTTTGCCATTGATGACAAAGGGGGAGAGATATGAGTAAGGAGGAGAGATTCAAAGTGAAGTGGAAAGCTTCAAGTCAGTGCGGGCAAGACTTCAAAGGA
Source organism: Wollemia nobilis (assembly GCA_028583015.1). Taxonomy (NCBI): domain Eukaryota; kingdom Viridiplantae; phylum Streptophyta; class Pinopsida; order Araucariales; family Araucariaceae; genus Wollemia; species Wollemia nobilis. Next base: position 4,260,422 of record JAQPPZ010000057.1, read on the forward strand.
AGATTCTCAATTGTGGGCACAGTTTCTCAGTTGTTAGCACAGTTGGTTTCAGTTTTGGCTCTTGAGAAGTGTTTTCAGTAAAGGTTTGCCATCAATGACAAAGGGGGAGATTGTTGGCAATTTTGGGTACTTTGGGTACATTGCCTTTGCTCAAGTGTATAAGTTGTCATTGATGTCAAGAAGCTCTTGAAGGAATTTGATTTGATGTCAAATAATTTGTTTTGATGAAGGTTATGGCATGACAGTTTCAAAGGTCTTTTGCAAACCCCAAGTTGGCAGGTTTAGATATTACAAGTGGATGCATTGGTTTAATGTATTTGGGTCCAGGAGGAAGTATTTATTTAAATAATTAAAAAACTTGTTAAGGTTCCATTTAATTATTTTAAAATAAATAAATTATTATTTGCAATGGGTTCTCCTAATCCATGGCGCAAATGTTTTAACATCGTGGGTGCTAGCCAAGACCTCCACCGACGTGTTAAAATCCTCGTCGACATCAAAGAGCTCATGGTAAATTGCATATAAATCTCCCTCGACAAAAACAAAGATTGATCCAATTTGAATTTTGAAAGGAGTTGCTCGCTATAAATTTGTCTGTGTATTCGTCGTTTTTGGTGGATCTGCTGTTCAATTGTTTACACTCACCGTTTGTCGATCTATCGTAAATTTTATTGTCATCGTGTCATGATAGAGGAAAGGAAGGGACTGTTGTTTCATTTTATCCCTGGCACAAAAGGATCAAGGTTAACAGCATGAGGTTTAAACCTCACTAGGTGCCTTTGGCGCATCGGTAGCGGCTAGGCTGTTGGTGCGCTACCCGAACAGGAGGTTCCACGGTTGAATATCATGAAAGGGTTTTTCGTCGTGAATTGGATGCAGTGGGTGGTGTTATAATTCATGCCCAAATTTCCCCATAGCAATTTTTGATGTGGCTAAGGTATTTTCAAAATTAATTTTTGCTAAGTATTTTTGCGGATGGAGGAAGTTTGTTAGAGGGAAAAACAACTTAGGAGTTATAAGGATTTTAAAGCTTGTTTGTATTTTGATAAAATATTCTTTTTGAAGATGTTGAAATTTATTATTGCATTCTTATGAGAGATAAATTTTATTTGTGATAAGACTATAAGGGAGAAATAAGGTGTATAAGGGTTAAATATTTCTTGTAATGTTGAGAGTGCTTTTGGTTGTTTATGGAAATGAAAGCATGATGTTTTAAGGTGAATTGCTTCTTGTGTGAAGTTGTGAAACCTTAAGGGGGCAGCTTTGAGATTGATATTTTCTTTCATTAAATTGGTAATAATCAAGCTATTCTTTACTTGGTTAAAAGTGTTGAGCTTACTCCTTTGTTGATGATTTGAAAAGTTGTGTGTGCTATTGTGAGTTGAGTTGGTGGATGCTTTTGTTCAAACAATATTGGAGAGAAAAGGAGTTCTACTTGTTTCGTTTTCTGATGTTGATTGTGAAATGCTTTAAGGTTGTGTTTTGAGCTGAATGGTGTTGATTGAACCTTGTTTGATGAGCATTATTGTTGAAGCCCTAATTGATGGTGAAAATAACATGAGTATCATTGTTATGTGATTCTTTGCATAGTTGGCAATTTTTGGAGTTTCATGTTCTTAAAAGAAAGCATTCTATCCTATCGATTTCAGATATTGAGTTGAGTTTTAAGATTTGAGATTGAGTTTGAGTTGAGTTGATTTGAGTTGAGTTTTGAGATTGGGAGTTGAGTATAGAACATATTGAGTCTCTAACAATTCTCTTTATGCTTCTATGAGTTTGAAAAATCACATTGGGTCTCTAACAATTCACCTTGTGATTTCCTACTAAGAAAGTTTTTCTTGGTGAGCTTTTTGAGGTTTTGGACAGGTTTCGATAGGGACTTGCGAGCAGGTTTTGGACAGTTTCTGGTGGGGACTTGTGAGCAAGTTTGGGACAGGTTTTGATGGGGACTTGTGAGTAGTTTTGGACAGGTTCCAGTGGGGACTTGTGAGGAGATTTGGATAGGTCCTAGAAGAGGACTTGTGAGCTGAGTTTTGATAGTTCTATCAGAGAACTTGAGGACAGAGGAGCACTAGTTCTTTGAGAAGAACCTGAGGACAGAGATGAGCACTAGTTCTTTGAGAAGAACCTGAGGATAGATTTGGCAAGTATTTGAGAAGGCTTGTGTGCAGAGGATTGATTTTTTCAAGTGTTGGACAGATCTGATAGATAGAGGAAGACTTGTACTAGATCGACTGACTGTGTTTGGTACAGGTTGCTGAGCTACTATGGATGTGATCATAGAAGGCAAAGGTCTCTTAGGCTAAGCATTGAGGACAGGAGGTCTTCGGTGGAAATGAGTTCCACATGTTAGCAAGAGGTAGAGGCAGTTGATCTTCTGAGGGATCATTTCCAGAGCAGAGGGGAAGGTATCTCCTTTGAGTAGAGGCTCATAAATCTAGAGCAGAGGGGAAGGTATCTCCTTTGAGCAGATGCTCATAAATTTAGATAGAGGGGAAGGTATCTCCTTTGAGCAAAGGCTCATAAATTCATATTGAGGGGAAGGTATATCCTTTGAGCAGAGGCTCATAAATTCTGATTGGGGGAAGGTATCTCCTTTGGATCGAGGCTCATAAACATTGTAATTGGGAAGGATTCCCAAATAACTTTGAGATAACTTTTAGAGAAAAGTTTTGTGGACGTAGCCTAGCCATTCTAGGTGAACCACGTTAAAATTGGTGTCACTTTGTGGATGATATTGTGCATTGCTTTGATATTGCTTTGGGTATATTGCTTTACTATTTTGAAGTATAAAGGAAAAAATAAAAAGAGGTCTTATACTATTCACCCCCCCTCTCAGTATAAGCTTGTGTTCTTCAAACCCATTTTATTAAATGGGTGTTGGTTATTTAATACAAACCCATTTTAGTAAATGGGTGTTGGTTATTTAAAACCAACCCATTTTATTAAATTAGCATTAACAACTCATTGAACGATGGAAGTTAATTCAATTTTTCTCCATGCTCCATTTTGATAAGTGTTGATTTCTTCAATGTAAGGGTTTTATCTGGAGCTCCTTCCCCACTTCCTATAGATAACCTTTTAGTTAGTCTCCTGATTACTAGTTTTATCTACAAAAGCAAATCTAATATATAGTTTCTAGTAGTTAGGCATGGGTATGTGCAAAAAATACCCATAAGAAGACCAAATCAACTCATATAAGAAAAAATTTGAGATGGATCTAGAGGAGTGAAATAAATGCTTTCATATCATGCAATAGAGTACCACCATGTTGATCTAGGATGTTTGCACTTCACACTAGAACAATGTAGTCAATTCCATGTCTTAAATATCCTTTCTCATTTATTTCATCATCTTAGCATCCTGATTAAGAATGAAGGTTACTCAAGAGGTGGTGTAGGACCTAGCAATTGAATAAAGAAAGATGCATGAAGAAAAAAACTCTAGATTTGCATCATTGTCATAATAAAATAGGAGTTAGAGGCCATTGGGATCCAAGACCAGGAGGTGATATTCAAAAGGATATGGGATACCTTAAACAAAAATAAATCTATGCATGAGTGTGCATCCTAAGAAGAAACCCTAAACAAAGTTGTCAAGGTTTTGCACACCTTTTTGGAGTCCTTAATTCAAAGGTGGTCTCTAGTCCATGGATAGAAGGATATTAGTCCCTCTCAAAGAAATAATATGAATAGGCCTTTGAAGAGTGAAAATAAAGAGGTCTAAATTTCTAGAAGTTTCCAAAGGTCCTAACAACTGAATATGGTACGAAGGATATCATATCTATGATAGAGCTTGAAGTGCAAGTGTAAGAAGTTGCACATGGAATAAGTTTCTCATGGTTGGATCAAGTTGAGCTCCATAGGATCCACCATGGCTTTAAAGAAGTACATGTATTATTTAAAGAAGAGTGGGAGGAAGTGAGAGCTAAGATAAGCAAGATACCATCTCACTAAACCTTCCTATGTAGTTGCTAATTTTGTGTTCCTTACTCTTTTAACTTTATTTATTACTTTATTTTATTGTTGATTTTATGCTTGTAATTACAACTTTTGTATTTTGACTCCATTTCCAAGTATAAGGTAAGAAGTCTAGGTTTTATCCTTAAATAGGCTAAGGATCCATGGGAACCACCAATTTTACAGGATACTTTTCCCTACAACCCTACTTCACTCAAATAAAGACTAGTCGAAAGTAGGACGGGCCAAGATAATATAGTTAGAAGACAATTCCTACCTTTATATAAATAATATTAGAGGCTAAATTGACTATTAGAATACATTGACTATTAGATCTTCCATCTGTGTCTAGTGCTTCACTTCCACATAGATATAGCCATGGCAAGGGCACTAAGGCCCATAGACCATTGATTTTCATTCTAGAAAATTTTGTGGTCCTTTCAATAAAGGAAAGCATAAATAAAAATGGAAGGCTTCGATAGGGATTGAGTCCGAATACATGGTGACCAATCTAAATCCTAAGGAAAGGAAGCAAAAGTGCTTAATGAAGAAGGTATGTCATTGTTCAAAGGAGGTTCCACCTCATATAAGGACATGTGGTATCCACATGTGTGATAAGGAAGTAAGTAAATAATAATTTAAGGAAGACATTGGCCATTGGTTGTAAAGTTTAACTTGTGTGGTCAAACCAATTAGAACCTACTACATGTTAGTCATGGCCACCACCCACCACACATGTGAGCCTACCCTTTCCATCACATCAACATGGTGACACATTCTAGGATAAATATTGTGGAAGAGTAATGGTTTAGCCACCTTGATGCAGTTTTAGAAAGCTAAGTCAACCATGCTTGATATTCCAAAGGCCCAAAAGCTATCAATATTTATGGCCCCATATTTAGAGATATTGAAGCTATTGTTGTACAAGTTGTAGAAGGATTCTTGAATATAGGAACAAAATATTTTTTTATGTCTTCTACATAAAACATCAAAGGGAATGCATCCTCCTTGTGGCTTATAAATAGGCCCAATTTTATTATAAATGGTATTGGAAGTTGTCTTCTCATGTCTTATAGCTGGCCGTGTGGGATATTCCTTTCACCTTTTTTTTTTACTATAACAAGAGGAGCCTAAATATTTTCTCATGCCTAGGGATGGCTTATTTGTATTGTAATGATTTTAAAAATGATAATAGAATCCATGACTAATTTCACTTTGTCCTCCTCTTGACTTGTATAGATTCCTAGCAATGTATTTTCTTGGTTGTGTTCACTAGGCATATGTGGTGTTTTTCATGCTCAATTACTGCTTTTTGTAGTACAAAATTAGGGGTCCTAATTATTTGGTGCATTACCCTCATAGCTTAGGATTTCAATTTTTTGCAAATAATTTAATTTCCTATTTTTTAATTTCATTGTAATTCTTTCTTCAACCTCATCTCATGGAGGTCACTATGCATCAAGAATTTATATCCAATGAGGAACCAAGCTTGATTAATAACCTTTGGGGTCACTCCATAGGTGGTCCCTCATCTACAACTCTTTGTAATGTTTCTATATAAGTGATGTGTGAGCACATTTGTCTTGTTGAGCCACCAAACATGGGTTTGGCGAGTGCATTCTAAGATAACAACAATCTTCATCCTGCATTTCCCTTGGGCTAGGCTAATGATTTCCATTTAACTAAGTTCAACAACCCACCAACTTGACCCAAGGGAGAGTTATTTTTTTTAAGGATTAAATTCACAAATAAGATCCAATATATTTCATGAGTATTAAGGTACAACCACTTTTGAGTTCATTTTCATTGTAGATGACACACAAGTGAAAAAGAGTGGCTAACATTTTGTAATCATATCGGGTTTACTTTTCTAACATAACCATTAGAAAATATGCCATTAGTGGTACCCCCACTTTTCCTATACACTCACTTATATAGGACAACTTGACCATGATATATATATTACCCTTTAAGGCCCATAACACTTAAAGGTGATGCCTATTTCCTAACCCAACATAAGTCTATGTATGTAGGATTAATATAGCATGATGCCTTAGTCATTAGTTAGCTTCACCTCACTGTGAGCTAATACCATTATCACTCACTTGGTAATGACCATGGTCACTCTTGCTTCACCACAATGTTCCACCATTATATTACATTTTGAATGATCTAGTGGATTATCCTATACCAATCGACCATTATATTCCTAAGCCTCATTTATAGGAATATGTCCAAGACTCACCACTAGGACTACCTAAGCCTCATCATTTTGAGCCACCCAAGCCTCACTGCTTAGGGTGTATCATTCACAAATACCTAGTTATTTCCTCACAACAACTCAACTAGGATTGGATACATCTTTAATTTAGGGATTACTAATATGGCTATAGTCTCATGCCAAAAATAGTCTCCTCCATACCCAAGAATATTAACATTTCAAAACATCTCTCCAAAATGAAATAGAGTTCTATCATAATTAAATTTAGCATAACACATTTCTGAATACTAGGAAATTTAAATACCTCACAAATCTAGAATTTAGAATTTCCTTTATTTACAATGGAAGGATGAGATCAACATTTAAATAAATCACAACCATAATCCATCAATATATTCTATCATTCCTTCATTAACACATCCTTTCCATTTTATATAACTAACTATTTCCAAGAACTTAACATAAAATAATAACATTATTTAATCTTCCATTCTTTGCACAAATATCAAATAATGTAACAAGAATATTTACATGACATCATAATCTTGCATAACATAATTTCCATACAAGATACTTTCCAACTACTTCTCATTTTTTATTTCAATAGTATATTACAACATAAATAGTCCCTAGTTTCATCTTCCTTTTCAGGGTTTTCCTCTTGATAATACATCTCCCACGAACTTTGAAAAATATTTAGGGATTAGGACAACTCTTACATGCATAGGCAAACCTAACATGCACTTTGTAATAAAAAATATAATAATACAAGCATATGCATCATGCAAAGCAACACTAAGCAAGAAAATTAAAATAATCCAATAATAAATCCTCATTAATTTTTTATTTTTTTACAATAAAAAAGTCACAAATTTATTTCAAGAAAGAAATAAAATTACACTTCTTAGGTGCCTTGGCACAAACAAAAATTCTCATTAAGATCTATTCAGTTCCTTTCTACATTTTTAAACACACATCTTGTTTTTAATCAAAATTCATGAAATCCTTCAACATTAATCCAATAGTTCCAACACTGCAACTTAATAACTTTTGATTAATTGATATAATATTAAATCAATTTATAAAGCAAAAGTCTTACTTCTAAAATTTTTATTTTCAATAACTCAATAAAACTATTGATATAATATTAATGTTGAACATAACAAAAAGGTATTCAGTACTCATTAAAAGTTCCATGTCTATACTTTTCTAAGATATTAATTACATACAAGCTTAAACATATTAAAAAGGAACACAAAGCTACATATTTTGAACATAGAATAAAATGGCATTATTAAAACATAATATAACCTTGGGTCAACAATAATGATACAACCTATCAATTTCATCATGTAAAATAAAAAAACACAAAAAAATCAATAATGACACAACTAATCCATTTTGTCGGCTCATAAAAATTTCCTAAACCTATTAGGGTTTTTATCAGCCATGGCTTGGAAGAGGAGTGGTAACTCCAAGGAACAACACTTAATGGTTCAAATACATGCATGCTCCAAGACATCCAAACCTTACTTGATGAAACACCTGTAGCCTACTAATCCCATTGAGGTTTATCATTAAATCCTTGCTCTTTAAGATAGATTTAAAACCTTTCAAAAATACATAGATAAATCCATATGTAGGATCATAAAAACTATTAAACATCCCTGAAGGATGTAAACAATTGTAGAAAGATAATGGATATTTAAGATAGCATTAGGGTGATGATAGTGGCCCATAAAAAAAATTAAATTAAATCTCTTCTACCTTTCTTTTTATGCCACAAAATAAAAAGTACAGTGAAAAATAACTATAGAATGTTGTGATGAGGGATATTGAAAGATAAATGTATCTAACAAATTTGGCAATAGTGAGAGCGGCCAAGACATCGAATGCTGACTTCGAGGTTATAGATAGGGTTGGTTGCAATGTTACTAAACAACAAAGTTGGTGAATATTCCTCACTCTCACCTTGTGCTTTAATATCTACTAATTTTGGATGTATCCTTAGAAGAAAATACTTATAACAAGGCATAAATATCTCCTCTAGAATGACTAAGGCTAAAACTTCAATACAGTTTCTTATGCAGTAAAAACAATCCAAAATGAACCTTAAGCGCCACCAAAACTCTATAAGTTTGATTACTTAAAAAAAATAAAATGTTTGCCAAAATATAGAACCTCCTAGAGTTTAGAAATGATATTTCCATCTATGAAGACAAAAATGAAACACCAAATATAGATAACAAAAAATGAATAAATTGTAATACAAGAGATTGCATAGTAAAACAGATCTTATATTGTTAATGTTGGTGGATCTCAATACAATCAAATGTACCCCAAATAGGGTTTTACACTATTTATTTAGATATAATTAATACAATATACTAGGGTTCTCCAAAACCCTAGTCAACAATACTTGTGGTGTCTGCAAAGCTTGTCTTTTCTCCCAACAGAGGTGAGTGGGCTTCAAATATCCATTGATCGGACCACTCCAGCTTAAGAAGCTACTAAATGCCTATATATCTCTAGATCTGCACACAAAAATGAAAAAATATGGTAAATAGAAACTATGATGGCTCCACTATGTGAGACCCTCATAAATCAATAAAAACCCTAGTTATCAAATAACTATTCTATGAGCAAATATATAAATAATGAAATTAATATTAAAAAAAAGTGATTTACCATGTGAAATCGTTATGTTTTGATATTTCATTGTCATTATTGTAGGAAAAATGATACGCAAATGCCCTAGCGACACCTGAGGGTTCACTGGTCTATAGATGCAGGGTTGAGATGCCCATGGGCGCTTAGGAATGGTGGAAAATGCCCAGTAACACTCAGTAATAGAAGGCAAGCATTTTAGAGTAGTAGAGGGGTGCTTGGGAGTAGCAAGAAGATGTTTGAGATTAGTAAGGAGGCACTCGGGGGATGAAGTAGGTTCTGTTACTCCATGCAAGGGATGCAATGATGGATGTGGTGATGGATGAATGGGTGAGGGTGATAAATGCATGTGGCATGGATTAATATGGATGAATGGCTATGATTAGACCAAGATGGATGGTTGAGATTAATTTACATATATACATTTATTAAATATATATAATATAATTTAAAATATTAATATTTAAATATATATTAAAAAATATACATAAATATATATAAATAATGGGTAAAAATGGTGGGAAGACCTAGATGGATGAAAAATGGCTAGATTTTTGTGTCTATAGATGCCCCTTTTTGTACCGCATTGTATGAAACACAATGCGGTGCAAAAATATGAGACACCTATTTTGGCTTGATGGTGAAGTAGCTTTGTTGAGATGTGGACATGAGCTTGGAGATAAAAGAATTTTTATTGCGTAGCTTACCCCTCTATTGGTGAATGAGTTTGTGGATGAATATGGTAAGACCCCAAAGTCTTATTATAAAATTATTAACAAATTAATATAAATGTAATCGTAGGCCACTCAAAGGGGACTCCCTTGTAATCGCTTTGCCACTATAGGGGGCTCCCTCCTTTAGAATCTATATTATTCTTCTTCTTATTGGATGATTTGATATGGATGGACAACCTAACATATATATCTACCCTAAAGCTACGTTGGTGAAGAGACATGATGGTTCACGTATGAAGAGACATGATGGTTCACGTTATGAAGGGTTGTGATGGTTCACTTTATAATTTAATAATATAATAATTGAATGATTAATAATACTAACTAATAATGTTAGGATTTAGGATCCTAACATGCCACCCTCCTTAAAAAGAGGTTTGTCCTCAAAGCTCAAAGTGAGAAGCTTTGTCCTTTGTTTTCCACAAAGGATTTGTGTAAGTTCTTGGACTCTTTTAATGGCATCCTTTCGTAGGTAGGGATATCAAGAAGGATGAAGCATTAGTGGGGGGTTGCCAAGAAAAATAGTAGAATATTCCTTAGGAAAATCATGATGACGATGGGAGGGCAACCCTTGGGGTTCCTCAAATACTTTAGAATGATGCATCAAAAGTGATGGTAATGATTTCATATCCTTTTTTGGTTCCTTGGTAAAGCCAATGAATGAGTGTTTAGTCACTCTGCGTTGGTTCCGAATAGGTTTGGTCATATGGCAATAACTCACTATTGGTGAGTAAGGTATGTGTAGGTCTTGTAGAGTGCATGTTTGTCTAGCATTGATCACTTTGGGTATGTCTACCTCATCCCTGCTTGGTACATCAATCACTTCTTGCACATCGACCTCATTGTCTTCATTGTAGTGAGTAGGTGCACTAGTCACTTCGAACACAACTACCTCATCTACTTGCTCTATGGAGAGACAGGGATCAACTTCCTTCAATAAATACAATGTTAGTGTAGCACATTTATGGTGGGGTCCAAATTGTTCATCACAATTATCATAGAGTCCTTTTGCTCGTCGTTCCTTCATCTCCTCAAAGCTAAGATGTTTAATTCATAAAGTTCGGTTAGATTTGGGGGTTGTGTAAGTGCTTTGTGCCCTTCCATTATGCATAGGTTTGGGAGTGATGTAAGTGGTCGACGATTTTTCCATAAGTTATTTCTCTAATATTTTTTGGGCATTGATTTTATCTTCAGCTAATTTTACCAATCCATAGGTCTGCATCATGGTATAGGGATTGAACCTTGTCACCTCCATTCTAATTTCCTCTTTTAATCCCCTAATGAAGCCATTGATGAGAATTGATTCATCCAATATTGTGTTGTGTTTGGTGATATCCTCAAACTAAGTTTGATACTCATGTACAGAAGTGATTTGATGAAGATATTTGAGCAATTCCCACATGACTGGGTCCCACATGGCTTTGATACCAAATGGTAAGACCCCAAGGTCTTACTATAAAATTATTAACAAATTAATATAAATGTAATCGTAGGCCACTCAAAGGGGGCTCCCTTGTAATCGCTTTGCCACTATAGGGGCTTCCTCCTTTATAATCTATATTATTCTTCTTCTTATTGGATGATTTGATATGGATGGCAAACCTAATATATATATATATATATATATATATATATATATATATCTACCCTAAAGCTACGTTGGTGAAGAGACATGATGGTTCACGTATGAAGAGACGTGATGCTTCATGTTATGAAGGGTTGTGATGGTTCAATTTATAAGTTAATAATATAATAATTGAATGATTAATTATACTAACTAATACTAACTAATAATGTTAGGATTGAGGATCCTAACAGAATCTTATGAGCCAATTGAAAACAATGAGTCCAAATGATTGTATGGATAAATGGTGTAATTGTGGATAATATGAATGATGTAAATGTGATATTGTTTTTGCCCCAACAGTGGAAGGGGGTTGTTGAAATATGAAAGTGATTGATTATACTTATGTCCTAAAAAGAGAAAAGGTATTTTACCAAGTGTAGATGCCATGATCATGTAAGATGTATCCCATTGTGGGAAATCAAAATCAGATGTGGTTACCTCAAATTTGGGGTGATTTGATGTTGTTGAAGAATGTGCCTTCTGGAATCATGGATATGCAAAGATGAAGATGTAAGATAAAAGGGTAGGCTAGTGACTGTCAGGTAATTCCTATGGCCAAAACTAGTCACCATATCTAAATCTAGTCACCATGATGACTATCAAGGAAATGGGAAATGATAAAATACGAGTTTATTCAAGCCCCACGAACTAGGCCATCAATGATAAATTTTGTGCAAATTATTCTTGGTATGGTTTCACTCAAAATATGAAGTACCAAATGTTATTATGATTTTGAACAAGGAGATATGGGATGATGAAAATGACCAAGTGTTCTTATGGTGATTTATTCATCTTACCAACTTGCATGGATACCAATCGCTGCAATCACCAAGTAGATAGAATAAACCATTAGATATGAGGTTCACTTGAATTTTTGTTTGAACTTGGAAAATGTACAAACATTATGATTGATGATTGGAAATTATTTGAAAATGAATCATTGATGATGAGAATGATGATTATGATCATTTTGTGAAAATTGGACCATTTTGGAGTGCTTTGGAATCTGATAAGTGATTTTGCACCTTTTGGGTGTAAATTAAAGTTATGCATCCAAATCAGTTTGGACCTTCACAAAACCTGATAATATGATGAAATTGATGCATGGATGCAATTTGGGATGATTTAGTGGGGGTAAGCCATTGTTTTGCATTGATTTTATCTTTTTTTTGGTTTTGATGCCAAATTTTGGTTGGTGCTTACTGCATGAACAAATGCTCGCTAGTGTTTGGGTGCTCCCCAAATTCCATGCTGCACTTCAATGCACCAAGAAATACCCACAGGTATTTCAAGGCACCAAAAGCAGCTATAAATAGCCTACAAGATGAAAATGGATCTTATTGTTGCATTTATGAATTTGTGAAGCTGCATATGGGAGAATTGGGTGGAGTGAAGTGGAGTGGAGTGAGGTGGAGAGGGGTGGGCATGAAATCTATGGTGGTGAAAGGTGCAACTAAAGTGGAAGTACGGTTTACCAAGGTAAGTACCTCTTTGAAGCTCTTTTTAATTTTGTCCAAAAAAAATATTTTATTTTATTTATTTTAAATTATGAACAATGTATTAACAAAAAATATTTTGTGTTGTGTTGTAGCTCAAAATTTTGGAGGCTCGACACTGATTCTTGCTTGTCACACCTAGGATGAGAAAGATATTACAGGGTGAGGATTGGGATTGGTTTGAGGCTATGGGACTAGCAAAGGTATCCCGAATAGATGTGGTGAGGGTGTACGAGGGGTACCCCTTTGCCTTAGTAGAGATGTGGGATCCAGATAGGGGATCTTTTAGCTCCCTAGTAGAGAGAATACCCTCACACTTAAGGAATTATATCACCTCATCAAGCTATCTATTAAGCGGATTCATGTTGAGGTTGGACACGATCGAGGAATAAATATGAGGAAGATGTTTTGTGATAGTTGGCAAAGTGTGATGGTCACATGTTGGGGTATTTCATACTTTTCCATGTATGTGGATAAGACACTAGATGCCCTATCAACTTTGGTAATTTTCATGTTGGCGAACATCATGGTCTAGAATAGTTGATGCAGGAGCATCCGGAGGCGAAGCAGCAATCTTGCATCAGCCAAAAATGTTTTTTTTCTCTGTGCCAAAACTGTCGCGATATCGTGACAGTTTTTGAGGAAGAGCGCCAAAGGGCCAAATTGTCGTGATATCGCGATGCGTTTTTATGAAGGGCACTAAAGGGCCAAACTGTCACGATATCGCGACACTTTTTGACAAACGGGGCCAAGGCGCAAAACGGTCACGAAATCATGACATTTTCGAAGCAAAGCAGCTTGGGCGCAAAATGGTCACGAAATCACAACATTTCTAAAGCAAAGCAGCTTGGGGCGCCAAATGGTCGCGAAATCGTGACATTTTCGAAACAAAGCAGCTTGGGCGCCAAATGGTCGCGAAATCGTGACATTTTCGAAGCAAAGTAGCTTGGGTGCCAAATGGTCGTGAAATCGTGACATTTTCGGAGCAAAGAAGCCAAGACACCAAATGGTTACGAAATCGTGACATTTTCACAACAAGGAGGCCAAGGCACAAAATGGTCACAAAATCACGACATTTTTTGAAGCGATGGAGTTAAGGCACAAAATGGTCGCGAAATCGTGACACTTTCGAGGACAAGACTAGAGGGCACAAAATGGTCGTGAAATCATGACACCTTCGGAGGCAAAGCTATAAGGCTCAAAGATGTCACAAAATCGTGATACTTCTGGGGGGCAAGACTTGAAGGCGCAAAGACATCACAAAATTGCGACACCTTCGAAGGCAAAGATCTAAGGCTCAAAGACGTCGCAAAATCGTGACACTTCTGAGGGGCAAGACTTGAAGGTGCAAAGACGTCACGAAATCATGACATGTCATGATTTCGTAGCCTGAATGAAGAAGCCGAGTACGAAAGGCAAAGATGTGAAATCGTGACATGTAGCGGTTTCGTGGCCCATAGGGAGAAGCTGAGTGTGAAGGGCAAAGACATCACGACATCGCGACATGTCACGATTTCGTGGCCCGGAGGTGGAAAGCGAGCATGGAAGGCTTAGGCGTCATGATTTTGCAACGTGTCATGAAATCATGGCCCCAAGGAGAAAAGAGAAGCCAAACGCTGAAACGTCACGATATCATGACCAAAGAGGAAAGAGAAAGTTAGAGAGCAAAGACATTGTGATATCGCGACAGAACGTTCATGACTCCAGACTAGCCGGTGGTTGCAGAGGCCGTTATAGCAGGGCATGTGGCATCGAATTACAGGTGGCCATAGAGCACTAAGCGGTTACAGGGACCCTTGCAAGAGGACACATGGTACAGATTACTGAGGACTATGGCGCATTCCTATGAATGATGACTTGAAAGGGAATGGACAGGCGGCTGCAGTGCACTCCACCATTACAAGCCATGATGGTTCGGGGTGCCTGGCAGCATCTTGCAGACAGTGGCAGAACACTCGTGCGGGTGGTTACATGGAATCCCGCATTCTATGTAATGATGTCCGACGAAGGTCGGCTTGGGGGGATAAGAGGGTCGCATACACATTGTAAAGGGGGGGTTCTTGGCCATTAGAATATCACTATTGTATTTTTCAAATTTTGATCTCTGTTAATGAAATTGGGTGAATTTTTTGTGTGTTATATGAATCTTGCATTAAGATATTAGAGCCTTGCATCAAGTGGTATCAGAGCCCAAAGGTTCTGAGTGTGCAAACCAATCACCGACAGTGAGGCAGTTTGCACCAGGATCGAGGTTGTGGGTTGTGAAGAAGAAGCGGGATGCCTCCGCACAGGAACCATGGTGGTGTGAGGAACAGACAAGCAGAGGTCAATCTTAGAGCCTTGCAGAGGCAAATTGAAGCCCTGCAAGAGGAAATCAGAAGAGGAGTTGAGCCAAGAAGGGAGGAACCCAGTGAGGATGAAGTTTGGTAAGAAGAGGGTCCATCTGATGAGGAAGAAGCATTGGATCCAGAAGAGGCTAGGCTGTATAGAGCCATATCCCAGATCGAGAAGAAGCCAAAATTTGACGTCTCTACTTACTCTGGGAACCTCAACCCTGAGGATTTGATAGACTAGATCAACGACATGGAGGAGTATTTTGAGTACGAAGAAATCTCAGATCCAAATCGGATCCGGTTCGCGAAAACCAAGCTGAAGGGACATGCTAGCATCTGGTGGAAAGGGGTGCAGTTGGAAAGAAATAGGAGGGGGAAGGAAAAGATCACCAGGTGGGATAGGATGGTGGAGAAATTGAAGAGACAGTTCATCCCTGCAGATTATGAGTTGGATTTGTTGAGAAAGATGTAGAGTCTTCGATAGGCAAGTAAATCTGTCAAGGAGTATATGGAGGAGTTCTATCAAATCTCGATTAGAATCGGCCGTTCAGAGGCGAATAAGGAGAAAGTCGCACGGTACATTAATGGATTATGAACCAACATTCAAGAAGATCTGGGGCTGGTTAAGATGAGCACGGTGGAGGATGCATACCAGTTTGCATTAAAAGTGGAGGAGAAACTGAATAGGAGATTTGATGGTAAGCAGAGAGGAAAGGACAGGGGTGGAAGATCTGGTGGAAGGACCAATGGGGGAAGATATAGAGATTTGAAGAAGACTAGTGAATCAAGCAGTAGTCAGAACCAGAAAGAAGAGAAAGAGGATAATACTCAACGCCCACGCAATCAGAACAACAACTACCCGAGGGGAAGAGGTAGGTCTTGGCGAGGGTTTGGAAGAGGTGTATTTCGAGGAACCTGCTTCAACTATGGAGAAGAAGGGCATAGGGCATACAACTGCCCGTAGCATCAAGAAAAGCCAAATCAGAGACCTGAGGGTTAGGCCCGAGCTGCTGTAGCAGATGAAGGTGTAGAATCTGAGCACATGAAGGAGGCAAAAAGAGGGGAAGCAATGACCATCAGAAGAGTCCTGTTGAATGAAGAGAAAAAGGGAGACCAAAGGAATAGCCTATTTTGAATAATATGCAAGTGCGCAGGCAAGGTCTGCAACATCATCATCAATAATGGAAGCACTGACAATTTGGTTTCTGAGGAAATGGTTGCCAAGATACAATTGGAGAGGAGAAAACACCCACACCCTTATCAAATTGCATTGTTGCAAAAGGACCATCGGGCGCTAGTGAGTGAGCAATGCCTGGTGAAGTTCAATATAGGAACTTACCGAGATGAGGTCTTATGTGACATCTTGCCTATGGATGCATGTCACCTATTGCTTGGGAGACCATGGCAGTTTGATCGAAGTGCTGTGCATGATGGTCGAGCCAACACATATTATTTTTCAAAGAATGGAGTTTGCCACAAGTTGAAACCATTGAAGGTGGCAGATGAGAAGGTATTCAGCAGTGCCTGAGTCTGTCTAGTTGATGGCAGAAGATTTTTGGAAGGCCTGAAGCCAAATCATATGTGCTATGCAATAATCCCTAGGGTTAGGGAAGAAGAATGCAAGGAAAATCCAATGGAAGTCATGGGACTATTAGAGGAGTTCCCAGATATCATTTCTGATAATGTTCTTGAAGGTTTATCACTTGTTAGGAAGATCAGTCACCACATAGATTTGGTGCCTGGATCGAGCTTGCCAAACAAGGCTGCACACCGAATGACACCTATGGAAACTGAGGAGTTAAATCGGCAAGTTCAAGATCTATTGAAGAAAGGGTTGATTAGGGAGAGTCTTAGTCCATGTGCAGTACCAGCAGTATTAGCACCCAAGAAGGATGGAGAATGGAGGATGTGCACGGACTCTCGGGCAATTAACAAGATCACCATCAAATATAGATTCCCACTACCAAGGATGGATGATATCATGGACTGCTTAAGTGGAGCTGAGTATTTCACAAAGATTGACTTGAAAAGTGGTTACCATCAGATCCGTATTAGAGAAGGGGATGAGTGGAAGACAGCCTTTAAAACTAGAGAGGGGCTGTATGAGTGGTTGGTTATGCCATTTGGGCTAACCAATGCATCGAGTACCTTCATGTGGTTAATGAATGAAGTCCTCAAGGAATTTCTAGGCAAATTGGTTATTGTCTACTTAGATGATATCTTGATTTTTAGCAGAACCCTAGAGGAGCACCTGATGCACATCAGGAGGGTTTTTGAAAAACTGCGGGAGGAGCGATTCATCGATCAATCTGAAGAAGTGTAACTTTGTGAAGAAGGAACTAGTGTACCTGGGATTTGTTATCTCAGTAGATGGTCTCAAAATGGACCCCAAAAAGGTGAAGGCTATCCTCAAATGGCCTGCTCCAAGAAGTGTGACCGAGGTTAGATCATTTCATGTTCTGGCCAGTTTTTACAGAAAGTTCATTAGAAACTTCAGCAGTATTTGCGCATCTCTTACAGAGACAATGAAGGGGAGCAAGAAGGAATTCAAGTGGACAGTTGGAGCAGACAAAAGCTTTGCTATTCTGAAGAAGAAGGTCACTGAGCAACCTATCTTAGCACTTGCAAATTTCAATAAGGTGTTTCAGGTACACTGCAATGCGAGTGGCAGTGCCATAGGGGTCGTATTGAGCCAAGAGGGTAGGCCTATAGCTTATTTTAGTGAGAAGCTCAATGATGCCAGAAGGAAGTATTCGGTATATGATCAGGAGTTCTACACCATAGTTTAAGCACTTAAGAAATGGAGGCACTATTTGTTTCCAAAGGAGTTTATTCTTTATATTGACCATCAGGCGCTGCAGTATATAAATAGTCAGGGAAAATTGAATCAGAGGCACCTAAAATGGGTAGAGTTCCTACAAAACTATACCTTTGTGCTGAAGCATCGGAGCAGAAGGTCCAATAGGGTGGCAGATGCCTTGAGTAGGAGGCAATGTCTAATGATGGAAATGAAAGTGGAGGTTGTAGGGTTTGCTGAGCTCAAGGGTTTATACCCTGCAAACCCTGATTTCGTAGAAGCTTGGAAATCCTGCATTGCGCCTGTTATGTTGGACAGGACTAAGTGGTTGAATTATCTAATTCAAGATGGAATGTTGTTCAGGGGGAACCAATTATGCATTTCGATGAGCTCAATGAGAGAGAATCTCATCAAGGAAAAACACAGTGGAGGTTTAGCTGGACACTTTGGTCATGACAAGACCATCTCCCTTGTCAGTGAGAACTACTACTGGCCACAATTGCAACAAGACGTGGAAAAATTTGTGCAGAATTATAGGATATGCCAGATGGCAAAAGGTGTGAGGCATCCTACTAGTTTATATCAATCGCTACCTATACTTGAGAGGCCATGGGAGGATATTAGTATGGATTTTGTGCTTGGTTTGCCCAGGATGCAAAGGGGACATGACTCCATCTTTGTGGTAGTGGACAGGTTCTCAAAAATGGTGCACTTTATCCCATGCCAGAAGACTAGCGATGCGGTCCATGTGGCTGGTTTATTCTTTAAGGAAGTGGTACGCCTTCATGGGCTACCAAGGAGCATTATGTCGGACAAGGATACCAAGTTTGTAGGGTATTTCTAGAGAACCCTGTGGAAGAAACTAAAAACGGATTTAAAATTCAGTTCTGCATACCACCCCCAAATAGATGGCCAAACCGAGGTGGTCAACAAGAGCTTGGGCAATCTACTGCGATGCTTGGTAGGGGACAAGCCCAAGAGATGGGATTTAGTTCTGCCATAGGCAGAATTCGCTTACAACAGCTCAGTCAATAGAAGTACCAATAAATCACCATTCCAGATCATCTATGGGAGCAGCCCAAGAAACGCTTCAGAATTGAGAAGAATAGATACGAGAGAGAAATGCAGTGTTGAGGTAGAAGACTTTGCTAAACACCTGAAGGGAGTGCATGAGGAAGTGACAAGACACATTGCCAAGATGAGTGCTCAATACAAGACAAGGGCGGACAAAAAACGCCGAGCTAAGGAGTTTAAAGTAGGAGATTCTGTCATGGTCCATCTGAGGAAGGAGCGGTTTCCTACCAAGACCTATAACAAACTAAAAATGAAGAAATTTGGGCCATGTAGGATCATTGGCAAACGGGATTCGGGTAATGCATACGAGGTGGAGTTACCAAGTGAACTTAACATCTCCCTCGTGTTTAACATTTCATATTTGGTCGAGTATCATGAAGGAGAAAGCAGTGAGATACCCAGCCCAGATTTGTGGAGCATTCCAGCAACCATCCCAGTCGCAGACGAGATCGAAGAAGTCCTGGATACGCGTGAGGGCCGCAGTACTCGAAACAGGAGCTATTCTGAGTATTTAGTCAAATGGAAAGGCAGGCCCATGGAAGATGCGACTTGGTTATCAAAGGTAGAGGTTGATCGCCTGGGTCTACCTCAGACATATCAGAAGTGAGGGTCACTTCTCAAACTCACCCCGGGTGTCTGATGCAGGAGCATCCGGAGGCGAAGCAGCAATCTTACATCAGCCAAAAATGTTTTTTTTCTCTATGTGCCAAAATTGTCGCAATATCGCAACAGTTTTTGAGGAAGAGCGCCAAAGGGCCAAACTGTCGCTATATCACGACGCTTTTTGACGAAGGGCACTAAAGGGCCAAACTGTCACGATATCGTGACACTTTTTGACAAACGGGGCCAAGGCGTAAAACGGTCGTGAAATCGTGACATTTCTGAAGCAAAGCAGCTTGGGCGCCAAATGGTCATGAAATCGTGACATTTTTGAAGCAAAGCAGCTTGGGGTGCCAAATGGTCATGAAATCATGACATTTTCGAAGCAAAGCAGCTTGGGCACCAAATGGTCATGAAATTGCGACATTTTCGAAGCAAAGCAGCTTGGGCGCAAAATGGTCGTGAAATCATGATATTTTCGGAGCAAAGAAGCCAAGACGCAAAATGGTTGCGAAATCGTGACATTTTCATAGCAAGGAGGCCAAGGCACAAAATGGTCATGAAATCGCGACATTTTTGAAGCGATGGAGTTAAGGCACAAAATGGTCACAAAATTGTGACACTTTCGAGGGCAAGACTGGAGGGCGCAAAATGGTCGTGAAATCATGACACCTTCGGAGGCAAAGCTCTAAGGCTCAAAGACGTCACGAAATCGTGACACTTTCGAGGGGCAAGACTTGAAGGCGCAAAGCCGTCACGAAATCACGACACCTTCAGAGGCAAAGCTCTAAGGCTCAAAGACGTTGCGAAATCGTGACACTTCCGAGGGGCAAGACTTGAAGGCAAAAAGACGTCGCAAAATCATGACATGTCGCAGTTTCATGGCCCGAATGAAGAAGCCGAGTACGAAAGGCAAAGATGTCATGAAATCATGACATGTAGCGATTTCGCGGCCCGTAGGGAGAAGCTGAGTGCAAAGGGCAAAGACGTCGTGAAATCGTGACATGTCGT
Organism: Wollemia nobilis; assembly: GCA_028583015.1. Lineage (NCBI taxonomy): Eukaryota > Viridiplantae > Streptophyta > Pinopsida > Araucariales > Araucariaceae > Wollemia > Wollemia nobilis. Next base: position 4,280,941 of record JAQPPZ010000057.1, read on the forward strand.
GGTTTCACGGCTTGGAGGTGGAAAGCAAGAATGGAAGGCTTAGGCATCACAATTTCATGACGTGTCATGAAATCACGGTCCCAAGGAGAAAAGAGAAGCCAAACATCGGAACGTCGCGATATCATGACCAAAGAGTAGAGAGAAAGTCAGAGAGCAAAGACGTTATGATATCGCGATAGAACGCTCATGACTCTAGACCAGCTGATGGTTGTAGATACCGTTACAGCAAGGCACGTGGCATCGAATTACAGGTGGCCATAGAGCACTAAGCGGTTACAGGGACCCTGGAAAGAGGACACGTGGTACAGATTACTGAGGACTATGGTGCATTCCTATGAATGATGACTCGAAGGGGAATGGACAGGCGGATGTAGCGCACTCCACCATTACAAGCCATGATGGTTCAGGGTGCCTGGCAGCATCTTGTAGACAGTGGCAGAACACTCGTGTGGGTGGTTATAGGGAATCCTGCATTCTATGTAATGATGTCCGATGAAGGTCGGCTGGGGGGGATAAGAGGGCCGCATACGCATTGTAAAGGGGGGGTTCTTGGCCATTAGAATATGACTGCTATATTTTTTGATTTTTGATATCTGTTAATGAAATTGGATGAATTTTTTGTGTGTTATCTGAATCTTGTGTTAAGATATTAGAGCCTTGCATCAATAGTACCGATGGTTCCCTTGGAACCTTATAGGGTTGGTGAGCGATAGGATTTCTATACCATAGGTGTATGCATGGGATCCTATGTTATTGGCTTATATGTACCGAGAGCTTTATGAGGTGAGGAGGGAAGGGAAGAAGGGATTAGGATGTAGTTTGTTACTCTAGTACTAGGGATGGGAGCATTTCAACATGGCTCAATCGTAGGGTCTACCAGTTGTATTCTAGGATAGGGAGTGACCCTATGCTAGGAGATGGGTGGTGGTAGAGGAGGTACACTTGAGTCATCATATGTGGATGATTTAGTGGTACAAGTATTTGTGGACTGGATTGACATCCACCCAAATGATATGGAGGCTATGGCAGGGTTCTATGTGGATAGGAGATAGAAAGAAACTATGATAGGTTAGGTAAGCTAAGTGGGCAATTGGGAGGCATCAGAGTGATTATGGGTATATCTAGTTCTCATGGGTACTCCATTAGTTCAGCTTGGACAAGGGGTTCCTAATGAGTCAGTTTTCTATAGAAGACATCAAGATGAGACAGGGTTACCATGTGTTGAGGCATGGAGGGATACTTGTGAGGATGATGAGTAGATAGATCTTAGTGAAGTGGATGATGCATGGACTACTACAAATTATGATGCATGGTTTTCTACATAGCCACCATGGTAACCAAGTCTAGTCATAGCTAGTGGATATGGGGATGAGGGTGAGTTCAAGGAGACTAATGAGGTTCCTAAGTGGCGGAGGTACCTTTGATATGATAGTTAAAGGAGGAGGGCTAAGGGTGTAGTGAGGTATGCTCCAAGGAGTGGAGAATATGGTGGATATGGGGAAAATGTGGAGGATACTTCGGATGGACCTCTAGGTCAAAGAGAAGAGGATTGGGTGAGGTTGGAGCAACTGGTGGTAGAGTAGGATGCAATGGTGATGGCTCAAGAGGAGAGGATTGCAAGGCTCCAAGAAGAGCTACTAGAGAGGGAGCATCATCATAATATTGACATAGCATACCTTTGGTCTCGGTAGAGGTATATCAATTCTTAGAGTGTAAGTTGATGGAGCATCATATTCCACTTCTAGATCCATCTTCCTTATTTGTATTCGAGTTTGCTAGGCATAGCGATTCTAGGCATAGCTCTAGATCTAGGGTTTATTCTAGGTCACAGGGGTCCTCTTGGAGATATTAACTAGTGCTTAGATACACTTTTTGTATATGAGCCTTGGTGCTCCATTGTATGTAGCCTCTGGGCACTCATTGTATATGTGATATATATATATATATATATATATATATATACATGGCTTTTACTTTTTGTATTATGTTTTTATGTGAATGTTTTTTGTGTGGATGTATATGGATGATTAATGCAAGGTATGGAATGCAAATGTTCTAATGATAATTTATAGTTTAGATTTTTTTTGGCCATGTTCATCATTTTTGTTTAATCAGGGGCACCAAAATATTGGTATTTAAAATGGAAGACTCATGTAATGACATGGAAGAAGATATGGATGTTGATATGGAAAACTTACTATTTTGCAGAGACTCAGAAATACTAGTGGCATCAAACAAAATCACTAAAACTGCCTATTCCTCTAGGATAAAATGTGTGTGCAATGAATTTATTTACCGAATCATGAGCATGGTAATGAATCGAGGTAATAAAGAACCAATCTATGTGAAAGTGAGTTCATTAACTCATCTTGAGTAAATTGGGTGTGAACTATTATGGATGATACCAAGAAACTAGCTTATCCATATCTATGTTTAGAGGTCTCTTTAAAAGAGACGTGTCACCATGCATGAGTGTAATCCACTTCCAATCAAGAATCTATAGCTCCGATGGAGACTAGCTCCATAGTCCAGGAATTTTGATCTCTCAAGCTTTGGGGATGAACACCTAACCGTCTAATTGGAAATGTAGTATGATCCTTACAACCCAATGATCAATGATGTGTGATGTGTAAAATATTTAGAGTTTTTAGGGATTTTTCCCTACTATTTATTTTATTTTTAAATTGTGATAGTGATGAAAAACACTATTTTTGTTGACTATGTTGCATTATGGGACAAGCAAGGACTACCCTTTTCAATTTGATCTTCAAACGAAGTATGGTGTTATCCCTCTTTGACACAAGATATTTTTTTAACATGTGAAATTGTGTTTGGTTCAAGAGTGTTTTGGATTCAATTCCCAAAACTCAAGATTTTCTTAGTGAAAATTGTGTCTTGGTCCTAAAGAAAACTCAACATGTATTTATGGTTTACTTAAAACACTAGAAGTGGCTAAGTTATCTAAAACACCTAGGAATTATGGGTATGTGACTTTGCTAATGATAATTTGGCTTTATGGAATGATGTGGATGATGTTGTGAAGGTACCCCTGATTAAGGCAACATGACTTTATTGGACCAATTAATACCTTGAATTGAATAAATGATCTCTAATATAAAATGTGAAAAGTGGATAGAATGTATGAAATGCATTTTGTGAAATGGAGTGAGTTTTATGCAAATGTGTGTTAAATGAAATGTGTGCAAATGAAGTACAAATGAAGTGCAATGTTTTTGTGTATTAGCCATGTATATATACATATTATAAATCTCATTAAGCATAGAATGCTCTCAAGTGTATAACATTAATTGGTTCGTGTTATTCCTCTCCCTCTAGAATGACAAGCCTATAAGTACCTTTACCAACTTTTTGAGAGATAATGTATGGACCAAAGCAATTAGCCATAAATTTATCACAAATATGGGGTAATGCATTGGTGTTTTGTTGATTCTCTTTAAGGACAAGATATCCTTTTTGTAATTCGCATAGATTAACCTTGGTATTGTAAGCATGCTTTAGGTGGTCTTGATAAACTTGTAAATTCTCTAAAGCATTGATTCACCTCTCATAAAGAAGTGTGACTTGGTCAAGACGTGCGTGTCTAGCAATGTCATCATCTATGAATTCTTGTAAAGAAATTCGCAAGGAGGGGATCTCAAGCTCAAGAGGTTTGATTGCTTCGACTCCATATACCAATGAAAATTATGTTGCCCTAGTAGGTGTGTGGATACTTTTTCGATAAGCCCATAATGCCAAGTGAATTTTAGTATGCTAATCTTTATGATTTTTGTTAACCAGTTTATTGAGAATAGCAATTAAGATCTTGTTGGTAGCCTCAGCTTGTCCAATTGCTTGTGGGTAATAATGAGTTGAGAAATTGTGTTGGATGTTATATTTCTCACAAAGTGCATGAACATCCTTATTCTTGAAAGAATTTTCATTTTCATAGATGATTTTTGAGGGAATACCAAAATGAAAAATGATATGATGAAGTAAAAAATCCATAATTCTAGGTCCTGTCATCCTGGTTATAGGATTTCCTCAGACCACTTTGTGAAGTATTCAGTGGTTGTGAGGATAAATTTATGTTGTACTAAGGAAGGAGGCAAGATTTTTCCAATTAAATAAAGACCCCATTGTAAAAAGGTCCAAAGGATTTGAATAGGCTGTAATGCTTGTGTTGGTACATGAGTTAATTTAGTATGCTCTTGACATTGCTTACAATGTTTGACATAAATGCAACTGTCTCATTCCATGGTGGACCAATAATAACCCATACATAGAATACACTTTGTGATAACCATCCCACTAAAATGACCACCACAAGTACCATCATGGACTTCAAATATCGCTCTTTGTGCCTCAAAAGCCTCGAGACATCGAAGGCGGATTCCATAATAACCATGTTTATACAACATGTCCCATACGAGAACAAAATGAGCTAATTTTTTCTTGAAAATGTGTTTAGCAGTTCAAGACATGTCATATGGGAGTGTTCCAAAATTGAGAAATGCTACTATTTGGCTTGACCAAGGCTCATATGGATCCAATTGGATAAATCAAACATCCTTTACATCCTTAAATTCAGCATGAACAATTGTAAATTTAGATATTGGTGTGATAATTAGATGTTGTACCTCTCCTAAGGAGTCTTTTGGAATCAATGATCCAAGAGAGGCCATCCCATATACAAATATATTATTTGAACGTGGCAAATTATCAATTTCATACCATTTGAATGTAGAGAAAATTTTTATTTCTAATTTATGATAAAGTTTAATGGAAGGTTATTTACATTGGTATTCTTTGTTTATTTTCTTGACAACAAGTTGAGAATCACAAAATATCTTGACACACTTTATGCCCATAGCTATAGCTGATTGAAGGCCTAATATTATGGCTTTGTACTCTACAATGTTTTTTGTGCATTGGAAGTCAAGTTTGAATGATAAGGGAATATGTACCCATTAGGTGTATGAAACACAACTCCTGCACCTTGACCTTTCTCACACTTAGAACCATCAAATAATAGTGTGATATCGACGTCTTCATTAGGAATGACATCTTCTTCTTGTTCAGTAATAGTGAATACCAAATCATATGGGAGCTCAATAATCAAGGGATGATCACTATATAGTGGAGCTTTCACAAGTTGATCGGCTATGAGCTAATATTTAATGGATTTTTGGCTAATAAAATCAAGGTCAAATTTAGTAATAAGCATTATGCATTTAGCAGTGTAGGTGTTATTGTAAGTGCGAGATATCATATAATGCAGAGGATTTTCTCTAGCTATGACATATTTTGTGTGACTAAGCATGTAATGTTTGAGTTTCTTAGTGGTAAAAACTACTACTAAGCACAATTTTTCTACATAAGCATATCTGGTTTCATAGTTCACCAATGTTTGACTAATGTAATAGACAACTTTCTCTTGATTTTCTTCATTATTTTGTGCAAGCATTGTCCCTAATGCAAATTTTGTTACTAAAATATAAATATTTAAGGGGACCCCCAGACGAGGAGGAGCTAATATTGGTAAAAAAGGCTAAGTATTACACAATATCATCAAAGAATTCTTGGCACTCATCTATCCAAGAAAATGGCACCCCCTTTTGTAGCAGGTGATTGAATGGTCTGTATTTGTTAGAAAGTTACGCAATGAAACAATGGATCGATTGTATATTTCCTTGTAAAGTATGGAATTCCTTTAAATTTGTTGGGGGAGGTATCTCCATGATAGCCTTGACCTTGTTTGTGTCAATCTCAATGCCTATTTTGGAGACTGTAAACCCTAGTAGTTTTATAGAGGTAACACCAAACACACTTTTTGGGGTTCAAACTTACCTTATGTTCTAAAAGTCGGTCAAAATTTTTTTGCAATATACCAATGTGCTCTTGTCGAATTTTGGATTTTGCAAAGATATCATACACATAATATTTGATAATATTATGCATATAGTCATGGAAAATGTATGTCATGGCATGTTGATAAGTGGCACCCATATTTTTAAGGCCAAAGGGTATCACCTTGTAGAAAAAAGTTCCCCAAGGTGTATTGAATGTTGTTTTGTGTTGGTCATCAGGATTAATTTGAATTTGGCTATATCCTAAAAAATCATCTGTGAGAGAAAGCATTTCATGACCATCGTAAGTGTTGAAAAGAGTATCAATGTTTGGAAGATAAAATTCATCCTTACGATATGCTTTGTTAAGATATCAAATATCAGTGCAAACATGTATCACCCCGTTAGGCTTGCGAATGGGTACCATTTTTGAAATCCATTTAGGATAATCAATAGGTACAATGAAACCCACATCTAATAGATTTTTAAGCTCTTCTTTGACCAAGAGGGCAATGGTTGTTTTTTTTACCAGATTAGCATCAGATTTTAAGATGAGATTGTGGACAACAAAATTAGACTCAAGATTGAGCATGTATTTATGTGACCATGCAAAAATTCCCTTCTTCCTCTTGAGGAGAGAAATTAATTGCTCTAGTTCATTGATGGATAAAATTTTATCAAACTTGATAATTTTGGGATTGTCAACGTCTAAACTAAGGTTCACATCAATAGTATATTCAATAGACAAGTGGGAACATTCCTATAATTGATGGGGATTTGGTATCAAATGAATATAATTTATGATCTCATCAAAATATTTTGGCTTATCCTCATCTACATATACCTAGAAAACCTCAGGATTAGAAGGTGAAGGTGAAGGTGAAGGTGGAGGCGATGGAGGAACGTAGTTGGATTAAGCCCTTAACAATTCCTTGGATATGATATATTCAAAAAATATAGTGGCAGGGAAATCTTATCCATATAAATAATGATTATGTCAATTGAAAGTGGTTTTTCCAAATCACATGGGTCACAGAGTGGTGTGAATAAGTCAGCAGGATTCATGTTGACTTAATGGAAAATGGAGGAGGTGAAATGGATGGGATGGATAGAGCCTAAGAACCGATGTGAGGACCTTGGTAAACCTGGATAGTAGAAACAAATACAAATAAATGCACTTAACTAAATGTTATATATGTAGAGTAGAAAAATGGTGCACATAGCAATGGTAAATGAGATGCATCTATTATTATACATGATCTAAGCACTATAAAAGCAAGACTTTAAGAAAGCATAAAATGACAAGTATATGAAAGAAATGGCTGGGTATCCTTATATTAATATCAATGTCAAATATGCAGTTACAAAATGTCCCCTTGAGGGCTCTCATTTGATACACTCATTACAAAACTCAAAGGATCAAATTCTTCCAAAAATCCAAGGTGCACCTGCAGTGTCTTCCTCGCACTCACAATTGAAGAGAGTGGGCCTATGATGCTGCCACAATGTTCCATTGATGTTGTAAATTTTTGCTCCTTTCTTGTGTGTTGTGATACCTGGATCTACAAATAAGAAAAATGGATTCGTTAATACCATGTATGGATTAATATGAAACCGTGGAGGTGTACGCATCAATGAGCTTGAAAGAGGAAAAGTGCAATATATTATTCAAAACTATTCTAAATGCTACCAAAACTTAGATTCATGCATATTATGTGCTTTGTGAATGATATAATTAAAAATAGTAATGAAATTATGCCCAAATTTATGGTCATCCTTGGGTGAGCATTCATGCCTGTAAAATATAAAAAGCATGATAACAAAAGTAAAACAAATCCAAATTACACCAAATTTGAACATCAAGCATATATTATACTCTAAAATTGACTTATGCACAAACATTATCAAAATGGTGTTTCCATTTTTGGCCATCTTAGGGTGAGCCATTTAGGACTATCACAATTTGGAGGTCATACTAGGGTGGGACGACCACCAAATATAGTGTTTTTTGCCATCAATTCCTTCGGGATTTGGACCAAAACACTATCATGGGTATTGTCATCAAATTTGGGGATCTTATTGACTAGAATGGATCATATTTGTAAATAGATTGCACATTTTGGAATCAATTTAAAACCTCCACTCAATGGAGATATCAAGAGAAAACACACAATAAATTGGGGATAAATCTCGATAGCACTTTATTGTGAATGTTGCAAAGACTCCTCTTTGAAATTGGGTGGAATTGATCCACTTTATAGCCTAAGAGGGCATATGGTCAAATGGGCATGTGATGACATGCGAGGCCATGTGAGGCAAGTTTTGCCATTTGTCCAAAGGTTTTCATACATTGGAGGAGGAAGGAATCTCCCTTTTGGGCCTCCAATTTGCAACTTGGCATGAGAGTTATGCACCCTCATACTTGCATGCTTGAATGGGTGGGATAAATGGTAGTTTTTGGGTACCATTTGTCCCTCATTTGACTTTTTGAGGGTCCAAGGCCATGGCCAGCCCACCCAAGGATGACTGCTAGTGGCCATACCTAGGTGGGATGGCCATGAACTATGGCCATCCTTGGGTGGGACAACCATGCTTACATGGCCCAAAACTTCTCAAAAGTGGGGTAGAACCTCCCAAAAGTGGTTAGGACTGCTATATAACCTTTGAGGGTTGCCTAAGGGGGCCATATGGTGTCGATTAGAGCATGGCTTGGTTGTCTAATCAAATTGACATGATTTTAGTGTCTATAGAAGTCCCTTTTTGGGATGCGTTGTGTACAACACAATGATGAGCAAAAATAGATGACTAAAGTGTCAAAAAATTAAGGTTATTCAATAACCTAACCAACTTTAGATTCCCCAATCATGGAAAGAGCATGTGTTCTTGAATCCTTTCTTCTGACAAGATAAGAAACTTGATTCAAGTACAACCTCTTCTATCAGGCTTACTTGATTTTGGACATTGTTTAGTCATGAGGAGGTGATGCTTGCTCCTTCACGCTTCTAGAATGCCAAGAATTTATTTAATTGAAAGTTTTATTTTTTTTCTACCCCAAGTAGGGGCATGATTTTCTTTGTCAATGATTCGTTGGATGAACACAATTTGCATGATTAAGTGTTTGATTGTTGATATTGGTTTTGAATTTTGAATTTGCATGATGACCGGTGATAAAAGTGATGAGTCACTTTACCCATATGACTTGGTTGGGGTTCCTTCAACTTTAACCATTGTAAAATTTGGCTATTTTATGAGGATTTTTATTATTTTGGTGATATTTCATGGAAGAAAAAAATTGAATGCTCATTCCCATGGAGCAGTCTAGCCACAATGGACTTCTTGGGGGTTGAAGTGAAGACATTTTAGTTCGACAATGAATAATTTGGTTTAAATGGCATTATGGTAATTTAATCATCTTGTAAAATTTCATGAAGTGTAAGTCACTACAACTACCAAGTTTATAGGGTAAATAACTGAATACGATGCACACTTGAGATTTTGCTTTATTTATTTTTTTGTTTATTTTTGGAGCGTGAGGTCTGAGGACCCACTTTAGTGTAGCCTACGAGCAGTTTTGGATTATGATGTATCTTTTTACCACATACATATACATACATACATACATATATATATATATATACATATATATATATACATATATATATATATACATATATATATATACATATATATATATATACATATATAACATATATATATATATATATATATATATATATATATATATATATATATATGAGTTCTTATTATTGTCATCATGTGTTTTCTTATGGCTTTATTAGATGTTTGCAATGCTTATGTTTGCTTTACTGATGCTTTTATGGATGCATGTATTGTAATATGATGTTTTTGATGATATGGATGTGTAGATGCATAATAAAATGGATGAGTTGTTCATGTATATGATGAAGTGTGGATACTAGTTGACAAATTATGTTAGCACCATAGACTATATAAAATTCATCGATTCATTTGTAATGTTGTCATGAGATTATGTGATGGACGTGCAAAAATGTAAACTGACAAAATGTGATAAAATAGTATGAAATGGAATGAATAGTAAGATGTTATAAAATGTCTTTGAGTTTTTCATGAGACTCAAATGCTCTCGTCAACTAATAAAAAATTATATACTAACCATGCAATAATTTATTAACAAGGTATGAATCTGCTAGGATGACCAATATACTCAATATCCCTGTGTGTGCAGGTGAGTTCATTGTTATGATAACGCATAAAGTTACTCCAATGCCAAATAGGATTGATTCAGCCCATTTGTACTGAATATCACCGTATGAGTATCATGATATTGGGTTTTATTGATCTTGGGTTTTATACGTAGTTGGATTAGACCACTAGGTAGTATGGGCTACCAAAATCTAGCTCATCTGCATGTAAATATTGGTCTATAAAAAAGAAGGATTCTAATGTGATAGACATATCATCTTGCGCAAGGATACCACCATTGTCAAGCAGGATTAATTCCACTTAACTTGTAATGAGGATCACCTCATGGTTTGCCAAATACTAAGAATTCTAGGGATTCAATTTTAGTACTCCCTTATTTTATTTTATTTTTGAATTGCTTAAGGGAATTGCTCATTTTTATTTTGGTGAGCAAGATATTTTGGGAGTGGTGATAACAACTATTTATTTTGCTTTTTCTTTTACTTTTGATAGTGGTGAAAACTGCTATTTATCTTGGCTATTTGGGTAGGGAGGAGCTTTTCCTTTTTTCAATTCTTAGTATTTTTGGACCATGTGCATAGGAGGATGAGCAAGGTAAAATTTTCACTTAAGGTAAGCTGGACCACTTTGTCGGTTTCATATTTACTTGTGCAAAACTTGGATTTAATGTGAAAATGTGTTGGGATTTTGATGTATACAAGGTACAATCAAAGCAAGAATCTACCTTCTAAAAATTAGGATAGCTTTCTACAAAATCTGAAAATAAAACTAGAGATGGCTAAGTGACCGAAAACCCCAAAGACTCCCTAAAACAAATGACTAGGTGAAGAGAAACAAACACACATATGAAAGGTTGGAAATATAGATATAAATGATGGTTGTAATGTAGATGGGTGCAACTAGATTATTTTTGACAAATTTGATTTTGAAGAATTTGTAGTATACATAACTGGTGCTAGACATGTATGATCAACTCTAAAATACAAAATACAATGGTGGGTATGCCTAATGCAAGTGATTGTATAATACAACGATATCAAATGTGATGAAATACAATGTTTTTATATTTTTATTGTTTTGATGATGTTTTTGGATTTTGATTGCTATATGTACGTACATTTGACCAATGGACTTACTGGATGCCATTAGGGCATTTTGTGTGACCAAAGAGTTTATAGATACTGTTGGGGATATTTGGGGTGACCAAAGGGTTTATGTATACCTTTGGGGATTTTTGGGTGACCAAAGGGTTTATGGATACCTTTGGGTATTTTTGGGGTGACCAAAGAGTTTATGGATATCTTTGGGACTTTTTGGGGTGACCAATAGGTTTATGGATACCTTTGGGGCTTTTAGGGATGACCAAAGGGTCTGTAGATACATTTGGAGCATTTTAGGGTGACCAAAGGGTTCGTAGACACATTTGGAGCATTTTAGGGTGACCAAAGGGTTTGTAGACACCTTTGGAGAATTTTAGGGTGACCAAAGGGTTCGTAGACATATTTAGAGTATTTTAGAGTGACCAAAGGGTTTGTAGACACCTTTGGAGCATTTTAGGGTGACCAAAGAGTTTTTAGGAAACTTTGGGGATTTTTAGGGTGACTAAAGGGTTCGTAGAAACCTTTGGAGAATTTTAGGATTACCAAAGTGTTCGTAGGCATTAGGATTAATTAATAAATATGAGCAATAATATAATGTAGAAATAAACACAAAAGAAAATATTCAATACACAATAGACATAGATATAATGTGGTTCATACAAATCGAGCTACTCCATACAGAAAATAACTAGGCCCTTTGTATTTCATACAAAAAACCCCTCTGTACACAGTCGTGCGCCTCATTAAACTTTTAGTCACTATACAACATCCTCTTATAAAATTGAATTACAATTTTAGGGCAGAAAACCCACCTAAAATATACCGTCTAATCTATGACCTAATATCAAATGGTCTAGATTTACATAGAGGAAAAAACATATAAAAAAAATCTACCGTCGTCACCCCTCTTGGAATCCCTTGGTGATAGTAGTGGGGGGTAATAATTCCACCCTATACCCATCCTATTTCATGTAGTGGGTCCAAGTGCGACTGAAAAAAATGCCTTCGATTTAATCAGGCTCCATAATCAACAATCTCCCACTTTGAGATTGATCACAACAACTCCACCGCTACTGCACTTGTTGGACTATGCTTCAACTTTGGGCCTAGAAATTTTCTCATATTTTACTGTCATTCTTGAAGACCAATTGAAACTGAGCAGGAACTCAGTTTCTCCTTGGTTACTGCCTTTGTGAACATATCTACAGGATTTTGGCTAGTGTGCATGATCTCCAATTTTAATTGTCTATCTTCTAAAACTGAGCATATGAAATGGTACTTGGTATGTATGTGTTTAGTCCTAGAAATGGAAATCTGAATTCTTTGCAATATGAATGGCACTCTGACTGTCACTATATAATATGATATTATCCTGCTTCTTTCCTAACTCCTTCATAAACCTTTGTAACCAAATCATCTCCTTACTAGACTCTATAACAACAACATACTTTGCTTTTGTTGTTGTCAGTGCAACAACCTTCTATAATTTTGAAATCCAACTTACTATAGTTTCACCTATAGTAAAAACATACCTTGTGGTACTCCTCCTACTATCTATATCACCTACCATATCTGAATCAACATAACCCTGTAAATTAGTATTAGATACTCCAAAGCATAATTCCTGAGTGACAGTACCTCTTGAATACCTAAGAATCCACTTCACTGCCTCCAAATGCTTTCTTCCTAGATCGCTCATAAACCTGCTCATGACTCCCATTGCATGTGCAATATCTGGTCTTGTGGACACCATCGCACACATCAAGCTACCAAATTTTGATGAATAAGGAACCTTGGACATGTAGTTCATCTCCTCACGTGTCTTAGGACACATCTCTTTGGTCAATTTGAAATGATTTCCCAAAGGTGTGCTAACAAGTTTTTCATCTTGCATACTAAATATTTCCAACACCTTCTCAATGTACTCACTCTAATACAATGTTAATTTGTGATTTTTCCTATCTCTTGTTATTCTCATACCAAGGATTTGCTTTGCAGCACCCAAATCCTTCATTTCAAATGACTTTGCCAATTTTCTTTTGAGTATAATTATGTCCTACATGTTAGACCCTGCAACAAGCATGTCATCTAAGTAAAATAATAGGATAATATAGTTACCATTATATGTTCTCTTAAAATAAACATAGTTGTCAAAATAACATCTACTATAACCTTGATCTGACATATACATGTCAAATTTTATATACCACTACCTTGGAGCTTGCTTTAGGCCATACAAGCTCTTTTTCAACTTGCATACTAATTCCTCCTTTCCTTTGACCTCATACCCTTGTGGTTGCTGCATATAAATCTCTTCCTCCAAATCCCCATGGAGAAAAGTTATTTTTACATCTAACTGTTCAATATGTAAATCCTCTACAACCACTAAGCTTAAAACAATTCTAATTGAAGTCATTTTAACAATAGGAAAAAAAAAATCATCATAATCAATACCTTTCTTCTGTGCAAACCCCTTTACAACCAATCTAGCCTTATACCTCTTTTTACCTCCATATTATTATTTCACCCTGTAAATCCATTTGTTCTGCAATGCTCTTTTTCCTGTAGGAAACTAAACCGGATCCCAAGTCTGATTATTTATCAAGGAGTCCATCTCCTCTTTCATGACTTGCTCCCACTTCTTCTTAGTTTCTACTTGCATTGCTTCTTCATATGTTTTTGGTTAACCAGAGTCAGAAAATATTAGATAATATAATGACCGAGAGTAATGTACAAGAGGTCTACTTATCCTATTAGATTTTATAACAACAGTTATAGGAGTTTGAGGTGCTATTTGTTGATGCTGTTGTTGTTGATTTTCTAGCACCTTTGGAGTTAAAATTTCATCAAATATTGTGTATTTTGTGTTTTAATTTTCCTATTTATTTTCTTGCAACTGATCCTTATACATGACATCATTAAATATTACATCTCTACTCCTAATGATTTTGTGATTTGCATAATCCCAAAAATGATAACCAAAATCATTAACTCCATATCCAATGAAAAAATACTTCTTGTATTTTGCCTCAAGTTTAGTTCAATTTTCTTTACTAATATGCATGAAAGCTTCACAACAAAAAGTATTTAAAATGAGTAATTTACAGGCTTACCTTTCCATACCCCTTATGGAATCCCACCATCTAGGGAACTTGAAGGTCCTCTATTTATTAAATAAACTGCATCATTTATAACATCTGCCCAAAATTGTAAGGGCAATCCTGCATGTATTCTCATGCACCTAGCATGTTCCATGATAGTCCTGTTAATCCTTTCTGACACACCATTTTATTGTGGAGTTCCTGGAATCATGTTCACTCTACTAATACCATGGTATGAACAATAACTATCAAACTATTTTCTATAGTACTCACATCCATTATCAGATTTGAGACACTTTAGCTTATTTCCTATCTCATTCTCAACCAAAGCTTTCCATTTCTTAAATGTATCAAAAATATTTGATTTCTTTAGAATACAGTAAACCCATGTTTTTCTAGTTGCATCATCAATAAACATAACATAATAATGAGAGCCACCAACAGATGATACCTGAGCTGGTCCCCATACATCTGAATGTACAAGATCTAACTTTTCACTCTTATTTTCTTTTCAAACTTTGAGAAATCTGACTCTTCTATTTTCCATAAATGCAGTTCTCACAAAAGTCTAAATCAACCTACTTCAGACCTGGCAATAAATTTCTTGAATGGAGAATCTGCATCCCCTTCACACTCATGTACCCAAGCCTACGATGTAACAAAGCTGTATCTACTCCTATAGAAGCTAAAGCAATAGAAATATCAATATTACTAGTACATACATACAATGTACCTTCCTTATTTCCTTTTTCTAATAGCATTGATCCTTTAGCAACCTTCCATGAGTTTTCTAAGAATGTAACTGTACATCCTTCACTATCCAACTGCCTTGTGGAAACTAGATTTCTTCTTAAATCAGGAATATGCCTTACCTATTTCAACAACCATTGGTTTCCATTTGGTAGATTTATCTGTATGTTACCCTTTCAAGTGATTTTATATGGTCTATCATTACCCAAATAGACCTATCAAAAATCACCTTGAACATAATCTAGAAAATATTTCCTATGAGGTTTGGCATGATATGATGCACCCGAATCTAGCACCCAACAATCATTAATATTATCTAGTGAAAGAATTAAAGCATCTTGTAATACATCACCTGCAATGTTTGCTTCCTGATTACCCTATTTTTCTTCTCCCTATTTTCTTTTCAATTCCAATAGTCTATTTTAGGGTGTCCTTTCTTCCCGTAATGCCATCATTCCAATTGCTTCCCTTTGGATTTGGATCTACATTTCTTTGATTTTTCATGATTCCATGGGCTTTTTCCTCTCTCCCTCTATCTCCCCTTGTTCTCTACAGTCAGAATTACCTGATGTTTCACTTGTGCTTTTTTTTCACATTTCCTCGCTAAGGATAACACCAATAATATCATCAAACTTTAAAGTATTTGAACCAGAGACATAATTACTCACAACCATTACCAAGCCATTCCAGATTTTTGGCAATGAGAACAAAATCAAGAGAGCCATAACCTCATCATCAAATTTTACTCCTACAGATCTTAACTGATTTGTAACCGTGTTAAATTCATTTAAATGATCAATAACAGACCCACTTTCTGACATCTACATATTAAATAAATGTTTCATAAGAAATATCTTGTTTGAAGGTGAGGGTTTTTCATACAGTTTAGCCAACACATTAATTAAACCCTCTGTTGTCTTTTCCTTCAAAATATTGAAGGCCATCGACGATGCCAAGCATAGCTGTATTGTTCCTAGTATTTTTCTATCCAAAAATTCCCATTCTTCGTAATTCATTGATGACGACTTCTTTGCTACTCTGCCTAATGGTAGCTAAAGATATTTCTTATAAATATAATCCTCCATTTACATCTTCCATAGTTGGTAGTTTTGTCCATTGAACTTCTCAACCCTAAATATACCTTCTTTTGCCATTTCTCCCACTTGAACTGGAAACCCTCCTTTCAAGTGTGTTTTTTAAACCCTAAGCTTTGATACCAATTGTTAGTATTAATTAACAAATACAAGCAATAATATAATACGAAAATAAACACAAAAGAAAATATTCAACACACAATAGACACAGATATAACGTGGTTCACCCAAATCAAGCTACTCCATGGAGAAAATAACCAGGGCATTTTTATTATGTCCAAAAAACCCCTCTGTACACAACCATGCACCTCATTACACTTTTAGTCGATGTACAACCTCCTCTTATAATAATGCATTACAATTTTAGGGTAAAAAATCCATCTAAAATCTATCGTTTGATCTATGACATAATATCAAATGGTCCATATTTACATATAGGAAAACACATAAAAAAAAAATACACCGTCCTCGCCCCCCCTGGACCCCCCTGACGATAGTAGTAGTTGGGGCTAATGCCCCCTTACACCCCCCCTATTTCATGTAGTGGGTCCAAGTGCGGCTGAAACAAAGGCCTCCGATTTAATCAGGATCCATAATCAACAGTAGGCACCTTTGGGTCTTTTGGGGCCCAACACTTTAAGAATGAAAAGACCATAGATGAAGGATATTCAAGGGTTAGGTTCCTCAATTCCTTCAATGGAGGCTAGGCGATAAGTTCTAGGTCCAATATGACTAGTGATAATGAATGGACCTAACCAGTTTGCTATAAAATTGTCCCGCAGATGGGATGGCAAGTTAGAATTTTATTGGTTCTCTTTTAGAACAAGGTCACCAAATTTAAAGTCTCTAGGATGGACTTTCATATTATAGGCTCTCTTAAGCCACTATTGATAAACACATAGGTTCTAAAGAGCATTGAAACATCATTCATCAAGCAATGTTAGTTGATCTAGGTGAGCCTGCCATGCAGTATCATCATCGATAAACTCTTACATGGATATGCACAGTGATAGGATTTCCAACTCTAGGGGTATAACTACCTCAACACCATACACTAGTGAAAATGGGATTGCTCCAGTGGGTGTATTAATACTAGTATGGTAGGCCCATAGAGAAAGGGGTAATTGCATGTGCCAATATTTGTGATTATATTTAATTTTTTTTTTTTTAAATAGCAATCACTATTTTGTTTGACACATCAAATTGCCTATTTGGTTGTGGATAATAGGGCATAGAAAAGCTATGCTATATATTATATTTTGCTATTAAATCATGCACATCCTTGTTCTTGAAAGGTGGCCCATTATATAAAATAATTTTGGATGGAATACCAAAATGACAAATGATATTATGCAATATGAACTCCGTAATGCGGGGTCCAATCGTAGTGGTAAGGGGAATTGCTTCCACCCATTTTGTGAAATACTCTATGGTCGTAATGATGAACGTGTGACAACCAAAGGAAGAGGGTGAGATTTTCCCAATTAAGTCAAACCCCCATTGCAAAAAATGCTAAACTAATTGAATCGGTTGAAAGGCCTAAGAAGGCGCATGTGTCAAATTAGCATGGTGTTGACACTTTACGTACTTATTAACATAAGTGTAGCAATCCTGCTCTAATGTTGGCTATTAATAGTCCATGTGGAGAATACGCTTTACAATGGCCATACCACTACAATAGCCACCACATGTACCATCGTGTACTTGGGTGATTGCCCAAAATGACTCTTGATGCTCTAAGAAATGAAGGAGGATACCCTCATAGCTTCAACGATACAAAATATCTCCAAGTAAGACATACTTTGCTAATTTTTCTTGAAATTTCATTTGGAAGAATGCAATAATCCAAAATATATATTACCAAGCTTTAGGTAATATTTTATCTGAGTGGACCAATCTTGATTTGAAGAAGCCTCAATTGCATGAATTGCTTTATCCTTTTGAATTTCATCCCTAGAAAATTTTTATTGGGAAAGAACTTGTAAATATAGCATTGTGTTGCTATCAAAAGGAGTTTGAGGGAATAAAGTCCCCCAAGCAGCATTATTTAGGCAATTATGTGTATTCTTGGTATGGATTGGATGTTCTCATGCTCAATATTGGATTGCAATAGAATTTTAACTTGAATGGTCGTTATATCATCAACAAGATTCTACGGGATTAAATATCATAAGGAGGCCATTGTATCCGCAAAATGATTAGATGATTAAGGGAGTGCCTCAGTGTCATACCATTCAATTTTTTTCCGAATTTTATCTATAAGGGATTTTTAGGCTTGCAATATTGGACATTTGCATTGATATATTCCTTTGACTTGGTTCACTATGAGCAAGGAATCACCAAAAATGTTGAGCTTAATTATTTTCATGGCAATTTATGTTTGAAGGCCTATGATTAGAGCTTCATACTTGGAATTTTTTTTGTGCATGGGAAATAAAATTTTAAATATAGGGGTATTAAAGCCCCTTGAGGTGTGAAAACACAATTATTGCACCACCCACTTGCTTGCATTTAGATCCACTAAAAAATAAAGTCATGTTAGCCTGTGATTCAGGATCTTTAGGATCAGGTGATTATGACACTTGAAATACTCCATAATCAAGAAGATTTATGTTAATAGGTTGATCATATTGGAGAGGAGCCTCTACGTGTTGATCGATGATGACCTAACATTTTATTGAATTTTGTATGATGAATTCGAGGTCAAATTCCATCAACAACATGATCCATTTTACCATGTGACTATTATGATAAGTACGACTCATCATATATCATAATGGATTCTCTTTGGATACTACATATGTTGTATGATTGAGCATGTAATGGTGTATAGTTTTGGTTACAAAAACCACTATTAAGCATAGCTTCTCAATGTATGTGTATTTGATTTCGTAACTGAACATGGTGTCGCTAATATAGTAAGTAGCATGTTTTGTGTGCAATTTGTTCTTTTGGTCTAACATGATGCCCAAGGAAAGCTTAGTGGTTGAGATGTATAAATAGAATGAAACTCCTAGCAGAGGAGGAGCCAATACTAGTGGAGAAGCTAGATATTTATTGATTTCATCAAAGGCAGCTTGACACTCATCATCCCAGTTGAATGCAACCCTCTTATGTAACAATTTGTTCATGGGTCAATACTTATTTGATAACTGTGCTATGAAGCACTTGATAGATGCAACATTACCCTATATACTACGTAGCTATTTTATGGTTGTAGGGAAGGCATCTCAAGGATTACCTTGAACTTTTTTGGATCGAATTCGATGCCTTGTTTAGAGACTATGAATCCCAAGAGTTTTCTAGATGTGATGCTGAAGACGCTCTTCTTGGGTTTTAGTCTAACATTGTGTTTGATGAGGTGATCAAGAAATTCATGCATTACATCGATATGCTCATGGTGTAGTACATATTTTGCCAATAAGTCATCCATGTAATCTTCCAAAATTTTGTGCATGTAGTCATGGAAGATGTAAGTCATAGCTCACTGGTAGGTAGCACCAACATTTTTGAGGCTGAAAGACATGACCTTATAATAAAATATCCCCCAAGGCATTGTGAACGTCATTTTGAGTTGGTCTTATGGATTAATATGAATTTGGTTTTATCCAGAGAAACCATCGATTAGGTATAACATTTCATGGCCTGTTGTGGCATATACCAGGGTATTGATGTTTGGCAATGGAAATTCATCCTTAGGAATTGCTTTGTTTAGATCACAAAATTTAGTGTAAATATGAACCCTCCCATTGGGATTCTTGATGGGAACCATATTAGAAAGCCATGGCAGATAATCCACTAATATAATGAACTTGGCATCCAACAGATTTTGCAAATTATATTTCAGCATTAGGGCTACTTTTGGATGTATTTTACATAGCTTCTTCTTGACTAGTTTGGCATTTTGGTCAAGTGTAAGATTATGCATGACAAGATTTGGATCCAATCCTGGCATATATTTGTATGACAACGCAAAAGATTTCTTCTTCTCTTTGATAAGAGCTATGAAATTAGCTTGCTTAGTGGGGGATAAGACTTCCTCTAGCTTGATAAATTGAGGATTCTCAAGATCTGAGCTAATATCCTTGTCATTTGTTGGCTCAATTGATATATGAGATCCCTCTTCCAACTAATTGGAAGTAGGGATCAAATAAATTTTGTCACCTAGGTTTATATCATTGATTGGAAATTTTGGTTCCACCTTAGTGTGAAAGACATCTTGAGTAGGTCTTGGAGTGAAGTGAAATGGTTGTAACATCTCATCACAATGTCAATAATCAAAATGAGATGGTGGAGAATCTCCTCAATCAAATTCGATTACCCCCAAGTCAAGGTGTACTGGCTTTGATGGATTATTTGGATCTTGTAGGGGTGCAAAAAGGCCTATGAAAATCATGTTGATGGATGGATGATATCCTCTAGGTGGTTGGTGGGGTATATTGATAACAGGTTGTCACAAGACTTGTGGATGTGGTTGCAGTAGAAGCAGATAGACCGAATGTGGTCAATGCAGATGTAGGTAAACTTTCTATTCTATAGGTAGAAACTATCACCAGATAGGGTTTTGTAATGGGAACATACACATATAAGCCTCATCGTCATCATACAATAGGATGATCCACATGTATTCAATGTGCAAACTAGAAGATTTGATAGATACTACTTCGTAATCTAACTCATCATCAAATGTTTATTCATAGGGAGAACCTTGATCTTCTTCCTCACTATCGTGTGGAAGGGTATGTAAAATTCTACCTGTTTCATAATATCAGGTGAAATCATGAGATATCTCTTGATATCTTATGGATGTCAAAAATTAATCCCCAAAGAATAGACATGACTAGGATTAGCGTAGGGATCACACGTATGCTCGTCCCTATAGTTCAGGATCATGCATTCTAAACTATTAATGAGGACATCAAGAGGCATAGGCTTGTTGTGTCCTAAACTAGACTTATCATATGGTATTTGATAGTGTGGTTGGTAAGGAATATGAGTATTTTATTTGTACAACCCCAAACCATAACCATACCAATTATAGATATGCATATATCTCATGGTGAAGTCGATATTGGAAATGTAATTAATATCCTCAAAAAAAGGCTCTTCATCCTCTTCCTACTACTGATAGGGTTCTATGCCATATTCAAGACATCCATAAATAAAATTCATTTAATTAGGAGGTAATCCTAGAGGTACAATGATACCTATAGGAAGATGAGGTCGATCCATGTTTTGCACTATATCAATAGTAGGAGTTGTTGTGATGTTCCTTACCAGGTATTCTCATAAACCAGTGGCAGCTAGATGAATTGTGACTTGTGGAAGCGAACATGGATGAGATGGTAGTGAGGCTTGAGTTAATTCAATGTTTACCTCACAAGGTGGTTCCTCATCTACTAGACTAGGAATCTCTTCTGTGAATATGGTTGATATGGTTAGAGGGACCTCGTCAATAGAACTTGTCCTCATGTTTCTCCGTGGAGGATTTAATTATGACAAAGGCATATTCGAGGGTGACCATGATGAGGATGTTATTGTAGAAGATGGTGATGGATTAATGGAAGGTGATGGTGAAGGAGTTAGACCTTGGTTAGACGTATTCAGTTGGAATTCTAAATGGGTTTACGGTAAGTTTGACTCAGGGATTTGCTACACCACATTGAAATATTTGAAGATCTCAAGGTTTGTAAGGACAACATGTACTTGACCTTCATAAGTGTACTTCAAATATTGGTGAGTGATGTATGGCACACACTTCATTTACCTAAACTAGGTTTTGCCTACGAAGATATTGTAGGACATTTCACCCTCCAAGATCCGACACAATGTTTACATGGTCTTTTGTCCCACTTGAATAGGTAAGACTATGGTGCTTATCATTGAGAATATAGTATCATTAAATGCTCAGAGGGTATATGTGGATGAAATAGTATGGGATATCTAGATTTTTGAGAGCAGTCATGGTGATGATGTTTTTGGAGGAACTAGTATTAATCAAAACTCTCTTGTAGGGTGTTCCATTTACACATGCGATGATGTGCAAGGGAGGATCCACCATGTCCTTTGGTACCAACTTGAGTTCATCCTCATAAAATGTGATTACTGGTTCTGTGCATTGTCAAACATACTCCACAAAATTGTTAAAGGAGTTAGACTCCTGGGGATGTAGCTCAATCGACTTGAGGATCTCCATGAGAGCTTCTCGATGAGGTGGAGACTATTGAATAAACTTATAGATGGAAATATAAAACAATGTTGTTCACAAGCTTTGAGAAATCTTGTTCTTTATTGTGACCACCAGCCGAGGTGGAAGATTTTGCACTTGGGGTGGTGGAGACTTTGACATTGAAGGAATATCACTTGAAGCCACATATGGTAAAACTTGACTTGGGTAATGCTTATTTCTTATCATAATGCTAACCATACTGACAAACCCTTGTTTAAGGGGTTCCTGATGGACTTCATTCAATTGTGGTGTAGGATTTTCATGCTCCTTATGAGTAGGAACTATGTATTTAAAAATACCCATTTTTTGATTTTTTGGTGCAATAGGGTTATCGACCTAAAGAAAATTCCTATCGATCATATCCTGTACGAGGTGTTTGAACCTATAGCACATCTGCACGTCATGCCCATTTTTCCTTTGGTACTTGTAGTATAGGTATTTGTAATATCATTTGGGCTTTGGTGTGTTTGGATTGATAGGTTAACTTTTAGGTAGATTAATTACCTTAGGTACACAAAGGTGCTCAAATAAAGAGTCCATGGACTTAGAAATGAGCATAAATTTTCACTTAGGGTGACGTTTTTGGTTTTGCCCTTGGCTTGTTTGATTATTGTTGTTGTAGTTTCCAAGTGTGACCTGATAGTTAGATTTATGAGGCTATTTTGATTACATAGGCCCTAGAATATTAATAGCAACTTGGTTGACTGTTGCTGGCTTTGGTTGTGCCAGCTTGTTCTTGACGTTCTTAGTCCATTCTTTCTTACAGGATTTCACAATTTCCCCCTATTGAATTTTAATGTCTTCAATTATTCTAGCCTACACTAGAGCATCTTCAAGAGTTAGGTACTATTGGAGTTGAAGAAACAAGGAAATTGGCTTCAAGCAGCTCTTAGCAAACATTTGAGTTAGCTCAGACATGGGGAGTAAGTATGGCATCTTGGCAAGAAGCATTCACCACATATTTCCATAGTTTGTAATTGACTCATGATCAAACTATTTTAAGCGTGTGAGTCCACTTAAAGTCACATTTCACTTGGTGTTGAATGTGAAACACTCCAGGAATGCATCTACAAACTGTTCAAAGTTGTAGATGCTATACTTCGAGAGTTGGTTGTACCATTCTATGGTAGGGCCAGAGAGGGTAAGAAAAAATATCCTCAAAATTAAGACAAAATTTTCCTGTATGTAGAAGCAGTGATTCAAACATATGGTGACATGCTCTTGCACATCTTCCTCTCCTTTAAACATATGTAGCTTGGGCATTTTAAAATGCTCTAGATAGTGAGGTAAAGGTACTAACAGGTAAAATGACTAACTATGAATTTGACACAAAGTGGGATTTTGAGCCGCAGACCTAGAGGTCTTGTTCTCTACTGATTCCAGGTATTCTAGCAATGCTCTATATGAATAAGAGGATTTGATCTGCTCTTCTTTGCTTCGATCCTATGGGGCAGGGTGAGGAACATCAGGCCTATTACATGGTGGTTTAATTTCATCCACCCTAATTCTATAAGGCACTTCAAGATATTTCATTTTTGGTTCATGCTCGGTGTAGGCCCCATAAGGTGTCTCTTGAACTGGCCTACAAAGGGGTGTAAGCTCTTGTGGAAGGTGATATATGTTTGGTATGGAAAGAAAATCCCTATTAGGTCTAGGAGATTGATGAGGCAACATTTGGTTAGGACTAGGATGTCTATCTTGATTAAGAGTGGGTTGCCTCTGATGGACCTCATGTCTATGGTTACTTGGGGTAGTAACCCTATCATGTAAGGTCTTCTGAAATAGCTCATTATTTTGTTGTTCAATTATCTACTTTTTAAATTTATGCAAGTGGTCCAAGTATTCTTTATCTCATCAATGCTACTTTAAATATTCTTGGTGTTCAACATATCTCGTGACTGCTTGATTTATCTGCTCTATCATGCAGGGCCTAGGAGCCCTAAAAACATAACCTTGAGGCCTATATCATTTAGGATGATCTAAAATATTAATTATGAGATTCCATCGATCAACGGTAGTTACATTCACTTGAGTTTTAGTCCTAGACAAGCATTCCCTATACTCAACTAGTGCAGAGACACATCATGCTTGTGTAGCATAAGGGAATTAAGGATAATAAAGGATTTCCTCGTACCTTCCTTAATTGATGATGAAGGGAAGGGCTAAGTTTGCTCACCTCAAGCAATGAGTATCATACTCATATTGGTACTTAGGTTGTTGTAACCTATTAGGGTGGTTCAAGGGTGAAGTTTGATCATTTGGCACCGCCTAGTGTGTTTACTCTTGCTCTTGCCCATAAGTGGTTGTGGTAGACCTAGAAGGAACATGAATGCATGGTATTTATCTATCTGGTAGCACCTTAGTACATGGTTTTCGTTCTTGGAAGAAGGTATGTGAAGTGTATAAATATTGGGAGTATGTTCCCGAATTAAGATCAAAACATGTAGGGGTATCCCTCATAGGGTTCCCTAGTAGGTGGAGTTCTTGACTAGATATTCTAATACTTGGGTGAGTAGGAGGCCACCAGGGAGGTATGACCATGTCCTTAGGGCTAAAGTAGATATGACTCGTGTCTCCTTGTCTACTCTTCATAGCTTTCGCCCTAGAATAGACTTGGCTACAGGTGCACACCATTGTTATTTCCTACCAAACCCTAGGTGATTATCTCCTTTACAAATTTTAATAATGTAGCACACAAGAATGGAAACACGTAATAATATAGGTGTTTATCTCTTTTAAATATTTATGTGTGTTCCCTAAAATTGTTTTGTGTGTTTTGATTTGTTGTTTGCAATACCTTGTGTCATGTGTTTTGATTTTGTTGGATGATATCCTTTTTTTAAAGAGACTTCACTTGTACACTCATAGCTCAACAACCGACAGTGAAATTTTAGTCATGTAAACCAACAAAAGTATGAATATGAAGCCCATACCTGGTCAGGAAGCATAGGTCCTACCAGTCCTCACCCATTTTAGCTGCAGTCAGTGACATACCTCTTCTAAGAGATATGTGTGCTATATCCCATAGGCTATGATGGATCTCAGATCCAGCCTTGGCCAAAAATAGGGTTCGTAGAATTTGAGACAATGGGTGGAGATGAAAACCACCATCATTTGTCTCTACTAGTGGTTGGTGATGAAATCCAACTCACTTATGTTTATAATGAGACATGGTGTATGTGGTTCCTTTTATGATTAAAGAAAGTAAAACAAGAGAGCACTCAATGAATATTTACTAAATGCACAAAGAATGTTTCACTTTCAAAAATATTGCATAAATAATGGAACCTAAAAAATGCATGTCCTAAATGATAACCTACCCATTAGGTAGGTTACAAGAAATCAGACCACTCATATGCATTCCTACTTAGTTCTTTTTTGTTTTTGTTTTTTTTTTTCTTTTTGCAATTATAGAAAAATGAAATCTACCTTTCAAGAAAACAAGGGAAGCAAAGAAAAACCAAATTTAAGCTATTTTGAATAGTAAAAATGCAAAGTGAAGGTTTAGGCACTTACCTTGATAGCCTAAGATCCTGCTCTTTCTAGATATTTTAGTAGAAAAACCTCTATTTTATGGTCATTCTATGGTGGGATGCCTACAAATTTAGGGGTCGTCCCTGCCTTTGATGCTTCCATGGCCATCCTTGGGTGTTCCAGTTAGGAAATCATGGGTCGTTTTAGGCTAGAATGGACAAAACCTACAACATTCAAAGCATAGAAACAAAGTCAAAAATCAATCAAATCAAATGGGACAGAGGTCCCACCATGATCACCACTGTACAATGGAAAAATGATGCACCTAGAAAGTGTAAATGAGATGCATCTATTGTTATACATGATCTAAGCACTATGAAAGCGACACTTTAAGCAAGAATAAAATGAAAAGTATATGAAATAAATGGGCGGGTCTCCTTATATTAATATAAATGTCAAATATATGATTACAAAATTTTCCATTGAGGGCTCTAAATTGATACACTCATCAAAAAACTCAAAGGATCAAATCCTTCCAAAAATCCACGACACGCCTGTAGTATCTTCCTCTCACTCATAATTGAAGAGAGCAGACTTATGATGCTGCTGAAATGTTCCATTGATGTTGTAACTTGTTTCTCCTTCCTTGCATGTTGTTATACCTGGATCTACACAAGAAAAAAAAATAACATGTATGGATTAATATGAAACCATGGAGGTGCATGCATCAATGATTTTGGAAGAGGAAAAGAGCAATAGATTATACAAAACTGCTCTAAATGCTACCAAAACTTAGATTCATGCATATTATGTACTTTGTGAATGATCTAATTAAAAATAATAAGGAAATTATGCTCAAATTTGTGGTCATCCTGGGGTGAGCCATTCATGCCTATAAAACATAAAAAGCATGATAAAAAAAGTAAAACAAATCCAAACTACACCAAATTTGAACATAAAGCATATATTCTACTCTAGAATTGACTTATGTAAAAACATTAGCAAAATGGTGTTCCAAATTATGGCCATCCTAGGGTGAGCCATTTAGAACTATCATAAATTTGTGACCATCCTGAGGTGGTATGACCACCAAATCTAGTGGTTTTTTCCACCAATTCCTTTGGTATTTATACCAAAACACTCTCATGGGTATTGTCATCAAATTTGGGGACCTGAGTCACTCAAATGGGTAAGTTTTATAAAAATATTGCATGTTTTGGAATCACTTAAAAAACTCCTTCACTTGATGGAGATCTCAAGGTAAAACACACAATAAATTGGGGATAAATATTGGTAGCACTTTGTTGCAAATGTTGCAAAGACTCCCCTTTGAAATTGGGTGTAATTGATCCACTTTATAGCCCAAGAGGGAATATTTTCAACTGGGCATGTGAGGCCATGCAAGGCAAGTGTCACCATTTGTACAAAGGTTTCCATGCATTGGAGGGGGAAGGAATCTCCCTTTTGGGCCTCCAATTTGCAACTTGGCATGAGAGTTATGTGCCCTCATACTTGCATGCTTGAATGGGTGGGATAAATGGTAGTTTATAGGTGCCATTTCTCCCTCCTTTGAATTTTTTAAGGTCAAAGGCCATGGCCATATCACCCAGGGATGGCTGCTAGTGGTCATCCCTAGGTGGAAAGACCATGCCTACATGGCCCAAAACATACCAAAAGTGGAATAGAACCTCCCAAAAGTGGTTAGGACCATTATGTAACCTCTAAGGGTTGCCCAAGGTGGCCATATGGTGTCTATTACAACATGTATTGGTTGTATAATCATATTGACGTGATTTTAGTGTCTAAAATATACATGAAATGTAGAAAAAAAAATGTTGTTATTTGTTTTATATTTGTCTTTGCATAATATACATATGTTACAATTTTGGTTGATGAAATGGATTAATGAGATGGATGTGGTGGTTCACTGGTAGGTTCAACTCGCTCTTGTGGAAGAAACAAGTGATATATGAGCTCATGGATGGGGAAAATTTTGATATAAAACTCATATTGTTCGATGTGGTGAATGATGACCTTGAATTCATCATCAGATTCAAAAGAAGCTATCAATATGAGGTCAAATTATTTGTACATTTCCTCGTAAGAGTCATTAGGGTGGAGGGTTTCTTATTCTAAATTCACATTAAGCCTTTGGAAGGCTTGTTCAAAAGAAGATATGGTGGGAAGTGGGTGATAACCTAGACCTAAAATTTCATGCACTTCTTGATATGGGAAATTAATAAGATGAGGCACTCCCTATTCATATCGGATTAAGACACATATTTGAAAATTATGTCAGTGAAAATATCAGTATGGAAAACTCATAATTTGTTGGATATTGGTAGCTGGTGGTTATTTGGGTTATTCTGGAGGAGTAGTATTAGACAATATTATGTTCTCCCATACACAAAATTTATGCTATTAGGCACCAAACCCATATTGTATACCGCTCCTATAGATAAAGGTGGGTTACATGGGTGACCAAAATCCTTGGTGGTTGAGATATTAAGCAGTGTGATTGTGATTTCTTGGACCACATATTCATCAATACCAGGATTGGTGAGGTGGACCTCAACTTGGGATGATGAGGATGAAGTGGATATGGGAGACTCATGGTTGACTAATCGCTCGGACAATGAGGAAGATGTGGGTATATCACAGTTTGATAATTTGACATGTGAAATGTTGGTTGATGGATATGGATTTGGTTGTGAAGGAATTGTTGTGACCCATGAAGGGGATGATTATGTGGATGGCATGGATTGGATTTGACCACATGTACATGTATTCAATGATGATGATAATGAATGTGTAGAAGTGGATGCTTGGTTAGAATTAGTTATGGGAAGCTCCTTAGGAATGGGATATTTTGATTAAGGATTGGATGGAGTGATTGATGATGTGGTGGATGACATGAGGATAAGGTGGGTAGAAGGAAGCATGGATTCATAAGGATTTTATCTGAAGTTGCAATAATTAAATAGCTCAACATCTACTGGTATGCAATGTACTTGCCCTTCGTGTACGTATTTCAGACATTGATGTAATATGGAATGGACACATCTCATTTCCCTCATCCAAGGTATTCTAAAGATTTAATTGTATGCCATGGATCCTTCTAATATGTGGAACAAGGTATGTAATATTTTTACCCTTAATTTGATGGGTATAACAACAATTCCAACTATAGAGCAGAGAGCATTGTTAAATTCTTTCAATGTGAAGGTGGATTTGGTTATGTGAGATATAGGAAGATTGATATGATGGAGGGCAGATGTGGTGATAATGTTAATGGAGGATTCAGTATCAATTAAGACTCTTTTGAATGAATTCCTATCAGTTTTAGCCATTATATGCAATGGAGGGTCCACTAATTTTGATGAGATTGGTTTAATCTCAAAGTCATAAAACATGATGGAAGGCTCCATGCATGTTTAAATACTCCCTAAAAATTTACTAAAGGTATTGGAATCTTGAAATTGGATTTTTATGGATTTTATAATATCCATTAATTCCTCATGATGTTGGGGAGATTTTTGAATTAGGTCATAAATAGACAGTTTTATTAATTCATTTATAAACTTGCGGTTAACTGGCTACTCAGAGAAATGATTGGCATTTGGGAGCGATTGATGGGATGACTTGATGGATTAGAATGGTTGGTAATGTGGATTGGTGGAGAAGTATTTGGGGAAATTTGGATGGGTGGTGATGGAACAGGTTGATACTTCCTTGCTTATGAGTTCATGAGATGTTGAACAGGTTGTTGCCATGCATCTTGTTGATTGTTTTGTCATTGTTGATCTCGATTTACCACATGAATGACAACTACGAAACCTTGGTACTATTGAACATGGCTAACTTTATTGGGAGGGGTCTTTATGTTAGACCCTCCCATTGTGGATTGCACCTCATTATGATGAGGAAGTGGTATTTGGAAGATACCATGATTTTGGTTTTGTTGAACTAGGGGGTTGTCAAGCTTAATGGCCCCCAAGTAAATGAGGTCATATACTATATCTTTAAATACATGGAATTTATTTATGTCAAGACCATTTTGTCTATGATAAGGGCCAAAACAATGTTCCATATATTTTTTACCACGTCTAGTGGGATCATCTGGTTTGACCTTAGGCAAAGCAAGTCTATTGGTTTCATAAAAAAATTGAAATATGGAGGTATTATATTTAGATAGAGGGGTGTATTGATGATTTTATTGAATAGATTGTCGAAGTTGGTGATTCTCCATAGTTGGAACTGTGTTTTGCATAGATCGGGTTACTACATGCACCACATGATAGATAATTTGTTGTAGTGGTTTTTGCATTGATTCTTGTTGAGCCATTACCAGCTAGCTCATGACCACTTGATTGATGTGATTGGCTTGATTGGTCGGATTGGCCTGTGTTGACTTGGTTTGGCAAAAATAATTACTTTTATATTGGCCCTTATTTTTCCATTCCTTCTTTCTTGGCTTAAGTATACCTTATTGGATTTTTATCTCCTCGATGACATAAGCCTAGGCAAGAGCTTCCTCAAATGAGTGATCTGTTTGCAATTTAAGCATCCAAGAAATGGGTTTTAGTCCTTATTGAATAGCTTAATAAGCTCTTTCATTGGTAGGGTGAATGAAATTTTGGTTATGATAGCCCTCCAATGGTTGCCAAAATTATAGATAGACTCATCATCATGTTTTCCTAAACCATAAATATCAAACAATGATATTTTATTTATTACATTAAGGATAAATCATTAAAAAAATTGGTCAACGAATTATTCAAAAGCATAAATACTATGATTGGGAAATTGGTTATACCACTCTATGGCATCTCCCCTCAATATTTGAGGAAATATGTAGAGCATGAGAGCATTATCATTTTGAATTCTGAAGCATGAGTGCACGAATGTGCTCACATGATCTTTAGGGTCCTCAGTCCCTTTAAACTTGTCAAACATTGGTACCATGAAGTCTATCAGATATGGCGATGATAGGACCGAAGGGTGAATTATTTGATTGATTAATTGATGCAAAGTTGGCTTCTAGTTATTGTAACCAGGAGTATTTTGTATAAAATTATCAATCTATTATTACATAGCCTTGATTCTAGGGTCTTCCCTAGGAATATGAAATACCTAAATCACTTGATGATTTTGTGGAGTGACAAGATGATGATGGATAGGTAGAGAAGATTGGAATTGATAATGATGATATTTATTGAGAATTTATGGTGACTGTTGAAAATGAGACAATGCATGAGGACTATGGATGGGTTGGCCTATAGGAATGGAATGGGTATGGGTGGATGGAGGTGTAGGTATGGAAACCACCAAAAATTTTGGTGCCCATGATGGACTTTGTGTTTGCCATGCTTCATGAATTTCTATATCATCATTGCAAGGTATGGATGAATATGGAATAGATGATGTGTATGGGGGACAAGTGGTAATGGGAATTTTAAATTGATTGGATGAAATGGGCACTTGTGAAGAAACATTGACTTGTGCTTCATACAAGGTATTGGTATAGGTGGATACATATGAAGTGCTAGGAGCACATGATGGTTGGAAAATGGAGAAATGGGATGAAGGTACAACCGATGCTTCAAAAAGAGGGTTAGTGTATACTTGGGTGAAGTTGGATGGCTGAGAAGGAATAAGTTCCTACTGTAAATAAGGGTCTTGATCTAGGATATTATGGATGGGTTGTAAGACATAATTAGTTGATTTGTAGAAAGCATCTAATTTGGCCATGTATAAATGGGTGATGGTGTGGTCAATTGTGGGTGAAGATTATTTGGTTTGTGGAAGATATGTGGAGATGTATCTGTGTGAAACATCAGTAGCTTGCACATCGTGTGATATATACACAGATAAATATGTGTAATCTATATGAACCATGCTGACAGGATTTATCACAAAAGTGATAGGAAATGAAGATGAATGGTCCATAGATGTATTGTTTTGGTTTAAAGTTTTTTTTTTTTTAATTTCTTGTTAAGACCATAAGCTACTAAACCAAATGTAAAATGTGTTGTAAAGGAAATACAAAAATGGAAATTTGCAAAAGTCAAATGAAGATAATCAATGCTATGTTTATATAACAACTATGTCTTACCTCATTCATTAATTATCTCCTTTTAATATTTTTTCATTTTTTTTTGTGTACTTGAATGCACTAATCTGAAGTAAAATATTTTGGCTAGGAATGGACAACGAGATTCTTACTAGTGATGAAATACAAAAAGTTTGATCAAGGGTAATCTATGGTGTCTAGGATCAGATATTGGTGGATGGATATGAAGCCCACCGTCCCAAGATGTCAAGCAATGATTGGTGATGAAATCTAACCATTACTGTTAAAAGTGTAACGTGCAATGTGTGATTCCTTTTAAAAAGTTTTGTTTTTCTACTATGCTCATACAATGTTAGAAAATGACTGCTTTCATCAATCTAAATCAGAATCGAACATCAAAATATCAAAATTTCCAAAGGAAGTAGAGTACACCGCTTAAATACCTCTTTGAACAGTGGGGGGTTCATCTACTCCTCTGCCTTGAATCACCAAATGTGGGGGCACTTTTTTTATTTTAAATTTTGTTCTTGCTTAGATTAATAAAAACAAAAATTTCTAACACTAGGATGCACACTACTTTGTGCTTTTAATATTTCATATTTAGACAAAATATGTAGCACACCAGAAAGCATGAGTTATTTTTAAATGAAAATGTGTTATGTGTAAATGCAACTATATGCAAAAACTACTTTGATGCCTAAATGCACACTAGAATGATTATTTCTAATAGATATATTATTATGTTATTTTTAATCCAATATATGAAAGAAAACAAAAAAAAATGTAAAATGTAAAAATGCATAACAAGGTAAGCTTATAGGGAAGCCTACATATATTTTTTCTCACTAATAATTCCACTCCATGCTTCAAAAATGCCCTTGGGTGTTTCCTAAATATCTCATGAGCATCGAAGGGCATCTGCACACCTTCTACAACTTCTTCTTTGTTCCATAAATCTATATTCTAAGAAAATCACATGATTTGTGCTTCTAAAAACTTGCAAGAGAAAATAGAAAATAAGTTAGATAACAAGATAAATCAAAGGAATAAACCCTTAGGGGACCCCATCATGATCATCATTTATGAAGGCAAAAAAAAAACACAAAATATA
Organism: Wollemia nobilis; assembly: GCA_028583015.1. Lineage (NCBI taxonomy): Eukaryota > Viridiplantae > Streptophyta > Pinopsida > Araucariales > Araucariaceae > Wollemia > Wollemia nobilis. Next base: position 4,313,925 of record JAQPPZ010000057.1, read on the forward strand.
GATAACATAAAATGAGCAAATAGTGATACAAGAGATTGCACAGTAAAAAATATCTTATATTATTAATGCTAGTGGATCTCAATACAATCAAATGTGGCTCAAATAGTGATTTACACTATTTATTTTTATAAAATTAATACAATATACAAGGATCCTCTAAAAACATAGTAAAAAATACTTGTGGCGTCTTCAAAGATCATCTTTGCTTCCAATAGAGGTGAGCGGGCTTTAGCTATCTATTTATCAGACCACTCCATCTTAAGCAACTGCAAAATGCTTATATATCTCCATATCTACACATAAAATGACAAAAGAGGGTTAATAGCAACTGTGAGGGCTCCACTATGTGAGACCCTCAAAAATCAATAAAAACTATAGCTATCAAATAACAATTCTACGAGAAATTATAGAAATAATAAAATTAATATTAAACAAAAGTGATTTAGCTTACGAACTCATTGTCTTCTAATATATCATTGTTGTTGTTGTATGAAAATTGGTACACAGATGTGCTAGAGACACTCAAGGGTCATCTAGTCTATATATCTAGGGTTTGAAAAAAACACAAGCACTCAGGAATGGTGGAAAACACCCAACAACACTTGAGAGTAGAAGGTGGATGTTCGGGAGTAGCAGAGGGGCACTCGAGAGTAGTAGGGAGGCACTCATGAGTAGTAGGGAGACACTCAAGAGTAGCAGGGAGGTGCTCAAATGCTGAAGCAGGTTCTATTACTCCATGTGAGGGATGCAATGATGGATGCGATAGCAGATGCAGGGGTGAGGGTAATGATGGAAAAAATGGATGGTGATGGGAACTTGAGGACTTAGGGCACAAAGGCTCAAGGAACTCAAGGGATTTAGGGACTCAAGAAAACTCATGATTTAAGAATGAATTGCTTAGGGGTTGAGTTTTCAAAATAACTCATCTTTATAATCTTCCCTAGGGCACATTAGGGTTTCAATGACATAATTTGTGTGGTCAAGATTAAAACATGATGAAGGGTGGAGATTAAATCTGGCCAGGTGGCATGAATTAAGGCAGATGAATGGATAGGATTAGACCAAGATGGTTGTCTAAGATTAATTTACACATACATAAATATAAATTTATTAAATATATAAAATATAATATAAAATATTAATATTTAAATATATATTAAACAAATATATATAGATATATGTAAATAATGGGTAAAAATGGTGGGAAGACCTGTATAGATGACAAGTGGCTAGATTTTTGTGTCTACACCATCAATCCCTGAAACATAATAAATTACAACAAAAATCAACAATGCAAGTAGCTACATATTCTAGGCATTAATCAAATCATTGAATAATAGTAATGCACCTAACATGTATATGTCATTTTCAACATATTAATCATACAAATATTTTATTTTTCAATGAGAAACTAGGAGGATAAATACATCTGTAATATCCACTCTAGGTAATTATTCCTTCTTCTCAAATATTCAACCACTATATCTTCATATATCTAGTATCCTAAAACTTGGAAATCCCCCCAACATATATTCTTGGAGAAAAACAAAAAGAAAGAACAACATAGGAAGTGATTTTGTTCTTTCATTCCGGTCCATTATGCACAAGAGTAATGTTTCATTTCTACGGTACAAAAATATTTCTAACATTGTAAACCATTCCAACATTTTTAAGTTTTGAACTTGCCAACATTATGAACTTTATTTATTTAATGAACTTCCCTTTAAATTTTAAACATATTAAATTTTGCCTTAATTTACTAATACTTCTTAGGTCTAGATTTTATAATCACTATCTCATTTACTATTAATTACTAACATTCGTATAATCAATTACTCACATCGTAAAATTGATTTAATTAATATTGGTTGTAAACATTAACCATTAACATTGATATTTAATTATTTTAAGTATTAATAATACTAACACTATTATTAATACCTAACTTGATAAAACCAAACAATTTTCATATTTGAAAATATGTGCATCAATGCATCCCAATATTAATTTGCAAGTCTAAGATAAAATCAATAATATGCAAAAACAATAATTTTCTTAAGTAGGAGGCTTTACGATAACTACAATATTATTACACACCTACTAAGGATCCCTTATGCATAGGGTAAGGGATATTTTACTTTTATAACAAACTCCTTTCCTGATGATGTATTTTTAAATCAAACATATATCAATTCATGTATATGAGGGTTTTTACCCTTGATTTGTTAATAAAAATTCATCTATCATTACCCTTTTCTCTCAAATCTAGTGGTTGTCACATACCAATCCACCCATGAGAGTACCTAGTCCTGCAACCACAAAATTCATCAGCAGTACTATATTCTAAAAATAACATAATTCAACATTAGAAATCATAAAATATAACTATCAACCCATCTTGATAGAACAAAATAAGATAATGCATTTGATATCCACACATTAGTACATAAGTCAATCAACAAGGGAAAGCCCTTCTACGGTGGGCCATTACATATTCCCCCTAGGACTAAACACAATCCCTTATTTTTTTGAAAAAAATATATATATTTTATTCAAACAAGAATGGAAATTGCTTCCTCATTTCCTTAGCATATTCCCATGTTGCATAATTATAAAAATAGTCCCACTAGATCTTACATTGATCTAGGGTAATTTTTATCAAAATTTTAAACGAAACCCTAGAATCTTGATAGGTTGCATATCAATCATTGTGGGATCTACCATCTACAATTTTGACACATTTTAAACATGATAAGGATTAGCAACATGCTTCCTAAGCAAGGATATGTGAAAAGTATCAATAATCTTTGATAGGTTGGGTGGTAAGGAAAGCCTACATGCTACTAGACTAATATTATTAATGCTTTCAAAAGACCCAAAAAAATGAGGATCCAACTTAGTTGACTTGATGGTACTTTGTATGGATTGTACCCTCAAGAAGACTCTGTATCCCATAGAGAATTCTCTTGGTGATATTTTCAAATAAATATAGCTCTTATGGAAATCTGTTACTTTGTTGTGGTTGCTCCACAACTTACCCCAAAATTGGGGACCCACCTTTTAAATTTTGGTTTTTGGAGGATTTTGTGCTCTTTAGGTGCTATTTTGGGATAGATTCTTCCTCTTGAGTTTGCTTCGTAGCCTCCATGGTTACATCGTAGGCTTATGTGGTGCGGAGTGTCCTCCTGGTCTTCTTGAAAAAGTTGGTTTTATAGTTTGCAATGCCTTCTTTTGGGTGATGTTTCTTTTTTTGAGTGTTTGGTGTTTTGAATTTGTTTGATGGAGTTGAATTTGTTGTTTTAGTCGTTAGTGTTAAGTGAAGGGTTTATTTCTTTTTCGAATCTTGTTAGTTAAAGTTTTTTTTAGTTTAATTGATTTTAAAAAACCGAAAATATAGTTTTATATATATACATTTTTAATGAATTATATATGTATATATATATATATATATATATATATATATATATAAACTATATAAATAAATATATAAATAAAATAATAAAAATTATAAATATATATATATATATATAAACAAATAAAAAACAATATATATATTATTATTATATATTATATATATAATAATATATTAAAAAAAATTAAATAATAAATATATATATATATATATACATATACGATAAAACAATTATCTATATCTATATATAAATAATTGAATTAAAAGGTAAGATTTATGGTCATTCATGTAAGATTTTTTTTTTTAAGTTTTGCACGATTCAATCTATTAAGTTTTGAACGATTTAATCTAATAAAATATTTTTAAAGTTTGAATGATTTAATCTAATAAAGGATTATTCAATATTTGTTTTAATTTATATAGAAATCTTCGTTTTAATGGTAATGGCTTTCGATGTTGTGTTTTGGTAAGTCACAAAAAGGTGGGTCCTCGATATATGCTTTGAGGATGAATCAAAACCTTTCCAATTTGGACTCGAAGACAAATGTAATGCGATGAACCTTGTCGGTGGCTAGGTGAACACGGGGTTACATGGTGGTTTTCCAATGACTAAAAAAAAATATGTCACAGTTTTATTGGTCACAGGCACGGTTCAATGGTGGAATATGCAGGGTGGCCAAAACATTGACAATGGATTGTAATGCAGAAGGTAATTGTCACCCGAGACTACATGAAGACACATGTGACTCAGTGTTTGATGGCCACATGTTGTGACTGGGTGGAGGTTCAAAGACTCGTGATGATAGTATAGGCCCAATGTGTTTCCAGCATGGATGGTAATGATATAGAGGTCGACATGGATTGCCAAGCGGTAATATGTGGTAGATGATAGTATATTCGATGTTAGGATGAGGCCGCTATAGTGAGGGTAAAATGTACAACAAAGTGGTTGATGATGATTAGCAGTGCACAGGGGTTTGACTAGCATGGATGTAGAATATACAAATGCCAAAGCAACATGGCAGAGAAACTGAAGGCATAGACAAAAATAATCAATAATGGGTAATCCTAAGAGTTTACCATTGAGGCGGATAAAGCGCAGTTCCTTCCACTGTGACACAACCTGAGAGTGCTATGTTCAGGCGATCTACGTGGGAGACCAGCGCAAAAAAGTTAGAATTAGGTCATAGTGAATTTTATTGAGATGATAGGTCCATGTGTATTACATGGTAGATCAAACCAATGTTCGAACAATAAAATTTGAGAGGAAGTTTAATTGTGGCCCACAATGAAGGAGAACAACTACCTCATATTGAAAAAAGATAACTATATCATTGCGATAATCAAAATAAATATGATGATGGCAGTTTGATAGCAATAATAGATGGATAATAGGTTCATTTTTTCCATATAAACAATGACAATAGTGGTATTTCACATCAAAAAATCACCCATGGGTTTTCAACATGGCATAAAATGACGTGGAAGGCCAGGTCAGTGACTTGGCGGATGTAGACGCAACTAAGAGTGGATGAACTTGGAGACATCGAAATGATGAGGTGGAATTCACATGAGGCTAATAGTGTGGAAGAAAATTCAAGGGGAAAATAAAAATGGAGGATGTGGTGGCAAACAATGAGATTATGTGAAGTCTTTGACAAATCTATAGTCTGATGATGCATAATAGGCTTGAATTTTTTGTAGAAGTGGCATAGAAGCATCAGACCCACATGGAAAATGCATCAGCATAGATGAAAGAGTGGTAAGTATCACAATTTTTAGATGAAGAGCGACACATCACAACTTTAAGGAATGACTAAAGAGCAAATCTTGCATGATGTGGGCCCAATGGCCAGCACACAACGTGATGACCAGATAGTAGGGCATCACAACATTGGGAGAAATCATCGGTGACCATAGAATAGTGACACCATGATGATCATGGTGATTGGTATGACATGGAACATGGAGACAGTGACTATCATTCGAAGGCAGCCAATGGAGCAGATGTTGACGATATCGAGGTGCATATTAGAGATAGTAGTAGATGAAAATGAGGTTCGATGGAATGAAGATCGTCACTAAGAATAAATATCATGATGGTAGTTTGATAGCAATAATGGATGGCTAATAGGTTCACCTATGCTAGATAAACAATGGCAATAGTGGTCCATCACATCGGACAAGCACCCACGGGGTTTCAACATGACATAAAATGATGTGGAAGGCTAGGTCAGTGACTTGGTGGATGTATATGCAGCTAAGAGTGGACCAATGTGGAGACACCAAACCGATGACATGGAACTCGCATGAGGTTGATAGCAAAATTTGAGAGAAAATTTGATTAAGAGGATGTGGCAATGAATAGTGAGATTACATGAAGTCGTTGATAGCCCTATAGTTTGATGATGCAGAATATGCTCAAAGTTTTCATAGCAGTGGTGTAGGAGCCTCGGATCCACATGGAAAAAGCATCAGCATAGTAAAATGAGTGGCAAGTATCATAGTTTGTAGATGAAGAACAACGTGTCACAACATTGAAGAATGAACAAGAAGTAAATCTCGCATGATGTGGGCCCAACAACCAGTACACAATGTGATGACTAGAAAATAGGGCATCACAACACTGGTAGAAAGCATCGATAACCATGGAATAGTGACACCATGATGTGCAAGATGATTGGTATGACATGGTGCATGGAGATAGTGAATATTGTTCGAAGGCAACCAATGGAGTAGATGTTGACAACATCAAGGTGCATATCAACGACAACATCAAACGATGATGAGTTTCGATGGAGTGGAGGTCACCGACAAGTGAATGGATGAATGCAGTATAGAGCCCAATGTGGCACTCATGTAGCTGATATTGAACGTGGCATGGCAGAATCATAACAAAAATTTTAGAGTATTTGTGATGGATAGGTTGCATGTGGCAGGGTTGAACATCACATAGGGCAGATTCAAAGAATGGACATTGATCGACAAAATGGCTGATAGGTAACACGATTAACATTCATCAAAACCAGGACACCACTAGCATGGATTCCACATGGAATTAAACCTTGTATATGATGGCTTACGATAGCAAAGTAGCATCTGGAGGCAGTAGTGATATGTGGCCGAAGATCGGTCCAAAATTGGAGGTTTCAGGAAACAAAGGAAATAAGCAGAGAATAAGTGGTAAATAGGTAATGCAAAGGCTTGGAGTGGCGACCAATGAAGCAGGTGCACAATGGATGAACCAAATCATTGCATCATAAAAATAAAGCAGGCGGAACAGGTCATAGGGCCACTGAGTGCACACGTGGTGGGAGAAACATATGTCGTCTAATGCTAGAGATAATGGACTGACCAAAATTTATTGGTTGAATAATAAATGCATGAAAGCCTCTTTTAGGATAAATATAAAAAGTTATCATAATAAAGGGTGTGAATAAAAACGTCCATTATGGATGTTTTAAAGGGCACCTACAACAAGACAAATCTATGAGCTAAACTAAGGGTAAATCTATTTTATTCAAAGTACAATGGGATATCAAGGAAGATCACGTGAAAGGTAATAACATTAGGAATGTTATGGAACTTTAATGGCCACATGGTGAATGGAGGAAGAGTTTATTCTGGTTTGCAAGGAAAAAACAAATGTTGCGAAGCAAAGTGAGAGGAAAAAGGAAATCCAAAAGACAAAAACATGAAAGAAAGAGTTGTAGAAAAACTTTAAAAATGGGTTGAAACTCATGCATAGGGGGCTGGTTCTTTTGAAAAGACCAGAAATGCTACTGGAGAATGGATGTAAATAGAAATATCATTTTTTAATGCAATAATTTTAGAAAATTGTATTTTATGAGCAAGAAAGAAGGAGAATTTTTTGCATGTTGAAGTTTAATGTTTATCTTTTCGTCCATGTTTTGTTTAAGTTTATAAATGGTGTTTAATTTCCTATAGGGTTACACTTATTGAATTCTTAGAATCATGGATTTTATATTATTTTTCCTTAGAATATTGCACCTAGGTTATTCTTAACCGTGTGAATGCATATTTGTTGTGTAGGATGGCATTAGAATAGATTTTATTGCATGTCTAAGTTTTCATTTTTCAGTTATGTTTTCAAGATTTTACATTTTATTTTTCTAACTCTTCCTTTGCAGATTTTTATTTTTATTTTTAGAGATTAAAATAAAAATAAAAAAAATTAAAACTTTAAAATAAATGCATGGAGCCCTAGAATGAACTTCAATATTTCATATACAACAGATTTGGACTCATTCCGAGGTCATTTCGATTTTATAAATATTTTTGAAAACTGTTGTTTTTAAGGGTTTTTATAATTTCGGAAATTCATTTTTTTTTACATTTTCAAGGCAAATCAGATTTTTTTGGTTTTATATTATTATTTGCAAGCATAAATAAGCTTTCCTTTATGAAAATTTTAATTTCATAAAGGGGGGTTAAATTTTAATGACATTTCATAAGCCATCATTTTCGGAGCAATAAATGCACCTTTCTTTATAAAAATTCAGATTTCATCAAAGAGGGGTAATTTATCACTACATCAAAGGTCTTGGTTTTAAAACATGAAATTATTTCTTCTCAATGAAAATTAATTTTGTTAAAGAGGGATAATTCATCATGACATTATGAGGCTATTATTTTCAAGCAATAAATTGGTGTCTCTTTATGAAAATTAATTTCATGAAAGATGAACAATTTATCAATTATATCAAAGGATTTATTCATATTCATGATATGTTAGTCTTACAATGGCACTGAGAGGGGGGGTGAATCAGTGTAGTTCTTTAAACTTAAATTCACAGCTCTTAAAACTGAAATAATGAAACCTTAAAACCAGATAAAGCAAGTATCACAAGAGAACATCACACAACACAAGATTTAACGAGGTTCACCAATTTGGCTACTCCTCAAGAATGACTACTTGGACTACCATCCAAATCCAGCCTTTGCAAAGCACCAAATTTACAATAAATTTACTAGCACCCACTAGAAGGAGCACCAACCCCTTATTTATCTGCACCAACATAAAGGAGCACCAGCCCCCGATTTACCAGCACCAACTAGAAGGAGCACCAACCCTTGATTTACCAGCACCAACTAGGAGCACCAACCCTTGATGCCAAGCATCAACTTGGACTTCAATTCTGAAACTAGAATATTGATAGTGAGATATCTTTGCTTTTGCAAGACCCTGACTGGTCTTCTTCACCTTTGCACTCTTTGAGCACTCTGCTCTCTTTGCACAATCACTTTGCACACTCTGCTTTATTACAGCTGCACTTTATGTTCGTATTTGCCCTTTGCACTCTCTGCTCCTTTTGCTTTCTCTATGCAATCACAGACACACTTAGGACAATTCGACATGAATCTTCGCTCACTTTGCGCACTTCGCCATCATCTCACCGCTTCTGTGCTTTCTGCGCTCTTACGACCACATTTCACACTTTGACACGCATTCGACGACTTATATAACTTCATCACAATTCTCTAAACAACCCTCCTTTTATAACAATATTTTCATGATGAAAACCCTAATATTAGTTAGCTTGCATAACAATTGAAAACCCTAAAATTAGTCGGTTGTTTGTCGGTATTCGTCGGCTTCAACTTAACTACGAAAATACAACATGTCACTATATCGTGACAATTTTTCTCCTTGCTCTTTTCCTTTACTTAGGCCCATGAAAATACATGTGATATCGTGACACTTTTTCTCTCTCCTCTTTCACTTTGCTTTGGCCCGCGGAAATGCAACATGTTGTGATATCGCGACACTTTCGCCTTTGTATACTTTGTCTTTGCCTTTGTCGTGATATCATGACACTTCTACCTTCAAAGTCTTCTTCTCTACTTTTGTCATGAAATCGTGACACTTCTGCTTTCGTACTTAGCTTCTTTGCTTTTGTCGTGAAATCGTGACACTTCTACCTTCGAAGTCTTCTTCTCTGCTTTTGTCGTGAAATCATGACACTTCTACCTTCAAAGTCTTCTTCTCTACTTTTGTCGTGAAATCGTGACACTTCGATTCGAAGTCTTGCTTTCTGCTTTTGTCGTGAAATCATGACAGTTTTGCTTCCGTACGCTTCCTCTCTTTCTTTTGTCGTAAAAATACGACATGTTGCGATATCATGACACTTTTTATTTCTCTTCCTTCCTGCCCTTTTCGAGTCACGAAAATGCAACATGTCGCGAAATCATGACACTTTTTCTTTCTCTTCCTTCTTGCCATTTTCGAGTCACAAAAATGTGACATGTCATGAAATCGTGAAATTTTTCCAACTTACTTTCTCTCTCCTATTTTAGTCATGAAAATGCAACATGTCGCGAAATCATGACACTTTTCCAACTTACTTTCTCTCTCCTATTTTAGTCGCGAAATCGCGACATGTCACAAAATTGTGACACTTTTCCAACTTACTCTCTTTCTTCAAACTTGTCGCGAAATCACGATACTTCTTCCTGCTTTCTCTTTTTCTTCCAACATGTCATAAAATCGCGACAATTTTTCACTTGCCTTTTTCTCTTCCAACATGTCGTAAAATCGCAACACTTTTTCTTTCGTACTATCTCTCTTGCAATATGTCATGAAATCGTGACACTTTTTCTACTTGCCTTTTTCTCTTCCAACATGTCGTGAAATCGCGACAATTTTTCCTGCTTGCACTTTCTCTTCGAACATGTCGTGAAATCGCGATAGTTTTTCTTGCTTGCACTTTCTCTTCAAACATGTCGTGAAATCATGATAGTTTTTCTTGCTTGCGCTTTCTCTTTGAACATGTCATGAAATCGTGATAGTTTTTCTTGCTTGCGCTTTCTCTTCGAACATGTCACGAAATCGTGATAGTTTTTCTTGCTTGCACTTTCTCTTTGAACATGTCACGAAATCATGATAGTTTTTCCTGCTTGCACTTTCTTTTCAAACATGTCGTGAAATCGCAACAAATTTTCTTTCTTCTCAACATGTCGTGATATCACAATAGTTTTTATTTCTTGCTCAACATGTCACGATATCACAACAGTTTTTCTTGCGTGTTGTATATGTTGCGATATCGTGACACTTTTCTTACTTGTCTTTTTATTTGATCTTTTGCATATGGGCCACTTCGGTCTTCTTGGAAAATCACTGTATAAACTTTGAGTACCATTTGAACTCCTGTCTTCTAAATCTGAATATCTTTTGAACTTCCTGTCCACTACATCAATAGATCTATCTGACTGTGTTGACAACAATGACAATATTGTTGTTGCACCTTGCTCAACAATCTCCCCCTTTGGAATTGTTGGCAACACATGTGCAATTTCCTGTAACTCTTCTCCCCCTTTGAAATAATACCAAAGGGCTATTGCAGACTTGCCCTAAGTCCATCCACAACATTCTCAAGCACAATTTATTACACTTAGCAAAAATCATGAACATGAGCAATAAGATAATCAAATACTTAAATGCTCCCCCTGAGAATGTGATCCCTGTAGCTAGTCAATTCTTTGGAAGTGTGACCACTCCCAATTTATTTTTAAGGTACTCAAAAACTTCCTTGGGAAATGGTTTTGTGAATATATCTACTACTTGCTCTGTAGTTGGAACAAAATCCAATTTAACCTCACCTTCTGCAACTTTCTCCTTCAAAAAGTGATACCTGATAGCGATGTGTTTTGTGTGTGAATGCATAACTGGATTCTTGGAGATGTTAATGGCATTGGTGTTATCACACCTAACTGATATTGGCTCACTGAAGCAAATACCAAGATCTTTCAGGGTTTGTTTCATCCACAATACCTGCATACAACATGTTGTCGCTATAATATATTCTGCCTCTACTATTGATAAAGAAACTGACTCTTATTTCTTACTGTGCCATGCGACCAATATGTCTCCAAGATAGAATGCACCTCCACTGGTACTATTTTTGTCATCTACACATCCTGCCCAATCTGCATCTGAATACGAAATAAGGGTGAAGTATTTATCTTTTGGATACCAGAACCCATATTCCATAGTAGCCTTGAGGTACATAAGGGTGAAAAGGCTTGTTTCAAATATGTTTAACAAGATCACACAAAACTTATCCAATCTCATAGAATCATAAAGATAATTGTTAGAGAATCAATATGTTCCATACTTAATGCTCAATCAATATATCAACTAAATCTCATAGAAGCATAAAGAGAATTGTTAGAGCCTTAATATGTTCTATACTCAAATCCCAATATCACCTCAAATCAATCTCATAGAAGCATAAAGAGAATTGTTAGAGACTCTATATGTTCTATTCTCAAATATCAATCTCAACTCAAATCAAGAATATAGAATAGTTTATTTTATGGAACTTGAACAACCACATGCATCCAATCACTTGAATAGGATCAATCAACTCTACTCAACCAATCACCTCAAAGAACATCCCTTTATCACAAACCCTAGTCAAAGCATGTATCAACCAACTCTGTGCAAGCATCAAACACTGTACCACAACACCAACAAAATCCATTTTTACATTTTCAACTTGGTCTATGTTTTCTACAGTCACCGCTGGTCACACCTTACTTTCAATTGTTCGAATCAGGAGACAACATTTTGTCAAAACACTTCACGGCCAACTATAGTGCATCTTACTCAAACTCATACTTCTATACCTCGGATAGGTATGATTCACAAAGCAAATTTGCTCATCTTGATGAGCTAAACATGAATCAATAATCATAATTAAATATTTTTCACCACAGCATCATAATAGATCTAACAATCTTCATGTCAATGTGTAGTTCAAGTACATACTGCTTTTATCGAAACACATATATGCGGCTAGAGCAACATTCTTTCACTAACCAAATTATCTGAACTGTTATAATCCTTAACTTTGGATAGTGGTAGTAAGAACCATCACCAGTACAACAATGACATATAGCAATACTACCAATAATGACAACTCTCAATTTAATCACAACCCTTCACGACACTTCCACAAACAACTACATAAACTAAAAACACACTTCGACAACTATGCGACAACTTCCCTGACTACTTGCCTTTCATCCCAGATACCCAAAAAAACATAAGAACATTAAAATAAAACTTTAATATTTCTCCCCTTGAGGATGTGCTACCTGGAGTTGCTTAGTGCAATAGAGGAGTAGTCTCCTTCAGTTCAAGGAGACACGATTTCCTTTCTTTTTTCTTTCTCCACTCTGGTTTGATTACAGTTTTGGGCTCTTGTTTTGACTTTTCTTTTTTAGTAGCTTGTGCATGTTTTTTGAGAAATCTTATATTTTGTCTCATTCTATTTGGTTGAAATTTTCTTCCCTGAAATTGATTTGATGCAAATGTACTTCGACAATTTCTTGCAATGTGCCCAAAATTATGATAGTTATAACATTCTACTGCATAATCCATCAAAGGTGAAAAACCATTTCTACTGGGTGGTTGTCTCTTGTGCATCCTTGATGGATGATTATTTTCATTTCTTTGATGCACATGATTTCTTCCCTGTCTGTGTTGCATTCTTTGAGTTTGATGAAATCTACTGTCTTGCCTTAGATTAGATACAAAAGTTCTAGGACAAAACATTGCTATGTGCCCATGAGCATTACATTAAAAATATTGTACATAGTGTTCACTCAAAAATGTAGATGTATTTCTACCAACATAACTCTTTGATTTATTATTCAATCCACAATAAGTTGCCTTGTGACCATACTGGTTGCATCTGAAACAATAGCCATTAAAAATATTATTATGAATAGAGTGAGAGTGATAGAACCTCTTTTGTTGTGGTTACTTTGCTGTAGATCTCCTTTTATATTTTCTTTCTTTGGAAAATTTAGCTTCAAACTTTTCTTGCTTCGATCCTTCAACAGTGAACTTCTTCTTCTCTGTAGAGTTGGAAGATGAAGGTTGTTCAGCTTCATATCCAAGAGCATGATTATCCGTGGAGCTTCTTTGTTGGCTTATCATTTTATCTAGAAACTTTGTGCTCTTCTCAAATTTGAGATTTGTATTGGCCTCTTCTAGTTGTTTCTTCAATAAAATAATCTCTTCCTCTTGTTTGCAACAACCAATATCTTTCTCATTGAACTGAGACCTGAGAGTTTCTTCAATCATATTGAATTCTTCTACCTATACTTTCAAACTAGTTATTATTTCATTTGCATCCTCAAGCTTTCTTGAGATTTCCTTATTCCTTTTTCTTTCTATATTCAATTCATCCATAGCTGCAATTAGTTCCTATTTCAAATTTATTTCTACATCAATTTCTTCTTCATCACATTCCTGTTATTTTTCTGTTTCTTCTTTGAGTGTCATGAAAATACCTCCACCTATTTCCTTTTTAGAATCATCCTCTATGACTTCATTAACTCTCAGCATATATGCTTATGTGTTCTCACCGTTATTCAACTTTAAAGATTTGAACTGAGATTGATGTTTTTGTAACTTGACCTCCTTGATATCATCGTCTTATTCATGAATACTCCTCAGTTTGTCCCATATTTCTTTTGTCGTTTTACAACTCATGATCTTTACCAGTTCACTATCTACTAATCCGCACCTGATAGCATTCTTTGCTTTTGAGTTATTCTCAAATGGATTCTTACAAGAAACATTGGTTGGAGGAGTGATGGGTATTGTGTATTCATTTTCTACTGAATCCCAAATGTCATAACCCAAAGCACAAATATATGCCTACATCCTGAATCTCCAGATTGCATAATTAGTTCTGTCAAACAAAGGTGCTTTTTTTGATGAGAAGTCTTCAACCTTTTCTAGTTCAATTTTCTCTTCCACAAGAACTAAAACTGATTGAGATGCCCTTTTGGAGGAGGATCTATTCTTCTTACCCATTGCTTACTAATCCAAGATCAACCCTAACTGATTTAGCCTGAGAAGAGAACTTTTCTCTGATACCAATTGTTAATATTACAATGGCACTGAGAGGGGGGTGAATCAGTGTAGTTCTTTAAACTTAAATTCATAGCTCTTAAAACTGAAATAATGAAACCTTAAAACCAGATAAAGCAAGTATCACAAGATAACATCACACAACACAAGATTTAATGAGGTTCACCAATTTGGCTACTCCTCAAGAATGATTGCTTGGACTACAATCCAAATCCAGCCTTTGCAAAGCACCAACTTTACAATCAATTTACCAACACCCACTAGAAGGAGCACCAACCCCTTATTTATTTGCACCAACAGAAAGGAGCACCAGCTCATGATTTACCAGCACCAACTGGAAGGAGCACCAACCCCTGATTTACCAGCACCAACTGGAAGGAGCACCAACCCTTGATGCCAAGCATCAAATTGGACTTCAATTCTGAAACTAGAAGATTGATAGTGAGATACCTTTGATTTTGCAAGACCATGACTGGTCTTCTTCACCTTTGTGCACTCTGCTCTCTCTACATAATCACTTTGCACACTCTACTTTGTTACAACTACACTTTGAGTTTGTCTTTGCCCTTTACACTCTCTGCTCCTTCTACTTTCTCTACGTAATCACAGACACACTTAAGACAATTCGACATGACTCTTCGCTCACTTTGCGCACTTCGCCATCATCTCAACACTTTTACGCTTTCTACGCTCTTGTGACCACATTTCACACTTCGACATGCATTCGACGACTTATATAACTTCATCATAATTCTCCAAACAACCCTCCTTTTATAACAACATTTTCATTATGAAAACCCTAATCTTAGTCGGCTTGCATAACAATTGAAAACCCTAAAATTAGTCGGTTGTTCGTCGGTCTTCGTCGACTTCAACTTAACCACAAAAATACATGTCACGATATCACGAAAATTTTTCTCCTTGCTCTTTTCCTTTGCTTAGGCCCACGAAAATACAACATGTTGCGATATCGTGACACTTTTTCTCTCTCCTCTTTCACTTTACTTTGGCCCGCGAAAATACAACATGTCATGGTATCGTGACACTTTCGCCTCCGTATACTTTGTCTTTGCTTTTTTCATGATATCGTGACACTTCTACCTTCAAAGTATTCTTCTCTACTTTTGTCACGAAATCATGAAACTTTTGCTTCTGTACTTAGCTTCTTTGCTTTTGTCATGAAATTGCAACACTTTTGCCTTCGAAGTCTTCTTCTCTGTGTTTGTTGCAAAATCGCGACACTTCTGCCTTCAAAGTCTTCTTCTCTACTTTTTTCGTGAAATCGTGACACTTCTGCTTCCAAAGTCTTGCTTTCTGATTTTGTCGTGAAATCATGATAGTTCTCCTTCCATATGCTTCCTCTCTTTCTTTTGTTGCAAAAATGCGACATGTCGCGATATCGCGACACTTTTTCTTTCTCTTCCTTCCTGCCCTTTCCGAGTCGTGAAAATGTGACATGTCGCGAAATCGTGACACTTTTTCTTTCTCTTCCTTCTTGCCCTTTTTGAGTCACAAAAATGCGACATGTCACGAAATCATGACATTTTTCCAACTTACTTTCTCTCTCTTGTTTTAGTCACGAAAATGCAACATGTCACAAAATCGTGACACTTTTCCAACTTACTTTCTCTCTCCTATTTTAGTTGCGAAACTACGACATGTCACGAAATCGTGACACTTTTCCAACTTACTCTCTTTCTTTGAACTTGTCACGAAATCACGACACTTCTTCTTGCTTTCTCTTTTTCTTCCAACATGTCATGAAATCGCGACAGTTTTTCACTTGCATTTTTCTCTTCCAACATGTCGTGAAATCACGACACTTTTTCTTCCATACCATCTTTCTTGCAATATGTCACAAAATCATGACACTTTTTCTACTTGCATTTTTCTCTTCCAACATGTTGTGAAATCGTGACAATTTTTCCTGCTTGCACTTTCTCTTCGAACATGTCATGAAATTGCGACAGTTTTTCTTGCTTGCACTTTCTCTTCGAACATGTGAAATCGTGATAGTTTTTCTTGCTTGCGCTTTCTCTTCGAACATGTCACAAAATTGCAACAATTTTTATTTCTTGTGCTTTCTCTTCGAACATGTCATGAAATCGCAACAATTTTTCTTGCTTGCACTTTCTTTTCGAACATGTCACGAAATCACGATAGTTTTTCTTGCTTATGCTTTCTCTTCGAACATGTCATGAAATCATGACAGTTTTTCCTGCTTGCACTTTCTTTTCGAACATGTCATGAAATCGTGATAGTTTTTCTTTCTTCTCAACATGTCGCGATATCGTGACAGTTTTTCTTTCTTGCTCAACATGTCACGATATTGCGATAGTTTTTCTTGCCTGCTGTATATGTCGCAATATCATGACACTTTTCTTACTTGTATTTTTCTTTGATCTTTTGCATATGGGCCACTTCGGTCTTCTTGGAAAATCACTGTACAAACTTTGAGTACCCTTTGAACTCCTATCTTCTACATCTGAATATCTTTTGAACTTCCTGTCCACTGCATCAACAGATCTATCTGACTGTGTTGACAACAATGACAATACTATTGCTACACCTTGCTCAACATGATAGAAGCTACATTTAATGGATTTTTTCCATAATTTTAAATTCACTTTCATATATAGATTTAATCTTCTATTCATGCTTTAAATTAGGATTTAATGCAAGATAAAACTTTTTTAAAATCTACTTAATAAAGGAAGATAAAATCTACCTTAAAACATTTCAAGATAAAAAGAATTAAGGAACTACATCATGGTCATATGAGGGCCAATTCACATTTGCTTTTTTTTAAGTTTTATGAACAATCATTAACATATCATGGTAAAATGAACCAACACATGCCACTTTTTAACAGTTACTTGCAATCACTAAGGTGTTCCTAGTATTGAATTGATATATATCTATTGAGATTACTAATAATTATGTACAAATGCTAATATAGCGAAGACCTTGGAGAAGTTGTTTTGTTTTAACTTCTTTCCAAGAGAGGATTTTGTAACCAAAATCCTAAGGGAAAGTGTAATTTCACAATTGGGTAAAATTACCACTCAACACTTCCTTGATCCTCTATTGAATCACCCTCAATTGCTTCTCCATATATTTTGCAGTGTCTTGTTTGATCATCACCTGATATTTTGAATTATCCCAAGATAGAGGTGTTCTACACCTTCTGCATGACATCCATTATTATATGTAAAATCAACCAAATGCAAATAGTCTTCCCATTTAGACTTGATCCATGCAATACATGCAAATCATATCTTCAAAAAATTGGTTAACCCTCTTCATTTTCTCATCAATTTATAGATGGTAAGCATAACTAATATTCAATTTAGTGCCCAATGCACGATGAAGAGTTTGTCAAAACTTTAATGTAAATTTGAAATCTCTATCTAATATGATCACCTTAGGAAAACCATGTAACCTAATTATTTTCTTGGCAAACATATTTGTCACAACTGGTGCAACATTCTTGATGTTCCTTGGTATGAAACGTGCAACTTTAGTCGACTTGTCTACCACCACAAGTATTGCATCATGTTGGTACCTTGTTTTAGGCAAATCCACAATAAAATCCATGGATATGACCTACCAATTTTGAATAGGTATATCATGTGGGTATAATTTTCCTACTACATGTTGATATTCTACCTTTACCTACTAGCATTCCAAACATATAGCAATGAGACTAATAATATCCTATTTCATTCCAAGACAATAAAAGGTCAAATTTCATATTTTCTCTCATCTTAGTACCTCTTGGATGAGCAAAATATGGAGAACTATGTGCCTCCTACATAATAATTCTCTTTAAATCACCAGTATTAGGTATGAAAACCCATCCTTTAAATATAAAAGCCCATATTTTATGTTAAAATCCCTACTCCCCTTAGGATCTGCCTCAATTTTAGCTTGGATTTCAATGCAACATTGGTCCTGTAACTACATTTCCTTGACTATATCAATCAAGTAAAAATGACTTTGGGTTAATGCTGCTATATGCCTCCTCCTATTCAAGGCATAAAAAACCTTATTTTCTTTTTTGTTGATATACTCTATACCAAAGTCATAGTCGGCTAGGAACTCTATCCATATTTTTTCCTTACATTCAACACTGGTTGGGTAAAGATATATCTTAGGCTTTGGTGATCTGTACTTAGCTCAAAAAGTTTTTCTAAAAAATGGTGTCTCCAGACCTTAAGAGCAATCACAACCACTACTAACTCTAGGTCATGTGTAGCATATTTCAGCTCATGCTTCTTGAGTTTTCTAGATTCATGTCCTACTATATCTTCATTTTGGGATAACACCCCTCCAAAACCTTCTATGGAAGTATTTGTGCATACTATAAAATTCCCAAGAGGATAAGGTATTTCGAAAGTTGGTATTGTAGTCAACTTATTCTTTATATTTTCAAAGGTAACCTCACACTTTTATATATATTTTAACTCATTTTATTTCTTTGAAGGTTGGTAATAGAGTAGGAAATTCATGAGTTGTATTTCACAAATTGCCTATAATAACCAGTTATCCCCATGAATATTCTAACTTTAGACACATTAGTAGGTTTAGGTCAACTTAATATGGCTTCAATTTTATTGGGATCAACAACAATCCCTTCTATAGATATAATATACCCCAAGTACTAGACTTGTGAAGCATAGAATTCACATTATTAAAAATTTCCATAAAGTTAATTCTTCCTCAACATCTCTAAAACCAATCTCAAGTTTTAGTCATGTTATTATTTGGAGTGAGATTATATCAAGATATCATCCAAAAATTTTATCTTGGATTTCAGTGCAACATTGGTCCTATAACTATATTTCCTTGACTATATCAATCAAGTCAACATGAATTTGGTTTAATGCTGCTATATGCCTCCTCCTATTCAAGGCATCAATGACCTTATTTTCATTTCTTTTGATATACTCTATACCAAAGTCATAGTCAGCTAGGAACTCTATCCACCTTTTTTACCTTGCATTCAACACTGGTTGGGTAAAGAAATACCTTAGGCTTTGGTGATTTGTCCTTAGCTCAAAAGGTTTTCCCAACAAATAGTGTCTCTAGACCTTAAGAGAAATCACAACCACTACTAAATCTAGGTCATATCTAACATAGTTTAGCTCATTCTTCTTGAGTTTCCTAGATTCATGTCCTACTATAGCTTCATTTTGGGATAACACCCCTCCAAAACCTTCTATGGAAGCATCTATGCATACTATAAAATTCCCAAGAGGATAAGGTATTTGGAAATTTAGTGTTGTAGTCAACTTATTCTTTAGATTTTTAAAGGTAACCTCAAAATTTTATATATATTTGAACTCTTTTCCTTTTCTTTAAAGGTTGGTAATATAGTAGAAAATTCATGAGTTTGTCTTTCACAAATTTCCTATAATAACTAGTTATCCCCATGAATATTCTAACTTATAACACATTAGTAGGTGTAAGCCAACGTAATATGGCTTCAATTTTCTTGGGGTCAACAACAATCCCTTATGTAGATATAATATACCCCAAGTACTATACTTGTGAAGCATAGAATTCACATTATGATAACTTTCCATAAAGTTAATTCTTCCTCAAAACCAACCTCAAATGGTGGTCATGTTCTTATTTGGAGTGAGAATATATTAAGATATCATCCAAAAACAAATATATAAAATGATCCAGATATTTCTTGAACACATTGTTCATCAGTTTCATAAAGGTTGTTGGTGCATTTTTCAACCCAAATGGTAGCAATGTGAACTCATAGTACCCATATCCAGTCTTGAAAGTTGTTTTGTGAGTTTTCTTATGAATTTTTAATTGATGATATCCTAATCTTAGGTAATTTTCTGAGAAGATAGTGACATCTTTTATTTGATAATAAATATCATCCATTTTGGGTAATGGATACCTATTTTTGATGGTCACTTTATTTAGCATCCTATGGTCAACACATAGTCTTAAGTAACCATACTTATTCTTAAATAAAAAACACTGGAGCACCCCAAGGAAACACACTAGGCTTAATCAAACATTTCTCCAATAAATCTTGGAGTTGCACCTTTAGCTCTTGCAACTCAATAGGAGTCATTCTATAAGGTGTCCTAGAAAGAGGTTCAGCTCCAGGTATTAACTCAATAATGTAATAAAATTCACACTAATGTGGAAGGCTTAGGATATATTTGAAAAACACATCCCTAAATTCATGTATAATTGGACAATTCTTAAATATCTTTGCATCTTCATTATTGCCTTTCTTTCAACCTAGTTTAATTTCCTCTTAAGATACATAGCTGAAAATAAATGTGGTTGAAAATATCCTTGACTACTTTGAACCCTTAATATTTGCTTATCCTTATCAATATAATCCGTCCACCTTTATTGGAAATTGATTAGTGCTCAATGATATTTTATCCAATCCATCGTTAAGATAATATCAAAGGCATGTAGCAATGATACATATAAGTTCCAAATATTTGATCCATTGGGTAGGAAAATCTTAACAATAGTTAAGCATTGATTCACTAAGTATTTCTATCCAAAACCATACTCAAATTTCCACCCTTGTACCAAAAATCAAGTTTTTTTCGACATATCCCCAATAATACTAGTAGAAATGAAACTATATGTGGGTCCACAATCAATTAGAACCTTTACATTTTTATTGAATAAATTACCATTTAACAACATGGGAGTTCCTTGACCATCTAAATTTTAACTTCCTATGGCTACAAAGATTCAATGAGGTTGCTCCTCTACTTTGTTGCTTGTATTTGGCATTTGGGGACACTTTTTTACATAATAAGAAACCCCACAAATCAAATAAACTATTCCGGTGCATGAGATATTTATTATATCCTATCCCCTATATCCTTGTTTTGAGCTGAATCATTTTTCTTTGAAGTTTGGGGCTTTGGATTATCCTTTATCTAATTTTTTATTTATTTTTCCTTATTTCCATTGTTATTATTTCTAAACTTTGGGTTTCCTTTGATTTTTATATTTTACTCTTTGTCCCATTTTGTAAACCCAATACTCTTTATTTTTATAAGTTTATATTTATCTCCTTATATCAATACTCCATAGTTGAAGAAGGTTTTTTTGTGTGTTGATTTATCTCTTCCTATCGAGCCAAATCATATGTGTTTTGTAGGGTTTTGGTCTTAAGCAAATTAATTACTAGTTGAATCTTAGGATCCACTCCCAAGATAAAATTTTGCATATTTCAACATTCCTTAGTCTCATACTCATGAACATATTTTAAAATTTTGATGAATTTTTGATAATGTTCATCCATAGTTAATGTGACTTGTTGGAGCATAGAGATTTCCTTAAATTTCTCTATGTAAAACTGACTTGTTAGGAATATTTTCTTAAATGCCTTTACAAAAATAACCCATTTAAATTACATTGAATGGATTCCTCTACCTAACTTGAATGTATTCCACCATTCCAAGGTTGCATATTGAAGATGAAGGGTTGACCAAATAGTTTAGGTTTTTTGTGAGTAATTCTTCATGGAAATGTAAGTTTGCAACTCATTCAAAAAATATTCTATTGCATTACTCCCTTATCTTCCATTAAATTTTGGTACCTTGATATTATTTAGATCCTTGAAAATCTCAACCTCAATTTGATCTTTACCCTCATGGAATCCTCTAATAGGATTTTCTTCCTGTCTACCCTTTGTATTCCTATTATTGGATTCCCTATTAAAAATTATTTCTAACATTTTCTATTGTTGCTCTATCTACTCTTGAATCAATTTAACTACGGAAGTAAGGTTTTTCACCCTCTTACTAGAGTCCACTATTATTCTAAAATTCTTTTAGGGATGAGCTATATATTCTTCCTATGTAGTTGACCCTAAAATTTTGTAATATCCTCCTCTCAAAACATGTGTCGTCTCCTATCAACCAAAAGAATTGGATAAGTTACATTTTTTTTAAAATAGTACTTTCTAAGGTTAGTTAGATTCATCTTCCCATGAACTAACTTAGACCATTATCATTCACCTGATAATGATCATGGTCACACTTAACTAATTGCAAGGTTCCATATCTTATAAGATCAATATAATTCACCTAATAAAGATCATGGTCAAACTTGCTGCCCCATAAGGTGCTATCCCCAAAAAGAAGCTATATTTTCTAGGATTTTTACACCTTGGTATAACCGATCAAGATGACATGAAATACTTACCTTTTCCTAAATCAACTTAAGGTACCTAGAAGAGTAAGCCTTCTCAAAAGTAGCACATCAAGTCAAGGTTCAACCTAGGTTATCTTCATGGAAGTTGTGTCCTACGACCTAGGCTATGATACCAACTGTAACAACACATCAAATAAAACCAAGGGAGAGAACTATTTTTTTCAAGGATAAAATTCATAAAGAAGATCCAATATATTTCATCAGTATTAAGGTATAATCACTTTTGATTTTATTGTCACTACAAACAAAAATCAAGTGGATAGAAGTGGCCAACTTCTTGTAATCATTTGGGGTTCATTTTTCTAACCTCACCATTAGAAAATATTCCACCAATGATCCCCCCACTTTTCTATACACTCACCTATATAGGACAACTTGACCAAAATGTACGTATTACCCTTTAATGCCCATAACACTTAAAGGTGACACCTATTACCTAACCCTACATAAGTCTGTCTATGTAGGATTAATATAGCATGATGCCTTAGTCATTAGTTAGCTCAACCTCATTATGACCTAACTAAGACCATTACCATTCACTTGGTAATAATTGTAGTTACACTTGCTGCATTGTAAGGTTCCACCACTATACTACCTTTTTAATGATCCAATGGATTGTCCCATACCCTTCCACTATTAGATTCCTTAGCCTCACTAATTTGAATACATCAAAGTGTCATAGCTAGGAATACCTAAGCCTCACCACTTAGGGCCACCAAAGCCTCACCAATTAGGGTGCATCATTCACAAATACCTAGTTATTGACTCACCACAAATAAATTAGGATAGGGTACATCTTGACTTGATTACTAATATGGCTCTAGTATCATGCCAAAAATAATTCCCTCTAAACCCAAGAGTCTTAACATTTCAAAACATTTCTTCGAAAGGAAATAGGGTGCTATCATAATTAAATTTAACATAACACAATGCTAAAGAATAGGAATTTTAAATACTTAAGAAATATAGAATTTAACATTTTGTTTATTTACAATGGAAGGATGAAATCGATATTTAAATAAATCATAACCATAATCCATAAATAGATTCTATCATTCCTTCATTAACACATCCTTTCTATTTTACAAATAACTAACTATTTCCAATAACTTAACATATAATAACAAAATTATTTAATCTTCCATTATTTGCACAAATATCACATAATGTAACAATAATATTTATATGATATCATAATATTGCATAACATAATTTTCATACAAGATACTTTCCAACTACTTCTCATGTTTTATTACAATATTACATTCCAACATAAATGGTCCCTAGTTTCATCTTTCTTTTTTGATTATTCCTCTTGATAAGATATCTCCCATGAACTTTAGGGATCATGGATTAGCACAACTCTTACATGCATATGCAAGCCTAATATGCACTATGCAAGAAAACATATAATAATGTAAGCATATACGTCATGCAAACCAATGCTAAGCAAGAAAATTGAAAGAATCCCATACTACTATTGATTATGGATTCCTTAAATACTCAAGCCTCATCCATTTTTTAATTGAAAACTTGCTATTAAAATATTTCAATAATAAGGGTTCGAATCCCTCAAGCCCCTTAGTACTAGTGGACGTGTCGCGTTAGCGTAGCTAGCTACGTAAAAGGTTTACCCAATGCAATTGAAGGTTATAGTGGTGACACAGAGTGAGATTCGAATCCATGAAAGATGTAGAAAATTGTAACGAGTTACCGACTCCTCTAATATATATATCTCTTATATATATATATATATATATATATATATATTTCAATAATAAATTCTCATTAATATTTATTCAATTTCTTTATTCATTCTTAAACTCACCAATAACTCTTGTATTTAATCAAAATTTATGGAATCCTTCAACATTAATCCAATAGTTCCAACATGACAACTTAATAACTTTTGATTAATGGATATAATATTAAATCAATTTATAAAGCAAAATTTTTACTTCTAAACAAATTTATTTCAAGAAGTCAATAAAATAATTGATAAAATGTTAAATTTGAACATAACAAAAAGGTATTCATTATTAATTAAAAACTCCATGTTTATAATTATTTAACCTATTAATCATTTACAAGCTTAAACATATTAAAAACGAACACAAAGCAATATATTTGGAACACAAGATAAAAGGACATTATCAAGATGTAATATAACCTTGGGTCAACAATAATGATAAAACTAATTTGTGCTACCATCTCATAAAAATTTTGTACAACCTATTAGGATTTTGGGAAGCCATGTCTTGGAAGAGGAGTGATAACTCTAAGGAACAACACTTAATGGTGCAAATACATGCATGCTCCAAGAAATCCAAACCTTGCTCGCAAAAAAACCTATAGCCTACTACTATGATTGAGGTATATTATTAAATTATTTCTCTTAATATAGCTTTAAAACCATTCTAAAATACATCGATAAATCCATGCATAGGAGCATAAAATATATTAAACATACCTCAAGGACGTATACTGTTATCAAAAGATAACATATATTTAACATAGAATTAGGGTCATGATAGTGGCCTATATATAAATGTGGATTAAATCTCTTCTACCTATCTTCTAATGCCACAAAATAAAAACTATAGTGAATGATAACTGTGAAATTCCATGTTGAAGGATACTAAAAGATAAATGTATCTAACAAGGTTAGCAATAGTGAGAGTGGCAAGGATATCGAAGGATAACTTTGAGGTACTAAAAAGGGTTGGTTGCAATGCTACCAAACTACAAAGATGGTGAATCTTCCAAAATCTCACCCAATGCTTCAAGCTCTGCTAGTTTTGGATGGATTCTTCGAAGCAATAACTTATAATAAGGCAAGAATATCTCCACTAGAATGACTATGTTAGAGTTACTATTTCATAGTAACTATAATATTACCTTATTTAGTTTTATGTTGTTAGGATATATTTACCTACCTAGATTAATTATTCGTTAAATATTCTATTTAACGAATATATTATTTGTTAGGATTATTTTTTTAGTAATTAGCGCTTATTTCTCTAAGTGTGTAGGTTAGTCTATTATGGGCTCTTGATTATGTATTTATCTCATAGTTATTAATACATTTTTCAATCGCCTTATGCTTTCAAATATGGTATTAGAGCCTATAGAGCTCTGGGCTCATTCATATCCTGAGAGCAGTGGAGGACTTGTTTGCTAGAGATCTGGTCCTATTGTTGAGGTATTACCAGTGGACATGACTCAGTGAGGAGTGGGAGTCAAACTGTGGATCAAACCTTTGATTCAATCCTCAAATAATATCTAGACCTAAACTTGGTGGTCGTAAATCTAAACTAACAATCTAGCAGCTAAGGTGGACTCAGACCGCGATGTGGCTAACAACCACAACCTACATAGACGAACAAGTTTTATTGCTACCTGATATTGATTAGAGGACATTGCCACTACATACATGACATGTACTAATGATGGACGTTGTGATGTAGATCCTGATAGAATAGACTGGGAATTCTTACTAGACCTACGCATGAGGTGGAGAATAATCATGACTGCACCCTACTGGACCTGACACTGTGGACGTTGACAGTACAGAGACCTAGCCTAGGTGCATGCGATACTCTGTAACCAATTGGATACTACACACGGAGAGCTAAACCAATGCAACTAATGATGCTAGCAGATGTAGAGACCCTAATATGTACTCGATATCAAATATTTGAGGAACCCTAAGACGTAATCGATCTCACCTATTAGTGGACAATCTAGATGACCTAAGTGACATGGCAAAGTGATTGTGGTGATGGGTGATAAAAAGGTACAAGTTAGGTTTTGTCCACCGTTGGGTGGACATTAAGGCTATTAAGTATTTTGATTTTTAAAAACCTTCTTGAGCTTCGGCATCCCAAATGTGGGACTAAAGCATCCAATTTACCACAATAGCCATATTGTAGCTAGCTAGGAAACTATGGTGAATCATATGCAGCCATTGATGGAGAATGCTAGCCATACCAAAAATTAATATTTTTTTGCTGACACAGATGATCGATAGTGATTTGATCGATCATCTACATGTTTTTCATACACCTGCGTGAGCCATCTAAGATTTTATTGTCTGGAGTATGTAGATTGATGCCTAAAATGCATATCACCAGCACAACAGAAGGAGTTGTAGATAATTTGATTGTAGGATTTTAGCTAATTTGCAAGAAGGAGATGCATTTTTTTTTCTAGACACTGCATTTTGAAATACTTGCGAACAACACTCAGTAGCAAGAAGAAGGATTTCCAATGAGAAATCATGATTAGAAACTCTGTGAGAAGCCTATCGTAGTAATCAATCTGATGAGATCAATCATGAGCTAAGAAAAAATCATTCTCGGTTACCACGAAAAGCATACTAGAAAATCACACCTGAGTGCATTTGGTAGGGATAGATCACTTATATTACTGAATGCTGAGCTAAGATCATGTACTGGTAGAGTGAAAATAGAATAAAATATATATTTAACCTATATCCTAAGGTTATTTCATTCTTCAATAACATTGCACATCGACTTGTCCAATCCTATTGAGACACATGATAGTCATGCATGTAAACCACTGGAGAGGAGCTAGCATAGAATCCAACCACTATGCATGGAGGTGATCGAGATCCAGTATCACCGAGAAAAAGAAAACAATTTTATTTTATTCCATGCAGCCGAATATTACAATCACAGCCAAAAATTACAGTCACAGCTGTTTATCCATAAGTCGCAAAAGAATGGCATCTTTTTCACACTTCTCCAAGCTGGAAATACCACGTGATTATCTTCTTGATTTAGCAATTAATCTTCCCTCCCTTGTGCATGCCTTTGTTTCCATTTTTAAAGGTTCTTATGTGGCGCTCCATTTCCAGCTGGCGGCCCTTCGTTTCCTCTTCCAAAACCTTTCGTTCACCTCCCCGTGTCGCTTCGTTGTCCAGGTATTCAACACGTGTCACTTTCTGCCTCTTCATCTTCGACTCGTCTTTTGGCACGAAAATATGCCCTGTCGTGATATCATGAAATGTCGCAATATCATGACGTCTTTTCTATCGCGCCTTCGTTCTTAAGCTGCGATCGCGATTTCATGACCCTCCGTATTGTCGTAGATTTTGTTTTTATTTTGGTCATGATTTCACGACCCTTCCAACTACCGTAGCCTCTGCTTCCATTGCGGTCATGATTTCGCAACCCTCCATACTGTCATGGCCTCTATTTCTATTTTGGTCGCAATTTTGTGACATGTCGCAAAATTGTGACATGTCACGATTTCGTGACCCTCCATTCGCCATAGCCTCTACCTCTGGTTTTGGTCACGATTTCACGACATGTCGCGAAGTCACAACATGTCATGATTTCGCGACCCTCCGTTCACCATAGCCCTGCTTCATGATTTGGTCATGATTTCATGACATGTTGTGAAATCATGACATGTCATGATTTCGTGACCCTCCCTCGGCCGTAGCTTCTTTCCCTGTTGGTTGGTGCAAGATTGCTCTACTGCCCTTGAATGCTCCTGCATCAGACACCTAGGGTAGATTGAGAAGTGATCCTCACTTCTAAACTTTTGGAGGGAGACCCAGGCGGTCGACCTCCATTTTAGACAACCAAGTTGCATCTTCTATCGGTCTGCCATTCCACTTGACCAAATATTCAAAATACTGTCTATTTTTGGTACTTTTGCCTTCTCTTATGTCCAGTATTTCCTCTATCTCATCTATGGTTGGAGTAGATGCTGGAATACTCCACAACTCTGCACATGGTGCCTCACTACTATCCTCTTCATGGTATTTCACTAAATTTGATATGTTAAAAATAGGTGAAATTTCAAGCCCACTTGGCAATTCCACTTTATATGCATTGCCTGACTCCCGTTTTTCTAGTATTCTGCATGGTACAAATTTCTTCATCTTCAATTTGTTACAAGTTTTGGTTGGAAACCTTTCTTTTCTGAGATGGACCATGACCTCATCTCCCACTTCGAACTCTTTGAACCACCTCTTTTGGTCTGCTCTTGTATTGTACTGAGTATTCATTTTTGTAATTTATTTCTTTACTTCTTCATGCAGGCTTTTCATCTGTTTCACAAATTCCTCAGCCTCAGCACTGCACTTTTCTCCTTTATCTAATTTCCTCAGCTCAGAAACATTTCTTGGGATGTTTCCATATATGACTTGGAATGGATATTTGTTTGTATTTTTGTTGATAGAATTGTTGTATGCAAATTCTGCCTGCGGCAAAACCAAATCCCATCCCTTGGGTTTATCAGCTATCAAGCATCTTAATAAATTACCCAAACTTCTATTTACCACCTTTGTCTGTCCATCAGTTTGTGGGTGGTATGCAGAACTGAACTTCAAATCTGTCTTCAACTTCTTCCACAATGTTCTCCAAAAATACCCAACAAACTTTGTATCTCTGTCAGAAACTATGCTTTTTGGTAGACCGTGAAGTCGTACCACTTCCTTGAAAAATAACCCTACAATGTGAACCGCGTCACTTGTTTTCTAGCAGGGAATAAAATGTGCCATCTTGGAGAATCTGTCAACCACCACAAATACAAAGTCATTTCCCCTCTATGTTCTTGGCAACCCAAGAATGAAATCCATGTTGATGTCCTCCCATGGCCTCTCAGGTACAGGTAACGACTGATATAATCTTGTGTTCTGCCTCACTCCTTTTGCCATTTGGCATATTCTGCAACTTTGCACAAACTTGTTCACATCCTGCTGTAGTTGTGGCCAGTAATAGTTCTCACTCACTAGGGCAATGGTCTTATCCCGGCCAAAATTTCCAGCCAGTCCTCCGCTGTGTTTCTCTTTGACTAAGTTTTCCCGCATGGAACTCCTTGGAATGCATAATCTACTTCCTTTGAACAACATTCCATCTTGGATTAGAAAATCCAACCATTTTGTCCTATCCACGAGTAATAGTGCCGAGCAAGCCTTCCAGGCTTCTGCAAAATCAGGATCTTCCGAGTACAGGCCCTTCAGTTCTTCGAATCCTACCACTTCCACTATCATTTCAATCAGAAAATTCTGCCTTCTACTTAAGGCATCTGCAACTCTATTTAATTTTTTGCTTCTGCGCTTTAACACAAAGGTATAGCTTTGGAGAAACTCAACCCACTTCAATTGTCTCTGGTTCAATTTTCCCTGGATGTTTATATACTGTATGGCCTGATGATCAGTATATAACACAAACTCTTTTGGCAGAAAATAATGTCTCCACTTCTTCAAGGACTGAACTATGGCATAGAATTCTTGATCATACACTGAATAATTTTTCTTGGCATCATTGAGTTTCTCACTGAAGTAAGCAACAATCTTACCTTCTTGACTCAGCACAGCTCCAATGGCACTACCACTGGCATCATAGTCTACCTGAAATACCTTATTAAAGTAAGTGCTAAAATAGGTTGCTCAATGACCTTCTTCTTCAATATATCAAAGATTTTGTCAGCTCCCAAGGTCCACTTAAAGTCTTTCCTATCCCCTCTCATTGTCTCTGTAAGGGGTGCACAAATACTGTTGAAATTTTTGATGAATTTCTTGTAAAAACTGGCTAAACCATGAAATGATCTCACTTCAAAAGTGCTTCTTGGAGTAGGCCATTCCATGATAGCCCTCAAATTTTCTGGGTCCATCTTCAGACCTTCAACTGAGATGACAAATCCCAGGTATACCAACTCCTTCACAAAATTGCACTTCTTCAAGTTGATCAACAACTGTTCTTCCCTCAACTTCTCAAAAACCCTCCTGATGTGCATCAGGTGCTCTTCCAGGGTTCTACTGAATATCAAAATGTCATCAAAATAAACAATAACAAACTTGCCTAAGAACTCCTTTAGCATTTCATTCATCAACCGCATGAGCCCAAATGGCATGACCAACCACTCATATAAACCTTCTCTGGTTTTGAAAGCAGTTTTCCACTCATCTCCTTCTCTGATCCGAATCTAATGGTAGCCATTCTTCAGGTCAATCTTGGTGAAGTACTTGGCTCCACTCAAACAGTCCATAATATCATCCATCCTAGGTAATGGAAATCTATATTTTATGATGATCTTGTTTATAGCTCGGGAGTCCATACACATCCTCCACTCCCCATCCTTATTTGGTGCTAGTACTGTAGGTACCACACATGGACTCAAGCTTTCTTGAATCAGTCCCTTTTTCAACAACTCATGGACTTGCCTGCTTAGCTCCTCACTTTCCATAGGAGTCATTCTGTGGTCTGCCTTGTTGGGTAAACTAGATCCAGGCACCAAATCAATATGATGACTAATCTTCCTCATTGGTGGTAAACCCTCATGAACATTGTCTGATATGATGTCTAGAAATTCTTCTAATAGGTGTTCAACCTCTGCTAGAATATCTGTGTACTATTATTTCTTAATAGTAGGGATTAATGCATAACACATTGAATCCCTCTTCAGACCATCCAAAAACTGTCTTCCTTCCACCAGGCAAATTTTGGAACTACTACACACTTTCTCATCCACTTCCTTCAGTGGCTTCAATTTGTGATGTACTCCACCCTTCGTTAGAGAGTACGTATTTGCATGCCCATCGTGCACTGCACGTCTGTCAAATTGCCATGGTCTTCCCAACAACAAATGGCAAGCATCCATTGGCAATACATCACATAGGACCTCATCTTGATAATTCCCAATGTGAAATTTTACTAAGCACTGTTCACTAACAAGTGCTCTGTGGTCTTTCTGCAACCATGCAATCCAATATGGATGCGGGTGCTTCCTCTTCCCCAAATTCAACTTATTAACCATCTCTTCTAAAACTAGGTTGTCTGTGCTACCATTATCAATGATAACATTACAGACATTCCCTGCACATTTGCACCTCGTGAAAAATAGGCTCTTCCTCTATTCTAGTTCTTTTTCCTCATTCAACAGTGTTCTTCTCATCATCAACACTTATCCTCCTTCTACCTCTTTAGAGTGTTCTGACTCTACACCTTCATCAGCCACAGCATCTCTGGCATGACCCTCAGGTCTCCTGTCCATCCTTTCTTGGTGTTGAGGACATTCATATGACCGGTGTCCTTCTCCACATTGGAAATAGGTTCCATGGAATACCCCTATTCCATACCCACGTCTCGATCTACCTCTTCCTCTCTAGTAGTCATTGTTTTGATCACGCGGGTGGTAGGTATTCTCCTTTTTTTGTTCCTGGGGTTTGCTTGTTTCCCCAGTCTTCTTCTAGTCTTAGTAATTTCCTCCACCGGTTCTTCCACTATGATCCCTTCCTCTCTGGTTGCCTTCGAATCTTTTTTTTAGTTTCTCTTCTACCTTCAAAGCCAACTGGTATGCTGGTGGCTATTCTGATCAAGCTAAGCTCTTCGTAAATGTTCATTCTCAACCCATTGATGTATCTAGCTACTTTCTCCTTATTAGCCCCTGAATGGCCAGTTATGATGGAGATCTTGTAGAATTCTTCTATGTATTCTTGGACAGACTTGCCTGCTTGCCTCAGACTCTGTATTCTCCTCAACAGGTCCAACTCATAATCTGTAGGAATAAATTGTCTCTTCAGATTCTCCACCATTCGGTCCCATCTGGTTATTTTCTCCTTTCCATTTTTATTTCTTTCGAGTTGTATTCCTTTCCACCATAAACTAGCATGGCCTTTTAATTTTGTTTTTGCAAATTTTATCCAGTCTGGATTTGCCACCTCCTCATACTCAAAGTATTCCTCCATATCGTTGATCCAGTCAATCAACTCTTCTGGGTTGAGGTGCCCAGAATATGTAGAGACATCAAACTTTGGTCTCTTCCTGTATTGAGATAGAGCTTTCAGCAGTCTAGCTTCAGAAGGATTCAATGCATCTTCATCATCTAATGGACCCTCAGTTTCCCAAGCTTCATCGTCACTCTGTTCTTCTCCCTTAGGCTTGGTACTTTTTCACAATTCTTCCTATAGGGCTTGCACTTGTCTTTGCAACACTTTGAAATCTTCATCCTACGCCACATTTCTCCCATGACCATGATTTCTTTTTAGAGGCATCCTGCTCACGATTTCTTTGTTACACTACTCAAGCACTCTCATTCTCTCTTCTCAAAATCCTTCCATAGATCTTGGTGCAAACTACCTCACGTTCGGCGTTCTGTTTGCACACTCAGAATCACTCGCTCTGATACCACTTGATCGAGATCCAGTATCACAGAGAAAAAGAAAACAATTTTATTTTATTCCATGCAGCCGAATATTACAATCACAGCCAAAAATTACAGTCACGGCTGTTTATCCATAAGTCACAAAAGAATGGCATCTTTTTTGCACTTCTCCAAGCTGGAAATACCACGTGATTATCTTCTTGATTTAGCAATTAATCTTCCATCCCTTGTGCATGCCTTTGTTTCCCTTTTTAAAGGTTCTTAGGTGGCGCTCCATTTCCAGCTGGCGGCCCTTCGTTTCCTCTTCTAGAACCTTTTGTTTGCCTCCCCGTGTCACTTTGTCATCCAGGTATTCACCACGTGTCACTTTTTGCCTCTTCGTCTTTGGCTCGTCTTTTGGCACAAAAATACACCCTGTCGTGATATCACGACATGTCGCGATATCATGACGTCTTTTCTACCGTGCCTTCGTTCTTAAGCTATGATCGCGATTTCGTGACATGTTGCAAAATTGTGACATGTCACGATTTGGTGACCCTCCATACTGTCGTAGCTTCTATTTCTGTTTTGATCATGATTTCATGACCATCCATACTACCGTAGCTTCTGTTTCTATTTTGGTCATGATTTCGTGACCCTTCACACTAGCGTAGCCTCTGCTTTCGTTACGATCATGATTTCGTGACCCTCCATACTGCCATGGCCTCTGTTTCTATTTTGGTCACGATTTCACGACCCTCCGTCTGCCGTAGCCTCTACCTCTAGTTTTGGTTGTGATTTCATGACATGTCACGAAATCATGACATGTCACGATTTTGCGACCCTTCGTCCGTCATAGCCCTGCTTCATGATTTGGTCGTGATTTCACGACATGTCACGAAATCGTTACATGTCACGATTTTGCGACCCTCCCTCGACCGTAGATTATTTCCCTGTTGGTTGGTGCAGGATTGCTCTGCTGCCCTCAGAAGCTCTTGCATCAGGAGGAGGAGCAGAAGGTTGAGGAATCACTTCCTTGAGAGGTACACCACCATAGGGTAGCACTGACCATTATTGGCAGGTCGGGCGAGGGTCTGCATGATATAGGGAAACTTTCCCTTTCATTCCCATCGCCAGTGGTAGCGATGTGGTAGGCAACTTGGTGCTAAGGTGCAAACCACCCATAGGTCGGGTGTTCCAACCTGCTTGTGCCTAATTAACACACAAGGGGTTCCATTTATGCTAAGGTAGCAATTTTTTTCTTATTTGCAAAATTTTATTAAATTTTATTTCAATTTTTTTTTTTATTATTTCATATTTTTGTTTTTAAAATCAATTATCAATTTTATTGATTTTTTACCAAAATTATCTAATTATTAAATCAATTTTTTATTAAAATTTTATTTTTGCAAATAAAAATAAATCTAAATCCAATCTATGAGGGAGATAAAACTTGTCAAGGCAATCAACAAGGGATAAAATCATCAAAACTCCAACCTATTTTTTTAGGCTTCATAAATAACAAATTTTTTGTTTGAAAGTCCTTATAAAAGGGGGGGCTTACCTAATTTTTTAGGTTCCATAAATAGCAAACTTCTTTTTTTTGAAGTACTTCACTGGAGGATTGTTTGGTGACATATTATGCAAATCTACCTATGAAGCACGCTTTGTACAAGATTTTTGAGGCTTCATAGTTGCATTATTTTTTGCACTAAGGGGAGGAATACAATTTTTCTCTCCACCATATCCTATCTTGCACATAGGAGAGATATCATTTTGCAAAAACAAGGGGGGAAGACTTATATGGGTGCATTTTCGAAAGTGACTGACACCTTAGTCAAATTATTTTTATAAAATTTCATTGTAAAAGGTGTATTTTTGGCAGAGATCGACACCTTAAAATATGGGTAGATCAAAGAAGAAAATACCACAAAATCAATATATGTTTTTACATCAGTTAAAGGTCCTTATTTTCCACCAAATATGGAAGGAATGGATTTTTATGAGGATGAAAAATATCTTACAGTACACAGTGGTGTAAAATCCATTCTCAAATATTCTGAATATTCTAAAGACATTCAGAAGAAAGGTATTCAAATCCCTATAAGCGTCATAATGGAAGTCTACATATCATTGATTTATATTGACATTACACAACGTAAAGTGAACAGGGATATTAGTAAGGAAACAAAGGTCAAACTCCTAATGGTCGATGCTTGTAGTGACACAAGTGACCTTCAAACCATGGTGGCAAATGCTTGTTGTGACACATGTGACCTTGAGCCCATGATGGCCAATGCTTGTTGTGATACAGGCAACCTCATACCTTCTATGGTAGATATTAGTTGTAGCACAGGTGATCTCATCATAGTAGTAAATTTTGCTTGTGACACTAGTGACTTAAAAATTGAACCTCCTCAAAAAGAGAATCATAATATCATCAATAATAACAAATGCCATATTGTTAATAACATTGATGAAGATGATGAAATTGGGTGTTTTGAAAAACACACCACAAGATATGAATCCTAACTGATGAAGAATATGGGATTCAATGGTGAGAGATTAGATAAACATCAACAAGGCATTAAAATTCCAATAATGCTAAATGTTAGTGCAAAGAATGAAGACCTTGGCTATTTTGGACAAGCAAGTACCAGTAAAATCATGTTTGTAAATCCTAAAACTCCTACAACTCATAAAAAACATTGTTGCAATATTTATGGGAAAATAGGACATGTTGCAGCTAAGTGTTGGAAATTACATCCTTGTGATTCATGTGGATGTACAAATCACTCTTCTTCAAGTTGTTGGTACAAAGTGAAAATGGCCAACAAGGTTCATATTGATTGTGGATGGACAGATCTCACACAATGGACCATGATGAAAGAAATATTGTATGGTTTCTACCAAAAAGGTAAAACCTATGGTAGACCCCGAGGCAAATCTAGTGACAGACCGAGTGGAAGTCCCATAGATAATGACCTAGAGATAGACCTAGATACAAAGTTCTAGAGGCATATCTATAGGCAAATCCAGAGGCAATGATCCAGAGGCAGATTCATAGATAGATCCTATGATAGATCTAGAGGGTCAAATCTAGAGGTACGCTTAGAGCTATAGCCAGAGCCTAAGACAAAGCACGAGCCACCATTCTTTCATTTTTCTTCTTCTTCATTGTATTGGGATAGTTATATTATTATCCAAATAATGTAATAAGGGGATGTTAGAGTTACTATTTCATAGTAACTATAATATTGCCTTATTTGGTTTTATGTTGTTAGGATAGATTTACCTACCTAGATTAATTATTCATTAAATATTCTATTTAACAAATATATTATTTGTTAGGCTTATTTTGTTAGTTGTTAGCGCTTATTTATCTAAGTGCGTGGGTCAGTCTATTATGGGATATTTATTATGTATTTATCTCATAGTTGTTAAATATATAATCAAGAGACCATAATAGACTAACCTACGCACTTAGAGAAATAAGTTCTAACAACCAACAAAATAAACCTAACAAATAATATATTCATTAAATAGAATATTTAATGAATAATTAATATGGGTAGGTAAATCTATCCTAACAACATAAAACCAAATAAGGTAATATTATAGTTACTATGAAATAGTAACTCTAACATACTAAGCCTTAAACTTCAATACAAGGTTCTTATGTGGTAAAACCAATCTAGACCAAACCTTAAGCACAACCAAAACTCTATAGGCTTGATTAATTTAACAAAAGAAACTATTTTCCAAAATCTAGAGCTCCCTAGAGTTTAGAAATGATATTCCCATTAATCCTCAAAACATAAGCAATTATAAGAGCAATCAATAGTTCATGCAACTACGTATGCTATGCATTAATTAAATCATTAAATAATAGTAATGCACCTAGAATGTATATGTCATTTCCAATATATTAATCATACAAAGCATTTATTTTTCACAAAGAAACTAGGAAGACAAATACCTCTCCAATAGCTAATCTAGGTGATTCTTCCTTCTTATCAAACCTTCACCCTTTATATCTTCCTCTAGCTAGCCTACCAAAACTTGCAAATCCTCGCAACATATATTCCCAAATAAAACCAAAAAGAACTATCAACATAGGAAGAGATTTCTTTCTTACATACCAGTCTATTATGTACAAGAGTAATGTTTCAATTCTACGTGAAAACAATATTTTATACATTGCCAACTATTCTAAAATTTTCAACTTTCCAAATTGCCAAAAAATTGAATTTTATTTATTTAATGAACTTCCCTTTAAATTTTGAACTTATCAAAGATCACCTTAATTTACTAATACTTCTTAGGTCTAGTTTTAATAATTTGTATCTCATTTATTCAATTGTTTTCTAATGTTAGTGTTTATTACTAACATTAGGATAATCAATGAATCATCTCTTAAAATTGATTTAATTGATATCAAATGTTAATATTAACCATTAACATTGATATTTAATCATTTTAAGTATTAATAATACTAAAACTATTATTAATACCTAACTTGATAAAACCAAACAAATTCCGTATTTCAAAACACATGCATAAATGCTTCCTAATATTAATTTGCAGGTCTAATATGCAATCAATAATATGCACAAACAATGTTTTTCCTTAAGCAAGAGGCTTTATGATAACTACAACGTTATAACTCATCTACTAAGGAATACCTATGTATAAGATAAGGACTCTTTTTATTTAATAGCAACCTTATTCCCCAATCATGCATTTTAAATCAAACATATGTAAATGCATATATATGAGGGTTTTACCCTTGATTTATTGATGTGAATTTTTCCATTATTTTTCTTTTCTCTCAACTCTTATGGTTATTCCATACCAATCCACCCATGAGAGTATCTAGTCCTGCAACCACAAAATTCATCAACAATAACATATTCTAAAAATAGAATAATCCAACATTAGAAAGCATAAAATAAAACTATCAACTCATTTTTATAGAACAAAATAAGATCATGCATTTGATAGGAAAGTCCTACTAGGGTGGACCATTACACTAAGGTAATACCTTCCATTTCCCTTTCCCTACCCATTAACCATCTAATTTTATCCAAAACTCTTTCGATATGTGAGACAAATATTGCTAATATATTAGTATCACCTATAGCAAAATAATGAAGAAATTCAATATCCCCCCCAAAAGAAAACCATTTGTTGCACTCTATATTAATTCCTCCTGCCACCTTCTTGATCAACCAATTTTAGTCTTGTTTAGTATAGTCATTAGATTTCAAAAATAACTCTAGATATTTGAATCCCTCTTGACTATCAAAAATATTAAAGGGGAAACTTGACCTATTAATATAGTATAGTATAATGTTTATCCACATAGTTAAAAGAGATGCTTGACTTCTATGCATTAATATACATACCCATTACTAGGTAGGCAATATCTAAAGATTGTTTTAACTTCCTTGTAGCTTTATTGTTCCATCTATGAAAATGAGGACATCATCTATAGAAATTAGATGGGTGACTTCCACTATTCTACCTATTCTAATTTCTTTATTGATCCTACCCTATTAGCTTCTAAAAGGTACCTACTTAATCCCTCAACTACCAAAATAAATAATAGCAGTGACAAGGGGTAACCTTGTCTTATCCTCTAAGAAAATTTGAAGATATGATAGTCTGACCCATTAACCAAAACTACAAAATAAATAAAATATAGAAATCACATAATCCAGTTCATCATATACAAAGAAAACCCATTATCAATATATAAAATTCTTAAATATAGCTAATTTACTCTATCAAAATCCTTAGAGAAATTCAACTTCATCACCTTTTCTAATAATTTCATTGGATTTATGATATGAAGACTTTATTGAGTAGCACCAACTACTTCATGAATCTATCTACCATGCAAGAATCCAAACTACTCAATAGATATAAAAGTAGATAGGAACCTTGTAATTGTTGATGCAATTTTTTTGGTATGATTTTGTACACATAGTTACACAAATAAATGGGCCTAAAGTCATCATAGGAAGAAGGATTATATTTTTTTGCAATAAGTGCAACAAATATAGAGTTGAAAATTGTATTTACCCTTCTAGTCTACCTAGATTCGTCGACAACCTTGAGTAGTTTAGACTTCCAAAGGTCATAAATCCCAAGAAAAAATTCCATAGTCCAACCATTAGGTCCTAGACTCTTATGTTTTTGGGCGGCGGTTAAAACAACTTTGAGTTCCTCCTTTGATACTTCCTGAACCAACTCACCATTGGCTTCCTCATCTATAAATCTAAGAAAGTGAGAAGTTATTCTAACTATTTTACCTATATCGACTTGACTATAATCATTGTATAGTTGACCAAAATTCTATACTACCATGTCTACTATTCCTTTAAAGGAGGAGACTTTACTTCCATATTGACCTTGTAGATCCCAAATTACATTTTGTTTTTTTCTTTTATTTATGAAGCTATGGAAAAATTTAGTGTTCTCATCCACATAAATTTTATTGTTCCAAAATTTTATAGTTAAGCCTTATTTTCTCATCCAATTAATTTTTAAATTCATATACTAGATATATTACAATATCCTCCTCCATATCCCTTAGTTTTTGCTCATCCATCAATTTATTTTTATAGGCCCACTAAACCATTGTTGCCTTAACCCTTTTTAGATTTGCTATAAATTGAATACTCAGATTCTTTCAGACTAGGATCAAACTTCACCTATTTTGATTTGACTAGAGTTATAAAGTTATACTCTTTTAGCCACTCAGAATTGAATTTAAAAGTACAATATGATTTTTTATCCTCTTTTCTATAAGAAGCATGATTTAGGAGTGATTAGAGCCTCCTTTGTCTTTAATCCAAGACCTAAGTCTATAAGTACCATTTACCAAACTCTTAGCTACTAATAATTTATACACTCTATTATATTCTATCAACTCGCATCCTCATGTTTCTCCATGTTGAGATCAAATTTATAGGTACTAAGTCTACTAGCCCCTTGGTTTTAAACTTTTGGATGAAGTAATTAGCTAGTGGACAATTTATAGCCCTAATACCCCACACTTCACTCCTAGAAAGAGTTAATTTTAAATCACCTCCTAAAATTAAATTATCATCTTCTAGAAACTTTTTTCCATAATATTATTCCAATACTACATCATGTCTCTATAAGATCTATAAATGTTCACCACTATCACTATTTCCTTAAGCTCCATTGAAAAGAATTCATTTCCTACTCTAGATTTAAGTAATGTAAATTTGGTTAACGTTAAACAATTTTTCTTCCAACCTATGGCAATTCCTCTTGAGGCCCCTATAGCATCAAGGGCTACGAAATATCATACTTTAATCAATTTACTAAGATATTCCATAACTTTTATAGCTAACCCTTTTGTATCTTGACTTAGTAGAATCTATGGATTATGAATTTCTACTAGACTATATAGAGCAATTTTTTTTTCTAAGCTACTCATCCCTAAAATATTAAAGGAGAAAAATTTCATTGATTAAATGCATTTAAGATCATACATGCTCTAATGATCCCCATTAAATATGATTGC
This sequence comes from Wollemia nobilis, assembly GCA_028583015.1. NCBI lineage: Eukaryota > Viridiplantae > Streptophyta > Pinopsida > Araucariales > Araucariaceae > Wollemia > Wollemia nobilis. The sequence continues at coordinate 4,354,149 of JAQPPZ010000057.1, forward strand.
TTTCCTTGTTGAACCTCATAGAGGGATTTATTCTTAGCCAACGAAATAATATATCTTTTACCCCACGCACCAGAAAGACTCCCTACCCCCATGTCTTTATTGAAGCCTCCCCCAAATCCTTCTTCCCTTAGTATTTTTATTCCTTTTAGGTATTTTAAGAGATACCTATAGGTTTCTAGGGACACAAAACTTCTTGATCCTATAAAAAGAGGTGGAAAAACAAACTTGAAGTGGTTTACCTATGAAGCAATACTAAAAAATATGCTAGGGTATAAACCAAGGTCTAGATCTCCTGCCTCCAAGGAAGAAAATTTTGAGGGTCCTTACCCCTCAACTCCACCCTTACCTTATTCTAGGGAAGACTTTGTTTTATAGATTGGTAAGTATAGCCATTGATTAGTTTGGCCCATTTTTCAAAAGAGGTTTTGATAGGATCCCTCTCCACCACGATCTTTACTTCTGGTTCCGGTGAACGAATGATCATTGAGTTCTCCTCTTTCCAGACGAGACATAGGAAAAAACCCGCCAACAGGAAGGAATTATTGAATGAGAGATATATGTTTTCAACTCGTTCCTCTTTTTATTTTCCAGTTCATGACTGGAGCGACTATGATACGGAAGTCGATCTGAGGCAGGTGTTCAAATTTATTATGACATATCCACTAGGTGCTCAATGGACCATTTTTATTTAGGAAACAGTATTTCCCACCCAACATGAAAAATCATTTATCGATATAAGGATCATTATCCTATTTATATTTGAATCTATTTATCCATATATACGAACCCATATGTCCCAGATCACATTTATGAATCACAATAACTTTGAATTATTAATGGATCATTAATAAAAGACATCTCTAGATGAATTTTACTCGATTCAAAAGATCCCTTTCATTAACAATCCATAAAAGGTATTCTTTGTTATATTGTAAATATATTCCTATGAGATATGATATTTGGCAATAGTTTTATTTTGAAAGGTTGTATCTTGGTCCAAAACCATGAAATCTAACTTTTGCTATGAAATTCATAGCCTTGCTTCAATATGATAAAAATTTTAAATCCATCACTTGATCTAACACAAAAGATTTATATCTCCACCTTCTCTACATCTCATGTTATTTTCTTTGATTCCTTTAGCTTGTGTTCCTTATGTATTGATTTGATAATATAACCAATCTATGAGTCATGTATCCAAAATAAAAATTGCATCTCATTCTTACCTTTAAATACCCATTTCTCTAACTTACAATGCCAAACATTCTTCAAAAAATAAGATAATAGTCTCTCATAATATGCCCATAATTTTGACATCATACACACCTAAAATACACATCAATGCAGTCCAAGGTTTGAATATGCATCCCTTTGTTATAATTTAATACAATTTCCTCTAGCAATCCATCTCTCCAATCCACATCAAAAAGAATCCTAGAAATTTTACTCAAGCATGAGGACTAATACCTCTTGTCAACATCCAAGAAATAATCAATGAAGTTTACTATGGCTTGAAAAATATATTTAGACAAAAATTCTAGAGGTAACCTTGATAAATTTACTCATATAGAATGAGTAGGAATACGAGTGGTCCTAGGATCAAAAAAAGGGTCCCACAATTTAAGAATTAATAAATTTAATCCCCATAACCATTTCTCTAACAAAATATTTGCTACATATTTCTTAGTCTTGTATTAAAATGTCAACCACCTTCTTAATAGAAGAAAGAACAAGGACTTCCATCCATTCCCTGGCCATCTAGTCTATAAAGGATGTTTTATAAATAGCATGCCCATATAACATCATGATAAGTGTTTTATTTGAGGGTTTAATGACTTTCTCCTTTTTCACATCTTCTTATAGGACTAATTTTTCTCTATTACTCTTCCTTTGAATGCAACTAGTCATCTTTTTATGTGATTTTAAGGGATTCTTATTTTAGTTTATTCCTTCCAATTTATTATGTCATCACTTATAACCCTAATTGATTTATGGCCTATTTATACCATATTTCTCTAAAGAGGATGTATCCAAGTCACCACTCTTTCCCAAGAGTTGTATGTCCTCCTATGAAATCATCACTAGCTAAGACCCATTCCTAAACTCTTTGAAAGATGAATTATCTCTTTCAAACTTTATTCCACTATCAAATATGGAGACCCCTCATAATTATCCTTCAAATAATCCACTCCTTTAGGACCTTACTCCAAAAAATCCCTAAACCTTTCTTCCATCTCAACATCCTACATTGTCCTTAGAACCTCAAGATTAAAGGATTATACATTAGCATTTATGTTAGCAATTCTAGTCATGATAGAGAAATCCCAACTATTATTACCCTCTGCTTCACTAACCATGGTGGAAGTATTGTTAGGAAAATGCTATAAAAATCCATCCTCTTTGTTTGTGTCTCTAAAATCCTAGGTTTAATATTCATATCATATAATGGTGGCTCCATCCTCTATGGCCAAAGCCCTAGTTTTTTCTTCTCAATTTCAACCTATTTCTCTCTTATTAATTTATTTTGCACTGAACTCCCTAACAAACCTCACAAAAATACGTCCTTCAAACCCTCTATTGAGATGCTATATCTTCTTGTTAATTTATTTTGATGAAAACTATAATAATGACATATCATTCTTCTTGTCCTACCTATGTCCCCTCACCCATTCTTCATTATCAAATTTGAAACCCTTAACACCTCTAAAATCCATCTACACCTTAATGCAACATCCCATATTGCTTTTTTAGGCAAAAGTGCAACAATTTTAATATATTTAAAAATGTTTGATTCTCTTGCAAACTATTGAAGGCCCTCTTCTAGCACAAAATTTTCTTTCACGGTCCATTCATTATCAAGCTCAAGGTTATGCTTCAAGGCATGCAAATTATTAGAATTATTCCATCTATATTTCCACTCTCAATTTGATTTCATCGCTTACATTTTTTATAGATAATTTAGCATCTCTTTCATTAAATTTTAGTTTAGAATTACCCTTCAAATGTAGAGAAAAGTTTAAAACATATGTAATGTCCTTTAAACCTAAATTGCGTACACTATTTTTTTGTTTTTTTTAATTTATAACTCACTCACCGACCCTTGCCATGGTTTAAAATTTCTAGAAGAGGGCCTTCAAACACCTTGGTGCCTTGGATCTACAAAATCCTAACATGGACAAACTATTGCCTAATAGAACGACCAAATCTATGAAGTTTTAGTAGATTGCAAACTAATTATTATTTAATGGATATTTGTACCATTGTATGAATAAAAATAGACCCCAAAAACAAATCCAAAAATATCTTCTACTAATATATCCACTCTTACACACACCCTTTACAGTACCTTTGATCCATAAAATCCTAACTTGCACAAATTGTCACCTAACCGAATGACCAAATCCATGAAGTTATAGTAGACTGTAAAATTATTTTTATTTAATAGTTTTTTATGCCTTTGTATGAATAAAAAATAGACCCAAAAAAAATCAAAAAATTAACTTCTAGTAATATATCCACTCATGCACACACCACCACTGTGGTTTGAAATTTTTAGAAGAGGGACTTAAACCACCCTTGGTGCCTTGGATCCATGAAACTCTAACTTGCATAGACTGCCACCTAACTGAATGACCAAATCTATGAAGTTTTAGTAAACTACAAACTTGTTATTCTTTAATGGTTGCTTGTTTCTTCATATGAATAAAAAATAAATCCCAAACACAAATACAAAAATAACTTCTATAATATATCCACTCACACACACACCCCTATTGTGGTTCGATATTTCTACAAGATGGCGTTAAACCACCCTTTATGCCTTGGATCCATGAAACCCTAACTTGCACATACTATTGTTTAACAAAATGACTAGATCTGTGAAGTTTTAGTAGACTACAAACTTATTTTTCTTTAATGGCTGCCCATATATTTGTATGAATTAAAAATGGACCCCTAGGACATATTATAAAGGATCATAACCCTTCATATCCATCCTTTATTAAATAATCATTTAATAGGTTATTAATCAAGTAAGTAATATGTAAGACAATATTAGAATATTATATATATAATAAAGAATATTCATTATATTTATAGGAATTGTTAGTTCATTAAAATAAAAGTTGCACATAATAATATTTTAAGTAGAAAATGTGTTCATCACAAAATAATATCACGAAGGATAGTATAACAAATTCTAATATTATTTTAAGAAAAACATGTTCACCCAATATAATTTTTCAATGTAAAAATATATTTTATATTAATATTTAAAATATAATATTTTAAAATATATTTTAATAATATAGTGTTTTTAACATAATAATTCTAAATATATTAAATGCTGATTTGTTATACATAAATTTTAATTACTCATCTTTTGATTTGTTTTAATAACATCACTTAAAGTTTTCAAAGTTGTATTTTTAAAAGAATTGTATCGAGGTCCCATGAGGGACACTATAGTGGTATATCTTTGAAATATTAATACAAGGGGACTAGTACCCCTTTCAAAAACCCATGCGTTATCCTAAAATTAAGTTGGAAGAGAGTGTGAGCTAGGAGTGAGTGCAAACCAAGAGTGAGTAGGAGAAAGTGTGAGGAGGAAGTAGAAAGTAGAAAGCAAAGTATGATCAAGGAACAAGTGCTACTTCTTGTTCCAATCCTAGAAGAAATTTTAAAGGATTCATGTGAAGAAATTATAGGTAACATGGCAAGAAAGTTATTTTTAATAGTACTTACTGAACATAAGGATGACCTGGTTGGAAGTATGAATGCCCTAGTTAGTTATAAGAGGAAGAGTGAATCTATGGAAAACCTTATCCAGGTAGTAGATACTGCACCATAAGAGATTATAAAGGATGAGATGATTGAGTATAAAATATTGGTTCTTAAAACCAAAGGGTAAAATATAAGTTCCATGGATATTGGTTAGGTTTTTATGAGATTCAAAATTGGATCAAGTCAAAGTGAGGATTGAATTCAGATTACTCCATGAATTTTCATACAAAATAGTTTTCCTCATTAGTTTCTCCATTCAAAAATAAGGGAAAGTAATGGATGGAGGCCCTTGGTTTCGGGGTAAAGATACATTATATTTAATAACTTAGAGTGAGAATTATTCTATGGAAATAAATATTATTAAAATACTTTTAGTATGGATTAGGATTTTTGGACTTCCTTATCAACTCATCAATAAGGAGGTTTTGAAGAATATTAGTAATACTCTAGGTGAATTCATCTATGAGGGACCAAATACTAAGGAGATAAGGCATGTTGTATACACTTGAATATGTGTTGCTATGCATATTTCAAAATATTTATCATAGTTAATTAGAAATAAATCTAAACCAAGAGAATGATATCGACAAATGTATTATGAAAATATTGCATTCTTATGTCACAAATGTCATGAAACTTGACACATGGCAAGAGACTAAAAAGTGCAAATGATGGAGAAAGAGATGGAAATTTTTGGGTATGAGGATATATTCAATATAAAATAAGGAGACCATATCATAGGAGAAGCTAGGTCATATCAAGGATTTTCCACTACTACGAAAGTGATAAAAAAATACCTCTACATTATTGATGGCAAAGGCCATTAAAGTTCACTCAAATTAACCATTAGAAGAAACAAATGATATGAGGGATGAGGAAGTACAATGCACAAGTTCAAATATAGGAGATAAATATGAAAAGGAAGAAGAGAAGGAAAATTTTAAAGCACAAGAAGGTAGGGAGGAAAAGTTTAAAGGAAATGAGGTGAAGGAGGTCAAGTTTGATCTAGGTAAATCATCTTTATTTTCCTCAAGTATCATAAAATATTTTCCTTGTAATAAAAATAAAAGTAGTACAAAGTGTATTCGTTGCACTTTAGGGTTTCAAGAGTAGTATAATAAAGAAAATCACATGGAGGATATCCAAGGAAATTTAGGGTTTCTAGGCCAACATAAGAAAGTAATGACTATGGAGGATTATTTGTGCACTTTAGGGTTTTTGGAGAAACATAAAGAAGAAAATGCTAATGAGGTTATTCCTTACACTTTAGATTATTTAGGGCAACATAAATATTTATAAGATAAGTATCATTATGAATAATATTAAAAAATAGAATATATTCATGAAAACGAGAGTATTGGTGGAAATGAAAAAGGAGAGAAAAGTCATCAAAGAAGGAAAAAAGAGAAAAATAAACTCAAGCATGTTAACAAGAAGTGGGGATAAGTCCACTAATAAAAAAAAAGTGTTGATATATCATGGAATATGAGGGGTATGAATAAGACCCCTAAAAAAGATTTTTTAAGGAATTAATAGGTTTTTATAGTCTTGATTATATTTCAATACAAAAAATGAAATTTAGTTGTGAGGAATGTAAGGATTCTTTTAAGAAGATTTGGAATATGGGTAATTGTCTAGAATTTTATTGTATGGGAGCTTCAGATAGTATTGTAATAATATGGAATAAATGCAAATGAGATGGACAACTATTAGAAAAAAAGAGTAATTGGGTTGGATTATTTTACAAGAAAGAGGAAAATATAAAATTTTGGGTTAATGTATATGATCCAACTATTTTTAACACTAATGAAATATATTGTAAGGAAATTAGCACATTTTTATCAAATACAATGATGATTTATTGTGATATATGGAATTTTGGGGTGATTTTAACACTAGTCTATCTCCTTTCGAAAAGAAGGAAGGTATTCCAAGATGGTCTAAATCAATGCAAGATTTTCTTCATCAATTCAAATGAACTTTGGGATGTTAGTTCTTCAAGTTTTTAATATACATGGGATAATAGATGCATTGGGAAAAATAATTTAGAAAAAATATTGGATAGATTCTTGTTATATAATAAATGGTTGCAAAAAAAGTATACAATCTCTCAAATATTTTATTATGATCAAGATAATATCACAAATCCATTATTTTGACTTGTGATTTACCTAATAATGGTCATCCAAAGCCATTTTATTTCCAGTCTATCTGGCTCTAAGACCTTGATTTTTTCCATATGGTTATGTTATGGTGGGATGAATAAAATTTGAAGGAACATGTATGTACAAGTTTGTTCAAAATATGAAATATTTAAAGGACCAAATGAAGATTTGGAATGCCAAATATTTTGGTAATATTTTTAAAGAAAATAAAGAAATTGAATCCAACCTTAAAAAATTACAAGAGATAGTAGAAATTAATGGAATGGATCACAATTATTATGTGAAAGAAAAACAATTACTTTATAACTATCATAATGCATTGAAATTGGAGTCATATTGATTGCAAACATTTAGAGAGAAATGGCTCCAAGAAGAAAAATTAAATAAAGTATTTTTTCATGCTATAATGAAATCATTTTTTTCTTTTCATCACATAAAAAATATTTTAACTATAGATGGTAGAAATATTGAGGATAAAGAAGATATAAGGAAGGAAGCAATTAATTATTTCAAAATATTTTGTTATAAACTAGGTAAGATAAGGAGGTAAAAGATAAGTTTTTGTAAAATATTCCATCAATTATCACATAGGGATAAAATTAAATCTTGATGAAGAAGATAACTATTGAGGATCTCCATAAAGCAATTTTCTCTTTCCATCCTATCAAGACACTTAGCCCCCAATGGATTTCCTACAATTTTTCATTAATATGTTTTGGTATTTATTGAAGAGTGATATGTTAGTTGTGGTTGAAAAGGCTAGGAAAAGGAAGGCTATAATAAGTGAGATTTTATTACGTTGGTTACCAATAAAGACAATATAAAATATCAAAATATTTCTAGGAGATATAACATTAGAAATTAACAAAACTCAAAGAGATTTTTATGAAAATATTGTGAGGAAAAATTTAGGTTTTCTCTTTCTAAGTGGGATAGGGTTTACAAAGGAAAGAATATTGGCAGAGAAGACTTATGGAATTGAAAACTTATGAATTTAGCATTGGAAGTAAATAATGTATGGAAATTATTTAGAGATAAAGGAAATAATTGGGAAAAAATATTAATTGATTAGTATATAGGTTCTCTTGATACAATGAAATTGAAGAACACAAGATTATACCGAGAGGGGGGTGAACAGTATAAGACCACCCTTTACTTTCCTTTCTCAAACAATATTATGCAATATATCAATGTCAATATAAAAAATAGTAATAAAAGCAATGCACAAATCACCACACACAATAGAGACACCAATTTAACATGGTTCACCCAATGTGGGATACTCCACAAATAAAATATTTCACTAAAATTTTCTCAACAAATATCCTGGGAATCCTTACCTATTACAATATTTATGGACATTTGTCCATAGGAGACACCAATACCCTAATTAATTTTTTGGATACTTATCCACAGAAAACACCAATCCCCTTAGCTGATTCATGGATATATATCCATAGGAGAACTCATTCTCCTCTTCTCTAGATGGTGATCCTCTAGAAGACTACTGCCTCCACTACACTGGCTTGTGGATCTCTCTCCATTGAAGACCTCTATCCTCACTCATAATAACTCTAACTTCACTATTATGGCTAATGGATATCTATCCACTAAAGACTACTATCCTCTACTCTATCACCTCCAAATCTTACTCTCAAATCTGCACTAAACACTATCCTTTAGTATAACACAAATCTACTCACAAGTCTATCTCTAGTTTGGCATAAAACCACCCTCAAATCTGCACCACACTCTATCCTTAAATATGTCCTCAAGCCTTAACCAGGGTTATGCGTAAGGGGTCAGCCCCAAAATGTATTTATAAAAATTTGGTGAATCAGTTTCAAAATCCAGGTGAATAGTGTCCATACGCATGTAGAAGGTTAACTATTATTAGGGGTAATGTTGGAAATTTAAACTTAAAATGGTCAAATTATTATAAAATTGGGGTGAATTGACCCAAAAAAAATTGCACCTAGAAATTTTTGGCTAATGGGCCTTGGTCAAGGGTCCCAAATATTAGCCAATTCCAAATTTCAAAAATCCTAATTTTAGCCAATTGGCTATAAATAGCCGATATGCATAACCCTATCCTTAACACAAGGCTTGATCGAATCAAATCTGCTAGATATGCTCCAAGCCTTAACACAAAGCTTGAATAAATCAATAAATCAATTATGCTCTCAAGTATTATCAAAGACTTACCTCAAATCTGTCCAAAAGTCCTCTCAAGAACTTGCTCAATATTCTCTCAAGTCTTCTCTAAGACTTAGCTCAAATTTGTCTACAAGTCTTAACCAAGACTTGCCTCAAATATGCTCAGAAATTTCTCTCTAGAAGTTGTCCAATATGATCAAAAAATCTTCACCAAGACTTATCTCAAATATTCTCAACAAGTTCTCTCTAGAACTTGTCTAATCTGCTCAATAAGTCTTCACCAATACTTTCCTCAAATATGCTCAACGAGTTCTCTCTAGAACTTGTCCAATCTACTCAACAATTCTTAACCAGGAATTACCTCAAATCTACTTGTAGGCTTCCACAAAATCTCACACAAATCTATCCTTAAGTCCCCTTTAGGACCTACTCAAATCGGCTCAAAAGATTTCACAAAATTTTGCTTAACTCTATCCTTAAATCCTCTCTAGGAATTTCTCAAATCTGTCCACTAGTTTTCACAAAGCTTATTCAAATCAATTGCAAAACTTACATACAAAACTCAAATTAATACTTTGAAAAAGTCTCTTTAATCACACAAACAAGTTTCACTCAAAATCTTGTTTAACCATAGAAACATATAGATAATGGTAAGAGATTCAATATGTTTCACACTCACAATTCACTTTATCACTTTCAAATCAGTTTAGAAATAAAGAATAATTTGTTTCACAAATATTGAACTATCACTCCAATGTTCTTAATCAATAATGCTCATTCAAGTTCACTCAACCATTCACTCAATGAAACACAACTTGCTTACAAACCTTAACAAAGTGTTTCACTTTATTTCCAACAACTCACACTATGAACCTTGACTCAAAATAATTCCAATGTCACATAACAATAATACTCATGTTCTTTCACAAATCCTAGATCAAGATAGTTCTCAATTTCACATAATAATGATACTCATGCTCTTTCACAACCCTAGTTCAAGATAGTTCTCAATATCACATAACAATGATACTCATGTTCTTTCACAAACCCTAGTTCAATATAGTTCTCAATATCACATAACAATGATACTCATGTTCTTTCAATATCCACAAATCATGCACATGAAGGCTCACTCAAATATTTCCAACAATGCTTATAAAACAATCCTTTTCACTCCAACATTGCATTTCACAACATTCAATCAAACAATATTTCACTCATAAGGAAGATGTGCCCATACCTTTTGTTTTTATAGAGATATGTCTTCAAAACCTATCTTAATCACAACCATATCCTCTTTACCACTTTCATGGTTAGATAGCAATGAGTTATCTAAAAACCTTCACTCAAATATTTTCCTCAAACATTATTTCACCATACAAAAATTTTAAAACTCAAGTACACCTTATAATCTCCAAACTTAAAAAATAATTAGCAAAGATTCAAATAACTTACTTTCACAATAATTTCCTTTATGCACCTTATTTATCCTCTCAAAAATAATTATCACAATGTAGCTTTATTTCAAAATACAAAATATAATTTTCCTTGCATACCTTATCACTCCTACTTTATAAAATAAATTCTAACCACCAAAAACAAAATAAAATATTTTAATTTTATTATGCCTTATATCTCCCTCAATAAACTCACAACTTCCTTTTAGAACTCATGAAACCCTCTAATGCAATTTACGAATTTCAAAACCTTTGGACAAATTAAAACGTGTATAGCATACCTTTAATTTATTCTGCCCAACAAAATGACTTCGACGAAATTCGAACACACAACCTTGCCTTTCCAAACACCTTAGCACAAAGCACATCCGTCGGTTGGGCTACGTGCCCACACAAAATTAAAAGTGCACGATCTATTATATATTCCTTGTCTCTTCTCCCACTAGGTGCAAACAAAAAATGCTTTCCTCTTTGCAAAATATAATCACGTGAATTGAACCCACAATCTCACACTTCACAAACACCTTAATGTAGCCCTCGGCTGCCACTTGTGCTACCAAGTGCCTTGATACTTTCTTGACGCTTCACTTCAACTTATCACAATGTTTGCCCTTCAATATTTAACACATGCAATTTTTTCCTTACTCCTTTAATGAATGCAACACACAAATTCTTTAGAATTAGGGCACAAAATTTGCACGGATAAGTTTTAATTAAAAATTTTGCTCTTTTTATACCATATGCTAAGCATTCCAACACGTCGAATATTTAGAAAATTTGATTTTTAATTCGAATTTATCATTTAAAATTTTGGCACCTTTATTATTTAGTTAAATTTAAATTTTAACCTATGGTTAAAATATTTAAATTTAAATAAATTAAATAAAAACCTTAAAATCTACCAAATGGACTTTTTTAGGATTTATAATTTAATATCTCCTTCGACCTCATTTTTATTCAAATCAACCTTAACCCAGAATGTTTTAATATTAAATATTGTAATATTATTAGTTCATTTTAAACTTGGTTCCCCTTCCTTGGGTCTTCAATATTTTTAGGTCTTTCAAGAATATAATATTTAAAAATAAATATTATATCCTATTTCTTTAAATTTCTTCCTTGCATTTTGGAAAAACCACCTGATGACGTTAATGATGATGAAATTAAGACATCAACATATTGATATCAATGATAAAAAAACTTGATCATATTTCTAACAATCTCCCCTTTGTCATTTATGGCAACCCATTTTCCTTTTACCATTTCTTTTACCTGTTTCAGTTCTGCTCCCCCTGATTGAATTTTCTCCCCCTAACTCAAATCTCTCTCCCTTTGATGTCAATAGCAAAGGGCCACCTTTGGGGCTTGGGGCTAAATATAAGACTCTTATCTCAGCCCCTCCCCCACCTCATTTTTGAGGTGGTTAATTCTGGGGTGGGAGTATCTCTACTCTTAGCATACACTACTGTTTACCTTTATCCACCTTATTCCTTAACTGATCCTTCTAATTCTTTTGAATATTCCTGTTCTTGCTTATCTCTAGAAGCTATGCTCTACACCACTTAGCCATATGCCCAACATTATTGTATTTATAACACTTAATGTTGTAGTTACTTCAAGGTCTAAATGTCTTGAAGTTCCTTCTAGTGAAGCCATATCCATTTATTTCATGAAACCTGCAATTAACTACCTTATGACCAAAATGATTACAAGAGTAGTAATACCCTTGAAATAGATATCCATTTCTTAAATTCATTTTAGTGAAACCATATTCCCATATTTCATATGTCTTGCACTGCATAGCCTTGTATCCAACCCTATGACATGAGAAGCAAAATCCATTGAAGAAACCTTACCTTGACCCCATTGGTATCTTAGTATTTTCTTCCCTATGATGTTCCTATTCCATCTATTCCTTATTTGTGCATTATTACTTTCCTTGTTGAACCTTCTATTTTCTAAATTATCCTCAGAATTATCACTTTCTCTTTCACTCTCTTCTTTCGAAGCTTCTTCTTCTTTGCAGCTTAATATTGACTCCTCTCCTTGTCCTCTATGTTCTTCAAAACCAAGTCTTGTATTATTTGATGAAGATATTTGTACCTTGATAATCTTGTCCAAGGTCTTTGAGCTTCTTCCAAACTTGTGTAGCTTGTCTTTAGAATATTTTACTTCCTTCCTTAGTGAAGCTACCTCATGCTCTAATATTTCACATTCTAAGTCTTTTACCTCTAAATTATCTTTAAATATCCTTGTATTAGCTATTGAGTTCGTTATATCTTCTATAAGCTTTCATTTTTCTTCATAACATTCATGAAATTGAACCTAGAGTTTGAGTTCTACTTTCTTACCTTTTTTAATTCCTTAAGAGCATAAATAAGCTCATACCTCATCATTTTTTTATTCTTCCTGTACCTTTTTATCATCAAGATCATCTCCATTATTCTCTGATTTATTTCTACAAGAAGCACTTCCTTCCTCTTATATTGCCAAGAGGAGACTTCTTATTCTAGGTCTTCAAGATCATATTCATATTCATCTTAACTAAAACTTAACCCATTCCTTGTACAATAATATTCAAGACGACCAAAGTTACCACAACTAAAACATTTGAGAATTATTGGTTCCGTCTTAGCTTCTCTTCCAACATATTCTTTTTCTACTATTAGAAACAATATTTCTTATTCGTCATTATTTGAAGATCTTCCATCACTATCACTTGAAATTTTGCCTATCTTATCTACATAGAAAATATTTTTGTCTTTGGAAAAACTTCTTTCCTTCCTTACCTTGTTCATCCCTACTTTTATTTTGATACAAGTATTTTCCTACTTCCCTATTATTATGATCCCGTTTTTCTTCGCCACTACTATTTCCAGCTCCTAGACAATCAGATGCATAGTGACCATATTTACCATAATTGAAAAACTTAACTGATTTTGTACCTTTATGCTTTCTTGTGTGCTTGTTAATTCTACCATAGTTTGCTTCTTCATCACTGGATAACTCATTACTTGAATCTGACTTCTTACTCTTTGTCTTATTTGTAATTTTGAATTCTTCTTCTTTCTAGGGGATAGAATCCTGTTTTTTTCTCATCTCAAAGGCTATGAGAATTCTATGTAAATCATCCCTCATCAAAATTTCAATATCTTTTGAATCTTCTATGGATGAAATATTTTCACTATACCTCTTAGGGAGTGACCTTAAAACCTTTTGACAAACATTTGTTTCTTCAACTTTAAACCCAAGTCCTTGCACAAAGTTAACAACCTCATACACATGAAGTAGGTATGTAGCAATATTTTTCTCATCCTTCATCTTTAGGTCTTTAAATATTTTCTTGTGATTTTGAAATTTTACCATATTTAACTTTTTGTCTCGCTCATATATATTTTTTAGTTTATCCTAAATCTTTTTTGCTGATGTGCAATGCATAACTTTTACAAAATTTGTTTCATGCAAACCATTTAAGATTCCATTCATTTCCTTTGAATTATTCAATTGTCTAAGATTACCATATTTATCTATAAGTGGAGGAGTTGGTGGTATGTACCAACTGCTTACCATATACCATTTCCTAGTGCCATTAGGAAAATATTCATTCTCACAATCCAAAATACATAATTGTTCCCATAAAAAAATGGTGCCTTATTCCTTGAATATCCACTATGAGAATCCATCTGTGTTATTGTAATATTTTCCTTCAAGCTATTAAAATATTCTAAAGGAACCCGCTCTGATACCAATTGAAGAACACAATATTATACTGGGGGAGTGAACAGTATAAGACCACTTTTATTTTTCTTTCCCAAACAATATTATGCAATATATCAATGGTAATATCAACAATAGTAATAAAATCAATGCATAAATCACCACACACAATAGAGACACCAATTTAACATGGTTCACCCAATGTGGGCTACTCCACGGAGAAAATATTTCACTAAAATTTTCTCAACAAATCTCTTGGGAATCCTTCCCTATTACAATATTTATGGACCACTATCCAAAGGACACACCAATATCCTAATCAAGTTTGTGGATACCTATCCACATGAGACACTAATCCCCTTAACTGGTTCATGGATCTCTGTCCATAGGAGAACTCCTTCTCTACTCTAGTTGGTGATCCTCTAAAAGACTACTACCTACAATGCATTGGCTTGTGGATATCTCTCCATTGAAGATATCTATATTCACTCAGAAGACCTATATCCTCACTACCCTGGCTAATGGATCTCTATCCACTAGATACTATTGTCCTCTGCTTTGTCACCTCTAAAGCTTGCTCTCAGCTCTTCTCAATATCCATCTCAAATCTGCACTAAAAACTATCTTTTGGTCTAGCACAAATATGCTCACAAGTATATCTCTAGTTTGGCACAAATCTACCCTCAAATATACACCAAAATTTGTCCTTAAATATATCCTCAAGCCTTAACACAAGGCTTGATCTAATCACAAATCAACTCTACTAGATCTGCCCCAAGCCTTAACATAAATCTTGAACAAATCAATAAACCAATTCTACTCTCAAATATTCTCAAAGACTTACCTCAAATCTGTCCACAAGTCCTCTCAAGAATTTCTCAATCTACTTTCAAGTCTTCTCTAAGACTTTTCTCAAATCTATCCATAAATCTTCGCCAAGACTTACCTCAAATTTTCTCAACAAGTTCTCTCTAGAACTTGTCAAATCTTCTCAAAAAGTCTTCACAAAGACTTACCTAAAATTTTCTCAACAAGTTCTCTTTAGAACTTGTACAATATTCCCAACAAGTCTTCACCAAGAATTGCCTTAAATATTCTCAACAAGTTCTCTCTAGAACTTGTCCAATATGCTCAACAAGTCTTGACCAAAACTTACCTCACATCTACTTATAAGCTTCGAAAAAATCTCACAAAAATATGTTCTTAAGTCCCATCTAGGAATTACTCAAATATGCTCACAATATTTCATAAAAATCTTGCTTAACTTTGTCCTTAACTCATCTTTAAGACTTGCTCAAATCTATCCACTAGCTTTCACAAAATCTTATTCAAATCAATTACAAAACTTGCATACAAAACTCAACTTAATCCTTTCAGAAAACCTCTTTAGTCACACAAACAAGTTTCACTCAGAATTTTGTTTAACCATAGAAACATATAGAGAATGGTAAGAGACTCAATATGTTTCACACTCACAAATCACTTTATCACTTTCAAACTCACTTTCAAATAAATTCAAAAATAAAGAATAATTTGTTTCACAAATCTTGAACTATCACTCCAATGATCTCAATCAATAATGCTCAATAAAATTCACTCAATGAAATACAACTTGCTTACAAACCTTAACCAAGTGTTTCACTTTACATCCAACAACTCAAACTATAAACCTTGACTCATGATAATTCCAATTTCACATAACAATGATACTCATGTTCTTTCACAAACCCTAGCTCAAGATAGTTCTCAATTTCACATAACAGTTAATACTCATGTTCTTTCACAAACCCTAGTTCAAGATAGTTTTCAATATCACATAACAATGATACTCATGTTCTTTCACAAACCCTAGTTCAAGATAGTTTTCAATCTCACATAACAATGATACTCATGTTATTTCAATATCCACAAATCATGCACATGAAGGCTCACTCAAATATTTTGAACAATGCTTATCAAACAATTATTTTCACTCCAAATTTGTATTTCACAACATTCAATCAAAAAATATTTCACTCACAATGAAGATATGCCCATGCATTTTTTTTATGGAGATATGTCTTCAAAACCTGTCTTAATCACAACAAATTTCTCTTTGCCACTTTCACGGTTAGATAGTAACAAGTAATCCTAAAAACATTCACCCTAATATTTTACTCAAGCATTATTTAACCATACAGAAATATTAAAACTCAAGTACACCTTATAATCTCCAAACTTAAAAAATAATTAGCAAATCTTCAAATAACTCACTTTCACAATAATTTCCTTTATGCACCTTATTTCTCCTCTAAAAAATAATTATCACAGTGTAGCTTTATTTCAAAATACAAAATATGATTTTCCTTGTATACCTTATCACTCCTACTTTATAAAATAAATTCTAACCACCAAAAATAAAATAAAATATTTTAATTTTATTATGCCTTATATCTCCCTCAATAAACTCACAACTTCCTTTTAGAACTCATGAAACCCTCTAATGCAATTTATGAATTTCAAAACCTTTGGAAAAATTTAAACGTGTATATCATACCTTTAATTTATTCTCCCCAACAAAATGAATTCGACAAAATTTGAACACACGACATTGCCTTTCCAAACACCTTAGCACATAAAGCATTTTTTGGTTGGGCTACGTGCCCTCACAAAATTAAAAGCACACAATATCTTCTATGTTCCTTGTCTCTTTTCGCACTAGGCGCAAACAAAAAACACTTTCCTCTTTGCAAATACAATTGCGTGAATCGAACCCGCGATCTCATGCTTCATAAATGCCTTAACACAGCCCTCGGTTGCCACTTGCACTATCAAGTGCCTTGAGACTTTATTGGCACTCTTCTTCAACTTATCACCACGTCTGCCCTTCAATATTTAACACATGCAAATTTTTATTTACTCCTTTAATGAATGCAACACACAAATTCTTTAGACTTAATGCACACAATTCGCATTGATAAGTTTTAATTAAAATATTTTTCCCTTTTATACCATATGCTATGCATTCCAACACATCGGTGATTTAGGAAATTTGATTTTTAATTCGAATTTAACATTTAAACTTTTGGTACCTTTATTATTTATTTAAATTTAAATTTTAACCTATGGTTAAAATATTTAAATTTAAATAAATTAAATAATCACCTTAAAATATGACAAATTGATTTTTTAGGATTTATAATTTAATAACTCCTTGGACGTTGTTTTTCTTCAACTCAACCTTTAACTAGGAATATTATAATATTAAATATTATAATATTATTATTTTATTTTAAACCTACTTCTCCTTCCTTGGGTATTCAATATTTTTAGGCATTTTAGGCATATAATATTTAAAAATAAATATTATATCCTATTCCTTTAAAATTCTTCCTTATGTTTTAGAAAAACCACCTAATGACATTAATGATGACGAAATTAAGACATCAACCTCTTGACATCAATGACAACAAAACTTCCTTATATTTCCAAAAAATATTAGTTAGGAAAAGAACCCTACTAAAATGATTGCTAACATGGAAATTCATATTAGATAGTTTGCAATTGATAAAGAGACATATTATTTTTTGTATGATGCTTGGTTGAAGCTTTATCCTCTTATCTCTAACTCAAAATAGAAATCAATTTCTCAAGCATGCCTAGCATGTAAAGGTCCAAAGGTCAAATACTATATTAATATAAGCAAAAACTCTAGATCATGGATTTATTTTAGTAACCTGGTTGAAGGAGAGGAAATCAAACAAATTGTAGATAAACTTTAAAAGATGTTTTAAGAGATTTATTTTCCAATTTTTACATGAAAGGATGAGTTAATTTGAAATTTATCAAAGGATGGTGGATACTAGGTCAAGTTGGGATATGAGGACTTAGCAAAATCAAAATTTCCTTCTCCTAAATATTTTACTTCAAAGAATGTTTGGTCATTAGAGTCTCTCCCTAAGGCCTCAAAATTCCTCTGGTTAGTAGTTCAAAGTAAGATTATTGCAGGAGAGTCTACAAAGAAGAGGATATTATGGGACTTTTAAATGTGCCTGTTGTGAGAAGAATTTAGAAACATTAGACCATTTACTTCTTAATTGTCCCTTTGCTCACACCATTTGGGGTTACTTTTTAAAAATTATGAAATTATATTAGGTAGTTCCATCAACATTGAAATATTTTATAAAATATTGGATTATTTATTTTAATGCTAAAGGATTATGTACTTTGTGGAGGATTGATCCTATAATTATATGTTGTAATTTATGACTTGAAAGGAATAATATAATTTTTAAAAATAAATATCAAAATCATGCCCAAGTTTAGAACAACATAATTGCCTCTCTTGAATAATGTCTACAAATATGGTGCTCATCATGGGAAGTCTCAAGTGTAGAAACAAGTACTAATAAATTGTCTCAAGGATTTGAATATGAAGATTCAATTGCAAAAATGGAAATAAAACAAAGGATCTAGTTCTATCTAGGGTAAAACAAAAATTTTAAAAAATTGGGTTTATCAAAATTTATTTTTATTAAAGGAATCTGGAAAAGTTGGTGGAGATGGTGTTTTAGAAATAGTGAAGGCAAATTTATTTTCACTTACTCAAAATCTTATGGAACTTCAACTAACAACTATCTAGAGGCTAGGGAAATTATGAAAAGGATTAACATTGCAATAGAAAAAAATATGGAAATATATTTTAATTGAGGGAGATTCACAAATTATCATCAATGCTATTAACAAAAATGGATGTGGAGATTGGATAAAAAATAATATTATTTCTAATGTTCATCACCTATTACTAGAGGCAATATTTGGGAAGTGTCAACATATTTATAGCTAAGGAAATAAAGTAGCAAATAATTTAGCCAATTACATGTTGATCTTCATCTTGGTGAAATTCAAATTTTAGAAGGCAACTAGCCAAGTGAGATTTTATCTCTTAATCAAAATGATGTCAAGGAGTTGATTGTGGAAACATAGTGAAAGAACAACACTTCAAGGAATTTGAAGAATATATTTAATAGAAAAAGAAATGAATAAAAATTGTGATAAAAAAATCATGTTGGATATGGTTTAGTAAAAAAACGATTAATATTTTAATGGAAGTGGCCCATAATAGAAGCTACATATAACTTATTATATATTTTTTCATCCAGATCCAACCATTTTTTCCACATGACGCAAATTAATATGACATTTGTAACTGTGAGGAGGCTAGAAAAAGGTTTTTTATTTTATGGCATCATATTTTCTTTGTTGTTAAACCAAATTTATCAAATAATCACATGTTAAAAATTAAATTTTATTTTAACACTTAATTTTGCATAAATAAATATAGTATGAAGTTTATTATTATTATTTTTTAAATTAATTATATGAAAATTGAGATAGATTCTACATATATTACAACTTGACCATATATTGACCATATTACAAATTGAACTAGCTTATGAAAATATAAAATTATGCTTCAAAATCATACCCTAAAAATAGGACACAATGCAATATTTTTCATAAAAATGCAACTTTAACAATTTAACATTTACCAAGGCAAAGTCCCTCAATTGGACACCATAATATCAAAATATTTACATGTGTGTATGTAACAATTGGCCTACTTGGAAATGTTATGATCAATAAAGTTGTGTGTACTTCCAGAATTGGTAAGGATTGTAAGATGTTAGCCTTTGAAAAATCCACAACTTTTATGGTTTGTGGTGTAGTAATCCCGACAAGAGCATGGAAATATTTTTTTGCTTGTGGTTCTTCTTGTATTTATTCCTCATTTTGAGGTGGGTCTTCTACTAGATTTTTTCATCATCACTTTGGTTATTATTGATAGGATCTTCAAAATCTATGAGAAATTTTTTTTTTGGGTGCACCTTTGCCCTCGAACATATTTTTCATTACAATTGTAGTACAAACCTTGAGCGTGTCAAGCATCTATTTCTTATGTAGTCAAGTTTTTGTGGAGAATGGTTTTATTTTTATAATGATTTGGAAACTTGGGAAGAAATGAGGGCTTAGTTTGCAAAATTTTACATGTCCTCCTTTGATTTGAGAATTTGGATCCGATCAACCATGCCAAGTTTATAACCTACATCATTATTTGTGGTTTGAACATATTGACCTCGAATTAGAGATTGTCCTTCAAGCCACTAATGAAACAACTCATAAAAATACTTCATTCAATCCCTTAGTTTTGTTAGAAAATTTCTTGAATTGGATTTGGTAATCCCGAACTGTAGAGGTTTATCTCAATTTTGTCAATACTCCTTTGAAATCATCATACTCACTAAGGCCAAATTGAGTGAGTAATTGGGACTCAAAATCTTTCCAAGAAGGGTTGATAACGGTGTGTTGCAACCATTTGTACTACTGTAAAGATTTTGATTCAATCTTGAAATAAGCCATATTGATCCAGTAATATTTAGGGACATTGTGGAGTTGAAAGAATTGATCAACATAATATAATCACCCATTTGCATATTTTCCATTGAACATAGAAAAGTCTAATTTAGGCATCTTGAGGGTAGCATCATGGTCAAAATTAGTGTGAAAACATTCCTTTTCCTTATGGAGTCCTTTTTCTCACCCAAACTATTCAATATCCTAATACTCAAATGCTTGTCGCCCACCTTGGAGCTTAGACTCAACCCCTAGAATTTGTTCTTGAATTTTGATTTTGGAGATAATATATTCACTTCTAAAGAATTGGATGCCATACAATATTACTTGATTGTCTTGGAGAATAGCACTAGGTTTTTTGATGATGGTCTCCAACATTGAGGTAGTTTGTTCCATCATTTTTTGGTGTCCATGAGTACTGGCAGCCATTTTGGTGTGATTTGAATGACTACTAGTGACTTCCAAAAAATATAAGTGTGATTTTAAGGGTTGATATTTTTAGTAATAAGTCCAAAAAGTGCTTGGATTCTATATATCAAATGTTTAGCTTGAAAATGGTTACAATTAGCTATATCCCACCACACTGATTTTGGACACCCCAATTTTTTTTTACTGCTATTTTGATGAGTCTACTAGTGAGGTTGGTTTTCCTCCAGAGATTGGGTTCAAAAGTTGGGTACTATGTCAACAAAATTTGCCTTGTCTATTCTGAATACTAACCACTCTTGACACTATCTTATCACCTGTACTATGACCACTGACATTGTTTAGTCACTAACTCTAGGATTCTCTATACTATATAGTTATTGACACTATCTGTTCTATTTTTTTCATTGATCACCCTATAATTACCAATTGTTATAGATAACTATTACTGCTATTGTCGATTTAACTATTACTTCCACTAACCTGATTGTTAATTCCACTAACTTAAATGTTACTAAAATATTTTTTGACTATCATAGATAATTCCAAACTTTTTCATGACTGTTTGGTGCATGTTATTTTTTTGTGATAGGGAAATCTCCTTTGTATGCTTAATTTTATGGAAAAAAATTGTAGGTTTAGTAGAATAGAAAGGATTTGCTTTTGCAGGTTGAATTTTTTGATAGAACTAGGGTATGCTAGGCAAGGAGTATGTAATACCCATAGGCCCTTTATTATACCATAGTGACAAACAATAGTGCTTGGATCAATATTTGAGGCCACTATCTAAGGAGGATTCCACACATGCCCTTGAGAAAAATATCTACCTCTCTGATAGTACAAGAGGATAATATTTTAATATATTGTTTCCCATGTACTATGAATAATACAAGGCCAAAAATATTTCTAATGGATAAAATTTTAACCCTAGATGGTCTCCCAAGATACCCGAAGATACATAGGAGCTCAATTCTATCTATGGGTGTTGTCTAAGGCCTAGGTATTGGAGTCTGATTAGTCCTCACTTAATTAGACACTTTATGGGCTATCTATATTAGCCAATAAAAAAAAACCCTCCACAATATTTTAAAACCCTCAACACAGGATTTCTAACCTACAAAACTATTGTAAAAAAAAGGATTGTATTTTTTTGTTGTTTTTATTGTTTAATGAAAACATGGAAAAAATATACCTAACAATCATAATGGATGGACAAGAACTATCACAATTGTAGTGAAACTCAACCCTAGAAGATGCTATAAAATTAAATCACTCACAAAAAATACTATAAATAAATAAAATCACACAAACAACTATCACAGTTGTAGCGAAACTCAACCACTTTTTAGGAACTTACTATTAAAAATAAAATCACTCACACAAAATACTATAAATAAATATAAAATAATCAAATTACATAATAACATCGTAAAAAATAATTGTAGAATTGAAACAATGTCACATAATAACTCAATATCATGGGCCTCTTCGACAGGGCAACCTCATTTAGTATTTCATTAACTTGCAAAAAGATACATTCGTACATGGCTCCATGTATTTTAAATAAAAAATTTATCCAAACTTAACCCTAAGCTCAAGAGTTGGATTACATGCAAAATACCACTAGAGCTAGAATCTTCTACCAAACATTGCTTACATTCTTGATAATGGTTACATGAAATGGTCCCACTTGTCTAGACATCTTACTTTCTATATACAATTATAAAAGTATTACAAAATAATATTATAAGGAGATCCCCATATTGGAAGTGGATCATTACATAATCAAACGAGAATTACAAAATTATGATTAGGATGGGGTCCTAATATGTTTTAACCTCCTTCCAAAAATATAAGAGTTTAGAACCTAACGGGTGGACTGTGGAATTATTTATCAAGCTCTATGACCTTTTGGAGTTTGACCTACTCAAGGTTGTGGAGGAGTATAGGGAAAAATGGAGGGCATATTCAATCTTCAACTATACCTTCATTGCTCTTGTTCCAAAAAATAACAATCCCTCTTCCTTTGATGATTTCAGGTTCATTTCTTTGTGTAACTATGTGTATAAAATCATAGTAAAAATAATTGCTTCAAGAATTAAAAGGTTCTTCTTTTCTTCTATATCTATTAAGCATTTTGGTTTCCTACATGGTAGAAAAATTCATGAAGCAATTGGTGCTACTAAGGAAAGTATTCATATCATAAAATAAAATATAACTACTAGCAATGGTTATGAAGTTGGATGTCTCCAAGGATTTTGATAGATTAAAATAGATTTATTTGAGAATGATACTTACTCATATTGGGGTCTATGTGCAGATAGTGAATTGGATTATGGGATGTCTTTGTTTTTTTTTCTTTTGCAATTTTGGTTAATGGGTCAACCTCTTAGTTCTTCAAATATTCTCGAGGGATTAGAAAAAGTTACCCCTTGTCATCACTATCATTTATTTTGGTAGTTGATGGATTAGGTAGGTGTATTTTAATAGCCAATAGAGAAGGAGTAGTAAAGGAAATTAGAATAGGTAGAACAATGGAAGTCACCCATCTACGTTTTGTATATGATGTTGTCATTTTCATAAATGGAATAGTAAAAGTTGTAGAGAAGTTAAAACAATATTTAGATATTTTTTTTCTGACAGTACGTATGCATATTAATGCATAGAAGTCAAGTATTTATTTTAACTATGTGGATCAAAATTAAACCATAATAATAGGTCAGATTTTTCCTTTTAATAGATTCAATATTCAAGAGGGGTTTAAATATTTAGGGTTCCTTTTGAAACTCAATGACTACACAAAACAAGAATATAATTGGTTGATAAATAATGTGGAAGGAAGAATTAATATATGGTGCAACAAATAGCTATGTTTAGTGGGGAGATTGAATTTTGTCAAGTATATAATGGAGGCAATACCAGTTTATTGGTAATATTTGGCTCAAATATCAAAATGAGTTTAAAAAAAATGGTTAAGCTATATATTCTTATGGATAATGAAAAGGGAAAGGGAAGGTATTTCCTTGGTTAAACAACAATCCTTATCCAAGCCCAAGGAAAATTAAGGATGGGAACTTAAGAACATCTTCTTATTTAGCAAGGCTCTAATAACAAAGTGTGTTTGGAAGATAATATCAAAGGAAGGCTTATGTAATAAGATCATATATGGTAATTATTTAGAGCCACTCATAATTTAGGAGTGGATAAGGGCCCCAGTGAACCAAACCCATAATGTTTCAATCTATTGGAAGGTAATTATTTAGGCCTTTTATATTTTAGGTGGTTGGATTACCTAGAAATAGGGGATGGTTCAAGGATAAGACTAGGATTAGACCTTGGATTGGCTATGCTGATATGCATAGACTACAAAATAATATAATTTAGAATCTAAGAGATCAAGGGATTAGAGATCTAGCCAAGGAAACAATCCTAAATCTTCTACAAACTAGAGTTAATTTATTGAAGAAATCAATAGTGTTAGGAATTTATGATTAAGAGGCACATTAGTAGGAAGAATATGTAGGGATACTTAAAGCTGGACATATCAAGTTGCAAGAGGAAACTGATCAATTGGTCTATACAAAGAATAGAGTTATAAGGGAGTACACTCCAAAGTTGGGCATACGACTCTATCGGAAGATAGTAATGACGATCCAACAAGGTGGTGGAAGACACTCTAGAAGGAAAAATACCAATTTATGACAAGACTATTCCTGTGGCTTACCATAAAAAATAAGGTTTTGACATGGGAGGTATTATAGAAGAAGAATTGGGATGGTCCAGGAAGATATCATTTATGTAAGTCAAATAATAAAATAATTGATCTTTTACTGGTTTCTTGCTCTTTCACTAGATATATTTGGAGGGAGGTTATAGCAAAATTAAAGCTTCCTATAGGATGGCAATAAGATTCCTTAGGAGAGTTCTTAAAATATTGGTTTGAAAATAGGTCATACAATGATTTTGTAGCTCTTTCATTTTTTGTGTCTTGGGGAGTATGGTTATATAGGAATGCAATAAGTTTTTAGCATCAAGAAAAACCTACTTGATAGGTCTCCTCCCAAATCATTGGAAGTTTCAATAACTATAAGGTTTTAGCAATAACAAAGATAAATCATCTCTTTGAAGATAGATAAATCAGTGACATAGGGCTTTTTTGATGGGGCTAGATAGGGGGTACCTAGAGTTTGTGGAGTAGAAGGATTACTATATATTTTTTACTCTCATTATTTTAAATTCAAGGTTGGATTGAGAGAAGGTTCTAATAATTATACTAAAATTAAGGCCCTCAAATTATTGATTCGGTTGAAAAAATCAAAAGGAATACCAAAAATTAAATTTATGGAGGCTCACAAGTGGTAATAAATTGGATGCTTGGTGTTTTTAGGATGGAAATAATGATTCTTCAACCCATATTCTCTAAAATAAAAGAAGTTGTGGATTGAAGTAAAGCTTTTATTTTTTTGCATACTTATAGAGAACTAAATAGGAGAGCAGATGAACTCTCAAAGGAGCCACTTCATATTGATATAGGTATATGCTTAGTATGGGTATTCAATGAGGGCAATGTAATGCAGTGGGTCCAAATATCTATCTGGGGGGATTAATCTAGTTGAGTTAAAGTAAGCATAGATAAAGCAATTTTTTCAATAAACTTAGAACTTAATGATTTAAAGGACATTGGTTAAAAAATTCGAAAGGTTTCTAAGGATAGAACTTAGCATGATAGAGATAGCTAGTTATGATGTATAAACAACCTAAATTTTAGGTCACTATTGAAATTTTGAAGAAATTCCAAAGAGACATATGAAGAATGTAATTTCATATTTACTTAAAAAAAAATTATGACTTTTTTTGAGGAAAAAATAATGTTTTGTTTTTAAAAAAAATCATATACATAAGATAAGTTAATTGGTTTATCCAAAAATCCATATTATTTTTATAATTATAATTTTTAACTATATCATCTTACCATTTATATCCTACGACAAGATGAACCTTAATATCCACCATAAAATATACATTTTTAACCATTAAATTTATATAATTATAATTTATTTATTTTAATAATGATTAGTTTTTAATTGGTAATATGGGATATAAGTTGAGAATTATGCTTGTATTCTTGACAAATATTTCAATATTGATCTCTTAAAAGTTAAATAATTATATCATTTGTTTAAATATTAAGAAAAAACATCCATAATATTTGAACCTTATCCCATAAATTACTTTAAACCTCATAATCACAATGTTTAAGTTCATCCATAAAATTTATTTTTTTTTATTTTATTTTGTTAAAAACATAGAGTAACATGGCAGGAGTGGATGCAGTCGAAAGAAAGTGTGAGCGCGAGGGTTATCCAAGAGTGAGTGCAACCAAAATTGAGCATGAGATTGGAGTGAGTATGAGTACAACCAAAAGAGAGTAAATGTTTATCCGAGAGTGAGTGCATCTAGAAGTAAGTGTGAGTGCAACCAAAAGCAAGTGTGAGTGTGAGTGTAGCTAGAATCTAGTGTGAGTGCAGTCGAGAGTTTGTAGCTAAGAGTGAGTGAGATCACAAGTTGAGAGTGAGTGCAACCAAAAGTGCATGAGTTGAGAGTAAGTAGGAAGTGTGAGCATGGAAGCAAAAAGTAGACAACAAAGTATGATCAAGTAACAAGTGCCACTTCTTGTTCCAAATAATTTAAAGGATTTATGTGAAGAATATCTAGATAACATGGAAAGGAAGTCATTTGTGAAATTCATTACTAAAATTATGAATGGCCAAGTTGAAAGTATGGATTCCCTAGCTAGAATTAAGAGGAAGAACAAATCTATGCCAAACCCATTCCAGGTAGCAGATTCTACACTAGAAGTGAATATAAGTATGGAATCATTGAGCATGATATAATGGTTCTTAAAACCAAAGGGTTAATATGTAATTTCATGGATATTGACTAGGTTTCCCTAAGATTAAAAATTAGATCAAGTGGAAGTGGGGTTTGAATTCAAATTTCCCCATGACATTTCTTCCAAAAGGATTTTTCCTCATTATTTTCTCAAGTTCATAAATAAGAAATAAAATAATGGATGAAGGCATGTGGTTTAGGGGTAAAGATGCATTATATTTAAGACATTGGAGTGAATTTTTTTTTGTGGACATAGAAACTATTAAAAGTATTTCGGTATGGATTAAGATTTTTGAACTTCATTATTAACTCACCAATAAGGAGGTTTTGAAGAATATTGGTAATACTCTAGGTGAATTCATCTAGGAAGGACCAACTACTAAGGAGAGAAGGTATGGTGTATACACTCGAATATGTGTTGCCATGGATATTTCTAAACCTTTACCATAGTCAATTAGGATTAAATTCTAATTAAGATAATGGGATCAACAAGTGGATTTTTAAAACATTGTATTCTAATGTAAATATCATGAAACTAGGAACATGGCAAGAGACTGAAAAGTGAAAATGGAGGAAGGGATAATTTTTTTTGGGCATGAGGATAGATTCAATTTGAAACAAGGAAACCACTCTTGATTTGTAAAGAGCCAAAAATTGACTCTTTCCTCAAATAGATCATATATTCTGCTTAATATTTTAGCTTAGATTAGTAAAATATATCCATGCTTAGACTATATGCTTTATATTGTATGTGATATCTGATATACTTATCAAATTAAAATTAATACTCAGATATTACAGAAAAGAAATCACACAAAATTATAAATTGTAGAGGACACAAGATGTTTTACATTGAAATCCAAAATGATAAAACCATAGCCTAAATAAATTAGATAGATTGTTATTGGAATTTAAAACTATTACAAATCCTTACTAATATTCAAGTGGTTGTATTTTTAGCTTGGTCTTCCCAATTTTTGCTCTTACCTCTTCCTCCTCTACCTCTTGGTTCTCCTATTGTAGATTTGGCAATCAAACCCTCATAATGTGTTGTCTAAAAATACCTCATGATGTGTTATGCAAAAGCCCTCATAATAAGTTATCTTCAAAAATCTATCATAATGTAATATGCAAAAAGCCCTCACAATGTGTTGTACAAACAATTTTCACAATGTGTTGTGTAAAAATCTATCACAATGAGTTGTGCAAAAATCTGCCACAATGTAAATTTGTCACCATGTGTTGTGCAAAAATATACCACTTTATAAAATGTGTGTAGCCTTTTTTCCAAAAATAATTTAATAAAATGGGTTAGATTTTATTAAAATGGGATGGATTTAAATACCAATACTCATTTAAAAAAATGGCCTGGATTTAAATACCAACACTCATTTAATAAAAGTAAAAGATTCATCTTATCCAACTTGCAAAATGATAAAGACTATATATGCTCCTTCACCTAGTGCGTTCTCTAATCAATATGCTAATGACGTCGACCCTATGACTAACTTGGATAATATTATGTCCCTGACGACATCGATGCTTCTAAGGGCTGGTAAACTCATTAACCAAATTAAGAACCATAAGATGGCCACCCGTGAGGAGGAGGTATCTAAGTTGGATGATGCTAACTAGGATTATCTCCCACTCTTGAAATAGTTGGGATTTTTTGCAATCGTTCCTTTTTAGCTTGCAAATGTTCCTTTTTGGCCCATGGATGTTTCTTTTTTGTTTTCTTAGTGTTAGGCATTGGGTCGTCTCTTGTGGTAGTTTTGGTGGGCTTCACCCCTTGTTCTTGTTTGTTCTCTATTGTGAGGTTTTCATGTATGATCCTCTATTTTTGTTTGTAATGGTTTGGGGTAAGGGATTCCATTTGGTATTCTCCCTTCTCAGCTTATAACAAGGTTTTGGGATCCTTTCAAAACCCTTTACCAATAAAAAAATCTATCACAATGAGTTGTGAAAAAAATTGTTGCAATGTAAATATGCCACCATGTGTTGTGCAAAAATCTACCACTTTTATTAAATGTGTGTAGCCTCTTTTCTTAAATGGGTGTTGGTATTTAAAACCAACCCATTTTATTAAATGAGTGTTGGTATTTAAATCCAACCCATTTTATTAAATGAGTGTTGATATTTAAATCCAACCCATTTTATTAAATGAGTGTTGATATTTAAATCCAACCCATTTTATTAAATGAGTGTTGATATTTAAATCCAACCCATTTTATTAAATGAGTGTTGGTATTTAAAACCCACTCATTGAATTTTAGAAGTTATAGTCAGTTTTTTATCATTCTAAACAACCCTTTTCTGACTACCATAACTTTTTGTGCTGATCTCCATTTTCTAAGAAACTAATCTAAAAATATGCTCCTCGAAACTAGCTTTCTAACAATACTAGTTTCATCCAATTTGACCTAGTAACAAATAAATTACAACCTTTTAAAATACCCTTGTAAGCAGTTTTGAACATGTCGATGCATACATTCTAGAACTTCGTGGTTCAGTAATTTGACCATAATTTTGGCCTCGATTGTCCATTTTGAGTGATTCAAAAAGTGTCGAAAAGCTCTTTCCAAGATGCATGTCATAGAGCCATCCAAATTCATCCAACTTCTATGAATAATTTCTAAAATTTAAAAATATAAAACTTATTGCAGTTATCCTCCATACTTTGTTCTAGCAAGTGCTAATTGCTCCAAAGTGAGTATTTTTTTGGAGCTTCTTCCTAATTTAGTTGGTCTCATGATAAAATCCTAAGAAAGTGGCTAGAAAACTTCATCTACATCATCAAATGGAAAAGGCCATTATAGTTCACTCAAATAAACCTTTAGAAGAAAAAATGATATGGGGGATGAGCAAGTATAATTCATAAGTTCAAATATAGAAGGAGCTAAATAAGTGAAGGAATATGGGAAGGAAAATTCTAAATCAAAGGAATATGCAGAGAAAACTTTTGAATCAAATGAGGTGAAGGAGGTCAAGCTTAATCCAAGTAAATTACCTTTTATTATTTCCAAGTAGCTTAAATTATTCTCCTTTTAATAAAAGTGAAAGTAGTACAAAGTGTATTCCTTGCACTTTAGGATATCAAGAGCAATATAGTGAAAACAATATTATGGAAGATATCCAAAAAAAATTAGGATTTTTAGGCCAACATAAGAAAATGATGAATTTGGAGGATCATCTATGCAGTTTAGATTTTTTAGGAAAATATAAAGAAGAAAATGCTAATGAGGTTATTCCTTGCACTTGTGACTCTTTAGGGCAACATACATCTTTAGAAGATAAATCTCATTTTGAACAATTTAAAAAAAATATAAGAGATTGATGAATATGGGAGTGTTGTTGGGAATGAAATAAGGAGAGGAAGGCCATCAAAGTAGGAAAAAATATAAAAAGAAAGTCAAAAGGATATTTATCTAGGAAGCCAAATAAAAATATCATAGTTGTTAACAAGAAGTGGGGCTAAGCCCACTAATAAAAATAAAAAAATTTAATGATGAAAATGATATCATGGAATATTAGGGGTTTGAATAAAACCCATAAAAAAGAGTTATTAAAGAATTAATAGGTTGTTATAGCCTTGAGTTTATTTTAATACAAGAAACACAATTAATTAGGGGTCTGAATAAAACCCCTAAAAAAGAGTTATTAAATAATTAATAGGTTGTTATAGCCTTGATTTTATTTTAATACAAGAAACAAAATTAAGTAGTGAGGAATGTAAGGATGATTTTAAGAAGATTTGAAGACAATAGTTTCTTCTATAAAAGCTTCAAGTGGTATTGCAATAATATGGGATAAATGCAAATGGAACGAAAAACTACTAGAAGCAAAAAGTAGCTGGGTTGCTAGATTATTTTGCAGGAAAGATGAAAACATCAAATTTGGGGTTATAATGTATATGCTCCAACTATAGTTACTCCTCGTGAAAGATGTTGGAAGGACCTTAGCATATTATTTTCAAATACAATAATGATTCATAGTGTTCAATGGATTCTTGGGGATGATTTTAATATTGTTCATCATCTATTAGTAGAGGCAATCTCCAAGAAGTGTGAGCATATTTATAGATAAGGAAATTGGATAGCAGATAAATTAGCAATTATGGTGTTGATCTTTATGTCGATGAAATTAAAATTTTAGAAGGCAATAAGGCAAGTAATTTTATATCTTAATAAAAATGATGTCAAGGAACTGTTTGTGGAAACACAACACTTCAAGGAAATTGAAAATTATATTTAAAAGAAAAAAAGAAATAAAAAAACTGTGATAAAAAATTTAGCTGCAGCAAATGTAATATTTTTGTTGAGCAAGGTGCAACGACAGTATTGTCATTGTTGTCAACACGGTCAGATAGATCGGTTGATGCAGTGGACAGGAGTTCAGAGGTTATTAAGAGTATGTATAATGATGTTAAATTCTTATGAGGATGTTTTTGATGTTTGGGGGAAGTTGTTACAGGTTGTTCATGCAAATTTGCAAAAGTTGAAAAAATTGTTAGAAAGTTGTCAAAACAACAAAATAGTCAAAAAGTTGCAAAAGTCGCCACAGGCACATTTGGACATGATTGATCAGTTTGGAACATACCAGCATGTCAAAAAATAGTCCAGAACAACATTTTAGATATCAGCATAGTGTTTGGAGTGATCGGTGGTGTTTTCAGTATCTTG
Source organism: Wollemia nobilis (assembly GCA_028583015.1). Lineage (NCBI taxonomy): Eukaryota > Viridiplantae > Streptophyta > Pinopsida > Araucariales > Araucariaceae > Wollemia > Wollemia nobilis. Next base: position 4,385,817 of record JAQPPZ010000057.1, read on the forward strand.
GCGGATGATTTGGCAAGTGGTTGTACAGGATGAAAAAGTGCAAGTTTTGTCAGAAGCACTGTGAACAAACCATAAGGATTTATGTAGCAAAATTTTAACTAGAGGTGGTCATTATCTTCAAGAACATGTGTTACAAATTTCAGTGAAAATGGAGGAGTGAGGCGAATTTTACAAGCATTGCAATACTGTCACAAAAATGCTCTTTTTTGAAAAAGTGTGCCAGTAGCACTTTTTGTGGAAGTGGTATAGGCAAACCGTAAGGAGTTAGGTAGGGATTTTTGGTTTAGACATACTCAGTGTTACAAATATTCTTCATTTCAAATTTTAGAGAAAACCGAGTTACGAGGTGAGAGTTATGATTTTTGCAAAAACGTTATAGGTCTCTTTTATGTCAATTTATGCCACTTGGGCAAAATCCTTTAGTTGGTCATTTCGATCTTGAAGAGTCGCCAGAGTTTCAGTTTCAGTGTTGTTACACCTTCAAGGAATCAAATAGATCATATTTTGTTTTTGGTTTGAGTTGTCACGTGGCTCCAAAGTATGAGAACGAGTAAGGTATCAATTCTTTGCATGTGACGTGTTTTACGAAATGTCTTCTCAATATAAAAAAAGGGAGTTATATTATTTTAAGCAGTTTCATTAAATAAAGATCTTTGGAGAAAGTGAAAAGAAAAATGAAAGCAAGTGTGTGCATTTAGGTGAGAAGTGTTTTATTGAAGAGAGTGATTTTTATTTTGTGTGGAGAGAAGAGTGTGTGGAGAAAAATAAAGAGTGAAAATCCGTGTTTTTGGAAAAAAGGTGAAAAATGTCACTTTAGTATTTTGGACATAACTTTATCATACAATATCATTTTTGGCTAAAATTTTTAGAGGTCATAGATAGAGTTATACACAATACCTAGAAAGCGTTTAGAAATTGATCAAACGAGCTAAGATAACGATCAATTTTTATGTGAGAAGAGAAGATTCATATATGTCATTTTATTATCAATATCAAAATAAAGTGGGTGCTTGGTATAGGGGTTGGTGCTTCTTTCTATTGGTGCAGATAAATCAGGGGTTGGTGCTCCTTTCTATTGGTGTAGATAAATCAGGGGTTGGTGCTCCTTTTAGTGGGTTCTGGTAAATTGATTGTAAAGTTGGTGTTTTGCAAAGGCTAGATTTGGATGGGAGTCTAAACAATCATTTTGATGATGTAGCCAAATTCGTGAACCTCGATACATCTTGTGTTGTGTGATGTTATCTTGTTATACTTGCTTTATTTGGTTTCAAGTTTTCATTGTTTCAGCTTTAGGAGTTGAAGATTTAAGTTTTGAAAGAGCTACACTGATTCACTGCCCCTCTCAATGTCATTGTGAGACTAACAATTGGTATCAAAGCCAAGTTCCTAAATAAGCTTAATCGACTAGGGTGATCTTGGAAGTGACACAATGAGAGGTGGTGAAGGCTTATCATCAAGCAAAGCACCATTGTTTGACGAAACTAATTACGCATTTTGGAGACTCAGGATGCGGACATATCTTTGTGCTTTGGGATACAACATTTAGGATTCAATAGATAGTGGATACACAATACCAACCACTTCTCCAACCGATGTTGCTGGTAAGAAATTGTTTGAGAATGACTCAAAAGAAAAGAATGCTATCATGTGCGTATTAGTGGATAGTGAACTAGTAAAGATTATGAGTTGTAAAACGACAAAAGAAATATGAGACAAACTGAGGAGCATTCATGAAGGAGACGTTAAGATCAAGGAGGTCAAGTTACAAACACATCGAGCTTAGTTTGAAGTATTAAAGATGAATGATGATGAGAACATAGAGGTATATATGCTAAGAGTTAATGAAGTCATTAATGCGATTAGAGGACTTAGCGAGGAAATCAAAGATTTTGTCATTGTGAAAAAGGTATTAAGATCTCTTCTCCAAAGATTTGATTCTAAAGTTTTAGCTATAGAAGAAGCTAAAGATCTAAATTCTTTTAGTATGGATGAGATGCATGGTTCTTTGACTGCATATGAGATGAGAATAGGAAAATCTAAACCCACAGACAGAGAAGCTACTTTTAAAGCCCATAAAAATATGAAAGCAAAACAAGAATCCGAGGAAGAAGAGACATCATATGAAATGGAAGCAAACTTTGTTCGAAAACTAAAAATGGGAAAAGAAAAATATAGAGGAAAGTTACCATTTAAATGTTTCAATTGTGGAGGTGTTGGGCATTTTGCATATAAATATCCACTTAATGAGAAGTACAAAAGTGATGAAGGATCGCACCAAGAAAGAAGTGACTGGAAGAAAAAAACAAATTTCAAAAAAGGCAACTTCAAGAAGAAAAGTTTCATCTCCAAGAATGTCAGTTCATCAGAAGATAGCTCCGGTGAGGATTTTGAAAAGGAAACAGGTGAAGATATTTTCATGGCACTCCAATAAGAAAAAATAGAAAAAGAACAGGAATGTGATGAAGAAGAAATTTATGTAGAAGTAAATTTGGAAGAAGAACTAATTGTAGCTCTGGATGAATTGAAGATATAAAGAAAAAATAATAGGAAAATTTTAAGAAATATTGAGGATGCAAATGAAATCATAACCAGTTTGAAAGTACAGATTGAAGAATCCAAGAAAATATCTAAAGATCTCGAAGTGCAAATAACCATGAAAATAGATTATTGCAGCAAGCTAGAAGGAGAGACTGTTGGTTTAAGGATGCAGATAGAAGAGATGAATTGTAAAATTAGTTGTTATCACAAATGTGAAGAAAGTTATATGAAGCTGGATAAGATCATAAATAACCAAAAGACTACAGGCATTAGATTTGGTTTGGGCTTTGATGAAGGAGAATCATCAAATGGATCAAAGGCCATAAATGAAGAATCCATAAAGAATTCAGATAAGAAACAGGTTTATCAAGAAAAATTGACTCATGCAAAAGAAAGTAATAATGCAAGGCACAGAAGGAGAATTGACAATGATGGATTCACTAATGTCACACATCAAAGAAGAAGAAGATTTATGGCTCCTATGACAACATGGCAAAGATCATCACCCAGGTTCAATCATCTATTTTCTGGTTACTATTTAAAATGTAATGGTTATGGACATAAGATTTCAGATTGCAAGTATAATGTAGGACCAAGGAATTTTACCAGTAGAAATGTTTTTTCACCTTTGATGGATTATGCAGTAGAATGTTATAATTGTCATAATTTTGGGCACATTGCAAGAAATTGTCGAAGTACATTTACATACAATCAATTTTAGGGAAGAAAATTTCAACCAAATGGAATGAGACAAAATAGAAAATTTCCCGAAAAACATGCACAAGCTACTGAAAAAGAAAATTCAAAACAAGAGCTCAAAACTGTGATCGAACTAAAGTGGAAAGAAAACGAGCAATCTAAGGAAGAAAAGGAATCCTTGATTGCACAAACAACATTTAAAGCACAAAATAAATCTGCACCATGGATACTTGATAATGGATGCTTCAGTCATATGACAGGTGACAAACAAAAATTTGAGAAGTTACAACAATATGAAGGTGGTTCAGTAAAATTTGGAAATAATGATGGAGCTAAGATAGTTGGCAAAGGTTTAGTTAAGATCAGTGACAAAAAAATCAAGACAAAAGAAGTCTTGTTTGTGGTTGGTTTTAAGCATAACTTGTTGAGCGTAGGTCAGATTTGTGATAGAGGTCATGAAGTGATTTTTAAGAAGCATGGTTGTGAAGTCAGAAAAGCAAATAGTGGAAAGTTGATAGCAATTGGATCAAGGACATCTGGCAACCTGTATACTCTCTCAGAGACTTCATAAGGAGCTTGCTTGATTGGACAGGAAGATGAAAATTGGTTGTGGCACAAGAGGCTCGATCATATCAGTTTTGACAATCTAGTAAAAATTAGTTCAAAAAATGTAGTGAGAGATATTCCCACCATTGGAAAACCATCAAATAGAATTTGTGCTTCATGCCAAAAGGGGAAGCAAACTAGAGTCACATTTAAAACAAAAGAGTACTACACAAGAAAACCTTTGGAACTAATACATACTGATTTATGTGGACCCATGAGAACGCAAAACATAAATGATGACAAATATTTTATGTTGTGTATAGATGACTATTCTAGGATGACATGGGTACTATTTTTGAAGCATAAATTAGAATCTTTTGAGATGTTCAAGGTTTTCAAAAACCAAGTTGATAATCAAACAGGTAAAAGGATTAAATGTTTAAGATCATATAGAGGAGGAGAGTTCATTTCAGAGGATTTTACAGAGTATTATGAAAAATATGGTATTAGGAGATAGTTTTCAGTAGCCAAGACACCTCAGTAGAATGATGTGGTAGAAAGAAAGAATAGGACAGTGCGGGAAATGGCACGGACTATGTTGACTGAGAGTAAAGTAGCAGACAAATTTTGGAAAGAGGCAGTCCATACTGTGGTATACATCCAAAATAGGTGCATGTTGAGGATGCATGAAAGCAAAACTCCTTATGAGTTATGGTTTGGTAAAAAGGCAACAACAAGATACTTTAAAGTTTTTGGCAGCAAGTGTTACATCAAAAGAAATGAAGAAAACCTTGGTAAGTTTGAAGATAGAGCGGATGAAGGTATTTTTCTTGGCTATTCATCAAAAAGCAAAGCTTACAAATGCTACAACAAGAGGCTAAGGAAAATTGTGGATAGTGCCGATGTTAAAGTTGATGAAAGTAGGGAACGAGTAATTAGCTATGAAGAGAACTACCCAATTTATGAAGAGGTTATTGAAGGATATAAGGAAAAGGAAAAGAAAAAGAAACACAAAAATTGACTCAGATGATTCAAACAGTTATTCAAAAGTGGAAGAAAATAATAAATTCAAAACAGACAGCTGGCAAAAAGATCATCCTAGAGAGCAAATAATTGGATACCCCATAGTTGGCATTCAGACAAGAAGAAGAGTAGTAAGTAACTACTCTCTATTATCCAGCATTAAGCCCAAAAATATTGCTGACGCAAACAAAGATGAAAGTTGGATGAAGACAATAAATGAAGAATTAGATCAAATCGAGAAAAAAAAAACTTGGGAGTTAGTACCAAAACCTGCAAATAAAAATATAATCGATACTAAATGGTTCTTTCAAAAGAAAATAAATAAAGATAGACAGGTAGTCAGGAATAAAGCAATATTGGTATGTAAAGGCTATGCACAAGTTGAAGGTATTGAATTTGAGGAAACCTTTGCACCTGTGGCTAGACTAGAGGCAATTAGAATGTTTATGGATTTAGCAGTTTATAAGAATTTTAAATTTTATCAAATGGATGTGAAATCAGCATTTTTGAATGGGAAACTTGAAGAAGAGATTTATATTGATCAGCCAGATGGTTTCCAACTTGGTGATGATCCCAACTTGGTTTGCAAGTTGAAGAAAACATTATATGGCTTAAAACAGGCACCTCGAGCATGGTATGCAAGGCTAGACAACTATCTTACTCAACAAGGGTTCAAGAAAGGTATGGTGGATAGTAAAGGTATGGTCAAAACAAAAAATGGCCATATTATTGTTCTTGTTGCATACGTAGATGATATTATATTTGGCAGCAGCAAATATGAGTCATGTAAAGATTTAGCAAATAAGATGCAGAAAGAATTTGAAATGTCAATGATTGGTGAAATTTTGTATTTCCTTGAGTTTCAAGTTAATAAAAATGAGAAGGGCATATTTATTTCTCAAATTAAATATGTGAAAGAGATGCTAAAAAAGTTCACAATGTAGGATTGTAATCCAATTAGCACTCCCATGATGACATGTTGCAAGTTGAGCAAGGATGACAAATCTCCACATGTTGATCAAACCATGTATAGATCTATGATTGGGAGCTTATTGTACTTGATAGCTACCAGACCAGATATTTTGTAGGTAGTATGCATGGTAGCACGATTTCAAGCTAGTCCCAAGGAGACTCATGTGACAACAGTGAAGAGGATTCTTCGGTACCTCAAGGGTACTATGGAGTATGGGTTATGGTATCCGAAAGGTAAGGACTTCACCCTTATTGTGTATTCAAATGCAGATTGGGCAGGATGTGTAGATGACAGAAAGAGTACCAGTGGAGGTGCATTCTATCTTGGAGACAAGTTGGTCGTGTGGCACAGTAAGAAACAAGAGTCAGTTTCCTTATCCATAATAGAGGCAGAATATATTGCAACGACAACATGTTGTACGTAGGTATTATGGATGAAACAAACCATGAAAGATCTTGGTATTAAATTCAATGAGCCAATTTTAGTTAAGTGTGATAACACCAGTGCCATTAACATCTCAAATAATCTGGTTATGCATTCTCACACAAAACATATTGCTATCTGGTATAACTTTTTGAAGGAGAAAGTTGCAAAAGGTGAGGTTAAGATGGATTTTGTTCCAACAACAGAGCAAGTAGTGGATATCTTCAAAAAACCATTGCCCAAGGAAGTCTTTGAGTACCTTCATAATAAATTGGAAGTGGTCACGCTTCCCAATAATTGACTAGCTATCAGGACCACATTCTTAGGGGGAGCATTTGTGTATTTGTTTATATTTTTGCTAATGTTTGTGATTTTTGCTAAGAGTAATAATTTTTGCCTGATAATGTTGTGAATGGACTCGAGGGGAGTTTTTAGCAGCCCTGTGGTATTGTTGTCAAATGAGGAGAGGAGTTACAAGAAATTGCACGTGTGTTGCCAACAATTCCAAAGGGGGAGATTGTTGAGCAAGGTGCAGCGACATTATTGTCAACACAGTCAGATAGATCAGTTGATGCAGTGGACAGGAGTTCAGAGGTTATTCAGAGTATGTACAGTGATTTTAAATGCTTATGAGGATGTTTTTGATGTTTGGGTGAAGTTGTTATAGGTTGTTTGTGCAAATTTGCAAAAGTTGAAAAAATCGTTAGAAAGTTGTCAAAGCAGCAAAATAGTCAAAAAGTTGCAAAAGTCACCATGGGCATATTTGGCTAGGATGGATCATTTTGGAACATGCCAACATGTCATAAAATAGTCTAGAACAACATTGGAGATGTCATCATAGTGTTTGGAGTGATCGGTGGTGTTTCCAGTATCTTGGCGGATGATTTGGCAAGTGGTTGTACAGGCTGAAAAAGTGTAGGTTTTGTCAGAAGTACTGCGAACAAAACATAAGGATTTATGCAAAAAAAATTGAACTGGAGGTGTTCGTTATCTTCAATAACATTTTTTCTAAATTTCAACGAAAATGGAGAAATTAGGTGAATTTTACAAGCATTGCAAGACTGTCACAAAAATGCTTTTTTTTTGAAAAAGTGTGTCAGTAGCAGTTTTTGTGGAAGTGGTACAAGTGAACCGTAAGGATTTAGGCAATGAGTTTTGGTTTGGACATAGTCAGTGTTGCAAAGATTCTATGTTTAAAATTTTAGAGAAAACCAAGTTACAAAGGTGAGAGTTATGATTTTTGCAAAAACGTTACAGGTCTCTTTTATGTCAATTTGTGCCACTTAGGCAAAATCCTTTAGTTGGCCATTTCGATCTTGAAGAGTCACTAGGGTTTCAGTTTCAGTGTTGTTACACCTTCAAGGCATCAAATAGATCATATTTTGTTTTTGGTTTGAGTTGTCACGTGGCTTCGAAGTATGAGAACGAGTAAGGTGTCAATTATTTGCATGTGACGTGTTTGACGAAATGTCTTCTCAATATAAAAAAAGGGAGTTATATTATTTTAAGCAGTTTCATTAAATAAATATCTTTGGATAAAGTGAAAAGAAAAAGGAATGCAAGTGTGTGCATTTAGGTGAGAAGTGTTTTATTGAAGAGAGCGACTTTTATTTTGTGTGGAGAGAAGAGTGTTTGGAGAAAAATAAAGAGTGAAAATCCATGTTTTTGGGAAAAAGGTGAAAATCGTCACTTTAGTATTTTGGGCATAAATTTCTCATGCGATATCAGTTTTGGTTGAAATTTTGAGAAGAGGTCATAGACATAGTTATGCAGAATACCCATAAAGCGTTTAGTAATTGACAAAATGAGCTAAGATAACGATCAATTTTTATGTGAGAAGAGAAGATTTATATATGTCATTTTATTATCAATATCAAAATCAAGTGGGTGCTTGGTAGAGGGGTTCATTATCCTTTATATTGGTGCAAATAAATTAGGGGTTGGTGCTCCTTTCTGTTGGTGTAGATAAATCAGGGGTTGGTGCTCCTTCTAGTGGGTGCTGGTAAATTGATTGTAAATTTGGTGCTTTGCAAAGGCTGGATTTGGATGGGACTCCAAACAGTCATTTTGAAGATGTAGCCAAATTGGTGAACCTTTGTACATCTTGTGTTGTGTGATGTTCTCTTGTTATACTTGCTTTATTTGGTTTCAAGTTTTCATTATTTCGGCTTTAAAAGTTGAATATTTAAGTTTTAAAAGAGCTACACTGATTCACCCCCCCTATCAGTGTCATTGTGAGACTAAAAATTTTGACAAGAGTGGCCCGAAGCCAAATATAACCTATTAAAAAAGAAACATAGAGTGACATAGTTGGGAGCACATAGAAGGCCACCCTCCTTATGAATCCAATACCTTTACCATAGTTGGGTCTATGTTAGGAGAATCCAATACCTTTACCATTAAAATATCAATAAAAATATAATATTTAAACTTTAATTTACAATATTTTTAAAATTAGATACCCTAAATTTATAAAAAAGTTAATATATAAAAAACAATTTCCATTATATATTTTGATAAAATTATCACATTATTGATTGTTGACATCTTTTTTTATGACATACAACCCAAAGTTCAAACCTATGTGTTAATCCTCTGCTGATAATCTTAAAAAAAAACTACAATAAATTATCGGCTTTCCAACTAACTATATAAATTGTTTTATAGATATTTTAAATTTTTTTAATGGAAGTTTTTTCTTTTCAATTTATTTATTTATTTATTGTTGTACGCACACACACTCATCTATTTGTCACCACTCACACACACCCGCCCTTGGATTGGAACTTGAGACCAATGGGTGAACCGTTACTACAACCTCAAGCCTTGACCACTATGCCACCCCACTGGGGCTTTTAATAGAAGTTTAAAAACATATCAAATAAAATATCTTTATACATATTTGCATTGTTTATGTGACCCATAATTTAGTATTAATTCAAGACATATTTTCTATTATTCAAACTTTACTCTCCATAAAAATCCAAAACATGTCTCTGTATTTAAATTATTTATGTGACCCACAATTTATTATTATTTATCTCTCCCGCTTCAATTTGCAGTTAACTTCTCATAGATCCTTCAAGTTTGTGAGTTCTTTTTTCTTTTTTAATTAAAGTAAGGACTATTGAAATGTCCTAACAAGACCTGACTTCTATTTTTTTTTTTTTAATTTAAGCAAAAAACCTCTTGTGAGACCGCCTTGGTCTAAGAGACCACAAACAAGGGGTTCTACACCATTAAAGTCACCTGGGGGTCGCACCCAGCCCTACCCATACCAACATTATCAATTGGATTTTTGGTACCAAATTCAGCTTTTTGGTAGGGTGGAGATTCGAACCTGGGACCTCCCTTGGAGGATTGCCCTCTCCTCTCCAACTCACCTACAAAACCTGGGTAAACTAATTTATAGTGGAAAACACCCCTTTCGAGGTGCCACTTTCAACAGTTTGGGCATAGGAGAAATGGAGCCTTGTCGGCCTCTACCAGCATATAGGACATTCCTAACTATACCATATATCTACATGATGGAGACAAGGGGAATGGAACCTGGGTCGGCCTCTACCAACACCTAGGGCATTTACAAGCAGATAGACTAATTTATAGTGGAAAACACCCCTTTCGAGGTGCCACTTTCAACAAGTTGGGCATAGGAGGAATGGAGCCTTTTCGACCTCTACCAACACATAGGACATTCCTAACTATACCATATATTTGTAGGATGGAGACAAGGGGAATGGAACCTGGGTCGGCCTCTACCAGCACCCAAGATATTTACCACTGCACCACAACAAACATATACTTCTACTCTTAACTCATGATCTATAAGGACGGATTGATTCCTAATCTAATTTAGAAATTTTGAAGTTGAAGTCCTCATCAGCAAAAGTAAAAGTATGGTGTCACTCAAAAATATCCGGCTCAAAAAAAATTAAAAATTGAACTATTTTATGCACCAAATAAACGTACTTCCTCAATCGAACAGGCAACCAAATTTCTTATATAGAGATAATAAGTTTGGGTCCTCCAAGACCGATGTGAAAAAATGTTTTAAAAGAGCCACAAACAAGATTTAAAAATGATCCAGATGTCAGTGGAACATAGATTAGAGAAGAGCCTTAACGAGGGAACCGCCGCGTTTAACACGAGCAAATAGCTCGTTATTCCTATATATATATTTATACCCGACTATAATTCGATACTGGGCCATACTTCTTATTTATCCATTGTTACAGCCAGAGAGGCAAACTTCCTGGGATTGCCCTTTCTACAGCAGAAACAGCAACAAATACTGAAGGCGGCAACCGCACCATAATCACACCCTCTTTTCCCAAAATTCGTTCCACCTTGTGCGAGGGCCTTCACAGTGGACTTTACTGGGCGAACTACACTAGAAAATATCTCTCTTTTTACTCTTCCCCGCCTTGGAGGAAAGGAAAACCTCCTTCCCTGCATTGTGGGAGCTTATTCTCACCGACTTGCTTTTTCTCCGTTTCTTACAACCCATCTGTACCCCAGTTGGATTACTGAAGTGCACACAATGTGGAAGGAGAAGTCTCTTGGTCTTATAACTACGGTGCTGGTATTGTCAAAGGAACAACTGTTTACTCATATATTTCTCATTTTCATTTTCTCTTCCACCTGTCCCAAGAATAGCATTGCTAGAGGGTTGACAGCTTGGCCGTATAAGGAAAAAATTTGGACAATGTAAAAATGTCAAGGTTAGGTAAGGTATAAGGGTGATATATTTGAAGCCACATTCTCAAAATATGAGAGGAGCAGGTATATATGAGACCACACTCTAGAGTGTAACAGGAGCAGGTATATATATGAGACCATTCTCTAGGGTATAACAGAAGCAGGTATATATATGAGACCATTCTCTAGGGTATAACAGAAGCAGGTATATATACCATTCTCTAGGGTATAACAGAAGCAGGTATAGAGAGTGCAACAGGAGCAGGTATATATGAGACGACACTCTCTAGGGTAGAGTATAACAGAAGAAGGTATATATGTGACAAGAACCTTTCTTCTTATAAGTAACTAAAATAACAATGTAAGATCACTAAAATATCAAAACTTAAGAGAAATTTATCACGTGTCTACGGTTGGTCGTTGTATTCACTGTGATGTGCAGTCAACTGTATCACACAACTAATCCTTATCAAGAGGAATTTTTCCGTCTTCCACGTGCAGTCAAGATCTTTCGATGAAGAGGATATTTTTTCCTCTTCAATATGCAGTCAAGATCTCGGTTCCTACTAGGAGGAGCTAAAATAATCTTTCTAATAAATACATTATCTCTCTATCAAGAGGAGATTTTTTCCTCTTTGAGTGTGCGGGCCAGATCTTGGTTCTCACTAGGAGTTAAAAAATATATTTGTAATAACTAATTTTTTTTTTAAAGTATGATGTACTATTTTATTTTTTCTAAATTTTCACATATGTTATTGACAATTTATTTTATTTTATTTCATTATTTATTATTTTTTATGCGAAAAATCTTTTGTGGGGCTGCCTTGGTTTGAGAGACCACAACCAAGAGGGTTATACACCATCAAAGTCAGTCACTCGAGAGTCGTGCCCTCCCCGCACCAACATTTTCAATTGGATTTTGGGTACCTAATTGACCACACTAACATTAGCAATTGGATTTTTGGTACTCAATTCAATTTTTTGTAGGGTGGAGATTCAAACCTTGGACATCCCTTGGAGATTGACCATTTATTTTTTAAGTATAAACAATTTATCAACAATTTTTTATTAATATAATTTATTATTATTATGTTTGCATATCACTATCACTATACTATATCTATGTAAAACACAAAAAAAATTTCTAGATGTTTTAAGACAATGAAATTGAATAATGATAAAAAAAAGGTTCATTATTACTTGAATAGAATTGCACCACACAACCTAAGATGTGGTGGTATGGAGGAAAACTCTTTAAACTAGATGTAACCTCATAAAATTATGCTCCAAAGCCATGCATTAGAAATAGGTTATAATAGAATGTTTTCTCACTAGAAATAGGTCATAATAAAATGTTTTCTCATAAGAATGCAATTGTCTTTTTTTTTTGGTTATATAGGGGAGTTGGTTACAACCACACTATTTTTAGTAACTCACAAGCGCAGGGTTCAAACCATAGGGATTGCTCCAAACAAGCCTATTTGTCTCGTTGTTGTTGATCGGATGTGAGATGGAGACGACCAATTGCTCGAGGTTTGTATCATCATCATTGGTCTAGTACACACTTAGAGGATTCAAATCAGACTGCTACCTTTGCAAATTGGCACCACCAAGGTTTGAACCCAAGTCTCTTTTTGGTAAGTGTCTAGCCAGACAAGCACTTACCAATCCATCTAGCCCTTGGGGGAACTATATTTACAAATATTACAACTTTAAATATACTACACAATGAAAGGCTCATATAACCATGTTAATGATGTAACAACTATAATATAGCCATATTAGATATCTTCATTGTTGTTAGATTGGTCCCTAGGATTAGGTTAGTTGACCCTTAAACATTAGGGGTAGGGTTATTGTTTGATTTACTCTATAAATAAAGGAGTTATGATGTAGTAGAGACATCATTATTTTGTTATCTTAAGTTGCCTTTGTTGAATTAAAATATTTTGTCCTATCCAAGTAGCTATGAGGCTTTGCTCTCTCTAAGTGGCTAGGAGTTGCACTGATTTGGAATTTGGAATCTCTTACTTGCATTATGGATTTTATAGTATTAAATTTGATCTGTTGTTCTAGTGGATATTTCTTTTTTTGCATTATTGAATTTTTATAGTTGCATTTCTAAACGTTGTTTTATTACAAATGGTATCAAAGCATCAATCCTAGTTATTTGTAGCAGTGCAAATAAATATAAAAAGGTTGCAAACTAGTCCAAACATTTAACAATTAGATCTACTTCCTATTGTTCGTGTAATTTATGAAAAAAACATTAGGGTCCATCTCTCGATAGATTTTTCTTCTTTAATATTATTATTTATTGTTGTCTTCTCTTGCTAAACCTAATTCAAAAATATATATCAAGGTACTAGGACCCTTGTTGGAGACCCATATCATTGTTACCTTCTCTTTGAACTAGTTAAAATTAGATGTATAGAATCAAAAGGTATATTTCGATTTTTACTTTCATTTCTGGTATATGAACAATATGATATAGTTGCAAATCAATAGGTGTTTGTAGTACATTGGTTAGCCAAAGGATGTGTGCATGAGCAAAAAGAAATATCAACGTACAAATTTGAGAAAGTATCATTATACCCTTGTGGGCCCAATGTACTTAATGTCAATTTGTGGATATATCTTTTGACATAGGAAAACAAGCATTCTAACCTATTGAAATGTGTTTTCTCCATTATGGGTATCCAGGTCAACATGTAGGCAACCCTAGATTCAATCCAACATCATTTTAATTCTTTGCCCATATAGAGTGTTCCCTTGACTAAGAGTTTTAACATTTTTGGGCAATAGCCATAGGGCATGCAATAAGAACTAGATTTGAAGGGTTTATAGAACACTAACATCTATTAGTAGTTGTCATTCGATCATAGACCTCTAGGTTCCTATGAAGTCATAAGGATACTTATGCTACTAGGGGCACTCTTCCAGGTATGGGTGTGTGGATTTAACTTGGGCTTTGTTACTAATATTGATCCCTCTATGTTCTCATTATGTGCATCAATATCTTGATCTTTGAGGGCATGGATCTACGTGGTTGGATAACCAAGATGGGTAGCATCACCTATATATATTGTATGTTTGAAGAAGATCATATAACATTAGTTATTACTAAGTTGGCAACCCATGCACATAAGTGGTTGTTATAGGATCTATATCAACACAAACACCCTCTTATATGGCCAAATTTTAAAGTGTTATTTTATTGTAAGTTTGACAAGGGATATTCTACTTTTTATGTAGCCTATTGATGTAAACCAAGGAGATTAGATCGAGAGAGGGTTATTACATGGAGTTCATAAGACTACTTATTGATACCTATCAATTGGATCTAGATATGTTGGTCTTAGACTTTTACCATATCCTTAAGTATGAAATCAGGTAGGAGGATGATATGCATGATCCATACACCCTTAAGGAGATTGAAAGTGTGGATCTTGCCCAAGGATTGAGTTCAAACTAAGAAATCAAATGGAAAAGGAAGAAAGAAGATTCCATAGGTCAAATGATTGTCACAATAAAAAATATAAAATCCATATATTTTCCATAGGGACTACTATTTATAGTATTTATAGGCTAATTTTGAAATTCAAAATTCTGTCCTAAATGGGCATGGGTAGGAGAGTTGACACTAGACCTAGTTGCAGGATCAAGAAGATAGTGCTACATTAAATTATAGGGATTTCAAAGTTATTTAGAGTTAAATCACCATAAAGTATTCCATGGGTGGCATGATCCTCCTTTTAGAGGGGTCATCAATGCACTCACCTTATTTCATGGATATTCAAGCTTGGTTGTCAGCCTGAGTAGATGAGTACCATCTTGATGATCATGACCTAGTATTCTGTTGGCTTCTAACTTGTATCAATTTTCCAAATTTTAGTTGGGGTCTAGGCATGGACATCCCTTTCAATAATTTTGTTGCTCCATTGGGTCTTTCCTTTGTGCATTTGGTTAGTCCCAAGTATAGTAGTCATTGGTATGTTGCCTTGCTCCTTATGGGATGGAGCTTCAAGACTGCTCATCTTATTGGGTTAGGCATAAATATGTGTTTATATATTTTTTAGGGTAGGGACCTATCCCACTATAGTGAATATTTCACTACAATTTTGGTGATGCATAGGGGAATTCTGCTTGCAAAAGTGAAATAACTCAACAAATAGTTACCTTATCCATTGGGCATAGAGTCTCTAGGGTAGGATCTAGAAGCTTGAGAACTTAGGAGATGAATTTTGGGTCCTTGAAGATGTGTCAAGGAGGATTCTCTCTTTTATAGAATTTGGCTAGTAAGGTGTTGGAAGCCTCTTGTACTACATATATCTCTCCTAAATCCTTCTCATGTGGTTGAATCATGAATTTTATAGTTATTTGTTGTGTTGTCATCTATTGGCCATTATAGATTTCCTTCTATGGTTTTGATGGACTTCAAATGTATCTCAAGAGATAATTGTACTCCACCATTCCTATTGATCCCAATCCTTTTATCTCATGCATCCTCTTCTTTACACATGTGGCTAGTTTCTTAAAATAATTTACCTAGAAGTCTTGATTTTTCATAACTTATTGCATCACCTTTTACATTGGCTAATAAATATAGTATTTGACCTTTACTTATTTAAATGTTGTTTATTTACACTATAGTAAATGACCTAAAATGTATCCACACATTGGTCTATTTTATTGTAGATTTGCTTCATAGAAACATACAGTGCCTAGAACACATCAACCTAAACTTTTGTTTGTCATGGTAGCTTAGCTAATTGGGGATGCATACTCCTATTTTAAGTGAAGGATGGACATAAGGTAATTCAATGACCATTTAAATGTTGAACTCATTTTCTTGTATCGAACGTATCTCTAGCCCAATTGTTTCATATCCTTGATATAAGGATGCTCCCCATGCATCATCTGCCCACTCATCCATTTTATCATTTGACACGTGGGTGTGTATTTAATCTTTGAGTGTCTCTGGTTCCTCCTTAGTGACTAGGAAAGTCTATTATCTTTGGCCTAATTTGCTACATAAATATCCACATGGTGCATGCATAGTGGTTTCTAAGGAACATTCATATTGGTATGTAGCTAGTCCTTATGACCATTTGGGACCAATCCAAAGAGAAGTACCTATTGATATTTTAGTGAAATATCTGAAGATAAATGGAAAAATGATGAAACCAAATCTATCGCCACCACTTCTTGATCAATGGTCATGTTGGGGTGAGCATATAGAGAAAGTTGTAAGTATTTTAGGAGGTTAAGGATGGACATTAGGGTCCCATACGGTTGTAATAACCCTTGTTTAATTGGCTCATATGTTAGTTCTTTTGGATGTCCTTGATTTGACCTAGCTTCTCCTATGATATGGTCTCCTTGTTTCATATTGAAGCTATCCTGATGACCAAAAATTTCTATCTCTTTATCCATCATTTGCACTTTGTAGTCTATTGCCATGAGTCGAGTTTCGTGGCATTTGTGACATAAGAATGCAATTTTTTCATAAGCCATTTATTGTAAAATCCCAATTATATCCACTTGGTAGTCCATTCACCCCAAGTATGCCCACTTGGTTGTCCAACTTTAGAGATTTCAATTTTGATAAAAATTCTCTAATTTTTTCTCTTATTTTGAAATCTTATATTATTTTCTAGTATGAGCATGTTATTACCCAAGTGTTGTAGGTGAGTTGGAGAGGAGATTAAAATCCTCCAAGGGAGGTCCCAGGTTCAAATCTCCACCCTACCAAAAAGCTAAATTGGGTATCCAAAATCCAATTGATAATGTTGGTGCGGGCAGGGTCGGGTGCAACTCCCGGGTGACTTTGATGGTGTAGAACCCCCTATTCGTGGTCTCTCATACCAAGGCGGCCCCGCAAGGGGTTTTTTGCTTAAAAAAAAAAAACAAGTATGAGCATGTTATTTCATCTTCATGAATGCAATTTTTCTGTAGTAGAAACACTTATGAGATCGAGGTTGGGCAAATATCATAGAGTTACCTCTTTTGAACTTCACTCTCCTCTCGAGATTCCAAGTTTAGGTAGTGGGTTTCTTTTCCTCTAGGGACCACAACACCTAGAGGTGTGATGCATAAATTTCTAATGTCTTAACATGAATTTATGAAATTGTATTTTTATGTCATGTAAGACTTAACACATACATTATTAAGCTAGACGATCATCCATTTTTTTGGATCATTGACTAAGGTCTTATAAATACCCGATAAGCACCTGACGTCTTATGTATATTAACCAACATGATGTTCCATACATTCGTGATGTTGGATTCACCTAGTCTAACACAATTCACCACTCATCACTAGAAGGGATAACCTATAAGATATTCCCATACAACCCTTCCTTATCTCCCATTCTGACCTTTTTCCATCAAAATTACGGTTAGTGCCCTGATCCATGATGAATGCCTACCTGCTTCATCATTAAAACTTGTTTTCCATGGTGATTGCCTACCCGCAACACCATTTAAAACTTGTTTTCCATGGTGATTGCATACCCAAAACCCCATTTAATTTATCTTCAAAATATTTTCCTTCCCACAATCTTGATTTTTATCAAGGTTGTCCTACCCACAACATTAGGTTGCATTTAAAGTTTATTTAATACACAATTCTGAAATTCACTTTTCATAAATTTAGCTATAGTTGGAATTGTTTATAAAGGTTTGACTATTTAAAGGTTTAATAATCACCACTATCTATTGGCTTGAAACTCAATAAGCAACAATAAATTTTCTAGTTTCTATATTTCTCTAATGCAACTAAGGTTGATCATAAATTAAAAGACCATAAAAGTATAGTAAATAAATTAAGAAATACCAAATCCACATTAATATTTTGTTTCAATATTATTATTTAATTATTTTCTCTAACTAATATAAATTACCTCTAAAATTAATAGAAAGAAAGACATCTTCTGTTATCTTATGGTTCTATAACACTTGTGCTACACAAATAAGTGATTAAGCAGTTTGACCTCAACAAACTAAGTATTGGGTAAAAGCTCCATAATTAATGATTTAAAAGAGCATTTTTAAGGAAATATCATTTCTATTGTTTAAATTAAGAAAACTAATACCATACGTGAATCTTGATAGACTCCATTCACTATCCTTTGTCGTGTTGGCTTAAATATCAATGATCAACAATTTTCACACTAAGGTATCCATCTATTGTCTCTGTATCACTTATGCTTGGTTTCAATGTGGAAAGCTTTTCCTATAAACTCTTATACCCGACCTTTGTTTGAATTGGATATCCTTATACAAGGAATAAATCTTTCATGATTTACTATGTTGAATCTTCCCTACTAATTATTTCAACAATTCCTATGCTTTAACCCATACTTTAATCTTGTTATGAGGCTTTCAAATAAAAATGTGGTAAAACTATAGTTCAAATATCAAAACTAAACCTATTATGTGTACCCAAAGTTTTTCTCATTTTCTCAATCCATCATAGAACATTAAGGAATTTTTTTTTTAAAGCTAAAAACCTCTTGCGAGGCCGCCTTGGTTTGAGAGACCATGAATAGGGGGTTCTACATCGTCAAAGTCACTCGAGAGTTGCACCCGAACCTGCCCGCACCAACATTATCAGTTGGATTTTTGGATACCCAATTTCAGCTTTTTGGTAGGGTGGAGATTTGAACCTGGGACCTCCCTTGGAGGATTGCCCTCTCCTCTTCAACTCACCTACAACACCTAGGTTTAAGGACTATTTAGAGTGCTTTAAAACTAGAAGAATTCATTTTCAATTTGAACTGGTGTAAGCTAGAACCAAGTATACTATCACGGATTCCAGACATGTTACACCTCGAATGAGGAAAGAGAAATATACATCATTCACTATGTGCTAAATTAAGTTTCCAGGACTTTATAAAGCATCAAATCTAAAAAGAAGAGGGTTTTCCCATTGATAGAGACTTTTACCTCTAAACTATAAATTGTGTTTTAAGAA
Source organism: Wollemia nobilis (assembly GCA_028583015.1). Classification (NCBI taxonomy): domain Eukaryota; kingdom Viridiplantae; phylum Streptophyta; class Pinopsida; order Araucariales; family Araucariaceae; genus Wollemia; species Wollemia nobilis. The sequence goes on from JAQPPZ010000057.1 coordinate 4,404,697, forward strand.
TCACATCCTTGCATCAATTATTCATAACATTTGACCATATTATAATTTAAAATATTACAAATCTAAACAACTACACACAACACTAATGTATACAAACTCAACATGGAAATTGAAGAATGAAACACATTGTAATTTGTCTTATAAAAACAAGAATTGCTCTTCTCTTCAATAATATTTATGTTTAAAAATAAAACAATATAAAAATCTGAGAGTATAATATTTTTACATCATGTTTCTGAGCCCAACCATGCACTTATTTCCAGACTATATGTTCAATATCAATACATAATCTATAACCTCTGCTCTTTTTTTCACCCAAGAGCCACTTTTCCAATACTAATGCATTAAACGGGTTATCTAGAACCCTATATGACTTAGGCATCAATATTTCCTTGAGTGGAATTTCCAAATAACCAAAAGGAATAACACAATATTACTCTTATATCTTTATACATGAATCTTGACACCCGAATGCTGAAGAAGTCAAGTCTTAAAAGAAGCAACATGCACAATATTTTGCAATTTTCGACATAAATATTTCTCCTCACCCAATTAACCGATGGATTAAAGGGTCACAACAGTCATTCTACCATGCAATGCATCTAATTATACATGCATTTATAATTTTCAAAACAAAAATCAACATGCAATAGTTTTAATATTCATTCAAAACTATATACACTTCATGGCAACATCTACGAAACATGTAGCCTCAATATATATTTTATACAAGAAAAAACATTCTTGGTTCCCATCCAATCATTCACATAACAACTTTTCATTGCTTAAATCATCACAACATGTACCAAAAGTAATTCAAGAAGAATTAATTTGGTTTTAGTTTTCAACCAACCAGACTTATAGACATTCACCAACTCATAAAGAAAATAATGCAGTAAATCTTCAAGAACACATGCATTATGGACATCACACATATTGATTGATTTTTCCTTATTGCATATCCTGAATTTTTAATTCAAATATAGCTGAATTTTCCTTTAATTTTTATTTTAAATTTTATTATCAAGAGTACTTACTATTTTTTCTTCGCCTCCCACTATTTTTCTTCTTTTCCTATACTCTATTCCCTTCTCCCTTCTTCTGTGGTTTGCTTCACCCTTCGTTGGAAGCTGTACCTCACCACCACCACCACACTCTTTCTCCTCCTTTATCTACCATCTAAATGATGGGTTTTTCCCACCATCCTTTGTATGTAAAACCGGTGGTAGTTTATGGCTTGTCTAGTCTAAAACATTGCTAGGTGGTCTCCACTACTCCATTTTTTAACAACCATCTCAACCTTCGTAGATATGTCGATAAGTCCTTGATTTCTCTTTGCAAAGAATGCCCAAGAAATACTCTTTGATATTTGAATTATTATTATATTCATTTTATTTAATTAATTTATTTATTTTAATATTTGTTTTAATATAACATTTGCTTAAATTCCTATATTACCTTGCCTCCAAAGCATCCATAGAACAAACATTATTATTTTTTTATTATACTTATATATATTGGTGTTTATACTATTAGTTGTATTTTAATATATATATATATATATATATATTTAAATTTTAAATAATTCCATTCCTTAAAAGAACAAACATATTTTCCCTTAAACCTCAAAACACTTTTAATCCTATTCCATTTGTTTCATTAATTTTTAACCATGGCTCCCATGGATTAAGCATTTTCATTGTCATTCATCATCACAATTACACAAAATATCTGACATCAAACACTCCTATAAATGCAACTGCATGATATGCATACTACATGGACCATTGGCGAATGCATTACCCATAGGGTTCCTTGCCCCTTATCAACTAGAAAATACACCACCGCTCATCATCTCCCTTGACTTACCTTACATCGGAATAATCCTTTTGCCCTATTGAGGAGACCACTTTCCTTTACATTATATTGCTAGTAATGAAACTTGCCTCCTACAACCACAAACACATTAGTAGTATCTCATACTTGCAGACAATTAGGTGTATAGGAGAATAGAGTTTTGGAAGGTTGTTACATACTCCCCACCTAAGATTAAACACAGTCCCTATGTTTGCATTCACCATTATAAACATAAATAAAGAAGAAATTAATGCCATGATCATATCAAATCAATCTAACACCTCATAAAATTTACATTATTCCCAATGTCATTCATCATTCATTATCAAAACATGCATAAATACTAAATACATGTATTATTTTTCACAACCCAAGATATGATAATATTCAAGATAAAACTAGGTCATATAATATGAACAAATACCAGATATATGTATCATACTTCACAAACCAAGATATGATATTGTTACTACTTAATCAAAATAAAACTATGTCATGATGATCATATTGTTCAAATACTACTCAAACAAGAATGGAAATTTTCTCTTGATGATGGCCACATCTTCCCATGTGGCACTATTTCTAGAAAACTGGTCCCATTGGACCCTACACTACTCAATGTTTCTATTTCTCAATTGTTTGGTACGATATCCAAGGATCCTAACTGGTCGCACCTCAATGCATAGAGGATCATCCAGCTATAATTTATCAATATTCCAAACATATGAGGGATCAGGAACATATTTCTTAAGAAGGGACACATGGAACGTATCATGAATTTTTGACAAATTGGGTGGCAAGTCAAATTTATAGGCTACTGGATTCAATTTTTAAATGATTTCAAAAGGTCCTCCAAATCATGGACTAAGCTTAGAGGATTTAATAGAACTTTTAGTAGGTTTTACTCTTAGGAATACTCTGTCTCCCATAGAGAATTATCGTGGTGTTCTTTTTAGGTCCGCATAACTCTTTTGTCAATCTGAGGCTTCCTTAAGCCTTTGACGAATTTCATTGAGTTGATTTTCCATTTCTCTGACCATATTTGGCCCGATCATCACCCGATCCTCTGGATTACTCCATGAAAATGGCGTTTTGCACCTCCTCCCGTACAGAAGTATGATAACTATTATTATAGGAAAAATCAACTATAAAAAGATAATATTCCCACTTCGTCTGATGGTCCATACAATACATGTAGAGCATATCCTCTAAGACTTGATTCACCCTTTCAGTTTTTCCATCTATTTCTGAGTGATAGACAGTACTAATATTGAGTTTTTTTCCCCAAGCTTGGTGCAATATCTACCAAAATTTAGAAGTGAAACAAGAATCCCTATCTGATATAATTATTTTAGGGAATCCATGTAGCCGTACCACTTCCCTATCAAATTTTTGGGCTACAAAAGGAGCTCCATATTTTATATTTCCTAGCAAAAAATGTGCCACTTTAGTCAATTTGTCTACTACTACCAGAATGACATCATGTTGAAAATAATTTTTAGGCAATATGACTATAAAATCCATAGTTACCACTTGCCATTTGTATTGTGGAATGTCATGTGAAAATAAGCGTCCAACTGGATGTAAATGTTCTACTTTCACCTTTTGACATTCTAAATATTTAGCCATAAATTCAGCAATGTCCTTTTTCATTCCTGGCCAATAATACTCTTTTTTCATATTTTCATACATCTTCACATAGCCTGGATGAGTATAATATGGTGCCCTATGTACCTCGTGCATTATTGTATCTCTTAGGTTCTAGTCATTTGGTACCACCACCCTATTTTTAAATAATAATGTATCTTCCCATATTCTAAATCCCTTTGCCTTATCAAAATTTTGCTAAACCAATTCTTGATACTTCTAAGAATATTCATCTTGAATTTGCAATTGCCTGATTTGATCAGTTATAACAGATTGACAATGTGACATAGCATTGATATGCTTTCTTCTACTTAAAGCATCTACTAATTTATTCTCTTTTCCTTTAATATGTTCTATGCAAAATTCATATTCGCCAAAAATTCCATCCAGTGCCTTTGTCTAGCATTAAGCATTGGTTGAGTAAAAATATATCTTAGGCTTTGATGATATGTTCTAAGCTCAAAATGTTTACCAAGTAGATAATATCACCATATTTTCAAAGCATGCACAACCACAACCAATTCTAAGTCATGTGTGGCATAGTTTAATTCATGTTTCTTAAGTTTTTGGGACTCATAGGCAATAATGCCATCCTCTTGCATGAGAACCCCACCTAATCCTTCCAAAGAAGCATCAGTACATACAAAAATGGTTGCTTAGGATCATCTATTTTGAGAATAGGTGTTGATGTCAACTTTTCTTTAAGTATTTTGAAATCTTCTTCACATCGTCCTGTCCATTTAAAAGATTTTCCTTTCTTTTGGAGGTTGGTTATTGGATAGGATATTTTAGAATTTTTTTGGATAAAGCGGTGATAGTATCCAACCATCCCCATAAAAATTCGCACTTCAAAAATATTTTTGGGAGTAGGCCAATCAACAATAGCCTCAATTTTATTTGGATCAACAGACACACCCTCTGCAGAAATTATATGACCTAAATACTGTACTTGAGTCGCATAAAACTCACACTTAGACATATTTCCATATAATTGATTCCTTCTAAGTATTTCAAGAATAGTTCTCATATGATGGTCATGTTCTTATTTACTTCTAGAGTAGATCAGTATGTCATCTAGGAATACCAACACAAACCGATCTAATTATTCTCAAAACACACTATTCATCAAATTCATAAAAGTTGCTAGAGCATTGGTCAAACCAAAAGGTAACACGATGAATTCATAATGACCATATCTAGTTTGAAAAGTAGTTTTATGAGTATCTTCTTCCCGGATCCTCAATTGATGATAACCAGATCTAAGATCAATTTTGGAGAAAATCGTGGCTCCTTTCATTTGATCAAAAAAATCATCTATTTTGGGTAGAGAGTACTTATTATTAATAGTCATTTTGTTTAACATTATGTAATCAATACATAACCTTAATGTCCCATATTTCTTTTTCACAAACAACACTAGTGCACCCCATGGTGAAATACTGGGTTTAATATATCCTTTTTCCAGAAGTTCTTGAAGCTGAGTTTTAAGTTCTTGTAGTTCTATTATGGTCATCCTATAAGGTGCTCCAGCTACTCGCATCACTGCTAGAAAAAGTTCTATAGTAAAGTCAAACTCCCTCCGAGGTGGAAGACCAAGTAATTCTTCAAGAAAAACATCGCGAAAGTCATTTAACACTGGATATGTTTGGAATAGACTCGCTCCAGATTCATTTTCCTATTTTTTATTAAGTTTAACCACAAATACTCTACTACCATTTTTCATAGCTCTTTTAGCTTGCATTGCAGTCATAAGATGTGGTTCCATTGATTCACGTCCACAGTGTACCCAAATCCTTTGCTTAGTGTCATCAAAGAATTCCATCCATATTTCTTCAAAATTTAACAATGCTTTATGTACCTTGAGCCAATCCATACCTAAAATTATATCAAAGGTATGCAAAGGAGCTACGTATAAATGCCATCGGGTTTGTCCTTGAGGTAGCATTATTTGAGGATCAAATAGACATTGGTTAACGGTATAGGTTTACCTAGACCCATACTCAACTTTCCACCCATTAGCCATAAATCCAGGTGTTTTCGGTATGTCCCTCAAAATATTTGGTGAAAAAAAACTATCAGTTGCTCTAGAATCAACCAAAATACAAACATTTATATTATAAATTTTGCCCTTCAATAAGAAAGGTGTTGCTTGGCCATTGAGTTTAGAGTTACTTGTTGTTGAATATATCTTATGAGTAGGTTCCATAGGTTATTTCTTCTTATCTGCTCACAAAGGACATTTATCAGCATAATGAGGTTCTTTACAAATCCAAAAACCCATCCATGGTGCCCTCTCTTTCATATTTCCCTCATTATCTTCATGTGTACCAAATTTTGGTGCATTAACTCTTTGCTCATACCTATCCCCGAAATTTCTCTGACCACCCCGATAATTTTGATTTCCCTGTTTCCTTGGTATCTATTCTTATTTTTATCAAACCTATTTCTATTCCCATTTCCACGATTCTTGTGCCAACCCCTATCTCCTTTGGTTGGACCTACATTTTTATTTTTTTGTGGTTCTTCCTTTTTTGAATATTGTTGATAATAAGATTTCTTGACCTTAAAATTATCCTCTTCTTGTCGAGCCAAGTCACAAGCAGCAGTTAGGGTAGTAGGTTTTAACATAAGAATCAAGTGCCCAATTTTTGGATGTAACCCTAGGAGAAATTTTTGAATTTTAATCTCATTCCTCTGCTCATATTCAGGCATGTATTTGAGAAATTGCACAAATCACTGGTAGTACTCAATTACGGACATACTACCTTGTGTTAACCTTGAAAATTCTGTAGTCCTTTCAAGGTAAAATTGCGGTGTTAGGAACCTATCCTTAAATGCCAATACAAATGTATCCCAAGGTACATTGACAACCTCTACATTATGAGTTTTCCTATATGTATCCCACTAGTTAGTGGTAGCTCCAATCAATCGAAAGACTGCCCACGAGGTTTTCGATTTAGAAGAAAGGGTCCTAACCATAAAGTATGCTTCCACACTATTCAACCACCTTTCAGCTTCTTCCCCATCACCTTTGCCATCAAATTTGGCTATATCAATTCTTCGCATATCCTTGTCCAATTCTGAACCTACTTGTTTTCTTCTTGGGTCAATAGTTGTCTCATCCTCAACTATTACCATTTCTTTTCCTTTGGATAGATTTTCTATTATTTTCTTTTTGATGGGATATCATTTCTTGCTGTTGAGCCAACTGAGCTTTTTGCTGCTCCATATGCTCTATCATTTGAGCATTTTTTTGTGCCATGTGTTCAACCATTTGAGCATTTTGTTGCTCCATTTATTCTTTATGCTGGCTCATTTGCTCCCATAATAGTTGTACCATCTAGACCATTTTATCCTCCTTATTAACTCGATTCTTTTTCCTTCCTATTTTCCTGAGGATGTTCTGCGGCTTCTTCTAATGCCCCAATCCACATAACATTTTTGAATGACCCTTCTAGGGTTCTCGGTCAGCCCTTCTCGCTGAACCACCATAGTTCTTTTTGAGGAACTAGCTTTTTGTCTGGATGCCATTGCCTGCCCAAGAAAAACAAGAGCCTTGTCAACTTATCAAGTCTTAGGTGAACACATTGATAATATCAAATTAGATTTGACATGGGTTTTCTAAAATTTTGTTATTTAAAATATTTGCAACCTTGGCTCTGATACCAAATGTAACACCCCAAGTCTGCCCACTTGGTTTTCCATTCACCCCAAGTCTTCCCACTTGGTTGTCCAACTTCAGAGGTTTCAATTTTGATAAAAGATCTATTTTTTTCTTTTATTTTGAAATCTTATATCATTTTCTAGTATGAGCATGTTATTTCATCTTCATGAGTGCCATTCCACTATAGTCAAAATACTCATGAGATCGAGATTGGCCAAATATCATAGAGTTACCTCTTTTGAACTTCACTCTCCTCTCGAGATTCCAAGTTCAAGTAGTGGGTTTCTTTTCCTCTAGGGCCCATAACACCTAGAGGTGTGACGCATAACTTTCCCATGTCTTAACATGAATTTATGAACTTATATTTTTACGTCATGTAAGACTTAGCGCATACATGCTCGAGCTAGATGATCATCCATTCTTTTTGGAGCATCGACTAAGGTCTTACCAATACCCAATAAGCACCCGATATCTTGTGTAGATTAACCAACACGATATCCCATACCATCGTGTTGTCGAATTCACCTAGTCTAACATAATTCACCACTCATCACTAGCAGGGATAACCTAGAAGATATACCCATACAACCCTTCGTTACCTCTCATTATGATCTTTTTCCATCAAAAGTATGGTTAGTGCCCTGATCCATGATGAATGCCTACCCACTTCATCATTAAAACTTGTTTTCCATGGTGATTGCCTACCCATGACACCATTTAAAACTTGTTTTCCATGGTGATTGCATACCCGCAACACCATTTAATTTATCTTCACAAGATTGTCCTTCCTGCAATCTTGATTTTTATCAAGGTTGTCCTACCCACAACCTTAGGTTGTGTTTAAAGTTTATTTAATCCACAATTTTGAAATTCACTTTTCATAAATTTAGCTATAGTTGGAATTGTCTATAAAGGTTTGACTATTTAAAGGTTTAATAATCACCACTATTTATTGGCTTGAAACTCAATAAGCAGCCATACATTTTCTAGTTTCCAACTTTCTCTATTGCGGCTAAGGATGATCATAAATTAAAAGACCATGAAAGTATAGTAAATAAATTAAGAAATCCCAAATCCACATTACTATTTTATTTCAATATTACTATTTAATTCTTTTCTTTAACTAATATAAACTACCTCTAAAATTAATAGAAATAAAGACATCTTCTCTTCTCTTATGGTTCTATAACACTTGCGCTACACAAATAAGTGATTAAGCTGTTTACCCTCAACGGACTAAGTATTGGGTAAAAGCTCCATAATGAATGATATGAAAGAGCATTTTTAAGGAAATCTCATTTCTATTGTTTAAATTAAGAAAACTAACACCATACGTGAATCTTGCTAGACTCCATTCACTATCCTTTGTTGTGTTGGCCAAAATATCAATGATCAACAATTTTCACACTAAGGTATCCATCTATTGTCTCTGTTTAACTTATGCTTGGTTTCAATCTGAAAATCTTTTCCTATAAACTCTTATACCCAACCTTTGTTTGAATTGGATATCCTTCTACAAGGAATAAAGCTTTCATGATTTACTATGTTGAAGCTTCCCTACTAATTATTTCAGCAATTCCTATGCTTTAACCCATACTTTAATCTTGTTATAAGGCTTTCAAATAAAAACATGGTAAAACTGTAATTCAAATGTCAAAACTAAACTTGTTCTATGCACCCAAAGTTTTACTCGTTTTCTCAATCCATCATAGAATATTAAGGACTATTTAGGGTGCTTTAAAAACTAGATCAATTCATTTTCAATTTGAACTAGTGTAAGCTAGAACCAAGTATACTATCGCGGATTCCAGACATGTTACATATCGGATGAGGAAAGAGAAATAGACATCATTCACTGTATGCTAAATTAAGTTTCTAAAAACAAGAGGGTTTTCCCATTGATAGAGAATTTTACCTCTAAACTATAAATTGTGTTTTAAGAATCACGTCCTTGTATCAAGTCTTCATAACAATTGACCATATTATAATTAAAAATATTACAAATCTAAACAACTACACACAACACTAATGTATACAAGCTCAACATGGCAATTGAAGAATGAAACACACTGTACTTTGTCTTATAAAAACACGAATTGCTCTTCTCTTCAATAATATTTATGTTTAAAAATAAAACAATATAAACATATGAGAGTATAATGTTTTTACATCATGTTTCTAAGTCCAACCATGCACTTATTTCTGGACTATATGTTCAATATCAATACATAATATACAACCTTTGCTCTATTTTTCACCCAAGAGCCACTTTTCCAATACTAATGCATGAAACGAGTTAGCTACAACCCTATATGACTCAGGCATCAATATTTCTATGAGTGGAATTTCTAAATACCCAAAAGGAATAACACATCATTACTCTTGCCTCTTTATACATGAATCTTGACACCCGAATGTTGAAGAAGTCTTAAAAGAAATAGCATGCACAATATTTTACAATGTTCCACATAAATATTTCTCCTCACCCAATTACCCGATGGATTCAAGGGTCAAAACGGTCGTTCTACCATGCAATGCATCTAATTCTACATGCATCCATCATTTTCAAAACATAAATCAACATGCAATAGTTTTAATATTCATTCAACACTATATACACTTCACGACAATATCTACACAACATGCAGCCTCAATATATATTTTAGAGAAGGAAAAATGTTCTTGGTTCCCATCCAATCATTCACATAGCAACTTATCATTGCTTAAATCATCACAACATGTAGCAATAGTAATTCAAGAAGAATTAATTTGGTTTTAGTTTTCAACCAACGAGACTTATAGCCATTCACCAACACATAAAAAAATAATGTAGTAAATCTTCAAGAACACATGCATTATAGACATCACACAAATTGATTGATTTTTCCTTATTGCATATCCTAAATTTTTAATTCAAACATAGCTGAATTTTCCATTAAATTTTCTTTTAAATTTTATTATCAAGAGCACTTACTATTTTTTCCTCTCCTCCCACTCTTTTTCTTCTTTTCCTGTACTCTATTCCCTTCTCCTTTCTTCCATGGTTCGCTTCGCCCTTCGCTGGAAACCATACCTCACCACCACCACCACACTCATTCTCCTCCTCTATCTGCCATCTAAATGATGGTTTTTCCCCACCATCCTTCGTACGTAAAAATTGGTGGTAGTTTATAGCTTGTCTAATCTAAAACATTGCCAGGTGGTCTCCACTATTCCTTTTTTTAACAACCATATTAACCTTCGTAGATATGACAAGTACTTGATTATCCTTTGCAAAGAATGCCCAAGCAGTACTCTTTGATATTTGAATTATTATTATATTCATTTCATTTCATTTATTTATTTATTTTAATATTTATTTTAATATAACATTTGCTTAAAGTCCTATATTACCTTACCTCCAAAGCATCCATAGAACAAATATTATTATTTATTTTTATTATACTTATATATATTGGTGTTTATACTATTAGTTGTATTTTAATATATATAATTAAATTTTAAATAAATCCATTCCTTAAAAGAACACACATATTTTCCTTTAAACCTCAAAACACTTTTAATCCTATTCCATTTGTTTCATTAATTTTTAACTATGGCTCCCATGCATTAAGCATTTTCATTGTCATTCATCATCACAATTTCACAAAATATCAGACATCAAACACTCCTATAAATGCAGCTACATGATATGCATACTACATGGATCGCTGGTGAATGCATTGCCCATAGGGTTCCTTAACCCTTATCAACTGGCAAATACACCACCGCTCATCATCTCCCTTGACTTACCTTACACCGAAATAATCCTTTTGCCCTGTTGAGGAGACCACTTTCCTCTGCATTGTCTTACTAGTAACGAAACCTGTCTCCTATAACCACAGATACATTAGAGTATCTCATCTTTGTAGACAAATTATACGTATAGGATAATAGGGTTTTAGAGGGTTTTTACATTTATTGATATTATGCTCTTGATTTAGATTTATTCCTAATTAACTATGGTAAGATTTTGATTTATTCCTAATTAACTATGGTAAGATTTTGAAATATCCATGGCAACAAATATTCAAGTGTATACAACATGCCTTCTCTCCTTAGAATTTGGTCCCTCCTAGATGAATTCACCTAGAGTATTACTAATATTATTCAAAACCTCCTTATTGATGAGTTGATAAGGAAGTCCAAAAAGCCTAATCCATACTAAAAGTATTTTAATAATCTCTATCTCCATATAAAATTCTCACTCCAAGTTCTTAAATATAATGCATATTTACCCCTAAACCAATGGCCTCCATCCATTATTTTTCCTTATTTTTGAATGGAGAAAATAATGAGAAAAATATTTTGTAGGAAAATTCATGGAGTAATCTGAATTCAATCCTCACTTCAAGTTGATCCAAATTTTGAATCTCATAAAATCCTAACCAATATCCATGGAACTTATATTTAACCCTTTGGTTTTAAGAACCAATATTTCATACTCAATCATCTCATCCTTGATAATCACTTATGGTGTAATATCTATTACCAAGATAAAGTTTTCCATAGATTCACTCTTCCTCTTATCACTAACTAGGGCATTCATACTTCTAACTAGGTCATCCTTATGTTTAGTAAGTACTTTCAAAATTAACTTTCTTGCCATGTTACCTATAATTTATTTACCTAAATCCTTTAAAATGTTTTCTAATATTTATAACAAGAAGTAACATTTGTTCCTTGATCATTCTTTGCTTTCTACTTCCTACTTCCTCCTCACACTTCCTCCTACTCACTCTTGGATTGCACTCACTCCTAGCTCACACTCACTTCCAACTCAATTTTAGTGTAAAGCATGAATTTTTGAAAGGGGTACTCGTCTTCTCTTAGGGTTTGAACTTAGTTCTCTTGGATGAAAACCTAAAATATACCACTACAATGTCCCTCATGAGACCTCGATACAAATTTTTTAAAAATACAACTTTAAAAACTTTAAGTGATATTATTAAAAACAATCAAAAGATGAGTAATTAAAATATATGTATAACAAATCAGAATTTAGTATATTTAGAATTATTATGTTAAAAAAGACTATATTATTAAAATAAATTATAAAATTTTATATTTTAAATATTAATATAAAATATATTTATATATTGAAAAATTATATTGGATGAACGTGTTTTCCTTAAAACAATCATAGAATTTGTTATACTATCCTTTGTGATATTATATTGTGATGAGCACATTTTCTATTTAAAATATTATTATGTGCAACTTTTATTTTAATGAGCTTAGAATTCCTATAAATATAAATATAATAATATTTTTTATTATATATATAATGTTTTAATATATATATTATTTGTAATATTAAGAGATGGGGTTTTGATTAGGAATACCCAACCTGTTACAACTATTTCGTCACGCATACATCCACCCCCTCACACACTCACCCACTCCACCATTATATATAATATTCTAATTTTATCAAACATATTATTTATTTTATTAATAACCTTTATTGATTATGATCTTTATTATATGTCTCGAGTCTATTTTTAATTCATACAAAGATATGGGGCAGCCATTAAAGAAAAATAATTTGTAGTCTACTAAAACTTCACAGATCTGGTTAGTCGGTTAAACAACAGTATGTGCAAGTTAGGGTTTCATGGATCCCAGGCATAAAGGGTGGTTGAACGCCATTTTGTAGAAAGCTCAAACTACAATAGGGGTATGTGCGCCATCTTGTAGAAAGCTCAAACTACAATAGGGGTATGTGCGCCATCTTGTAGAAAGCTCAAACTACAATAGGGGTATGTGCGTGTGGATATACTATATAAGTTATTTTTGGAGTTTTGTAGTTCACTAAAACTTCACAGATCTAATTATTTGGTTAAACAACAGCATGTGCAAGTTAGGGTTTCATGGATCCAAAAGAGTGATTGAACGCCATCTTGTAAGCGTGAGTGGATATATTATAGAAGTTATTTTTGGAGTTATGTTTGTGGTTTATTCTTTATTTATATGAAGATACAAGCAACCATTAACGAAGAACAAGTTTGTATTCTACTAAAACTTCATAAATTTGGTTATTCAGTTAGGTGAGTCCATGCAAGTTAGTGTTTCATGGATCCAAGGCACCAAGGGTGGTTTAAGGCCCTCTACGAAAATCACCATTTAAAAAAAAAAAATCGCTCTCCAAAGCTTAACCACATTCTGGTTGAGCTGTCTTTTTCCTTCTTTCCAAACCAGTCATACATTGATTTGATATTTCATTCAAGAATACTGTCTACGGTAATTTGCATCCGGTGTTGGATTGTGTCGGGCCAAAATAAACTTATATTGATTTAAAAAAAAAAAATTCCCTCTCCAAAGTTTAACCACATTCTGGTTGAGCTGTATTTTTCCTTCTTCCCAAACCAGCCATACATTGATTTGATATTTCACTCAAGAACACTGAATTTTTTGTCATTGCAGTCATATTATCATCTGATACGTATGTACTTTGAATTCTGTATGTGCATTAAATAATATTAAAAATGTAGAAACTATGACATCTGTTACATTATACATCCTCACTTCAAGGACTGTCATTGACTTTTGAAGAATGAGATAACAGAGGAGGAGGCAGCCCTGGATTGTGAATATACCACCTCCACCAGAAAACGTAATTCAACAAATTGAAAAAACTCAGAGCCGAAAGCAACCAGTAAAAGTGGTCCAATCGGTCTTTATTCAGGTTATTGTCCGAAAGCCAACCCCCATGATTTCCTCTACTTGTAACCTTGTTGATAATGGATACGAGGGCACTGCTGAGAAAAAATCCGGAGGAGCATGAACAATACGTGAGAGCAGTGAGAAACGATTGCATTCCTGGGAGTGCCAACGATTGACTGTAGAAAAAATCAATCATGCCCACAGCGGTAAACATCTCTGAGAATCCGAATATCAAGAACTGGGGTGCAATCCAGAATATGGAGAGTGGAACAGATTCAAAATTATGATGTTTTATTTTTTATTGTGATTTTTTATTTTTTTTAATGGTGGTGAACAGTCTATGCAAGTTAGAGTATCCGGGACAGAAAGTCCACGTTGGGAGATGTGGAGGGTAAATGGGAAGCTATTTCCTCGACTGTGAGCGCGGATTGGAGTCCAGCTCTTGCAATGATGTCTGGAATTTCTAGATCGGCGGCCCATCGCAGGCCCAACGAGTCCATGAAACCGAACATGCATTTCCATAGATCAACGAAACCTTGCATTTCTTCATCCATGGCGTTGTCTGGAAGTGCGAGTTAGTTGTAAGGAGATGCCTCTTAAAATTTGTACGTGTATTTATTTGTTGCAATGGTTTACTATTCACACGTGAAATCTAAGCTTTTTAAACTTTGGTGGTGTCAGTAGTTTGCAAAGGTAATAATCTGCAATAAATTCTCTCAGTGCATGGCAGAGGATGACAACAATACAAACCCTAAGGAACCGCGGTCCCCATATCACGCAAGATTAAAGATTAACAAGACAAATAGGTTTAAATCCATCGCTGCCAACTCTCCTATTCCCTATGTATGAAAGTAAAGACTCCACGTCTTTCCCTACCAAACATAGCCTTCTTAAATACGTGATATGATCTTTGAACTTGACCAGTCCACTTACTTTATTTATTAGTCACGACTCTTTAACAAAATCTGAACCTAAAATTCCCATAGATTTATTCACTACAATAGCTGAATTGTCTTAATCTAGCCAAACCATGTGTCTTCAATTAAATTCCCAATGTGTTCGTCTCTTTTTCTAAGGTTGTTTCTCAATGGTATTTACAAAGAAATTCCGATTAAATTCAAAACTCATAGGTTTAACGGCGGATCTGCTGGTGCTCTAATCTCCTCCCGCACCGACTTGATCTGTCGGGAATTTGATCGGCCTTCTGCCATGCCGCCTGGTGGAACACCACCGCTGCACATATTCCATCTCTCGCCTCTTGCCATAGATAGAAACACAGCCGTCTTCGGGCATACACACCTCCAACTTCCTGTCGTTAGAAGGGAAATCTGATGGTGCAAATCCAGACGAATAGTTTGCATGGTGAACACTTGAACTTGAAAATCACCATTACTGCTCCATGAAACTCTAACTTGCATAGACTGTCAACTAACTAAATTACCAAATAACTAACTAAATTACCAAATCTATGAAGTTTTAGTAGACTACAAACTTGTTCTTCGTTACTGATTGTTTGTAGAATAAAAAATAAACCCCAAACACAACTCCAAAAATAATTTCTATAATATATCCACTCCAAAAATAATTTCTATAATATATCCACTCAGGCGCACACCCGTGGTATGAGGTTTCTACAAGATGGCGTTCAACCACCCTTTATACCTTGGATCCATGAAACCTTAATGCCTTGGATCTATGAAACCCTAACTTGCACATACTGTTGTTTAACCGAATGACCATGTCTGTGAAGTTTTAGTAGATTACAAACTTATTTTTCTTTAATGGCTGCCCATATCTTTGTATGAATTAAAAATAGACCCCTGGGAGGATCATAATACTTTATTAACTAAGCATTTAATAGGTTATTAATAAAGTAAGTAATATGTAAGACAATAGTAGAATATTATATATATAAAATAAAGAATATTCATTGTATTTATATTTATAAAAAATTTTAAAATGTGAGGAGGAAGTAGGAAGTAGAAAGCAAAGTATGATCAAGGAACAAGTGCTACTTCTTGTTCCAAATCTTAGAAGAAATTCTAAAGGATTCATGAGAATAAATTCTAGTAACATGGCAAGAAAATCTTTTTTGAAAGTACTTAGTGAACATAAGGATGATCTAGTCAGGGTATGAATGCCCTAGTTAGTGATAAGAGGAAGAGTGAATCTATGGAAAACCTTATCTAGGTAGCAAATATTGCACCATAAGTGATTATCAAGGACGAGATGATTGAGTATGAAATATTGGTTCTTAAAAAATTTCGTTAAATATAAGTTCCATGGATATTAGTTAGGTTTTTATGAGATTCAAAATATAATCAAGTGGAAGTGAGGATTGAATTCAAATTACTTCATGAATTTTCCTCCAAAATATTTTTTCTCATTATTTTCTCCATTCAAAAATAAGCAAAAAAAATGGATGGAGGCCCTTGGTTTAGGGGTAAATATGCATTATATTTAAGAATTTGGAGTGAGAATTTTTCTATGGAGATAGAGATTATTAAAATACATTTAGTATAAATTAGGCTTTTTGGACTTCCTTATCAACTCATCAATAACGAGGTTTTGAAGAATATTAGTAATACTCTAGGTGAATTCATCTAGGAGGGACCAAATACTAAGGAGGAAAGGCTTGTTGTATACACTTGAATATGTGTTGCCATGTATATTTCAAAACCTTTATCATAGTTAATTAGGAATAAATCTAAATAAAGAGAATGATATCAATAAATGGTTTGTAAAAACATTACATTCTTATGTCACAAATGCCATGAAACTCAACACATGGCATGAGACTATAAAGTGCAAATGATGGAGAAGGAGATGGAAAATTTTGGTCATGAGGATAGCTTCAATATGAAACAAGAATACTATATCATAGGAGAAGCTAGGTCAAATCAAGGATTTTCCACTACTAGGAAAGTAATAAAAAAAATACCTCTACATCATCGATGGCAAAGAGCATTACAGTTCACTCAAATTAACCATTAGAAAAAAAAATGATATGAGGGATGAGGAAGTACAATGCACAAGTTCAAATATAGGAGATAAAGATGAAAATGAAGAAAAGGAAACTTTTAAAGCAAAGGATGTTAGAGAGGAAAATTTTAAAGCAAATGAGGTGAAGGAGGTCAAGTTTAATCCAGGTAAATCATCTTTATTTTTCTTAAGTAGCATAAAATATTTTCCTTGTAATAAAAATAAAAGTAGTACAAAGTGTATTCATTGCACTTTAGGGTTTCAAGAGTAGTATAATAAAGAAAAACATATGGAGGATATCCAAGGAAATTTAGGGTTTCTAGGCCAACATAAGAAAGTAATGACTATGGAGGATCATTTGTGCACTTTAGGGTTTTTAGGGAAACATAAAGAAGAAAATTCTAATGAGGTGATTCCTTACACTTTATATTATTTAGGGTAACATAAATCTTTAGAAGATAAGTCTCATTATGAACAATATAAAAAAGTAGAAGATATTGATGAAGATGAGAGTGTTGGTGGGAAGGAAAAAGGAGAGAAAGATCATCAAAGTAGGAAAAAAGAGAAAAAGAAACTCAAGCATGTTAACAAGAAGTGGGGATAAGCCCATTGATAAAAAAGAGTGTTGATATATTTTTTAAGGAATTAATAGGTTGTTATAGTCTTGATTATATTTTAATACAAGAAATAAAATTAAGTTGTGAGGAATGTAAGGATTCTTTTAAGAAGATTTGGAATATGGGTGATTGTCTAGCAATTTCTTGTATGGAAGCTTCAAACGGTATTGCAATAATATTGTATAAATGCAAATGAGATGGACAACAATTAGAAACAGAGTAATTGGGTTGTTGGATTATTTTACAAGAAAGAGGAAAATATGAAACTTGGGGTTAATGTATATGATCCAACTATAGTTAATCTTCATGAAATATGTTGGAAGGACATTAGCATATTTTTATCAAATGCAATGATGATATATTGTGATATATGGACTTTTGAGGGTGATTTTAACACTAGTCTATCTCCTTTCAAAAATAAGGAAGGTATTCCAGGATGGTCTAAATCAATGCAAGATTTTGCTTCATCAATTCAAATGACCTTTGGGATGTTAGTTCTTCAAGTTTTCAATATACATGGGATAATAGACTCATTGGGGAAAATCATATAGAAAATGTGTTCATCACAATATAATATCACGAAGGATAGTATAACAAATTCGAATATTGTTTTAAGAAAAACACGTTCATCCAAAATAATTTTCAATATAAAAATATATTTTACATTAATATTTAAACTATAATATTTTATAGTTTATTTTAATTATATAGTCTTTTTAACATAATAATTCTAAATATATTAAATTCTGATTTATTATACATATATTTTAATAAATCATCTTTTCAAAGTTATATTTTTAAAAGAATTGTATCAAGGTCCCATGAAGGACACTGTAGTGGTATATTTTTGAGTTTTCATCCAAGAGAACCAAGTTCAAACCCCAATACAAGGGTATTAGTATCCCTTTCAAAAACCCATGCTTTACCCTAAAATTGAGTTGGAAGCTAGTGTGAGCTAGGAGTGAGTGCAATCCAAGAGTGAGTAGGAGGAAGTGTGAGGAGGAAGTAGGGAGTATAAAGAAAAGTATTATCAATGAACAAGTGCTACTTCTTGTTCCAAATATTAGAAGAAATTTTAAAGAATTCATGTGAATAAATTCTAGGTAACATGGCAAGAAAGTCATTTTTGAAAGTACATACTGAACATAAGGATGACCTAGTCAGAAGTATGAATGCCCTAGTTTGTGATAAGAGGAAGAGTGAATCTCTGGAAAACCTTATCTAGGTAGACATTGCACCATAAGTGATTATCAAGGATGAGATGATTGAGTATGAAATATTGGTTCTTAAAACAAAGGGTTAAATATAAATTCCATGGATATTGGTTAGGTTTTTATGAGATTCAAAATATGATCAAGTGGAAGTGAGTATTGAATTCAAATTACTCCATGAATTTTCCTCCAAAATATTTTTTCTCATTATTTTCTCCATTAAAAATAAGGGAAAATAATGGATGGAGGTCCTTGGTTTAGGGGTAAAGATACATTATATTTAAGGATTTGGAGTGAGAATTTTTCTATGGAAATAAAAATTATTAAAATACTTTCAGTATGAATTAGGCTTTTTGGACTTCCTTATCAACTCATCAATAAGGAGGTTTTGAAGAATATTAGTAATACTCTAGGTGAATTAATCTAGGAGGACCAAATACTAAGGAGATAAAGCTTGTTTCATACACTTGAATATGTGTTGCCATGGATATTTCAAAATATTTACCATAGTTAATTAGGATTAAATCTAAATCAAGAGAATTATATCAATAAATGGCTTATAAAAAAATTGTATTCTTATGTCACAAATGTTATGAAACTCGACACATGGCAAGAGACTACAAAGTGAAAATGATGGAGAAAGAGATGGAAATTTTTGGGCATGAGGATAGCTTCAATATGAAACAAGGAGATCATATCATAGGAGAAGCTAGGCCAAATCAAGGATTTTCCACTACTAGGAAAGTGATAAAAAAATACCTCTACATCATCGATGGCAAAGGCCATTACAGTTCACTCAAATTAACCACTAGAAGAAAAAAATTATATGAGGGATGAGGAAGTACAATGCACAAGTTCAAATATAGGAGATAAATATGCAAAGGAAGAAGAGAAGGAAACTTTTAAAGCAAAGGAAGATAGGGAGGAAAATTTTAAAGCAAATGAGGTGAAGGAGGTCAAGTTTAATCAAGGTAAATCATATTTATTTTCCTCAAGTAGCATAAAATATTTTCCTTGCAATAAAAATAAAAGTAGTGCAAAGTATATTCATTGCACTTTAGGGTTTCAAGAGTAGTATAATAAAGAAAAACATATGGAGGATATCCAAGGAAATTTAGGGTTTCTATCCCATCATAAGAATGTAATGACTATGAAGGATCATTTGTGCACTTTAGGGTTTTAGGGAAACATAAAGAAGAAAATGCTAATGAGGTGATTCCTTACACTTTATATTCTTTAGCACAACATAAATATTAATAATATTATTCTCATTATGAAAAATAAAAAAAAATAGAAGAGATTGATGAAGATGATAGTGCTGGTGGGAAGGAAAAATGAGATAAAGGTCATCGAAGCAAGAAAAAAGAGAAAAATAAACTCAAGCATGTTAACAAGAAGTGGGGATAAGCCCACTATAAAAAAAAAAATGTTGATATATCATGGAATATGAGGGGTATGAATAAGACCCCTAAAAAAGATTTTTTAAGGAATTAATAGATTGGTATAGTCTTGATTATATTTTAATACAAGAAATAAAATTAAGTTGTGAGGAATGTGAAAGCACGAGATTTCAGAAATAAAAGGAAAATTATACCACAAGAACAAGAAATAACATATGTAGCTCGACACAAAATAAAAGCAATGGAAATATGGTAATCTCTTTTATTGATACCCTTTTACAAATGGTGTTACAATACATCTCCTTCCTTTTTAAAGGATAGGAGAGTCAGATGTATTTCTTGTTGCAAGATTCATGGCTAATAATCCTTCTTCCGCATGCCCACATGTGAGATGGGCGGATCAAAATGTCGCCGCCGCTGTTGTAGGTGATTCTTTGCTCTTTCCTGCTCCTCTGCTGTTGGAAACCTGCGTACAAAGTGAAAGCAAAAGGCGTTAGTAGCACCTGTATCAAAAATAAAAGCATTTGATCCTCGAAACAAATAAAACATATGTGCAAAGAAAATGATTAGAACAGCAGATTTGAATTAACTCCCGAAATCATGATAAAATGTAACATTCGTGAAAGTGAAATGAAATAAAACCTGCATGTTGATATTTATCGACAAATTAATTAAAACAACGGATTACAGAAATAAAATAAAATGAACTAAAATAAAACCGAAGATGCATGCACAAAATTAAATAATATCAACATACTTAATCAAAATCAATGATTAATGATTAATGATAATACGCTGTGTTAAAATAAAGCCTGCATGCTTGAAATCAACGTCTAAAATCATAGTGCTAAAGAAATAAAAGAATAACAGTAAGATTTTTTGGCAAGTTCATGAATCCATGGATCCGGATTCATGTTCTCCGTAAGCACCCAATGACCTCCCTTGCAGAAGAAATCACGGATGCAGATGATGTGAATTGAGGCTTAAAATGTCTGGCAATAAACTGGCAGGGCTTTGCTGCTTCAAAATGTTTCTTCTCTGCTCTCCCTTTTGGGTGGAAAAATCCACCATTTTATAGACCCAGGGGGTCTCTTTGGATAGGCGTGCATAAGTGCCATGTGTTGGTCATAGGTGCCATGTGGCGTTCATGTCTCCCCACGAGAGAGGAAAGTCCTCCATGACTCGGGCTTTCATGAATGCCACTGTGACAGTCCTCCAACGGCCCATGCACCTGACTGACTTCCACTTCCAGTTGTTTAAAGTCCACCTTCAAATGTTTAATGCTTATTTGTTTAATGTCCACGTTTATATGTTTGATGTCTACTTTTAATTGGTTGAAATCCACCTTCATTGGTTTAAAATCCGCTTTTATTGGTTAAAATCCGCCTTCATTGGTTTAAAGTCTGCCCAGGCATAAATGCGGAGTTTTGTCGCGATATCGCGACACCAAGAAAAGAAACAAGGCACAGGGTAGGATTTGTCGCAATATCATGACTGTCGTGATATCGCGACAACACAACGTTGTGACTGTCACGATGTTGCGACTATCGCGATGTCACGACGTCGCGATAGCGCGACATCATGATTGTCGTGATATCATGACCATCATGATATCATGACAACATGACGTCGCAACAACGCGATATCATGATCATCACGATATCACGACAGCACGACATCACGATAACGCGATATCGCGACCGTCGTGATATCACGATAGCGCGACATCACGACTGTCGTGATATCACGACCGTCACGATATTGCGATAGGTAGCATTTGCCTAAGTGTTAAAAGCAACATTTGCTTAAGTGCTTAAAGCAACATTTGCTTAAGCTCAAACCCAAGCCGAACTTGGAGGATACATTCGATAGTTGGGCCTTCTCGCCAAGGAAGGTGGAGCGGTCGAAGAAAGCAAACAGGAAATAACCAAAGTACTATCCCGTAATCGGATTGTTGTTTTGGTGTCTATAGATGCCCCTTTTTGGGAAGCGCTGCGGGTGACACAGTGCTAAGCAAAAATAGATAACCAAAGCACTAGTGATTAGGGTTTCTCAGTAACCCGACCAATTTGTGATGCCCCAAGCATGGAAAGGGGATGCATTCTTGAATCCTTGCCTCTGACGAGCTAAGGAATTTGATTTCAAGTATTAACCTATTTTGGTGAGATGTGAATTGAACTTAGACATTGATCAGTCATGAATAGGCAAAGGGCGCAACCTTTTATCCACGGGGGAACCTTGAGTTCATGCTTCAGGAATGCCAAGCATTTGATCGCGTTTGATCAATTTGTGGTTGTTTCTTGTTTACTGCCCCAAGCAGGAGTGTGATTATCTTTGTTAGTGATTCTTTGAATGCATGCCAATGCCCTGATTGGGTGTGTGTTTATTGATTGGTGACTGAGTGTGACTACCCCCTCAAGCGACGAATCGATGAGGGAATGACCGCCATGAGAAAAGCGATGAGTCGCTTGACCCGAGGTGACTTAGGTTAGGGTGCCTTCAGATGTTTGTCCGTTGAATGTGCAAGCAGTTTTCTGACTTTTGGATTATTGTTGTTGGGTAAAAACCCTTTTGGTGATGCCATAATGGGGTGAAAGTGTCGAAATTCCATCTTTTCGTGGAGCAGTCCGGCTATGGTAGCCTTCTTGGGGGAGTAGGAGAGTGACAATTTGAGCCACGACATCGATTTTGCTATGCCAAGAGGTTAAGTGCAAGAGCACTTGTGTCTTGCAATGTTTATTGCTTTGTTTTTATGTTGTATTTTTTGTTGTTTTTGAGTGGGTTTTGACCCTTTTGTGACGTCGTTTGGGGGTGAAATTGTCAAAAATTTGTCTTCTCGTGGAGCGGTATGGCTATGGTAGCCTTCTTAGGGAGTAGGATAGTGACAATGTAAACCTCGACATCAGTTTTGCTATGCCAAGAGGTTAAGTGCAAGAGCACTTGTGTCTGGCAATGCTTATTGCTTTGTTTTTATGTTGCATTTTTTTGTTGTTTTTGAGTGGGTTTTGACCCTTTTGTGATGCCGTTTGGGGGTGAAATTGTCAAAAATCCGTCTTCCCGTGGAGCGGTCCGGCTATGGTAGCCTTCTTAGGGAGTAGAATAGCAACCATTTGTGCCCTGACATCGATTTTCAATGCCACGAGGTTAAGTGCAAAAACACTCTTGTCCGGCAATGTTTATTGCTATGTTTTTGTGTTGCATTTTTGTGATGTTTTTGTTGTTTTGATTTTCTTGCTTTGTGTATATGTCCTTATTTTATGTTATGCACAATGATTGATGTTGATGGATGCATGTTTATGGTGACGTATGCATATGGTATGATAAATGCGCATGTTGTTGATTCATATTTGATATGAAGAAATGAAATGGATGAATGGAATTTGTGATGTTTGGCTATGTTACCATAGACTATTTAGAACTCTGTTGTTTGTTTTTAGATGATTGCTGTGATGAATGACTTTGTATGTATACATGTGGTTTTTTTTTTTGTATTTTCTGATGGTATGGCAAAGATGAAAAGTAGCGTAGTTGGTTTAGAAATTTAGCTAAGGTTTTCTGAGAATCAGACGGTTTTAACTCACTAGCCATGACTGTACTATATCTTACAAGACTTTTGAACAAGGTATGAATCGGACTTGTTTTTTACCAAGTTATTTCACATCCCTATGTGTGCAATTGAGTTCATTTATGTGGTATTCATCTAGATACTGCCAGTGCCAGATAGGCTATCAACCAAAACTGTATTGAGGATCACCTAATTAGCTCCACTAACTCCTTTATTGTATTTAGTCAGATTAATCTGTGTTGTTTCTAGGATACCATAAGCTAGCTCATCCACATGCAAAAATTGATCTGTACACAAGTTAATGTGATAGATATATCGCCATGCGGGAAGTTTACCACCAGTGACCAATAGGCTATCAACCAAACTGGTACTGAGGCTTACCTCATGACCTATCGAAATGTCGAGAGTTCCAGGGATTCAAGTTCGACTCCCTTCTTTTCTTCAATTGTATTGGATTGGCCCCAGTTGGCGTTCGAATGCTAGTGCGATAAGCCTAAAGGGCAAGTGGAATTTGGATGTGCAAATCCTTATTACTGTCTACGACTGTATTTTTAAGGATGGAAACTAGCATTTTGTTTGACGCCTATGCTTGCCCATTTGCCTACGGATAATAGGGTGTCGAAAAACTGTGCTGAATTTTGTACTTTTTGGTCAAAGCACGCACGTCTTTGTTCTTGAATGATGGCCCATTATCCGAGATTATTTTGGATGGAATACCAAAATGAAATATGATGTTATGCAAAATGAACTCCACAATGCGGGGTCCTGTCGTAGAGGTCAGCGGAATTGCTTCCATCCATTTGGTAAAATACTCTGTGGCCGTAAAGATAAACGTGTGATGGCCTAACGATGCAGGAGAGATCTTTCCAATTATATCGAAGCCTCACTACGAAAATGGCCAAGCATACTGGACTATCTGCAAGGCCTGGGAAGGTACGTGCATCAAATTGGCATGATGTTGACACTTCATGCACTTCTTGACATATGCGCAACAATCTCACTCTAAAGATGGCCAATAATAGCCCATGCGAAGAATGTGCTTTGCAATGGCCATACCACTAAAGTGGCCACCACATGTACCATCATGCGCTTGGGTGACTTCCCAAGTGGACTCTTGCTGGTCCAAGCACCGAAGGAGGATCCCTTCATAGCTGCGACGATACAAAATGTCTCCTATCAAGACATACTTAGTTGCTTTCTTCTTGAATGTTCATTTTGCGACGTGCGTTAATCCAAGCGGGAGATTACCTAACTTGAGGTAGTCTCTAATGGGTAAATACCAGTCCTGTTGATCGAAAACCTCGACAGTATGAACAACCAATCCCTTTTGAAGTTCCTCCCTAACAAATGTTGAGCAAGATAGAACTTGTAAGAACAGCGTTGTGTTGCTATTAATGGGAGTAGGGAAGAACAAGGACCCCTAGTTGGCATGTTTTAGACGATCATGGATTCGAGAGAACTTATCCGAGGATGGTTCAATCTGGATCATGTTGATTCCTGACATCAATTCAGAGCTTGCACGCTCCATCACGGATTACAATAAGGTTTTGACTTGAATGGTTGTCATATCACCAGAAAGGTCTTGCGGGATTAGTGACCCCAAGGAGGCCATTGTGTCCGCAAAATGATTCGATGACCGAGGGAGTGCCTCGATGTCATACCATTCAAGTTTTGCCAAGAATTTGTCCACAAGGGCTTTATAAGCCTGCAGAACTGGGAATTTGCATTGGTATACCCCTTTGACTTGATTGACGATTAACAGCAAATCACCAAAGATGTTTAGTATTTTGATGTTCATGGTGATTGTTGTATGAAGACCTATGAGTAAGGCTTCATACTCTACATTATTGTTGGTGCATGGGAAATTTAATTTAAATGATAGGGGCATTGGAGCGCCCTGCGGTGTGAAGAATACTATTCTTGCACCACCACCTTGCTCACATTTAGAACCATTAAAAAATAAGGTTATGTCAGCCTGTGACTCAGGCTCATCAGAATCTAGCGATTCTAAGACATGGAAGACCCCATCATCAGGTAGTTCTATTACCAGAGGCTGATCATCTTCAAGAGGAGCCTCTGCTAGTTGATTGACTATGACCTGTCCTTTGATAGATTTATGTCCAATAAACTCTATGTCAAATTCTGTCAACAACATGATCCATTTTGCCGTGCGACTACTATGATAAGTACGACTCATCATGTATCGCAATGGATTCTCCTTAGACACAACATACGTAGTGTTGCTCAGCATGTAGTGGCATAGCCTCTTGGTAGCAAACACCACTGCCAAGCAGAGTTTTTCAACGTATGCATAGTTAAGTTCATAACCGACGTGGTGTGGCTAAGATAGTAAGTAGCTCGTTCTTTGTGAAGTTCATTCTTCGGGCCAACATGGTGCCCAGTGCCACCTCGCAGGCCGAGATGTATAAGTAGAACGACACTCTTGGTCTAGGTGGTGCCAATATCGGCGACGAAGCCAAGTATCATTTGATTTCATCAAAGGCTGACTGGCACTCGTCATCCCAATGAAATGTAACCCCCTTGTACAATAATTTGTTCATGGGTCGACACTTGTCATATAACTCTGCTATGAAGTGCTTAATCGACGTGACCTTTCCTTGTAGACTTTTGAGATGCTTAATAGTAGTTGGGGGAGCCATTTCAAGGATTGCCTTGACTTTCTTTGGGTCCACCTCGATGCCTCACTTTGAGACTTTAAATCCCAAGAGTTTTCTAGATGTGACGCCGAATACACACTTCTTAGGATTTAGTCTGAAATTATGCTCTATGAGGCAATTGAGAATCTTGCTTAAGTCACCGAGATGATTTGAGCGCAAAAGAGACTTGGCTAACAAATCATCCATGTAATATTCCAAAGTTTTATGCATGTAATCGTGGAAGATGTACGTCATGGCACGTTGGTAGGTGGCGCCAGCATTTTTAAGGCCAAAAGGCATGACCTTATAACAAAATGTCCCCCAAGGCATTGTGAATGCCATTTTGAGTTGATCCTTAGGATTGATACGAATCTGATTGTATCTCGAGAAACCATCCATGAGGGATAGCATTTCGTGACCTGCTGTAGCATCTACCAACGCGTCAATGCTTGGCAAGGGGAAATCATCCTTAGCACTCGCTTTGTTTAGATCTCAAAAATTAGTGCATATGTGAATCCTCCCGTCGGGCTTTTTGATAGGTACCCTGTTGGACAGCCATGGCGGTAATCCACGCAGATGACAAACTGTGCATCCAACAGATTTTACAATTCGTCTTTGACCATCAAGGCCACTGTTGGGTGCATCTTTCATAGTTTTTGCTTAACTGGCTTGATTTTCGAGTCAAGCGTTATATTATGCATGACTAGCTACGGATCTAGTCCCGGCATGTCTCTGTATGACCATGCAAAAACCTCCTTCTTTGCTTTGATAAGGGCAATGTAGTCGGCTTGCTCTTCAGGGGATAAGCTTACCCCCAGCTTGATAATTTGTGGATTCATTGGGTCTAAGCCGATGTCTACGTCAGTCATTTCCTCGACTGACATGTGGGATCCGTCCTCCAAATGATGTGGAGTTGGGATCAAATGGATATCGGTAGCTGAGTTTAGATCTGCATTTGGAACCTCGGGTCCCTATTTAGCTTGAAAAATATCTTGAGTTGTCTCTGGGGTAAAATGAGGCATTTCATCGAAAGGCAAATACTCTGATGGGGAGAGCGATGAATTGATGCAATCCCAGTCAATGGCATCTATGTCTAGATGCAATGACCTTTTTGGATCGATCGGATTGTGGATGCGTGTGGTCAAATCAATGGAGATCATGTGGATGTAGTGAATTTGATATCCATTACCGCGGGTGTGATAACTCGAACATTTTGGATGCTCCCTAT
Source organism: Wollemia nobilis (assembly GCA_028583015.1). Lineage (NCBI taxonomy): Eukaryota > Viridiplantae > Streptophyta > Pinopsida > Araucariales > Araucariaceae > Wollemia > Wollemia nobilis. The sequence continues at coordinate 4,432,230 of JAQPPZ010000057.1, forward strand.
GCTCCGGATCTGGATCTATAGGGACGGGCATGAACGGATCAGCCCTATATGTTGATAGGAAGACGGGGTCTTCCCTTGGCACTGATGTCATTATAGGGTCATGGGGTGGACGGTGCTCGTCGTGAACTTGGAGCCATTGATCCAACACTTGGTCCCACCTTGCTGGCTCTATGTACCATTCATGTCCTAACCTTATGCCTAGTTGTGCCATCAGTTCTTCATGGGTTATAGGGTGATTGTGTCGTCGCGCATGATTAAGATAGTCCATATCAGTTTTGTCTATGTAATCATTTTCGGTGATCCAAAGGTCCTCATTGGCCTCAACAGTTGTCTACGCCATACTATGCTCATCTTGTTCGAGAAAATTAATCTGATCCCATTATGGTTGTTCCACACTTAGTGGAGGGACCTAATTCGCTTGACATTACACTGGTTCAATTGGAACCTCTAAAGAGAATAATTTTGAAAAGATATCGGGACACTATTTATGTTCTCCTTGGAAGTTAGTATCCGAACTCTCACCTCTCTCTATCAACAGAGAAGGGTTATTGATGTTACCAAGGGTGGTTGTTGACCATGGGAGATAGTCTCCCAATGTGTATGTTGTGTTCGGGTTGGCATAAGGATCTAATGCCAATCCACCCTTGTCACCTATTCCTAGGCCTTGCATGTTTTCTACCAAGATGTCTAAGGGCAGGGGGTGGTTGAACCCTACTCTCGACTTATCATAAGGCATTTGATATCTTGGCTGGAAAAGGACACACACCCCTTGCTCATATCTGCCTAACCCGTATCCGTGCCAATTACATTGGCCTAGATATCTCAGAGCAAAGTCTGGGTTCAACAAATAATTGATATTTTCAATAAAAGGCTCTTCATCTTCGTCCTTTTGCTTGCATGGTTCAACACCATGATCAAGGCCCCCATACACAAAATTTGTTTGGTTTGGTGGGTAACCTAAAGGAACAATTATCCCTATGGGAAGGCGAGGTCTCCCCATGTCCTACACTGTTTCTAGTGTGGGCATTGCTACAACATTTTGCACCAGATATTCTCCTAGGCCCGTACTGGCCATTTCAACAATAATTATTGACGATTGAGACAGAGGAAATGGAAGGCCTTCCTGAGTCCATTCCATGTTGGGTGAATTAGGAATCTTAGCTTCCATTGTGCTAGGTATTTCTTCTGTTGAGACAGTTGTTGGCAACACCTCTTCTAGGGGTTGAGCCTCTTCCAAGATCTTTTTTCCTTTGTCCTTCTGTTTAGCCATGACAGGTGGCATTGGTAATGAAGGAGCAGATGATGTAGATGCACCTGGATGGGGTTTTGATGGATTAGTCATCCATGGTGCCTGCGACATCGGACCCTGTCTAGATGGATTTAACTAGAAATCCAAGTGCATCAACGGGAGGGTCAATTGCGGCATCAAATGCACTGCATTGCAATATTTTAAGGGTTCTAAGTCCATCGAGACTACATGTATTTCTCCTTCAAATGCATACTTTAGACACTGGTGAGCTATCGAAGGGACACACTTCATGTCCATGATCCATGGTCGCCCTAGCAGTATGTTCTATGCCATCTCACCTTCCAAAATGTGGCACAATGTGGGTATCGTCTTTTGTCCTACCTAGACGAGTAGAAAAATTATGTCGACTGTCAAGCATATTGCATCATTGAATGCTCACAGTGTGTATGTTGAAGCCGTGATATGAGAGGCTGGAAGCTTCAGATGTTTTAATGCTACAGTGGTAATGATATTATTGGATGAGCCAGTATCTACCAACACTCTCTTGTACGGGATCCTGTTTAACCGCGCGATAACGTGTAGGGGTGGATCTACCATGTCATTCGGTACTATTTTAACTTCATCCTCTCTGAAGGTAATGACTGGCTCCTACAAAGTTATTGAAGGAATTTGCTTCGTGAGGCTATAACTCGATGGCTTTCAAAATTTCCATGAGAGCTTCTCGATGGGGCGCTGACTATTGTATAAGCTCATAAATGGAAAGCCTAGCCGATGTGGTCCGCAAACTCTACGTGAGTTTGGTCCGTATCGTGACCTCGGGTCTAGGTAGAGGCAATTACACAGTGGATTGTTGAGGTTGCGACGTTGAAGGAACTTCTCTTGTAGCTACCTTCGGGGTAGCTCCTGGGTATTTCCTGTTCCTCGTTACTATGTTGATCATTCCCACATACCCTTGCATGGGGAGATTCTATCGCACCTCATTAACTTTAAGAGGTTTTGCCTATGCCTCATGGGCAGGCAAAGGGTCCTTGAATACCTCCATCTATTTATTATTTGGTGCTATGGGGTTGTCCACTACCAATGTTTGATTATCAATCAAATATTGTATTAGTCCCTTGAATTTCTAACATGCATTTAGGTTATGTCCCCTTCGCCTATGGAACCTACAATATAAATCCTCCCTGTATCCCTTAGGCTTGGGAGCATTAGGATCTATGTTTTGGATTTTTGGAAGGGTGATTAGATTTTCCGCTGACAAGCGGTCAAATAGGGAGTCCCTGGACTCCGTATAAGAGGTGAATTGTCGCCTAGGGCGATGCTGCTGATTTTGCTCCTATATTTTATTTTCTCTTTCATAATTAGGAGGCATTGCCTGATAATTAGCCTTTTGAGATTGTGTTTCTTGCACAGGCTTGGGAACATTTATCGCAACTTGATTAACTACAACGGGTTTTGGTTGCGTAGTCCCGGTCTTAGTGTTTTTGTTCCACTCTTTCTTTTTAGGCTTGGTGATTGTGCCCTCGCCTATTTTGATCTCTTCTATAACTCTGGCTTGCGCCAAAGCTTCTTCTAGGCTGGAATATTGCTACAGTTGCAATAGCCCAAAGATCAATTTCAAGAAACTTTTTGCAAACATCTGTGTGAGATCATACATAGGGGGAAGGTAGGGTAGCTTAGAAAGCAAAGCCCTCCATCAATTCCCGTATGCTGCCATTGTATCTTCCTCATATTGCCTGAGGCTGGCCAAATCACTCAGTGATGCCTTCTTCTTGGTGTTGAAGGCAAAGCGTTCAAGAAACACATCTACTAATTGATCCAGGTTATTTATGTTGTGCTTCGGTAACTGTGTGAACCAATCTGAGGCAGGGCCCACAAATGTGGTTATGAATGTCCTAAGCAACAATGCATCATTATCCTGAATGCCGAAGCATTGGCTCAAGAATCTTGTGACATGCTCTTGAGCATCCTCTTCACCTTTAAAGACTGCCAATTGAGGCAACTTGAAATGTTCGAGGTAAAGAGGTGTGGGCACTGAGGGATACATTGGATGACTGCGGAGTTGATGTAATGTGGGTTTTTGATGCCCAGAAGCTTTTGTCTCCATAGACTCCAAACGCTCTAATAACGCTTTGTATGCATTGGAAGATTTATTCTCTTCCTTTGTAACTCATTCCCGTTGTGCATTACGGGCAACTGGGGGCCTATGGAGGGGTGGTTGGATAACACCTGCTCTGCCTTGATAGGGCGTTTCGGCCTGTTCTTCTTCTTCATACTCCTCATAATCTTCTCGAGGAGTTATTGGGTGACCTCGATGAACAGGAGTGGGTGCCCGTGAAGGGTGCCCATCATCATTCCTGGGAGTGGCCTCTCGCTCATGTCTCGGGTGTCTTAAAGGCACCTCTTGGCGAGGTCTTGGGGACTTATCATGCACTATGAGGTTGTACCTCTCGTACCTTTCTGCCCTTTGCGTTTGGGGGGTTTAAACCTTTTCAGGAACAATGGTGTGGAGCAGCTCATTTGTTTGGCACCGAATGCGCTCTTTATTAAGGTGATATAATTGTTCTAGCTGCTACTGATCCTACTCAAGCTGCTTGATTTGCGCTTTGCGATGGCATTTCTAGCAAATGATAGGTCAATTTTCTCTGTTGTTTTAATTCTAGGAGGTTTAGTCACCTTTTCGATGTATCTATCTTGGTTTTGAGGATCTGGGACCTCTATGTGGAGCTTCCCTCTGTCGAGATTAGTAGCATTTACTTGAGGCTTCGGCCTTAATGGGTGATCATAATATCTAGCAGGTGTGAAAGCGCAAGGCTCTCGTGCTATATGTTGCTCTTGAGGAATGCGATGATCTTCCTCGTTATCCCTTTCATGGGTGTGAAAGTGGTGGGCAGAGTTAGCTCTCCCTATGTGGAGAGCCCTGCGCTCTGGGTTTTGTCTTTCAGTTATAATGGGAGGTAAAGGGGAGATGTCGTATTCATGCTGTCTCTCTTCATGGACACTGTGCCTCTCTAGCGCTTCATCACGATGTGGCCACTCATATCTAGCCTCAAAATGTGGTATTCTATTTGCGTTGAGTGTCACACATAAATGTTCTTCCCAAAAGGGGCTATTCTGAATGGGTGTATCCCCCAGAGGGGTGTCCCTATAATTCCACCTAGACATGGAATGATGTGGATTCTCTTGTGGCCAGACCGCCAAGGCGGTATGACCAAGTCTTCGGGACTAAAGCAAAGGCGACTTGTGCATGCTTCTTATGTACCTTTCGAAGCTTCTGCCCTTGATTGGGCTTGGCTACAGGTGTACACCATTGTGGTGCTTTTATACTAGCTAAACAGATTTTTATCTTTTTGTTTATGATTTTTTTTATTTTTATTTTTACTAAGCAGAAATGAACACACACATACACAAATGGTGATTATCTCTTTTAAAGATTAATGGTGTGTCCTAGACTAGTTTTAGTGTGTTTTGATGATTTTGTTTTTGTTTTTGAATGTTTTTGAAGAACATTTAAATGCATAATGAAGGCTCATATAACTCCCAAAATGGTCACCCCTTCAATATACCAACCAGGCTGATATACCAACCTCTCTATATACCCGCCCTTACGAGAGGGAGACTATAGGTATGTGAGAGCAGATGGTACATGGTACGTAGGCGGTACAAAAGGAGGATTGTCCTGTTAATGGCACCTACCATAGAAGATTTATCCTCGCACGCTGGGAATCACCCCAGCAACACTCGGTCAGATTTCGTCAGGATTTACGCCTAACAATAGTGACAATCGGGGTAATGGATGCAAAATCAAGCCAAGGTGGTGATGAAATCCACCGATGGTCTTGATCAAGGTCTGGGGTTTTACGACCAGCTCCTTGGTTTAATTTTACCACGTGAAGTGTGTGTGGTTCTTTTTATTTAAAAATAAAATAGGTAGCAACCTCTTTCCCTAAGAAGGCAAACATGACAAAAAACAAAAATATCACGACAAAAAATGACAAGGACAGTTAGAAACCATTACCTCTTTTTTTCCCAAATCGACTGTCTTTCCCGCCCAAATCAGCTTTTTTTAATTTTTTGCCCAGTACCTGCAAGCAATAAAACATAAATTTCGATCAGTTCTTTGATCTCAAAAATGCAGGGAACAGGGTCCCACCGTGATCGCCATTGAAAGCACGATATTCCAAAAATAAAAGGAAAATTATACCACAAGAACAAGAAATAACATATGCAGCTCGACACAAAATAAAAGCAATGGAAATATGGTAATCTCTTTTATTGATACGCTTTTACAAATGGTGTTACAATACATCTCCTTCCTTTTTAAAGGATAGGAGAGTCAGATGTATTTCTTGTCGCAAGATTCACGACTAATAATCCTTCTTTCGCGTGCCCACACGTGAGATGGGTGGATCAAAACGTTGATATCCATGAATCTTAGCCATGAATCTTGCGACAAGAAATACATTTGACTCTCCTATCCTTTAAAAATGAAGGAGACGTATTGTAACACAATTTGTAAAAGTGTATCAATAAAAGAGATTACCATATTTCCATTGTTTTTATTTTGTGTCGAGCTGCATATGTTATTTCTTGTTCTTGTGGTATAATTTTCCTTTTATTTCCAGAATCTCATGCTTTCAATGGCGATCACGGTGGGACCCTGTTCCCTGCATTTTTGAGATCAAAGAACTGATCGAAATTTATGTTTTATTTCTTGCAGGTACTAGGCCGAAAATTAGAAAAAGTCGATTTGGACAGGAAAGACAACCAATTTGGGTGGAAAAGAGGTAACAGTTTCTAACTGTCCCTATCATTTTCTGCTGTGATATTTTTGTTTTCTGTCATGTTTGCCTTCTTAGGGAAAGAGGTTGCTGCCTATTTTATTTTTTAAATAAAAAGAACCACACACACTTCACGTGGTAAAATTAAACCAAGGAGCTGGTCGTAAAACCCCAACCCTTGATCAAGACCATCGGTGGATTTCATCACCACCTTGGCTTGATTTTGCATCCATTACCCCAATTGTCATTGTTGTTAGGCGTAAATCCTGATGAAAGCTGACCGAGTGTTGTTGGGGTGATTCCCAACGCGTGAGGATAAGTCTTCTATGGTAGGTGCCATTAACAGGACAATCCCCCTTCCATACCGCCTACGTACCACGTACCATCTGCTCTCACGTACCTATAGTCTCCCTCTCGTAAGGGCGGGTATATAGAGAGGTTGGTATATCGGCCCGGTTGGTATATTGAAGGGGCGACCATTTTGGGAGTTATATGAGCCTTCATTATGCATTTAAACGTTCTTCAAAAACATTCAAAAACAAAAACAAAATCATCAAAACACACTAAAACCAGTCTAGGACACACCATTAATCTTTAAAAGAGATAATCACCATTTGTGTATGTGTGTGTTCATTTCTGCTTAGTGTAACAAAAAAAAAAAATCATAAACAAAAAGATAAAAATTTGTTTAGCTAGTAGAAAAGCACCACAATGGTGTACACCCGTAGCCAAGCCCAATCAAGGGCAGAAGCTCCGGAAGGTACACAAGAAGCAGGCACAAGTCGCCTTCACTTTAGTCCTGAAGACTTGGTCATACCGCCTTGGTGGTCTGGGCCACAAGAGAATCCACATCATTCCATGTCTAGGTGGAATTATAGGGACACCCCTCTGGGGGATACACCCATTCAGAATAGCCCCTTTCGGGAAGAACCTTTACGTGTGACACTCAATGCAAATAGAAGACCACCTTTTGAGGCTAGATATGAGTGGCCATAGCGCGATGAAGCGCTAGAGAGGCACAATGTCCATGAAGAGAGACAACATGAATACGACATCTCTCCTTTGCCTCCCATTAGAACTGAAAGACAAAACCTAGAGCGTAGGGCTCTCCACATAGGGCGAGCTAACTCTACCTGCCCCTTTCACACCCATGAAAGGGAGAACGAGGAAGATCATCACATTCCTCGAGAGCAACATACAGCGCGGGAGCCTTGCGCTTCTGCACCTGCTAGATATTATGATCACCCATTAAGGCCGGAGCCTCAAGTAAATGCCACTAATCTCGACAGAGGGAAGCGCCACATAGAGGTCCCGGATCCTCAAAACCAAGATAGATACATCAAAAAGGTGACTAAGCCTCCTAGAATTAAAACAACAGAGCAAATTGACCTATCATTTGCTAGACATGCCGCCCGCCAAGCGCAGATCAAGCAGCTTGAGCAGGATCAGCAGTAGCTAGAACAATTATATCACCTTAATAAAGAGTGCATTCGATGCCAAACAAATGAGCTGCTCTACACCACTGTGCCTAAAAAGGTTCAGACCCCCCAAACACAGAGGGCGAAAAGGTACGAGAGGCACAACCTCATAGTGCATGATAGGTCCCCAAGACCTCGCCAAGAGGTGCCTTTAAGACACCCGAGACATGAGTGGGAGGCCACTCCCAGGAATGACGATGGGCACCCTTCACGGGCACCCACTCCTGTTCATCGAGCTCGCCCAATAACTCCTCGAGAAGATTATGAGGAGTATGAAGAAGAAGAACGGGCTGAAATGCCCTATCAAGGCAGAGGAGGTGTTATCCAGCCACCCCTCCATAGGCCCCTAGTTTCCTATAATGCACAATGGGAATGAGTTACAGAGGAAGAGATTAAATCTTTCGATGCATACAAAGCACTATTAGAGCATTTGGAGTCTATGGAGACAAAAGCTTCTGGGCATCAAAAGCCCACATTACGTCAACTCCGTAGTCATCTAGTGCATCCCTCAGTGCCCACACCTCTTTACCCCGAACATTTCAAGTTGCCTCAATTGGCAGTCTTTAAAGGTGAAGAGGATGCTCAAGAGCATGTCACAAGATTCCTGAGCCAATGCTTCGGCATTCAGGATAATGATGCATTGTTGCTTAGGACATTCATAACCACATTCGTGGGCCCTGCCTCGGATTGGTTCACACAGTTATCGAAGCACAACATAAATAACCTAGATCAATTAGTAGATGCGTTTCTTGAATGCTTTGCCTTCAACACCAAGAAGAAGGCATCACTGAGTGATCTGGCCAGCCTCAAGCAATATGAGGAAGAGACAATGGCAGCATACGAGAATCGATGGAGGGCTTTGCTTTCTAAGCTACCCTACCTTCCCCCTATGTCTGATCTCACACAGATGTTTGCAAAAAGTTGCTTGAAATCGATCTCTGGGCTATTGCAGCTACAGCAATACGCCAGCCTAGAAGAAGCTTTGGCGCAAGCCAGAGTTATAGAAGAGATCAAAATAGGGGAGGGCGCAATCGCCAAGCCTAAAAAGAAAGAGTGGAACAAAAACACTAAGACCGGGACTACGCAACCAAAACCCGCTACAGTTAATCAAGTTGCGATAAATGTTCCCAAGCTTATGCAAGAAACACAGCCTCAAAAGGCTAATTATCAGGTAGTGCCTCCTAATTATGAAAGAGAAAATAAAATACAGGAGCAAAATCAGCAGCGTCACCCTAGGCGATAATTCACCCCTTATACGGAGTCCAGGGACTCCCTATTTGACCGCTTGTCAGTGGCAAATCTAATCACCCTTCCAAAAATCCAAAACATAGATCCTAACGCTCCCAAGCCTAAGGGATATAGGGAGGATTTATATTGTAGGTTCCATAGGCGAAGGGGACATGACCTAAACGCATGTTGGAAATTCAAGGGACTGATACAAGATTTGATTGATAATCAAACATTGGCAGTGGACAACCCCATAGCACCAAATAATCAATAGATGGGGGTATTCAAGGACCCTTTGCCTACCCATGAGGCACAGGAAAAACCTCTTCAAGTTAATGAGGTGCGATAGAATCTCCCCATGCAAGGATATGTGGGAATGATCAGCATAGTAACGAGGAACAGGAAATACCCAGGAGCTGCCCCGGAGGCAGCTACAAGAGAAGTTCCTTCAACGTCGCAACCTCAACAATCCACTGTGCAATTGCCTCCGCCTAGACCCGAGGTCATGATACGGACCAAACTCATGTAGAGTTTGTGGACCACATCGGCTAGGCTTTCCATTTATGAGCTTATACAACAGTCAACGCCCCATCGAGAAGCTCTCATGGAAATTCTGAAAGCCATCGAGTTACAGCCTCACGAAGCAAATTCCTTCAATAACTTTGTAGGACATGTAAAATGATGTACGGAGCCAGTCATTACCTTCAGAGAGGATGAAGTTAAAATAATACCGAATGACATGGCAGATCCACCCCTGCACGTTATCGCGCGGGTCAACGGGATCCCGTACAAGAGAGTGTTGGTAGATATTGGCTCATCCAGTAACATCATTACCACTACAGCATTAAAACATCTGAAGCTGCCAGCCTCTCATATCATGGCTTCAACATACACACTACGAGCATTCAACGATGCAATATGCTCGACAATCGACACAATTGTTCTACCCGTCCAGGTAGGACAAAAGACGATACCCACATTGTGCCACATTTTGGAAGGCGAGATGGCATACAACATACTGCTAGGGCGACCATGGATCAGGGACATGAAGTGTGTCCCTTCGATAGCTCACCAATGTCTAAAGTATGCATTTGAAGGAGAAATACATGTAGTCCCGATGGACTTAGAACCCTTCAAATATTGCAATGCAATGCATTTGATGTCGCAATCGACCCTCCCATCGACGCACTTGGATTTCCAGTTAAATCCATCTAGACAAGGTCCGATGCCGCAGGCACCACGGATGACTAATCCATCAAAACCCTAGCCAGGTGCATCTACATCATCTGCTCCTTCATTACCAATGCCACCTGTCATGGCTAAATAGAAGGACAAAGGAAAAAAGATCTTGGAAGAGGCTCAACCCCTAGAAGAGGTGTTGCCAACGATATCAACTGTCTCAATAGAAGAAATACCTAGCACAATGGAAGCTGAGATTCCTAATCCACCCAACATGGAATGGACTCAAGAAGGCCTTCCATTTCCTCCCTCTCAATCGTCAACAATTATTGTTGAAATGGCCAGTACGGGCCTGGGAGAATATCTGGTGCAAAATGTTGTAGCAACGCCCATGCTAGAAACAGTGCAAGACATGGGGAGACCTCGCCTTCCCATAGGGACAATTGTTCCTTTAGGTTACCCACCAAACCAGGCAAATTTTGTGTATGGGGGCCTTGATCATGGTGTTGAACCATGCAAGCAAAAGGACGAGGACGAAGAGCCTTTTGTCAAAAATATCAATTATTTGTCGAACCCGGACTTCGCTCTGAGATATCTAGGCCAATGCAATTGGCATGGATACGGGTTAGGCAGATATGAGCAAGGGGTGCGTGTCCTTTTCCAGCCAAGATATCAAATGCCTTATGATAAGTCGGGAGTAGGGTTCAACCACCCCCTGCCCTTAGACATCTTGGTAGAAAACATGCAAGGCCTAGGAATAGGCGACAAGGGTGGATTGGCATTAGATCCTTATGCCAACCCGAACACAACGTACACATTGGGAGTACACATTGGGGGACTATCTCCCATGGTCAACAACCACCCTTGGTAACATCAATAACCCTTCTCTGTTGATAGAGAGAGGTGAGAGTTCGGATACTAACTTCCAAGGAGAACATAAACAGTGTCCCGATATCTTTTCGAAATTGTTCCCTTTAGAGGTTCCAATTGAACCAGTGCAATGTCAAGCGAATCAGGTCCCCCCACTGAGTGTGGAACAACCACAATGGGATCAGATTAATTTGCTCGAACAAGATGAGCATAGTATGGCGCAGACAGCTGTCGGGGCCAATGAGGGCCTTTGGATCACCGACAATGATTACATAGACAAAATTGAGATGGACTACCTTAATCATGCACGATGGCACAATCACCCTATAACCCATGAACAACTGATGGCACAACTAGGCATAAGGTTAGGGCATGAATGGTACATAGACCCAGCAGGGTGGGACCAAGTGTTGGATCAATGGCTCCAAGTTCACGATGAGCACCGTCCACCCCGTGACCCTATAATGACATCAGTGTCGAGGGAAGACCCCGTCTTCCTATCAACACATAGGGCCGATCCGTTCATGCCCGTCCCTATAGAGCCAGATCTAGAGCATAGGGAGCATCCAGAATGTTCGAGTTATCACACCCATGGTAATGGAGATCAAATTCACTTCATCCACATGATCTCCATTGATTTGACCGCACCCATCTACAATCCGGCTGATCCAGAAAGGTCATTGCATCTAGACATAGATGCCATCGACTGGGATCGCGTCAATTCACCGCTCTCCCCATCAGAGTATTGGCCTTTCGATGAAATGCCTCATTTTACCCCAGGGACAACTCAGGATATTTTTCAAGCTGAAGAGGGACCCGAGGTTCCAAACGTAGATCTAAACTCAGCTAATGATATCCATTTGATCCCAACTCCACATCAGTTGGAGGACGGATCCCACATGTCAGTCGAGGAAACGACTGACGTAGACATCGGCTTAGACCCAATGAATCCACAGATTATCAAGTTGGGGGTAAGCTTATCCCTCGAAGAGCAAGCCGACTACATTGCCCTTCTCAAAGCGAAGAAGGAGGTTTTTGCATGGTCATACAGAGACATGCCGGGACTAGATCCATAGCTAGTCACGCATAATCTAACGCTTGACCCGACAATCAAGCCAGTTAAGCAAAAACTATGAAAGATGCACCCAACAGTGGCCTTGATGGTCAAAGATGAATTGCAAAAGCTGTTGGATGCACAGTTTGTCATCTACGTGGATTATCTGCCATGGCTGTCCAACATGGTGCCTGTCAAAAAGCCCGACGGGAGGATTCACATATGCACTAATTTTTGAGATCTAAACAAAGCGAGTCCTAAGGATGATTTCCCCTTGCCAAGCATCGACGCATTGGTAGACGCTACAATAGGTCATGAAATGCTATCCCTCATGGATGGTTTCTCGAGATACAATCAGATTCGTATCAATCCTGAGGATCAACTCAAAACGGCGTTCACAACGCCTTGGGGGACATTTTGTTATAAGGTCATGCCTTTTGGCCTTAAAAATGCTGGCGCCACCTACCAACGTGCCATGACGTACATCTTCCATGATTACATGCATAAAACTTTGGAAGATTACATGGATGATTTGTTAGCCAAGTCTCTTTTGCGCTCAGATCATCTCGATGACTTAAGCAAGATCCTCGATCGCCTCATAGAGCATAAGGTCAGAATGAATCCCAAGAAGTGCATATTCGGCGTCACATCTGGAAAACTCTTGGGTTTTATAGTCTCAAAGCGAGGCATCGAGGTGGACCCAAAGAAAGTCAAGGCAATCCTTGAAATGGCTCCCCCAACTACTATTAAGCAGCTCAAAAGTCTGCAAGGAAAGGTCGCATCGATTAAGCGCTTCATAGCATAGTTATCTGACAAGTGTCGACCCATGAACAAATTATTGCACAAGGGGGTTACATTTCACTGGGATGACGAGTGCCAGTCAGCCTTTGATGAAATCAAATGATACTTGGCTTCGTCGCCAGTATTGGCACCACCTAGACCAGGAGTGTCATTCTACTTATACATCTCAGCTACTGAGGTGGCACTGGGCGCCATGCTGGCCCAAAAGAATGAACTTCACAAAGAACAGGCTACTTACTATCTTAGCCGCACCTTGGTCAGTTACGAACTTAACTATGCATACGTTGAAAAACTTTGCTTGGCAGTGGTGTTTGCTACCAAGAGGCTACGCCACTACATGCTGAGCAACACTACGTATGTTGTGTCTAAGGAGAATCCATTGCGATACATGATGAGTCGTACTTATCATAGTAGTCGCATGATGAAATGGATCATGTTGTTGACGGAATTTGACATAGAGTTTATTGGACAAAAATCTATCAAAGGACAGGTCATAGCCGATCAACTAGCAGAGGCTCCTCTTGAAGACGATCAGCCTCTAGTCATAGAACTACCCGATGATGGGGTCTTCCATGTCTCGGAATCGCTAGATTCCGATGAGCCTGAGTCACGAGCTGACATAACCTTATTTTTTGATGGTTCTAAATGTGAGCAAGGTGGTGGCATGCGGGAATAGTATTCTTCACACCGCAGGGCACTCCAATGCCCCTGTCATTTAAATTAAATTTCCCATGCACCAACAATAATGCAGAGTATGAAGCCTTGCTCATAGGTCTTCAGACAACAATCGCCATGAACATCAAATGACTAAACATCTTTGGTGATTCGCTGTTAATCGTCAATCAAGTCAAAGGGGTATACCAATGCAAATGCCCAGTTCTGCAGGCTTATAAAGCCCTTGTGGACAAATTCTTGGCAAAACTTGAATGGTACGACATCGAGGCACTCCCTCGGTCATCGAATCATTTTGTGGACACAATGGCCTCCTTGGGGTCACTAATCCCGCAAGACCTTTCTGGTGATATGACAACCATTCAAGTCAAAACCTTATCGCAATCCATGATGGAGCGTGCAAGCTCTGACTTGACGTCAGGAATCCACATGATCCAGATTGAACCATCCTCGGATAAGTTCTCTTGAATCCACGATCGTCTGAAACATGCCAACTGGGGGTCCTTGTTCTCCCCTACTCCCATTAATAGCAACACAACGCTGTTCTTACAAGTTCTATCCCGCTCAGCATTTGTTAGGGAGGAACTTCAAAAGGGATTGGCTGTTCATACTATCAAGGTTTTCGATCAACAGGACTGGTATTTACCCATTAGAGACTACCTCAAGTTAGGTAATCTCCCGCTTGGATTGACGCATGCCGCAAAATGAACATTCAAGCAGAAAGCGGCTAAGTATGTCTTGATAGGAGACATTTTGTATCGTCGCAGCTATGAAGGGATCCTCCTTCGTTGCTTGGACCAGCAAGAGTCCACTTGGGCAGTCGCCCAAGCGCACGATGGTACATGTGGTGGCCACTTCAGTGGTATGGCCATTGCAAAGTGCATTCTTCGCATGGGCTATTATTGGCCATCTTTAGAGCGAGATTGTTGCGCATATGTCAAGAAGTGCGTGAAGTGTCAACATCATGCCAATTTGATGCACGTACCTTCCCAGGCCTTGCAGACAGTCCAGTCTGCTTGGCCATTTTCACAGTGGGGCTTCGATCTAATTGGAAAGATCTCCCCTGCATCGTCAGGCCGTCACACATTTATCATAACGGCCACAGAGTATTTTACCAAGTGGGTGGAAGCAATTCCATTGACCTCTACGACAAGACCCCGCATTGTGGAGTTCATTTTGCATAACATCATATGTCATTTTGGTATTCCATCCAAAATAATCTCGGATAATGGGCCATCATTCAAGAACAAAGACGTGCGTGCTTTGACCACAAAGTACAAAATTCAGCACAATTTTTTGACACCCTATTATCTGCAAGAAAATGGGCAAGCAGAGGCGTCAAACAAAACGCTAGTTGCCATCCTTAAAAAGACGGTCGCAGACAGTCATAAGGATTGGCACATCCAAATTCCACTTGCCCTTTGGGCTTATCGCACTAGCATTCGGACGCCAACTGGGGCCACTCCGTTTTTGCTCGTGTATGGCTCCAAGGCAGTAATGCCTCTCGAGTTGGAAATTCCTTCCCTGCGCATATCAATGCAGGAGTTCATCGATGATGACGCTGCGTGGCAGGCCCGGTTAGACCAACTTACGTTGCTTGATGAACGACGCGTTAATGCTCTCGAGCACTTACGTATCTATCAAGAGCGGCTTAAGAAAGCTTACAACATGAAAGTTCACCTAAGGGACTTTCGGGTTGGTGATTTGGTTTTGAAGGAAAACCAATAGAACTCTAATTTGCCGTCCCACCTAAGGGACAAGTTCATGGCAAATTGGTTAGGTCCATATGTCATTGATAGCAAAATAGGACCCGAGACGTACCGGCTAGCCTCTCTTGATGGAATCAAGGAAACAGAACCCTTGAATATCAGTCATTTGTGACCATTCTATATCTAAGAGAGCCATATCCCAAAAATGCTCCAAGGATTCCTGAAATCGCTTGGTCAATCCCAAAAATGCTCCAAGGATTCCTAAAATCGCTTGGTCAATCACAAAAATGCTCCAAGGATTCCCGCAATCGCTTGGTCAATCCCAAAAAGCTCCAAGGATTCACGCAATCGCTTGGTCAATCCCAAAAAGCTCCAAGGATTCATGCAATCGCTTGGTCAATCCCAAAAAGCTCCAAGGATTCTTGCAATCGCTTGGTCAATCCCAAAAAGCTCCAAGGATTCCCGTAATCGCTTGGTCAAACCAAAAATCTCCAAGGATTCCCGCAATCGCTTGGTCAATCCCAAAAGCTCCAAGGATTCCCGCAATCGCTTGGTCAATCTCAAAAGCTCCAAGGATTCCAGCAATCGCTTGGTCAAACCAAAAAGCTCCAAGGATTCCCGCAATCACTTGGTCACCCCAAAAATGCCCCAAAGGATTCTCGAAATCCCTTGGTCACCATCAAAAAAAAAATTCAAAAAACAACAAAAATCATCAAAAACAACAAAAATTTGAATCTCATTTCAAGGCATGCTCAAATTCATCAATAGAGAGCTTTTCTCACATCTCATCTTCATAATCAAAATCAATCCATCAAAAATACAAAAATATGTAGCTGCATTAAGCATCACACCAATACACATTTGTGGTCGTACAAGTCAAAGGCACCATAGACTGTAATTATTCTGCTAATCCATCTTGTTCCATACTTTTCCATTTTACAAAACAAACAAACAAACACCATTAATTGTTGTTTACCACAATAGAGTCAGTGGTTTCGTAATGTATCAAGAGTTTTCGTCTTTCAGTCGGCATTGTGCTTTCTAGCCACGTACTGTACCAAGTCAGAGAGATTTTACGAAGGTAGAGTTCTACTTGAAATACGCCTTGTTACGTAACATCCCATCACAAGCTAAAACACTAAAACAATTCTTGAGTTGTACGAACGAAAGATGAAACCTGCACAGTAATCTAGGTCACCATAAGCAAAACGGTTATCTTGCTTATCCCCCTATGTAAATGACCCAAAGAATGCTGAGAGTTGGCAAAAGGACAAGCATCCTCCCTACCCAATTCCCCAAGAATCCCAAAATTTGCAAACGTCAAAACTCAAAAATTTGACATCCCACAGTGCACACATCAAAAGGCACATACAATAGTGATTCTCGTCACTCCATATCCCAATCCCTTGCTCAAAAGAAAAATATATAAAAATAAATAGTGATTTTTATCACTACAATCGAGCAAGTATCCCAATACAATTGAAGAAAAGAAGGGAGTCGAACTTGAATCCCTGGAACTCTCAGCATTTCGACAGGTCATGAGGTAAGCCTCAGTACCGGTTTGGTTGATAGCCTATTGGTCACTGGCGGTAAACCTCCCGCATGACGATATATCTATCACATTAACTTGTGTATAGATCAATGTTTGCATGTGGATGAGCTAGCTTATGGTATCCTAGAAACAACGCAGATTAATCTGACTAAATACAATAAAGGAGTTAGTGGAGCTAATTAGGTGATCCTCAGTACAAGTTTGGTTGACAGCCTATCTGGCACTGGCGGTATCCTGATGAATACCACATAAATGAACTCAATTGCACACACAGGGATGTGAAATAACTTGGTCAAAAACAAGTCCGATTCATACCTTGTTCAAAAGTCTTGTAAGATATAGTACAGTCATGGCTAGTGAGTTAAAACCGTCTGATTCTTAGAAAACCTTAGCTACATTTCTAAACCAACTGCGCTACTTTTCATCTTTGCCATACCATCAGAAAATACAAAAAAAGAAAAACCACATGTATACATACAAAGTCATTCATCACAACAATCGCCTAAAAACAAATAACAGAGTTCTAAACAGTCTATGGTACCATAGCCAAACATCACAAATTCCATTCATCCATTTCATTTCTTCATATCACATATGAATCAACAACATGCGCATTTATCATACCATATGCATTCGTCACCATAAACATGAATCCATCAACATCAATCATTGTGCATAACATAAAATCATGACATATACACAAAGCAAGAAAATCCAAACAACAAAAACATCACAAAAATGCAACACAAAAACACAACAATAAACATTGCCAAACAAGAGTGCTCTTGCACTTAACCTCTTGGCATAGCAAAACTGATGTCGGGGTTTACATTGTCACTATCCTACTCCCTAAGAAGGCTACCATAGCCGGACCGCTCCACGGGAAGATGGATTTTCAACAATTTCACCCCCAAACGGCGTCACAAAAGGGTCAAAACCCACTCAAAAACAACAAAAAAATGCAACACAAAAAAAAGCAATAAACATTGCCAAACAAGAGTGCTCTTGCACTTAACCTCTTGGCATAGCAAAACTGATGTCGGGGTTTACATTGTCACTATCCTACTCCCTAAGAAGGCTACCATAGCCGGACCGCTCCACGGGAAGACGGATTTTCGACAATTTCACCCCCAAACGGCGTCACAAAAGGGTCAAAACCCACTCAAAAACAACAAAAAATGCAACATAAAAACAAAGCAATAAGCATTGCCAGACACAAGTGCTCTTGCACTTAACCTCTTGGCATAGCAAAATCGATGTCGGGGCTCAAATTGTCACTCTCCTACTTCCCCAAGAAGGCTACCATAGCCGGACCGCTCCACGGGAAGATGGACTTTCGACACTTTCACCCCATTATGGCATCACCAAAAGGGTTTTTACCCAACAACAATAATCCAAAAGTCAAAAAACTGCTTGCACATTCAACGGACAAACATCTGAAGGCACCCTAACCTAAGTCACCTCGGGTCAAGCGACTCGTCACTTTTCTCATGGCGGTCATTCCCTCATCGATTCGTCGCTTGAGGGGGTAGTCACACTTAGTCACCAATCAACAAACACACACCCAATCAGGGCATTGGCATGCATTCAAAGAATCACTGACAAAGACAATCACGCTCCTGCTTGGGGCAGTAAACAAGCAACAACCACAAATTGATCAAACACGATCAAACGCTTGGCATTCCCGAAGCATGAACTCAAGGTTCCCCCATGGATAAAAGGTTGCGCCCTTTGCCTATTCATGATTGATCAATGTCTAAGTTCAAGTCACACCTCACCAAAATAGGTTAATACTTGAAATCAAATTCCTTAGCTCGTCAGAGGCAAGGATTCAAGAATGCATCCCCTTTCCATGCTTGGGGCATCACAAGTTGGTCGGGTTACTGAGAAACCCTAATCACTAGTGCTTTGGTTATCTATTTTTGCTTAGCACTGCGTCACCCGCAGCGCTTCCCAAAAAGGGGCATCTGTAGACACCAAAACAACACCAATCCGATTACGGGACAGTGCTTTGGTTATTTCCCGTTTGCTTTCTTCGACCGCTCCGCCTTCCCTGGTGAGAAGGCCCAACTATCGAATGTATCCTCCATGTCCAGCTCGGGTTTGAGCTTAAGCAAATTTTGCTTTAAGCACTTAAGCAAATGTTGCTTTTAACACTTAGGCAAATGCTGCCTGTTGTGATATCGCGACGATCGCGATATCGCGACAGTCACGACATCGCGCTATCGTGATATCGCGATAGGTCCTACCCTACGCCTTTTTTTTTTTATTGGTGTCGCGATATCGCGACGTCGTGATATCGCGACAAAACTTCGCATTTATGCCTGGGCAGACTTTAAACCAACGAAGGCGGATTTTAACCAATAAAAGCGGATTTTAAACCAACGAAGGTGGATTTCAACCAATTAAAAGCGGACATCAAACAGATAAACGTGGACATTAAACAAATAAGCATTAAACATTTGAAGGTGGACTTTAAACAATTGGAAGTGGAAGTCAGTCAAGTGCGTGGGCCGTTGGAGGACTGTCACAGTGGCATTCATGAAAGCCCGAGTCATGGAGGACTTTCCTCTCTCGTGGGGAGACATGACCGCCACATGGCACCTATGACCAACACATGGCGCTTATGCACGCCTATCCAAAGAGACCCCTTGGGTCTATAAAATGGTGGATTTTTCCACCCAAAAGGAAGAGCAGAGAAGAAACGTTTGGAGCAGCGAAGCCCTGCCAGTTTACCGCCAGACGTTTTAGCATTGATTTACATCATCTGCATCCGTGATATCTTCTGCAAGGGAGGTCATCGGGTGTTCATGGAGATCATGAATCCGGATCCCTAGATCCATCCACTCGTCGACAAAGCTCAGTGTTCTGATTTTATTTCTTTTGCATCATGATTTCGGGATTTTGATTTCAAGTGTGCATTCATCAGATTTTATTTCATTCGAAAGTGATGCAGACCTAGTTGAATTTATATGTATTATGACATAATTATTCTACTATGTTTATGTTATGATTTTGATCTCAAGCATAAGTTCATCGGGTTTTATTTCATTTCGTGTTTTTTTATTTCTTTTGTTTTATGGATCGAATGCTTCAGTTTAACTTATTTTAATCTATTTCTTTTGTTTTTGCAAAATATCAACATGCATGTTTTATGTCATTTCACTCTCACGAATGTTTCATTTTAACACAGGTGCTACTAAACGGTTTGATGTTTCTTTGAACGCAGGAAGAATAGCAAGGATCGAAGATTCACCAGCACGAGCAGTGGCGACATCTTGGCCCTCCCGTTTTAAATGTGGACACGCGAAAGGAGGACTGCTAAAGACAGATTGTAACCGAAACATGCTAATCCTCCTAGCCCTTAAATGGGATGAAGAGATATTGTAATCGAATTCGAAATTATATTAATAAAAAGGGTTGTGCTCCTGTTTCTCATTTTATGTTAATTTTGATTCGATTACGTTCATCTTATTTTATGCATGTTCATTTGGTATCAAGTTAGTATTGTTGCTTGTTTACTGCCCCAAGTAGGAGCGTGATTGTCTTTGTCAGTGATTCTTTGAATGCATGCCAATGCCCTGATTGGGTGTGTGTTTATTTATTAGTGACCGAGTGTGACTACCCCCTCAAGCGACGAATCGATGAGGGAATGACCACCATGAGATAAGCGACAAGTCGCTTGACCCGAGGTGACTTAGGTTAGGGTGCCTTCAGATGTTTGTCCATTGAATGTGCAAGCAGTTTTCCGACTTTTGGATTATTGTTGTTGGGTAAAAACCCTTTTGGTGATGCCATAATGGGGTGAAAGTGTCGAAAGTCCATCTTCCCATGGAGTGGTCCGGCTATGGTAGCCTTCTTGGGGAAGTAGGAGAGTGACAATTTGAGCCCCGACATCAATTTTGCTATGCCAAGAGGTTAAGTGCAAGAGCACTTGTGTCTGGCAATGTTTATTGCTTTGTTTTTATGTTGCATTTTTTATTGTTTTTTGAGTGGGTTTTGACCCTTTTGTGACGCCGTTTGGGGGTGAATTTGTCGAAAATCTGTCTTCCCGTGGAGTGGTCCGGCTATGGTAGCCTTCTTAGGGAGTAGGATAGTGACAATATAAACCCCGACATCAGTTTTTCTATGCCAAGAGGTTAAGTGCAAGAGAACTTGTGTCTTGCAATGCTTATTGAAAGCATGAGATTTAGAAAATAAAAGGAAAATTATACCACAAGAACAAGAAATAACATATGCAGCTCGACACAAAATAAAAGCAATGGAAATATGGTAATCTCTTTTATTGATACGCTTTTACAAATGGTGTTACAATACATCTCCTTCCTTTTTAAAGGATAGGAGAGTCAAATTTATTTCTTGTCGCAAGATTCACGGCTAATAATCCTTCTTTCATGTGCCCACACGTGAGATGGGCGGATCAAAACGTCGTTGTCGTTGTTGTAGGTAATTCTTTGCTCTTTCCTGCTCCTCTGCTGTTGGAAACCTACATACAAAGTGAAAGCAAAAGGCGTTAGTAGCACCTGTATCGAAAATAAAAGCATTTGATCCTCAAAACAAATAAAACATACGTGCAAAGAAAATGATTAGAATAGCAGATTTGAATTAACTCCCGAAATCATGATAAAATGTAACATTCGTGAAAGTGAAATGAAATAAAACCTGCATGTTGATATTTATCGGAAAATTAATTAAAACAACAAATTGCAAAAATAAAATAAAATGAACTAAAATAAAATCGAAGATGCATGCACAAAATTAAATAATATCAACATACTTAATCAAAATCAATGATTAATTATTAATGATAATACACTGTGTTAAAATAAAGCCTGCATGCTTGAAATCAATGTCTGAAATCATAGTGCTAAAGAAATAAAAGAATAAAAGTAAGCTTTGTCGGCAAGTTGATGAATCCATGGATCCAGATTCATGTTCTCCGTAAGCACCCAATGACCTCCCTTGCAGAAGAAATCATGGATGCAGGTGACGTGAATTGAGGCTTAAAACGTCTGGTGGTAAACTGGCAGGGCTTCGCTGCTTCAAAATGTTTCTTCTCTGCTCTCCCTTTTGGATGGAAAAATCCACCATTTTATAGACCCAAGGGGTCTCTTTGGATAGGCGTGCATAAGCGCCATGTGTTGGTCATAGGTGCCATGTGGCGGTCATGTCTCCCCATGAGAGAGAAAAGTCCTCCATGACTCGGGCTTTCATGAATGCCACTGTGACAGTCCTCCAACAGCCCACGCACCTGACTGACTTCCACTTCCAGTTGTTTAAAGTCCACCTTCAAACGTTTAATTCTTATTTGTTTAATGTCCACGTTTATCTGTTTGATTTCTGCTTTTAATTGGTTGAAATACACCTTCGTTGGTTTAAAATATGCTTTTATTGGTTAAAATCTGCCTTCATTGGTTTAAAGTCTACCCAGGCATAAATGCAGATTTTTGTCACGATATCACGACGTCGCAATATCGCGACACCAAGAAAAGAAACAAGGCGCATGGTAGGAGTTGTCGCGATATCGTGACTGTCGTGACCGTCGCGACAGCGTGACATCATGACCATTGCGATATCGTGATAGGCAGCATTTGCCTAAGTGTTAAAAGTAGCATTTGCTTAAGTGCTTAAAGCAACATTTGCTTAAGCTCAAACCCGAGTCCAAAGCACGAGATTCTAGAAATAAAAGGAAAATTATACCACAAGAACAAGAAATAACATATGCAACTCGACACAAAATAAAAGCAATGGAAATATGGTAATCTCTTTTATTGATATGCTTTTACAAATGGTGTTACAATACATCTCCTTCATTTTTAAAGGATAGGAGAGTCAGATGTATTTCTTGTCGCAAGATTCACGGCTAATAATCCTTCTTCCGTGTGCCCACACGTGATATGGGCAGATCAAAATGTCGTCGCCGCTATTGTAGGTGATTCTTTGCTCTTTCCTGCTCCTCTGCTATTGGAAACCTGTGTACAAAGTGAAAGCAAAAGGTGTTAGTAGCACCTGTATCAAAAATAAAAGCATTTGATCCTTGAAACAAATAAAACATACGTGCAAAGAAAATGATTAGAACAATAGATTTTAATTAACTCCCGAAATCATGATAAAATGTAACATTCGTGAAAGTGAAATGAAATAAAACCTGCATGTTGATATTTTTCGACAAATTAATTAAAACAACGGATTGCAAAAATAAAATAAAATGAACTAAAATAAAACCAAAGATGCATGCACAAAATTAAATAATATCAACACACAATCAAAATCAATTATTAATGATTAATGATAATATGCTGTGTTAAAATAAATCCTGCATGCTTGAAATAAACATCTGAAATCATAGCACTAAAGAAATAAAAGAATAACAGTAAGATTTTTTGGCAAGTTGATGAATCCATGGATCCGGATTCATGTTCTCCGTAAGCACCCAATGACCTCCCTTGTAGAAGAAATCATGGATGAAGGTGACGTGAATTGAGGCTTAAAACGTCTGGTGGTAAACTAGTAGGAATTTGCTGCTTCAAAACATTTCTTCTCTGCTCTCCCTTTTGGGTGGAAAAATCCACCATTTTATAGACCTAGGGGGTCTCTTTGGATAGGCGTGCATAAGCGCCATGTGTTGGTCATAGGTGCCATGTGGCGGTCATGTCTCCCCACGAGAGAGGAAAGTCCTCCATGACTCGGGATTTCATGAATGCCACTGTGACAGTCCTCCAATGGCCCACGCACTTGACTGACTTCCACTTCCAGTTGTTTAAAGTCCACCTTCAAATGTTTAATGCTTATTTGTTTAATGTCCACGTTTATCTGTTTGATGTCCGCTTTTAATTGGTTGAAATCCACCTTCGTTGGTTTAAAATCTGCTTTTATTGGTTAAAATCCACCTTCGTTGGTTTAAAGTCTGCCCAGGCATAAATGCGGAGTTTTGTCATGATATCACGATGTCGCGATATCGCGACGTCGCGATATCGCGACACCAAGAAAAGAAACAAGGTGCAGGGTAGGAGCTGTCATGATATCGCGACTGTCGCGACATCGCGACAGTGCGATGTCACGATCGTCATGATGTCGTGACTGCATGATGTCATGACCATCGCGACGTCGTGACCATCGTGATGACATGACAGCATGATGTCGCGACCGTTGCGAAGTTGCGACCGTCACGATGTCACGACAGCGCGACGTCGCGATCGTCACGATATCGCGACAGGCAACATTTGCCTAAGTGTTAAAAGCAGCATTTGCTTAAGTGCTTAAAGCAACATTTGCTTAAGCTCAAACCCAAGCTGGACTTGGAGGATACATTTGATAGTTGAGCCTTTCCAAGGAAGGCAGAGCGGTCGAAGAAAGCAAACGGGAAATAACCAAAGCACTGTCCCATAATCGGATTGGTGTTGTTTTGGTGTCTACAGAATGTAAGGATTCTTTTAAGAAGATTTGAAATATGGGTAATTATCTAGAAATTTCTTGTATGGGAGCTTCAAATGACATTGCAATAATATGGGATAAATGCAAATGAGATGGACAACAATTAGAAACAAAGAGTAATTGTGTTGTTGGATTATTTTACAAGAAAGAGAAAAATATAAAATTTGAGGTTAATGTATATGTTCCAACTATAGTTAATCTTCATGAAATATGTTGGAAGGACATTAGCATATTTTTATCAAATGCAATTATGATTTATTGTGATATATGGAATTTTAAGGGTGATTTTAACACTAGTATATCTCCTTTCGAAAATAAGGAAGGTATTCCAATATGGTCTAAATAAATGCAAGATTTTGCTTCATCAATTCAAATGACCTTTGGGATTTTAGTTCTTCAAGTTTTCAATATACATGGGATAATAGACGCATTGGGCGAAATCATATAGCAAAAATATTGGATAGATTCTTGTTGTATAATTAATGGTTACAAATAAATTATACAATCTATTCAAATATTTTATTATGAGCAGGATCATATCACACATCCATTATTTTGACTTGTGATTTACCTAATAATGGTCATCAAAAGACATTTTTCTTCTAGTCTATGTGGCTCCAAGACCTTGATTTTTCCCATATGGTTATTTTATGGTGGGATGATTCAAAATTTGAAGGATCATGTATGTACAAGTTTGTTCAAAAGATGAAATATTTAAAGGACCAAATGAAGATTTGGAATGCCAAATATTTTGGTAATATTTTTAAAGAAAATAAATAAATTGAATCCAAGCTTAAAAAATTACAAGAGATAGTATAAATTAATGGAATGGATCACAATTCTTATGTGAAAGAAAAATAATTATTTTCTAACTATCACAATGCATTGAAAATGGAGCCATATTGATTCCAAAAAGTTAGAGAGAAATGGATCAAGGAAGGAAAAATAAATAAACTATTTTTTCATGCTATAGTGAAATCATTTTTTTTTTCATCACATCAATAATATTTAAACTCTAGATGGTAGAAATATTGAGGATTAAGAAGATATTAAGAAGATATAAGAAAGGAAGCAATTAATTATTTCAAAATATTTTGTTATATACTAGGTAAGGTAATAAGGCAAAAGATAAGTTTTTGTAAAATATTCCATCAATTATCACATAGGGACACAATGAAAGCTTGATGAAGAAGATAACTATGGAGGAGCTCCATGAAGCAATTTTCTCTTTCCATCCTAACAAGACACTTAGCCCCCAATGGGTTTCCTACAATTTTTGTTAATACTTTTTGGCATTTATTGAAGAGTGATATGTTAGTTACGGTTGACAGGGCTAGGAAAAGGAAGGCTATAATAAGTGAGATTTTATTACATTGGTTACCAATAAATACAAGATAAAATATCAAAATATTGCCAAGAGGTATAACATTATAAATTAACAAAACCCAAAGAGTCTTTTTATGATAGGGTTTACAAAGAAAAGAATATTGGAGAAGCAGACTTATGGAATTACAAACTTATGAATTTGGCATTGAAGGTAAAGCATGGGTGGAGATTATTTAGAGATAAATGAAAGAATTGGGCACAAATATTACTTGAAAAGTATATAGGTTCTCTTGATGCAATGAAATTAATTAGGAAAAAAACCCTACTAAAATTATTTCTAACATGGAAATTCATATTAGATAGTTTGCAATTGATAAATAAATATATTATTTTTGATATGATGCTTGGTTGAAGCATTATCCTCTTATCTCTAACTCAAAATAAAAATCATTGGATCAAGCATGCCTAGCATGTAAAGGTCCAAAGGTCAAATACTATATTAATATAAGCATCAACTCTAGATCATGGATTTATTTGAGTAACCTAGTTGAAGGAGAGGAACTCAAACAAATTGTAGACAAACTTTAAAATATGCTTTAAGAGATTTATTTTCCAATTTTTACATGAAAGGATGAGTTGGTTTGGAATTTATCAAAGATGGTGGATACCAGGTCAAGTTGGGATATGAGGACTTAGAGCAATCAAAATTTCCTTCTCCCAAATATTTTACTTCAAAGAATGTTTGGTCATTAGAAGCTCTCCCTAAGGCCTCAACATTCCTTCGTTAGTAGTTCAAAGTAAGATTCTTGTAGGAGAGTCTACAAAGAAGAGGATATTATGGGCCTTTTAAATGTGCCTTGTTTGAGAAGAATTTAGAAACATTAGACCATTTGATTCTTAATTTTTCTTTTTCTCACACCATTTGGGGTTACTTTTTAGAAATTATGAAATTATATTACATAGTTCCATCAACATTCTAAGAGTTCATAAAAAAATGAATTATTTATTTCAAAGCTAAAGCATTATGTATTTTGTGGAGGATTGATCCTGGAATTTTTTTTGTAATTTATGACTTGAAAGGAATAATATAATTTTTAAAAATATTTCTCAAAATCATGCCCAAGTTTAGAACTACATTATTGCCTCTCCTGAATAATATCTACAAATATGGTGCTCATCATGGGAAGTCTCAAGTGTAGAAAAAAAAAGTACTAATAACTTGTCTCAAGGATTTGAACATACATGGAAGAGTCAATTGCAATAATGGAAATAAAACAAAGGATCTAGTTTGATCTAGGGTAAAACAAAAATTTCCAAAAATTGGGTTTATCAAAATTTATTTTGATTAAAGGAATCTGGAAAAGTTGGTGGAGGTGGTGTTTTTAGAAATAGTGAAGACAAATTTATTTTCACTTACTCAAAATATTATAGAACTTCAACTAACAACTATCTAGAGGCTAGGGCACTTGTAACAAGGATTAACATTGCAATATAAAAAAATATGGAAATATATTTTAATTGAGGGAGATTCACAAATTATCATCAATGCTATTATCAAAAATGGATCTGGAGATTGGATAAAAATAAAATTATTTCTAATGTTCATCACCTATTACTAGGGGTAATATTTGGGAAGTGTTAGCATATTTATAGATAAGGAAATAAGGTAGCAAATAATTTAGCCAATTACATGTTGATCTTCATCTTGGTTAAATTCAAATTTTAGAAGGCAGCTAGCGAAGTGAGATTTTATATCTTAATCAAAAAGATGTTAAGGATTTGATTGTGTAAACATAGCAAAAGCACAACACTTCAAGAAAGTTGAAAAATATATTTAATAGAAAAATAAATGAATAGAAATTGTGATAAAAAATCATGTTGGATATGGTTTAGTAAAAAAATGATTAGTATTTTTATGGAAGTGACCCCTAGTAGAAGCCACATATAACTTATTATATATTTTTTCATCAATATCCAACCATTTTTTACACATGACCCAAATTAATATGACATTGTGTAACTATGAGGAGGCTAGGAAAAGATTTTTTATTTTATAGCATCATTTTTTCTTTGTTGTTAAACCAAATTTATCAAATAATTGCATGTTAAAAGTTAAATTTTATTTTTACACTTCCTTTTGCATAAATAAATATAGTATAAAGTTTATTATTATTATTAAAATTAATTATATGAAAATTGAGATAGATTCTACATATATTACAACTTGACCATATATTGACCATATTACAACTTGAACTAGCTTATGAGACTAGAAAACTATGCTTCAAAGTAATACCCTAAAACAAGGACACAATGCAATATTTTTCATAAAAATACAACTTTAACAATGCAACATTTACCTTTGCAAGGCAAAGTACCTCCATTGGACACCATAATATCAAAGGATTTATATGTGTGTTTGTAAAAATTAGCCTACTTGGAAATTTGATGATCAATAAAGTTGTCTATACTTCCAGAATTTGTAAGGAGTGTAATATGTTAGCCTTTGAAAAAATCCACAACTTTCATGGTTTGTGGTGTAGTAATCCTGACAAGAGCATGGAAATTTTTCTTTTTCTTGTGGTTCTTCCTATATTTCTTCCTCATTTTGGGGTGGGTCTTCTACTAGCTTTTTTTTATCATTACATTGGTTATTGTTGATAGGATCTTCAACATCTATTAGGAACAACTTCTTTTTGGTGCACCTATGACCTCGAACATATTTTTCATCACAATTTTAGTATAAACCTTGAGCGTTTCGAGCATCAATTTATTATGTAATCAAGTGTTTGTGGAGAATGGTTTTATTTTCATTATGAGTTGGAAACTTGGGAAGAAATGAGGGTTTAGTTTGTAAAAGTTTAGACATCCTCCTTTGAGTTGAGAATTTGGATTCGATCATCCATGCCAAGCTTATAGCCTACATCATTGTTTGTGGTTTGAACATCTTGAGCTCATCCTAGATATTATCCTTCAAGCCACTAATAAAAAAACTCATAAGAATACTTCATTCAACCCCTTAGTTTTGTTAGCCAATTTATTGAATTGGATTTGGTAATCCTGAATTGCAGAGGTTTATCTCAATTTTATCAATACTCCTTGGAAGTCATCATACTCTCTAGGGAAAAATTGAGTGAGTAATTGGGACTCAAAATCTTCCCAAGAATGGTCAGTAATGGTGTGTTGCAACCATTGGTACTACTGTAAAGCTTTTGATTCAATATTGAAAGAAGCCATATTTATCCAATAATATTTAGGAACATTTTGGAGTTGAAATAATTGATCAACACAATATAACCACCCCTCTGCATCTTTCACATTGAACTTAGAAAAGTATAATTTAGGCATCTTGAAGGTAGTATCATGGTCAAAATTAGTGTGAATTTTTTTTTTCCTTATGGGGTCCTTTTTCTCACCCAAACTATTCAATATCTTGATACTCAAATACTTGTGGGCCACATTGAAGCTTAGACTCAACCCCTAGAATTTGTTCTTGAATTTTGATTTTTGAGGTAATGTATTCACTTCTAAAACATTGGATGTCATCTTGTATTACTTTATTATCTTGGAGAATAGCACTAGGTTGTTCGATGATGGTCTACAATATTGAGGTAGTTTATTCCATCTTTTTTGGTTTCCATGAGTACTAGTAGCCATTTTGGTGTGATTTGAATGACCACTAGTGACTTAAAAAAATAGAAGTATGATTTTAAGGGTTACTATTTTTAGCAATAAGTCTAAAAAATACTTGGGTGCTATATATCAAATTTTTAGCTTGAAAAAATGGTTACAATGAGCTATATCCCACCACACTGGTTTTGGACACCCCAAACTTTTTTTTTAGTGCTATGTTGATGAGTCTACTAGTGAGGTTGGTTTTATTCCAGATATTGGGTTCAAAATTTGGGTACTATGTCAATAGACTCTACCTTGTCTATTATGAATACTAACCACTCTTGACACTATCTTTTCACTTGTACTATGACCACTGAAATTGTTTATTCTCTAACTCTAGGATTCTTTGTACTATACAATTATTGACACTATCTATTCTATTTTTGTCATTGACCACCCTATAATTATTGATTGTTATAGATAACTATTATTGTTATTGTCAAGTTAACTATTACTTCCACTAACTTAAATGTTACTGAAATATTTTTTGACTATCATAGACACTTCCAGACTTTTTCGTGACTGTTTGGTGCATGTTATTTTTTTGTGATAGGGAAATATCCTTTGTATGCTCAATTTTATGGAAAAAATTGTAGGTTTAGCAGAATAGAAAGGATTTGTTTTTGCAGGTTGAACTTTTTGATAGAACTAGGGTATGCTAAGCAAGGAGTATGTAATACCCATAGGCCCTCTTTTATACAACAATGACAAACAATAGTGCTTGGACCAATATTTTAAGCTACTATCCAAGGAGGATTCCACACATGCCCTTGAGCAAACTATATACCTATTTGATAGTATAGGAGTAAATTTTTAATATGGTTTTTACCATGCACTATGGATAATACAAGGCTAAAAATATTCCTAATGGATAAAATTTTAACTCTAGATGGTCTTCCAAGATACCTAAAGATACATGGGAGCTCAATTCTATGTGTGGGTGTTGTCTAAGGCCTAGGTATTGGAGCCTTATTACCCCTCACTTCACTAAACACTTTATGGGCTATCTAGCTTAGCCAATAACAAAAACCCCTCCACAATATTTTAAAACCCTCAAAATAGGATTTCTATCCTAAAAAACTATTGCAAAAGAAAAAAGGATTGTATTTTTTTTGTTGTTTTTATTGTTTTATTTTTAAATAAAAGACAAGAAAAAAAATAAAAACATGGGAAAAATATAGCTAACAGTCGTAATGGATGGAAAAGAACTATCACAGTTGTAGTGAAACTCATCCCTAAAAGGTGCTCTGATACCACTTGTTAGGAACTCACTATTAAAAATAAACTCGCTCACACAAAATACTAGAAATAAAAATAAAATAATCAAATTACTAAATAACACTATGTAAAAAATAATTGTAGAATTGAAACAATATCACATAATAACTCAATATCGTGAGCATCTTCTATGGGGAAACCTCATTTAATATTTCATTAATTTTCAAAAAGATACATTCATACATGATTGAATGTCTTTTAAAGAAAATATTTATCCAACCTTAACCCTAAGCTTAAGAGTTGACTTACATGCAAAATGCCACTAGAGCTAGAATCTTCTACCAAATATTGGTTACATTCTTGATAATGGTTACATGAAATGGTCACACTTGTCTAGGCACCTTACTTGCCATATACCATTACAAAAGTATTACAAAAATAATATTATAAGGGGGTCCCCACATTGGAAGTGGACTATTACATAATAAAATGAGAATTACAAAAATAATATTAGGATGGGGTCCTAAAATGTTTTAACCTCATTCCAAAAAGATAAGAGTTTTGGACATAACGGATGGAATGTGGAACTTTTTATCGAGCTCTATGACCTTTTGGAGCTTGACCTACTCAAGTTTGTTGAGAAGTCTAGGGAAACAAGGAGGGTATATGCAATCTTCAACTCCACCTTCGTTGCTCTTATTCAAAAAAAGAATAATCCCTCTTCCTTTGATGATTTTAGGTTCATTTATTTGTGTAACTATGTGTATAAAATCATAGTAAAAATAATTTCTTCAAGAATTAAAAGGTTCTTCTTTGATTCTATATCTATAGATCAATTTGGTTTCCTACATGGTAGACAAATTCATGAAGCAATTGGTGCTACTAAGGAAAGTTTTCATATCATAAAATCAAAGAAACTACTAGCAATGGTGATGAAGTTGGATATCTCCAAGGCTTTTGATAGATTAAAATAGATTTATTTGAGAATTATACTTACTCATATTGGGTTCTATGTGCAGAGAGTGAGTTGGATTATGGGATGTATTTGTTTTTTTTTTCTTCTGAAATTTTTGGTAATGGGTTAGCCTCTTAGTTCTTCAAAGCTTCTCAAGGGATTAGAAAAAGTTACCCATTGTCACCACTATTATTTATTTTTTTAGTTGATGGATTGAGTAGGTGTATTTTAGTAGCCAAGAGGGAAGTATTAGTAAAGGAAATTAGAATAGGTAGAACAGTGGAAGTCACCCATCTACTTTCTATAGACGATGTTGTTCATTTCACATATGGAATAATAAAAGTTGTAGAGAGGTTAAAAAAATCTTTAGATATTTGTTGTCTGATAGTAGGCTATGTAGATTAATGCATAGAATTCAAGCATTTATTTTAACTATGTGGATCAAAATTAAACTATAATAATAGGTCAGGTTTTTCCTTTTAATAGATTTGATCTTCAAGAGGGGTTTAAATATTTGGGGTTCTTTTTGAAACCCAATGACTACAAAAAACAAGACTATAATTTTTTGATAAATAATGTGGAAGTAAGAATTAATATATGGCACAAAAAATGGCTCTCTTTAGTGGGGAGATTGAATTTGGTCAAGTCTATAATGGAGGCAATACCAGTTTATTGGAAATATTTGGCTCATATATCAAAAGGAGTTTTAAAAAAAATAGATAGTTAAGCTATAGATTCTTATGGAAAATTAAAAGGGAAAGTGAAGGTATTCCCTTGGTTAAATAACAATCCTTAACCAAGCCCAAGGAAAATGATGGATGGGGACTTAAGAACATCTTCCTATTTAGCAAGGCTCTAACAACAAAGTGTGTTTGGAAGATAATATCAAAAGAAGGCTTATGTAATAATATCATAAATGGAAATTATTTAGATCCACTCACAATTGAGGAGTGGATAAGGGCCCCAATGAAGCAAACCCATAATGTTTCAATCTATTGGAAGGTAATGATTTAGGCCTTTTATATTGTAGGTGATTGGCTTACCTAGAAAATAGGGGATGGTTCAAGGATAAGACTATGATTAGACCTTGGATTGGTTGTGGTGATATGCATAGACTACAAAATAATGTAATTTAGACTCTAATATATAAGAGGATTAGAGATCTGACCCAAGCAAATGATCTTGAATATTATACAAACTAGAGTCAGGTATTGAAGGAAGTAATATTGTTAGGAATTTAGGACTAAGAGGCACACTAGTAGGAAGAATATATAGGGAGACTTAAAATTGGACATATCAAATTGTAAGAGGAAACTAATCAATTGGTGTTTACAAAGAATAGAGTTGTAATGGAGTACACTCCAAATTTGGGCATACAACTCTATTGGAAGATGGTAATGACAATCCAACAAGGTGGTGGAAGACACTCTAGAAGAAAAAATCCCCATTGATGACAAGACTATTACTTTGGATTGCCATGAAAAATAAGGTTTTGATATGGGATGTATTACAAAAGAATAATTGGAATAGTCGAGGAAGATATCATTTATGTAAGTCAAACAATGAAACAATTGATCATTTCCTGGTTTCTTGCTCTTTTACTAGATAGATTTGGAGGGAGGTTATAGCACAATTAAAGCTTCCTACAGGATGGAAATAAGATTCCTTAGGAGATTTCTTAAAATATTGGTTTGAAAATAGGTCATATAAAGGATTTATAGCTCTTTCATTGTTTGTGTCTTGGTAAGTATGGTTATCTAGGAATGCAATAATTTTTTAGGATAAAAAAAAAACCTACTTGATATGTCTCCTCCCAAATCATTGGAAGTTTCAATAACTAGAAGGTTTCAAAAATAACAAAGACAAATTATCTCTCCAAATATTGATAAATCAAGGACCTGGGGATTTTTTTATGGGGCTAGAAAGGGGGTCCTAGAGTTTATGGAGCAAGAGTAATACTCTATATTTTTTACTTTCATTATATTAAATTCAAGGTTGGATTGGGGGAAGGTTCTAATAATTATACTAAAATTATGGCCCTCAAATTATTGATTTGGTTGGTAAAATCAAAAGGAATACAAAAAATTAAATTTATGGAGGCTCACAAGTGGTAATAAATTGGATTCTTGGTGTTTTTAGGATGGAAAACATGATTATTATTATTTTTTGTTTGTTGAAAACACCCCTTTCAGGGCACCACTTTTGGGTAAGTCCTAAGGAGGTAGGGGTATATATTCCACAAAAATTTGTCGAGGGCACGCACCTGGCCTGCCCCCTTTGGCACACTAGAGAGCATGCCTACAAACACAATCAAATCAATCCAAATAATAATAATAATAAAATAAAAATTAAAAATTAAAAAATTAAAAAATAACAAAAAAATTAAATAAAAAGGGACAACACTACCAAAAATAAAAATAGAATAGACAAATACAACCATATGAGAAAATTAATAGACGAGACATAACACACAAAAAAACAACCATAAGAGAAAATAAAAATATGAGAACATAACACAACAAAGAACACAAAAAAAAAATAACAATTAAAAACAACCATGGGAGAAAATAAACAAACAAAAAATAACACAAAAATGAATATAGAAGACACCAGCAAAAACCTATATAGAACAAACAAAAACAATCACAGGAGAAGATAAACAAATGAGACAACACAAACAAGCAATAGTCAAGCCACAATCATAAGGCTCTCTCCATCTTGCTTTCACCATGACTAGTGCTCCCAACACCCTCTGTATATTTTTCGATCACAAAAATAATTCTATTCTTGATATCCTGGGGAGCATATATATCATCATATTGATTGATCCATGTGGTCTCTCTCAAACCTCTACCCACTCCGCAATTAGCAATAGCATCCACAACATTATTTGCAGAACTTCACACATGACAAAATTATAAGGACTGAAATAATAAACGTCACTATTTAATAGTCTTGATAATATCAGCTAACCTCTAATTAGAGGGAGAAGAGGATCGGTTCTAGTATTTTAATTGGTTGATGATCATATGAGAGTCCCCATCAACACAAATATTTTTCCAGTTTTGTTTGAGGGCCCACAACAAACCTTCCAAGAGGGCCTGAGCCTCAACATGATTATTAGTGGTATCTTCAAGGCTAATCATCTCTTTCCATTCCACCTTAGAAATATAATTTTGTTTAATAATTTTGGCCCAAAAAAGGTTATCTCCATTGCAAAATCTCCAAAACAGCTTTCCATTAAGAGATTTATTGAAGATTTGAAAATATTTGACACCAAGCCCCCCTCTTGGAAAGGTTTACAAATTTTTTTCAAGAAACAAGAGGCCATTTCCTTTCAAGAGATGGACCACACTGAAAAAGTCCCTTTGAAGTTTTTTGAGTTGGTTTAAAACCTTATAAGGCACTAATAAAATAGAGAAGAAATAGACCAAAAGTGCTTGAATAACAGACTTGAGAATGGATAATCTACCCACTAAGGAAATCCATTTAAAATTTCATCCCTGCAACCTCTTTTTAAATTTAGAAAGAATTTAATTCCAATCCAATATCTTAGGCTTAGAGTCAAATAAAGGAAATCCCAGGTACTTAAACATATGAGAGGACTTCTCAAAGTTGAGAAACCTGGAAATATTCCTTTGGACACAAATAGGGGTATTTAATAAAATCACTTTCGTATTCTGCACATTGATGTCTCCTCCAGAGACATCAATATAATCCTCCAAAATATTATTAAATCTTCGAGCCTCCCTAAGAGTGTCTTCCCCCATAAGCAAAGTATCATCCACAAACGAGAGGTGGGAAATCGACTGCTTGTCCCTAGCCAAAAAACTACCCTTCAAGAGACCAAGGATCTTATCTTTTTGGATTAGTCTCCCTAGTCATTCTCCAAAAATAATAAAGAGGTAAGGAGAAAGAGGATCTCCCTATCTTAGGCCTATAGAAAGAGCATAGAAACCAGTAGGATAACCATTCACCAAAACTGTCATAGTGACCAAGGAGATACAAGCTTTTACCCACTCAATCTAGTCATGGCAGAAGCCAAATATTTTCAAAATATTTAAAAGAAATGTTTAATTTACCCGATCATAAGCTTTATCCATGTCAAGCTTAATAACCATCCCCCTCTCTCTGCTATACTTCATGGAGTGGACCGTTTCTTGGGAAATGAGGATTCTATCTAGGATTTGTCTACCTTGCATAAATCCTCCTTACTCCCTAGAAATGATAGATTCGAGGATATTCTTAAGTATTTTATCCATAACTTTAGGAATAATTTTGTAAGCATTATTACACAACGATATGGGTCTAAAGTTCTCCATACGAGTAGCATGATGGTTGTTAGGAATACAAGCTAAGAAGGTGGGAATAAAGGTTTTCAACATCTACTTCAAGTGACGGGCCTCCTCCACCACCTGATGTATGTCATTCTTAACTATGCCGCAATAGTGTTGGTATAAATAAATGGAAAAGCCATCAATCCCAAGATATTTCCCTTTCTTAAAGCTAAAAACTGCATCTTCCACTTCTTCCAAACTTACAATCTTAGTAAGACTTTCATTTTTCTCTCAAGAAGCATTTATGGGGATGGCATAAGGGACTATTTCTCTTGCTAGAGCTCTTTTAATCAAAGGTTCAGTAAGGAGGTGAAGAAAACAAGCTTATACTGAGAGGGGGGGTGAACAATATAAGACCACTTTTGAATTTTTCTTCCAATTCAATATTATATTGTGTAAAGATATTAATATCAATAACAGTAATCAAATCAATGCATAAAAACCATACATAATAAAGACACCACAATTTACATGGTTCACCCAATGTAGGCTACTCCATAGAGAAAATATTTTATTAAAACTTTCTCAATAAATCTCTTTGAGAATCACTCCCAATTACAATGTTTATGGATCTCTGTCCAAAGGAGATGTTGATCCCTTAATCTCAAGTTCATGGATATCTTCCATAGGAGAACTCTTTCCCCTTATGATCTGGCTATGTGATCTTCTAGAAGACTTTGTCCCTCTGCTGTATTGACTGGTGGACCTCTCTTCACTTGAAAACTCCTCAATCAGATCTATCTTCAACTATGTTCCTGCTGGATCTCTATCCACTGAGACTTTGTCCTCTATACTATGTCACCTCTAAAGCTATGTAAATCTCACTATGAACTTTTTCAATAGGCTCACACATAACCTTCTTAACAAGCTCACACAAAACTTGTCCAATTTTTAATAACAAGTTCACATAGAATCTATTCAATTTTGAATAACAAGTTCACACATAACCTGTCCAATGCTTAATAAAAAGTTCACACAGAACCTGTCCAATGTTGAATAACAAGCTCACACAAAAATTGTCAAAATATGCTATAGCAAGCTCACCAAGAACTTTCCCAAATCTTCTCCAACAAGCTCAATAAGAACTTGTCCCAAATCCATCCACAAAATTATCCATAAATATTCCCACAAAAATATCCCAAAACTATCCCAACATTGTCCTCAAATCTATCCTGAAGGTGTTCTGAAAGTCTCAATCAATCATGCTCAAGTAGTACTCAAAATGAACTCAATAGTGAATGACAATCTCAACTAAAATTAACTTCATAGAAGCATAAAGAGAATTTTTAGAGACTCAATATATTCTAAAATCACTCTCAACCCAAATCAATCTCAACTCAAATCAAATCAACTCATAGAAGCATAAATAGAATTGTTAGAGACTCAATATGTTCTAATCTCACTCTCAACTCAAATAAACCTCAACTCAATTCAAGTCAACCTCAACTCAACTCAAGTATTATAGAACCATAAAGAGAATTGTTAGAGACTCAATATGTTCTAACCTTAATCTCAACTCAACATAGAATGATGGAATAGTTTATTTCATAGAACTTGAACAATCATTTCACACATCACTTGACTAGGCTAAATCAAATCAACTCAACCAATCATCACAAGGGACAACTATTTATCATACAACCCTAGTCCAAGTATATATCAACCAACTCAAATTTTTCCAACAATGCTCAACCACAAATATTACATAACTATGATACTCATGTTCTTTTCTAACTCAAGTTCTTTTACAACCGATGGGATTCAACCACCATGCTTATAACACAAGGTTTAAACACAACACTCAATTCAAAAAACCTTGAAGCATTCAACGAACCACTTTCGAAAAGGAAACCACAAACAATCCTTTTCCCTCCGATGATATTTTAGAAATCAACCACCATAAACAATCAATAAGAGAATGTGCCCATACCTTTTATGAAGATGAAAAAACCTCTTTGTAAATATGCCACAATCACAAAATTATTTTGCCAATATTCACAAGGGTTAGTAGATCACAAAATAATCAACATTACTCCACTTTTCAATAATCATCACCAAGGCCTTTAATTGCACAACTTCCTTATCTCTCCTAAATACACTTGTACCATAAAATAAAATAAATCAAAACATTGCATAACCTTTTCACTCCCAAAACCACTTATACCATAAAATAAAATAAATCATAATATTGCATACCTTATCACCTCATGAAAGAATTAATTCTCTTGAAAAATAACAACGCAAACTTCACTTTTGGAACCCCTTTGCAAAATTAGAAATATCTCTTTATACACACCTTATTTCTCCTTCTAAATAAGTTAGTCAAATAGCCCTCGAAATAAGATTTCCGATGATATATAATATGCCCCCTTTCCGAAATAAATTGAAACCTTTACACACACACACACACACACACACACACAATATATATATATATATATATATATATATATATATATAAAAAATATATATATATATATATATATATATATATGCAAACCTCCATTAATTGCACATAGGTCGGCCCTCCATTAAATTAAATTTAAACTTTAAACTTTAATATATTCATCACGAGAGGTCCTTTGTCGATGAAACAAAATTCCACCTTGGCTTTTAAGAAAAGCTCTTTCCACATAATCCCACCATTGTTTTAAATAAAACCCTTTATTTTTTCTGCCTTGGTTTTCATAAAAACCTTGTAAATATCCATGCTTTCCAAAATATCATAAATGTTTATTTATGAAATATTTTGGCCACCAAAACCAAATGTGATCCATGTGACATCAATGGCAACATAAAATTCCTCAAATTAACTCAAATTTCTAACATGAGGCTTTTAAAATATTTCTTTTCCACCAAACCAATCTCTAAAGGATCATCAGTAATATCTCCCTCAAATTCAATAAATCTAGAGATTCTACTCACATTCCTATGATGGATAGTGGTTCTATGGAGTAAAGTAGAATTTCTATCCCCTTCCTTCAACCAATTAATCCTAGATTTTTTTTTTCCAAAAAAAAAAATTCCTTCAACTCCTGTTCATCCAATCGTATACTGATATATTTCTCATGGTTGTGAAGGGCCTCTGAAAGCCCTTGGGACTCCACCTAACATTGAATAAGAATGACATACTTGTCTAGGGTTTTCCTTTGATTGAAGATATCCCCAAAGACTAGGTTATTCTATATCATAATTTTCATCTTGATAAAACTAAATATTTTAGCTAGCATGTACATGTGGATTCCCCACTTTGGATTCCCTTCCCTCCACCAGGACCTAACTTTATCCTCTAGGTCAGGATGAAGAAGCCACATACTCTCAAATTTAAAGGGAGACTATCTAGGTCATCGAAATATGCATGCTTATAAAAATGGGCCAATGGTCCGATAGAGATCCTAGAAAGATAAAGGACTCAGTGACCAAGGTTACCTCAAGGAAACTCTCTGTAACAAGGAATATATCCAATCTCTTACCCACAAAGGCCTTCACAACTCTTCTATTATTCCAGGTGAACTGTCCCTCTTTTGGGATCACATTAGTCAAATTTATGCTGGAGATAAAAGAGTCGGTGTCTTTGCTACTTCTATCCATATTCTTGACCCCTCCCTTCTTCTCACTGAGGTTACAAATAGCATTGAAATACCCTCTAATGATCCATTTATCATATCTATACTGATCATGAGAAGAGATAATATTATTCCAACAATCCACTTTGCTTTGGGCAATAGTAGGACCATAAATGTTCATGAACCAAACTTGGATGGAAGATGAAACTAATCTGAACTTAATAGATATCCACCACTTTCCTACAAGAGAGTCCATCAGAATGCATTTTCTAGGGTTCCATAGAATTGCCAATCCCCCTTACTCACCCTTAGCTGCAATGGCCAAACCTTCTGCTTCCTTCCAAATTTGGTTAATTTTGAGATCCATATCTTCTCAATTCAGCTTGGTTTCTTGAAAAAAAATAATGTCAGGACTCTCCAGGCAAATACTTTTCTTAAGGATTATACATTTACTTAGAAAGTGTAACCCACAAATATTCCAAGCAAGAATCTTCATTTTAAACCACTTGAGATGAATTTACCGACCAAAAACTTTGAATTCAATGGTACAACCAATCTAAAATCCATGAGGGTCTTCCTTGTTTCTTCAAAGAGCTTTTTGAGAGCTTTCCTTCCTATTTTGAATTGTTTAAATTTTTGAATGTTACTTTTGGTAAGAGAGGTAGGTTTTAGTCCCATACGACAAATCTTAGGGGAGAATTTCACTATGAATTTTTCTTTTTTTCTCAGTTTCCCTTTATCCTTTACCTTTGCATTATTTCCTTCCAGATTTAGGAACTGCAAGAGGTTATAATTGAAAGGTATAGAATAAGTATCATTAGCATAAGAAGTTATGGGTGGATTGGAGGAAGAGGAAACTATAATTTCAGTACTAGGACTCTATTGCAAGATGGTTTGACCACTCTCCTCCCTATTTGGTTGGCACGACCCCTTCAAAGGATGGTCCTCAAGTCTTTCCTCAAAACTCTTCTCATGCTGGATAGACTCATTGACATCGATGGAGGTATCTTCAATGCTCAAAATTTCTTGGGAATCCCTCTAGATTGACTCCTTTTCATCTATATTTTTTTACCCTTTAATAGATTTCTCAAAAGGATTTTCCTTTGCATTTTTCCTCTAACTCCCTTCATTGTTAAACTTTTCATATTCCTCTATAGGAATGTCCACGATTTTCTCCATCTCTTGGTTTGTCTCTTGCAGAACTGTAAATGAATTAGTTTGTATATTTTTTGTTCCCATTTCTTCTTCTACTCTTGTTTATCCTTTTTGATAGACAATGGTTGATTCCACTCTTCCTTTTTCCTTATTGAATCCTTCTTATTTTCTATCTCCTTCACTTCTGACTTAAGGATAGGGCAATTTCTAAGGATATGACCATGAGCATGGCAGAATCTACAATGAAAGGGCACATTCTCATAATATAGGTCTTGGGTCCATTCATAATCCCCTGTGCTAAGAATAATAGCCTCTAGAATAGGGCATGATAAGTCAACATGGATACAAATACAGGTGAAGGTTGTAATACGAGCCTCTTTAGTTATTTGGGACATTCCTACATAATCTCCTATTGTATTTCCAATACCTTTCAGAGTTTTCTTATTCGATAATTCTAGAGGGCGAGCATAAATTCGAACCCATATCGAGGCTTTGGTTGGATTTTTTTTGTTAGGATAAAATCCTATGGTCTAGTTCCACATAAAGAGACCTTCCCTTGCCATGAAATAAGGGCCTTCATCTTTAATCCTCTCTTTATCCTCCATGCAGCTAAAAATGGCTACGAAAAAGCCTTTGGGACACAATTTAAGTTCTACTTCTCCCTTTGGTTTCCAGAATTTCTTTACCCAATTTAATAGAACCTGATCCCTTGTCCATAACCCAATGAAGTGGTAAATTAATACCCACTCAGAAAAGGAGGTTTTTTGTTTAAAAGAATCAGGTTTTACAATGAAGCACGAGAACTCTAAAGTTTTATCCAAGCATTTTTTAAATACTGGGGGACGGGATATCTCTTGAATTTTTCCCTATTTAAAAGATTAATTATTTAAAACCCTCGAGGAACTCCCATTTTTGTCTATAGAGCCTTTGTTTAATAACATATCTCAAAAATATATTAGTGGCATGCCTCCCAAAGAGGCTCCCATCGAAAGGAGAGAAACAAAAAAAAACAACAAACAAAAACTGAATAAAACAAAGGAGAAAGAAAACTACAAGATCATGGGTTTGGGCTCTTACCTCACTTACCCAAGGAAGAAATTTTTTGTGAAGGAAGGGATGCTTCCAAAAGAAAATGGATAGGGTTTCAATATGACTTCCTGAGATTTACTTCCTTCTTCAATTTTTTTACTGCTAGATCACGCACTATTCCACACAGTTCCAAGCCCTCCCTTGGAAAGGCCCTCTTTTGGGGTTTTAGGAAAATATTAGCTTTTCATTTTAGTTTTGCATAAATCTAGAATATTTTTGTAGATCAAGATATTCCCTTCCAATAAATCGGCCCTCTTGCCCTTGTCATTTTCTCTCCACACGAGGGTTTCCCTTCACACCATGGATCTTCGCATGCAAGTGTTGTTGCCTATTCTCATTTTTTTTTGCTTATGGTTCTCGAGGTTCATTTATACCACCCCTATGCACATGAAGGTTTCTCATAGGACCTACATTTTTCATCACCAACCATGCATTGCCTTTGCTCTTCTACTATTTTGCTTGCTAGGGTTTCCTCTGTTGTATGCTACAATTTCATTCTTTGTCACTGGCTTAAATCTCTCAAGAATCAATCTAATTGAAGTATGTTATTTGATTGTAAGATCACAAAAAATCATAGGGTCACCCACATGACAGGAGGTAATTCTTCAACCCATATTATCTCAAATAAAAGAAGTTGTGGATTGAAGTGAAGCTTTTATTTTTTGGCATAATTATAGAGAACTAAATAGGGAACCAGATGAACTCTCAAAGGAGGCACTTAATATTTATCTAGGTATATGATTATGATAGGTATTCAATGAGAGCAATGTAATGCAGTGAATCCAAATATCTATGTCATAGGATTAATAAGTCGAGTTAAAGTAAGCATAAATAAAGCAATGTTTTCAATAAATTTAGAACTTAGTTATTTAAAGGATATTTGTTGATAAATTGGAAAGGTGCCTAAGGATAGAACTTAGCATGATAGAGATAGCTAGTTATTATGTATAAACAACCTAACTTTTAGGTCACTATTGAAATTTTGAAGAAATGCCAAAGAGGATATGAAGAATGTAATTTCACATTTACTTAATATAAAATTATGAATTTTTTTGAGGAAAAAATAATGTTTTGTTTTTAAAAAAATCATATACATAAGATAAGTTAATTGGTTTATCAAAATGTCCATATTATTTTTATAATTATAATTTTTAACTATATCACCTTACAATTTATATCCTGCGACAAGATGAACCTTAATATCCACCATAAAAATATACATTTTTAACCATTAAATTTATTCCATTATAATTTATTTATTTTAATTATTATTAGTTTTTAATTGGTAATATGGGATATAAGTTGATAATTATGCTTGTATTCTTGACAAAGATTTCAATATTGATCTCTTAAAAGTTAAAGAATTATATCATTTGTTTAGAATCACCGTCCATAATATCTGAACCTTACCCCATCAATTACTTTACACCTCATAATCACAATTTTTAAGTTCATCCATAAAATTTTAACTTTTTTTGTTTTGTTAAAAAAATAGAGTAACATGGCAAGAGTGAATGCAGTCGAAAGTAAGTGTGAGCATAGGGGTTATCTAGGAGTAAGTGCAACAAAAAGTGAGCATGAGCTACGAGTGAGTGTGAGTGCAACCAAATGAGAGTGAAATTTTATCCAAGAGTGAGTGCATCCAGAAGCAAATGTGTGTGCAACCAAAAGCAAGTGCGAGTGT
Source organism: Wollemia nobilis (assembly GCA_028583015.1). Lineage (NCBI taxonomy): Eukaryota > Viridiplantae > Streptophyta > Pinopsida > Araucariales > Araucariaceae > Wollemia > Wollemia nobilis. The sequence continues at coordinate 4,475,238 of JAQPPZ010000057.1, forward strand.
GAGTGCAACAAAAAGCTAGTGCGAGTGCAATTGAGAGTGTGTAGTTGGGAGAAGCTAGTGTGAGTACAATCAAGAGTGTGTAGCTGGTAGTGAGTGAGGTTAGAAGTTGAGAGTGAGTGCAACCAAAAGCGCGTGAGCTAAGAGTGAGTAGGAAGTGTGAGCAACAAAGAAAAAAGTAGAAAATAAAGTATGATGAAGGAATAAGTGCTACTTCTTATTCCAAATAATTTAAAGGATTTATTTTAAGAATATATAGATAACATAGAAATAAATTTATTTGTGAAAGTCCTTACTAAAAGTATGAATGACCAATTTGAAACTATGGATTCTCTAACTAGCATTAAGAGGGAGAAAAAATTTATGCCAAACCTAGTCCAAGTAGAAGATTCTACACTAGAAGTGATTATAAGAATGAAACATTTGAGCATGATATAAAGGTTATTAAAAAAAAAGGGTTAATATGTAATTTCATGGATATTTTCCAAATGTAGACACCAAAACAACACCAATCTGATTATGTGACTACAAGCACTGACCGAATTGGCATACATACCCCCTAGGGCAGCCTCCAGAGGTTAAACAGTGGTCCTAACCACTCCCAAATAAATTTTGGAAGGTTAGAGGTCATTTTTGCACCTTTTAGGCACTTTGCTCCCTATTCGTCCCACCCCGGGACGATTAGCAGCAATCGCTCTAGGGTGAGAGGATTAGAAGGTTTGACTGGAAAAAATTCAAACCTTGACAAATGGAAGCCCAAATCTGCCACCTAACTCCACCTTCAAGGCATAAGATTGTGAGGGAAGGTTTAAAATCTGAGAGGCTTCAATCTAGCCTGACCTGATCATGGATGCCTCAATCAAGGAGGCCCTAATCAGGGAGGAATCTTCTCTCCCCCAAAAAAGGCATAATGAGCCAAGTGACACCCTCACATGCACATTCAAAGGAGACCATTAGGTCTATAAAAAGGTGAGCCTCCTCACCCCAAATAAAAATAGAGCTGGAGCATTTGGAGAAACAAAGTACTGCCAAAATATACCCCCCACTCCTCTTTGTGCTTCCTACATCCCTAATCTCTCTCTTCTGGAAGAGAGGTTATTGGGTGAACACTAGGAACACAATCCAAATCCAAAACCTAATAAATCATCCATAATACCACCCAAAACTCATCAACACAACCCCCTTAGAAGTTTTGGACCCACACCACTTGGATTGATGTCAAAATTAGGCCCTAAACGGTGGTCGTACCACCCCCGGGTGCCCCCCAAACTACTGCAGTCCTAATCGCCCCACCCTAGAGTGATTAGAAATTTGTGCATGATTTTGCTACTGTTATTTGTGCATTATTTTATATCTAATGTACTTATGCTGTTGTCCAAATTTCATTGCTTTCTGACATGATTTGACCTAGTTTCTGTCATTTTATGCGTCTACTAACCTACAGGGAGAGCCTTCGGATATAAGATAACTTGGGTAGAATATGCCAAATATGACCTTATGGGTCATCTCAAAATTCTGTTTTTAGTCTAACCACAAGTTTGCAAGAGTTTTGGAGGCCTCTGGGTAGGACATTTACAAGGTCACTTTTTGTAAGTTTTACGACAGTCCCCAGCATCCCACCCCAGAGCGATTAGAAATATGTTAATTTACTTAATTTTCCTTTTAAAATGTGTCAAACATGATATACTAATGCCTATATTAAATTTTGAACTCATTTTGACATGATTTGACGATCGTTTTATTATTTTATGTATTAACTAGCTTGTAGGGTGCCCCTGTCACATATAGGAGAATCTGGGTAGGATATGCAAATTTCGAGCATCTGGGTACTCTTATAATTACATATAATGTCTAACCCATGAGTTTAAGGTGATATTTATAGGCATAGGTGGGACATTAGAGCGCTCACTTTGGAGAGGCCTTCGATGGGTAAACGAGCATAACGGGGCCGTCCAACGCTGCTTCGATGCAAAATTAGGTGATACCAATTCTAGAAATTTTCCTTTACATTTCCATATCATTATGTAATCTACTTATCAATATTATCATCGATATCTTCTAAGCACCCGCTGGAGGCCTTGGGATTGCATGTTTTTCTAGATACGCCTATGCTATTAACGTTTTGTTGTGTTTTTGTGTGTAAGATCTCACCACTAGGAATACTAGATGGTAATCAAGGAATGATGAACACACAAACACAAGTGACGACAACTTTTAGCCCGCTCACTTTGAGTGTGGGTACGCGAAAGACGCTGGAAGCATACAATTCGATCTTGGAAGCGTAGCTTCTTTTGGCCATCCATTAATGTAAAAAATTGTATCAAATGTTCTGAGACCTAGAGGGGTGATGTATTGTAATCATATTAAAAGCAATATCAATAAAGGAGGCCCACTTTGTTTTCTCACATCTCATTTCTGTGTCATTTCCTTCATGCATTTCTCATTGCTCATTGCATTCGTAGGACTTAGCATCATATTGGTATGCCATTTTTCTACTGATTTTAGTGGTGATCAATGCCCACCTTATGCCATTTTTTTGCTGCTTTCAATGCCCACCTTATGCCAACTCCGTAGTCACCCTGTGCATCCTTCAGTTTCGGCACCCCCATACCCCGACCACTTCAAAGTGCCTCAATTGGAAATTTTTAGAGGGGATGAGGATGCCCAAGAGCACGTAACAAGGTTACTGATTCAATGCTTTGGCATTCAAAATAATGATGCATTGCTTCTGAGAATATTTATATCCACGTTCGCAGGCCCTGCCTCGGATTGGTTTACCCAATTGCCGAAGCATAGCATCAATAATCTAGACTAGCTAGTGGACGCGTTCCTTGAATGTTTTGCCTTCAACACCAAGAATAAGGCATCCTTAAGTGACCTATATGGCCTTAAGTATTATGATGATGATACCATGGATGCTTATGGGAATCGATGGAGGACATTACTTTCAAAGCTACCTTACCTCCCTCCCATGGCTGACATGACTCAAATGTTTTCAAAGAGTTGCTTAAGGTCGATCTCCATGCTATTGTAGCTACAAAAATATGCCACCCTCGAAGAAGCCTTGGCACAAGACAAGATAATTGAGGAGATCAAAATACAATACGGTGAGATTTCTAAGCCGCACAAGAAAGAGTGGCTCAAAAATGCTAAAACTGGGCCCATGCAACCAAAACCCTTTACGGTCAATCAGGTTTCCATAACTATACCAAATCTTGCACAAACAACATAGCCCCCAAAGGCTAATTATCAGGTAGTTCCTCTTGATAACTATGAAAAGGAAAATCATAAACAAGAGCAAAATCAGCAGCATCGCCCTAGGCAACAATTCACATAATTCACGGAGTCTAGAGACTCCTTGTTTGACCGCTTGTTCATGGTAAAAATGATAAAATTGATGGAAAGTCAACCCATAGACCCCAACACACCAAAACCCAAGGGCTATATGGAAGACTTATATTGTAGATTTCATTGGTAGAAAGGACACTAAATCTCCACTTGTTGGAAATTCAAACACTTAGTGCAGGACTTGATAGACAACAAAACGCTCGTGGTAGATAGTCCCATAGCACTGAGCAACCAACAGATGGAGGTCTTCAAAGACCCCCTGCCTGCCCATGATGCATAGGCGAAGACTTTACAAGTTAATGAGGTAACACAAAATTATCCCATGCAAGGATACATGGGGATGATAAGCATCATGACATGAAACAAAAGATACCCAAACATGGCTGCACCCGCTGTAGCTATAGGAGATGTTTCATCAATGTCACAACCTCCACAACACCCTATGCAACCTCCCCCACCTAGACCAATGGCAATGATTTTGACCAAACTTACTCAAATTTTAAGGACCATGTCGGCTAGGCTCTCCATTTATGAGCTCATCCAACAATCATCGCTCCATCGGGAGGCTCTGATGGAGATACTGAAAGCCATTGAGCTACAACCCCATGAATCCAATTCTTTCAACAATTTCATGGGACATCTGAGATAATGAACATAACCAGTCATAACCTTTAGGGAATATGAACTAAAATTGGTGACTGGTGATATGGTGGATCCACCCCTGCATGTCATTGCACAATTCAATGATATTCCATTCAAGAGGGTGTTGTTGGATACTAACTTGTCCAGCAACATAATCATGATAGTGGAATTAAAACATCTTAAGCTACCAGCATCCCATATTGTGGCATCCACTTACACTCTTCAAGCATTCAATGATGCGTTATGCTCAATAGTTGGCATAATTGTCCTGCCCATCCAAGTAGGACAAAAGATCATTCCTATGTTGTGTCACATCCTTGAGGGTAAGATGGCCTACAATATCTTTCTAGGCCGGACTTGGATCAGGGACATGAAGCGTGTCCCTTTGATAGCCCATCAATGCCTCAAATACACATTTGAAGAGCAAGTACATGTAGTCTTAGCAGACTTAGAGCCCTTTAAGTTTTGCAATGCGATGCAGCTAATGCCATAATCGACCCTCCCATCAACATATTTGGACTTTGAATTGAATCCGTCCACACATGGTCCGATTTCACCTACATCCTCATTGTTGAGTCCCTCAACTCACCAACCTGGCCCATCTTCATCATTTGTTCCTTCACCAATGATGCCACCTATGGTGGCCACATCGAAGGACAACAAGAAGAATCCCCTATAGGAGGTGCCACCATTAGTCTCAACCATCTCTATCGAAGAGGTGCCCATCTGAATGGAAGTCGAGACACTTGGTTCACCTGACATGGAGTGGACTCAGGGAGAACTCCCATTCCCTCCCCCTCAACTGTTAACAATTACCATTGAGATGGCCAATATGGGTCTGGGGGAGTACCTAGTGTGGAACATTGTGGCAACACCCACGCTCGAATCTATGCAAGACATGGGGAGACTTCACCTCCCCATTGAAACTATCATCCCTTTAGGATACCTTCCAAATTAGACCAATTTTGTATATGGGGGCCTCAAGAACAACATTGAATCCTACCTACAAGAGGAAGAGGATGAAGATCCATTTGCTAAGAATGTTGACTATCTATCCAACCTAAATTTTGCCTTGAAATACATAGACCAATGTAATTGGCATGGATATGGATTGGGCACATACGAACAAGGAATGTGCATTCTTTGTCAACCGAGATACTAGATGCAATATGATAAATCAAGAGTAGGGTTCAACCACCCTTTACCCCTTGAAATCTTGGTAGAAACCATGCAAGGCCTAGGTCTAGGCAATAGGGATGGGTTGGCACAAAATCCATATGCCAATCCCAAGACAACATACACATTGGGAGATTATCTCCCATTGTTAACAATGAACTTTGTTGACCTCAACAACCCATCCCCTTTGATAAAGGAAGGGGAAATTTCAAGAAGTAAACTGCAGGAGGGATATGAACAAGATCAAGGAGGGTCTTCTAAAGATGAGTTGATTATGAGGTAGCACCTTGGGACCCTTTTGAGTCTGATAGCGATCACTTGCAGGTGACACCCATTGACGACTATCAGGAGAACTTCGTGGCAATGTTACCCTTTAATGTTCCAATTGAGCAATTGCTACCTCCAGAGAATCCAGCCCTCCCGTAGAGAGCGAAACAACCCAAAAGGGACCAAATAAACTTGCTCGAACAAAATGAGCCTCCCATGCCAGCCATAAGGCCAAGTGATCCATCGAAGGAAGAAGATCCAAATATCTTCTTCAACATTGACTACCTACGTGCTAAATTTTTGGTTTTCGTAGAGAGTGAGGATAGTGATCAAGAAATGCCTAGTGGGAGGCTATACCAACCAGAGGGGCACATAGTTTTCTAAGCCAATGAAGGCCTATGGATCTCCGATAGCGACTATGAGGATGAGACTGAGATGGCATATCTCAACCATATGAGGCAACATGAATAACCCATAGACATCGATGATATGTTTGAACATCTAAAAATAGGACCATGTCATAGGTGGCATTTAAACCAAGTACAGTTAAACCAAGTGCTTCATCCACCACATCAGGCATACGAGGAGCCACTCCCACCTAGAGATACTATAGGGCCATTAGTGCCAAGGGTAGACCATGTCATTCTATCTACACATAGGTATGATCCTTTTTTTCCAGTACCCATAGAGCCAGATCTGAGGTACAATGATCATCAAGGATGTCTGAATCAACACCCACGTGGCAATGGAGACCAAATTAATTCCATCAGCATGATCTCCATTGATTTAATCACCCCCATCCATAATCCAGCTGATCCAACATGACCATTGTATCTAGACATAGATACCATATATTGGGATCGTTCTGACTCACCACCATCCCCATCAGAGTATTGGCCTTGTGGTGAGATGTTTCATTTCACCCCATAATGGACTCAGGATATTTTCCATGCTAAAGAAGAACCCGACGTTCCCAACATAGATCTAAATTCATCAAATGATATCCACTTTATCCCAACTCCACAATAGTTGGAGGATAGATCCCACATGTCAGTCAAAGAGATGATAGATGTAGACATTGGTTATGATCTAATGAATCTACAAATCATCAAGCTAGGGGTAAGTTTATCCCCTGAAGAGCAAGCCAATTACATTGCCCTTCTCAAAGATAAGAAGGAGGTTTTTGCATGGTCCTACAAAGACATACTGGGGCTAGACCCATAGCTAGTCATGCATAATCTAACACTTGATCCGACAGTCAAGTCAGTCAAGCAAAAGCTACGTAAGATGCACCCAATAGTAGCCGTAATGGTCAAATATGAGCTTAAAAAGCTATTGGATGCATAGTTTGTCATCTTCTTAGATTACCCACCATGGCTGTCCAACATGGTACCTATCAAAAAGCCTAACGGGAGGATTCGCATATGGATCAATTTTTGAGATTTAAAAAAAGCAAGTCCCAAGGATGATTTTCCATTGCCTAGCATCGATGCATTGGTAGATGCTACAGCAGGCCATGAAAATTTTTCCCTCATGGATGGTTTCTCGAGATACAACCAGATTCGTATCAATCTCGATGATCAACTAAAAACGGTGTTCACGATGCCTTGAAGGACATTTTGTTATAAGGTCATGCCCTTTAGCCTTAAAAATGTTGATGCCACCTACCAACGTGCTATGACATACATATTCCACGATCACATGCATACAACTTTGGAAGATTATAAGGATGATTTGTTGGCCAAATCTCTTTTGCACTAAAATCATCTCGATGACTTACGCAAGATCCTTGATCGCCTCATCAAACACAAGGTTAGGCTAAACCCCAAGAAGTGTGTATTTTGCGTCACATATGGAAAACTCTTAGGTTTATGTTGAGTGAATATTTTTCCCTATAGCAAAATGATCACCACAACTAGAGTATCAAACAAGAAACTCTCTCTTGCAAAGAAATTAAGTAGCATTATTCATTTCTCCAAGGTTCTTGTGAACAAACATTCATGTGCATGTAATCAATCAAGACTAAAGCAAATAAATGAATGTATACCAGAATAACTTAAACCAAGCAAGTAACAGTTAACAAGGGGCCTTTAATGATTCAAATCAGTACTTTGCAACCATAATCCATTAAAACAACCAAATGTGAAGATAGCTTCTTTTAATGTTCTTGAGATTAAAGTGGTCTACCCGAAACCCAGTTAGTAACCTCTTTTATCTTCAGCTTAAAAATATTCCAAATGAGAAAGTGTGTGGTATAAGCCACTTCATTTTAAGCTCCGTGCCTTTAACATGAGGTTCATTTTTTAGAGTTAGCAGATTCGTTTTATCTTCATTTAAAAGTGTTCCACTATCCCTATGTTAGCATTTGGTGTTAGTAAAGTTAGCAATGTTAGCATTAAATGTTAGCAAAAATTAGTAAGTTAGAAAGTTTGGATTCATTCACTTGATCTGACTTAATGTGCATTTGGAATTAGTAGCCCTCCTAAACCCATATTTTGTCTAAAAATTAGATGAAGGTGTTTGGAGATGCAAGAATGAAAATCTAAATTAAAGAAGTGGATCTAGAAGCGGCTTTCTCTTCTCCGCTATTAATCCCTGGTTTTCTTTGGGAAACACTAGATCTGTAAACAAACCCTCCAATTTTTGGTGCAAGCAGATCGCTTTCTCAAGTGCAGACGCAGAGCATACTCTTGGCAGATTTATTTACCTTCTTTATAACTTAGATTATTCATGGCAATAAATGAACTATTTATGAACATAAATTTTGGAATGGACCAGAATCAAGAAATCAACTACATACAGAAATTCTGGAATGGACCAGAATAGAATGAAAACAAATGCAAAATTTTTGGAATGGACCAGAATCAAGGAACAATTAGCAAAATTTTGGAATGGACCAGAATCAAGGAACAATTAGCAAAAATTCTGGAATGGACCAGAATAGAATGAAAACAAATGCAAAAATTTTGGAATGGACCAGAATCAAAAAAGTAGATTTTAAGATAAGATTAATCTAAATATCAAAAAAATAAAACAGAAATATTATCTACAAAAGTTAGCTGGAAAAACCAAAACATAACATTAATTTGGTTAGCAATCTCCTCCCTGCAAAACCCCAAGTTATGAGATGAAATTCTAAAACAACCTGACCTAACAGACCCGCAACATAAACACAGTCAGATTAGATCAGATGCAAGACTCTAAGGAAACAAATAATTGCATCATTCTATCATTCACCTATCGTAACCCACTTTATGGCATAAACGAATAGATACAAGAAGCAATAATGCAAAGGAAATATTTACAAAAATAACAATAGTCTTAGTTTTAGTCTCCTTTTGATTTCACACACAAAAGTTGCTCTTGCCAAATAAAAGCTCCTTTATTCCAAAATATAGTCTTTTTTTCTACAATTTCCAACCCTTTGTACAATGACCTCCTTGGGTATTTAAGGTTTAAAAAAAAAACCCGTTTGTTTCCACTTCTTTCCTTATTCATTGGAAGCATGTAGTATACTCCTCTCAATAATAATCACTAAAAACAAATGATCTCCCATCAAACAAATGAACCCTAAAACCCTAAATATATTAAATCCTTAATGCTCCTTATAACTCCATATTTCTCTAATGTTAAAATAAAACAAATAAAAATAAAATATAAAAACAAACTTTATATTTTATTTTTCCTATAACTCCTTTTAACATTATGAAAAGAAAAACAATATTTGATTTTCATTCCCCTTATATCTCCCATTATTTTATCATAATATATAGAAGAAAATTTAAAGGGCTTTTCACCTTTATTAATCCCTAAATACCATAGAAATCAAATCCCCTTACTAATCCTTGACTTTCCCATACATGATATATGCCATAGTGTAATCAATGGAAATCCCTAAAATCGATTAAGGGCATTACATGGCATTGATTTAAAAGAACCAAACCTTAGAGTTTGGCCTTATGATAAGGTGTCCACCAATGAAAGCTCTGTACTTGCGGTCAAATTTTAAGCCATGACAACGATAACATCGATGCCACCCTTCCGCGACAATGACCACCCATGGCCATACGTAGGCATCGATCCATTCTTCTGCATTAAAACCACAGTGCTGCCCGCTTCCTCACATTGGTCCTCATTCGAGGCACGGTAGCTATAGTGAACGCCCCCTTTCTGGATGCATCACGGTCGACTATACTAAATTCTCAAAGCGAAACTCTTTCTTCTCTCTAACGAGGGTTAAAAACAAATCCAACATTTGCTATTAGGGTTTTTCCTTTTATGTGGGAGAATACTGAATTAATTCTATTCATTAATTCCCTACGCCATTGTACCGTTACTCTGCATCTGCTTCTTGGGTCTTATGACTGCACTCTACCTATATCTGGTAGATTCTCTACCCGACTACGCTCACACTATCTACCTACCATGATGTTATCCATGTTGGCACCCTGGTGGTACCTACACCTACTTCGTTGGTGTTGTGCTCATCTTCGGCCACGTCGACACCTCCATCGATGTTGTTCATCACCATGGAGTCACTAGCGTCCCATGTTGCTGTTGGTCACTAAGCTCCACTTGTGTTCTACTTCATGGTACATACAACCCTGAACCTGCCTCATTCTCCTCATCTGTATGTAGCTCGATAGGGCCCACATTCGTGTTTACCTCTAATAGTGCCTCTACGTATTATCATTTTGATCATGCCTAGCTATCACCTACTTCTGTCCATTCCTGCACCATTGGATTGGTCGCTCTCTGCACAACGAGCTCATCCACTGTCACAAGTCTACCGCGTGTATTCGACTCTGCACAACCATCCTCATCACCAATGATATATCGATGCATGCAAACCTTTCATCGCTAGCCTCATTGGTCCATTCACCCTTACACAAACTGGTTGATCCACTCCTCACGAGTTGTTCATCTTGGCCCTTTGTCCACTTGTCTAAGTTATGTGCCACATCGTCCTCTTCATTCTTCCTCAATGCAAGCATCGTCTCACATCATCATCTTTCCACTGGGCCATTCATCTTCGAAACCCTATCTACAAATCGCCATTCACCATATCAACCAAGGTGTCACTGTTGTTGTGTAAGCATGTGGGATCTGGTCTTCCACCATGGTAGGGATTATTGTCGTAAGCCGAGAGGAGACCTAGGTTCCAATCCCACGGACGTGTCCATGCATAGCCAGTAGCCCGATCATTGCGTTCATGTGATTCATGCCTTGCTGTCACTGAGTCTTTCCTTGTCACTTAGTCCGTATGGGGTCTCCTTCTACCTGCAAAGACCAAATTAACATATTAGAAATCAACACCATGACCACCATTAAACTGAAGCTTAAATGACGAAAAATCCTCTAATTTATTTATTTTAAATTTTAAATTTATATATATAGAATATATATATACAAACTTATTTTTATTATTTTTTTTTATTGTTTTCATTATCTGAACCACCCATGACAAGAAACACCAACACTCGACAATAAACTTGCTAAAAACAAAAAATTACAAAAAAAAATTGACAATAAAATTACGACAAATCATCCAACAAAAAAGTTGTCGACAATAAAATATCATCGACAAGAAAAAGTTATCGACAATAAAAAATCATCGACAATAAAATATTGTCGACAAGAACCGACAACAATTGCAAAACCCATGACAAAACGAAGGCATAGACCCTTAAAACAAACTGCAAACATCGAACTTTCAAAACAAAAAGGTGGGTCCCCAATTTTTGGGGCTCGTTGTGGAGCAGCCACAACAAATGGTGACTCTGCTGGGAAATGCTCCTGAGCATTTCGGTGAGAACCCAACCTGAAAACCTACAACTCAACTGCAAGCATTAGAAAATATCCAAAGAATGTAAATAGACCAGAAATACATGAAACATTAGAATCATTCAGCATCAGCTCAATGTGTGCATAGTGATTCATTCTTTATCGTTTGAAATAGTTCCACATTCTATTGCCAGTTTCACATGAATGCATATAATGAATCATGGAGGGTCTATGCAAGATTGAATGTATTGCCAGAATAATAAACTATGACTGGCCTGCTTTGCAAGGACTCATAAACTTTTAGTAGCATGAGCAGAAACATTAAAACTATCAAACCCTCTTAGGACCAATCATGCATGAATTGAGTTCATATACCCAATCTCAAGGTTGGTTATGCGCCACTACCATATTGAATCAATGTGCATGTGTAAGTGAAATCAGAGCTTTGGGGAATCAGATTCTCAACCTAAGCATGATGAGAATTTAACCCTATCCTTACTACTCTGATTTGAGTTTATTACCTCATCTTAAGCAAAATGATTAAACCTGTTATGGATAAAACTGCCAGGCTAGCCTGTCCGTGTGAGCGGTCAGAGGTCTTGCTTTTAAATGAGACATGTCACCACGCATGAGCCTACTCCACTGCCAGTCAGGCATCTATAGCCCCGGTGGAGATCAACCCCATAGTCCAGGCTTTGGCTTTGGCTTTCTTGAATTTTAGGGATGACTACCCATCCTTGTGGAATAACCCAGAGGGACACGTAGTACAATCCTTCCAACTCAAATGATGTGATGGAGGTGGAGTAGTAATGGCTTCCTTGAACCTTAGGGATGACTACCCATCCTTGCAAGGGATATGTAGTACTATCCTTCCAATCCAAATGGGTTTTAAGTATTGTGGGAGTGGTGAAAACCACTGTTTCATGGACTATGTTTTGCATGATGGGACAGACAAGAAAAATTCTTTTCGCCTCACTTTTTCTTCCAAGTATGGTTTCAACCATTTTGCCCAAGATGTTCTTTATATGTGCAGAACGTGTCTAATTCAAGACAATGCGGCATCAGTTTCCAATCTCAAGACCTTACTTAATGTTTATTGTGCAATGATCCTAAGAGGGTCTGACATGCTTTTGGTGGTTGTCTTTGAAATATGGAATGGAATGAGACTCAAAGTTATTATGCAATGTATCCTGAAAACAAATGAGTAAGATGGATTATACAAAATGCTTCACCCTATCTTGCAAAATTGACAACTTTCATGTATCCCAAATTTCAAACGATATTCTTTAATGTGTTTGTAGTACTCGTGGAGCTTTCTGTAATACAATTATGTTGTTTCATATACTTCTAGTCTTAAAACATTGATAAGGATACAAACTAACATCTTTGCTATCCCCTTTTTTTTTTTTTTTATATCAAGCCCAAAACTGGTCCAATGACCAACACACCAAGCTAAGAAAAAGAACAATGCAATCAAAATGCCTCAAAACCTTATTCAGAACAACCTCATCATGCTAAAATAAAGGTTGAAGGCAAAAGCCTAAAACACACCAAAAAAATCAAATCTGCACACACAAAACAAAGCATGACATATTTACATATAATACAAGGCCTTGCCATTTCAGGCCTGGAAATAGTGTTTTAAATGCAGCCCATTGATGGGTAAAGCCAAATATTTTTCATCCAAGGTTTTTAATCTAAAGTTGTTTTCACCTAGGACTTCTGAAATTTGGTAAGGACCCAACCATAAGTAATCAAATTTATCATGATCTCCTTTCCTCTCATGTCTCTTATCCCACAACAACACTAAATCTGAAACTTTAAATGTTTTGACTCTAGACCTTTTATCAAACCACCTTTTTACTACATCTTGGTGTTTACTAAAGTGAAGCATAGCCTCATCCCTCTTTTCATCCAGATGCATCAATTGTGTTAGTCTAGTTTCAAGTTTATTATCAGTTCCAAGGTAATCTTTCATGAAATGTAATGTTTGTAACTTAAGATTTGTGGGAAAAATAGGATCTTGTCCATAAACTAAGTGGTAAGGAGATGTTCCTAATGATTCCTTGATTCTGATTCTATCAGCCCAAAGAGCCAACTTAAGTTTGTTATGCCAATCTCTAGGATTTCTTTCAAGCAACTTTTTAATGACACATAACAAATTCTTATTAGAAGACTCAACCAAGCCATTACCTTGTGGATAGTAATTGGAAGAAAACTTCAAACTCACCATGTTGTCGAATGCCCAATTTGCAAATTCCAGAGAGGAGAAAGCGGAACCATTATCACTTACAATGGAGTTAGGCATTCCGAATCGAGTGACAATGTTATCCTCTAAGAATTTAATAACAACTTTTGAAGTGGCATTTTTAGTGGGGATAGCTTCCATCCACCTTGTGCAATAATATGTAGCTATGAGAATGTATTTATGGGAATCGGATGAATTGGGACTGATGATCCCAACAAAATCCAAACCCCATTGTGCAAAAGGTCTAGACTCAATTACAGATTGTAATGGCATAGAAGCACCCCTTTCTCTATTTGCTGCAATTTGACAAGTATGACATGACCTCACATGAGCATGAGCATCTTTGAACAATTGAGGCCAATAGTAACCAGCTCTAAGGATTTGATGGGTTGTGGCATTAGCAGACCCATGTCCTGTCCCATACTTACCATGGAATTCCTCGAGTATTTGTGCTGCCTCTTTTCGATCAACGCAACGAAGGTAAATTCCTTCATGGTTTTTCTTGTATAATGCACCGGATCTGATTAGAAAATTAGCAGATTTTAGATGCAAGGCTCTTCGTTGAGTAGAATTTAAATGTGGTGGACACTTACCATTTAGTAAAAAATACACAACATCTACGTACCACTCATCTTCAGTTATATCTGCTATTTCATAATGCTGACATGAAACTAAGGGATCATTTTCTGCTATGGCCTTAACCAACCCTTGTCCCCGCACTATCTTCATAGGTTGAATTTCAAGATCAAATTCTTGAAGAGTTGAGATCCACTTACCTCGTCTTTCACCCAGTTCATTCTGTATAAACATGGCTTTAACTACAGGATCTGGGACTATAGCAAACACCCTACTATGGACTATATAATGTCTAAATTTTTTAACAGTCTTAAATAGGGCATACATTTGCTTGTCCAAGATGGAATATCTCAATTTCACATCTTTGAGAGGAGTACTAAGGAAGGCAATAGGATTTTCAATGTTGCGTTCACTCTTCTGAGTTAAAACACTCGCAAAGGAATGGTCTGAAGCAAATGTGTAAATGTAGAAAGGCTTCGCATAATCAGGACTCACTAAAACTAGGGCTCTAGAAATCGCATCCTTGATTCTTTTGAAAGCATCCCTATTTTCATTTGTCCATTTGATTTGGGCCTCTTTCTTCAACATATCGTTCAAGGGTTTTGCAATTTCTGAAAAACCTGAAATAAATTTTCTAACAAAATTAATCTTCCCAAAAAATGATCTCAATTATTTTTTGCTATTGGGAAAAGAAATCTGTTGTATGGCATCTATTATTTCAGGATCAATGGAAATTCCATCTTTGGATATTACATGTCCCAATAATTTTCCTTCCGTTACCCCGAAAATGCACTTCTTTGGGTTGAGTGAAATGCCATGTTCCCTACACCTTTGGAGAACTTTCCTTAGATCCTTGACATGGTTTTCCCTATTCTTAGAAAATACAGGAATGTCATCTACATAGACAATAATGCACTTACCGATGAGCCCCTTAAAGGCAAAGTCCATGGCTCGTTGGAATGTGGCACCTGCATTCAACAATCCAAAAGGCATTCTCCTATATGCAAAAGTGCCCCATTTTGTGGTGAAGGCGGTTTTCATCCTATCATTAGGATGGATGAGGACTTGATTGTATCCTGAATAGCCATCTAGGAATGACATCATTTTTGACCCATTTACCTTTTGAAGGATTTCATCAATGGTAGGTAGAGGGTAATTGTCCTTTTGTGAGGCCTTATTCAGATTTCTAAAATCAATACATAGCCTTATCTCTCCACTCTTTTTCCTCACAGGGACCAAGTTAGCAACCCATGTGGAATGCCTAACAGGAAAGATGATTTTAGCTTCTAATAGTCGCTTTACCTCTTTCTCTATCAAGGGCTCTAGTAACGGATTGACTGGCCTCTGTCTTTGCCTAAAGGGTTTGGAGTCTGGCTTCAAAGGAATTGTATGCATTATAACATTCTGATCATAAGTTCTCAACTCCTTATAGCTCCAAGCTATGCAATCTATGTATTCCTTCAATGCATTGGCAATGGAATTCTTTTCATGTTCGGTACATGCCTTTGCAATGAATATTTCATGAGGGTTTTCTGCACTTCCAATATTGACTAAGTCACAAGCCTCTTTGGGAGGTGGAACTTTTCTCCCTCCTTTCGGTTGGTATCCAATATCAAACATTTTCTCTAATGAGGCCATCCCATTTGGCATCTCATTCCATTTTCCAGTAGCTTCCATTTTCAAATCTGCCTCTTCTTGCCCCCTCTCGTCTTCATCAATAACCTGATTTTCAAAGATACCAGAATTAGTGACAAAATTGAATATATGTCTATCACTATCAAAGACTTGGAAATTCATGACGTTATCAGGTATCGAGGGGCAAGGGACTAATTCTATGGAAAATTTCTTGCACTTCTTGTGATCCATTGGTTTAAGCATGCTAGCAGCTACGGCTAAAGAATCTGCCAAATGATTGCCTTTTCTAGAGATTAGAGATATGTTAAAAGCATCAAATTCATTTATTAAATCTCTAACTCTGGTTTGGTAAAGGTTGAGCCGCTTGTTCTTACATGCATATTGTCCTTTAACTTGTTTTACCACCAATTCAGAATCACCTAAGACCTTGATACATTTGATTTTCTTTCGAAGGGCCAATTGGAGTCCAAAAATCAAGGCCTCATATTCTGCCACATTGTTGGTGGCTGGGAACTGTAATCTATAGGCAGCCAACATAGGTTTTCTGTCTAGACATGAAAGTTCAATACCAGCTCCCGCCCCTTGTTTGGACTTGGATCCATCAAATCTTAGAGTCCAAACCTTATGGTGTTCTTCAGAATCATTGCATCCAATACTTCCATTTTGAGAATTCTCAAGAATTTCTACGTCCAAGCAATAGGCTCCTAATTCAGTTTCAATGTATTGAATCTCATTAGGTTTGTTGTATTCTCGTTATCATTTCCTTGAGCCTAGGTTCACTATCAATTCGAATTTGGTTGGCCACTCCTCTCTAAGGCAACCACATATGTGAAGAGTCTGTTACAATGTATCCATTTAAGTTCTTGCTCCAATCTCTTCCCAACACCATGCCATATTTGATAGGAATGTTAAGTACCAATATATCTATGTGATGTTGAACCCTAGGTTCTGAGTTGACCTGAATAAGAATATCACTTAATTCTCCCACTGCCTCCATGGCCGATCTATCCAGTTGCACCACCTTGCTTTTAGAAGGTTTTGGTGTAAGTCCCAATTTTTGATAGATTTCTAGGGGCATAATGCTAGTAGAGGCCCCTGAATCTATTAGACAATTGTGTAGATTTCTACCAGCAATTCTAATGGTTATAAGAAAGGGGGGTACGTCTCATTTTTCCCTTTTCAAAACCAATTGGGACTCAACACCCTTAGCTTCATGAACTTGGGTAGGTGGATCCAAACCTTTTGGTGGACTTACTTCTTGGCCTAAAAGTTGGGACATATCATACATTGAGACATTGGCCTTAGTTTTCTTCATGTCTTCTATCAAGTCATAAGTGGGTTTTTCTGAATTTGACATGTTTTGCACCAACTTAGACTTCTCCACCATTGATGGAGGAGGTGGATTAACATCTCCTTTGAAATCAGGAGGAAGTAATGGGTTGTTTGGAGGGGTAGAGGAAGTTTTGGGATCCTTAGAACTCCTTGTGTAATACTTGTGATTCCCTTTCCCAAAACGTTTATTGGCATGAACTTCCAATGTTTCTTCATCTTCTTTTCCAAAAACCTCAACATCCTCCTCTTCTTCACTTTCTTGGGGATGTATAACTTCAGTCAATATAGACTCCTGCTTTCCATGGCAATAGTGTGGGCAATCATTATCACAAGATCCTAACTCTCCAAAATCTTTCGAGACATCTGCCTGATTGGCTACGGGATTGGGTACTCATCCATTATTAGGATGTGTGTTGTATGTTCCTTTTCCTCTATGGTTATGAGGTCGGTTATGACCAATGACTTGGTCAAATTTTTTATTAACATTTCCCACAGTAACCAAAACTTTGGCCAATGTTTCCTTCATGTTTTCTATCATGGATTCAGGCCCTTGTGGTTGGGGCACTGTAATTCTGGGCCCAGTTGTATTTGCTGCATTAGCCACCTCTAGAATAGGTACAATGGCTTGGGTCTGGGCACTTTGATTCCATCCTGGATTCACACTTTGAATAGGAGTGATTGTTGGATAAGTCATTGGGCTTGGCGTACTAATCGGAGTAAACCCAGGTATGGTCAACAAGTTATTGCCCATACTGAACCCAGGCAAGGTCATCGGGTTATTTGGAATCAATGCCTGTGTTGGAACAGAGGCATTAGGATAAGTGGGAAATGATGCGACTTGAGATGGTTGTTGGAAATTGTTCATTGTTGGAACTTGTGGTGCCATTAATTGATTCATCATGGCGAATTGACTGTATGGACCGTATTGTCCCATCCCAGTCAATTGAGACAACCCTACTCCTGGTAAATTCATTTGTTGTTCAAGGGTCATTGTCTCCGCATAAGCTAACGAAAGCATCGTAACCTGAGGATTCCTTCTAGTCAACAAAGATGTTAACGGATCTAAAGCTCCAAAGTATAGTTGCAGGGCCACCGCAGGATCTACTGCAAAGTGGCGAGTCAAATTTGTATACAATTTTTGGAACCTCTAATTGAATGTTCTTATGGGCTCATTGGGTAACCTTTTGCATGATACGAATAAATTATAAATTATGGAAGGATCCAACAACATTCAAAATTGGCTAATAAAGGCAGTTTCTAATTGGGCCCATGAAGTAATGGACCCTGCGGGAAGATTCCTGTACCATTCATTGGTCGTATTGTCTAGACTAGCAGGGAAAATTTGACAAGTGATATCTTCATGGGTAACTCCTTGTCTAAACATGTAATCCTTGTAAATTTGGACATGTTCTTCGACTGTTATGGGACCATCATGCATGAATTTAGGCAATCCCCTTTCAATATTTCTAGGCAAGTCATGGACTACCCTAGGGATATCCAAGGGAGAACTTTGTGCACCATACCAAAGGGCAGGTGGTTGTTGTTGTTGTTGTTGGGCCATGTTATTCAAGGGTATCGACCCTATAGGAACAATGGCAACACTTGTAATGATGGGGACAGACACACTTGGTGTAGCTGTCACATTTGAAATTGGGGGCTCAGGCCCACTAGACGTACTTGAGTCTAAAGAAGCTCCTAACTCAAGTATACTGGGTGGTATTTCGATCTCTAATGTTTTGTTTCTCGGCTTCCTAGCAGTGGGAGAAAGGCTTTGGAAAATAGTTTCCCTATGGTTTTGGACCTAGTAGCTATGTACTCAGGTTGGGCCAGCTTGAAAACTCTAGAATTCTAAAAGACTTCTCTCAACTCACTTGCAAAAGAAAACAAATAAATGTTATACCTGCAAGCACAATAGGTGGAAACAAAACTACCCACGTTAATCGTTAGAACAGATCGCAATCACAAAGCAATAAAGAAGGCCCTCCTTCTAGCGCCAAAATGTTGAGTGAATATTTTGCCCTATAGCAAAATGATCACCACAACTAGAGTATCAAACAGGAAACTCTCTCTTGCAAAGAAATTAAGTAGCATTATTCATTTCTCCAAGGTTCTTGTGAACAAACATTCATGTGCATGTAATCAATCAAGACTAAAGCAAATAAATGAATGTATACCAGAATAACTTAAACCATGCAAGTAATAGTTAACAAGGGGCCTTTAATGATTCGAACAAGTACTTTGCAACCATAATCCATTAAATCAACCAAATGTGAAGATAGCTTCTTTTAATGTTCTTGAGATTAAAGTGATCTACCCGAAACCCAGTTAGTAACCTCTTTTATCTTCAGCTTAAAAATATTCCAAATGAGAAAGTGTGTGGTATAAGCCACTTCATTTTAAGCTCCATGCCTTTAACATGAGGTTCATTTTTTAGAGTTAGCGGATTCATTTTATCTTCATTTAAAAGTGTTCCACTATCCCTATGTTAGCATTTGGTGTTAGTAAAGTTAGCAATGTTAGCATTAAATGTTAGCAAAAATTAGTAAGTTAGAAAGTTAGGATTCATTCACTTGATCTGACTTAATGTGCATTTGGAATTAGTAGCCCTCCTAAACCCATATTTTGTCTAAAAATTAGATGAAGGTGTTTGGAGATGCAAGAATGAAAATCTAAATTAAAGAAGTGGATCTAGAAGCGGCTTTCTCTTCTCCGCTATTAATCCCTGGTTTTCTTTGGGAAACACTAGATCTGTAAACAAACCCTCCAATTTTTGGTGCGAGCAGATCGCTTTCTCAAGCGCAGACGTAGAGCATACTCTTGGCAGATTTATTTACCTTCTTTATAACTTAGATTATTCATGGCAATAAATGAACTATTTATGAACATAAATTCTAGAATGGACCAGAATCAAGAAATCAACTACATACAAAAATTCAAGAATTAATGGACCAATCAAGAACAATTAGCAAAATTCTGAATGGACTAAAACAAAATTTTGGAATGGACCAGAATCAAGGAACAATTAGCAGAAATTCTGGAATGGACCAGAATAGAATGAAAACAAATGCAAAATTTTGGAATGGACCAGAATCAGAAAAGTAGATTTTAAGGTAAGATTAATCTAAATATCAAAAAATAAAATAGAAACATTATTTACAAAAGTTAGCTAGAAAAACCAAAATAGAACATTAATTTGGTTAGCAATCTCCTCCCTGCAAAACCCCAAGTTATGAGATGAAATTCTAAAACAACCTGACCTAACAGACTCGCAACATAAACACAGTCAGATTAGATCAGATGCAAGACTCTAAGGAAACAAATAATTGCATCATTCTATCATTCACCTATCGTAACCCACTTTATGGCATAAACGAATAGATACAAGAAGCAATAATGCAAAGGAAAGATTTACAGAAATAACAGCAGTCTTAGTTTCAGTCTCCTTTTGATTTCACACACAAAAGTTGCTCTTGCCAAATAAAAGCTCCTTTATTCCGAAAGATAGTCTTTTCCTACAATTTCCAGCCCTTTGTACAATGACCTCCTTGGGTATTTAAGGTTTCAAAAAAACCCGTTCGTTTCCACTTCTTTCCTTATTCATTGGAAGCATGTAGTATGTACTCCTCTCAATCATAATCACTAAAAACAAATGATCTCCCATCAAACAAATGAACCCTAAAACCCTAAATATATTAAATCCTTAATGCTCCTTATAACTCCATCTTTTTCTAATGTTAAAATAAAACAAATAAAAATAAAATATAAAAACAAACTTTATATTTTATTTTTCCTATAACTCCTTTTAACATTATGAAAAGAAAAACAATATTTGATTTTTTTTTTTTGATTGGTAGAAAGGGTGTTGAAAGGTCCCTAAACCTTGTACAAGAGAGATTACAAGAAATCCATAGCGACCGAGGTGGTCCAAGAAGAAAGGAAAGAGAGCTGGCAAACCTCCACACTAGGGAAGGTGTCGCGAAATTGTGACCAAAATGGTGATGTCGCGAAATCGCGACAAGTTGCGCCGTTGATGCCAATAGAAGAAAGGAAGTCATGAAATCGTGACAAGAAAAGCCATCGAAATCGAAGAAGGGAAGAAGTCGCGATATCGCAACATGTTGCAAAGTGTTGCGATATCACGACAAGTTGCTAGGTTGGAGCCGGACGAGAAGAAGAGTCACGAAATCGTGACAAGAATGAAGACCGCAGCCAAAATAGAAAATGAGTCACGAAATCGCGACGAAAGTGGAAGCCTGCTGCCAAGAAGAAAAAGTGTCACGAAATCGCGACAAGAATGAAGACCACTGTCGAAGAGGAAAATTGTCGCAATATCGCGAGAAATTAGGAGACTACTGCCAAGATGAAAAAGTGTCATGAAATCACGACAATATGGAGGACCACAGCTGAGGAAAAAAGGTGCCGCAAAATTGCGACAATCTGGAAATCCGCAGCCGAGGAGGAAAAGTGTCGTGAAATCGCGACAAGAAGGAAGACCGCCGTTGGAGAGAAAAAATGTCACGATATCGCGACAAAAAAGGAAGACCACCGTTGGAGAGAAAAAATGTCATGATATCGCAACAAAAAGGGAAGACTACCATTGGAGAGAAAAAATGTCGCGATATCGCGACAAAAAGGAAGACCGCCATTGGAGGGAAAAAAGGTCGTGATATCGTAACAGAATGGAAGACCACCGTTGGAGAGAAAAAATGTTGTGATATCGCGACAAAAATGGAGGACAGTCGTTGGAGAGAAAAAATGTCGTGATATTGCAACAAAAATGGAGGACCGTCGTTGGAGAGAAAAAAGGTCGTGATATCGCAACAAAAAGGAAGACCGCTGTTGGAGAGAGAAAAAATGTCGCGAAATCGTGACATGAAGCAAGGAAGCGTCTGAAGGCCAAAAAGTTTCGTGATATCGTGACAAGTTTGCAAAAAAGCACCCAAAGAGAAAAAGTGTCGTGATATCACGATAGAATGGAAGACCGTCGTTGAAGAGAGAAAAAAGGTCGCGATATCGTGACAAATTGGAAGACCGCCGTTGGAGTGAAAAAAGGTCACGATATCGTGACAGAATGGAAGACCGCCATTGAAGAGAGAAAAAAGTCTCGATACCGCGACAAGCTAAGATTTTTCAACCAACTGTGAAAGGTGACGCAAAAACGCTCCAAGATGCCAAGACGCAGCCACAGGGGAAAAAATCGGACCCCAGTAACCCACTCACATTGTGCAAACATTGGAACTTGAAGAAGTGTCCCTTAGGCTGATTGGGAAGGAATCTCTCCAAACCTGAAAGTTTGTTGTGTCAACTTCCTTGTTAGCAAGCCAGTTCGTAGCTTTTTTTCCTTCTCGGTATTGATGTTGAATGATTAATTCTGGGTAAAAGCCTATTAGTGTCTTGCATTCTTCAAAGATGGAAACAAGGGTCTAGGGAGGCACAAAGGTTCCTTTGAGCTAGTTTATGCAATGCAATGAGTCTCCTTCTATGATGAGTTTATTGATAGTCAAGCCTTCCAAGAGAATCAAGCTTTGAAGCAAGGCCCGAGCCTCGGCCATATTGTTGGACTGAATTCCTAAGTTCTGAGCAAAGGCCAAAATTATTTCTCCTCTATGATTTTTGAGAATTCCACCTTCGCCAGCCGCTCCAGGGTTACCTTTGGCCGCACCATCGAAGTTAAGCTTGTGCCACCCAGAAGGAGGTAAGGCCCACTTGATTACAGACCTGTCAACAGAGGTACGAGGTGTTGCAAAAAAATTGAAAAGATTGAAATGATTTGTTAAATCCAATTCAAGGTTAGGAGGGGGGTTTGGACGATGAGACAAGAGAGGCATTCTCTGCAGCAAGGGCCAAGATTTTGGCAGCAACAATCTTCTTATTCGTGGCAAGGTTTTTGAAAATTCTAGCATTTCTCTCAAGCCAAATTTGCCACAGGAAAATGTGAAGGCAAGCTTGCCACATGAATTTGAGTTGACTGCTCTTGAAAGGCCTGGGCCATTGTTGAAAAATGAGGGGAATGGAATGAGGGAGGGCTACGGAGATGGCAAAAGTTTTGAAAACCTGGTTGAGCACTGCAAGGGAGAAGGGAAATTCCAGAAAAACATGCACAGTAGACTCACAAGCGTTTTTACATAGGATGCACCAATTGGGGATGAGAAGCCCTCTGGTTATCAAATTTTTAGTGGTGAGGATTCTGTTTTGGATGGCCAACCAGCAAAATAATTTGACCTTGGGAATGATCTTGGGAACCCAGACTAGATTAGATAAGTCATGGCCATCACTGGGAGCTTCTTGGCTGTAGTAGGCAATTTTAATAGTAAAAAGCCCTAAATCTTCAAGGTTCCAAACCATGGAGTCATCTTTGTGAGAGCTGGGGATTATGCAACTCCTCAGTAAGTTTTATAACCGCCTAAGTGCCTTGGTGATATGTCTAGGCCCATTCAGATCCAGGTGTTTCCATTCAGGTCTTGTAATACCTGGGTTAATGAAATGACACACCTTATCTCCAAAGGTGGCTTCGGTCATCGTCTTGAGCACAACAAGATGAGGATCTTGGCTGAGAGGTTTGTCACGGATCCAAGGGTCATCCCAGAAATGAATGGTCAATCCATTTCCAAGACACCACCTTAAGCCTTCCATGATGATCTTCCTTGTTTTAGTGACACCATTCTAGAAATGAGATCCGCTAGGAAGGTTGTGCTCTCCAAGAAAGGGAACCTGATGAAGGTACTTAGCTTTGATGATGTACATAATATCTCCCTTATATCTCCCATTATTTTACATAATATATAGAAGAAAATTTAAAGGGCTTTTCACCTTTATTAATCCTTCAAGACTTTCCCATACATGATATATGCCATAGTGTAATCAAGTCCCTAAAATCGATTAAGGGCATTACATGGAATTGATTTAAAAGAACCAAACCTTAGAGTTTGGCCTCATGATAAGGTGTCCACCAACGAAATATTTGTACTTGCGATCAAATTTTAAGCCATGACAATAGTAACATCGATGCCACCCTTCCGTGACAATGACCACCCATGGCCATACGTAGGCATCAATCCATTATTCTGCATTAAAACCACAACACTAATCGCTTCCTCATGTTGGTCCTCATTCAAGGCATGGTAGCTATAGCAAACACACCCTTTGTGGATGCATCATGGTTGACTATACTAAATTCTCAAAGCAAAACTCTTTCTTCTTTCTAACGAGGGTTAAAAACAAATCTAGCATTTGCTATTAGGGCTTTTCCTTTTATGTGGGAGAATACTGAATTAATTCTATTCATTAATTCCCTATGCCATTATACTATTATTCTACATTTGCTTCTTGGGTCTTATGACTACACTTTACCTATATCTAGTAGATTCTCTACCCGACTACGCTCACACTATCTACCTACCATTATGTTATCCACATTGGCACCTTGTTGGCACCTACACCTGCTTTGTTGGTGTTGGCTCATCTTCGGCCACGTCGACACCTTTGCCAATGTTGTTCATCCCCATGGAGTCACTGGCATCCCCTGTTGCTACTGGTCGCTAAGCTCCACTTGTGTTCTACTTCACGGTACATACAACCCTAAACCTGCCTCATTCTCCTTGTTTTTATGTAGCTCGACAAGGCCCACATTCGTGCTTACCTCTAATAGTGCCTCTACGTATTATCATTTTGATCATTCCTAGATATAGCCTACTTTTGTCTGTTCCTACACTATTGGATTTGTCGCTCTTTACACAATGGGCTCATCCACTATCACAGGTCTACCGCATGTATTTGACTCTGCACAACCATCCTCATCACTAATGATATATTGATGCATGCAAACCTTTCATCGCTGGCCTCGTTGGTCCATTCACCCTTATGAAAACTCATTGATCCACTCCTCACGAGTTGTCCATCTTGGCCTTTTGTCCACTTGTCTAGGTTGTGTGCCACATCGTCCTCTTCATTCTTCCTCAATGCAAACATCATCTCACATCATCATATTTCCACTGGGCCATTCATCTTCGAAACCCTATCTACAAATCGCCATTCACCATATCAACCCAAGTGTCACTGTTGTTGTGTAAGCATGTGGGATCTGGTCTTCCACCATGGTAGGGATTTTTGCCATAAGCCTAGGGAAGACCTAGGTTCCAATCCCATGGATGTGTCCATGCATAGCCAGTAGCTTGATCATTGCATTCATGTGATTCATGCCTTGTTGTTGCTAATTCTTTCCTTGTCACTTAGTGCGTATGGAGTCTCCTTCTACCTGCAAAGACAAAATTAACATATTAGAAATCAACACCATGACCACCATTAAACTGAAGCTTAAATGGTGAAAAATCCTCTAATTTATTTATTTTAAATTTTAAATTTATATATATAGAATATATATATACAAACTTATTTTTATTATTAAATTTTTTTATTTTTTTCATTATCTGAACCACCCATGACAAGAAACACCAACACTCGACAATAAACTTGCTAAAAACAAAAAAAATGTCGACAATAAAATATCGTCGACAAGAAAAAGTCGTCGACAAGAAAATGTCCATCAACAAGAAAAATTTGTCGATAATAAAATATCATTGACAAGAAAATGACAACAAAAGTCATCGACAAGAAAATCACAACAAAAGTCATCAACAAGAAAAAGTTGTCGACAATAAAATATCATCGACAAGAAAATGACGACAAAAGTTGTCAACAAGAAAAAGTTGTCGACAATAAAATATCATCGATAAGAAAAAGTTGTCAATAATAAAATATCGTCAACAAGAAAAAGTTATCGACAATAAAATATTCCTAACAAGAACCGCAACAATTGCAAAACCCTTGACAAAACGAAGGCATAGACCCTTAAAACAAACTGCAAACATCAAAATTTCAAAGCAAAAAGGTGGGTCCCCAATTTTTTGGGGCTTGTTGTGGAGCAACCACAACGAGTTTCATAGTCTCAAAATGAGGCATCAAGGTAGATCCAAATAAATTCAAAGAAATCCTTGAAATGCTTCCCCCAACCACCATCAAGCAACTCAAAATCTTGCAAGGTAAGGTCACGTCAATCAAGCGCTTCATAGCATAGTTATCTGACAAGTGCTAACCCATGAATAAATTATTACACAAGGGGGTAGCATTTCATTGGGATGACAAGTGCCAGTCAGCCTTCGATGACATCAAACAATACTTGGCTTCACCACTAGTATTGGCACCACCTAGACCAGGAGTGTCATTCTATTTATACATCTCAACTACCGAGGTGGCATTGGGCACCATGCTAGCCCAAAAAAATGAATTACATAAAGAACGAAGCTAATTATTATCTTAGCCGCACCCTGGTCAGTTATGAACTTAACTATGCATACGTTGAGAAGCTATTCTTGGCAGTGGTATTTGCCACAAAAAAGCTATGCCATTACATGCTAAGCAATACGACGTATGTTGTGTCTAAGGAGAATCCATTGCGGTACATGATGAGTCATACTTATCACAGTAGTTACACAGAAAAATAGATTTTGTTGTTGATAGAGTTTGACATTGAATTCATTGGACAATAGTCTATCAAAGTTCAAGTCATCACCGATCAACTAGCAGAGGCTCCTCTCGAAGATGATTAGCCTCTAACCGTATATTTTCCCAATGATGGGATCTTCCATGTCTCAGAATCGCCAGATTTTGATGAGCCTAAGTCACAGGACGACATAATATTATTTTTTGATGGTTCTAAATGTGAGCAAGGGGGTGGCGCAAGAATCATGTTTTTCACACTACAAGGGGCTCCAATGCCTTTATCATTTAAACTTGATTTCCTGTGCACCAATAATAATGTTGAATACGAAGCTTTGCTCATAGGCCTTCAAATAGCCATCACCATGAACATTAAACGCTTGAATGTCTTTGGTAATTCACTGTTAATTGTCAACGAAGTGAAAGGGGTATTCCAATGCAAATACCCAGTTCTATAGGCCTACAAAGCCCTTGTGGATAAATTCTTGGCAAATCTTGTATGGTACGACATCAAGGCACTCCCTCAATAATCAAATCATTTTGTAGACAGTATGGCCTCCTTGGGGTCACTAATCCCACAAGACATTTTTTGTCAGATGACAACCATTCAAGTCAAAACATTATCACAATCCACAATGGAGCATGCAAGCTCTGATATAACACCAGGAATCCACCTAATCTAGATTGAACCATCTTAGGATAGGTTCTATTGAATCCATGATAGTCTGAATCATGCCAACTAGGGGTCTTTGTTCTCTCCAACCCCTCTTAATAGCAACACAATGCTATTTTTATAAGTTCTTTCCTGCTCATCTTTTGCTAGGGATGAACTTCAAGAGGGGTCGACCGTTCATATCATCGAGGTTTCTAATCAACAAGATTGGTACACACCCATAAGATACTTTCTCAAGTTAGGTAGCCTCCCACTTGGATTTTTGCACATTATGAAAAGATCATTCAAATAGAAAGTGCCAAAACATGTCTTGCTAGGAGATATTTTATACCATCGAAGCTATGAAGGAATCCTCCTCCATTTCTTGGACTAGCAGGAGTCCACTTGGGTGATCACCCAAGAGCATGATGGTACATGCAGTGGCCACTTTAGTGGTATGACCATCGCAAAGTGCATTCTTCGCATTGGCTATTATTGGCCATCATTAGAGCAATATTGTTGCGCATATGTGCAAAAGTGCATGAAGTTTCAACACCATGCTAACTTGACACACGTACCTTCTCAGGCCTTGCATTCGATCCAATTAGCTTGTCCATTTTCATAGTGGGGCTTAGATCTCATCATAAAAATCTCCCCTGCATCATCAAGTCATCACACGTTTATCATAACGACCACAAAGTACTTCACTAAGTGGGTGGAAGCAATTCTGCTTACCTCTATGACTGGGTCCCGCATTGCGAAGTTTATTTTACATAATATCATATGACATTTTGGTATTCCATCCAAGATCATCTCAAATAATGGGACATCATTTAAGAACAAATATGTGCGTGCTTTGACAACAAAGTACAAAATTTAGCATAATTTTTGACACCTTATTATCTGTAGGCAAATGGGCAAGCAGAGGCGTCAAACAAAACACTAGTTTCCATCCTTAAAAATATGGTCATAGATAGTCATAAGGATTGGCACATCCAAATACCACTTGCCCTATGGTCTTATCGCACTAGCATTCGGATGCCCACTAGGCCAACTTCATTTTTGTTAGTGTATGGCTCTGAGGTAGTCATGCCTCTCAAGTTGGAAATACCCTCCTTACACATATCAATGCAAGAGTTCATCGATGATGACACTGTATGGTAGGCCCGGTTAGACTAGCTTACATTACTCGACGAAAAATGCATCAATGATCTCGAGCATTTACGTATCTATCAAGAGTGACTGAAGAAATCATACAACATGAAAGTTCACTTGAGGGACTTTCAGGTCGGTGACCTGGTCTTAAAAGAGAAATAACAAAATTATAACTTGCTACCCCATTTAAGGGACAAGTTCATGGCAAATTGGCTAGGTCATTATGTAATCGATTGTAAAATAAGACCTGGAACATACTAGCTCACCTTTCTTGAAATAATCAAGGAACTATAACCCTTAAACATCAGTCATTTGAGGCCATTCAACATTTAGAGAGCCATGGACCACTCCAAAAGCTCCAAGGGTTTCCACAATCGCTTGGTTAACCAAAAAAACCCCAAAGGTATCCATAATCCCTTTGGTCAAACCAAAAGCCCCAAGGGTTCTCGCCATCCTTGGTCACCCAAAATGCCCCAAAGGTATCCATAATCCCTTTGGTCAAACCAAAAGCTCCAAGGGTTCCCATAATTGCTTGGTCAACCAAAAAAACCCCAAAGGTATCAATAATCCCTTTGGTCAAACCAAAAGCTCCAAGGATTCACGCAATCGCTTGGTCAACCTAAAATGCCCCAAAAGTATCAATAATCCCTTTGGTCAAACCAAAAGCTCCAAGGGTTCCCACAATCGCTTGGTCAACCTAAAACACCCCAAAGGTATCTATAATCCCTTTGGTCAAACCAAAAGCTCCAAGGATTCCCGCAATCGCTTGGTCAACCTAAAACACCCCAAAGGTATCAATAATCCCTTTGGTCAAACCAAAAGCTCCAAGGATTCCCGCAATCACTTGGTCAACCTAAAATACCCCAAAGGTATCTATAATCCCTTTGGTCAAACCAAAATCCCCAAGGGTTCTTGTCACTGTTTGGTCACCTAAAATGACCCAAAGGTATCCATAATCCCTTGGGTCAAACCAAAAGCTCCAAGGGTTCCCACAATCGCTTGGTCAACCAAAAACATCCCAAAGGTATCTATAATCTCTTTGGTCAAACCAAAAGCTCCAAGGGTTCTTGCCACCGCTTGGTCACCCAAAATTCCCCAAAGGTATCCATAATTCCTTTGGTCAAACCAAAAGCTCCAAGGGTTCCCACAATCGCTTGGTCAAACAAAAACACCCCAAAGGTATCTATAATCCCTTTGGTCAAACCAAAAGCTCCAAGGGTTCCCACAATCGCTTGGTCAACCAAAAATGCCCCAAAGGTATCTATAACCCCTTTGGTCAAACCAAAATCTCCAAGGATTCTCGTTACTGCTTGGTCACCCAAAATGTCCCAAAGGTATCTATAATCCCTTTGGTCAAAACCTCCAAAGATCCGTAAGAATCACTTGGTACACACCCATTCGGGTTAAACCATCCATAACGAATATTCAAAAACAACAGATAATCAAAAATAACAAAAAAAATTGCATCTCACTTTCACGCATAATTTTAAAAATCAAAACAAAGCTGCATTAGGCATCACATACATACATTGCATATTTGTTGGTCATACATGTCAAACGCACCATAGAATCTAATTACTCGACAATTCCATCATTTTCCACATTTGTCCATTTTGTAAATGATCCAACAAGAATAACGCCATTCACATTTTCACCATATCATAGTTAGTTTTCTTCTAATGTCTTTAGGGTTTTCCTCATTCAACTATCTTTAGATTTCTAGCCAAATGTTGTACAAATTCAGATCGATCTTTACAAGGTAGAGTTTTACTTGGATCACACCTTGTTACATAACATCCCAACACAAGCTTAAAACACATAAAAATTCCCAAGTTGTGTGAATGAAATACGAAACCTACATAGCGGTCTAGGATGCCATAAGTGAAATGTTATCTCACTCATCCCCCTATGCGAATGACCCTAAGAATGCTGAGAATTGGAAAAAGGACAAGAAAAATTCCTTCAATTCCCCAAAATAAATAGTGGTTTTCACCACTACAAAGAATTCAAACTCCAAACATCAATCTCAAAAGTGCACAAATCAAAAAGCACAAGAACACAGTGATTCTAATCACTGATCAAAATCCCAAGCTCAAACAAAATAAATAGTGATTATCATCACTACTGAGAAAATATCCCACTAAAAGAGAGGGAGTAACTATTGAATCCTTGGAATTCTTAGCATTTGAAAGATCATGAGGTGATCCTCAGTACCGGTTTGGTGGATAGCTTGCTGGTCACTGGTGGCAAACCCCCTGCATGATGATATATCTATCACATTAATTGTTGGGCATATGTACAGATCAATGTTTGCATGTGGATGAGCTAGCTTATGATAGCCTAGACTGCATCGTAGATTAATCCTACTAAATACAACAAAGGATTTAGTGGAGCTAATTAGGTGATCCTTAGTATAGGTTTGGTGGATAGCCTACCTGAAACTAAAGGTATCCTTATGAATACCACATAAACAAACTCAATCGCACACACAGGGATGTGAAATAACTTGGTCAAAATCAATTCTGATTCATACCTTGTTCAAAAGTCTTGTAAGATAATGTACAGTCTTGACTAGTTAGTTAAAGCATTTGAGTCTCAAAAAAATCTTAACTACATTCTAAAATAATTGTTGTACATTTTATTACTTACATTAGCATCAAAAAATACAAAATAAAAATTGCAGATGCAAATTTATTCCATAAAGCAATCACATAGTATTGAAATCCAGTAAATCTTGTACAATCTATGGTGTGACCACTTGTACACCAAACAAATCATTCCATTCATTCCATATACATACATCTATATTATATAGTTAAACTCATCCGCAGTAATAATAACATATGCATACATCAACATAAATAAATGTGCATAAAGAACAATAAACCATGACAAGTAAGTAATCAAACCAAAAAAAGAGTCATGTATATATATCAAGACAAAATGCCCTCAGGCTACAATAAGAAGGTCCTCTGACCTCACAAAAACCAAAAACTCAAAATCCCCAAAGCCTAGGGAGTCGGCCACCATGATCACACAGGATCGGTGTGACTGGAACTACCCCCAGTAGTATGGGTCCTATGGGACCTCTCAGGGCAATTTTTGCGAGCCCTTGCACCTTGCCCACCAACACTACCCTCACCTAGCTTCCTGTGATGAGATGATGTTGACTGCTCAATCTCATTACCTCTCGATAGTGTGATGAACCACCTCCACCAAGCATAGGCAACTGTCCATCGAGGTGGACAACCTCTGTCTCTAACTCTATCCAGTACTGACCCCACTCCATATCTCGTTGGTGATACATAGCCAATGCACTATCTTGCTGTACAAACTAAGTCTGCAAGAGATCCCTCTTCTGCATTACCTCCACCAAAGCATCTCTATGCTCCTCCTACCATCTCTGTAGGAGACCCTCCAATTGTGCTATCTCATCCTAAAGCCCAGCCTCCACATCCCCTAAGACATCTTGAGGCATGGGCACCTTCAGGATGGTCTGCTTCTCTGGCACCCATTGCTCTGGGACATGCTATACATTTGACTGCTTTAAAACCCCCAAATCATCTCCATCGCCGATGAAGTCATCGACCTCCACCATGTCAACATCATCAAGCGGAGCCCCCCAACCCTCCATCGATGCCTCTGTACCCCCACCTCCTACTGCTATAGTATCCATGCCTCCTTGAGGCCCCTCACTCTGCCATCTCCACATAATCCACCATTGGTCATACTCTACAGTCACCCTGACATCATCCACATTGGGTACATCAATAACTACATTAGACCCCTCGCCCAGCTACTCAATAGTAGGCCAGACTAGAGTCTTCTTGTCACCGTGACACCGATAGATTAAGGGATCACCAAGAAATCCCTAGAATACCCCAAACTGTTGCATCACCTAGACATATGGGAAGTACTCCTACTTTGTCCTATGTCGCCTGATCAACCATCTACCCCTGGGCACATGTCGGAGCCACTCTTCATCCTCAGGCTAGGCTGTATAGTCCTGATATAGCTACGATAACACCTGCCCTGGCACTAGATGAGAGAAGGCATTAGTATAGTGACCTACGTCACCTATCCATCGCTGACTCTGTCCATGCTCATCTGACCTCTGCCATAAATGGGCATATCCAATTCTTGATCCACCATCTTACCTTGAGTGGTCCAAGGCAAACCCTATGGTCACTCCACAGTTATGTGTTGCCACCCCCAGCACTGTAATAGATAGCTGCACCTGATCCCCTTCTGCTTTCGATAGCTAACCTCATAGAGCTCATCGTACAAATACGCCAATAACGTCTGACCCCATCTCATAATAAGTGGAGATGATGTAGGACACTCCACCAATGTGAAAACCAACTCAAGCAGGTTCTAAGGGAACCTCGCACCTAAGGAGTCAAGAAGTAGCATATTGGAGATGAGGGTCATGATCAAAGCATGCCTCACCCCTAATATGCCCTTCTCCAACCACCACCACACCAGAATAATACCTATCTAGTAGTCAGCCTCTACCCTCTCCATAGACCTCTCCACCCCCCTCTCCACCGTTGGACCAAAACACCATGTCAATACCGTTGTCCATTGGTCATGGTGGGTCATCCGGATAGGCAATCCATCTATTGAAATTTGTAGAATTTGATACACATCCTCCAAAGTAACAGTCATCTCCCCTATTGGGAGATGAAAAGTGTTGGTGCGGGGATCCATAGATTGATCAGGGCAGTCAAATATGCTCGATCCCCCACCACAGGGTCTAGATGCGTCATGTGATTGATCCCAAGGGCATCAAGCCACTCCCAATCCACAACTGGCAGGGCATCCTGGGCATCAGAGAAAACAGTCGGCTGGCGGTACCGACTCTTCACAACCTTAAACAACAAAATAAAATGAAAAAAAAATATTAAGTACATACTTAATATAAAAAAAACATTAAAAAAACTATACAACAGAAGTACAGACTACAATTTATAATTTTACAACAAAACTATAGCATAAGAAGTACAATAAAACAAATGTACAATGAAAGTACATAATCATTAAAATAAAACTGTACAACAATGACAACATACATGAAAATAACTATACAATCAACAAAAAAAACAAAAATCATATTCAACCTTAATGTGAATGCAAAACAAAACCAAAAAAAAATATTAGGGTTTCAAACTTAATATGGCAAAAAAAAAATGAAATAAAACATATTAGGGTTTCAACCATAATATGAACAAAAACAACAAAATAACAAAGCACAAAAACATGTTGGGTTATTTTAACCTAATAAAAAAAAAAAACAAAGCAAATAAAGTTCCTATATTAGGTTTTCAACATGATATACAAATAAAACCAAACCAAAACACACAAAAAAATTAGGTTTTTAAAACATTAAAAACAAAATAAAGCGAACAAACATTTTATATGTGAGTTTTAAACTTCATATAAAACACGTATGAATAACAAGCAGAGAGAAGGAACATCATACCAGTCTCACCTCGGATCCTCCACTCAAATATCTGGTTCTTGCACTTATGATGTTAAAAAAATTTCAGCAGTGCTCTGCTACGCACACTCACACTCCTCACTGCTCCAAATCGCCAAGAAAAAATATTGCAAATGAGCCCAAAACCTAGTTTTGGTCCTTATATAGGCTGTTAGGCCTGTAATCGTTCCACCCTAGGATGAACGCTCCTATTTAACACTCATGCCACCCTAGGACGATTATAAAATTGGTATTCATCCCACCCTGGGATGATTACAGAGCAAGAAATAAAGCAACAAAAACTGCATCCAAAAAATACACCAAAAACAACAATAAAGAAGCCGAACAAAGGTGCCTTTGCACCTAACATCATGGCATGTAAAACCACCGTCGGGGTCACAAATACTCACTATCCTACTCCCTAATAAGGCTAGCATAGCCGGACCACTCCACGGGAAGGAGGATTTTTGATAATTTCTACCCCAATAGGCATAAAAAAGGGTCAAAACCCACCAAAAATAGGTCCGATGGTTGGAAAACTGCAATAAGCATTCAACGAAAACAACTGAAGGCACCCTTACAAATGTCATATTGGGTCAAGTGACTCGTCATTTTTCTCATTTTTGGTCATTTCGTCATCGATTCATCGCTTGAGGGGGTAGTCATACTTAGTCACCAATCAACAAATACACACCCAATCAAGGAAATGGTATGCATTCAAAGAATCATTGACAAAGATAATCACGCTCCTGCTTGGGGTAGCAAACAAGCAATAATCATAGGCTAAACAAATACTTGATATTCTATAAGCATGAAGAAAATGTTCCTCGAACAAAAGGTTGTGCCCTTTGCTTATTCATGTCTGAACAATGTCCAAGATCAAGTACACCTCACTGAAAATGGTTACACTTGAGTTAAGCTCCTTAGCTTGTCAGAAGCAAGGATTCAATAATGTGTGCCCTTTCCATACTTGGGGCATCAAAATTTGGTTAGGTTACTGAGAAAACCTAATCATTAAGTGCTTTGGTCATCTATTTTTGCTCAGCACTGAGCCACACACAACGCATCCCAAAAAGAGGTATTTGTAGACACCAAAACAGCACCAATCCGATTATGTGACTACAAGCACTGACAAAATTGTCATACATACCCCCTAGAGCAGCCTCCAGAGGTAAAAAAATGGTCCTAACCACTCCCAAATTATTTTTGGAAGGTCAGAGGTTAGTTTTTCACCTTTTAAGCACTTTGCTCCCTATTCGTCCCACCCTAGGATGACTAGAATCCTATTCATCCCACCCCAGAACGATTGGCAACAATCACTCCAAGGTGGGACGATTAGTAGGTTTGACTAGAAAAAAGTCAAACCTTGACAAATGACATCCCAAATCCACCATCTAACTTTTCCTTCAAGGTATGGGATTGCAAGGGAAGGTTTCAAATCAAAGAGGCTTCAATCAAGCCTGCCCTGATCATGGAGGCCTCAATCAAGGAGACCCTAATCAGGGAGGAATATTCTCTCCCACAAAAAATGCATAATGATCCAAGTGGTGCCCTCACATTTGCATTCAAAGGAGACCCTTAGGTCTATAAAAAGGTGAGCCTCCTCACCCTAAATAAAAATAGAGCTAGAGCATTTGCAACAACGAAGTGTTGCCAAACTATACCCCCACTCCTCTTTGTGCTTCCTACATCTCTAATCTCTCTCTTCTGGAAGATAGGTTATCGGGTGAACACTAGCAACGTAATCCAGATCCAAAAACCCAAGAAATCAGCCACAATCCCACCCCAAACATGTTGACAAAACCCCCTAGGAAGTTTTGGACCCATCCCACTTGGATTGATGTCAAAACTAAGCCATAAACGATGGGCGTCCCACCCTCGGGTGCCCCCCAAACTGCTATAGTCCTAATCGTCCCACCCTGGAGTGGTTAGAAATCTATGCATTGTTTTGTTACTATTCTTTGTGCATTCTTTTATATCTAATGTACTTATGTTGTTGTCCAAATTTCATTGCTTTCTAACATGATTTGACCTGGTTTCTGTCATTTTATGCGTCTACTAACCTAAAGGGAGCACCTTCGGATGCAAGATAACCTGGGTAGAATTTGCCAAATCTGACCTTCTGGGTCATCTCAAAATACTTTTTTTAGTCTAACCACAAGTTTGCAAGAGTTTCAAAGGCCTTTGGGCAGGACATTTGCAAGGTCACTTTTTGTAGGTTTTACGACAGTCCCCAGCGTCCCACCCTAGAGTGATTATAAATTTATGTATGATTTCCTTACTTTTCCTTTTGCAATATGTCCCAAATGATATCCTAATGCCTCTGTTAAAGTTTGAACTGATTTTGACATGATTTGATGATCGTTTTATTATTTTATGTATTAACTAGCTCGTAGGGCACCCTTGTCACATACAAGAGAATTTGGGTAGGATATAAAAATTCCAATTATTTGGGTAGTCTTAGAATTACATATAATGCCTAAATTGTGAGTTTTAGGTGATTTGGATAGGCATAGGTGGAACATTGGAGTGCTCACTTTGGAGAGGCTCCCGATGGGCAAACGAGCATAATGGGGCCGTCCAACGCCGTTTCGATGCAAAATAAATTGATAAAAATTATAGAAATTATCCTTTACATTTCCATATCATTCTATAATCTACTTATCAATATTATCACCGATATCTTCAAAGCGCCCGTTGGAGGCCTTGGGGATTGCATGTTTTTCTAGATACGCACATGCTATTAATGATTTGTTGTCTTTTTGTGTGTAAGATCTCACCACTAGGAATACTAGAGGGGCAGCAAGAAACGATGAACACATAGACACAAGCAGTGACAACTTTTAGCCCGCCCACTTTGAGTGTGGGCACGCGAAAGAAGTTGTAAGTGTACCGTCTGATCTTGGAAGCGCGGCTTCTTTCAGGAATCCATTAATGTAACAAATTGTATCAAATGTTTTGAGCCCTAGAGGGGGGATGTATTGTAATCATATTAAAATCAATATCAATAAAGGAGGCCCCGCTTTGTTTGCTCACATCTTGTTTATGTGTCATTTCCTTCATGCATTGCTCATCGCATTCGTAAGACTTAACATCTATATATATTTTTATTTGCATCATATCGGTACACTATTTTTCTGCTGCTTTCACCAAGTTTTCCTGAGATTCAAAATTAGATCAAGTGGAAGTGGGATTTTAATTCAAATTACTCCATCACATTTCTTCTAAAAGGATTTTTCCTCATTATTTTCTCAAGTTCATAAATAAGGAGTAACATAATAGATGAAGGTCCTTGGTTTAGGGGTAAATATGCATTATATTTAAGACATTGGAGTGAGAAATGTTTTGTGGACATATAAACTATTAAAAGGCTTCCGATATGGATTAAGATTTTTGAACTTTATTATTAACTCACCAATAAGTAGAGTTTGAATAATATTGGTAATACTCTAGATGGATTCATATAGGAAGGACCAACTACTAAGGAGAGAAGGTATGGTGTATACACTCGAATATGTGTTGTCATGGATATTTCTAAACCTTTAACACAATCAATTAGGATTAAATTTAATTAAAAGAATGAGATTAACAAGTGGATTTTGAAAACATTGCATTCTAATGTCATAAATATCATGAAACTAGGAACATAGCAAGAGATTGCAAAGTGAAAATGGAGGAAGAGATGGAATTTTTTGGGCATGATGATAAATTCAATTTGAAGCAAGGAGACCACTCTTGATTTGTAAAGATCCAAAACTTGAATCTTTCCTCAAACAGATCATAGATTCTAGTTAATCTTTTAGCTTAGATTAGTAAAGTACATACATGCTTAGATTGTATGCTTTATATTTTACATGATATCTGATCTACTTATCAGATTGAAATTAATACTCAGATATTACAAAAAGAGATCACACACAATTATAAATTGTAGAGGACACAAGATGTTTTACATTGAAATCCAAAATGGTAAAACCATAGCCTAAATAAATTGGATAGATTGTTATTGGAATTTAAAACTATTACAAATCCTTACTAATATTCAAGTGGTTGTATTTTTATCTTTTTAAATTGGATAGATTGTTATTGGAATTTAAAACTATTACAAATCCTTACTAATATTCAAGTGGTTGTATTTTTATCTTGTTCTTCCCAATTTTTGCTCTTTCCTCTTCCTCCTCTAACTCTTGGTTCTCCCATTGTAGATTTGGTAATCAAACCCTCATAATGTGTTGTTAGAAAAGCCCTCATTATGTGTTATGCAAAATCCCTCATAATAAGTTATCATCAAAAATCTATCACAATGTGTTCTGCAAAAAGCCCTCACAATGTGTTGTGCAAAAATTTGTCACAATGTGTTGTGTAAAAATCTATCACAATGAGTTGTGCAAAAATCTGCCACAATGTAAATTTATCACCATCTATTATGCAAAAATATACCACTTTTATTAAATGTGTGTAGCCTTTTTTACAATACTCATTTAATAAAATGGGTTGGATTTTAATAAAATGGGATGGATTTAAATACCAACACTCATTTAATAAAATGGGATGGATTTTATTAAATGAGTGTTGGTATTTAAATCCAACCCATTTTATTAAATGAGTGTTGGTATTTAAATCCAACCCATTTTATTAAATGAGTGTTGATATTTAAATACAACCCATTTTATTAAATGAGTGTTGATATTTAAATCTAGCCCATTTTATTAAATGAGTGTTGGTATTTAAAATCCACTCATTGAATTATGGAAGTTACAACCAATTTTATATCATTCTAAACAACCCTTTTCTAATTGTCTTAGCTTTTTGTGCTAACCTCCATTTTTTGAGAAACCACTCTAGATATATTCTCCTCGAAACAATATTTATAATGGTAATAGTTTAATCCAATTTGACCTAGTAACGAAGAAATTACGACCTATTAAATATACCTTTGTAAGAAATTTTGAACACATCAACCCATATATTCTAGAACTTTGTGGTTCAGTAATTTGACCATAAATTTAGCCTCGGTTATCCATTTTGAGTGCTTCAAAAGTATTGAAAATATATTTCCAAGATGTATGTCATGGAGCCATTCAAATTAACCCAACATCTATGAATTTTTTGTAGAATTTAAAAACATTGACCTTGCTACATTTATCCTCCATACTCTATTTCAAAAAGTGTTGATTGCTCCGAAGTAAGGATTTTATCTAGAGCTCCATCCACACTTCCTATAGCTGATATTTTAGTTGGCATCCTAATTAAGACCTCCCCCATTGGAGGATTTTGGTCCCTCAAAATCATCTTTATTCAGATGGGAATATTATTTATCTGCTTTCTTCTTAGAGATCCACTTTGTCTTACTCAGCATTTTCCCCTTAGGACATACCAGTCATAATTCTTCCTATCCTTGGTGTATTGTCTACATTCTTCAAATAAAGTTAGATACATCATTTAACATATTGGACCCATAGACATATCGTTGCAGGTTAACTACTATTTTGTGCATGCTAAAATGACCAACTAGTGATATGTGAGATTCCCTTATCATCTGTAAGCATTTGTCTCTATTGCATGCAAACATTTTTCCCTCTTTGAATAGGAAGTCATTTTTCAAATGAAAATTCTTATTAAATTTACCTTGCACTCCATTTTTCAACTCCTTGTACTTCTTCCCAAGTTAAACATCTTCTTCATACTTCTCCTTGTACTCTTCAAAAGAAAAAGGCTCTAATTCCTTCATTTATTGGAGAGTGAAGTTGGGTGCTTCCACCTCTTTATTGAACTACATATTACTATTTGTGTCTCTTATCATCAATAGCACAAATCTCTTGATTACATTCACCAAATGCTTGGCCCAATGCACTATCACAAGTTGGAATTTCTTTTCCAACCCACTTGAATTAATCCCATATGTGATTCCACATTTCTTCAACTCCCAAATATTGTTCCTCTACTTAAACAAAGCATCTCTTTCCCATAAACATGAGCTACCAAAAATTACTTTGCAAATATCAAGAGGTACTACATCACAAGTAATTACATCATGGAATTTATTTTTAATAGAAAATTGTAAAGTACATTGTTTGGTTACCTGTAGCTCTACATCCTTCTGTACCCATCCCAATGGATTTGGTTGTGGATGATCCATAGTATTCAATTTTATATGCTTCACTAGATCATTAGAAAATAAATTTCATTGGGATCCATTGTCAAACAATGTTGTAACTTGCATCCTATACACTTGTATGTAGACCCAAAATAATTCATCTTTCTTGGACTCTAAAGTTTTTTCCTCCTTATTAGAGGTCTTCTCCTTCCTGAAATGTTTAAATCTGGTAGCACACACTAGCTTTCCTTAATCCTCTTCCTTAAAACATCCTTCTTCCTCCTGCTCAACCTTTTTGGAAAAATTAGCAAATTTATTGTTTCCCTTGTTCCACCATTTTTACCTATTTTTAGGGTGTATCTTCCAACAATCCTCACTTGAATGAGTGTCAATATTACACTCGTTGGAATACTTTTTACACTTTTGTGATTTGGTTGTTGTAACCCCTAATTTATTCTTGTATTTATTATTGTATCCCTTTGTTTTCTCTATAGGCTTAGAGGGTTTAGATGAAGTTAATACCTTATTATATTTTATTGACTTTTTGACCTTCATTTCTAGGTATGTGGATTTAATGCATACATCATAAATGTCCTTAACATCAAATAATATCAGTTCTATCCTGATCTGACAAGACAAACCACACTTATATTTCTTAAAAATTTAAGGATATCATAGATTAACACCCATTAGAACAACTTGTTTTTTGAATTCCGTGGTGTATTCTTTGACTGTTTGGCCCTACCCCTATCTCAAAAACAACCATGTCTCCTCCATCTTCTCATGATAGCTAATAAGATAAAATTGAGATCTTATAGCCTTCACAAATTATGCCCATGTTTCCACAACTCGCTATTGATTTCTTTCCAATACAACTAAGTATGCCTCCCACCATGTGAAAGTATGGGCACCCAGTTTCAATTTAGCAAATATAATATATTGTACCTCTGTATAAGACTTAGTACTAAAGTAAACCTCTAATTTCTTTAGTCACCCATATATTTTTTTGGGATTTAACTTTGCTTCATAAGATGTAATATCAATTTTGACCTCCATTTTAAATATATCTGCAGTCAAATATTGTGATGAGATATTCTAAGGTTGTTTAGAGTGGCATCCTTCAACCTCCATTTTATCACCATTGGAAGCACTAGAATTAATCTCATATTCTAAATCTAATTTATTCTTTCGCTTCATTGATTTCATTTCTTCTTGAGAAAGCACCATCTCCATCATGCTTTGGAGAGTGTTTTCAATTTCAATAAATCATATTTTGATCTACCATTTTCATAGATTTGATCCTTCTTATCTCAATATTTGGGTTTTTTGGGGCTAAGTCATTTCCTTGGAATATTCTACCTTGGATACACACTTCTTCAAGAAAATCTACTCTAATACCAAACTTGATATGTAAAAAGCCAAAACTTGACTATTTCCTCAAATAAATCATAGATTATCCTTAATATTTCAGCTTAGGTTAGTAAAATATATCCATGCTTAGATTGTATACTTTATATTGTATGTGATATATGATCTACTTATAAAATTGAAATTAATACTCAAATATTACAAAAAATAAATCACACACAAAATTATAAATTGCAGAGGACACAAAATTTTTTATGTGGAAACCCAAAATGGTAAAACCATAGCCCAAATAAATTGGATAGATTGTTATTGGAATTCAAAGTTGTTACAGATCCTTACTAATATTTAGTTGGTTGTATTATTTATCTTGTTATCCCCAATATATTCTCTTGTCTCTAACTTCTCTACCTCTCGGTTCTCCCACTATATATGTGGTAATTAAACCCTCATAATTTGTTGTCTTATAATCCCTTATGATGTGTTTTGCAAAAGCCCTCACAATGTGTTATCTGTAAAACTCTATCCCAATGTGTTTTGTAAATATCCCTCACAATGTGTTGTGCAAAAATATTTTATAATAAGTTGTGTAAAAATCTATCACAATTAGGTGTTGTTGGGATCTTCCACCGGTGTTCCCACTCCTAGTTGACGATCAACCCGTGCAAAATCTTCTTCTAAGAAAGGTAAAAATATTGTAGAATCTCTTCCTATGAATATCACTACATTAGATTTCTCTTGTCTAGCTTGCAAAATGCTAAAGACTATATCTGCTCCTTCACCTAGTGCATTCTCTAATCAATCTGCTAATGACATCGACCATGTGATTAACTTGGACAATATCATATCCATGGTGACATCGATGCTTTCGAGGGCTGGTAAACTCATCAACTGAATTAAGAATAAGAATATGTCCACCCTTGGGGAGGAGGTCTCTAAGATGGATAATTATAATCAATATTATCTCCCACTCTTGAAATAGTTGGGATTTTTTGCGATCGTTCCCTTTTAGATTGGAAATATTCCTTTTTAGCCCATGAATTTTGGATTTCTCAGTGTTGGGTGTTGGGTCATCTCTTGTGGTATTTTTGGTGGGCTTCACCCCTTGTTCTTGTTTGTTCTCTACTGTGAATTTTTCATGTAGGATCCTCTATTTTGGTATGTAATGGTTTGGGGTAAGGGTTTTCATTTAGGATCCTCCCTTCTCAGCCTGTAACAAGGTTTTGGTATCATTTCAAAACCCTTTACCAATAAAAAAATATCACAATGAGTTGTGCAAAAATCTATCACAATGTAAATATACCACCATGTGTTGTGCAAAAATTTACCACTTTTATTAAATATGTGTAGCCTCTTTTCTTAAATGGGTGTTGGTATTTAAAACTAACCCATTTTATTAAATGAGTGTTGGTATTTAAATCTAGCCCATTTTATTAAATGAGTGTTGATATTTAAATTCAACCCATTTTATTAAATGAGTGTTGATATTTAAATGCAACCCATTTTATTAAATGAGTGTTGGTATATAAAACCCACTCATTGAATTCTAGAAGTTATAGCCAGTTTTTTATCATTCTAAACAGCCCTTTTTTGACTACCATAACTTTTTGTGTTGATCTTAATTTTCTAAGAAAAAAATATGCTCCTCGAAAATAGCTTTCTAACAATACAATTTTTGAAGATAAATAATGAAGTTGAAAAGGATGAAAAATTTGAGCGGGAAGCGAGCAGGCGGGAAGCGATGAACTAGGGTTTCTGGAGCTAAGGAAAATCTAGGGCATCAGTTGGGTTGCCGAAGTGTTTTCTGGTTACTGTGGATCTGAAGGCAAGATTGCTGCCCCAGGAGGGTCCAATGGGGACTTCTTCGGATCCTCTCCTAGGGAGAAATAGCTCTTATGCAGATTTGTTCAAAGATAAATCTCCATCCAAGACTGACGAAGCTCAAAGAACTGCATTTAAAATGCTCTTCACGGCTGCTGGGAACAGATCAACAGCGCATCGAGTTAATGGATGCCTGCCACAGTCCGAATCAAGGCCCAAGATTGTCATTGAGCCAAGGATGGTCGAAGAAATAGTCTTATACAGAGCCAATCACGACTTGATCTATAAATTCATGGGTATTCGCCCTACCCTAAATTTTTTGCACTCTTGGGTCCGACAAAACTGGGAGCCTCATGGTGAGTACTCTTTATGGTTTATTAGCAATGGGTATTTTATTGTCAGTTTTTCTTCTCTGGCCGATAGAAATAGGGCTTTCGAATCAGAAAAGAGGAATCATGGTCCGGCAGGATTATTTGTTCAACCCTGGAGAGTGGGATTCGA
The DNA here is from genome assembly GCA_028583015.1 of Wollemia nobilis. Lineage (NCBI taxonomy): Eukaryota > Viridiplantae > Streptophyta > Pinopsida > Araucariales > Araucariaceae > Wollemia > Wollemia nobilis. The sequence continues at coordinate 4,518,808 of JAQPPZ010000057.1, forward strand.
TCCTCGAATTGAACCCACTGTTGTCCCGGTTTGGATCCATTTGTATGCACTTCCAATGGAGTTTTGGAGTGAGCAGGTTTTGGAGATGATCGATAATTCCCTTGGAAGACATTTGGGTGTCTCCAAAGACACAATAGAAGGGAACACAGCTGTTTATGCAAGAATATGCATGGAAATGGATCTTAGCCAGCCTCTACCGATAGAGGTGGAACTTGAACTTGCAGGACTATCTTGGATTCAACAGCTGGATTATGAGGCTCTGCCCTTTAGATGTAGAGTTTGCCACAAATACGGGCATTTGGCCCGATTTTGCCCAAATAATATGAACACAAAAATGGAGGCTCCTCTAGGAATGTCAAATCTTCCTAAGGAGGGTAAGGCAACAATAAACAAAGAACCAACCAATACTTCTCAGGGTAAAGAAGCTCAGAGAGATGGTTTTGAACAGCCCAAAAGAAGGAGAAGGCAAAAGAAAAAATATGGTAAAGAGCAAACCCATCTCAAGCCCGCCAATAGGTATGAGATATTTAAGACACTAGTGGACCAAGAGGAACAATTCATGGAAGGAGTGGATGGTAATAGTGAAAATAATAACATCCTCGTTCAAGCTCCTCTTTCATCTCCCCCCGTCATAGAGCAGGTAATTGACCTCAGTGAGTTACCACAGCCAGAGAGTGCAGGGGCATTGATAGTGCATAACCAAGAGCAGCCAATAATTAAGGATGTCAGCATGGGAATAGCAGAAAAGAATAGAGAAAGGCCAACTTTAGGGATAACTCAGGTGGAAAAGAGATAAAAAAATAGCAACTCTCAAGGAGTGGGTAGAAAATCAAATAAGGAATTGCTAGCAGTTCAAGGAGACAAACTGATCACTGGAGGATCGGTGAGGCCAATAGATTCTTACTGCTCTCAAGGTAACCAATGATTATACAATCATGGAATGTTAGGGGTTTAAATAGTAGAACCCATCAATCTGTTGTTCGAAGACTCTTAGAAAAATGTAAAACAAATTTTTTGCTTATTCAGGAGACAAAAATGTCGTTAGATCTTATGTGTAAAACAGTTAACAGAATTTGGAGGGGTGTTGGTCATATGGAAGTGGCTGCCCAAGGTGCCTCAAGGGGGATTGTTACTCTTTGGAACTCTCTTGAATGGACTGCAATAGAACATCTAGCTTGGAGGGGTGTTCTCACATCACATTTTAGGAATAATGTCACAGCTCAACATGTTTTAATCACAAATTTTTATGGGACTCAAAACCTTGATGGTCAGAGGCTTCAATGGAAAGTTGTGCATAACATGAGAATCTCAAGGGAAGATTTAGACTGGATTATTGTTGGGGATTTTAATGCTAAATTATCCTCTAGAGATCAGGAAGGGGGAACCCCAATTTTGGACCCAGGGGATCGACTTATGATTGCCCAAGTCCAGGCTTTACACTTAGTGGATATTAAATGCCCTGGAACCAACTATACTTGGACTAATAAGAGGAGGGAGCCACATAGCAGGAAGGTAAAGTTAGACCATTTTTTGGTTTCAGAGGAGGCATTTGTAAAATGGAATACAAAATTTTAGATTTTGGAAGGTCCAGTTTCAGATCACTTTCCCATTTTGTTGGAAGGAGGGACTAAGACAGGGCAGCATCACAAACCATTTAAATTTGAGAATTTTTGGTTACAAAAAGAGGAACTTCGAAAGAAAATTCCACAGTGGTGGGAAGAAGGCCGCCCAACATATGGGACAACAATGTTTAGATTCCACAAACAACTTCATTATGTCAAAGCTCAACTGAAACATTGGAGGCGAGCTAACAAGACAGACTTCCAGGTCCAAAGAGCTCCTTTGGTGGCCAGATGGGATGAGGTTCAAAAACACTTTAGGGAAGGAACAATTACAGAGCAGCTCAAAGCCGAGGATGATGCCTTGCGTAAAGCGGTTGAGGACATTGACAACCAAGAGGAGACCTATTGGAAACAGAGAGCAAGAACCACTTGGTTATTAGAAGGTGATAGAAATACCAAATTTTTCCATCGGACTGCTTGTGCTAGGAGACAGATGAATAACATGGAAGCTCTTCAAGATGAGAATGGGCACTCCTTTGATACACTTCCAGGTATGCATTCCCATTCAATGGATTATTTTTCTAAACTTTTTAAGGAAAGTATGGTGCAAGATGAAGAGGCTCAAAACGACGTTATTGTTGTCATACCTTTCGTTATCTCTGAAGAAGAAAATCAGACCCTTCTTAAACCCATTGATAGAGAGGAACTGAAGAATGTGGTCTTTGGAATGAGCACCAGAAAAACTCCAGGTCCAGATGGCTTTCCAATTGAGTTTTTTCAGGCCTTTTGGGATAACTTGGAGGAGGATGTAATGGTTGTTATAGAGGAGTCCAGAGGTAGTAAAAGAATGCTTAAAGCACTAAATCATACTTTCATTACCTTAATTCCAAAAGGGGAGGAGGGGGTACATATTTTAGATTATAGACCTATTGCCTTATGCAATGTGATATATAAAATAATCACAAAGGTAATGGCTGAGCGGCTAAAACCTCTTTTACATAACATTATCTCCTCCGAGCAAGGGGGTTTTGTAGAGGGTAGGCAGATCCTGGATGGGGTGGTTCTAGCTCTAGAGGCAATCCATTCAATGCAAACATCTGGTAATAAAGGAATGTTCATAAAATTAGATATGTCAAAGGCTTATGATAGGGTGGAGTGGAGCTTCTTGGCAAAGATGATGGCAGCCTTTGGTTTCTCTCAGGATTGGATAGAATGGGTCATGAGTTGTGTCTCTACTCCGACATACTCAGTGTTAATCAAGGGTCTTCCCTCGCAACCATTTGGAGCCACTCGAGGCCTTCGTCAAGGGGATCCTTGCTCTCCCTATCTTTTTCTCATATTGGCTGAAGGACTAGGCAGACTTTTCTTGAGGAGAAGACAACAAGGTTTGCTAACAGGTATCAAGGTGGGTGAGGAAGTTTTGACTCACCTACAGTTTGTGGATGATACTGGATTGGTGGGAGTGGCCAGCTTCAGGGAAGCAAGAATGATCAGAGATACTCTTAGTGTCTACCTTAGGGCTACAAACCAAGTCATCAATGATAAAAAATCCAAAGTGGTCTTTTTCAATCTTGATCAAAGGCTTCAGGACAGAGTTTTAGAGATCTTGGGATTCACAAGGACTTCTCTCCCAAGTGGTTTACTTGGGGGTCCCTTTGCACTTTAAAAAACTAAAAATAGATATCTGGAGGAATATTTTGGATTGTATCAAGGATAGAATTAATCATTGGTCTCACAAATGGTTAAGCTACGGGGGTAGATTAACTTTTTTATAGTCAGTCATTCAGGCCATGCCAATTTATAAATTCTCTATCCTGGCTGCCCCACATACTATATGGAAAGAGTTGGACAAGATGGCTAGAAAATTTTTATGGGAAGGAGTAAAAGGAGAGAGGAAATGGGCCTTAGTAGGTTGGGACAAAGTAACCCAACCCAAGGTAAAAGGAGGTTTGGGACTGAGAAGATCCAAGATAAATAACAAAGCTTTGGCTGGAAAGCTTTACTGGAGGTGGATTTCCCAACCAACTTCCTTATTCAGTAGAATCCTAACTAGTAAATATCTGGGACATGTTAACCCAAATGAGGTGGGCCATTTCCCTTTGGATGGTACTGGATCCTTAGTGTGGTAGGCTCTCAAGTTAGGATCTCAGGTAGTAAAAGATCGATTATTTTGGAAAGTGGGGAGAGGGGAGAAGGCACATTTTTGGACAGATTCATGGGATCAATACCCACCTATCATTGTTGAATTTCTTGAATTGCAACCAATAAAAGTAGCCATTGAAACCAAGGGATGGGTCCAAATTGAAAGTTATTTCACCACTAGTCAGCTGGGGGAGTATAAGTTTAAGCAGTTCAAGAAGTTGGATGAGTGGCCAATTTCAATCCCTTCGGATTTGGCACCCATCATGACTAAAATCTTGATAGAAAGATTTCTCACAGGTAGAGACGAGGAGGATGAATTAGCTTGGGGCTATGGGAGCCTTGGTGTCTACACAGTGAAGGATGGATATGACAAGATCCTTCCAGAGCCTCCCCCTCATACTTATCAGGTTGAGGATTGGAGAAAGATTTGGCATTCCAAAGGTTGGCTGAAAGTAAACTTTTTTGCCTGGCAGTTCATGCACAATGGAATTCTCACTTTTGATAATCTCAGATGTAAAGGAATCATCGGTCCTTCTCAATGTGTCTTATGCTACAAGAGCGAGGAAACAACTGATCACTTGATGTTTGAGTGCCCTTTCATGCGCCAGATTTGGAAGAGATGGTTTTCATATTATAAAATTCAAGTTAATGGTGACTTGAATTGGATTAATATCTAGGGAAAGATGGAAGAGGGGTAGATTTAAATCTAAAGCTCTTCGTATTGGTTGGGAGCTTGGATTAAACTTTATTTGGTGGCAAGTGTGGTTGGAGAGAAATGCTAGAATTTTTAGAGAAACTTTTTCTTCGTTAGATGGAGTTTGGCAGGTCATTTGGAGCAAAGTCACAGAAACTGTGGCCATCTATGCTAAAGAGGAAACTCAGGTTGTTATTGGGGCAATGGAAGAGGGAGTTGAAGTGCAAGAGGGACAGGACAGAGCTAGTTGGAAACCTCCCCCAGAAGGTTGGATTAAAATTAATACTGATGGAGCTGCAAAAGGCAATCCGGGTAGAGCCAAAATTGGAGTGGTTTGCCGGAATCATGTTGGAACAGTGCTCTATTGGGAACTGCAAGGCTTGGGAAGAGCCACAAACAATGAAGTAGAAGCCATAGCTATCAAATCTGCTTCTATTTGGGCAGTTAAACAGGGCCACAGGAGGATAATACTTGAATCAGATTCTCAAATAATGGTTGGAGCTCTAGATTGCATGAGGAACTTTGCTTTGAAAGCATGGAGGTTGAGGATTCTTGTCACTCAAATTAAGGAATTATGGAGGGAATTAGATGATGTGATTCCAATTTATGTGAGTAGAGATTTAAACAAAGCGGCCGACTTCCTGGCTAAGATGGGTGCTGAGAAGGAGGTAGGGGTTCAGTTGCACAGTGACATGGCTATTGAGGATGAGGTGATTAGGCAGGGTCTTGAAAGGTCCTTGAGCTAATGATCAAAGAAAAAGCAAAGGGAGGAAAGGTGTCACGATATCGTGACATGTTGCTTCATCGTGGCCAAGGGAGGAAAGGTGTCATGATATCGTGACATGTTGCTTCATCACGGCCAAGGGAGGAAAGGTGTCACGATATCGTGACATGTTGCACTATCACGGTCACTGGAGGAAAGGTGTCACGATATCGTGACATGTTGCTTCATCGCGGCCAAGGGAGGAAAGGTGTCACGATATCATGACATGTTGCTTCATCGCGGCCAAGGGAGGAAAGGTGTCACGATATCGTGACATGTTGCTTCGTCACGGCCAAGGGAGGAAAGGTGTCATGATATCGTGACATGTTGCTTCATCACGGCCAAGGGAGGAAAGGTGTCACGATTTCATGACATGTTGCTTCATCGTGGCCAAGGGAGGAAAGGTGTCACGATATCGTGACATGTTGCTTCGTCGTGGCCAAGGGAGGAAAGGTGTCATGATTTCGTGACATGTTGCTTCGTCATGGCCAAGGGAGGAAAGGTGTCATGATATCGTGACATGTTGCTTCGTCATGGCCAAGGGAGGAAAGGTGTCATGATATCGTGACATGTTGCTTCGTCACGGCCAAGGGAGGAAAGGTGTCACGATATCGTGACATGTTGCATCGTCACGGCCAAGGGAGGAAAGGTGTCATGATATCGTGACATGTTGCTTCGTCGCGGCCAAGGGAGGAAAGGTGTCATGATATCGTGACATGTTGCTTTGTCATGGCCAAGGGAGGAAAGGTGTCGCGATATCGTGACATGTTGCTTCTTCATGGCCAAGGGAGGAAAGGTGTCACGATATCGTGACATGTTGCTTCATCACGGCCAAGGGAGGAAAGGTGTCACGATATCGTGACATGTTGCTTCATCGTGGCCAAGGGAGGAAAGGTGTCGCGATATCGTGACATGTTGCATTTTTGCGGCCAAAGGAAAAAAGGTGTCACGATTTCGTGACATGTTGCTTCGTCGCGGCCAAAGGAGAAAAATGTCGTGATATCGCGACATGTTGCTTCGTCGTGACCGAAAGAGAAAAAGTGTCACGATATCGTGACATGTTGCAACATCGTGGCTGAAAGAGAAAAAGTGTCATGATATCGTGACATGTTGCTACATCGCGGCCAAGAGAGAAAAAGTGTCACGATATCGTGACATGTTGCTTCATCATGGCCGAAAGAGAAAAAGTGTCATGATATCGTGACATGTTGCAACATCATGGCCAAGAGAGAAAAAGTGTCACGATATCGTGACATGTTGCTTCATTGCAGCCAAAGGAGGAAAAGGTGTCACGATTTCGTGACATGTTGCAACGCCACTGCCCAAGGAGAAAAAATGTCATGATTTCATGACATGTTGCTTCGTCGCGGCCAAAGGAGGAAAAAGTGTCGCGATATCGCGACATGTTGCATTTTCGTGGCCAAAGGAGAAAAGTGTCGCGATATCGTGACATGTTGCATTTTCGCGGCCAAAGGAGAAAAGTGTCGCGATATCGTGACATGTTGCATTTTCGTGGCCAAAGGAGAAAAGTGTCGCGATATCGTGACATGTTGCATTTTCGCGGCCAAAGGAGAAGAAGGAAAGAGTGTCGCGATATCGCGACAAGTTGCATCAACTGACCATGTCGATCCCCCTGTTAGCTAGTTAATGGTTCAAGAGATTTGGCTCCATTGCAAATCTTCTTTTACTATTGTAAGCATGTGTTCTCTCTGACTTCGGCTGGGAAAAGTCTCTTCCCAAATTGTAATTGATCTTTGTTTTAATACAAGTTTTTTCAAAATTTTCAAAAAAAAAAAACAATACAAGTTTCATCTAATTTTACCTAGTAACAAAGAAATTACAACCTTTTTAAAAAAACCCTGTAAACAATTTTGAACACGTCAACCCATACATTCTAGAACTTCGTGGTTCAATAATTTGACCATAACTTTGGCCTCGATTGTCCATTTTGAGTGATTCAAAAAGTTTCAAAAATATCTTTCCAAGATGCATGTCATAGAGCCATCCAAATTCATCCAACTTCTATGAATTATTTATAAAATTTAAAAACATAGAGCTTATTGTATTTTTCTCCCATACTCTATTCTAGCAAGTGCTAATTGCTCCAAAGTGAATATTAATTTTGGAGCTTCTTCCACATTTCTTGTTGTATATGAAATTTTAGTTAGTATCATGATCAACTCCTAAGAAAGTGGCTAGAAAACTCCCTCTACATCATCAAATGGAAAATGCCATTATAGTTCACTCAAATCAACCTTTAGAAGAAAATTTGATATGGGGGATGAGGAAGTATAATTCATAAGTTCAAATATAGAAGGAGCTAAAGATGTGAAGGAATATGGTAAGTAAAATTCTAAAAAGAAGGAATATGAGGAGACAAATTTTAAATCAAATGAGGTGAAGGAGGTCAATCTTAATCCAAGTAAAACACCTTTATTATTCTCAAGTAGATTAAAATCTTCTCCTTATAATAAAAGTGAAAGTAGTACAAAGTGTATTCCTTGCACTTTAGGATATCAAGAGCAATATAGTGAAAAATATCTTATGGAGGATATCCAAGGAAATTTAGGATTTTTAGGCCAACATAAGAAAGTGATGACATTGGAGGATCATCTATGTAGTTTAGATTTTTTAGGGCAACAGAAAGAAGAAAATGCTAATGAGATTATTCCTTGCACTTTCGAATCTTTAGGGTAACATACATCTTTAGAAGATAAGTCTCATTTTGAACAATTTAAAAAAATAGAAGAGATTGATGAATATGAGAGTGTTGTTGGGAACGAAAGAAGGAGAGGAAGACAATCAAAGTAGGAAAAAATATAAAAATAAACTCAAAAGGATATTGATCTATGAAGCCAAATAAAAATATCACAGTTGTTAACAAGAAGTGGGGCTAAGCCCACTAATAAAAATAAAATGTGTTAATTATTAAAATGATATCATGGAATATTAGGATTTTGAAGAAAACCGCTAAAAAATAGTTATTAAGGAATTAAGAGGTTATTATAGCCTTGAGCTTATTTTAATACAAGAAACAAAATTAAGTAGTGAGGAATGTAAGGATGCTTTTAAGAAGATTTGAAGACAACATTTTTTTCTATAGAAGCTTCAAGTGGTATTGCAATAATATGAGATAAATGCAAACGGAATGGAAAACAACTAGAAGCAAAAATTAATTGTTGCTAGATTAATTTTGTAGGAAAGAGCAAAACATCAAAGTTGGGGTTATAATGTATATGCTCAAACTTTAGTTACTCTTCGTGAAAGATGTTGGAAGGACCTTAGCATATTATTTTCAAATACAATAATTATTCATAGTGTTCTATGGATTCTTGGGAGTGATTTTAATATTGTTCATCATCTATTAATAGAGGCAATATTCTAGTGTGAGCATATTTATAGATAAGGAAATTAGATAGTAGATAAAATAACAAATTATGGTGTTTATCTTCATCTCGATCAAATTCAAATTTTAGAAGGCAATAGGCCAAGTAATTTTATGCCTTAATCAATAGCACTTCAACGAAATTGAAAATTATATTTAAGAGAAAAAAAAATAAAAAACTGTGATAAAAAAGTACATTGTAGAAAATGAAATATTTTGGTATTTTGACAAGATTGGCCCGAAGCCAAATATAACCTATTAAACATGAAACATAGAGTAACATAATTGGGAGCTCATAGAGGGCCACCCTCCCTATAAATAGAACTTGGGTCTATGTTAGGAGAATCCAATACCTTTACCATTAAAATATTGATAAAAATATAAAATTTAAACTTTAATTTACAATATTTCTAAATTAAATACCCTAAAATTATAAAAAATGTTAATATATCAAAAAAAATTTCCATTAAATGTATTTTGATAAAATTATGGGAGACAACCCAAAGTTAAAAAAAAAACTATAATAAATTGTCGGGTTTCCAACTAACTATAAAGGATATATATCTAATAAATTGTGGGCTTTCTAACTAACTAAAAATGTCGAGAGTTATCAATTTATATGCGCTTATCTCATTTCTTGGGGGGTGTGACCTCCAAGATAGGCGCCTACGGATTGATAACTCTTGGTATTTTTAGATATATATTTATATCTAAGCTAGTTTAAATATTTTAAATGTTTTGCAACGGTTGGTTAGTGGTTAGTGAGCTATTTATTCTAAATGTTTTTGTTAATGTAATATTTTATAGATATTTTAATGAAAGCTTAAAAAATATTAAATGGAATATCTTTATACATATTTGCATTGTTTATGCGACCCATAATTTTTTATTATTTATTTCAAAACATCTTTTCTATTGTTCAAACTTTACTTTCCTTCATACAAATCCAAAACATACCAAATAAAATTTTAAATTATCTATGTGACCAAATACAATTTTAAATTATTTATGTAACCCACAATTTATTATTATTTATCTCTTCCGCTTCAATTTGCAGTGAACTTCTCATAGATCCTTCAAGTTTGTGAGTTCTTTTTTCTTTTTTATTAAAGTAAGGACTGTTGAAATGTCCTAACAAGAAATGACTTCTATTTTTTAACTCATGGTCTATAAGGACGGATTGATTCCTAATGTAACATTTAGGAATTTTGAAGTAAAAGTAAAAGTAGGGTGTCACTCAAAAATATCGGCTAAAAAAACAAAAAAAAAATGAACTATTTTATGCACCAAATAAACTTACTTCCTCAATCGAACTGGCAAATTTCTTATATAGATAATAAATTTTGGTCCTCCTAGACTGACGTGAAAAAATGTTTTAAAAGAGCCACAAACAAGATTTATAAATGATCCAATTGTCAGTAGAATATAAATTACAGAAGAGCCTTAACAAGGGAGGCCGCCGCGTTTACCACAAGCAAATAGCTCCTTTTTCCTATTTACATTTATACTAGGCCATACTTCTCATTTATCCATTGTTACAGCCAGAGAGGCAAACTTACTGGGATTGCCCTTTCTACAGCAGAAACAGCAACAAATCCTGGAAGCGGCAACCGCATCATAATCACACCTTGTTTTCCCCAAAATTCATTCCACCTTGTGCGAGGGCCTTCACAGTGGACTTTACTGGGCGAACAACGCAATAAAATATCTTTCTTTTTACTCTCCCCTGCCTTGGAGCAAAGGAAAACTGCCTTCCCTGCATTGTGGGAGCTTATGCTCACCGACGTGCTTTTTCTCCGTTTCTTACAACCCACCTGTACCCCAGTTGGATTACTGAAGTGCCTACAATGTGGGAGGAGAAGTCTCTTGGTCTTATAACTACGGTGCTGGTATTGTCAAAGGAACAACTGTTTACTCATATATTTCTCATTTTCATTTTCTCCTCCACCTGTCCCAAGAATAGCATTGCTATGCTAGAGGGGAACAACTGTTTACTCATATATTTCTCATTTTCATTTTCTCCTCCACCTGTCCCAAGAATAGCATTGCTATGCTAGAGGGCTGACAGCTTGGCCGTATAAGGAAAAAATTTGAACAATGTAAAAATGTCAAACCTAAATATTTTAGGTTAGGTAAGGTATAAGGGTGATATATTTGAAGCCACATTCTCAGAATATGAGAGGAGCAGGTATATATTTGAAGCCACATTCTCATAATATGAGAGGAGCCACATTCTCAGAATATGAGAGGAGCAGGTATATATTTGAAGCCACATTCTCATAATATAAGAGGAGCAGGTATATATGAAACCACATTCTCAGAATATGAGAGGAGGAGGAATATATGAGACCACGTGCAACAGAAGCAGGTATATGTAACACCACACTTTCTAGGATATAACAGAAGCAGTATATATGAGACCACAACCAGGTTAAGATACAGAGGTTGGTCGAGGTTAGGACTCTTGTATTTTATTTCCTTTTGAATTCAATGCTTTGAACGTTTGAATGTCAAGTCAATCTGGCTTCATCGTCCATAACCCATAGAAAGTATTTATCAAATTCATTTTTATCGAGATTTTGTCTATATCTCAAAAGGTCAAACACAAGCACGAAATTGTGAGAAATGTCTATCTCGATAGAAATTTATCACAGTGTCTTATCACGTGTCTACAGTTGCCCGTTGTATTCACTGTGATGTGCAGTCAACTGTATCACACAACTAATCCCTATCAAATCCCTATCAAGAAGAGGAATTTTTTTTCCCTCTTCCATGTGCAGTCAAGATCTCTCTATCATGAGGATTTTTTTCCCTCTTCAATGTGCAGGGAGTTAAAATAATCTTTCTAATAAATACATTATCTCTCTCTCAGGAGGAGTTTTTTCCTCTTCAGTGTGCGGTCAAGATCTCGGTTCCTACTAGGAGTTTATAAAAAATATTTCTATTTCTAATAAGTACATTTTTAAAGTACGATGTATTATTTTTTTTTTTCAATTTAAATTCTAGGTATGTTATTGATACTTTATTTTTGAAGTATAAATAATTTATCAACAAGTTTTTAATAATATAATTTATTATAATTATGCATGCATATCACTATGACTATATTATACCCATGTAAAACACAAACAAATTTTCTAGATGTTTGAAGACAACTAAATTGAATAATTATAGAAAAGAGGTTCATTATTACTTGAATAGAGTTGCACTACACAACCTAAGATGTGGTGGTGTGGAGGATAACTCTTTCAACTAGATGTGATGTCATAAAATTATGCTTCAAAACCATGCACTAGAAAAAAGTTATAATAGAATATTTTCTCACTAGAAATAGCTCATAATAGAATGTTTTCTCACAAGAATGCAACCGTCTTTACAAATATTACAATTGTAAATATACTACAGAATACAAGACTCATATAACCATTTTAATAATATAACAACTCTAATATAGAAATATTACTTATCTTTACTATTGTTAGCTTGGTCCATAGGATTAGGTTAGTCGACCCTTAAGCATTAGGATTAGCATTATTGTTTAATTTAGTCTATAAATAAAGGAGTTATTATGTAATAGAGACATCATTATATTTATTATCTTAAGTTGTCATTGTTGCATGTAAAATATTTTGTCCTATCCAAGTAGCTATGAGGCTTTGCTCTCTAACTGGTTAGGAGTTGTACTGATTTGGAATTTGGAATCTCTTACTTGCATTATGGATTTTATGCTATTAAATTTGATTTATTTTTCTAGTGGATGTTTCTTTTTGTGCATTATTGAGTTGTTATAGTTGTATTTCTAAAAGTTGCTTCATTACAAATGGTATCAAAGCATCAATATTGGTTCCATGTAGCAACACAAATAAGAAGCAAAAGGTTGCAAACTAGTCCAAACACTCAAACAATTAGATCTACTTCCTATTGTTTGCGTAATTTATTTAAAAAATTAAGGTCCATATCTTGATGCATTTTTCTTCTTTAATATTGTGATTTGTCATTGTTTTCTCTTGCTAATATATATAGAAGTGTTATTCACTGCCAAAATCCCTATGTTGTGACGACCAAACAACTTCACGTGATAGAACATTGTGGAAAATAACCCACCAGACAATAAGGCCTGATCATAAAAAGACTTCCCTAAATTATCGAAGACCCCATTCAAGGGCGAGGTAAAGGGACACATCGCTTGATGGGTTGTTACGAGGAAACCTATACACAGTTGTTTCCTTATACCTGTTGTGAGATCTCTGACAAACCATTAGCTATGAGGGGAAACCTATATGTGGTCAAGAGCCACGCCATTTGTTGTTGACTGTACCAGTTAGAGGTACGTATGGGTGACCTTGTCAATGCCATGTGTCTAATTCACTTCCTAGAGATTACCACTTGATAAATAGATGTCTTCACTTTGCCATGGCCATGTGGTGGTCACTATTGGATTTCACTCTACCTGTTGACCATTGGCTAAGCCTCGTCAGATCCCTTTGACTTGATGGGACATAACTAATCCTTGATATATATATAGATTTAATGATTCGTCAGGTGATTTATGAACTTCATTGCATAATAATTTTAGAGTTGAATAGTATGAATACTAGGGCCAATGGGTCGGGAATTATCTTACAAATAATATGTTTATGGGGTGATACGTTCTATACCTTACTAATGATATGACAATTATGATCATTGGACAACTAAATAAACTTCTTCATAGAATAGAATTTAGATATTTGAGATAATGATATACCATTTGGTTAATATATTTCATTAGAAATTATGATTATGTTTTCTGGCCTAAAGGGTTGTATTAGGCTAAACAACCTTTTGTAGTTATACAGTAGAGATGATATTAAATTTGAGATTAGACCTTATGGAAATATTAAAAGGGTTAAAACATTGGGTATTGATTAAATACGTGATGAGACAGACGATATTGTAGTAATGTACCATGAAGTAGGTTTCATATTATCAAATAAATGATAGTATGTTCAATCCATGAATTAAAGGTATGGGACTTTAATTTGCTGGATGAATTTTGAATCAATATTATAAAATGAATTTGAAACTTATTCTGAGGGAACTTATGAAACTCCCTCTAACATCAATATGACTTCTCCAAAATATAATTCCAATGATTATCATAATCACATATGAGATGTTATAAATACTTAAGTTGACTTAGAGAAAAGAATCAATAGATACCTTAATTACATAATGAATTTTGAAGGAGTAGATGGATTTATAATGGGTATGAGAAGTAACTTAATATTATAATTATGACTTAGAGAAAGGAATTAGAAAATTCCTTAATTGCATCATGAACCTGAAAAGGGATAGTGGTATCCCTTGATTTTTAAAATTGATTAAAAGGGATGCGTAGATACCCTTATTTCCTTGTAATATTTTACATCTCAAGTTTATGAATATGAGGAAAGTATATATTTTGGAGTCTGGATTTATTCCCCATGAGGGTTCCTAGGATAAAAAAATGTGTCATTTATTTTTGGTTTGATGTGTTAATTCTTGTGCATATTGCTTTTACTTTCAAAATGAAAATGATATAAGTGGATGAGATGGTTAAATGTTTAGATGAAATAGTTATGCATACCTTTATATTATTGCAATGTTTACATTTGTATACTATTTAATTGGTAGTTCAATTATGATGCAAATAATGTATGCTTAATTTCCAATATGTTAATGATATATGATTGTGTCATTTACTTTCTAGAATGTAATGGATAATTATGAATGATGTAATTAGCTAGCTTTACCTTTCAACAACTAGCACTTGATGTATTCAATGATGGTATGGATGCATAAAGTAGAATGTAATGGAATACAATTCTTTCTCAAATGGGTATCTCATGTGTTGTTTCAAACTTAAGGCTATAATGTAAAGGATTCTATTCATAAAGACTTCATTGACTTATGTTCACCTCATAAACACTCATGGATGGTTTAACTTGAAACACATGAGTAATAAAATGATCCAAGTTGGAAACATGGAGTGGGAAGGTAACAGGGACTTCATTTGTAGACCAAGTCAAACCTTACATTCTGAATTGATAATTGAATGTACATGGGAGTAGGTATTCCCATGATGGTTAAACAATACCCTTTTGTAATTGATTTGTGTATATAACATAAATGGATGCATAAATAAAAGGGTGGACTAATAAGCCTTAAGAGGTATAAGGTTATATAATCATGCTTAATATGACATTCCAAGGATTCTATGAATTGATCATGTATAGTGATTTTGTTATCTTAGTGACCCTATCGGGAATATGCGGGTTAGATCTAAGATCTATGAATAACCAATTTTGAGGTTATTTCAATGGGTTTCCATATTCAAGGTATTCACCTATATATTGGTCTTGGTGGACCATATGGTTAATGGTGATTTCCCTTTTATGTGGGACGAAACCTAACACTTGGCCAGTATTCTCATATACTAGCGGTATGAGGGTTTCATAGAATCTGATCACTTCTACTCAAGAGTGACTCTGATCAAATCTTAATATATCTTGATGTTATTTGCCTTGATAACTTACAATACAAATGGAATGATTCTATATTATATCATTATTATTTTTCTTGCCTCATGAAAGATGAATATGTATTTATATAAAAATAAATAAAAAATATGGATAAGAGGTGGTAACAATTGGGTTTGTTACAAGTTAGAAAATAGTTTATGGTTAAGAATTTATGAGTAAAATAGTGGTTGGATAGAGCTAATAGCCAGGGCATCCATAGGGAAAACCTTTCAGTAAATTATTTTTAGTGTCCCACACTCAATATTAGCAGCACCCAAAATAGAGTGATATTCATACAATAAACACAAAGTAGATATATACCCCAAGAAGTAATTTCAACATCCACAATACTAACAATCAAATTTAGCATAATAGATTAGTATCTAGATTTAATAGAAAGAAACCTCCTACAAGCATAGATCTAACTATGAAAAGATTTCAATTGCTTTATTATTAGTAATACAATATCAGTGGAATGAGCTATCCATAATAGCATTGATAAAAATGCAATTCATAGCTTGAACCTCTTAACAAAGATATCAAATATGACAATTATTGAGTCAAAAATATGAGTAATGCTCCTTCCATTAATTTGCAAAAGATGTTACACAGTAGGGCAAGCAAACACTCTAGAGCAAGCTCTAAAAATTAAGAGGTTGACCTCTATATATAGTTTTACAATGAAAGAAAATAGGTGGAAAATTACAAGGATTTAGATCATGCAATATTAGTAGAATTCTACGATGGCATAATTTTATTCATTTGCAAGGTTCGAGAAATATTCTCGATGTCGCATACCATGGAAATTTGGCTCTCTAACTTGTTGGTTCTATAATGACAGTTAGACTCTAGGCCATTAGAAATTAGATCTAAATCGTTCATATTTATTGAGGACTTCATCTTGCCATAGATCTGCAACTACCCAGGTTATTTGTTCTTGGCTCCATGGATGCTTCATCTACCCACTCAAAATAATTGGTTTTCATTTTTCAAGAATCTACCTTTGTGTACTCAAGAAAATATCAGCATGATCTCCACCATTGATGCACTTCATGAACAACCATGATTAAACTTTAATAATGCTCTACAGACAAGAAAAATAGAACATGTCACCAATATACTCTAAAAATAATGCTGACATAAGCTTGGACTACTTTTGCTAGTGGTGTGGAGCATCTATTAAAATACACTAAGTATTGAGAAAAATGTAGCGTGTCACCAAACCACTCACTTAATTCTTCAAACTGCTTTATTTTCATTTTGTATCTACGACATACATCATATGTTGTAATCTACTCCTTGATATTCACTCCTTGAACTTTGACTCAAGTTGACTATGGAATGTAGCATGTCATCAATATACTCTAAAAATAGTGTAAAATATTGCTTTGCACTGTGCCACTCCCTTGTACTTTTCTTTGGGTATTTTGACCTCTTTGACCAACGACATAGAACATGTCACCAATCCACTCTAGAATAGACATGGAACTCAGCGGCATAGAACATCTTCAATACTTAGTCATTTTAGAGTTTGGGATAGGAATGTATACCAATCCTCTCTAAAATAACATTGATGTCAGCTTGGACTGCTTTTGCCTGCAGCGTAGAACATCCATGCTAAGACGTAAAATGCACTAAATACTGAGTGGTGTGGAACACCTACTTATGTTATTGTGATAAAACACTAAATTTTGAGTAGATGGGAGCATCTTGTGCTAGGCTGCTCTGAAATACACTATATCCTAAGTGGTTGGGAGCATCCTCATGCCTTAGAAAATATTTTCAAAATTTTTACTAAGGATGTGGCCATTTTGGGCCTATAGTTGTACCTAAAATAACTCAATACCTACATCAAGTACAATGCATAAAGTTTGTAATTCAAATTCAACTTGTAAAACAAGTTTTTTCCATAGACTAACTCATAAGGAGTGAGTCGAGTGATAGATTTCCAAGTAATATTGTAAGCCCACATAGCTTTAGATAATCTATCGGCCTAGTATTTCCTATACTAAGCTACTATTTTTTTCAAGATATTCTCTAATTTCCTATTGGTAACTTCTACTTGGCCATTAGCTTATGGTTGATATGGTAAGGACTTTTTATGTTTTAGTTGATAATATTCCATGAATGAATGGATACTATTTGATGCAAACTAGGGTCCCTAATCTTACACAATCTCACGATGAGCACAAAAGCATTGAAAGATATGTTCATATAAGAATTCAACTACTTCTTCTTCATGAGCATATTAAAGAGCAACTCCTTCATCACATTTGACCACATAGTTTGTGCACACTAAGATGTGATGTTTTCCTTGTGATGGTGGATTAATAGGTACTATAAATGTATGATCCATTTCTCATTAGGTGCTAGAATTGTTTGAGGTTGAAGAGGTATTTCATTTTGCGTTGTAGGTTTTTCCATTATCTGACATTGATCACACTGGAAAATGTATTTCTTCACATTCTTGTGAAGTGAAGGCTAGTAGTACCCTACTCTAAGGATATTTTGTGTGGTTCATTTTGTGGATTAATATCCTATTGGATTTTCATCATGACATGATCGAAGGATATCATAAAATTTATATTGCATTTATCCATTTAAACAATAGTCATTTTATTCATTGAAAGGATGAAATTTGTTGGACTAGCTGGAGGGTTTATCCAATAGAAATAATGTGACTATTTGTCATGATTAGAAATAATTATTTAGATGTTAACCTTATCAATTATATCCTTCTATTTATCATGAAGGATAAATAGATGAAAACAACCAATGCTATTGAAGTGCGGGTATACACACAACAAGTCTCAAAAGAAACTGTTATCTGACAAAATTGGTATAGAAAAGTGACTTAGTTGAAACTGATAACAAGGAGCAGTATGGGATGCCACATCTAGGTTTCTACCCATGTAGTACTATGATAAGTCCCATATTAATTTGACTTAGCAAGTTATCCATGAAATTTGGCATGGGATAAATGTTCATGAGTCATAATGGGTATGAGAGATAAAGTCCAAGATCAGGGTATTGACATGGCTCTAACTGAGTTCAAGTAGGGGATAATCATTTAGACACAAGAGCATATGTATGCTAATTCCTTTCATACAATTATGAGAACAAGTTGACCAGTTATTTGAAGGTTCAATATGATAAGGGATGAGGAAGTAAACATCCATCCCCTAGGTGTTATGGGCCCTAGAGGATAACCCCTATCATTGATCAACCCTCATGTTGAAAATTGACGATGTAAATGAGGTAAATAAACTACAAAAAATGATATCTTTCATCGGATTTTACCAACCTCATGCACTTGGGTAGTTGTCTGCAATAACCTTGAACCCAAAAGTGGTATGATATACCACTACTAATTTAAGAATATTATAATTATTCATTGGGTGAAATGAATTTGTTGTGAACCTGAAAGCACTCTTAGGAACAAAACTATGGTTGAAAACAAAAAAACCACCCTATAATATTTCTTGGCTTGTTTTGAGGTACAACCAGGTGAGTAGACATGGGTTGTTATATATATACTTCTAAGACTCATTGTGTACATACCCGCACCTTAACAACATTGGGTGTTTTCATCTATTTATCCTTCATGATAAATTAAAGGATGAAATTGATAAGGTTAAAGACTAAATATTTGGATAAGAAAATAATTGAAAATTAGTCACAAACGAAACTTTTGAAACGTTAATATTGATAAGAATTCTACAATATATAGACTTGAAAACAAAACTAACTTCCCCAATATGAGGATTGTTTGATGTAACCCTCATGAAGGTAGTAACCCTTGAATATTTGAATATAGTTCATCGTGAAGGGTGAGTTAATAAAACCACACCCAATATTCTTGAGGTGCGGGTATACACTCAAGTCTTGAGAGCAACCATAGTTTGATATAATTTGTCGAAATATGTGACTAGGTCAGAACTTGTAATGAGGGGTGGTATGGAATACCACCTCTAGGTTGTTGCTCGGGTAGTACTGTGATAAGTCCCATGCCCATTTGACCTAGCTAGTATAGCCATGATATTTTGTATGGGATAAAATTTCATGGGTTATAATGATCATGAGTGATCAAATCCAAGGTCAGGGTATTGACATAGCTCTAGATGACTCTAGGTAGTGGACAATCAGCTAGACATTGGGCATATGTATGCTAAACCCTTTTCATACATTGTTAGAACAAGTCGACTAGTTAGTCAAGGGTTCAATATGATAATGGATAGGGAAGTAAGCATCCACCCTCTAGATGTTATGGGCCCTAGTGGATAACGCTAGCCATGGGTCAACCCTCATGCCAAAAAATAAGGATGATAAATGAGGTAAATCAATTCCACAAAATGGCACCTTTCACAAGATTTGGTCAATCTTGTCCACTTGGATGGTTGTCTGCAATAGTCTCAAACCCAAAAGTGGTATGACATGGTTGTACTAATTTAAAATAAAATGGTATCACTTCATTGGGTGAAACAAATCAGTGGTGAATATGAAAGCACTCTGGGAGATGAGAACATTAAATTTAGAAAAAAAATACCTTGAAAATTTAACTTGCCTTGTTTTTGTGGTGCAATAAGGTGAGTAGACTTGGGTTGCTACATATGGGATGTAATGACCCTCCTCGCATGATCATTGATTATATATTAATTAATGAATTACACTTGCTTTTTCCTATAAAGCCTAGTACTACTAATGTCCATTCTGTATGCAGGATCGGGTATACACTTTTGACAAACAAGGCTGGTCAATAAAAAATGTAAGAGGAAAGTAATAATTTGGCTTGTAAGTACATGGAAACTCACGTATATGCATATCATATAGGTGCATCACAAGTGTCTTGCTTTGAATGTGTGCTTTATTTTGGGAATATGTGCTTGTTGATTTATGTTGAATGATGTATGCATATATTATCGAGTGGAAATAAAATTATCTTGGACATGGGAGCCACTCATTACAAAGTGGTATGGTGAATTAAAATATTCATATGTTTGTTATTTTTAAGAAATGAAAATTATAAATTAGATCATTTTAATAAATATAAAATATATATTTTGAATTAAAATAGTGGTACTTGATTATTGCAATTGTAGAGTGTGTGCTCATGGTAGCAAGTTAATATAAAATAAAGTAAAATCAATTTGATTCAGAGTACCTTTGTCATTATGATTGGGTATGTGCACTAAGTGGTGTTTTAAATTTTATTCCTATCTGGTATGTTGCATGTAATTGAGTAAGTAAAATATTTGGGTTTGGGGAGTATTGGAGGAGAAAAAGGAATAGAAGGTCTTTGTTTTATTTTTTTTCATTACTTATTGCTAATGGAGCGAGTTGGGAAAAAAGTGGAAGAAAATTCAAGCATTGGAGTTTGGCAGACGAATAACATCTTAGGATTGGAGATTTAATCTACAGTGAATAGGTCATAATAATTACGCCGATAGGCATCCTACAATGGCAGACGCCGTAAACAATATTAATATTTTATTAAAAAAGTTGACATTAAGAAAATTATCCGTCGACATTAAGGGTTACGATGGATTTAAAATATTTAAACTATTTAAACTAAAATGGTGCCCAAAATTTCTAATACTAGCTTAGATATATAATATATATATCTATAAACACCAAGAGTTATCAATCTCGAGGCGCCTATCTATCACATCCCCAAGAAATGAGATAGGCACCTCAAGATTGATAACTCTCGGTGTTTATAGATATGTATATTTTATATATCTAATCTAGTAAATATATGTGTTATTCATTGGGTTTGATGTGTAGTGTGTAAATTCATCAAACTTGTATGACTAATTGGTAATTTGAACTAGTTGTGTTATACCATATTCTTATTGAAAATGTATTATGAAGAATTTTATTTTATACCAAAAGTAGATTATGTGAAATTTTCAATTCTATGGAAAATGTATATTATGCTTGCAAATATCTTTGTGGTTTAGCCATAGAAAAAATGAGTGAAGCAAAAAAAGTCAATTAAAAAAAAAAAAAAAACTCTTTTATCTGGATGTCGTGGGTATACATCAAGAGGAATGAATTGTTGAATTGAAAAGTACAATAATATAGATTGTTTGTTATTGTTTATGACTGATAAAATCCTTAGTAATTGTAGATAGTGGTATTGATTCAATTACAAAATTTGATGAATTCATTAAAAAGGAAAAATTTAAGTATGAAGGGGAGATAGCCCATGAAACTAGATTTAATATTTTGAAAGGATTGCACTGCTACTCACTTGTATATAGTGTGTCATAAACATATGTAATGTGCCCATGTAGCATGCATACATTTATTTTAAAAGTCGTATCTGATCCCAAAAATAAATATAAACAATTCTAGTCGTTGAGAAGCTTTGTCAAGGGTGACCTATGAGATGCAACTTTCTAGAAGAGAAGTTGCATCACTTGAAAAAGGTATATTAGTAATTTTTTTGGTGATAAAATTAGAAGAAAACAAGATTTTTTACTTGGACAATGAATGAGAATACTTCTAGAATGTTCCATGTAATCTAGATAAAATTATGTATTGCATGAGAGACATTTTGTTATAGCATTGCATGTCAACCAAACTTCTGAATTTATTGTAAAAGAAAGTTAAAGTATGCTTTGTAAAATACATGGCCCTCTCTTGATGTGTTACTTGAAGATAAAACTGAATATGTGATACTTTTTTATCAAATTATGTTGATAATTAGTTCTTCAAACTTTAGAATATTCTTATATCAATGAAACTATGATATAACTTTGGTGTCAAAGAACTATTTGACATTTTATTGTGGTCAAGAATACTCTCCTTGTCATTTTAAAGGATAACATCCTTCTACAGACTCATAGAAGAAAACAATAGAAAATAATTCTTCATCAGGAAATAAGTGCTTTTGAATTGATAAAAAAAACATTTTACAAAGTAGTAACTTATGTTGCCAAATATACTTCTATGTAATGATGGTCTTTCAAGACATTTAAAAGGAATATTTGATATTATTTTCTTTATAACATTTATCTTATGTTGCTTTTCGTACTTGGAGCTTATTTCTGTCATTCAATAATTCTTAGAATATACACTCTATGCATTAAGAAGATATTATTAATGGATATTGAGCTGTAAAACTTAGCTTATACCTAATTCAAGTTGAAAATATAGATAAACTAGGGCTATGTAGATTGTGGAAACTTCTTTTCAAAATAACAAGGGGCTAAATCCATGGAAGTTGACCTAAATAAACCAGAATCCCCAAACCTTTTGTGGCAAATGTGGACCTTATACCAAGAATATTTTCTAACCTAGGTTTTCTACTATAAATTACTTAGTGACACGAAGATATGTAAACTATCTAGCTAGGAACATTTAAAATAACAGAGAAATGAATGGATGCTAAATTTATAAATAAATAAAATAAGCTTTGGCATGGACTAAATATAAGAATTAAAATTTTAAATAACCAATAGAAAAATACTTTTATTGGATTAGACTTATGTCAAAATATGCGGGCTATTTTGTTCCTTACATGTAATTTACTATTCATTAACAAATGTTCTTAAATGCTATGATTGGATTACGTGGCTACCAGTTTGAAGTAGACCATATGAATAAGGATCCGGTAGACTAGATATTTGCATAGTATTATAATGTGGTAGATTAAAGATATGAATAAAAATATTATCCTATATCTAGATGGATAGTCTTATGAGCTAAAAGAAATTACTTACGAAAAGAGTTTATCCAATCTGAAATAATGTGACTATTTTTCATGATTAGAAATAAATATTTATTTGTTAACCTTATCAATTCTATTCTGCTATTTATCATGAAGGATAAATAGATGAAAACACCCAATGTTGTTGAGGTGAAAGTATACACACAATGAGTCTCAAAAGCAATTGTAGTCTGACAAATTTTTTCTAGACAAGTGACTCGATCAGAACTGGTAACGAGGCTCGATATGGGATGCCAAATCTAGGTTGCTACAAACATAGTACTATGATAAGTCCCATGTTCATTTGACTTAGCTATTTAGCCACGATGTTTGATATGGGACAAAAACTCATGAGTCATAATGGGCATGAGTGAAAAATTCCAAGGTTAGGGCATTGACATGGCTCTAACTGACTCCAGATAGGGGATAATAAGTTAGACACAAGGGCATATGTATACTATTATCTTTTATACAATTATTAGAAGTAAAATGTTTAGTATGATAAGGGATGGGGAAGTGTCCACCCTCTAGGTGTTATGGTCCCTAGAGGATAACCTATGTCATGGATTGACCCTCATGCTAGAAATAGAGGATGTAAATGAGGAAAATTGACTCCTTAGAATGGTATCTTTCATAGGATTTGGTCAATCTTATCCACTTGGGTGGATTTCTACAGTAGTCTTAAACCCAAAATTGGTATGATATATTTGTACTAATTTAAGAATATGATATTGATTCATTGGGTAAAATAAATTTACTATGAACCTAAAAGCACTCTTAGGAAAAAACTATGCTTGAAAAAAAATACCCTAAAAATTTTCTTCATTTGTTTTTAGGTACAACCAGGGGATAGAATTGGGTTGTTACATATGGTATAAAAGCAGTAAAGATCTTAAGTTGTAGACTCAGATTAACTATTTTTTTGACTGGATAAATGAAAAAAATAAAAAATGACTTACTTATTTGACCAATAGGTCAAATGGCATGAATGCTATGATGTGGATCTTCAAAAAATCTTGAGGGATGCAAGGAGGAAGAAGCCACTAAAAGACCTATGAGGGGATCAAGGTCGAGTATAAGATGAAAAGGACCTCAATGTGAAAGAATAAATTGATTGAATGAACCTCCACCAAATAATTCTTGTAGGGAGGATGGGAGATTGGCAATAGTTGTTCAATTATTACAAAATCATATAGAGTAGCAAAGAGAATAAATGGTCCAATAGAAAAATCACATGGTCCAACAAAAAGAGTTGATTTTTCAACAACAAAAGGTCATAGAAGACTTAGCTAAGGGAAGCAAAACTGGAGGAGGTAGGGTAGAGGAGGTACCTAGTGAACCTATAGGATCCAGTACTTGTAGGACCAAGGTGGGTAAAGAGTTGGATATGAACCTAAATAAGGTTGTAATATCCAATTTTAATGGGAAAGGTGATGGTGATATAGTAGAAAATTGACTAAATGAATTAGAGTCATACTTTTCCTTGGTGGTTTTATCATCTGAATCTAAAACTGCATTGGTAGTTATGAACATGACTGAAGTAGCCCTAGATTGGTGGAAATCCTATAAGAAAGGGCATAATATTGAAGCTACAAATCTCAAGTGGGAGGATTTTGTTAAGTAATTCAAAGATAGATTTTTGACCAAGCAATATTATGTGGAGAAATTTTGGGAGTTCTATAATCTGTGAGAAGAAACTATGTCAGTGCAATATTACCACCAAAAGTATATTTAATTACTCAAATATGCATATGAATATGAAAGTAACAAAGAGATGAAGGTTAACAAATTTATTTTGGGACTGCATCCTAGAATCATGAAGGTGGTGAACATGCACAATCCTATGAATCTTCCTACAACGTTTGCCTTAGTACGAAAAGAAGAAACAAACCAAGATACCAAAAAATCATATTTTAATTACCAAAATCTATCTTAAAAGGATAAATATGAGCTCAAGAAGTGGAAGAGTGTTGGGTTTATGAAGTGGTAAAAAGAAAAAAACAAGAAACCTAAAGGGGGATATCATAATAGGCAAGAAAGCAGAACTAGAGTTAATTTCCAAAGCAATAAGTTGAGGAGGGAGAATAGAGAGTTTTCCAAAATACAAGATCATAGAGTAATAAATCAGGAGAAGGCTAGTGAAATTGCACCTCAAGGTAGGAATAAGAATAATAATAGAGCAAACAATGCTCCTCCAAGAAGATTTTATATATGTCAAGGAGCTCGTTATGCCAACAAATGCCTCCACAAAGTTTATATTCATTAGAAAACCCCATAATAGGCTGCTCATAGGATATTTGTGGTGATAGGTAATTTTGTACTTGATGGTCAAGTTACTACTTTATTATTAAATGGTAAATTTTTTAATAAATATGTATGTATTTTGATAGATTAGTGGATCAATTGATAGCTTTTATTTCCACTAGATTAGTGAGGGACATACATAAAAGACCTAGGTTTTTGGATAATGGTTGGAAGGTAGAGTATGGGTCAGGGTAAACCTACCAAGTCAACCAATGTTTGTTTGATCCTCACATCATTCTGCCATAAGTAAAACTAATCTGTATCTGTATGTGGCATATTTTCATGCATTTAATATCATATTGGGTGTTGATTGGTTAAAAGTATATAAGAATCTTCTGAATTTCAAAGAGAGATGGGTGGAGTTTATGGATTCTAATCAAAGTATTAGGATTCATTGTGATCATGGTGAGATTAAATCATATTTATTATCTGCAATGTAGATAAAAAAAATATCAGAAATAGGGGAATTATTTTTATAGTTAAAATGAATAAGATAGAATAGACTAAAGTGCATTTTTACCATTTCCAAAAGCATCATGTTTTGAGATAATTCAAGGATGTGTTTTTGGAGGACATTCTAGGGTTACCTCCTTAGAGGGATTTCAATTTTTTTATTGAGTTTTTACCTAGAGTTGCACCTATTGCAAGGGAACTATATAAAATGACTCCTATTGAACTACAAGGGCTCAAAATGCAACTTCAATATTTGTTGGAAAAGGGGCTAATCAAGCTAAGTGTGTTGTCATGGCAAGATCTTATCTTGTTTGTTAAAAATAAAGATTGTACCTTGAGAATGTGCATAGATTACTCGATGCTAAATAATAATAGTATCAAAAATAGGTTTTCATTACCTAGAATTGATGATCTATTTGATCAACTAAAAGAAGAAACCATCTTCTCGAATATTGACATAAGATCTAGTTAACATCAGTTAAGAATTTGAGAAGAAGACACTTCTAAAACATCATTTAGAACAAGGTATGAACATTTTGAATTTATTGTCCTACCCTTTGGGCTATCTAATACCCCAAACACATTCATGAATCTTACGAATAATATTTTTAGAGAGTAGTTGGACCGGTTTGTGCTCGTATTTTTGGATGGCATACTGATCTATTCCAAGAATAATGAGGAACATGATAATCACATGTGAACTATACTTGAGATTCTATAAATAATTCGTTATATGGAAAACTATCAAAGTGTGAATTTTACACTTCAAAAGTACAATATTTGGGACATATTGTCTTTACTGAGGGGATTGCAGTCGATAACAAGAAATTAGAAGCAATTATTAATTGGCCAACACCTACTATTATGCTAAGGTGTGAATTTTTATGGGCATTGTAGGTTATTATAGGTGATTTATTAGAGGATTATCAAGAATTACCCAAACCATTACAAACCTTCAAAGGAAAGGTAAAGTCTTCAAATAGATAGAGCAATGTGAAGAGCCTTTTCAAATTTTGAAAGAAATGTTGACAACCGCACCAATTTTACAATTACTTGATCTTAATAAGAACTTTATAGTGTGTACTGATGCATCAATTAAAGTATTAGGAGGGTTTTTTACCTAATATGATGAAGTTATTACCTTTTGTAGCACCCTAAAATTGGCGCAGTAACCCTTAGCAAATAATTAAAATTACTTTAGTAATAATTCAAATTCAAATTTTAACCCCGAACCGCCTGTTAAACCGCTTTCCTTATTTTCCATGCCATTTTTAGGATTTGTTGTGACCATTGGACGATATCGTCGCCGATCAGACGATATCGCCTCAGATCGGATGAATTCGTCTGGAGCAGAACGTCCAGACGATTTCGTCCCAAAACTGATTTTTCAAAATTAGCTTCTGTTCCAACAACTTCTCTAACTCGGGCAGAGACGCGTCTGCACCGTTAGAGTCTCCTCCGTTGGAGATCTCCCAAATTGGGATGATCCCCAACCTCCTAACCTCCCTCCTAAGCCTATTTAAACCTTAGGCCCCCCCTTGACCTACCCCTGGCTGAAATTCCCCTATAGTTTGATCTTTACGTGCGTTAGAATACCCTAAATTCTTATTTGCATTTTGTGCCTTTCTAAGTTTTCTTGTAGGAACTTCATTATTCTTCAGTCAGAGCAAGCTCAGATCATCGCAGATGATCTTGTACAATCTCGGATGATCATGCCCCAATTCAAGATGATTTCACACTCTACAGACGATTTTGAATATAGTCAACATTGGGGGCAATTAGTGCCTAGAGTTTGCACTTTTCTCTTTTCGTCTGTTGTTTCATTCTGCATTTAGATCAGTTTATTGTTATTTTCTGCTATTCTGCATTTTGGAGTTCACCCATATAGCTTAAGTGCATGATAAGATCATAATTTGTCATTAGAATACTATAATTTACTTGAATTTCTATTCATAATTATCGTTTTAGTATCTATATTGTCATATTACACCATTTTCCTCTATTAGTATTGCTGCATTTTCTATGTTCTGTGTCTATTTCTCTGATTGTAGGTCTCTGATGAATTCGTCAGATCTCAGATGATCCTGTCTGATTTCAGATGATCCTGTCAGATCAGAGGCGATCTTGACTGCTTCAAAAATTAGAACCTCCATCAGACATCCGGATCAGGTATGACTTTTTTCTAATCTAGTATATTTCTTGTATTCTCTATTTAATTCTATTTTTGTATTCATTTAAACCTGCATTTCATGTAGAATAGTTTAGATTCATTTGGCCAAACCTAGGATTTGAATGATTAAATGTAAAATTGAACACATCAAACACATTCCCAACCTAGGCGTGGAGACTGCCACTAAACGTTTCCTGGTGAACCCCACCATCCATCAAAAAATCACCTTAATACCTCTCCCCCGAGAGGCGGGACCTTCAAAGGGCCTCTCAGTCCGAGGTACCATCCCATCCTTCTCGCATCCCCCTTTCGGGCGTGGATCCTTTAGCCTGAAGGTAAGGGTGCAAAAAATTTGGAACGATACATTTTGGTGAACCCGACGTGAAACTAAAACCTTTTGAAAACAAAAAACATAGATGCATTTAAAATCATTAGAAAACTACTAAGTTGCATATCATGTTTAGATGGTAGCTCCTAAGAAAAGACTAGTTGTCACTATAAATGTTGAAAACCAATTAGCAGCCATAGAAATTAATTATGTGCTTAGTGTGCCTGAAACAGATAGAAACCAACTTTTGTGGGACGAACTTGATAGGAGACTAGGTATCATTTCATCTAGATCAATACAACTTAAACAAATCAAGAGGTTTGCCCTAGATAGAATCCTGGATCCTCATCAACTCATTTTTTATCATGAACTTCAGAGAGCTTGCCATAGGTGGTTAGCTTATAGGAGAGCTCTTGTGTCTTCAGAATTGTTCACCTTCGAGGAATACCTCGAGAACGCAACTAGTTATACACCAATTCCTAGGTCGTGTAGAAGACCAAGAGGTCATTCTTACGGATAGGGAAAGGTGGAGGAGAGTTCCTAGAGCTGTGTTATATCGAGAGTATTGCCACGAACTTTATTTCTACCAACCAGTGTCTGAGACAGATAATATCACTATAGCACTTTTTGTCAAATTCTTGAAAGAAAATTTTCAATTTGAAGAAGAACATTTCATGACTCTGAAGAACTTGAGCCCATTAATGATATTTATAAATTGTTTATAGAAAACTAGATCATTGCTTTCATTATTATTATTTCTTGCATTTAGTGTGATGTTTGTTATCTTTATAATATTGTTATAAAACAAAAAAAAAACAAGAAAAACCAAAAACATAACAAAACCAAAACATTTTATTTTAAATACTATAGTAGGTATATAATTAAAATATATACCTCTTAAGCTTGTTGCATATATATATATATATATATATATATATATAATATATATATATTTGCTGAAATCTAAATTTAAGCACAATGCCTAGACTTAGGAATGGTAAACAAACTGAAGAAGAAGAAGAAGAAGATTGGTTAGGAAAGAAAACAAAAAAATCAAATGTCCTTCCTGAGGATCCAATTCCAGAAGGAAGAACTCTAGAACAGCAAAAATATGAGCTGGTTGAAGAAAATGAACAACAAGAAAATGTTAAAGAGGAAGGATCCTCATCCCCTAGAATGGCTCCAGATGGAACTGTTGCTTTTGATAACATAGATCATTTCTAGAAATTTCTTAGTAATAACATTGGTGCTCTTAATATGGCAGTTCGTATTGATAGAGGACAAATTAGTGAAACTCAAGCAACCCTAGAAGAAGGATTTAACATGCACACTAATCCTTTGTCTTTTGTCGATCAAGAAAGTGATAAAGCTGGACCATCCAATAGAGATATGGTCACTATGATTCAGAACATGCAACAACAACAGGTTACCCAACCCCCTAAGGAACCTGTTATTGAGCCTAAAATCATTCCCACACAAAAGAGACCTTCATTCACTGCTTTATTTTGCCAAACTATTGATCAATATGCTTCAAATCGACAAAAACCTAAAATGAAGCCAAACACCAATTTTCAACAATCTGGGATACAACATAATACAACTTCAAAACTTCTTCATAACACCCTTCCTACCAACAATTTACACAATAGCAATATAGCATCTAATCTTCATGTCCCTCCATCATATGCTCACAAATCCCATATTAATGCCCTACCGAACCAATATGGTGGGCAAACCAGTAATCTGGAAGCCATGGTGAAACAGTTAGCTTCCCGCATGGACCAGATAGATCCCTACCGTCCCTCGTATAATTATCGAGAGATGTGTAGTCAGCCTTTGGATCCCATAGTTGTAGCACAGCCATACCCTAAGCACTTTCCCATGCCCGTCCTGCCTATATATAAAGGAACTGAAGATCCCATAGAGCATCTTCGCATGTTTAGGATAGCATGTCATGATATATCACATGATGACTTGCTATTACTAAAAATGTTCCCGAAAAGTTTAGGAGGAATGGCATTAGAGTGGTACTATCAATTGCCCACTCATTCTTTGAGGAATTTTGAAGAAACAGCTGAATATTTTGTCCATCAATTTAGTGCCTACATCGAGAGACACGTGACCATTAAAGATTTATACAACTTAAAACAAGACAAAGATGAATGTTTTGCTGATTTCTTAGCTAGATGGAGGCAGTTGACAGGAAAACTACACTTTGTGCTACCTTATAGGGAAATGTTGGACATTTTTATTAATAATTTGCAAGAACAACTATCCTATGAATTATCAACTGCTACCTTGACCACCTTCGATCAAGCTATAGACTTAGCTCGAAGGGTGGAAGATGCTCTCATTAGAAGAGGTCAGCTCAAAAGGAAAGATGATGAGAAAACATCCAAAAATCAGTATAAAAATAAACAAGTTGTGGGTGACGGAGTCACTGATAGTAGAAACATTGCTAATGTTAATACTACGAAAACAACGAAGAAGTTTATATTAAAACCTCCTGATAAACCACCCCGAGAATTTACTAGATTGAATCAACCTTTATCAACCATTCTTCCTCAATTACTAGCACGAGGCTTGATTCAATTACCAGCTATCCGGGAACCTGATCCAACTATACCCGGATACAGAGCTGATTTACATTGTGATTTTCATAGAGGACCTGGACATGCTACAAACTCTTGCAAAATATTAAAACATAAAATACAAGACTTGATTGATAATAATGAAATGGAGGTGCAAGCCTTTCAACCTAAACAAAATCCTCCTAATAATGCTCAAAAGAACATTCCCCAAAATCAGAATCAGAATGCCAATCAATCATTGGACATATTTCAACATCCTTTACCACAGCATGGCAAAGAGGTGGCTAATCAAATCGAACATCATAATGTTCCCCCTCCTACCCGATATGTAGGGACTATTAGCGGACAATTATCTGTTCAGGATCCTCAAATATTTGGCACAACTTTCTCCATGGTTACGTCCAGACCCCTATATAATACTCAAACACCGGATCCTAGTGATGTAGAATCGGATACTGAAAGTGAAATAGACATCACCTCAAACCAATCGAATAGTTCTGAAAATGAATCAGATCCGATTCAACCTATCACAGATGCTATGGTTTCGAAAGAACCATTTCCTAGAAGAGTTACTACTCGACCCTCTTCTAATCAGTTCCTTCCTAATGAACAAGCCATAAATGCTAGACCGAGACCAATTCAGCGTCTTCAATATAACATTGTAGGTACCATCGGAGTTGTTACCAGAACAACAGGCTCAAAACTCTCAAAAGGATCAAACTCAGAATGATGGATCAGCTCCATTTATTTTGAAAAATCCCAATAAAGGGAATCATATGTCTAATGTTCAACCTAAGCCTCCTTACAATATTAATGAACAATTATCCAATACTACAGCCAGAATTTCCCTTTTGGACTTGTTAAGATCTTCTCCTACCCATAGGGATGAGTTAATGCTCACATTAAGCCAAATGATGGTACCTCAAAATATTCAACCTGAAGCCATGTCCAATACTATCATCACTCGAGAAGTCGATTGTATTGAATTTCGAGATAAAGATATCCCACAACATAGTTTACATAAGGATAACCCCTTATATATTACTACCCTAATTGGAGATGTAGTTGTTAAACGAGTCTTGATTGATAATGGTTCATCTTTAAACATATGCACTTTTGACTTCTACCAAATATTTGGCTTTAGGAGTGATGAGATGAAAAGAACGGATATGATTATCAAAGCCTTCAATGACGAGACACAAGAAACGTGTGGAGTCATTACTATACCCTTGCAAGTTGGTCCTAGAACCCTAGATACAACCGTGTTTATTGTACATTGCCCTGCATCGTACAATATACTTCTGGGTCGCCCTTGGATCAATGCGATGCGAGCGGTTCCCTCCACTTTACATCAGTGTGTTAAATTTGAATTTAAAAACCAGTTGGTTACCATTCATGGTGATCCTAGACCCTTTGATATGTGTGCTTTGGTAGAACCCGTTGGAGTGCAATTTTGCCCTGCCCTGTCATCCACACATCCTAGTTCTTATCATCCATCCAAACGTGTGAAACACACACCCATAACATCATCTACCCCATCAACTACACCTATACATTTAACTCAACCATCTTCTGAACAAACCACATTAGGACCTCGAAAAGAGCCTAAACCTACACCCAATGCTTCCCATTTTACTCCTATAACTTCCATACCCATAGACTCATCCATCGATATCCCTATAACATCATCATCCACTACAGGCATTCTTCCCACATCAGAAGATCAAGGAAATGTTCCTTCTACCTCTTATGCTCTCACTGATGAGCTCTTACCTGATTTATCTAAAATTCTTATATCAGAAGAGATCAACACTGCCATGCAGACTTCCCTCATTTTAAATAAACTCCCACCTTCTCCTCGTACCTTGGGCCTCCCACAACCTATGGGAAGTATCTACCAAGTCGAAAGTTGTGCTTTTGTTTATAAAGGATATGATTGGGGAAGAATACCCCGAAACATCAAGACGCATTGTGATGGATATGCTCGATGCTATTTTGCTAATGAATATATTAAAGCTAAACCCATAATGCTTAAATTGGGCTATAAAGGGAAAGGTTTGGGACCTTTCCAAAATGGTATGAAAGAACCTTTCGAGGTAGAACCGTGGCCTGCCCACTGTGGTGTGGGCCTATTTCCTAGTAAAGGTCAGCCCTTTCCATTTGAGGATGATGACCATCTCATATGTTATCAAGATTATCTAGATAAACAAGATTCTTTGTATCCCAAGAATAATTCTTCTACCTGCAATATGCTATCCATTGCCTATCCTAAAATGATTGTCGAATCCGATGATGAGTTGGAAGGAGATATTTTCCATGATATCTCCATTGAAGAGTTGTTACACAATGGTTTTTATTTTGATGGTTCTATACCTACTATAGCCCAGCTTGAGGCCACGACTCCTCAAGATGAATTATCCAAGTTAACCTTAAAGGAATTACAAGAATTGGGTGTTTCACCTACCCCACCTAATTTTGAAAGAGATCTACACATGGAAGTAGAAAACGTCATTAAGGTTAACATTGGAACTGAGGATAATCCTCACATCATCAGTATTGGATCAGAATTAAGTCAAGAAAAACAAGAGTAATACATTGCATTCCTTAAAGAATATGAAGATGTCTTCGCTTGGACATATGAAGATATGCCAGGTTTAGACCCTTATGTAGTCATGCATCACCTAGTAGTCCATCCGGATGCTAAACCTGTTAAACAAAAACTTAGAAAAATGCATCCCAAAGTGGCCTTGCTAGTCAAAGGGGAGTTAGAAAAACTCCTGAATGTTATTTTTATACAAGCTATTGATTATGCTGAATGGATCTCGAATGTAGTTCCAGTCACCAAGAAAGAAGCTACCAAAGTTAGGGTTTGCACAGACTTTAGAGATATTAACGTTGCATGCCCTAAAGATGATTTTCCTCTTCCAAACATGGATCAAATCATTGATTTTACTACTGGGAGTGGAATGATGTCCCTAATGGATGGATTTTCTGGTTATAATCAGATCAGGATAGCTCCTGAAGATCAGGCTAAAACAACCTTTATTACCCCTTGGGGTACCTTTTGTTGGAAAGTGATGCCATTTGGTTTAAAGAATGCAGGCGCAACATATCAACGAGCCATGACTTATATCTTTCATGATATGATGCATGATATCCTACATGATTATGTAGATGATATTATAGCTCGCTCTATTAATGAAGATGATCATTTAGATGATTTGAGAAAAGTATTTAATCGGTTAAGAGAATATCTTATTCGATTAAATCCAACCAAATGTATATTCGGAGTCAAGTCCGGTAAATTATTAGGGGTTTTAGTTTCTTTACATGGTATCAAAATCGACCCTCTCAAGATTGCGGCTATCACTGATATGCCCGCACCTACCAATATATCTGAGTTACGAAGTTTACAAGGTAAGCTTCAAGCCATCCGTCGCTTCATCGATAAGCTGGCGGACAAAACCAGTCCCTTTCTTAAGCTCCTTAAGAAGGATGTCCCTTTTAATTGGGATGATGAATGTAAGGAAGCTTTTGAACTTCTCAAACAATACCTCCTTAACCCACCTGTGCTTTCACCGCCTAGACCTGATCGCCCATTTATCCTGTATATTTTAGCTTCAGATTTTGCTTTAGGAGCTATGTTAGCTCAACTTGATGATGAGAAAAGAGAACGTGCTAATTATTATATTAGCCAAACTTTAATTAGTTATGAAACCCGCTACACAACATTAGAAAAACTATGTCTAGCAGTCATATTTTCTACGCAGAAATTATGCCATTATATGCTCACTAGAAAACATATGTCATTGCTAAATATGATCCCTTGCGGTATCTCATGAGTCGACCTTATTTATCGGGTCGTACAACAAAGTGGGTTCTTGCTCTAAGCGAGTTTGAACTCACGTTCATAGGACAAAAGTCTGTTAAGGGTCAAATCATAGCAGATCAATTAGCTGCTGCACCCTTAGAGTCTACCCATCCCCTCATCATTGAGTTTCCTGATGAATGCCTTCAATTAGAGGCAGACCATGTTGAACAATGGTCCTTATACTTTGATGGAGCCCGATGCATGAGTGGGGCTGGTGCAGGTATTATTTTAATATCTCCACAAAAACACATTATACCTTTGTCCTTTAAATTAACATTTGCTTGCACCAATAATATTGCTGAATATGAAGCTCTAATCCTTGGATTACGAGCTGCCTTGGCGCTAAAAATTAAACATCTGCTAGTTTTTGGTGATTCTCAACTTGTTATAAACCAAATTAATGAAGTTTATCAGACCAGAGATGATAAATTATGCCCATATAAAGCATATGTTTTGCAGTTGTTGTCCTTGTTTGATAAAGTTACCTTGGAAGCTATTCCTCGAACTAGCAACCATGCGGCTGACGCTATGGCCGCAGCTGCCTCTCTTCTGCCCTTGGAGTTAGATGACGAATATGCCACCATCATTATTCGTCGACTCCAGGAACCCGCTTCAAATAAGTCATGCTTAGAACCTTTGGATGTGTTTCTAATCAATGAAACTACTCCTGAACCTTGGTATACGGATATATTTGATTTTCTTCACAATGGGACTTTCCCTGCCGGTTCTAATAGAAACCAGCGATCGGTTATTACGTAGACGAGCAAGTCGATTTGTAATAATTGGCAATACTTTATATAGGAGATCTTTTGAAGGTATCCTATTGAGATGTTTGAATCTAGAAGAATCCAAATCAGCTTTGAGTGAAGCCCACGATGGATCTTGTGGAGGACACTTCAGTGGTAGTGTCATTGCTAAAAAGCTCCTTAGGATAGGCTACTTTTGGCCTACCATGGAAACTGATGCACATGATTATGTGTGCCATTGCGACAAGTGCCAGAAACATGCTGACCTTGTCCATGCCCCTGCACAAGAACTGTAGAGGCTATTTCATCTCCTTGGCCCTTTTCAAAATGGGGCTTAGACATTATTGGCAAAATTAATCCTGTGTCATCTGATGGACACAAATTCATCATAACCGCCATTGAGTATTTTACGAAGTGGGTTGAAGCTATGCCTTTAGCTTCCTGCACTGGAACACAAGTCTCTAAATTTATTTTTAATCAAATCATTTGTAGGTTCGAAATTCTTGCAAATCTCATCTCAGACAATGGAACTTGTTTCAAAAATAAAGATGTTAAGAAATTATGCCAAAAATATAAAATTCAACATCGCTGGTCCACTCCCTATTATCCTCAGGGTAATGGCCAAGCAGAAGCATCTAATAAAACATTAATTAAAATCCTTAAAATATTGGTCAATAAATCTGGCCGTGATCGGCACATTC
Organism: Wollemia nobilis; assembly: GCA_028583015.1. Classification (NCBI taxonomy): domain Eukaryota; kingdom Viridiplantae; phylum Streptophyta; class Pinopsida; order Araucariales; family Araucariaceae; genus Wollemia; species Wollemia nobilis. The sequence goes on from JAQPPZ010000057.1 coordinate 4,554,774, forward strand.
AATTATATCCAGCTTTGTGGGCATATCGCACTAGTGTTCGTACTCCCACAGGTACTTCACCTTTTGTTTTGGTTTATGGCACTGAAGCTGTTTTTCCCTTTGAATTAGAAGTTCCTTCTTTGGCTCTACTACTTCAAGATACCAAAGTAGGAGATGAATATCGAGCTGGCAGACTCAGTCAGCTGGAACTCCTAGATGAAAAGCGCATCAATGCTTTGGAGCATCTTCGTGCCTACCAAAACAAGCTTAAAAGATCATATGCTAAGAAAGTTCGTCATCGATCCTTTGAGGTCGGCGACCTTGTTTTAAAAGAAAATCAAAAAAATACTAATGCAACTAAAGACCTTAAAGGTAAATTTGAACCCAAATGGCTTGGACCATATATTATCATTGCTAAATTTGAATCGGGAGCATACAAATTAGCTACCTTAGATGGTAAATATTTAAAAGAACCTATGAATATTATGCATCTTAAGTGATATTACGCATAAAATTTGGTCATTTCATCATTTGTATATATTTTGCATGTTGTCTCATTTTAAAAATGTATAAAACTGTTTAAACAAAAACAAACAACAATATTATTGACTCTTTCGAAACCAAAAAATAAAAAATAAAGAGAAGAAAGAGAGAGTCAAAATTATCAAACTCCTCAAAAATATTTGTTGTATATATTTCTTCTTAAAGTATTGCAGTTATATTTTCAAATTATTTTGGATAAATTAGCATTTATTTGGAATCTCTCACTTTTGCAAACACAAAAATAAATATCTTGATTTTATCTGGCATGATTACTAATCTCTCTTATATCAAAGTCCACAAAATTCAATTAAATAAAGTTTGAGCACAGAGAATTGATCTTGTTATTTACTTAAACCAAGCATATCCTTTCACAATAAAATGATTATATTTGTAATGTCCATGCTATGCTACATAGTAGAAGTGGTTTCTTGAGCGAAAAGTTTCCCCTGCTATCCTATCATGCACATGGTCTAGAATCTTTGAGAATTGACAAAAGGACAAGCTCACCCCTACCCAGAATAAAAATCCCTTGCTCTACAGCTAATCCGAGCAAGTATCCCTAGCATAGGAAGAAAAAGAAAAATCAAGCAAAATCATGAGAAAAAGAAGCATTATTTCAGAATCATTTTGTACTCTCTTAGCACTATTTCAGCATTATCTCAAATATCAAAGCAAAAGATACGAAAAAGAAAAATACAAAAAAAAAAAAGAGAAAAGAAAAAGAAAGCAAAGAAAGCGAAACAAGCAAAAGCAAAAGCAATAAAATCCCTTTCCCTACCCATTGAAAAGAAAAGAAGGGTTGATGAGCTTGAATCCCTGGAATTCTCAATTATTCAAAAACTGTGAGGTAAGCCCCATAACAGGTGGTTTGTGCCCAACCCGCTTGGCCTTGGGTAACTCCTAGCGTGGTGATATGTCTCGTTACATTAGCGACCTTATTTTGTACATACCTATGTCTAGCTTATGGATTAGCTAGCTCTTGATAACCCGACTTACATAGTAGTCTGGTACGGTTATATGCATCTAAATCATGGTTAATGAACACTTATTTGGTTAATTCAAATCACTTGTATCAAATTATCTTGCTCAAAATTGGTAAATGAACAATACAATCGCACACACATTTGTATTTGAGAGATTTTGTATCATTATGATAAATCAAGATCGGTAATGAATTCACATTTGCACATGAGGATTCCTTATAAATCTACATTTCTCTTTGAGATAATTTAAAATATCTCTGTAACTCTTTTCGGAATAATTTTATCCTTTTATTTCAGAATTCTTGTTTTGTATAAAAGCAATTACATACATCTTCTCATAAAATCTCAAAAATAATTTCAAACAAAAGTTTTCATATTATTATTTTTCTGTTTATCAAAGGTCAAAAATGCATCTTGCAATAAAACCAACAATCTATTTTCTTCTTTGGATTTCGTGATGATGGTATAAGTCTATACCTATAATTCTATGCCTAGCGCAAACCATCATTCTAATTTTCTTTTCCATGTATTTTAAAACAAAATTCATCAAAACATGTGACTTGCATCATTATGTTACACAATTATGCTTTACAAACAAACAAACACTTATTCTATTTCATGACATTATGTTCAAATTCAGTTTTTGCAACCATGGTATAAATTCTAAGGAATTGTTCAAAATTTTATCACACTTAGGAATTTATGCCTAGCAAAAATCATTTTTTAAAAAATATTTCATGCATAATATTTTCATGGAAATCTGAAAACAAATCACCATCATCATCATCATTTGCATCATCACAACAAAGTCTTAAGACAGTCTCTTAAGCACTCTTTTACTTTTAACAATATTTCTATACCAGGATTAGCTTGATGACCTAGTGAGCGGCGACTCCATGAAATGGTCTATAATAGCGACAATGTCCTTTGAAATTATTGTTAAAAGTCCCTTTTATTTTTATCAAATTATACCACAAACAACCAATTTGTTTACATCAGATTATTTCATTTAAATTTTAAAAGCATGACATTCAAACCATAATATTTCCAAACGACATAATTACATGAATCATCAAATCAATCACATCAAAACATTAAAGCATCATACAAACACATAAGACAAGTCATATGATCAAAAATATCTCATCTATATATATATCAACAATATATACATCATCTCAAAACTGGATCGGTATGCCACAATCTGTACCTCGGCATACTCAATCCTCTATCAAAAATAATAAACACTATGTATCAATCTGTGCAGTGCAGTCTGTAGCAGCTAGCCTCGAGAACCTCTCGAGCTCTCAGCCTCATCTCCTCCCCTACCCTGAGGTGGACGAGGTGGCCCCATCATAGTCCATGTGGTGCTATGAGTCCTGGACTCTGATCGTGATGATGTCCTCGATGACCTCATCATGATAGGCTCTGCAATGGGGGCGACAGCGGTAACCTCTGCTCCTCTGGCACCATATGGTGGTATAGCGTCTGATAGAATGTGATCTGGGCAATAGCCCATGCTAGGTCTCGAGTGCTCGCCCCTCCGCTCCGTGCTCTGAGGTGTGCGACCTCATCTCTAAGCTGTGTGGCCTCCTCTCGATGTCGTGCAGCCTCATCCTACAAGGACTGCACCTGAGCCTGGAGACAGATAGTCTCCACCCGGAGAGTAGCCATCTCGCTACTCTCTCCTACCTCGACACCCTTGCCCTTATCGGGTGATGGTGGCCTCTCTCTCCATGGAGAAGGGGGTCTCTCCTCCCTCCTCTCCTACTACTACGGCCTCTGCTGAGCCTGTGGCCTCCTCTGCTCTCTCCCGTCGTGACCCTGTGCCGCCTCAATGGCCGCCGGCGTCGCCTCCCCATCCGATGCACAACTACATGAATCGGACCCTGAGCCCTCGTCATCCGAGGAGGGTGGATGCCTGCGTACCAGGCATCATAGCCATTAGCAACCCCTACGTCATCCCCATCCACTGGCTGAATGGGGGCATCATCCATGTCCTCACTCTAGAAGTGCTGCATATCTAGAGCCCCATTGACTGTAGTGTTATCCCGGACGGTCCGAGAAAACTCGTAGTCCCTGAGAGATGGGATCCCTTGTTGTAGACCGAACTGCCTCAAAACTCGGTCATAGCGGTGGAGCTCCACCTCTCTCCTCTCCATCCTCAGCCAACAGGTTTGCCTAACGTGAGCCAGCTCCTATCCATCCTCGGCCCACCCTGGATGATCTCTCCAAGGCCTCTAGGTGATCTGGTCAGAGACAAGGTCGTCAAGTAGTCTCCGGGACATTGGCAGATCTATCCGCCGCTATGACCCTCTTCGGAGCCACCAGTAGAAAACTCGAGGCCTCTCCCCATCAATCCCTGTTAGTGGGAGCCCTACCGGCCTCCGCACCATGATGTGCTCCCAACACCAAACCTGTAGTAGTGATGTCATGACCAGACATCGGACGCCCTTGTATACGACCCCATGCAGGATCCTATACAATCGGCATAGTACAAAGCTCCCCCAAGCAAACCTATACCCATGGTCTCTCATGTCGTAGACCACATCTGTCAATAGCCATGGTAGTCTGCATCCACTCTGATGGCATAGCAACAGACCACCTACCACCCCAGCCAAAACTTGTGTCAGTCTAGATGCCCCAGGCATCTGGCATAGCGACTCGATGTTCACTCCGCCCTTCTCCAGGGTGAAGCTCGGATCTTCGCACAGTCGCATCATCACGTGGCCCTGATTGGTCATGGGAGTTATTAGCCATCCTTGTATGGGGATCCTCAAAATCCTCCATACATCCTCCAATGTGGGAGTCATCTCCCCTATCAATAACCGGAAACAAGAAGAACCCGGATACCACCTCTCTGCTAGGGTTGTCAATAGCCCCATATCTGTAGAAACCTGTGGCATATCTGCCACATGTCGCAGCCGACTTGAGCCAACTTGATCTCGCTCTGCTTGAGATAGAGCGGCCAAGTCATCCCTCAACCCATCGTATTTCCATTCCCGGCTCTTTAGTAATCCTCTCTGCAACATAAACAACAAAACAATAAAAATCATTAATAAAACAGTGATTAAAAATGCAAGTAAAACAAGTTCAATTTCATACAAATGATGATATCGTCCACTATTGGACGATATCGTCCAAAATTTGAGCAAATTCATCTCCGATTTTGTAAGAGGGAATCGTCCCTTATTGTATGCAATCGTCCCCATATCGTCGATTTTGCCCTTGGACGAAATCAGTGATATCGAGACGATTTCGATGAAATTGAGACGATTTTTTCCCGACGATGTCGACGGCCCAAAAACGGCTGCGATGCTCAAAAATCATTCAAAATTAATCTAAAAAGCATGAAATTCAAAATTAAAGCATTCTAAATTAAGTTTGGACCCTTACCCGTAGCCCGCTCGGACCTCTGTCGATCTGTGCACTGTCTCGACCATCTTGTCTGCAGAGCTCTAGAAACCAGGAAAATGAACAGTAACAATGAATTAGGGTTTTACCCTATTTTTCTTAATTTTCTTCAAAAACACTTAACAACATTTTAAAATTTTGCTTTTCCGCGTTTTTACCTCAAACGTTCGATTTGGGTAAAAACACGGAGGGGGCATCATAGTAAGTTGTCGTACGATTCGACCTAGAATCGTCGCCTAAAAATGGGAATAATTTTTGCTTTCTCGTAGATCGAGAAGAACTCATCTTTAACGCATTTTCTTTGAAAAATTCGCTAAAGAGGGGGCAAAATGTAGCACCCTAAAATTGGCATAGTAAACCTTAGCAAATAATTAAAATTACTTTAGTAATAATTCAAATTCAAATTTTAACCCGAACCGCCTGTTAAACCGCTTTCCTTGTTTTTCATGCCATTTTTAGGATTTGTTGTGACCGTTGGATGATATCATCGCCGATCAGACGATATCGCCTCAGATCGGACGAATTCGTCTAGAGCAGAACGTCCAGACGATTTCGTCCCAAAACTGATTTTTCAAAATTAGCTTCTGTTCCAACAACTTCTCTAACTCGGGCAGAGATGCGTCTGCACCGTTAGAGTCTCCTCCGTTGGAGATCTCCCAAATTGGGATGATCCCCAACCTCCTAACCTCCCTCCTAAGCCTATTTAAACCTTAGGACCCCCCCTGACCTACCCCTAGTTAGCTGGCTAAATTCCCCTGTAGTTTGATCTTTACATGCGTTAGAATACCCTGAATTCTTATTTGCATTTTGTGTCTTTCTAAGTTTTCTTGTAGGAACTCTGTTATTCTTCAGCCGGAGCAAGCTCACATCATCGCAGATGATCTTGTACAATCTCGAACGATCACGCCCCAATTCGAGATGATTTCGCACTCTACAGATGATTTTGACTGCAGTCAACATTGGGGGCAATTGGTGCCCAGAGTTTGCACTTTTCTCTTTTCGTCTGTTGTTTCATTCTGCATTTAGATCAGTTTATTGTTATTTTTTGCTATTCTGCATTTTGGAGTTCACCCATATAGCTTAAGTGCATGATAAGATCATAATTTGTCATTAGAATACTATAATTTACTTGAATTTCTATTCGTAATTATCGTTTTAGTATCTATATTGTCATATTACACCATTTTCCTCTGTTAGTATTGCTGCATTTTTTGTGTTCTCGTGTCTATTTCTCTCGATTGCAGGTCTTTGACGAATTTGTTTGACGAATTCGTCAGATCTCAGATGATCCTGCTCGATTTCAGATGATCCTGTCAGATCAGAGGCGATCTTGACTGCTTCAAAAATTAGAACCTCCATCAGACATCCGGATCAGGTATGACTTTTTTCTAATCTAGTATATTTCCTGTATTCTCTATTTAATTCTATTTCTGTATTCATTTAAACCTGCATTTCATGTAGAACATTTTAGATTCATTTGGCCAAACCTAGGATTTGAATGATTAAATGTAAAATTGAACACATCAAACACATTCCCAACCTAGGCGTGGAGACTACCACTAAACGTTTCCTGGTGAACCCCACCATCCGTCAAAAAATCACCTTAATACCTCTCCCCCGAGAGGCGGGACCTTCAAAGGGCCTCTCAGTCCGAGGTACCGTCCCATCCTTCCTCGCATCCCCCTTCGGGGCGCGGATCCTTCATGCTGAAGGTAAGGGTGCAAAAAATTTGGAACGATACACCTTTGAATCAAGGAAACTTAGAGGTATGAAGTGAATTACACCACTCATGACTTGGAGTTGGTAGCTATTGTACATACCCTTAATATTTGAAGGCACTATTTTTTGGGAAAACCATTTGAACTAAAGAAATACCACCAAATTTTAAGATACATATTTACTCAACCCTTATTGAATGCTAGGGAACAACATTGGATGGAGTTTCTAGCAAAGTACTATTTTGGCATAAAATATATTAATGGAAAGAAGAATAAGGTTGTTGATGATATTTGTAAGATAGGGTGCATTGTTACAATGACAAAATACCATTATGATTTGTTATATAGAATTAAAAAATTTCAACAAAAAGATGAATTTTGCTAGTCTTGTAATGTTCAAGTTAAAGAAAGAACTTGGAAAGAATACATACTTTGTATATAAACATGACTTGTTGTATTATAATAAGAAGATGGTAGTTCTAAATACAGGTTGGTTGAGAGAAAAAATCCTTAAGAAGGTACACAACACTCCTTATTCGGTGTATCCTTGAGGGGTAAATATGTGTGAAAGATTGAGAAATGCCTACTATTGACCAAGTATAAAAAAGGATATCACTGATGATGTGGCTAGGTGTTTAGAGTGCCAAAGAGTGAAAGTGGAACATCTACATCCAATAGGTAGATTGTACCCACATGAGATACCTACGCAAAAATAACAAGTGGTATCAATGGAATTTATAGTGGGTTTACCTAAAACAAGGTTCAGGCATGACACAATCTTGGTAGTTGTGGATAAGTTAACCAATATTGCATATTTTATACCAGGAAATATGCAAGATGATACACCTACAGTAGTGAGCAAGTTTTCCAAGGAAGTGGTAAGACTACATGAATTTCTAAAAGTCATAATCTCTAATAGGGATTCTTTCTTTACTTGTGTATTTTGGAAGTCTTTGCATGAAGCGTTGGAAATCAAATTGAATATTAATACCACTTATCACCCTAAGAAATATGAGCATATTGAAAGGATGAATAAGGTGTTAGAGGATATGTTAAGAATGTATTGCATGGATCAACATACAAACTGGGAAGACTATTTATACCTAGCTGAGTTTACATACAATAACAATTATTATGCATCACTAGATATGACAACTTTTGAATCTTTGTATGGAAGGAAATGTAAGACTCCCTTGTTTTGGATAATCCAGAATATCGGGTAGTGATCAGACCGAAAGCTATAAAAGAGGTGAAAGATCAATGGAAAAGAATTCAACAAAATCTGAATGAGGTCAGATACCAGTAGAAGATCTATTTAGACCTCAAAAGGATACGAAGAGAATATTTTGTGGGAGACAAAGTGCTCTTAAGGGTGAATCCAACTAAAAGTTCCATAAAATATTCCAAACTTGACTTTAGATATGTGGTTCTGTTTGAAATTGTGGGCAAAATAAAACCTGTTGCATACTGACTTGATTTACCACCAAGCTTATCCAAAATCCATAATGTCTTTCATTTGTCCCTCTTTAGGAAATAAATTTCTAATCACACTCATGTTTTGGATGTTTCCAAATTGCATATGACAAATCCACTAAAAATTGAAGTTAGACCTATTTGTATACTTGGTTTTAGGACCAAGATCCTAAGGAAGAGGAGTATAGAGAAATGCTAGGTCTAATGGGACCACTACTTGAACATAAATGCCACATGGGAGAAAATGGTAAATATGCAGTAGTAGTTTCTTTATCTATTTGAATAGACAAATATTTTTTATAACATTTTATATGGTTTGATGATATATGTATATGTGCATATGGATAGGAGACTGGACACTAAGTAGAGTAGCTTGTGTATATTTTGAGTTACTGAGTAGAGTAGCTTTGCTTATGTGATGTATGTTTTGGTTTATTCATGGACATTTGATTGAATTCAATATGACATATTAAATGATTTAATTACATGTTCAAATATGAATGATTTTTTATTCAAAGATGATTTTTTGCTATAGATAATGACGTATGATTTATAAATTTATATTATTAATTTGACATATGTGAAAATTTGTATTTGGATATTTTCAATTTATTTGACCATGCCATGAAATACATGGACTGTGTTTGTTTATCATGGGGTAGGATGTAATGACCCTCCTCACATGATCATTTATTATAGATTAATTAATGAATTACACTTAAATTTTCCTATAGAGTGTGGTACTATTGATTTCTATTGTGTATGCAAGATCAGGTATACACTTTCGATAGATAGGGCCGGTCAGCAGAAAAGGTAAGATGAAAGTGATGATTCGGCTTTGTGAGTACATAGAAAATCATGTATTTGCATATCATATAGGTTCATTCTGAGTGTCTTTATTTGAGTGTGTGCTTTACATTTGTAATGTGTTCTTGTTAATTTATGTTGAATGAAGCATGCGTTTGATATCGAGTGGTAATGGTCTTGGACATGGGAGCCACTCATTACAAAGTGGTATGGTGAATTAAAATATTCATATGTTTGTTATTTTTAAGAAATAAAAATTAGAAAATACATAATTTTAATAAATATAAAATATAGATTTTGAATTAAAATAGTGGTACCTCCTTGATGATTGCAATTGTAGAGTGTGCACTTATAGTTACAAGTTAATATAAAATAAGGTAAAATGAATTTGATTCAGAGTGTCTTTTGTTAGAGTAAATAACCCAAGGTAAACTTTAATTTTTTTTATAATTTGTTTCTTTTAAATTAATTTTTTTTATATCTTTATTTTAATAATTAAAATATAATATATATTTTTTTTTAAATATATCTTTTTTTTATATAAATTGATTTTTTTTATAAGACATTAATTTATTTTTATTATTAAATTAAATTATATGATTAAATTTTTTATTTAAACTTTGCAAATTAAAGAAAAAAATGGTTTTTTTTTTTTGCAATTTTCAATTCAAAAGGAGCTTTTGTTTTCTCCAAGTGAGGATATAAGACATATAAGAGCCCCTATTTTTTTGCAAATTAGAGAGCCCTAAATTCTTCTCAACTTGTTAATTTTTGCAACATAAAAGGGGGACAAAATCAAAGACCTTTTGATTCTTTATTGCAAAATTAGAAAACAAGGAGACTAAAAATTTTGTAAAATTCAAAGGCAAAGTGTGCATTTGTTTTCTCCAAGGGGGATATAAGACATAAAATTGTACATATTTTTTGCAAAATTGAGAAGAATTTGTAACCTTGGGCCCATAAAAACTAAGTCATGTGTTGACTAGTTCTGGAAGCCTTTCAAACGTGGGTCGTGTGTCGACTTGTCTTGAAAGGAGTGCTATTTGTTAAATTTGCAAAACAAAGGGGGAAAACAAGAAATTGTATTTCTTTTGAGGAGCACTTAAAACAAATCAAACTTGTTTATTTTGCAAAATTAGAAAATATAGGCAATTTTTTACTGTCACATTATTTGCAAAATTGTAAAACAAGGAAGAGACAACATATCAATTTTTTGCACAACACACATTCATATTTTGTTGCAAAAATTAAAAGGTGCATTTTTTATTTTACTCGACACCTTTATTGGAAAATTAGGTGCATTTTTGGTTGCATCCGACACCTAGGTGATAAGAATTTTGTGGGTATTCTTGTTTGATTATTGCATTATTTATTTTGCAATTATAAGTCATAGAATCAAGAACACTCCATACCCCAAAATTTCACTAATAAATTTGTGTTAACCATTGCACAAATTTAAAGCCAATATTCATTTGATATTCTCTCCTAAAATCAACAAAACCCCTAATTCACTCTTATTTGTTTGGCTTAAACTCCTCAAACTGATTATTCCTCTTCAAAGGGAGTTTCAGGTAGGTGCCATTAAATATCTTTTTGAGTGAATTATCTTTCATCTCTTATTTGTTTGGCTTAATTTCCTCCAACTGATTATCTCTCTTCAAGAGAGTTTTCAGGAAGGTGCCATTAAATACCTCTTGAGAGTGAAAGAAAGAACAAGTTTTTAAGGAACCTTGAAAGTAGCAATTCTTTTGCACTAAGGGGGGATAATTCCTTTCTTCCTTCAAACACAAATTTTGACAAGAGGGAGATAAAACTTGTAAAGGCAATCATAAAAGTAGAAGTCATCAAAATTATACCTTTTCTTTTAGACTTCATAATAGCAACCATGCTTGAAGTGCTTGAAATAAGGAAGGATGATTTGGTGAACTTTTTGATAAAATTGCCTAGAAAGCATAGTATTGCACAAATTGTAAAAATGACAAGCATGACACCATTCAGTTTTGGTTTCAAAACAAGAAAAACTAAAATGGCAAAGGCACATCACAGAAGACATCTTTCTAGTGAAGTGTCTCATTCTGATTTTGATTCTGGTTCAAAGAGAGCACACAGAGTGCTCATTGCTAAAACAGTATTGTAGAGGGAAAACACATGTGTCACCTTGGGCAAAGCACCATTTTCCTCTCTCTCATTTTTTAGGCTTCATAAATAGCATAAGTTTTTGTTTGAATTACTTGAAATAAGGGGTGATTGTACCTCTTTTAGGATTCATAAGTAGCAAACTCTCAATGTTTGAATTACTTGTAACAAAAAGAGGGAATTTTGTGGTGTAAAATTGTCTTGGAGGCAATATTTATAAAATCCTTCACAACACTCTTGAGTTGCACATATTTTTGCAATTAAGGGGGGATATACATTTCTTTTCTTCACAATTTTTTGTAAAAAATGGAAGAAGACTTATAAGGGTGCATTTTCGGTAGCGACCGACACCTTAGTCATACTTCTTTCAGAAATTAATTACAACATGTTTTGCAACAAGAAGGGGGCAACTTATAAGTGTGCATTTTTGGTAGCGACCGACACCATAGATACCTTATCATTTGCAAACTCATATTATAAATGAATGAACCTCATATGAAGTGATCTATTCTAATACACCTAGCGATTGCAGCAACTAGTTACCCATGCAATTCGGTTGGATGACATGATTACTATAAGGACATTCATTGGTGTGAAGACAAAGTTTGGAATGAACCACTTTTTTCTTAGGAGTAGCTAGAGTACTGTGACAGATCAAGAACCAACAGATTGACATATTTTTTTACTATATTGGGACAATTATATACATTACCCAAATAATGTAATAAGGGGGGATGTTAGAGTAATATTCCATTCTTTGGGATATTTACCCTTTTACTCCACTAGGCAAAATAAGTAGTATATTGCATTATACTACATAGATTATTACATTTACTTCTTACCACTTACCATGTAGATATTTACTGTTTCTAATATCTAATGGTAAACTGTGGTTAGTCATAAATATCCTAGGGTAACTATTCTAGTTTATCGCTCCATATTTTGAGCATGTTAGTTAGCATAGAAATAGCCAAAATTGGTTTTATTTCTATTTTGTATTCTATATGAACTTAGATTCCTAAAGCTAATGTTAATGAATAACTATTATTTGCTCCTATTTTTTCTAACATATTTGTCATGATGATTGGGTATGTGCACCAAGTGGTGATTTGAATTTTATTCCTATATGGTGTGTTGCATGTAATTGGGTATGTAAAATCTTTGGATGTTGGGAGTAGTGGAGGAGAAAACGGAATAGGAGGTCTTTGTTTTGTTTTTTTTGTCATGACTTATTGCCAATGGGGTGAGCTGGGTAAAAAATGGACGAAAATTGAAGCGTTGGAGTTTAGCAGGTGAAAAACATCTTAGGACTAGATATTGAATCTACATTGAACAGGTTAGAATAATAAATATATTTGTGTTATTCATTAGGTTTGGTGTGCAGCGTGTAAGTGCGTCAAACTTGTATGACTAATTGGCAATTTGACCAGGTTGTTTTATACCAATTTCTTATTAAAAATGTATGATGAAGAATGTTGTTTTATACCTAAAGTGCATTCTATGAAATATCAAATTCTAGGGAAAATATATATTGTGCTTTCTAGTATCTTTGTGGTTTGGCCATAGAAATATTGAGTGAAGCAAACAAATTCTTATTTTTTTAAAAAGAGAGAAACTCTTTTATCTAGATGTCATGGGTATACATCAAGAGGAATGAATTGTTGAATTGAAAAGAACAATAACATAGATTGTTTGTTTTTTTATGACTGATAAAATCCTTAGTGATTGTAGATAGTGGTATTGCTTCAATTAGAAAATTTGATGAATTCATTGAAAAAGAAAAATTTAAGTATGAAGGGGAGATAGCCCATGAAACTAGATTCAATATTTTGAGGACTGCACTATTACTTACTTGTAATTAGTGTGTCATAAACTTATGTAATATCTCCATGTAGTATACATACATTTATTTTTAAAAGCCATATCTGATCCAAAAAAGAAATATAAGCAATTCTGGTTATTGAGAAGCTTTGTCAAGGGTGACCTATGAGACAAATTTCCATAAGAGAAGTTGTGTCACTATAAAAGGTATATTAATAATTATATTGGTGATAGAATTGGAAGAAAAAAATATTTGTTACCTGGAAAAGGAATGATAATGCTTGTAGACTATTCGATGTAATCTTAGCTCAACAAAAGATAAATTATGGATTGCATGAGAGACATTTTGCTACCATGTCAACCAAACTTTTGAATTTGTGGTAAAGAAATTTAAAGTACGCTTTGTAAAATATGTGACCCTCTCTTGAGATGTTACTTGGAGATAAAACTAAATATGTGATACTTTATTATCAAATTATGTTGATAATTAGTTCTTCAGACTTTAGAATATCCTTATATCAGTGAAACTATGATATAGCTTTGGTATTAAATAACTATTTGACATTTGATTGTGGTCGAGAAGACTCTCCTTGCCATTTTAATGGATAACATCCTTCTATGACCTCCTAGAGGAAAACAATAGAAAACAATTCTTCATCAATTGATGTGCAGAAAGAAGTGCTTTTTAATTGATTATAAAAAAACTTTTATAAAATAGTAACTTATGTTGCTGAACATACTTAAATGTAATGATGGTATTTCAAGATGTTTAAAATGAATATTTGATAATATTTTCTTTATAACATTTATCTTATGTTTTTTACCACACTTAGTTATTTTTTCTATCATTTAGTAATTCTTATAATATACACTCTATGCATTAAGTAGATATTGTTAATGGATACTGAGTTGTAAACCTTAGCTTATACCTAAGTCAAATTGAAAATATAGATAACCTAGGGCTATGTAGATTGTGAAAACTTCTTTTCAAAACTACAAGGGCCTAAACCCATGGAAGTTGACCTGAATATAATAGAATCCCCAAACCTTTTGTGATAAACATGAAACTTATACTAAGAATATTTTATAACCTTAACCTGGGTTTTATGCTGTGAATTGCTTAGTCAAACGAAGACATAGAAACTTTCCAGCTATGAATAATTAAAATAATAGAGAATTTAATGGATGGTAAATTTATAAATGAAAATAAGCTTCGACATGGACTAAATATAAGAGTTAAATTTGTATAGAACCACTAGTAAATTACTTTTATTGGATTAGACTTATGCCAAAAATATGTGGGCTATATTTTTCCTTATATTTAATTTACTATTGTTTAACAAATGTTCTTAAATGCTATGACTAGGTTATGTTGCTAGCAGTTTGAAGCAAACCATATGAAAAAGGACCGGGTAGACTAGATATTTCCATAGTATTATAATGTGGTAAATTAAAGATATGAATAAAAATAGTATCCTATATCTAGATGGATAGTCTTATGAGCTAAAAGAAATGACTTATGAAAAGGGTTTATCCAATCGAAAGAATGTGACTATTTGTCATGATTAGAAATAAATATTTAGTTGCTAACCTTATCAATTCTATCATGCTATGTATCATGAAGGATAAATAGATGAAAACACCCAATGTTTTTGAGGTGCAAGTATACACAAAACGATTCTCAAAAGCTAATATAGTCTCACATAATTGGTCTGGATAAGTGACTCGATCATAACTAGTAACAAGGGGTGGTATGGGATACCACCTCTAGGTTGTTGCTTGGGTAGTACTATGATAAGTCCCATGTTCATTTGACTTAGCTCGTTAGCTACAATATTTTATATGGGATAAAAACTCGTGAGTCATAATGGTCATGAGTGATCAATTCCAAGGTTAGGGTATTGATGTGGCTATAACTAACTCCAGGTAGGGGATAATCAGTTAGACACAAGGACATATGTATGCTAATTATTTTCATACAATTATTACAACAAGTTGACTAGTTAGTCAAAGGTTCAATATGATAAGTGATGGGTAAGTAAACATCCACCCTCTAGGTGTTATGGGCCCTAGAGGATAACCCTTTTTATGGATTGATCCTCATGCCAAAAATAGTGGATGTAAATGAGGCAAATCGACTCCTCAGAATGGCATCTTTCATGGGATTTGGTCAATATCACCACTTGGGTGGCTATCTGTAGTAGTATTGAACCCAAAAGTGGTATTGTATGTCTATACTATTTTAAGATTAATATATTGAATCATTAGGTGAAACGAATTTGTTGTGAACCTGAAAGCACTCTTAGGAACAAAACTATGTTTGAAAATAAAAAAATTACCCTATAAATTTGGTTGGCTTGTTTTGGGGTACAACCAGGTGGGTAGACTTAGATTGTTACACTTGTGAAGTGAAGGCCAATAGTAACCTACTGCAAGAATAATTTGTGTGGTTCATTTTGTGGATTAATATCCTATGGAAGGTTCATCATGACATGTTCGAAGTATATCATAAAATTTATATTCCCTTTATCCATTTAAGTAAAATTCCTTTTATCCATTGAAAGGATGAACTTTATTGGACTAGTTGGTGTCTCTCATTTGGAGTAAGGTGGGAAGGAATATTCCTATTTACCAAATAGTTAGCAATATCTATGAACCACATAGAGTGGAATGATATTGCAAACCAATTTTCATCAAGAAAAAATTGTCCATTGGTTCTTTTCCTCCGGTACTGTTTAATATTGACAAAACATTGACAACTATATTTGTCCTACCAAATTTATCTACAATAGTCATATCAAATTCCTAGATTAATAACAACCATTTGACCACTCATCCACTCACCATTGGTTTATTTATTAAATATTTGATTATAGAGTGATCTATGTGCACATATACAGGGTAGTCTATAATACAGTGATTAAACTTTTTAATGGCATATAATATTACCAAAAATTCTTGCTCAGTTGTAGTGTAATATTTTTTAGCAATTGTTAAGTTTTTATTAATATAATATATAGCATATTTTTTTCCCATTTTTCTCACTTTTTTGACCAAGGACTACATTTATTGTAGTATTGGAAACATTAGTATAGATGTGAAATGGGAACTTCAAATCATGTCCCTTTAATACATGTACCAACTATTATTTGATAACTTTGAATGCTAGTTTTCAGTCCATTTAGACTCAACTTCCTTGGTAATAAGAGTGAATAATGAAGCTACAAGTTTGCTAAACTTTTTGATAAATTGTTTATAATAACTGACATGTCCCAAGAAGCTCTTAACATCCATTTGAGTCTTGGTTGGAGGCAACTAATTTATAACTTCTATTATTTTAGGATCTACTTTTATTCCTACTATCAAAATATGGTACCCTAGTGCAATATCTTCATCCATCATAATTAATAATTTTCATTGCTTAGAGATATATTATGGGCTTCATATCAAGTAAAGACTTAATCTAGATTATGGAGAGATTCATTGAAGGTTTATTCCTATAGTGTGAATTCATCCATGTATACTTCAACACATTCAATGGTAAGATCCATAAAAATAATGATAACTACTTGCTAGAAAGTTTTAGAAGCATTGCACAAACCAAAATTTAAGATTATAGGTGAATGTTCCATAAAAATAATGATAACTAATTGCTATAAAGTTGTAGGAGTGTTGCACAACTCAAAATGTAATACTCTATAGGAACATGAAAGTAGGTTTGTCTTGATCCTTTGGTACCAATTGTATTTGATTATACCCACTAAAAATATTCAAAAAAGAGATTTTTTTTCCAAAGAGGGTATTGAGTACTTGATCTATGAATAAAAATGAAAAGTGGTCTTTATGAGTGGCCTTATTAAGTTCTCTATAGTCAATGCACACTCACATTTTTCTATTTTTTTGGGGAATAATAACCAATGGTGATATGCGTTGGCTATCATAGATTGGATAGATGAATCATGCATATACCAACTTCTCAATATTTATCTTCACCATGTCACTCAAAGCAATATTTATCCTCCTTTGGTGTTGTTGAACTATTTTTATTGGTGGTGTAAATCTCATGAGTGCATATATTGGTATGGATTCCCTTAATATTATTGTATTCTTATTAAAAGAAATTAACATGTTGGTTAAAGACATCAAATAGTTTAGCCTCTTAGGCCTCCAATAACCAATTGTTGATGTTAATATATTTTTTAGGTTGCAATTCTATTTGCTTGGTGCATGGTAGAGCTGAATTGACTCCTTTTCTTACCAAAAACTTTAATGGACAATGGTAGGATAATAGGGAATGAAATATTCTAGTGTTTTCATTGAAATAAATCCTTGTAGGAATGATATTGTTTAAAGGATATTTGAAATATGTGAAGAGGTGACTTTGTTTTCTATGTGGTAAAGTAAATGGACTATCCTATAGTGATACAAGTTACAAAGTATTGGAGGTTTCATCATCATATTTCCATAGAAACCTATGGACTATAGTTCCCTCTTCATATGAAAAAGACTCACTTGAAGAATCCATCAAAATGATTTTATCCTTGAAGAGAGGTTCTTCTAATGGGTCTAGATCTTCAACATGCTCTTTTAATATGACCATTGCTAAATGAACAAGATTTTTTATTTGACAAACTCATTCATCCAAATATTTCTAGAGAAATACATAGGTGGTTTGTCTAGAGGGTAAAGATAATTCTTCTTAGAGTTTAATATGTTGTAGAAGGTCATATACTCTGAATGAAAATCTATTAAAGTTATAGCCATAGCCAACCAAAGTGTTCTCATGACTCTAGAGAATCATGAAATCGATAGGGTATTCCCATGAATCTATAGTTATAGGTATGTCCTCTACTATTCCCTAATATTGATCCATAGATTGATTTTCCAGTTGAAGGATAGTAGAGGTAGGTTATATATTTATCAAAGAAAATATTTCATTGTTTTGGTGGTCATGACATTTATTGTTACTCCTAAATCAACAAATGCATTTGGTATTTTTTGATGCATTTATAAAAACAATAATTATTGGGTTTTTGGGATCTCCATACTTTGGTGGAATAAACTTTCTTACTAAGAGGTAAGCTAGTTTTCCATCCATTTGTATTTTCTTGGGGTAAGTGTTTCATTTTCTCCTTGGTTTCCTTATGCACATTTCTTAGATAACTTTGTTGAGTATTGGTATATCCTTAATAGCTTGGAGGGTTGCCATGCTTAAGCATTTTAATTTCTCCAATAGATCAGACTCCTCATAGCACTCTTCCTTGGATTTTAATCTTTCAAGATATGGTCCTTTATGTGTCTCTAAATGCATACCTTTCAAAAGATAATTTTCCTTTCTAGTTGTTGGCTTAGGGTCTAATGGATTTTTTTTCCTTTCCTCATATAATTATTCTATATTAAGAGGTTTTGGGTCTCGAAGAACTTTCCCTTAGCAATGTTACACATTATCGTAGTCAATAACATTGATATTGACTATGTTAGTATGATCTATATTATAGATAGGGTTTGTCTACCTATTATTGTTTGGGTTCGCCATTTATTGTAATGGTAGTGGAGGTTTCTTGGGTGGATGTGACTGTACCTCTTTAGGAGTACCCATGGGTGTTTTTACAAATGCTTGTTGTTGACTTTGAAACTATTGCTACCCCCATAGGATTGGTTAGAGTGGGATGATCCTAACCATTTCTAGTTTTTATTTGACCATGAATAGTTAGGAATTAGTTGTGTCTATAGTATATTAAACCATACTTGACTAACCCATTCTAAATATGGATACCAAGGGTACTAAAACCATTGTTGTTGTGGTGGGGGCACATTCCATGGAGAATTCCATAGATTGTATGCCCATGGTGCTATTTGATTGTGGGAATTTCTTGTAATCCTACATAATTAAGTTATTTCAAATTGAGATAACTCCTTCAAATGGTAGCTTTTATTTCTAGTATATCACAATAGTCTATAGGATGAATTTTATCATAAATTCTACAAATTTTGTTTTTACTAAGAAATAATTCTTGTAAGGTATGCTTCTGCCTACACCTCAAACAATATATAGCCAATGGTTCATTGGACATTGTTTTATCTTGTATTTCATCTAACATTATGTTTAAGTGTAGGAGAATATTAGTTTTGAAATTGGAAAACTCTTCTAGTAGTTCTCCTAGATCATTTCCACTCTTTCCTGCATGGTGTCTACATGTTTCTTTCTTTGTTCTAGAGTATTTTCTGAACAATTCCATAATTTCATAAAGATCTAGCTTATTCACATCACCTTTTCCCATGAGGATTAATATGTCCCTTGACTCATATTTGTTGGACATTTTGAGTCAAATTTGTGATTTATATAAAGGAACGAAGTTGTCATAGATGTCAAATAATAAGCTACCATTGATGTCAAAAGGTCAAGAGGAACAATGCAAATGTTAAAGGCAAAAGGGCTTCATAATATTTTTTAATATTATGTGGAAGCATAAGTTAGAAGGGTTTTTATTAAAACCAATGGTGAGCAAAAATAAAAGGTTTTTCATAAAAACCCAAGGAATCTTATTGAAAAGCTAAAGGAGGTTTTAATATTTATTTTATAAAATATTTAAATTTTATAAATAAATATTATTTATACAAAGTTGTAAAATGAGATAAGGCTTTAATAAATCAAAAGGGATGTAAAAATTAATTTATAAAATTTAAATTCTAAATAATTTAAATAATTTATAAATTAATAAATCAAAAATCGAAGTGCCAACTTTTAAGTTTGAATAAAAATTGAAGCGCCGAAGTTTATGTTTGAAGGAGGAAATCTATATAAAAACACTATGTCTTAGAGGTACTTAATCATCGTTCTACTTGAATGATAATGTGTGCAATCATGTGTTAATAACTCGTGTGAAAAAGAGAAGAGAACATTGTTTTGAGCGCCAATGAATAAGGATAAATCGACGAGTGTCAAATTGAAGAATCCATCTGGGCAGCGTGGCCTAGTGGCAATGGGAAAACAACTAGAGTGTTTGGATGCAGAGTGACCTACGATCGAATCATGACAGCAACATTTTTTTATTGGTTGTGCTTGTGTTGGAAGCACCAAAGGAAGTGGCGTATATTTTTGCATAGGTGAGTCAAGTTAGAGCACGTGGTGCTCTTTACTCCCCAAGTGAGAAACTAGCTCACGCGGCATTTAGATCCGTGGCTATGGTGTTGGTTGAGGTTGTGTCGAAGGTAATAAATTTTGAATATAATTTTTATATTGCCTAAGGTTTGACATGAGGTCTTAGGGAGTTAAAAAGGGTTTTTTTAAAAATGTTTTTAATTGATCATTATTTTTAGTAAATTGGAGGAATAAGGAGTTAGCTTTATTTTTGAATAAAGTATTTGTGTCACATTGGTGTATTGGAAATTTAAATTGTTGAGAGGACTTCTTGCCATTGATTTATTTTTAAAAAGGAGATTGCATTCATATTATTCTTGGTATTGAATATTATTGGGAGATCATAATGTGTATTTGGTTAATTAATTTTATGTTGTTGGATGCTTTCTTTAAGATGGAGTGATAAGGTATGTGTTTTTGGATACTTACATTATATCTTTGAGAAATCTTAGTGTCTTCTAACTCTTTTGAGCTTCACAAAGAAGTGTTTGTGGTTGTGGCATATTTTACAGGTTTCTTCATCATCAAGAAAAAGGTATAAGCACATTCTTTGATCATTGAGTTGATTGGTTTGTTTTCAAGAAAATAAATTTGGAGTGAAAAGGACTTGATTAGGGTTTCCTTATTGAGTGTGTTGAGTTAATGCTTCAAGTTTTTCTGGAAAAAATATTTTTTGTTAAAATCTTGTTTTATAAGCATTTTTTTTCTAAACCATTGGTTGTATGAATAACTTGAACTAGGGTTTGAAAATAACATGAGTATCATTTTTATGTGAGAGTGGTTGATAAGCATTGTTGGAAAAATTTTGAGTAAAGGATCATATGCTTGGACTAGGGTTTGTAAGCAAGGATTGTTTCATTAAGTGTCTGGTTGAGTAGAGTTTGTTGAGCCTAGTCAAGTGGATGTGTGAAGTGATTGTTTAAGTTCTATAAAACAAACTATTATATATTTTGAATTGATTTGAGAAAGTGATTGAGTATTGAGTTGAAGCATATTGAGTCTCTAAAAATTCTCTGTATGTTTATGAAAGAGTGATTGAAAGTGATTGAGCATTGAGGTGAATGTGAAGGATATTGAGTCTCTAACAATTCTCTACATGTTTCTAAAAGAGTGATTGAAAGTGATTGAGCATTGTGATGAGTATAGCATACTGAGTCTCTAACAATTCTTTTTATGTTTATATGAGATTGGATAAGTTCAAGGTTATGCATAGTGGCGAATATTCACCAATTAGGTGAAACTAGGATTTTCAAAATTGGAAATTGGTGAATATGAGAACCCTCGACGTTTCCCCATTCGCCTAAAATTTTTAGGATCAATTTGTTATTAGGTAAAATTCACCATACTATATATCCAAACATAGTCATATTTATACTCGTTGGAGAGCTCTGTTCGAGCCTGATATAATGGTGGTGTTTTTATGAAGTTATAAGATTATTTAATAGGTCAAAAGTGGATCCAAATATGACCTCATATTTGAGTCCTTCAAATACCCCAAAGTTTGGTATGAAGATGATCGATTTTATTTTCTTAGTATTCTCCATGATTCACCTTAATTTTGATTAGGATTCACCATTTTTTTACAAGTACATTTTGAGTCCAACCCCTTATGCATAACCCTGGATAAGTTTTATTGTGGACTTGTTGAGAAAATTTGACGTAAGTCTTTGAGAAGACTTGTGGACAGATTTGGGTAATATTTTTTGGAAGCCTACAATACAGATTGAGAGTAGATTTGGATAAGTTCTTATGAGAACTTGTTGAGCAGATTGAACAAGTTCTAGAGAGGACTTGAGGATATATTAGTGTGAGCTTTTGTGGAAGCTTACAAGGTAGATTTAAGACAAGTCTTTGAGGAGACTTGAGAGCAGAGTTGATTGATTTGTTCAAACCTTGAGTTAAGGTTTGGGGTAGATCCAGCAGAGTTGATTTAATATCGAGTCAAGATTTGAGTTAAGGCTTGAATATAGATTTGAGGAAATATTTGTTCTAGACTAAAGGATTGTGTTTAGTACAAATTTAAGGATAGAGTTTGGTTCAGAATTGAGGATAGGTTTGTGCCAAAATAGAGATATATATTGAGGATAGTTTTATGCAACATTACAATTCAAAAGCAATGAATGCACTTTTGAGAGGCTTGCATAGAACAGAGTCCATAAAAGTTATACATTGTCAAAATGCAAAAGAAATGTGGGATAAATTGCAAAATATATATGAAGGAGATAAAGGTGTCAAGAAAGCAAAGATACAAAATCTCAAAGGATAATTTGAAGAGTTAAGAATGAAGGATGAGGAAAACATTAGTACTTATCTACTTCAAATTGATGAGGTTGTTAATGCTATGCAAGGACTTGGAATGAAGGTTAATGAATCAGATGTTTGCGATAAGGTCTTAATATCTCATCCAAAAAGATTCAGTGAAATATTTCTGCTATAGAAGAGTCAAAGGATGGTGATTCTTTGACAATAGATATGTTGCTTGGTATTCTTACAGCTTTTGAGTTAAGAACAAAAGAGCCTATTCCACAAAATGAAGTAGCCTTCAAAGCAATCAATATGATAAAAGGTAATAAATTTGAATAAAGCAATGAGTCATCTAGTGATGAAGAAGCTAATTATGGCCGAAGGAATAAGGATTCAATAAGATCTAGAGATACAAAATCTATTAGATGTTTCTATTGTGGAAAGTATGGTCATTATGCAATTGATTGTCAAGAAGCAAATAATAACAATGATGAAGAAAAATAGGATCACAGGAACAGGGAATCAGAAAGATATAGGTACCAAAAAAATCAAGTATGGACAAAGAAAACAAGGAAAGAGGTTCTTTCAAATGCAAAATATGAGCTACTATGTGGATAAGGCAAGTAAGTACTCAAGTGATACTGATGCTAGTTTTTTAGATAATTATAGATATGAAGTCCTATTTATAATTGAAGAAAAAAAAGTCCAAAAAAGGGCACCATTATTTCTCAAGTGTTTTAGATGTGGTAACTTTGGACATCTTGAAGATAGTTGTACAAGTAATCGTTATAGTTTCAGTGATGATGAATATGAGGATGCACTTGAAGGACCAGAAGAGAATATTCTAATGACACTATAAGAAGAAGAAAGTGATCCTATAGAATACAAGTCAAAAGAGAATGAAGATATGGACAAAGGCAAACAAATAGAGGAATAATCAGATAAAGAAGGATATGATCTCAAGGGAGAACTCGTTTATGCTCTTGAAACAGTAAATAAGGTAAGAAAATAAAAATCTAAATTTGAATTTTAGTTTCAAGAATGTGATGAAGAGAGAAGAATTTTTATAGAGGATCTAAAAAAATCAAAGGCCAAGACAAAGAATTTCAAGGATAATGTAGAATCAAAGGTGTTAGGATGTGAAATGTTAGTACAATAAGTAGCCCTATTAAGGGAAGATTTAGAAAACTCCAAAGTCAAGCTACAAGGGTTAAAAAACAACTCAAAGAACTTAGATAAGTTCATCAACATACAAAAGCCTACATCAAGCAAAACATGTCTTGGATTTGATTAGGAACAAAAGAAATAGGAAGGAAATTCAACCTCAATTTCTGAAGGAGAACAAACTTCATATGAAGACACTTCAGAAGAATATAGTGTAAGAGAAAGTGAGACATCTGAGGATGAGTTGGACAACAGAAATTTCAACAAGTACATGAACAATGCACAAAAAGGAAATATATGGAACAACAATCATAATAGGTCAAAATATACTAAGATACCAATGATGTCAAAAAAAGGAAACTTCAATGGAATATGTTTTCATGTCACATGTTTGAGCACATGGCTTCACAGTGTAGGATACATGAAATACAGGAATATGAGAACAAATAACTTTTCCATGGGTATTGCTACTCATGTAATCATTTTGGTCACAAGGCAATAAATTGTAGGGTTCTTGGTAGAAAAGGATATGGCTTCATTAGGAGAAGGCCTAAGACATTTGCATCTCCAAGGAATAATAACATTAAGTGTTATAAGTGCAATAATGATGGATATACAACAAAATAGTGTAGAGAAAACATTCTAGAATCAAGCATAAAGAGGAATAGGAACAGGAACAGGAAAATGGATATGGATATGAATAAAAATAGGAATAGGAACATGAACAGGAAAAGGAACAGGAACATGGATATGAACGAGAACAGGAATAGGAATATGAATAAAAATATGGACATGGACAAGAAAATGGACATGGATAGGAATAGTCAGAGGAATTAGAAGGATCAGATAATAAGAAAAGAGGATAAAAGTAAAGAACAGTGCTTTATGGGAGTTAACCACCTCAATAAGAGGTGCGGGAGGGGCTACGCTAACAGGATCATTCTTAGCCCTGAGACCCAAAGGTGACCCTTTGTCATTTATGTCAATGGGGGAGAGATTTGAGTAAAGGTGAGATATTTTGGTATTTGAGTAAAGAGGAGAGATTTGAAAAGAGTATAGAACCAGGTGGAGCAATGTCCCATGGGGATCAGAACAAATAAAATGTTAAGTCTTTGGTAAAAATAATTTGGGTTGCCATCAATGACAAAGGGTGAGATTGTTGGATATTTGGAGTCAAATTTTTCATGATACAAAGGAACTAAGTTGTCATTGATGTCAAGGAATAAACTACCGTTGATGTCAAAAGGTCAAGAGGAACAATGCAAAGGTTAAATGCAAAAGGGCTTCATAATATTTTTTAATATTATGTGGAAGCATAAGTTAGAAGTTTTTTTATTAAAACCAATGGTGAGAAAAAATAAAAGGTTTTTTATAAAAAATCAAAGAAGCTTATTAAAAAGCTAAAGGAGGTTTGTTAGGATCCTAATCCTAACATTAATATTATTAACTTATTTATTATTATTATTATATTTGAATAATCATGATCCTTCATTCGTAACCCTAGGAGAATATAAGTAATAGGAGGAAGGCATAAAATTGATTATCCAAGAACATTATTAAATACATCTCTTTGAGAGCATTTGGTAGGGAAATCCTCCATTTGAAATAGTGATTCTAACAAAGGCGATTGACAAGTTTACTTGTTACATTTATTTCCATTCCTTTTGCATTGAAATCCAACTGCTAGGAACTAGGTTCCTACCATCTGGCATCAGAGCCAAGTCTTGAAGGAATTTTTTTTTTTCCTTTTTTCTCGTTCTCCGAATACAACCTACGGACGCTACCGAAAACCATTTCAAAATGTCGTTAAACAGTTTTGATCATCGTTGAAGGTTTCTGCATGAACAACATTTTGACTACGTCAACAGAACTCCAGCGACCAAAATTCTGTGATCGAACACAAGAAATTGCAAGACAAATCATCTAGTCACTACAAACTGCGATATCAATTTGAATTAGCAGAAAAAAAGAGAGCCATTACAATCGGGCGTCTGATCAGAGAATTTTTATTTTTATTTTTCTCTTCGGGACACAGCTCTTGGCTATTTTTTTCGCTGCCATCCGACGAATCATTGGTTTTGACGACCGATCTGCCCTCCGATGTCTTCACTTCCCTACAAAAAACAAATACTATGATTCTTATTCCTTGTAGACAATTTGCGTCATCGGCGAGGACATCCCTACAGCAAATGTTAGACCCGACCTTGTGTTAGCAAATTCTGCTCACTGGCGAAAATAGCTGAAATTGGGTGATCAAAACCCCAAAAAAATTGAAGGAAATTCTACATAAAGACATTTTAAGGGCCACCCACCAACTAAATATCCAAATTCATAGCAAACCCAGGCATCAAATCGTGGTTAAATACCTTTGCATCAATTTTCGATGGCTAAGGTTCACGGCAGGCAAAAAAAAAATTAAAATTAAAATTTCATAAAGTTTTTCTAAGGTTTGTAAAAGATTCCGACCACCGGAGAAAGTTTTCTACGTCGAAAGAAAAGGACGGAATTTTTTTTTTTAAGTTTTGTCCCACATTGTTGCGGGAGGGCACCTTGTCGGGTTTATAATCACCAAGGGCCCTAAGGTTGGTTGCCTAGCGTGCTAGGCATAAGCACCTGCGTGCGTAGGCAGTGTCATTTGTAGGCACGTGGCTCGCTGTGTAACTGTATGACTACATAGAAACACGCTCATTGACTCTCCACCCACACTCGGATCTACACCACCTCCGCTCGCGCTCAGCCTTCCACACCACCCTTTTCACCGCCTCTTCCCTGGAACTCATCTCCGCTCCACCCTACAGTCGTCGTCGCTCTATCGTGTTGAAAAAACACCAAATTTTGGAAAACAATATTTAACAACAAAACAATTTTTGCAACAATATTGATAAGAAATCAATTTTTGTTTTTTGCACAATTTAGTAATTCGGTGACAATAGCACTGTTTTACGAAAGAAAATCTTGGCAAAAACATGCCTTTTTCAAAACTAACCCTTGCAATCTAAAACTTATTGTAAATTCCAATCACACCCTAAATGGCTGATGGAATAATATCTCACGACCCCAACCTACTTTTGCTACTTAATCTTGCCCACCTATGTCAAATCACATCAGTGAGTGTATATAAAATTCAGTTCTAGGATATCGCCAATCGCATCACAGGGTTGGACGAATCAGTTCTCATAAGCGGTTTCATCAATGGATTAAAAGAAGCAATTAGAGTGGCGGTCATGATGTACACTCCTCGCACCCTACAGGAAGCCATTGGATTAGCCTTGTTAGCTGAAGATAAATTTAATGTTCAACGACGACATAGGGAGCAACGTATTGACAAATCATCATTCTTGCCCGCTATCCCAAAACCTAAACCCTTGCCAGTTAAGTACCTCAGCCTGCAAGAAATGGAGGAACGACGAGCGAAAGACCTCTGTTGTACTTGTGATGAGAAATCAGAGCCTCATCATCGTTGCACTACACCAACATTATATTTATTAAATTTAGATGGTCCTTATCCCTCCACAGGGGCCAAATATGAGGTAGATGTACAATTGTTGAATGTAGTTGATCCCTGTCTATCCGTAGAGCAAGCAGACGAGGTAATTGTGACCGAAGTGGCCAGTGCACCTACTCACCACAATGAAGACAATGAGGTCGATGTGCAAGAAGTGATCAATGGACCAAGCAAGGATGAGGTAAACATCCACACAGTGAAAAATGAAGGCCAGACATACACTCTAAAAAGACTAGCCTCAAGTTCCTCACAAATAGTGAGTTCTCACCACATGGTAAAACCTATCAGAAAACAAAGCAAAAAGGTCACTACATACTCATTTTTCGTTGACTCTCCTAGGAAACAACAAGAAGATACAAAAGTATTACCACCACTTTTAATGCATTATTTTGAAGTGTTTAAGGAACCCCACAAGTTGTCCTCCCATCGTCATCACAATTATCCCAAGGAAGATTCTCCTATTTCTCTTGGAAATCCACCACTAACGATTCCCCCTTCCCGATATCCTTTCTTACGAAAAAAGACATTAAAGTTGTGCAAGAACATGAGAAAATGTGTCTTGGAAAAAAAAGGATGAAGCTCCTCCCCTTGAGCTTTGAGGAAAAAGCTCTTTTTAAGGAGGGTGGCATGTTAGGATCCTAATCCTAACATTAATATTATTAACTTATTTATTATTATTATATTTGAATAATCATGATCCTTCATTCGTAACCCTAGGAGAATATAAGTAATAGGAGGAAGGCATAAAATTGATTATCCAAGAACATTATTAAATACATCTCTTTGAGAGCATTTGGTAGGGAAATCCTCCATTTGAAACAACGATTCTAACAAAGACGATTGACAAGTTTACTTGTTACATTTATTTCCATTCCTTTTGCATTGAAATCCAACTGCTAGGAACTAGGTTCCTACCAAGGTTTTAATATTTATTTTATAAAATATTTAAATTCAAACTGAATTTAAATTTTATAAATAAATATTATTTATACAAAGTTGTAAAATGAGAGAAGGCTTTAATAAAGCCAAAGGGATGTAAAAATTAATTTATAAAATTTAAATTATAAAGAATTTAAATAATTTAAAAATTAATAAATCAAAATTCGAAGTTCCGATGTTTAATTTTGAATAAAAATCGAAGCACCTGCATTTATGTGTGGAGGAAATCGATATAAAAACACTATGTCTTAGAGGTATTTATTCATCCTTTTTCTTGAATTATAATGTGTGCAATCGTGTGTTGAGAACTCGTGCGAAAAAGGGAAGAGAACAATGTTTTGAGCGCCAACGAATAAGGATAAATTGATGAGGGCTGAATTGGAAGAACCATATGGGTAGTGTGGCCTAGTGACAAGTGGACAATTGCTAGAGTGTTTGGATGCGAAGTGACCTGCAATCGAATTGCAACAACATTATTTTTTGGTTGTGCTTGTGTTGGAAGCGCCAAAGAAAGTGGTGCACATTTTTGCATAGGCAAGTCAGGGAGGGTTATAGAGAACCTGGTGCTCTTTACTCCCCAAGTGAGCACCTAGCTTGTGCGGTGGTTGGATCCATGGCTAGGGTGCTGGTTGAGGTTGTGTCATGAGATCGAATCCCACCAAGGCAAAGCTAATAAATTTTGAATATAATTTTTATATTGCCTAAGGTTTGACATGAGGTCTTAGGGAGTTAAAAGGGTTGTTTTAAAAAGGTTTTTAATTTATCATTATTTTTAGTAAATTGGAGGAATAAGGAGTTAGCTTTATTATTGAATAAAGTATTTGTGTCACATTGGTGTATTGAAAATTTAAATTATTGAGAGGACTTCTTGCCATTGATTTATTTTTGAAAAGGAGATTGCATTGATATTATTATTGGCATTGAATATTATTGGGAGATCATAAGGTGTATTTGGTTAATTATTTTTATGTTGATGGATACTTTCTTTAATATGGAGTGATAAGGTGTATGTGCATTTTGATACTTACATTGTATCTTTGAGAGAGCCTAGTGTCTTATAACTATTTTGAGCTTGGCAAAGAAGTGTTTGTGGTTGTGGCAGATTTCAGAGGTTCCTTCATAATAAAGAAAAAGGTATGAGCACATTCTTCCATAGTTGAGTTGATTGGTTGGTTTTTTGGAAAATAATTTTGGAGTGAAAATGACTTGATTAGGTTTTCCTTATTGAGTGTGTTGAGTTAATGCTTCAAGGTTTTCTAGAATAAAGAGTTGTTGTTAAAACCTTATTTTATAAGCATTTTTGTTGAAGCCATTGGTTGTATGAAGAACTTGAACTAGGGTTTGAAAATAACATGAGTATCATTGTTATGTGAGAGTGGTTGATAAGCATTGTTGGAAATATTTTGAGTAAAGTATCATATCCTTAGGCTAGGGTTTGTAAGAAAGGATTGTTTCATTGAGTGTTTGGTTGAGTAGAATTGGTTGAGCCTAGTCAAGTGGATGTGTGAAGTGATTGTTCAATTTCCATAAAAAAAACTATTCTATATTTTGAATTGATTTGAGAAAGTTATTGAGTATTGAGTTGAAGCATATTGAGTCTCTAACAATTCTTTGTATGTTTCTGAAAGAGTGATTGAAAGTGATTGAGCATTGAGGTGAATGTGAAGCATATATAGTCTCTAAAATTCTTTGTATGTTTCTAAAAGAGTGATTGAAAGTGATTGATCATTGTGATGAGTATAGAGCATATTTAGTCTCTAAAAATTCTCTTTGGTTCCATGATATTGGATAAGTTCTATTGTGGACTTATTGAGCAGATCTGAGGCAAGTCTTTGAGAAGACTTGTGGATAGATTTGGGTAAGATTTTGTGGAATCTTACATTACAAATTGAGAGCAGATTTGGATAAGTTCTTGTGATAAATTATTGAGCATATTGAACAAGTTCTAGAGAGTACTTGAGGATAGATTAGTGTGAGTTATTGTGGAAGCTTACAAGGTAGATTTGAGACAAGTATTTGAGAAGACTTGAGAGCATAGTTGATTTATTTGTTCAAACCTTGATTTAAGGTTTGGGGAAGATCCAACATATTTGATTTGAGATTGATTCAAGATTTGAGTTAATACTTGAAGATAGAGATTGAGGAAATATTTGTGCTAGACCAAAGGACTATGTTTAGTACAGATTCAAGGACATATTTTGGTGCAAATTTGAGAACTAGTTTGTGCCAGATCAGAGATAGAAATTGAGGATAGTTTTGTGCTAGGTCGATATATTGTGTTTAGTATAGATTTTAGATAGATCTTTAGAGGTGATAGAGTTGAGGACAAATATCTCCAGACAAAGTAGGGAAGATAGGTATCTTCTGTGGATAGAGTTTCATTTGCTAAGGGTAGTGGAGGCAGAGATGTTCCAGAGGATCACCAGCCAGAGTAGAGATTAGGATATTTGTGTCTCCTATGGATAGAGATACACAAACTTGATTTATGGGATTTGTGTCTCCTTTGGATAGAGGTCCATAAATATTGTAATAGGGAAAGATTCCCAAGAGTTTAATTGAGAAGATTTTAGTGAAATATTTTCTCCATGGAGTAGCCCACATTGGGTGAACCACGTAAATTGTGGTGTCTCTATTGTGTGTGGTGATTTGAGCATTGCTTTGATTATTGTTATAGATATTGCTATTTGTACATTTCATAATATTGATTAGGAAAGAAAAGTAAAAAGTGATCTTATACTGTTCACCCCCCCTCTCAGTATAAACTTGTTTTCTTCAATATTGTAATCCTCATAAGAATATTACTTTGATAATTTCTTAGTCTATCCCTTCCCCACATCATTTTAGAACAAAAAGTATTATATCTAGGTAATCTTCAAGAATATCATCTTTTGTTTATTTTATCCTAAATAGTTCTTCCTTCCGATCCTTGACACAAAAATACTCATGATATTTCTCTAAGAATATTTTTTCCATCTCATACTATCTATGTATACATTATGGGGATAACCCCATAAAAAATCACATAGTTACTTCCTAAATCATGGAAGGAAATAATTTAAGTTTATGATTATCAGTTGTGTAATTGAAGGTTTGACATATGGTCTTGAATTCAAACAAAAACTAGTTTGGATATTTAGTTGTAGTTTGTCCAATTATAGGTAAATTTTAAGTATAATTTTTTTCATCTAGGAATACACATTGGGGTCTAAAAAATTATGATACATAAAGGTTTTAATACCATTACTATTGTCTCCATGATATACATCAATTTTCCATATCTAGTGTTATTTTATCCTTGCATATCTCCCATGTTGCGGTTCTCCCATAAAATATTATAATCTTGTCTATATTCTTCAAGGTTTTTTAATGGAAAGGATGGTCCAATACCAAGTTCTTCTTTTTAATGAGTCCTTCAGATCCTAAAACTAACGAGGATTTTTCACTAGCACTTGCTTTGTCTATTTGCAATTAATTGTTTAGAAACTTAATTACGATTATCGAGTACACATGTGGAACCTCTAAGCATGATTTTTGTGCTCATATGTCCTATTGGGGGTTATTTTTGATAAATATATATTTTTATCACTATGTCTATTCATCCATTCTAATTGATAAAATAAATCATATTCTAATTACCTATACCTTTCCTTCTCAAACACCACTAGGTTCACTTAATTTTAACAAACTAGTCTCTTATTAGTATAAGGTGAAAATAAGGGCAATAGGTATCTTATTTTATGATATTGGGTTTTAAACTATAATATTTGAACAATTGTATAAAAATAGTCAATAAGGATGTGTGATGTCTTTATGACTAATCAATTTTCTATCTAAGTGAAATTTTGCAATGTTAGATGTTCAAGTAATAATTATTAGCAACATTGGGTTTCCTGACAACAACACCAAAAAGTGATTGGTGTCATTAAACCACACTTTAATTAATTCACTTTTAAGTTTTCAAATCTGAGGTGGTGTCTTAAGGCTATATGCACTAGGTATTATTTTATGATAATTTCATCGGTAGGGGCTTCCTATAGTTCATACATTCTAAAAGTAAATGCCTACCAAATATTTAATCTAAACTTGTGGAAATAATAACACACTTAGAAATAAAGATATTGAAACTAAACTAATAAATATCACTTATGCTTTTAATCATAAATAAAAAACAAATGAATTAAACTAAGTTCACACTTAAGCAAAAGCAAATACATATATTGCAATAAAAATAATTTGATTAATCTAAACAAGTACTAATATATTTCTCCTAGGATCAATGCTTAGTAAAAGGATACGATTGAACATAAATAACATCATAGAAATGTATGGTTTACAACATGATAGAGAATAATGGTGAATATAACAATAGAATGTAATGAATATTCAAAACAACCCACATAGCTTACAACATAATGGAAAATGAAGCAACAATGGATAATAAAGAATGTGAATGAAAATAATAGTATGGCATCCTTATCAAGTACAACATAATAATACTTTTAATCCACATTGGAATGGGCCTAGGTTCCATATTGGTAGAAAATTAATTCTAAAGTAGTAAAAGAATAATCTTGTAGAACTCTTTTTACTCTTAACAACACTCCAGATAGAAAGTTATCACACAAAGGTGAAATACAAAATAACTCATAATTATTTAGCAATTTATAATGAAAATGCACTTAACTATTAACATCCTACATATCACACATACCATTATTTATAATACGATGATTTACAACAAATTACTAACTAATGAATAACAGACTAAATGTCTGAGATATCAACTAGTGAGAATAGGCAATAATTTTAAAAACCTAAATGAAGCTACAAAATATTGCCTTGTTTGTCTTCATGTATAAGAATAGGAGATATTCCATATCAATCGATTGTTTTGTGTTATAGCCATTCAAGATCAAATAACCTCACAATTTTCATGGGAAACAAACTCCCTAATCTCAGCAATGCCAATTTAAGTAATCACCACATCAATGCATCCTTGAATCTCATGGCCGTTGATGTATTGAATCATGTTGTTTGCATCCCTCAGTGGTTTCTTTGTTAAGAGCTTGATAAGACTAAGACTTAGCCTTTATATAAGTCTTAGTATCTATATAAGGCTTAGTTCTTATATAATAATATTTTATTTAGTTAATTATTATATTTAGCATCTTTTAAAAATAAACATGTCTTATTTTAAAAAGCATGCCTTCTAAAATAAGCATCATTGTACTCCTTTATAAGGATTGGACATCAATAGTATTCAGTGCATGAATTTTTTTGGAGAAAAACCTCTCTCATTATATTTTTATGTTGCTTCTTTGAATTTTCATTATCAAATATTTCTTAAAGAAATCTTACTCATATCATCTAGTATTAGATATAAGCAATTGTATCCTCATATATGGTCCTCTCAAATATTTTTACAACAATCTTTACTAGATCCATCATTTTAGGTTGGCAATATCTAGCATCCTTTATGGGTTTTTGCACATTACCCTTACTATATCTCTACTTGCTTTTTCTCAAGTATCCCACTTTAGAAAATTTGGAGCTCATTTTTGAGGTCTTGTGAGAATTTTTTGGAGGATTTTACCATGTTCTAAACCAATCCTAGATGATTTTAAAGTGTAGATCTTGTCGAGCTATGTGTTTTCAATTTTTTTTTTAAATGGAGATCCAGATTGTTAGAGTATATTACATTATTGGTACATGCTAATGTACCCTCATGGTACCTTCATGGTACATATTGTAAATATTATATTAGGGTTGAGTCTTAGTTTAGAGTGTGATTAATATTTTATGTAATGTTGTAATGTGCAAGAAATGCATAAATATTATGTAAGTGTATATGTGCAGGAATTGCACAAGTGTCATGTGAGTATGTATGCAAGTGTAATGTGAGTTTATGTTCACAAGTGTCTTATATGTAAGAGTGAATAAGTGTCTTTATATTAAAGTGTGCTAAGTGAAGAGTCATGTCTAGGTGTGCATTGATAAGAGGAATTGATAAGACTATGACTTAGCCTCTATATAAGGCTTAGTCTCAATATAAGGATTAGTTCTTATACAACATTTTTTATTTAGATAATTATTATATTTAGCATATTTTAAAAATAAACAATATGCCTTAATTTAATAACATGCCTTATTTTAATAAAATTTTCTTAATTCTAAGAATTATGTCTTAATTTAAAAATCATTACTTCTAAAAATAAGCATCATTGTACTCCTTTATAAGGACTAGAAATCAATAATATTCAGCGCATGAATTATTGTGGAGAAAAGCCTCTCTCATTTTCTTTTTCTGTTTCTTATTTGATTTTTCATTGTCAATTCTTGCTTAAAGAATTCTTTCTCATATTAGAGCTCTTCTTAGTCAATTATTTGTGACACTTGTCAATCAAGGGATGTTCAAATTCATCCCCTAGTGCCAAATCAATGCATAGAGTTCATTGTAAGTCCAACTTAGTGCCTCATGTCCATTTTGGGTATGTGTATCAATGATGGTTGCTAGTAGGGTACGAGTGGTCCTACACTTCTTAGGTATTTAAGTGTCCAACATGTCTAGATTACAAATGCTCTTAATTAAAATTCTCCCCTTTTTATATCTTGCAAAATTTCTAATGTACTTTCCAATGCCAAGAATTTAGTAGCTAGATGGAAAATAATCTAATTAAATCATAAAATGCACATACACAAATCTATTTAAATTAGTAATATATTTTCCTCATTTACCATGCTTTTTGAATTATTTAAGTGGACTATGATGTCACCACATAAGTAGATAACACAAAGAAGAGGTGAAAAACTGCATACAAATAAGACAATTTAGTGCCTCATCACTCCCACACCTGAACCAATGCATGTCCTCATGCATTCATCTGCTCTATCATGGTTCTAAGGTAAAAATCATCAATTTTAATGGAAAAAAACCTACCATTATATATTCGATATCCATTGAACTGCTAAACATTGTTCATCCATTCCTAAAAGCATTCCTTGCTTTGATGATAGAAGAGGTAGTATGAGAAATTGGATCCAATAGTAGTGGAGGTGAAATGCATTCCTATCCATCAAAAACTCTCTTTATCTATGATGGAGGCCATTGCCTAAGTTCTATGATAAGACCAATCCAAATTGCAAGGGGAAATAGGCTCTATTTTTCTCATAACAACTCCCATTTCAATCCATCTACAATTGCAAGCCCTCTTAACCAGTTCAAACCCTAGTTTTGTTCAATAAAAGGACTAGACATAGGAAATTTTAATCACAATAGTAATCCAACCTCTTATTCTTTGGTTTTGTACTCATTCACCTTGTCATCCCTTTGGATCTGATTATACATAGTAGACAAAATGCTCTAGTTTGAATACCACCAATATATATGTTGGGAAGGAATGTGAAATTATAATATAGGGCATCTTGGGTTGAAACCTTTTGTATATTGGGTCAAACCCTTTAGTATATTGGATTGTATCATTTTATATTTGGGGTCACACCCTTTCATATCTTAGGTTGAATCCTTTTTTATTTTGCATTGATAATTGTTAAATATTAAGCAATTTCAATGAATATTAATAAAAATAATTTAAAATATCTACTTAAAAAATTCTTCCACCAACAAAAATTGTCTTAGCCTCTAGCCAAAATGAATATTAGTTACAAGCCCAAAATAATTGTAATAATCAATTAAAATTTGAACCACATGTTCAAGATCATGGCTCTTATATCACTTATAATGGAACAATAGGTCTATTATGTAAAATCTATAATACATGTTTAGGAGCATAGCTTTGATACAACTTATAATGGAATAATAGGTCTATTATATAAAATAAATAAAGGATTTAATATGTAAAAGACATATGAATAGTAATATGAATATAGATGCCAATGAGACTTTGGTTCGATGGTTGGGACATATGGATGATGTAGCCCACACCAAGGTTCAAATCCTAGTAGTGCCAAATAGGATATATAGATCAATGTGACTAATTTTATGTAAAAGGGTAAGAGAAACCCTTTTAAAACCCTCTTTTTTTGAAAAGAGAAGAAGATGGATATGGATTCCCTCTCTATGAAGGATATCTATCTATCTATTATATATATATATATTCTCATTTAATTAAGATAGGAAGGATATTCACTATATTTGTCAAAAGACCATTGCCAACTTAGTTGAATCAGTCCAACAACTCCTTAATCACCCCCAAAACTCACACCAAATATGGAATCAAGTTATACAAAGATTGAAGATTAAATATTCTAAGGGAAACCAAATTAAAGGGAATGTGAGTAATTGTAATATGGATAGGACAAGAAATTGGGAACCTCCTCCTAAGGATTTGGAAAAGTCAATACTGATGGAGCCTCTAGACGGAACCCTAGAAAATTTAGTGTGGGAGGAATTGGTAGACTTTCAAATGGCTCCATGGTTTTTACTTTTGCTAATAATTTGGGTATTCTTTCCAATAACCTTGCTAAGGGGTATGGTATCCTCAAAGGCCTTCAAGAGGCTACTAAGGTTGTATGGGAAAAGGTGTTAGTTGAGTTTGAATCTCAACTCATGATTAATCTTTTGAAGACTCCTAAGAATCATAAGGTTGATTAGATAATAAAAAGAATTATTGAGAAGATTCAATTAATCCAGAAGGGATTTTTGAAAGTTGATTACAATCATGTGGTCAAAGATCAAAACAAGAGTGTTTATGTTTTAGCTAATTGGGCTTTGGACAAAGGTGACCTTACTTGCTATGGCGACCCTCCAAGCTGGTGGGCTTCAAAAATAAAGGAAGCTCTTCTTTCTATCATTTCTTTAGATGGCTCCAGTTCTACAGGTACCTAGTCTCTTCTTGTTTTTTTTTCTTCTCTTTTATTTGGTTAGGGTATTTTAGTTCCCTAGATCAAACTATTATTTCTTTTGTTTCATCTGTTGATTATTGCCTTAGATGTATTTTGGTCTAGAAAGTTCATTGTTGTGTTCAATTTTTTTATTTTTTCTTTTTCATTTTTTTCTGTTTAGTTTTTTGAGGTGTGTGTGTTTTTTGTTTTGTTTTGTTTTTGTATTTTTTGTGTTGTTTTTTTTGTTCTTGTGTTTTTGTTATTTTGTGTTGTTTTGTGTTGTTTTGTGTTTTATTGTGTTTTTTGTTATTGTCCTTGTGTTTTTTTTTCTCTTGTTCTTGTGTTTTTGTATGTTTGTGTTAATTTGTGTTTTTGTGTTCGAGTGTTTTGTATGTTTTTTGCTTTTGTTTATTGTCTGTTATTGGTTGTTTTTTATTTTTTATTTTTATTTTTATTTTTTTAGGTTTTGGTTGTTTATGTTGGTTATTTCTTTGTAGTGTTCTCTTGTTTTTGTCTTGTTTGTGTTTTGTTATTGTGTTCTTGTATTTTTTCTATGTGGTTCATGTTGTGTTTTTTTAAATATTATTGTGTGTGTGTTTGGTTGTGCTTTATATTTTTGATACACTCAAGGAGCATGTTTTTTAATTTTATTTTATTATTTTTATTTATTTGTTTATTTATTTTTTTAAATCTTGGTGTGTGTTTGTTTGCTTCTTGAGTATGTCAAAGGTGTTAGGCTAGGTGCAAGCCCTGGGTGATTTTCGTGGAATAGAAACCTCTGTCGCCTTGGGTCTTACCCAAATGTGGTATCCTTTCTGGGATGTTTTCCACATATATATATATATATATATATATATATATATATATATATATATATATATATATATATTCTCACAAAAAAAGAATAATATTATATCTGTCAAATATAAAACTACATTCTTCAAATGCCTCTTTGGCATTTCTTCAAAGATTCAATAATGACCTAAATATTAATTCACTTATACATCATAGCTAGCTATATTTATTAGGCTAGTTTGTATCATTAGAAAACTTCCCAAATTGTTAACCAATATCCTTTAAATAATTGAATTTTAAGTTTTCAAAGAAGTTACTTTAATTATCCTCATTTTAACAATAGTGGATTAATCACCCCAAATAGAGATATGGAGTAGCTATAATATATTTTCCTCATTGAATTCCTATATTAAGCATCAACTTGGTTCAATATTAAGCCTCTCCTTTGAGATTTTATTTGCTTCCCTATTAAGTTCTCTATACATATGAAAAAAGCAAAACTTCACTTTAATCCACAACTTCTTTTATCTGAGAAAATATGGGTTGTAGAACCATGCTTTCCATATTGAAAAAATCGAGTATCCATTTTATTACCACTTTTAAGTGTTCATGAATTTAGATATTTTGTATTCCTTTTGATTTTTTCAATTGAACCAACAATTTGAGTGTCGTAATTTTAACATAATTATTGCAAAATATTTTTAGTCCAACCCTTAATTTGAAATAATGAGATAAAAAATCTAGTAATCCTCTTAATCCACAAAATATAGGGATACCCTATATATCACCATAAAATAATCTGTAGGCCCCTAATTTTTTTATCTTTGGAGGGATTATTTTCCTAATTACCTTTTTTGTAGCCAAAACCTTATAGTTATTGAAACATTTGAAGTCTTGGGAGGACCCTACAGAGTAGGCTTTCCTAATCCTAAAATAATATTGTGTTCCTAGATAACCATACTCCCCATGACATAAATAATGGGATAGATATAAAATATTTATATGACCTATTTTAAAACCAATATTTTAAGCACTCTCCCTAGGGAGTCTTCTTTCCATCCTAGATAAATCTTTAAATACACTATAGCATCCCTCTAACCCTATCTAGTAAAAGAGTAAACTACCAATAAATGATCAATTATTTTATTTTATGACTTACATAAATGGCACCTTCCTAGATAGGAACCCTACTTTTGTAATACCTCTGAAGTTAGAACCCTAATTTTTATGGAAATCCATAGGAATAGTCTTGTCTTCAATGGGTTTTTTTGCTTCTACAGTGACTTCCACCACCACTCGAAATTGTCATTTCTATCTTCCATTTGAGTTTTATACCCCAAATTTGAAGTGTAATACCTCATAAATCCATTCTTTATCTAGACCAATTGATCAGCTTCTTATCACAACTTGATATGTCTAATTTTAAGCATTCCCACATAGTCTTCCCACTATTGTACCTCTTGGTCCTGAAGCCCTAACATTGCTACTTCCTTCCATCCCTGTCTATACTTTGTATATGATTTTGGGTTAGATAATTGAGTGAGATTTACAATACCCTAAGCTCTTAAGATCTAAATTATATTATTTGGAAGTCTGTGCATTCCACCACAACCAATCCAAGGGTATAAGCCTACAATCCTTAAACCATCCTCTATTTTCTAGGAAATATAATCACCTAAAATATAAAAGGCTAAATCATTACCTTCAAATAGATTAAAACATTATGGGTTTGCTTCATTGGGGCCCTTATACACTACTCAATTATGAGTGGCTCTAAATAGATTTCCTATATGATATTATTCCATAAGTTTACCTTTTATATTATGTTCTAAACACACTTGGCTACTAGAGCCTTTCTTATAAATAGGCATGTTTTTATGGGTTAATGTAAAATGAAACATGGCAAAGAAATACTCTAAAAATATAAACTAGTTTCTAATTCACCAAATCGTAGATGCACAAGTGAAGAGCATACTCCTAGTGTTGTAGGCTTTCTAGTTCACCATATCACATTAAGCATAGGTGAAGAGCATAATACCAACAACAAAAATGTATTAGAAAATAGAAGGAAGAAAATAGAGGAATTATAAATATGCCCTAATTTGGCACCTTCTTCATGGCTTATAAACATGCCTAATTTTATTATAAATGGTAGTGGGAGTTGTTTGTTCATGCCTAGTACCCAACCTTGTAGGCTCTTCCTTTCACCCTTCTTTCTTATTGTAATAAGGGGAACCCAAACCTAATGAATTCATTCTCAAAGGTAAGGCACAAAGTTATATAAATATAAGGCCTATGACTAGAGCTTTTGCTAGAGCTGATCGATAAGAGTCAGTACCACCTCTAAAATGGGGAAAAATAAGAAGGAATTTATGACACAACATGGTGACCATGGTACATTAGCCTCCTAGAAGTATTTTGACATGGAATGATAGAGGTCCTTTGATTCCACTAATTCCACCTAAAAATGGTATCTAATTACTTCCTTAGTGCTAAAATCCTTACCTTACTTCTTGGGAGAAGATGCTATCACTCTGACTGAATACTCATTGAACTTGGTAAGCTTATGCACTATGTATTTTATTGAAAAAAAATATATAGCCTTGAGGCTATTGGTGGATTATTTTTTAGGGAGATATCATTAATTGCACCTTAGTATCATCCCATAATTAATAAAAAGTTTGGAGACCAGTTGGTAGATACCCTAGTAAAGTGATTTAGAGAAAAGATAGATGGAGCATCCCTCCTAGAGCAACTCACAACCATTAATAGAGTTATTACATAGATAATGGATTATTTCAATATCCAATTCCATAATATTTGGTAAAGGATCCCCAATGAGATCTAATTACCTTTGGGTATGGCATTTATTTACTATCAAAAAGATTTTAATTTTGGGATTGCCATGTTTTTTAAGTATAAGGGTAGTAACTCACTATAAGAGTCACATGAGATATTTATCCAAGATAAGAAAGACCTAATATAAATAGGAAGGCTAGCTCCTAGACCACCTCCACCATTTTTTCCCTCCATTAAACACCCCTACTATTACTCTTTGACCATACAATATACCACCAGTTTGATTCATCCTCTTGCATATATAGAGCAAAATTAAACTTCCTCTCCTCTAGATGCTAAAATGGATGAAATATTCAAAACTATGAGAACCATCAATAATTATGTCACAATACTCAAAATATAGTCTAACATCTAAATGTTTTCCTATCAAACTTATCCAAATCCTTTTTTCCAACATGGAAACCTAGGATTTCGATCACTTTCAACTAGATATCATGAAACATCATTTTTTGCCAACAAGAATCCTAGTTTTTTTTCTAGGCCTCAAATCAATATATAGTACCCATATTTATCCTAGTCCATCAAGTTCCTACAATATCAACTAGGGACCTAGTCACCACCCAAAAAAACTATGTCAAATACCCTAGTGGCTGGTACAATCCATTAGTTGACTATCTTTCCTTCAATTTTTATGTTGGAATGGAACCTTCAACTATCGATAATTTCTCTTTTCATTGTAATATTCACTCATTCTCATTAGTTAAAAGTCTTAATGCTAATTCTGGAACCTTTTACTTAGTCTCTAACCATGCCATCAATTGTTGACTTATCAACCTTAGAGTAGACCTTTGTTACCTAGTATGAAATGAAAGTATACGTTGTGTCAGATGAAGTAGGCCCATCAAGTGGTAAGTTGAAAGTTTTATTTAAGTATAATACATGGGATAAAATAAGGTCCATCCAAGAGTAGAGAACATCTAGATTAACTAAGGCTAGACCTAAAAAGTAAGAAGAAAATAATTAAAGGACCCCTCCAACACAAGCTACACTAGTGAATGAGGTGAAAGTGATTCCAATATTGATAATAGATGCCATTGAACCACAAATTAATCCTATTGTGACCCCATAAATACCACCGCAAATGATAGAAAATACTAGTATTTTGATAATGTCAACAATTCCAAGAGCCCATTCTATTGGAACTTTCAACATTGTGGAAAATCTAAGAAAGTCTAATGTAGCCATACCTCTTTGGAAGGTCCTATCTATTCCAAATTATATGAAATCATAAGAGGACCTAAAATAGTAGGAGTTGAGTAGATAGGGAATGCCCATTGTGCTATAGATTTTAGAACCAAAGGCTAACAACCCCAAGCCTATGCCATTCTACCTAACCTTTATCTGTGAATATCAATTGATATACAACTATGTATTGCTCCAAATTTTTCGCACCCTTACCTTCAGGCTATAGGATCCGTGCCCGGAAGGGGGATGGGAAAAGGATGTCGCGGTACCTCGGACTGAGAGGACTTGCGAAGGTCCCGCCTCTCAAGGGAGGTGTATTTTGATGATTTTTCGACGGATGGTGGGTTCACCAGGAAACATTTAATGGCAGTTTCCACGCCTAGGTTTGGAATGTGTTTTCATGTGTTCGTTTTTAGCCTTAAGCATTCATATCCTAGGTTTGGCCAAATGAATCTAAATTAATCTATATGAAAGTGCAGATTTAATGAATACAGAGAACAAATTTAAGACAGAAAAATAGAGAAATTAAGGAAGAATACCTGATCCGGATGTCTGATGGAGATTCTGATGTTTGAAGCAGTCAGGATCATCTGGAATTCGACAGAATCGTCTGAGATCTGACAAGATCGTCTGAGATCTGACGAATTCGTCAGAGACCTGCAAACAGAAAAATAGATGCCAAATACAAAGAATACCACTATGATGACAGAGGGAAACAACACAAAATGACAATATGAATACTAAACAACAGTTATGAATAGAAATTCAAACAAATTATGATATTCTAATGAGAAATTATGATCTTATCATGCAATCTAAGCTAAATGGGTGAACTCCAAATGCAAAATAGTAAGAAATAAGGATAAAACTAACTAAAATGTAGAATAAAATAGCAAAAGGTATAAGAGAAAGCGCAAACTCTGGGCACTGATTGCCCCCAATGCAGATTGCAGTCAAAATCATCTGGAAGTAATGAAATCGTCTCGAATTGCGACAGGATCGTCCGAGATTTGAACGAGATCGTCTGCGACGATCTGAGCTTGCTCCGACTGAAAATCAATGAGGTCCCTGCAAGAAAACTTCAAAATAACAAAGGCAAAATGATACTCTAGGTATTCTAATGCACGCAAAATCAAGTTACAGAGAAATTCAGCCAGGGGTTGGGAAGGGAAGGTCCTAAGGATTAAATAGGCTTAGGGGAGTAGTTAGGAGGTTGGAGATCATCCCTATTTGGGAGATCTCCAATGGGGGAGGGTCCCTAACGGCGCAGACACGCTTCTGCCCGGATTAGAGACCCGTTGGAACAGAAGCTAATTGTGCAAAATTAGTTTTGCGACAAGATCGTCTGGACGTCCTAGCCCAGACGAAATCGTCAGATCTGGGGCGATATCGTCTGATCGGCGACGATATCATCAAACGGTCAAAACAACCTCTAAAAATGGCATGAAAAAGGGGGAAACGGATTACCCGACGGTTAACGGGCGGTTTGGGAGGTTAAAATTTGAATTTAAATTATTTACTGGAGTGAATGTAATTACTAGAATTTCACTGCGCCAATTTTAGGGTGCTACATTTTGCCCCCTCTTTAGCGAATTTTCCGAAGAAAATGCGTTAAAGATGAGTTCTTCTCGATCTACGAGAAAGCAAAAAAATTATTCCCATTTTTAGGCGACGATTCTTGGTCGAATCGTACAACAGCTTACTATGGTGCCCCCTCCGTGTTTTTACCCAAATCGAACGTTTGAGGTAAAAACGCGAAAAAGCAAAATTATTTTTGAATAAAATTAAGAAAAATAGGGTAAAACCCTAATTCATTTTTACTGTTCATTTTTACTGGTTTTAGAGCTCTGAAGCAAAAAAATGGTGGAGACGACGCACAGATCAACAGAGGTCCGACGCGGTCTACGGGTAAGAGTCTAAACTTAGTTTAGAATGCTTTAATTTGATTTTACATGCTTTTTAGGTAAATTTTAGATGAATTTTGAGCATCGCGGCCGTTTTTGGGCCGTCGACGTCGTCGGGACGAAATCGTCCCGATTTCGATGAAATCGTCTCAATTTCGCCAATTTCGTCCGAGGGCGAAATCGGCGAAAGGGGGACGATTTCGTCAAATTAGGGACGATTTCGGCTTGCGAAATCGGAGACGATTATGCTCAAATTTGGGACGATATCGTCCAATTGTGGACGATATCATCATTTGATTAAATTGAACTTATTTTACTTGCATTTTTAAATACTTGAATTGTTTATTAATGATTGTTTGTTGTTTTGTTGTTTATGTTGCAGAGAGGTTTACTAAAAAGCAAGGAATGGAAGTATGGAGGTTTGAGAGATGACTTGGCCGCTCTTACACAGGCAGAGCGGGATCAGATGGCACAAGCCGGCTTGCAGCATGTGGCAGAGATGCCACAGGTGTCTACAGATATGGGGCTACTGACAGCCCTAGCAGAGAGATGGTATCCGGGTTCGTCATGTTTTTGGCTACCGACAGGGAGATGACTCCCACTCTAGAGGATGTATGGAGGATTCTGAGAATCCCCATACAAGGACGATTGATTACTCCTACGGCCAATCAGGGCCATGCTATGGGACGATTGTGTGGTGACCCGAGCTTCACCCTGGAGAAGGGCGGAGTTAACATCGAGGCACTGCGTCAGATGCCTGGGGCATCTAGACTCACACGGGTTCTAGCTGGAGTAGTTGGTGGACTTCTGCTGTGCCACCAGAGCGGATGCAGGGTACCATGGATGCTGGCAGATGTGATCTACGATATGCGGGACCATGGGTACAGATTCTCTTGGGGCAGCTTTGTACTATGCCGGTTGTACAGGATCCTACATGGGGTCGTGTACAAGGGCGGTCGATGTCTGGTGATGACATCGCTCCTACAGGTTTGGTGCTGGGAGCACATTGCAGTGCGGAGGCCGGTAGGGCTTCCTATGATAGGGATTGATGGGGAGAGGCCCCGAGTTTTCTACTGGTGGCTCCGGAGAGGGTCACAGTGGCGGATCGACCTTCCTATGTCCCGGAGACTGCTAGATGACCTAGTCCCGGACCAGATTACCTGGAGGCCATGGAGGGAGCATCCAGGGTGGGCCGAGGATGG
Source organism: Wollemia nobilis (assembly GCA_028583015.1). NCBI lineage: Eukaryota > Viridiplantae > Streptophyta > Pinopsida > Araucariales > Araucariaceae > Wollemia > Wollemia nobilis. The sequence goes on from JAQPPZ010000057.1 coordinate 4,599,427, forward strand.
ACAGGAGTTGGCTCGCATTAGGCGAGTGTGCTGGCTATGGATGGAGAGGGGAGAGGTGGAGCTCCACCGCTATGACCGAGTTTTGTGATAGTTCGGTCTGCAGCAGGGGATCCCATCTCTCAGGGATTACGAGTTTTCTTGGACTATCCGGGATAACACCACGGTGAGCGGGGCTCCTGACATGCAGCGCTTCTGGAGTCAGGACACGGATGATGCCCCCATTCAGCCAGTGGATGGGGACGATGCAAGGGTCACAGATGGCTACGATGCCTGGTATGCAGGCATCCGCCCTCCTCGGATGACGAGGGCTCAGGGTCCGATACATGCAGTCATGCATCGGATAGGGAGGCGGTGCCAGGCGGCTATGGAGGTGGCCCAGGGTCACGGCGGGAGAGAGCTGAGGAGGCCACAGGCACAGGAGAGGCCGCGGCAGAGGGAGAGGAGGGAGGCGAGACCCCCTTCTCCATAGAGAGAGAGGCCACCATCGCCCGATAAGGGCAAGGGTGTTGACACAGGAGAGAGTAGCGAGATGGCTACTCTTCGGACGGAGAATATCCATCTCCAGGCACAGGTGCAGGCTCTACAGGATGAGGCTGCATGCCATCGAGCTGAGTCTACACAGCTCAGAGACGAGATTGCATGCCTCAGGGCACGGGGCGGAGGGGCGAGCACTGGGGAGCTGACACGGGCTATTGCCCAAATTACTTTCTACCAGACTTTGTACTATCAGCTGGTGCCAGAGGAGGATAGACTACCCCTGCCAGCCAACATCGCAGAGCCGATCAGGATTGGGTCGTCTAGGACTTCGTCCCGATCGAGGACTAGGACTCACAGTACTACATAGACTGCGATGGGGCCACCTCGTCCACCTCAGGGTGGGGGAGGAGATGAGGCTGAGAGCTCGAGGGGCTCTCGAGGCTAGAGGACTGCATTACACTATACAGATTGATATGTAGGTTTATTATTTTTGATAGAGGATTGAGTATGCCGAGGTACAGATTGTGGCATACCGATCCAGTTTTGATGATGTATATATGCGGTTGATATATATATGAGATGATATAGTTTTGATCATATGACTTGTGTTATGTGTATGTTTATGATGCTTTTATGTTTGATTGATTTGATTTGATAATTGGATTGAGGATTCATGAAATTATGTCATTTTGAAAATTTATAATTTTGATGTCATGCGGTAATATTTTAAATGAAATAATCTAATGTAACAAATGGATTGTTTGTAATGTGATGTGGTAAAAGAAATAAAAAGAGACTTCTAACAATAATTTCAAAGGACATTGTCGCTATTATAGACCATTTCATGGAGTCGTTGCTCACTCGGTCGTCAAGCTAATCCCAATTATAGAAATATTGTTAAAAGTAAAAGAGTGCTTAAGAGACTGTCTTAAGACTTTGGTGCAATGGTGCAAATGATGATGATGATGGTTTGCTTTCAGATTTTTCATAAAAATAGTATGCATGAAATAATGATTTTTGCTAGGCATAAATTCCTAAGTGTGATAAATTTTTTGGATAATTCTTTAGGAATTATACCATCTTTGCAAAATTTGAAGGTTAACATAATGACATGAAATAATGAAAATGTGTTTGCTTTTTAAAAGCATAATTTGTGTAACATAATGATTTAAGTCATATGGTTTTCATGATTTTTAAATAAAGGGGGAATAACATTGTTGCAATGATTTGCGCTAAGCATAGAATATGTAGGTATAGACTTATACCATCATCGCGAAAATAAAAAATAGATAGTTTTATTGCATGATTGACTTTTAATAAACAGAAAATATGAAGATGAGGACTTGCGCTAGGCATAAAATTCCACTTTTGGTTTTGGAATTATACCATCGTCGCGAAAGTCAACCAGATATATATGTTTTGATTGTATATTTTTGAAAGAAAATTTTGATTTTTCTATTATATAGTTATCTTTATGCTAAACAACTGTACTTGAATTATTCCAAACAAGTTGCAAAAAAGAATATTTCAAAGTATTTTGAAGACAAAAGTTAGATTTATAAGGAATCCCATGTGCATATGTGAATTCATTTCCGATCTTGATTTATCATAATGATACACAAAATCTCTCAAATACAAATGTGTGTGCAATTGCTTTGTGCATTTACCGGTTTTGAGCAAGATAATATGATACAAGTGATTTGAAGAAACCAAATAAGTGTTCATTAACCATGATGTAGATGCATATAACCATACTAGACTACTATGTAGGTCGGATTATCAAGAGCTAGCTAATCCATAAGCAGACATAGGTCTGTACAAAAGAAGGTCGCTAATGTGACGGACATATCACCACGCTAGGAGTTACCCAAGGCCAAGCGGGTTGGGCACAAACCACCTGTTATGGGGCTTACCTCACAGTTTTCGAATAATTGAGAATTCCAAGGATTCAAGCTCATCAACCCTTCTTTTCTTTTCAAAGGGTAGGGAAAGGGATTTTATTGCTTTCTTGCTTTCTGCTCTTTTCTTTTCTTTTCTTTTTCTTTTTCTTTTCTTTTTCTTTTTGCTTTTCTTTTTGTAATTTTGCTTGATTTTTGAGATAGTGCTTGAAATATTGTTGTAATGATATAAAATAACATTTTTCTTTTCTCTTTTTTCTTGAACTTTTCTTTTCTTTTTCTTTGCTAGGGATACTTGCTCGGATTAGCTGTAGAGCAAGGGATTTTTATTCTGGGTAGGGGTGAGCTTGTCCTTTTGCCAATTCTCAAAGATTCTAGACCATGTGCATGATAGGATAGCAGGGGAAACTTTTCGCTCAAGAAATCACTTCTACTATGTAGCAAAACATGGAAATTACAAATATAATCATTTTATTGTGAAAAGATGTGCTTGGTTTAAGTAAATAACAAGATCAATTCTCTATGCTCAAACTTTATTTAATTGAATTTTGTGAACTTTGATATAAGAGAGATTAGTAATCATGCCAGATAAAATCAAGATATTTATTTTTGTGAGTGTGCAAGTGAGGGATTCCAAATAAATGCTAATTTATCAAAAATAATTTGAAACATATAATTGCAACATTTGTAAGAAAATATATATAAATACTTTTTGAGAAGTTTTGAGAATACTGACTCTTTCTTTCTTCTGTATATTGTTTTGGTTTCGAAAGAGTCAAGCATATTGCTGTTTTTATATTTTTATCATTATTTTGTTTTTTTTTTTGGTTTTATTTTTGTTTTTGAACAAAAAATTTAACAAGTGCCATAAATAAATGCAACAAATAGTTTTGAAGATTTTTGATGATTATGAATGTTTTTGATGTTTTTGAATTGATAAATTTGAAAGAAATACAAGATAGTGATATATACAAGGATGAAATGACCAAATTTATGCATAGTAACGTTTAAGATGCAAAATATTCATGGGTTCTTTAAGTTCTTTGCCATCTAAGGTAGACAATTTGTATGCTCCTGATTCAAATTTAGCAGTAATAATGTATGGTCCAAGCCAGTTGGGCTCAAATTTACCTTTAATGTCCTTAGTTGCATTTGTATTTTTTTGGTTTTCTTTTAAAACAAGGTCGCCGATCTCAAAGGATCGATGGCGAACTTTTTTGGCATATGATCTTTTAAGCTTGTTTTGGTAGGCACGGAGATGCTCCAAAGCATTGATGCATTTTTCATCTAGGAGTTCCAGTTGACTAAGTCTGCCAGCACGATATTCATCTCCTACTTCAGTATCTTGAAGTAGCAGAGCCAAAGAAGGAACTTCTAATTCAAAGGGAAAAGCTGCTTCGACACCGTAAACCAAAACAAATGGTGAAGTTCCGGTGGGGGTTCGAACACTAGTTCGATAGGCCCACAAGGCTGGATATAATTGAATGTGCCGATCCACGGCCAGTTTATTGACCAATATTTTGAGAATTTTGATTAAGGTTTTGTTAGATGCTTACGCTTGACCATTACCCTGAGGATAATAGGGAGTGGACCAGCGATGTTGAATCTTATATTTTTGGCATAATTTTTTAACATCTTTATTTTTGAAACAAGTTCCATTGTCAGAGATGAGATTTGCAGGAATTTCGAACCTACAAATAATTTGATTAAAAATAAATTTAGAGACTTGTGTGCCAGTGCAGGAAGCTAAAGGCATAGCTTCGACCCATTTCATGAAATACTCAGTGGCGGTTATGATGAACTTGTGTCCATCAGATGACACAGGATTGATTTTGCCAATAATGTCTAAACCCCATTTGGAAAAGGGCCAAGGAGATGAAATAGCCTACAGTTCTTGTGCAGGCGCATGGACAAGGTCCGCATGTTTTTGACACTTGTCGCAATGGCGCACATACTCATGTGCATCCGTTTCCATGGTAGGCCAAAAGTATCCTATCCGAAGGAGCTTTTTAGCAATGACGCTACCACTAAAGTGTCCTCCACAAGATCCCTCGTGGGCTTCACTCAAGGCTAATTTAGACTCTTCTAAGTTTAAACATCTTAATAGGATACCTTCAAAAGATCTCCTATATAAAGTATTGCCAATTATTACAAATCGACTTGCTCGTCTACGTAATAACCGACGTTGGTTGCTAGTAGAATTGGCAGGGAAAGTCCCATTTTGGAGAAAATCAAATATGTCCGTATACCAAGGTTCAGGAGTAGTTTCATTGATTAGAAACACATCCAAAGGTTCTAAGCATGACTTATTTGAAGCGGGTTCCTGGAGTCGACGAATAATGATAGTGGCATATTCGTCATCTAACTCCAAGGGCAGGAGAGATGCAGCTGCGGCCATAGCATCAGTTGCACGGTTGCTAGTTCGAGGAATAGCTTCCAAGGTAACTTGATCAAATAGAGACATTAATTGTAAAACATAGGCCTTATATGGACGCAGTTTATCATCTCTGGTCTGATAAACTTCATTAATTTGGTTTATAACCGAGTTGAGAATCACCATAAACTAAAAGGTGTTTAATTTTTAGCGCCAAGGCAGCTCGTAATCCAAGGATTAGAGCTTCATACTCAACAATATTGTTGGTGCAAGCAAATGTCAATTTGAAGGACAGAGGAATAAGATGTTTTTGCGGGGATATTAAAATAATTCCCGCACCAGCCCCACTCATGCATCGGGCTCCATCAAAGTATAAGGACCATTGTTCAATATGGTCTGCCTCTGATTGAAGGCATTCATCCGAAAACTCGATGATGAGGGGATGGGTAGACTCTAAGGGTGCAGCAGCTAATTGATCTGCTATGATTTGACCCTTAACAGACTTCTGTCCTATGAATGTGAGATCAAACTCGCTTAGAGCAAGAACCCACTTGGCTATGCGACCCGATAAATAAGGTCGACTCATGAGATACCTTAAGGGGTCGTATTTGGCAATGACATAAGTTTTTTGACTAAGCATATAGTGTCATAATTTTTGCGTAGCAAAAACGACTGCTAGACATAGTTTTTCTAATGTTGTATAGCGGGTTTCATAACTGATGAAGGTTCGGCTAATATAATAATTAGCACGTTCTCTCTTTTCATCGTCAAGTTGAGCTAACATAGCTCCTAAGGCAGAATCCGAAGCTGAAATATATAGGAGGAATGGGCGATCGAGGTTTAGGCGGTGAAAGCACGAGGTGGATTAAGGAGGTATTGTTTGAGAAGTTCAAAAGCTTCTCTACATTCGGTGTCCCAATTAAAAGGGACATCCTTCTTAAGGAGTTTAAGAAAGGGACCGGTTTTGTCCGCCAGCTTATCGATGAAGCGACGGATAGCTTGAAGCTTACCTTGTAAACTTCGTAATTCAGATATATTAGTAGGTGCGGGCATATCAGTGATGGCCGCAATCTTGAGAGGGTCGATTTCAATACCACGAAAAGAAACTAAAACCCCTAATAGTTTGCCGGACTTAACTCCGAATATGCATTTTGTTGGATTTAATCGAATAAGATATTCTCGTAATCGATTAAAAACTTTTCTCAAATCATCTAAATGATTATCTTCAATAATAGAGCGAGCTATAATATCATCTACATAATCGTGTAGGATATCATGCATCATATCATGAAAAATATAGGTCATAGCTCGTTGATAAGTTGCACCTGCGTTCTTTAAGCCAAATGGCATCACTTTCCAACAAAAGGTACCCCAGGGGGTAATAAAGGTTGTTTTAGCCTGATCTTCAGGAGCTATCCTGATCTGATTATAACCGGAGAATCCATCCATTAAGGACATCATCCCACTTCCGGCAGTAAAGTCAATGATTTGATCCATGTTTGGAAGAGGAAAGTCATCTTTAGGGCATGCAGCGTTAATATCTCTAAAATCTGTGCAAACCCTAACTTTGGTAGCTTCTTTCTTGGTGACTGGAACTACGTTTGAGATCCATTCAGCATAATCAATAGCTTGTATAAAGACAACATTCAGGAGTTTTTCTAACTCCCCTTTGACTAGCAGAGCCACTTTGGGATGCATTTTTCTAAGTTTTTGTTTAACAGGTTTAGCATCCGGATGGACCACTAGATGATGCATGACTACAGAAGGGTCTAGACCTGGCATATCTTCATATGTCCAAGCGAAAACATCTTCATACTCTTTAAGGAATGCAATGTATTGTTCTTGTTTTTCTTGACTTAATTCTGATCCAATATTGATTATGTGAGGATTATCCTCAGTTCCAATATTAATTTTAATGACGTTTTCTACCTCCATGTGTAGGTCTCTTTCAAAGTTAGGTGGGGCGGGTGAAACGCCCAATTCTTGTAATTCTTGTAAGGTTAATTTGGATAATTCATCTTGAGGATTAGTGGCCTCAAGTTGGGCTATAGTTGGTATAGAACCATCAAAATAAAATCCATTGTGTAACATCTCTTCAACAGAGACATCATGGAAGATATCTCCTTCCAACTCTTCATCGGAGTCAGCAATCATTTCAGGATAAGCTATGGATAGCATGTTACATGAAAACGACTGATTTTTAAGAGGCAAATCATCACACCTATCCAAATAATCTTGATAACATATGAGATGATCATCATCTTCAACAGGAAAGGGTTGACCCTTACTAGGAAATAGGCCCACACCACAGCGGGCAGGCCACGGTTCTACCTCGAAAGGTTCTTTCATGCCATTTTGGAAAGGTCCCAAGCCTTTCCCTTTATATCCCATTTTAAGCATCATGGGTTTAGCTTTAATATATTCATTGGTAAAATAACACCGAGCGTATCCCTCATGATGAGTTTTGATATTCCAGGGGATTCTTCCCCAGTCATATCCTTTATAAATGAAGGCGCAACTCCCGACTTGGTAAGTGCTTCCCATAGGTTGTGGGAGGCCCAAAGTACGAGGAGATGGCGGTAAGTTATTTAAAAGAATTGAATCTTGCATGAAAGCATTTGTTTTTTCTGATATTAATGTTGTGGATAAATCTGGTAAAAGTTCATCAGAAAGGGCATAAGATGTAGAAGGATCATTTCCTATATCTTGAGATGTGGAAGGTATGATTGATGTGTTTATAGGTTTTGAAATTAAAGGAAGAGAACATGAAGGATTGGTTATAGATTTAAGATCTTTTTGAGGTTCTAAAGTGATTTGTTTAGAAAATTGTTGATTTATATCGGAGGATGAAATTAATGGAGGGGAAGTAGGTGAAGTTATGGGTGTGTGTTTCACATGTTTAGATGAAAAATAAGAACTAGGATGTGTGGATGACAGAGCGGGGCAAAATTGCACTCCAACAGGTTCTACCAAAGCACACATATCAAAGGGTCTAGGGTCACCATGGATAGTGACCAACTGATTTTTAAATTCAAACTTAACACATTGGTGTAAAGTTGATGGGACAGCCCGCATTGCGTTGATCCAAGGGTGACCCAAAAGTATATTGTACGATGCTGGGCAATGTACAATAAACACGGTTGTTTCTAGGGTTCTAGGACCAACTTGCAATGGGAGGGTAATAACTCCACACGTTTCTTGTGTTTCGTCATTGAAAGCTTTGATAATCATATCAGTTTTCTTCATTTCATCACTTCTAAAGCCAAATCGTTGGTAGAAGTCAAAAGTGCAAATGTTTAGAGATGAGCCATTATCAATCAAGACTCGTTTGATAGCTACATCTCCAATTAGAGCAGTAATGTATAAGGGATTGTCCTTATGTAAACTGTGTTGTGGTATATCTTTATCCCGGAAGTCAATACAATCAACCTCTCGAGTGATGATAGTATTGGCCATAGCTTCAGGTTGGATGTTTTGAGGTACCATCATTTGGCTTAATGTAAGCATCAACTCATCCCTATGGGTGGGAGAAGATCTTAACAGATCCAAAAGGGAAATTCTGGCTGTAGTATTGGACAATTGCTCATTAATATTGTAAGGGGGTTTAGGTTGAACATTAGGAGCATGATTCCCTTTATTGGGATTTTTCAAAACGAATGGAGCCGATCCATCGTTCTGATTTGATTCTTGTTGGGAATTTTGAGCTTGTTGTCGGGTAACGACTCCAATGGTACCTACAATGTTATATTGAAGACGTTGAACTGGTCTCGGTCTAGCATTTATGGCTTGTTCATTTGAGAGGAATTGATTAGAAGAGGGTCGAGTAGTAACTCTTCTAGGAAATGGTTCTTCTGGAACCATAGCATCTGTGATGGGTTGAATAGGATCTGATTCATTTTCAGAACTATTCGATTGGTTTGAAGTAATGTCTAGTTCACTTTCACTATCTGATTCTACATCACTAGAATCAGAAGTTTGAAAATTATGTAAGGGCCTGGTCGTAACCAGGGATAAGGTCGTGTCAAATATTTGAGGATCCTGAATAGGTAATTGTCCGCTAATGGTTCCTACATATCGGGTAGGAGGGGGAACGTTATGATGTTCGATTTGATTGGCTACCTCTTTACCATGTCTTGGTAAAGGGTGTTGAAATATGTCTAATGTTTGATTAGCATTTTGATTTTGATTTTGGGGAACGGTCTTTTGAGTATTATTAGGAGGGTTTTGTTTAGGTTGGAAGGCTTGCACTTCCATTTCATTATTATCAATCAAATCTTGTATTTTATGTTTCAACCTTTTACAAGCATTGGTAGAGTGTCCAGGTCCTCTATGGAAATCACGGTGTAAGTCGGCTTCTGTATCCGGGTATAGTTGGATCAGGTTCCCGGATAGCTGGTAATTGGATCAAACCTCTTTCGAGTAATTGAGGTAAAATAGTTGATAAGGGTTGGTTTAATCTAGTAAATTCTCGAGGAGGCTTATCAGGAGGTTTCAATATAAATTTTTTTGTTGTCTTCGTTGCATTGATATTAGCAACATTTCTACTGTCAATGACTCCATCACCGACAACTTGTTTGTTTTTATATTGATTTCTGGATGTTTTCTCATCATCCTTCTTCCTAAGTTGGCCTCTCCTAATGAGGGCATCTTCTACTCTTCGAGCTAAATCTATAGCTTGATCGAAGGTAGTTAAAGTAGCGATTGATAGCTCATAAGATATTTGTTCTTGTAAATTATTGATAAAAATGTCCAACATTTCCCTATAAGGTAGCACAAAGTGCAGTTTTCCTATCAATTGCCTCCATCTAGCTAAGAAATCGGCAAAACATTCATCCTTGTCTTGTTTTAAGTTGTATAAATCTTTAATGGTTACATGCCTCTCGATGTAGGCACTAAATTGATGGACAAATGATTCAGTTGTTTCTTCAAAGTTTCTCAAGGAATGAGTGGGCAATTGATAGTACCACTCTAATGCCATTCCACCTAAACTTTTCGGAAACATTTTTAGTAATAGCAAGTCATCATGTGATATATCATGACATGCTATCCTAAACATGCGAAGATGCTCTATGGGATCTTCGGTTCCTTTATATATAGGCAAGATGGGCATGGGAAAATGCTTAGGGTACGGTTGAGCTACAACTATGGGATCCAAAGGTTGACTACAGATCTCTCGATAATTGTATGAGGGACGGTAGGGATCTATCTGGTCCATACGTGAAGCTAACTGTTTCACCATGGTTTCCAGATTACTAGTTTGCCCCCCATATTGGTTTGGTAGGGCATTGACATGGGTTTTGTGAGCATATGATGGAGGGACATGAAGATTAGATGCCATGTTACTATTGTGTAAATTATTGGTAGGAAAAGTGTTATGAAGGAATTTTGAAGTTGTATTATGATGTATTCCAGATTGTTGAAAATTGGTATTTGGCTTCGTTTTAGGTTTTTGTTTACTTGAAGCATATTGCTCAATAGTTTGGCGGAATAAAGTAGTGAAGGAAGGTTTCTTTTGTGTGGGAATGATTTTAGGTTGAATAATAGGTTCCTTAGGAGGTTGGATAACCTGTTGCTTTGACATGTTTTGAATCATAGTGACCATGTCTGTATTGGATGGCCCAGCCTTGTCACTTTCTTGGTCAATGAAAGACAAGGGATTAGTGCGCACATCATACATATATTCCATGGCTGCTTGAGTGTTACTAATTTGCCCTTTATCCATACGAACTGCCACATTAAGGGCGTCAATGTTATCATCAAGAAATTTCTTGAAATGATCTATGTTGTCAAAAGCAATAGTTCCATCTGGAGCTACTCTAGGGGATGAGGATCCATCCTCTTTAACACTTCCTTCTTGTTCATTGTCTTCACCTAGGTCATGTTCTTATTGATCTAGAGTTTTTCCTTTCGGAATTGGATCTCCAAGAAGGACATTTGGGTCTCTAGTTGTATCTTGTAACCAATCTTCTTCTTCTCCTAAAGTTTCTTTACCATTCCTAAGTTTAGTCATGGTGCTTTAATTTTGATTTCAGCAAATATATATATATATATATATATATATATATATATATATATATATATATATATATATGCAACAAGATTAAGAGGTATATATTTACTATATACCTACTACAATATTTGAAATGAAATGTTTAAGTTTTTGCTATGTTTTTTAGTTTTTTGTTTTTGAAATAATGTTGTAAAAATGACAAACAATACAATAAATGCAAGAAATAAGACTGAAAATAACAATCTAGTTTTCTATAAACAATTTATAAATATCATTAATGGGCTCTAATTCTTCAGGAGTCATGAAGTGTTCTTCTTCAAATTGAAAGTTTTCTTTTAAAAATTTAATGAAAAGAGCTATAGTGATATTATCTGTCTCAGATCTTTGGTTGATAAAAGTAAAGCTCGTGGCAATACTCTCGATATAACATAGCTCGAGGAACTCTATTCCATATTTCCCTATCTGTAAGAACAACCTCTTGGTCTTCTACAAGACCTAGGAACTGGTGTACAATGGCTGCGTTCTCGAGGTATTCCTCGAAGGTGAACAATTCTGAAGATACAAGAGCTCTCCTATAAGCTAACCATCTATGGCAGGCTCTCTGAAGTTCATGATAAAAGACAAGTTGATGAGGATCCAGGATTCTATCTAGGACTAGCCTCTTGATTTGCTTAAGTTGTGTTGACCTAGATGAGATGACACTAAGTCTCCTATCAAGTTCGTTCCACAAGAATTGATTTCTATCTGTTTCAGGCACACTAAGTACAGAATTGACTTCTATGGCTGCCAATTGGTTTTCTACATTTATAGTAACTGCTAATATTTTCTTAGGAGCTACCATCTAAACATGATATTAAACTTAAATGATTTTAAAATGCATCTATGTTTTAGTTGTTCTATTTTTTTTTTGTTTTTGTTTTCTTTTGTTTTTGTTTTCAAAAGGTTATGATGCATTCACGTCGGGTTCACCAAAATGTATCGCTCCAAATTTTTCGCACCCTTACCTTCAGGCTATAGGATCCATGCCCGGAAGGGGGATGGGAAAAGGATGTCGCGGTACCTCGGACTGAGAGGACTTGCGAAGGTCCCGCCTCTCAAGGGAGGTGTATTTTGATGATTTTTCGACGGATGGTGGGTTCACCAGGAAACATTTAATGGCAGTTTCCACGCCTAGGTTTGGAATGTGTTTTCATGTGTTCATTTTTAGCCTTAAGCATTCATATCCTAGGTTTGGCCAAATGAATCTAAATTAATCTATATGAAAGTGCAGATTTAATGAATACAGAGAACAAATTTAAGACAGAAAAATAGAGAAATTAAGGAAGAATACCTGATCCGGATGTCTGATGGAGATTCTGATGTTTGAAGCAGTCAGGATCATCTGGAATTCGACAGAATCGTCTGAGATCTGACAAGATCGTCTGAGATCTGACGAATTCATCAGACGAATTCGTCAGAGACCTGCAAACAGAAAAATAGATGCCAAATACAAAGAATACCACTATGATGACAGAGGGAAACAACACAAAATGACAATATGAATACTAAACAACAGTTATGAATAGAAATTCAAACAAATTATGATATTCTAATGAGAAATTATGATCTTATCATGCAATCTAAGCTAAATGGGTGAACTCCAAATGCAAAATAGTAAGAAATAAGGATAAAACTAACTAAAATGTAGAATAAAACAGCAAAAGGAATAAGAGAAAGCGCAAACTCTGGGCACTGATTGCCCCCAATGCAGATTGCAGTCAAAATCATCTGGAAGTAATGAAATCATCTCGAATTGCGACAGGATCGTCCGAGATTTGAACGAGATCGTCTGCGACGATCTGAGCTTGCTCCGGCTGAAAATCAATGAGGTCCCTGCAAGAAAACTTCAAAATAACAAAGGCAAAATGATACTCTAGGTATTCTAATGCACGCAAAATCAAGTTATAGAGAAATTCAGCCAGGGGTTGGGAAGGGAAGGTCCTAAGGATTAAATAGGCTTAGGGGAGTAGTTAGGAGGTTGGAGATCATCCCTATTTGGGAGATCTCCAATGGGGGAGGGTCCCTAACGGCGCAGACACGCTTCTGCCCGGATTAGAGACCCGTTGGAACAGAAGCTAATTGTGCAAAATTAGTTTTGCGACAAGATCGTCTGGACGTCCTAGCCCAGACGAAATCGTCAGATCAGGGGCGATATCGTCTGATCGGCGACGATATCGTCAAACGGTCAAAACAACCTCTAAAAATGGCACGAAAAAGGGGGAAACGGATTACCCGACGGTTAACGGGCGGTTTGGGAGGTTAAAATTTGAATTTAAATTATTTACTGGAGTGAATGTAATTACTAGAATTTCACTGCGCCAATTTTAGGGTGCTACAAAACTACATAGTTGAATCAGGGTCCAACACATTAGTAATGTTGAGAAAGGTGATAGAAGCACTTGGTCTATCACTAGTACATACCAATAGTAGGGTGGTGTAGTTACATGGCACTCAAGTGCTAGTCTTAGGGATTATTTGAGACATTTCATTTGCACTCCAAGAATACCTTGACTTGATGTATCATAAATACAATGGTGATCAATCTCCTAGCCTCATTAAAAATATGCATTTCAAGAGACTTCACTACTAAGATCAGCGGATACTTATCACTTGACTGGATCCACATGCTTCTCTAAAAAAAAAATAGGGCCAAGTTCATACTCCCATCATAACCTGTTCCCACACACCATGTAGATCAAATCCTTTTCAAAAGGAGTGGGAAATATTAGACCTACTAAGTAGAATAAGATTTGTTAGACTCTAACTACTTCATTTATAAGATGCACTTGTACATTCTCAATGACTACCTAGAGCAGTGGCTATCCAAGACATGGAGACCAGATTCTAATGAAGCATTCGATCTAGCTAGCAAGGAGTGATTTATAACCAAATATTTTCATTTGTACATTGTTAAATATTGCACATAACAAAAGAAAAAATACAACTTTCAATTGGAAAAATATTTTTGGCACAAAAGGGGTTGAAAATTTGTAAAAGCAAAAATATACAACAATATCAATCAATAACCCAACAAAAAAGGGATGATATCTACATTCAAATGAACATTCGATTGGAAGGCCATAAAAATATACAAGAGTGGCACTTATCCCAATATTAGATGATATAATGAAGCTTAATTTTTGCTTAGTGGAGTGCACCCATATGACCAGCATGAGTATATTATGGACGTAATAATTAGCAATTAGAAGGACACATAACAAAGAACCACATGATAGAATAAACACAATATGTGTGCTAATCTAATATATCATTGCATAGGTGTGAAAATTTTCATAGGGATCATTGCAAAATAGTATGCTTGTCCATTTCAATAATCATGCCTAACCTAGAAACTCATTGGCCAAATTTGAATCATGTGGTAATAAAAACATGCCATCCATCACTCTTTGAATTAACAGTTATGGATCTACAAACTTAGGATGAGTGGCATATCTATAAAAAATTAGTAGCCATACTAAACATTCATGGTAGGTGAGGAGGCAAACCTTATAGAATAAGGGGTTCCATGGCTCAAAATGGGAGTAATATTTTCAAAAATAAAAATAGACCTTAGTTTAAGAGATAATGGATAACCCTTGCCACCTCCATAGAAATAAGAGAAGATATTCCATGCATGGAGCAATTAAAGTTGATCCACTTTTTAATTCCCTAAATGGAAATCTATAATAAGGAAAACAACAACCTTTAGATATTTTCTTGCAAGCATGATCTTTGCAAGAAAATTAAGGCATTGGACAACAAATAGGTGATAGAGCCTAAGTTAACAATATCCTAGCTATGCAAAAGTGTCTAGGAAGCAATGGAGAAGAGGATAAATAGTATCCAAATTCCTCTATCTAGAACATGACACATGCTAGCTCCATCAGATCCTTCCCCAACCACTTTTGGCTAATAGGGCATGACTTACTTCTCTTATTCCATATGCCTAGAACTCATAGAAGATGCATCGGGTGGGGTAGCATACCTTAATATATCCAATAGGGCCAAGATACTAAGATATGGGGCATTATAACATTTCAAACAAAGCATTCTTGAGAGTTTTGACACCCAAATATAGACTAGCACTATGGTGTAGTGCATAGTGCTTGAGGTGCAAAATTATTTTGAGATAATTACCCAATGAATCGAGTTGTACAAATTTGATACCTAGGATATTCAAATCCCTCAAAAAACACTTATTTTTTTCTAAATACTAAACACCAAAATACACGATTTTGAAAAACAAGCATACTAGTTTTCAAATTACATGTACAAATGGGTCTTTGCTTTAAAATCCCTCCACTAGCTAGATATCATTGATACCCTATATGTGATTTAAAGGAGTAAGAACAATTTTTTTAAGTTATCCTTCACCTTTGGAGGGGTTATACTACTAAAGTGGGAGACTCACAAGATCCTACAAAATAAGTGCAATGAATTGAAGTTCTAGAAGGCTCAAAGAGAATGAAAATATGACTTGAAGGAGTGAGTTATCCACCTTACCTATATGGAAACAAAGCTCTTCAAGTCATAAGGGAAAATGCAACCCAAATATTATGAAATGACCATGAAAAACATTAGTCTAAAGCACCACATGGTACCCATATGACCAGCATGAGTAGAATATGGATGTAATAATTAGCAATTGGAAGGACACATAACAAAGCACCACATGATAGAATAAACACAATATGTGTGATAATATAATATATCATTGCATAAATATATATAACCCTTGCCACCTCCATATAAATAAGAGAATATATTCCATGCATGGAGCAATTAAAGGTGATCCACTTTTTAATTCCCTGAAGGGGAATCTATAATAAGGAAAACAACAACCTTTAGATATTTTCTTGCAAGCATGATCTTTGCAAGAAAATTAAGGCATTGGACAACAAAGAGGTGATAGAGCCTAAGTTAACAATATCCTAGCTATGCAAAAGTGTCTAGGAAGCAATGGAGAAGAGGAGAAATAGTATCCAAATTCCTCTATCTAGAACATGACACATGCTAGCTACGTAAGATCCTTCCTCAACCACTTTTGGCTAATAGGGCATGACTTACTTCTCTTAGTCCATATGTCTAGAACTCATAGAAGATGCATCGAGTGGGGTAGCATACCTTAAGCTATCCAAGAGGGCCAAGATACTAAGATATGGGGAATTATAACATTTCAAACAAAGCATTCTTGAGTGTTTTGACACCCAAATATAGACTACCACTTTGGTGTAGTGCATAGTGCTTGAGGTGCAAAATTATTTTGAGATAATTACCCAATGAATCGATTTGTACAACTTTGATACCTAGGATATTCAAATACCTCAAAAAAACACTTATTTTTTTCTAAATACTGCACACTTATCAAAATACACGATTTTGAAAAACAAGCATACTCGTTTTCAAATTACATGTCCAAATGGGTCTTTGCTTTAAATTCCCTCCACTAGCTAGATATCATTGATACCCTATATGTGAGTTAAAGGAGTAAGACCAATTTGTTTAAGTTATCCTTCACCTTTGGAGGGGTTATACTACTAAAGTGTGAGACTCACAAGATCCTAGAAAATAAGTGCAATGAATTGAAGTTCTAGAAGGCTCAAAGAGAATGAAAATATGACTTGAAGGAGTGAGTTATCCACCTTACCTATATGGAAACGAAGCTCTTCAAGTCATAAGGGCAAATGCAACCCAAATATTATTAAATGACCATGACAACCATTAGTTTAAAGGGAACCATATCTAGGGGTTTGGTCAAATTGACTCAAACCATGATGAAGTTGGTTAGACATGATTTAATAACTTTGGATATAAGGTTGTTGAAGAGAGAAATAGAACACTAGGAGGTCAAATATACCCTCAAAGACTCTTAGAATGAGGTCAAAAGACTCCAAAACCAACTGGAAAAAACAATAAGTGATCGAGAAATGGTCACCCACCTAGAAGAAGAAGGAAGTATCAAGAGTTATTGGATTGATTTATTGTTGTGTAATACCAAATAAAATCATATAAAAACAAATTTGAGAAGGATCTAGAGGAAGAGTGAAGGAAATGCTCTAAGATAATACAACAGAGTAACACCATATTGATCTAGGTTTTTTGCACATCATATTGAAACAACATAGCCAATTCCATGTATTTAATATCCCTTCTCATTTATTTCATTAGCTCGATATCTTGATTAAGCATGGATGTTACTCAAGAAAAGGAGCAAGACCTAATAATTGAATAAAAAAGGATACATGTAGAAAATAATTTCTAGGTTTGGATCACCACAACAAGCAAACACGAGTTAGAGGTCACTATGATCCAAGACCGAGAGGTGATATTTAGAATGGTATGAGAAACCATAAATAGAGAGTAATATATGCATGCATATGTGGCCCAAGTAGAATTCCTAAACAAAGTAGTCAATGATTTGCACACCTCTTTGGAGTCCTTGACTCAAATGGGGTTTCCATCCCCATTGATAGAAGGATATTCACCCCTCTTAGAGTAAGAATATGCACAGGACTTGAAAGAATGAAAATAAATAGGCCTATATATTTATAAATGACCAAATGTCCTAATAGTTGAATATGCCATGAAGGTTATCAAACTTGTGCTAGAGCTTGAATTTCAAGTGCAAGAAGTTGCACATGGAGCAACAATTTTCTCATGCCTGGATCAAGTTGAGCTCCAAAGGAGCCATCGTTGCTTTCAATATGTTCATGCATTCTCTAAATAAAAGTGGAAGGTAGTGATATTTAAGATGATCAATATCCCATATCACTAAACCTTCCCATGCAATCCCTAAAAATTGTGTTCCTTATCATGTTTACTTTTGTTATTGCTTTGTTCCATGGTTTTTATGGTTGTAATTACAAATTTTAAAATTTTACTCTATGACCAAGGAAAAGGAAATAAGTCTAGGTTTTCTCCTTCAGTAGGGTGAAGAGCCCTAGGAACCACTAAATTTATAAGGAACTTTCCCCTACAATCCTGCTTCACTCTAAGAAAGAGTAGTCAAAAGTGGGATAGGCCAAGGCAACATAGTCAAAATGTGCTTCTTGGATTTAGTTAAAACAAGAAAGCTCCAAGAAAGGTATATGAGCTTAGAGTATATGTTGACTATTAGATCTTCCATCTATGTCCAATGCTTCACTTTGACTATATACAACCATGCCAAGTGCACCAAGGCCTATAGACCATTGATTTTCAATCCAACAACCCATGTGGTCCTTTCAAAAAAGGAAAGCACAAATAAAAAGGGAAGACACTGATAGAGATTGAGGCAAGACACATGGTTACTATTCCAAATACTAAGGAAGGGAAGCACCAACACTTAATGGATAAAGCTTGCCATTGGCCAAATGAGGTTCCACTTCCTCCAAGAACATATGGAAACTATGCATTCAAGAAGGAAGTAGATGAAGAAGAATTTACAGAAGACATTTGCCATTGGCGATAAAGTCTAATTTTTGTGACCAAATCTATCAAAGCCTATCACATGTTAGTTATGGCCAACACCCACCATACATGTTAGCCTACCCTATCCACCTACACGATTCAGAGAGGCCATGTCCACTATGTTAGCAAGGTGACCCATTCTAGGAGAAATGTGATGGAAGCGTAATGGTGCAACCATCCTAACACAATAACAAGGATTTAAGTTAGCCATGCTTGATCATTCAAAGGCCCAAAAGTTCTTAGCATTTATGGTCCTATATCTAGATACGTCAAACATATAGTCACACAAGTTGTAGAAGGATTCTTGACTATAAGAACAAAATATATTTGCAAAAATTCTACACAAAAATTCGAAGGGAAGGCACCCTCCTCATGGATTATAAATAGGCCCTATTTTATCATACAAGACATTGGAATCAATCTACTTGTGCATTGTACCTAGATTTTTAGGTTTTTTTTCACCCTTCTTTACTACTATAACAAGGGGAGCCTAGATATTTTCTCATGCCTAGGGAGCATCGAACCCTTTAGGCCTCATTGTCTTGTACTCGTTTTAAGTATGTTAATAGAAGCCATAATTATTTCTACTTTGTCCTCCTTCTCTTGACTTGTCTTGGTTACTAATTATGTGTTTTCTTGGTTGTGTTCACTAGCCATAGGTGGTTTTTTTTGTGTTCAACTACCACTTTTGGTAGTAAAATATTGGGGGTCCTTTTTATTTGGCACATTGCCTCCATAGCTTAGGATTTTAATTTTCTAAAAAGCATTTATTTTCCTATATTTTTATTCCATCGCAAGTATTTCCTTAATTTCAACTTGCATTGGTCACTATGAATTAAGGATTTAGATCCAATGAGGAGCCAAAATTGATTAAAAACCTTGGAGGTCACTCCATAGGTGGTCCCTCACATCCATTGCTACCTTTTATTTCACTCTATGCAAGGTGCATGTGCATTTGTCTCGTCGGTCCCCCAACTTAGGTTTGGTGAGTGTGTTCTAAGATGAAAACAATACCCATCCTCCATTTTCCTTCGGTTTGACTAAGGAATTCCATTTAAGTAGGGGAATACTTTCCCTTTCCCTTTTTATATCCATTAAAAAACCTATAATTTAACTTTCTAATCTTATCCAAAACTTTTTTTGGTATGTGAGCCAAATATTGCTAATATATTAGTATTACCTCTACCAAAAACTTGACTAAAGTCAATATCCCTCCCAAAGAGAACCATTTGTTGCACTATATATTAATTCTTCCTTCCACCTTCTTTATCAACCAATTTTAGTCTTGTTTAATGTAGTCATTGGATTTAAAAAAGAACCCTATATATTTAAACCCCTCTTGAAGATCAAATATGTTAAAGGGGAAAAGTTGACCTATTAATACAGTATGATATTTATCCACATGGTTACAAGAGATTTTTGAATTCTATGCAATAATATGCATACCTATTACTAGATAGAAAATATCTAAAGATTGTTTTAACTTCTCTATATCTCTTATTATTCCATCTGTGAAAGGAGAACATCTACAAAAAGTAGATGGGTTACTTCCACTATTCTACCTATTCTAATTCCCTTTACTAATACTACCTTGTTGGCTTATAAAATTCACCTACTTAATCTCTCAACTACCAAAATAAATAATAGCGATGACAAGGAAAACCTTGTATTATCCCCCGAGAAGCTTTGAAGATCTAATAGGTTGACACATTAACCAAAATTGCAAAAGAAACAAAAAATAGAAATCCCATAATCTAGTTTACCATCTACATAAAAAAACAATATGAGTATATATCAATATTAAATATAATTGATTTACTCTATTAAAAGCATTAAAGAGATCCAACTTCATCACCTTTGTTGATAATTTATTTGATTTTATGAATAGAAGCCCTTCTTGAGCAATAAAAACTACTTCATTAAATTGTCTACCTTGTAGGAACCCAAACTACTCAATAGATATAGAAGCATAAAGAAATTTTGTAATTCTTGATGCAATTATTTTTGCTATGATTTTGTACACACAGTTACATAAATAATGGATCTAAAATCATAAAATGAAGAAGGATTGTATTTTTTTGGAATAAGAGCAATGAAGGTAGAGTTGAAAACTTTATTTACCCTTCTTGTCTACCTAGATTCCTCCACAACCTTGAGTAGATAAGAATACAAAAGGTCATAGAACCCAAGAAAGAATTCCACAGTCCAACCATTAGGTCCTAGATTCTTATATTTTTTTAAGGAGGTTAAAACAAATTTTAGTTCCTCCTTTGAGACTTATTTAACCAACTCACCATTGGATTTCTCATCTATACATATAAGATAGAGGTTATTATAAATATTTTCGCTATATTGACTTGACTAGAATACTTGTGTATTGGACCAAAATGCCTTACTCCCATGTCTATTATTCCTTTAAAGGAGGAGACTTTGCTTCCATATCTATCTTGTAGCTCCAAAATTGTATTTTTTTGTTTTCTATGATTTGTGAAGCTATGAAAAAATGTACTATTATCATCCCCATTTGCAATCTAGAGTGCTCTACTTTTGAGCCTCTACCATGATTCTCTCTCTACCAATAATATTCACTTATCTGATTCCAAACGTTTATACTTAAGCCTTATTTCTTCATCCAATTATTTTTCAAATTCAACTAATAGATACATTGCAATATCCTCATAAACATCCCTTAGTTTTTGTTCATCCTTGATTTTATTTTTATAGGCCAGTAGAACCACCATTGTCTTAACCCTTTTTTATTTTCTATAAATTAAATACTAGTATATTCTCTCAGACTAGGATCAAACTTCATATATTCTAATTTGATTTGAGTTACGAAGTTGTCCTCTTTTAGCCACTCCAAATTAAATTTATAAGGACAATATGATTTTTTTATTATTTTGCTATAATAAGCATGATGGGGGAGTGATCAGAGTCTTCTTCTATTTCAATCCAAGACTTTAGTTTATATGTGCCATTTACCAAACTCTCAACTACTAAGAATATATCCACTCTTAAATTTTCTATCAACTCTCAACCTCATGTATATCCAAGTTGATACAAATTTTATAGGCTCCAGGTCTAACAACCCCTTGGATTTAAACTTTTGTATGAAGCGATAAGCAAATGGATCAGTTCTATTTGTAGTACCGTGCACTTCAATCCTAGAAATATTCCCATTTAAATAACCTCCTATTATTAAATTATCATCCCCTATAAAAAAAATTTCATGATCTTATCCCAATACTACATTCTATCTTTATAGGATTCACAAATTTTCACCACTATCACTATTTCCTTGAGCTCCACTAACAATAATTTGGTCTGTAATCTTGATTTAAGCAATGTAAATTTGGCTAGCCTAAATTGATTTACCTTCAACCCTATTGCAACTTCTTCGAAGGCTCATATACCATTAAGGGCCAAGAAATCCCATCCCTTAAGCAATTTACTAAGATATTCCATCACTTTCATAGCTAATAATTTTGTATCTTGAATTAGTAGAATCTATGGATTATGAATTTCTACTAGCGTACATAGAGCAATGTCTTTTAGCTAAGCATCCCATCCATAAAATATTAAAGGAGAGAAATTTCATTAATTAATTGCATCCATGATCATCCCTACTCTAAGGATTCCCTTTAAATAATATTGCTTGCCTTGATGAACTTCATGGAGGGATTTATTCTCAGCCAATGAAATAAGAGATATTCTGCACCTCCCACTAGAAATACATCATACCCCTATTTCTTTACTGAGGCCTCTCCCAATATCTCCTTCCCTTTATCCTATTATTCATTTTAGGGATTGTAATGGATATCCATAGGTTTATGGGGACACATAACCTTCCTAACCATAGGCAAAAAGAGGTTGGAAAGAAAACTCGAAGTCATTTACCTATGAATAATTAATGAAAAAATTACTAGAGTATAAACCAAGGTTTGGATCTACTACCTCCAAGGAAGAAAAATTGGAGGGTCCTTGCCTCTCAACTCCACCATTAACTTCTTCTACAAAATATTTTGTTTTACAAAGTGGTAAGCCTAGGCATTGATCAATTGAAGGACTAAAAGAATATTTACCTACAATCCTATATGAGAAATGATATTTGGAAATAGTTTTGATTTGAAAGCTTATATTTGGGTCCAAAAGTACAACATCCAAATTTGGATCTAAGATTCCTAGTCTTGTTTTAATCTGAAATGATTCTAAATCCATTGCTTGCTCTGACATAAAAATTCATGTCTCCACCTTCTCTACATCTCATGTTATTTCCCCTAATTTCCTCTAACTTGTGTTCCTTATGCATTTATTTGATAATATAACCAGTCTGTGAGTCATGTTCCTGAAGGAAAATTTTCATCTTATTCTTACCTTTAAAGATCCCTTTCTCTAACTTATGATGCCAAACATTCCTAAAAAATAAGAGAATAGTCTCTCACAATGTGCCCATAATTATGACATCACACACACCTAAAATGTATACAAATGTAGTCCAAGTTTTAAACATGTGTCCCTTTGTTGTACTTCAACATAATTTCCTCCACCAATGTATCTCTCCAATCAACATCAACAAGAATCTTGACCATTGTCCTAGAGAATTAGGACTAATTCCTCTTGTCCACATCCAAGAAGTAACCAATGTAGTTTCCTGTGACTTGTAAAATATATCTAGACCAAGATTCTATAGGCAACCTTGCTAAATTTACCCATACAAGATGAGTAGGTGTACAAATGGTCCTAGGGTTAAAACAAGGGTCCCACAGTTTGAGAATTAACAAAGTTAACCCCCAAAACCATTTCTATAACAAAGTATTTACCACATCTTCCTTAGTATTGAATTTATTGGCAATTTGAGTTATTTTATGTTTTCATTGATGTTACATGGATCATTGATGTCACATAGATCACATTGAGTTTTGGTGGCCAAATGATATTTTGGAAAGCATGGATAAATATAGAGTTTTTGTGAAAAACAAGGCAGGCAAAACAAAAGGTTTTATTTAAAACCATGGATGGCATATTTGAACTATATTTCTCTTAAAACCCAAGTTGGCCTTTCATTTCATCGAAAAAGATGCCCTAGTGATGGAGATATTTAATTTTTAATATTTAGTCTATATTTTAATTATTTAAAATTTAAATTTAAATTTAAAATTAAATATGCAATATTTCCACCGACGTCATAAAAAATAATGAGACTATATAAATGGGATACCTAAGGTTCATAAACTTATTCTTGCTCATGGTTAATAATCATTGGCTAAGCATCCGAATTGAGCTCGTGTGAAAATCTTTTAGAAAGAAAAAGCAGCGAATAAACAAAGGTTGGTCGAAGTCCAAAGTCATCGTGGGTAGAGTGGTGCATTGGCAGTTGGCTTTTGGCTAAGGTGTGTGGCAGCACATATGTTAATGTTTTGAATCCCTTTGATTATGTTCGGAAGGCATTGGAAGAAAAGTGCTTGAAGTGCTTTTGATTTATGGAAAGGTTTTAAGGCATGTTGTGCCTTTCCCTTTCGAATGAGCAACTAGCTTGTTTGGCAATCTTAGCCACGGCTAAGGTTCTTGTGGTGTCGAAAAGTCGGGGGTTCGAATCCCCTTGATGAGGTAAATAAGTTTTTGTTCTAATTAATTTGGTTAAGCCCTAAGTTGGAGTTATAAGGTGGCTAGGAATAATTAAACTTTATTTTTATAAGGGCTATGATTATTATTTCAAAAGTGGATGAGTTATTGATTTAATTTGATGTTCATGAAATTGAGAATTAAGATTTAGGATAAATAAGGAGTTGTTATAAAATAATTTTGTAGAGGTTTATTTATTATTATTTTGATAACGGTTTGTTATTAAAAGGACTTTGGTGGATGTGTTTATTAAGTTGGAGTAAAAAGGTTTAAATTGAATTATGCTTTACCTTGTGATTATTATTTGAAGTACACTAACCCTTATTGAGATTGGAAAGGAAAGTTGTGTTTAGTGTAGTAGATTTTATGGACTTCTTGGCATAAAAAGGTATGGGTACATTCTCCTATTGATTGTTTATGGTGGTTGATTTCTGAAATATCATTGGAGTGAAAAGGATTGATTGTGGTTTCCTTTTTGAAAGTGGTTGGTTGAATGCTTCAAGGTTTTCTGGTTTGAGAGTTGTGTTTAAACCTTTTTTTATAAGCATAGTTGTTGAAGTCCATTGGTTATGTAAAGAACTTGAAAAGAACATGAGTATCATTGTTATGTGAGATTTGTGGTTGAGCATTATTGGAAACATTTGAGTTGGTTGATACATGCTTGGACTAGGGTTTTGTGAGAAAGAGTTATCCCTTATGGTGATTGGTTGAGTTGAGTTGATTGAGCCTAGTCAACTAATTGTATGAGGTGATTGTTCAAGTCCCATGAAACAAACTATTCTATAATTCTGATTTGAGTTGAGATTGAGCTTAGAACATATTGTGTCTCTAACAATTCTCTTCATGCTTCTATGAGTTGACTTGAGTTGAGAATGATTTGAGTTGAGTTGAGTTGAGATCATTGTGGAACATTGTTGTCATCCATTGTAGAGTGCATCTCCATTCATTATTGAGTTCATATTTGAGCCTTGCCTTCATATATTTATAGATGATATTTGAGTACTACTTGAGCATGATTGATTGATCCTTTGAGAAGGACTTTGGGATATATTTCTAGATATATTTATGGTAGTTTGTGTATGATTGATTGAGCCTTTGAGAAGGCTTTTTGGATAGTTTTGGGATAGATTTATAGATAGTTTTAGAGATATTTGTGGACAGATTTGGGACAAATTTTTATGAGGTTCTGAGTGAGCCTATTGAGTAGATTTGAGCAAGTTCTTGGTGAGCTTGCTAGAGTAGATTTGTACAAGTTATTAGTGAGCTTGTTGGAGCAGATTTGAGCAAGTTCTTGGTGAGCTTGCTAGAGAATATTTGGACAAGTTCTTAGTGATCTTGTTGGAGCATATTTGAGCAAGTTCTTGGTGAGTTTTCTAGAGTAGTTTTGGACAAGTTCTTAGTGAGCTTGTTGGAGTAGATTTGAGCAAGTTCTTGGTGAGTTTGTTAGAGCAGATTTGGATAAGTTCTTAGTGAGCTTGTTGAGAAGATTTGCACAAGTTCTGTGTGATCTTGTTGAGCAAATTTGGACAAGTTCTGTGTGAGCTTATTGAGAAGTTTTGGACAAGTTCTTTGTGAGCTTGTTATGCATATTTAGACAAGTTTTGTGTGAGCCTCTTATTGCCTAGATTTGAGCGAATCAAAGAAATCATTGTATTGGATAAGGATCCTTATTTCTATGTGAAATATTATAAGGAGATTATCTTGTGGAGTACCCCACATTGGGGGAACCACATTAAATCTTGTGTCTCAATTGTGTGTGATGACTTGTGCTCTTTCTTACTATTGCTATCTGAGTTATTAATGCACACTGCTATATTTGGTTATTGCAATTAAGAAAATTAATTTATATTGGTTTGAAAAGAAAGTAAAAAGTGATCTTATACTATTCACCCCCCTTTCAGTATAAGCTTGTGTTCTTCAATCGGTATCAGAGTGGGTTCCTTTGAAAAGGATAACAACTTGAGTGTAGATTCTACAAGAACACAAATGGCAAAGAAAGGCAAGAGTAGAAGCATGAGACATAAGAAGAAAATAACACCTATGGTTACGAAAGAAAAGGAATATGAATTTAATATTGTTGTGTTAGGAGGAAATATGGAAATAGATTCAATAGATGAATCAAGTAATGAGGAAGTATCCAGACTGATAAATTTTTGTACCATATGTGGGAACACAGGTCACCATGCAGTTGATTGTCCATAAGAATAATTTGTTTGTGGTCAACTTGGCCATGATGCAAGATATTGTAATGTGTTTAGTAGCAGTGAAGATGAAGATGATATTCTCAAAAATGAAATCCTAGAGATTGGTTCAATAAAGGATAATAGGGACAATCAAAACAGGTATGAAGAAAAAACTCTATTTTCAGTAATAGAAGAAAAAGAAGATGCTTTAGAAAAAAAAATGGAAAGCAACTCTTAAGGAGGTTATTGAATTGAAAAGAGAGAATTTAGAATTTAAGGCTCAAATAAAATAAGATGAGAAATGTAATACAAAGCTTCTATAGGATATCTCTGACTTGAGAGATAAGTTTGAAAAAGCAAGAAGAGTTGAAGAAGGTATGATTAAACAGTCAAAGGCAAAAGAGATAGAATGTGAAAGGCTTATGATTACTTTTGAAGAACTAAAAAGGGAGAACTCATGATTAAGGGATCAATCTCAAGAATATGAGAAAGAAAAACAAGGTTTCTATAGGAACTCACTAACTTCAAAATCAAAGTTGAAGAGACAAGAAAAATTTAAGAAGCTATAGTCGAAAATTAAAAACAAAAGATCTAGAGTGTGAAATATTAGAGCATGAGATAGTTTTAGTAAGGCTGGAAGTAAAAGGTTCTAAGGAAATGCTACACAAGTTTGAGGAAAATTCAAAGACCTTGGAAAGGACTATCAATGCACAAAAGTCATCAGTCACTATAATAGGACTTAGTTCTAAGGAAGAACAAGGGAAATAGGAAGTAGAAAAAGGAGAATCAAGCTCAAACACCAGAAAAGAAGAAGAGTCAAAAGAAGTAAGTAAAAGAGAGAGTGAGACCTCTAAGGATAAGTTGGACAATAGAAAGTTCAACAAGGAAAGGAACAATGCAGAAGTTAGGAACAAATGGAACAGGAAACAGGTAGAAGACTAAGAGACCAATGGGATATAGACAAGGTTTATTTAATGGAATATGTTTTTCATGTCACAGGTTTGGGCACATGGCTTCACAATGCAAGACATATGAAAGACAAGAATATGGGAAAGGACAAATTTTCCATAGGTATTGCTACTCATGTAATGAGTTTGGTCACATGGCAGTGAATTGCATGGTTCATAAAAAAAGAGGATATGGCTTCACTAGGAGAAGTTCTAAGATTTTTGCACCTCCAAGGAATAACAACATTAAGTATTTTAATTGCAATAACTTTGGACATATTACAAATTGGTGTAGGAATCAATTCCAAACAAGTTCAAGACAAGAAGGTCAAATAGGTTCAAGACAAGAAGATCAAGTAACTCATCAAGAAAAGGATATCAGAAATATATGGAAGGAAGTTGACATAGGAAAGAAACAATGTAAGTTGGGAGTAAAAATACTCCCACACCAAAATTAATCACCTCAAGAGAGAAGGTGGTGAGGGGGCTATGCTTAAGAGTCATATCTTTTAGCCCCATAGGTGTCCCTTTTGCCATTGATGTCAAAGGGGGAGATATTTGAGTAAGGGAGAGAGCATTGAGTTAGGGGGAGAAGCCTCCAAAGAGAGCATTGAGTTAGGGGGAGTAGCCTCCATAGAGAGTATTGAGTCAAGGAGAACAACTTTGATTCTCAGAGATGGTTTTTGTAGTGATTGTGGTTTTTGCATTAGAGGTGTTGCCATAAATGACAAAGGGGGAGATTTTTGGCAATTTGAGTTATTTTATGTTGTCATTGATGTCACATGGATCACATTGAGTTTTGGTGGCCAAATAATATTTTGGAAAGCATGGATAAATACAGGGTTTTTTTTTAAAACAAGACAGGCAAAATAAAAGGTTTTATTTAAAACCATGGATGACATATTTGAATTGGGTTTTTCTTAAAACCCAAGTTGGCCTTTTGTTTCATCGAAAAAGGTACCCCGGTGATGGAGATATTTAATTTTTAATATTTAGTTTAAATTTTAATTATCTAAAATTTAAATTTAAATTTAAAATTAAATATGCAAAATTTTTGTCGATGTCATCAAAAATAATAAGGAGGCTATATAAAGGGGATACGTAAGGTTCATAAACTTATCCTTGTTCATGGTTAATAATCATTGCCTAAGCATCTGAATTGAGCTCGTGCAAAAATGTTTTAGAAAGCATAAGCAATGATGCATAAATGAAATAGCCAAGCACATAGGCTCTTGGTTAAGCCCATCTAAGAGTTATACCCACCTTTGAACAGACCTAAATATCGGTGACCTTATTAGCTAAGGTCATTAAAATAATATTGCCAGATCATAGTAAGTAGGAGCGACGATGTACGATGGCGACGTTGGAGGGAGCTGGTGTTGCAGGAAAGTCCTCGGGTCCTGCAGGTGTTGTTGGGCCTAGTGCAGGCCCACTCAGTGAGAATCTCGATGAAGACCCAAACGGCGTGGCGAAACCGGCGGATAGCGACAGGAGCCGATCTGAAAACGTTAGGGTTTCACCCTCCTCCCCTTCCAAAGCACCTCCTTGGTCTTTATCCTTTGCGGACAAAGTTAGGTCTTCGTCAGGAGCATTTTCTTTCCAAACTCCTTTGCCCTTCTCTGTAATGGGCACTGAAGTCTCTTTCTCGAGTGAGGTTATGGAGCCACTGATCTTCCAAGAGTCTCTCTCTCTTATCGGGAAATTTGTCGGTGCCCGACCTGATATGGAAACTATCCGCGAGTGGGCTCTATCCAAATGGCGGCTTTCGGGCAGCTTGGAGTTAGTGGCCTTTCCTAGGGGGTTTTTCATGATAAGGCTAAACAATGCCCTTGACACCCACCGCATTCTTACCGGAGGGCCATGGTTCTTCGGCCGTCGTAGCCTATTTCTACGGAGATGGGGGGAAGACTTTGACCCTGAGACTCAGTCTATCAACATCGCTCCGATTTGGATCAAACTTCATGGGCTCCCCCCACAGTTCTTCTACAACGATGCACTCAAAGGCATCACTCAACCGATTGGAGATTTGGTCGCCATTGACCCTGCTACCCGAGCCAAAACCAGAATGACCTATGCTCGTGTTTGTGTCATGGCAAATCTGGATTCGGCTCTGCCTACCTGCATCGGCATCAACTACGGGAGCTACAGAAGACGTCAAGGAGTTGAGTACGAAAACAAGCCCGCCTTTTGTTTGGAGTGCAATACTCAGGGCCATCTGGCTTCTCAATGCCCTTCCCGAAAAAAAGAAATCCCCAGTGATTCGGGCCGAAATATGGATACTCAGATCCAGACCACCCAAAAAAAGGCGTCTGGCCGAGGTCATGGCCGATCTGCAGGCCCTCCTAAAACCTCTGCTTCAAATCATGCCAAACCCAAAAATGTAAGTGCTCTGCCTTCTCGATCTAATCATTTTGCTCCCTTAAATAATCTTCATATTGGAGAGGACATCTCAGATGACCTACCCATAGATCTAACCGTCTCGTCCACACCCACTTTGATTCAGTCTCCCTTGTCCAAAGGAAAGTCTGCAATGACCTTTCCAAACTCACCCACCGATTCTGGTCCCTCACACCTTCCTCTTCCCTTCCCACCCCTCCCCCTGACTCAGAGCCATCCCATTTCCCTTTCCCCTGAGTCTGTTGCCCTGTGCCAGTCTCCCCGCTCTTCATCCCCCCATCGGCCTGCCCCTGGGACTGACTCCACCGACATCCTCCAAACCTCCAGCCCGCTGAAATCTCCCATTCCCGCACCCAAAGCAGACGTCAACAAAGAACAGAGAAGGGGACGACCGACAAATGCAGAAAAGCTTGCCAAAGCAGCTGAGATCGAAATGGTTGATGGCTCAGTGCCTACCACCTTGGGCCCCATTTCTGAACACCCCATCACAACCCACCAAGATGAGGATGAAGTTAGACCCAAACTTACTCCGTCTCAAGGGAGAGGCAGAGGCCGCAAAGCAAACTCCAAATCGTCTCGATGAAGTTCGTCTCCTGGAATGTCAGAGGCCTCAATGGAACTGCAAAACAGAGAACTGTTAAATCAGTAAGAAAAAATCTAAAACCAAATATCATGTTCCTTCAAGAATCCAAACTAGACGAGAATAGCAGCACTCAAGTTTGCAAGCTAATCTGGGAAAACAACAATTTTGCCTTTTGTCCCTCCACAGGGGCATCCGGGGGTCTCCTATGTTTATGGGATCCGACAACCATTGAAGGGAGGGTTCTTTCAGTCTCAGACAGAACCATCAACATTCTATTTACCAATAAAGTCACTAACCTCCAATGGATCGCCACCAATGTTTATGGACCTAACAGTCCTGTCAACAGAAGACTGTTGTGGGATAACATTTTCGCAATGCGCAACAACTTTGTTGACTTTCCATGGATGCTTTGTGGCAATTTCAATGCCCCCCTTCACCTGTTTGATAAGCAAGGAGGCAATCCGATCACCAGCAGCTGCATAGAAGACTTCAACGATTTTGTCAACCACAACGAGCTAATGGACATGCCGCTCCAAGGGTCCAACTACACATGGAGCAACAGACGAGCGGGTATCCATCACATCCAAATCCGGCTTGACAGATTTCTCTTATCCAAAGAACTCATTCCTATTTTTGGCGATGCCAGGCTTCATAGCCACCCAAAAATTGGCTCCGATCACAATCCCTTAATTCTGGATTGTTCCCGTCCCCAGCAAATCTTCAAAACCCCTTTCAGGTTTGAAAAGATGTGGCTCACTCATCCAGATTTAGGTCGGTGTATTCGACAATGGTGGCAGCAAGACCTTTGTCCTAACCCTCTCACGAATCTGTTCCTCAAACTGAAAATGGTCAAACTCAAGCTGAAATGCTGGAACAGGGATGTTTTCGGCAACCTCTTTACCGAGAAAAAGCATCTGATGGATGAGCTGAAAAGGGTGGAAAATCTGATTCAGGGAGGAGATCTGAGGGTCGAAACTTTCCTTGAAGAAAAAAGCCTCCTCTCAAATTTTCACAATGCCTTGGCTAAGGAAGAGACCTACTGGAGGCAAAAATCCAGAAACCTCTGGCTCAAAGAAGGAGACACCAACACGAAGTTTTTCCATGCTTCCACCATGCGTCACAGAGGCTCAAATAAAATCTCTGAGTTGACCAAGGCTGATGGATCCATTGTCTCTGACATCCAAGCAATCAGACAGGAAGTTGTGTGCCACTTCCAGGAAATCTTAGGACCAAGCATTGACTGCCATCCCCGCACCGCAAGTTCTCTGCTTCAGAACATCCCAAAGTTGGTGTCTAACAATGATAATGGGAAATTGCTTCAATGCTTCACTGAAGAGGAGGTCAAAGAAGCTCTGTTCGCAATGGAACCTGATAAGGCCCCTGGACCTGATGGCTTCCCACCCCAATTTTTTCAACACTTTTGGGATATTGTGGGCCAAGATGTCGTTGCTATGGTTAAGTTCTTCCAGAGAGCCAAAAAGATGCCGAGAGAGGCCAATTCCACTTTCATTGTTTTAATACCCAAGTCCAACGATCGTGCTTCTCTCTCTGATTTCAGACCGATTAGTCTCTGCAGTGTCATCTACAAACTTATCACCAAAGTTATGGCAAATAGGTTGAAAGACATCCTTCCCTCCATCATCGATCAGTGCCAAGGGAGCTCGGTCAAAGGCAGATTCATTTCGGATGGAGTGATAACCGTCCACGAATTGGCCCACTCGGCATCTAAAAATAAAAAACCCAACATGTTCCTTAAGCTTGACATGAACAAGGCTTTCGATCGGGTTTCCTGGAAATTCCTGTTCGAGGTCCTAGAGAAGTTTGGGTTTCATAAAGAATGGATCAAGATGGTTCGTGAATGTATCTCGACTGCTTGGTTCTCTGTTCTTATCAATGGCTCACCCGCAGGTTTCTTCCAAAGTTTCAAAGGCATCCGTCAAGGGGACCCTCTGTCCCCCTTTCTCTTCATCATTTTGGCCGAAGCCCTTGGAAGAACCCTTACAGCTACCTGCAATAGTGGTCTTGTCTCCGGGATCAAACCAGCCTCAACAACCAATGCCATATCCCATCAACAGTTTGTGGATGATACTATTCTATCCTCTCATGCTTCCGTTCCCGAAGCAAAAATCATTAAGAACATTCTTGATTCTTATGAAGAGGCGGCTGGCCAGAAAGTCAACTACCGCAAAAGCAAGCTATACTTTCTCAATACTCCCACTCACAGGAAAAATAGGATTGCTGAGATCCTTGGGTGCAACATTGGGAGCCTTCCAACTACTTATCTTGGATTACCGCTTTTCCACGGCAGATCTGTCTCGGCTATGTGGAACCCTGTTTTAGATCGCCTCAACAAGAAACTTGCAGGTTGGAAAAGCTCAATGCTCAGTCAAGCGACCAAAGCCACTCTGGTCCAAGCTTGCCTGCAAAGTATTCCCATTTTTTTCTTATCTATCTTCAAAGCTCCAGCTACCATCTGCCAAAGAATTGAACAAATTCAACGCAGATTCCTTTGGGCGGGAAACGAAAACAAGAATAAATTCTCACTTGTTGCCTGGGATAGGGTCTGTTCCAAGAAAAAGGATGGAGGACTCGGATTCAGAGACATCAAGCGGATGAACATGGCCCTCATTGCCAAGCAGTCCTGGAGACTTACCATCAATGAAAAAGTCACTTGGATTGACATCATCAAAGCTAAGTACCTCCATCAGGTTTCCTTTCTTGGAGAGCACAACCTTCCTATCGGATCCCATTTCTGGAATGGCGTTACCAAAACAAGGAAGATCATCATGGAAGGCTTAAGGTGGTGTCTAGGAACTGGAATGACCATTCATTTTTGGGATGACCCGTGGATCCGTGATAAACCTCTCAGCCAAGATCCGCATCTTGCAGTGCTCAAGACGGCTACCGAAGCCACCTTTGGAGATAAGGTGTGTCACTTCATTAACCCAGGTACCACAAGACCTGAATGGAAACACCTGGCTCTTAACGGGCCAAGGCATATCACCGAGGCGCTCAGGCGGTTACAAAACTTGTTGAGGACTTGCATCATCCCCAACTCACACAAAGATGATTCCATGGTCTGGAACCTTGAAGATTCTAGAAATTTCACTGTTAAATCAGCTTACTACAGTCAAGAAACTCCCACTGATGGTCGGGACTTATCAAATCAGGTCTGGGTTCCCAAGATCATTCCCAAGGTCAAATTCTTTTGCTGGTTGGCCATCCAAAATAGAATCCTCACCACTGACAACTTGATAATCAGAGGGTTACTCATTCCCAATTGGTGCATCCTGTGCAAAAATGCCTGTGAGTCAACTTCGCATGTTTTTTTGGAATGTCCCTTCTCTCTAGCAGTTCTCAACCAGGTTCTTAACACCTTCGACATCTCCACAGCCCTCCCTCATTCCATTCCCCTCCTTTTTCAGCAATGGCCCCGGCCTTTCAAGAGCAACCAACTTAAATTCATGTGGCAAGCTTGCCTCCACCTTTCCCTGTGGCAGATATGGCTAGAGAGAAATGCCAAAATTTTCAAAAATCAAGCCACTGATAAGAAGATTATCATTGCCAAAATCTTGGCCCTTGCTACGGAGAATGCCTCTCTTGTTTCGTCTTCCAAACCCCCCCTCCTGGCCTTGAATCAGACCTAACCAAACTCTTCAATCTTTCTAACTTCTCTGCCATGCCCCGTACTTCTATTGATAGGTCTGTCATCAAGTGGGTCTCACCACCTACTGGGTGGCACAAGCTCAATTTCGATGGTGCGGCCAAAGGCAACCCAGGAGCGGCTGGCGGAGGAGGAATTCTCAGAAACCACAGAGGAGAAATAATTTTGGCCTTTGCCCAGAACCTGGGAATTCAATCCAACAATATGGCAGAGGCACGGGCTCTGCTCCAAAGTTTGATTCTCTTGGAAGGTTTGACCATCAACAAACTTATCATCGAAGGAGACTCGCTGCAATGCATCAACTGGCTCAATGGGACTGCTATGCCTCCCTGGGCCCTTGCTTCGATTTTCCAAGAATGCAAGGCTCTAATTGGCAATTACCCAGAATTAGTCATTAAGCATCAATACCGGGAAGGAAACAAAGCTGCGGACTGGCTTGCTAACAAGGGAGTCGGCGAATCTGACATTCAAGTATGGAGAGACTCCTTCCCCATTGGCCTAAGGAACGATTCTATAAGTGGCAATGTCTGCACAATGTGAGATGTTGGCAGGGGATTGGTTTGGTATGCTCATGAAACTGGTCGCGTTATCATGACATTTCTTCCTCCTCCTTCGACAGCAGAATTACAACATGTCGCGATATCGCGACACTTTTCACCTTTGGCCGCGAAAATGCAACATGTCGCGATATCGCGACATTTCTTTCCCCTCTGGCTGCGAGTTTGCAACTTGTCGCGATATCGCGACATTTCTTTCTCCTTTGATCGCGACGTTACAACATGTCGCGATATCGTGACACTTTTTCTCTTCGGCCATGATTTTGCAACATGTCGCGATATCGCGACACTTTTTCTCTTCGACCATGATTTTGCAACATGTCGCGATATCGCGACACTTTTTCTCTTCGGCCGCGATTTTGCAACATGTCGCGATATCGCGACACTTTTTCTCTTCGATCGCGATTTTGCAACATGTCGCGATATCGCGACACTTTTTCTCTTCGCGATTATGCAACATGTCGCGATATCGCGACACTTTTTCTCTTCGACCGTGATTTTGCAACATGTCGCGATATCGCGACACTTTTTCTCTTCGATCACGATTTTGCAACATGTCGCGATATCGCGACACTTTTTCTCTTCGACCGCGATTTTGCAACATGTCGCGATATCGCGACACTTTTTCTCTTCGGCCACGATTTTGCAACATGTCGCGATATCGCGACACCTTTTCTCTCTGGTCATGATTTTGCAACATGTCGCGATATCGCGACACTTTTTCTCTTCGATCGAGATTTTGCAACATGTCACGATATCGCGACACTTTTCCTCTTCGGCCTCGATGATGCAGTATGTCACGATATCGCGACACTTTTTCTCTTCGACCGCAATTTTGCAACATGTCATGATATCGCGACACTTTTTCTCTTCGGCCGCGATTTTGCAACATGTCACGATATCGTGACACTTTTTCTCTTCGGCCGCGATTTTGCAACATGTCGCGATATCGCGACACTTTTTCTCTTTAGCCATGATTTTGCAACATGTCGCGATATCGCGACACTTTTTCTCTTCGGCCGCGATTTTGCAACATGTCGCGATATCGCGACACTTTTTCTCTTCGATCGAGATTTTGCAACATGTCACGATATCGTGACACTTTTCCTCTTCGGCCTCGATTATGCAACATGTCGCGATATCGCGACACTTTTTCTCTTTGGCCGCATTTTGCAACATGTCGCGATATCGCGACACTTTTTCTCCTCGGCCGCGATTTTGCAACATGTCGCGATATCGTGACATTTCTTCTCTTTGGCCGCGATTTTGCAACATGTCGCGATATCGCGACACTTCTTCTCTTCTGGCACCAACCTTGCAACTTGTCGCGATATCGCGACACTTCTTCTCTTCTGGCAGCAACCTTGCAACATGTCGCGATATCGCGACACTTTCTCTCCTTCGGCTGCGATGCTGCTTCTTGTCACGATTTCGCGACATCTTTTCCTCCTTTGGCTGCATCGGTGCAACATGTCGCGATATCGCGACATCTTTTCCTCCTTGCTTTTTCCCTATGCTGTGGGCCGCGAAAATGTAACTGGTCGCGATATCGCGACACCTTCCCTCGTGTGGTGTTTTGCTTTCTCTTTGATCTTTAGCTCTTGGGCCTCCTCGGTCGGCTTGGAAAACATGTAAAAACCTCTTGTACAAGGTTCAGGGACCTTTCAACACCCTTTCAACCAATCAAAAAAAATTATGCATAAATGAAGGTTGGTCAAAGTCCAAATTCACCATGGGCAGAGTGGCGCATTGGCATTTGGCTTTTGGCTAAGGTGTGTGGTAGCACAGACATCAAGGTTTCAAATCCCTTTGACTTCGTTCGGAAGGTATTGTAATAAAAGTGTTCGAAGCGCTTTTGATTTGTGGAAAAGGAGGAAATGTTTTAAGGCACATTGTGCCTTTCCCTTTCGAATGAGTGGCTAGCTCATGTGGCAACCTTAGTCGGGGCTAAGGTGCTCATGGTTTGGACAAGTCTAGGGTTAGAATCCCATTAAGGAGGTAAATACGTTTTTGTTCTAATTAATTTTATTAAGCCCTTAGTTGGAGTTATAAGGTGGTTAGGAATAATTAATTTTTTTAATTAAACTTTGTTTTTATAAGGGCTGTGATTATTATTTCAAAAGTGGATGAGTTGTTGATTTAATTTGATGTTCATGAAATTGAGAATTAAGATTTAAGAGAAATAAGGAGTTGTTATAAAATAATTTCTGAGAGGTTTATTGATTATTATTTTGATAAGGATTTTTTATTAAAATGACTTTGGTGGATGTGTTTATTAAGTTGGAGTAAAAAGGTGTAAATTGAGTTAAGCTTTATCTTGTGATTATTATTTGAAGTCCACTAACCCTTATTGATATTGGAAAGTAAAGTTGTGTTTACTGTGGAAGATTTTATGGACAACTTGTAGCACCCTAAAATTGGCACGGTTAAACCTTAGTAAAAAGATAAAATGTTAAAATTTGAATTTCAACCCCAAACTGCCCGTTAAACTGCCTTTTACCCGCTTTCCCCATTTTTCGTGCAATTTTTAGGATTTGTTGTGACCGTTGGACGAAATCGTCATCGATCAGACGATATCGCCTCAGATCGGATGAATTTTTCTGGGAGAATAACGTCCAGATGATTTCGTCCCAAAACTAATTTTTCATAATTAGCTTATGTTTCAACGGCGTCTCTAACCGGGGCAAAAGCATGTCTGCGCGGTTAGAGACTTCCCCCATTGGAGATCTCCCAAATTGGGATGATCTCCAACCTCCCAACCTCCTTCCTATGCCTATTTAATCTTAGGCCCTCCCCTTGACATTCCCTTGGCTGAATTTTACTACACTTCGAGTTTTACATGCAGTAGAATGTCTTAGACTACTGTTTGCCTTTGCCCCCTTTTTAATTTTCTTATAGGAACTTTGTCATTCTTCAGTCGGAGCAAGCTTAGATCGTCGCAGATGATCCTGTACGATCTCAGACGATCATGCCACAATTCAATATGATTATGTATTTTGTAGTCGATGACACTGAGAGGGGGGGTGAATCAGTGTGTTCTTTAAAAACTTCTAAAACAATTAGATTATAAAACCAGTAGCAGTTTAAAGCAGATAAAAGAGATACTAAATGCATCAAGAAAGCATCACACATAACACAAAATTTTAACGAGGTTCACCAATGTGGCTACTCCTCAAAAAGACTGCTTGGACTACCATCCAAATCCGGTCAATGCAAAGCTACAACTTTACATAATCCTTTACCAGCACCAACTGGAAGGAGCACCAACCCCTTGACTTTATCTACTACAATAGAATGGAGCACCAACTCCTATTTTACCAGCACCTACTGGAAAGAGGCACCAACCCCTTAATTTGCTAGCACCAACTGGACAA
The DNA here is from genome assembly GCA_028583015.1 of Wollemia nobilis. NCBI lineage: Eukaryota > Viridiplantae > Streptophyta > Pinopsida > Araucariales > Araucariaceae > Wollemia > Wollemia nobilis. The sequence goes on from JAQPPZ010000057.1 coordinate 4,637,001, forward strand.
ATTGTTTACGAGCACCAACTGGAAAGAGGCACCAACCCCTTAATTTGCCAGCACCAACTGGACTTCAATATTGAATAAAAAAATGTTTGACATATACCTTTGTTATTGCAAGACTCTAACTAGTCTACATCACCTTTACAATATCTGTGCACTCTGCTCTCTCTTGCACAATCACTTCACACAGTTTGCTGCACTGCTATAGCCAGAATTTGCAATCAACTTTGCCCTTCGCGCTTCTCTGCACACTCTGCTTTCTCTGCGCACATGCTTCGCACACTCTGTGTCATTTCACATTCTACTCTCTGCTCAACATGAACTTCACTTTCACAAACACTATGCTCGCATTCGCACTTTATCTTTTCACCCCCCTTTTCAAACTCGAAGTATCCTTGCTTTTATAGAAGAAGTTTTAGGAACAAACCCTAAAAGAACGTCGGTTGAGAAACCCTAGAATTTGTTAGCTGCCAAACCCTAAAATCCGTCGGCCCTTTTCGGTCTCAAACACTTCTTCCACCTTCGTCACTTTCCTGTAGCTTATTTCCGCGAAATAGTAACATGTCGGCCCTTTTAATTTAATTTAATATTTTAATTTAAATTTTAAATAAAATAAAATTTAAACTAAATATTTAAAATTAAATATCTTCATCACAGGGGCATCTTTTTCAACGAAATGAAGAGCCAACTTGGGTTTTAAGAAAAACCCATTTCAAATATGTTATCCATGGTTTTAGATAAAACTTTTTATTTTGACTGCCTTGGTTTTCACAAAAAACCTTTAAAATTTAAACTAAATATTTAAAATTAAATATCTTTATCACTGGGGCATCTTTTTCAACGAAACGAAGAGCCAACTTGGGTTTTAAGAAAAACCCATTTCAAATCTATTATCCATGGTTTTAAATAAAACTTTTTATTTTGACTACCTTGGTTTTCACAAAAAACCTTTCCGCTTCTTGACATCTCAGGTTCTGAAGACTTCTTCTTCTCATTCTGAATTATGTTTTCTATTTTTGTGCATCTATCATTTAAGGACTCATGATCTGACTAACTTCTGAACTTTATCCTCTGCATCTGAGTGACTTCTAAACTGCCTGTCCATTGCATCATTAGATCTAACTGACTGTATTGACAACAATGACAATCCTCCTACAACACCTTGCTCAACACTGAACTCCTATCCATTGTACTTTGGCTGCACCTTTGCTGTTCAATAAACTCTTGTCCATTGCATTAATAAATCTGTCTAACTGTGTTGACAACAATGACAATACTATTTGCTGCACTTTGCTCAACAATCTCCCCCTTTGGAATTATTGGCAACACGTGCAATTTTCCTGTAAATATTCGATCTAACTGACTGTATTGACAACAATGACAATCCTCCTACAACACCTTGCTCAACACTTAACTCCTATCCATTGTACTTTGGTTGCACCTTGCTATTCAATAAACTCTTGTCCATTGCATCAATAAATCTATCTGACTGTGTTGACAACAATGACAATACTATTTGTTGCACTTTGCTCAAAAATCTCCCCCTTTGGAATTGTTGGCAACACGTGCAATTTTCCTGTAAATCTTCTCCCCCTTTGACAATAATACCAAAGGGCTGCTGCAGACTCCCCCTGAGTCTATGCACAATATTCTTAGACACAAATTATTACAATTAGCAAATATTCCAAGCATGAACAAGAAGAAAAACAAGTACACAAATGCTCCCTCTGAGTCCAAGACCACTTCATTTCACTGATTGACAACATCATGATAAGGATAATAGGCATCAATAAAATCAACAATGTGAATAGCAGCAATAACCAGTGAATGACACCATCACCGTCAAATTCACCAATATAACATGTGTAAGAACATGACTGAACCACTGTCTTCTATGCAACTACCCTCTGTTGCTTTGCAAACTCAAACTTGTCCACTTTTAGTGAAGGCATACAATAATCTTATATAGCCGACTTTTTGTTCCGCAATGCCGGCAACATCTGCATACAACTTCACCATGCATCTTGGATATATTCTCAACAAGCTTGAACCCTATGACGGTTGTTTGTCTCTATCTGCGGTGAGAATCCAGCGAGGCTACCTCAATCCACTTTCAACTACGTGCAGGTACCAAACAACGTACCACAGACAACCAACATCTTTTCTCAACCAATTAGGGCTTTAGAAACAATGCTTATAGACAAGGTTTAACCAACATCATTCAACTCAAGATTAACTTTGAAGCATTCAACCAATAACTACATGAAAAGGAAACTAGTAGACATCCTTTTCCTTCCAAAGGTATTTGAACAAGACAACCACCAACATAAATCACCAAGGCAAAGAATAACTTGCTCAAATAAAACTCAATGGAGTAAGCCCAAATCATGTATCAAGAAAAGCATTAACTTGATCAAAACAACCACTATGAAAGAAACTCAACTATTCATCACTAGGCTGGAAATCATCTGGTTGCTCATTAAAAAAACTTTTTTTTTTTTTTTCAATCTTCCCATTCAACATGCTGATTTCACTTTTGTCAACTGAATTGACAAGTGACTCACATCTGTACCAATTTTTGTCCGACACTGCAATTTTCTTGCCAACTCTTACTTTCAACTATGCATGTCGAAAGAAGACATTTTGTCAAACACTTTATGGCCAACCGTAGTGCACCTTACTCAGCCTCAAGCTTCTTATTCTTGGAGTGGCATTAAATCAATAGTTGAAACAAAACTTTCTGTGAATTAAATATATTCACCAAGGTGTCATGAAAGATCTGGCAATCTTCACATCAAAGAGTAAAAACAAATACATGCTGCTCGAAACACAAATACACAGCTAGGGCAAGCATTATTTTGTTGAGCAAATTATCTAGACTATTATGATTCGTAATTTTGAACAGTGGTATTAAGAATCATCAATAGTACAACAATGACATATCTCAAAACTACCAATGGTGACAACTCTCAAATTAAACACCACACTTCATGGCATTTCCACAAACCACTATATAAACTGAAAAACACACTTTAACAACTATACAACATTAACTCGACTGCTTACCTTTCATCCTCAGATACCTAGACAAATACATAGGAGCATTAAAATAAAACTTTAATATTGCTCCTCCTAAGGATGTGCCAACTAGGCCTACTTAGAGCAATGGCGGAGTAGCCTCCTTCAGTCCAAGGAGACACAATTTCATTTCTTCTGCCTTTCTCCAGACTTTCCTAAACTTGGGCTTGGGTTTTTCAACAACATCCCTATTTTGCTCTTGTTCGTGAACTTGAACATTTCTCTTGTGGGGTTGTATCTTGTGCATTCTTGATGGATGATTATTTTCTTTTCTTTTATGCACATGATATGTTCCTTGTCGGTGTTGTCCTCTTTGTGTCTGATGAAATCTAGGGTTTTTCCTTAGATTAGATATAGAAGTGCTTGGAAAAAACCTTACTATGTGCCCTTGATCGTTGCATTTAAAACATTGCACATGTTTTATTCCATGTCTGTATTGCATTCTATGTGTATGATGAAATCTATGGTATTGCCTTAGATTGGATACATAAGTGCTTGAACAAAACCTTGGTATGTGCCCATGGCCATTACATTTAAAACATTGCACAGGGTGTTCACTCAAAAATATAGAAGTATTTTTATCAGCATAACTCTTTGATCTATTGTTCAGTCCACAATAAATTGCCTTGTGACCAAAGTGGTTGCATTTAGAATAATAGCCATAAAAAGCATTATTATTAAAAGAGTGAGAGTGAGAGAACCTCTTTTCTCTGTGGTTGCTTTGCTATAGATCTTCTTTGATATTTTCTTCCTTTTAAGGATTCAGCTTTAGACTTTTCTTGTTTCAATCCTTCAACCAAGGACTTCTTCTCTACATATTTGGAGGATGAAGGTTGTTCAGCTTCATATCCAAGACCAAAATTAGCTGTGGAGCTTCTTTGTTGATTTATCATTGTATCTAGCAACTCTGTGCTCTTCTCAAATTTGAAATTTATATTGGCCTCTTTTAGTTGTTTCTTCAATGAAACAATCTCTTCTTCTTGTTGGCGACATACAGTCTCTTTCTCATTAATCTGAGACCTAAGAATATCTTAAATCCTTTTGTTCTATTCTACTTGCAACTTTAGATCAACAATAACACTGTTTATATTCCTCTTCACTTGTCTTTGTATACATCATTCTTATTATCCAGTTTGTGTCTTCAAGGCTTCTTCGATTTCTTGGCCTTTTGAACTTGTAGGAAGAGATCTTCAATCTCATCCTCATATTCTTCTAATTTCTTGGACAGTATTTTGTTCTTTCTCTTTTCTATTCTCCACTCTTCAAGAGCAGATATCAACTCTCCTTCAAAATCTACTTTAGCCTCAATATTTTCATCACAAACTTCAGGATTCACTTCTTCTACCTTTTTCGGTTCAAATTTCTCTTCTAAAGGAACTGAAACTGACTGGGATGCCTTTTTGGATGAGGATCTATTCTTCTTAGCCATTGTGTACTAATCCAAGATCAACCCTGACTGATTTAGCCAAAATTGGGAACCTGGCTCTGATACCAAATGTTGTAATCACAATGACACTGAGAGAGGGGTTGAATCAGTGTGTTCTTTAAAAACTTCTAAAACAATTAGATTATAAAACCAGCAGCAGTTTAAAGCAGATAAAAGAGATACTAAATGCATCAAGAAAGCATCACACATAACACAACATTTTAACGAGGTTCACCAATGTGGCTACTCCTCAAAAATACTGCTTGGACTACCATCCAAATCCAGTCAATGCAAAGCTACAACTTTACATAATCCTTTACCAGCACCAACTGGAAGGAGCACCAACCCCTTGAATTTATTTGCTACAACAAAATGGAGCACCAACTCCTATTTTACCAGCACCTACTGGAAAGAGGCACCAACCCCTTAATTTTCCAACACCAACTGGACAAATTGTTTACCAGCACCAACTGGAAAGAGGCACCAACCCCTTAATTTGCCAGCACCAACTGGACTTCAATATTGAATAAAAAAATGTTTGACATATACCTTTGTTATTGCAAGAATCTAACTGGTCTACATCACCTTTGCAATCTCTGTGCACTCTGCTCTCTCTTGCACAATCACTTCACACAGTTTTTTGCACTTCTACAGCCAGAATTTGCAATCAACTTTGCCCTTCGTGCTTCTCTGCACACTCTGCTTTCTCTGCACACGCTTCGCACACTCTGTGTCATTTCACATTTTGCTCTCTGCTCAACACGAACTTCACTTTCACAAACACTATGCTCGCATTCGCACTTTATCTTTTCACCCCCCTTTTCAAACTCAAAGTACCCTTGCTTTTATAGAAGAAGTTTTAGGAACAAACCCTAAAAGAACGTCGGTTGAGAAACCCTAGAATTTGTCAGCTGCCAAACCCTAAAATCCGTCGGCCTAGATTTAACTTTGTCGGTCTCAAAAAATTCTTCCACCTTCGTCACTTTCCTGTAGCTTATTTCCGCGAAATAGTAACATGTCGGCCCTTTTAATTTAATTTAATATTTTAATTTAAATTTTAAATAAAATAAAATTTAAACTAAATATTTAAAATTAAATATCTTCATCACCGGGGAATCTTTTTCAACGAAACGAAGAGCCAACTTGCGTTTTAAGAAAAAACCATTTCAAATATGTTATCCATGGTTTTAAATAAAACTTTTTATTTTGACTGCCTTGGTTTTCACAAAAAACCTTTAAAATTTAAACTAAATATTTAAAATTAAATATCTTTATCACGGGGCATCTTTTTCAACGAAACGAAGAGCCAACTTGGGTTTTAAGAAAAACCCATTTCAAATCTGTTATCCATGGTTTTAAATAAAATTTTTTATTCTGATTGCCTTGGTTTTCACAAAAAACCTTTTCGCTTCTTGACATCTCAGGTTCTGAAGACTTCTTCTTCTCATTCTAAATTATGTTTTCTATTTCTGTGCATCTATCATTTAAGGACTCATGATCTGACTAACTTATAAACTTTATCCTCTACATCTGAGTGACTTCTGAAATGCCTGTCCATTGCATCATTAGATCTAACTGACTATATTGACAACAATGACAATCCTCCTACAACACCTTGCTCAACACTGAACTCCTATCCATTGTACTTTGGCTGCACCTTCTTTGTTCAATAAACTCTTGTCCATTGCATCAATAAATCTGTCTGACTATGTTGACAACAATGACAATACTATTTGCTGCACTTTGCTAACACCTGTACGATCTCAGACGATCATGCCACAATTCAAGATGATTATGTATTTTGTAGATGATTTCGACTGCAGCCAATGTTGGGGGAAAATCCATACCCTGAGTTTGCATTCTCTATCCATTATCTACTATTTTGCTTTGCATTAGTTAGAATTATTACTATTTTTCAGCTTAGAGTTCACCTCATGTAGCATAGATGCATGATAGAGTCAAAGTTAATCATTAAAACAATGCATTTTACTTAATTTGTTATCTAAAGTTATCATTCTAGCATTCATACTTTCATTTCTATCATTTTCCCTTGCTTTTGCAATTGTATTTTTTGTTCTTGGTATCCATTTCTATAATTTTAGGTCTAACAAATTCGTCTGACTAATTTGTCAGATTAGAGATGATTTTGTCAGATTAGAGACAATTTCGTCAGATTAGAGATGATCTTGTTAGATTAGAGATGATCTTGTCAGATCAGTAGATCAGGGATGATCCTATCAGATCAGAGATGATCCTGTCAAATTCCAGACAATCTGGACTACTTCAAGTTTCAAAATCTCCATCAGACATCCGGAATCAGGTATGGCTTTTCTAATCTAGTATATTTCTTGTATTTTTTGTTTAATTTTATTTTCTGTATTCATATAATCAGCATTTCATATAGCTTAGCTTAGATTCATTTGGCCAAACCTAGGACTTGGATGATTAAAGCTAAAATTGAACACATAAAACACATTCCCAACCTAAGCATGGAAACTGCCACTAAAATTTTCCTATTGAACCCCACCATCCATCAAAAATTCACCCTTATACACCTCCCTCAAGAGGCGGGACCTTGAAAGGGCCTCTCAGTCCGAGGTATTGTCCCATCCTTTTCACATCCCCCTTCCGAGCACGAATCCTATAGCCTGAAGGTAAGGGTGCAAAAAATTTGGAGTGATACATTTTGGTGAACCCGACATGAATACATAGGCATCTTTCTGATTCAAAAATATAAAAAAAAAAAATTATATATATATATGTATGTATACAAGAAAAATAAAAAGTAGCAAAATCATCATTTCAAGTTTGTATGTTTTAGATTCAATTCTAAATAGTAGATACTAAATATTACTTTTAGAAGTACTAAAGAAACCATGATTTTTTACTCAAATCAATATGAACCCATCGGTAATGTTGGAAGAATTCAGCTAAATACATTTGTTGATTATGACCAACCTCATCCCTATTCAACACCACCTCCATCACACTTTTCTCATTTTTCATCCTTACCCCAACAGGACAATCCCTTTGCCAATCCTCTTCATAACGATATTATCTATTCTCCCATATATCCATATTATGTCTATCGATCCACATACAATCCTCCTCCACCATTTCAATATTCTTCTTTCAATACAACACATTCATTTCAACAAGAAAATACTTATTCTTCCAATTCTACCATGCACTCACCTCCTACTTCGCAATCTTCCTGTCATCATTCTACCCATAATAAATAAAGTAGAGGTGAGAAACCATTAGGCCCTTTTATTACTAAATTCCTAAGGCACGTATCAAAAACCTCTTAAAAACCTTCATCACGTAAATTTATTAAGCTCAATCAACCAATGGATATAATTCTCAAGTATTTACTTGACACAAATAGGATTGAACTCCCTTCCATAATACAACCTGATACCACAACAGATTGGTTTAAACCTGAGCTACATTGTGAATATCATAGAGTGGATGGACATATGACACAAAAATGTAAATATTTAATATGTTCAATTCAATATTTGATTGATGAGGGTATTTTTAATATAAAGGAATTACAATCTACAACTGATTATAAATCTCCAGTAAACAATCAAACTCCTACACAACAAATACCAATAATCAATCAAGACATGGGGAACTCCCAAGAACCCCTATTCAATTATCAACAACAAGAAACCAATCAAATATTGCATGTTAATGTGTCCCATCATGATGATATTATTAATATTGTAACAAAAACTACAAATGAGCAACCTCAAGTTCAATCAACTCAATCGGATATTCAAGATATGGATTCCTCATTTGACCAACCTTCAAAACTATCTTTGGCTCTAGAGAATGATCCAAAATGGAATTTAAGCATAGAAAGCTTATCTTTAAAATCAAAATATCAATTTGAAGTCCACTTTGATAACCAACAAGTGATTAACCCTCAAGCAAATATATCCCTTTTAGAAGTATCACAAAGTTCTCATAAGGAAACGTTGTTCAAAACATCTAGCCAACAATTTTTTCCTCATGATATTTTCCCTAAGGACATAATTAATGGTGTAAACCCTCTTGAGGTTAATCATATTTCATTCTATGATGAGGATATTCCTTCCTCTACTCCACAAGAAGACTCATCTCTTTACATTACAGGATCTAATAAAGAAATACTTGTTAAAACTATCATGGTAGATAATGGCTCCTCTCTTAATTTATGCACTTATCAATTATTCCAAAAACTCAAAATAAAGGAAGAAGATCTTAATGAATCAAATGTTATTATAAAATATTTTAACAATGAAATTCAAGAAACATCAAGGTCTATACATTCTCCATTGTCACAATTACCTTCTATTTCTCACTTTTCTTCATCCATATATGATCATCCTTGTTTACCAAATAACACTCATGCATATATTTCACATATACTTTCTCCATATTATCAAGACTTGGATTATAGTAATAAGAATGAAGAACTTTCTTATCCTTCTGATATTTTATTTTGTAATATGATCAATTTCATACATATAAAAGTCAAATCTTTTGCTACATTATTTTACATTATAACAAAGCTTGTGTTATCGCTACCTTTTATTCATCACCTTTTGTTCTTACTTTCACCACAACCAAATTATCCTTCAAAACCTCCTTTGATTTTGAAGCAACCTTAGACATGCTATACTCAAATAACCTTATATAATGTATATAGATCATCTTGTATATACCACAATTCCATCATCTAAAAATTCATATAAAAATATAAAAGTTTAAAAAAAAAAAACAATCACATTGTATTTCTTTCAATTCATCAATTAAAATCAAAATATAAAAACATCAAAATCATAAAAATCTTCAAAAAACATCTTTTATTTTGTACCTCTCAATTCTTGGAGTTTGCAGTTATATTTTCAATTATTTTGGATAAATGAGCATTTATTTGGAATCCCGCACTTTCACATTCACATGAATAAATCTCTTGATTTTATTTGTTATGATTATTCATCTCTCTTATATCAAAGTCCACATTGGCATTAAATAAATTTTTGAGCATAGAGAACTGATCTTGTTATTTACTTGAACCAAGTATATCTCTTCACATTAAAATGATTTCATTGCACATTCGATATGATGCTACATAGTAGAAATGGTTTCCTGAGTGAAACATTTCCCCTGCTATCCTATCATGCACATGGTTTAGAATCTTTGAGAATTGACAAAAGGACAAGCTCACCCCTACCCAGAATAAAAATCCCTTGCTCTACAGCTAATCCGAGAAAGTATCCCTAGCATAGGAAGAAAATAAAAGTTCAAGAAAAAGAGAAAAAGAAAAAGGTTATTTTGAATCATCACAGCAATATTTCAGCATTATCTCAAATATCCAACAAAAATACAAAAGTACAAAAAAAAAAAAAAAAAGTGAAAAGCAAAAGCAAAATACAATAAACTCCTTTCCCTACCCCTTGAAAATAAAAGAAGGGTGAATGAGCTTGAATCCTTGGAATTCTCAATTATTCAAAAACTGTGAGGTAAGCCCCATAACAGGTAGTTTGTGCCCAACCCGCTTGGCCTTGGGTAATATCTAGCGTGGTGATATGTCTGTCACATTAGCGACCTTCTTTTGTACAGACCTCTGTTAGCTTATGGATTAGCTAGCTCTTGATAAACCTAACTTACATAGTAGTCTGGTATGGTTACATGCACATAAATCATGGTCAACGAACATTCATTTGGTCAAGGCAAATTACTTGTATCAAATTATCTTGCTCAAAATTGGTAAATGAACAATACAATTGCACACACATTTGTATTTGAGAGTTTTTGTATCATTATGATAAATCAAGATTGGTAATGAACTCACATTTTGCACATGAGGATTCCTTATAAATCTACATTCCTCTTTGAGATAATTTAAAATATTTCTGTAACTCTTTTCGGAATAATTTTATCCTTTTATTTCAGAATTTTTGTTTTGTATCAAAGCAATTACATACATCTCATAAAATCTCAAAAATAATTTCAAACAAAATTTTCATCTTATTATTTTTCTGTTTATCACAAGTCAAAAATGCATCTTGCAATAAAACCAACAATCTATTTTTCTTCTTTGGATTTCGTGATGATGGTATAAGTCTATACCTATAATTCTATGCCTAGGGAAAACCATCGTTCTAATTTTCTTTTCCATGTATTTTAAAACCAAATTCATTAAAACATGTGACTTGCATCATTATGTTACACAATTATGCTTTACAAACAAACAAATATCTATTCTATTTATGTCATTATGTTCAAATTCAGTTTTTGCAACCATGGTATAAATTCTAAGGAATTATTCAAAATTTTATCACACTTAGGAATTTATGCCTAGCAACATCATATTTTCATGCATACTATTTTTATGAAAATCTGAAAACAAATCATCAAATCATCATTATCTCCATGATTACAACACCAAGTCTTAAGACGGTCTCTTAAGCACTCTTTTACTTTTAACAATATTTTTATACTGGGATTAGCTTGACGACCGAGTGAGCGGCGACTCCATGAAATGGTCTATAATAGCGACAATGTCCTTTGAAATTATTGTTAGAAGTCCCTTTTATTTTTTATCAAATCACATCACAACCACCAATTGTTTACATCAGATTATTTCATTTAAAATCTTACAGCATGACATCAAAATTATAATATTTCAAAACAACATAATTACATGAATCCTCAATCCAATCAGCAAATAATTCAAATAGTAAAGCATCATAAAAACATATGAACAAGTCATATCATCAGAAATAGGATCATATATATATATATATATATATATATATATATATATATATATATATATATATATATATCCAAAAATTATATACATCATATCAAAACTGGATTGGTATGCCACAATCTATACCCTGGCATACTCAATCCGCTCAACAATCTCTATAAAATATACAGTCCATAGACACCTAGCCTTGAGAAGCCCTCGAGCTCTTAGCCTCATCTCCTCCCCCACCCTGACGTGGAGGAGGTGGTCCCATAGAGGTCTGAAATGTATCCCGAGTCCTCGTCGTCGATTGGGAGGATGTCCTCACCGATCCTAGCCTAACTGGTTTTGCAATGTTGGCTGGCAACTGTACCCTCTGGCCCTCTAGAACCAGCTGAAAGTATACACCCTGGTAAAATGCGGTCTACATCATGGACCGCACTAGGTCATCCCTGCTCGCTCCTCCACCCCGAGCTCTAAGTCATGTAGCCTCATCCTATAATGTCTGCACCTAAGTCCGGAGGCGGGCAACCTCAGCCTGGAGAGTCGTCGTCTCCTTTGCTCTCCCCTATGTCAACACCCTTGCCCTTATTAGGCGATGGTGGTCTCTCACCCTACTATGAAGGGAGTCCCTCCTCCCTCTGTCCTATCTCCCACAGCCTCTGTCAGTCGGTACTTGTGGCATCTTTGCCACATGCTGCAAGTCGACTTGAGCCAACTGATCTTGCTCTGCCTGAGATAGATTAGCCAAGTCATCCCTCAGCCCATCGTATTCCCATTCTCAGATCTGTAGTAATCCCTTCTGCAAAACAAACAATAAAACAACAAAATCATTAATAACTCAAGCATGCAAATTAAACAACTTAAAATCAAGTTTAAAATGATATCGTCCACCATTAGATGATATCGTCCCACACTGGGCAAAATCGTCCTTTGTAAGGACGAAATCATCTCCGATTTCGCAACTTGGGAATCGCCCCTTGTTGGACGAAATCACCCCTAATTCGTCGATTTCACTGTCAGACGAAATCGACGATCTAGGGACGATTTCGATGAAATCGAGATGATTTTGTCCCGATGACGTCGACGGCCTGAAAACGGTCGCGATGCCCCAAACAATCAAATTTAAATCACAAGAATTGCATAAAGTTAAATTAAACCTAATCTACTAGGATTAGATCCTTACCCGTAGCCCGCGTCGGACCTCTGTCGCTCTGTGCACTGTCTCCACCATGATTTTCTTCTCTGTAGAACTCTGGAACAGTAAAAATGAATTAGGATTTTTCCCTATTTTATTTAATTTATTTAAAAATCAACATTTTAATTTTGCTTTTCCATGTTTTTACCTCAAACACTCGATTTGGGTAAAAACACGGAGGGGGCACCATAATCAGCATTCGTACGATTCGACCAAGAATCGTCGTCTAAAAAATTGAGTATATTTTTGCTTTCTCGTAAAACGGGAAAAACTCGTCTTTAACGCATTTTCTTCAAAAAATTCGCTAAAGAGGGGGCAAAATTTAGCACCCTAAAATTGGCACGGTTAAACCTTAGTAAAAAGATAAAATATTAAAATTTGAATTTCAACCCCAAACTGCCCGTTAAACTGCCTTTTACCCACTTTCCTCGTTTTCCGTGCCATTTTTAGTATTTGTTGTGACTGTTGGACGATATCGTCGTCGATCAGATGATATCGCCTCAGATCGGACAAATTCGTCTGGAGAAGAACGTCCAGATGATTTCGTCCCAAAACTAATTGTTCATAATTAGCTTCTGTTTCAACGGTGTCTCTAACCGGGGCAAAAGCGTGTTTGCGCGATTAGAGACTTCCCCCATTGGAGATCTCCCAAATTGGTATGATCTCCAACCTCCCAACCTCCTTCCTATGCCTATTTAATCTTAGGCCCTCCCCTTGACATTCCCCTGGCTGAATTTTACTGCACTTCGAGTTTTACATGCATTAGAATATCTTAGACTACTGTTTGCCTTTGCCCCCTTTTGAATTTTCTTGCAGGAACTTTGTCATTCTTCAGTCGGAGCAAGCTCAGATCATCATAGATGATCCTGTACGATCTAGGACGATCACGCCACAATTCAAGAAGATTATGTATTTTGTAGACGATTTCGACTGCAGCCAACATTGGGGGCAAATCCATGCCCTGAGTTTGCGTTCTCTGTCCATTATCTACTGTTTTGCTTTGCATTAGTTAGAATTATTACTATTTTGCATCTTGGAGTTCACCTCACGTAGCATAGATGCATGATAGAGTCAAATTTAATCATTAAAACAATGCATTTTACTTAATTTGTTATCTAAAGTTGTCATTCTAGCATTCATACTTTCATTTCTATCATTTTCCCTTGCTTTTGCAATTGTATTTTTTGTTCTTGGTATCCATTTCTGTAATTATAGGTCTCTAAAAATTTTTTCTGACTAATTCATCAGATTAGAGATGATTTCATCAGATTAGAGACGATCTTGTCAGATCAGTAGATCAGGGACGATCTTGTCAGATCAGAGATGATCCTGTCAAATTCTAGACGATCTGGGTTGCTTCAAATTTCAAAATCTCCATCAGACATCCAAAATCAGGTATGGCTTTTCTAATATAGTATATTTCCTATATTTTCTATTTAATTTTGTTTTCTGTATTCATATAATCAACATTTCATATAGCTTAGCTTAGATTCATTTGGCCAAACCTAGGACGTGGATGATTAAAGTTAAAACTAAACACATAAAACACATTCCCAACCTAGGCATGGAAACTGCCACTAAAAGTTTCCTGGTGAACCCCACCATCCGTCAAAAATTCACCTTATACACCTCCACCGAGAGGCGAGACATTCAAAGGGCCTCTCAGTCCAAGGTATTGTCCCATCCTTTTCACATCCCCCTTTCTGGCACAGATCCTATAGCCTGAAGGTAAGGGTGCAAAAAATTTGAAGCGATACACAACTTCTTGGCATCAAAAAGGTAAGGGTAAATTCTCCTATTGATTTTTTATGGTGGTTTATTTCTGAAATATCATTGGAGTGAAAAGTATTGTTTGTGGTTTCCTTTTTGAAAGTGGTTGGTTGAATGCTTCAAGGTTTTCTGGTTTGAGAGTTGTGTTTAAACCTTGTTTTATAAGCATAGTTTTTGAAGCCCATTGGTTATGTAAAGAACTTGAAAAGAACATGAGTATCATTGTTATGTGATATTTGTGGTTGAGTATTGTTGGAAACATTTGAGTTGGTTGATACATGCTTGGAATAGAGTTTTGTGAGAAAGAATTATCCCTTGTGGTTATTGGTTGAGATGGTTTGATTGAGCCTAGTCAACTGATTGTGTGAGGTGGTTGTTCAAGTCCCATGAAACAAACTATTCTATAATTCTAATTTGAGTTGATATTGAGCTTAGAACATATTGAGTCTCTAACAATTCTCTTTATGCTTCTATGAGTTGACTTGAGTTGAGATTGATTTGAGTTGAGTTGATTTGAGATCATTGTGGATCATTATTGTCATCCATTGTAGATTGCATTGCCATTCATTGTTGAGTTCATATTTGAGCCTTGCCTTCATAGATCTGTGGATGAGATTTGAGTACTACTTGCTTTATTGAGCCTTTGAGAAGGCCTTTGGGATAGATTTTTGGATAGATTTGTGGTAGTTTGTGTATGATTGATTGAGCCTTTGAGAAGGCTTTATATACAATTTTGGGATAGATTTATGGACAGTTTTAGATAAATTTGTGGACATATTTAGGACAAATTTTTATGAGTTTCTAAGTGAGCCTATTGAGTATATTTGAGCAAGTTATTTGTGAGCTTGCTAGAGCATATTTGGAGAAGTTCTTAGAGAGCTTGTTGGAGCAGATTTGAGCAAGTTCTTGGTGAGATTGCTAGAGCAAATTTGGAGAAGTTCTTAGTGAGCTTGTTGGAGCATATTTGAGAAAGTTCTTGGTGAGCTTGCTAGAGCATATTTGGACAAGTTCTTAGTGAGTTTGTTGAGAAAATTTGGACAAGTTCTATGTGATCTTGTTGAGTAGATTTGGAAAAAAATTGTGTGAGCTTGTTGAGCAGTTTTGGACAAGTTATATGTGAGCTTGTTATGCAGATTTGGACAAGTTCTGTGTGAGCTTTTTATTGCTTAGCTTTGATCAAATCAAAGAAATCATTGTATTGGATAAGATACTTATTTCTATGTGAAATTTTATAAGGATATTATCTTGTGGAGTACCCCACATTGGGGGAACCACGTTAAATATTGTGTCTCAATTGTGTGTGGTGACTTGTGCTCTTGCTTACTATTGCTATTTGAGTTATTAATACACACTACTATATTTGGTTATTGCAATTAATGACATTAATTGATAGTGGTTTGGAAAGAAAGTAAAAAGTGGTCTTATACTGTTCACTCCCCCCTCTCAGTATAAGCTTGAGTTCTTCAGAATTGAAATGACAAACACCTTCGTACAAGAAGTAAGAAACTATTAGCATACCCTATGACTTCCATCCATTACCTAGCCATCCCATATACAAAGGATATTTTAGAAACTACATGCCCATAGAACCTCTTGATAAGTATTTTATTTGAGGTTTTAATGAATTTCCTCATTTTCACATCTTCTCCTAGGATTACTTTTTCTCTATTACTCTTC
Organism: Wollemia nobilis; assembly: GCA_028583015.1. NCBI lineage: Eukaryota > Viridiplantae > Streptophyta > Pinopsida > Araucariales > Araucariaceae > Wollemia > Wollemia nobilis. The sequence goes on from JAQPPZ010000057.1 coordinate 4,652,895, forward strand.
CTTTGAATGCACCTATGTACCATTTTGTGTGCTTTCAAGGAATTCTTATTTTGGTTTTCACTTTCTAAATTATTCTATTATCGCTTTGAGCCCTAATTGAAGAGTTGTAAATTATTTCAACCATATTTATCTAAGGAGAACATATCCTAGTCACCACTCTTGTCCAAGAGTTACACATATTTCTATGAAATCATCACCAGATCAAACCCATTCTTAAACTTTTTGAAATATGACTTCTCTTCGTAATTCCTTCCACTATCAAAGATGGAGACCCCTTAATAAGGATCCTTAGAATATCCCAATCCTTATTTAAGATCTTATTCCAAAAAATCCCTAAATATTCCTTCCCTCTCAACAACCTACATTATCCTTTGGGTTATTAATACTGAGGGTGTCACTATCCAATATTCCCTATCCCATTCGTAAGTAATTTTTTTTAACAATATATTATTTACTCACATGCTTGTTAAGGATTGGAAAACCCTATTTATCAAGCATTATTATTATGGATAGAATAAATATCTTAGTGACCCTAAACTCAATTACTATTACCTTCTCCATGATGAACCAATTTATCTCTACTAGACCTGATACAAGGTACATCCATCTCCACAACTTACATATATCTATCTATGTAATTGTACTAGGTGTAGTGAAATATTAAGCTATTGATCTTAGTATTCCAATGATCTAGCTTGTCTCTTTTATTCTATCCAAAATGGGCACACCAATATCTACATCATACATAAGTCCATCTATGTAGGTGCACTAAGTGTGTTGGGTTCAAACTATCTATCTCATCTCCATGATGAGCTAGCCTTCCCCTCAATAGGTCTCACTCAAAGTCTAAATCTGTGGACACAAAATCATCAAATCTATTTTCCACACTACTAGGGTTCATCATGAAAGAACTTATCCCAAGCAAGGCATGAATTATTTAGATATTTCTTAACTACTTTTTTTGAAGTAAATTATAATAGCGTAAAACCCCCTTATGTGATCCTTCATTGAGAAGTGCCCTATTCAAATTTTACTATAGAAAATTTGTATCCAAAATATTATTTTAATAGGAAGACTATGTTCAACCCTAACCCAAAACTCATTCCAATCTAAAATAATCATAAATTTTTAAATAATTTTATGATATATGAATCAATGTTAATACTAAATTAAACCATCATGAACCCCCATGACACATTTAATATAAATATAATACCATGCTTAAATAAAGTTACTTCAATAACATTTCACCATGATCTACTTTTGACCAAACATCTCTTCAATGACTATTATATCTCATTCATATAATAATAGTTTCCATACATTTCCAATTAAAGAGAACTCTTTCTAAATTTATTGCCAGCAATAAAATATAATAAACCTTTAGCATCAAAATATTTGAATCATAATACAATAACTTTGTTGGTTCATAACCATCTAATCTCATTGATATGTTTTAACATAGAAATCAATAACTAGATATATATGATTTTATTTAAAAGGATATCTCCCTTCACAAGAGAATCCAAACAACAATATTTATTTCAAAAATACATCCCAAGTGTTCGAAATTCAAAATTTTTATTAAATATTACAATGTCCATTCCAAAAAATGGACTTAAAGGAATAATAACGATAGAAACTATTTATTCTATCCTTCAATCATGTGCTCCAAAAGTATTTCCATATTCAAACTCTCTCTTTTAACCAAATAGCAAGTTGATGAATCAAGGGATCAGAACAACTCCCTAGCATGAGAGTGCATTTCTAAATGCAAGAATTTATTTTTCTTTTCTTACAATATTTCCAAGTAAATCAAGACATATTTTGTTATGTTTATCTTAATAATCTACAATTACAACATGCTCTCTATCTTTATAGAGTTGTAATACTAAAAAAAACCCATAATTTCATTTGTAAACAGTGGGCTCCACACCTCACAAACCAAATAACCCAAAGCATATTTTAAAATTTCAATAGCACCCCATTCTCCTTTTCATTTTTTTTTCTTAACTGGAATTTCACAACCATTCAATTTTAAACTTAATTAAATCACATCACATACTTCTGGAAAATAAACAAGGCATAATTTAATCATCTTATAAAGGGCATTCTTTTTTCATAATGCTCTATCATGAGATCTATAAAATCTATCCATTTATAAGGTTATAAGAAAAGCTCTTCACAACAAGTGTGTGGGCATCATATTGAAAATATAAAACCATAATTCATTGATTTTAACATTTAATTTCATTAAATTGAAATTATTTTATTAAGAGGTCTTCTAAAAAAAAATAATTTCTGTATATTATTTTTCCTTATTTCTAAATGAATACCTAATGACAAGCCCTGCACAATTATATCCATTTAATATGAGACTGAAAGTTCAAGCTACATTTCTCATTCATTTCCATCAAAATGGAAATTCATTATGGAGTGTACTAGGCAATACTATAGTTTAGACAATAACTGAAGTGAACGTATGGGTTACTATCACTCCATACATGTGACCACAAAATCTTCTCAAGATTTATAGTATGTCTAAGACGACAACCAAGATCCTTGCATTTGACCAAATGAAGACTATGATTTGAAAATAAATATAGTATCACAAAACTATCTTAACTTACCGTCTCCTATAAATGGAAATGAACTCCACTCACCATTTTCACATCCAAAGCACATAGTATGCAAAATGAACTAAAGATATTATTTGTATAAGAAAAATACATTCAACACACTATTCATTACACAACATTGTCAAATTCATAGTAATAATCAACCGCAACTATAATATCCAGATATTAAATATAGCAAAAGGATATTGTCATAAATACAATAAGTAAACAACCTAGATATATCTCTTATAAGGTTTCAATATTATCTTTCTATTGCACTTACAAAGCAAAAACTTCACAAGATAATTCACTCCCAATCCCATTTCAGATGATGAATTCATTAACCAAAGGCTCCAAAAAAAAATAAGCAAGCACTCAAGAGAGTACTGAAAAATATACATCAATATGTTTTTCGACAGAAATATGAATACTTGATTCTAATAGCATACTATTGATCCCAACAAGTTGAATGGTGCATGAACATAAATGTTTAAAACTTAAAAGAGAATGACCAAATGAACCATACAACTGGATAATTTAGTTTAGAATTTAAAATCAACACATTAAGCCCCAAACCATAAGAATAATTTTTTTGAAGCTTAATTGGTAATATCAATATGAATTTAGCATGTTTCTTTTTCAAAAATGACTAGTCCTATGCTCTGATTCTCTAACTCCCTTCAACATCACACCAAAAATACCCAAGACTTCCCTACTGCACTCTTCTCTTCTTTTTCTAGCTCTAGCTTATGAAAGTAACAACTCTCTCCCTCCATCGTACAATTATGTCGAAGAATTATTGAAGGTGTGTGTTATCTAAACGTCCACTACGCACATATTTCCCCACCTTCTTTTGAATCATGATGGAGCGATGCCATACCACCAGCAACAATTAAATATATAAACATATATACATTCTGAAGTTTTTACCTGATTCATAACTGGATATTTTAATATTATTCATTCTTTTTATTGCTATCTTAGCAACAAGCTCCACCATAAAGTAAGGTAATAATTCAATTAACCAAAACCAAGTCATTAAGTCCCTACTTAATGAATCTCTTCTACAAGAAGTATTTTTCCTTTCCATGGTGGACAAAACAAGAATCCTCAATAAAAATATTAATGAAAAACCTTAATCATTATTGAATTCAAGCAAGTATAATAATAATCTTTCCTTAATAATGCTAAATCAATAATGCCAATCAAAAGATAAATTCCCTTATATATTTTTTAAAATAAAAGAAACAATAAAATATTGCAATGAATCTCTCTATATCAAATGAAATCTCATCTAAAATAATATTTTATCAAATCAAAGAAAGATTATCAAGCAACAAATAAGTTTCATCCAAAATTTAGTATATTTCCCTCATGCAAATCATGATATGCAACTACATGAAAAGAGTATTCATCCATGTTGCTTTGAGCCATTTGTTGAATAGATCACATCATTTCTCTTTATTATGATATCTCATTCTTGGTGGTTAATTATTTCTTCCACCCATGAGAAAGCTTTTTCTTTCAAACGTGCAAATCCATTAGCATCATCATATTCTTACATAAAACAAGTGTTTCCAAAAAATAAACATGAAATAGTATTACATCTCATGAGTATGATAACATATCAGTTGACAAGTCCATCTTATGAATAATTTATCCAAAGGGGGGTTATGACAAAGGGATATCCATTAGCATTTACATTAGCAACCTTAGACTTTATAGAGAAAGCCCCACTATTATTGCTGCCCTCTACTTCGCTCATCATGATGGTAGTCTTGCTATGAATATGCTCTAAAAATATATCCTCTTGGCCCATGTCTTTAGAACTCTAAGTTTAATATTAATGTCACATGGTGGTGGTTCCATCCTCTGTGGCCAAACCCTTAGCCTATTCTTCTCAAGTTTCCTCTCTTTCTCTTCTCCTACTCTCTTCTACACTAAAATTTCCAAAAAAAAAACCTAGAAATACCTCTTTTAAACCCTTTATTGAAATGATACATCTTGCTGGTGATACATATTGGAATAATACCAATTGTGATAACAATTATAACAATGACATATACTTATTATTTTCCTACCTATATCACCTCACCCCTTCTTCATTACCATATTTAAAACCCTAGGCACCTCTAACATCCATATGCAGCTTAATGCAATATCCTATAATATTTTTTCTACGCAAAAGTGCATCAATTTTAATATATTTAAAATATGTGATTCTCTTGCAAACTATTGAAAGCCCTCTTCTAATACAAGATTTTCTTTCACAATACATTTATTAGCAAGCCTTAGATTGTGCTTCAAGGCCTAAAATATTCTAGCATTCTTCCATTTATTTCCACTCTTATCTTTCATTCCATTGCTTAAATTTCTTACATCTTTTTTGTATCTCTTTCAATAGATAAATTCTTCAAATGTAAATAAATTCTTCAAACACAGGTAATGTCCATGAAACCCTAACTTCCACAGACCATTTTTTTGTTTTAATTTATAACTCACTCACATGCCCCCACCATGGTTTGAAATTTCTAGAAGAAGACCTTCAACCACCCTTGGTGCCTTCCATAAAACCCTAACTTGCACAAACTATTACCTAATAGAAGGACTAGATCTATGAATATTTAGTAGACTGCAAAATTATTCTTCTTTAATGGTTTCTTATACCTTTGCATGAATAAAAAATAGATAAAAAAACTTCAAAATTAACTTTTAGTAATATATTCACTTCCCCATCGGATTGAACGCTTGTCCCTTTCCCATTGCTTTCAATGATGTAAAAGGTTTAAAATGATTGTAGCATGGTGGTTATAGAGGTGGACTACGCAAAGATCTGTGTGGTGGCTTCTGGGGTAGGCAACGTAGAATAATGTGGTAGCCATAAAAAGTTGGATAGCTTGCCCAGATTCATGGCAACTACCAATTCCACCATGTAAATTCAAAAAAAAAGAAGTAATATATTCACTTACCCCCACACCACCACACAACCCTAAATTGCACAAACTATTACCTTAAAAAAATGACCAAATCTATGAAGTTATAGTAGACTACAAACATATTATTATTTAATTGTTGCTTTTATCTTCATATGAATAACAAATAAACCCCAAACACAAATCCAAAAACAAATTTTATAATATATCCACTCTCACACACACCCTTGCTATAGTTTGAACTTTCTAGAAGATGACCTTCAACCATCCTTGATGCCTTGGATCCATGAAATCATAACTTGCACAGATTATCATTTAACCAAATGGCTTGATCTATGAAGTTTTAGTGGACTTTAAACTTATTTTTATTTTATAGATGCCCATATCTATGAATAAAAAATAGACCCATGGGGTATATTATAAAGGATTTTAACCCTTTATATCCACACTTTATTAAATAACCATTTAATAGGTTATTAAAAATAAGTTTTATATAAGATAATATTAGAATATATATATATATATATATATATATATATATATATATATATATATAATTTTTAATTCATTATATCTATAGGAATTTTTAATTCATCAAAATAAAAGTTACAAATAATAACATTTTAATTAGAAAATATGTTCATCATAATAAAATATCATGAAGGCTTCTCATCCCCAATTGGTGCATCCTGTGTAAAAACGTCTGTGAGTCTACTGCACATGTTTTTCTGGAATGTCCCTTCTCCCTTGCAGTGCTCAACTAGGTTTTCAAAACTTTCGCCATCTCCATAGCCCTCCCTCATTCCATTCCCCTCCTTTTTCAACAATGGCCCAGGCCTTTCAAAAGCAGTCAACTCAAATTCATGTGGCAAGCTTGCCTCCACATTTTCCTGTGGCAGATTTGGCTTGAGAGAAATACCAAAATTTTCAAAAACCTTGCCACGGATAAGAAGATTGTTGTTGCCAAAATCTTGGCCCTTGCTATGGAGAATGCCTCTCTTGTCTCATCTTCCAAACCCCCCCTCCTGGACTTGAATTGGATTTAACAAATCATTTCAATATTTTCAATTTTTCTACAACACCTCGTACCTCTGTTGACAGGTCTGTAATCAAGTGGGCCTTACCTCCTTCTAGGTGGCACAAGCTTAACTTCGATGGCATGGCCAAAGGCAACCCTGGAGCGGCTGGCGGAGGTGGAATTCTCAGAAATCATAGAGGAGAAATAATTTTGGCCTTTGCTCAAAACTTAGGAATTCAGTCTAACAATATGGCCGAGGCTCGGGCCTTGCTCCAAAGCTTGATTCTCTTGGAAGGCTTGACAATCAATAAACTCATCATAGAAGGAGACTCATTGCATTGCATTAACTGGATCAAAGGAACCTCTGTGCCTCCCTAGGCCCTTGTTTCCATCTTCGAAGATTGCAAGGAACTAATTGGCTTTTACCCAGAATTAATAATTCAACATCAATACCAAGAAGGAAAGAAAGTTGTGGACTGGATTGCTAACAAGGGAGTTGACGCAACAGACATTCAGGTTTGGAGAGATTCCTTCCCAATCGGCCTAAGGGATGCTTCTTCAAGTTCCAATGTTTGCACAATGTGAGTGGGTTACTGGGCTCCAGGTTTTTCCCCTATGGCTGCGTCTTGGCATCTTGGAACGTTTTTGTGTCACTTTTCACAGTTGGTTGCAAAATCTCAGCTTGTCGCGTTATCGAGACTTTTTTCTCTCTTCAACGGTGGTCTTCCATTCTGTCGCGATATCGCGACCTTTTTTCTCTCCAACGACGGTCTTCCAATTTGTCGCGATATCGTGACATTTTTTTCTCTCTCCAACGACGGTCTTCAATTCTGTCGCGATATCGCGACACTTTTTCTCTCCGGGTGCTTTTTTGCAAACTTGTCGCGATATCGCGACACTTTTTGGCCTTCAGACACTTCCTTGCTTCATGTCGTGATATCGCGACATTTTTTCTCTCTCCAACGACGATCTTCCTTTTTGTCGCGATATCGTGACATTTTTCTCTCTCCAACGACGGTCTTCCATTCTGTCGTGATATCGCGACCTTTTTTCTCTCCAACGACGGTCTTCCATTTTTGTCGTGATATCGCGACATTTTTTCTCTCTCCAACGACGGTCTTCCTTTCTGTCGCGATATTGCGACATTTTTTCTCTCCAACGGCGGTCTTCCATTTTTGTTGCGATATCGCGACATTTTTTCTCTCCAACGGTGGTCTTCCATTCTGTCGCGATTTCGCGACCTTTTTTCCCTCCAACGATGGTATTTCATTTTGTCGCGATATCGCGACCTTTTTTCTCTCCAATGGTGGTCTTCCTTTTTTGTCGTGATATCGAGACATTTTTTCTCTCCAACGGCGGTCTTCCTTTTTATCACGATATCGCGACACTTTTTCTCTCCAAAGGCGGTCTTCCTTCCTGTCGCGATTTCACGACACTTTTCCTCCTCGGCTGCGGATTTCCAGATTGTCACGATTTCGCGGCACTTTTTGTCCTTGGCTGCGGTCCTCCAGATTGTCGCGATTTTGCGACACTTTTTCATCTTGGCAGCGGTCTCCCAATTTGTCGCGATATCGCGACAATTTTCCTCTTCGACAGTGGTCTTCATTCTTGTCGCGATTTCGTGACACTTTTTCTTCTCGGCAGTAGGCTTCCACTTTCATCGTGATTTCGCAACTCATTTTCTATTTTGGCTGCGGTCTTCATTCTTGTCACGATTTCGCAACTCTTCTTCTCGTCCGGCTCCATCCTAGCAACTTGTCGCGATATCGCGACACTTTGCAACATGTCGCGATATCACGACTTCTTCCCTTCTTCGGTTTCGATGGCATTTCTTGTCGCGATTTCGTGACTTCCTTTCTTCTATTGGCATCAACGATGCAACTTGTCATGATTTCACGACATCACCATTTTGGTCGCGATTTCGTGACACCTTCCCTAGTGTGGAGGTTTGCCAGCTCTCTTTTCCTTTCTTCTTGGACCACCTCGGTCGTTATGGATTTCTTGTAATCTCTCTTGTACAAGGTTCAGGGACCTTTCAACACCCTTCTACCAATAAAAATAAAATAAAATATCATGAAGGATAATATAACAAATTGTAAGATTGTTTTATGAAAAACACATTCATCCAATATAATTTTTCAATATAAAATTATATTTAATATTAATATTAAAAATATAATATTTTATAGTTTATTTAAATTATATAGTCTGTTTTAACATAATAATTCAATATATATAGATATATATAAAAATATGATTTGTTATACATATATTTTTATTACTCATCTTTTGATTTTTTTTTAATAACATCACTTAAAGTTTTCAAAGCTATATTTTTAAAGGAATTGTATCAAGGTCCCATGAGGGATACTATAGTGGAATATCTTTGGGTTTTCATCTAGGATATCCAAGTTCAAACCTTTGTACAAGGTGACCGATACCCCTTTAAAAAAACACATCCTTTACCCTAAAATTGAGTTGGGAGGGAGTGCGAGCTGGGAGTGAGTGCAAGCTAGGAGTGAGTAGGAGGAAGGGTGAGCAGGAAGTGGGAAGTAGAAAGAAAAATACTATCAATAAACAAGTACTACTTATTTTTTTAGATCTTAGGAGAAACTTTAAAGGATTCTAACAAAGAAAATATAGGTAACATGGTGAGAAAGTCATTTTTGAAAGTGCTTATTGAGTGTAAGGATGACCTAGTTGGAAGTAAGGGTGACTTACTTAGAAGTTTGAATACCCTAGTTAGTGATAAGAGGAAGAGTGAATCTATGAAAAATATTATCGAGGTAGAAAATACTACACCATAAATGATTATCAAATGTTTGAGAATGATATAATAGTTCTTAAAACTAGAGGGTTAATATGTAAGTTCCATCGATACTCGCTAGGTTTTCATTACCAAATTTAAAACCTTAGGCACCACTAACATCCATATGCAGCTTAATGCAATATCCTATATTATTTTTTCTAGGCAAAAGTGCATCAATTTTAATATATTTAAAATATGTGATTCTTTTGCAAAATATTGAAAGCCCTCTTCTAATACAAGCTTTTCTTTCACAATACATTTATTAGCAAGCCTTATATTGTGCTTCAAGGCCTAAAATATTCTAGCATTCTTCCATCTATATTTCCACTCTTATATTTCATTCCATTGTTTAAATTTCTTATAGATTTTTGTATCTCTTTCAGTGGATTTATCTTTATTTAGTTTAGAATTATCCTTCAAATGCAGATAAATTCTTCAAACACAAGTAATGTCCATGAAACCCTAACTTGCACAGACCATTTTTTTATTTTAATTTATAACTCACTCACACACTCCCACCATGGTTTGAAATTTCTAGAAGAAGACCTTCAACCACCCTTAGTGCCTTCAACAAAACCCTAACTTGCACAAACTATTACCTAATAGAAGGACTAGATCTATGAAGATTTAGTAGACTGTAAATTTATTATTTTTTAATGGTTGCTTATACCTTTGCATGAATAAAAAATAGATAAAAAAAAAAAAACTCCAAAATTAACTTCTAGTAATATATTCACTTGCCCCCACACCACCACAAAACTCTAAATTGCACAAACTATTACCTAAAAAAAATACCAAATCTATGAAATTCTAGTAGACTAGAAACATATTCTTATTTAATGGTTGCTTTTATCTTCCTATGAATAAAAAATAAATCCCAAATACAAATCCAAAAACAACTTTTATAATATATCCAGTCTCACACACCCTTATTATGGTTTGAACTTTGGCCTTCAACCATACTTGATGCCTTGGATCCGTGAAATCATAACTTGCACAGATTATCATTTAACCAAATGGCTAGATCTATGATGTTTTAGTAGACTTTAAACTTATTTTTATTTTACGGATGCTCATATTTATGAATAAAAAATCGGGTATATTATAAAGGATGTTAACCCTTTATATCCACACTTTATTAAATAACCATTTAATACGTTATTAATAAAGTAATTCATATATAAGATAATATTAGAATATTTAAATATATATATATATATATATATATATATATATATATATAAATTAATTAATTAATTAATTATATCTATAGGAATTTTTAATTCATCAAAATAAAAGTTACAAATAATAACATTTTAAGTAGAAAATATGTTTATCATAATATAATATCATGAAGGATAGTATAACAAATTGTAAGATTATTTTATGAAAAACACATTCATCCAATATAAATTTTCAATATAAAATTATATTTAATATTAATATTAAACATTTAATATTTTATAGTTTATTTAATTTATATAGTCTATTTTATCATAATAATTCAATATATAGATATATATGAAATGATGATTTGTTATACATATATTTTTATTACACATCTTTTGATTTTTTTTAATAACATCACTTAAAGTTTTCAAAGCTATATTTTTAAAGGAATTGTATCGACACTGTAGTGGTATATCTTTGGGTTTTCATCTAGGAGATCCAAGTTCAAACCTTTTTACAAGGGGACCAAGACCCCTTTAAGAAAACTCATCCTTTACCCTAAAATTGAGTTGGGAGGGAGTGCGAGTTGGGAGTGAGTTCAAGCTAGGAGTGAGTAGGAGGAAGCATGAGTAGGAAGTGGAAAGTAGAAATAAAATTCTATCAAGAAACAAGTGCTACTTCTTGTTTTAGATCTTAGGAGAAAATTTAAAGGATTCTAATGAAGAAAATATAGGAAACATGGTGAGAAATTTATTTTTTAAAGTGCTTATTGAGTGTAAGGATGACCTAGTTGGAAGTAAGGGTTCCTTACTTGGAAGTTTGAATACCCTAGTTAGTGATAAGAGGAAGAGTGAATCTATGAAAAATACTATCTAGGTAGAAAATACTACACCATAAATGATTATCAAGGATGAGATGATTGAGAATGATATAATGGTTCTTAAAACCAAAGGGTTAATATGTAAGTTCCATCGATATTGGCTAGGTTTTTATGAGATTCAAAATTGGATCAAGTGGAAATGAGGATTGAATTCAAATTACTCCATGTTATTTCCTCTAAAATAAATTTTCCTCATTATTTTATCTATTTTAAAAATAAGGGATCATATAATGGATGGAGGCCCTTGGTTTAGGGGTAAAAATACATTATATTTAAGACCTCAGAGTGCAATTTTTTTGTGAAGATATAGACTATTAAAATGCTTTCGGTATGGATTAGGTTTTTTGGACTAGCTTACTATCTCATCAATAAGGAAGTTTTGAAGAATATTGGTAATACTCTAGGTGAATTCATATAGGAGGTATCAACTATTAAGGTTAGAAAGCATGTTGTATACATTTAAATATGAATAAATAGAATGGGATCCACAAATAGATTATGAAAATATTGTATTCTGATGTCATAAATTTCATGAAACTAGGCACGTGGCAAGAGATTGCAAAGTGAAAATTATGGACAAAGAAATAGAAGTTTTTGGGCATGAGGGTAGATTCAATATGAAATAAGGAGATTATATCATAGGAGAAGCTAGGTCAAATCAAGGATTTTACACTACTAGGAAAGTGGAAAGAAAAAACTCTCTATATCATCAAAAGGCAAAGGCCATTATAGTTCACTCAAATCAACCATTTGAAGAGAAAAATGATATGAGGGATGATGAATTACAATGCACAAGTTCAAATATAGAAGGGGAAAAATATGCGAAGGAAGAAGAGTTTAGGTATAAAATACACCTCCCAAAAGAAGAAGAAATGACAATGCACAATGAAGGGATTTGCACAATTTTGAGTAAATGTACAATTTAGAGTAAACATACAATGTAGGGTTTGACTAATTGTACAATGTAGGGAAGTAAATAATAAAATTGAAATGAAATGTAATGACATATGCATGAAATATAATTTGATAAAAATCAAATTAGAACCTTAGTGAACTTTAATAATGTTGTTAATATGAGAAGTTATGGGTGGCAGTTGTGAATAATTCATTGTCTCATAAACCACTTTTAAATGGCTTGGATAGGCATTATAAGCACCCCCATGCTCATTTGAATGTAGTACATACATGTGAGAATATTGTTGTTCATTATGGTTCATTGTTGTTCATGAGAAATTTTTGTGGTTGTTAAGTTCTTACTATGATTTATGGATGATTATGTAACATTCCCAACAAACTAGTAATGAAGAAGCATCACTGATTCTATTCTAAGTATTGTATACGACTGTATTGGGTAATATTATATAATTTATGGGTTATTAAACTTATTGGTACTATGGATGGATTGGATGAGATATGTAATTGCATGTGTGGAGATTAACTTGTGTAATTGTTAAGGGTGATACCAATAGGACCTATTTTCAATTCTAGAAATACTAGCATAAAAGATCATATCTGGTAACTATACAATACAATTGTAGAAAATTTACAGTGAGGGTTTACCATAATCATACAAATGTTTAGTAAACTAAATAATTGATCAATTACTTATATTGTAAATTCATCCTTGTACTTTTAGGAATAAGATCGGTGAATTGCTAAGTAAATGATTACTTGATTTGACCAAGAAAACCAATTAACTGCTAATTGAATATTTTTGGTAGATTGTATGTTTTGGAAAATCATATAGTTCATTATAATTGTACATTTGTGACCATACAATCATACATTGTATGTTTTGTAATCGTATAGTCAACTATTGTACTTTTTAGAAATTTGTATAGTTGAAATCATATAGTTGTATGGTTTTCATGTTTGCATAGTAAACCTTAAGGAAAGTTGCTAGAATATATCATCATCCCCTCCCTCATGGGAATACTAGCACTCATACTACATTTTATTTCATTGCCTATTCAAACTTCAAGGATTTGCACTAGTAATTAACCTGAAGGAAATAAGGGTGGATCACAAATACAAGTCTATGAAGATGTGGGAGACAAGACCATAGAGAGGAGAAAATTTTGGCAAGAAGTACATGGATTTCTCAAAGAGAGAATGCACATAAAAAATTGTAGAAATAGATGAACCTGTAATAGACCAAGTATGGAATTTATACAAGGGATATACTAAAATATAGGAGATATTGTTGTTAGATATAGAAGGAGTACAAGTACCATCAAAAATTGAGGAAGACATTACTATAAGGGAATACATAGACATAGAAAGTGTGCGAGGATACATCAAGTGGATGGTGACACCTAAAAAAGTGGTAGGAAGGTTGCTAAGGAGTGTGGAGGATGAGAGACAAGAACCAGAGCAACATTTCATAATGTATCAAGAAGGAATATGAGTACCACAACTAGGATATCGACGAAGGAGGTCACAAAGTGAGGATGTACAAGAAATAGGTAGATGAATAGTTTGGGAATACAAATTACCAAGGATAGAAACATACAATGAATAATAATAGAATGAATCACCCAGTGTAGGAAGGAACCAAGCTAGAATTCCAAGGGAATCTTCATCAAGTGACAACAAAGGATGAACCCCACCAATGGCTAATGTAGCCATGATAGCAAGAAAATAAAGATGCCCATCCTTCACAAGTGAAAGGATGGAAGACCCAATAAGGCATATTGGAACATTCACTACCATTTAGAAAGAAAATGATGTAAACCAATAGGATGAGTGGCTACAACTATTTTCCACTACATTATGGGGACTCGTGATAGATTGGTATCTAAAGTGAGAGAATATACCAAACTTTTGATTATGGAAAATTATGGAAGAAGAATTCATTAAGGAATTTCATCCCTTGAGAGATGATACTGAAATCATAATTAAAATATATGTCATCAAGAAAGAAAAATATGAGTATGTCAAAGCATATAATAAGAGATTAAAACAACTTACAAATAAAATGTAAATGATGGTAGTAGATGGACTCATAATAATATGGTTTATTGATGGATTACTACTTTAATACAAAAATAATATGAAGGTAGTCCCATCATCAACATATGAGGAGGTGCTAGAAAAAACAAAAAACTTTGAAAGCAATTGAAAGAAGATGACAACAGGAATAGTAGGACACTACAAGCATGAGGACTTGAATAGTGACATATATGATAAGGTGCATCATGCTATCCAATCATTCTACAAGGAATTTTATAAAACATTGAAGGAGGTTAAAGGAGAAAAAAGGAAATATCATAAGGATGTATGGTGTATTGATTACATATTTGAGGGATATACGAATGATAATTTCCATAAGAATTCATATTACAATATACGTGGTGTATTAGGATACAAAATGGTAAAATATATGTTCAATATAAAAGGGGTAAGGCATAAGACCTTGAAAATTCAACGGAGTGAGGAAAAACTAAATGTCCAAAGGAATGGAAAAGGTGCAACTAGCGGAGGTTATAGGAATAATCATAGATGAGGAAGGCCATACCAAGGTAATCGACAAGGAGTTTAGAGTCATTTGTAGTATGATTTGGAAGGTATGCCAATAAAATAGTGTTTTAATTACCAAGAGTGGGGGAATTTTGCAAAGAATTATCCTACTCTTCAAAAAAATGAGACAATACAAAATAATGTCACACATATGTGTCAATGGTGTGGTCTTGGTAACCACAAGGAATTTAACTATCCCAAGAATGTGAGTACAAATAACTCATAGAATGTCAAAATTTATTGATATTGATATACCTACCATGGGGGAGGAGGGAAAAGAAAAAAATATATTGGTCATGACACAGAGTCAAGCCGAGAATGATAATTATCCAGAACCTACCAAGGATAAGGAGATATGAGGAGGCAAACAAAGTAATTGAAGAAGAAGCACAAAAATATAAATATATAAGGTTATTAGAACAAAATGAATTAAATAATCCAAGCAACTTAAAGGACAAATCATCAATGCAAATACTAGAAACATAAGTTTTAAATACAATGGTAGAAGTTAAAGTGGCTAGTTTATTAGAATCCATACTAGCCTTGCATAAGGCAATAGGGGAACTTCAAAATGTAATAGAAGTACAAAGCCAATTGTTGAAGGAAATAGAAAATAAGGACTATTTTATGGATCCAACAATATTAATGATTGATTTTGGAAATAAATCAACATTAGTTCATATAGAAATTTTGGAACATAAGTTAATACAAGTCTTTATAAATGAAGGATCCAATGCTAACATGATACCAGAGGAAACTTGGAAGGAGATCTAGGCTGCATTCTTATGGGCACCTAGTTTTAAGTTATATGGTGCTGACCAATATGGCATTAAAACTAAGGGAGTGTTGATAATGTAGAAAGTAATAATAGCTGACTAGGAGTCCATCTTAAATTTCATTGTGATTTCAATATAGAAGCCAACATATGATGCATTTTTTTTTTGTGGAAAACATCCCAAAAGGGATGCTACTTTCGGGTAAGACCCACGGAGGTCCAACATATGATGCATTAATAGGAAGGAGTTGGCTGAGATTGGCCAAATTTAATCACAACTAGGAAAAGGATTGAATTAAATTCAAGAAAAGATATCATAAATATATGATTAACCTAAAAATCAACAATTATCAAATATGTTTCTACATCAGACATATTAAGGAGGAAGACCAATATGAGCCCAATGAAGAGGGAATTTTGTACCTTGAGGAATGTAGCGAGGATGAAGATCAATCGGATAGTGGACTTCTCCATTGGAATATGGAGGAATATGAGGTATTTCAACCCAAATGCCTCTATATAAATACAAAGGATATTATGGAAATCTAGGATGAAAAAGAGGTCAGTAAGAAACCAAGGGAGGAAGTAGAGTCTCACGAACAAGAGAAAGCAACCAAGAATAATAAAATTTGTTTGTAAGAGGAATATGATATTCGTATTGCACATCTATTTGTAAAAGGGGAGGAGACATTTTATTATGGAACAATGAGAATGAGTACCTCGCCCTAGTGAAAGAAGAAGAATGCAAATACACATGATGTTTGTAGATAAGAAAAATGAATTGAAGAAGAAGAGGAGGAATGTATTCCTCAAAATGAAATAAGGAATCAGGAAGTTGAACCATTAGCCACAAACTTGGAGATATAGGAAGAAGTATCTCAACCATTAAATTAGTAGTGTATATTCAATTGGAGCAACAATAGTTGCCTCACCAAGCAGAGGGTCAGTGAAGGATATGACTAACAGTAAAGTATCTATATCATATGGATACATTCAGTATGGATATGTAAAACTTAGATGAAGGAGGTGTGGAAGATGAATAATTAATGGGGCTTACCTTGTTAGCCCAAATTGATATGATACAACAATAAATTCACCAACAATCACAATGATTGTAAGAGAAATATGAGATATTGCAAGTGTGTAATGCAAGACTCTAAGGATATCATTCAAGAATTGGACAATATAATACAATGGCTTGATGAAAAATAGACTACAAGGCAAAGGGCACTCAAATTGAAAAATAACAAAAATGAAGTACCCCAAGTACAAGGGAGACAACGAGAATGCTTAAGGAAAATTTCTAGTGAGGATAAAGGATCACAAGTAGAACCAAGGGGCTTGGTGCAAGATTCATAAATTATAAATGTGGTAGTAAAAATATTATGGTAATATATTGAAGATAATATCATATCACATGAACAAAAAGGGAATCGAAAAGAAGATTATAGCAATTCTAGTGATGAAGAAATTACCTTATGACAACAATCAACAGTCACAATAGCAGTAGTGATGAATTTTAGTGAAGAATATAAGAACCACATACTCATATTGAATTGGATGCCTATGTCACAACATATGGATAATTAAGAAGATATATAAGGAAGTAAGGAAAATCCAAAGTATAATGGATATGTTGCCAGAATGGTCCTTGTGATGAGATGAGAATCATAATGACTCAAGTACTAACTCTAATTTCTCATATGATTATAGGGAATTCTTGGCAAGTTTTTCCCCACAATGTTGTTTTTAAGAGCTAATATAGATAATATGACTAAGGCGTGTGGATCATATATTTATGGTACTATGATAATTATCACTAGAATTTCAACATAATGGAAACCTTGCCAATATAGAATTTGTGGAAGTTACTCCTAGCACTTGGGAAATAGGGGAGCCAAGTTGATAACATGATCACCAATAAGTAATTCCAAGTACTATAAGATGAAAACTATGTCATAGAGGAGAGTTACAACAAGTGAATGTAGCTAGAAACCATTTAGATCCTTACCTATAGGAATAAAGGGAAGAAATTGAACTCCAACTCCAAGATGGCCTAGGCAATAGAATGAGACACAACATACACCCTTAAATTTGATAAGGAATGCACAATGAGGATGTATATTTTGGGGTGGAACCTTATAAAATATTAGGCTATTGCTTCGTAATAGAGGGAATTTAGGACAAACACTAGTGCATCAACAAGGAACAAGAAGAATAAAGCAAGAAGAGGAGGATTGCTTCAAAGAGATGAAATCCCATTCAATACTCGATGAGGTTTGACAACAAAAGTACAAGTACATGGAAGGTATATATAATGGAGAGGACCTGAATAAATAGGAAGAGTTTTATTGCAAGAAGAAAGTAGTCAAAGTAGGCAAAAAACTATTTCACCAAGTTTGGAGGTAGACTTAGTTTGAGGTGATAGGAGTAGAAGTCACCCAAATGAGAATCAAATGCCTAGGGTTTATTCACTGAATAATCATTCAATAGGATAAAGAGAAATTCTAGAATGAGGTATTAGTCAAGAAATAATGACTAGAGATCATACAATTGACAATTGTACAATTGTACAATTCTAAATTGTACAATTGACAATCGTACAGTTCCAAATTGTATAAATGACCAATCCAAATCAAATATTACAATTATTCAACCTGTTGTTGCAATAAATAGTCTAATAGAATTAGAAATTTAAATATTAGGAGAGGGAATCATTCAAGTGAATATCATGGTACGATTTCCACAACAATAAGTGAAAAAAATATCAAGGTGGCTGAAGCGAGGGCAGTTTGGAGGAGCCTCAAGGTGGCAGAGAATTATCCAGGGAAACTGTTGGTGGAAGGTGATTCTCTTATTATTATAAATCTTCTAAAGAACACTAAGAGAGCTCCTTGGAGATTTTATGACTACATCCACGAAGCAAGGGCTCTAATTCATGATCGACCTGAGGCCATAATTTTGCATACCTTCGGGAAGCAAACATGGCAGCTGATAGGCTGGCAAATGAAGGCATTGTAGCTACAAATTTGATCACGTGGACTGAAAATATTCCTCATGCAGTCTCAATGGTGATAGATAATGAAAAATTTTAGATTGGAAGGCTCAAAGTGGATTTTGTCTTTGTTAGTTCTATTTTGCGTCTTTCTTTTCTGATGGCCATAATATTAGGCTTCCATAGTTTAGTTTGGCTGTATTCTGTTGGAAGAGTAGGTCTTGGCCCTTTTTGTTGTCGATTTAAAATTTCAGGGCTTGGCCTTTGTCCAGTTGGTCAGTGGACCCTATTTTGTAAAATGGTTTTGGGTCAACCAGTTAAAACCCGGTGTTAATCATAAATATTTTCTTACTTACCAAAAAAAAAAAAAGTGAAAAAAATAAAAATAAAAATAAAAAAGGGAATAAAAAAGAAAAAGAAAAAATTAAAGATACAAAAAGAAAGTATGATAATAATAATAATAAAACATTCAAAATAAAGTGCATGTAAGGATGATTTGGCAAGCATCCATATAAAGTAAGAAAAACACATGCAAAAAGCTAAAGTGGTAATCATCCCTACACTTGGTAGTTAAATTTATGAAAAATGAGTGTCAAGAAGAAATGCATAACGGACTGAAAGCATAGAGGCACTAGAGTTGAAGGTATTCAAAGGTGTGAAGACTTGTATTGTAGTAAATTAGCCAAATACCATACAAGAGTCAAGAACACGAAGACATGAGATATTGCATTTCTAAATTACCCATTAAAAATTGCATAGAACGGTTACTTTTTTTCCTCAATTTTTTCAAAAAAAGCTAAGGGTTTGGTGATTTTTGTAGAAAAGGCAAACGAAAAAATTGGAATAAAACTAAGGAAAAATATTGAAACCCTAGGCATGCATGTTGATGATATTGGCACATATAAGATATTATTAGCAATTGTAGATAGAATATTGGAGAAAGCAAACCATGTAAAGGCCAATTGCACAAATTGTATAAGGGAACAAAATTATACAAGTTGAAAGGATGAAATGCACACTTGGAAGTAAAAAAATGGTATAATTGATGATAGAACAATTGAAGGTAAAAATCATATAGTGTCATAGAACTGAATTTTTTCAAAGAAACATTAGGAAAAATCATACAAAATTTGGCAAATTGTACAACATTAGGGTTAACAGTATGAATTGGCAACAATTGTATGATTTTATAACTTGGTTGTATGATTTGAGTGTCATTTGTACGAATTCTATAGGAATTGTATGATTTGAGTGGAACTCGTATGATTTGAAATCATATTGTATGATTTGGGGGTAAATCATACACTTCCAAGGTATATTGTAAGATTTCAAGAAGCATTGTACAATTTGGAGGCTAATTGTATATAATTTAGGTGAATTGTATGATTTTGATGCATTTGTACAATTTTTTGTGTAGTTGTAAGGAATACTAGTTATTTTGGTACAATTGTAAAAATTTTGGCATAGGTTCAGGTAAAAACATGAGGGGTTTTTAAGAATGAGCAATGGGTGAGAATTTTGAGCTCACATACAAAGAATTATAGAAACAATGATAGAACTCTCATTAGGACCACTACATTATAGTTATCCATGGCCTAGAAAAGGAAGAGAATCTCAAATACGACAAGAAGTAACCTACCCTACTCAAGGAAAGAATAAGGGTTTTAGCCAAGGAGAGTATGTGACTATCGTCCTTGTAGAGGAAGAGATTATAGGCTATGGAGGAGACACAAAAATTGGTGTGGTGGTAGATGTGGGGAGGAATGACAATTTAGAAGGAAATATTAGATAGAACCTTCATGAGCACATCAAAGGGAACTATAGAGTTAAGTTCAATGAGAAGCCAATCCAAAATATTAGAGTGACCTATCGATTAAAGACGAAGGTGGTCAAGTGGAGTTAAAAGACATAACTTTTACTTGTCGATAGGATTTTTTTCAAAAATAGTGTAGTGAACATCGAGAGAATCACCAGATAAAATTGGCCTTAAATAAAGTGAGTGTAAGTATTTTGGCACAAGTACCTCCCTTTGACAAGACTTTCTTCAATGAGTACTTGTTACAGATTGTAAAATCATACAATTCCAAGAAGAATTACACCTTTGTTCATATTGGAAATCAACATCTAAATATGAAGTTCTCACTTGCACATTTTTGATGAATGTTTGGGTTGCCAAGGGAAGGTAAATTGATCAAGCAAGGGCATCTTGATGTGCTTCAATACCATAGATTACTCAATGAGTTAACATCGATGAAGTTTCCAATAACCACTCAATCCTTTAGTCTAGGAGGACATGTAATCAAGCAAAGCCATTTAAATAATAAGGAGCTTCAATGTAACATGAACATAGTAATGTCTTGATTTTTAGGCAAGACACAATCCTTAAAAATTCTAGCATGGATAACACAATATGTGCAAGGCATTATTATAGGAGTGTAGTATGATTGGGGCACATGTATATCTTAACGAATACCATGGCTATTGTAGAGGTTTAATAAGAATTGTTCTATGGTGTTTCATGTAATTGTAGTAATGTTATATGTTGTATCTCAAGCAAGAATTCCATTTTATGGGTTATCAATACCTAGAGATCGACCAAAGGATTAACCTTCAATACTACGATGGGTAAAAATAGTTCCAATATAGAAATCCACTTTGAAAAAGCTCAAATCGAAGTGAAATATAAGGAATACCAAACCTATAGTGGTGGAATAGAATGAGACTTTAGAGTATGATGTCCACCATAGGAGGAAGGGATAATAAAAATTGGAGATAGACTCTAATTAGAAATCAAATGCACCTAAAAAAGGGCTACAAGAGTAGCCACTATCTTAAAGGGAGGAATAAGTGGCAATACCAGAACCAAGTCTTGTATGAACAAAGGGGAAACCTGAAAGGAAAACATAGGAAAAATATTTAATAAAATGTGAGTGACCACAAGTGATGCTTATAGACCTAGTAGATGAGATGCACTTGGAACTGGATGAATTGCAATTGACAAACATCAATCTAACAATGGAAATGAATCAAACTATGAGGTATACCTTAGTGGTAAGTTCTTGGATTTTATTTCAAGAGATCCAAGATCAAACCTCGGTAAGAGGGGACTAGGGCCCATCATGAAATCCTTGTAAACTTAATTTTTTTCTTGTCAGACTAAATGCTTGTCCCTTTCGTGGTAATTTTAGTGGCGTAAAAGGTTTAAAATGATTGTGTCATTGTGGTTATAGGTGAGTACTGTGTGAAGAATTTTGTGGCAGCTTATAGGGTGGACAACACAGAATACTATGGTGGCCATAAAAATTTGGACAACCTGCTCAGATTTATGGTGGTTGTTGATTCCACCATGTAAATTAAAAAAAAAAACAATGGACATGAATCAACCAGGAGAAGCAATGAGATCTCCTACATTGATTGATGTCAATGAATTTGAATAGATGGAGGAAGCTAAAAATAGCTAGATAAAGTGGTGACACCACCACAATTAAAATCAAAATAAGTAGTGTGATACCACCAGAAGAGAAGGACAAAAAAAAGCTATAGTATCAAACTATTATGAAAGGTGGCAATATAAATTTAGTGGAGGAAAATATGGTTTAAGATGGAAAGTGACCTGATCCTATACCTACACCTCAATAATAGGTAGATCAGCCATATAATCCATAGAATGAAGTTTAGGTACCAAGAAAGATAAAAATTTAGCTACTAATGTCATAGAGATCAAGGAAAGCAGATCCAAAAAATAGGAGCAACTAGAAAATAAATATGTCCACTAGATACAACTAAGATAGAATTTAGAAGAGCACCATCAGAATTAGTATTTCTATTTTGAAAGTATAATTTCCTAACACACTGGATAGAATGGCTTACCTTCGGACTAGATCAGATTTATCAAGTGAAGGAAGCTCAACAAGGGGATTTCGAAACAATATGGAAATAAATGGTGGTAATGGAAGATGAGTTAGATCATAGTAAGAAAGAAGTAGAAGCCAATAAAAATGAGACAAAAATAGAGATGAATAGCATAAAGTAATATTTTGAAGATAAGCTTAGAGTCTAGGAAGAACAAGGGAAAATTTTGACACAATAGGTGGAAGAACATAAGAAGCAATAGTAAGAAGAGATTCTATAAAGGTATGCGTCATAGATAAAGCAATAGGAGGAATAGTTGCACTTTAATAATTGAAACCTTAAATGACAAGAAGAGTAACTGATAACAAAACAGGAACAACTACTAAAACAATAAGATCAATTAAAAATGCATGAGGGGCAATTACAACTTAAGGATATCAAAATAATAGAGATGCCAAAATATGTATACCAATATAACCAGATGATCATGGACTACAAGATTATACTTCAAGTTAGGGAATAACAATAGAGGGATTATAGAACATAGTTACAACAATGCGATCAAGTAATAGCAGATAAGAATGAAGAACTTGCCATTATTTTCAGAATCGATACAACTTTGATAAAGAAGCTATGCAAAAATACCTCATATTGAGAGGAGGAGTTACTACAAGCCTTGGCTAAAGCCAAACAGAAGGAAAATAAATATGGGCTGAAGGTCATAAAAATTAGTAACTATGATTCTAAGTTGTGATATGAACGAGTTATTCTTCAAGTAGAGATTCAAGATATCTAGAAGTAATACCAGTTAGCCAATGTCAATAAAAATAAGGTGGTGGGTATACCAACTAATTTAAAGGAGGGGTAATATGTAGGTAGAAAATCCACTTCCCAAAAAATAAGAAATGACAATACACAATGAATAGATTTTCACACTTTTGAGTAATTTTACAATTTAGAGTAAATGTACAATATAGGGTTTGGCTAATTATACAATGTAGGGAAGTAAATAATAAAAGTGAAATGTAATGACATATGCATGAAATTTAATTTGATAAAAATCAAATTAGAACCTTAGTGAACTTTTATAATGTTGTTAATATGATAAGTTATGATAAGTTTTTTTTTTTTGAATTTACATGGTGGAATCAGTAGCCGCCACGAATCTAGGTAGGTTGTCCGACTTTTTATGGCCACCACAGTATTCTGCGCTATCTACCCTAGAAGCCGCCACATAGATATTCATGTAGTCCGCCCCTATAACCACCATGCCACAATAATTTTAAACCTTTTACACCACTGAAAGCACCAAGAAAGGGACAAACGTTCAGTCCGATGAGGCTCGAGATTTGAACCTTGGACCTCTGCCCCCTTATGGTGTTTGGATGAACCAATTGGTCTACACCTCGGACCATAAGTTATGATAAGTTATGAGTGAACTTTTATAATGTTGTTAATATGATAAGTTAGGAACCACTTTGGAATGTCCTATGTAGGTATTATAAGCACCCTCATTCTCATTTTGGAGGTGGGTCATACATGTGAGAAGATTGTTGTTCATTATGGTTCATTACTATTCATGAGGAATTTTTGTGGTTATTAAGTTCATGCTATTATTTATGGATGTTTATTTAACATTCCCAACAAACCAGTAATGAAGAAGCATCATTGATTCTATTATGAGTATTGTGTATGATTGTATTGGGTAATATTGTACAATTGTTGGGTTACTGCACTTATTGGTAATATGGATGGTTTGGATGAGATCTATAATTGCATGTGTGGAGATTGACTTGTGTAATTGTTAAGGGTGATACCAATAGGACCTATTTTTAATTTTAGAAAATACTAGCATAAAATATCATATCTGGTAAATGTACAATACAACTATAAGAAATGTATAGTGAGGGTTTACCAAAATCATACAACTATTTACCAAAATGAATATTTGATCAATTATTTATGTTGGAAATCCATCCTTGTACTTTTGATAATAATATTTATGAATTGCTAATGAATGATTACCGGATTTGACCAAGAAAACCAAGTAATTGCTAATTGAACGTTTTTGGTAGATTGTACATTATGTCAAATTGTATAGTTAATTACCATTGTACATTTGTGATCGTACAATAATATGTTGTACATTTTATAACTGTATAATTAGATATTGTATGTTTTGGGAAATTGTATATTTGAAATCGTACAATTGTACAATTTTCCTGTTTGTATAGTAAACCTTAAGGAAACTTCCCAGAATCTATCGTCATCCCCTCCCTCATGGGAATATTGTTGCTTTTGCTACAAAGGGAAGGAAAATTTTAAAGAAAAGGAAGATAGGGAGGCAAATTTTAAAGCATATGAGGTGAAGAAGGTCAAGCTTAATCCAAGTAAATCATATTAATTTTCCTCAAGTAGCATAAAATATTCTCTTTAGAATACATATAAAAGTACTACAAAGTGTATTCATTGCACTTTAGGATATCAAGACTAGTACAATAAAGAAAATCATATGGATGATATCTAAGCAATTTTAGGGTTTCTAGGCCAAAATTAAAAGGTAATGACTATACAGGATTATTTGTGCACTTTAGGGTTTTCAGGGTAACGTAAACAAGAAAATGCTAATGAGGATATTCCTTGCACTTTAGATTCTTTAGGGAAAAATAATTCTTTCTAAGATAAGTCTCATTATGAGCAATATAAAAAAATATAATAGAATTATGAATATGAGAGTGTTGGTGGGAATGGAAAAAATGAGAGGAATGCCATCAAAGCATGAATAAAGATAAAAAACAACTCAAATGTGTTAACAAGAAGTGGGGCTAAGCCCACTAATAAAAATAAAAAAGTGTTGATATATCATGGAATATTAGGGGTATGAATAATATCCCTAAAAATAGAGTTATTAAATAATTAATAGGCTATTATAGTTTATTTTAATAAATAAAATAAAATAAAGTAATCAAGAATTTAAATATGCTTTTAAAAGTATTTAAAATATGGGTGATTGTCTAGTAATTTCTTCTAGAGGAGATTTAGGTGGTATTGTAATAATATGGGACAAATGCAAATGGTATGGGAAACTATTAGAAGAAAAGAATAATTGGGTTGCTGGATTATTTTACAATAAAGAGGAAAACACCAAAGTCGGGATTATAAATGTATATGCTCCAATTGTAGTTACTCCTCATGAAAGAGGTTGGAAGGACCTTAGCATATTGTTATCAAATACAACGATGATTAATTGTGATATATCAATTAATGGGGGTGATTTTAACAATATTCTATCTCCTTTGGAAAAGAAGGTATTACAGGATGGTCTAAATCAATGCAATATTTTGCTTTATCAATTCAAATGATCTTTGGGATGTTAGTCCTTCAAGTTTTTAATATAAATGGGATAATAGTCACATTGGGAAAATAGTATAGGAGAAATATTGGATAGATTCTTGTTATCCAATAAATGGTTGCAAACAAAGTATACAATTATTTTGAGTAGGATCAGATCACAAATCTATTCTTTTGAATTGTGATTAACTTAATAATGGTCATCCACAACTATTTTTCTTCTAGTTTATATGGATTCAAGACCCCAATTTTTTCCAAATGCTTATGTTATGGTCAGATGAATTAAAATTTGAAGGATCATGTATGTACAATTTTGTTCAAAAGATGATATATTTAAGAATGAAATGAATATTTGTAATGTCAAATATCTTTTTAATATTTTTAAATAAAATAAAGAAATTGAATCCAAGCTCAAAAATTTATAAGATATGGTAGAAATTAATGGAATGAATCGGGATTCTTACGCGAAAGAAAAACAATTGCTTTCTAACTATTTTTTGGAGAAAATTTTTGCATCCCTCAAATATTGTCATGCCACATAACTTTTTGAATCCAATCAACACTATGGACTCTGATGGATCCACCTCTTTAACTTAAGAAATAATTGTATAATGAATTCTAACAGATTGAGTTAGGTAAGGAAACCCTAAATGGCGCTTATAGTATAATTCAATTGTTCTCAACAAGATAGCAAAAGGAATGTAAAATATTAATTATTTTATGAAGATCTACAAAACCCATTAATTAAAATGCTATTAGTATAAGGGTGCCTTATCCATTGTTAATCATAGTAAAACTTTAAATGATTAACTGAAATAATAAAGATAAAGTGGAAATTTGGGTTAATTATATTTGTTCAAATGATGTAATAGACATGATTAATTAGCCAGTGAGAGAATCACCATTTACACATTCAAATAATGTAATATGCAAATGTGAAACAAATACACAATTGAGACAAAGAAATGCCCAAAGGAGGAAGTAGGATTTGTATTAATATTCAAAATATTGTTACAATTAGAGTATGGTAAAATGACCTAGATCTCTTTAAACAAATACAAATATATTTCTCCATTCAAATGATGTAAGAGAAACCTTAACTCATCAATATAAAAGTATTAATAAAGAATCTCCTATCTTCAACTCCAACCATTAAAAATGATCTCAACAAGTTGGGTACTTCCTTATCAAGACTTGCACAATTAAGGGGGAGAATAAGGGATGGATATAGAATACAAGACACAAAAGAAGATACAACTGATAGGACAAGGACAACCTAGTATACCTTTGGCAAAAATTGGCTATGCAAAACTTAATGTGTCTTCTACTTTTGCAACTCTTATTTATAGCTTGAAGGTGGTTTATTTTGTTGTAACTACCTTTGGCTGGTCTCTCCATCCAGCTTTATATGCACCACTAATCCTATTATGGTTTACAATTAAATTATAGTTATCCTAAACTACTCTTATAAAATTTTACACTTGGTCATGTTTTGATCGTTAGATTTTCTAGTAGGCTACAACTGTGCTAAATTTAGACATTAGATATTATCTTTCTACTATTTTGTCTTTTTCCATAGTAGATCATTAGATCAACCTCTACTTCCTTGATATTTTAGTAGCTTCATGATCTAATAAATTTTCTAACTTTTGAAGATCACTTTCTTAGCTTTATAACATGATACAAAATTTGGTTTCTATGTTTTGCATCTATGATAGGCTTATTTTAAACTTTAGCACTTTTTTAAAGAGAAGAAGAAATGATAAAGAGCTAAAATATGAACTAAGGTACAAGGGGGAGGTACAGATCATAGAAAGTGGAATATATTTATTGATGAAGAGATATATGCGCTAAAATGAGGTAAAACTATGGTAAGAAGGAAAATATAGGGACACAATATTATATGAAATAAACAACGGATGAACAACAAAATAAGTGATATTATAATAAGAAAGGGAAGAAAATAAGGGGCATAGTGAAAAAGATGGTCTAGATCATGGGACACCCCCACAAAAGTGTATTTCCATGAGTATAATTCACTATGGTTAATATCTACTTCAAGTGTAGACAAGATGCCTTGAGTGAATATTACAAGCACTTGTAGGCTAGAGTCCACCACTTCTATGCTAATTTTTCTTCTTTATGTAATTCATTAGA
Source organism: Wollemia nobilis (assembly GCA_028583015.1). Taxonomy (NCBI): domain Eukaryota; kingdom Viridiplantae; phylum Streptophyta; class Pinopsida; order Araucariales; family Araucariaceae; genus Wollemia; species Wollemia nobilis. The sequence goes on from JAQPPZ010000057.1 coordinate 4,680,972, forward strand.
AACTTTCTTTATTGCTATCTACCTATTTGCTTGTGCTTTTAAAATCATATGCATACTTGGAAATATTTTCTTGTGGATCTAGAGAATACCAATATATATATATAGGTAAAATTTTGAGTGATGGTTTGGCTAGTTGACACTTCTAAAATTATTACAAAATTGTGTTGTCTGTTTGAGGACATTTTCCAAAAAAATAAACATTTTGTGAACTATATATTCATATCTATTTTCTTGTTAACCAAGATTCTTCCTTTTTGGATACTCTCTATGTAACTTAAAGTATACCAAATATAGTATGATATGTGATCTCACTCATATGAACTTTGTCAGCTTAATTTGATCATGCCTAAACTATGTTTAATTTTATTCATAGAACTATAGAATTAATGAAATGGTGATTGTAGTTCTATGAAAAGGTTTAAGACAACTTTATCTGTTCTACAAAAATTTTGCTACACTTATTTGTTTTGACTATGTTTCAAGTTATTTGCTAAAGTAGCTTTATTTTGTATGCAAAAATACATACAAGATAATTGTTCACTAATTATCTATATTATGGTTGTACTCAACTCATTTTTTTAATTTACCTTGTTTCTTATTTGTATGAGAATATAGTTTATCTACACATGCCTTTATATACTCTACTTGTTTATGTTTGTCTATGTTTCAATGTTGTCTATTAATGATATCTATTTACCTTTTGATTAAGCCTAAAATATTGTATTAATCTTGACAAGCCACGACTATATATCTAAATTCTAGAGTGAATGCGGGTCACTAATCTATGTGAGAGAGATTTGATGATAATTATTTTAGTGGATTAAATTTGGATAAAAATCTCTAATTGATCACAAGTCATTGATTTGTGTAGACGACAAAATGTGAGTCACATATCTTAGATTTTATTTTCAATATCCACTGGGCCAATCGGTTTTCTTTGCATGTGCTAATTTGTCAATGAATGATAGCTATTAATATAGAGGTCCCAAAACAACACAGACCATTAATTTTCCAAATACTCGAGATAATTTTTCTAAGTAATGTGGCTCATTTGTTCTCTTGAAAATGGGGCAATGCGTGTCGTGGATCCATTCTGATTTTTTCTCATTTGTGGCTCATGGATTTTTCTTTATTCATACGTAGAGCATTCATATTCTGACAATGTAACAATTTTATGACAAGTCCTATAAAAGAAAATTTTCTTTACTCACTAGTAAGCATAGACCATATATCCTCTTGGAAAAGTCAAATATAGTCTTGGATCATTCATTTGAATGTTCTTCAAGTCAAGAGTTAGTGGAGTACATGTGGCCATTTGTGATCATTCATTTTCATGTTATGAAAAAATTACTTTTTTTGCGTGTGGAAAACATCCCAAAAGGTATTCCACTTTTGGGTAAGAACCAAGGAGGCAGGGGTATCCATACCACCTTTGACATACTCAAGGAGCAAACAAACACACAAAACCAATTTAAAAATAAGTAAATAATTAAGTAAATAACAACAAAAATAATAAAATAAAATAAAAAACATGCTCCTTGAGTGTGTCAAAAACAAAAGCACAACCAAACACACACACAATAAGATAAAAGAAACCACAACATGAACCACATAGAAAAACACAAGAACCACATAACAAAACACAAACAAGACAAAAAAAATAGAACACTACAAAGACATAACCCAAAAAAAACATGAAAAATAAACACAACCAAAACCTAAAATATAAAAAATAAAATAAAAATAAAAAATAAAAAACAACCAACAACAGACAATAAACAAAAACAAAAAACATAGAAAACACTCACACATAAAAACACGAATTAACACAAACAAAGAGAAACCCAAGAACAAGAACGACAAAAACACAAGAACAATAACAAAAAACATAAAAAAACAAAAACACAAGAACAACAAAAAACAACACAAAGAACACAAAAACAAAACAAAACAAAAGAACACACCCACCTTAAAAAACTAAACAAAAAAACAAAAAAGAAAAAAGAAAAAAGAAAAAAAAATTGAACATAACAATGACCTATCTAGACCAGAAGACTATTAAGGCAAGAATCAATAGAGGAAACAAAATAAAGAATAGATTGAGCTAGGGAACTAAAAAAACCTGAATGAACCAAAGAGAAGCAAAAAGAAAAACAAGAAGAAACTAGGTACCTTCAGAATTGGAGCCATCCAAAGAAATGATAGAAAGAAGAGCTTCCCTAATTTGAGAAGCCCACCATCTAGGAGGGTGGCCATAACAAGTAAGATCACCTTTGTCCAAAGCCCAATTAGCTAAAGCATCAACACTCTTGTTTTGATCTCTGACCACATGATTGTAATCAAATTTCAAAAATCCCATCTGGATTAATTGAATCTTCTCAATAATTATTTTTATTCTCCAATCCACCTTATGATTCTTAGAAGGAGTCTTCAAGAGATTAATCATAAGTTGAGAGTCAGACTCAACTAACACCTTTTCCCATCCAACCTTAGTAGCCTCCTGAAGGCCTCTGAGGATACCATACCCCTCAGCAAGGTTATTGGAAAGAATACCCAAATTCTTAGCAAAAGTAAAAACCAGGGAGCCATCTGAAAGTCTACCAATTCCTCCCACACTAGCTTTTCCAGGGTTCCCTCTAGAGGCTCCATCAGTATTGAATTTTCCAAAATCCTTAGGAGGAGGTTGCCAATTTCTTGTCCTATCCATCTTACTAATACTCACATTCCATTTAAGTTGGTTGCCCTTAGAATATTTAATCTTCAATCTTTGCATCACTTGATCCCATCTTTGGTGGGAGTTTTGGGGGTGATTAAGGAGTTGATGGACTGATTCAACTAAGTTGGCTATGGTATTTTGCCAAATATAGTGAATATCCTTCCTATCTTGATTAAAAATTTGGTTGTTCCTTTCATTCCAAATATTCCAAAGAAGAATGGTAGAACCCATCCAAACTAACTGCCTAATAAAATGATCAACACCCTCTTGATTAGGCCAATCCCTCCAAAGCTGTTCAAAAGTAAAAAAAATTGGACCACTATAAGCCAAGTAAAGTGGCCATTCTCCTCCATAGCTCAGAGGCTAAAGTACACTCAATAAAAATATGGTTGAGAGTTTCTACATTCTCTTCACACATTTCACATCTAAAAGGGCCATGAAAACCACGCTTCATAAGTTGCTCACCAGTAAGCACCCTACGATGCAATAAAAGCCAATTAAAGAACCTCACCTTAGGCCAGAGCTTTTGAGCCCACAAATGAGAAAATATGTCAGAAGAATGGTTGGGATTATTATGGCATAAGGTCAAATAACCTTGAGCAACTGAATACTCACCCTTAGTAGTGTTGTTCCATCCAAAACAATTTTTTTCATGGGACCAAGAGAGGGATCTCATATGAAGGATGCCTTGGATATCTTGTCTTTGCCTTTCTAGGATTTGAATAAGCCAGTCCTCAATAGGGATCCAATATCTACCAACATTTGAATTACCAGTATGGTACCGATAGTAATTAGCCACCTTTATCCAGTTAGCTCGGTGAAGCTCCTCCATCCAAGGCCTCCAATCGAGAAACTAAGTTATCAAAGGCTTGTGACCATCCCAAGAATCTATCCAAAAAATTTCTTGTTGACCATTATGAATGATCCAAAATAAATTTTTCTTTATCAAATCCTCACTAGTCTTAAGAACTGCTAAAATGGGAGAACCTTTGGTAGGAAGTTGATAGTGAACAAGGTCTTCAGGACTTTTGTTCTCAGCATATTTAGCACATAGATTATTGGCCCAAAGAGCATTGGGGTTATGCAACATCCTCCAATATAATTTAGCAGCTAAATATTTGTTGTTATTAATAGAAGACCAGAATCCTAACCCCCCTTCACTCTTAGGAAGACATAAAGTATCCCATTTCACCAAGGCCCATTTTCTTTTCTCCTTAGTACCACTCCAAAGGAAATGATGACTGATTTGATCCAATTCTCGAAGAACAACCTTTGGGATATTCAAAACGGAAGAAACATAAATAGGAATAGCTTGAAGGACTAATTTTACCAAGGTGATTCTACCCCCAGAAGAAAGCCACTTGTTGGTCCACTTTCCAATTTTCTTCTTGACTTTGTCCAACAACCAATTCCAATATTTATTTTTCTGCCTTTGAATATTTATGGGAATACCTAAATAAGTGATTGGAAGGGAGGTCTTCTTATATCTTAATTTATCCAAGACCATGGATTCCTATCTAGCGAGAGCGAGTGAAAGAAAATAACTTTAGATTTGTCTTCATTGATCAACTACCCGATAGCCTTAGAAAACATAGCTAATGATTTGCTTAATATTAGAAGCTTCCTTAACTGTAGCTTTACCTAAAAGAGTAGAGTCATCCACAAATTGAATATGAGAGATAGGTCTAGCTCCATGAGCAATGGTAACTCCCTCAAGGGTTTTGTTTTCCCTCTTTTTGGTTATAGTCCTACCCAAGCATTCAACAAGAATGATGAATAAATAAGGGGATAGCGGGTCACCTTGCCTAATACCTCTGGAAGCTGGGAATGACTGAGAAGGTCTGCCATTGATAAGAACTAAGTAGGAAACTAAAGAGATACATCCCATAATCCAATCCATCCAATCCTTAGAGAAACCAAATTGCCTCAAAACTTTGATAAGGAAGTGCCAATCCACTCTATCATAAGCTTTGGATAAGTCTAACCGAATGAACATGGAAGGAGATTTTTGCATATCCATGGAATGGATGGCTTCCTAAGAAAGAACTATCTCATCTACTATTTGACGTCCTTCCACATAACCCCCTTGCTGGGGAAATAATATTATGCAAAAGAGGCTTCAACCTTTCTGCCATGATTTTAGTAATGATTTTGAGAAGAACATTACATAAAGCAATAGGTCTAAAAGTTGAGATATGATCAACCTCTTGAGCTTTTGGAACAAGAGTAATATAAGTTTTATTGATAACCTTCAAAATTTCTTTGGCTTTTCTGGCTTCTTCCACCACCTCTAATAAATCAACATGAAGGATATCCTAGAACTCTTGGTAGAACTCAATGGGAAAACCATCAGGACCTGGGGTTTTCCATTTTTGCATTTTAAAAACTACTTGTTGAAGCTCATTGATAGTAATAGGAGTAGTCAAAATAGAGTTCTCCTCAGAAGTGATAAGAGAAGGGATTTCTTGAAGAACATTTTGTTGAGAAGCTGAGTCAAGAGGAGTAGCAACAAAAATATTGGAAAAGTAATCAACAACAATAGAGTTCATGCCATCCCAAGTATAAACAACATCTCCAGAATCTGATTTTAGGGAAGAAATAAAGTTGTGAGATCTTCGAGCTAGAAGATATTTGTGGAAGAAATTTGTGTTTCGATCTCCTTCTTTGAGCCATTGAATTCTAGATTTTTGCTTCCATAAGATTTCTTCTCTTTTTTCCCATTCCTCTAACTGAGTTGTGAGTTTAATTTCATCTGCACTTCTCTTCTCTGTGAGGCCATCTAAATGGATTTTCTTATTCAAATTTTCAAGATGAGAAATAACTTCATGTTTTTTTTATGAACATCCCCAAACTCTTTCTAGTTCCAAGTCTTGATTTTGGATTTAATGTATTGCAATCTTTTGGAAAAACAGAACATCTTAGTCCCATGCCTAGGTTTACCTTCCTTCCACCATTGTTGCACACGAGGTCTGAAGGAAATGTCTCTAAGCCACATTAATTGAAAACAAAAAAGGAGAGAAACTCACATTGGTTTTCCACATTTCCACCATGACTGGCCAATGATCTAAACCAACATTATTAAGAGTCTTCACTTTAGGAATGTGACCATGGATTAAGAAATTTTTAGAGAGCAAAAACCTATCCAATATCTCCATTATACAAGCTAAGCCTTGCCTTATGTTAGACCAAGTCATAAGGCCATTATCTGGTTGGATATCCACAAGATGGAGGTTTGCAATATATTCGCTCATGAGGTCAGTGCTTTTGTCCAAATTTCTATTTCCCCCCTTTTTCTCATCTAGAGAGAGGATGGTATTGAAATATCCTCCGATCAAGATCCAAGCTTTAGGAAAATGAGAGATAATATGAGTTATATCCTTCCACTGTCTTCTTTTTTCCTCCAAAGAAGTCGAAGCATAAACGATGATGCAGAGCATAATTTGGTTGGAATGTCTACTTTGAATAGCTATAGCCAACAGACCCCAAATGCCAACCATATGGTGAATAACTACCTCTTTTGGGTCCCAAAGACAAGCAATGCCACCAGAAGTCCCTTGGGAACTGAGGGAAACCAATTTTCTAGCTGGCCAAATTTTACTAGCAATTGAGTCCATATCCTCCATTGACATCTTTGTTTCTTGAAGGAAAACAAGATGTGGATGATTTATCTGAATCATTCTTCTAATTTCATTTTGTTTTGAAAGACTCCCTTTGAGTCCTCTAATATTCCAAGTGATGATATTCATTAATACCAGGGCTAAAAAAGTTGGGAAGGGCATTAATATTACCTTCCTCTACAAGATTTTCACCTTCTTTTACCATATGATATTGATTGGTCTTACGACCTACTTTTTTATTAGAATCCATCTTCAATTTTTTTCCCCTATTTCTTGACTTATTCCAATTGAATCTGAGATGGCTTCTAACCTTGAAGAATGCTCGTACATAGCCAAAATTTTACTAGATGGTTCAACGGAGTCTATATTGGGACCTGCATTATTTGAAGTTTTGACATTTGAAAGATTGTTTTTCTTGTGTAAATTTTCTTCCTTTTTTTCTGTTGAAAACCTTTGATTTGTTGGTTTGTCTCCGAGTTCTTCCCTTCATATTTAAATTGTGTTTCTAAGATTTATGTTTCCATTATTTCCTCTTCCTCACTTGGGACATCATTTGTGGAAAGGATTTCAAACATATTAGCAGATGACTTTGATTGATCCTTCATAACTGGTTTTTTTTTATTCTTCTTCTTAGGTATTTGGAAACCTACTGAGTTTATATCTTCTTTCTTTTGATCAGGAATTTTATTTGGGCAAGCACTGGCCAAATGACCATATTCATGGCAAATTCTACAATGAAAAGGAATGTTCTCATAGTCCACTACTTGCTCCCAAGTGTCTTCCCCAAATTGTAATGTGATCTTTTTAGGTAGGGGTTTGTCAAAATCCATTAAAACACAAATCCGAGCATAAATAATATGTTAAAAATTTTGAGTACAATCAGCAGTCATCATAAAAGTTCCTAAAGAGTTTCCAATTGAAGAAAAAATAGTAGGATTTCAAAATTCAATAGGGAGGCCAAAGAGTCTAACCCACACGGGAGCTATAGAAGGCATCTCTTCTTCGAATTTAAATTTAGTATGCCAGGGCTTCATGAAAAGCCTTGCACTTCCAAAAAACCAAGGACCCCCTTGAAAAGTTTTCTCTCTATCTTCATTATTAGCAAATAAAACAAGAAAATAACCATTTGGATAAATAGATATTTGTAACTCACCTTTAGTTTTCTAGTTTTTTGCAGCCTAGACTTTGAAAGCAGATAGGCCCGGAAGAAAACCCACGAACCGACAAATTAGTCCTTTTTTTTCCAAATCTTCAATGCCAGTATGAATGTTACCCATATCAAGCTTAACAATAGGAGTTCCATCAGTTGCTTTAAGACATCCTGACTTCATTTTCCTGGGATCAATCTTAGGCATTCTTAGAGGTTTATGGGAAGCCCTAATATTGATATTAGCATTGGGATGAGGCTGTCCACCATGGAGAGAATCCCTAAAATTCATTTTTTGGGCTGAGTCTTCAAAATTCTTACCCTTGATAGGGGTTTTCATAGTAGAATTATTTTGTGGGTGCACCTTAGCACCAGATTCACTTGAGATATGAGCCATTTTTTGATCAATTTCTTGAAACTTGTTTTGTGATCTCTTTAATCCTTGCCCTAGATGCCATGGAAAGGTATGGTTTTCACTTTTCTTTTGTGCAACAAATTGGAAGTCATTGTCACTCAAGTTCACAGTATGATCTGTTGAAAGATAAATTTCTAACCCATATTGGATCCCCTGCAACATTTCCTACTAAAATATTGAGCATAAACCATAAAAATATTGGCTACTAGGGCCCGAAGGCCCTAAAAACCAACCTCTGGAGCTACTTGCACTCAACCTAGATGAAACCCTCACATAGTCGCTTGCAAAATATCTCATTCACACATAGGGATGTGCTAGGATATGTGTTGCTCCAAATGATATGAAAATTGGTGGAGATATTCTAGGGTTTTTTAGGCATCTACCCTCAAAATTTCAGCTCAATTTGAGTTTGGATGAGTGAGATATGGTCAAAACAAGTTCGATAGTTTGGGAAGTCCTATGAAAAATTTCCCTTCTCTAAAGTGATTTTTTTTTAAACATGAGCCTTCAACAATATTAGACTTTTATGAATGGATTAATGACTCAAATTAATTAGTGGTGGACCATTAATTTTTAAATGAAGACAATGGAGTGGATAATCCTTTAATAAGGGATTAATGACTAGAATTTATCAAGGTAGACCAGGTGATTGTGGACCGTAGGTTTCGATAGAATTTGGCATATGTATGAGCGAAGATACCCTCATTGAAAATTCAATGGAGACATGGTATGAGTAATATCTTATAGCTAAGATTAATTGAAGACACATGGGTTGATGCAGGCAATTGGTAATATGGGGAAAATTTGACTGTGGGTTTATACATGTGAGGAGACTGTTGTTCATTATGGTTCATTACTATTCATGAGGAATTGTTGTGGTTATTAAGTTCATGCTATTATTTATGGTTTTTTATGTAACATTCCCAACAAACCAGTAATGAAGAAGCATCATTGATTCTATTATGAGTATTGTGTATGATTGTATTGGGTAATATTGTATAATTGTTGGGTTACTGCACTTATTGATAATATGGATGGATTGTATGAGATCTATAGTTGCATGTGTGGATATTTACTTGTGTAATTTTTAAGGGTGATACCAATAGGACCTATTTTTAATTTTAGAAAATACTAGCATAAAATATCATATCTAGTAAATGTACAATACAATTATAGGAAATGTATAGTGAGGGTTTACCAAAATCATAAAAATATTTACCAAAATGAATATTTGATCAATTATTTATGTTGGAAATCCATCCTTGTACTTTTGAGAATAATATTTATGAATTTCTAATGAATGATTACCAGATTTGACCAAGAAAACCAAGTAATTGCTAATTGAACATTTTTGGTAGATTGTACATTATGTCAAATCGTACAGTTAATTACCATTGTACATTTGTGATCGTACAATAATATGTTGTACATTTTATAACTGTATAATTAGCTATTGTATGTTTTGGGGAGTTGTATATTTGAAATTGTACAATTGTACAATTTTCCTGTTTGTATAGTAAACCTTAAGGAAACTTCCCAGAATCTATCATCATCCCCTCCCTCATGGGAATATTGTTTATTTTGCTACAAAGGGAAGGAAAATTTTAAAGCATATGAGGTGAAGGAGGTCAAGCTTAATCCAAGTATATCATCTTAATTTTCCTCAAGTAGCATAAAATCTTTTCTTTGCAATACAGAGAAAAGTATTGCAAAGTGTATTCATTGCACTTTAGGATATCAAGACTAGTACAATAAAGAAAATCATATGGAGGATATCCAAGGAAGTTTAGGGTTTCTAGGCCAAAATTAAAAGGTAATGACAATACAAGATTATTTTTACACTTTAGGATTTTTAAGGTAATATAAACAAGAAAATGCTAATGAGGATATTCCTTGCATTTTAGATTATTTAGGGAAAAATAATTCTTTATAAGATAAGTCTCATTATGAGAAATATAAAAAAAATATAAGAGAATTATGAATATGATAGTGTTGGTGGGAATGAAAAAAAGGAGAGGAATGCTATCAAAGTAGGAAGAACGAGAAAAAGTAACTCAAATGTGTTAACAAGAAGTGGGGCTAAGCCCACTAATAAAAATAAAAAAGTGTTGATATATCATGGAATATTAGGGGTATGAATAAGATCCCTAAAAATAGAGTTATTAAAGAATTAATAGGTTTTTATAGTCTTGAGTTTATTTTAATAAATAAAATAAAATAAAGTAGTGAGTAATTTAAATATGCTTTTAAAAATATTTAAAATATGGGTGATTATCTAGTAATTTCTTCTATAGGATCTTTAGGTGGTATTGTAATAATATGGGACAAATGCAAATGGGATGGGGAACTATTAGAAGAAAAGAATAATTTGGTTGCTAGATTATTTTACAAGAAAGAGGAAAACACTAAATTTGGGATTATAAATGTATATGCTCCAACTGTAGTTACTCCTCATGAAAGATGTTGGAAGGACCTTAGCATATCGTTGTCAACTACAACAATGATTAATTCTGATATATCAATTAATGGGGGTGATTTTAACAATATTCTCTCTCCTTTGGAAAATAAGGAAGGTATTATAAGATGGTCTAAGTCAATGCAAGATTTTGCTTTATCAATTCAAATAATCTTTGGGATGTTAGTCCTTCAAGTTTTTAATATAAATGGGATAATAGTCACATTGGGAAAAATCATATATCAAAAATATTGGATAGATTCTTGTTATCCAATAAATGGTTGCAAACAAAGTATACAATTATTTTGAGTAGGATCAGATCACAAATCTATTCTTTTGACTTGTGATTTACTTAATAATGGTCATCCACAACTATTTTCCTTCTAGTTTATATGGATTAAGAACCCTATTTTTTCCAAATGTGTTTGTTATGGTGGGATGAATTAAAATTTGAAGGATCATGTATGTACAATTTTGTTCAAAAGATGATATATTTAAAGCATGAAATGAATATTTGTAATATCAAATATTTTTTCAATATTTTTAATGAAAATAAAGAATTTGAATCCAAGCTCAAAAATTTATAAGATAAGGTAGAAATTAATGGAATGAATCGGGATTCTTATGCGAAAGAAAAACAATTGCTTTCTAACTATTTGTTGGAGAAAATTTTTGCATCCCTAAAATATTATCATGCCACATAATTTTTTGAATCCAATCAACACTATGGGCTTTGATGGATCCGCATCTTTAACTTAGCAATAATTGTATAATGACTTATAACAAATTGAGTTAGGTAAGGAAACTCTAAATGGAGATTATAGAGCTTTTGAGGATGGTCCGTATAACATAGGCCCTATAGGTCTATTCATGCAACCATGGCGACCCACTTTTGATCCTAGAACTGAACCCTTGGCAACTCTAATTTGGCTAAAATTATTTGCAATTCCTTTAGAATACTGGAAAGAAGAAATTTTGGAGTTGATAAGTAATCTCTTGGGCAAATACATAGGCAGATCAAGAGAATCAATGGAAGGAGGATCAACAACGTATGTTAGAATTTGTGTGGAGATGGACTTGGGAAAACCATTGCCAGCGTAAATTGACCTCAAATTCGAAAGGAATATATGGAGACAACAAATAGACTATGAATTTGTGCCTTTTAGATGTAGAGCATGTCATGAATACAAAAATTTGGTGAGAGGCTACCCCAAACTAGCCAAAGGAGATATAAATCCAACAAATCAAAATCCAGGAAACCAACCTCAGTAAAAATAGAATGAACAAAGATTTCATACAGTTATGAGAAATTCAATTTTTCTCAAAAAGATAGCAAAAGGAATGTAAAATATTCATTATTTTATGAATATCTACAAAACCCATTAATTAAAATGCTATTAGTATAAGGATGTCTTATCCATTGTTAATCATAGTAAAACTTTAAATGGTTAACTAAAATAATAAAGAGAAAGTGGAAATTTTGGTTAATTATATTTGTTCAAATGATGTAGTAGACATGATTAATTAGCCAGTGAGATAATCACCGTTTACACATCCAAATAATGTAATATTCAAATCTGAGAAAAATACACAATTGAGACAAATAAATACCCAAAGGAAACAATAGGATTTGTATTAATATCCAAAATATTGTTACATTCATAGTATGATAAAATGACATAGATCTCTTTAAACTAATAGAAATATATTTCTCCATTCAAATGATGTAAGAGAAACCTTAACTCTTCAATCTAAAAGTATTAATAAAGAGTCTCCTATCTTCCACTCCAACCATCAGAAATAATCTTAGCAAGATGGGTACTTCCTTATCAATACTTGAACAATTAAGAGGGAGAATAAGGGATGGATATATGATACAAGATACAAAGAAGATACAAATGATAGGACAAGGAAAACCTAGTATATCTTTGGTCAAAGTTGGATATGCAAAACTTGATGTGTCTTCTACTTTTGCAACTCTTATTTATAGCTTGAAGTTGGTTTATTTTGTTGTAACTGCCTTTAGTTGGTCCCTCCTTCTAGATTTATATGCACCACTGATCCTATTTATGGTTTACAACTAAATTATAGTTATTTGTTGGTCATGAATATGCCTAGTCATATAAAATACACCCTAGACCCAGCCAACATTGAAAGACCGAGAGAAAGAGAAGTCTCTTGAGCCAATCTCCAAAGAGGGCTGGCTCCCAAACTAATCTAAATTGATTTCAATGTTTAGGGTTAGAAATAATAGAAAGAGATGGAAATATGGCTGAAGCCAACAATTAATAGGGAGAAAAACCTCAGATAGCAAATAACCTCAACCTAAATCCCAAATATAAGTAGCAACTGATTCTTAGAATGCACATACATAAATTGGATCAAACATTGACCATAAGTTTGCCTTCAATTATACTTCAAATGTTCAAATGAAAACATAGCCAAATTCAAAATAGTAGAATTCAACATATTAATTAGCATTTGACTAAGCAGAAGTGAATTACACAGAAAGAATCACATGAACATTAGTTTGGATCACCAACTCAAAAGACTCTAAGAACAGAGCAAATGCATTTAGGATTTATGCTTCAATTTTTGCAAAAAGATCCTCCCATTTTTTTTGAGATGTACATTAGTATTTATAGAGGCCTTCCCTCTCCCTTTCACATCGTAGCATTTAAAACATAAAATAGATTTTGAAGAGGAGATCCACAAAATATGCACTTGAAAAGAGAAACAATCCCCCTAAATCTGCCTCGAAGAAATCACATTCCCTGCTTTTATGGATCAAGTTTGAAAATCGAACGAAAACAAGGGACCAAATTTCTTCATTAAATGACTATTCTTGGGGTATACTTGAAGTGTTAGGAGATCACGGACTAGAGATTTTAATACCGAAGGCATATTTAATTTTGATGGCTTCAAAAACTGCATGATTTAACATGTTATCCCATCTTGCGCACATAAGTAAATAGCGAAACATTTAATTTTGGAGCCTCTTTGACCTTGATCTCAAAATTAGTTGGAGAGATTTTAAAACATTACTTTGTTTGATCCTGATTTTCTCCTTACGTTCTCATATGCAATATGAAAAAAAATGCGGACAAAACTTTATTACGCCTTTGTTGTCGCTTCTGTCACGAAAATGTGACGTGTCATGAAATCACGACATTTTCCTTTGCTGCTTTCTCCTATTACCACCAGTCGTGAAAACATGACATGTCATAAAATCATGACATCCTCCTTTGTTTTGTTTTGTTTCCATGCACTTCCATGAAAATGTGACAAGTCACAAAATCGTGACATGTCACGAAATCGTGACATTCTCCTCTATTTGGCTTTGTCTCCACGGCATGTCATGAAATCATGACATCTTCCTTCATTTGGCTTTGTCTCCTTTACTTCTGCAAAAATGTGACATGTCACGAAATCATGACATTCTCCTCTTGCTTAGCTCTTCCATTGCCTTTAGCCGTGAAATCGTGACATCCTTCCCTTGCTGCTTTCTTGTCTTCATGCACTCCGCGAAAATGGAACAAGTCACAAAAATGTGACATGTCACAAAATTGCGACAATTTTCTATATTCTCCTAAGTTTCCACTTTCTCCCCATGAAAATACGACAAGTCGCGAAAATGTGATATGTCACGAAATCGTGACAATTTTCTCCGTTTTGTTCCTTCCTTGCGTTTTGGCCACGAAAACATGACATGTCACGATATCGTGACATTTTTTGTCTTCTCCTTCGTTGCCACCTCCGTAGAGAAAATTTGACATGTCACAAAATCACGACATTCTGTACCATCTTGCTCCTTCCTCGCTTTCCTGCCGTGAAAACGTGACAGGTTGTGATATCGCGACATGTCGTGAAATCATGACATTTTTCCTTAGCACTCCCCTTTGCTACTGTATTACATGAAATCATGACATCCACCTATCACTTTGCTTTCTTGCCATCGTCTGCCATGAAAATGCGACAGATCACAAAAATGCGACATGTCGCGATGTCGCGACAACTTTGCCTTTACTGCTTCCTTTGCTGCTTTCTAGCGCGAAAATGTGATAGGTCACAAAAATGCAACATGTCACGATATCGTGACATTTTTTGTGCTTTGCTTTTTTCTGCATTGGACGCTGTGAAACCACAACAGGTCATAAAAATTTGACATGTCGTGATATCACGACATTTTTAACTTACTTTGCTTTGGCACAAAACTTGTAGAGATTTTTGTTTTTTACTTATTATCCCTTTTGAGGTGCTTGGAGGGACAAACAGAGGAGTGAGTATCTCTACAATTTGTGCATTATTTTGCATGAACAACAACAACAAAAAATGTGGCAAAAATGCCAACATTCTTGGCGGCTCTTGGGGTATACAATTATGTTGTATGCATGAACCCCATACCTTTATTCATTGGGCAACAGAGTAAAGAAGCTAGAGGAATAGAAGAAGTGAGTGCTGGTTGATGTTGGACATTTATGCGGACTGCTGCAACAAGCTCTTGCTGGTGCTAGGCACTTAAAACAGGACTTTTAGCAAAAAATTGTGGAATAGCAGAACTTCCCTTATTCCTTTAACTACTGCATTTTGCCTAGATCGGTTGACCTGGGTAATCACCAGGTGATGTGAAAGGGTCTCCATGGTAGTGTTGAGAAGCACTTGGGTTGCAAAAATGGGAATGAATGGGGTGATGACCAGAAGATGTGCAGGGCATAGAACGAGAATGGTGAATGATGGAATTGTGGAATATGGAGGAGTAGAAGCGGTAGATACAACAACTAAAGGAGACGCTACTGTGCTACCAACTACTAGGATTCCATGGAAATAGATAATGAAATGTAATTATATGGGATGGAGAAAGCGGTGGGAACTATGGAGAATTTCTCAAAAGATAAAGGATTGGAATAAAGGGGAAGTAAAGAAACGAGAACATTAGAGAGGGGAGTAGAAACAACAGTAGTGGCTTGATTATGTACAGTGGAAGAAGGAGTGGGAGAGGAACAAAATGAAAATAAGGAAATGAAAGAAATAAGTAGATGGAAGCCACTACCTACTGGGAAGGAAAAGAAAAAGAGAAAGAAATAGACATACCTACGGGCTCGTGTGCAAAAGGAGCCGAAGTTGATGATTTTTTTTTTTTTCCTTTTTTTTTTTTATGTACAAGGTAACATTGTGTTTTCACATCATGAAATGTAGGCTTTCAAATGAAAGTCGTTCATTGAGATAGGAAGTGAATTACCTTCCGAGTCCTCAAGATAAAATGAATTTGTTGCACCTGTACTGGAAATCTGGAATGGACCCTCCCATAAAGCATCAAATTTCTTGTGCATCCATGGCGTGGCCTTCTTTTCATTCCACTTTAGGACTAAATCACCTACTTTGAATGTGCGGTCAGTAGAACCTTTGTGAAACCATTTTGCAACTGCCTGTGAATGCTTAGAAAACTCATCATAGGCCAAAGAATGTTGCTCTTCTAGCTGCAAAAACTGAGCCAATCGTATGTTCAGAGGATCCATATTTTCTTATATTCTAAAAATTCCTTCAATTGATGTAAGGCCAGTAGTTCTACATGAATAGGCAATCTTACCTATTTCCCATATGCCAAAGCATATGGTGAAGTCTTGATAGACTTCTTGATCAAAATTCTATCCGCCCATAAGTCCTGATTCAACAAAAGGTGCCAAGATCTCTTATTATCCCCCAAGGATCTCTTTAAAATCCATAGCAAGTTCTTGTTTGTAGATTCCGCCAAGCCATTCCCCTGAGGGTAGTAATTAGAGGATGTCTTCAGAAAAATAGTGTACTTGTTTGCAAATTATCCTATCTTGGCTCTAATGAATGGAGTTCCGTTGTCTATGATAATGGCATCAGGAATGCCAAAATGCATGATTAGTCCTTCAATGAAAGTGATTACCACATCCTGATTTACAGCCTTGGTTGGAATGGCCTCAAACAATCTTGTAAAATAATTAGTAGCCGTCAAGATGTACTTGTGTTCGATTGAAGAGTTTGGATCAATGATCCCAATAAATTCCAACCCCCACTGCTAAAAAGGTACTTCTACTTGAATTGGATGTAGGGGTAATGGTGCATTTTTTATTTGTCTCGTATACCTTTGGCATTTGTTGCAAGCTTGAGCAATCTTGAAAATATCCATGAACAAATTTGGCCAATAGTAACCAGCCCGAATAATCTTTAAGGCCATAGGCCTACCAGCGTAATGTCCTCCCGAAATTCCAAAATGAAACTCCTCTAGGAATCTAGCTTTCTCGGGTTCCTTAACGCACCTTAGGAGAACTCCATCAATGTTTTTGAAAAACAATCCCTCAGGCAATAATACATACCTAAGAGCTTGTAGGTGAAACATTCTCCATTGTGAAGCATTTAATTGTGGGGGACATCTACCCGTTGAAAAATAATTAACAAGGTCGTCTGCCCAATCTTGGCCTTGTGCAAGGATGTTCACTAAATTCCTTTCTTCAGCAGGGTCATTCACTTGATGATCGACTATCTTAGAGGCCGTAGTTTTTGCTAATTTTTGGCATAAGGCCTTACCCTCCACCAACTTGGTTGGATGGATCTCAACATCAAACTCTTGAATTTTGGTGACCCAACCAGCACGCTTATCGCCCATCTCGCCCTGAATGATGAAGTTCCTTACATCGGGGTGGATGACATAGATGATCGTCTTGCTCTGAGATACGAAGTGCTTGAAATTTTTGAGAGACTTCATGATAGCATAGACCTGCTTCTCAATGAAATTGTATCTCTCCTCATGGGCTAAGATAACCTCGCTAAGGAAAGCAATGGGTCTTTCATCCCCATAGTCTCCTTTCTATGTAAGCACTGCAGCATAGCTTTCGTCCTCTCCAACTGCATACAAAATGAAGTCTTTAGAATAATCCAAATTGATCAACATAGGTACTTGTGCAATTCTATCTTTAATCTCTTGAAATGCATCCTTCCTCTGAGTTGTCCACTTGAACTCTGCATATTTCTTTAATAGCTTAGTCATGGGCTTGACTACTCGGGCAAAGTCGAATATAAATTTTCTGACAAAATTGATTTGCCCGAAGAAAGATTGCAACTCTTTCTTATTGGCAGGGAGTGATAGTTTCTTCAAAGCTTCAGATTTCGATGGATCAATTGCCAAACCGTTCTTTGAGATGACATGTCCCAAGAGCTTACCTTCCTTTACTGCAAAAATGGACTTCTTTGGGTTGACGAAAATGCCAAACTCCTGACATTTCTCAAATATCTGCCTCAAATGAGAATAGTGTTATTCTCATTTGTACGAAAATACAATCATATCATCGAGATAGATGACAATGATCTTATTTAAAATCTCCCCAAATGCGATGTCCATGGCCCTTTGAAACGTAGCCCTAGCATTGGACAATTCGAAGGGCATGCACTGATAGGCAAAGGTACCCCACTTGGTTGTGAATGCGGTTTTGTGTTGATCCTCATCCCTGACCCAAATTTGATTGTATCCAGAGAATCCATATAGCAATGAAAAGTGTTGAACCCCAAAAACAATGTGAAGGATATGATCAATGTGAGGCAATGGGTAGTGATCCTTCAAGGATGCTCGGTTCAAGTTTTGAAAATCCACACACAGCCATATATATCTCCATTTTTCTTACAGACCGAAACCAAATTAGCAACCCAAGTCGAGTGCTTAATTGGATATATAATCTTGGCCTACAACATCTTTGCAAGTTTAGCCTTCATGAGGGCTTCAATATTTGGGTTCATCGGTCTCTGCTTCTGCCTGAAGGGTTTGAATCCTTCTAGCTCGATAGTGTGCTAAATGATCTCTTTATCATATCCCCTCAGATCCTCGTAGCTCCAGGCCACGATGTCAAAAAACTCTTGACACAATTATCTGATCTCTTGCAATTCAGCGGGAGTAGAATCAGTCCCAATTTTGATGACCTTATCAGCCTCCAACTGAAGCTCCATGTACTCTTTCTTGTCGACCTCAATATGATGCTTCTTGGAACGATAATTTTGATCAAACAAGATTTCTAGAGTAATGATGCCTTTAGTAATGTGGTTATTCCACAACTGAATCAGGCCTTTAGTTTCTTCATGCTCCAAGGTCCTTTCCTTGATGGTGGCAGCTTCTTGAACCAAAAAGTTAACAATTTGCTCATCGCTATTGAAGACTTGTCAAAAGGTGTCCTTGTTTGGGATAGAGGGCCTATACACCATTCTCACTATTTTTGGCCTTCTCACCACCTGCTCGATTGGTGAAAAATTTGCTCCCAAGGAAGCCAGTAGGTCAGCATGTCTATTTTGTTCTCATGGAATGAAATGCATGCTGAGAGCAGAGAACGATTCGAACAGGTCCCAGACCTTATTGCGATAGTTCTTGAGATAGTGGTGCTTGAACACACACTTATTGGTCACCTGATTGACAATAAGCTCGGAGTCACCAAATATTTGCAACTGTCGTGCTCCAAGTTTCTTAGTCTTCTTGAGGCCTAGGCATAAAGCCTCATATTCTACTACATTATTTGTGCATCTCTAGGTAAAATTATATGAATAGGATCGTTGAATCCCAGAAGGTAATACTAGAACAATCCCAGCTCCAACGCCATTTCTACATTGTGTTCCATCGAAATAGAGCTTCCAGAGCTGGTGTTGACTTTCATCATTCTTTTCTTTAGCCTTTTCAGGCTTAAAATGGAGTAACACCCCAAGTCAGTTTCCATCATGGTGTTGAAATTGGCCATGGAAAATTCATTTTCTGAGCGGAGCTCTTCTAAAGCTTCTTCCATTAAGTCAAGCTCGCCAAATTCTTCAGACATCATGTGCACCGAATTTTCTAACCTATATATTTCATCTATTCTCTCCACATGAAATATGGAAGGCTTATCATTGAAAATTTTCACCTTTTTACCTTTATGGATCACCTCCAAATGAGTAAAATCCAAAGAAAGGTAACCCTCAAGTTTAGCCATGAACTCTTAGGAGAGACACATACCAAAACATGGCTCTAGGTCCACTACT
Source organism: Wollemia nobilis (assembly GCA_028583015.1). NCBI lineage: Eukaryota > Viridiplantae > Streptophyta > Pinopsida > Araucariales > Araucariaceae > Wollemia > Wollemia nobilis. The sequence goes on from JAQPPZ010000057.1 coordinate 4,700,340, forward strand.
ATGATCTCCTGGATCACAGTAATATTATGCATGGCATGCAAGGAGATAGGAACATCCTTAATTATGCCCATCATCTTTACTGAGGTACCATCTAGCTGCAAAACTCCCATGCTAGTCCTTGTATATTCCATGCCTATGACATCACATACTGCCTTAGGCATGACAATAGTAGCTGCTCCTGAGTCAATGAGGCAATTATGCACCACATGTCCCTCCATTCTTAATGAAAGATAAAAAGGTGGTGGTCTATTTTTTCCATTGACTGAAGAGGTCAGAGTTTGGGCCATAACTACCTGGGTTGGAGCCTTCCCCTTACTTTGTGTGGTCTTTCGAGATTCTTGTAAGAGATTCACCTATCTAGGCAGATGCAAGGTGTCATACAGACTTACCTTGGCTGGTATCTTTTTGAGTTCTTCAATGATGTTGCACTCGATCGAAATCGGCTCTCTCCCTCCACTAGCAGATTCAAATTTGCTTCTATATTATTGGGTGACCTCCACTCACTGCCGTTTAGTCAATGATGGATACCGCAACGTCTCTCTAGATTTTTCCTTCATTTTTTATTGTGAGTGGGAGGTATAAGCCTTAGCTTACAACCTCTCTTTTGCTTGTGGTGGAAGCAAATCCTTCGACAAAACAGGTGGGTCTTGTTGCGGGGTTGGAGGATCATGAGTCTTTGTAGGTATTTTTTGCTTTATTGCTTGTGCAGGAGGCACTTTCAATGGCTCCATATTAACCAGATCTACCACCATTGGTTTCTTTCCACTGCATGTCAAGACTGCGATGTATTCCTTAGGAGACATTGTGGAATTATGATCCACCTCTCGAATCATGTTTATACGGCTCCCTATAAGAACTTGTAAATAATTTTGGTGGACCATGCAAGTGGACTCATCATGTGGGTCATTGCATGAAGAACACCAATAAGATGGCTCATGTGAAACTTTAGAGGGGCCAGCCTCTTCACTTACCAAGATCATTGAGTTCCTCTCAAGTACTTTCTCTATAACCTTGCTAGGAGCAACTTGCTCTCTAGTTATCGCCAAAATAAATCTTCATGGATAAACATTCCTTTTTGCATATCTCCACTCCATATATGTCATCTTGTTAGTTAGGGCTCTCATGGCCGACTAAATTTCTTGCAAAATAGCCAATTGAGGATCTGGGCTTGAGGACACAGCGATGTCGATAGAGGTAATGGAACTGGTGGAGAAGGTAATGTAGGAGTTGGAACTAGAGAGGTTAACTATGGAATGGGAATCATAGGTACCAAAGTTGTGGGAGGATTCCATGAATATGAAGGGTACATGAATGGAGCAGTGTAAGATGTGGAGGCTGCACCTGTATGCTGGTATTACAAAAGCTTGGGAAAAATGGGCATAGTCATTTTCGAAGGAAATTTCCCAATGACAATCAGATCGACCTCATCCTTCTGTTCCTGGGAATATAGTGTAGGAAATGTTTGAACGTTGGACATCCTAATGTTCATACTAATATCTGAGTGGAAAGCCTTAAGATAGTAAAATTTTGCTTGGTCATTAGTAGGGCAGAGACCATCATGAACTCTCTACCAAGTTTGGGAAAACCTAACGTTGAAATCCACTATATCCTCTTGAGGATGCCTCTTGATATTAGTAAATTTATGCAACAAAGAAAATGGGTCCGCTTGCTCATTGAACCCTTTGATTAGCATCTTTGCTAATTGATCCCACAAATTTATGGAGTTGGGAGACAAGGATCTATACCAGCACAATAACTTACCACGGAGTGACAGCACAAGCAATTTTATCATGACATCTTCGTCTGTGATATTATGAATTTTAGCCAAGGATGCCACATCTGACACATTCTCATACATGGTCTTTGAAGTCCCATCGTATGTAGGCAAAGCATTTAATGCTACAGTAGGAACTAGATTCTGAAAAGGTAGGTCCAACACTCCCGAATGGTTCCAAGCAGGAAATTTACATGGAGGAGGTTGTTGACCAACCATTTGTAATGCTAGATTTGGATGTACTAGCAAGCTCGTAGAAGTACTAGGAGGAGTCGAATATGGCACAAACTGACCCGCCACCTACAAAGAGATAGAAAATGATGGGTTCACAGGACTTACCAATATTGAGCACTCCCTCTAGTTTTGAATATCAATCTCGAAGAATTCAACTGGGTCTTTTGATTCTTTGGCTCTTGATCTCGTGATCATGAAGTAAATATTTTCACCAGCTTCACGATTGGAGATTTCTAGGTACTATACAGTCACCCCCAACAGAGTCACCAGATGAACTTACAATCTCCACTTTGAGGTCAATATAGTTCATCAAAATCTTGATTCCTCTAGGTGTCAAAATATGGGACTTGTGAGTCCCATCGGGCATGCCAAAAACTATTGGCACAGGTGGGTTTGTCAACTTGGAATAGTACTTGTCCCACCGATTATGGATCTTACTGAGATAGAAACTATCTGTCCCACCAAGTGTGCCAAAAACTATTGGTCACAAATCTGCCTAGTCATATAAAATGTGCCCTAGACTCGACCAACATTGAAAGGCCGAGAGAAAGAGAAGTCTCCCGGGCCAATCTCTAGAGAGGGTTGGCTCCCAAACTAATCTAAACTGATTTCAAGGTTTAGGGTTAGAAATAATAGAAAGAGATGGAAATATGGCTGAAGCCGATAGTTAATAGGGAGAACAACCTCAGATAGCAAATAATCTCAACCTAAATCCCAAAGATAAGCATAAACTGATTCTTAGAATGCACATACAAAAATTGGATCAAACATTGACCATAAGTTTGTCTTCAATTATACTTAAAATGTTCAAATGAAAACATAGCCAAATTCAGAACCGTAGAATTCAACATATATTTTAGCACTTGACTAAGCATAAGTGAATTACATAGAAAGCATCACATGAACATCAGTTTGGATCACCAACTCAAAAGACTCTAAGAACAAAGCAAAATACGTTTAGGATTTCTGCTTCAATTTTTGCAAAAAGGTCCTCCCCTTTTTCTTGAGATGTACATTAGTATTTACAAGGCCTTCCCTCTCCCTTTTGCATCACAGCATTTAAAACATAAAACAGATTTTGAAGAGGAGATCCACAAAATATGCACTTAAAAAGAGAAACAATCCCCCTAAATATGCCTCGGAGAAATCACATTCCCTACTTTTATGGATCAAGTTTGAAAATCGAACGGAAACAAGGGACAAAATTTCTTCATTAAATGACTGTTCTCGGGGCATACTTGAAGTGTTAGGAGATCACGAACCAGAGCTTTTAATACTGGAGGCATCTTTAATTTTGGTGGCTTAAAAAATTGCATGATTTAACACGTTCTCCCATCTTGTGCACATAAGTAAATAGCGAAACATTTAATTTTTGAGCCTCTTTGACCTCGATCTCAAAATAAGTTGGAGAGCTTTTAAAAAATTACTTCGTTCGATCCTCATTTTCTCCTTACATTCTCCTATGCAATATGAAGAAAAATGTGGACAAAACTTTATTGGGCCTTTGTTGTCGCTTCTATCGCGAAAATGCGACATGTCCTGAAATCGTGACATTTTTTCCTTGCTGCTTTCTCCTATTGCCACTAGTCGTGAAAATGTGACATGTCACGAAATCATGACATCCTCCTTTGTTTTGTTTTGTCTCCATGCACTTCCGCGAAATCGCGACAAGTTGAGAAATCGTGACAAGTCACAAAATTGTGACATGTCACGAAATCGTGACACTCCTCTATTTGGCTTTGTCTCCACGACATGTCACAAAATCGTGACATCTTCCTCTATTTGGCTTTGTCTCCTTTACTTCCGCAAAAATGCGACGTGTTGTGAAATCATGACATTCTCCCCTTGCTTAGCTCTTTCGTCGCCTTTAGCTGCGAAAACGTGATGTGTTGCGAAATCGTGACATCCTTCCCTTGCTGCTTTCTTGTCTTCATGCACTCCATGAAAACACAACAAGTCGTGAAAATGTGACATGTCACGAAATCATGACAATTTTCTATCTTCTCCTTCGTTTTTGCTTTCTCGTCGTGAAAACGCGACAAGTCGCAAAAATGTGACATGTTGCGAAATCGCGACAATTTTCTCTGTTTTGTTCCTTCCTCATGTTTCGGTCGTGAAAACACATGTCGTGAGATCGTGACATTTTTATCTCTTCTCCTTCATTGCCACCTCCATAGAAAAAAATTTATGTGTCATGAAATTGTGACACTCCGTACCATCTTGCTCCTTCCTCTCTTTCCTATCGCGAAAACGTGACAGGTCACGATATCGCGACATGTCGCGAAATCATGACATTTTTCCTTAGTGCTCCCCTTTGCTACTGTATTGTGTGAAATCGTGACATCCGCCTATCACTTTTCTTTCTTGACACTGTCTGCCATGAAAATGCGACAGATCACGAAAATGCGACATGTCGCGATGTCACGACAACTTTGCCTTTACTACTTCCTTTGCTGCTTTCTAGAGTGAAAATGTGACAGGTCGTGAAAATGCGACATGTCGCGATATCGCAACATTTTTTGTGCTTTGCTTTTTTATGCATCGGACGCTGCGAAACCGCAACAGGTCACGAAAATACATGTCGTGATATCGCGCCATTTTTAACTTACTTTGCTTTGGCACAAAACTTGTAGAGATTTTTGTTTTTTACTTATTATCCCTTTTGAGGTGCTTGGAGGGACAAACAGAGGAGTGAGTATCTCTACAATTTGTGCATTATTTTGCATGAACAACAACAATAAAAAATGTGGCAAAAATGCCAAAATTATCCTAAACTACTCTTCTAGAATTTTACACTTGGTCATATTCTGATCGTTAGATTTTCTAGTAGGCTACAACTGTGCTAAATTTAGACATTAGATCTTATATTTTTACTATTGTATCTTTTTCCATAGTGGATCATTAGCTCAACTTCTACTTCCTTTATATTTTAGTAGCTTCATGATCTAATAAATTTTGTAACTTTTGAAGATCACTTTATTATCTTTATAACATGATAAAAAATTTGGTCTCTATGTTTGGCATCTATGATAGGCTTATTTTAAACTTTAGCATTTTTTGAAAGAGAAAAAGAAATGATAAAGGGATAAAATATGAACTAAGGTACAAGGGGGAGGTAAAAATTATAGAAAGTGGAAGATAGTTATTGATGAATATATATATGCGCTAAAAGGAGGTAAAACTATGGTAAGGAGGAAAAGATAGGGACACAATATTATATGAAATAAACAATGGATGAACAAAAAAATAAATGATATTACAGTAAGAAAGGGAAGAAAAGAAGGGGCATAGTGAAAAAGAGGGTCTAGATCAAGGGACACCCCTACAAAACTGTATTTCCATGAGTATAATTCACTATGGCTAATATCTACTTCAAGTGTAGACAAGATGCCTTGAGTGAATATTACAAGCACTTGTAGGCTAGAGTCCACCACTTCTATGCTACTTTTTCTTCTTTATGTAATTCATTAGAAATTTTTTTTATGGGTCACTTTTTTCTATCTACCTATTTTCTTGTGCTTTTGAAATCATATGCATACTTGGAAATATTTTCTTGTGGATCTAGAGAATACCAAAACATATATAGGTAAAATTTTGAGTGATGGTTTGGCTAGTTGACTCTTCTAAAATTATTACAGAATTGTGTTGTCTGTTTGAGGACTTTTTCCAAAAAAATCAACTTTTGGTGAACTATATATTCATATCTATTTTCTTGTTAACCAAGATTCTTCCTTGTTGGCTACTCTCTATGTAACTTATAGTATACCAAATACAGTATGATATGTGATCTCACTCATATGAACTTTGTCAGCTTAATTTGATCATGCCTAGACTATTTTTAATTTTATTCATAGAACTATAGAATTAATGAAATGGTGATTGTAGTTCTATGAAAAGGTTTAAGAAAAAATTATCTGTTCTACCAAAATTTTGCTACACTTATTCGTCTTGACTATGTTTCAAGTTATTTGATAAAGTAGCTTTACTTTGTATGCAAAAATATATACAAGATAATTGTTCAGTAATTATCTGTATTATGGTTGTGTATCGCCCAAATTTTTTGCACCCTTACCTTCGGGCTAAAGGATCCGTGCCCTGGAAGGGGGATGCGAGAAGGATGGGACAATACCTCGGATGGAGAGGCCCTTTGAAGGTCGTGCCTCTCGGGGGAGGGGTATAAGGGTGAATTTTTGACGGATGGTGGGGTTCACCAGGAAACTTTGAGTGGTAGTTTCCATGCCTAGGTTGAGAATGGGTTTGATGTGTTCATTTTATATTCAATCATTCATATTCCTAGGTTGGCCAAAATGAATCTAAGCTATTCTATATGAAATTTTGGGTTTATATGCAGACAACAAACATGAATGAATCTTAAATACAGAGACTATGTGAAATGGAAAGTAATACACCTGATTCCTGATGTCTGGTGTAGATTCTAAAGCTTGTAGGAGTCCAGATCATCCCGGATATGATAGGATCATCTGTAATTGTACAGAATCATCCCAAATCATAGGCGATCATCTGAGATCAGACAAGATCATCGGTGACCTAACGAATTCGTCAGAAACCTACAATCATGGAAACAGACACCAAAAACCAAAAATGCAATTGCAAGAATGATGCAAAATGATAGAAATAACAGTATAGATGCTTAAATAATGAATCTAGATGGCAGATCAAATGGGATGCATTGTTTTAATAACTCATTTTAAGTTTTATCATACAAATATGCTAAATGAGGTGAACTCCAGGATGCAGAACAGAAATAAATCGATCTAATGCATAATTAAATACGAGAGAAAGGTAGAAAATGCAAACTCAGGGCTCTGGTTGCCCCCAATCTAGACTGCAGTTGAAATCATCTACAATCGTACGAGATCATCGTCGATCTCATCAGGATCATCCGAAATCGTGTTGGATCGCCTGCGACGATCCGAGCTTCCTCCGATTGAAACACAGTAAAATCCTACAATAAAACCTGCAAATACAAATGCAAATGATAGGGGCGAGGATGTTCTAATACAACACAAAACTAGAGTTGCAGGGAAATGATCAGCTAGGGGGATAAACTGGGAAAATCCCAAGTTTATATAGGATTAGGGGGAGGTTAGGAGGTTGGGGATCATCCCAATCTGGGAGATCTCCAACGTAGGAATCTCCAACCGCGTAGACACGCTTCTGCCCGAGTTGGAGAGGTTGTTGAAACAAAAGCTAATTATGAAAATTTGGTTTTGGGATGAAATCATCTGGACGTTCTGTCCTAGATGAATTCGTCCGATCTGGGATGATATCATCAGATCGGCGATGATATCGTCCAACGATCAAAACAAATTCTAAAAATGGCATGAAAAATGAGGTGAGCGGTTAACGGGCGATTTTGGGGTTAAAATTCAAATTTTTGATCTTTTTACTGATGGTTTAACTGCGCCAATTTTAGGGTGCTACATTTTTCCCCCTCTTTAGCAAATTTTCTGAAGAAAATGCGTTAAAGACGAGTTCTTCATGCTTTACGAGAAAGCAAAAATTTATTCAATTTTTTAGACGACGATTCTAGGTCGAATCGTACAACTGCTTGCTATGGTGCCCCCTCCGAGTTTTTACCCAAATCAAACGTTTGAGGTAAAGACATGGAAAAAAAAAATTAAAAAAAAAAAGTTGTTTTTAAATAAAATTAAGAAAAATAGGGTAAAACCCTAATTCATTTTTACTGTTCACTTTCACTGTTTCAGAGCTCTGCAGGCGAAATGGTGGAAACAACACACAGATCGACAGAGGTCCGACGCGGGTTGCGGGTAAGGTTTTAAACTTGATACATTATGTTTTTAACTTGATTTGTTTAATTTTTTAATTGAATTTTGATTGTTTTTGGGCGTCGTGGCCGTTTTTAGGCCGTCGACGACCACGGGACGAAATCGTCCCAATTCTGCCGAAATCATCCCTAGATCGCCGATTTCGTCCGAGGACAAAATCGAAGAAATAGGGGCGATCCCGTCCAATAAGGGGCGATTCCCAAATTGATGAATCGGAGACGATTTCATCCTATTAAGGATGATTTTGCTAAATTTGGTACGATATCGTCCAATACTGGGCGATATCATTTTTTTTTTTATGAAATGAAATTAATTTTAATCGATTTTAAAGATTATGTACTAATGATTATTTGTTTTTTTATTGTTTGTTTTGCAGAGGGGGTTACTAAAGAGTCGGGAATGGAAATACGAGGGGCTCAGAGATGATGTAGCCACGCTCGATCAGGCCGAGCGAGACAGGCTAGCGGAGGTTGGATTGCAGCATGTGGCAGAGATGCCACAAATTCCTACGGATATGGGGCTACTGACGGCCCTAGCAGAGAGATGGTATCCGGGATCATCCTACTTCTAGCTACCGACAGGGGAGATGGCTCCCACTCTAGAGGATGTATGGAGGATCTTGAGGATCCCCATACATGGGCGATTTATGACTCCTTTGGCCAATCAGGGCCATGCTATGATGCGACTGTGCGCGGATCCGAGCTTCACCCTGGAGAAGGGCGGAGTGAACATCGAGGCATTGAGGCAGATGCTTGGGGCATCTCGATTGACCCAGGTTTTGGTAGGGGTGGTGGGTGGCCTACTTCTATGCCACCAGAGCGGATGCAGGTTATCGTGGCTCCTCTCAGATGTGGTCTACGACATGAGAGACCATGGCTACAGGTTTTCTTGGGGTAGTTTTGTACTATGCCGCTTGTATAGGATCCTCTACGGGGTCGTATACAAGGGAGGTCGATGTCTGGTACTGACATCGTTACTACAGGTTTGGTGCTGGGAGCACATTGCGGTACGGAGGCCGATAGGGCTTCCACTAACAAGGGTTGACCGAGAGAGACCCCGAGTTTTCTATTGGTGGCTCCAGAGAGGGTCACAGTGAGAGGATAGATCTATCGATGTCTCGAAGGTTGCTAGATGACCTCATCCTAGATCAGATCACCTAGAGGCCATGGAGAGAGCATCCAGGGTGGGGAGAGGATGGACAGGAGCTGGCTCGCATCAGGCGAGTCTGCTGGTTGAGGATGGAGCGGGGAGAGGTAGAGCTCCATCGCTACGACCAAGTTTTGAGGTAGTTCGGTCTACAGTAGGGGATCCCTTCTCTCAGGGATTACGAGTACTCCCGAACTATCCGGGATAACACTACACTGAGAGGGGCTCTAGAAATGCAACGGTTCTAGAGTCAGGACATTGACGATGCCCCCATTCAGCCAGTGGATGGGGATGATGCTGGGGTGGCAGACGGATATGATGCCGGTATGTAGCATCCCCCTCCTCGGATGACGAGGGCATAGGGTCCGATGCATGCTATTGTGCAGTGGATGGGGAGGCAGTGCCAGGCTGCCATCGATGCAATGAGGAGTCACGGAGGGAGGGATCAGCGATGGCCTCCTCAGGAGAGATGCTAGAGAGTGCCATAGGCTTCGAAGAGACCGCAGTAGCCAGAGAGGAGGGAGGAGGGGCTCCCTTCTCAGCAGAGGGAGAGGCCACCATCACCCGATAAGGGCAAGGGTATCAAGGTGGGGGAGAGCAATGAGATGGCGGCTCTCCGAGTGAAGAATGCCCGCTTACGAGCTTAGGTGCAGATGCTACAGGATGAGGCTACACGACTTAGGGCTCAGAGCGGAGGGGCGAGCATGCGGGAGTTGGCACGGGCTATTGCTCAGACCACGTTCTATCAGGGAGCATACTTCCAACTGGTTCCAGAGGGCCAGAGGTTACAGCTACCAGCCGGCATTGCAGAGCCGATCAGGATGGGGTCATCGAGGACATCCTCATGATCGACGTCGAGGACCCACGACACAGGATGGACTTCGATGGGACCACCTCCTCCACCTCAGGGCGAGAGAGGAGATGAGGCTGAGAGCTCGAGGGCTTCTCGAGACTAGTTGCATATTGACTGTAGATTGTATAGTTTTGAGAGGATTGAGTATGCCAGGGTATAGATTGTGGCATACCAATCTATTTTGATATGATGTACATATATTTCTTGATATATATATATATATATATATTCTTTTTGTGATATGACTTGTGCATATGTTGTATGATGCTTTAATATTTTAATTGTTGATTGATTATTCATGTAATTATGTCGTTGGAAATATTATAATTTTATGTCATGCCATAAAATTTAAATGAAATAATCTGATGTAAACAAATTGGTTGTTGTGGTGTGATTTAATGAAAAAAATAAAGTGACTTCTAACAATAATTTCAAAGGACATTGTCGTTGTTACATGACCATTTCATGGAGTCGCCGCTCGCTAGGTCATTAAGCTAATCCCAGTAGAGAAATATTGCTAAAAGTAAAAGGGTGCTTAAGAGACTTTCTTAAGACTTTTGTGTTGTGATGATGAAAAATGATGATGGTGATGATGATTTGTTTTCAGATGTCCATGAAAATATTATGCATGAAATATTAAAAATATGATTTTTGCTAGGCATAAAATTCCTAAGTGTGATAGAAATTTGAATAATTGCCTAGGAATTATACCATCATCGCAAAACTGAATGTTGACATAATAACATGAAATAGAAAAGGTTTTCGTTCTTTTTAAAGCATAATTGTGTAACATAATGATTTAAGCCATATGCTTTTATGGATTAAATAAATGGAAAATAAAGTTAAAATGATGATTTGCGCTAGGCATAGAATTTTTAGGGATAGACTTATACCATCATCGCGAAATGCAAAGAAGAAATTGATATAATAGTTTTATTGCATAATTGATTTTTGAGTTTAAGATAAACATAAAATATAAGATGAGGACTTGCACTAGGCATAAAATTCCAATTTAGGTTTAGGAACTATACCATCGTTGCGAAAGTCGTAAATATATAAACGTGACTTTATAGATGTTCTCAAGTGAGAAAATCAAATTATTCTAGAAGATATGCATAAATATTTTAAATTATCTCAAAGACAAAATTTAGATTTATAAGGAACCCCATGTGCATATGTGAGTTCATTACCGATCTGGATCTATCATAATGATACAAAATCTCTCAAATACAAATGTGTGTGCAATTGTATTGTTCATTTACCGATTTTGAGCAAGATAATGTGATACAAGTAATTTGAATTAACCAAATGAGTGTTCGTTGACCATGATTTATATGCATATAACCGTACCAAACTACTATGTAAGTCGGGTCATCAAGAGCTAGCTGATCCATGAGCAGACATAGGTCTATACAAAAGAAGGTCGCTAATGTAACAGACATATCACCACGCTAGGAGTTACCCAAGGCCAAGCGGGTTGGGCACAAACCACCTGTTATGGGGCTTACCTCATAGTTTTCGAATAATTGAGGATTCCAGGGATTCAAGCTCATTCACCCTTATTTTCTTTTCAAAGGGTAGGGGAAGGGATTTTATTGCTTTTTGCTTTTTCTTTTCTTTTCTCTTTTTTTTTTTTGTATTTTTGCTTGATACTGAGATAATGCTGAAATATTGTTGAGATGGTACAAAATGCTACTGAAATAATGCTTCTTTTTCTCATGATTTTTCTTGATTTTATTTTTCTTTTTCTTCCTATACTAGGGATACTTGCTCGGATTGGCTGTAGAGCAAGGGATTTTTATTCTGGGCAGGGGTGAGCTTGTCCTTTTGTCAATTCTCAAAGATTCTAGACCATGTGCATGATAGGATAGCAGGGGAAACTTTTCGCTCAAAAGACCACTTCTACTATGTAGCATCGTTTTGAATTTGCAATGAAATCATTTTAATGTGAAAAGGTATACTTGGTTCAAGTAAATAACAAGATCAGTTCTCTATGCTCAAAACTTTATTTAATTCAACTGTGGACTTTGATATAAGAGAGATTAATAATCATACCAAAAAGGATCAAGATATTAATTCATGTGAGTGTGAAAGTGAGGGATTCCAAATAAATGCTAATTTATCCAAAATAACTAAAAATATAACTGCAATACTTCAAGAATTGACAGGTGCAAAAATAAAAGATGTTTGTGAAGATTTTGATTAATTTGATTTTTTTTTTAGATTTAGATTTTGATTTATGAATTGAGAGAATACATAATATGACTATTTTTGAAAATTTTTATATGAATTTACTAAAATGAGACAAGATGTACAATATATACAGTGATGAAATTACCAGAATTATGCGTAATAGCGCTTAAGATGCATAATGTTCATAGGTTCTTTAAGATCTTTACCATCTAAGGTAGCTAATATGTATGCTCCCGATCCAAATTTAGCAGTGATGATATATGGCCCAAGCCAGTTAGGTTCAAATTTACCTTTAAGGTCTTTAGTTGCATTAGTATTTTTTTTATTTTCTTTTAAGACGAGGTCGTCGATCTCAAAGGATCGATGATGAACTTTCTTAAGATATGCTCATTTGAGCTTGTTCTGGTAGGCTCGAAGATGCTCCAAAGCATTGATGCACTTCTCATCTAGGAGTTCCAACTAACTAAATCTGCCAACATGATATTCATCTCCTACTTCAGTATCTTGAAGTAGTAGAGCCAAAGAAGGAACTTCTAATTCAAAGGGAAAAATAGCTTCAGCGCCATAAACCAAAACAAAAGGTGAAGTGCCCGTGGGAGTACGAACGCTAGTTCGATAAGCCCACAAAGCAGGATATAATTGAATGTGCCAATCTCGGCCAGATTTATTGACCAGATATTTTGAGGATTTTAATTAATGTTTTATTAGATGCTTCTGCTTGGCCATTACCCTGAGGATAATAGGGAGTGGACCAACGATGTTGAATTTTATATTTTTGACATAGTTTCTTTACATATTTATTTTTGAAACAAGTTCCATTGTCCGAGATGAGATTTGCAGGAATTCCGAACCTACAAATAATTTGATTGAAAATAAATTTGGAAACTTGGGTTCCAGTGCAAGAAGCTAAGGGCATAGCTTCAACCCACTTCGTAAAATACTCGGTGGTGGTTATAATGAATTTGTGTCCATCAGATGACACAGGGTTGATTTTTCCAATAATGTCTAAGCCCCATTTTGAAAAGGGCCAAGGAGATGAAATAGCCTGCAGTTCTTGTGCAAGCGCATGGACAAGGTCAGCATGTTTTTGGCACTTGTCGCAATGGTGCACGTAATCATGTGCATCATTCTCCATGGTAGGCCAAAAATATCCTATCCTAAGGAGCTTCTTAGCAATGGCACTACCACTAAAGTGTCCCCCACAAGATCCATCATGGGCTTCACTCAAAGCTGATCTAGACTCTTCTAGATTCAAACATCTCAGTAGGATACCTTCAAAAGATCTCCTATATAAGGTATTGCCAATTATGACGAAGCGACTTGCTCATCTACGCAATAACCGATGCTGGTTTCTATTAAAACCTTTAGGGAAGGTCCCATTTTGAAGAAAATTGAGGATATCAATGTACCAAAGTTTAGGAGTAGTTTCATTGATTAGAAACATGTCCAAAGGTTCCAAGCATGATTTAATTGAAGCGGGTTCCTGGAGTCGATGAATAATGATGGTAGCATATTCGTCATCTAACTCCAAGGGTAAAAGAGATGCAACTGTGGCCATGGCGTCAGCCGCACGATTGCTAGTTCGAGGAATAGCTTCCAAGGTAACTTGATCAAATAAAGATATTAATTGCAATACATATGCTTTATATGGGCACAATTTATCATCTCTGGTCTGATAAACATCATTAATTTGATTTATAACAAGTTGAGAATCACCAAAAACTAATAGATTTTTAATTTTTAGTGCCATGGTAGCTCGTAATCCAAGGATTAGAGCCTCATATTCAGTAGTGTTATTAGTACAAGCAAACGTTAATTTAAAGGATAGAGGTATGAGGTGTTTCTGTGGAGATATTAAAATAATACCTGCACTAGCCCCACTCATGCATCGAGCTTCGTCAAAGTATAAGGACCATTGCTCTGAATGATCTGCCTCTAGTCTAAGGCATTCGTTAGGAAACTCAATGACGAGGGGATGGGTGGATTCCAAGGGTGCAACAGCTAATTGATCTGCTATGATTTGACCCTTAACAAACTTCTGTCCTATAAACATGAGTTCAAACTCGCTTAGCGCAAGAACCCACTTTGTTGTGTGACCAGATAAATAAGGTCGACTCATGAGATACCGCAAGGGATCGGATTTAGCAATAACGTATGTTTTCTGACTGAGCATATAATGGCATAGTTTTTGTGTAGAAAATACGACTGCTAGACATAACTTCTCTAATGTTGTGTAGCGGGTTTCATAACTAATTAATGTTCTACTAATGTAATAATTAGCACGCTCTTTCTTCTCATCATCAAGTTGAGCTAACATAGCCCCTAAAGCAAAATCTGAAGCAAAAATATACAAGATAAATGGGCGATCAGGTCTAGGTGGCGAAAGTACAGGTGGGTTAAGAAGGTATTGTTTGAGGAGTTCAAATGCTTCCTGACATTCATTGTCCCAATGGAAAGAGACATCCTTCTTAAGAAGCTTAAGAAAGGGTCCAGTTTTATCCACCAGTTTATCGATGAAGCGACGGATGGCTTGAAGCTTACCTTGTAGACTTCGTAATTCAGATATATTTGTGGGTGCGGGCATATCAGTGATAGCCACAATCTTGAGAGGGTCAATTTTGATGCCACGTAAAGAAACTATAACCCCCAATAATTTATCGGACTTAACTCCGAATATACATTTGGCTGGATTCAATCGGATAAGGTATTCCCTTAACCGATTAAATACTTTTCTCAAGTCATCTAAATGGTCATCTTCTTCAATAGAACGAGCTATAATGTCATCTACATAATCATGTAGTATATCATGCATCATATCATGAAAGATATAAGTCATGGCTCATTGATAGGTTGCACCTGCATTCTTTAAACCGAATGGCATCACTTTCCAACAAAAGGTCCCCCAAGGGGTAATAAAGGTTGTTTTAGCCTGATCTTCAGGAGCTATCCTGATCTGATTATAACCAAAAAATCCATCCATTAAGGATATCATTCCACTCCCAGATAGTAAAACAATGATCTGATCCATGTTGGGAAGGGGAAAATCATCTTTAGGGCATGCAACATTAATATCTCTAAAGTCTGTACAAACCCTAACCTTAGTAGCTTCTTTCTTAGTTATTGGAACTACATTCGAGATCCATTCAAGCATAATCAATGGCTTGTATAAAAATAACATTCAGGAGTTTTTCTAACTCTCCTTTGACCAGTAAGGCCACTTTAGGATGCATTTTTCTAAGTTTTTGTTTAACAGGTTTAGCATCCGGATGGACTACGAGGTGATGCATGACTACAGAAGGGTCTAAACCTGGCATATCTTCATATGTCCAAGCAAAGACATCTTCATATTCTTTAAGAAATGCAATGTATTTATCCTATTTTTCTTGACTCAATTCTGATCCGATGTTGATTATGTGAGGGTTATCCTCGGTTCCAATGTTAATTTTTATGACATTTTCTACTTCCATGTGTAGATCTCTCTCAAAATTAGGTGGGGTGGGTGAGACGCCCAATTCCTGTAATTCTTCCAAGGTTAGCTTGGATAATTCGTCTTGAGGAGTCATGGCCTCAAGCTGGGTTATAGTAGGTATAGAGCCATCAAAATAAAATCCATTGTGTAATAATTCCTCAATGGAGACATCATGGAAGATATCTCCCTCCAACTCATCGTTGGATTCAACGATCATCTCAGGATAAGCTATAGATAGCATATTACATGTGAATGGCTTATTCGTTAAACACAAAACATCGCGTTCATCTAAATAATCTTTGTAACATATAAGATGGTCATCATCCTCGAATGGCTGACCCTTACTAGAAAATAGGCCCACACCACATCGAGCGGGCCATGGCTCTACCTCAAAAGGTTCTTTCATACCATTCTAGAAAGGTCCCAAACCTTTCCCTTTATATCCCAATTTAAGCATTATAGGTTTGGCTTTAGTATACTCATTAGTAAAATAACATCGAGCATATCCATCATAATGAGTTCTGATGTTTCTGGGTATTCTACCCCAATCATATCCCTTATAAATAAAGGCACAACTCCCGACTTGGTAAATACTTCCCATAGGCTATGGGAGGCCCAAGGTACGAGGAGATGGTGGCAAATTATTTAAAACAAGGGAATATTGCATAGAAACATTCGTTTCTTCTGATATAAGAATTTGAGATAGATCGGGTAAGAGCTCATCAGTAAGAGCATAAGAGGTAGAAGGAACATTCCCTATGTCTTCTGATGCAGAAAATATGACTTTGGTGGATGTAGACGGTGTAGAGGTGTCAATAGATGGGTCTATTATAGGTATAGAAGTTATAGGAGTAGAACAAGAGACATTGGTTGTGGGATTAGGATCTTTCTTAGGTCCTAATGCGGTTTGTTCAGAAGATGGTTGAGCTATATGTGAAGGTGCATCTGATGGAGAAGAAGTAGATGACATTGTGGGTGTGAGTTTCACACGTTTAGATGGATAATGAGAATTAGGATGTGTGGATGACAACGCGGGGCAAAATTGAACTCCAATGGGTTCTGCCAAAGCACACATATCAAAGGGTCATGGATCACCATGAATGGTAACCAACTGATTCTTAAATTTGAATTTAACACATTGATGTAAAGTTGAGGGAACAACTCGCATCACGTTGATCCAAGGGCGACCCAAGAGTATATTGTACGATGCAGGGCAATGTACAATAAACACAGTCGTATCCAAGGTTCTTGGACCAACTTGCAATGGAATGGTAATAACTCCACATGTTTCTTGTGTTTTGTCATTGAAAGATTTTATAATCATATCAGTTCTTTTCATTTCATCACTTCTAAACCCAAATATTTGGTAGAAGTCAAAAGTGCAAATATTTAAAGATGAACCATTATCAATCAAAACTCGTTTGATTGCTACATCTCCAATTAAGGCGGTAATATATAAGGGGTTATCTTTGTGTAAACTATGTTGCGGTATGTCTCTATCCCGAAAGTCAATACAATCAACTTCACGAGTTATTATAGTATTGGCCATGTCTTGAGGGTGAATGTCTTGTGGTACCATCATCTGGCTTAATGTGAGCATTAATTCATCTCTATGTGTGGGAGAAGATCTTAAAAGGTCCAAAAGGGAAATTCTAGCTATAATATTTGATAATTGTTCATTAATATTATAGGGAGGTTTAGGTTGAACATTAGGTGCATGATTCCCTTTATTAGGAACCTTCAAAACAAATGGAGTTGATCCACCATTCTGAATTTGATCTTGTTGAGAATTTTGAGCTTGTTGTCTAGTAACAGCTCCGATGGTACCTACAATATTATTCTACGGATGATGAATGGGTCTTGGTCTAGCATTTATAGCTAACTCATTAGAAAGTAATTGGTGAGATGAGGGTCTAGTAGTGACTCTTCTTGGAAATGGCTCTTCTGGAACCATATGACTTGTGATAGGGTGAATAGTATCTGATTCATCTTTAGAGCTATTCGATTGATTTGATGTGATTTCCATATCACTCTCAGTCTCATATTCTGTATCACTAAGATCAGGTATCTGCATATTATATAGAGGCCTGGTTGTAACCATGGATAAAGTTGTGTCAAAGGTTTCCAGATCATGAATAGGTAAATGCCCACTAATAGTTCCTACATATCGGGCAGGAGGAGGAACATTATGATGTTCAATTTGATTAGCCACCTCCTTACCATGTTTTGGTAAAGGATGTTGAAATATGTCCAATGACTGATTGGCATTCTGATTCTGGTTTTGTGTGATGTTCTATTGAGTGTTATTAGGAGGATTTTGCTTAGGTTGAAAGGCTTGTACCTCCATCTCATTGTTATCAATCAAGTCTTGTATTTTATGTTTTAATATTTTACAAGAGTTGGTAGTGTGTCCAGGTCCTCTATGGAAGTCACAATGTAAATCTGCTCTGTATCCGGGTATAGTTGGATCAGGTTCCCGGATATTTGGTAATTGAATCAAGCCTCATTCTAATAATTGTGGTAGAATAGTTGATAAAGGTTGATTTAACCTAGTAAATTCTCGAGGAGGTCTATCAGGAGGTTTCAAGTACAAACTTCTCCGCTGTCTTTGCAGCATTAACATTAGCAACATTTCTGCTATCGGTGACTCCATCACCCACAACTTGTTTATTCTTATATTGATTCTTAGATGTTTTCTCATCGTCTTTATTTTTAAGCTGACCTCTCCTAATGAGAGCATATTCCACTCTTCGGGCTAAGTCTATAGCCTGATCGAAGGTGGTCAAGGTAGTAGTTGATAATTTGTAAGATAGTTGCTCTTGCAAATTATTAATAAAGATGTCCAACATCTCCCTATAAGGCAACACAAAGTGTAATTTTCCTATCAATTGTCTCCACCTAGCTAGGAAATCAGCAAAGCATTCGTCTTTGTCTTGTTTTAAGTTATACAAATCTTTAATGGTCACATGTCTTTCGATATAGGCACTAAATTGATGAACAAAAGACTCGGCAGTTTCTTTGAAATTCCTCAAAGAATTAGTGGGTAATTGATAATACCACTCTAATGCCATTCCTCCCAAGCTTTTTGGGAACATTTTTAGTAATAACAAGTCATCATGTGATATATCATGACATGCTATCCTAAACATATGAAGATGCTCTATGGGATCTTTCGTTCCTTTATATATGGGCAGGACAGGCATAGGAAAATGTTTAGGATACGGTTGTGCTACAACTATAGGATCTAAAGGCTGACTACACATCTCTCGATAATTGTACGAGGGTCGGTAGGGATCTATCTGGTCCATGCGGGAAACTAACTGTTTCACCATGGTTTCAAGATTATTAGTTTGTCCACCGTATTGGTTCGGTGGGACATAGGTATGGGATTTATGAGTGTATGATGGTGTGGCATAAGGATTAGATGCTATATTGCTATTATGCAAAGTGTTGGTAGGAAGAGTATTATGAAGGGGATTTGTAATAGTATTATGTTGTATCCCAGATTGTTGGTAATTGGTGTTTGGTTTTGTTTTGGGTTTTTGTTGATTTGAGGTATGTTGCTCAATAGCTTGGTGAAATAGAGCAGTAAATGATGGTTTATTTTGTGCAGGAATGACCCTAGGCTTGTTAACAAGCACTTTAGGTGGTTGGGTAACCTGTTTTTGTTGCATGTTTATGGATCATAGCTACTATATCCAAATTGGATGGTCTAGCTTGATCACTCTCTTGTTCAATAAAGGACAAGGGATTAGTGCGTGTGTGAAATACATCTTCTAGGGTTGCTTGAGTGTCACTAATTCGATCCTTGTCCATATGGACTGCTCTATTAAAAACACCAATATTTGTGTTAATGAACTTCCAAAATTGTTCCATGTTTTCAAAAGTGATAGCTCCTCCTGGAGACATTTTAGGGGATGAGGATCCTTCCTCTCTATTAATTTCTTCTTGTTCATTTGCTACAACAAGCTCTTCTTCTTGCTGGTCTAGGATTTCTTCTTCCTGAACTTGGTCCTCAGGAGGGACATTTTGGTCAATTAATGGTCTTCCTAACCAATCTTCTTCTTCTTCGGTTTGTTTTCCATTCCTAAGTCTAGGCATTGTGCTAAACTTAGGTTTTAGCAAAATATACTATATATATCTATATATATATATATGCGATAGGGTTGAGAGGTATATATTTTAACTATATACCTACTATAATACTTTAAAAAGGAAATGTTTTGTTTTTTTTTTTGTTTTTTATTATTATTTCACAAGTATAAAAATAAAAAACAACATGCTAGTTGTAAATAACAATAGTAAAAAGAATGACTTAATTTTCTATAAATAGTTTATGGATATCGTTGATAGGATCAAGTTCATCAGGAGTCATGAAATGCTCCTCTTCAAATTGGAAGTGGTTTTTCATGAACTTGACAAAGTGTGCTATGGTAATATGATCTACTTCAAACTATGACTTGTAAAAATAAAGTTCATGGTAATACTATCGATACAAAATAGCTCTAGGAACTCTATTCCATATTTTTATATCCGTAAGAATGACTTCTTGATCCTATATACGAGATAGAAACTTATGTACTACAACTACGTTCTCAAGGTATTCCTCAAAGGTGTACAATTCTAAAGACACAAGTGCTATTTTATCTGCTAACCACCTATGGCAAGCTCTCTGAAGTTCATGGTACAAAGTCACCTGATCGGGATCCAGGATTCTATTAGGATTTTATATCCTAACCTTTATTAATAATAATAATATAATAATAATTTAATATCATGTAGTATAGTTTATAATATAATAATTAATTATTAATTAATTATTATATTATATTATTGGGCTTAGCATAAGTCATAATAATTAATTATATTAATTATTATGAACCATTGTGGTGAAGAGACATGATGGTTAAGGTTAGGTCGGTATATATGATTGTTCAAACCATTCATTCAAGATCATCCATGAAATATTATATAAAACATTTATTAAAACATTGAAGGGACTTCCCGACAATCCAAAAGCGATTCTTTTAGTTTTAGGTTATTTATTTATTTATTTATCAATTTATGTGCTAGGAACCCTAGGTTCCTACCATATGGTATCAGAGCCTTATGGATCCAACCATATTGGTCAAGGAAATGAAAAATGACATTGCAAAAATTAGAAGAATGATTGAACAAAAACAAAAAAAACAAATGGAACGTTCTGATCGTATTATACAATATTTAATGGAAATGCAAGAGGAGACCCTAGCCATGGAATCTCAGGTAGAGGAGGAAGAACCCGTAGCCATGAAATCCCAATTGGTACCCATTGCTCTTCCCAAGAATGAAAAAAATGCAACTGAACATATTGCTCCAAACCCTAAATTAATTGTTTCTCTGGATGAGCCCATAACCATAGAACTCCAAAAAATACCTATTCCACTTCCGAATAAAAATTATAAAAACCATAAAAAAACTTCAATACAAAAAATAATTACAGGTAGTTGGGAAACTAAGTACGGCCACAATGTACATTTTTCTTGGAATTCGTGTGCTACTACAAGAACATTTTTGAAATCTTATACCCCAAAAAAATGTTGTTGTAAAGCTATTGACCTATTCTATCAAATAGAAAAGACATACTTGAAATCAGATTCAGTCACTATTTCGAGTGTTCTATCCATATGCACCGATGTATCTACTTTGAAGAATAGAAAGGAGATTCATGCATACATAATCACATGGCGTCTATGTTCTGAGAGGCCACCTCCTTGGCCACCACCAACTTCTACATTTGATGCCCAACCAACTAAACAAGATAAAAAATTTCGTAGATTGTAGCAGTGTGCAACTTTGAGATCAACAAGACTTTCTAGAAGAGATGGCAATTCCCAGATACCACAATTACACAATGTGATTTTTTTTTTAAAAGAATACATGGAGTTCAACGATGGAAGTTTCGTGAGACTTGTGCAGAAAGAGACATCAAGGACCTTCAATTTTTTCAAATGTGAAATGGTGGACACTTCTTACAGATTTGTACAACAACAAATAGATATTAAGTTTAATGAGACTATTTGAAAGGGCTGACAATTCCTCAAGTTTGTCATTTTGGTCTGCACATAAATGTACTAGTGATTTCAGCTGATGAAAATTTGCTGGAAAACTGCTTATATCATTTTCACCGATGTCAAGAACTTTCAGCTTGATAAGATTACCCAAACATTGAGGAAGCTCTATTAGATTACACCCAGACAAATATAACTCTTCTAGATTGAATAGTTCTCCAATTTCATTGGGAAGACGCACCACCCAACACTTACTCATATCGAGAAAGCGAGAAAGTTTAGTACTCATCTTTCGAGGCAGCACTGCAACTGGAAATGCATTCTCTCCTTGCAACTTATAACTAGTTGGAAATATCATCCATAATTTTAACATACCATGAAATGGTAATTATGAACCCAAACATAATCAACTTCTGGATTTATAACTTCTATAACCTTGTCCGCAAAGATCTTATTAATAGAAACTTACTGCCAACGAGATTGGTCAAAATGGCCTCCATGATTTGGAGAAAGTGGCAACTGAAGTAGCTCATTTGTTTAGTTTGTATGATAAGCGACGATGGTTCATCATATGCCACTCGTGTGGAGAAGTTCATGTTACTCATTATATTTAGGAATTCTATAGAACTGGGAGACCACAATCCATCAAATGGGTAGTCTGGATATCTGGATACACACAATGTTGATTTTAGCAATGGCTGCAGAAATTTACCTATTGTATTTATCCATTTGGAGCTCTGAAACTGCGTTTCTTAGAGTCTTAGCAGTGAAAAATTTTGATCGCAGGTAATCCTGGACACCCATCCATCAAACAAAGGAAACCTGTTTTCTAGCTCTCATATGTCTCGTATTTTTTTTTCTTATAAGAGCCGAGGGAGGTCACAGCGTGTGGGTTCTAGAAGATCAAAGAATATATCTATCAAGCGATATAACCCAACCTCAATTTCTCCCCAAATCTGGGAACAGTCATTGTTAATGAGGGGAAGAGTGTACCCGATAATAAGGATGTTCTTTTGTTCGTACTTTTCCAAAGGAAAAATTTCATGAACGCATGAACCACCCCCCGTAAAATTTGGTGAAAATTTTATTTGTTTCCCGATCACAAAACACTCGGTCACATTTTCGAGAGTTTCCACAACACTGTCTGTTAGAATATTATTTTATGAAATATGATAGAAGACAATCTCTGGTGGATATGATATTGCTACTCAGCTTCAAAAAACAATATGTTGTTCAAATGATTGACACATGTGACATGTCAGGTTGAAATTAATTACAAATATGTTATAAACAACATCATTTGTTGCCCAAATTTTGGACCTGGAAGAGACTATTACAGGGTATAATGCAAGGCCAAAGGACCACAATGCATCCAATGACAGAAATATTTGATTTGGGAAATATATCTGACCAAAATAACATGAATATTGAATCATATATATTGAATCATATATTTATTAGGGTGAACGGATAAATCTTATGGCAGCTCCAAATTTACCTGATTATCAGGTTTTTCGAAATAGTTCTAACTACAAATTTTGAAACATATGAAGCCATGCTGGTACCAGTAGTTCATTTATTAATGGGTGGGCCTATGGAAATGCCAGCAATGCTAAAAATATAGCTAGTCAAAGTTGCACTACTGAAGATAAACTAACAAGTGGTTGGAATTATGTTTCAAACATGCAGTAAAACATTAGGAGCATAGGAGATATATTGGTTCATCACCTTCGAATTAATCATGTGGTTGCAGTATTTTAGAATCCCTAATTGCTTAAATTAGCCAACACATTTGATTGGCGAAACAATTGACTAGCCATTTTAAACCCTAAGGATTGAAAGCATTAAAAGGAGGTCTATTTTTTACGTACGATGTCGTTAAAAAAAAAAAGTTGCTACCAAATTGCCAAACGAGAGAGCTTCAAAATATCTACGTGCCTAGGGAAGAGAACGAACCACTACAAGATACTTTCAATGCAT
The DNA here is from genome assembly GCA_028583015.1 of Wollemia nobilis. Classification (NCBI taxonomy): domain Eukaryota; kingdom Viridiplantae; phylum Streptophyta; class Pinopsida; order Araucariales; family Araucariaceae; genus Wollemia; species Wollemia nobilis. The sequence continues at coordinate 4,723,849 of JAQPPZ010000057.1, forward strand.
GTGGAGGAAGTTCAAAGTAGGCTAACGGTAATAAAATTATAGTTGTGTCAAATTGGACGGAGAGTGCAGTGTCTTATCACTGCGAATGAAGTAATCGAACCATTTAAGAGAGGTAAATAACAATTGGAAGACATTTATTACAACTGGAAATACAAGACTGCTAGAGAAATAAAGAATATTAGTACAACAACTAATTCAAGTTGTGTTTGGTTGACTGACATGATACTGTTCAACCTTACATCGCGTACTGATTACTGGACAAGAGCGTTCTTTCTTGACCCAAATATTGATTGTTTGGTGAAGTGTTGCTAAGTTGTTGTGGCGAAACAAATCCTGTAAGGTGTATTATGCAGTGCTTATTTCTTGACTTGCTAAAATTTAGGATAAAGAACATAGCATTCGAAGCACCACGACATTATTGGCCTCCTTGAGTAAGGAATGGAGATGTTTGATCAAGAAGACACAAGTTAATTAAGAAGCAACAAGCTAAAACGAACCGTTACAAGATAGCACATACAACAAATGCGTACCAAATGTTAAAAGATAGCTATTGCACCGTTATCGAGGGGTGTTCATAAGCCAAATATTGTTGTTGTTGGGATGCTACAAGCCTCGTATAGTCCTCTCTTATTGCCAAATATTGAATACTAGCAACTCGGTGAAGTAGCCCACAAAAATAATATAATTCCCATTATTATTAAGGAATATATTATTAAAGGTTTGTGCCAGGATTTCATTAAGCTATGGTAACTGTTATCAACAAAGTCCACAATGCTACTATCTACCCTACAAACTGAGCCTTCCAAAGAATAAAGTGTTGAAGATTATTTTCCCAGTCTTTCTAAACTTTGAGGACAAAGTTTTTCGAGGAAGGGTGGCATGTTAGGATTTTATATCCTAACCTTTATTAATAATAATAATATAATAATAATTTAATATCATGTAGTATAGTTTATAATATAATAATTAATTATTAATTAATTATTATATTATATTATTGGGCTTAGCATAAGTCATAATAATTAATTATATTAATTATTATGAACCATTGTGGTGAAGAGACATGATGGTTAAGGTTAGGTCGGTATATATGATTGTTCAAACCATTCATTCAAGATCATCCATGAAATATTATATAAAACATTTATTAAAACATTGAAGGGACTCCCCGACAATCCAAAAGCGATTCTTTTAGTTTTAGGTTATTTATTTATTTATTTATCAATTTATGTGCTAGGAACCCTAGGTTCCTACCAGATTCTATCTAGGAAAAACCTCTTAATTTGCCTAAGTTCTATAGATCTAGATTCAATAATACCCAATCTCTTATAAAGTTCTTCCCACAAAGGTTGGACTCTATTTGTTTGAGGTACTCTAAGCATTGAAGTAATCTCTATGGCCGTTAATTGAATTTCAACATTTATGGTGACAGCTCGTCTTCTATTATAATCTACCATCTAAATATGATATGCAATTTTAACAGTTGTCTAATGATTCTAGATGTTCTTAATAATGTAATTTTTTTTTTTGGATTGTTTTCAAAAGGTGTTTTAGTTTCACGTCGGGTTCACCAAAATGTATCACCCAAATTTTTTGCACCCTTACCTTCAAGCTAAAGGATCCGTGCCTTGGAAGGGGGATGTGAGAAGGATGGGACAATACCTCGGATGGAGAGGCCCTTTGAAGGTCGTGCCTCTCGGGGAGGGGTATAAAGGTGAATTTTTGATGAATGGTGGGGTTCACCAGGAAACTTTGAGTGGCAGTTTTCATGCCTAGGTTGAGAATGGGTTTGATGTGTTCATTTTATATTCAATAATTCATATTCCTAGGTTGGACAAAATGAATCTAAACTATTCTATATGAAATTTTAGGTTTATATGCAGACAACAAACATGAATGAATCTTAAATACAGAGACTATGTGAAATGGAAAGTAATACACCTAATTCCTGATGTTTGGTGTAGATTCTGAAGCTTGTAGGAGTCCAAATCATCTCGGATATGATAGGATCATCTGTAATTATATAGAATCATCCCAAATCATAGGAGATCATCTTAGATCAGACAAGATCGTCGACGACCTAACGAATTCGTCAGACGAATTCATCAGAAACTTGCAATCATGGAAACAGACACCAAAAACCAAAAATGCAATTGCAAGAATGGTGCAAAATGATAGAAATAATAGTATAGATGCTTAAATAATGAATCTAGATGGTAGATCAAATGGGATGCATTGTTTTAATAACTAATTTTAAGTTTTATCATACACATATGCTAAATGAGATGAACTCCAGGATGCAAAATAGAAATAAATCAATCTAATGCATAATTAAATATGAGAGAAAGGTATAAAATGCAAACTTAGGGCTCTGGTTTCCCCCAATCTAGACTATAGTCAAAATCGTTTGCAATCATATGAGATCGTCGCTGATCTCGTCAGGATCATCCGAAATCATGTTGGATCGCCTACGACGATCCGAGCTTCCTCCTACTAAAACACAGTAAAATCCTGCAATAAAACCTGCAAATACAAATGCAAATGATAGGGGTGAGGATGTTCTAATACAACAAAAAACTAGAGTTGCAGGGAAATGATCAGCCAGGGGGATAAACTAGGATAATCCCAAGTTTATATAGGATTAGGGGAGGTTAAGAGGTTGGGGATCATCCCAATATGGGGGATCTCCAATGTAGGAATCTCAACTGCGCAAACACGCTTCTGCTCGAGTTGGAGAGGTTGTTGAAACAAAAGCTAATTATGAAAATTTGGTTTTGGGATGAAATCGTCTGGACGTTCTGTCCCAGACGAATTCGTCCGATCTGGGATGATATCGTCAGATCGGAGACGATATCGTCCAACGGTCAAAAAAAATTCTAAAAATGGCACGAAAAATGAGGTGAGCTGTTAAGGGGCGATTTTGAGGTTAAAATTCAATTTTTTTATCTTTTTACTGATGGTTTAACTATGCCAATTTTAGGGTGCTATAGGTTGTACTCAACTCCTTTTTTTAATTTACTTTGTTTCTTATTTGTATGAGAATATGGTGTATCTACCCATGCCTTTATATACTCTACTTTTTTATGCTTGTCTGTGTTTCAATGTTGGCTATTAATGATATCCCTTTATCTTTTGATTAATCCTAAAATATTGTATTAATATTGAAAATCCACAACTATATATCTAAATTCTAGAGTGAACGCGGGTCACTAATCTATGTGAGAGAGATTTGACGATAATTATTTTAGTGGATTAAATTTGGATAAAAATCTCTAATTGATCACAAGTCATTGATTTGGGTAGACATGACAAAATGTGAGTCACATATCTTAGTTTGAATTTTCAGTATCCACTGGGGCAATTGGTTTTATTTGCATGTGCTAATTTGTCAATGAATTGTATCTATAAATCTAGAGGTCCGAAAACACCACAGACCATTAATTTCCAAAATACTCGAGATAATTTTTGCTAAGTAATGTGGCTCAACGCAAAAATTTTCTTTATCAATTCAAATGATCTTTGGGATGTTAGTCCTTCAATTTTTTAATATAAATGGGATAATATTCACATTGGGAAAATTGTATAGGAGAAATATTGGATAGATTCTTGTTATCCAATAAATGGTTGCAAACAAAGTATACAATTATTTTGAGTAGGATCAGATCACAAATCTATTCTTTTGACTTGTGATTTAGTTAATAATGGTCATCCACAACTATTTTTCTTCTAGTTTATATGGATTCAAGACCCTATTTTTTTCCAAATGCTTATGTTATGGTCGGATGAATTAAAATTTGAAGGATCATGTATGTACAATTTTGTTCAAAAGATGATATATTCAAGAATGAAATGAATATTTGTAATGTCAAATATATTTTTAATACTTTTAAATAAAATAAATAAATTGAATTAAAGCTCAAAAATTTATAAGATATGGTAGAAATTAATGGAATGAATCGGGATTCTTATGCGAAAGAAAAACAATTGCTTTCTAACTATTTGTTGGAGAAAATTTTTGCATCCCTCAAATATTGTCATGCCATATAATTTTTTGAATCCAATCAACACTATGGACTCTGATGGATCCACCTCTTTAACTTAGGAAATAATTGTATAAATAATTCTAACAGTTTGAGTTAGGTAAGGAAACCCTAAATGGTGATTATAGTATAATTCAATTGTTCTCAACAAGATAGCAAAAGGAATGTAAAATATTAATTATTTTATGAATATCTACAAAACCCATTAATTAAAATGCTATTAGTATAAGGGTGCCTTATCCATTGTTAATTATAGTAAAACTTTAAATGATTAACTGAAATAATAAAGATAAAGTGGAAATTTAGGTTAATTATATTTTTTCAAATGATGTAATAGACATGATTAATTAGTGAATGAGATAATAACCATTTACACATCCAAATAATGAAATATGCAAATCTGATACAAATACACAATTGAGACAAAGAAATGCCCAAAGGAAACAATAAGATTTGTATTAATATTGAAAATATTGTTACAGTCAGAGTATGGTAAAATGACCTAGATCTATTTAAATGAATACAAATATATTTCTCCATTCAAATGATGTAAGAGAAACCTTAACTCTTCAATCTAAAAGTATTAATAAAGAGTCTCCTATCTTCAACTCCAACCATCAGAAATGATCTCAGCAAGTTGGGTACTTACTTATCAATACTTGAAAAATTAAGGGGGAGAATAAGGGATGGATATAGGATACAAGATACAAAGAAGATACAAATGATAGGACAAGGATAATCTAGTATATCTTTGGTCAAAATTGGCTATGCAAAACTTTATGTGTCTTCTACTTTTGCAACTCTTATTTATAGCTTGAAGTTGGTTTATTTTGTTGTAACCACCTTTAGCTGGTCCATCCATCTAGCTTTATATGCACCACTGATCCTATTTATGGTTTACAACTAAATTATAGTTATCCTAAACTACTCTTCTAGAATTTTACACTTTGTCATATTTTGATCATTAGATTTTCTAGAGGCTACAACTGTGCTAAATTTAGACATTAGATATTGTCTTTCTACTATTGTGTCTTTTTCCATAGTGGATCATTAGCTCAACTTCTACTTCCTTGATATTTTAGTAGCTTCATGATCTAATAAATTTTTTAACTTTTGAAGATCACTTTCTTATCTTTATAACATGATAAAAAATTTGGTTTCTATGTTTTACATCTATGATAGGCTTATTTTAAACTTTAGAACTTTTTGAAAGTGAATAAGAAATGATAAAGAGCTAAAATATGAACTAAGGTACAAGGGGGAGGTACAAATCATAGAGAGTGGAAGATAGGTTTTGATGAAGAGATATATGCGCTAAAAGCAGGTAAAACTATGGTAAGGAGGAAAATATAGGGACACAATATTATATGAAATAAACAACGAATGAAAAACAAAATAAGTGATATTATAATAAGAAAGGGAATAAAAGAAGGGGCATAGTGAAAAATAGGGTCTAGATCACAGGACACCCCCACAAAACTGTATTTCCATGAGTATAATTCACTATGGCTAATATCTACTTCAAATGTAGACAAGATGCCTTGAGTTAATATTACAAGCACTTGTAGGCTAGAGTCCACCACTTCTATGCTACTTTTTCTTCTTTATGTAATTCATTAGAAACTTTATTTATGGGTCACTTTTTGCTATCTACCTATTTGCTTGTGCTTTTGAAATCATATGCATACTTGGAAATATTTTCTTGTGGATGTAGAGAATACCAAAATATATATAGGTAAAATTTTGAGTGATGGTTTGGCTAGTTGACACTTATAAAATTATTACAAAATTGTGTTGTCTATTTGAGGATATTCTCCTAAAAAAATCAACTTTTGGTGAACTATATATTCATATCTATTTTCTTGTTAACCAATATTATTCCTTTTTGGCTACTCTCTACGTAACTTATAGTATACCAAATACAATATGATATGTGATCTCACTCATATGATCTTTGTCAGCTTAATTTGATCATGCGTAAACTATTTTTAATTTTATTCATAGAACTATAGAATTAATGAAATGGTTATTGTAGTTCTATGAAAAGGTTTAAGACAACTTTATCTGTTCTACAAAATTTTTGCTACACTTATTCATTTTGACTACGTTTCAAGTTATTTGCTAAAGTAGCTTTAGTTTGTATGCAAAAATATATACAAGATAATTGTTCACTAATTATCTATATTATGGTTGTACTCAACTCATTTTTTTAATTTACTTTGTTTCTTATTTGTATGAGAATATGGTTTATCTACCCATGCCTTTATATACTCTACTTGTTTATGCTTGTTTATGTTTCAATGTTGGCTATTAATGATATCCCTTTACATTTTGAGTAAGCCTAAAATATTGTATTAATATTGACAAGCCACGACTATATATCTAAATTCTAGAGTGAATGCGGGTCACTAATCTATGTGAGAGAGATTTGACGATAATTATTTTAGTGGATTAAATTTGGATAAAAATCTCTAATTGATCACAAGTCATTGATTTGGGTAGATGACAAAATATGAGTCACATATCTTAGTTTTTATTTTTAGTATCCACTGGACCAATTGGTTTTCTTTGCGTGTGCTAATTTGTCAATGAATGATAGCTATTAATCTAGAGGTCCCAAAACAACACATACCATTAATTTTCCAAATACTCAAGATAATTTTTGCTAAGTAACATGGCTCATTTGTTCTCTTGAAAATAGGGCAATGCAGACCGTGGATCTATTTTGACAAAGATAGCCAGGGATTTTTTTCTTTGTTCATACGCAGAACATTCATCTTCTAAAAACGTAACAATTTTACGACAAGTCCTATAAAATAAATTTGTCTTTACTCACCAGTAAGCATAGACCACATATCCTCTTGGAAAAGTCAAATATGGTCTTGGATCATTCATTTGAATGTGCTCCAATACAAGAGTTAGTGGAGTACATGTGGCCATTTGTGATCATTCATTTTCATGTTATGAAAATATTAGAATTTTTTTTGGTGTGGAAAAAATCCCAAAAGGGATGCCACTTTTGGGTAAGAACCAAGGAGTCAAGGATATCCATACCACCTTTGACATACTCAAGGAGAAAACAAATACACAAAACCAATTTAAAAATAAGTAAATAACAACAAAAATAATAAAATAAAATAAAAAACATGCTCCTTGAGTGTGTCAAAAAAAAAGCACAACCAAACACACACACAATTAGATAAAATAAACCACAACACGACCCACATAGAAAAGCACAATAACTACATAACAAAACACAAACAAGACAAAAAAAATAGAACACTAGGAAGACATAACCCAAAAAAGCATGAAAAATAAACACAACCAAAAACTAAAATATTAAAAAATAAAATAAAAATAAAAATAAAAAACAACCAACAACAGAAAATAAACAAAAACAAAAAACATAGAAAACACTCACACATAAAAACATGAATTAACACAAACAAAGAGAAACACAAGAACAAGAACGACAAAAACACAAGAAAAATAATAAAAAACATAAAAAAACACAAGAACAAAAAAAAACAACACAAAGAACACAAAAACAAAACAAAACAAAAGAACACACACAAATTAAAAAACTAAACAAAAAAACAAAAAAGAAAAAAGAAAAAAAATTGAACATAACAATGACCTATCTAGACCAGAAGACTATTAAGGCAAGAATCAACAAAGGAAACAAAAGAAAGAATAGTTTGAGCTAGGGAACTAAAAAAACCTGAATGAACCAAAGAGAAGCAAAAAAAAACAAGAAGAAACTAGGTACCTTCAGAACTGGAGCCATCCAAAGAAATGATAGAAAGAAGAGCTTCCCTAATTTGTGAAGCCCACCATATAGGAGGGTGGTCATAACAAGTAAGATCACCTTTATCCAAAGCCCAATTAGCTAAAGCATCAACACTCTTGTTTTGATCTCTGACCACATGATTGTAATCAACTTTCAAAGATCCCATCTGGACTAATTGAATCTTCTCAATAATTTTTTTATTCTCCAATCAACCTTATGATTCTTAGAAGGAGTCTTCAAAATATTAATCATGAGTTGAGAGTCAGACTCCACAAACACCTTTTCCCATCCAACCTTAGTATCCTCTTGAAGGCCTCTGAGGATACCATACCCCTTAGCAAGGTTATTGGAAATAATACCCAAATTCTCAACAAAAGTAAAAACTAGGGAGCCATCTGAAAGTCTACCAATTCCTCCCACTAGCTTTTCCAGGGTTCCCTCTAGAGGCTCCATCGATATTGAATTTTCCAAAATCCTTAAGAGGAGGTTTCCAATTTATTTTCCTATCCATCTTACTAATACTCACATTCCCTTTAAGTTGGTTGCCCTTAGAAGATTTAATATTCAATATTTGCATCACTTGATCCCATATTTGGTGGGAGTTTTGGAGGTGATTAAGGAGTCGATGAGCTGATTCAACTAAGTTGGCTATGGTATTTTGCCAAATATAGTGAATATCCTTCCTATATTGATTAAAATTTTGATTGTTCCTATCATTTCAAATATTCCAAAGAATAATGGTAGAACCCATCCAAACTAACTACCTAATAAAATGATCAACAACCTCTTGATTAGGCCAATCCCTCCAAAGTTGTTCAAAAGTAAAAAAATTGGACCACTGTAAGCCAAGTAAAGTGGCCATTCTCCTCCAGAGGCTAAAGTACACTAAATAAAAATATGGTTGAGAGTTTCTACATTCTCTTCACACATTTCACATCTAAAAGGGCCACAAAAACCATGCTTTATAAGTTGATCACCAGTAAGCACCCTACGATGCAATACAAGACAATTAAAGAACCTCACCTTAGGGTAGAGATTTTAAGCCCACAAATGAGAAAATATTTCAGAAGAATGGTTGGGATTATTATGGCATAAGGTCAAATAACCTTGAGCAACTAAATACTCACCCTTAGTAGTGTTTTTTGATCCAAAACAAATTTTTTCATGGGACCAAGAGAGAGATATCATATGAAGGATGCATTGGATATATTGTCTTTGCCTTTCTAGGATTTGAATAGGCCAGTCCTCAATAGGGATACAATATCTACCAACATTTGAATTACCAGTATGGTACCAAAAGTAATTAGCCACCTTTATTCAGTTAGCTCGGTGAAGCTCCTCCATCCAAGGCCTGCAATCGGGAAACTGAGATATCAAAGGCTTGTGACCATCCCAAGAATATGTACAAAATATTTCTTTTTGACCATTATGAATGATCCAAAATAAAATTTTCTTTATCAAATCCTCACTAGTATTAATAACTGCTAAAATGGGAGAACCTTTGGTAGGAAGTTAATAGCGAAAAAGGTCTTCAGGACTTTCGTTCTCAACATATTTAGCACAAATATTATTGGACCAAAGATCATTGGGGTTATGCAACATCCTCCAATATAATTTATCAGCTAAAGCTTTGTTTTTATTAATAGAATACCGTAATCCTAACCCTCCTTCATTCTTAGGAAGACATAAAATGTCCCATTTCACCAAGGCCCATTTTCTTTTCTCCTTAGGAGATAATATGAGGTATACCCTTCCACTGTCTTCTTTTTTCCTCCAAACCAGTCGGAGCATAAACAGTATTGCAGAGCATTATTTGGTTGGAATGTCTACTTTGAATAGCTATAGACAATAGAACCCAACTTCCAACTATATGGTGAATAACTACCTCTTTTGGGTCCCAAAGACAAGCAATGCCACCAGAAGTCCCCTGGGAACTGAGGGAAACCACTTTTCCAGCTGGCCAAATTTTATTGGAAATTGAGTCCATATCCTCCATTGACATATTTGTTTCTTGAAGGAAAACAAGATGTGGATGATTTATTTGAATCATTCTTCTAATTTCATTTTGTTTTGAAAGACTTCCTTTGAGTCCTCTAATATTCCAAGTGATGATATTCATTAATACCAAGGCTAAAAAAGTTGGGAAGGACATTAATCTTACCTTCCTCTACAAGATTTTCACCTTATTTTACCATATGATATTTATTGGTATTGCGACCTGCATTTTTATTAGAATCCATCTTCATTTTTTTTCCCTATTTCTTGAATTATTCTAATGGAATCTTATATGGCTTCTAACCTTGAATAATGCTCGTACATAGCCAAAATTTTACTAGAGGGTTCAATGGAGTCTATATTGGGGCCTATATTATTTGAAGTTTTGACATTTAAAAGATTGTTTTTCTTGTGTAAATTTTCTTCCTTTTTTTCTGTTGAAAACCTTTGATTTTTTGGTTTGTCTCTGAGTTATTCCCTTCATATTTAAATTGTGTTTCTAAAATTTCTGTTTCCATTATTTCCTCTTCCTCACTTGGGACATCATTTGTGGAAAGTATTTCAAACATATTAGAATATTACTTTGATTGATCCTTCATAACTTGTTTTTTCTAAATGTTCTTCTTCTTAGGTATTTGGAAACCTCTTTGAGTTTATATCTTCTTTTTTTATCAGGAATTTTATTTGGGAAAACAGTGGCCAAATGACAATATTCATGGCAAATTCTACAATGAAAAGGAATTTTCTCATAGTCCATTACTTTCTCCCAAGTGTCTTACCCAAATTGTAATGTGATATTTTTAGGTAGGGGTTTGTCAAAATCCATTAAAACACAAATCCGATCATAAATAATATGTTCAAAATTTTGAGTACAATCGGAGTTCATCATAAAATTTCCTAAAGAGTTTCCAATTGAAGAAAAAATAGTAGGATTCCAAAATTCTATAGGTATGCCAAAGAGTCTAACCCACACGGGAGCTATAGAAGGAATATCTTCTTTGGATTTAAATTTAGTATGTCAGGGCTTCATGAAAAGCCCTGCCCTTCTAAAAAACCAAGCATCCCATTGAAAATTTTTCTCTCTATCTTCATTATTAGCAAATAAAACAAGAAAATAACCATTTGGATAAATAGATATTTTTAAATCACCTTTATTTTTCTAGCTTTTTGCAGCCCAGATTTTGAACGCAGATAGGCTCGGACAAAAGCCCATGAACCGACAAATTAGTCCTATTTTTTCCAAATTTTCAATTCTTGTATGAATGTTACACATATCAAGCTTAACAATAGGAGTTCCATCAGCTGCTTTAAGACATCCTGACTCCATTTTCTTGGAATCAATATTAGGTATTCTTATAGGTTTATGGGAAGCCCTAATATTTATATTAGCATTGGGATGAGGTTTTCCACCACAAAGGGAATCCCTAAAATTCGTTTTTGGGGTTGAGTATTCGAAATTCTTACCTTTGACAAGGGTTTTCACAGTAGAATTATTTTGTGGGTGCACCTTAGCACCAGATTCACTTGAGATATGAGCCATTTTTTGATTAATTTCTTGAAAATTATTTCGTGATCTCTTTAATCCTTGCCCTAGATGTCATGGAAAGGTATGGTTTTCACTTTTATTTTGTGCAGCAAATTGGAAGTCATTGTCACTCAAGTTCATAGTATGATCTATTGAAAGACAAATTTATAATCCATCTTGAATCCCTTGCAACATTTCCTACTAAAATATTGAGCATAAACCACAAAATTATTGGCTGCTAGGGTCCGAAGGCCCTAAAAACCAACATCTGGAGCTACTTGCACTCAACCTAGATGAAACCCTCACATAGCCGCTTGCCAAAAATCTTGTTAAAACATAGGGATGCGCTAGGATATGTGTTACTACAAATGATATGCAAATTGGTGGAGATATTCTATGGTTTTTTCGGCATCTACTCTCAAAATTTCAGCTCAATCTGAGATCGGATGAGTGAGATATGGTCAAAACAAGTTCGATAGTTTGGGCAGTCCTACGAAAAATGTCCCTCCTCTAAAGCGATTTTTTTTTTAAAGAGAAGCCTTCAAAAATATTAGAATTTTATGAATGGATTAATGACTCAAATTAATTAGTTGTGGACCATTAATTTTGAAATGAATACAATGGAGTGGAGAATCCTTTAATAAGGGTTTAATGACTAGAATTTATCAAGGTAGACCAGGTGATTGTGCATCGTAGGTGTTGATAGAATCTAGCATTTGTATAAACGAAGATATCCTCATTGACAATTCAATGGATAAATGGTATGAATAATATCTTATATCTAATATTAATTGAAGACACGTGGGTTGATGCAGGCCATTGGTAATGTGGGGAAAATTTAATTTATAATTAAAGGAAGCAACTTGGGAGGACTCGGGTGGATTTAAATTGTGCAGACTAATGGAAACCATAGGAGATGAGGGGAGATGCATGATTTTTAATAGAAGTGGGAGTGCCACATAGGACGAAACATATAATTTTGGCTAGAAGACTTATATGAGACTAATTAAGCTTCGGATATTTTTATTGATCGAGCATTATCTTAGTAAAGATAAGGACTTTAGAAAAATGGGGTTATAGTTGATTAATCACAAGTGATAGGCACACAAGGAACTTTACAAAACAAATATATCTTATAGGGAAATAAATGAGCCAATTAAACTTTAGACTATTATAGTGGTCTTCTCAAACTTGAACCTTAAAATAAAATGAAACTAAGTATCAAATGTAGACTATTGAGAAAAATAAAGACTAACCTATGGATTATTAAAAAAATTGAAAGTAAAATATCCAATTTTAAAATTTCAAAGACCATAGAATTCTATCGAATTTTAGACTTAAACTACACACATAGTAATAATATGACCTAAGCCTCATGAACCCATGAGATATATTGAAGTTTGAAACTAGTGATATACCTTATGTTAGATTTTGAGAATCCAACACTATCATAAAACGTTTAAAAAGGAGGATTCATATTGGTTCCAAACAGTTAGAGATAAATGGCTCAAGGAAGAAGAAAGAAATACAATATTTTTTCATGTTACAACAAAAATATTTTTTTCTTTTCATCACATCAGAAATATTTTAACTCCAAATAGAAAAAATATTGAGGATGAAGAAGATATAAGGAAGGAAGCAATTCATTATTTCAAAATATTTTGTTATATACTAAGCAAGATAAGGAGCACAAGATAAGCTTTTGCAAAATATTCCATCAATTATCACAAAATAGTAACAAAATGAAAGCTTCATGAAGAATATAACTATGGAGGAGCTCCATGAAGCAATTTTCTCTTTCCATCCTAACAAGGCACCTGGTCCCCAATGGATTTCTTGCAATTTTATTTAATTTTTTTTGGTATTTACTAAAGAGTTTTGTTGGTTGTTGTTGATGATGCTGGGAAAAGTAAGGCTATAATAAGTGAGATTTTATTACATTGGATTCCAATAAAGACAAGTAAAAATATTTTGATAATTTTTTTCCAATAAGCCTTTGTAACATGATTTATAAAGTCATTTAAAAAATTATGGCATACAGATTGAAGGGTATTATTTTTTTTTTTTTGGATATTGAAGGGTATTATTGGTTTTGTTTATGGTAAACAATTTTTTGATCATATAATAATTGCACAAGAGGCCATACATTTTCTTCATTCCATAATAAAACTAGGTATTCTTATGAAATTAGATATGAACAAAGAATATGGGAGGGTTTCCTCAAATTTTCTACATGATATTCTTAGAAATTTTAGGTTTTATTATATTTTATGTGAATGGATTAAATGTTGTTATAACACTACAAAATTTTCTATTTTGATCAATGGTTATCCTATCGTTTACTTCAAGTCATCTTGTGGATTTCATCAAGGTGATCCACTATCTCCTTGTCTTTGCAGAAGCATTAGGGAGAGCTTTTTATAAGAAAAAAATGGAAGAAAAAATCAAAGGTATTCAAGTTGAAAAAAATGATCCCTTTGAATCTCATCTTCAATTTGTTGATGATACTTTTCTTTTGGGCCATCCCTTAGTCAATGAGGCCATGGAGTTTAAATCAATATTATCATTCTATGAGAAGGCTATTGGATAGTTGGTTAATACTAAAAAATAAAATATTTTTTATTAATACTGCCCTAGATTTACTACAAATTATTATGAATATTTTAAGATTTAAAATTGAACAATTTCCATCTACCTACTTGGGTATTCCTTTGTCTCATAAGGAAAATAAAAAGGATCTTTGGATCTCTTTTTTGGATAGAATGAAAACTTGTTTGGAAGGTTGGAAAGGTAAGTTCTTAACCATAGCAAGAAGGCTACCACTCAAAGACTACATCACAATCCATCTTTATTCATATGATTTCTTTTAAATATTACCAATAGGTATAGCATTAGAAATTGATAAAAATCAATAAGAGTTTCTATGGAAAGGTTATGAGGAAAAATTTAGGCTTCCTATTGTAAATGGGATAAGGTTTACAAAGGAAAGAATATTAGAGGAGGAAGCTTATGGAATTGCAAACTTATGAATTTGAAATTAGAGACAAATCTTGGATAAACATTATTCAGATATCAAGGAAAGAATTGGGTAAAAATATTACTTCAAAAGTATATAGGTTCTCTTGATGAAAATAAAATAGTTAGAAAAAGGAACCTTATCGAAAGGATTGTCAACATGGAACTTTATATCAAATAGTTTACAATCGATAAAGAGGCATAATATATGGTCATTCAATCAGGGGAGTTATATAAATTTTTGGTATGATGCTTGGTTGAAGCCTCATCCACTTATCTCTAACTCAAAATGGTAACCATTGGCTCAAGTATTCTTGGCATGTAAAGGTCCAAAGGTATAATACTATATTGAGCAATAACTCTAGATCATGGATTTATTTTAGTATCCTGGTTGAAGGAGAGGAACTCAAACAAATTGTAGATAAACATTAAAAGATGATTTAAGAGTTTTATTTGCCAAATTTTATACAAAAGGATGTGTTGGTTTGTAATTTATCAAAGGATGATGGAAACTCAGTCAAGTTGGGATATGAGCACTTAGAGCAATCAAAATTTTCTTCTCCCAAATATTTGTCTTGGAAAAATGTTTGGTCATTAGAGGTTCTCCATAAGGATATTATGGAGCTTTTAAATGTACCTTGTGTGAAAATTATTTAGAAATATTAGACTATTACTTATTCATTATCCCTTTTCTCATACCATTTGGGGTTACTATTTAAAAATTATAAGATTATATTAGGCAGTTCCATCAACATTGAAAAAGTTGATGAAATATTGGACTATTTATTTCAAAGGTAAAGCATTATGTTTTTTTTGGAGGATTGACCCTACCATAATATGTTAGAATTTATGGATTGAAAGTAATATTATATATTTTTAAAATAAATCTCAAAATCATACCCAAGTTAGGAACCACATTATTGCCTCTCTTACATGATGTCTACAAATATTGTGCTCATCATGGGAAGTCTTAAATACAAATAAAGAGGTGCTAATAACTTGGCTCAATGATTTGAACATATATGTAAGATTCATTTGCAATAATGGAACTAAAACAAAGGATCTACTTCGATCTAGGGTAAAATGGAAATGTCCAAAAATTGAGTTTATCAAAATTAATTTTGATTTTAGGAAATTTGAAAAAAGTTAGTGGAGGTGGTGTTTTTAAGAATAGTGAAGGCAAATTTCTTCTCACTTACTTAGAATCATATGAAACTTCAACTCAAAACTACACAGAGGATAGGAAACTTCTTGTATTGATTAAAATTACAATAGAAAAAGGATGGAAATATATTTCAATTAAGGGAGATTCATAAATTATCATCAATGATATTAACACAAATGGATGTGGAGATTGGATAAAAAAATAATATTACTGCTAATGTTTATAACCTATTATTAAAGGCAATATCTTGGAAGTGTTAACATATTTATAGAGAAGGAAATTGAGTAGAAAAATATTTATCCAAGTGATATTTTAGAAGTCAACTGGCCAAATTAGGCCAATAATTTAGCCAAGTGAAATTTTAAAAGTCAATTGGCCAAGTTAGATTTTATCTCTTAATCAAAATGATGTGAAGGAGTTCATTGTGGAAAACTATCGCTTTGAGGAAGTTGAAAAATATTTAATAGAAAAATAAATGAGAAATAATTACGAGAAAAAATCATGCTAGATATGATTTAATAAAAAATATTGGTATTTTGATAAGAATGACCTCCAATAGAGTCATAGGGAAAATTTAAATGTTAAAATAAAATGGGATGAAGGAAGGATGTTGAGAGGACGTGGAGCTCGAGGGTGAGGAAGGGCATCAGTATTTACTACAGAGGATCGCGAGGGGATGATGGCACAAATGATAACTTTTTTCTTGATCGAGAGGGCGACGTGAGTCTGCTTCAACTTTAGCATGCAGGTAAGTCTAAGGAGATGGGCAGTGTGGTTACGGAGTTCAAAAACCCTCTTTTTTAAGATAGTTCCTTCAACAAAAAGAATGCAAATGCATTTGTGGGTAAATTTAATGCTTCAAAGAAGAATATTTCACCTATTATTAAAGACAATTGAGAGTTGAATAAAAAATTGTCGTCATTGCAGTGGGGAGACTCCACAATGAAACCATTATTGCCATCACTGACACAACTCCTAGAGTTGGGAACACTTCACCAGGGAAGAGGAATAAGGCATGAATTCTAGATACGAGGTCAACTACGGAAGAGCATGAGAAATTACCTTCATCAGCCAAACTAAATTTATTTTAGACATCCCTTGCAAAACCCTCGATTAATAATGAATCGATTTTGATTCTGCATGGATTTGTTGAGTCTAAAACCTTTATGGCCATCTTAAATAAGGACATGGGAGGCAATTTATTAATGACGGGTATGGATTCTAAAGTTTATAACTTGGGTTGGGATAATCTTCCATTTTCTAGAGACCCAGATGAAGATCTGGTTTTAAAACTGGATCACATGGATTAAATTTTGGCTGATGTAGAGGATGAGTTCACATTTTGTGCATATGTGGATTTAAAACTGGATCGCTTGGATTCAATTTTGGCTAATGTAGAGGATGAGTTCACATTTTGTGCTACGGAGTTTGAAGAATATAGGAAGACAAGAAGTGAATTGGAAGCTAACAAAATTATTTTATTCTTCTTGTGTAAGGTTCCATCAGAGGCAGACTTCCAGAATTGGATCCGGTTGAACTGGGAGTCCAAGGGGTTGCATGTCAAATCATTTTGGGGCTTGGGAGGGAGGTATGTGTCGGTTTTGTTTGAATGAGCAGATGTTGTAAGACATGTGCTGCAATTTGGGACTTGGAACATTGTTGGTTCCATGGCCTTTGTGTAAACTTGGCATCCAAATTTTGATCCCAAGGATGGTTCTCAGGCTCATTACCCCTATGGATCAAATGTTTCACCATAAAGTTGAAACTCAGGTGCATGTTAAGTTCTATGGTGCAGCACTTTGGGAAAGTTTTGCTAGATCCATCAAGGAATAAATCTCTCATATTTAGTCCATGAGTGTGTGTGGAGGTGGATTTGAGAAGGAAGCTTCCTCAACATCTTAATATTATCACACTCGAGGGTTTGGTGCAGCAAGAGGTAAGGTATCTATAACTTCTTAATGCTTGTTTTGGTTGTCAATATTTAGATCATATGGTAAGGGATTGCCCTTTTGAAACATTTCAGAAAGGTAAGGAGATCAGAAAATAGAATAATAAAGAAGAGGAAGAGACAATTTTAGAGCAAGAGGGTAAATAGGAAATGGATGTGGATGAAGGATCTCAAGCACGATATCAACCTGCCAATTATTCCATTATGCAACAGGAATGGAAGGTGGTTCAGAAGAGAAAGGATGTTTGTGGCTCCCCTTCTAAGCCTAGTAAAACCCAAAAAGGTTCAGTTTTAGGGGATGGTGTAAATCCCACTCAGCAAAGTCACTCGTCAATGTCTAAGATTGAAGATGAAGGTAAAAAGGCTATTGTTATTTATTAGGGAGGCTCTTTGCAGGTTTCTCCTTTGCAAGGAAGGAATGGAAGTATTGGTATTTATGGGAATTAGTTTCAGTTCCTTGGTTCCTTAAGTTCTTAATGAAGTTCAACATTACATATTGGAATGTGAGAGGGATGACTCTCCCCACTCGTAAAAGGATGGTTAGTAGTTTTTTGAAGTCTATTTTTGCTGATGTTGTATGTCTTCAAGAAATTACATTTAATAGTTTTGAGTTGCACAGTTGCTTGAATAGTTCTTGGAAGGGCACTTGGTGGAGCTCATATCACCATCAGGGGTCCAAATGAGTTGTTCTTGCAGTTATATAGTGTCTTGCTTCACTTTTTATTAACAAGGGTGAAGATCCAGAAGGTCATATTGTTTGGGCTAATTTTTCTATAGTTGGGAAGGTGATTGGTGTGTGTTCTATTTATGGGTCTAATATTTATTATGATAGTGTCTGCTTGTGGGATTGGATGCAATGTAATATTCTAGAGGCGTACTAGTTCCTTGGTGGGGATTTTAACATGGTGGAATGGGACGGAGATAGAGAAGGTGGTTTGGGTTGTTGTCTTGATGGAGCTAAAAAAGAGTCTTAGGTAAAAATGAAAGTGACTCTACATGTTTTTGATGTTAATTTCAAACAAAAACATTATGAATATAGCGGGTGGTTTACTTGGTATAACAGGAGGGCTGGCATGGATAGGGTGTTTGTGAGGATTTAAAGGTTCTACGTTGATCCTATTTTCACTTGTGAAGGTAGAGGGAAGATATTTGTGGATGTGGATCTTAGATTCATGGGTTCTGATCATGCACCCATCCATACTTGTGTGCATATTGGAGCTATGCTTGTAGAGAAAAGGAATTTTCTATATAAACTGAATGTCTCATACTTAGATTCTATTTATTGTAGGGAGTTGATCATGTGTGTTTAGAATTTGGAGCCGAGACCTTTTGGGTAGGGGTAGATTTCTTGGTGGGATGTTGTTGTTCAAAGGGTGGTCAAGTTTTTAAGAATATGGGGAATATTGTTGGCTAAAGGGCGAAGAAGGAAAATGAAATCTCTTCGGCATAATTTAGAGGCTGATAGAAAGAAGCTTGAGATTGACCCCTTCAACACTTCTCTTTAGGATAAGGTTTCTCTCTAGGAAGGAGAAATAAGAAAATTCGAATATTACATTAGCAAGGGGGCTCAAATTAGAATATGGTTTCAATGGCTGAAAGAAGAGGATGCGCCTACGCAATTTTTTTTTAATTACATTCATAGGAAATATGTTGCAAAAAATATTCTAACTCTACAAAAGGAGGATTCCACTCATACTGAAGATGAGACTAAAATAAGGAATTTGTTTGAAAATAATTTTAAGCAGATTTTTGTTGTCTATGAGAACTCTTTGCCGGTCTAGCAGGCTAGAGATTTTTTCAAAGAATGTGTGCCCAAAAAGATCATCATTTTTGAAAATGACAGGATGGAAACTAATTTTTCTAAGGAAGAGCTCTTTTATGCTTTATCAAAGATGAAGAATGGTAAGTCTCCTGGGCCTGATGGTCTCCCAGCTAAATTTTATAAGTATATGTGGGACTGTATTGGAGATATTTATGTAAGAATGGTTTAGGAAGTGTTTGATGGGGCTAGATTTTCTTCTTGTATGAATCAAGGGGTGATCAAGTTAATTCCTAAAGGGAGTAATAAAGACAAAATTGGGGGGTGGAGTCTGATTACCCTTTTAAACATCTCTTATAAAATAGTGGCTAAAGCTTTAGCCCTTTAGATGTGAGACATTGTTGCTAGAATTATTCAAGAGGAACAAACTAGGTTTGCTAAAGGTAGATTCATTATAGATACAGTGCTTTCAGTTTGGAAAGCTATGGATTGGGCAGAGGATTCAAATCAATAGGATTTTTTCTTAAAATTTGATTTTGATAAAGCTTATGATAGAATGGATTGGGCCTATATTTTTAATATGTTGCAATGGCTTGGATTTAATAGGATAGCAGTTTATAAAATACAAATACTTTTCTCTTCAGCCTTGGCTAGAGTGGTGGTTAATGGTAAAATGTCAGAAGAAATTTAGCTATTCAAATATATCAGACAGGGCTACCCATTGGCTCCTCTTCTTTTTGTTCATTTCATCGATGCTTTGGGTTATATGCTAGAAAAAATGAGGTTGGCTAGTCAAATTAGAGGAATTGCTATTCCTAGTGGTCATCTTATGAATAGCCACTTTGAAAATGATTCATTATTTACTATTCAGATAGATAAGGACTCGATTGTTGGCCTACAAGATTGTCTCAGTCAGTTTTGTCTTGCTTCTGGTGCTATGGTTAGTGAGACTAAATCTGACTACTGGTTGGTAGGAGTTGAGTCCTTACCTGAAGAAATTCATACAGGTTTGTAGAAAGTTAGGGATGGAGATATTGTTAGATATTTAGGCATCCCATTTGGTAGAAGGGTTTCACTTAAATCTATGTGAGATTGGTGTATGAGCAAATTTGAGAAAAAATTCAAATTTGGAAAAGTAAGATGATATCTTTTGCAGGGAAACTTATTGTGGTAAGTAATATTCTTAAAACATGCCATATGTACTATTCCTCCTATTGGCTTCCAAATCCTACTCATTATAGAATACTAGAGACTTGTATCTGGAATTTTTTATGGGCAAATATGGATGGTTACAGGAGGGTTTCTCTAGTTGCATGGAAATAGTGTACTGTTCCGAAGAAGGAGGGTGGCCTTGGGTTACTCAACATATAGGTTCAAGGTAAGGTTCTTGCTTCTAAGTGGGTCATTAGGTTTTTGGAGGGTGTTTTGGCTAGAAAAGGTTGTTGCATCACCAGATTAAGAATTGTGTGAATATTGACGGAGTCAAGGGAAATTTTAGTTTCGAAGATATTGTTGGTCACCCCGAGAAATTTAAAATTAGAGGCTGCATCCTAATTAAAATAATATGGGAGGCTTGGAAATATGTAGTCGTCTTGGTTAAATGGAACTTTTTGGATGATAGACGAGGTTGGACTCTTTTCTCCAAAGAAATTTGCCTTTGGAAAAAAAAAGGGAATTTTCAAGTGGGTGGATCTTTGGGATGGAAACACTGGTATTTGGAATCCATGGCAATAGTTGGTTGTTAAATTTAAATTGAAGTCCTCCGATAGGTATGTAGTGTAGCAAATGCAAAGTCTTCTTCCGATGGAGAAACTGTACAAGATTTCCAATGGTCTTGTAGGTCCTATCTGGAAGGATTGGAGGTGGAAATATGGAAAACCAATTTAGTATTTTAAAGCCTCTAAGATTTATTAGTTGATGGTTCCTGGAATCTCATTTGGTGATATTCTAAACATCATATGGGGTTTGAGTTGTTCTTGCAAAAAATGGAAGAAGCATCTCGTTGGGGTGTGGATGTTCCGGGTTTCTATGTAGTTGAAGGTGTTTTCCTGGTTAGTTATTATGTAGGGTCTTCATAGTAAGGATCGTCTAGCCAAATAGATGCTTGCATCGGATGCTTGTTCTAGCTGTGGAAAAAGTGAAACAATTAAGCATATTTTTTGGGAATGTTTGAGAATGAGAAAGGTATGGAGAAAGGTAGTCTGGTTGTATGACAATGTTGTTCAGGGGCAGCTAAGGTGGAAGGCAATATTTTTTTGATACTCCATTGACTGTGCGATCCACATAAGGATATTTTGTCACATTATCAGACTCTCTATCTTGTTTAGTATTTGGAAAGACAAATGTAGTCTGATTTTAAAAAATGAGGAGGTGTCGGTTGTTGTTATTGTTAGCAAATTTGTTGAGCTTTTTTCTAGTCAACTTTAGATATTTAGTTCTAAGATTATTTAGGACTATATTAGAATTGATAAAAGTGTTAGATCTAATTGTTTACTGCTCATTCACAAACTACTCTAGTATTTCTATGATGATGTATTATCTGATTATTCATTAATATGAAGTATTTTTTCAATAAATAGAAAAAAAGAATGACGTCCAATAGAAGCCACACATAACTTATTAAAAACAAAATTGTATTGAGATCCAACCATTTTTTACATATGACCCAAATTAATATGAGTTTATGTAATTGTGAAGATTCTAGGAAAAGTTTTTTTTTTTATATATAATTTTGTATGACATCATTTTTTCTTTGTTTTTAAACCAATTTTATATGATAAAAATTAATTTTTATTTTAACACTTAATTTTTCATAGATAAATATAGTATAAAGTTAATTATTTTATTTTTTAAAAATTAATTATGTGAAAATTGAGATGGATTCTATGCATATTACAACTTGATCATATATTCATATTATAGTAGTTTTGCAATTATATATGTATCATTTGATAAGATTCAAACTGAGTTTTCTCTTTAAAAGTCAAAGAATTTAATCACTGAACTATGTAATTTAATTATTATTTTAAATGTTATTATTAATTTGACTTATTTTATTTATTAAATATTTTATTTTTAATTTCTATCAAATAAGACATTATTAAAGCAAATTCGATGAACGCTACTTGTAATAGATTTGGGGACCCTTTTAAATCCCTTTCTACTATCAATCAAAAAAAGTAAAGTCGGTTTTAATGTCCATGAGGTCATAGGCCATAGATCATAACAAGATGATGTGATTATACAAGTGTTTATCCCCCATGAAGAGGTACAATATTACCCCTTTCAGATTCAAACCTTGTACCTCCTATTAATAATTTATTTTTTATAATATATTTTTTTTGCAAATTATTGTTTATTGATATTATTTATTATTATGTTTGTGTATCCATATCACTATGTAAAATCTAAATTAAACATGAAAAATAAATTGATAAATGACATAAAATAAGTCCATTTTAACTTGAATTTATCTACGACAATATGCAAATAACAACTATTTGAACTAGCTTATGGCACTTCCCTAAAATATAGGAAACAATGCAATACTTTTTCATAAAAATGCAAATTCACAAATATTACACATGTAAATATAATATAGAATACAAGGTTCATGTAGCCATATTGATAACAATATAATAATATAGGATATGAGATGTATGCAACTATAGGACACATGACACTCTATTTTAATCCAAGGATAAGCTACAAAGAGAAAAAAAGTCAACAAAACAAAAAGATGTAGCCTAAGACAATCTTAAGCTATATAAAAATGTATAAGAATTACAAAATAGTTGAGAGATGATATAGTATAGCTTTCAACTTATTAAGAAGTTATTTGAACAAGTTATAGAACTATCCATTTTATTTCTTCTACAATTGATACCAATTCACAAAGTGATAACTGTGAGTATGTTCTCATGTATAATAAGAGCAATATTTCCTCCATGTGTTTTGATATCCAACAATAACATTTGAAGTTATGTTTGAGGTGTGGACCAATTGGTTCATCCAAACCCCATAAGGGGGGTGGAGGTCCAAGGTTAAAATCTCGGGCCTCGCCGGACTAAATGCTTGTCCCTTTCCTGGTGCTTTCAACGATGTAAAAGGTTTAAAATGATTATGACATGGTGGTTATAGGGGTGGACTGCACGAAGATCTGTGTGGCGGCTTCCAGGGCAGACAACACAGAATAGCATGGCGGCCATAAAATATGGACAGCCTGCTCAGATTCATGGCAGCTACCGATTCCACCATGTAAATTTAAAAAAAAAAAGAAACAATAACATTTGAAGTTGGTGTCATAAGTTTTTTGTGTGTGTTGATCCACAATATTCATATTATTATAATTTATTTTGAATTAATTCAAAGTACAATGAGTGGTAAATTTGGGGGGCAACTCCCTAGTCATAGCAATAGGGGGCCTCCCTCCTCATTATTCAAATTCAAATCGTATAAATGAAACACGTAAAACATACCATTTAAGTGCGGGTCCTATATTATAAATAATGCTATCCTCATTATTATTTTAGTCTTAATGTCTTGGAATTTCATATTTATACCCTTAATTTATTTTCTTCATGTTTATTATTCTTATTAGTTTTTTTTTATACAATTTTACATCTACAAATTGAGTGGGTCTATAGTGGGCCTAACAAAAAGACCTTAGAACTCCTTTTGTAAAAACTTTTGATTTGATAACATATATGAAGTAACATAGTATCGTATATATGATCTTAGATCTCATAAATGTTAGATTTTATTTTTACTATATTTTAACTTATACATATTTTAATATCAAACTTTAAATTCAAAATTTGTAATTTTATCTCTCTTTTTAATTATTAATTTTTTAATATGACTATGTAAACCAAGATAAATATTGTTTATCAAAGAGGGTTCAAATCCTAATTATCACATATTTCATGTAGGATGGAGAGTGGATCACCTCGAGCAAGATGATCACTCAAGAATTTTGAATCCCAGGATGGAGGGAACCTAAATGCTTGTGGTGAAGGAACGATGAATCATGATTCCATTGATGGTGGAACAAAAAATCACGAGTCTTATGGTGTAGGGATGAAGAATTATTATGGGCTAGATGGGGGTCTAGAAGTCACATGTGTCGATGGTGACCCTACTCATATTAAAGCACTTGTCTTATTGCAAAAAATAGTTAGAAAAATGATCAGTCATGCTTAACCCCTCCAATCACCAATGTCACTATTCTTTCCTTGAATTGCAAAGTTGGTAATCCCACCTAAAATCATGGCATCCTTCATTTCACAAGAATATCTATCTCTATTGGAGAAATTTATTGGTTCTCATATAGATATGGAGTCCATCCATAAGTGGGCCTTCACAAAATGGTCATCATGCAATAATATGGATTTGGTTTCTCTCCCCAAGGGATTCTTTCTTATCAGACTTAACAATTTTGATAACACCACATGCATTCTCATAGGAGGACCATGGTTCTTTGGATGACGTAGTCTCTTCATCAGAAGGTGGAATGTTGATTTTGAACCCAAAATCCAAAACATTAATATAGCATCCATTTGGGTTAGGCTCCCTAGACTTCCATCCAGTTTTAGCATGAAGGAATCTTGAGGAGAATCACTCAATTCATTGTGGACCTTGTTGCTTTTGACCTAACCACTAAGTCTAAGTCTCAAATGATTTAATCTCATTTTTGCATAAATTCTAATCTAGAATTAGTGCTACCTACTTATATAAACATCATTTTTGAATCCTTTTGCAAGCACCAAGCCATTGAATATGAGAAAAATTAAACCTTCTATATTGAATACTTAAAGCAAGATCACCTAAGGGTGCAATAACCTTCCCTAATAAGAGAATCAAATAATGAGTGGCTCCAATCAAAGAAATCCTAAGAGGATGGCCATACTACTAAGAAACAGCCCTAAAAAAACAATCAAGCTAACTCTCTACGAAAAATTATTATGATGAAATCAAAAGGCAAGCAACTAATACCCCTATATTTTGGGAGCACTCTTGACTAGGTTTGCTCTCTCTTTGTTAACCCTAACCCTTTGAAACCATTATTTGAGCCCCAATATACTAAATCTAATCCTCCTGATGTTACCTTTGTTAATATCCGCTAGGATAGCTCCCTTAGGGCTACTATTATTGAAGATATTATCTCAAATTTCCCTCAAGATATGGCCCTTAAGGCCTTCCCTTGTCTAGTGACTCTGTGAGACTTCTTAACAACCATCCCCTAAGAATGGTCTCATCCTTTACCTTCTCATAAACATTAATTCCCCTATTCTTTGGGAGTCTTCAAGCCCTCCCAAGTTGGTAACCAAGAGTAAAACAAAATTCTATCAATGTGGGCAGTGACAAGAAGAAAGGTAGGTCTTCTATTCAGTAGCTGAAAAAAAGATATTGAGGAGGAAATCACCAATGGAATTCAATCTACCCACCTTTCATCTCTAACAAACTAATCATGCAAAGATGTTCCCAAGGATAATAGGAATCAATCCAAACCGCACCACCCTTAGAGTAAAGAGGGAAGAAATCTTCATCCAAATATCACAAATGAAGATCCTCTCCTAGAATGTGAGAGGCCTCAATGGACTAACCAAATAGTGTGTGGTCTCATCCATGAGGAAATATCTTAAACCTAGCATTATCTTACTTCAAGAAACCAAGATTGAGGTAGTTAATACTGAGAGGATTTTCAAAGCTATTTGGAAGCATAATGAATTCATAGCCAATCTAGCCTGAGGCTCATCTAGAGGCCTCCTATACATTTGTGATCAAACTAAGATTGAAGGTAACCTTCTATCTTCTTTAGAAATAATCACACATATTATCTTCCTTTGCAAAGACACCAAAGTTAGTTGTATGCTCTCAAATATATACCCCTAACAATCCTTCGAGATGCTTGGCTTTATGGAATGAATTAATCCAAATGATAAATATCTTCTCAAGTGAGAGTTGGATGCTGGCAAGGGACTTCAATATCCCTCTTCATACCTTGGATAAATGTGGGGGGCACTTATCACTCCAAAATTCTATGAGGAATTTATATATTTTTTAGACAATAATGAACTAATTGTCATTCAGTTGAAATGGAATCAATTCACATAGAGTAATAGGAGGGTCGAAAACCATCACATCCAACTTTGGTTGGATAGATTCCTCATATCCAAATAAGCAATCCATATCCTTAGTGATTCTTCCCTCCACTCCCTCTCAAGAATTGGCTCAAACCACAACCTCCTTTTTTTTTAAGGACTGACCATCTTCCTCTTTCAAGCCTCCCTTCAAATTTGAGATCATGTGGCTCCAACACCAGATATTAGGAGTAAGATATCTTAATAGTGGATCCAAAGTTTCACTTATCCTCACATTTTCCAAATTTCTAAGAAACTTTGCTTCTTAAAAGATAATCTCAAAATCTAAAACAAAGAAGTTTTTGGCATCATCTTTGAATCTAAGTAGAATATAATGAACTAACTCAGAATTATTGAAGAGTAGGTCCTATATGGCAAATGATCTCTCGATATCAAAACTAAAGAGAAAGATATCTTGTTAGAATTACACAATATTTTAGCAAACAAGGAAATCTTGTAGAGGAAGTAATCAAAGGCTTTATGTCTCAAATAAGGGGACTCCAACACAAATTGTTTTCATGCCTCAACTATCAGACATCAAAATAAAAGAATTGTGTAGAAGTGATGGGTCTGTGATTAGAAATGTCCTGGATATCATACCTAAAGTTGTTGATCATTTTTAAGATATGCTAGGCCCTTGCCATCCTTATTCAACCCAAGCATCAAATTATCTCCTCTAGAACATCCCAAGTCCTGTTTCTCTTGAATTAATGAACGATTACTCCACACTTTATCTTAGGAAGAAATTAGAGAGGCTCTCTTTTCTATGGCTATTGATAAAGCCCTTGTTCCTGATGGGTTTCTTCCCACATTATTTTAGGTTTTCTAGGATATTATTGGTACTGACCTCTTAGCCACCATCCAAGATGTTCAAAGGACCAAATATTTACCTAAAGATACCAACTTGACCTTCGTAGCTCTCATTCCTAAATCCCATGACTTTTGGTCCCTCTTAGACTTTTTACTAATTAGTATTTGCAATATAATTTATAAGATCTTAACTAAAGTTTTTTCCAATAGGTCAAAATAATTTCTCCCAGTTATCATTAATTTATGTCAATGAAGCTTATTTTAGGGAAGGCTTATCACTCACAACATTATTACCATTCATGAACTTATTCACTCAGTCTTCAAATGTAAAAAAAGTTGATATATTTCTCAAATTGAACATGAAAAAAGCCTTTGATAGGGTCTCTTGGGATATCCTTTTTGTTGGTCAATTCAAATTTGGCTTCCATGATGATTGGATCGCTCTCATAAAGGAATACCTCTCATCTGCTCAGTTCTCTATCCTTATTAATGGTCTAGTTATTGGTTAGTTCAAAATATTAAAGGGATTAAGGTAAGGAAATTCTTTGTATCCATTCCTCTTCATCATTTTGGTAGAGTACCTTGGCAGATCTCTCAATATGACTTACTCCTTTAATTCCATATCTAGCATCAAGGCCTCCTTTGGCCTAAACCCGATCTCTCACCAATAGTTCTCTGATGACACCATCTTGGATGCCCTATCATCTATTCTAGAATCCAATGTCATCAAGCTTATTCTAAACTATTATGAGGAAGCTACTAGCTAGAAATTTAATTTTATGAAAAGCAAAATATTCTTCATCAATATCTCCATTGGTAGATAGCTCAAAATTACAAAAATATTTGGGTGCACTATTTCCAGTTTACCTTCCACTTATCTAGGTCTTCCTCTCTTTCAAGGTAGTCCATCTAAAAGTATGTGGAACAATATCATCAAAAGACTCATGAAAAAAATTATTGGATAGAAATGAGCCCTTCTCAACCAAGCTACTAAAGCTACTTTATTTTAGGTGTGCCTTCAGAGCATCTCAATTTTTTCATATCCATATTCAAGGCCTCAGCTTTCATATGTCAAAAAATTGAAAAAATCCAAAAGCAATTCCTTTGGTCTAGAGCTGATAATTGATGAAGATTCCCTCTTGTTGCCTAGGGAAAAATTTGCAGGGTTCTATCAGCAACCATTGAAAATGTGAGTGTTGTCCCTTTATTCGAAACCCCCCATCATAGGTTAGACTCTAGGTTTGTTGTTTCTTTCAATATCTCTTCCATAACTCATAGCCCACCCATACCTAGTGTAGATAGATCTTGTGTCATATGGTATCCTTCCCCTTTAGGTTGGTGCAAGTTCAACTTCGATGAAGCTGGTAAAGGTAATCCCAACAAAGCTAACAATGGGTATATTATCAGAGATGATCAAACTAGGATCAACTTAGTGTTTTATAAGAACATCAACATTCAAACCAATAATATGGTCAAAGCTAGAGATTTATACCAAGAATTATCCATTTTGGAAGACCTCCATCTCAAAAACCTTATTATTGAGGGTGATTCCCTAAACATCATTAATTACCTCTCTAGATTGGGATATCTTTAAATTGATAGAAGAGCCAAGAAGACTTATTTACAAGTATAAAAATGTTATTATACTACATGTTTATAGAGAGGGTAACAAGACTATTAGTATCATGGCCAATCTAGGAGTGGATGAGAAGTCTCTATGAATCTAGTTTAACAATTATCCACATGCTCTTATTAGTTCCAAAAGAACCAATGAGGCATCATTGTATCTTTAGTCGGATTAGACCATTTAGAATTTCTAGTCCTCCTAGCATCCTCCACATCACAAGGCCTTATTCTACTCAACAAGATCGGGAGTCTGAGGCGTCTCTCTCAAATTGCCCAATTTTCTCTTTGTGGTGGGCCACCTTAAAGCATGATTGCTTTTCTACCTAGAATTCTTATGCTAGAGGATCTTTCCAAAGTACCCTACTTAAAAATTATTTTTAAGAGTACAAAGGAACCTATCTAATATTCTCTTTGAGTACCGAGGCCACAATTGCAAGACCAAATCTCATTTTATGCATTAACATCATTGGTTGTGGAAGTATCGACACAGATTGAGCACTTGTGCCTAGGATTTCTAGGCTTGAGGTGTTCCATCAATGGTTATGGAGTAGAGAAGCCTCTAGAATTGGTGGAATGAAAATCCAATATGACATTGTCCATTTGGCTTCTTGGATAGTTTTAAAATGTAGGCTAGGAGGCTACTATCCCCATATGATAGTGGTCACGTTTGAGCCTTAGTGGTGGATTGTTTGGTTTGTACTTTGGTTGACTATTTAGATTGTACTTGCTAATGGTTTTTAAATGTGGGTTGCTATGATTCCCAAGGATAGGATGGTGTTGCTTGAGCTAGAGACTCTACAAGTTGACACTACTATTGAGGAGATCCTGGATAATCATGGATTCCTACCCTTTCTTCATAAATTCGATGGAAGTGATCTTGAATTATCCATGGAATTCACAAAATCCTATGATAATGGATGGGTGATGCTTCATGCAATAGGGTATTAATCCCTATTATGCAATATTTCATCATCGATGAGACCAGTTCACCCCTTAGGAGTTTCCACTTGGTTTTTTTAAACCACCTGCATGACATCAAGAGTATCAATGTTCCTGTATACCTTTTTAGGTGTATGGAGCTATTGGTTGCAAGAAAAAGGGAGGGTAATTCAAACCAACCAAAGCATCAAGGTCTCCACATTATTATTTACAAGCATGCTTTACAAATGCAAGGCTAAAGGACCATCCTTTCTATTCTTGGTAGCCCTCCAAATATTCCTTCCACCTTGCTCCCCAGTCATGGGAGCCCCTAGAAGGAGGCACTGATTGATAATGAGATGGAATATGATGATGGTGCTAATACCAAATTAGGGAATAAAAAGTTAAATTTTGGATCCTCTTCAAAAACCTTACATTCCACCAAGAAGGAATCATATCATTGTTTGGTCAAAAGTAAGACTTCTAGGTAAAAGTGCAAAAATATCATTGTTACCAACCAAGACAAGGAGGATCTTGGAGAGTCTCCCATGAATCATAAGAAGTAAAAGTCTAAAGACATCCCTAGTCATTTTCTCTCCCTCAAGGATGGTCTTTCCCCTTGTGAAACTTCTATCCAGTCTCAGATGAGAGGCAATCCAGATTTCTTGGCCAATTTGGATGACCTAGTGAATTTGGCCTCGACTCTCCTCCTTCAAGCTATTAAGAAGGTTTACAACATCAATAAGTAAAATATCATGAACACCCAATCCCAAAATGATGATCAAACCACCAATTATGAAGAGCAGGATCCTCTTGAGACTTTTGAATAGCTAGGGTATCTTTGATTGCACTATATTTGTGGTGTTTGGTTTCCTCACTTTGTGTCTGTGTCCTAGGGATATGGTCTCTCGTATCTCATTTGTTCTTCTTGTTAGCTTATGTTTTCTATCAATTTTTTGAGGTTTTCCCTTTTGTGGATGCCTCATTTTGATTTTCCCTTTTGTAAAAGGTTTGGGATCCCTTTCAAAATCCCTTTTTATCAATAAAAATCCTAGTTATCACACAGAGTAAGTTTTTTGAAATTTCATTTATAAAAAAATCAAATGGTGGTAAAAACAATATACCCATTGAGTTATTTGATGCCAAAGAGAAAAAATGTAATTAAAAATTGCATGCTGAGAGAGTTCGTATACTATTCATTAAAATTGCATGCCTAAAATTTTTAATACCTTTAATTAAAGCCTGAGCATGATTTGAGATTTCTCATAGCCTTTCTACACAAAACTTGTATAGTCCATATATTTAGATTTATATTTTTATAAGACAAATTTTAGATGAAGTTATTAGTGTGTAGGAAGTAATTTAGATATTTTGAATAGCTCGAGCATTTCAAAGTTTTTAAGTCATAGAATTTTTTTATCCTGGGATAACTTGATGAAAAGAGGTTTTCATATCCCTCATAATGTGTTCTATGTAGAAAGTAGGAGAGTATAGACCATATTTTGGGACACTATTCAATAGTCTAGGAACTATGGAAATGGATTCTTAATATGTAAACCAACCCAATCAACTCATCCAAACCCTAATATTAAAGTAGAGAGCCTTGATAAATGGATTCAAGTCATTAAATGGAATTATGATGTTGGTTATAGGAGAAAAAAAGGAAGATAAATAACATAAAGTGGAAACCACTAAAAGTGGAGTTGGTCAAATTGAATTTTGATGGAGCGTCTAAAGAAATTCAAGGACAAGTAGGAAAATAAGGATTAAGAAAAAATTATAGGGGTAATATTTCATCACATTACACTTTCAATAGTGAATTTAAGACAAATAATGAAGTTGAAGCTTGTGTGGCTTTGGAAGGGTTAAAAATGTGTAGAAAAATGAAATGGAATAGAGTATGGATAAAATGTGTTTCACTAATAGTTATAAACACAATTTTGAGGAAAGCAAATGCTCCATAGAATATATAAGAAATCATTGTGGAAATACAAGACCTTACTATAGAGTTTGAAGAAATTAGGTTTCAACATACATTAAGGGAAAGGAACAAATGTGCAAATAAGCTATCCAATAGAAGGTTTTTAGTAGAGGATCGTGAAGTTAAATTATTATTTTTTATGGTTAGAGGAAGTAGTAAGTCTAGCTAAAGTTAACAAGAAAATGTTGAATTTCTAAATCAAATAATTATTAAGATTTAATATAATGTTTTACTTTGGTAATATGTGTTTTTTATAACATTAATGTGTTTTCATATAACTATTTATTATAGTTCTTGTGGTTGCTCTTATGCTTCAGAAAGGAAACTAATAGTTTAGATTTGGTAAAGCAGACTATGATAGCATGAATTTTTAGGAAATATTATCATACTAAGATGTAGTGAATAGATAGTATAGATGGAGTTTCACTATTATGAATGTTGTTGCAAGAAAATGACAAGGAGGATGCTGAATTTTGAAATATTTGTATTTACAAAGAAATTTGAAGATCTAGAAAATGAAAATCAAGAATTTAGACTTATGAAAATAAATGTAGGTATCTAGCTATAGCAACTCAGTTGAGATGAAAATTGGAACTATTTGAAAATTCTCAAAATCCAAAGGATATATTTGTGATTTGGCAAGGGTGGAGGACTTGAGTACAACCTTATTTTATCTAGAAAAAGAAATCATACATACTAATGACCTATGTATACCCCTTCTACTTATAATTTTAATAGTATTAATTGCTATGTGAGTTAAGATCCACATAAAACGATTAATTTTTGGAATACATCTTGCAGTGCACAGTTTTGTCCAACCAACTATTTGGATTTAAGGGGCCATATTTATTAGCCGATAGCTAGTTGCATCCTTGTTTGACATGATATTTTCTTATTTTATTTATTGGTCCCCATTTTATCTAGTTTTTGTTCATTCTTCAATTCTATTGATTGAATATCTCATTTTTCCAAATCATTTATTCTATACTTTGGCCATTCACTTTGAGAATTATCAGTTTAAAAAAATTAAAATTTTATCCATACCTTTGCTTCTGAAGCAATCTCTTAGCTAGAGTATTTCTAGATATCCTCCTAATGGTGGCATGCCATTGATTGGACTTGTCCATATATTTGTTTTTTTCCATAATTTATGATCTAGGAACAACCTTTTCTAAAAAAGGATAGGACATAGATTCAACATGTAGTAGATTCCTGATTTGATGTTATATTTATTGTTAGTATAGGTTCTAGTTGGTTGCTTCCAAGATACTTGTTCATGATGATCTTCCTCCATAGTGAGTTAATTTATTTTATTAATATCCATATTAGTTTAGCTCCATACATGTATGGTAATAAAAACAAATGCTTTATTCCTAATCAACCCATTTTTTGGGTAAGCACACAATATCCCACTTAACCAAATGAAACTTGTTTCTTTCTTGTTCTTTAGCTCCTTTCCATAAAATTATCCTCATTATATTCTCAATTTATTAATTATCCTTATTGATGCATGAATAGATGATATTAAATATATTAGGATCATGGATAAAACTAATTTGATTTGAATTACTCTCCTAGCTAGATTCAACCATATATGGGACCACATATTTAATATTTGTATTACTTTGTTGAGGATATTCTCTTATTATTTTTTAGCATGTTGGCATGGACCAATTGACATCCCTGGATACATCAAGTATGATTTAGGTTCACTTAGTTTGAAATAAAAAATTCTAAGCAAGTTTCCTCTCAAAAGCTATTGAGCAATTATATACCTAAAGGATAGGCTTACCACAATTAATATCAAATCTTGTTGCTACACATAATTTATCTGATATCTCTATCATGTTCTTGGCTTCTTTAATAGATGCTTGTCCCATTAACATAGAGTCATCTATAAAATTTATGTGGGTGGTGTTTATTATATTTGAAGTAATTTATTCTCCTTGAATCTATTATTTTATTCTTGCTTTCTTACTAAGGTATCTCAATACCTCAAACATGATGACACATAAAGTTGGTTATAATAGGCAACCTTGTATTATGCATTTACAAGAGTTAAAAAACATGGATGGTCCTTCATTGACTAAAACTGAGAATGTGCTAGATTTTGTGCAATATTCAAACCCATTTTACCTACTTCTCATAAAATATTACTCTATAGAGGACCATTAATAGAAATATCCTATTGAGTCTATGATAGTATGTAGCAAAGTCAAGTTTGATCATCATTGTCTTTTTCCTTTACTTAACTATAAAAGGGTCCATATTATTGTGGTATTCTTATTTTGTTGGTGTTTACATTATATTCACTTCTTGTTGTGTATTTTTCTGATCACTTATCCTTGATTCCCTTTAGGATAATTATTGTTGTTATCTTTCAGCTCAACTACCTCCTAGCAATAATGTTTGGTATACTTGTAGAACAATCTCCTTTCCATTTGTATCTTTCTTCATCATTCTTATACATAATGTTTGAAACTCTATCACCATATTTCTCATGAAGTAATCGTATCCATGTATTCAAAATTGAATCTACCTTGAGTGGTTTTTTATCACACCAAGTATTTATGCAAATATAATTTTTCTCCAGTTTCTACCATGCATATTAGGCTTTTAATCACTAGATTAATCGATTTTCTTTTTAATTTTCCATAGTAAATAACCATATAGTAGTGAGAATGCAATAATATTAAGCTTGGTTCATTGACCTCAATGTGATTACTTAGAAAAATCGTTCCCATTGTCTTTGACTCTCTTTGTACAATCTCAACTTTACCTTTCCTCTTAGAGCTAAGTTTGCATCCGTAAAAAAAATTAAACCAGGACATCCCCTAGTTTTATCATCATACACTTTGCTCCATTTCACCAAAAGAAATTTCCTTTTATCATGTAATCCCGAACACATAATATAGATGAAGATTTTTTCTATCGATTTTATTATAATATACAAGGACATATAATATGTTGTAATGGCTTCTAAGACTGAATTGTCAATATGCATGTTATGTAAGAAGTAAGAAAAAAATATTGAACACTGTTCATTTAATGTGAAGCCTCAAACCAAGTTTGGAACTTCATCTGACAAGCATTGGGCTTCAAAGTTGACATACATTCCAAAATTAAGGAGTGAAATTTTTAACCAAATTTGACACTAATTATCCTTTTTTGCAAAGATGAAAAATTAGCAATAAAATTAATCTGGCAAGTACTACCATGGATTGTATTATGACATATATGGAAAGCTCGAAGTGCAATAATCTTTAGAGATAGAAAGGTGTAACCTTTTAGGGAATATTGTGTAGCATAAAAATCCTCAAACTCTTTATAAAAGTCAATAGAAGTAGGATTGAGAATGAAGACTCACTAGTGGAAGCTAAAATAAGAATAGTTTAGCTTCTAGAAATACCATTTGTAACCAAGCAAGTAAGAAAGATGAGCCTCCAAGATTTAGTACTAGAGCATACCATTTTTTTATGGTGAATTGATAAAGAATTAAGAGAGTGGGAGTGAGAGGGATTATAATGAATGATATAGGAAGAGTATTGATAGAATTTGTTGAAGGATTAAAAGTGAATTCAAACAATTTTGTGGAGTTGTTAGCTTTAAATAAAGGGTTAAAACTTAAAAGGAGTGATTAGAAACTTAGAACTAACAATATATGGAGATTCAAAAGTGGCCATTGAAGCAATGGGTAGAAAGGTGGAAATACCAAATCTAATGCTAGATGTGATTCTAGAGGAGAATCAAGAAATATGCAGTCATTTCAAATCCATAAGTTTTGTACATGTGAGAAGAAAATTTAACAAAAAGACATTTATAATGAAGGAGTTCAAATGAAACATGGAAAGACCAAAATAAGATATTTTGACATTGCTGAAAAAGGAGTCATTGGTAAAGAGGTAATGTGATTTACATGAGCTACAAAATAATGACAAAGAAAAGTTGACATATGTTATTGCTACATATTTTGGTGCTAAGTACGATTAGAACTATTTTGCTTGTGTGACATTCTAATGGGGCTACATGTCACTGGTGCTACACATCACTGGTATCACACATCATTGATGGTACACATCACTGGTATCACACATCATTGATGGTACACATCACTGGTGTTGCATGTTAGAGGTGCTACACATCATAGACATATTGGCAATATAAAATTAGCAGCATGAAGTTCAAAGAAGGAGACATAGTAGGCATATGGGTTTTTTTTTTAGATCTTGGTACAGAGCTAAGATCATTTCAGGCAATCGGCACACCTACAAAGTTCAATATGAGAGCATTACAAATGCCTATGGAAAGCCTGTCACTGAAGATGTATGTGCTGAAGCAGTCCGACCACAACCTCCTCGCATCACAGAAACAAAAAAAGTTGGCAGTTGGTGATGTGATGGAAGCTTAACATAACCACTCAGGGAGGGCAGGGAAAGTTTGTTAGAACTTTACCAGGTTCTTTGTTGTCAAATTCTTGGAACCACTAGGGGAGAAAAGGTGCGATCAGTCAATCATTCTTCCTCGGCGGTCTTGGAAGGATAAGCAATGGATTCGAATCCCTCAGGATGACATGGATCTCTTAGTGGAAATGGGATTCCAATCGCTGAAGGAGGCACATATTACATTCCAATTTCGAAAGCTAAAGAAGACAATGAATGCCAGCAACCAAAACCATGAAGAAGGTGAGGCTAAAAAATGTCCATTGAAACGCCTAGCAAAGATTGAAAAGAGAAAAGCAGGCAGTCATATGCAATCTGCCTATGAAAGAGATCTTTTGAATAATGATGCTGCTCCTCAGAAAAGAAGAGCATTACACAGTTTAAAGCAACAAGGTCCAGTTGCAGAATCAGCAATTTCTGTGAGGGAAAAGGTAGATACCTTTCCATTCCCCTCAAGGAATGGAAATACATGTCCCCATTTGAAGGCATAATAAAAAAATCAGTTAAAGAAGCTGAGAGGACTTCGTAGCTAGTAATAGTAGTAGCTACGTGTCAAATTATATATTACATTCAATGCATTCAAACCAACCTGTAGTCAATAGTGCTTTTGATGGTACCCAGTCTTCCTGTGAATGCCCAAATATGAGAAAAAGTGAACCCTTGATTGAGATGGACATAACAGCTAAAATATAAAAATTAGAACTTTAGGCATACCATAGAACAGTAAGAACTTTCTATGCTTCTGGTTGTTTAACTTGGAAGTAAGAAGCCTTCTTGGCAGATCTGCATCTTTCACTGCACAATTCTGCAGATGAGCATATTTCTGCAGATGAGACAGTTGAGCCCAACACAAGCCCTGTAATATCATTTGTCTCAGATTATTTACTCATGAATTTTTTCTATCAAAGATTCTCTTTACCAATCATGGCAAATGAAGTTTCTCAT
Organism: Wollemia nobilis; assembly: GCA_028583015.1. Taxonomy (NCBI): domain Eukaryota; kingdom Viridiplantae; phylum Streptophyta; class Pinopsida; order Araucariales; family Araucariaceae; genus Wollemia; species Wollemia nobilis. Next base: position 4,760,947 of record JAQPPZ010000057.1, read on the forward strand.
ACCTAGAAAATAAAAGTTAATATTTGTTATTAAATGTTATTTTCTTTTACCTACCACTGTTCTAGGAGCAGAGCGTTGATTTACATGTACATAGTAACTTGAGGTAATATTAATATTAATAAAGCCAATTGTTTCTATGATTTATAGAAGATCAATTACTTAATTAAAACAAGCAATTTAAATGGTGAGTTGATGATTTGAAGGGACAGATTGAATTTTGAGGTCACTTTCAAATTTCAAAATGTTTAGTCAAGGAAAATATTTGACTTCAAAAGTTGAAATATTTCTTTAATACAAAGCTTAAAGGGAATAAATATAAATATTCTTGGGAACATTTATATATGAAGATAATAGTGTTAAATTGTAGCCCTAACTTGCTTTGGCCACCACCCAAAATACTTTATTTATTTTATTTTATAAATTTTAAAATGACATTTATATTTTATTAAAAAATATATATTTAAAAAAAAAATCATTGAATTTAATTATATGATTGTGATTAAAGTTAACCACAAAACCAGTAGAGTAGTGAATGGAGTCCATTTGTTATGAAGAACTCAATAGTTCGAATCCCTTTGACATTAAAAAGTGATCCTCGTAATCTTAGATCTTTGTATACATGTGTTATATCATAAAACAAAAAATTTGTTTTTAGTTCATGCATTGACCACGAGAAATGTCTTATATATCATATCGAAAAATAAAATTTCATTCGACAATTACAATATTTTGTATTGTGCTGAAAGATTAATTTTCTATCCAAATAAAAATGTATTAAAGTACAATTTTTTTTTTTTTTTTTTTTAAATGAATAGACAATGTATTGTGATATTCAAAAGTGCTTCCAACATAACATTCATAAGTACATCCATATTTACCAGATGGATGTAAAATATGTCCACTCAGTACAAACTTTCAATGGCTGAGCATATCAGATTTTCAATGATGTTGAGCTATGCTTATTCCAGTTAACAAGGCCATTACAAGTATTTAGAGAAATTTGTACTACATTATCCTAAGATGTTCCAGATAAAAATGACACAATTCAATCAGCAGCATTAATTCTTTGGCCTTTTGGCTCAAATCTGCGTCTATGAAATATACTACAGTTCACCAGCAAAATTTATCAATACTCTCTACAAAGAAAAAGAATCCAAACCTCTTGATGAATATCATCAATCCTTTTCATTTCCTTGTTCAGCACGTTCCAATAGTAATTAGCTTCTTCTAAACCAGTTGCGCAATAATAACCCTGTGCAGTGTGTTGTACTATTCATTACTTGTAATTTTCTCTAGATTAATAAATTTTATCTTCAGATGACCTCCAAGATAGAATGGAGCTTTAAGAACATATCTAGCCTCTATGGAAGCTTTGCTTAAGCATGCAGATCTTTGTTAGATTTCCATACAGGCGTCATCGAGGCAACACTATCAGTAATTTTGTTGGACCCACTCTCAACAGCAATGAGAGGATCTGTTTCAGTGTCCATAATCTGAAGTGCTGGTGGCTCACTGGCTTTTGATTAACTTTCAGTGGTACAAAATCAAGAGTACAAGCCCATTCAAATTATAGCAATGAATATTCCCAAAACATTCCGGCGACCATGAAGTGAAACATAGCCGAATGCCAGAACCAAGCAAGTCTTCAAGTGTCCTAGAACTTGATATATGACTGGAGATGTCTTGCCAATAACAAGAAGTGTACTGGAGTTGATAACAACGAACATAAGAACAGCAGGTGTGTACTTAAATGCAAACACATTCTGGTTTGTCATAATTTGTGCAACACATGCTATCAGAATTGCCAACACACCTATAACTGATCCTAGAAGATTAAGCTATGACAGTGGCAATGCCAACTCCAATCAGGATTGCAAGTGAAAATTGAATTTTTCGCCTGAAGTGCTTTTCGAAAAAGAGAGTTTCCAAAAGAACGGTACAATTTGTCATATGATACAATCCAACAGAATTGAAACCCAAGAAAAGAATGAGAAGTCCAGTAGAGAGGTCATTCAGAATACGAAAACCCAGTATCACATGGGCATGAAATGGTTTATGGTCAAATAGTTTTAGCCAAAATGTCACATGGAGAGAGCAAGAGAGCAAAAGGTTACCAATGGGTGGCTATGTTGTGTAGCATGAATGACGTCGTGTGGTGCTAATGATGTGTAGCACCAGTGAAATGTAGTATTATAAAAAGTTTGAAATGTATGTAACACTATCATTTGTCATAATTCGTGTGACTCTTGTATTATTTTGTAGTTCATTTGAATCGTATTGTTTTTTTATAAGTGTATTAAAGAATGTCAAAATATTTTATTTTGGTTTTTCATGTTTTATTTGAATTTATTGGTAAGTTGATCATTTTGTTTGTTAAAGATTTTTTTCCACGTGTACAGAATTTAATAATTTGAAATGGTTGTATAATTTTTTATTTTCTTATAATATCGCATTTAGCATTAGATTAGATATTCCCACCTTTGTGCTTATTGTTTCAATGACCAATTTCAAATTTCCGTATATTATTAGTTCTAATCATTATTTTTACTTGATAATTTTTAATCCTCTTACAATTTTTAATCCTCTATTCAAAGTTGTTAACTTCGCAAAATTGTTTAATTTGTTCCTAATCCATCGTTGAATTCTACCAATTCATTATAATTCCTCTTGCTCCCACTGCATTATTTTTAGATACTCCACAAAAAATAGGAATGCTCTAATACTAAATCTTGGGGGCATATCGTTCTTACTTGCCTACTTGGTTACAAACCATATTTCCAAAAGCTGAATTGCTTTTTTTCAGCTTCCATCAATGAATCTTTATTCTCCATATTGCTTCTACTGGATTTAATTAAGGTTTGAGGATTGCTATGCTAGGCGAATATTCCCCAAAAGGCTACATCTTTCTATCTCAAAAGATTACTACTTTTCATATCTACCACAATACAATTAATGGTAGTAGTTCCCAAATTAACTTTATTTCCGATTTTCCATCTTTGTAAAAAGGATAATTAGTGTTTCATTTGGTTAAAAATTCATCACACTCCTTAATTTTGGAATGGTTGTCAACTTCAAAGCCCAATGCTTGTCACATGAAATTCTAAACTTGGTTCAAGACTCCATATTGAATGAAGAAGTGTTCAATATTTTCTTCCTACTTCCTATATAACATGCATACTAAGACCTATGTATACCCCTTCTATTTAAATTTTCAGCAATAAGAATTGCTTTGTGAATTAAGATCTACAAAAAATGATCTTTTTTGGAATGGATCTTACTCTTCATAATCTTGTTCAACACTTGTTGTTTGAATTTAAGTGACCATATTTATCAACTAATAGCTAGTTGTATCATTGTTTAACATGATATTTTCTTATTTTATTTATTGTTCCCCATATTTTTGGTTTGGTTCATGTTTGACTTTGACATTTATTTCTCTTAATAACTTGACAAGTTTTTTATATTCATTCTTCAAGTCTATTGATTCAATCTTCCACTACCCCCATTTTGGGTATTTACTTTGAGAATTGTTAATTTAAAAAAATTAATTTTTTTTCATACTTTTGCTTCTAAAACAATCTCTTAGTTAGAGTATTTCTATGTATCCTCCTATTGGTGGTATGCCATTGCATGTATATTTTCACATGTATTATTTTTTCCATCACCAATGAGCCATGAACAACCATTTGTAAAAAAGGATATGTTGCACATAAATTCCACCATGTAGTAGATCTTCGATCTAAAGTGAGATTTATTGTTAATATATGTTTTTGTGGGTTACCTCGAAGATACTTGTTCACCATGATCTTTCTTGATAGTGAGTTCATTTTCTTGGTTAATCTCCATATGAGTTTAGCTCCATACACCTCTAGCAATAAGGGCAAATACTTTATTTTTAATACACACATGTTTTTTGGGTAAGAATACTATATCTCACTTAACCAAATGAAACTTTTTTATTTATTTTTATTGCCCTTTCTATATAAATTCCCCTATTATCTTCTCAAAGTTCTTAATTACCCCTAGTGGTGCATGAATAAATGACGTTGAATTTATCAGGATGACAAATAAAGTTGATTTGATTAGTAACACTCTCCCAACTAGATTTAGCCATGTATGGGACCACTTATTCAATATTTGTATTACTTTGTTGAGGATATTCTTAAATTGCTTTTTGGCATGTTTACATTGGCCAATTGGCACCCCTAGATACAAAAAAAAATTCTTTGGATTAACCTAGTTTGAATAAAAAATTCTAGCAAGTTTCCTCCCAAAATCTATTGAGCAATTATATGTACAAAGGATAGAGTTACCATAATTAATAATAACTTTGGTAGCTATACATAATTTTTCTAATCTCTTTCAAGTTCTTGGCTTCCATAATAGATATTTGTCCCATAACATAGATTCAACTACAAATTGTAGGGGGGTGGTGATTACTATATTTGAAGTAATTGATGCTAAATCAATTTGTCCTTGTCCTTGTGTTCTTGCTTGCCTGATAAGATAGCTCAATGAATTAACCATGATGCCATATAAAGTTGGTGATAATGAGTAGTCTTTTCTTATACCTTTAGAAGAGTTGAAAAAATCAAATGGTCCTCCACTCTCTAAAATTGATAATGTGTTAGGGTTGATGCATCCTTCCATATTTCTCACAAAATCTCATTTTACATATGACCATTGAGATAAATATCTTATTGAGTCTTTATAAGTTGTAGCAAAATCAAGTTTGACCATAATTGTCCTTCTCCTCAATTTAACTATAGAGTGAATTACTTCTTGCACAAAATGACTTCATCTAAAATTTTATCTTCCTTTAACTACTCCCACTTGCTCTTCGTATATGATCACAAGCAACCATTTTTGTAATCTACTAGCCATTATTTTTTAAATTATTTTATAGGAAAATTTACATAGAGAAACATATCAATGTTCAAATTCTATACCTATCTGCTTGTTGTGGTGCAGTGATAAATGCCCTGGGTGCTGGTAGAGGCCGACCCAGGTTCCATTCCCCTTTTTCTCCATCCTGCAAATATATGGTATAGTTAGGAATATCCTATGTGCTAGTAGAGGCCGACAAGGCTCCATTCCTCCCATGCCCAACCTGTTGAAAGTGGCACCTCGAAAGGGGTGTTTTCCACTATAAATTAGTTCTACCAAGGTGTTGTAGGTGAGTTGGAGAGGAGAGGGTAATCCTCCAATGGAGGTCCAAGGTTCAAATATCCACCCTACCAAAACGATGAATTGGGTATCCAAAATCCAATTGATAATTTTGGTGTGGGCGGGTGCGACTCCAGAGTGACTTTGACGGAGTAGAACCCCCTATTCGTGGTCTCTCAGACCAAGGTGGCCTTGCAAGGGGTTTTTCACTTTAAATAATAATAATAATAATAATTCTATACCAAAATGGAACATATCAAGAAAAAAAAAACATCAATCTCATTCCACCATTTTTTAATATTGTTTTAAACTCCTTATATTTTATTAGTTGAGGATTAAATTTAAATGATACATTTTTTTGGAGGTTCAAATTGCATTATCTTCAATAATATAGAAATACTCGAGTGATACATTTATTCCTAGGATGGATTCATTTACTAAAAACCTATATAATATTTCTCAAATTAAGGTTTCTCCTCCTCTTCTATTTAACCATGTGAAAATACCATTTTTTTGAAATGATATCTATAAGTTCATCTCTTCATCCATATATTATGTCATTCTTGAATTCTGGTTTATACTTATAATTCCTCCTTTCTTCTCCTCTAATTTGAGAATTAAATAAAAGTTTCCTCCTATTATAAAATTTTCAAGATCATTTGATAATCTAGCTTGCTAGTATTCTTTTTCCAAAGATTGATGAGTGGTTCCATTCACATTGATGATATTTTTTCCTAGATCTCTAACATTTCAATGATATTTTTATCCATTATGCATCTTGAACCACTTATATGAACTTCCATTTGCTCCTTATTGTAGCAATGCCTCTTACCTAGCCTCTCAAGCTAATACATTCACTCTAGTATATATTAGTATTCCACATTCCTTCTATAGCTGTCCATTCATTTTTTGTTATCTTAGTTTTGAAGAAAACATATATTGGGATCATATTCTTGAATCTTTTCCTTAAAGTTTTTTTTTTTTTGTTGAAATAGAACCCATACCTATTATATTCCAAGAGAATATAATTATTTTTGAGGATTTGTAGTACAACCTTCTTATTTTTCCTCCTTATCCACTTAGAGGATTTAAGTTTATTTTAAAATCTATAATAAAATTTATATAATTACTAGTGATAATATTATGATAGGAATATAAAAGGACCTAACTAAATAAATACTATGGTCATGTATAACAATAATATTTTATATTAATAAGCTAATTTTCTATCCAAATAAAAATATTTTAAAGTGTAAAAATTAACTAATATATCCTTAAAATTATAACATTTTTATACATAAAACTTAAATTTTAATTTTAATCATTTAAAATGAAATAAACATTATGGAAAAGGTGGCACGACTAAATATTACACTTTGGAACCCAAAGAATTTAATTATTATTAAAGTATTTTTAAATATTCTCATTAAAGAATTCTTTAAACTTAATAGATATTAAAATATATTTATGTGTTAATAATTTATATATTGTAGATATATTTTTATTAATAATAAAAATAATATTAATCAATAAGATGGTCTAGAAACCATTTCTTTTACTATAAATAAAATAGAGGTGCACTTATCTATTTAAAATTATAGATATCACACCAAAACAATTACTTATGCTTAGGAGGACACATGAATTCTAGTTCCTATATAACATTTAAAAGTTAGTCTTTGGTCATGGTGCCCTATGGAATATACTCAAAGTTAAATTGAGTATTTTGTATAAAGTTGTTGCAGTATTTTATATGAAAACTACTAAAAACAAAAATAAGTAATATATATTTGTATTGTGGATCTATTGTTTTAGATTTACTTTAAGAGATTTATTTAAAAATATTTATTGGTAAGGAGTCTTTGGTTCAATGGTTGGGACAAATAGTTGATGTACTCTACACCAAAGTTCAAATATGAAGTGCATCAAATAGCTCAACATGATGTAAAAGGAAAGGACAACCCTTTTAAAAACCATACTTAAAAAATAAAATAAAATAAAAACGATTAAAATACAACCTAAAAATTTGAACTTTCACATGAGAACCCTTTGTTTTTGCTTAGTATTTTGTATAAAGTTGTTGCAAATATGAGAACTAATAAAAAAGGGAAACAAGTAATATATCTTTGAATTGTAGATCTATTCTTTCATATCTACCTTAAAATATTTATTTAAAAACAATTGCTCATGGATCTTTGGTTCAATGATTCACCAAAACTCAAATATCAAACAAAAAAAACTTAACATAATTTAAAAAGAAAAAAAACCTTTTTAAAAACTCTACCTTAAAAAATTAAAAAACAACAACTATAATAAATACATGAGCAAGAACAACACATCTAAAAGATTTAGTAATCTTGTCACACTAGAAATAAATGTATTAATATTTATAAATAATTCAAATGAATTAAGGTTAACAGAGTTGAATTTGAACAGTTCAAATGAATCATATTTTATAAGAAAAATAGTCTCTTTATGTATTAGTGGTGGATGCTTCATCCCAAATAATTTGTCTAGCTCATTATAAATAAAGCCATTATATTAAAATATATTTTAAAAATATAAAATAAAAATTATTTTTTATTTTTTATATTTCAAAAATAAAAATTACTATTATTTTTAATCTAATTTTTTAGTTACAAAATAAATATATAAAAGTAATTTTGATAATTTTTTTAGATATATATTTTGAAGAGATAATTGTATATATGTGTTTGGAATAAGTATTATTACTATTTTTTAATTTCCATTTCTTAGTTTAAAAAATATATAATGATATAGGTAAGAAGTACCCTTAAAAATTTTAATTTTTCTAAACTGATGTGAGAAGACTATTGATCTCATTGCTCTAATATGTTAGAATCAGCTTATAATCCAAAATAAAATTCTAATAATAATATTAATATGTGGAAAGCATTTATAACTTTCTAAACAATGAGAGTTTTCAGAATGACTCTTACCTAAGTACTAAAACTAAGGAGGATTCATATTTCAATTCTAAAGACAAACTTATTTTAAAGCCTATTTTTCTATAAAATAAAGGTAAAGGCATCTTTCAAAATTATTTTTCTCCCTAATAATAGATCTATGATATGATCCTTAATAAGAGGAGGATTATGAGGAAACCTCATGTCCTCTAACCACTTATTCTCTATGCCAAGTGCCTATTGGAAGGTTCAAATCATCTTTAAAAATACCATATTTGTCTATATTTAGTTTCCTATAGATGTGCTTATATGATTTTTTTTTTTTTTTTTTTTTATGAAAAGCCATTTTAATTATAAAAATAAAAGTCCTATATAGCCAAAAAAAGTGTCGGTGGAGAAAAAATCACACCCCGAATGCCACTAACTTATCCTAATAGTAGGTCCGAGGTGTAGACCAATTGGTTCATCTAAACCCCATAAGGGGGGCGGAAGTCCAAGTTTCAAATATCAGGCCTCGTCGGACTGAACGCTTGTCCATTTCCTAGTGCTTTCAGCAATGTAAAAGGTTTAAAATGATTGTGGCATGGTGGTTATAGGGGCAGACCGCACGAATATTTGTGTGGCGGCTTTCGGTGCAGACAACGCAGAATATTATGGCGGCCATAAAATTTGGACAGCCTACCGGGATTCATGGTGGCTACCGATTCCACCATGTAAATTTATATATATATATATATATATATATATATATATATATATATATATATATATATATATATATATATATATATATCCTAATAGCGGCTAAATAAAAACAAACTGTACCATACGAGCACCACGGCCATCAACAGTAAACTAAAAACATTCTACAACCAGAAAGGTTTTTAAAGAAGTGAGCTTGTAGGGAGGTGTACATATTCGGCTACTACAATGGGCCTCCATGGAGGTTGACACCATGCACGATCAAGGGTCTCCTTACTAACAACACAAGGGGCTTCACCCCAGTATTTTAGTAAATCCTGCAAATGGTCCAGCTCCATAGCCACCTTTTTAGCCTGGTCATAGATTTGAAACCACACATCATAAAAAAATTTGAGCTTATCAACAAATGAAAAATCTTGAGATGGATCAACCTGCTTGAAAATAATCTTATTTCTATATTTCCAAATGTGAAACAAAGGTTGACTCTAAATATTTTCCACACTTCCCTCAGCGGGAGAGAAAACTGAATGGGATCACCCAGAAGGACATGATGTCAAGAAATATATAGGGACATAAACAGGGCAAAGAAATAACCCACCCAACTCCAAGAGAGATTGACCTGTCTACATGCCCATAAAAGATGCATACAAGACTTTGGTTCTTAACAAAATGGGCATCGGGGCTCAAGAACCCCCATATAAGAAAGTTTGTGGTCAAGGGGTAAATCATGATACAATAAGCTCCATGCAAAAAAAGCTTTCTTTGGCTCTAGATAATATGCCCATGCTGGATGAAAACTGGTTTTCCACCTAGAGGGTGATGAGAAAAGATCTCATTTGATATTGAGTTTGGGCACCATGGGTGCAGTTGGTGTAAGCCATTCATAACCCTGCCTGGCTCTGTAGTTGAGCAAGGAAGTGCTCTTATACCAGGCCCAATATTTCCACCAAGGTTTCTAGGATCTGACACCTAATTTTTGCCATAAGGATAAAGATATATGGTCTATAACAACATCATATGTAGCCTTATCAACATTGGACAAGCGAAACATCCTTTTAAAATCATTCTAAGGAATCCAGTCTCTATTTTCCCTAGAGTAAAAATTTGCAATGGCGGATATTCCCCGCTTAAAAAAAAATTGGGCATGGACCCAGGGAACTTGGCCCAATGACTTACCCTGAATCTTGAATACAAGGGACCACCAGAAATTGACAATATTAATGGAAAGGCCTTTATGTGAATGGACCCCCTTCCAAAAAATCCAAGGGTTTAATTGTTGCTAGGCCTTCCATATGTTTTTTATGACAAAGGAGCCAAGGATTTTAATGAAAATTGGGGCCAACACTAGAGAGGGCAAATCCATTCATGCCCAAGCTCGATGATTGAGGGGAAACCCAATCGAGATGCAATTTTTGATAAGAAATTTTCATGCTTCAGGTCCTTTGAGAGCCCACACAATCCATTTAGCACAAAGGGCTAACCCTTGACGCTTACATTCTAGCAAACCCATACCCCCTACTTGTCTTGGGAAACAAAAAATATCCCAAGCCACTCTATGAAAGCCCTTTTGCTCAGACCCACTAGACCACAGAAAACCCTAAAGTAATTTTTTAAGCTATTTGTAACAAGCCTGGGAAGGGACCCAACAAAACGAGTAATAAACATGCGTGGAAGCCAACACTTTCAAGCAAATTTGAAATTTTCCAGTAAGAGAAAACTTCTTAGCATTCCAATATTCGAACTTGCTTTCTACTTTGTTGATGACATAAGACTATAATTGGGATGGAGAGCCTTGAATGGGAAAAGGAATACCTAAGAATTTGAAGACTTCTCCAAGTTGAATCTAGCTCCACTGCACATGTTGAAGCCAGTGGGGAAGAGGCTGTAGAGATTGCCTATAACATGATATTTTCCTCCATTGGATATTAGACCCAGAGGCTTTGCAAAAAATATCAAGAAAATACATAGCTTTAGAAAGAGTTTGTTAATCCTCATTCAAATTAATAAATGAATCATCAAAAAAATGGCCATTAATGAGTTGACCAGCTTTCCTAGGAAGGAAAATACCCAAAAGCATCCCAAGAGAAGCACGATGAACCAAAATATAACCAAATTCTTTTGCTGCTAAAATGAATAGATATGGGGCCAAAGGACAACCCTACCTTACTAACCTATGCAAACCAATATCGTCATTTTGAAACTTGTTGAGATAAAGCACAATTGATGCATCCTAAAAAAAGTATTTTAACAGAGGAAATAAAATAAGGACAAAATCCAAGAGATTCCAACATGGAAAGAATGAAAACCCACTCAATTTGATCATAATACTTTTCAAAGTCAAGCTTGAGGAAGAGGGCTTGTTGATTGGACTTGCGAGCCAATTCCATCCCTTCCCAAACAGTAAGAGCGTTGTCCAAAATATACTGATTCTAGATAAAGCTAGTTTTCTCAGGCCTCACAATAGAGGGAAGCAAGGGCTTAATCCATAAAGCAAGCACTTTGGTAGTGATATTGTAGCTAAAATTAAGCAAAGTTATTGGCCTCCAATTTGTAATAATCTCTAGATCCCTATACTTTGGGATAAACTTGATATTTCCCTTATTGATAATAGCACCTAAGGATCCAGACTGTAGGGCTTCTAAATATACTTTATGCAAGTCAGGACCAAAAAACTCCCAACAAGTTTTATAAAATTTGTAGAGGAAGCCATCAAGCCCTAGGGCCTCTACGTATGGCATTTGAAATAGGGCATCTACAATATCCTACTCTGATAGGGGTTATGCACATTCATTATTTTACACTGGGGAAAGGCAAGTCGGGATAACCTATTTACAATATTGAAGGGCTAATTATTGTTCAGGGGTGTACGGTTGAGGAACAAAAATATGAGAATAATGTCATGTAAATTCAGCTACTATCTCATGAAAAGAGGCGGTGTGAACCCCATTAACCACTAAAGCTTTGAATTGAGTGGAGTGACGCGGAGGTCAGAGCCTTTGGAAAAACTCTTTAGAAACACGGTCACCCGCTTTGAGCCAATGCAATATAGCTTTAATCTGAGCCTCTCTGGCCTCATACACTTCAGCCACTTTGAGCTCATGTTGGAGTTGAGCGACATGGGCTTGAATGGCAGATTCAAAAGGAGAGGGCTCAAGACAGAAGGAGGCATGTGCATGCTCATTATGTAGAGTAGTATTAGAGTGACGACACAGCTACACCACCTTATTTCCCAAGATTTTGAGTAGAGTAGTGGTACAAAAAATGGTATCATTCTACCACTCAATCCATCCTAAATCTCCATTGGATTTGGGTACAATGTTCCATATCCTTTGGATGTGATAAACAGTGGTTTCATGTTGCAAGAAAGAAGTGTTAAGAAAAAACTGAGCATGAGTAGGCCATTGATGGGTGGAGGAAACATGAACAAAGAACACAATGGAGGAATGATCAAGCGAGACCATACCTAGAAAGGTTTCAACAAAAGGGACTGAATGAAGCCGACGACAAAAAGAAAACTTACACTGGTCTGAAAATATAGCCATGTCCAACCTTTTCAAAACTCTTGTGGGGCCTGACTAAAATTTAGACCACGTGAACCAAAAATGCTCGAGAAACTGACCCACAAAGAAACAACCATTGGGATCGAAGACCCTTAGTTTATTTTTCCTAAAATACCAAGCATGTCATTCTCCCGAGGCCCACCTATTAGGTAGCTAATCCATTTTATCATAATGCTTCTCGAACATATTGAAATCACCACACATCAGCCAGGTTGTAGTAGGTAAGAAAACAACACACTATATCCATTGTGCACATCTATCTTGGACCTCATTAGAGGTGTAAATATTAATAATCTCTAAGGAAAGACCACCAACATCAAGAAAAATACAAATCGCATGGTGAGAGGGGTCAGAACCCCATGTGACAAAATTTCTTGCCCACCTATTATTAAGAAAAATGACAACACCTTCGCTACCGTGATTGTGGTTGGTAGCATACATCTAACTACCAGGCCATAACATAGAATAAGTAGATTGTAAATTGAAACCTACCACTTTGACTTCTTGTAAACACACAAAATCTGGATGACCATAGATACTAGAATAGGTAGTGATCTCATCTTGAACCATGTAATGATGAATAGGATCCATCAACCCACGCACATTCCAGGAGATAAACAACAATAAAAAGAGTCAAGTTGTATACCCTACTAGCCTCTATCGCATTATTTGACAATAAGTGATAGAGGTTATTCTTGAAGGCGTCCATGGTGGTGGAGGAGAGAGAATTTTGTTGCCACTTGTCTAAATGAGCAAGTCGCTCACCTTGTAGGGGGCTATGTGACCATCATCCTAAATTTTGAGAGAAACTTCCTTCATCCCCTGCCTCATCTGGATAACCCAAGGGTATAGTGGATCGTATCCCTTCATCATGGTCTATAGACTCAACGACTAGATGAGGAGAGTGAACAAGAATTGACTCCATAATCGGTGGATGCATGGGAGGCTTAGGCGTTAGGTCCTGAAAATATGTGGCCACTGTGTACCCTATCTGAGTGGGATTGCTACCTTTCCATTTCTTGCATGAAACCTCAATCCATTCACCATCTTTTGATGGAGGGTGCAAGGAAGTGGGAGATAATACAACACCAACTACTAGGGTAGTTTTCTTGGCCTTGAATTTTTTAGCCATCAAGAGGTAGTCCTTAATGCAGTAGGAGGCTGACTGGCAGCGGTAACATGTATTAGGAAGGTTGATATACACCAAGTGCTGATGAATATGGGTAGAACAAACCTGAATGTCAATATACTCCTTTAGTTTTTTAGCTAGGTCAACCTTGATACACATTCTCCTACTAGGGTGGACTGACATGAATCGAGAGGGTTCATCAAAAACAAATTCACCAAGGGTGGACACCAAGTTTTTCAGAAAGGGCAAGCATGCAGTGGGGAGATTCAAGAGTTCTACCCAAATAGGTATGACCAGGAAAACAAAATTAGAAACTATAAAATACCAGCTCCACGGTTGTAAAATGAGAAGTGAAATATTAATGTAAATAGGACCCTTATTAAGGACATTCTAGGCTTGGTCAGGACTACCAAAATGGAAATGAAAAAATCCTTAGAGATATTTTGGACATGGTCGACTTGAATCCCATACGGATGCCAATACTGCTCAATCTAGTTTCTAAGGACATGCTTAGGGGGAATCCGACCCAAAAAATACCCTATAAGAGTATTCTTTTCAAACCAAGAACATGCCTGATTGAATTCATGCAAAGGAATCACAAAGTCAGGTTCAAAAATACCTCGTGGTACACCTTGAAAACAAATTTTATGGGCATTTGTTCACCTTCAGATCCATTCCTCTCACCGCTAGATTTAGACAAAGTCGTGGGAGGAGAATCCGACATAATAACACCATGAAGTAAACATAGCATGGAGGCTAGAACAAGCTCCTCAAGAATGAACAAAATCTACCAGAAACCCTAGGACAACACACAGACCGACATACACGCAGCCACAAAAATCCCTTGAGATTATTCTGCACCATATGAAATTTATGTTATAGAAGATTGTAATAATTTCACTTGCTCATAAAAAATAATGAGAAGTAAGTTTTTTATCTCAACATGATGTACAACCCAATTTATCACTAATTTTGAATCTCCATAAATCTATAAAGTTGTAATTCCTTGTTCCATTGCTATTGTCATCAAGAGGATCAATGCTTTCCATTCTACCATGTTATTTGTTTCTTTACATAAACCTTCCTTGAAAGTGTTTCTATTACATAATGACCCTGATATTAAATTGTTTCAATAAACCATATATTATCTAATGACCCTAATATTAAATATTTCAATAAACCACATAGTGATATTGCAATTGGTAATTATACATATATTGTTTGATGAGATTTAAACATAAATATTGACATTGGAAGCCCGTGTTTTTAATAAATTGAAGTTATACCTTTTAACTAAATGCTAATGTTTACATTTAGGACTTAACCTTCATTTATATTGTGAAAATTTTTACTCTTCATTGTTTGCCCTAAAATTTTTGAAATTGTTTTTATATAATAATAAATTAATATTTAAAAATTTATCATTTAAATATGTGAATGTAATAAACATTCAATTTTTAATTAAAATTAAATTTAAATTTTTATATAATTTTAATTTAATTATTTATTATTTAATTATATTTTGATTTTATTATTTCTCTATAACAATGAATAAATATTAAAACATATTTTTATTAATGAGTAAGAGTTAATGTTTGTAATAGTGATGTATTGCTAAATAACAAGGTTCTTTTACTTTTACCTAAGTGTTTTAGGTGAATTGGAGAGGAGAGGGCAATCCTCCAAGGGAGGTCCAGGTCCCAGGTTCGAATCTCCACCCTACCAAAAAGTTGAATTGGGTATCCAAAATAGAATTGATAATGTTGGTTTGGGCAGGGCAGGGTCGGGCACTCCGATGATTTTGACGGTGTAGAACCTCCTGGTCGTGGTCTCTCAAACTAAGGCGACCCCACAAGGGTTTTTTCACTTCAAAAAAATTCTTTTACCTTTAATTTAATGTTCTTTGTAATTCAATTTTATCAAATATAAAGATAATAAAATTGGTTCCAAAGAACAAAAATAAATAAATATATTTAAGTTTTTTAAAGTAGAATTTAGAAGAACTTCATAATGTTATACCTATAATATGGTGATATTTTAAAAAATCATATATTGTAAATGATAACTATGTATAAATTATTTGGTAACATTTAAATTCAATTCAAGTATTCGCATGTAAGCACAATTTTTTTAACCACTCAAATTCATATCATCGTACAATTGAAAGAAAATTTAAATAAGAAAAAACAATTTGACATGTTAAATTGAACCCTTCAAGCTTTTGAGTGCGTATATAATCTAGTGTTAACTAATTAATTTAGATTTAAAAATATTTAAGCTTTTAACATTATTGTATTTGATATTTTTATAAGTTTTATTAAATAAATGATTTTATAAAATATATTAAAACAAAAATTATATTTATTGGAGTCCTAAGGGGGACAATGTAAGGGTTTGGGCTTTAGTTCTTCTTTGGGAGGTCTAAGGTTCAAACCGTGGCATGGGTGAGTGTGTTCGAGGGTGGTTGTATGTTAAATTTATTATAAATTAAATCAGATTTTCACTTGATAGATATCTGACAGATCTTATCTTCTGATCTGATCGTTGCATTCTTAAAGTGTCCAAAGTTATGACTGGTGCTTGCAATTGTTTAGCGATTGGATGGACACCATACCTTTTATTTTAATGCATGTCAGGATACTAGTGAGCCTTTCCTCCAATACCCAACTATATATATATATTGTGTGCGCGCGCGTGCGCGCAGTTGCTATTATTTTGGTAGTGGAAGGAGTTGAAAAACATGGATGAAAAAGGTGAATGCTGGAGAGCTGAAAGTTGAAGCCAGAGTCCTTAGAAAATTTTTGGTTGGTGTAACCAAAAAATCTAAGTTGCAATGTATGTGGCTGTATGTTCATTTTTATCAGTATATAATGTTTTTAAGTTCTATTTTGGGGTGAGATTTAAATGTTGAATATATTAATTTAACAAAGTTAGGGTTTTCTTTTTATCTCAATTTTGGTCCTAAGTCCCCTTGTTATTTTTTGGTAGATTCAATCATTTGTAATATTCTAAAGAATATTTCAATATTGCTTTTGTTATCGTTAAACCCTTTGTAAATTTTTTGGACGTTTTTTTTTGTTTGTTAAATTTCATAAAAGCATTTTCTTTTTTAAATTCCACTCATAGAAAAATTCCACTCCAACATTTTTTATTTTCTATCACGGAATTAGGTTTGAACAGATTTCGTATTTCTATCCTTTGTTAATTTTTTATGGCAAAACCTTTGTTAAAGTTTGCTTGTAATTCCTTTGATAAATTATTTTTATAATTTGTTTGGTAATTTACACTCCACTCAAGTTAGTTTTGAATTCTGCTGAGAGTTTTTTTAGAAAGGCGCTTTCAAAATTTTGACCAACAAAATTTGTATTCAACCGAATTTTTCCAAAGTAATTTTTTATCGCACTCCCTTTTGCTCCAAATTTATTACGCTATGCACCTCTTTCAAATTGGTATCAAAGGTAGCGCTATTTGTGGAAGGTTGTAGAAACAATGGTTTCTGACAGTAATTTTTTGCAGTTGCAAATATCATGATTCAATGGCAAGAATTATGATTATTGGAGCATCAAAATGAAAATATTGTTCAGGTCTTAGGAGCTATAGGATTTGGTGGATAATGATTATGCATAACCCACATATGTAGTAGCATTGAGTGCTCTCCCCCAAGAATAATTAGATCGATTTAAGGAGAATCAAAAGAAGGACCAGAAGGCATTATTTTACATAATGAAGGTAGTTGAAGAGAATATTTTCCCAGGAATTATAGCAGCAACCAAGTCAAAGGAGGCATGAGAGGTTTTATCCAGCTCCTTCTAGGACACTAATAAAGTGAATTTGGTGAGGTTGCAAATGCTAAGAAGGGAGTTCAAAAATTTGCATATGAGTGAATTAAAGTCCCTAAGTGACTTCTTTACCTACACTATGAGTATCATCAAATAAATGAGGATGAATGATGAGAATATTGAGAACCAAAGAATTATGGAAAAAATATTGAGAAGCCTACTAGCAAGGTTTGACTCTATAGTGATTGTGATTGAAGAATCGAGGGGTTTAACAACCCTCTAAGTATATGAGCTCATGGCTTATCTACAAACACATGAGCAAATACTGAGTTGGTCATCTCAGTTCTCATTGGAGTAAGCGTTTAAGATGCAGGTCTTATTTTGAGATAATGGTAGAAGAGAAGAATCCCAAAAATTTAACTCATGTTCTCAAGGAGTAAGAGGACATAATAATAGAGGTAAGAATGGAAGAGGCCATAAGAGAGGAGGAAGGTCAAACTCAAATGAAGGAGAGAATAGTTGCAACTTCCATCAAGCAGAAGGAAGAGGCAACGATAAAAATCTACAAGGAGGATCTAATCAGAGGTATGATAAATCAAAGATCCAATGTTATTATTGCAGGAAATTTGTCCATCATAGTAATGAGTGTAGAAATAAGTTGGCCAAGGAAAATAGGTAGCAATTCCACTATACAAATGAAAATTATAATGTAGATAGTATAGGTGTATGTGGGACTATGATATTAACCTACAATATTGATGAAGAAATCCAGAAGAATACTTGGTATCTTGATAGTGGGTGCAATAATCACATGTCTAGGAACAGAGACAATGCTCTCATAGTTGGATGAAACCATAAAATCTAAGGTGAATATGGGAAATATTATCAAGATACCTATCATGGGCAAAGAAAATATCATAATCTACACCAAGAAACATGAAAGAAGATACATCCTTGATGTGTATTATGTGTCTGTATTGAAGTATAATCTAAGTTTTGGACAACTTGCATAGAAGGGGTAAACTATGCAATTTAAAAATGGAGTCTGTATTATTAGAGACTAAGATAATGGGCTTGTAGAAAATGTATCCATGACAAATAACAAGATGTTTCCCCTATATATTCAAATGAACTACTACTTTCATTTAGTATAGTTGTGAAATATGCTACATGGTTGTGGCATCTTTGATTTGGTCACCTAAATTTTAGTGGTATGAACCTGTTGCACAAGAAATAGCTGGTGAAGGGATTACCTCTTATTGAGCAACCCAATAAATCATGTGAAGGTTGCCTAGTTAGCAAGCAGCATAGTAATGCATTCCATATAAGAAAGTCATGGAGAGCTTCATAGCCATTAGAGCTAGTGCACTCAGATATTGGTGGCCCTATGCAAACCAATTCATTTGTCAACAACAAATACTTGTTTACATTCATAGATGATTTTAGTCTAGGACATGGGTATATCCCATCAAAAAAAACTCAGAAGCCTTTAGTAAATTTAAGGATTTCAAAGCTTTGATTGAAAATTAAAGTGGGTATTATGTAAATATTCAAAACAAATGGAGGAGGTGAATACATTTCCAATGAATTCCATAATTTTTGCAAATTAAATAGAATTAGAAGGTAGTTCATAGCTAAATACATACCACAACAAAATGGTTTTGTATAAAATAATAGCATAATCATAAGGTATATGGCAAGGAGTATGCAAAATTCAAAAGGATTACCACATGAGTTCTAGGTAAAAGCCATAGCTTGTGCAATTTATTTGTTGAATAGGTGTCCCATGAAGAGTGTGAAGAACAATATCCCTCAAGAAGCAAGAGGTAACTAGAAATGAAATATAAGAGAAACATTTTAATTTTGCTTTATTTTCTAAGTGTGATCCAATTTCATTTCAAGAAGCAATTTAGAATAGAACTTGGGTAAAATCTATGGATTATGAGATAGAATCCATAGAAAAAATTAGACCTAAGAATTAATGGATCTTCCAATAGGTAAGAAGAGTAATGGACTAAAATGGGTATATAAAACTAATTTTAATACCCTAGGTGAAAATGAAAGGCATAAAGTCATACTGGTTGAAAAAGTCTACAAGCAGAATTTAGGGATTGACTATCATGAGGTATATGCACCTGTAGCGAGACATGACATAGTAAGATTAATTTTAGAACTGACAACCTAAAAGGGGTGGAATAGTTACTAGATGGATGTCAAGTCTACCTTCTTAAATGGAGTGTTGGAATAAGAGGTCTACTTAGACTAGCCACCTAGTTATGAGCTGGAGGGGCAAGAAGGAAAGGTCCTAAAGTTGAAGAAAGCCTTGTATGGGTTGAATCAAGCACCCAGGGCTTGGTATAGCTACATTGATGCATATTTTTAGGATAATGGGTTCATCAAATGCCCATATGAGCACACTCTCTACATGAAGATAAATGAATATGGCGATATGACAATAGTATGCTTGTATGTACATGATCTGATTTATATTGGCAATAGCAATATGCTATTTGAGCAGTTTAGAAATGCCATGAAGCAGGAGTTTGAGATGATAGATTTAGGCCTGGTGAAATATTTTCTTAGTATTAAAATTACCCAAATTGTGGATGGTATCTTCATCTCTTAAGGCAAGTGTATCGACCTAGGGGAAGTGACGCGCCGACCTCGCTGACCTTTCCTACTTGCGATTTAATTGAATCTATTAATGTTTTAAGCATGCATCTTAAATAAAAGGTGTAAAAGAAGATAAAACCAGAATACAAAGAAATAAATAAATGAATTCTCTTGTATTTATATTTCCACAATACGATTACATATAAATCCCTCTAAAGGATACCCTTTGTTTGATACAATATTTTACACAAGGAGGGCAGTAGATGTATAAAATATCCCCCTTGCATAGGGGTGGTGTGCTTATAAATTCTTCCCGATGATGCACATAGAAATGTATGAGGGCTTACAGATGCCTCCTTCTCTAGGTCTATTTCCCATAGGGATCCTCTTGCTTCGTATGTTGTAGATGCACCTATGGCCTTGTAAGCAATGAAACAACAACACACGCTTAGATGTCCGAGATTGCCTCCTTGGATGAGGCTATTAGCAATGAATGAGCTCAATAAATGCAATGAAACTAGTACTATGCAAGAAAACAACTGAAATAAAGCTTATTCTAACGAATAAAATAGAAAGCAAAATAAAAGAAACTAGCACCTAAAACCCTAGACTAGGTTGCGGGCCACTATCTAGGACAATGACCGCTAAGGTGAAATATCTCTCTATTGATCCAATGTCTATGGGCTCAAGTATGCTACTAGTGTTAAAATGATTACCTTATGTGTTCATATTTTCCCTCCAATTTGACAAGGCTCCGCTACAAGAATCAATCTCCAAAGGAAGCTCTCCAAGTCTCTAGAAGCTCTCCTTGATGATCCAACCTGTTCAAATTTTTGATGTACGATGTTCCCTATCTCTCTATGATTGAAATATTCATGAAAGAATGTCTCAAAAATTCCCTTAATTGACCAAATTAAGGTCCCCTAGTGGTTTTAGTTTATCTTCTTATAATGTGTGAAACCCTAGGTCTATGTTCAAAACCCTAGGATTGAATTCCTCATGTGTATTGAATGTTAGCATGAGAAGATTTTGTGTTTTCTATGTTTAAAGACAAGTTAATTGAAGTATAATTTTAGACTCAAGTCTTCCATGTGAACTGGTCATGAAGGGGAATGCAAAGTTACTCCCGATCACCTTTATTACATGCAGACTACCACTTACGCCCATGATTAGGCCTATTTATCGACAAAATTCTTTTTATGGCTTAGTCATTGTCATCTGCAACGACTAATATTTGGTCACTTTCATCTGTAGTAGCTAAGGTCTAGCTGCCCTGAGCTTGAGTGGCCAAGGTCCAGCCACTCTGGTTTACAGTGGCTAAGCTTGAATGGACCTAGAATTCCCCAGATGAGTGGTGAGGACCACTTTTGATGCTTGGAAAGTCCAAGGTTTAGTCACAAGGCCTATGAATGTGCCTATGTAAGTAGTTCTCCTAAATATGACATGTTTTAGATGTCTACAAATACCCTTGTTTGCGATGTGTTGTGTGGAAAACACAATGCTGAGCAAAAACATAGACTGATATATTTTTAGGGTGTATGATGATCAGTAGTCTGATCAACACTGGATGGCTCAATCACACAATATGACATGCATCCTTTGAATCATTGCTTCAACATTTGGAAGGCTTAACTTAGCTCAGTGGCTTGCACATGTTCGATTGCACTCATTCCTTAGACTCAATCGGGTAGCTTTAGCTACTACAATTAGTTCCGACCGGTAGGAGAGTTAGAAATTGATAATATCATAGTTTTATTATGAACCCAACAAAAAAAGGGAAATTTTTAATTATTGTATGCAATGATTCACAGGACGAACATGATTTTGATATGATCAAGTGATCTTTTGTTGATTTTGACTATGATTATTTTAAATATTTGAACTACCTCCTCACACAATGAATTGGTGAGGAAATGACAATGAATAAAGTGACATGTCGCTTGAATAATATGACTAATTTGGTCCCTTTCTAGAATTTGTTCTTTTAATGGGTGAGACCCCCATTCAAGTGTGATTCCAATTGTTTATGAAAATCATCCATCCCTATCCCAGGGAGCAGTCCGGCTATCAATAGCCTTCTTAGGGAGTTAGGAGGAGTGATCCTATTTATGCTCATATTGTATCACTTTGGCTCAGTATTTTTGATGTCATAATGGAATTAGGATGATTCTATCGCATCCGTGGAGCAGTCCGACCATCTTGGTCTTCTTCAAGATTGAAGGAGGCCCATCGTAATTCCTAAATGAATGTTTTGCCCTGAGTAATCTTATGGTAACTTAATAATCTCATAGAATTGTATGGAGTGCAAGTCATTGTCATCACTGAGTCGATAGAGTAAGTAACTAAATACGAGGCTTACTCGAGAATTTTCTTTTATGTGAATTTTTTTGTTATTTTGATTATTATGATGACCATGAGCCATCAAAATATGCTTATTTGATGTTTTTGTTGCTTCTCATGGAGATAACTCTGGTTGTTTTTGTCTATGATCTTGGTCCCTGTTAGGTCCAGCGACCTCCAAATGCCTGGTCATGGCCGCTCTCGTCCTGAGTGGCAAAGAAATGCTGGACGATGATGACAGAAACGACCAAGGGAAAATTAGGGTACTATAAAAATGACCTAGGGTTTTGAATTTTTACTTTCATCATCTATCAGTTTTTTTTTTTAGAACTTTTGGAGTGAAAGTGACCTCTACAACTTGGAGTGCTTCTATGACTTGGAAAATCATAGCTACGCAGGGTGAGGCATCGTCGAGTGAAGGAGCCAGAGCTTCTCGGGTACTCTCCTTAAATTTGCTTGTTTTTGTTTGGGTAAAAATGAATAGCATTAAGTAATCAGAAAATGAACCTCATTAAGCCCGCTAGTAATGAATTAAACCCATAGTTAGGCTTAGCTTAGAATTTAATGTGGTGGGCTTGTCCCCATTTTTTTGTTTTGTTATATTTTTTGGTGTTTTTGGCCTAGGGTAGATGCTTCTGTCATGTTGCCCATTGGTTTTTGTTGATCAGAGAGGCCAAAATGGCCTGCAACTTGGTCATTGTCACTGGCAATGACCGATTTGAATCCTAACTATCGAAAATCTGACTGTTGGAGCTTGGTCGCTCTCAGATTCAATGGTCGATTTTTTGCCATTGTAGGTTATAGCATCCAAGAACCCTTCAGGAAATTTTTTATTTTTCTGTGCATGATTAACTAATTTTTTTTAATTTTTGACTTGCTTTTGAATTTTTCTGCATGATTAGGTGCCTTTATTGCTCTTTTTCTTAGCCTTTTAGACTAGCCTATCATTATTTGCACCATTTTCATGTTTTATTATGATTTATGCCTTAGATGCATTGTAGTTATGCTTTTTTTTCCTTTGCTATTATATTCTAACTACTCAAGCTCGGGACCCGAAGCTCATGAATGACCTTCTGCCCCTCTTGTATGATACGAACTGGGCCTGGATCAAGGTCTGTGGGCTCCAGTATGTCACTAGGCTACCTCACATCAGTGGGACCATCAGTGGGACCATCAGACCAACACCTTCCACCTTCCTATTGATGAGAGGACTATTACACCGAAGGATGTGTATAGGATTTTTCAGCTTCCTTTTGATGGAGTGGCCATTGTCTCTTCGGCCACTAATGATCGTGAAGTTGTCTTTCTTCGAGTGTTCAGAGGGCACTCTACAGAGTCATTTAGGGACACCAATTCTAGAGGAATGTCTATCTCGCAATGGTATGAGGAGTAGGTATTATTTGATAGGCATGTGGTGTTGTTGATGGTTATCAACAATGTCTTGATCCTAGACTGCTCAAGCTTGAAATTCTCGTGGAACCTCCTTGCGATGGTTCAAGACCTGATGGATAGTGATGTGCCCATAATCTATGCATGGGGGAGGTCCCTGTTGGCCCAGTGCTATGATGAGTTGTACCATATCCACTGACGAGGTCGCATTGACATTGCTTGTAGCTTGCTCTTATAGGTTTGGGTATGGGAGCACATCAAGGTAGATCGCCCTAGAGGGCTTCTATCTGATATTATAGTCATAGAGGAGCAGATGTAATGCTATGCTACTATATGGGCTCGAGGGTGCGAGGATCTTAAGATTCATCCTCATATAGGGGAAATTTCCCACTACACTGCTACTTTTACTGAGTTGAATGTCGGTGATGTCATGTGGTGACCATATCACAAGTTCCTGGATTTGGATGATCCTTCTAGTTTTATAGCTAGGACACAACATTAGTGATGGCTCATCGGCTACAAGGTTGGCATCCAAGAGCATTTATTCTACTCCTTAGTTCTTCGTCAGTACCGGTTGTAGTAGGATTTTTGTCTTGCTCCATTTGTATATAGGCACCTCATAGCAGAAGGAGATATTCCCCCTCCATGGATCATAGAGCTATCAGATGATGAGGATGCCCCAGCGGTTGCCCCAGGAGTTGTTAGGGGAGTTACAGAGGTGTTTTCTTAGTGGTGGGGGCATCGGATGTGGCATGGTGATGGTAACTTAGGTCACAAGGATGATGGCGTGTTAGAGTTACTATGTTAGTAACTATGATTATTACCTCATTTAGGTAATTTTTAATATTCACCTAGGTAGAGTTGATTTACCATATGGTAAAAAAGTAGCTTGTTACTTTTTACCACTAGTAATTACCTATTACTATTTACCTAGGGTAAGTTAGTTGTTGTAGTCATTTTGACTACGTAACTAGGTTAGTAGGTTAGTGGTTAGCTACCTTCATGGGGGGCAACCTCTTTGTGCGTTTGTTAGCATATTAGGGGAAAATATTATATTTTCCTAAATATTATATATACCTACTATATGAATAATATTGGATAATGTTTTTCACTACGTAACATGGCAGAGGTGATGGTGCAGATTTGGTAAGACACATAGTCTGAGCCAGGACTGAGGCATGGGGTCAACCCGCAGATTAGGTGGCAGCAGAGGAGCAAGATTTTCCTAAGTAGGATGAGGAGGAGTTGGAGCCCGAGGAGAGACATTCTCCTCTGAGATCATAGTTGCATGAGATCGAGGCTAAGCTCCAGTCAACCAAGATCCAATTACAGTAGCGACATGCTACCATAGCACATTGGGATGCCACCATAGAGTAGCTCACACTACATATCTAGGATTTACAGGCTATTTTTAGAGGTGGTACTGCTAGGATGTAGTTTTTTGTTCATCATTCTACTCCACAGGGTGATACCAGGGCAGATCTAGGGATAGTCTCAAGGGCAGAGATTCTACGCTTACATGCATTGCTATATTAGTACGAGGGGCAGATCTAGGGGTAGGTTGATCACATCACCTCTCTCCATATGCAACTTAGGAGGCACAGGATTGTCCCTAGAGAGGCACTAGGTGCAGGTGGCTCACAGGTCAATGGATGCTCCACCTCTCGGCAGTATTTCGTCCATCCTAGTTAGAGGACTCAAATTCGCACAAAGATACTAGCAGGGTCACATCACTCTACTCATGACACGGCCACAGGGGGTGGTAATGTTTGGGTCATAGACCCTATTTTTGACTGATGATGCACTTTGATTTATCATTTTTGAGGTCAGCATAACCTATATGGTTGTAGCCTATGGGCAATTTTATACATCCATACTTTTTACACACATATTTATATGACCCCTTTATGTTCTGACTCATTATGTGTATCATTTATTGCTCATATTTTTGTTATTTGTTTTATTATGAGATGTGATGATGGCATTATGATGATTTAATGTATATGATAAATGATAGATGATATTTATGATGATGTGGATGTTTTGATGGGTGTTTATGTAGATGAGATATGATCTAACTATTGTGATATGATGTGATGTATCATGTAGTGATCTAATGATGGATTTTATGATTTTTGGATATGCATATTATGATGTGATTTTTAGATGTGAATGGATGAGTTATAATTTATGTATTTATGGATGCAATGTCTATTGTTAAATTCATGTTTAATTTTTATTTTATTGTGTGCATCTGAATTATGTGATGATATGGTGCATGTAATACACAATGCATTATGTATGTGATGTATGCAATGTGTAATCTAATGTGAATGAACTTGTATGTTTTAATCACTTTAAAACACAAGGAATGCATATGCTATAATTTTGACAATCTAATGGGTGATACCACAAAAAGTATAACAATCATGAATGTTTAATAATCATTCTAATCATGAGAATTAATTATTTAAGCCATCCATATGTGCAATGAAGTGGTGTGGGATGAATGTATTTTATGGATAAGCTTCTGTAATTTAAAATATATAAAATAATTAGTGTCCGTCTAAATATCATTTCTGACATATGATTGGTTTTTAGTTTATTTTATTAATACCCCCTAATTTATAGAATCTTATAAATAAATTTGATGATGTGATTTATGATATGTTTTGTTGTTATGTAAGAATTTTTGAGGTTTCTCTCCTGAGACTTCAAACACGCTAGTTACCCTATCAGCAGCTATGTACTGACCATACAAGAATTTTGAAAAACAAGGCTTTTCACCATGTACCTGGATATTCATTCTCTCTATGTGTGCACATGAATATATTTATATAGATTTCAGGCATTTCCTTCGATGTCAGGTGGGATTCTTTCAACCCATTTCTAATATCATGGATCCTCGAGATTTCATCTTATCCTTATGTTGGACTTAGTTGGATTATACCACTAGGCAGTATTGGGTTACCTAAGCTAGCTCATCCACATTCAAACATTGGTCTACACAAATGCCAAAATCTTATGTAATAGACATATCATCATGTGTAAGGATTTCTCCTTCTATTTTTTTATGATGCTGAGAATTCCAGGGATTCAGGCTCCATTCCTTTCTTTTCTTCATTTCATTTGGGGTACTTGCTCATGTGTAGTGATGAGAATCACTATTTATTTTAATTGATTTTTTTCTTGAGAAAGGGACCTATGTAGTGATGATAATCACTATTTTCTTTGAACTATGACTTTGAAAATTGGGTTTTGAACTTGTGCTTTGTTTCAGTATTTTTGCTTGTTTTAATGAAAGCAAAGGTTTTATGCAGTGATGATAATCACTCATTTTTTGGGTAGGGCGAAACTTGTCCTTCTACCAATTCTTAGCACCTTTAAACCGGTTTCACAAGGGGATAATCAAGGAAGATATTTTTTTCTTAAAGTAACCTAGACCACTTTGTTGTTTTCATCTTTCCCTTATACCAGCTAGGATTTTAGTGTTTTAATTAGTGATGGGATCCTGAATATCCAACGTTTTACCACAATTAGGCCTTACTCTCTACTGATCAAGGTGTATTTCTACAAAAGCTAATAAGACCACTAGATATGGTTAAATAACTAGGAAATCTCAGTATGTTTCTTATAGCAACATGAAATGGTTGTGTCGAGAAACACAGTTACTCACATAGATGCATTAATGAAGGTGGATTTGATTATTGTGATTGAGATACAAACTGTGGCATCATTTGTAAGAATGTGATCGTAACATATGCAAAATGCAATGGATATGTATGTTATAATGAAATGCAACTATGTGAATGCGGATGTAAGATGCAAAATGTTTTTTTTTTTTGTATTTTTTATTTTTGCATTGTTTTTGTATTTTGTTATTTGACCAGAGGGCTTAAATATGCCTTTGGATATTTTTTATTGATTTGACCAAAGGGCCTTTAAGATGCCTTTGGAGCCTTTTAATTGATTTGACCAAAGGGCTTAAATATGTCTTTGGAGCCTTTTAATTGATTTGACCAAAGGGCTTAAAGATGCCTTTGGAGCTTTTTGACTTATTTGACCAAAGGGCCTTGAAGATGCCTTTGGAGCCTTTTAATTGATTTGACCAAAGGGATTTTAAGATGCCTTTGGATCATTTTGATTGATTTGACCAAAGGGATTTTAAGATGCCTCTAGAGCCTTTTAATTGATTTGACCAAAGGGCTTTTAAGATGCCTTTGGAGCATTTTTATTGATTTGACCAAAGGGCCTTTAAGATGCCTTTGGAGCCTTTTAATTGATTTGACCAAAGGGCTTAAATATGCCTTTGGAGCCTTTTAATTGATTTGACCAAAGGGCTTAAATATGCCTTTGGAGCTTTTTGATTGATTTGACCAAAGGGCCTTTAAGATGCCTTTGGAGCCTTTTAATTGATTTGACCAAAGGGATTTTAAGATGCCTTTGGAGCCTTTTGATTGATTTGACCAAAGAGCTTATAATATGCCTCTAGAGCCTTTTAATTGGTTTGACCAAAGTGATTTTAAGATGCCTTTGGAGCATTTTGATTGATTTGACCAAAGGGCCTTTAAGATGTCTTTGGAGCCTTTTAATTGATTTGACCAAAGGGCTTAAAGATGCCTTTCGAGCCTTTTGATTTATTTGACCAAACGGCTCTTAAGATACCTTTGGAGCCTTTTAATTGATTTGACCAAAGGTCTTAAAGATACCTTTGGAGCCTTTTATGATTTGACCAACGGGATTTAAGATGCAATTGGAGCCTTTTAATTAATTTGATGAAATGTCTTAAAAATGCCTTTGGAGCTTTTTATGATTTGATGAAAGGGCTTAAATATGCCTTTGGAGCTTTTTTATTTTTTAACTTTATGAATATTTGAATGTTTTTTATTTTATGAATATTTGAATGTTTTTTATTTTATGAATATTTGAATGTTTTTTATTTTATGAATATTTGAATGTTTTTTATTTTATGAATGAAATGCCTTCAAATGAATGATGTTGACAGGTTCAGGTTCTTCAACCCCATCCAATGATGTAAGGCGATATGCTCCAGGTCCAACCCTTTCTAAAATAATGTAGGGGTCTATTCAGTTTACCATAAATTTGTCTTATGAGTGCGGCAGTAGATTTGAGCTCTGTTGGTTTTCTTTGAGCACAATATCCCCAACTTTGAATTACCTCAAATGGACTTTACTATTGTATGCTCGTGCAAGGAGATTCTTATAAACGTGAAGATGCTCCAATTCATTGATTTGGCGTTCATCGAGAAGCATCAACTTATCAATATGGCCTTGTTGTGCGGTGTCATCATATATGAAATATTTCAAGACTACTCTCAATTTTAGAATTACCAATTCTAAGGGCATGATGCCCTCAGTGCCATATACAAGTAAAAATGGTGTTGCCCTAGTGGTCATCCGCACACTAGTCCTGTATGCCTATAATGTGAGAGGTAATTGCAAGTGCCAATACTTATGATTGTCCTTCACCGTCTTCCTCAAGATGGATACAATGGTCTTGTTTGAGGCTTTTGCTTACCCATTTTCTTGCGGATAATATGGTGTTGAAAAATTGTGTTGAATATGGTATTTGTTCATTAAAGCATGCAAATTTTTGTTCTTTAAAGATGGCCCATTATCCGATATTATCTTTGAAGGGACCCCAAAATGACTTATGATATTATGGAGTATAAACTCCAAAATCCTTAGTCCAGTTTTCAATGTTAAGGGGATCACTTCGACCCATTTGGTGAAATACTCTATGGTCATTATGATGAATGTGTGTCAACCTAAATATGGGGGAGATATTTTCCCAATCAAGTCTAGTCCCTACTACAATAAGGGCCATGCTTCCTGGATGGGTTGCAAGGCTTGTGATGACAAGTGGGTGAGGTTTGCATGATGCTGACACTTGATGCATCTCTTGACATACTCACAAAAATATTTTTCCATAGTGGGCCAATAGTAACCCATTCTCAAGATGCACTTAATTATGGCCATGCCACTGAAGTGGCCACCACACGTATCATCATGAGATTGTAAAATTTCCCAGGATGCTTCTTGGGGCTCAAGACAATGAAGGAGCACTCCATCATAGCCTTGTATATAAAGGATATCTCCTAGAAAAATGTACTTTTTTGAATTTTGTTTAAATGTTCATATTTTAGCATGTGAC
Source organism: Wollemia nobilis (assembly GCA_028583015.1). Classification (NCBI taxonomy): domain Eukaryota; kingdom Viridiplantae; phylum Streptophyta; class Pinopsida; order Araucariales; family Araucariaceae; genus Wollemia; species Wollemia nobilis. The sequence goes on from JAQPPZ010000057.1 coordinate 4,790,726, forward strand.
AAGCCTTGGGGTACCATTCCAAGCTTCATGAAGTCCCACAATTGTGATAGCCATTCCTAATAAGCCATTGTTTCTATGGATAGAACATTATGTTCTTCTTGTGATCTAGCATTTATGAACATAGATTAGGAAACAATCCTATGATGAATGGTTGTTCCACACTCTGTAGGACCTTGGGATATCAAATATTCCCAAGGGCCCATTTGCAAGAAAGCTATAAATTTGAAGGACCAATCCTGATTTGGTTCATTCTGGATCATGTTGACTGACTCTAGGTTGTTAATAACCTCACATTATATTATTGAAAATACAAGCACTTTCACATGAACGTGTTGTACTTAGTATGGCACTGAGAGGGGGGGGTGAATCAATGTAGCATTCCAAGACATGAATTAACAGCTCTAAAAATTGCAACAGATAAAATTTATAAACAGATATAATAAGTACCGCAAGAGAACATCACACAACACAGATTTTTAACGAGGTTCACCAAAATGGCTACTCCTCAAAAAGAATGGCTGCTTGGACTCCCATCCAAATCCAGCCTCTTGCAAAGCACCAACTTTACAATTTGTTTACCAGCACCAACTGGAAGGAGCACCCACCCCTTATTTATCTGCATCAACAGAAAGGAGCACCAACCCCTAATTTGCCAAGACCAACCGGACTTCAATTTTGAATAAAAATGTTTGACATATACCTTTGTTATTGCAAGACTCTAACTGGTCTACATCACCTTTGCAATCTCTGTGCACTCTGCTCTCTCTTGCGCAATCACTTCACATAGTCTGCTGCACCGCTACAGCCAAACTTTGCAATCAACTTTTCCCTTCGCGCTCTCTGCACACTCTGCTTTCTCTGCGCACACGCTTCGCACACTCTGTGTCATTTCACATTCTGCTCTCTGTGCATATTCACAATCGAACTTCGAACAACTCGACATGACCAGCTCACATTACACACTTCGCTATCATTTTGCCAGCTCTGCGCTATCTACGCTTTTACAGCCGCATATCGCACACGATACTCACACACACCGCATATTTTCAAACTCGAAGTAGCCCTCCTTTTATAGAAGAAATTTTAGGAACAAACCCTAAAGAACGTCGGCTAAGAAACCCTAGAAATTGTCGGCTGCCAAACCCTAAAATCCATCGACTGTAACCCTAAGAATGTCGGCTGCAAAACCCTAGAAATTGTTTGCTGCAAAACCCTAAAATCCGTCGACCTAGATTTAACTTTGTCGGCCTCAAACTCTTCTGCCACCTTTGTCACCTTCCTGTAGCTTATTGTCATGAAATAATAACATGTCGCGATATCGCGACACTTTTTGTAGCCGTACGCCTTCTTGTCCTTGCTATCATGAAATCGTGACCATTTTGGCCGTTGATAGCTTTGCCACCGTTCTTGTCATGAAATCATGACACTTCAAACTTTTGTTGACGTCATCCTCATTCTTGTCATAAAATCATGACGCTTTCGGCTTCCAAAGGCTTTTCTTGCACCCTGTCACGAAATCGTGACACTTTCAACTTTTCTGATGTCATCCTCACTTTGTCATGAAATCACGACGCTTTCGCTTCCAGAGGCTTTTCTTGCAGCCTATCGCAAAATCATGACACTTTCAATTTTGCTGACGTCATCCTCATCTTTATCGTGAAATCATGACGCTTTCGGCTTTCGTACATTTCTTGCTTCATGCAGTAGCAAAATCGCTACAACTTTGTGCCTTGTGCTTTTGACTTGTAGCATAATCGCTACATCTTTGAGTTCTGCACTTTTGACTGGTAGCGAAATCGCTACACCTTCGTGTTGTGCACTTTTGACTTGTAGCAAAATCGCTACACCTTTGTGTTGTGCATTTTTAACTTGTAGCGAAATCGCTACACCTTTGTGTTCTGCACTTTTGACTTGTAGCGAAATCGCTACAACTTTTCACTTAACACTTTCTCCCTGCTTGCCAAAAATTCAACATGTAGCGAAATCGCTACAACTTTTCACTTAACGCTTTCTCCTTGCTTTGGCCAACAAAATTTCAACATGTAGCGAAATCGCTACAGTTTCTCGACTTAGCTTCTTGGCCTCCAACATGTCGCGAAATCATGACAGTTTGCCTTGCGCCTTCTCTCTCCTCATTTTTGTCATGAAATCATGACATTTTCAGCTGTGCCTTCTCTCTCCTCATTTTTGTCATGAAATCATGACATTTTCCTTCTCTCTCCTCATTTTTGTCGTGAAATCATGACATTTTCAGCTATGCCTTCTCTCTCCTCATTTTTGTCATGAAATCGTGACATTTTCTTTGTGCCTTCTCTCTCCTCCGACTTGTCACGAAATCACGACAGAAAACATGTCGCGATATCGCGACAGTTTTCTTACTTGTCTTTTTCTTCGAATGTTTGAAACTAGGCCACTTCTTTCTTCCTGAAAACTTGTTGTACATGATCTGACTAACTTTTGAACTTCTATCCTCTGCATCTGAATGACTTCTGAACTTCCTGTCCATTGCATCATTAGATCTAACTGACTGTATTGACAACAATGACAATACTCCTGCAACACCTTGCTCAACACTGAACTCCTATCCATTGTACTTTGGCTGCACCTTGTTGTTCAATAAACTCTTGTCCATTGCATCAATAAATCTGTCTGACTGTGTTGACAACAATGACAATATTGTTTGTTGCACCTTGCTCAACAATCTCCCCCTTTGGAATTGTTGGCAACACATGTGCAATTTTCTTGTAAATCTTCTCCCCCTTTGACAATAATACCAAAGGGCTGCTGCAGACTCCCCCTGAGTCTATGCACAACATTCTTAGACACAAATTATTACAATTAGCAAATATTCCAAGCATGAACAAGAAGAAAAACAAATACACAAATGCTCCCCCTGAGAATGTGATCCCAAGCTAGTCACTTCTTGGGAATTTTAACCACTCAACCAATCTGCCTTCTCGATAAAATGCACCTCCACTGGTAAACTTCCGGTTATCTACACATCCTGCCCAATCTGCATCTTTAGGATACCATAACCCATACTCCATAGTACCCTTGTAATATTATAGAAGACTCTGTCTCTTTGCTGCACTGACTGGTGGACCTCTTCTTCACTTGAAGAATCCTCACTCCGATCTAACTTCAGTTGTGTTGGATGCCAGAATTTCTATCCATTGAAACTCTGTATTCTGTACTCTGTCACCTTCAATGCTCAGTCAATAGGCTCACTAAGAACCTGCTCAATAGGCTCACACAGAACCTGCTTAACAAGCTCACCAAGGAACTTGCCCAAATCTGCTCTTGCCAAGCTCTCTAAAAACTTGTCCAAAACTTCTCTAGCAATTTGTCCCAGAATTGTCCTCAAAATATTTCCCAAAGACCTTCTTCAAAGGCTCAATCAAACATGCTCAAGTGGTACTCAAGATAAGCTCAACAAAGAATGATAGTCTGAAATTAAATCCACTTCATAGAAGCATACAGAAGATTGTTAGAGACTTAATATCTTCTATTCTCAAATCTCAATCTCAACTCAAATCAAGAAAAGTTTATTTTATGGGACTTGAACAACCACATGCAATCAATCACTTGACTATGCTCAATTATCTTTACTCAACCAATCATCTCTCACACAACCCTAGTCCAAGAATGTATCAACCAACTCTTGTTCGAGTACTATACCAACACTGCAATATTACTGTCAACTCTGTGCATGCATAAAATACTGTACCTCAACACAAATCAGATCCGTTTTTACATTTGCAGCTTTGTCTAAGTTTTCTGCAGTCAACGCTGGTCACCCCTTACTTTCAACTGTGCAAATCTGGAGAAGACATTCTGTCAAACACTTCACGACCAACCATTCATCTCTTTACTCAGCCTTATACTTCTTAACCTCGGATTGGCATTTTATTAACAGTTAAAACGAAACTGTCTGAGAATTAAATAATTCCACCAAGGCACCATGAAAGTTCTAACAATCTTTACATCAATGAATGGAACAGATACACGCTTCTTTTATCGAAACATAAATACGTAGCTAGAGCAAAAATTCTTCCACTAATCAAATTATCTGAACTGTTACATTTCATGGCTTCGAACAGTTATAGTAAGAACCATCAACAGTACAACAATGACATACAACAATACTAGAAATGGTGGCGACTCTCCATTTAATCTCCAGCCTTCATGGCACTTCCACAAACAACTATATGAACTGAAATAAATTTAAACAACTATAGTGCAACTCCTCCTTACTGCTTGCCTTTCATCCTCAGGTTAACCCAACAAACATATAAGAGCAATAAAATAAAACCTTTTTCAAAATGCTCCCCCTGAGGATGTGTTACCTGGAGTTGCTTAGTGCAGTAGAAGAGCAGTCTCCTTTAGTTCAAGGAGACATGATTTCCTCTCTTCTTTCTTTCTCCAGACTTTCTTGACCTCGGGCTTGGATTTTTCACCTGCGTCCCTATTTTGCATCATTGCGTGAACTCGAATATCTCTCTGGTGTGGTTGTCTCTTATGCATCCATGATGAATGATTATTTTCCTTTCTTCTATGAACCTCGATTTATTCCTCGTCTGTGTTGTGTTCTTTGCGTCTTATGAAATCTATTGTTTTGCCTTAGATTTGATACGGAAGTGCTTGGACAAAACCTTGCTATGTGCCCATGACCATTGCATTGAAAACATTGTACAAAGTGTTCACTCAGATATGCAGATGTATTTCGACCAGCATAACTCTTTGATTTATTATTTAATCCACAATAAGTTGCCTTGTGACCATACTGGTTACATCTGAAACAATAGCCATTAAAAGTGTTAGTATGAAAAGAGTGAGAGTGGTAGAACCTCTTTTGTTGTGGCTGCTTTGCTGTAAATCTCCTTTGATATTTTCTTTCTTTTGAAGATACAGCTTTAACCTTTTCTTGCTCGGACCCTTCAATAGTGAACTTCTTCTTCTCTGCGAATTGGAAGATAAAGGTTGTTCAGCTTCATATCCAAGACCATGCTTAACCGTGGAGCTTCTCTGATGACTTATCATTTTATCTAGCAATTCTGTGCTCTTCTCGAATTTAAGATTTGTATTGGCCTCTTCTAGTTGTTTCTTCAATGAAACAATCTCTTCTTCTTGTTTGCGGCAAATAATCTCTTTCTCATTGATCTGCGACCTGAGAGTTTCCTCAATCCTTTTAGACTCTTCTACTTGCAGCTTTAGATTACTAACTACTTTGTTAGAATCCTCTTCATGTTTGTTACACACATTGACTTTATCATTCAATTGTGACTTCAAGTCTTCTTCTATTTTCTTGGCCTTTTGGAATTGTAAGAACAGATTTTCAATCTCATCCCCATATTCTTCCAATTTCTTGGACAGTCTTTTGTTCTTTTTCTTTTCTATACTCAACTCTTCAAGAGCAGAGATCAACTCACCTTCCCAGTCTACTTTAGCATTGAGGTTTTTATTATCTGCTTCAGTGTTCACTCCTTCTGCCTTTTTTGGTTCAATTTCCTCTACCACAGAAACTAAAACTGGCTGAGATGTCTTTTTGAAGGAGGTTCTATTCTTCTTACTTGGAGCTGTAATTTGATCTTCATTCCAATTTGCTTCTGCATTCATTTCTTCTTTATTACATTCCTGTTCTGATTCTATTTCTTCTTCATCTTCATTGCTACTAAACCCATAACACTGACGTTCATTATGCCCGAGTTGATCAAAACATTCTGAACCTTGAGAACCTGCATTATGACCGAGTTGACTCTTGGCCTTTTCTCCATTGTTTGATTCATCTCTTGAATCTACAACAATAATGAATTTATCTTTATTTTCTTTTATGACCCTGTGTGATCTTTTCTTCTTGTGTCTCATGGTTCCATTCTTGCCTTTCTTTGCCATTAGAGTATTAATCCAAGATCAACCCTAGCTGATTTAGCCTTTAAAGGGAACTTTGCTCTGATACCAATTGTTGTACTTAGTATGGCACTGAGAGGGGGGGGTGAATCAGTGTAGCATTCCAAGACATGAATTAACAGCTCTAAAAATTGTAGCAGATAAAATTTATAAACAGATATAATAAGTACCGCAAGAGAACATCACACAACATAGATTTTTAACGAGGTTCACCAAAATGGCTACTCCTCAAAAAGAATGGCTGCTTGGACTCCCATCCAAATCTAGCCTCTTGCAAAGCACCAACTTTACAATTTGTTTACCAGCACCAACTGGAAGGAGCACCCACCCCTTATTTATCTGCATCAACAGAAAGGAGCACCAACCCCTAATTTGCCAACACCAACTGGACTTCAATTTTGAATAAAAATGTTTGACATATACCTTTGTTATTGCAAGACTCTAACTGGTCTACATCACCTTTGCAATCTCTGCGCACTCTGCTCTCTCTTGCGCAATCACTTCACACAGTCTGCTGCACTGCTACAGCCAAACTTTGCAATCAACTTTTCCCTTCGCGCTCTCTGCACACTCTGCTTTCTCTGTGCACACGCTTCGCACACTCTGTGTCATTTCACATTCTGCTCTCTATGCGTATTCACAATCGAACTTCGAACAACTCGACATGACCAGCTCACATTACACACTTCGCTATCATTTTGCCAGCTCTACGCTATCTGTGCTTTTACAGCCGCATATCGCACACGATACTCACACACACCACATATTTTCAAACTCGAAGTAGCCCTCCTTTTATAGAATAAATTTTAGGAACAAACCCTAAAGAACGTCGGCTAAGAAACCCTAGAAATTGTCGACTGCCAAACCCTAAAATCCATCAGCTATAACCCTAAGAATGTCGGCTGCAAAACCCTAGAAATTGTCGATTGCAAAACCCTAAAATCCATCGACCCAGATTTAACTTTGTCGGCCTCAAACTCCTCTGCCACCTTTGTCACCTTCCTGTAGCTTATTGCCATGAAATAATAACATGTCGCGATATCGCGACACTTTTTGTAGCCGTACGCCTTCTTGTCCTTGTTGTCACGAAATCGTGACCATTTTGGCCGTTGAAAGCTTTGCCATCGTTCTTGTCATGAAATCATGACACTTCAAACTTTTGTTGATGTCATCCTCATTCTTGTCATGAAATCGTGACGCTTTCGGCTTCCAATGGCTTTTCTTGCACCCTGTCATGAAATCGTGACACTTTCAATTTTGCTGACGTCATCCTCAGCTTTGTCACGAAATCATGATGCTTTCGGCTTCCAGAGGCTTTTCTTGCAGCCTGTCATGAAATCGTGACACTTTCAATTTTGTTGACGTCATCCTCATCTTTGTCATGAAATCATGACGCTTTCGGCTTTCGTACATTCCTTGCTTCATGCAGTAGCAAAATCGCTACAACTTTGTGCCTTGTGCTTTTGACTTGTAGCATAATCGCTACACCTTTGAGTTCTACGCTTTTGACTTGTAGCGAAATCGCTACACCTTCGTGTTGTGCACTTTTGACTTGTAGCGAAATCGCTACACTTTTGAGTTCTGCATTTTTGACTTGTAGCGAAATCGCTACACCTATGCATCTTGCAGTTTTGACTTGTAGCGAAATCGCTACAACTTTTCACTTAACACTTTCTCCCTCTTCGCCAAAAATTCAACATGTAGCGAAATCGCTACAACTTTTCAACTTAACGCTTTCTTCTTGCTTTGGCCAGCGAAATTTCAACATGTAGCGAAATCGCTACAGTTTCTCGACTTAGCTTCTTGGCCTCCAACATGTCGCGAAATCGTGACAGTTTGCCTTGCGCCTTCTCTCTCCTCATTTTTGTCGTGAAATCATGACATTTTCAGCTGCGCCTTCTCTCTCCTCATTTTTGTCGTGAAATCGTGACATTTTTGGCTGCGCCTTCTCTCTCCTCATTTTTGTCGTGAAATCGTGACATTTTCAGTGTGCCTTCTCTCTCCTCATTTTTGTCGTGAAATCGTGACAATTTTCTTTGTGCCTTCTCTCTCCTTCGACCTGTCGCGAAATCATGATAGAAAACATGTCGCGATATCGCGACAGTTTTCTTACTTGTCTTTTTCTTCGAATGTTTGAAACTAGGCCACTTCTTTCTTCCTGAAAACTTGCTGTACATGATCTGACTAACTTTTGAACTTCTATCCTCTGCATCTGAATGACTTCTGAACTGCCTGTCCATTGCATCATTAGATCTAACTGACTGTATTGACAACAATGACAATACTCCTGCAACACCTTGCTCAACACTGAACTCCTATCCATTGTACTTTGGCTGCACCTTGTTGTTCAATAAACTCTTGTCCATTGCATCAATAAATCTGTCTGACTGTGTTGACAACAATGACAATACTGTTTGTTGCACCTTGCTCAACAGAACGATTGTGAAATCAGTAGATGTTTTTTGAGGGATTAAGGATCCCAAATATGCCATGGTGTCTACAAATCTATTCAACGTACGAGGGATTGCCTCAATGTCATACCATTCTAGTTGGGCTAGATAAGTGTGAACAAGATCCTTATAAGCTTTCAGGAGTGGGCACCTACATTAGAAGAGGCCTTTGACTTGTTTTACTATGAGCAAGGTGTCACAAAATATGTTCAATATTTTGATGCCCATTGCTATGGTTGTCTGAAGTCCCAATATCAGGACCTCATACTCTGTGTTGTTGTTTGTGCAATGGAAGTCTAGTTTGAATTATAAGGTCAACGGAGTGCCCTATAGTGTGATAAATACTATCCATGCTCTGACCCCTTGCTCGTATTTTAAACCATCGAAGAACAATGCCATGTCTCTTTCTTTCTTAGGTTCTTCAAGTTCCGGTGGGTCTGATAATGCGAAGACTACATCATCAGGAAGCTCTATGGTGAGAGGCTTGCTATCCTGGAGAGGTGCCTATGCTAATTGATCTACTATGACTTGTACCTTGATGTACTTTTGTCTTATGAACTCTAGATCAAATTTTGTCAATAGCATGATCCACTTTTTTGTACGTGTATTGTGATATATCTTATTTATCATGTACTACAAATGATTTTTTGGATATAACGTAGGTCGCATGGCTCAACATGTAGTGTCACAACGTTTTGGTTGCAAAGACCACTGCTAATAATAACTCTTATATGTATGCATATCCTAGATCTTAACTCACTAAGGTGCAACTAATGTAATATATGGCTTGTTATTTGTTTTGTGTATTCTTTTGGTCTAACATGGTGCCCAAAGCAAAATTAGTAGCCGATATGTATAGAAAAAATGGCATGTCTGGCCTTGGTGGAGCCAATACTAGCGGTATTTCCAAGTAAGTTT